>JAVLUX010000031.1:10000-2535000 GCA_032164185.1 Moxostoma hubbsi | reverse complement strand
TTGTGCTTACAAAGGGACTTGTCATCCAATGCGACGTGGTGGGCTGTGATAGCAGCAACATTCACCTTCAAGGTGGAGGGGGGCAGCCTCCCCTCCAACTTCTCCTGCAGGAATGAAAGCACTGACCAAACTGCGCATCTCTGCGGGTCTTCAGGTCCGGAAGAGCACCAATTTGCGAACAGATGCAACTTGAGGGCGTAAAGCTGCCTGGGGGTGCTGCCAGTCGTGTCTACGACTGTAGGTGGTAGGCCGCTTAAGTCTTCCGCCAGGGGCCAGACATGGAGGTTCCAGAGGTCTGGGCACGGTGCCAGAGGGTGCCCCGTTCCTAAGAAAGGATGTCCTTCCTCAGGGTAATTTGCCAGGGAGGTGTTGTCGTGAGGAGCGTGAGATCTGAGAACCAGGTCCGAGTGGGCCAGTAAGGAGCCACTAAGGTGACCTGTTCCTCGTTCTCCCTGACCTTGCACAGCACCAGTGCAAGAAGACTCACTGGGGAAATGCGTACTTGCACAACCCCCCGGGGCCAGTGTGTCTGTACCGAGAGGGGCCTCCATTAGGGAGTACCAGAGCAGGCAGTGGGAGTTGTCTTGGGAGGCAAAGAGATCAGATCAGATGGACCACCTGGGGGTGGAGCCTCCACTCTCCGCTGAGTGAGATCTGTCGCTGTCGCCCGGGAAATGAGTGGCGAGCAGCGATCAGAGTCGGGCTGACTCCAAAGGAGGATATGGCGGGTGAGTTGTGACATGCGGCGGGAGCGTACGCCGCCTTGGAAATTTATGTACGCTACCGTGGAGGTGCTGTCTGAACGGATCAAGACGTGCTTGCCCCAAATCAGCGGGAGACACCCCTGTAGGGCAAGGAGTACAGCTAACAACTCGAGGCAGTTGATGTGCTAATGCAGACAGGGCCTCGTCCAGGAGTCCACGTCCACGACACGTCTGGACACCTGCAGTAGAGGGACACCTGTCGCAGAAAACAGAGGTCTGTCCATGGGTTGAAAGTTTGACAGCAGGAAGGGGTGATTAACAGTCATGAGGCGTGTTGAGACTGAGTCTAACTCCAAGCCGGGAAAATTGATGCTCTGAACTGGAGAGAGCTTGCTTTTTTCCCAGTTTACCTGAAGCCCCAAATGGCCGAGGTGCACGAGCACCTGGTCCCTGTGGGTGCATAGTAAGTCTCGAGAGTGTGCTAGGATGAGCCAGTCATCGAGTTAATAGAGTATGCAGATGCCCACTTCCCGTAGCGGGGCAAGGGCTGTCTTTGTGACCTTGGTGAAGATGTGAGGGGACAGGGACGGGCTGATGGGGAGGATATTGTACTGATACGCCTGGCCATTGCACGCAAGCTGTATGGAGGGCGAAGCCGAAGCATAATGGAGACATGAAGTTCGCGTCTTTCAGGTCTACCGCTGCAAACCAATCTAATGCAAATGCAGGTTATAATTTGTTTCTGCGTGAGCATTCTGAAAGGGAGTTTGTGTAAAGTCCGGTTGAGAACTCGCAGGTCCAAGATTGGCCGCAACCCACCGTGGGTATGACGAAGTAAGGGATGTAGAGACCCTTTTCCATCTCAACTGGAGGGAAAGGCTCTAATACATCTCTGAGTAGCAGGGTCGGCAAATAGGAGACAAGGTGGGAGCCCGGCGAACTGAATCGCGTAGCTGAGTCGTATGGTCCTGGCCAGCCAATGCTATGGGTTGATGGGATGTCTGTGGCTCAGTTGGTAGAGCAGGTTGGCCACTAATCGCAGGGTTGGTGGTTCGATTCCTGGCCCACTCAACTCCACATTCTCCAAAGTGTCCTTGGGCAAGACACTGTACCTTAAGTTGCAATGGCAGGTTAGCGCCTTGGATGGCAGCTCTGCCACCATTGGTGTATGAATGTGTGTGTGAATGAGTCAGTGTAAAGCGCTTTTTTTTAATACCATTAAGGTTAAAAAGGCGCTATATAAGTGCAGACCATTTACGGGTTGGATAGCGACATCCAAGCTCTGTGCAAGGGGCACTAATGGGATGATAATTTTTGACGTACCGAGTGGGGCTTCGCAGCGGAGGGGGGAGCAGGTAATAATGCGTCGGGAAGCGCGTCCCGAGTCTTGGGTGCTGAGAAAGACTCAAAGCACTTACCTTGCTCCAGGCACCCGGTAGGTGTGGTAGGGAGCAGGTTAGAGGCTGAGTAGGAGGTCCTGTAGGGACGTCTTCCGCATGCAGGGCAGAGGTGGCCTGTCCAGTGGCGCTGTAAGCTTCGCAGTCAGTGACGATGTTGTCCTACAGGCCTTGGAGGGGAATACCGGGCGGTCCCACCAGGTGGCGCCATTCTCGGGACACAAGTGGATCACAACCGCTTTGCCCACCTGAGGGATCTCCGTGTATCCGTGGACCGCCCCACCGTCCAGGGTAGTGAGAGCGGACGAGCAAGAAGGTAAGTTCCGGGCAGTGAACCAGTTCCTGTTTCGTGGGGTTTTACCCGGCGAAACCGAGCCCGACATCATCCCTGAATCGCCTTCAACGCCAGCCGGGTCATCCTCAATCCTGTAGGAAGAAGGAACGACGCGGGGGGCGGCTGAAGTGGCTGTCTCTCGTGAGAAAAGAAAGCTGCGACCGCAATGTTGCCATGGCTATGTTCTCGCACTGAGAACATGAAACATTCATAAAATGCTGCCTGCGTGTGTTTGCAGCCCAGGCACACGATGCAGCTTTTTATGACGGTCAGAAGTGGAGAGAAATCGACCGCATCCAGGAACAACACAGAGGCGGAAGGGCATTGTCATGATTCCCTGTTGTCTGCCTTGTGTTTCTCCCTTGCCATCTCTAAGACTACACTTCCCATAATTCCCGGCCCTCATCACGGCCAGCCATCCCTTATTGTTTTCACCTGTGTGTCGTTATCCTTGTGTATTTAAACCCTGTTGTGTCTTCATCCAGTGTCGGTTGTTAAATGTAAATGTTATGTATGCCCTTGACCGTGTTCCTGCCCGTGCCCTTCGTGGATGTTTCTGTTGTGTATATCTTGGTTTTGCCATTGTGGATGTTTCCCTGTGTTTCTTACTTACCCTGTTCACCTTTTGTGTTTTCAATAAAACTGCACGTAGATCCTCACTCCTCGTCTGCCGTCTTCGTAACAGGCATCTTGAAAAATACGCGTCATGAAAAAGACGTTCAACGCCTGCTGTGTATTGCTCTTTTATGAGTGGAAACTCAAACTCTTTTAGAGGAAATAAAATCTTTTAGGAGGAGAAACACACTTTCAGGCAATTAAAGCGCTGTCAAAGCACCCAGGGGCGTGGACTGCACAGCATTATGACCAAATCTGAACTAGTGCTTTGAAATTTGCAGACATATCAGAAGTGTTCATTTTGCACTGCACATATTATTGTTATCGGTAAAACATCAAATTCATCAAGTAGCCTTGTAAGAACATGCTGTTATACCAGTATAAACCAGCATGGACCAACATAGAAATTTATACTGGTCTAAGCTGGTCTTTTCAACAGGATTCTGTATTTCATGTTATGCTTACTGCCTGGGTAGCTCAGTGAGTATTGACGCTGACTATCACACCTAGAGTCGTGAGTTTGAATCCCAGTGCTTGCTGATTGACTCCAGCCAGGTCTCCTAAGCAACAAAATTGGTCTGGTTGCTAGAGAGGTTAGAGTCACATGGGGTAACCTCCTTGTGGTCGCGTGAGAATAGCGTGAAGCCTACACATGAGCTACATCTCCACAGTAACAAGCCATGTGAAAAGACTGATGGTCTCAGATGCAGGCGCAGCTGAGATTCGTCCTCCGCCATCCGGATTGAGGGGAGTCACTACACCACCACGAGGACCTACAGTGCATTGGGAATTGAGCATTCGAAATTGGGGAGAAATAAAACTAAAATTGTTATACAGGGAACTTCTAACTAGATACATTATGAATTTTCTCATTAATGTTTCAGCATTTTAGTCACATTTGAAAAAAAATCAATGTACAGTATTCTATCAATAAATATGATGTCTTGAAATGGCATATATTATGTTATATATAAAGTATATTTTGTTAAATATTTATTGTTTACATCAATAATTTGAACTCTTTACAAGTATTTACATGGATATGTAGAACACATGCACATACACATAAACCGTCTCTTTAGCCGAAGTTCAGTGAACATCTCACAAAAGTGTTTCGGTTGAGTGCATATTATCAAGAGTGGAGTCACATCTGTGCTATGTGTGATTTAATTTAAATGTGTATTTATAATCAGCAACTGACAGTAAAGAGCAAAAAAGTATATTAAAAGAGACATTATTTAATGACAAATGGATTATGTGGATCTCGTCTTTGGACACATATTACACAGAACAAGTCAAATCAAACTTTTACTCTCAACATGCAGTGAAAGGATCTCGTTTCTGATCTTCTTCACCACTAAACTACTCAATCACTTGAGAGTAAAATCTGAACATTTACCAGCCAGTGGCCAATTACAGACATTTTCGGTTGCATAGTGCATAATTTGGTAACATATGTAGGGGATGTTCTTGATTGTAGATTGTTGCGCACAGAATAAAATGTTGTTTGTGGGATTCAAGTATGGACATTGTGATTGTTCAAAAGAAAGTCGAGATTTATCGTAAAATCTGTATTTTACCCTGCCCTAATTTGGAATGTATTTGATATAATGAAGCAAGATGCCTTTTTTGAAAGATTTCAAAAAGACACTTTTCAAATAAAACGTTCCATAAAAAAAGTTTGTTACTTTTGAAATGAACAGTTGGGCCACAGATGTGTGGTACCAAGAAAAAAAAAACATTATTTATCAAAGGTTAGTTGGACACGTTTTGGACAGCTGTGCACATCAAACAGTTAAACCTTTTAGCTCTGAGGTTGTTTTTAAAGTTTTCCTATTTCAGTGGCATACCCAAAATTAAAGGCTCATAACTCGAGAAAAAAAAAGTGTCTGGGATTATGTTTAAGAAAACCTTTCAATTTTTTTAATGATATAGATTATGATAAATTCTGAGACTCTCAGCCTAATGACGTCATCTGATCCAGGAATGCTAATGTGTTTGTAGCCAGATAGCCTGATGCTGTGCGCGCATTGTGCTTCCTGTGGGTTATCAGATGATCTATGCATCCGATTACTTTGTGTGTGGGCTCGTTTTAAAGATATTTACCTTCTATAAGTAATTTTATGTGATATTTTTTGTCCTGTTTATTTTTTGTGAAGTTTTAAGTGAAAACGTGGCATTTCATTAACACCTGGAAATGTGAAAAATGGATGTCAAAGACATATACATTGCTATTACTTGCTATATTTTTGGTCTGTGAGTAAAACAAATAGGCTGGTTGTATTCTACTCTTTGTGAGCTTTCCAACAACATATGACACATGGCTACTTTATGAATTTGATGTTTTAACGATAACAATAATATGTGCAGTGCAAAATGAACAATTCTGATATGTCTGCAAATTTCAAAGCACTAGTTCAGATTTGGTCATAATGCCTACATGCATTGTAAAGAGCTAAGCTTTCAAACAATACTTATTTTGTGTTGGTCAAGACTGTAGTTAATAACATAATAAGCTTGGATGTGGTGGGCCCATCCAAGCTTAAAGGAAGTTTGTCTGATCTTCTTCTGGACTTGTTCCCCTGCTGTCTTCTAGTTTTACTGCTCCGTTTTTTTTTTTTAGCAGAGAAACATCTCATCTGTGGCAATTATGCACGGCCCTGAGTCAAGCTTTGTCACTGTAATACCTCTGTCAGAAAAAAAGAGAAAAGAAAAAGATTTCAGAATGCTTAGAGGAGAAAATCAATATCTAATTCCACAACCGCGCCACTGAATCCGGTAGTCCGATCCGTTCTGACTTTATCCCACTCACCGCTGATGAACAGATGCAAAAACTACACTCTGATGGATTGTTTTCAATGTTGCTGATGGATTGACGTTGAGCTTCTTGGACAAAACATGAATGGCCTCGAGAAAAAGAGAGTAGCAATAGAGATTTACTTTATGTGCCTTTTTTGGGGCAGCATAGTGTTGAAGTGTGCCGGTTGTTCTGTGCAGCATGTTAAAGGAATATCACAGGTTGAATACAATCAACAGCATCTGAAATAATGTTGATTATCAAAATATTTTTTTAAACTCTTTCCTCATTTACTTGAAACAAAAAGCAAAAATGGTGGATACAGTGATGCACTTACGATGGAAGTGAACGGAGCCAATCTGTAAACATTGTGTATACATGTGTTGGATGTAAAACAAGCATGCATGAGATGAGAACAAGATTTTCAGTGGATAACAAATTACACACAAAGCTATCATATGGTTTCAGAAGACTTGGAATATAGCCCAAAAGCCACATGGACTACTTTTATGGTGTTTTTGTCCCTTTTGGAGCTCCACAGTATTCGTCCCCTGTTACTTTCATTGTATGAAAAAGAGCAGAATAAACAAACTCATTCTCTTTTTGTGTAACATGGAAGAAAGAAAGTCATACAAGTTTGGAATGACATTAGGGTGATAATGTTTTCTTTGCACTGATAATGTTTGCTTCACCCTTCAAAGCACCCTTTGCTGAGGAAAATATTGGATAAACTACATCATTTGAATTCAGAGTGGCAAGCTGAAAAGGATTAGCTACATAACACAAATACAAAGGTTTTCTTCACAGTTAGAGTTACAGAATGAAGCTAAAGGTCTTCACTTTTGACCTCTGCCTCACACAGGCGCTGCAGTATAGACATATACTGTATGGCCTCGTACACACACACACACACACACACACACACACACACACACACACACACACACACACACACACACGCCGTGCAGCTGTATGGGAATGTTTTCATAGGTGGCTTGTTGAACTTAACAATTCATGAAACCTCCAGGAAGCCTCTTCTCTGCCCATGCTTGTGTTTTTCTCTCTTTTCAGCCTTTTGATTCTTCCTGTCTGTTTCTAACCCTTCTCTGCATGTTTCCTTGTATCTCTCTCTCTCTCTCTCTCTCTCTCTCTCTCTCTCTCTCTCTCTCTCTCTCTCTCTCTCTCACTCTCACTCTCACTATGCCTTTCCACCTCTATCTTTGATGATGTATCCAGTTTCTTTGCCTCTTTTCAATAAAGAGTTGTAAGCCTTGAACTAAACCAACCAGCTCCGAGATGAATCACAACATTACAAACTTTACTTTTAAGCAAAAATGCTCTAAGGTATGTGTACTTGAATTCTTTTAAGAGGGAATTAACTAATTCCACTAAGTATTGTGAATGAAATACTCAAATAAAAAAATGACAAAAATGTAGTCACTGATAATAAGTATAATAAAATATATATTTTAAGTTGCTATGCATCGATTACTTTTTCAAACTATTAATTGCACAGCTTTCTGTGATCATATTAGGTGTGATTAGAGCTGTCACGATTACAAAATTGTGAATGACAATTAACTATGATAGAAATAATTTTGTTGAACAATTTAATTGTCAACTACAGTGTAAGCCTATAATGAAAAAGCCTTTGATTTCTTTAAGGTTTTGAAAACGGTAAAAATATTGCATAATGCATGGATGACACAAACATTAATTTAAATCTAAAAAGATTTTAAGCTACAAATATTTAAAATATTCATCTTTTTGGTCAACTTTAGTCTTGGTTCAGTTACATTCACACTGTTTGTTTGGGACCCAGCCAACTATTATATTCTTACAGTATATTCATCTTTACCCGTTGCCCAGGAGCTGGTCTGAGAGCGGTTCACTTACACTGAGGCGATCTGAGATCATTTGAGCTTATAACGCTCAATTAAGACATAAAATTATAATGCGGGAATTAAGACATAAAATGCATTTCATCTGCATAAGTTATGTGTGCATATAACGAGACCCACAGGAAGTGGGGAAAATCCGATGCCACAGTAATTGCGTTCACTTTTTTACCACGCTAAACAGTCCACATTAGTTGCAGAAACTAATGCTTTGTTTATCTCAGGCCTAAGTTAAATTCATACAAATTAGGGCTGTCAATCATTTCAAATTTTTAAATAATGTTTAACATACATGGTATGCCGATTAATTAATCGATTGAATTGCAATTAATCGTATACATACATATTTGCTGAGAAAGCCCCTCAAATAGCAATAATTCAATATATAATAATAAAATAAAGTAAAGCATTAAAAAATACAATACATAAAGTGGTTTTAGAATGCAATATTTTTGAACATTAGACAATTATTGGCCTATAGTTCACAGCAATCCATTTTGCAACTGAATTCGTCAATCAGTCAAAATTTATTATAAGGGCTTGTTTAAGGACGTCTCAATGCCTGCTTCAGACGGATGCTTTCGTTGCATCGTGTCATAAACACATATTGAGATCCCTACGCATTTGTGCTCCATCGAGCATGAACGTGTTCTCATCAGAGCCAATCTGAACAATCCTTTAAGTGAACTAGTGAACTATGTGTGGAGTTTAAAACGGTAAAATTGCTGTTTTATAAGGGAAGTTACAGATGATTTTGCGACAGGTAGGTGTCAGTTTGCGGCTCTCCCCGTTCATTTGTAAGGTATCAGCATGACAGTTACGATCCCTCCTATGGCAAAAGCACAAAGGTTGTAGAAGATCGGTATAGAAGGTCTCTGGTTCTCATCTTGTGATGTCTGCTTTCGGTAAGAGTGGTTTGTTCTCTGTCTGTTTGAGCTGTGCGTTGCTTATACAGCGAGTTTCTCTTACTGCCCCTGGAGAAAACAAGTGGTACTACAAGCTTAAATTGCTCAGATAGAAGGAATATTCCTTATTACGGTCCGGGGACATGATAAATTGCATTCATTTTAAACACATTATTTTTATATAATTAATCACACTGAAATCGACAGCCCTAATACAAATATATGCGTTGTTTGAGAGTTTAGAGAGACAGATTCAATAACAATCACAAAGTTTCATGGGAGTGGGTGGTTGCTGAAGAGCTCTTTGGCATGGTTCCCATGTCCATGGTAACAGCTACTTCTCTGATTGGTGGATATTCCTTCAGGTTTGTGGGTAACGTAGTTCTACACTGGGAATTCAGGACTGCATTTTTTGTTGAAAGTTGAAAACATTTACATAGAGATCTCTTTTGTGATTCTGTGATTCCTACAGGAAAGGAGGGCTACATTGTTTTTTTATGTGTAAGTAGAGGATATTGCAAGTATGTGCATATACACTCAAAAAAAATACTTCCACTATTGTGAGTTTTACTCAATCCTCCCATGTTAATATTACTCAAAAAATTATGTAAACAATGGAACTTAAATTAACTGTTGATTTAACTAAAAATGAGTATCTTTACTATTTCTATATCTGTACTATACAGTTGTACTATTTGTGTTTAAAAACAAAGTGTTTTATGTGTTTTTGTGCATGATGAATATAAAGGGAGAGATTGGTTAGTTTTTAATGTTTTGTTATGTTGAGATTTAGAAGAATTTCTGTTAATGTTGAACTATAATGGTGAAAAGTGGACCAATTGGTTGAGGACCAATACATTTTAAGTATTCTTGATTTTGCTTTATTCATTGAGCAATTGCTGTGCTAACCATAGCATAGTGACCAAGTTGAATTTGGTAGTGCTTCCCACCATCTTGAACTTCCCATCTTAACATTTCCTGTCACTATCTAACACATCATTAAATATTTATTTTGACATATTACATTTTGTTGAGTTTGCTTGATTCAGGAAGTTCTCTCTACTTGAAGTATTTAAGTCAAAATTAAGTAATTTTGGTTTAATAAAACTCATTTCAAACATGTGGAACCACGTCCATGACAGAACCAAGTTCAGCCTAAGAGTTTTTTATTTCAGTGTATTGCAATCAGGTACATGAATAAAAGCCAGCACATGAGAGTGTGTCCCTGAACTCTGTATGCAGAGCATAGTTACTGCACTCCTCCTGTTCTATAAGGCAGTCTGCAACAGCCGACAGAGTGTGGGTGTGTGTGTGTGTGTGTGTGTGTGTGTGTGTGTGTGTGTATGTGTGTGTGTGTGTGTGGCAAACACCATCATTACACTCTATTTCATTTTTCAGAAAATGTGATTGAATTCATAATGCTTCAGAAGATATATGAGACAGAAGTCATGTCGTTAGCCGAGAAGAGAAAATGCTTATTATATTTGGGTTATGTACTTTGCCACACATTACCAATGTAATGTGGGCACGCCACATCAAGACCTACGACAAAGCAAATGTGAAGAGATGCTGAGGTATGAAATATGAAAGCCGTCTGCTCTCGGCTGAATGTGTGTTTTTCTCTCATAGCATGCTGTGCCATTTATCAGAAGTGATCCACTGCAATGGAAAAGTCATGTGACATAGGGGATTTTTTGATTGGTCCATGCATTATAGTTTGGCATTTCTAGGGTCATTGACTAGCAAGACAGGAAGTGGACAGCAAGTGGGAGAGCGGGCCCATAATTTTTTTTTATTTCACTGGGTCCGTGGCTGCCTACCTAGACAGTATTTTAAGGGTACCATAGACACACTCCCAACCAATTAGGCTGTTCCAAAAACTTGTCTGTGTTCACCATGTTCCTGACAGGCTTGGCTTCAGATTTTCATTTTGAAAACAGTACATCCAAAATAATGCCCAAATTTTGTCTGAAACATCTCGGTTACGTATGTAACCTCCGTTCCCTGATGGAGGGAACGAGACGTCGTGTCGAAGAAGCGACACTAGGGGTCTCTCTTGAGCGCCGAAAGATGCCTCTGATCTATGAAAAAAGGCCAATGAGAGTTGGCGAACAGTATTTGCATACCCCGCCTCCGGATACGGATATAAAGGCGAGGGAAATACGCTCGTTCATTCAGGATTTTTCTGAGGAGCCGGGAGTGTTCCGGGCACCTCAGCGGCTCGGTTCAGCGACGTGGCACGTCCCTGGTTGATTCCTCCCTAGCCCTTCGGGCCCGGAGCTGTTCAGCGGAGGAACTTGCTGGTCCAGTCCACTACGGGTACCCCAGGCTACCCCTACTGGAATAGGTGCTCCACAGATCAGGCCTCCTATGGGACTCCTCCTGTGTGTACTTCCGTGGTACGTCTCGTTCCCTCCATCAGGGAACGGAGGTTACATACGTAACCGAGACGTTCCCCGTCTGTCGCTCACTTCGACGTCGTGTCGAAGAAGCGACACTAGGGGTCCACTTCAAAACTCGCCATGCGCTGAGCCGTGTACGTGTACTGCTGACACAGAAGCGGGCAGGTATTTCTACGTGCACAAGCGACCAACTGTGTTCAGGCTGCACGTACTCTTCCCCAATGCCCCGAAAAAGCGTCAGAATCCTTTTGGTTACCCTAGGGGGGGAACAAGGTGACACTCCCAATTAGGGAACCGGCCAAGCCTGGCTGGGCCTCTTTTCTCTCTATGTTTTCTCGGCATAGAGCAAGAGCAACCGGGGCCCTTACCGCATCGAGGGAAGGGGGTCTTATCACGAATTCCTATTCTTTTAGGGGGAAAAGACCCTGTGGAGGCCACACCCACCCGAAAGGGGAGGTAGAGGTGGCAAAATACATCACATGGCCTCTTGGGTCACATGTGGGAAGAATGGAGCGGTGGTAGATCCAACCTCGAGGAGGGGGGAGTTGCTACAACACGGCGACCGGAGGGCAGCCAAAGACTGCCTAAGGGAGACGCGGGTCAGCTCGTAAGGTGACCGTACCGCGGAAGTACACACAGGAGGAGTCCCATAGGAGGCCTGATCTGTGGAGCACCTATTCCAGTAGGGGTAGCCTGGGGTACCCGTAGTGGACTGGACCAGCAAGTTCCTCCGCTGAACAGCTCCGGGCCCGAAGGGCTAGGGAGGAATCAACCAGGGACCTAGGTCCTCTGGGAAAGAAGGCGCACTGTTTTACCCCGACAGAGGGAAACGGCGCTGGAACAAGCGATTCACCCGGTCAGATCGTCGACGTGTACCGAGTTCTACGGGCTCGGACCTGAGAAAACACGGGACGGGACTGACTCAACCCTGAGATTGTAAGATCTCCAAGGGTGTTAGGTGTTGCCCAGCCCGCAGCTCTGCAAATGTCTGCTAGGGAGGTGCCCCTAGCCAGTGCCCAGAGGACGCCACATTCCTAGTGGAGTGGGCTCGGACCCGCTTTTAGGGGGGGGCACGGCCTGGGTGTGATAGGCCAACTGAATGGCGTCCACTACCCAGTGGGACAGCCTCTGTTTGGAGACAAAGTTCCCTTTCTACTGTCACCCAAAGCAGGCAAAGAGCTGCTCAGAGCGTCTGAAGCTCTGGGTACGTTCCAGGTAGGCACGCAAAGCACGTACCGGACACAGCAGTGAGGGGGCTGGGTCTGCCTCCTCCCGGGGCAGCGCTTGCAGGTTCACTACCTGATCTTCTGAGGGGTGTGGTAGGAACCTTGGGCACATAGCCCGGTCGAGGTCTTAGGATCACATGTGTGTCTGCCGGACCGAACTCCAGGCAAGTGTCGTTAGTAGAGAACGCTTGCAGCTCCCCGACCCTCTTGACGGAAGCGAGCGCAATCAGCAGGGCCGTCTTTTGAAGAGAGGGCCCTGA
The DNA here is from genome assembly GCA_032164185.1 of Moxostoma hubbsi. Lineage (NCBI taxonomy): Eukaryota > Metazoa > Chordata > Actinopteri > Cypriniformes > Catostomidae > Moxostoma > Moxostoma hubbsi. The sequence continues at coordinate 2,522,462 of JAVLUX010000031.1, read as the reverse complement.
GCCAACTGATTCTAACGGCTCGGAGGGGGATCTCTGAAGACCGGTGAGGGCGACCGAGAGATCCCAGGAGGGGAACAGGTTTGGCCGGGAGGGATTTAGCCTCCGGTCACCTCTTAGGAACCTGACGATTAAGTCGTGCTTACCCAGGGACTTGACGTCTACTGGGTCGTGGTGAGCTGCGCCAGCAGCGACATACACCTTCAAGGTGGACGGGGACAGCCTCCCCTCCAACCCCTCCTGTAGGAACAGGAGCACTGACCTAACTGCGCACCTCTGTGGGTCTTCTGCCCAGGAAGAACACCAATTCACGAACAGACGCCATTTCAGGGCGTAGAGTTGCCTGGTAGAAGGGGCTCTGGCTTGTTTGATCGTGGCTACGACCGTGGGTGGTAGACCAGCCAGATCTTCCGCGTCCCATTCAGGGGCCAGACGTGGAGGTTCCAAAGGTCTGGGTGCGGATGCCAGAGCGTGCCCCGTCCCTGGGAAAGAAGGTCCTTCCTCGGGGGAATTTGCCAGGGAGGGGCTGTCGCGAGGAGTACGAGGTCCGAGAACCAGTAAGCCGAGGGCCAGTAAGGAGCCACGAGAGTGACTTGCTCCTCATCCTCCCTGACCTTGCACAGCACCTGTGCAAGAAGGCTCACTGGGGGAATGCGTACTTGCGCAGCCCCACCGGCCAGCTGTGTGCCAGTGCATCTGCCCCGAGGGGAGCCTCTGAGCGGGCGTACCAGAGCGGGCAGTGGGAGGTCTCTCGGGAGGCAGAGGGGTCTACCTGGGCCTTGCCGAACCATTCCCAAATCAGCTGAACCGAGTGGGGGTGAAGCCTCCACTCTCCACCAAGCAAGCGTTGTCGTGGCAGCGCGTCCGCTATCACATTGAGGTTGCCGGGAATGTGAGTGGCACGCAGCGACTTGAGTCGGTGCTGGCTCCAAAGGAGGAGACGACGGGCGAGTTGTGACATGTGGCGGGAGCGTACAGCGCCTTGGCGATTTATGTACGTGACCGCAGTGGTGCTGTCCGACCTGACTAGGATATGTTCGTCCCGAATTAACGGGAGAAACTACTGCAGGGCCAAAAGGACGGTCAACAACTCGAGGCAGTTGATGTGCCAATGCAGCTGGGCCCCTTTCCAATGGCCTGAGGCTGCATACCCGTTGCAAACGGCGCCCCCACCCAATCTGGAGGCATCGGTCGTGACCAGGACGCGTCTGGACACCTGTTGTAGGGGCACTCCAGCCCGTAAGAAACAGAGGTCTGTCCAGGGGTTGAATGTTCGACGGCAGGCGGGGGTGATTGTCACCCGGTGCGTGCCGTGGCGCCATGCTCGTCTCGGGACTCGGGTCTGGAGCCAGTGTTTGAGCGGTCTCATATGCATCAACCCCAGTGGCACGACTGCCGCGGAGGACGCCATATGCCCCAGGAGCCTCTGGAAAAGTTTTAAGGGGACCGCTGTGCCTGGCCTGAAGGCGGCGAGGCAGTTCAACACTGACTGGGCACGCTCGTTGGTGAGACGTGCCGACATTGAGATCGAGTCTAACTCCATCCCGAGAAAAGAGATGCTCTGAACTGGAATGAGCTTGCTCTTTTCCCAGTTGACCTGAAGCCCCAGACGGCTGAGATGCCTGAGCACCTGGTCTCTGTGGGCGCATAGTAACTCTTGCGAGTGGGCCAGAATGAGCCAGTTGTCGAGGTAGTTGAGTATGCGGATGCCGGCTTCTCGGAGCGGGGCAAGAGCTGCCTCTGCGACTTTCGTGAAGACGCGAGGGGACAGAGACAGGCCGAAGGGGAGGACTTTGTATTGATACGCCTGGCCCTCGAACGCAAACCGCAGGTAGAGGCGGTGTCGGGGCAGGATGGAGACGTGGAAGTACGCGTCCTTCAGGTCTATCGCTGCGAACCAATCTAGATGCCGGACGCAGGTCAAGATGTGCTTCTGCGTGAGCATTTTGAACGGGAGTTTGTGCAACACTCGGTTGAGAACTCGCAGGTCCAGGATTGGTCGTAAGCCGCCGCCTTTCTTGGGTACGATGAAGTAAGGGCTGTAGAAACCCTTCTTCATCTCGGTTGGAGGGACAGGCTCTATCGCTTCTTTGGCCAGAAGAGTCACGATTTCTGTGCGCAGGGACTGGGCATGTTCGCCGTGTACTGCGGAAAAGCGGACGCCCATGAAGGGGGGCGGGGGCCTGGCAAACTGAATTGCGCAACCGAGTCGGATGGTCCGGGCCAGCCAGTGAGACGGGTTGGGAAGTGAAAGCCACGGATCCAACCTCTGCACTAGGGGCACCAAGGGGACGATTAATTTTGACGTAGCCGGCAGGGCTTCGCAGCGGGGCGGAGCAGGTAGGGCAGCGTTGGGCGGGCGACAGGGCGACCCGCAGCTGGAGTGCTGAGAAAAGACTCAAAGCACTTACCTTGCTCCGCACACCCGGCAGGGGGCGGGTTAGCGACTGAGGAGGAGGTCCCGGGTAGGCGTCCTCTAGGCTCGTCGGAACCGGCCAGCCGGTGGGCAGTCGTGGGGCTGGAGACGGGTGGTCCGTGTCCAGGAAGCCGGGACTGCTGAGATCTGGTGGCAGAGTGCCGTGAGAACGGCATTTGCGGGCCAGGTGACCCAGAGACAAAAGGAAATAGCTCGTTACAGAGAATATGAGAGTGTGAAAACTAATTCGACAAAAAAATTCTCCTCCCGGCCCTCCACCGGGGACGGAGCAGTCTTACCACCTCTGGAGCTAACATCTTGGTCACTGGGTTGAACGTCTACGGACAGCCTGGGAGCCTTCCGGGTCCTCGAGGGGATCCGTGAGACGGGGGCGTCTGCTTCCTGCGGAGTGCTCGACGCTGGGGCTGAGAGCTGGGCCCGCTTTGGTTGAGGCGGAGCAGGGTGTTTCATAGCCGCAGGAGGACGCCCTCGGCGAGCAGATGGGGCATGGCCCATGGCGGCAGGCTTGCGGCGGGGCAGGATGTGCAGTGGCCTCCGTCTGCTTCACCGCTGAGGACTGCTGGGCAGAGTCGTCAACAGTGGCGCCGAATGGACGGAGCTTGGAGACGGGGGTGTGGGAGAAGGTGTGCCTTGTCTACCTCCCGCATTTCGACCAGGTCCAGTCCACAGATGCGTTTCTGGACCACAAAGGGTGGCCATCGCCTGTTCGAGTGCCGGCGCTTCTGACCTCCGTGGCCCGGGGGCGCTGTTGGTCATCCAGCGCAGTTCCTGCAGCACATCAAGAACAGGACTACCCAAGGTGCAAGTTTTGAAGTGCCTTGGCCTGGCGTTGGTTGCAGGAAGGGCCGTGGAGTGCAGAGTGGAAGCGGTCTAGGGCCGTTCCACCGTGAGGGTAGTGAGAGCGGAGGAGCGAAGAAGCCTTGGCTTTGCTCAACTCGTCATGCACGTCCGAGAAGGAAGGAACCGGGGGGGGGGGGGGGGGGGGATCTCCGTGCGTCAGGCTGGGCGGCAGACCCGAAGGTGGCGGCCCAGGTGAGTGATCAGCATCCGATGCCGCTGTAACGCTCTCCGATGCAGTGGTGATGTCATCCAATTCTGAAGCAAGCAAGCATGCCGGGGAGGCGAACAGAGCCCGTCATAGTCCCCAAATCGCCTTCATCGTCCACGGCGCGTGCGCCGATCCCGTAGGAAGAAGGCAGAGCGTGGGGGGCGGCTGAAGTGGCTTTCTCTCATTACAAAAGAAAAGCCGTGCGACCGCAATGCTATAACGGCCATGTTCTCACACTGAGAAGATGAACCATTGGAGAGAATGCTCATCCCGTGCTCAGACGGAAGCAAACAAGCGTGCCGGGGAGGCGGGAGGTTCGAGGGGGTTTACCCGGCGAACAGAGCCCGTCATTGTCCCCAAATCGTGTTCATCATCCGCGGCGCCTGCGTCAATCCCGTAGGAAGGAGGCGAGGCGCGGGGGGGGGGGGGGCGGCTGAAGTGGCTTTCTCTCATTACAAAAGAAAGCCACACGACCGCAATGTTGCCATGGCTATGTTCTCGCACTGAGAACATGAACCATTCATAAAACGCTTCCTGCGTGTGATCGCAGCCCAGGCATGCAAGACAGCTTTTTATGACCGAGAGAGGTGGGGAGAAATCACCGCATCCAGAAACTACACAGGGGCGGAAATTACATCTTTATAAAGACGCGTCCTGAAAATGACGTTCAACGCCGCTGTGTAATTAGAGAAATAAACTCTTTTACAGAGAAAATCACTCTTTCAACTCTTTTAACTCCGCGCTGTCGAAGCACCCAGGGGCAAACTGCACGCCGGCAGTGAAGAGAAAAGCCGCTGAAGTGCGCCGTAAATCCAACAGCAAGCAGAGTGTCAGAGGATCAGAAGCAGGATCAGTTGTGTCATTCGCAGCTGACTGCATACACACGTCCATCGGCTCCGAAGAAAATTACTGAATGAACGAGCGTATTTCCCTCGCCTTTATATCCGTATCCGGAGGCGGGGTATGCAAATACTGTTCGCCAACTCTCATTGGCCTTTTTTCATAGATCAGAGGCATCTTTCGGCGCTCAAGAGAGACCCCTAGTGTTGCTTCTTCAACACGACGTCGAAGTGAGCGACAGACGGGGAACTTAAGTTACTCGATATGAACATATATCACACTCGCAAGCTTTCTGTTGTTTATTTGATATTACTTACATGTACTGAAAAGAATTGATTGAAAATAGTTTCATCCAAATATAAAATGCACTATTTCACCTAGCATTTGTGTGTGATGTATCGAGTATTAAAGTCACTAGTTTGGTAACATGCTAACGTCAAGGGCTATTAATTAGGGCTGTCAATTTAATGTGCTAATTAAGTGTGGTTAATTATATAAAATGAATGCTTTAAAAAGTAAAGCAATTAATAATGCCTCCTGACCCGTACATACGTTTTAAAATTATGTATTTTCCAACCATCAGAACAATTCAAGCTTGAAGTATAGTACATGTAACTTTGTGTTTTTACGAGGCAGGGGGCAGACAGCGTGCCTCAACAAACCTTAGCGGCAGGGCAGAAATTTTAATCGATTGACAGTCCTACTACAATAATAATATTATTGCTTTATTCAGACTGAAACAGTTATCTTTAGAAGCTCCATTACAGGACATTTAGACATTAAAGCAGGGGTTCCCAAACTTTTTTGTCAGCCGAACCCCTTTGACCTAAATCATTTCTTATAAGTAATGTTAACCTTTTGCAATATAATTAATGTTACATCTTTGCACTTTATTTTCCACATTATTGTTATATTTCGCGGTGCGCGTTCGGCTATCTTTATGAGAACTATAGATTTTATCAACTAACAAAAAATTTTTTCATTTTCAAAAAGAAAACATCCTTTTGTATGTTTTTAAAGTGATTTGAATTATGGGGACACTATAAATGTCCTAATAAACCACATTTATAGAATAATACCCTTGTAATTACCAGTTTGTAAACTAAAAAAATGTCCTCATAAACCTCTACTCTCATGAGCCCCCTAGAGTTCCCTATTTTTCATACACATATAGTACGACCTCTCAGTGGCTGACACACAATCACACTGTGTGCTGTATCAATTATTGGAGTTTGTGTTGTTCCTTTTAAGTAAATTTAGTCACTTAACCTTGTTGGTTGAGTCAGGGCCCTCTGCGACATTGGCTGTATTTGCTTTGGCTGCTCTTGTAAAACATTTATGCATGATTGCATCATTTGATCTGATGAGCTACTTTTGTTTGGAAGGGCTTTTAGGCAAAACATTGCATCCATAGACCTGCCTGACCAGGATGGAATATCAGTGTTCTGGGGTCTTCATAGCGAATGACTTTGTGTTGTGCTAAATGGATTCTGTTATTGTTCAGGGAAGATGTGGGCTTTAATGTCCTGTTTTCTGCTTTCAAGAGGGAGGCTGCTCTCTTTCACTATTCTACTGTATTTAATTATCTAGCTATAAATGATTTCCAGTGCTTTCCTAGCCAATATTAATGCCTAAATGATGCATATTTGTGTTTTATTCAGTGTAGAGAAATCTTATTATTCAAGCTGAAATATTCATAGTATTGCTTTGATTAGTGAAGGTTAAGGACATTTTATAATGCTACAAATGTCACATATCACAGAATTATATCTTACTTGGAGTCACCACTATTTCAGGTAAATTATTTTAATATTACTTTATGAATAGTGTCCAAAAACTTAAATGCAAATAAATAGAGCATTAATCCGTCAAAACCTAATTTGTTTTTCTAATATATATATATATATATATATATATATATATATATATATAAATATGACATCCCTGCTCTAAATCCTACACCTAAACCTAACCGCTAGTGTTATGAAAGCTAATGTGAGATGAAAAACACAATCACAAAATTTTGTTATGTTTCTATGACACTTTGGGCTCACGTGCCAACTCACTCATACCCCAGTCCTTTACATCACAAGTGCAACACTATTAGTTGAGCTACCGCGCAATTTGATCACACTTGAACAAGCTTGTAAATGTATTTGGTTATACAAGGCAAACATTAAAATGTACCACTTTTCAAATTATGCGCTATAATCAAAGGGCTCAGATGTCATAAGATATAATTGTGTGAGGAACAGGTGCAAAATAAGTGTTTATGAACTGATAATCTGCCGTTTTACTCATGATTGTGTGAAAGTGAATAACAGTCGTTGATGTTGTAGCACCTCTAGTGATAATTTCATCATGAAACTGCATTATATGTAGAACAAAGTATTTAAAACTCATTTGCAAAAAATGAGGTATGGTAACATGATTCTGTGAGACCAGGTTGCATAGAAAAGATGCAATATAGGTCATTATCCTTTGCCATCGCCAAGCTATGTAATGGCTCTATTTTGCTATTGATGACAAAGTATTTAATCATTTGTATTGATTCACTTCAACTTGTTGCTCGTGCAACATGTTGAAGAACAAAGAAAGTGCTTCAATTACAGTGGCTATAATAATATGGCATATCAAACAGAAATATGTGCTTAACTTTTAAGCCTGGTGCAATTGTTGTTGTTTTTACATCATGACAGTCAAGTCATAGCTTTAATAAAATTCAGAGATCATCCTATCAGAATTTGATAGAGCCCCTTAGAGGACAGGGAAGAAATTCACAATACATAAATCAGGATTTTTACAATAGTAATATTGTAGTAACCATGTTTCTTTGTTTTGCTTTTTTGGTGATGACTGTAGTTACCATGGTTAATTTTGAGGGTACTATGATTTTACTACAAATACCATGGTTAAACTATGGTTAATGTACCGTACCATTTTTATTACCATAGTTTTTGTTGTCCTGTATTATTACTATGGTTTTACTATGAATCTCTTGGTTAACATATGGTTACTGTAATTAATCATGGTAATTTTTGTGGTTATGGTTTTAATACAAATAACATTGTTGAAGTATAGTTACTATAGTAAAACAATGGTAAATTTAGTTGTAATATAGTTTTACTACAAACACCATAGTTCAAATATGTAGCAAAACCATGGCTAATTTTTGGCGACAAAACCCACAATAATTGCCAGGGAAAGCAAAACTAGGGGCCCCAGTGCTCAGTGTGGTGGTGGTGGAGATGCTGCTCCTGATCCGGACTGACTGAGGTCTCCCAGTCAGGAAGTCCAGGATCCAGTTGCAGAGGGAGGTGTCCAGGCCCAGTAGGTTCAGAAAATAATTCCAGTCCTGTCCTCTAAGGGTTTCAATAGAATTTACAGTCGGAACAATACGTTTTATAATGAAACCAACACCAATGGTACACTCGTAGCATCTATTTCACAGCAAAAAAGAAAAGAAAAGAAAAAAGAAAACTAGGGGAAAATGATTATTGCATTGGTTGGCTTGATTTATAGCTATTAAGTGGTCTCTTGCCTTATATTTCAGCACATGGTGACCACGACTGTCAAGGGTGAATTACATACCCAACCTGCATTTACACATACAGCCTGTCCAGACAGTCAGCAGTTTGAGAGGCGTGTGCTACCTGCTTTTAGTTTGTTTCAGGGGAAATCACTGTCTATGCAACAAGCTTTTAACATATCGCCAGCACACTAGCACTGCCCTGTCAATAGTGGAACAGCTGCAGTAATATTGTGGGGAAAAATATATTTTTTGTTGTCAAAGGTGTTCATGAAGTTAATGCAATGGTGCTTTGTGTTTAACACCCATTGCCAGTTTTTAAGCAGATTTTCCTTTTTTTGCAGTGGGATGCAACTGTTCATATATTAAATCTTGTTTCTACAATGACCTTCATTTGTCCCACTGTTATTTGTTGTTTAGTCTGTAATTGTGTCTTTCAGCATATGAGAACTTTATTCCTAAAAATTAAGTAAACCAAAACTCACCTCATGAAGGTTTCCAGGATAATGGCCTTTAACTTACAAAGAATATTGAACTATGTAACAACCTTTTACAGGTGTAAAAAATAACAACTATTACCTACACTTTAGAACTGTGACACCACTATCCACAATATTCTCAGCGAGTCCACTGTATTTATCAAAGTTGGTAGAATTTCCGGTTGGCTAGTGAAAGTGCCATTGGATGGCATTTTTTTGTGTAGCCGACCACTGCTTGCTTGCATGTCATGAGGTTCGATTCTTGCTTTTTAAATGTTGTAAGATGTCTTAAACAATGTGTGCAGTTAATGGTTATCCTAATAATCAAGCAAAGCTACATTTTTGTCTAAAACAGCTATGTTATGATCAGAAACCACTCACAAAGCACAGCGCTCCTGTCCCAGATGCTGCTTCTTCCATTGGCTGCCTACAGAAGGATTGACTTAGGAACATCTGTTTGAAAATGTTTGCTCTTTTCACTTTATTGGCAAGAAGTCAACAGGGGGGATTATTTATATTATCCACCATTACAGTCTGGCTATGATAGATGTGCAGAAATGGAGCGCAATGAATTACATATAAACGATTAGCATTATTGTGCTAACAGGTGTGCTGAAAGTTCATTAGAAATTTTTAGAGTTTGTACATTTCTATTTAGCATCTTTATGCTAATGCTTCACATGTTTTCAAATGCCATTATTATTGAGTATATACAGTCTATACATAGTGCGGAACTGTGAGTTCAGCTGTCGGTGAGTAGTGATGATGTTTAAACTGTTTTCACGCTGTGATGCTAAATTGATATCCTGCAGTGGAAGACAATAATTATTAGATTAGACATGTACAGTAGTGAGATGTTTTATCACGTTTGAAATTAATTGCATTATGATTTTACTCTTTCCTGCATTTTTTCTGCCTGCTTTCCAAAATGTTGATGTCTTCTCTTAAGGGGAAAAGATGATTTGGAAAACAGTGTGGACATTAATTCAATCCCCGACCGTGACCCTGGACACAGCCCCACCATGCCTCCAGTCGCCCTCATGAAAATGGGGGCAGAAGATTAACCGGATGCCTTTCTGGACTTGTTTGAAAAAACTGCTGAGATCTGGAAGAGGCCATGTGCCCATTGGGCGTCCAGACACCTTCCACTGTTGTCCGGGGAAGCTCAACTCCTGGCCCAACATCTGCCAGTGACTAATCTCCTGGTGTATGACAACCTCAAGAAGCCTGAATGCTTCGGTACCTCTTGCCAGGAGAAGAGTTTGTGTAAGGGGTGTGTGGGGACATCCACAATGCTGGTTGCTTTGCAGATGCAGCGTTTTGTGTAAATGTCTTTGATGGAGGGAAGAGAGACCCCAGTGATCTTCTCAGCTGTCCTCACTATCCTCTGCAGGGCTTTGCTGTCCGAAACGGTGCAAGTCCCAAACCAGGCAGTGATGCAGCTGCTCAGGATGCTCTCAATAGTCCCTCTATAGAATGTAGTGAGGATGGGGGGTGGGAGACTTTTCTCAGTAGAGTAGAGACGCTGCTGTGCTTTCTTGGTAATAGAGCTGGTGTTGAGGGACCAGGTGAGGTTCTCCGCCAGGTGAACACCAAGGAATTTGGTGCTCTTGACGATCTCCACAGAGGAGCCATCGATGTTCAGCAGAGAGTGGTCACTCTGTGCTCTCCTAAAGTCAACAACCATCTCTTTTGTTTTGTCGACATTCAGAGACAGGTTGTTGGCTCTACACCAGTCTGTTAGCATCTGCACCTCCTCTCTGTATGCTGACTCGTCATTCTTGCTGATGAGACCCACCACAGTCGTGTCATCGGCGAACTTGATGATCTGGTTCAAGCTTTGCATTGCTGCACAGTCGTGAGTCAGCAGAGTGAACTGCAGTGGACTGAGCACACAGCCCTGGGGGGCCCCAGTGCTCAGTGTGGTGGTGGTGGAGATGCTGTTCCCGATCCGTACTGACCGAGGTCTCCCAGTCAGGAAGTCCAGGATCCAGTTTCAGAGGGAGGTGTCCAGGCCCAGTAGGTTCAGCTTTCCAATCAGGTGTTGAGGAATTATTGTGTTGAATGCTGATCCATCAATGTCAAACATTGATGGATTCTGGTTGTAATCAAACCACAATTCACCAGTGTTTGATTCAAAAATAGGAGGGTGCAGGTAAGGTGTGTACGTGGTGATGTTCATGATTATCCTTTGGTTACCCTCATAATTAAATTTCGGGGTAAAAAGCATAGAGTCGAGGCTGCGGTTTGTCCCTGCCTCACCAATACACTAATCTTGGGTACGAATGGGCTGGCATTTACTGCTTTATTGAGGGGAAATGGATGGGTCCCGTAACAAAGTGTCTAGGTGTGTGGTTTGTGTTTCACTGGCTTGTGAGGCGGAGCTCGGCCGACTACGTCAGTTCCATGTCAGGATGACGTAAGGGGTGGAGGTGGTGTTCCCCTTTTTCACTCAGTTTGGAATGCCCAATTCCCAATGCGCTTTTTAAGTCCTCATGGATGCGTAATGACTCGCCTCAATCCGGGTGGCTTAGGACGAATCCCAGCTGCCTCCGTGTCTGAGACCGTCAACCCACGCATCTTATCACGTAGCTGGTTGAGCAAGTTGCCACGGAGACATAGCGCACGTGAAGGCTTTATGCCATCCACCACGGCATCCACGCTCAACTCTTTCTTTACCACTGAGCTACCCAGGCCTCCCCTGAGTGCACTCTTGATGATTAACAGCTTTATCTCATTACAGAAATGCTGAGGAGAGCTATAAAGTGGGAGAGATCATCAGAGGTGGAGAGAGAGAGACTAGAATGCATGTTCTGTGTGTGTTTGCGTGTTAATGTGTTTGAAAGACTTTGCTGAAAAGCAGTATTTATCTACCTAGTGTTAAAATAAAACTTATTGTTTTAATTGAAGCTTCCATCCTCTGCTTTTGCCACCTCCTTGGCAACATATATAGAACCTTGTTACACTAGGTTATAGCATTTAGATATGGCGATTATATATTTAAACTAACAATTCTAAAGCTAGATTGAGGTTACTGCATATTCATCTCCTGCAAAATATTTTTTTTTAAACAAAAAAAACAACAACAACTGCATGACAGTCTCATTGCCTGAGTCCTGTAATAAACAAGCATCCTGCTGTCTGCACATCCCCTGTATCTGCAGTAAGTTCATAATCTCATTACAACAACCTCTTCAGATTCTGACTAGACTCAATATGCTTTAAAATAAACAAATTTTAATAGGCTGCATAGGTTTTCAGGTTAGTCTGCTCAGGTTCTTCCATTGATGGATAAAGTCTAATTAAAATAACTAAAATGCTTCTATTTGCAATATTATGCTTTATATAAAGCTGGAAAGGGTTACAAAGTTATCTCGGGGGGGCTCAGATATTCATCTGTCCCCAGTTAAAGACATTTTCTATAAATGGAGATGATTTAGTACTGTGGCTACTCGATTCGATCCATTTTTTTGTGAAAAAAATCATAATTATTAAAAAAAGTACACAATATAAAATAAAAAGACAGCAATTTGCATAATTTATTCATGTTGCAGTGCATGCTGTGGATCAGAATACGTGAGTGTGATGTTAGGTTCTCTTGGCTTATATTTTGGATTTCAGCTGAATAGTTTTTCTAAGTTCAATAACACCAAAATTTCAGCACCCAAAAACATGGATAACTGAGTTATCTCAACAAAATCAATCAAGGACAGTTAGTCTAACTCTACTGTAAATGTTAAGATATGAGAACTAAAAGGCAAAATCATTTGGCCATCACCCTCAAATTTACAGGTAGGTGGGAAAACACAACATCGCCTCACTATAATTCTGTGATCTGTTGTTCTCAAGTTTCTGTCATGTTTAATGCTGCATTAGTACATAACATAACGTCTAGGTTACGGATGTAACCTCCATTCCCTGATGGAGGGAACGGAGACACTAGGGGTCTCTCTTGAGCACCGAATACCTCTGATCTATGAAAAAAGGCCAATGAGAAGTTGGCAGACAGAATTTGCATGTCCCACCCCCAGACATACGTGTATAAAGGCGGGACAACAGTGGCTTGGCTCAGCGATGTGGCTGGGAGGACACAACGTCTCGTTCACTCCATCAGGGAACGGAGGTTACATCCGTAACCTAGACATTCCCCGTCTGTCGCTCACTTCGACGTTGTGTCGAAGAAGCGACAGTAGGGGTCCAATTTAAATCACGCCATGCACTGAGCCATGTACGTGTACTGCTGACACAGGAGCGGGCAGGTACTTGATGTGCCAAAACGACCAGCTGTATCAGACTGCACGTACCCTTCCCCAGTGCCCCACAAAGTCATCAAAATCCTTATAGTTACCCTAGACAGGGGAACAAGGCGACGCTTGCCAACCTGGGAACGGGCCGAGCCTAGCCGGGCCTCTTTTCTCTCTATGTTTCTCGCATAGAGTCACCGACTGGGGCCCTTACACGCACCTGGGAAGGAGGTCTTACCCAGTTTCCTATTCTTTCAGGGGGAAAAGACCCAGCGGAGACCACACCTGCTCAGAGAGGGGGAGGTAAGAGTGGTGAATACACCACATGGGCTTTTAGGTCACATGTGGGAAGTGGCACGGTGGTAGATCCTGCCTCTTCAGAGGGAGGAGTTGCTACAGATACGGCTACTGGGGGGCAGCGGGAACTGCCCAAGGGAGACGTGGTCCGCTCGTAAGGGGACCGTATAGCGGAAAATACACACAGGGGGGAAGTCCACGTAGGAGCCCTGACCTGTGGAGCACCTATTCCAGTACAGGGTAGATTTGAGTACCCGCAGTGGATTGGGTTGGCGAATTCCTCCGCCGAATTGCCTGAGGGCTAGGGAGGAGTCATCCAGGGAGCCGAGTGAGTGGGATCTCTTGGGAGAAAAAAGCGCAAGGTATTACCTCAACCGAGGGAAAAGGCGCTAGGTGCAACCGAGTTCTACTGGCTTAGACCTGAGAAAACACAAGAAATGTATGTGAACCCATTGTAATTACCTGCATTTGTGTATAACATTGTCTTTAAATCAGGTTTGATCATCTACATTACAATAATGAACAAACAAAATCTGTTTGAACTAATAACACATAAATTGTTTATTGTTCTTGTATGTACTGAATACATCATTCAAACATTCACAGTATACTTTGGAAAATGTATGTGAACCCTAGGTTAGTATATCAACTGAAGCTAATTTAGAGTTAGCAGTTGGCAAACCTGGCATCTCATTTTTAAAATGAGATCGGAGGTGTGGGTTAGAGCTACTTTAAATTATAAAAAACACTAAAACATTTTGAGTTTACTATTCAAAAGAAGCATCTGCTGACATGGACCATGCTTCACAAAATAGTGATCTCAGAAGACCTACGATCAAGAATGATTGCTTTACATAAATCTGTAAAGGGTTACAAAGTTATCTAGCTTAGATATTCATCTGTCCCCAGTTAAAGACATTTCTCTCCCTATAAGTGGCTGTCCAGCTAAGATGACAAAGGGCAAACTGCCGAATACTGATGACTAAAGACTTGAAGGAAATCTCTTTTCTTGAGTCTACTATACGGAAAACAATAAACAGGCATGGTGCCAATGGCAGGACACCACGAAGGAAGCCGCTTTCCAGCAAAAACAAGGGAAGTTTGCTAAAGACAACCTTGAAACTCCACAACACTACTGGGAAAATGTTTTGTGGTTTGATAAAACTAAGGTTGAATTGTTTAGGAAGAACACGCAGAACAACGTATGTCATAAAAAGGGCACTGCATACCAACATGAAAACAGTAACCCAACGGTGGAGGGAGGATCATGATTTGGGGCTGCTTTGGAGACTGGACCGCTTACCATCATCAAGGGAAAAATTAATTCCCAAATTTATCAAGATATTCTACAGGATAATGTCAGGGTGAATGTCTCAAGAAAATCAAACAAATTAATATCCACCTTTCGGAGTGTCTCAATCAGAGCCAAGACCTGAACCCAATAGAAATGCCATGGAATGACCTCAAGAGAGCCGTTCACACCAGACATCCAAAGAATATGGCTGAGCTGAAGCAGTTCTGTAAGGATGAATGGTCCAGAATTCCACAGGTCTAATCCGCAGCTACTAGAAACGCTTGGTTGGGTCGACCAGTTATTAATCCAAGGGTTCTGTGAATGTTTAATGGGATGTGTTCAATAAATACATGCAAGATTATAGTTGTTTGTTTGTTGATAGCTTAAGCACATTGTGTTTGTCTATACTTGTGACTTTGATGAAGATGAGATCACATTTTATGACCAATTAATGAAGAAAACCAGCTAATTCCAAAGGGTCCACATACTTTTTTTTGCCTCAATACAGAAATCTAAATATATTAAATATATGAATTTCCCTGTGAAGCATGCTTTAATTTGGAGCGAGAGATACAGGGGAAGTGATTTTATTGTGGCAGCGATGTCAATTTACTCATATCTGATTGGTTCAGCGTCAGTTTGAGATCTGTAACCCAGAAAAAACCTGCGCCGGAGCAGGTTAGCCATGTAGCGTAATTTGCTATGGTGATGAACACGGGTAAAAACCAACCTTCTTGAGACCGCAAAACCAATTTGCTCAAACTTAACTCAGTCTTACCTGGTTAGCCACTGAAACCTGCTTTGTGCAACAGGCCAAATGTACTTTAAGACAAATCTAAAGTTTTCTTACATATGAATGTTTTTACAGAACAATGTTGTTATTTTATTTTATGAGAGTGGAGTTGGAGTGGAAATTAATGGAGCAGCAGTCAACAACTCATTAATTCTGTTTAAAAAGCATCTCAGAATTCAGTTCTTTGAAAGAATGACAGTGTCCAGAGCTGGAATATAAACAAATTTGCATATGTACGTCACAATGAAGAGAGATGAACACTTAGAAATTGTTTTCTTTTTTCACAAAACTATATGCAGATTTTTTTCTGTTTTTTACAGTTAAAACTATGACTGACTATCTAAAATAATCATGATTAATCTCATGATTTCCAATCCAATTTTTAGAAAGCAATATGAAAACCTTAACCAAAATTGGCAGATATGTTAAATAATTATCGTGTTAAACATATTTATTTAATATCTTAGTTCAGGGCCTCAGCAAACTTAAAAGGGGGCCCCAAGATGACCTAAAATTATTTAAAATAAGTTATATTCAAACAATCAAACTTTGTTAAAATACTAAAAACGGCTAAATTATTAAGATGCCTAAAACATGCAAACTGACATATTTTTCACTCTTGTGAAATGCTCTTGCTTGAACAGTTTGTTCACTGCAGTAGCTACTTTGATTTTTGATGCTTTGGTCACTACAAATTTTCCATATTTCCATTTGTGTTATTCTTTGATGACTTTACTATGAGTTTAAAATATGGTGAAAATGGAACAATAAAGAAGTATGAGTGTCCAAAGTCTTGACTGGTAGTTTATGCATCTACATTAAGGATGTAACCACATATTCAGGACTGGGGTGGACCAAATGTAATAATTTAATAATCAACATTTCAAAAAAACATTTCAGTAGACCACTATTATGAATATTGGGGGGGGGACGTATCCCCCTCAATGTCTATGGTGGTTATGACTCTGACGTACATGTATTGCTTGGCTGCAAACTGGACTCTATTTAAGTAGTCTTTAACCAGGATGAGAACTAGAACATTCTTTATTCAACTTTACCTTCATGAAAATGCTTCAGTCGATGCTATAGGTGGAATGAAGTGAGATTCTAACACATTCACTGAGCAAATGAGCTCGTATCAGACAGCGACAGCGTGATTCACCTCACAGACATGCAGCTCAAACTCTTGGGACAAGAGAGAAGGAAATGACAGAGCTCGTATTCTGCAGGTCAGTCCTGTTCTAATGGATTTAACAGATGGACGTGTGGTGTGTTCCTGGAGGAGGAGCGCTTGACAAGAACAGTCTGTCCACAATGTGCTTTCCTCACAAGGGCCTATTATATGCTGTGCATGTGGGTGGGTGTGTGTGTGTGTGTGCTGGAAGATACACACACAATTCAGGGTACACACACAATACAGGCACAAAACACAGGAGCTCTACAGGCCCAAAAACATTTTACGATGTTGTGAATGTAAGAACATGTGTAGGTGGGTTTTTCTCTGTAAAAAAAATGCCAGAATTATTATCACATATATGCATATCTGCTGCACACAAATGCACATTCTCATTTATTTTTAACTCGTCTTCACTCTTTAACACTTGAAGCAGAATTTTCAGAAAGACATTTTGAAGGAGGTATATTTTGTGCTTTAAAGGCTAGAAATAGCATTTTAGATTAGCATAAAGCTAAATGTTCACATCACAATTGAATTTACACAATATTAACTATTTCTGCTGCTACAAACTCCAAAATCGTATAGAATGTATGCAATGACATCTTTTTCTGATCATTATGTTTATAGAATGAGGCAGAAAATATATTATTTTATGCTTTCTATACAATTCTAAAGGATACATTGGTTAGCATTTATAATATAAACATCCTTTTTTTCTTGTAAAAATACCCAAACCGCATAAAAACCTTGGAAACAATTTATCGTTTTAATCGTGGACTTATTGGATTTATGTTTCATCTGTAAAATAATTTCTGTTTTCTGTTAAGCTTTAGAAACATGCTGTACTTCCACTATTATGTTCCTCAATGACATCATATCAACATTTTCACTAGGGTTTTTAATATTTGTACTGACAACGATTAGATTTGATTATGATTATCTACATAACAATTACAATGCATCATGAAATCTGAAATTTGGTCATGGTTCCAGGTTGAGAAGTGAAAGCCACACGTCCGTGGGAGGGCACTAAGGGGACGATCGTTTTCGACGTACCTGGCGAGGCTTCGTAGCGGGGCAGGGCAGGTAGTGTGGTGTCGTGAGGCAAAAGCGCGTCCCGAGGCTCTGGTGCTGAGAGAAGACTCAAGCACTTAATAAAGTGATTTGATTTGATTGATTTGACTTACCTTGCTCCGCACACCCGGCAGGGGGCAGGCAGTGACCGAGGAGGAGGTCCCATGTAGGCATCTGGGGGGCAGCTGTTGTGGGTCCGGAGGTGGGGGGTCCGCGTCCAGGCTACCGGGACTGCTGAAGTGTGGCACCGGGTTGCCATGAGGACGGCATTTGCAGGCCAGGTGACCCAGGGAGAGAGGAAATGTATCTATTATTGAGAATGTGAGAACTGCAGCCGAAGGAAGTGCGGCAAATAAAATACCTTTAACAGTGTTGCCGAATAGACCGAGCTGGGAGACGGGGGCGTTTGATAAAGCGTGCTTTGTCTACCTCCCGTATCTCGACCAGGTCCAGCAATAGATGATGCTCCTGGACCACGAGGTTGGCCATCGCCCCTCCGAGTGCCGGCGCTGTGACCTTCATGGCCCGGGGGCTGCAATCGGTTGTCAAGCGCAGATCCTGCAGCACATCAGGAACAGGACTACCCAAGTGCAGATCTTCAAGTGCCATGGCCTGGTGAATTGCTGGGGGGCCATGGCATGCAGGGTGGAGACAGCTTGGAGCTGCTCCACCGTTGAGGGTAGTGAGAGCGGAGGAGTGAGGAAGCTGGTTTCGGGCAGTAAAACGTGCCCTCTATGGCTTTCATCAACTCGTCATGCACCTCCGGGAATAAAGGAACTGGGGTGGGGGTGGGGGGGTGGCTGTGGGCGGCACCCTGACCCAGGAACCAATCAGCTAGCCATGAGTGTTTGGGGGGGGGGGGCGGAGGGTTCCCGCCCCGTGCTCACGGCGGTCCTGGCAAGCATAGCAGACATCTGTGCATCAGGCTTACACTGGACGAGCAGACCCGGAGGTGGCAGCCATGTCGAGTCATCAGCATCAGACACCTTTAGCCTGATAAGGGACCGGGTGTAGTATCATGGCCCAGCCCCGCCATCCCCCTGCCACACCGCTGATATGCGCTGTAGATCCAACAGCATACGCTCTGTAGAGATGAAGTAAACAGTCTTGTGAATGCAGCTTGCTGATCACACAAAAGCTCGGCTCCGAAAAAAAATTCTGAATGGATAGACGCACTTCCCTCCCTTTATACCCATATGACCGGGGGCGGGACATTCAAATTCTGTCTGCCAATTTCTCATTGTCCTTTTCTCAAGTTCAGAGATGCGTGAGGCTCTCAAGAGGGACATCTAGTGTCGCTTCTTCGACACAACGTCGAAGTGAGCGACAGACGGGGAAACGTGGATAATTGAGTTATCTCAACAAGATTAATCCAGGACAGTTAATCTAACTCTAAATGTTAAGATATGACAACTAAAAGGCAAAATAATTTTTAAAAGTGATATGCAGGAAAAAAAAGTTGTTTGTACTGAACATTCTGACAGCACAGACATGCACCAGACTTGAGCACTAAAGTCATAGATGCATTTAGGATCAACGAGGTTTGGCTTATGTGTGGCTGAATTTACTGTATATATATCTGATATGAATAAAGGATAACATAATGACTTGATGAAAAACACACTTCATTTCAAAGTGGATACATTTTAAAGTGTCATAGAAGCGCCATGACATGATGTGATTTTCTTAGCTTTTGTGTTTTTTTTTAATCTCGCATTTGCTTTCATGACACTATCGGTTATGTTTAGGTGTTGGATTTAGGGTAGGGACATCGGTTAAAGGTTAGGGACTTAATGTACTGAAGCCCTGACGTGAGTATGTGGAAGAGACTTAATCCACTCTTTGGCATTTTTATCAGTAGACCCATTCCTTTTAAAATGCAATGTTTGATGTTAATCATTTCACCACCAAATGTCCCTACCATAACCGTCAGGGCTTCTTTTATGGCTGTGTTTTATAGGCTGTTAAGTATTTGACTCGTCCAACGTGCCGTCTTTTTTTTTTTTTTCTTCTTTTTTTAAAGGAAAAGATAAAAGGAAAATCTGTTTGGAGAGTCCAATCCAATATTCTCAGTCTTTCTTTTGCCATCTTACTTGCTCTTTTTTTATTATTATTTGTAACTACTGACAGTGTCCAACAGTGTATGTACTGTATGCATCACAGGAGATTTATGTAATTTTGTCATGAAAATTCCCTGCACATTGCCATTTCCAGCACATCTCAAATTCTATATTTCAATATTGGCAGCTATGCTAAATGATTCTGTAGAGCTGTAAGGAAGCGGATGTGGTTTCTTCATGTTGACTCTCATTTGAAATGCCACTTATTAAATATTGAGGACATACACTTGCCCTTTTAAGACATTTGGAAATCTATCTATAAAGTTACATGTTTGCTAAGCTCAGAATCAGAATGAGCTTTATTGCCGTATTCTCATGTACACAAGGAATTTGTTTTGGTGATAGGAGAAACAAGTGCACACAGAACATTACAGAGAAACACAGAATATAAAACAAGGTAAGAGTATAATAAGACATACAAAAAAATAGGACTTATAACATAGAAAATATGAGTGAAAATGTACATGATATATGTATTTACATTATTGCACTATGCTCAGAATGTTACGTGAGAGGTTTGGAAACTGTTCCATGGTTTGGAGTTTTGTAGGCTCCATATTTTCGAGTTTTTATGTGGTATCTGAAGTCTGTTCCTTCCTATGTGCATATGTGAGTTACTGCTTCCAGACAGAATACTGGTTCTAAAGCTGATTTGACCTGACAATGTCTCAGCAGAGGAAGTTCTTTAAGCACTGTACATCATCTGTTCAGATGTCTACAGGAATGTGTTTGCTTTGGCCAGACCGCAGCATGAAACAATAACCATATGTCTACCTTCTGAAACTGGAATTCATTAACCAGGATAGAAATAGGTTCACATTCCATGCAAAAATACAACAAAATACAAATGAAAAAAATAAATAAAAAATAGGATAAATTAGTTCCCATACAGAAATGTCATACACTCACTGAGCACTTTACTTTGAACACTATGGGCCTAAGTAAGTGCCAGACGTGGTCTTCTGCTGTTGTAGCCCATCCGCCTGAAGGTTCGACATGTTGTGCATTCTGGGATGCTATTCTGCTCAATACAATTGTATAGATCGTTTATCTGAGTTACCGTAGACTTTCTTTCAGTTTGAACCAGTCTGGCCATTCTCTGTTGATCTCTCTCATTAACAAGGTGTTTCTGTCCGCAGAACTGCCGCTCACTGGATATTTTTTTTGTTTTTGGCACTATTCTTTAATCTGTTAATTCCAGAGACTGTTGTATATGATAATCTCAAGAGATCAGCAGTTATAGAAATACTCAAACCAGCCCGTCTGGCATCAACAATCATGCCACGCTCCAAATCACTGAGATCACAGTGAGATCACAGTGAGATATCAACACATTATTGGTTGATATGCTCATAAATGAATATATATATACCAAATTATAAATCATATAATTAGACCAAATATGCACATATTAAAATTCCACTTGTATTTGAGAAAACAAACAGAATATTACATATATAAAAACTGACACTCCTGTAGTATTTCAAAATAATATGTTGCATATATGTACTAGTATGTGTCTTTTTCGTATCAGTGAAAACCATATATGGACATATATTTCACATATGTGTTTTGCATATATTGCTATATATTAGATATCTGTTTGGGCTTGTACGGGAAGTCCTTAGCATTAAAATGTATTTGAACGGCTTATGCCCTACAATATGCACAATTATAGTGTTTGATTTTTAAATGTCTATTCATTTCAAAATGATTCTAAATGGGTTCATGCTCCCGGCTGTAAATAATTCACAATAATAAAACACATTGTGGCCAACACAAACCGCTTAAGATTCTGGCAAATTAATCCATATTTGATATAGTCATACATTCTTTTAACATAGTACATAGATTAGTTCATGGTTCATGATCAAATCAAAATAGTAGTTCCCCTTCTGTCACTCACTCGACGGTGTGTCAAGTCCACCAGGGTAGTCCTGATCCCGACGTGATGCAGGAACTACGCTCCGCGACCGACCTCGCCCTCAGGGCCACGAAGGCCACAGCGCAGTCACTCGGGCAGGCGATGGCCACACTCGTGGTTCAGGAACGTCATCTGTGGCTGAACTTGGCCGAGATGCGTGAGACAGACAAGACACGCTTCCTCAATGCCCCTGTCTCCCAGTTCGGCCTCTTCGGTGACACCGTCGAGGACTTCGCTCAGCAGTTCTCCGCGGTGAAGAAGCAGACGGAGGCCATTTCACATATCCTGCCCCACCGCAAACCTGCCGCCACGGGCCATGCCCCGTCTGCTCACCGAGGGTGTCTTCCTGCAGCTAAGAAACACCCTGCTCCTCCTCAACCCAGGCCCAGCTCTCAGCCCGTGCATCGAGCACCCTGCGGGAAGCACACGCCCCCTGTCTCGCGGACCCCCTCGAGGACCCGGAAGGCTCCCAGGCGCTTCTGAGACGATCGACCCAGTAATCAAGACGTTAGCTCCGGAGCTGGAAAACTGACCACTCCGTTCCCCGATGGAGGGCCGGGAGGAGAATCTTTTGTTGAATTCATTTCATATGCCCACCTTCTCAGTAAAAGAGCTATTTCCTTTGTCTCTGGATCACCTAGCCCGCAAATGCCGTTCTCACGGCACTCTGCCGCCACACCTCAACAGTCCCGGCACGCTGGATGTGGACCCCCCGCCCTCAGCCCAACTACTGTTCCCCGGCCAGCCGGTTCTGATGAGTCTAGAGGACGCCTCCACCGGACCTCCTCCTCAGTCACTAACCCGCCCCCTGCCGGGTGTGCAGAGCAAGGTAAGTGCTTCAAGTCTTTTCTCAGCACCAGAGCCTCGGGATGCACCAGAGCCTCCCGACGCCGTATTACCTGCTCCGCCCCGCTGCTCCGCCCCGCCAAGTACGTCAAAGATAATCGTCCCGTTTGTGCCCCTAGCACGGAGTTTGGACGCGTGGCTTTCACTTCCCAACCCGTCACTCTGGCTGGCCAGGACCATTCAACTCGGTTACGCAATTCAGTTGCAGACCATTTCCGGCTCCTCAGAAAAATCCTGAATGAACTAGACGTATTTCCCCGCCTTTATATCCGTATGTCCAGGGGCGGGGTATGCAAATACTGTCTGCCAACTTCTCATTGGCCTTTTTTCATAGATCAGAGGCATATACAGCGCTCAAGAGAGATCCCTAGTGTCGCCTCTTCCACACAACATCTCGTTCCCTCCATCAGGGAATGTAGTTTACATACGTAACCTAGATGTTATGATTTCTACCTGAAAGAATGACTAATTTACTAGCATTTGTTTTACTGAATCACTCTTTGACCCAAGAGGACAGTTACTACAATTAGTGTACTGTAATTAGCTTTTGATTTAAATTGCATTCTAAAGGACAAGCAACAAGAAAAACTAGAAACCCTATTAGTTAATACATTTGTAAAATTGCACCAACAAAACCACCCCAACTTATTAACTCACATGCCAGAAACAAACAAACACACACACACACACACACACACACACACACACACACACACACACTCTCACTCACTCACTCTCTCCTGATTTACTGCCATCAAAGGCACTGGAAGAGTAGAGCACATCTCTGTGGAATAAATCTGAAAACTTAAATTAAATACTAATCACAGTATACAAGATCATTGATATCATTACCTGAAATGTTTAACTGAGCCATGCCATCACATTTTTGCATCTCTCTTAATTGAAACTTGATTTAGGATTAATTACAATAACACATTCTGCTGACAAAAACCAGCTCTGATCACATCAGACATTTATTTTTGTTTATTTCCACACTATTTGCTAGTTCATCACATGTTCATCCACCTAGAAAAGTAGTCCCAAAGCTCAAATAACATTAACTTTTAGAGGAGTGGTGGTGGCGTAGTGGGCTACAGCACATATCTGTTAATCAGAAGGTCGCTGGTTCGATCCCCATGGTCACCACCATTGTGTCCTTGAGCAAGGCACTTAACTCCAGGTTTCTCTGGGGGGATTGACCCTGTAATAAGTGCACTGTAAGTTGCTTTGGATAAAAGTGTCTGCCAAATGCATAAATGTTAATGAACATAGGAAATTCACAGTTCTACTTTTATATCATTTGGTACATTTGGACTTCCATTGTAAGTGCATATACAGGGCTGTCAATCACTGAAAGATTTTAATCAAATTGCATGACATGCAGATTAATTAAAACAATTTAAATGTATGAATATTTTCTGAGAATGGCCCCCAACTAAAGATAATTCAACATAAATAGTAAAATAAATTAAATTATTAATTAAAACATTATCACTAAATAACAAACATTATTAATAATATAATAATATAAACTAAATTAAAAATTATTAATATCTCAATTATTTTGTTTCATATATACAATATATATCTACATGTATATACATGGGTAGCCAGAAGTTTGGAATAATGTACAGATTTTGCTCTTATGGAATTTTTTTTAAACTTTTATTCACCAAAGTGGCATTCAACTGATCTCAATGTATAGTCAGGATATTCATAACTTGAAAAATTACTATTGAGTCCATTAGTGATTCCCCTAGGATTTTGTTTCAGCAGCGGTGCTGTTGTGCACGCGTCCACAAGCCCGCAATGGTATTTTGAAATTGAGTCAATCTGTTCTGTTCTCACAAGATGTGTTCTTGCATTCCATCTGTGCTATTTATGTACAAATGAGTCAGACGGTCACTTTAAGACCGTCTCACTGGTTTTCAGCATCGCAAATTCCAGGTCAAGTTACAGTAAGTAGTTTCATCTCTAAAAAAAATGGAGATCCCTCCATTCTGTTGTGCTTCATCCAGCTGTCAAGAACGCATCCTGTGTGAGCCGCTCTCATTCTGCATCTGTGCTTTTAATGAGGTTTGTTGAGGTGCGTTGACTGCCCCAAGCTGACACACCTCATAAAAACACAAAGTTACATGTACATTCAAGTAGAGATGCACCGATTGCAATTTTCTTGGCCGATTCCGATTTCCGATTTTTTTTCCAAGTGTGACCTGCCGATACCGATTTTTTCCAATTCTGATTTTCTTTCTAAGAACTATTGACCGCATATACAAACAAAATCTACCTTTCTTCAATGCAAAATTTAATTTTCAGAATAAAATTAATTATTAAACATTACAATTTCCCCCAAACAAAGTTCCAGGATCTTCTCTGACTTCTGATATATAAAATGCTCTGTGACTGGAAAGAGGTAGAAATAACAATTAACTGCAAATGAGTTGCTTTATATAACAAAACAGATGTCATTTTCCACTATTTTTTATAAATGGACCTTTTTTTGTTTTTTACTCGTCTAACAAAACAATTCCAAATATTACAAGCATATGAACAAAACTGAAGTGTCCAATACGCTCAACATTGACATTAAGCTCACGTTAGATACCAAATATCAGAGGTAAAACTGATTGCTGCTTCGGGATCGGCTTGTAACCATACCTCATCACTCACCCCCATTTTTCCCAGGAGTCTCCCTTATTTCACACCCATCTCCCACCCCCCTCCCGTTTTGTCATTTCTCCCGGGAAACTCCCATAATTTGTGTGGACCAAAGCACGTTATATGAATAATCACATCAATATATTATTCCAAGTTTGTTCAGTTGACAGATCTTGTATGAAACGCATCCTACTCAATCAACACATCATACAAATTTCTAATCATTTGTCAAAATTCACGGGAAGTTAAATCAAGCGTCACCGGTAGATGGGAGGAGACTCAGCTG
Organism: Moxostoma hubbsi; assembly: GCA_032164185.1. Lineage (NCBI taxonomy): Eukaryota > Metazoa > Chordata > Actinopteri > Cypriniformes > Catostomidae > Moxostoma > Moxostoma hubbsi. The sequence goes on along the minus strand of JAVLUX010000031.1, from coordinate 2,497,419 downwards.
GTGCTCCGGCGGTAAAAAAAAAAAATATACATGTAAATATAACAACAGCTGGACGAAAGCATTTAATTTCATATTCCGAAGCCATATCAACAATACCCACACCTTTTGCAAAATGTGTCGCACTGATTTTAATATCGGACACGGTGGGGAAAATTATGTTACTCAGCACATTAAATCACAATGGCACAATTTATATGTATTTAGCCTGCCATCCAGCACCCCACTTCACCTCCAGGATTTGTGTACCCAAATGTTGACAGGTAACAGGCTGCGTGTGACATGACACTATGGAGACTCCACTATGGAGAACGCCTGGTCATGAATTCCATAATTTTCCTCGTAATTGCTTTGGTCTTTTTGCTTCTCATACCAACGAAAGATAGGAGTGCTGCTGACTTCTGGCTGGCTCTGACCTCTGGCTAGCTTTAGCCGCTTAACTTTTTTAGCTTCTTTTTTAAAAGCGGTATTTTCAGCTGGGTGAGGGTGTTTTAAGTGTCTAATTAGGTTTGTTGTTTCCCCACGGTTTACTTTAGCCTTACAAATATTACAAATTGCGAACTTTATGTATTTTTCACTCACAGTGAAGATCTTCCACGCCAATGTCATGTTTCCATGCGGCTGTGACGTTATTGCCTGCGCTGCTGGCAACAAAACGGACCGGCTCGGAATCGGAAAGACGTGAGACTGACCGGCCGGTCACCGGTCCGGGCCGAGCATGTGGAGAACCGGCTGATTCCGGTCCCTGGCCGGTCGATTGGTGCATCTCTACTTTCAAGCTTGAATTGCTTTGATTGTTGGAAAATACATATATTTATGACATCATTTATGTATGGGTCAGGAGGCATGATTAAGTTATTTTTGGTGTAGTTAATCGCTCTAAATTAATGCATTAAATCAACAGTCCTACTGCAAACATGTTTTATAGACCTTATATGTAAAGTACTTGTTAATGGATCAAACATCTCTTCTGTCTATTTGTGCACTCTTCACTTAAGCATTAAGTATTATAATGTATGTACAGTTTTCTCCTTATGGAACAGCTGAGCCATATGTTCTCATTGGAATCTAAATGTCTTGGAGCTGCTGATGATAACTTGAGATGTGAATACTCTCGGAGCACCATGCAATGTTGGTGTATCTTGATGAATCTTGATGGGTGAATTTGATTATGGGGCTGCAGTGCTTCACCTATAATACACCTCTGTAATTTTGATTGGTTCTGATCAAACGGAGCATGCTTTTTCAGAGCCATTTGCCCATTACCTTCAGCAGAAATAATAGAGCAGTGCCATGGTGACACATTCAAACCTGTTTCCGTTTTCTATCCATTTTGAGTGAAGTGTGTTGTCAGATGAGGAAATGTTGGGTCCATAACGGCTGACTGATTTCTCTTATTTAACACACCTCCCAATTGTTAAATAATCCATTAAGGCTTTGATACATGCACGGCAAATTCTTCTTCGTTCTTCACTTTGAGTTGGAAAGAAGGTTGAAACAGCAGTGTAACTGTAAACTGTTTGCGAACATTCAGACAGGAGGCATTTAGAGGAGCATTAAATATGAGGACACACAAGACTACATGTAAAACATCAACTAATATGACATCAAAATGTGTTATCAATGACTGCATGCCTGATCCTATGAATAGAATCCACATGAAATCAGTAAATTAAATTAATATATATATTTAGTTTACTGTAATATGTAATGTTTATGTTTACATTCTGTATTCATGGTGCTAATGCTAACATGTTGTACTTGGTCATAATATGTACTGGTTACAATCTGTTTCTGTTTTTTTATTGCCGTTTTTAGATTGTGGGCTCTTTTCTGTGGCTGCGCTAATTCTTAGTGCATTTTTCATGCTAAAACGTGAAAGTGGGCATTGGTTGCAACTGTAGGTGTATTTTATGTTATTAAAGTGCTGTAAAGTGCAATTTGCTATTTTCATGAGATATAGGTTCTAATAGGTTCATTATGCAAAGACGTTTGAGAAGCACATCTATTTTTGGCGCAAAGTCTAAACTAAGTTTCTACATTTGCTGTTTGACATCAAATGACCAGCAGATGACATCAAATATCTATCAATCACTTTTAATACTTGCCATGATTTGTGTGTCAGTAGATCAATATAATTCATTACACTTACATTCTTTAAGACACAAATAGTCCATATTTCTATTCTTCTAATGCATTGCATAAAGACCATTTCCACTATTAAATTCATATGTATGGGCTATCTTCATTTATATTGATGTTGCTTGACAGGGAATGGAATATATAATAGTACACAGACGGCACGATAACTAGAGAAGAACCTTTACAATAAATTCCACTTGACCAAACCCATTCATGCTTTGTACGCGCTATTTCACCAACACACTAATGCAAACTGACGTTGCGTGTATGACGTATCGCATAGCTCTAGGCTTAAGACATAGCATTGTAAAAATAGGGCCCTATTAAAAATTATGTGAACAAAAGTACAGATGAAGTTACGTTTATACCAGCTCGGCAACTCTGCATGCAAGTGTGATCATGTTGATTGATCTCAACTGAGTGAAGACAAGACATCAACTGTAAAAAGATGTTGGCGTCAAAGGAAGTGGAGCACAGGGTCACACCCAATGATGACCTGGACCAAAGTTTTCCTGAAAGTTTGTGCTAATAAGCTTTTTTGACATTGCAACAAACTCAAAAACTTCTTTTTTTTTTGGGCCAGATTATCGAAATGTCATCACACGTTTTTTTCTCAGTTCAATTAGAAGTACATTGGTGCCTTAAGTGTCTGGAAATATTTATGTATATATTAGGGATGTCACAATGTAAATTTTTGATGGTACGATTATTGTCTGATAAACAAAATCACGATTTCACGATTTTCTGCAAATTTACCTATTATGAAACAATTAAACCTCCACAAACATATCACAACTTGTCACGGATCAGAAAGAAGAGGATTCAATTGCAGGGTAAATAATTATTTATTGGGAAAATAACAGACACGAGCCGGAGAGGATCAGGTCCTCAGACCATCACAGCCTCAGAAAGCGTAGCCTTGGTCCATGAACCGGTAACTCCCAGCCAAGAGCAGTCCGCACAAGAGGACAAGGATGGTGGCGAATGAGACAGGGGAAGCGACGGGTAGAATGGGCAGGTGAGGCGCGGCAAAGGGGAAGGGAGATGACTGCTGGTAGGCCGGAGGTGGTGGGGGAATAAGCTCGGCCCAGCAGCCTGGAAGATGGTGAGACTAGAGAGAGAAAAAAAAAGAAAAAGAAAGGAAAAGGACTAAACTGCTCAGAACGCAGACCACAGGGGGTAGGGAAAGGGGGCAAACCCTATGAACTATGCCAAGTTAACGTATAGAAAAAGTGAAAAGAAAAAATCAATAAAGGAAAAATTATAAATAAAATCGGGGCTGGGAAAAGACACAGCAAAAGAAAAGAAAAATAGAGAAAAACCCTTGGAATACCAAGCAAATCAAAAACGGAAGAAAAAAGGCTTGAATAGATAACTAGACTATCAAAAACAGCAAGGAAAAGCAAAACTAGCTAGACGTGAGTAACAACACGCGAAACACGATCTGGCAAGGGACAAAAAACAAAAGGGGAATATAAAGAGTGACTAATGAGGGGTAACACGTGAGTGAAATGTTGAACTAACAAGGTAACTAGAGGGCGGGGCGACAACTGACAGTAGAACGTGTGAAAAACAACACGCGCACACACACCCTGAACGAACACAAACACAACATGCTGAAGCGCACGGACGGACAAACAAGACAGCGAGCGCTATGAACAACGACACAGAAACAAACACACTAGGCCGTCCTGACACAACTTAAGTTTTATTACAGCATTCATTAGGACATGCAGTTAACAAATTCCTACGTTTAACTGAAAACAAGTTGAAAACAAGTAAGTTGTAATGTTTAATGTGTGTGTTCATGTATTTCATGTCTTTTGTTTTGATCATTGGTTCATGTTTCCCCCCATGTCATGTATTTAAGCCCTATTTAAAATTGTATTGTATTTAATTGTATATATGTCTAGTATTGAATGTGTGTGTTGGTAACGTCATCTATTCTATGTCAAGCCAGGTCAAGTAAATGTACATGTTTTTTTCATGTGTGGATTTACAGGTTTTTGGATATTAACTTCTGTAAATAAACTGCATGTGGGTTCCTACATCTTCGTCATCGTCATTGCTAGCAGCTACAATGTTACAGAATACTAGACCCAATAATGAACCCTGCAGTTCGACTTCTGCACCTACGTCAGGGGACTCATCCCCTGGAGGACTATGTGGAGGACTTTTGTGATTTGGCCAGCCAGGTGGACTTTATTGAGGTTGCACTCATGGACTGTTTCCGATTTGGACTTAATTAGCCAGTCTCCATTTTGATGCCAGGTGGTAAGAGTGCCCTTATCATCGCTCAGTATGTCAACCTCACACTGCAGATCATTGGTTCCACGTTCACTGTGGGGGAGGCGGATGCCGAGACAGTGTTCTACGACATGGCCACTGAATCAGAGTTCCGCAACATGGCCGCCGATTCAGAGTTCCACGACATTGCCGCAGAGCCCGAGATCCACGTCATGGCCGTCGAGCCCGAGATCCACATCATGGCTGCCGAGCCCGAGTTCCACGTCATGGCCGCCGAGCCCACGCCTGCCAAGTCATAGCCGCCAAGCCCATGCCTGCCACAGCCGGCGAGCCAATGCCCATGCCTGCCGTGGCCAAAAAGCCAACGCCCATGCCTGCCATGGCTGACGAGCCAATGACCATACCTTCCACAGCCAACGAGCTGGTAGCTTCGTCCATCCCAGGGCCAGCGTTGTCAGTCTCGTCCTTCCCAGAGCCTGCACTGCCAACTTCGGCCTCCTGGAGGAGGAAGAGAAGAAAGACATTTATTTCCAAGTCTCTGCCCATGTAAATGACTATGGAGGTAGTTTCCAAGGCTCTGCAACATATACACAACCACGGAGGTTGTTTCCAAGTCTCTGCCCATGTACATGAACATGGAGGTCATTCCTGAGACAGGGAAATGGTGGGTCAGCTGTTAAGGCTCTGGGTTACTGAACCTGGGGTTCAAGCCCTAGCACTGCCAAGATACCACTGTTGGGCCCTTGAGCAAGGCCTTTGACCCTATCAGCTCCAGGGGTGCTGTTTCATGGCTGATCCTGCGCTCTGACCCCAGCTTAGTTGGGATATGTGAAAACAACTGCGTTTCATTGGCCCTGTACATTGCACAATGACTTTAAAGTTGAATCTTAATCTCTTATCTTAATCTGGGAAATCTCTCGATGGTGATCCCTCAGGTGCTGGAACATATTAGATGTTTTCACCGCTTTTGCTGGCACTATTCGTCAGCACGTTTTTCTTCAACAACTCCTGTGTAATTTTTTAAATAGACAAAATGCTCCCAAATAGCTAATTTAATTTGCTTCTTCAGCTGATACATCTCCGGGAGATCACGTTGTTCTGCCATGTTTTCATTTTGAGAGTTTCACTTGCGCTGAATGTTCACGTTCTGCATAAGCCCCGCCTTACCTAGACAATCACCTCATGAATTCTGTATATACATAACTGTATATATAATAACATGTCTGACAAATGTCTTTGGCTGCTGCATTGAAACTTGTTGTTCCAGTGTATTGTCTATTTATTATTATAGGCTGTTCTAAAATAATCTGTAACAAAATGTACAAAAGATTGCATAATCAAAATATAATGCATCATATTTTGTCATTATGAGAAGATTCGCTGCCCAACTCTGAAAGAATGTGCACAATGCACATTTGTCTGTTCATCCTTCAGGTTACCATAGCAATCTTAGTAAGTGCGCACCAGTTTTTTTATTGTCTGTCTGAACCATCTATTTTCAAATCTCAATTGGCTTAACAGGAGACACCATAACCATCGCCTTTTTAAGTTGAAGTTCAGTTTTGAAGATGCTGCATTCTGTTCCATTTAGCTGCGCTCTGCCTAGCTCCTCAACTACTGTATATGCGCTGCTTCAGCGCATTGAGTCCACTGCCACACACCTGGTGTGTGTGTGTCTCCCCAAGTGTTCGCTCCTGTGGGGAAAGCCACGATGCTCCATATTGTTGTTGCTGTGATGATTCGTGAAGTTTTACATTCTACACGCAGAGTTGTAATTTCCACCTTTCAATTGGGGAAAGTGCAACGGAATAACACTTGATGATGGACTTCTAACTTGGAAACTCTTGTGGAAATCTTCAACTCCCATTTAGTCGAAATTCAGTATTGTGTTACAGTCATTGACAATCATTCACTTTTATTAAATAATATCCATTTACGAGTCAAAGTTCTTACATTAAATGATAATAAATCGTGTTTAGCAAATGTTTTGCAGAGACAGGTGTTGTATTGTAACGAGCATTGCAGCATTGGATCAGTTTGGTTGCTATGAGACGTATCTGACAATCAAAGTACCCCTCAAATCCACAATGTAATCAATCTCAAAATTAAAAATAAGCTCCCTCTTTGACACATGTGTTTAGTTTACAGGTCATTTTCACTGGATTTCGTATTAAGTGAAAAGTCACATCATGAGTGATCACTGTCGATCATCGTTTTCATGATCGATCATTGCTGCAACATCTGAGTACTCGAGTCCTTGTGCCCATACCTAATATATACATATATATATAATTTTAAGTAATTGTACCAACATACAGTTAACCAAACTAGTGTTTAGCTAAAAACTGCAGATCATTTTGTTTCATTTTAAGGTAAATTGAAGTTCAGACATGACCAAAAGTTGAGATGCTGATGTGGACTTGACCCATTCAGGCCTATCATGTGTATTTTTGCTTGTATTTCATGGTTATCCCCCTCACAATGAGAAATCAGTAAGCTCTAAAAAAGCAAGAGTGACACTGCCTTCCTTTGAAACTTTATCCACTGATGTCACTGTTGGACAATGCTACAGGTACTTTGGAAATATGAGTGACTTACATACCTATTTGATCTCATATTAACTGTTGATTATTTTCTCATTCTGCCATCCTGAGAAAATGCCTCTTGTGACTCTTGTTACTGGGAACTAAATGACTTTTACTTCATTTTTAAGATTTTGTATGCAAGATATATTGCAGATATGCAATATTTGAAGATACTGGAACAAGGTGTAAACAAGAGGTGTTGCTCCACAGCAAAGGCAAATTGCATCTTTTGTTCTCTTGTTTGTGTGTGTGTGTGTGTGTTTGTGTGTGTGTGTCCACAGCTGCACGTACGTTTGTGAGTCTTGCTTCATTTGCAGAAATTCTTGACCTGATTGTCCTAAACCCGAGTTCAAATAAACGCACGTCTAGACAGTTTGTGCTCTTTGTGTGTGTGTGTGTGTGTGTGTGTGTTTGCTACTCAGTCTACAATCCTAAACTACACCGTTTCCTGTTTATGGAAGTGGGGATGATGTCGTGCGCCCCATGGGGGGTTATTAGGTCTGTTTCCTTCCCTTTCATATCATAAAGCCATCAAATTATGGCACGTTAAAACACTCTGTTTTATTCCTTTGAGATGACATGGTAATTGGAAAAAAAAAATGTATGTTTCATGGTATGACTTAGTTCTGTTTAGATTCACAAAGAATGCACTTTCCACAAAAAAAGGTACAAACTACTTAAAGATTCTAGTCAGAGCTGTTCACGTCCTGGGACCTCAGAAGTTATTAGTTTCCATGGCAACCATAAAAACGGCAAAACTGCTTTGTTGTTGATAACACTAGTATTTACAGTATCTATAAATGCATTCATTAATTCAATTCTATATGCTCTCACAAAATGTGTTTCTCGCAGAAATATGTGTTCACTACCTTTAAGGCTGCTGCCATATTTGTTCTTTTTACATGAAGTCAAGTTGTAGCTTTCTTAGAAATTCTATGTTTACAACTTGTAATAACGACGTTTACACTCGTAATTATGGTAAATCTGACATGACATGAATGCACCATATCAACACATACTTGTATTTGACATTCTAAGTTGCTTGAAATCAAGAGTTCTTGCAAACATGCTGCAAACTGGCCACTCATTAATTGTCACATACAAATGATCTCTTCATTGTTGCCAAAGGTTTGCTGCAGGTTCAGCCCTACTGGTGAAGAGGTGCAAACTTTTGGCAAACATTTGTGGTGAATCGCAAGCTCATTTGCATGTGAAATAACGAGTGGGAGATCTGCCCATGTTTGTGGAATGTTTTTCAGAACTATATTATTTTTTGGAAAGAATTAATAATAAATGTAGATGTTTAGTGAACAATGGTGTCTTTTAGTATGTTGCTTTTGCTACCATTTTATAAATCCACATGAGGAAGTTGTTACTGCTATACTGAAACTCTTTAATAAAATCCAGGGGGGATGGGGGAGGTAAATCTACACCCATTGCATTTAAGTAACCCTTTAAAAAGTAGTTTTTCACCTTTTTATTACTTTCGTAACAGGGTTAAATGAATGATGAATGCAGTCAACACTACTTAGTTATTACTATATTTATTGTTTACTTGTCTTGCTGCCATGCTGCTGAAAATGATTTCACTTATCTCCCATAACATTACATATAAATTAGGGCTGTCGATTTAACGTATTAATAAAGTGTGATTAATTATATGAAAAATAATGCGTTAAAAAAATTTATGCAATTTATCATGTCCCTGGACCGTAATAAGGAATATTCCTTCTATCTGAGCAATTCAAGCTTGTGGTACCACTTGTTTTCTCCAGGGGCAGTAAGAGAAACTCGCTGTATAGGCAAAACACAGCTCTAACAGACAGAGAACAAACCACTCTTACCGAAAGCAGACATCACAAGATGAGAACATGTTCTTGCGTACATACACAGCTCGATGGAGTGCATATCTGAACACAGGGATCTCAGGAAGTTTCAAATTTAGTTTAACACATTGACCTAAAAATGGTAAGTTTATGATGCAGTGCAACCGAGATGCTTCAAAAGTGTCTGTCTGGTGCAGGTGTGCATTGATGTGTCCTTTGACAATAGGGCTGCAACTAATGATTAATTTGATAATCGATTAATCTAGCAATTATTAGAATGATTATTTGACTATTTGCCGATTATTGCAATGATTAATCATTACCTATTAACCCATTATTCAGCTTGTGCCCCAATTTAAAAGGTTGTATTAAACATGCTTACTAACACTAAAGAGGACAAAATCATCTTTTAAAAATACAAGATGATTTTGACATTAACTGTATTAATTCAGTAAAGCAATTCACTGCAGAAAAATCCTGTTGTTATCAAGTGCTTATGTATCATTTTCCATTTAAAATGTTCTAAAAATCCTTAAAACAAGATACATTTACTTGAGAAGCAAACATGTTAAATATTTAGGGTTAGGGTTAGGGTTAGGGTTATTTTGTAGGTGTATTTTTCACTTGGTTATGATTCTGCAAATGCAGTAAAGACAAAATATACTCATATTCAAGATCTATTCTCTAAAAGCAAGTCTAAATATCTTATATGCTGCTTCTCAGGTGAATGTAGCTTTTTTTTAAAGGATTTTTAGATATTTTAAAATATTTGTATTTTTAATATTATATTTAACATTCTCAGGTAACATTTTTTCATTCTGCAGTACTGTAATGTACATTGTTTTAAAGGAGTTTTAGATATTTATATTGGTTAACAAGAAACCATCGCACACCTGCAGATAATAGGTGCGTAGGAAAAAACGACCAAAAAAAGGTCGAAAATCTGCAAACAAGAAACTCCCGCACACTATCAGAACTAGCATATAAAAAATATTTATTTAGCAACGTTTCGGTCTCACGACCTTCATCAGGCATGATGAAGGTCGTGAGACCGAAACGTTGCTAAATAAATATTTTTTATATGCTAGTTCTGATAGTGTGCGGGAGTTTCTTGTTTGCAGATATTTATATTGGAAAACAAGCCAAAACAAAGTAAATCAAACGTATTGTGTTGCAGTGTATAATAGGACGAAGACTACACCTCTCTCACCTTTCTGTTCACTTCGATGGCTTGATGGACCTGCACGAGAGCCATGGCATGCAGGGCGGAGGTGGCCTGTCCGGTGGTGCTGTAGGCTTTGGAGGTCAGTGGTGACGTCGTCCTACAGGCCTTGTAGGGGAGTTCCGTGCGGTCCCGCCAGGGACTCAAGGGAGAATGCCGGCTGGCCGTGAGGCGAGTCGCACTCATCCCGAGCTCGGACTGAAGCAAGCGAGCGTGTCGGGGGGCGGGTGGTTCGTGGGGATATACCCGGCGAAACCGAGCCGGTCATCATCCCCATATCGAATTCATCGCCACCCGGGTCATCCTCAATCCCGTGGGAAGAAGGAGCGACGCGGGGGGAGGCTGAAGTGGCATTCACCTTCAGGAAGGAGAGCTGCGACCGCAACGCTGCCATGGTCAAGTTCTCGCAGTACATGAACCATCCACGAACGCTGCCTCAGTGTGATCGCTGCTCAGGCACACGAGGCAGCGTCTGTGGCCGTCGTTCTTGGAGAGAAATGGTCCGCATCCAGGAACAACACAGGGGCGGAAAGGCATCTTGAAAAAGAGGCATCCTGAAAAGGACGTTCAACGGCGCTGTGTATTGCTCTTTTTGTGAGTGGAAAACAGGAAGAAAGCACTGTCAAAGTGTCCAAGGGTGTAAACTGCACAGTGTGCAGAGAGAGAGACGCCAGCTGGAAATGGGCCGGAGGATCCAACAGCAATGCTTCTCGCTGACAGAGGTGAGTGGAACAGTAGTGAAGCTCTGCTTGCTTGTTGCACAAACATTCGACTCCAAAGAAAAATTCTGACTGGCATTCGCTGCCCCACTTCCCTTTATACCCATATGTCCAGGGCGGGGCATGCCAATTCTGTCTGCCAACTTGACATTGGCTTTTTCTCAGGTTCAGAGGTACGTTCGGCGTCCCAGGAAGACCCCTTGTGTCACTTCATTCGACACAACGTCGAGTGAGTGACAGAAGGGGAAACACAATATATTGCATTTTAAAGCCACTTTTTAAATAAATAGAAATTATATATATATATAATTATTTAAATATGACTATTTAGAATTATTTAATCATTATATATAGAATTATTGTTATTCGAGGGGGCTTTCTCAGCATATGCGATTGTAAAGGAATTAGACGGGCAGGGAGGAGGCGAGAACCGGCTTGACGATATAAATAATGTTTTAATAATAAACTTAAAACAAAGGACAAACACACACATGACGGACATTTCTGTAAATGATCTCTCTCTCTCTCTCTCGCACCACCGTCTGCCATCGGCCTTTATCCCTCTCGGAGGCTTGATTAGCCTGATCATCACGACCCAGCCCCGCCCTCCGCCCTGCCACAGCGATTAATTGTGATCAGTTAACAGACATACCATTTAATTAATTCAATAAAAAAACATTAAGCGATTGACAGCCTTAATATAAATGTGAAATGTTTGTGATTAAAATATAAAAAAAATTCCTTATTAAAAATATGTTAAAGTCATCTCCTCTAAGTTTGGTCAAAATCACCATTTTTGAGTGCAGGGATTGATGTGTTTGATGCTGTGTAGGTTTAAAAAAATAAAAAAATTATGTCATATAATGGTTTATCTAACAAATTTAATTATTTCATTCCAAAGAACATGGGCTTTGTGTCTTTATTGCTTTAATGGGACATAAATGTGTACCCTATTTATAGAAATGAAATTCTAGTCTATTGTGCAGTGTATTCTCTGTAGCATAAAAATGTGTATATTTCTGTGGCATGTATGGATATTCAGTATTTGAGGCGGTCTGCTGCTGTATTTGGGTGTGATGAACTCTTTCTCTGGTCTGGCCATTAGTCAGGTAGATTGATGTCAGTGTGTGGCAGCTCTGGGTGATGAGTGATGTTTGTGTTTGTCAGGAGCTGCAGCCTTGACTGTGATAAAGCACAGAGCGGCCGTCAATACACAGATTCTTCCACAGAATCAAACTTTCAACAACAGGGGCAGAGAGAGAAGGAGAAGAGAGATGCCTATACTGAGAAATTTAAAAGATTATCAAAATGCCTATAAAAAAAACAAAAAACATTTCAAATATGGATAGGGATTATGTTCATGATGTAAACATGGAACTACATTGTTTGTTTCATCTCATGCCACACAACACTTTCAGCTGACCAGCAGTGGTCTTCTCAACAGAGTCTATGTTGACCATTTGTTATAGCTTGTGCTCAGCCTCGCACAGTGTGCTCACAAACCGTCCACAAACCGTATTGCATACAAAAATGGCAAGGGCTGCTAAGTAATATCTGAGAATCAAGGTGCACAGGGTTTTTATCAGCCCGCTGGGAAACAAAGTCAGGTTTACTGCTGCTAGAATAATCAGTTCTGGGAAAGGGCATCAAGTCTGAGAAAGATTGACCTACACAATGTTTGTATGAAACTAGGGCTGTTAATTTAACTTGTTAATTAAGTGTGATTGATTATATAAAAATGTCCCCTGATGTGTATTAAATGTATGTAATAAGGATTTGATCTACCATCTATGTCTACTACCATTCACTTCCATTGTAAGTGTCTCACTGTGACCTACTTTATTTATTTATTTATTTTTGAAAGAAAAGGACATACTAAATACATTTTTGTGGTAATCAGCATTATGCCAAAAATGCTGTCAATTGAGTTTAACTTGTATTGAACCCGGAATATTCCTTTAAACTATGGTTACTCTAGCAAAACCATGGCAAATTGTTATAAGGGAATATCACTGTAATTAAATATATACAGTTGAAGTCAGAAGTATACATACACTTAGGTTGAAGTCATTAAAACACATTTTTTAACCACTCCGCAGATTTTATATTAGCAAACTATAGTTTTGGCAAACTTCACAAGTAATTTTTCCAACAATTGTTTACATATGTATTGTTTCACTTTTAATTGACTATATCACAATTCCAGTGCATCAGAAGTTTACATACATTAAGTTTACAGTGCCTTTAAGCAGCTTGGAAAATTCTATAAAATTATATCATGGCTACCTTCAATGCCTTCACCTACAGTGCCTCTTTGCTTGACATCATGGGAAAATCAAAAGACATCAGCCAAGACCTCAGAAAAACATTTGTGAACCTCCACAATCTTGTTCATCGTTGGGAGCAATTTCCAAATGCCTGAAGGTACCACATTCATCTGTACAAACAATAGTGAGCAAGTATAAACACCATAGGCCCACGCAGCTAACATACTGCTGAGGAAGGAGATGCATTCTCCTAGAGATTAATGTAGTCTGGTGAAAAAAAGTACAAATCAATCCCAGAACAACAGCAAAGGACCTTGTGAAGATGCTGGAAGAAACAGGTAGTCAAGTATCTATATCCACAGTAAAATGAGTCCTATATCTACATAACCTGAAAGGCTGCTCAGGAAGGAAGAAGCCACTGCTCCAAAACCACCTTTAAAAAGCCAGACTACAGTTTGCAAGTGCATATGGGTACAAAGATCTTACTTTTGTAAATTGAACTGTTTGGCCATAATGACGTTTTCGTTATGTTTGGAGGAAAAAGGGTGAGGTTTGCAAGCCGAAGAACAACATCCCAACCGTGAAGCGTGGGTGTGGCAGAATCATGTTGTGGGGTGCTTTTGTGCACTTCACAAAATAGATAGATCATGAGGATGGAAAATTATGTAGATATATTGAAGCAACATCTCAAGAGATCAGCCAGGAAATTAAAGATTGGTTGTCCAAATGGACAATGACCCCAAGCATACTTCCAAATTTGTGGCAAAATGGCTGAAGGACAATAAAGTCAAGGTATTCATGTGGCCATCACAAAGCTCTGACCTCAATCCGACAGAAAATTTGTAGGCAGAACTGAAAAAATGTGTACGAGCAAGGAGGCCTATAAACCTGACTCAGTTGCACCAGTTCTGTCTGGAGGAATGGGCCAAAATTCCAGCAACTTAATGTGAGAAACTTGTGGAAGGCTTCCCCAAATGTAATATATTGTATTGGCGTATATGTTTTACGATATGTGCAGATATTAAAACTTTTTTTCCAGAACATATATTGCTGAAAACAATGCTTGGGTGATTTAGAGTTGTGTAGTTTGTCCAGTAGAGCGTGCTCCGACTCCACTGTTTACAGAGCTGTGCTGATGGTGGTTCTGCAGACAGGGTGGAGTTAAGTGGTGCGTAGTTAACAGGTGTCTTCTCTGTAAGTTGCTAATTAGTTTGTGAACTACATACTGGAAAGTTAATAAACAATGACTCCATCATTTTCCCTTTTCAATATAACTAATATTACGTTAACCCTGTCCCTGTCAACCATGTCACTCATGTTTATCATATCTGTTTGCTGTTAGCCAGTTAAATTTTGTCAGTGCAGTAAGTAATGTAGCAGATTGAAAGGTAAAAATCAGAACATCTTTTTTGCAGCCCAGCAGACAATGGTGCAGTGGTGGATTATGTCTGTTGAGTGTTGATTTCACGCTATGTTGTTACCTAGTTGGTGAGATGACATCGAGCTTATAGCTAACTAGCTAACCACATATCTACTTTCATACCTTGTCAGCTGAGTGGAAGCTAATGTGTGAACATGTATTCAACACACTGTTTTGTTCAGGATTCACAGTTTGGTACCCCCTTCAAATGAGCAATTCCAGTCGTTGCATTTACAAAATGTAATATTTAAAAGTCTGAGTTTCCACTGGAATACGGTGTAACTCCACTGGAACTGTGGACTATCTCTTGACTTGGCAGCAGTGAACCATGAGTTATTGTTTGTGACTGTTTTGTTATACATTAACAGCAAAATATTGCTGATGATGTTTTGATAAGCAAGAAAATTGTACTTTAGTATAATTTAGAGGTACTTGTACTTTACTTGAGTATTACCGTGGCATTTTCTATTACATTATAAGTCCACTCCACTACATTTCAGAGGGAAATATTGTACTTTTTCCAATGTTGACAATGTATAATAATAATGTCAAATATTCTTTGATAAAAATATTTAAGAAAGCAGCCTTCTGAGTACCTTTGCATAGTCATATCATTTACATTTATGCATTTGGCAGACACTTTTATCCAAAGCAATTACAGTGCCCTTATTACAGGGACAATCCTTCCAGAGCAACCTGGAGTTAAGTGTCTTGCTCAAGGACACCGTGGTGGTGGCTGTGGGGATCGAACAGACAACATTCTGCTTAACAGCCCACTACGCCACCACTATCAATGCATAATCGGTTTTCATTCCAGCTAAAAAGTTATTTCCTATATTAACTATATCGGCCACCATTTTGGTAATCTGTGAATTTCCCCCCTCTAAAATCGTTATCTTCCAAAAAATCCCATATCGGTCGGGCTCTAATGTAAAATTCTCACCCACAGGGAATATGATGAAAGAAATAAAAGCTGAAATAAATAATTCTCTCTAGTATTATTCTGACATTTCACATTCTTAAAATAAAGTAAGCTAAGTAACCTAAGACAGGGAATGTTTTCTACAATTAAATGTCAGGAATTATGAAAAACTGTGTTTACATGTATTTGGCTAAGGTTTATGTAAACTTCTGACTTCAATTGTAACTATTAGGTGATATTATTGGATTCTGCTGTCAGAACTGATTGCACATTTTTGTGGTGCCATCAGCCAATCAGCTTTGTCATGACATCATTATCCTGCAACTTCAGAGTGATCAGTCACATGAGATTAATGCCTCAAAAAAAAAAAAACTGTGTCCAGAACTGAGTGTCTTTGAGCAAAGATGGTAGTATGCAGGTTGTGTACTTCCATTGCTTCATATGCCAGCTGAGCAACTGCCATTGAGATGAATGTTAATGGATGGAGAACTCAAGGTATTATACATCTCCTTGAACCAGACTTGATGCCAATATAGTCAAAAGTCTGGCTTCAGCAGACTTGCAATTGCTAGCTAGAAATAAAAGAAATCACACACTCATTCTTGGGAGTCAGGGGACGGCAGTAAAACAGGATGTTCTGATGGTAATTTCAGCTGTGGTCGTGTCATGTTAATCTCTCATATTACACACTAAACCATATTGAGTCCTGCAAACACTGTTCTCATATTGAAATCAAAATAAAAAGAGGTGTGTGTGTGTGTGTGTGTGTGTGTGTGTGTGTGTGTGTGTTACGGGAAACTGTCTGCTTGGTCTTCAAAATCAACAGAACCAGCCCCAGTCTGCTTCAAAATAATAAACAAGTGATAAAGAAAAAGAAAAAGGAAATAAAAGCCTGTGCAATTGCAAATTACATGTGTCATTATCCTCTATTAAGGAAGTCATTCATGTTTAAGTGCCATTCCGCTTACGGTCACCATAGAAACAAAGTCATGTGTCACACAGGCTGACAAAGAAAGTTTGGAAATCACACACGCAATTCTCATACAGAGTTTAAAGATTAATTCGAGTTGGCTCTGTGTCAGAAACGTTTCTTAAAGGGATATTTCACCCAAACATGAAAGTTCTGTCATCATTTATTAGGGATGTTCCAATCAGGATTTTTACAGTCCATACAGATCACTGATCTTCTTGTCACCTGATTGGCCAATTCTGATCCCGATACCTATAATTTAATCTTTTATCAGGATCTCTGTCATAACTGGCTATTGACGTCACTTTTTCCCCTGCACATTTGTGACCATCAGTGGTCGGAAACATAGTGGTGTATTAAAAAACACCTGAAAAATAATATTAAGAAAAACCTCAAAAAACGCTTTTGATACATTACAAATCCCAGGAAAGGTGTATACAGGTCTGAAGTCAGCACAAATACTGCAAAATATAATTACATTAAAATATATTTTATCCATGATTTCCCACCGTACGCTGGTGAGTCTGATGTGTGACCTGCGAGTGCACGCGCCTCTCGGTACATCACTGTAAACATCTCTCATTCAGAAGTTACTAGTGATTGTGTTGATTTCTGCTCTGATATGATCCCGTCTGTATGAATGAAAGAACTGCTGTTAACTCATAAAGCATAAATACACAGACAGCAACTGAGGCATATTAGTGTATAAGATATTTACATTGTAGTCTGGCGGTGTGAATAAAGTCTGTGCTTCATGATCTTATGAAGTGTTGTTTATTGACTAACATTAGTAGTATATACTATATATTGATATTAGAGTGCTTTTATTTATTACAATATGTGTTACAATTATGACATACCTTTTATACAGCCTTAGTGTTATGAATAACATCGTCCTGTGTGCATTTCCAGTTTAATGTATCCGAATCGATGATGTTATGAATATAATTGACACGTGTACAGATAACTAGCATATTTGAATAATTGAGCAAAGACTAACACGTGTTTGTCACGATTCACTGTTGTCTGGCCATTGTTTCTCCCCTGTCATCTGTTCCCGGACTACACTTCCCATAATTCCCTGCTCTCATCACTGCCAGCTGTCTTTCATTGTCCTCACCTGTGTTTCATTAAGTCTGCTTGTCCTTTGTCAGTTGTTGAATGTATACATGTCTTGTTTCAAGCCCTGTTCTTGGTTCCCTGTGTTTTTTTTTTTTTCTTTATATTCTGAGTTACCTGGTTCATCTTTTGTTTTCATTAAAAGCTGCATTTAGATCCTCATTCCTCGTCTGCCTCGTTACAGAACAACTGACCTATAATGGATCTAGCAGCCGTCAGAATTCTCCTCCTCAAGCAAGGGGACCGTCCAGTTGAGGATCACGTTCGTGAGTTTTTAGAGCTGGCAAATTTAGTGGACTACCCCGAATTTTCTTTGGTGGTTTTCTTCAGGACGAGTCTCAGTAGTTCACTAAAGGAGCTATTGCCTCCAGCGAATCCTCACTGGACGCTCCTCGAATTCGTGGAGGAGACTCTGCTCATCTTTCACTGTGGGTGTAGAGGAAGAGGGCTTTGCATCTCCCCCCACAGTGGTCACCCCCCAGGCTTCCATGGCTCGTCCCTCCACGCCTTCCACGGCCAATGAGCCAACGCCCATGCCTGCCACGGCCAACGAGCCAACGCTAACGCCTCCAGAGCCTTCCACGGCTCCGCCTCCTGAGCCCTCCAAGGCTCCGCCTTCCACGGCTCCGCCTCCTGAGCCCTCCACGGCTCCACCTCCTGAGCCCTCCATGGCTCCGCCTTCCACGGCTCCGTCTCCTGAGCCCTCCACGGCTTCGCCTTCCACCGCTCCGCTTCCCGAGCCTTCCACGGCTCCGCCTCCAGAGTCTTCCAGGACTCCGCCTCCTGAGCCTTCCACAGCTCTGCCTCCAGAGCCTTCCACAGCTCCGCCTCCAGAGCCACCCACGTCTCCTGAGCCTTCCATGACTCCACCTTCCAAGGCTGCGTCTCCTGAGCCTTCCACGGCTCCACCTTCCAAGGCTCTGTCTCCTGAGCCTTCCACGGCTTCGCCTTCCACGGCTCCGCCTCCAGAGCCTTCCACGTCTCCTGAGCCTTCCACGGCTCTGCCTCCAGAGCCTTCCACTGCTCCGTCTCCTGAGCCTTCCACGGCTTCACCCTTCACGGCTCCGTCACCTGAGCCTTCCACGTCTCCTGAGCTTTCCACATCTTTTCATGTTGCCAGCCTCGTCCGTCCCAGAGCCAGCGTTGCCAGCCTCGTCCGTCCGGAGGAGGAGAAGAAAGGCTTCTGTTTCCCAGTCTCCGCCCTCTACGGCTCCGCCTCCAGAGCATTTCACGGCTCTGCCTCCTGAGCCTTCTACGGCTCCTCCTTCCAAGGCTCTGTCTCCTGAGCCTTCCACGGCTCCACCTTCCAAGGCTCTGTCTCCTGAGCCTTCCATGGCTCTGCCTCCGCCCAGGCCTCCTGACCCAGTCCCCGTCCTGTGGCCGATTCCCAGGCCTCCTGACCCAGTCCCTGTCCTGTGGCCGTCTCCCAGGCCTCCTGACCCAGTCCCCGTCCTGTGGCCTCCTCCCAGGCCCCCTGACCTGGTCCCCGTCCTATGGCCGCCTCCCAGGCCTCCTGATCCTCTCCCTGTCCACCTCCCACACCTCTTGATCCTGGCTGTCCGCCTGATCTAAACCTGGTCCCCTTGGTCTCCTGGCTGCCCGCCTGATCTGCTCCCAGACCTTGCCATGTTTTTTGTTTGTTTCTTGTGCCCCCTTGTACTGCCTGTTTTCTCTTTTTTCCCCACATCCCATGGACAATTTTAGTTTTCGTCTTTCTTTTTTTTTTTGGAGCATCTAGAATCCGCTGCTTAGAGGGGGGGCTATGTCACGATTCACTGTTGTCAGGCCTGTGTTTCTCCCCTGTCATCTGTTCCCGGACTACACTTCCCATAATTCCCTGCTCTCATCACTGCCAGCTGTCTTTCATTGTCCTCACCTGTGTTTCATTAAGTCATTACCCACTATGTATATAATGCTCTGTTGTTTGCTTGTCCTTTGTCAGTTGTTGAATGTATACCTGTCTTGTTTCAAGCACTGTTCTTGGTTCCCTGTGTTTTTGTTTTTTTCTTTATATTCTGAGTTACCTGGTTCATCTTTTGTTTTCATTAAAAGCTGCATTTAGATCCTCATTCCTCGTCTGCCTCGTTACAGTGTTTTTATCCATGTACTCTCCCTTCATCGCTGCTTGCCTATGGCAAAATGAAGCCATTTCGCTTAAAAGATAAAACTTTACTGAAAGGAAAATTTCATTTTATGTCTGGTAATTAAACACCAGTATCACCTTTTCAAGATTTATTAAAAGAAACAAAATTTTTGCTGAATCCCACAGTGCAGCACCATGAAGAAATATGGAATTTTGGTCACAAACATGGCGGTATGTTCATTCAATGATGTAACATGAAACAGGTCAATATATAAGCTTTCTGCACACTGTCACTATTAATAGAATTTTTCTCATTCCAGTAATATTACATTGCGTTTTTGCTACCAAAAACAGTTTAAGAAGTTTAAAATGCTTAAAAAATCTTTAAAGAAAAAACAAAAGACCTTAAATTAAGTTTAAGTTAACAAAATATTCTCTATATTAAGATGAAAATTGAAGCTTAGTGTCAAACTGAAGACAAACTGATAACCCACAGGTGCAATTAAACTTAATGTGACATTTTTGATTATTGATTCATTGTCATTATATCATATAATATTTATTTTATTTTTGCATTATATTTAATACATTATGGTTTCTTAATATTGTATAAATAATTATTATATTTATAAATTCCTTCCATGCCTTTTCATTAAGTTGGATGATTGTATTAATAGTTAATTTTTCACAGTTCTAGCTGTTTGGAACAACATGAGTGTGAATAAATGATGACAGAAATTATTATTATTATTATTATTATTTTGCGAAATGTATATGATTTCTCTAGAGGATAAAATATTATTGACACATTAAAAGAACTTTCCTTTTGGTGACTTTAAATTTTGCATTACATATAATGCAATAAATTACATCCATTACTCAAACTGCTTTTCTCTAAATCCAGACGTTTATGAGCTTCATTGTGTCTGTCACCCTCTCTGTCATTAGAACCACGATCTGTCTCAATGATGTGATGAATGACCAATGTTTTGGGATTGAGCTCACACACACACGCTCACACACACACACCACTCACACACAAACTCACACACACCCACTTACACAAACACACACACACTCTCACTCACTCACACTCTCTCACACACACACACACACATACACACACTCTCACACATACACACACAAACACACACTCTCACACACACACATACACACATTCTCACAAAAACACACACACACACACACACACACACACACACACACACACACACACACACTCACACAAATGTAAACAGCACTGGGTAGAGGAGGTTATTTGATGTTACATGTACTCACAGTCGTCAAAAAAAGGAAAGCATCCATCACAATTATTTACAGCAGGGGTGCTCACACTCCTATGGAAAAAGATCTACTTTTCCATCATGTTATTCCAGCAAGATTTACCATACACAATATATACACTGAACACAGTACCAACATTTCAGTAGTCTTTAGTGAAATGAGTGATGATTTTTTTATTCCAGCTTCTATACCACAAAAAATAATAGCGAAGCACTACCTAATTTGTTCATTATAAATGAAGTTATTATTCGAGATTAGTAAACAGTCAGTAATAAAATAACAAATGAAAAGCAATGAATAGGAAAAACACTATAGACCAAATAACATTTTTGAAACAATAAATGTTAATAATTTTCATCTAGAGTTATACAAGTAAAGTTATCCAGTCAAGAGCAGTGAGAGTTTTCTTGTTTTCTTGTTATTGTTGTTTGATTAATGTTAAGGATACTGTCACAGTATGTCTCCCTCGTGTTTACTAGGACTTTTATTTTGAAATTTTCCCCCGGACCACATTTCTCACCTCATCATAGCCATCTGTTCCTGATTGTTCTCACCTGTTTTCCATTCCCTCATTAGCTTTTGTTTGTATAAATACCCTTTTTTTTGCATTCCTTGGTCAGTTCTTGTTTGTTGTTGTTTTGAGGTGCCGTTTGTTGTTTCCCCTGTCATAATTTTTATTAAAACCTGCACATAGATCCTACATCTCCTGTCTCATCTCAGCAACCATTTGTTAGCGATATATATCAGCTTTTCCCCAATGTTTACATTCACTTTAAACATAACCCTCAACAAGACGCTTTTGAAGTGTATTTGACCATTATGTTTTGGCACGAGCGTTCTGTAAAGCACGCCACACACATACAAGCCGCCTGTCAGTCAAACAGCACACAGCTGATTTGCTGCTCATCTGATCTTTTAAATTTGAACAATCTCCAAATAATTGAACCATTGTTTTTCTGTTTACTAATCAGGTCTTCTTCAGCCATGTGGACTGGCGCTGTCTCCCCCTCAAAGTTGCAGGAGAACTTGTGTTGGAGTGGGGCCACGTTTGGGCGCAGAGGGAGAGTGAGGGCGGGGTTGTACAGAGAGTGTGAGAAAAGAGAGATACAAACACGGCATGGCTTTATGGAAGAAATGTGTTATGTAACGCAACATCAAAATATATTAATATAAACAGCATTGTCTCCTATATCTCGTTTGAAAATATATCAATATACCTTAACAAGTTGATATACCGCCCAACCCTATTGTTGTGACATTCTTCCTAAAGGATATGACGGTTCGTTTCTCTCATCATGGCATCTCTGAGTCGAAATGTCCACTTTGTGACAATAAAAGCAAGTTAAATGTTCTCAACAACAGATGAGGCTCTTTAAGGTTAATGGTCTATAGAGTTTTAAATGAACAAAACCAACCTCTCTACACTAAACCTTAAACCTAAACCTAACTGATAGTGTCAGAGAAGCAAATGTGAGATGGAAAACACAATTGCTCAAGCAATTCAGCATATCATTTTGTGCTGCTTCATGACACTTTCGGCTCGTGTGTGTGGACTTGTGTGCTCTTATATCGCAAGTGCAACAATCAATCAGTGCGATTTGATCGTAATTTCATTATGTAATGCAAACATTAAAATGAGTCATGCACTATAGTACAAGTGTTTAGGTGTCATAAGATAGCATTTTGTGAGAAACAGAGCTAAAATTATGTTTATGAACTAATCATTTTCTATTTTATTCGTGATTTGTGTTAAAGTGAATAAAAATCATTGTTGTTTTAGCACCTTTAGAGATCATTTCAGGAGGTAACTGCTTGCAGTACGTACAACGAGCCAGGTACAAATCATTTTGCAAAGCTGCAGTTATAGTAACAAGATTCTATGAGACAAGGTTGGGTGGAGGGAAACTCAAAAGTCAACAAACACTGATACTGCTTATTTTTTCACTGTTCTCCGCAGAACAGATGACATGTTGAAGAATAAGATACAGGCATCGATAATAAAAAGATACATATGAACCCATCGACAACCACTTATCCTGTATACAGGGTCGCAGGGGGGCTGGAGCCTATCCCAGCTAACATTGGGCAAAAGGCGGGGTACACCCTGGACAGGTCACCAGTCCATCGCAGGGCCACACATAGACAAACATCACTCACACGGCAATTTTTGGAGACATCAATTAACCTATCCTGTATGTCTTTGGATGGTGGGAGGAAGCCAGAGCACCCGGAGAGAACCCACGCAGACACAGGGAGAACATGCAAACTCCACACAGAAAGGCCAGGGCAACCGGGGTTTGAACCCACGACATTCTTGCTGTGAGGCGACAGTGCTAACCACTGCACCACCGTGCCGCCTTACATATGAACCCATAAAATGATACAAAGAACAAAATAAAATGTATAAAATAAAAATCATTTCTGTTATATTGTTTAAAACTGTACTTTTGGTTTTATATTGGCTTTATAGCAGTGGTTCTCTGATTTTCTTTGATAAACTGATTTTGCTTCAGGACCTAGATTTTACTTTTGGATTTTACCCAAGCAATGACCCAACACTGTACCAAATTTGTTTATCGTAAAAAAGGACATAAAAATGTCCTAAAATCAAACATTGAACTTTAATATTATTAACATGGACTGCATAAAGTCAACTATATACTGTGCAAAATGATTAACAATACTTAGGCTTAATAGGAACATTTACAGTTTACTACTGCATAAATAACAATGAATGTCAAGCCTAACCCAATGGAACAAACACTGGGCAAGATATTGTATTAGTATTAACCATAGAGTAGGGCTGCATGATTATAGCAAAAATCATAATTGTAGATTATTGCCCTTGATATTGTAATTGCGATTATTAAAGTCAATTAAAATATTAAATTACTGTGATGTCTCAAAATAAGCAACCATGTGGTTCTTCAGAGTAGCAGATTTCAATGGTGGATATGAACTGTGCTCCAGTTTCTTTTAAGCATTAAAAATTGTAATAATGTTTGCTTATGTTAGGCCAAATAAAAATTATTTTAAATGGATATCTATGGTATAAATTACATTATTGCTAAATTACTGCTTAAATTATTAGTCCACGTACAGGACATATTCAATATTCAACTTTATTAACAGCCGATCTAAAATGACTGCTACTTACTGCGTTCAGTAAGACCTTTGATGGCGAGACAGAAGACCACTCATCCCGTTAGATCTTCAATGGTGATCTTGTTCTTGTAAGATCATCGTTAGATCATTTTTGGCCTCAGTGGTTGCACTTTGGAAATTAAAAACAGTCATTTGCGATCTGAGTTTACGTGATTCGTGAAAATGTTAAATCGACTAATACCAGGTGCGTGGCAAATGTGTCTTATTAGAGCAGACGCGATAACAATGACAGTGATTCCTGAAATATGCTTTTCATGTCATATTCTTGCTTTATGCTTTATAGGATGTGCTTTATGCTTTATAGGATGTGCATGCGGACAATTACGTACAAGATATCTACATTTTTTATTTTTTTTTAAATATCAGTTGAAATGCTGCTCATTTATTTTGCTCTGATTCAAGAAATCTCTAGCCTTTCTTCACATATTAAGAGCTTGCGTTTTGCGTGGAATGTTTATCATGGAAGTGCATGGGCATGCATGCCTGCTGCTTAGAGGGAATTGTTGCAAACCCCCTTTTTTGTGCCCCTGATGAAACATATCCATTAAGCTGTTATGTCTGAAATTACTGTCCAGCATGACCAGAAAGAGCTCTGCACGTCCTGTTGGCCTCCATCTTGTCATAAATGCACAGAAAAGAAGCGAGGGATGGGAAAGGGAGTGATGGAGAAATTCATCTTTTTATAGGGATGTCTCTGGAGACAGCTTACAGCTCCTGACACCCAGCACGTCATGAAAGAATAATTAGTTTTGTCAAGCTGAATGAAGAATCAGCAGTATTAGGATATGAATGAACCAGGAATGAGCAGTGATATCGATCCAGATCGAGGGCGAGAGAGCTCTATGACCTTTCAGATCATTCATGTTCCCAGTGTGATAAAAACAGACAGAACATACACATTTAAACATAACAGTCTCGTAGGCCATGTTTGAGTGTGACAACTGCATTTAAATCCAGGAGTAATTCACTTAATTATCATTCTATTTGTGTAAGTAATACTGAAATTGCAGTGACTTACATAGAGTATACAGCAATAGTAACCATAGCAATTGGTTTACCTGAGCAGATATGAGCATATACTGTATGTGTAGCAATATATGCATCACTTAGAAAGCGTCTTTACTTGCTGAGTTACCCAGGCCCTGAACAAGTGTATTTTATAGATTTACAGTTACCAAGATTTAAAAATGCAGTAAAAATATATTTTTCATTGTTAGATCAAGATACCTAATGCATCAACTAATGTTAACGAATAGAACCCTATTGTAAAGTGTTACCGTACATGCTTACGGGATACTGATAATTCACCATCGTTGCACATAACATTGACATGATATAGTTGTCCTTTTTATGAATATAGTACTAATTTGACTTGTAATAACCAAATAAACAGATATCCTGTGATTGTATACTTATATAGATATGATATAATCATAAAAATGTGATTTATGGAAGTACAAATATATATTCCGATCCTATTATATTTAATGGGTTACAAACGACCCTATACACTTTTGGCAATGAGCATTTAGAAAAAAAGCTGTTTTATTGTTGCATTATTCCTAAGAGAAATGGTTAAGGAATACCAAAGAGGTGCAGGCATTACTAAAGATTGTGGAATAAGGTTTCGGGTCACTAAAGAACTGTGGTATGCATTTAAGGGTTAAACAATATGAAAAAAATGACAAAACTGAAATGGCTGCAGTTTCAAAATCCTCTGAGCTGGAAATGTCTCTAATGTTTCTTGGGAAAATCTTGTTGTTGTGCTCTTCAAATGTTTCCCATTTTGAACATAATACCCATTTGGTTCTGGACATTCCAGAGCCAGCTGCTGACCTATGATGCGTTTGAATGTAGGACAGTGTGAAAAGACTTTTAAATCCTCACAGTTAAACTGCAGCACTAGCGTCTAGATGATTGACTGTACATGATCTCTGTGAAAGTCAGAAAATTAACCTTGCTTTTGTCCATCTTGAACATCTTTCAGTGTCTGAGAACACGTTGAGAACATCTGGCCGAGCAGCTGACAGTGATTTCATGAGATCAAGCACTTTGTTCTTTGATTCAGACCAGCTCTGCTCTCTCTCATGTTCTGTGTAGTGTATGTGTGTACTACACCAAACATTTGTGCACTTCACAAATCACAACATTTAATACATATTATATAGACAATCACATACTGTATGCACAAAAGTGGGCAAAATACACATGTACAAACTCTGTTTAGTATTACTGGTCGTAGTATTACTAGCATACTGCCTACTGTATAATGCATACTAAATACCACCCACTTTAAAAAAATAAATAAATTGTTAAATAGTATTACACAACAATAAAAATGTTTGCAACGTTGTAGTCACATTATCTTATGTTTCATAAGATTCATCTAGTTATTGTCATTGGAATAAAAACTATTATTTTGCTATTTTAATCAGGTTTTGTGTAAAAACTACTCATACACTCCCCCATCTGTCATTTTTTTGGCAAATGTAGTAGAAAATAAAAATTTTGCATACAAAAAAGTAGACAGTTGCAGCACTTTTGCGTGTTGTATTTCAGCGCAAAAAGATGCATCTTAACCACCCCCAATCTGGTTTAAGCAGACAGAATCATTCACTGGCACTACTTTCTTCACAAACATGTCTGTTTCTATGTATATTAGGCTTATTATATATTGCACTTCATTCACAAATATTGCCAGCCGTAATTTTAATCACACTATTTTGCTTTCTGAATTAGGTTGTCAGTGAGATGTTTGGAGTCTATGTGATTTATCATAACTTTCCATTTGATGCATTGCCAAATAACACCAATTTACATGAAAGACTACTTTTGAAATTACCTTTACATTTTTTTTTAATTTATAATATTAAGTGACATTGAGAAGTTTCTTTATATAATGTATAAAAGGCATCAAATATTGTCCTCTTATCCTGGCCAAGCACTGCCCACTTAAACACGAAAAGCAACCAATCACAGGTTTGGTTTGTATGGGGCTGTAGGGGCAGGTTTATCTGTAATATAATATGCTACAATAATATTCTGATCCCTCACTAGCACTGATCAGTTGTCTTTGCAAGAGCTTAAGTAAGTGTCTTCTGTGTGTGCAGGTCTTTTCCCAGCAGTGCTGAACCTGGCCTCCATGGCAGAGATCACAGCCAATGCCACATGTGGAGAAACAGGACCAGAGATGTACTGCAAACTTGTGGAGCACGTACCAGGACAGCCTGTCAAAAACCCTCAATGCAGGACCTGTAACCTGAAGAGTGAACTTGATTTTGGTAAAGTACACACACTGTTTGGCTCTCATTCAATGCACAATCGATTTGATATGCTCTCATCAAAGAACATTTCTTGTCATAAAACCCTGCATTCCAAAATCACTGCACAAGTGCATGGCTACACGTGATGTAAAAATGCTGGGACAGACTTCACTCACATGTGCATGGAAGTCTGGACATGTAATCCATGTGTAAACTCCATTTAGTTCTCAGGCCTTTAAGCTTATTTAGAGAATTTCATTTATTAATAGTGAATCATTTGAGTTAGATCTTTTTAATTAATCAGTTAACCTTTTTTCCCAAAAGCATTGTTATCCAGCTATGATTGCAAGTTACATCATTACCAACATAGTTTGGTGTATCCCCAAAACCATGGTTCCATTGAACATTCACAAACAGCATTGCAAAGTTGTGTGGTTGTAACTACAGCTCTCCACTTGTGATTAGAAGCAGTTTTTGTTTTAGTTTGTGGTGTTGACGTCATTTAAGACTTCTACTGTATATCGTTAATTATGTATGGTATATATTTTATTTTGTCAAGACATTTGACCCATTCACATGCACACAAAAAAAGCTCATTCTGATGCACCATGGTAAGAAATCAAGCCGGCAGAAGCAGTGTGATGCTTTTGGCAATGTTCTGCTGGGAAATCTTGGGTCCTGACATTCATGTGGATGTTACTTTGACACGTACCACCTACCTAAAGATGGCAATGGCGTCTTTCAGCAGGATAATGCGCTCTTCCACACTGCAAAAATTTTTCAGGAATGGTTTGAGGAACATGAAAAAGAGTTCAAGATGTTCACATGGCCTCCAAATTCCCCAGATCTCAATCTGATTGAGCATCTATGGGATGAGCTGGTGCCCATTAAGGGCACTTTCGATGGTGAACGGGGTCATCACGGGCACCGTACTGTGACTACTCCGTCCTAAACACAGCAGGGTGTGATGCACTGTGTGTTGTGACATATCCCTCCCGTAACCATCATTACAATTTTTGGAGACTTGTGCCACAGTAGACCTTATGTCGGTTCGGACCAGACGGGATAGCCTTCGTTGCCCTTCCACATCAATGAGCCTTTGGCGCCCAAACACCTTTTGCTGGATTGAGGTTTTCCCCTCCTCTGACCTCTGTCGGTAGGTACTCACCACTGCTGACCGGGAGCACCCCACAAGCCTTGCCGTTTCAGAGATACTCTGACACAGTTGTCTGGCCATAACAATTTTGCCCTTGTTAAAGTCGCTCAGGTCTTTACTTCTGCCCATTTCTCCTACATTCAACATTGACTACAAGAACTAATTGTTCGCTTACCATCTAATTTACCCAGACCTTGACATGTGGCCTTGTTAGGAGATGATCAACATTATTCGCTTCACCCGTGAGTGGTCATAATGTTTTGGCTCATCAGTGTATCATTATATTACTTTCCTTATTGCGACATGGGACATGTGGAATATGCGATTAACCTCCTTAGCAAACTCCCTCCATTGTGAACCTCTCATGTCATTAACAACTTATGTATTTTTTACGTACATTCAAGTATCATGACATGGTTTCGCAAAGAGATCCATTTGGCCCGCTGGTAGAAAAACAACTATTGACTCGTTGAGTTGCAATTTCAGTGGCCAGAACATATACAGAATATATGTTTTTGTCATAAATGACAGTATTATCAGCACACATATGAACAGAGTTGGATTATAATATATAACATTTTAATAAAATATGCAAAAACTTTCATAAATAAAAACAAGTATAAAGTAGCATTCAAATCCTAGTAAAATTGGGTTAATACATTTAAAACTACCACCAACACATTGGCTAAAAGAGCTTTCATTAGGGTGTGATGAAAAAACTCTGTCAACTGAGAATTTTAGTAGCCTTTTACTTATTAAGAATTCCTCGGAGTGTGCTCTATTATACACTGTACATTTTGGCAAATGTAGTAAAATTGTTATACTGTACTGTGCACATGACTGCATGCAGCAATAATATTATGGGTAGTATAGAAATAGGTAATTTGTTTGCCTGTATATTGACCCTGTTCCTATTTACCAACATTTTACTTTGTATTTATGCTGATTAAACACTCTGTATATGTATTGCCTCTGTAAAACTGTTTCCAAGTCCAGACATGTCCCAGAATAGGAACCCATGAAATTCGCACCCAAGTTGTTTTTATGAAAAAGTGGGTGACATAAATGGGATGTGTTAGTGAGTAGTTGTGACAGTCATAGGTTATATTGTGACAAGAAGATCAATACATGGCAGGGGGAAAAAAAGCTTAAGAGATGAAAAAGGGGAGAAAGAAATGTGTGGGACCGAATGGACAAGATAAGACAAGGATAAAAAGAGATGGGAGTTTAAAGAAATAATTTCTGGTCATCATTGATGAGCTATGACCTCTGTATTATTAGACTTGGAATCTCAGACTTCTTGAACAATAGCAAAAAGACAAGATTCTCACTTAAATATCACTCTTTATTTCTCTTTTTATGGGTGAATCATGGGTCATTAGTAGGCGATGAGACAGCCCATTTGTTTACATTTGAATGGGAGAAATCATCATGGTAACCTCAGTTTCCTGATGGAGGGAATGAGACATTGTGTCGATTGTAGTGACACAAGGGGTCTTTCTTGAGAGCCTCGTGTACCTCTGGATTTGAGAAAAGGTCAATGAGAAATTGCCAGACAGAATTTGCATGTCCCACCCTCAGACACCAGAGAGCAAGGAACCTTAGCACGACTGCGTGCGCTTGTTCGTGAGGCATGCTGTCATTGAGACTGAGTCTAAATACATGCAGAGGAAAGAGATGCTCTGAACCGGGGAGAGCTTGCATTTTCCGAGTTGACTGAAGCCCTAGACGGCTGAGGTGCCTGAGCATCTGGTCCCTGCATAGTAACTCTCGAGAATGAGCTAGAATGAGCCAGTCGTCAAGGTAATTGAGTTTGCGGATGTCCACTTCCCGTAGCGGGGCAAGGGTTGCCTCTGTGACCTTGATGAAGACGTGAAGGGACAGGGACATCTTGTACTGATATGCCTTGCCGTCGAACGTGAACTGTAGGAAGGGTCGATGTCGAGGCAGAATGGAGACGTGGAAGTACGCGTCCTATAGATGTACCGCTGCGAACCAATCTGATGCCGAACACAGGTTAGAATTTGTTTGTGCTTGAGCATTTTGAACGGGAGTTTGCGTTTGCGTAAAGCCTGCAAACCACCGGCTTTTTTGGGTACGATAAAGTAAGGGCTGTAGAAACCCTTCTTCATCTCGGCTGGAGGGACAGGCTCTATTGCGTCCTTGAGTAGCAGAGTTGTAATCTCTGTACGTAAAGTGCTGGCATTTTCGCCGTGCATTGAAGTGGAGCAAATACCGCTGAGACAAGGTGGGAGCCTGGCGAATTGAATCGTGTAGCCGAGTTGGATGGTCCTGGTCAACCAGCGCGATGGGTTGGCCAGCGAATGCCACGTGTCCAAGCTCCGTGCAAGGGGCACTAAGGGGACGATAATTTTTGACATACCGGGTGGGGCTTCGCAGCATTTAATAACGTGTCGGGAGGAAAAAGCGCATCCCGAGGCTTGGGTGCTAAGAAAAGACTCAAAGCACTTACCTTGCTCCGCGCAGGAGGAGGTCCTGTGAAGACGTCCTCGGAACTTGTCAGCGCTGGCCCACAAGGAATGGGCAGTTGCGGGTCCGGAGGCGAAGTAACTGTGTCCGGGGAACTGGGACTGTGTTTTTTTGGTGCCGGGGTGCCATGAGATTGGCGTGCACCGGCTAGATGACCCAGGAAGTGAGGAAATCACTATATTATTAGCAATGTGGGTAATGCAGCCAAAAAGGGGTGAGGCAATGGAAAATAAGGAAAACAAGGATTTTCCACCTGACCCTCCACCGGGGGACGGAGTGGTCATGGTACCATCTCTGGAGCGAACGTCTGTCTCCCTGGGTCTTCCATCTCAGGAGTGCTTAGGAGCCTTCCGGGTCATAAAGGAAGTCCTGGAGACGGGGGGCGTGCGCTAGGCACTCAACGTTTGGCTGAGAGCTGGGCCCAGGTTGAGGTGGAGCTGCCTGATGCTTGGAAGAAGCTGCAGGGGGACACCCACGGCGGGCAGACGGGGCGCGGAAGTTACCAGTCCAGCCTCGTGCTCACGGCAGCCCGGGAAAGCATAGAGGACATCCGCACGTCAGCCTCAGACTGGGTGAGCAGACCTGAAGTTGGCTGCCCTCCGATGCAGCGGCGTCTGGTGCTGATGACTCGTCTGGGCTGCCAACTTCAGGTCTGCTCACCTTTCACTTCTTTCAGAAGCGCTGTCGAAGCACTCAGGGGTGTAGACTGCACAGCGTGCAGAGAAGGAGAAAGCCGCAGGAAACGCGCCGTAGATCCAACAGCAATTCTCTGGTAGAGGTGAGTGGAGCTGTAGTGAAACTCAGCTTGCTTCTGCACAACCGCTCAGCTCTGAAGAAAAAAGCTAATTGACAGATGCACCTCCGCTTCCCTTTATATCTTTATGTCTGGGGTTGGGACATGCAAATTCTGTCTGCCAATTTCTCATTGGCCTTTTCTCAAATCCAGAGGTGCGTGAGGCTCTCAAGAAAGACCCCTTGTGTCACTACAATCGACACAATGTGGAGTAAATTGACAGAAGGGAAGGAAGTATACAAATGTAAGAATGAAAATCCCACCTCAGTGCTATAACAATTAAGTCAGGATGTGAGATGAAAGTGTCATAGTAGCACCAAAATGTAGTGACACTAGGGATCTTTCTTGAGAGCCTCGGTTACCTCTATCTTTGAGAACCTATATCTTTATACTTGTGTTATTCCTTGATGCAGTCGTTACCTCTCCGCTTCAGATGGCCATGGGCACTGCTTCGCATGTCTGGGCAGAGAACACACTGAGGCAGCGTTTGTGGATGCTTCATGTTATCACTGCGAGAAGATGACCATGGCAACGTTGCGGTCGTGGCTTTCCTTCTTCCGGGGGAAAGCCACTCTAGCCAGCCCCCCACGTCTCGCCTTCTACCCACGGGTACCCACGGGTGTAGAGTCGGCATGGCTGGCGCTGGAGGCAATTTGGGGAGTTCAATGGGCATAGTTTCGCCGGGTAAATCCCCATGGACCACCCGTTCCCCAGCACACTCGTCTGCCTCATCTGGGTACGAGATGAGACTGGCTTGCATTATGGCCGTTCTGATGTCTCTTTCGGACCCCCCCCCCGAGCTGGATGAGAGTTTTGCTGTTATATTGGAGAGCATCTTGGCAGACTTCGGTGCTGAGGTTTCGACTGGGCTGGCGCCTGTCTGATGCCGACGCCGAGCTGTCCGCTATGCTTGCCGGCGGGCCATTCCATGGGTACATGGAACTCCCTCGGGTGGATAAGGCTGTTGTTGTGCACCTATGCCTGCAAAATGGCGCCACCTGGTAGGATCGACCGTCACTTCCCTCTAAGGCCTGTAGGTTGATATCGTCTCTGGCGACCAAGGCCTACAGCTCTGCTGGACAGGTCACCTCCACCCTGCATGCCATGGTCCTCCTGCAAGTCCGCCTGGTCAAGCACTTGGGTAGTCCTTATCTCTTATCTTCAAGCCTCCCCTCAGCACAATCACCTTGGGATGAAGCAACGCTCCCCGACGTGACGTCGCCTGCTTCCCCCATTTCAAGGCCCCACCTCAAGGTATGTCACACGTGAACGTCCCCTTAGTACCCCTCGCATGGAGCTTGGACACGTGACTTATACTTTTCAACCTGTCATGGTCGCTGGCCAGGACCATCCAACTCGGCTATGCGATTCAGTTCACCAGGCACCCGCCCCATTTCAGCGGAATCCGCTTTACCTCGGTGCAGGGCAGAAACGCCTCCATCCTGTGTGAGGAGATTGCAACCCTTCTGTGCAAGGATGCGATAGAGCCTGTCCCTCCAGCCGAGATGGAGAAGGGATTCTACAGCCCTTACTTCATCACCACTTCAAAGGTGGTGGGTTGCAGCCAATCTTGGACTTGCAAGTTCTTAACCGGGCCTTACACAGACTTCCGTTCAAGCTGACACTGAAATGTATGACCCAATGGGCATGCAGCCGCTGGCACCTGGATGGGGCCCCGGCTGGGTTGACACATCAACTGCTTAGAGTTGCTGGCTGTATTTCTTGCCCTGGCAGATTTCTGCCATTGATCCGTGGCAAGCACGTGTTGTTCGCTCAGACAACACAGGGACAGTAGCATATAAATCGTCAGAGCAGCATTCACTCTCGACGCATGTTGCAACTCGCACTCCATCTCCTCCTTTGGAGTTAGCAGTGGCTGAGGTCAATGCATGCCACTCATATCCCTGGCAAAATCCCTCTGTCATGACAGGTAATGCTCAGTGGAGAGTGGAGACTCCACCATCAGGTGATCCAGCAGATTTGAGCTCAGTTTGGCACAGCACAAGTAGATCTGTTCGCCTCCTGAGATTCCACTCACTGCCCGCTCTGGTACTCTCTGACGGAAGCCACCCTCAGCACAGATGCGCTGGCACACAGCTGTCCCCGGGGGCTGCGCAAGTATGCATTTGCCCCAGTGAGCCTACTTGCACAAGTCCTGTGCAAGGTCAGGGTGGACAAGGAACAAGCCATTCTTATAGCCCCTTCTGGCCCACTCGGACTTGGTTCTCAGATCTCACGCTCCTCGCGACAGCACCTCTCTGGCAAATTCCCCTGAGGAAGGACCTTCTTTCTCAGGAATGGGGCACCCTCTGGCATCCGTGCCCAGACCTCTAGAACCTCCACGTTTGGCCCTTGGACGGGATGTGTAAGATCTGTACGGTCTACCACCAGCAATCTTAGACACGATCACTCAAGCCAGAGCTCCCTCTACCAGGCAGCTTTATGCCTTAAAGTGGCGCTTATTCTCAAATTGGTGTACTTCCGAATCTGAAGACCCACAAAGGTGCGCAGTCAGGTCTGTTCACTCATTCCTGCAGGAGAGGCTGGAGGGGCAGCTGTCCCCCTCCACCTTGAAGGTGTATGTAGCCGCTATAGCAGCTCACCACAATGCTGTGGACAGTAAGTCATTAGGGAAGCACGACCTGATCATCAGGTTCCTTCGATGTGCCCGGAGGCTGAACCCTCCTAGGCCATTCCTGTTCCCCTCATGGGATCTCTCAGTGGTTCTCTCTGGCCTTCGGAGAGCCCCATTTGTGCTGCTAGAATCAGTCGAACTAAAGGACCTCTTCTTGAAGATGGCCCTCCTTATTGCGCTTACTTCCATCATGAGGGTGTGGGATCTGCAAGCGTTCTTTGTCAGCGACACTTGCCTGGAGTTTGGCCTGGCAGGCGCGGCCTGCTCCCATGCTAGTTACGTCGCTTGCCTCCCTCAGGGATGTGGGGAACTATATGATGTCTTTTGAGGCGTTGGGTAATTTTACGTGCAGTCTGATGTACCTGTGATTTTCACACGCAGCAGCTTGCTTGCACCTGCATCAGCAGTCCACGTAACATGGTTCAGTGTTGTGGCATTTTTAGAGAGGGTCCCCTAGTATCACTACATCGACACAATATCGAGTGAATGACAGAAGGAGAGTGTCTCGGTTACTGTCATAACCTCTGTTCCCTAATGGAGGGAACGAGACGTTGTGTCCCTCTTGCCACATCACTGTACTAAGCCGCTGAAATGGCTGGGACCTTACTCTCGGCTCAAAACTGTTCAAAAAAATGTTCAAAAAAAGATGGCGCCGAGTATGGCTGCTGCGTCGCGAGCTCCGTCAAAACACTGCAGTTTATTGTTTGTTTTGTTTACAGTTCTGTGTTTTTTTGTCTTGGATGTTGTCTGCCTTATTGTGTACGACAGACAAACGCTTTTGGACATTGGTTCGGCAATCACACACCGAAAACCGGACTTCACATTCCTCAATGCCGACCCGCGGTTTACAAACACGCCAGCGGAGCCCTTTGTTTGGGCTGCCCGGCCGCGGAAACGCAGAAGGAAAAGAGGAAAAAGAGCCGGCGTTCTCATCAGATTAAGACGTCGCGCAAATCGCCCCCCGCTACCCAGTATACTACTGGCAAATGTTCAGTCTCTGGACAACAAGCTCTGCGAGCTGAGAGCGCGGATCTCCTTCCAACGAGAGACGAGAGAATGCTGCGTTATCTGTCTTACGGAAACCTGGATGTCCGCGGAGATTCCAGAATCGGCCATCGAACCCACGGGTTTCTCCGTGCACCGAGCGGACAGAGCGAAAGACCTCTCAGGTAAAAGCAGAGGTGGAGGTGTATGTTTTATGATCAACAAATCATGGTGTGATCAGAGGAATGTACATTTTATCAGGTCTTTCTGCTCTCCTGATTTGGAATATCTCATGCTTCTGTGTCGACCATTCTGGCTACCGAGGGAATTCACAGCGGTCATTATCACTGCTGTGTACATTCCCCCACAAGCCGACACAGACCGGGCACTTAGGGAACTGTATGGCAGTATAAGTCAGCAGGAAACCGCGCACCCTGAGGCTGCGTTCATTGTTGCCGGGGACTTCAACAAAGCCAACTTCAAAACAATAGCACCAAAATACCACCAACATATCAGCTTCAACACACGAGGGGACCAGGTTTTGGATCATTGCTATTCTCCTTTCCGGGATGGCTACAAATCCCTCCCCCGCCCACCATTTGGCAAATCCGACCACTCTTCCGTTCTGCTTCTGCCCGCTTACAGGCAGAAACTGAAACGGGAAGCACCCGCCCTCAGAATGATCCAGTGCTGGTCGGACCAATCAGACTCTGCGCTACAGGACTGTTTTGATCACGCGGACTGGGAGATGTTCCGGTCTGCCTCCGATGACGACATCGAGGTTTACGCTGATAGCGTAACGTGTTTCATCAGGAAGTGCGTAGAGGACGTTGTTCCGACGAAAACTATACGGATCTACCCCAACCAGAAACCCTGGGTTAACGGCGATGTTCGCGCGGCACTTACTGCGCGGACCACCGCTTTTAATTCCGGGAACGCGGAGGACCGTAAACAAGCCAGTTATGCCCTCCGTAACTCCATCAGTGCAGCCAAACGCCAATACAGGCACAAAATTGAAGGACAGTTCAACACCACTGACTCCAGAAGTATGTGGCAGGAAATTAACACCATCACGGACTATAAACAGAATAAAAACTCCGCCATGAACACTGCTGCCTCTCTCCCGGACGAGCTTAATACTTTTTATGCTCGTTTCGAGGATAACAACAACACCGCCCTCGCGGAGAGAGCACTCGCGGCCGATACTACAGATGATGGTTCACTCTCCGTCTCTGTTGCGGATGTAACCCGATCCTTTCGACGGGTGAACATTCGCAAAGCCGTGGGTCCAGACGGCATTCCGGGCCGCGTCATCAGAGCATGCGCGAACCAACTGGCTG
This sequence comes from Moxostoma hubbsi, assembly GCA_032164185.1. Lineage (NCBI taxonomy): Eukaryota > Metazoa > Chordata > Actinopteri > Cypriniformes > Catostomidae > Moxostoma > Moxostoma hubbsi. Next base: position 2,460,772 of record JAVLUX010000031.1, on the reverse strand, counting down.
GTGTTTTTACGGACATATTCAACCTGTCCCTCTCCCTGTCTGTAGTCCCCACATGCTTCAAAACATCAACCATTGTGCCTGTACCGAAGCAAGCCAAAATCACTTGCTTAAATGACTGGCGTCCTGTTGCCCTCACCCCATCATCAGCAAATGCTTTGAGAGGTTGATCAGAGATCACATCTGCTCTGTTCTGCCCACCTCTTTGGACCCATTGCAGTTTGCCTACCGTAACAACTGCTCCACTGATGATGCTATTGCATCTACAATACACACTGCTCTATCCCACCTGGAAAAAAGGAACACGTATGTGAGAATGCTGTTTGTAGACTACAGCTCAGCATTTAACACCATAATGCCCTCCAAGCTTGATGTGAAACTCCGGGCTCTGGGCTTAAACAGCTCGCTGTGCAGCTGGATCCTGGATTTCCTGTCAGGCAGACGTCAGGTGGTTAGAATGGGCAGCAACATCTCCTCATCACTGACCCTCAACACTGGAGCCCCGCAGGGCTGTGTTCTCAGCCCACTCCTGTATTCCCTGTACACACATGACTGTGTGGCGACACATAGCTCCAATGCCACGACGGTTGTAGGTCTGATCACTGACAATGATGAAACAGCCTACAGAGAGGAGGTGCACACTCTGACGCGCTGGTGTCAGGAGCACAACCTCTCCCTCAACGTCAGTAAAACCAAGGAGCTTGTGGTGGACTTCAGGAAGAAAGACAGAGAGCACAGCCCCATCACCATTAATGGAGCACCGGTGGAGAGAGTCAGCAGCTTCAAGTTCCTCGGTGTCCACATTACTGAGGAACTCACATGGTCCGTCCACACTGAGGCCGTTGTGAAGAAGGCTCACCAGCGCCTCTTCTTCCTGAGACGGCTGAGGAAGTTTGGAATGAACCAACACATCCTCACACGGTTCTACACCAGCACTGTAGAGAGCATCCTGACTGGCTGCATCACTGCCTGGTACGGCAATAGCACCGCCCACAGCCGCAAAGACCTGCAAAGGGTGGTGCGAACTGCCCGACACATCATTGGAGGTGAGCTTCCCTCCCTCCAGGATATATACAACAGACGGTGTGTGAATAAAGCTCGGAGGATTATCAAAGACTCCAGCCACCCGAGTCATGGGCTGCTCTCACTGCTTCCATCAGGCAGGCGGTATCGCAGCATCAGGACCCGCGCCACCCGACTACATGACAGCTTCTTCCCACAAGCAATAAGACTTTTGAACACATGATCTCTCACGATCTACAATCAGCACTGCACTTTATTAATCTTCATTCTGTCAATATATTCTCACTCCCAATTCAGTTAGTGTATATATATATATATTTATACCCTTATCTAGTGTATGTGTATTCTACATTGTGTGTATTGTGTACATTTGATATGTAAATTGTTGTGTAGGTATGTGTACATTTGTTATGTAAATTGTGTTGTGTAAATGTTGTTATTGTAAAGTGGTATATGTCTCGTCACTGTCATTACTGCAATGTTGCTCGGAACTGCACACAAGAATTTCACCTGCTGTTGCACTCGTGTACACAGTAGTGTGACAATAAAGTGATTTGATTTGATTTGATTGAAACCTGTCTGAACTGGTGCACTCTTCCCTCCTTTTATACCCGTATGTTCGGGGGAGGGGCTTGCAAATTCTGTTCGCTAATTCTCATTGGCCTTTTCTCAAACATAAGAGGTAACCGAGGCTCTCAAGAGAGACCGCTAGTGTCACTACATTGACACAACGTCTCGTTCCCTCCATCGGGGAACGGAGGTTACGACACTAACCGAGACGTTTTCCATCTCACATTGCTTTTTATGATTTTTATAGTTAAGTTTAGGGAGGACGGTTTTGTTGATTTAAAATTCAAAACAACTTAATGTAATTTTGCAAAAAGGCAGCCACGTTCAAATAATCTAATGAGTATGAGGTCTCAAATCCCCCTAAAAATAGGCTTTGTTTTCTTTACGTAAAATCTAATTTTTTCTGAGATTCACCATTCATCTTTCTGTTACCTATAGTACGCATGTTCTTTAGGTGTTGGTGTGGTGTTATTTGATGTGTACAAACTATTTGAAAGGTCTTAATAAAACTTGTGGTGACTCACCAGGATTTAAGCCTCCAGAAGACGAAAGACTCTTGCACTGTTGTCCAGAGACCTCAGTCTGTAGATGTTATGTTCTCTCTTCAAACACTCACACACACACACACAGACAAACACACACACACACACACACACACACACACACACACACACACGGCAGAGCCCAGGAGTCACCCACATACTCCAAGCCAAAGAGTGATTAATTTAACATGTAATTAGAGAAAATTAGAGAAAGAGAGCGAGAGATGTAACTTCAGTGGCAGGGGAATTCTTTTTAAATGAAACCTAGACCTCTCTCATAAATTACAAAATATATCCAGTCAAATAAATGATGAAGTGGACAACTTTAATCATCTTTGCCTGATTAAGAATTTGAGTGTAAAGAAGGATTGGGAATTTGTCTCATAGTTTGACTTTGACAGGCTCTGTGCTGAGATAAACATCAGTCAGAACATATCAGGAGTATTTCACTGCTTATAAAACTCATCCCTCATTTGAGCAGACGGCTTCATTTCAAAAGACACTTCAGCACAGGGTTTTATTCAACTTCAGTCAGCTAATAAAGGCAATATACAACAGAGACACATTATTAAGTTACAGAATGTTCTGCCATGGTTTCAAATGAGCTGTTTTAGCAGTTCAGGGGTCATATCATGAGGAATTAAATTTGCCTTGATCTTTTGAGATAAAAGAGCTTGATGTTCTATGAAAACACAATGTAACTTTCAGACCTCAAAACTTTCTCCCCAGAAAGAGCATTTATTGAAAATAAGCTGCAAAAATTACTTTAAAAATTGTTCAGAGATGGCTGAATTCTTACATCAGAAAGTAAAAAACACATAACTGCCCATATTTAAGGCCCAGATATACTTCATACGAAATCGAAGAACGAATGGTATGATGTAATTTAGAACAAAATCTGTCCAAAAAGATATTTCTGCATTTGTTTCGGTGGTTCGGAACAGCTCGTCTGGGTGAACTTTTAGGAAAACATTTAACCGGCTGCTAAACACTAGGGATTGGCATTTTGGTCATTTTGGTCATTTTGTCTATTCGAGTACTCGGACTACTAACTCCAATACTCGTTCTGTACTCAAGGGGCAATTACATGTTCATAACTGTATATATAATAACATGTCTGACAAATGTCTTTGGCTGCTGCATTGAAACTTGTTCCAGTGTACTGTCTATTTATTATCATAGGCTGTTCTAAAATAATCTGTAACAAAATGTACAAATGATTGCATAATCAAAATATAATGCATCATATTTTGTCATTATGAGATATCTAACTCGAGTGGAAATCTTCATTTATTTCGTCGAGATGAAGGTGTGTAAAACATCACGCAGGGCAGGGAGGTTTAGTCAGTGACAAACATTCACTTTTATTTAATAATATCCATTAACGAGTCAAAGTTCTTACATAAAATGATAATACATCGTGTAGCAAACGTTTTGCAGAGACAGGTGTTCAGAACACGGTTTTGATTATTGTAATGATAGTGTTGCAGCATCCTATATCAGTTTGTTTGCCATGAGAAGTCTCTGATAATCAATGTACCCCTCAAAGTCATAACGTAATCAATCTCAAAATTGTGATCACTATCGATCATCATTTTCATGATCGATCATTGCTGCCACGTCCGAGTACCCGAGTCCTTGAGTACTCGTGCCCATCCCCACTGAACACCTTCTTTCTGTCATTGGTCCACATCATCAGTAGGAGTGACCTGAAGCTCCAGCTTCTACTGTTTAAGTTTTTTAGTCAGTGTTCAATGTGAACACACCGGCGTGCAAGGCCATATCATGCGTTAAAAAAAAAAATAATGAACTATGAATTAGTCCACAAAAGGAATCAAATACTCTCTAGTGCCCACTCACACATCTGCCCAAAGATACAGTATGTCTCTCTTATCATCATTCTTTTGTCTGTATTCTGAAGATTAACACTCTTGTGTAATCGGTGCATATTATGGCCACGTATAGAGTATTAGCGTATTAATATCATGAATTCAGAATCTAAGACAAATTAAAGTATATCGGGACATTTACACATCAACAACACCTATTCAGTGTTTTGAAACGATGAAGACTACTGATGTAATCAATAGAAAATCAATACAAACATCTCTTTTAATTAAACTTCTTTTTCCCATCTGCTTTCCACAAGCGGTAATAGAGCAAATTTAACTGCGGCACATTTTTTTAGGAATAAAGCGGGATCTACAATAAGACTAATTTACATTGAAATGATGTGTGTTTGCACTGAAAAGAATGATATCTTTAATTTAAATAGGAGTAAATGGATTGTCGCTGGATAGTGAATGAGATGCTGGTTTATGTGCTGAAATACAGCGCGTAAATGTGGCACAACTGTTTTATGAATTTGCACCCAGGCCAGAACTACTGACAAGAGTGAAATGTCCATCAATGCTGTTCCTGACTGTGGAGCACCTTCAACTCTGGATGATCACAACATTAGAAACAAGTGTCTGAACTTTATTTTTAATAAGAAACCTGAACAGAGAGTGTTTGATTGCACAAAATTCTGTGTGATGCAAAATACGTCAGAAATAAGAGTTGTCAATATATTTGGTCCATTTGTCTGTAAAGAAAGATTGTAAAATTTGAATGCATATAGCTATAAAAAGTTAATTTTGTCAATGTTTAGGAGAACAGTAGAATATACTATATGGCTTCAAAGTGGACATGGATGGACATAAATGAACATGATCTTAAACCCACAAAAAAAAAAAAAAAAAAAAAAAAAAACTTGGTTTGCACGCTTCTAGCTATGAAGAACTGAATTATTATAAACACATATACAGAAGTGTAATCGTGCCAAGGGGCAAAACAGCATTTTGCAGTTGCTAAGCAACCAGAAGTCATTCATTTTCAATAAGGCTGCTTTCACACTTTGTTCGATTTCTTGGTCCGAACCCGAGTTCTTTTTCTTCCCCTCCCGCTGCCTCTGCTGGTCTCTGTTCACATCATATTATTTGGGTCAGAACCACGGTCCAATTACATCATCAACGTGATTACAAGCGGCAGCTGTTTACTACTGTATCTAGGTAACAACATGAGAAGATGTCATTGTTAAGTGAAGTTTTAAAGTTTGTCTCTTTGAATTTACCACGAAAATTTGCCAGAACAACACTTGTGTCTGCTGCGGTTGCATTGAATGTGCAATGATGTGATGAATATTAGCGTTTGTCTGCTGCGAGCCTGTGGATGTGTTGCAAGAGATGTGAAGAATGTGAGCTGCTCTCTGAAGTGGATTTATTTGAAGACAGTTTTATTACTTTGAGCTTTTTCCCTGTTCTGTATGTTTTATTTCTGTCCACTGTAGGAATAAAATAAAAAAATTATACATGGAAAACTCTGGGTTTAATTGTCTGCTTTTTAAGTGTGTTTAATTCATGCATTGATAATCGTTCATCTTGTTCATGACATGATGCATTATGCCCTGCTGGTAAGTGCTTTCCCCTCCAAAATGTTCCTTTTTAGAAAATGAAGAAAGCTGATTCCAACAGTTGTGCAGCCCAGCCTGTGCCATGTTCCAATCACATTCTCCCTCCACTGTCCTGTATGTTATTGACACTCCTATTAATGAAATACAAGACACCCCACAAACAAGATGTGAAAAAAGTGTGAGTTCTCATGATTGTGTTTATCATGTGTGCAGAGCGGCATCCCATCGAGTACGCCAACGACGGCACTAACAGATGGTGGCAGAGTCCAAGCATTATGAACGGGATGGACTACCATTACGTCACCATAACCCTGGATCTACAACAGGTAAACAACACTTACAACAAACAACAGGTGCTATTAGAAATAATAGCAATCACTCTGACCCCAAAATTGAGTTAAACCAGCCAATCAGATTGGAGCATGTGATTTTGGAAATCTATAGAGGCCGAATCCAGGCCGCCAGCTAATTTCTGAAACATAGGATGGATTGTGAACAGAACGTCTCACTGACCAATCAGTTAGCGATTTCCTTGTAAAAAATGAGCCTTCCCCTGTCATCATTACCTTATCTTTTGGAGAACATATTGCTTGCTGCAAAAGCAGAACGAAACAGCACTACCAGGTCCTACTATCAGTAGGCTCTGGTATGTTGCTCTGACTCGCGAGAAGTGAACTCCATGTTGCATGCAATTGACAGTTTGCTTTATTCACATGAACTCTCCTATGTGTTATTGCCTGGGTATTCATTTGCCACACCTACCCTCCTCAATTGCCTCCTGAATTCTCCCTCTTTATATTTCCCTTGTATCGCTTGTGTCCACAAGTGTTTAGCGAAGCAGTCGTTTTCAATTCATTCCAAAGAGAATTCACCTCGCTGGTGATATTTCGTTCGTGAACGATTCGGTCTTCTTGAATTAATTTTTTAAGTGAACAAATTGTTCACGTTCACCTCCATACACTGACATATTCACTGATGTCTCTCCCTTTCAAAGCCAATGAGCTCTACTGCTTTTCATGCCTGTTAAGACTGACTATAGCATGAGCCAACAGCATTCGATTGCTGGCTGTGAAGGAGCATATAATTCGTTTCACACACTGAATGAATACACTCCTTCACTGAACCAGTCGGTCATTTCAGTCTGAACGAGATGAGACATCTTGTTCATGAACGAACTGAATGTACTGGTAAACTCATTCGAGAATTAAATGAATGACATCTTTTTCGTGAATAAAGATCTGAACGACTGAACGAGAAAGAGGATGTCATTCACTGTGCAGATCGAAGAAAGTGTTTCACTTTGAAGAGCATGATGCTGCAGCAGTGATGAACTCGGCTTGAGTGACAGTCTGTGACAGCGCATGCAGCTGTGAACTTCCGTTGTCATAAAAGTCCCATTAAGTAATCTCCCAATAAATTACACATGAATTCAAATTAAACCCAGTAATGTAACGACAGGAACAAAGTAAATGTAAATTTTTTTCATTAGAAATTTATTTGAGTGAGAGTAAAAAGAAACCACTTTTAAACCTACTCTAAAAGTATTTTTTCCCCAAAAAAAGTTACTCAAGTAACTGTAGTGTGGTACTACCCACCTCTGGAGCCAGAAGTTCACAGTATGATAGATATGCTTTGTTGTCATTTGTGGTGAAACACAAGTGTTGAATGAATTCTCAGTGCAGTATGTATGATGACACAAAATGTTTATAAAAAATAATTTGACTGGTTTCCGTCATGAATGACTTAGTGCTTTTAGTTATATATAAATGCTCTTTCAAATGTAAAAGATGGTAATTTGGTGCCATCTATGGGTGAAAAGGTGTAATTTACAGAACTGGTCATTGAACAAATCTGATCAAATCTTTTTTCACTCTGATAAAAATCACCATCACTACACCTTGTGTGGCACTCGGCTCCCATTGGAATTTACTGGAAATGCCTGCTTTGCTTTGCTCACTACACGCCAGTAGACTAATTCAGTTAGTCTGTCTTGTCTACCTTATCGGTCATGAAAGTTTATGTCTTGTCTACCTTATCGGTCATGTAAGTTTCTCTGTTATGACTTAAAAATTTGATCCTGTATTTTCTGTTTAAATTTCTAGTTTGTTAGTTTCTTGCCTAGTCTGTTTTTCTTTTTACTTTTACCCAGTCATGGGTTGGTTTCTTTTTCTTTTTCTGCCCTGTTGTTTTGTCTGGGCCATTTCAGTTGTTTTTCACACCCAGTTTTGCATTTTGTTCTTTCAAATAAATAATTTTTGAGTTGAAGACTGTCTGTGCTTGGTTTCAGTTCACATATTGTAACAGAATGATCTAACCATTCTGAACCCAGTAGAATGTCTTTAACCCTCTGGGGTCGATGGACGCACCGGCGCGTCCTGCTGGATATTTTCGTCATTACAGCAGAAACAACTTAAAATACTCCGTCATTTTTGGGTATACAGATACGTGTAAGACATCATTAGAGACTATAAAGGGTCTACTTTTATTTGTGTACACTCATAATAACAATGAAACATTGTGCTTTTGTAAAATAAAGAAAATAAAAAGGGTGAGCTTTCAGCAGTCTCTGTGTTCACGAGCATATTTCAGAAACACGTCACAAAAATGTACTGAAACTCCGCGAATACTTATCACACAAACATGAAACATATGTCTAAAGAAAGCTTAAAATGTCTACTTTTAAATAAAATAATTCAAATATAAAACAAATATTCTCCTGCAATGCAATCTGTTTGAAACAAAGCGATGTTCAGTTTTTACCGGTTCATCTAATTATCTGTAATGTGATCCCACCCACCAGCAGAGCGCGCCATTCATACGCTAATGTGCTGAGACAATCTATGCAAATGTACACACCCCCGACTGCGAGTTATAATGTAAACAAAATCCATTCAGTTTTCTGCGCTTTTGCAAGGATACACAAGTGAGAAAGCTCCAGGATTGTAAGGAAGAGTTAACGTTTTACTCAGAAGAAGAGAGGGACTCCTATGAACATTTGTATTTTGAAGAGAGACTTTATCCAGCCAAGGATACAATTTCGGACGAGTAAGTCATTTAGTTTTCATTAGTTGGCATGTTATTTTATATAAAATGTACATATTTTACTAGTGGGACTGTTTACAGACTTGCCAGACAGGATTCAGAATATTGAAATTTGAAATATGTGCTAATAAGCAAGTTTTAGTTACATTTAAATGCTGTTTCGGCTAAAGCAGGCCTTTCAATTGTATGCTGTATAATATAAATATGATATGTAATATGATATAAAAAGAATATGAATGTTTAGATTATATTTTAACTAAGCATCAACAAAACTTGTGCTTGCAAATATGTGTTCAGGTTAAATGAGTAAAATGCACTTTAAATATGCCCATATTAGAAAATCAGCATATTCTAATGATTTCTGAAGGATCATGTGACACTGAAGACTGCAGTAATGATGCTGAAAATTATGCTTTGATCACAAATTGCATTTTACAATATATTTAAATAGAAAACTGTTCTTTTAAATTGTAAAAAGACTTCAGAATATCAATGTTTTTACTGTATTTTGGATCAAATAAATCCAGTCTTGGTGAGCAAAAGAGACTTTTTTTAACAGTAGTGTAGGTCTATGTCTAAGTCTTTATGTAAAGAAAATATATAGTCAGATTACTTCTTTTAACTTAAAACTTGATTTTGATCATTAAGTCTCCTCACATTCATTCTCTTTCTGTCACATTCCTCATTGATAGGCCCAGGGGTGGGGTCATTGTCTCTCAGGTGTGAATCACCTAAATATTCATGATCGTTCACGCTTCCTCACATATTACATTTCAACACTAAAATTGTCTTACAAAAGTTAAATTACTATATTGTTTTGTATGAATGAGTGATCAGGATGGTTTTCACATCATTTTGTAGCAAAATATCTAGGCTACAAGACTCAAAAGTCTTGTGGACAAATGTTTAGTATGTGTTATATGACCTTATTTCAGTGACCACGCATAAATGTTATTTTCTCAAAAATACAAACATGTACACACATGTTGCTCACATATTATTGTAGCCCAGTTTGTGCTGAATACAGTGTTATCAGACTTTAGCCATTAATATGTTTTTAAGCAAATGGAAAAAGCACAAATGTCAAGGCATGTCAAAACTTCTCCAGGGCCCAAAATACCCTCAGACCCCAGAGGGTTAAGGTCTGTTACCCCTGCTCCCGTCCGACAAGAGCCGGTTTTCCCATACCCCTGGCCAGCAGGCTGCGTAATTGCCGCCATGACTACTGGATGAGACATTAAACCGTGATCCTGACTCCCTGTGGTCAATAAATATTCCAGGGCACTTCTCATAAAAAAGTAGGTGTGTACCCCGGTGTTGTGGCCAAATTTGCACATTGGCTTCTCATGTCAATTGGCTACATCACTGTACTCGCCTCTCCACCAAAGTCTGTTGTGTGGTGGGTGTTCTGGTGCACTATGGCTGCAGTCGTATCATCCAGGTGGATTCTGCACACTGGTGGTGATTCAGGAGTTTCCCCCAATACCATGTAAAGCACTTTGAGTGCCTGGAAAAGCACTATATAGATGTAAGGAATTATTTTTAATATTATTATTACCACCCCTTTGGGGTGTATGCCTAGTCGCTTCTTGATGCAGTTCAGCGGTTGGGTTTGGGTCAGACCATCTTTGGGGATTGGATGAGCCCTTTGGTTGGGAGGTGCTGGGGTGGTTTATCATGTCTGCCAGCGACGGCCAGAGATGGAGTTTCAGAAAAGGGGACCTTATCTCTAACCCTCAATCAACACCCAGCCCTGTTGCTGCTACCCTGAAGATGCATGCTTTGGTGAGCCGCTAATCTAGAAGGAAGAGGAGGAGTCCACTGACACTCCCCAGGAAGGGCCTGCCATTTGTCGACCATGTCCTATCCCCAGCAGCTGCCATTGACACAACCCTTTTCCCTTCAGTCGATGCTTCAGTCCACTTCTTCGTGGCTGGCCCCGGTGAAGTTTCCCTAGAAGTGCTCTCAATCGCTGCAGCTCAATGCAGCAGCTCTCTCTGTCTCGCCAGTCCATGCTCTGGAGCTGCCCAACCCCATCCCTGCTCTGGAGCTGCCTGACCATGCATCAGCTCTGGAACTGCCCCAACCATCTTTCTGCTCCAGGGTTGCCTGAACTCATCCAAGTTCTGGAGCTACCTTATTCCAAACCAAAGCTGCCAGACCCCGTTCCCACCCTGGAGCAGCCCCTATGGTTTGTGCCAGCCTCCTGTTCTGCTGGCACCCCTCTGGTCTGTTCTCTGTTCTCCTGCTCTGTTGGGTCCTCTCCGGACCGTTCCAACTGGCCCTGCCCTGGTCTGTCCTGCCAGCGAACACCACATCTAAAAATTATATTTTGTTTAATAACATTCTGTGTTGAAAATTTAATATTTTACATTTTTGGGATAAATTGTTGACTTGTTTTGCTAAGTGAATTTAAAAGCTAGCATTTTATATATACTAAATACAATTAAAAAATATTTTCATACTTTTTCCATATTTGACAAAATTGTAGCTTGATTGGTGCATAATAAAAATATTGTTCTTACTGCATAAATTCATTTTCTTAAAATATCATATCTCATATTTAATCACTTCACTGACACTTTGATATGCCACTATTTGTATAGATTATTTTAGTTTTAAAACTGCAATAATGGATATTGTTATGATGAATGTTCATATTTTACTGAAAGTCTGTGTTTAGAACAAGGGTAAAATAGTAAAGTCTATTTGCAGAAGGCATTTAAAAAATAGTAATAATAAATGATGAAGGCAGATAAATGTTTCCAAATCTGGTTAATGTTTAAGAAAAAAGTTGAAATCTTTTTTAATTAAAAATAAATCCCTGTGACATAAAAGTGACAGAAATTGAAGAAACACACTGTTGTTGTTGAACATCTGCCATAGCGTTAGATTTTAAAGTTATTGGTTGAGAATTCACCATGTTTAAGAAATGTGACAATTCCCAATTATTTGTTCTCCCTTTTATAGTGAGGAATTACAAATGCTTCTGAATGCTTTTCAGTGTTATTAAAATGTCTCCTGCTCTCTGTCTCTCTCTGTCTCTCTCTCTCTCTCCCTATCTGTGTGGGTGTGTGTGTGTGTGTGTGTGAGTATAGCGGCAGTGTTAGGTTAACTGTGGCACAGCAGTGAGATTCAGTGGAGTTGAATGAGTTTGCAGGAGTGAGTGGGCAGAATGCTTTATCAGCCCTGATTAGCTGATGATCTGAGGCCAGTGGGCAGCAGTGAAATTACACAAACATCTACTGACACGCGCAATTAAAGCAGTCAACATACTACACCAGGGAGCAGGGTGGTCACAATGAAAAGGTAAATGACGCCGTTCCCTTTCCGCTCTCCACCAAAGCAGACAAAGAGCTGCTCAGAACATCTAAAGCTCTTCGTGCGGTCCAAGTAACAGCAACAAAGGGACTGGGTCTGCCTCCTGGAGCAGCGCTTGCAGGTTCACTACCTGGTCTCTGAAGTGTGTGGTAGGAACCTTGGGCACATAGCCCGGCTGCGGTCTTAGGATCACATGTGTGTCTGCCAGTCCGAACTCCAGGCAAGTGTCGCTGACAGAAAACGCTTGCTGGTCCCTGACCCTCCTGATGGAGGCGAGTGAAGGCCCGAGAGGACCACTGAGAGATCCCAGGAGGGGAACAGGCTTGGCCGGGAGGGATTTAACCTCCGGGCGCCTCTTAGGAACCTGATAATCAAGTCGTGCTTACCCAAATACTTGCCGTCTACTGCGTCGTTGTGGGCCGTGATAGCAGCTACATACACCTTTAAGGTGGACGGGGACAGCCTCCCCTCCAACCTCTCCAGCAGAAATGAGAGCACTGACCTGACTGTGCACCTTTGTGGGTCTTCGGCCCGAGAAGAACACCAATGCGTGAACAAGTGCCGTTTTAGGGCGTAAAGTTGCCTGTTAGAAGGGGCTCTGGCTTGGTTGATCGTGTCTACGACGGCAGGTGGTAGATCAGCTAGATCTTCTGCGTCTTGTCCAGGGGCCAGACGTGGAGGTTCCAGAGGTCTGGGTGCGGATGCAAGAGTGTGCCCCGTCCCTGAGAAAGAAGGTCTTTCCTCAGGGGAATTTGCCAGGGAGGGGCTGTCGCGAGGAGTACGATGTCTGAGAACCAAGCCCGGGTGGGCAAATAGGGAGCCAATAGAGTGACTTGTTCCTCGTCCTCCCTGACCTTGCACAGCACCTTTGCAAGAAGGCTCACTGGGGGAAATGCGTACTTGCGTAGCCCCATGGGCCAGCTGTTTGCCAGTGCGTCTGCCCCGAGGGGAGCCTCTGTTCAAGTTTTAAAGGGACCTTGTACTAATATGCTTGGCTGTTGAACGCGAACCGCAGAAAGGGTCGATGTCGAGGCAATATTGAGACATGGAAGTACGCATCCTTCAGGTCTACCACTGCGAAACAATCTAGTTGCCGGACGCAAGATAAGATGTGTTTTTGCATGAGCATTTTGAACGGGAGTTTGTGCAAAGCCCGGTTGAAAACTCGCAAGCCCAAGATCGGTCGTAAGCCACCGCCTTTCTTGGGTACGATGAAGTAAGGGCTGTCGAAACCCTTCTTCATCTCGGTTGGAGGGACAGGCTCTATCGCGTCTTTGATTATTAGGGTCGCGATTTCCGCGCACAGGGAATTGGCATGTGCGCCGTGTACTGCTGTAAAGCGGACGGGGGGGGGGGCTGGCAAACTGAATTGCGTAACCGAGTCGAATGGTCCTGGCCAGCCAGCGTGACGGGTTGGTAAGTGAAAGCCATGCATCCAAGCTCCATGCTAGGGGCACTAACGAGCCAATTATTTTTGATGTTCCCGGCAGGGCGGAGCAGCGGGGCGGAGCAGGTAGTATGGCGTTGGGAGGCAAAGGTGCGTCCCGAGGCGCTGGTGCATAGAAAAGTCTCGAAGCACTTACCTTGCTCCGTACACCTGGCAGGGGGCGGGTTAGTGACTGAGGAGGAGGTCCGGTGGAGGCGTCCTCTACACTCGTCAGAACCGAACGGCCGGGGAACAGTCATGGGGCTGAAGGCCGGGGGTCCACGTCCAGCATGCCGGGACTGTTGAGGTGTGGTGGCAGAGTGCCGTGAGAGCGGCATTTGCGGGCCAGGTGACCCAGAGACAAAGGGAATAGCTCTTTTATTGAGAATGTGGGTACCGGCAAATGAAATAAATTCAAATTAGGACTCTTCTCCTGGCCCTCCACTGGGATGAAGTGGTCTGCTTACCAGCTCTGGAGGAACGTCTTGGTCTCTGGGTTGATTGTCTCAGGAGTACCTGGGAGCCTTCCGGGTCCTCGAGGTGGTCCGTGAGACGGGGGGCGTGCGCTTCCTGCGGTTTCGCCTGACGCAGGGGCTGAGAGCTGGGCCCGGGTTGAGGCGGAGCTGCGTGTTTCTTAGCCACAGGAGGACGCCCTCGGCGAGCAGACAGGGCATGGCCCGTGGCGGCAGGTTTGCAGTGGGGCAGAATGTGTGAGATAGCCTCCGTCTGCTTTTTCACCACGAAGATCTCCTGGGCGAAGTCTTCGTCAGTGTCACCGAAGAGGCCGAACTGGGAGACGGGGCGTCGAGGAAGCGTGTCTTGTCCATCTCGCACCAGGTGGCGGCGTTCTCGGGGCATAGGTGGATCTCAACCGCCCTATCCACCTGGGGAATCGCCATGTACCCGTGGGCCGTTCCGCCGTCGAAGGTAGTGAGAACGGATGAGTGAGGGGCTTTGTTACGAGTGGAGAGGCCATGCAGTCATCAGGTCATCATGCACCTACGGGAAGAAAGGGACCGGGGGGGGGGGCATGGCTGTGAGCGGCGCGCAGACCCAAGGAACCAATCATCCAGCCGCGATGGCTGTGGGGAGGACCGAGGTTTCCAGTTCAACCCCACGCTGGCGGCAGCCCGGGCAAGCATGTCGGACATCTGGGCATCAGCCTCAGTCTGGGCGTGCTGGCCCGAAGGCGGCAGCCCAGACGAGTCATCCGCGTCAGACACCGGACCACTCTCTGATGCAGCTGCGAGTTCATCCATCTTCAAAATCTCTTTTAGAGAAAATCACTCTTTATAAACTCTTTTAGTTTGCACTGTCGAAGCGCCCAGGGGTAAACTGCACTGCCATGCAGAGAAGGAGAAAGCCGCTGAAGTGTTCCATAGATCCAACTGCAGATCGCCTTTATACCCGTATGTCCGGGGCGGGACATGCATATTCTGTCTGCCAACTTCTCACTGGCCTTTTTTCATAGATCAGAGGTATATTCGGCGCTCAAGAGAGACCACTAGTGTCGCTTCTTCAACACAACGTCGAAGTGAGCGACAGACGGGGAACCACACTTTACATAAGAATAATCATGACATCACATTGAATTATGTAGTGACCAAAAAATTGTGAAACAAATCAAAACATATATTTTAAAAATATAATATTTTATCTTCTTTAAGTTATCCACTCTTTTTCTAGATTCCAGCTCTACACTCTGTTCATTCTCTCAAGCAACATAATAAGGTGCTTCATAATTATGCTTTTTAGACAGTATTAATGGAGTTCACATATTATGAATACTGCACATTTATAGACTGCATTTCCTTAGTTATCCACTTTAACTCATTCATTCAAGTAAAATGAAATATTTCATTTTATATAGAATTTCATTTAGGCACACTTTATATGTCTACAAAATGAATTTCAAGCATTTAGGATTTAAACATAAGCCTTTGGATTAAATATTTTTAAGATCTTGAAAAACATACATTTAGTCAAGTTTGTCCAAACTATTAACTATAGTAGTATAGAAGTTATTAAACAAATACTTATTTTTGAATCCAACTTTTAAATCATATTATTTGTTCCTCTGTCCCTTACCTAGAGTACTAGTACACCTTTACTGAAAATCAATGCAACACTCTACATAATGAATGAAGAATAGAACAATGGAGAGAGAGAGAGAGAGAGAATTTTTTGAATTTTAACAAACTTTTATTACAAAAAAATTCACAGTACACTTAAGTTACAAAAAAAAAAATAAATAAATAAATTTAAGCACAAAAACAAATCATAAGCGTGTGAAAACCAAATTACCTTCAAATACAGAACACAAAGCCTCATTGTAACACCAAATAGTTTCAAAAGTGAGAAGATCATCCACATGTTTGTAGTAGTTAAAATCAATCAATACTCTTGCTTGCAACAAATTTAAAAACAGAGTAGCTATATTTTGTTCCACATCCTGCTCAACTTTCTTCTTCCTACTTAAATAAATAGCCAATTTTGCTTGGCCTAAAACAAAATTGAGCAACTGGCATACATTTCTTCTTTTCAGCACATATTTAAAACCCAAAATAAATAAAACCGTAGAAAAAATTTCATTACAACTCTGAAAAATATTTTGTAACGACAAAAATAAAGGCACTAATCTGACACAGTTCACAAAAGCATGAAAGATGGTTTCTCTCTCAGTGCAGAAAGGACACGCATCACCAACCTCAGGATTTAAAACTGAAATAAAAGCATTGACGGCAACAGCGCCATGAAGGATTCGCCATTGAAGATCACCTGTTTTTTTAAGTAACGGTGGTTTATAAAGTGCTCTCCACTCAGGTTTACGGTCATCACCCAATTTAAAAAAATCACGCCATGGAGTATCAACTTTCTTATTTAACATCTTTTTGTTGAAATTTAAAACACAATATTTGTACAGTAATTGTAATATTTGTAAGTCTATGCACAAGGATTCATCCGTTTTTAAAAAAATACCGGAAAATTCCTTTAAGTTCAAAGAAAGCAGCAAGCAAGGAAAAGAGTCTTCAGGGTTTGGAGTGCAGACATCATTACAATACTCCACCAGCAAAGTTCTTTCTGAAGCTTTAAGAGCTGTCTGCCATTTCATTAAAAGCTGTGCAACTACACGGGTTGATCTGATGCCCAAACGTTCAGCTGTTACCTCCTCATTGTGGAAATCAACTCCCGATATTTCCAGTAGTCGGCCCAGAGTAGTTATCCTACTGTCCATAAGTATCTTGTTGAGTCCCGGGAACAGACCACTGGCAGACACATCCAGTTGTGCACCACGAACCAAAGGCTCCTCCAAAAGCCAATGAAGGGACTCTGAACTCTCCACCTTCTCAACAATAAAAAGACTCCAAACCTTAAAAATGTTCTTATAAAAGACTGGAAGACCAGAAGAGTTCAATTTTGCAGGGTCCATTAGAAAAAGAGTTTTGTCCAGACCCAGACTCTCAAGATTATTTAAAATCACATATGCAACTGCACACCATTTAAAATCAACTGAACCAACTAAAAGTCTTTGTACAAACTGCAACCGAAAGGTTGCTACTCTACTTTGGAGATGCACTAACCCTTGTCCGCCCTCCTCTTTAGGCAAGAAGAGCACACTCTGCGGGACCCAATGTAGTTTATCCCAAAAGAAATCCACTAAAATAGCCTGGACTTTAGCTAGCAGTTGTGAGGGAGGGTCAACACATGCTAGCCTGTGCCATAAAGAGGAAGCAATTAAGTTATTTATAATTAAAATGCGTCCTCTGAATTACATCTTTGGCTTTAAACATCTCCATCTGTCCAGACGACCTTTGACTTTGTCAATAACTCCTTCCCAATTTTTTTGAACTATCAAATCATCACCTAGATACACTCCTAAATACTTAAAACCGGATTTCCCCCACACTAAACCTTCAGGAAGTTCTGGTTTCCCACCTGTCCATTTACCTAAAAGTAAAGTTTCACTTTTGTTCCAGTTTACACTTGCAGAAGATAAACTTTTAAAATTTTTAAGTAAACTTGTTAAAACCTGTATGTCACTTTGCCTACTAATCATGACTATAACATCATCTGCGTAGGCTGACAGTATAAGATTATTTTGACAGTTCGGCAAGTGTAAACCTTGAATTTTGCCCCTTATCTGCTGTAAGAGTGGCTCAATTGCTAAGGAGTAGCACATACCAGACAAAGAGCACCCCTGCCTGATACCTCTGAGAGCTTTAAAAGGAGCACATAAACCACCGTTCACTTTTAAAATACTCTCAACGCCACTATAAAGAACTTTTATAAGATTAATAAAATTTTTACTAAAAGCAAAGGCCTCTAAAACTCTCCAAAAATAGCAATGTTCAACCCGGTCAAAAGCTTTCTCTTGATCTAAAGAGATTAAGCCACAATCTAAATTAAGCATCTTGGAGACTTCTAAAACATCACGAACCAATGAAATATTATCAAATATTGACCTACCAGGAACACAGTAGGTCTGGTCAGGATGGATGACACAATCCATTACTCCTGCTATTCTGTTAGCCAGGGTTTTAGAGAGCAGTTTATAGTCAGTACAGAGTAGTGAAACGGGCCGCCAACACTTGATGTCAGTGAGGTCACCTTTCTTGGGCAGGAGGGTTAAAACTGCTCTGCGGCAGCTCGAGGGCAGTTGGCCTTCAGCCAAGCTCTCATTTAACACCTCGAGAAGGTCTTCACTCATTTCTGGCCAGAAGGACTTGTAAAAGTCAACTGGCAGACCGTCGATGCCCGGCACCTTCCCATACTCCATTCCTTGGAGAGCCTTATGCAGTTCTCCCATACTTAAAGCACCAGAGATCTTGGCATTGGCTTCCTCTGATACCTGGCGTAAGTCATTGAAGAATTCACTTTCACCCCTGCAACCTGTTCCAATTTCATTCTTGTACAAGCTCTCATAAAAAAACACAGCTCTCTTACGAATATCTGCAGGGTCTGTTAATAAACTTCCAGAGTCGGATCGTAGAGCATGGATGGCTCTGCTCTGACCATTCTTCTTCTCAAGGTTGAAGAAGAACCTGGATGAAGCATCCATCTGATCCACACTCTGGAATCTCGACCTGACCAGAGCTCCCTGTGCTTTAATACCCAGTAGGTCAGCCAACTGTGTTCTTTTGTTTAGGAGAGAGTCTAAATGTCCTTGGGCACCAGTTGACTCAGCCAATTCTTGAAGCTTTAAAATGTCAGTCTCCAAGGTGTTCATAAAAAGAGTTGTCTCTTTAGTGACGTTCTGAGTGTATTGTAAGCAAAATTGTTTTATTTGGACTTTCCCAAAATCCCACCACTGTCTTAAGGATCTAAAAGATCTCTTTGTATTTCGGAAATCATCCCAGAACAATTTAAAAGTGCTCTTAAAAAAACTGTCACTTAACAAGGAAGTGTTTAGCTGCCAGTATGCGCTTCTTGGTTTAAAAGAGTTTAAAAACACAGAACACTGCACCATACTGTGATTAGAGAAACTCAGAGGGGTAATAAAACATCTTTTAACAATATTACGGTGATGCTTAAAAACATAAAACCGGTCCAGTCTTGCCAGAGAAATCACACTGTCCTTAACATGAGTCCAGGTATACTGCTTTTGTGTCTCATGCAACTGTCTCCAAATATCACATAACTCATGCCTCTTGACAAGTTGGATTAAACGGTTACGAGAGGGCATGTGTGGATTTCTGTCCGTGTTTGACACTGTACAATTAAAATCACCACGCAAGAATAAATATTCCTCTACACAGCATTTCTCTAAAACAGAAAACAATGTATTTAAAAACAACATTCTTTCTACTGTTGACGTTG
This sequence comes from Moxostoma hubbsi, assembly GCA_032164185.1. Lineage (NCBI taxonomy): Eukaryota > Metazoa > Chordata > Actinopteri > Cypriniformes > Catostomidae > Moxostoma > Moxostoma hubbsi. Next base: position 2,441,583 of record JAVLUX010000031.1, on the reverse strand, counting down.
GGACATAAACACAAATAAAAACACAAATAAAATTTCCAAAAGTAGCTCTTACTTTTAAAAGTCTGCCTTTAACCACTTCCTCCACCTGATAGGAGTGTGGACTGAAACTCTTACTAAACAGAATAGCGACCCCTCCACTAAGTGAGGTGCTGTGACTCAAGACAGAGACCCCGTCCCACTCCACTGCCCAATCAGCAGCATTCCTTAAATCACTGTGCGTTTCTTGCAACATAACAACATCCATTTTTCTTTGTTTGATCAGTTCAAACATTTCTGCTCTTTTTCTCATTTCTCTTGCTCCATTGACATTCAAAGTCGCAATGTTCATGTCTCCCATGTTTGGAGAAGAGAAAGAGAGTAAAAAGCATAGAAGTACTGCACAGACACACATCACATCAGCAGACAGATTGTCAGGGTTTCTCACTGCCTTCATTGGTGTTGTCAGAGATGAGTTTTCTAACTATCTTTTTTAAACGAAAAACCTCTCTGTTTGTAAACAAACCTTCTGACATAAAAAGCCTTGTTTTGTCAACAAACTGTCCTTTTTCGGGAAAGTAGTCCTGTACACGCACCCCTCTCTTGTTTTTAGTAGCCCTGAGGAAGAGTTTGATGTCGTCCAGCTCATAAGAGCAGTTGGAGAAGTCACACTGAGAGAGACTGATGCTGGAGTCAGAAGACTCACTGCCACTCTCATCATCAGAGAACTCCTCATCTGCCTTCTTAGCTCGAACAGCTGAAACGACACTTGACTTCTTCCTTTTCGATGGGACTTTAAAATAACTCTGCTCCGTTTCCATTTCAATGCCATCACAGAACAGATTGGGCTGGACTATATTAACTGCACTTTCACTCGGTTGCGTGTTCGTATTAGTGACGGGTTTGTGAGAAAGAGTATTTAACTCGGCATCATCAGGTCTATTTTCCACATTCACTTTTTCGGGGGCAGTTTCATGAACCATATTAATTTCACTCACGGGTGGAACCTGAACATCTCCGTCCTCCGCTGCACCTGTGTCTGCCGCAGGCGGAGCCGCGTTTGACGGTCCGGCCTCACCCGGTTCACTGATATCAACAGTAATATCAACAGCCGCGGAGCTGTTGCTTTTAGTTTTTCCAGGGCACGCACAAATTAAATGACCCACCTCCCCACAACTGAAACATTTCATCTTGTCCGTCGTAGTGTAAATAACAATCAAAATCATCAATTTTGAAATGTAGTGACAGATCAAGATCAGCGTCATCTTTTAGGATCATGTAAACGAACCTCCTAAAAGAGACCACATGTTTCAGCAGTGGAGATTTACAACCAATTGTGATTATTTTGATGGGGGACATTAATTTACCGTAACGGGATAAAACTCCCGCTAAAGTTGCATCGCTAATGAAGGGTGGGACATTGGACAGTAGAACTTTCCTAGATGGCATTGAAAGTGGAAGAACGGGAGAAAACATATTATTAAGGACTATTCCAGTCTCAACAAGCTCATTAGCTTTTTCTACAGAGCTTAGAAAAATAACAGTGGCACTGTTCATTCTCGAGGCTGACATGATGTGTTCATGCCCCACAACCTCACCTACAGTCAAACAACAATCTTCAATGCTCACCGCGGACGCCACCTTCACCCCATGGCGCCGCGTGAGTTTGCCCTAACCCTGCACACCTGGGGCCGACATGCTGTCCGCAAAAGAAAGGACGGTAGCACGCGGCCCAAACAAAAAATAAAACAACCTAAAACCCGCTAATAATAAACCAAGAAAGAAAAGAAAGAAAAATATAGAAAAAAGTATAGAAATCACTCACAAGCTCCAACGCACACTCGCACCACTCTTGCCACGCTCAACAATCACACCGGAAGTGAGAGACAGAGAGAGAGTGAGAGAGAGAGAGAGAGATGGTAGTGGCAGCAGGGTAGAAGAGAAATGAGTGTGACAGGGTTTGAGTATTCATTAGAGTGGCTATAGAAGACATTTAGAACTAATAAATCAGACGAGAGAGTGTATAATTACTGACGGCAATCACACGTACAGCATGGAGCCACAACTGCCATCTTACCATCACTCACTCCCTGTCAAACCGTCACTGCCATGACAAATGTACGCTAACACATTACAGCCTCCCATCCAGCACACAGAGCACTAGTGCATAACCGGTCTTAACTGAGGAAATTTATTTAATTAAATTAATCAGTTCTTTATAAACAACAGGCTGATGCACTAAGATAGATCAGGAGATGTTGTTTGGGGTTTAACACTGCTGGTGTTTTCTATAGGTGTTGTTTTATATTAGCTGTAATCATTGGGACTTATTCTCTTACCATGTGTACGCATGTATTTGTGCGTGAAGCTGCGTGATAGAAGTGCTCTTCAGAAGTGATATGTTTGGTGTGGGTGAGAAACAGATCAACAGATCAGTCCTTTTATACTATTAATCTCCATGTTTTTCTTTAAAATTCTTCTTCTTTTGTTTTTGACGATTTTAATTCTTCATGCATATCACCACCTACTGGGCAGGGAGAACAATTAAAAATGTATCTGTTTCTCACCCACACCAATAATATCCCTTATGAATAAAAAATGGATTTAACCACTGCAGTCCTATCTATTACTTTTGTGCTGCCTTTATGTGCATTTAGGGGCTTCAAAATGTTGATACCCATGTGCAGAGATGAGATAATCTTCTAAAAATCTTTGTTTGTGTTCAGCAGAAGAGAGAAAGTCATATACATCTGGGATGGCATGAGGGTGAGGAAATGATGAGAGAATTAAATATTTAGGTGAACAATCTCTTTAAAATAACTATATATATTGGACATTTCTCCCTGTTTCTATCACAGGAATTAATGAGTATCTATGCTAACAGGGCTTTATTTCCCCCAAGCTAAACCACGCCCCCAGTGTATGACGTGTTGCTGACTGTATCTATGGAGAAGTTTTTGGCATGTTTTATTCAAATAACAAACTTCATGCATGAAGTTATAAATCAGAGCTTTATCTAGAATAATCCAGATTAATTAACTTTAGAACCAGGGTTAGAACAAATGAATGAGAGTACACACCTGTTGTGAAACGTACTAAAACTATTCATGTGTGTATAAGTACAAAAAATCCCCATAATTCTTGTTGGGCGTTAGCTGTAGATATTGTTTGGTGTTTTCTGAAGATGTTGTTTGGTGTTTGCCATAGATGTTGTTTGTTGTTTTCTGAAGATGTTGTTTGTTGTTTTCTGAAGATGTTGTTTGGTGTTTGCCGTTGATGTTATTTGTTGTTTGCTGTAGATGTTGTTTGGTGTTTGCTGTAGATGTTGTTTGGCGTTAGCTGTAGACATTGTTTGGTGTTTGCTTTAGATGTTGTTTGGTGTTAGCTGTAGATGTTGTTTGGCATTAGGTGTAGACATTGTTTGGTGTTCTCTGTAGATGTTCTTTAATGTTAGCTGTAGATATTGTTTGGTGTTTGCCATAGATGTTGTTTGGCGTTAGCTGTAGACATTGTTTGGTGTTTGCTGTAGATGTTGTTTGGTGTTTGCTTTAGATGTTGTTTGGTGTTTTCTTTAGATGTTGTTTGGCGTTTGCTTTAGATGTTGTTTGGCGTTTGCTGTAGATGTTGTTTTGTGTTTGCTTTAGATGTTGTTTGGTGTTAGCTTTAGATGTTGTTTGCTGTTTGCTTTAGATGTTGTTTGGTGTTTGCTATAGATGTTGTTTGGCATTAGCTGTAGACATTGTTTGGTGTTAGCTTTAGATGTTGTTTGGTGTTTTCTGTAGATGTTCTTTGCTGTAGATGTTGTTTGGCGTTAGCTTTAGATGTTGTTTGGCGTTTGCTTTAGATGTTGTTTGGTGTTAGCTTTAGATGTTGTTTGGTGTTTGCAGTAGATGTTCTTTAATGTTAGCTGTAGACATTGTTTGGTGTTTGCTGTAGATGTTGTTTGGCGTTAGCTGTAGACGTTGTTTGTCGTTTGCTTTAGATCAGGGGTCGGGAACCTATGGCTCGCGAGCCACATATGGCTCTTTTCAGGATTTTATATGGCTCTCCGATTTTCAAATGTTGACTGAAAATACACCATCGAAAATGATGATAAATTATTTTTAAACTATTAGCATTTTTGATTAATTATGAATGTGTAAAAGTAAATTAAATATTTTCAAAATATTTATTTAAGAAATCGTAGCTTAATATGATTGACAGCGGCGTTTGGCCTGTAGCCAGCCTACCTTTCAGAGAGCTGACATTTAATTGGCCGAAGTGGTTAGGCCTGCGTCAAGTCAAGATCAAGTTAAACAACTACAGCTAGCTAAATTAAAAATCATAATCAACGAGAAAAAATGGCGAAAAGAAAAAAAGACGTCGCTTATCGTTCATTTCAGCCCGAATGGACGGATCAATTTGCATTTGTAGAAAAGTTGGGGTCCGCAGTGTGTCTCATTTGCAATGAACGTATTGCGTCGCTCAAAAAGTCAAATATTAAGAGACATTTTGAGACGCACCATGCAGCATTTGCCGCTGTCTTGACAATGTTTGGCTCAACATACACATGCGAGCAGTCCTTCTCACATCTGAACAACATCAAAACCAGCCTGCGCTCAAGGTTAACAGATGACAGCCTGAATGCCTGCATGAAGCTAAATCTCACTAGTTATAACCCCAACTACAAAGCACTCAGCAAAATGATGCAGCAACAGAAATCTCATTAATGCAAGTAGGGTGCAATGTAATTCTTGTTAATTAATGTTGATTAATGTTCTTGTTAATTGATGACTTGTTTATGATGCCCGTTTCTCAATTTGTATGGTGTCTTAGGAGTGCTAGAAACCAGCACTATGTCAGTGAACAAAATATAGTATGAAGTATCTTACTTTGGTGTCAATGAGTGAAAAAACAGCGTTATTGCCACCTACTGTTGTATATAGCTACCAGAACTACTAACAGTGCAAGTGTTATATTACTGCTGTTGTCATTAAATAAAAATGGACAAAAAATATTTCTAAAACACTCATTGCTGTGGCTGAGGCTCTTTTGAAAAATTTCTCCAAATTATTTTTTTTTTTTGGCTCTTCTTAGTAAAAAGGTTCCCGACCCCTGCTTTAGATGTTGTTTGGCGTTTGCTTTAGATGTTGTTTGGTGTTAGCTTTAGATGTTGTTTGGTGTTTGCTGTAGATGTTGTTTGGCGTTAGGTGTAGACATTGCTTGTTTTCTCTGTAGATGTTCTTTGATGTTAGCTGTAGATATTGTTTGGTGTTTGCCATAGATGTTGTTTGGCGTTAGCTGTAGACATTGTTTGGTGTTCTCTGTAGATGTTCTTTAATGTTAGCTGTAATGTTGTTTGGTGTTTTCTGTAGCTGCTGTTTGGTGTTTTCTGTAGCTGTTGTTTGGTGTTTTCTGTAGCTTTTGTTTAATGTTTTCTGAAGATGTTGTTTGGTGTTAGCTCTAGATGTTGTTTGGTGTTTGCTTTAGATGTTGTTTGGTGTTAGCTGTAGATGTTGTTTGGTGTTAGCTTTAGATGTTGTTTGGTGTTTGCTGTAGATGTTCTTTAATGTTAGCTGTAGACATTGTTTGGTGTTTGCTTTAGATGTTGTTTGGTGTTTGCTTTAGATGTTGTTTGGTGTTTGCTTTAGATGTCGTTTGTTGTTTTCTGTAGATGTTCTTTGCTGTAGATGTTGTTTGGCGTTAGCTTTAGATATTGTTTGGTGTTTCCTTTAGATGTTGTTTGGTGTTTGCTTTAGATGTTGTTTGGTGTTTGCTTTAGATGTTGTTTGGTGTTTGCTTTAGATGTTGTTTGGTGTTAGCTGTAGATGTTGTTTGGCGTTAGCTGTAGACATTGTTCAGTGTTAGCTTTAGATGTCATTTGTTGTTTTCTGTAGATGTTCTTTGCTGTAGATGTTGTTTGGCATTAGCTTTAGATGTTGTTTGTTGTTTTCTGTAGATGTTCTTTGCTGTAGATGTTGTTTGGCGTTAGCTTTAGATGTTGTTTGGTGTTTGCTTTAGATGTTGTTTGGTGTTAGCTTTAGATGTTGTTTGGTGTTTGCTTTAGATGTTGTTTGGTGTTTGCTTTAGATGTTGTTTGGTGTTAGCTTTAGATGTTGTTTGGTGTTTTCTGTAGCTTTTGTTTAATGTTTTCTGAAGATGTTGTTTGGTGTTAGCTGTAGATAGTTGTTCTTTGCTGTAGTTGTTGTTTGGTGTTTGCTTTAGATGTTGTTTGGTGTTAGCTTTAGATGTTCTTTAATGTTAGCTGTAGACATTGTTTGGTGTTAGCTTTAGATGTAGTTTGTTGTTTTCTGTAGATGTTCTTTAATGTTAGCTGTAGACATTGTTTGGTGTTAGCTTTAGATGTTGTTTGTTGTTTTCTGTAGATGTTCTTTGCTGTAGATGTTGTTTGGCATTTGCTTTAGATGTTGTTTGGTGTTAGCTTTAGATGTTGTTTGGTGTTAGCTGTAGATGTTGTTTGGCATTAGCTCTAGATGTTGTTTGGCATTAGCTGTAGACATTGTTTGGTGTTAGCTTTAGATGTTGTTTGTTGTTTTCTGTAGATGTTCTTTAATGTTAGCTGTAGACATTGTTTGGTGTTAGGTGTAGATGTTGTTTGGCATTAGCTGTAGACGTTGTTTGTTGTTTTCTGTAGATGTTCTTTAATGTTAGCTGTAGACATTGTTTGGTGTTAGCTTTAGATGTTGTTTGTTGTTTTCTGTAGATGTTCTTTGCTGTAGATGTTGTTTGGCGTTAGCTGTAGATGTTGTTTGGCGTTTGCTTTAGATGTTGTTTGGTGTTTGCAGTAGATGTTCTTTAATGTTAGCTGTAGACATTGGTGTTTGCTGTAGATGTTGTTTGGCGTTAGCTGTAGACATTGTTTGGTGTTAGCTTTAGATGTTGTTTGGTGTTTTCAGTAGATGTTCTTTACTGTAGATGTTGTTTGGCGTTAGGTGTAGACATTGCTTGTTTTCTCTGTAGATGTTCTTTGATGTTAGCTGTAGAGATTTTTTGGTGTTTGCCATAGATGTTGTTTGGCGTTAGTGGTAGACATTGTTTGGTGTTCTCTGTAGATGTTCTTTAATGTTAGCTGTAATGTTGTTTGGTGTAGCTTTTCTGTAGCTGTTGTTTGGTGTTTTCTGTAGCTTTTGTTTAATGTTTTCTGAAGATGTTGTTTGGTGTTAGCTGTAGATAGTTGTTCTTTGTTGTAGTTGTTGTTTGGTGTTAGCTTTAGATGTTGTTTGGTGTTTGCTTTAGATGTTGTTTGGTGTTAGCTGTAGATGTTGTTTGGTGTTAGCTGTAGACATTGTTTGGTGTTAGCTGTAGATGTTTTTTGGCGTTTGCTGTAGACATTGTTTGGTGTTAGCTTTAGATGTCGTTTGTTGTTTTCTGTAGATGTTCTTTGCTGAAGATGTTGTTTGGCGTTAGCTTTAGATGTTGTTTGGTGTTTCCTTTAGATGTTGTTTGGTGTTTGCTTTAGATGTTGTTTGGTGTTAGCTTTAGATGTTGTTTTGTGTTAGCTGTAGATGTTCTTTAATGTTTGCTGTAGACATTGTTTGGTGTTAGCTGTAGATGTTGTTTGGCATTAGCTGTAGACATTGTTTGGTGTTAGCTTTAGATGTTGTTTGTTGTTTTCTGTAGATGTTTTCTGTAGATGTTCTTTGCTGTAGATGTTGTTTGGCGTTAGCTTTAGATGTTGTTTGGTGTTTTCTGTAGATGTTATTTGCTGTAGATGTTGTTTGGCGTTAGGTGTAGACATTGTTTGTTTTCTCTGTAGATGTTCTTTGATGTTAGCTGTAGATATTGTTTGGTGTTTTCTTTAGCTGCTGTTTGGTGTTTTCTGTAGCTTTTGTTTAATGTTTTTTGAAGATGTTGTTTGGTGTTAGCTGTAGATAGTTGTTCTTTGCTGTAGATGTTGTTTGGTGTTTGCTTTAGATGTTGTTTGGTGTTTGCTTTAGATGTTGTTTGGTGTTTGCTTTAGATGTTGTTTGGTGTTTGCTTTAGATGTTGTTTAGTGTTAGCTTTAGATGTTGTTTGGTATTTCCTTTAGATGTTGTTTGGTGTTAGCTTTAGATGTTGTTTGGTGTTTGCTTTAGATGTTGTTTGGTGTTAGCTTTAGATGTTGTTTGGTGTTTGCTGTAGATGTTCTTTAATGTTAGCTGTAGACATTGTTTGGTGTTAGCTGTAGATGTTGTTTGGCATTAGCTGTAGACATTGTTTGGTGTTAGCTTTAGATGTTGTTTGTTGTTTTCTGTAGATGTTCTTTGCTGTAGATGTTGTTTGGTGTTAGCTTTAGATGTTGTTTGGTGTTTCCTTTAGATGTTGTTTGGTGTTTGCTTTAGATGTTGTTTAGTGTTTTCTGTAGATGTTCTTTGCTGTAGATGTTGTTTGGTGTTAGCTTTAGATGTTGTTTGGTGTTTCCTTTAGATGTTGTTTGGTGTTTTCTGTAGATGTTGTTTGGCGTTAGGTGTAGACATTGTTTGTTTTCTCTGTAGATGTTCTTTGATGTTAGCTGTAGATATTGTTTGGTGTTTGCCATAGATGTTGTTTGGCGTTTAGCTGTAGACATTGTTTGGTGTTCTCTGTAGATTTTCTTTATTGTTAGCTGTAGATGTTGTTTGGTGTGTTCTGTAGCTGCTGTTTGGTGTTTTCTGTAGCTGTTGTTTGGTGTTTTCTGTAGCTTTTGTTTAATGTTTTTTGAAGATGTTGTTTGGTGTTCGCTGTAGATAGTTGTTCTTTGCTGTAGTTGTTGTTTGTTGTTTGCTGTAGACGTTGTTTGGTGTTTGCTGTAGATACTATTTGTTGTTTGCTGTAGATGTTGTTTGGTGTTTGCTGTAGATGTTCTTTAATGTTAGCTGTAGACATTGTTTGGTGTTAGCTGTAGATGTTGTTTGGCATTAGCTGTAGACATTGTTTGGTGTTAGCTTTAGATGTTGTTTGTTGTTTTCTGTAGATGTTCTTTGCTGTAGATGTTGTTTGGCTTTAGCTTTAGATGTTGTTTGGTGTTTGCTTTAGATGTTCTTTAATGTTAGCTGTAGACATTGTTTGGTGTTTGCTGTAGATGTTGTTTGGGGTTAGCTGTAGACATTGTTTGGTGTTAGCCTTAGATGTTGTTTGGTGTTTTCTGTAGATGTTATTTGCTGTAGATCTTGTTTGGCGTTAGGTGTAGACATTGTTTGTTTTCTCTGTAGATGTTCTTTGATGTTAGCTGTAGATGTTGTTTGGCGTTAGGTGTAGACATTGTTTGTTTTCTCTGTAGATGTTCTTTGATGTTAGCTGTAGATGTTGTTTGGTGTTTTCTTTAGCTGCTGTTTGGTGTTTTCTGTAGCTGTTGTTTGGTGTTTTCTGTAGCTTTTGTTTAATGTTTTCTGAAGATGTTGTTTGGTGTTAGCTGTAGATAGTTGTTCTTTGCTGTAGTTGTTGTTTGGTGTTTGCTTTAGATGCTGTTTGGTGTTTGCTGTAGTTGTTGTTTGGTGTTTGCTTTAGATGCTGTTTGGTGTTTGCTTTAGATGTTGTTTGGTGTTAGCTTTAGATGTTGTTTGGTGTTAGCTTTAGATGTTGTTTGGTGTTTGCTTTAGATGTTGTTTGGTGTTAGCTTTAGATGTTCTTTAATGTTAGCTGTAGACATTGTTTGGTGTTAGCTACAGATGTTTTTTGGCGTTTGCTGTAGACATTGTTCGATGTTAGCTTTAGATGTTTGTTGTTTTCTGTAGATGTTCTTTGCTGTAGATGTTGTTTGGCGTTCGCTTTAGATGTTGTTTGGTGTTTCATTTAGATGTTGTTTGGTGTTTGCTGTAGATGTTCTTTAATGTTAGCTGTAGACATTGTTTGGTGTTAGCTGTAGATGTTGTTTGGCATTAGCTGTAGACATTGTTTGGTGTTAGCTTTAGATGTTGTTTGTTGTTTTCTGTATATGTTCTTTGCTGTAGATGTTGTGTGGTGTTAGCTTTAGATGTTGTTTGTCGTTTGCTTTAGATGTTGTTTGGTGTTAGCTTTAGATGCTGTTTGGTGTTTGCTTTAGATGTTGTTTGGTGTTTGCTTTAGATGTTGTTTGGTAGCTGTAGATGTTGTTTGGTGTTAGCTTTAGATGTTGTTTGGTGTTTGCTGTAGATGTTGTTTGGCGTTAGGTGTAGACATTGTTTGTTTTCTCTGTAGATGTTCTTTGATGTTAGCTGTAGATATTGTTTGGTGTTTGCCATAGATGTTGTTTGGCGTTAGCTGTAGACATTGTTTGGTGTTCTCTGTAGATGTTCTTTAATGTTAGCTGTAGATGTTTTTTGGTGTTTTCTGTAGCTGCTCTTTGGTGTTTTCTGTAGCTGTTGTTTGGTGTTTTCTGTAGCTTTTGTTTAATGTTTTCTGAAGATGTTGTTTGGTGTTCGCTGTAGATAGTTGTTCTTTGCTGTAGTTGTTGTTTTTTGTTTGCTGTAGATGTTGATTGGTGTTTGCTGTAGATACTATTTGTTGTTTGCTGTAGATGTTGTTTGGCGTTAGCTGTAGATGCTGTTTGTTGTTTTTGTAGAAGTTGTTTGGTGTTATCTGTAGCTGCTTTTTTGTGTTTTCTGAAGATGTTGTTTGGTGTTTTCTGTAGCTGTTGTTTGGTGTTTGCTGTAGATACTATTTGTTGTTTGCTGTAGATGTTGTTTGGCGTTAGCTGTAGATGCTGTTTGTTGTTTTTGTAGAAGTTGTTTGGTGTTATCTGTAGCTGCTTTTTTGTGTTTTCTGAAGATGTTGTTTGGTGTTTTCTGTAGCTGTTGTTTGGTGTTTGCTGTAGATACTATTTGATGTTTGCTGTAGATGTTGTTTGGCGTTAGCTGTAGATGCTGTTTGTTGTTTTTGTAGAAGTTGTTTGGTGTTATCTGTAGCTGCTTTTTTGTGTTTTCTGAAGATGTTGTTTGGTGTTTTCTGTAGCTGTTGTTTGGTATTTTCTCTAGCTGTTGTTTGGTGTTTTCTGTAGCTGTTTGGTGTTTTTTGTAGATTTTTCTGTAGATGGTGTTTGCTGTAGATGTTGTTTGGTGTTTGCTGTAGATGTTGTTTGGTGTTTGCTGTAGATTTTGTTTGGTGTTTGCTGTAGATGTTGTTTGGTGTTTGCTGTAGATTTTGTTTGGTGTTTGCTGTAGATGTTGTTTGGCGTTAGGTGTAGACATTGTTTGTTTTCTCTGTAGATGTTCTTTGATGTTAGCTGTAGATATTGTTTGGTGTTTGCCATAGATGTTGTTTGGCGTTAGCTGTAGACATTGTTTGGTGTTCTCTGTAGATGTTCTTTAATGTTAGCTGTAGATGTTTTTTGGTGTTTTCTGTAGCTGTTGTTTGGTGTTTTCTGTAGCTTTTGTTTAATGTTTTCTGAAGATGTTGTTTGGTGTTCGCTGTAGATAGTTGTTCTTTGCTGTAGTTGTTGTTTTTTGTTTGCTGTAGATGTTGATTGGTGTTTGCTGTAGATACTATTTGTTGTTTGCTGTAGATGTTGTTTGGCATTAGCTGTAGATGCTGTTTGTTGTTTTTGTAGAAGTTGTTTGGTGTTATCTGTAGCTGCTTTTTTGTGTTTTCTGAAGATGTTGTTTGGTGTTTTCTGTAGCTGTTGTTTGGTGTTTGCTGTAGATACTATTTGTTGTTTGCTGTAGATGTTGTTTGGCGTTAGCTGTAGATGCTGTTTGTTGTTTTTGTAGAAGTTGTTTGGTGTTATCTGTAGCTGCTTTTTTGTGTTTTCTGAAGATGTTGTTTGGTGTTTTCTGTAGCTGTTGTTTGGTGTTTGCTGTAGATACTATTTGATGTTTGCTGTAGATGTTGTTTGGCGTTAGCTGTAGATGCTGTTTGTTGTTTTTGTAGAAGTTGTTTGGTGTTATCTGTAGCTGCTTTTTTGTGTTTTCTGAAGATGTTGTTTGGTGTTTTCTGTAGCTGTTGTTTGGTATTTTCTCTAGCTGTTGTTTGGTGTTTTCTGTAGCTGTTTGGTGTTTTTTGTAGATTTTTCTGTAGATGGTGTTTGCTGTAGATGTTGTTTGGCGTTAGCTGTAGATGCTGTTTGTTGTTTTTGTAGAAGTTGTTTGGTGTTATCTGTAGCTGCTTTTTTGTGTTTTCTGAAGATGTTGTTTGGTGTTTTCTGTAGCTGTTGTTTGGTGTTTTCTGTAGCTGTTGTTTGGTATTTTCTCTAGCTGTTGTTTGGTGTTTTCTGTAGCTGTTTGGTGTTTTTTGTAGATTTTTCTGTAGATGGTGTTTGCTGTAGATGTTGTTTGGTGTTTGCTGTAGATGTTGTTTGGTGTTTGCTGTAGATTTTGTTTGGTGTTTGCTGTAGATGTTGTTTGGTGTTTGCTGTAGATTTTGTTTGGTGTTTGCTGTAGATGTTGTTTGGTGTTAGCTGTAAACATTGTTTGGTGTTTTCTTTACATGATGTTTGGCGATTGCTGTACATTTTATTTGTATATACTGGAGAGTCAAATATAATGGAGAGTCAAATATAATATTTAGTCTCAAAGTTTGTAGTAAACAATCATTATGTAATTTTAATTATGCTACCTCATCTGTCATCATGTTGTCGGTGAATCACGTTGTCTCTTTGTACATAACATCATTGTTTGGGCTGATGCTCACGTCCCTATGGAGTGTGTGCGCGAGCGTGAGCACAAGCAACAGGTAGCTGGCTGCAGTTCACTTAATGGCCACAGGTGTCATTAATAACAAGGGTTTCTGAATCTTACATACTGCACTTTTAAAGGAATATTTCACCCAAGTTTTCTCATTATTCACTTGCCCTGATGCCATCCCAGATATTTCTGACTGTCTTTCTTCAGCAGTACACAATGAAGATTTTATAAGAAGATTCTCTGTCAGGTCCTTATAATGGATGTACACAAGTGTCAGCACTTTGACGGTCCAAATGTCACATTTAGTCGGCATAAATGCATGTGACTCCAGACGATCAATGAATGTCTTCTGAAGTGAATTGATAGATTTGTGTAAGAAACAATTTGATATTTAAACTGTTTTTATCTTTAAATCAGCGCTTCCATCAAGGACTCTGATGTTGTTTGAAATGGCATACTTTCACTTGACATTTGTTCTTCTGTTGTAAGTAAGCGGCACTTCCAAATTCTTACGTGAACTCACCAACGCACTTACGTCATGCTTTGCATCAGCTGCTAGCAGTAAGCGCGTTTTAAAAGTTAATAACATTTTAATAATTTGATTTTTACACAAATGTATCGATTTGCTTCAGAATACTTTTTTTTATCAATTATAGTCACATGGATTACTTTTATGCTGCCTAAATATAACTTTTGGACCATCAATGTAATGGCACCTGTGCACTTCCATTATAAGGACTTGACAGAGAATCTTCTTCTAAAAATCTTCATTTGTGTTCTGCTGAACAAAGACAGTCACACACATCTGGGATGGCATCAGGGTAAGTGAATAATGAGAGAACTTTCATTTATGGGTTAACTATTCCTTAAAAATGATCTAAAAAAAAATGGAAAGTGCTATTAAAAGTGTTACATTCCTAAGTTTTAGATGAAGTAAAACAAGTGCTTCCATTGGGAAAAGAATAATAAACAACATCCAGTTGGAGACTACATCAAACAATCTTCACCCAGATTTCCCAGGACAAACTAGAACAATACTTAATTGTTAATAAACAAAAATAAACCAAATAAATGCCGTAGAGAAGCAAATTATCAATTTGTAAGATCCCGCATTTAGATGCTGTGAATGACGTGAAGGTGCTCACACAACTACCTGAGCTGTGCATACATTTATGGATTTGGTATAACACTGGTCTGTATGCGGAGGAGCATAAAAGACCCCATCAAAAACCATGTGAAAGCATGGTATGATTTTGGAATAGACCATTTGAATGTAGAAAAATATTTTATACAAAGATTAAAATTGCTTCTGTTGAAGCACACAAGATTCTTTGGAATATTCTCAAATCATTCTTGAATGCATGCCATCATTAAAGCAAAAGAGTGACAAACTAAATACTAAAACATTCCCAAAATAATGTAAATTTTACAATTCATCTTTTCACTAAAATTGTTATGCTGATAATAGGTTTTTTATCAATTGTATCAAAGGACTACCTCTCCTAAAATGAAAGTTTTGACATTATTGACATTATTCGCTTCATATGTTTTGTGAACCAGATGAACCAATTTATTAAAAAGATTCTATTTAAAAGAATAATTTATTCAGAAAATCAGATTTGGCGACTTCACCCATTAAATTTGGGTGAATGTCCTACTATGACCCAGTCAAAGATCTGATCTTAATATGAATATATAGCACTATTAAAATTGTTGTGCAGAAATGTCATGACAAACTACACCAAATTAAAGGGAAAAAGACAAAAACTGTAAAACAAAAGAGTTTCTATAAAACTTTTAGCCTAAAATGCGGCAAATGAATACTTGTGCATGCAATGAGTAATTGTTATGAGATTCAGTATTTTGAAATAATTTCATTAATAACAAATTTGTAGGATTTGTAAACTGAGAGAAATGATTATGAGTCTCCATACTTTTGCACGGAACTGTGTATCTATGCAGCAACGTTGCTTCAAAACGCGTAAAAAAATGAGAATTTGATGAGTTTTGTTGAAAAGTTTAGCATTTGCTTGAGTAAAAACATTCTGGAGAGATTCAGATCATGCAACATGAACATCTCGTGCCAGACGTTTTCAGAAAAACTGGAAAATTACAAAACAACAAATGCACACTCGCCAAATGTTTATGCTTTTTTCTTTTCAGCTATTAAATGTTTGAATTTGTTTAGCTGAACTGAAAGTGATTGAAACCTCTGAGAATAATCACTGACAGAACAGATGTGTGAGAGAGAGAGAGAGAGAGTATATGCTGTCATTTTCATGTGTGTGTGGAGGTGGCGGGGTCTTAGGCCAGTGAGCACAGTCAGATAAGAGACTGCACATCTGTGTTTGAGTCGTGGCATTTCTGACAGGTTGTGGGTTATGACATGTTTTTTATAGCTCAGCCTCTCTCTGTCAGATACTGCCTGATGGCAGTTTGTCTCCTGCAAAATCTGTGGCCTTTGCCCGTGCTGTAAATGAACACCTGAGGGCAGTTGGCAACACTGTCTTCTTTAACACTGTCCACACAGACTGTTCACCTTTGAGTCACACGCATTCACATAGGGACGGCTGTGGCTCAGGTGGTAGAGCGGGTCGGCCACTAATTGCATTTGATTCCTGCCCACACGACTCCATATGCCGAAGTGTCCTTGGGCAAGACACTGAACCCCAAGTTGCTCCCTATGGCAGGCTAGTGCCCTGCATGGCAGCTCTGTCGCCATTGGTGTACGAATGTGTGTGTGAATGAGTCACAGTGTAAAGCACTTTGAATACCGTTAAGGTTAAAAAGGCGCTATATAAGTGCAGAACATTTTATTATACGGTCTGTTTAATAAGAATAATGTTGTAAATCTTAGTTTAAGAATAAATGACTGACCAATATTAATTTATTTTCCATATTATTTTTATTTCCCTTAATTCTTATAATGTCATTCATGGTTTCCTTAACCAAAATATTTGTGTTTGTTATCATTAGCAGAAAAAGTAACAAATGGATCAGAAAACAATTAAATGGGAGAGCGGGGCTAGTTGTCACATTTTTACTGTGAATATTTCTCAGGATATGTTTGTTTTTCAAAGTCAGCTTCTGCATAGCCACATACCTTATAAGCTATTGAAAGTTTTATATGTTTTGTCCAGCAAAAAAACAAACAAAAAAAACCAGAAAGAATCCATTTTACACATGTTGACCTTTTGTGACAACTTACCCTAACAGCGGGGCTTATTGCCATACTAAATCAGCTGTTACAGTGGAATAAGTTTTTAAACCAGTTATGTCTTAAACAGTGATGTGGTTAAACAGCCAATTGTAAGTTACTATAATTAATTAGTTACTGTAATGTGTGAAAAGTGTTTCAGAATGTTACTTACTGTAACTTAAGTAAAGTATTACGATTTCTTTTCAATAGTGTAATGTGATTATAGTGTAGTTTTTAGAGAGGTGTATTGCAATTTTTAATGGATTACATTTTGATTAATTTACCCAACGCTGATTATGAGGCACAAAGCGATTCATAGAAGAGCAAAAATGGAAAAAGTACAAAACTTTAGAAAATATTAAAACATTGTTTTGGCAAACAAATTTGATAATTGATAAACTGTATAGTAAATCCATGACATTGAAAACACATGTGACAACATGCCCAAACCTGACTTGTCCGGAGAACATATTTAAACTTTTCAGTAAAAATCTGCCTTCATAATATAGTTTAATCTTTTCTTAAAATTTGCCAGTGTTGTATGATTATGTTTGCTTATTTACCCAAGAGCTGTAACAAAGTAATGATGAAAGTAAATTTTACTTTGAAGGGTACAATTCATATACAGTATATCAATATTTGATACAGTATATTGCTCATGTGACAAATGCATATGGGTCAATGACATGACGTGAATTTTTTTGTCAACGTTTAATAAATTATTCAAAAATACATTACAAATGCAATTCACACAAAACAATTACTTGAATACACCTCTTCTTTAATTAACATGTTTTCAATTAAAGTTAGAGTTGTGCGGCGTAATCTTTTATTAATACTAATTTTAAAAAATAGTTTTGCTATATCATTTGGTGCAACTCTTGCATATTCGTAATTTAAAATGTCATGAAATTTGTAAAAATATTTTTCATCTTGAAATGTTTGTTTGAAAACTTTTTTGAAATTAATGATGAAGTTGAATTTTAATAAGTTTTACTTGATGGTTCCACCACATAACACTTTTAAAGTCATTATATATGTACAGTACATCCGAAAAGTATTCACAGCGCTTCACTTTTTCCACATTTTGTTATGTTAAAGCCTTATTCCAAAATTGATTAAATTCATTATTTTCCTCAAAATTCTACAAACAATACCCCATAATGACAACATGAAAGAAGTTTCTTTGAAATCTTTGCAAATTTAAAAAAAATAAATAAAAAATCACATGTTCTTGACAATGTAATGACTATCATCATTAACATTAGTAAATGCATTAGGCATTGTAAGCTAATAATGAACAGTAATTATTTACAATAATTATTGATCTTAGTTAATGTTAATTTATAAAAATTATTTATTTTTAGTTGATTCATTGCAAAACGGCTGTCACTCCTACTAACATGTAATATTTAACTGCTATTCTTTGTCATTTTCACATTAATGCAAGAAAAAAAAGTGTTGCAGACATGACAGTTGTAAAAGTGGCACTTGCCGTTCATGATTTGGGTAAACCGTTGCATTGTTTGACCTCTGAGACTTCTGTATGGTGTCCATTAAGACTGCATGATTAATTGAATTAAGAATGAAATCACAAGATGGCCTTGCACAATCACTAAACCACAAAAGGCTGTGTTTTAAAAACAGTCTACATTCATCGCTTAAGTTGGCGATGCGTGAGCGAGCAGCGCCCTCTAGCAGTTGTAAGTGGTAAGCAATTTTAGATGATGTTTATCATTTAAAGAGTGTAGAATGTGTGTATTCAAAAACAGAAAAAGACACTTTTATTAGGTTGAGGTTTCCTTCTCTCCATCTCTGTGCAAAAAAATAATAGCCAAATCTACTGGATATTACCCTTCCTTTTAATGAATGGGCATTTGCTGTCAGCCACGGCAAACCACATCCCCAGAATCGCGCGCGCGTGTATGTCAAGACTGCAGAACAAGCATTCTCAAAAAAGAATACTAATACAAATGGCTCAGTATTTATTGTGCATTAAATTACACATACTGCATGACTTCTGTACATGTGAATGGTATTATGAACAAAGAAATCCGTTATAACAAGGTTAAAATGAGAAAGTAGGAGGCGGTAACTGGCTGAACAGTCTAAATAATATTTAATGAAACAAAAATAGCAGCTGCGTGTGGCTCTCTCTCTCTCTCTCTCGAACTGCCACGTCCCACTGCACTTATCCCTCTCCTTGGCTGATTAGCCCGATTGGGGCCAGGCGTGCTTGGTCACGTCCCGGCTCTCCTCATCTTCACACTCCTCCAACTTTTGCCGTACATGACGTACATCCTCCCATTTGTCCTTCCAGCCCTGCATGCCGGCAGGATTTTTCCTGCCTCTCTAGATCTGGGGAAGGGGACAAGGGGAGGGAAAAAATTAAAAAAGAGGAGAGGGAAAATGCAAGGTAGAGCGACAGTGATAGAGAGAGAGCAGAGAGAGAAATAAACTTGCTCGCCTGGTTACCAGACACGCCATCGCCTGATTCTCGATCACTCCTCCACCCTCTAGTGGACGACAGCTACTCCTCCTCGGGCGAATGAGCAAGTCCTATGACCCCTGGTGAATGGAACGCCCCTTCACATTGTGGCGGCCAGTAGGGAGCCCCTCCGTCCATGGCAGTGGCTTCACAATTCCATGTGGCCGGCAGCGTGCCACTCCTCCCCTCGCAGACGGCGGCCATTCCTCCGCATCCAAGTGGCCGGCAGCGACTCCTCCATCCCCCAGTGGAAGGCCGCAGCTGTTCCTTTGGGAGGATGGCAGTGGCAAGGACTCCACGACAGCACATCCCTCCTCCTTCTTTAGCTTCAGCACCAATAAGAAGGTTAAAATGGAAAGGAGGAGGCAGGAACTGGCTGAACGATCAAAATAATATTTAATGAAACAAAAAGACACACAACACAAACACACACATGGCAGCTGCATGTGGCTCTCTCTCTCTCTCGAACTGTCACGTCTCGCTGCACTTATCCCTCTCCTCTGCTGATTAGCTTGATTAGGGGCCGGGCGTGCAGAGTCACGGCCCGGCTCTGCCCTCCTCCTCTTGTGCAGTCTTCTGGTGCGTGGATTTGTGAATTGAGCGTGTGTTGATCTCTTGTATGCATGTGTGGATTTGTAGTCCATGGATTCCCATATGCATTTGTCAATCTGTGTTCTGGCCACTCATGATGTTCAACATTGCACAACCACAGATCCAGAAGATCCCACACATTTTTGTGTGGAACTCGCAAAGCATTTGTGTGTAGTTCTTTTAGTGGAGAAAAGATACAAATACTCTTCATTCCCCTAACAAATGTATCGAGTTTTAATGGGAACATCGTTCCCCTGTGTGGTGGGGCGCATTGTGAGTTGTGCGTGGATGCCGCAGAGAATAGCGTTAAACCTCCACACCTGCTATGTCTCCGTGGTAACACGCTCAACAAGCCACATGACAAGATGCACGGGCTGACAGTCTCAGATGTGGAGGCAACTGATATTCATCCTCTGCCACCCGATTTGAGGTACGTCACAACACCACCACAAGGACCTACAAGTGCATTGGGAATTGGGCATTCCATATTGGGGAGAAAAAGGGAGAAAAAAAAAAAAGAATGTACAAAATGATTTAGAGGCAAAAAGCACATCAAAGTTTTCTGATTTGCTGATGAAAGAATGTGTCAGCGGCCCACGGTCACCACCTTATTAAAATATCATTATCTCAGTATAAAAGCAATAGATGTCAATGTAAAGTCTTTACCATGATAGAAACCAAACAAGTGTGTGTTTGTGTGGGAGAGAGAGAGAGAGAGGGAGAGTGTCATGATAACTGTATTGTTGCTTTACTGTTGGTGTGTTTCCCATGGGGCAATGTTGCCTAAAATGGAAACAGAAATGAAAAGAGACTCAAGCCTTGCTTTCTTCATGTTTTCTCATGTTTTCTTTTATTCAGGTCAGCTCTTCAGGTAAGCTGGAATGTCACTGCGCCCCAATGCTTTCTGAATGCCACAGAAAACCTGTCTGAGACGTTGTTTAATGTTGGACACACACACACTTCCCTCATTAGTACACACACACACACACACACACACATAGCCACACAGCCTGGTAGTAACTTCAGCAGCATCCTGGTTTCAGTGTGTAGTGAATGTGTGTATTTGTGGAGGAGGGGGGAGCCTCAGTCAACTCACTGAAATGTATCATGTTAATGTGGCTATGACATGTTGATTTGATATTGTTCTTGTCGTACTAAATCTGCTACACTGCTGCTGAAGTACAGAGACTTGCTACAGCTAGAATATACAGTATACAGACATGCTGAGTTAAGCATGTGGATGTGCTGCTGTTGCTACGCAATTAGACATAAAGACAATCCCCATGCAGCAGATCTAGACCAGTGAAGGTAGGGTGGAGGAGGGTTTCAGAGAAATCTCTCGCAGTGCTCTGCAGTGAAACTGGCTGTGATGAGGAGAAGGGTGGGGCCAGGACATGACTATGCACTTGGTCTAATCAGCCGCAGAGAGGGATAAATGCAGCCAGATGCGGTAGATTTGGAGAGAGAAAGCCACGCGCAGCTGTGATGTGTCTTTTTGTTTAACTTAAATATTACTTGGACTGTTCAGCCGGTTCCTGCCACCTCCATTCCCATTTTACATTGGTGCCTAAACCCGGGAATGAGGAGGTGGAAACCGACTGAACAGTCAAAGTAATATTTAATGAAACAAAAACACACTAATATAAACACACACACAGCTCTCTCTCTCTCCTGAACTTCCACATTCGTCTGCATTTATCCCTCTCCTCGGCTGATTAGCCCAATTGGGGGTCGGGCGTGCATTGTTACGGCCCCGCCCTCCTCCTCGTCACGCCGGCTTAAATGTAGGTAAAGAGAGAAGTTGATTGGCTACCTGAACACATGTTAAAGGACCAGGCAGCTTACACCATGTGAGCCCATTGGCTTGACATGTGAGCGAGCTGATTGGCTAACTGATAACAAGTTCAAAGAACCTATCAGCTTGCAACACGTAGACTTTCTTTTATATATATATATATATATATATATATATATATATATATATATATATATATATATAAAAATTGATATATGTATACACACATACAGTATATATATAAATTGTAGTTTTTTTGAGTGAATATTAATGACCCACGGTTCTTCTCAAACACAGGTGTTCCAGATCGCTTATGTGATCCTGAAAGCAGCGAACTCCCCTAGGCCAGGCAACTGGATTCTGGAACGTTCTCTGGATGGTGAAACCTTTATGCCATGGCAGTATTATGCCATAACAGATACAGAGTGCATTACACGCTTTAACATCGTCCCCAGAACAGGCCCACCGTCCTACACCAATGACGATGAGGTTATCTGTACTTCCTTCTATTCGAAAATCCATCCCCTGGAGAACGGTGAGGTGAGAAAAACCTTTATCCATTGAAATCAGCAAAATGAAATAGTTTTAATTCCCCTTGAAACTATTAAATGAATTGTGAAAATGTCATTAAAACTGCAATTGTTTTCCTACACTGTTTTGTATTTTTTTTCTAAAAGTTCACTTATACTGTTGGTCAATGTTTCTTGATTATAATTTAGTTTTTCCAAAAACGTTTTCCACCCTGTCTCTGACACTTACAATTAAAAAGGCTGTTTTTGCTGCTGTACCTTTAAGACTTATGTATGTTAAGGACCTCTGTTATGTTTGGCTAACCTCTTCACATCTAAAATGAAAAAAATCATCCCTGCCAAGTTGTGAATGTCTGCATATTTCACTGGAAAAAAAAACTTTGAAGCTAGAGTATGCAGTTTATACCAGAAGCATTTTTTTTTATACTGGTTGAAAGTCTCTTTGGATCCTGACAGCAATCAACAATTGAAGTGCTCTGATAAAAAAAAAAAACAAACATAAAACATTATCTGTAAAAGGCCCGTCCAATCATTTCAATCGGCCCGAAAGCAATGATTGGATTTCCTACCTACCTGCCTAACTATGTACCTGCCTACCTCAGTGCACTCTGCCCGTGCACTCAGTGGCGTGAGTTGGGGGCGGGACTATCTGACTGTTGAACAACTGCAGGCAATGGACAACATATATTTTTGCAATTCCATTCGGTGGTGCTAGTGTCGCAGAAATGACATACTCCAGCTTTAACAAAAAAATGGTAAAACTTCATATGGTAAAATCTAAATTGACTGGTTTTATTCAATTTAAAAATATGATTTAACATCACTGAATCAACCTAAATACATGAACCTACAGCAACAAAACACATTTTTTAAGGGTTAGTTCAAGTAGAATATTGGAATAATCTTTTATGATTAGATTTTAAGATAAATAACATTTGTTTTAAAATAATATTAATATTTGAAAAGCTTTTTTCCACAAACCAAAGTCAGGTGGTGTAACCACTTTGTGCTTTTTTTATGAAAAGCTAAATTTGTTCATGTCAAATTGAGTAACCATAATAAAATTAGATATTTGTGATTTAAAATTCATGATATTTATTAAAAATAAATAAGAAAATTCTGAAATAAAATGTTTCAAACATTCATGAAACCAATGTGGACACAAAGATTTGTTCATATTCAGATTTCTATGAAAGTAACATGTTTTAAATTAGTTAGTTGAAAATTTATATTTTGTATCAGATAACCCTTTTCACAATGATCCACATACAAACCCACAAATACATGTAGAATCACACACATTTGCATCAATAATAATACTACTAACTTACCCACACATTGATGGTTAACAGCAGGCTGACATGTGCACCCACACAGAGATGATAAATGAGATGGAAGTTGTCTACATCTCTAACAGAAGCCATTTTAATATATGTGTGTATTTTCTGAAAAGTCAGATTTACAGCTGTCAGATCATAGGACTGCATTGAACTGCCTCTGTGAGAGTCTGTGTACTAAAGGTGTGTGTGTGTGTGTGTGTGTGTGTGTGTGTGTGTGTGTGTGTGTACTAATGAGGGAGGTGGGCGGGTAGATCAGGCCTCAACTCAGATGTTACTCTATCTCCTTTAAAAACAGACAGCATAAACTCAAACAGCACTAATTAGCACACATCATTAACCCAGTGTGGTGGAACGACCCACCCCTCCCTCTCGTCATCGTCACCCCGTCTCTTAGGACCGTCCTTCAACCAGGCTCACAACAGGAGTCGCCTGGAGAGCGAGAAGATGTGCATAGTTAATAAACCTCGTTTCGACAGTGGTGACGTCGCCGCCCCACTTGCCACGGATCCAGGAGCGGAGTGCGTGTGGCCGTCAGACCTCCCTCACGCCTGGGCCACTCCATGGACACACCCCGACCAGTGAGGCTGCCAGATTCCCCTTTATTTTGAACACTAATCCACCTGGACACAATTTTCCCTATTTTTGGACATTTTATATTTATTATTTCCAATAAATGCCTCTCCAAAGGCTTGACACCACACCCACTTTGTCTGTCGCTTGCTCACCCCACCACAATGAGATGGAAAGCCTGGAGTGGGACAGAGAAAACATGAGGACAGCCTCCCTGACACAGAAAAGGTTGCGTGCCATATAATAACCACTTACCTTGGTTGTGGCTGTCATATTAATTTATGCTTTTCTCTGGGTGCGAGCGAGAGGGAGAACAGGCCCGCAGAGGTATCCCCCATATGCCCACTCTGACCGTAGGGCCTGCTTGACGAAGAAGCATTCCCGTGTTGGTGGGTAAAGAGTGCACACCTCTGGCCCTCGATTCCATGGTTTGATACGAGCATGGCAGGAGGTGCCGACGGGGCGACATGTGGAGGAATGACCCGCCCCTCCCGCTCATCATCATCACCTTACCTCTTAGGGCTGTCCTTCAGCCAGGCTCACAATAAGAGTGGGCTGGAGAGTGAGAATAGGTTCATAGCTAATATGCCACGTTTCGACAGTGGTGGATGAAGCACTTCTGATGTGAATAATGCTTAATCACCGCTGTCTTTAAAACGCAGAGCGTACCTCTTCTCAGGGAGCCGGCTTCAAATCTCCATGTGTGCACACACTGGAATCCTCACACACTCGGGACCAGACCATGGAGGTTCCAGCCAAATTAGATGTGTCGCCGGACCCACTCCTCGGACCCCCCGGCATGATTAGATGTGACGACGTGAGAGGCCGGGTTCCCCTCACTACTGCTGCAGGCCAACAACGCGACGAGAGGGGAGCTCACGCCTGGGCCCCCTCCATGCCTGGGCCCCCTCCATGGACACATCCTCAACCTTCACTGAGAAACCTTTTCATGGCAAGGATGCCAGATTCTTAACTGGACCTGACTTTATTTTTATCCTTTCTAAATGTAGTGCATTCAGTTTAAATGGATTCAGTTTCTCGTTTAAAGAAATAAAACACAATAAAGAAAGGTCAAACGAAAAGAATCCATTCATCCCATTTAATTTTCTCTCTCCTCTTTCAGATTCACACATCACTGATAAACGGCCGCCCCAGCGCTGACGATCCCTCCCCCATGTTACTGAACTTCACCTCCGCCCGCTACATCCGCCTGCAGTTCCAAAGGATTCGCACACTAAACGCTGATCTCATGACCCTCGCCCTCAATGACCCCAGAGAGGTCGACCCCATAGTCACCAGACGGGTGTGTGAAACAGTGTTTCTAGAGAGATCTGATGCTTTGGCATCAGCAAGACCAGGATGTGGCACACATGTGTGTTTGTCAGTGTGTAAGATCGTTTATACACCATCTGTGAGTGTGGATAAAGGGAGCTAACAGTGCCCGGGCCGCCCCATCCATTATGAGCCTCTTCTCCTTAGACAGATGGGTTTTAATTAAAAACCACTCAGTAATTAACAAATCTCTCTCACAAAAATGCCACATCAAACGCCTTCACCCACCCACCTCCTCCTACAAAGTCGTTAACTCACTGATTGACCTGTTTACATCAAACAGCAATTCTGTTATGAAATGGTAGGTTATGTTTATCACATGCATGCAGCAATTTGGATAAATGTACTCAAATAATTTGGTTCAAAGAGTTATTTTGCAGTCCGAGAGTAGCATAGCACTAGCTATGATAGTCATGTGTGATTATTTATGTGGCTAATTTAAAAGTGAATTGTGTTATTTTTTCAATAAAAAAAGAATATCTTCTATCCCAGCTAAACATGCAGAAGCTTACAGAAGTAGGTCATTCATTGAGTCATACTCAAGGTCAGTAACATAATCTAAACGCTTTGTATTATTGCTTTATCACTTGTGGATTTTACTTGTTTCAACGATAAATAAGTGAATAACAAGTGCGAAAATCTGCTAGTGCGGTAAAGGCTCCAAAATACTCATGCCGAAGTTCTTTGTTTTTCACTCGGAGCTTAAAAGAAGTTTGAAACAGCTGAGCATCGGTATACTGTTTGTGAACATTCAGACACTGGCCACGTCGCAGGTTGAGGTGTTTAGAGGGGCATTAAATATGAGGACACTCAAGACTACATGTATAACCTAAACTTGTACAACATTAAAATGTGTTTTCAATGACTTAGAGTAAAGAGCCTCAATCTTAGAGTAAAAT
This sequence comes from Moxostoma hubbsi, assembly GCA_032164185.1. Lineage (NCBI taxonomy): Eukaryota > Metazoa > Chordata > Actinopteri > Cypriniformes > Catostomidae > Moxostoma > Moxostoma hubbsi. The sequence goes on along the minus strand of JAVLUX010000031.1, from coordinate 2,416,309 downwards.
TCAAATGAGATCAGTGAAAGATGCTGTTTTAACCTCTCGATGAGGATTAAAATAAATGCTGTTTATAATATGTAATTTGTCATGTTTACATTCTGCATTCATGATGCTAATACACTAACACATTGTACGCAGCCATAAATATGCGCGGCGCAAGTAAACCTGTGTTATTGTATTTTTAGGATGACTTTGAGACTACTGCAAAGTCGGTTGAATAACAAGGTGTGAGAAAGGCACATATTAACAGAAAACAGTCAAAAGAATGATGATTAGAGACATATGTCTAATATAAATGTGTGAGTGGCTTTCAACTGTATCAAACAGTGTGAATGAGCATTTAAGAGTATTTGAGTAGATTTGTCTCCTTTTGTAGACTAATTAAAACAAATCAATGATATGGTCTTGCAAAATGCCTCTAAATGTCTTACAAGAGAAAAAAATATTTCCGACTTGGATTTTCTTAAAATTTCTTAAATCGCATTTTATACTATAATTGTGCCTGGGAACAGATGCATCTAAGGGCTAGAGATTACATTTTAGCATAAAATCTAAAAAAGCTAAATGCTCACATGACAGTTTACACGGTTAACTATTTCTGCTGCTCGAAACCTTCTTCAAAACACCACAGAGTGTATATAATCTTTTTCTTTTTGTTCATAAAGGCAAAATATTATTATCTCTACATGATGCTACATATTTCACATATCAGAGTGCAGGGTCAGCCATGATATGGTACCCCTGGAGCAGATAGGGTCAAGGGCCTTGCTCAAGGGCCCAACAGTGGCTGGGGCTTGAACCTTGAACCTTCTGGTCAGTAACCCAGAGCCTCTACCGCTCAGACAACGTATGCATGAATGCGTGTATGCATGTATGCTAGCATGTATAAACAATAAACATTTAGGCCAAACTATATTTATATTTATAAATATATTGTTAGACCTACATGTTTATTGTTTATATGCACAATTGTACTATTAACAAGTTCTTACGCTAAATTGAATGACAAGTGTGTAAACGGTACTGTCTCTTTAAGCATGCCGTAGGTTCTGTGGTTTGGTTTGGTTGAGCAAATATTAAGGTGAGTGAAATCACACAGCTTCTTTATTATAAATAAATGTTTCTTTTCTCTTGTTGTTGATCAGCAACTAACTGTAAAGAACAGAAAGTATATTAAAAGAGACATTAGACAATGACAAATGGATTGTGTGGATCTCGTCTTTGGACACACATTACACAGAAGGAATAAAACCAAACTTTTACTCTCAACATGCAGTGAAAGGATCTCGCTGCTCAGCTTTGCATATTAAAAGATTGATCTTTAGAATGGTAAGAATCAATATTGAGATCCTTTAAAGAAGATTGCGATTAATCAGAAAATATATATTTTTACCCAATTTTTAATTTTTAATTTGCTCTCTAGAATGAGATTTTCCCCTCCCATTAATACCCCCTGTCACTAACTACAGTAGCAATAGCAAATCATTGGCTGAGTTTGGAATGGCATACTACTCTTACTGTATAGCTATATATAGCAGATATGGTAAAAATATTATGGTAGTATACCATTCTGAACTTAGCCATGGTTCCCCGTCTGTCACTCACTTCGACGTCGTGTCGAAGAAGCGACACTAGGGGTCTCTTTTGAGCGCCGAATATGACTCTGATCTATGAAAAAAGGCCAATGAGAGTTGGCGAACAGTATTTGCATACCCCGCCCCCGGATACGGATATAAAGGCGAGGGAAATACGCTCGTAAAGTAATTTTTTTGTATGCAGCCAGCTGCGAGTGACACAACTGTTTCCTGCTTCTATCCTCTGACGCTCTGCTTTGCTGTTGGATCTACGGCGCACTTCAGTGGCTTTTCTCTTCTCTGGACGGCGTGCAGTTTGCCCCTGGGAACTTCGACAGCGCAGAGTTAAAAGAGTTTTCCTATAAACAGTAATTTTCTCTGTAAAAGAGTTTAATTCTCTGAAAGAGCAATACACAGCGGCGTTGAACGTCCTTTTCAGGACGCGTCTTTTTAAAGATGCCATTCAGCCCCTATGTAGTTCCTGGATGCGGTAGAGTGCTCTCCGCTTCAGACGGCCACAGGCGCTGTCTCGTGTGTCTGGGCGCCGATCACACAGAGGCAGCATTGGTGCCCCTAGCGCAGAGGTTGGACACGTGGTGCCCCTAGCGCAGAGGTTGGACACGTGGCTTTCACTTCCCAACCCATCTCGCTGGCTGGCCCGGACCTCGACTCGGTTACGCAATTCAGTTTGCCAGGCCCCCGGCCCCCTTCGTGGGCGTCTGCTTTTCCGCAGTACACGGCAAACATGCCCAGTCCCTGCGCATGGAAATCACTACTCTTTTGTTCAAAGACACGATAGAGCCTGTCCCTCCAACCGAGATGAAGAAGGGTTTCTACAGCCCTTACTTCATCGTACCCAAGAAAGGCGGCGGCTTTCGACCAATCTTGGACCTGCGAGTTCTCAACCAAGCATGGCACAAACTCCCGTTCAAAATGCTCACTCAGAGACACATCTTAACCTGTGTCCGGCATCTAGATTGGTTCACAGCGGTAGACCTGAAGGACGCGTACTTCCACGTCTCCATTCTGCCTTGACACCGCCCCTTCCTGCGGTTTGCATTCGATGGCCAGGCGTATCAGTACAAAGTCCTCCCCTTCGGCCTGTCTCTGTCCCCTCGCGTCTTCACGAAAGTCACAGAGGCAGCTCTTGCCCCGCTTTCCAGAGGCTCCTGGGGCATATGGCGTACTCCGTGGCGGTCGCGCCACTGGGGTTCATGTATATGAGACCGCTTCAACACTGGCTTCAGACCCGAGTTCCGAGACGAGCATGGCACCGCGGCACGCACCGTGTGACAATCACCTCTGCCTGCCGCCAAACATTCAAACCCTTGACAGACCTCTGTTTCTTACGGGCAGGAGTAGCCTTACAGCAGGTGTCCCGACGCGTCCTGGTCATGACCGACGCCTCCAGATTGGGTTGGGGCGCCATTTGCAACGGGCACGCAGCAGCAGGCCGTTGGAAAGGGGCCCCGCTGCATTGGCACATCAACTGCCTCGAGTTGTTGACCGTCCTTTTGGCCCTGTGGAAGTTTCTCCCGTTAGTTCGAGACAAACATATCCTGGTCAGGTCAGACAGCACCACTGTGGTGGCGTACATAAATCACCAAGGCAGCGTATGCTCCCGCCACATGTCACAACTCGCCCGTTGTCTCCTCCTTTGGAGCCAGCAGCGACTCAAGTCGCTGTGCCCCACTCACATCCCCGGCAACCTCAATGTGATAGCGGACGCGCTGTCACGACAACGCTTGCCTGGCAGAGAGTGGAGGCTTCACCCTCACTCGGACCAGTTGATCTGGGGACAGTTCGGCAAGGCCCAGGTAGACCTGTTTGCCTCCCGAGAGACCTCCCACTGCCCGCTCTGGTACGCCCGCTCAGAGGCTCCCCTAGGGGCAGATGCACTAGCAAACAGCTGGCCAGTGGGGCTGTGCAAGTACGCATTTCCCTCAGTGAGCCTTCTTGCAAAGGTGCTGTGCAAGGTCAGGGAGGACGAGGAACAATTCACTCTTGTGGCTCCTTACTGGCCCACCCGGGCCTGGTTCTCGGACCTTGTACTCCTCGCGACAGCCCCTCCCTGACGAATTCCCCTGAGGAAAGACCTTCTTTCTCAGGGACTGGGCACACTCTGGCATCCACATCCAGACCTTTGGAACCTCCACGTCTGGTCCCTGGACAGGATGCGGAAGATCTAGCTGGTCTACCACCCACGGTCGTAGACACGATCAACCAAGCCAGAGCCCCTTCTACCAGGCAACTCTACGCCCTGAAATGGTGTCAATTCGTGAATTGGTGTTCTTCTCAGGCAGAAGACCCACAGAGGTGCGCAGTTAGGTCAGTGCTCCTTTTCCTACAGGAGAGGTTGGAGAGGCTGTCCCCTTCCACCTTGAAGGTGTATGTTGCCGCTATCGCTGCTCACCACGACCCAGTAGACGGCAAGTCCCTGGGTAAGCACGACTTAATCATCAGGTTCCTAAGAGGTGCCCGGAGGCTAAATCCCTCCCGGCCAAACCTGTTCCCCTCCTGGGATCTCTCGGTGGTCCTCGCCGGTCTTCAGAGATCCCCCTTCAAGCCACTAGAATCAGCTGGACTCAGGGCCCTCTCCCTAAAGATGGCCCTGTTGATCGTGCTCGTCTCCATCAAGAGGGTCGGGGACCTGCAAGTGTTTTCTACTAATGACACTTGCCTGGAGTTCGGTCCGGCAGACACATATGTGATCCTAAGACCTCGACCAGGCTATGTGCCCAAGGTTCCTACCACGCCCTTCAGAGATCAGGTAGTGAACCTGCAAGCGCTGCCCCGGGAGGAGGCAGGCCCAGCCCCCTCACTGCTGTGTCCGGTACGTGCTTTGTGTGCCTACCTGGAACACACCCAGAGCTTCAGACGCTCTGAGCAGCTCTTCATCTGCTTTGGGGGACAGCAGAAAGGGAACGCTGTCTCCAAACAGAGGCTGTCCCACTGGGTGGTGGACGCCATTCTGTTGGTTTATCACACCAAGGCCGTGCCACCCCGCCTACGGCTTCGAGCCCACTCTACCAGGAGTGTGGCATCCTCATGGGCACTGGCTAGGGGCACCTCCCTAGCAGACATTTGCAGAGCTGCGGGCTGGGCAACACCTAACACCTTTGCGAGATTTTACAATCTCAGGGTTGAGTCAGTCTTGTCCCGTGTTTTCTCAGGTCCGATCCCGTAGAACTCGGTACACGTCGACAGTCTGACCGGGTGAATCGCTTGCGTCCAGCGCCCTTTCCCTCTGCCGAGTTAAAACAATGCGCCTTCTTCCCCGGAAACCCTGGTCGATTCCTCCCTAGCCCTCTTGGGTCCGCAGTTCAGCGGAGGAAGTCGCCGACCCAGTCCACTACAGGTACCCCAGGCTACCCCTACTGGAATAGGTGTTCCACAGATCATGCCTCCTACGCGGACTCCTCCTGTGTGTACTTCCACGATACGGTAACCTCACGAGCTGACCTGCATCTCCCTTAGGCAGTCCTTCGCTGCCCTCCGGTCGCCGTGTTGTAGCAACTCCCCCATCCTCGTGGCTGGATCTACCACCGCGCCATTCTTCCCACATGTGACCGAAGAGGCCATGTGATGTATTTTGCCACCTTTACCTCCCCTTTCGGGTGGGTGTGGCCTCCGCAGGGTCTTTTCCCCCTGAAAGAATAGGAATTCGGGTAAGACCCCCTTCCCACGATGCGGTAAGGGCCTCGGCTGCTCTTGCTCTATGCCAAGAAAACTTAGAGAGAAAAGAGGCCCAGCCAGGCCGTTCCCTATTTGGAAGTGTCGCCTTGTTCCCCTCTAGGGTAACCAAAAGGATTCCGACTACTTTTTTGGGGCATTGGGGAAGAGTACGTGCAGTCTGAACACAGTTGGTCGCTTGTGCACGTGAAATACCTGCCCGCTTCTGTGTCAGCAGCACACGTACACGGCTCAGCGCATGGCGTGATTTGAAGTGGACCCCTAGTGTCGCTTCTTCGACACGACGCCGAAGTGAGCGACAGACGGGGAACGTCTCAGTTACGTATGTAATCTCCGTTCCCTGATGGAGGGAACGAGACGTCGTGTCTTCCTGGCCACGTCGCTGAGCCGAGCCGCTGAGGTGGCTGGAACACTACCGGCTCCTCAGAAAAATCCTGAATGAACGAGCGTATTTCCCTCGCCTTTATATCTGTATCCGGGGGCGGGGTATGCAAATACTGTTCGCCAACTCTCATTGGCCTTTTTTCATAGATCAGTCTCATATTCGGCGCTCAAGAGAGACCCCTAGTGTCGCTTCTTCGACACACCGTCTCGTTCCCTCCATCAGGGAACAGAGGTTACATACGTAACCGAGACGTTCATGGCTGTAATGTAAACTAAAGGCTAATGGTTACTTAAAAACGTGACAAACACTTCCATATGTTTCAGTCCTACTTTCTGTTTCAATAGGAAACTGGAAATCAACACAGGAAAGAAAACTGCACTCATTAAGCCATTTTATGTTTGTTTTTCTCTCTCTCTCTCTCTTTTCAGTATTATTACTCCATTAAGGATATTTCAGTAGGAGGCATGTGCATCTGTTACGGTCACGCTAAGGCCTGCCCTCTCAACCCAGACACAAAGGTTTGCCATCTAAAATCAAAGCCTTTATTCTCAAACACTTTTACATGTGTATTTCTAATTAGGTTTATGGTCCCTCATTAAATAGTGACTAATCCCTTTGCCCTCATATGAAGCATGAAAACAGAAATAATTTAATTACTACACTGTTGCAGTTGTCTGGTATGATCATAATATGATGAAATGCTGATATTTTGTGGTGCATCTACTGTATGTGGCACTTTCCACGAAAAGCCAGTATATGGTCAGTGAAAGGAGGCACCTCAGGAGGTCAAACTACATACAGTATTACAGGTGAAACTCGAAAAATTAGAATATCGTGCAAAAGTTCATTAATTTCAGTAACTAAAAAGGTGAAACTAATATATTATATAGACTCATTACAAGCAAAGTAAGATATTTCAAGCCTTTATTTGATATAATTTTTATGATTATGGCTTACAGCTTATGAAAACCCCAAATTCAGAATCTCAGAAAATTAGAATATTGTGAAAAGGTTCAGTATTGTAGGCTCAAAGTGTCACACTCTAAACAGCTAATTAATCCAAAACACCTGCAAAGGGTTCCTGAGCCTTTAAATGGTCTCTCAGTCTGGTTCAGTTGAATTCACAATCATGGGGAAGACTGCTGACCTGACAGTTGTGCAGAAAACCATCATTGACACCCTCCACAAGGAGGGAAAGCCTCAAAAGGTAATTGCAAAAGAAGTTGGATGTTCTCAAAGTGCTGTATCAAAGCACATTAATAGAAAGTTAAGTGGAAGGGAAAAGTGTGGAAGAAAAAGGTGCACCAGCAGCAGGGATGACCGTAGCCTGGAGAGGATTGTCAGGAAAAGACCATTCAAATGTGTGGGGGAGTTTCACAAGGAGTGGACTGAGGCTGGAGTTACTGCATCAAGAGCCACCACACACAGACGGGTCCTGGACATGGGCTTCAAATGTCGTATTCCTCTTGTCAAGCCGCTCCTGAACAACAAACAACGTCAGAAGCGTCTCAAGCGTTCTCAAATTCCAAATTTGAGAGCAAATTTTGCATCTCATTTGGAAACCAAGGTCCCAGAATCTGGAGGAAGAATGGAGAGGCACACAATCCAAGATGCTTGAAGTCCAGTGTGAAGTTTCCACAGTCTGTGTTGGTTTGGGGAGCCATGTCATCAGCTGGTGTTGGTCCACTGTGCTTTATTAAGTCCAGAGTCAACGCAGCCGTCTACCGGGACATTTTAGAGCACTTCATGCTTCCTTCAGCAGACAAGATTTATGGAGATGCTGACTTCATTTTCCAGCAGGACTTGGCACCTGCCCACACTGCCAAAAGTACCAAAACCTGGTTCAATGACCATGGTATACTGTGCTTGATTGGCCAGCAAACTCGCCTGACCTGAACCCCATAGAGAATCTATGGGGCATTGCCAAGAGAAAGATGAGAGACATGAGACCAAACAATGCAGAAGAGCTGAAGGCCGCTATTGAAGCATCTTGGTCTTCCATAACACCTCAGCAGTGCCACAGGCTGTATCATACAAATAAATAGTTAAAAAATCATACATTGTGATTTCTGGATTTTTTTTTTTAGATTATGTCTCTCACAGTGGACATGCACCTACGATGACAATTTCAGACCCCTCCATGATTTCTAAGTGGGAGAACTTGCAAAATAGCAGGGTGTTCAAATACTTATTTTCCTCACTGTATATATATACCATAAATTAAAAAATAAAAACAGATTTATGTTTGGAAATTTTTTTCACACAATAACTTTGTAATTATGGTTGAACGTTTGAGCTGCTCGAATTCAGACAACACAATATTTTGTGTTAAAATTCGAGAAAATTTCTCAGGAATATGTAATGAGATACCATATCTGTGGAAAGTGCCATATGTATGTGCGTAACACTTCCTGCTTCAGATCTCCAAGTTTCACGCCTGTTTGATATTCAGATCTGGTGTGCAAACGTTGCAGAGAGTGAGGGTTTGAGTTTGATCTCACTGTCAGTGCGCTGTGTCAGAAATATGTATGTTTGATAAAGTTGATTTTGTTGACTGTGTTTGGTTTCCATTTCAGAAATTCAGCTGCGAGTGTGAACACAACACTTGTGGGGAGAGCTGTGACCGATGTTGCCCTGGTTACAACCAGAAACCCTGGATGGCTGGAACCTTCCTCACACGGCACGTCTGTGAAAGTAAGGTCTCAACGACGTCCCGCAAAACCCAACAGATCCACAACACAACTCACAGAACTGACAATAAACCAGCTTGAACTGTCTGTCTGGAGCTGCACTGCTTTATTTTACTAATGTACTGCTGTGTGATGATGTCTTTATCTGCCAGAGTGTAACTGTCACAGTAAATCAGAGGAATGCTATTTCAACCAGACTGTGGCTGATGCTAAACTGAGTTTGAACATTCATGGAGAATATGAAGGGGGTGGAGTCTGCCTCGGTTGCTCCGATAATACAGGTGGGATTAACTGTCAATCGTGTGCGGACGGCTACTACAGACCGAGTAGGGTGAGTTTTGTTTTCTCATTCCTGTCTGATAAATGATTTGCTCGTCACTTTTTATGAAAAACTTGCAACCCCTACAACAGACAGCTTTTAGGGAAAGGAAAGTTTTGCCTTATTATGTGTGAACAATTTACTAAATACAAACATATTCTCAGGTGAGTCCAGTTGAACCCCACCCCTGTAGACCCTGCTTATGTGACCTGAGAGGTTCACTGCACCCTGCATGTGTTCCTGATGACAGTCACGCCACCACAGGTAAAACACAGGCTGTCCTTTGATGGTTTCCCACAAGTCTGTTTTAACTGTTTTTCCCCTTCTTCCAGATATTTATCACTTCACTGTATACAGTGTTGTGCTGTATTGAACTGACCAGACTGATCTCACTGTGAATTTGGTGACAGTCGGTCGAAAGATCTGCGGCTTAAATCAGTCTGTGCTTACTGAAATTAGAAGCACTGCTCCCAGTAGCCACAGCTGGAAGTGTTGTTGAACGTATGGGCACGTGTGAGCTCCAGTTTCTGGGTGAAATGTCCACAGAGTGGTGCCAACACCGAGTTGTATTTTTAGTTGTAAATTAACACTTTATTTTTAAGGGTCCACAATTATGCACTAGTTAATCATGAATAAGACATTTAATAATAATTAACTGAATGTAGAGTAAAGCTATTTTAGCCATAATTTACAACTTATTTAACGTCTTATTTTTGTGTAGAAAGTAATGTAATCAATGCTCAATTTCAGAGATCCATCATTAATCAAGTTTACTAAACAATATTCAGACAGTAATGAAGGCTAATTCGTATTGGCTTCAAAGCTGTTACTAATAAATTACTAATTCGTCTATAATAGACAACTTGACCCCTGTTCTAAAAGTGAAAATTGTACCTTTTAATCTTATTGGTTTATTTAAATGCATTAAGAATTTTGACTAATTTGTCTTGGATTTACATTTAAAATGCAATTTTTTTTTATTATTGACAACTTGCCCATGTTCTAATGTTAAGTTTATAACTACTCAAATGATTGGATTTTTGTTATACTTATTAGGTTGTGTTTTAAGTGTATTTAACTATATTAAGACAGTAATTGATTGTACTGGTTTACTAAATGTTTTACTAAGTCATTGAAACGTAACAATGATGCAATGGTTTGTATCGGCCGCTTTATAATGTCACCTAATTGTGCTTCAGTTCTTACACACCCAGTTGTTCCTTGGCACGCACACTTTTTTCTGGCTACACCATTAAAGAGGACACATTCATGATGGAGCACAAATCCGAACTTGGGGATCTCAAGACATGTTTTTCAAAGTACTAAAATATGTTTAACATGACACAGCGACCTAAAAATATTTATGACTTGATGCAACCTAAGTGAGACACTCCAAAAGCATCCATTTGACGCAGGTCCTTACGCAAGCTCTAATAATAAATCTCGGACTGATTGACAAATTCAATTGCAAAAAGGATTGCTGTGAACTGTAGGCCAATGATTGGCTTATGTTCAATAATATGGAAATAATCAATACATTGGATTCTAAAGCCACTTTTTGGACTGTCTTATCAATGCTTAACAGCTCTGCCACAATAATATGCAATTTAACTATCTGAATATAATTTTTGTATAATACATATACATACACATATATTATACACCAATCATCCACAACATTAAAACTTCCTGCCTATCTTGTGTGTTGATTATGGTTTTTGTAGTTCTTGTCATTGTCTTTGTTTCATTGGTTCTTGTGATTATTAGTCCCAGGTGTTCCTTGTTTCCTCGTTTGCCCCTTGTGTATTTTCTCCCTTAGTTTTCCTGTGTTCTTGGTCAGTTGTTTCCATTCATGGACATAACGGTTTGTTCTGTTTTCATGTTTTAGTTTACGGTGTTTATTTTCCTGAGTTTTTATTAAATAAGCCTGCATTTAGATTCTCTTTCTGTAGACTCCTTTCTGTAAACATTATAGAACAACTGACCATCACTATAGATCTAGCGGGTTTACAATTACTGTCTCTCAAACAAGGTGACTATACCATCGAGCAGTAAATTGAGCATTCCTGAAGTCTCACCCAGGTTTTCAATTGGGCTGACATTGCATTAAAAGACTGTTATCATTTTGGACTCAACGAGCCTGTGAAATCCTGTCTGCCTGAAGGCAGATGTAAACTTTCCCTGATGGAATTCATTGGTTATGCCTTGAGGCTCACATTCTCTCCTTACACACTGGATATGACAATAATCCCTCGCTGCTATCAGCACCCATGCCTGCCACTGTCCACAAGCCAGCGCCCATGCCTGCAAAGGTCCACAAGCCAGTGCCCATGGTTGCCAAGTTCCATGAGCCAGCACCCACACCTGCCATGGTTCACGAGCCAGCGCCCACACCTGCCATGGTCCGTGAGCCAGCAACCACACCTGACACATCCAACGAGCCAGCGCCCACACCTGCCATGGCCCAATAGCCAGCACCCACACCTGCCATGGTCAACGAGCCAGTGCCCACGCCTGCCATGGTCAGCGAGCCAGTGTCCACGCCTGCCATGGTCAATGAACCAGTTCCCATGCATGCCATGGTCAACGAGCCAGCATCCATGCCTGCTACGGTCAAAAAGCCAGTGCCCATGCATGCTACAGACGATGAGCCAGAGCCTGAAGCTGTCCATCGACCGTCCCAGAGCCAGCGCCTGAAGCCTCGATCGTCCCAGCACCAGTGTCCTCGGCCATGGAGGCCGTCCATAAGAGAAGGAAGAGAAGGGCTCCTGCTCCCCTGTCACTATCTGTGCTCACAACCATGGTGGGCGTTTCCCTGTCACTGCCAGTGCCCACGGCCAAGGAGGCTGTTCCCTTGTTACTGCCTGTGCTCACAACAATGGATGTCGTTTCCCTGACAATGCCTGTGCTCATGGCCACGGAGGCCACTCCCCTTTCACTGCCTGTGCTCCTGACCAGGGAGGCTGTCGATGAGCCTGTCCTGTTTCCTTCAAACATTGAATCTGTCCTGTTCCCCGAGGCTGTTGACGAGCCTGTCCAATTCCCTGAGGCTGTCGACGAGCCTGTCCAGTTCCCTGAGGCTGTCGACGAGCCTGTCCAGTTCCCCAAGGCTGTCCAGTCCTTTGAGTCGGCCTTGCTCCCTAGTGCCATGCCCCCTAGTGCCTTCCTCCCCATGTCCCTAGTGCCTTGACCTCTGAGTCCCTTAGTGCCTTGCTCTCTGAGTCCCCAGCAGCTCTGAACTCTGAGCCATCTGAGCATTCCACGGCTCCACCCTCCGAGCCTCCACCTCCTGCGGCTCCGCCTCCTAATGTTCTGCCTGATCTGTTCCTGGTCTCTTGTTTGTCTGCCTGATCAGCCCTGGTCTCCTTGGTCTTCTGGCCATCCTCCTGATCAGCCCTGCTCTCCTTGGTCTTCTGGCCAACCGCCTGATCTGCCCTGATCATCTGCCTGATTGGTCTCCTGACCGTCCACCTTGATTGGTCTCCTGGTTCAAGTCGCTCTTCAGACTCCCCGTTTGCTCCACCTTTGCCGCCTGGTCCGTTTTGCCTGCTTGTTTTTCCTTGTTCTTTCTTGGACTGCTGGTTCCATGATGTCCTTGTGTGTTGATTATGGGTTTTGTAGTTATTGTCATTGTCTTTTATTGTTTCTTGTGATTACTAGTCCCAGGGGTTCCTTGTTTCTTTGTTTGCCCCTTGGCTATTTAACCCCTTAGTTTTCCTGTGTTCTTGGTCAGTTGTTACCATTCATGGATGTAACGGTTTGTCAGTTTGCCGAGTCAGAATTTTTATTATATAAACCTGCATCAAGAGTTTATTATTAAATAAGCCTGCATTTAGATCCGCTTTCTCAGGACTCCTTCCTGCAAACGTTACACACCAACAATCATGCCACGGTCCAAATCACTGATATCTTATTTTTCCCCATTTTAATGGTTGGTGTGAACATTAACTGAAGCTTCTGACCCATATCTAAAATCATGAATGATTTTATTCACTGCACTGCAGAGAATGGCCAGACTGGTTCAAACTGACAAAGTCAACGGTAACTCAGTTAACCACTCTGTACAATTGTGGTGAGAAGAATATCGCAGAGTGTGGGTTGGCGCTGTTTTGGCATCTTAGGTACAAATATCTAGTAAAAGAACACAGTTTTCATATTATATTTTCAGAATTCTTTGTAATTTTTTTCTTTTATCAAAATATGTCACTACCGAAACATAGAAATACACCAACATATGAAGGATTATATTTATCTAATAAGAATTTGTTTCCATTCCCACTCTAAACATAATTTTTTACTGCATCCCTGTCTATCATGGTTGTTTGGTGAGTAGTCAGATTCCATCATTTTGAAGTAAATTTGCTCCAAAGTCTGAAAAATCAGTGTGTAACTTTAAGAATGTCACTACCGAAACTATTCTCTGCTATTTAAAATAATGTCTTTATGTATTCAATTGTTCAAAGATTATGATTGTTTCCTTAAAATTAATAGTTGAAAATAAATTGTTGTTACTACTGAAATAATCACATAATTTTCAAAACTTTATCATAATGTATGTCAATGTATGTTTCAGTACTGACAATTTTAGCAAATTTTGATCATCATTTAAAAATGTTTGGGTTTTTGGGGCTTTAATCTTAAATGTTACGTTTATGTGTGTTAAAAGCTTGTAATTATTTCCTTCAAATGAGATGTTGAAGATAACATTTTGTCACCGGCTTCAGTAAATGCTTTTCAGTAAATACCTCTTGTGGTCTCCCAACTTTATTACGCCAGACTGTTAAACAAAGGCCAACTGAGTGAAATGAAAACCAAAAATTAGGTTTCTTAAATGTCGGCTAACTTTAATATATCAATGCCGCAAAAATATATTGATAAAATAACATGCCGATGAATAAAAGATATATTGATATTTTATGAAATTACTGTCTTATTCAAGTTTAATTAGTGTATTATTGTGGACCCTTAAAATAAAGTGTTGCCAAATTCTGTTATACAGTTAACAATAATGCATATTTTATTAGCCATACATCGTAACCCAAACCCCAACCCTAAACCAAACCAGCAGTGGAGGAAAACTGTAAATTTGAAGTAAGATTGCAACCTCCTAATCACGTACACTGTTTATGTGAATCCAATTACTTCCTGGTTCCCACAGGACCAGAACCCATGTCTCTGAGGCTGTTTACACAATCATTAGCACCACGATTTAAATGGAACAGAGAGCTGACCTCGCCACAGAGCAGTAGAAAAGCAGAACACACATCTGTATTCAGAGGAGCACTGTCTCGTGCCGTTCTACAGAACGGTTCTGATGTTGAATATGCCGCCTTTACCAGCGTCTGCAACTGTTTACAGCAAAGCACAATTAACTTTATTTAACACGTGCTAAATTGGGATGTAATGTGTGAAAAAAAAAAACAGTTGTCAGACTGTTCTGGCCCAGTTTAACCCCTGGCCACAGGGAAAGATGATCATTAATATCTAATGCAGTATGGAAACTGTCAGTAATTTGGCAGAATGGGGTTGATTTCAGGGGACATGAACTTTCGGAAGCAACATGTCGATTTCCTGTGTGATCATGTTGTGTATGACATCACTAAATTTGAATGCATTTGGCTGAAATGAATACATTTGTATGAATTTAGTTAAAATATTTTGCTCATGATTTATATTTAATATTTTAGACATAGATTAAGATAAAGATTTTTTTAAATATATTAATTAAATCCTAAATGTAAAAAAAATTAGACATTTGACATCTGCACTAAAATGCTTGTTTAGATAAATCTGGAAAATTGGGCCTTTTTTCTTTTTAAACACGCTTTGAATCACATTCAGAATTACTGTAATATTGTAGTAAAATCACAAGTATAATGAGTGTATCTTGTGTTTTATGTGCATGGACTTTAACAGTGTGTTTTCTTGTGTGTACAGATATTACTGCAGGCTCCTGCATTTGTAAGCAGGGATATGCAGGTGAGAAGTGTGACAGGTGTGCGTTCGGATACACAGGATTTCCTCTGTGTGAGCGATGCAACTGCAGCAGTGAGGGCAGCATTAACCAGGACCCCTGCCAGCTGCCCTGTGTGTGTAAGGTACTGGACACACTACTCACAGTTATATCAATACTATCAAACTTAGAGGGGCATTCACTAAACAGTTGTGCCACTTTCTTTTTCTTTCTGTCTTTTTCACTAACCACCTGCAATCCATTTTAACCAGGCTCTAAATGATCACAGATAGCTCTGCGCTTTGAGTACTTAAATCAAGTCATAATTTCAGTGCAAACTCGCCTTCTTTCTATGTATATTAACACTGCCACTAGTGAATTATCACTAGTGAACCAAACCACAGATGACAAAAATGAGCATTTTTACTAGTTGTAATTCCATTGTTGATATCAGAAATGGATATTTGTAATTATTGATATAAAGATAATTATATTGTTTTTTACTATTAAAAAGTGCATGGCTGATATGTGCAATATGAAATTCAATTAATAAGAAGTTAATTTGAGATATATTGCATTTTGAACTGAAGATCATTGTGAAATTCTAATAGTGAAAATGCAGTTACAGATATCAATAATGTTTTTACAGTTTGATATAAAAAAAGTATATTTCTGCAAATAACAACATAATTTTTTAATTCAAGAATTAATGTTTTTACTAGTGCAAACCTAATTACTGATATCAAAAATTACCGATAGCACCTTCACTTGTAGTAATTCTATTGCTGATCTCAAGAATTGGCATTTTAACTAATTAAAATTGCAATTTTGATATCTACTGCAGAATTCACATCCTACGTGTGATTAAATGTCAAAAGAACTTGCAATAATTGCGATGTGCAAACTGCATTCTGCACTTATTTTGTTGCCATATTAGCCGTATTGATCCCTTATTCGCATAATTCTTTTAGTGAATTGGGTACTTAAACTATTCACACAATTCAGGCAAATTCAGCTCAGTTCTTAGTGAATTCCTCCCTCAGTGTCACAAATCCCTTTGAAGCACATTTGCAAGTCACATTCAGCTCAACAGCATCAAGTGCATTGTAATTGGTTTAAAGTCACTACCAAATGGTTGGTGTGATGAGGAGGAGGGCTGGGCCGGGCCATGACTAATCGGGCTACTCAGCTGAGGAGAGGGATAAGTGCAGCGAGATGTGGCAGTTTGGGAGAGAGAGAGCCATACACAGCTGCCGTGTGTGTTTATGTTTGTGTTTTTTGTTTCATTAAATAGTATTTTCACTGTTCAGCCAGTTCCCGCCTCCTCCTTTCCCAACCTTAACCGTGTTGCAGTTTGCTTTACTGGTTTTTCTATAGGTGTGCGTGAAATCACTGTTATTTTACAATGTGTGTGTAATGGATGCAAATAGCTTTCACAGTTCATCCTTTATCAGCCAACTAGAAACAGTCTGATGGTTTCTAGAGCAACCAGGCAGGATGACCTTTAACCCTGCTTAGGTTAATTATTAAGCTGTGAAAAGATCACACACACAAACATATGCAGATAGTTTGTTGGAAGTTGTACATAACATCTGCAATGTTAATGATTTATGAAACATCTCATCTTAATGTCACTTAATGATGAGGCTGATGAGAGAACATTTTAGAATGATCCTTCCAGCATTAATTTGACCAGAAATGTTGATCTGTCAAATTTTTTTTCAGTAACATTCAGTTTCTCAAGATCATCAAGGTATATGCTTTTGAATGCTTGAACTTCATTTTGTTGACATATTGTGCCTAAGCAAAACTAAAATGTAATTTATAACTAAAGCTTTATTAATTTGCTTTGTTTTAATTTTTTTTAACTTGACAGTAAAGAAAATAACAAAGCGACCAGCATTCTCTGTCTGTATACATGGCAAAGCTGAAGTAGCAAGTGTGACTGATGCAATTGAAATGTGGGTAGAGAGCTGGTGTTCAGCTTCAACACTAATGGAAGAAATCTGATCTTACCTGTCTTTAATCATTATAGTGAAGGTACACTGAATGGAGAAACTCTCAAGGAGCCATCTACAATACACTACAATATCACGTGTTTCACTGAAACTTGAGAGCTAAGACTCACGACAGTGATCGAATTGAATAGTAGTGTTGGGGAAGCAAATGTAGTTTTCCAAGCTACTAGCACACTCATAACCTTAAGTAGTTAAACTACAGTCAAGCTACTATTTATAAAAAGTTGTTTCTACCAAATGTGAAAATCATGTCACAGAACCGGCAACAACCCCCCTTTATATTGAAAAACAAGCCAAAACATAATGGACTCAGATTACCCTGTTTCACCTTTTTGTTCACTTGATTTCGATCCATCTTTAATTCACAAAAAACAAACTCTCTCTTCTTAATAGAGCAGTGTATCGTCAATTTCGTCATGATAAAATACACTGCGACATAAACACGCATTGAGCACTTTATTAGGTACACCTGTACATCTACTTATGCTTGCAATTATCTAATCAGCCAATCATGTGGCAGCAGTGCAGTGCATAAAATCATGCAGATACGGGTCAGGAGCTTCAGTTAATGTTCACATCAACCATCAGAATGGGGAAAATGTGATCTCAGTGATTTGGACTGTGGATGGAAATATCGTGTTGATGAGAGAGGTCAACGGAGAATGTCCAGTCTGGAGAAAGCTGACCGAAAGGCTACAGTAACTTGAGGTGGATGGTCTACAACAGTAGAAAACCACTTTGGGTTTCTCTTCTGTCAGCCAAGAACTGAAAACTGAGGCTGCAGTGGGCCTACAATTTGTGTGCCTCAGCAGAAATCCCGATATGTCAGACCAGGCAATGTTTTTTTTCAATCATCTATGGTCCAGTTTTGGTGAGCATGTGCTCACAGCAGCCTCAGTTTCCTGTTCTAAGATGACAGTAGTGGTACCCGGAGGGGTCTTCAGCTGCTGTAACCCATCCGCCTCAATGTTCGACATGTTGTGTGTTCAGAAATGCTTTTCTGCATTGCAATGTTGTAACGTGTGTTTATTTGGGTTACTGTCTCCTTCCTGTCAGCTTGGACCAGTCTGGCCATTCTCCTCTGACCTCTGTCATTATTAAGCCATTTTTGCCCACAGAACTGCCGCTCACTGGATGTTTTTTGTTTTTCGCATCATTCTCTATACATATATATATTAAGACTGTTGTGTGTGAAAATCCCAGGAGATCAGCAGTTACTGAAATACTCAAGCCAGCCCATCTGGTACCAACATTCATGCTACGCTCCAAATAACTGAGATAACTTTTTTCCCCATTCTGATGGTTGATGTGAACATGAGTGTATGAATGTGACATCCAACACAGCTGCAGCAAGTGTGTGCGGGAGATGGGCATCTCCGTGCGAGAGAGTGCATCAGCTGGGAGAAGTTTCAATCAGTCTCGCTCAGATTGGGTCACTTCACGTGTCTCACAGAAGCAGGTCTGACTGCACAGAGAAATGTCAGTTTCAGTACATGATCCGCTTTCTTAGAATCTGAACTTTAATAAAGGACGTATTAAAGATATCGCCAGTGTTTCCTTAAAAAAATGCTCTGCAAGTTTTGCTTCAGCAGAGCATTGGGTTAGGGTTAACCCAGCTCAAATGAATTTCACAACAACACTAATACCTTCTATATTAACTTTAGTTTTTTTTGTATAATTTCCTCATATTTCATGATCAACATCTCCTTAAGCTGTTTGGAAAGTTTGGAGTTTGTCTAAACTATGAGCTGCGTCTTCTTCCTCTCTGCCCACCTCTATCAGCTGCAGTGTTCCTCTGCAACACACTCGCAGGTCATCATTAGAGTTTCATATTAAATTAAAATTCATTCAAAAAAATGTTGTCAACAATTTTTTATTGTCGACGTTGTGGATAATGTCAACTAATCCATTCAGCCTTACCACGTATGTATATCTATGGATGAAATGCTTAAACATGTATTTTAAAGTACATCATATTCCAGTATTTCATCCACATTTAATATTTAATCATTGTATATTGAATTATTGTTATTTGGGGGCCTATCTCTGCAAAAATGTATATGTGATTTATTGTGATTAATTTTATTAAATAATTGGCAATCATATAATTAATTTGATTAAAAATTTGAATGGATTGACAACCCTTAAAAGTGCAAAAGCATTGCTAAAGACTTCATGCTTGTTGCTAAACATTTCATTGCTTAAAGGGATACTTCACCTCTGGGAAGATGAATGTGTATTTAAAATTGGTCATTTATATAGTATAAATGTGAAATTATTTTTGAATTTGAAGCATTCTAGACTGAGAAAAGGCAGAAAATGTATTTTTTACTCATGTGGCTGAAAGACAACAACTCCCAGAATGCACTTGCTTTGCTGCCCTTACGAGGCCACTCCCAAACCACGCCTACTGGTTACAGGTGGCAGTATCTGAAAATTTGATACAACTAGGCTTGTTTTGATACATCGTGACTCTATAAATCGTGAGTTAGTTGATAAATTGACTGACTACGCGGGAAGAACATTAAGATAATTCCGGGTGTCCAAACTCTGTACATGACGTCTTAGTAACAAAAAGAAAAACAAACAAAATACTCACTTTACACTAAGCCGTCAGTTTGTCCCTGCGGGCTTAGGCTGGCGTTTACAATTTATCTTCGGGATCCTAAAATAAGTTTCCAGGACTCCCCTGTCCATGTGTGGTACAAAACTTGGGTGCTCAGTTATACATGCTAAAGTTAGCGGTGCAGTTTCATCAGCGGATTCAGCGATCTCGTCCAGTATCGCTGAAATTCGCGACAGCAATAGGACTCTCTATCTGTTTCCATAGGCGCACAGCGAGAGCACTGACACCACCAGTCCGCCCCAACTCGAGTCTGGCCGGGCTCTTCCTCCTGCCTGCCAAGCAGGTTTTGCTCCCCTGCTACAGCAGCTGCTCCGGCCGCCTCTTGTTCCTCCATCTCCCGCAACTGTTCATCGCTGTATTGCGGCTCGTACAGGTAGCCGTGAGCATCAGATTCTCGCTACAGATCTTCGAAATCCCCTTCTGCCATTTCAACTTCAAAACTACCTTCCGCCATCATGATTAGCCTACTTGTATACAAACTTTCTACACAGAGCAAGAGCCTGTTAGCTTAGTCCACAGTCCAACGAGCTAGAAGTCTGCCACGTCCAACGAGCTGGAAGCTTTGCCCGTCCCAGAGCCAGCATTGTCAGCCTGGTCCATCCCAGCGCTGCCAACTTGGGCCTCCTGGAGGAGGAGGAGGAGAAAGGCTTTTGTTTCTGCCCATGTTCAAGACCACAGAAGTCGTCTCAGAGTCTCTAAACATGTACACGACCACGGAGGTCGTTACCGAGTCTTAGCCAATGTTCATGACCACAGAGGTCGTCTCCGTGTCTCTGCCCATGTACACGACCACAGATGTCGTCTCCGTGTCACTGCCCATGTACATGACTGCAGATTATTTATTTCATGTCTTTTATTTTCTAGTTTAGTTCCTGTTCTGGTCATGTGGTGTCTTGTTATGTGATTTTCTGCTGTTCATGTGTCTTGTTTTCATTGGTTGATTACTTTTTTTATCAGTTCTGGTTTATAATTGTTTTTAGTTTATTAGTCTTAGTAAGGGGCTTTAGATGTGCAAGTAGGAGGCGAGAACCGGATACACAATATAAATAATATTTAATTAAATAAATAGACACACAAACACATACAGGGCAGCTGCCTGTAATTCTCTCTCTCTCTCGAACTGTCGACCTCTGCCGCCTTTATCCCACGCGTGCCTCCATCAGGCTGATTGGGGACCGGCCGTGCGCTGTTCCAGCCTGGCCCCACCCTCCTCCGCTCTACAATCTTGTTATCTTTTTAGTTCTGTCTGTTCTTTGTTACCCATGTCTGTGTATTTAAGCCCTAATGTTTGCCATTGTCTAGTGTCAGGTATTGTGTATGGAACTTTGTTGTTTTGATCAAGCCATAGTCATGTTACGTTATGTTTATTTAAATCTATAATCAAGACATGTCAAGTCTAGTTTTTGTCAAGTCTAGTTCATGTTTATGTTCACGTTTTTAGTTAGGGGTTTTGGATTACACGTTTGATAAATAAACTGCACTTGGGTTGCCAACATTGTTACAAATTGACTGTTATGGTCAGATTATGGAGGCAAATATTAAACTCTGTTCAGTAATAGCTTGGTTCAGGCAGGCCGCCAGTGTAAATGGGACATTAAGAAACAACAAAAATTACACCCACATATGGGATGGACTCAATCCAGGTGCCATGAGTCGTGATGCCAAACTTGCCAATAGCTGTAATATACAGAAGTATATTACAGCATCAGAACACGGTCTGGTGACTGGAGAGGAAAGGTTAATTTGCTGTTAGAAAAAGTTAATACTGGATTTACAAACACGCTTACACACACAGTACACTTTGCAGAGTTTTGGGACTGATAACTGCATTTAAATGTGAATTATTGTTCTGTGTGCACAGAATACAGAATATAGAGTAACTACCAGATAAAAATGCTTTGGTGTCTTATGATTAAGAAACATGCATGCCAATCATTTAAAAATTTGTTTGGTATTTTTGACCACATAAATATTAGTTACAAGAGATGTTAATATCCATCAATTTTAAGGATGTTTTATGTTTTCTGTTTATGCGCATACATTTGCAAATGAGTCAAGGTAAGTACTTATGTTTGTGTGATTGTCTTGCCTCAGACGAGCTGTCAGTGCTCAAAAGAGTAGACTGATCACACTGTGAATTCAGGTCAAAAGTTCAGCTGCTGAAATCGTTCTGTGCTTACAGAAATGCAAAGCACTGCCCCAGTGGCTGAAGCTGTAGGTGTTGTTGTACTTATGGGCACGTGTGAGCACCAGTTTCCAGGTGAAATGTTCACAGAGTGGCCCAAAAGCGAGTTGTAGTTTTTAGTTGTGTAAGATGTAATACAGAGAAGAGGAATTCATATTTTATTGCCTCTACCCCCAAACCAAACCCTAAACTTAACCGTCAGTGGAGGAAAACTTTTATTTTAGAGCAAAAATGCACCCTCCAATTTGCATTAAGTGAACATAATTACTTCCTGGTTTCCACAGAGCCATTGTGTCTTAGGCTTGCAGTAGTAGTGCTACAGGAATAGGTGATCATTATTGAATATAATTCAGCAGAATGGGGTCATTTCAGGGTACATGAACATTCAGAAGCTGTATGTTGATTTCCCATGTGATCATGTTGAAAAGAGAGCACATCACTGTAGTAAAGAGATAGATCACACAAAAATGACAATTCTGTTTTTATTTATCCATCCTTATGTCATTCCAAATCTATAATGTCTGCCTCAATTGGTTCTAAACATAGAAAAGTGACTAGTAACTGAGGCTAATATTCACATCTCCTTTCATGTTTCACCGAAGAAACAAAGTCATACAAGTTTTGGAACGGTGTTTGGGAGTAAATGGGAGGTGAACAGCAGGCTGATCTTCAGTTCTCTCTGTTGCTCTCTCCAGACTCGGCTAGACATTCTCCCGTTGACTTTACATGTGGGCTTCAGGCTGGCATTGCATTTTCCTTCAGTTTTGAGGACAAGGACGCCATGTCATTGATGGCGTTGGATTCTGTGGATTTTGCCGGCGTCCAGGCTGAGGCCTTTCCTCCCACAGAAGGATTTCCAGACCTTCAGTAACTTATAAAGGGTTGCTGGAGGTTATTACACAGTGAAGCTGCACCTTCTCCCCAGACCTCCATCGGACCTCCATCAGGAGATTTCGTAGTCCTGAGATCAACCATAATCGGCCAGGATTACAAATCAGTCATCCTCGATGTTCGCAAATGTGTGTCGTGCTGATGAGCACAGATATACTACGGCCCTGTCGATGGAGGAGATGCTGGCTACTTATCTTTCTCCTTCCTCAGCGGCTGCATGTAAATTGAGGCCTACTGTCCCCTCAAAGCTTGCTCGATGACTTCAAATTTGTTGAACTAGGCCTACTTGGCTTCAGGCCAAGCAGTTTTGGCATTGCACATACTAGCAGACTTGCAAGCCTGTCAGGCACATTTTATGAGTGATTTGTATGAGGGAGCTGGTCTGGATTCTGAGGCTGTCATAGGACTATGCAGTACTTCTGATTTGGTGCTAGGGCTACCAAACAAGATCGCTCATGCCGTTAGTCGGAATATGGTCGGTCTTGGATTAAGCTTTAGGATTTCATGACAAGGACAAGGCCTTTTTAATTAATGCCCCTGTTTCACAGTCTGGCCTGTTTGGAGACGCAGTCCAGTTGGTTATTGAGAAGTTCTGTGCTGTGAAACAGCAACCTGCCACATTCCAGCAGATGCTTCATCATCGTGAAAGAGAAATGCCCGCTGCTCTCAAATTCATCGTCTTCGGAATGTTCCACCAGAGCGCCGCGTAACATGGCGTATGTGAGTTTCCCTCAGTGTTCATACACTCTTTCCCGATCAAAATGCCAGGAAAGATAATTTTTCTAGAAATGTCCCTGCTTTACATTTCAGGGTGACCACCATTCATGCCTAAATAAAATAAAGGCAAAAGCATTATTAAACTCTATTCAATCAGCCACAGTAGCAGAGGCACAAAAGCTCCCCTCCGTGTCGCTGCTTGCTGGGCAGCTGCAAAAAGTATGCCATTTAGTGGTTATACGTTGCAAGAGAGAATCATGCATTAATTCCTCTGTCTGCCCATCTAGTGGCTTGGCAGCAGTTAATAAATGTATTGAATTGGGTAATTTGAATGCAAAAGCATGGTTTATGGTGGGTACTGCCAATGTTCAATGGGGTTATACTGAGGTTTCTGTTCAGAAATTTCCGTTCGTGTCTCTGGAAATTCTGTCTCATTCGGATAAAGGGGCAATAGAAGAGATTCACCCTTCCCAGAGAGAATGCAACTAGGCAAAGCGTACCAATTTTCTTGTTTGCTTTGGCACCATGCACATTCACGAAATGCATGGATGCAGCTCTGATGACTTTTGAGGCTTCAGGGTATCCGCATTTTGAATTATCTTGACGATTGGTTGGTATTGGCTCACTCAGAGGGATGCCCAACATTGATATGTCCTTCTAAGCCATTTGAACAATCTAGGGTAGCAAATCAACCTAGAGATGCAAGAGCATCTTGTTTCCATGGGAACAGACTCTGTTCCTAGGTGTGGACTCGGAGTGCGCTCTTGTGCCATGCTGAAGATGGCACATTGCATTCTTTTGTAGTCACAGAAAAATGTACACTCACTACAAGTCATACATGTTCTCGGACGATTGAATTTGGAGGCAGATCTTCTGTCCAGATAAAGTCTGATACCTGGAGAATGGACATTACATTCTTAGATTGTGGAACAAATCTGGAGGATGTTTGGCATAGCGGAAGCGAGACTGTCGCACTGTCTCCTCTGGTTTTCTCTGTCGCCCCTGGCACCGCTGAGCATCGATGCACTGGCGTATTAGTGGTTACTGATCATATTGGTGCCGAAATTGGCCATCTCACATATGGTATTCGAATCTGGTCTCTCTCCTGGAAGAGATGCTTTGGGAGATTCCAATCAGAATGGATATGTTGTTTCAAATGCGGGACATTATTTTGCACCCCTGACCAGACTTCTGGAAGTTATAGGTTTGGCACCTCAATGGGGTACTCTTTTGAATGATGGTTTACAACCTGCTGTATCTGATACCAATTTAAATGCTAAAGCTCCATCAACAAGGAGATTATATACATTCAAGTGGCGTATGTTCGCCTCTTGGTGTGCAGCATGAAATGAGGATCCTGTTCATTGCCCTGTTGGTTCAGTGCTGGAGATTTTAAAGAAGCACTTTGGGTCCAGGGTTGTCCCAGCAATGCGAAAAGTTTATGTTGCCACTGTAGCAGCTGAACACGCGCTTGTGAGTGTAGTCTCTATTGGTAGGCATTCTCTTGTTTCTCATTTTAAAATGAGGCTACCCTGTTCAAGCACTTAACATCAGCTACAAATTAGGTTTTAACTTTTAAAATGACCTTGTTATTAGCATTGTCATCGTTTTAGAGAGTTGGAGGTTTGCATGCCCTGTCGATCAATCCCTTATGTATAGATTTTGCACCAGGGCTATCAAAGGTCATATTGAGACCTTGTTTGGGATATTTGCCTAAGGTTATCACTATGTCATTTAGCTTGCAGACTGTTAATTTCCAGTCCTCCTCTTCTCCCCACTTGAGTCAGAGGAGCATGAAAGTTTGCATTTGCTTTGCCCAGTATGAGCTCTGCAGGTTTATGTTGACCGTACTAGCCAGTGGAGTAAGTCAGAGCAGTTGTTTGTGTGATTTGATGGCCACAAAAGAGGTGTTTCGGTGTGTCCAAGCAAAGACTGTCTCATTGGATTGTTGATGCAATTTTGTGTGTTTATGAGGTGTGCGGGTAATTGCCACTGGGTATTTGGGACCATTCTACGAGGAGCGTGGCATCCTCTTGGGATTTGGCTATAGAGATATGTCCTTGGAGGACTTTTGTATGGCAGCATGCTTTTTTGTAAGGCGGCTTGCTCTCTGCATACTTTTGTTAGACTGTATAATCTGGACGAGAGAGTTTGACTCCTGCTTCCCAGGTTTTATCTGTTGGAACAGGAGTAAATTCATAATTTGTATATACTGCACTGCTGTTGGCTTGCCACACAGGCTTAGACAGATGGCAGCTACTGTTCACATGGTGTGAATGTATATCATTCCAATTCTGTTATTAGGCAATGTGGGAGTTTCTTCGAAAGGGAATGTCTTGGTTACGTACGTAACCTTGGTTCCCTGAGAGGGAACGAGACATTACATAGCTGGCAATGCTTACTAGTTACTGCATAGACTTGTGTCTTTTTGCAGAATATCTGAGGTTATGGCACCGAAGTGCCTATAAGGAGCCCATGACATAGTTCCTTATTCCTTATTGGTTGCTTAAGCACCATCAGCCAATGAATTGGCATGATGGTATGGTGGCTTCAGACCATGTGACCACTGATGTGTTCCAAATTGCATCATCACGCAGTGTCTCATTCCCTCTCAGGGAACCAAGATTGCATACATAACCAAGAGAGATTACTATAGTTATATTATAGTAACCATTACGGTAGTAACCATGGTTAATTTTGTTAACAATGGTTCATTTTAATAAAGGAACATCAATTTCATTTCTCTGTTGTAAATAAACACTGCTTCCGAATTCTCACATGAACTTGCCAACGTGCTTATGTCAGCTTCGCGTCCAGCTACTGGCAGGGAGCGCTTTTTAAAAGTTAATAACTTTTTAGTTATCGATTTATTTAAAACGATTTTTAGCTTGACTGCAGTTTAATAAATTTAAATTATGTGTAGCTTGTTCCTTGATATGTAGCTTCATCAACACTGGTTTGTAATGACTTGAGTGTGAATAAATAATGACAACTTAATTTTTATGTGTCTATTTCTTTAACGACTAGTTGTTCAGTTCAGTTCCTTATACACTACAAAGATTTAGTGAGAATTTGCTTTTCTCTGTAAATAATTGAACTCACTGTAAACAGAAACAGATTAAACACTCTGAAGAGGAGTGACAATTTTAATTAGATGCTGTGTGAACGTGGACATGGATGTGCATATGTGATTTAGCCAGGGGAAATGAGAGGTTGCACAGCTATTCAAATACATAAAATAGAAAAAAATATTTATTTTCCTTGACTGCTGAGGTGTTTATACCTGCAAATGTGACCTACTGTTTATTAATCTTACTGTATGTGTGATGGGCTCTTGTGGGTTAATACAGCTTTATCAGTGTTTAGCAGTGCGTGCAGCCTAGTTTGGATTAACCATCTATCTCTCTCTCTCTCTCCCTCTCTCTCTCTCTCTCTCCCTTTCTCTCTTTAGGAAAATGTAGAGGGAGAGAACTGTGACTACTGTAAACAGGGATTTTATAATCTCCGTGGAGACCATCACCGTGGATGCGAGAAGTGCTACTGTTCCGGGCTGGCTAGCCTGTGCACAGAATCCCACTGGGACTACAGCAATGTAAGACATAAGCCCAGCTCTGTGCACGTGCATGTGTGTGTCTTGTTTCTCATTAGTTACACTATCTTAAATCTGTGGATGACTAGTGGGATTCAGCTTTATTAAGCATTAATGCCACTATTTACACAAACACACAGATACACACACACACACACACACACACAAAGGTGACGGAAGTTATAAAAGGTGAAAGGTTAATGGTGTGCGGGGCAAAAAACACACATTTTTGCATCAATTTGGGTGTGTTTTTGCATTTGTGTGCATAAGCACTGTGGTTGTGTATGTTGTGTTTGTGAGACTACCAGCATCTGTCTCTACAATTAACTTGACCTTGAGTTGTCCTTTCACAGCACTGCTAACTTTAATTATGGTCTAGTGGTGTGTGCATGTCAGCATGGTGGCTACGCGTGTGTGAAATAGCGCTTGTGTTTTTTCAATCATGTGTGTTTTTATATGTGAAAGCCATCTTTAATGTACAGGCAAATCTTAATGAGTGTATCTGTTCTAATTTAGCGGCTAAAGACTTTAATGAAGCTGCCTTTGATTTCACACGTGATTTCAAATGATCTTACACATCTCAGAAACATGCCACTAAACAGTTCCTTTTAAGGTGGTGTTTTTTTTTTTCAATATTGAAATTCTTACTTTTATACCAGTTTACTGTAATATGCAGAGTCAACTATAAGTAAGCCTTGTGTGGGTTGAAGGGAAATATTTAAAGGGTTAGAGCAAGTAGAAATTCCATTTGTGGGTTTCCACTTTTTACAGTGTGGATGTGAACCTGCCATCTGAGGAGTACAGCTGCTCATATGTGCAATACTCACTTTGCCATGGCTCTGACTAACTGTAGTTAATTCAAGACAGCACTGTACCCTTAATACCCCTTCTACTGGTGCATTTTTGGGCTGCCGTCCACAATTTTCACACTCAAATATAAAGCTCACCATTCACACATACTGTGGACTAATTGCAAAAAAAAAATATATATATATTTTTCAGAGAACCCACCAAATAAAATATATATAAAAAACGAATTCATGAATAATATTGCATATGTTTATAATCTCATGGTAAACACTTAAAGCCGTTTTTTTTTTTTTTTTTTAAATCTACTTTTTTGTTGTTGACTTAACTTTGTAAACATGTAATTCTGGTTCTGTTCACTCTACCTCACTTCGAAGAGTCTAATTTTATTTCACTAGATGACAGAAAGCACTACAAAAATATTTTTTTCTTTATCGCATTCCATCACAATATACAGATCTGAAATGTAGGTGGTGCTCTAATGCATTTTAACTCTCACAGATGCGCTATAATCCAACATTATTCAGCCAAGCAAGCTCACAGACAAGTAAAAAAAGGCAACTATTTTAGAAAATTCCCGACGGTAAGAGAAGATATAAAGTTTTTAATCTGGACGAGAGAGTTTGACTCCTGCTTCCCAGGTTTTATCTGTTGGAACAGGAGTAAATTCATAATTTTTATATACTGCACTGCTGTTGGCTTGCCACACAGGCTTAGACAGATGGCAGCTACTGTTCACATGGTGTGAATGTATATCATTCCAATTCTGTTATTAGGCAATGTAGGAGTTTCTTCGAAAGGGAATGTCTTGGTTACATACGTAACCTTGGTTCCCTGAGAGGGAACGAGACAAAATATTTTAGAAAACTCCCTACGGTAAGAGAAGATATGAAGTTTTTAACTATTTTTGGCTTACAGAAGCAGTTATCAGAGCATCAAAGAGACAGAAATCTGATTTTAAAATTAACTATACAGTCACATTCCTGAGAATGAGAGCTTTCATTTGATATATGATTTGTCCATTTAGGTGCTATGTGAAGGACTTTTATTTTTTATATAAATATTTATACCCAATTACCTCTAGGGGGCGCTAATTTTCAACGCAAATGTTTTAAGGCCTTATTTTGTTATTTTAAGTAACAAATGCATATGTGATGGTTATCTCTGAAATGTTCAGATTCTAAGCTTACAAATGATACCTCATATGCCTGACTTGTATATGGAGACTTTATCACATTACTAGTCCCTGCATTGCATGCCAGTAGTGGGAGTTCCTACAGCTGACTCTCTACTGCTGTAACATCTGGCCATAGCTTTTGAAAATGTGATCACAAATCAGATGTATTATTGGTAAAACTAAGATATCATTCTAGTTTGGAAAGAAAGTCGCTCTGCTCTCATTGAAAATAATTGAGATAATGTTTTAAGATAATGGCCCTATGTTTTAAGCGCAGTGTTATGCAATAGGTCATACACACAAAGTCAGTGGGCATAGCCATTAAATTTTGGTATTTTTATGTATGTATTAAGTCTAGGGTTAAGTGATTTTGCGAAATTGTGTGCACAAAGTACAAGTGATATAAGTGAAGACAGCCCATTTATAAGACATAGGTAGCTAGCAGGTGTGTCTCTAGGAGTCTCAGCGGCTGATGCCAAATTATCAGGGGCTAGTATCCAACCATTATCTATGAATACATAGAAATAAAAAATATGTACATTAGATTTTGTTTTACACATAGGATGTTTATATCCTTGTTGCCTTTCATGATTCACCTATTAAGTAAAATAGTGTTGTTTTGTGATTTTGTTTTGTTTTGTGATTTTAATGAGATTGGGATCAGCATTTTTAGAAAGGGAAGTATAGCTTGATTGTAAATATGGGACTTAAAATGTTCACAATACCTCAGTAGCTGAAGTTGTCATGAACACCTTTCAAAAACAAAATTATAGCTTGCTCTGACAGAACATGATAAAGTGATGGTAATATGATGAAGTATTTTAAAACGTCTAGGTTACAGATGTAACCTCTGTTTCCTGATGAAGAAGTGACACTAGGGGTCCAATTTAAATCTCGCCATGCGCTGAGCCGTGTACGTGTACTACTGACACAGGAGCGGGCAGGTTTTTTTTACGTGCCAAAGCGACTGGCTATGTCAGACTGCACGTACCCTTCCCCAACGCCCCATAAAATCATCAAAGCCGTCTGGTTCTTTACCCCCAACAGGGGGGAACAAGGCAACGTGCCAAGCATGGGAGCAGGCCACGCCAGCCACGCCTTTTCTCTCTCTATGTTTCTCGCATAGAGTTAAAGCGGCTGGGACCATCTTAACGCTATCATTACGTATCGGGGAAGGCGATTGTTCCCAGTTCCTTTTCTTTCAGGGGGAAAAACCCTGCGGAGACCACACCTGCCCAGACTGGGGGAGTATAGCGTGGTGAATACATCACACTGGGTTTTAGGACACATGTGGAAAGTGGCGCGGTGGTAGATCTGGCTGCCTCATCTGGCTGCCTCATTGGGAGGGAGGAGTTGCTACAGACACGGCGACCAGGGGGCAAACTGGCCAAGGGAGACGCGGGTCCACTCGCAAGGGGACCGTACCGCGGAAAACACACACAAGGGGATAAGTCCACATAGGAGCCTGTCCTTTGGAGCACCCATTCCAGTACAGGGTAGATTGAGTACCCGCATTGGATTTGGTCGGCAAATTCCTCCACTGAATTCGCGGACCAAAGGGCTTGGGAGGAGTCATCCAGGGAGCCAAGTTAGTGGGATCTCCTGTGAGAAAAAGCGCACGGTTTTACCTCAGCGGAGGGAAAGGACGCTAGGTGCAAGCGGTCCACCCGGTCAGTTTGTCAGCGAGTTACCGAGTTCTACTGGCTCGGACCTGAGAAAACACGGGACGAAACCGACTCAACCCTGAGATTGTAAAATCTCGCAAAGGTATTGGGTGTTGCCCAACGCACTGCTCTGCATATGTCTGCTAGGGAGGTGCTCCTGGCCAGTGCCCACGAGTGCTTGGACCTGCAAGGGGGGGACACAGCCTGGGTGTGATAGGCCAATGTAATGGCATCCACTACCCAATGGGAAAGCCTCTGTTTGGAGATAGCATTCCCTTTCCACTGTCCACCAAAGCAGACAAAGAGCTGCTCAGAACATCTAAAGCTCTGCGTGCGGTCCAAGTAGATATGCAAAGCACGTACCGGACA
Organism: Moxostoma hubbsi; assembly: GCA_032164185.1. Taxonomy (NCBI): domain Eukaryota; kingdom Metazoa; phylum Chordata; class Actinopteri; order Cypriniformes; family Catostomidae; genus Moxostoma; species Moxostoma hubbsi. Next base: position 2,385,658 of record JAVLUX010000031.1, on the reverse strand, counting down.
CAGCAACGAAGGGGCTGGGCCTGCCTCCTCCCAGGGCAGCGCTTGCAGGTTCACCACCTGGTCCCTGAAGGGAGTGGTAGGAACCTTGGGCACTTAGCCTGGTCGCGTATTAGGATCACACGAGTGTCTGCCGGACCGAATTCCAGGAAGGTGTCGCTGACAGAGAACGCTTGCAGGTCCCCAACCCTTTTGATGGAGGCAAGCGCTATCAGGAGGGCCGTCTTCAGGGAGAGGGCCTTGGGTCCTACTGATTCTAGTGGCTTGAAGGGGGGTCTCTGAAGGCCCAAGAGCACCACTGAGAGATCCCAGGAGGGGAACAGGCTTGGCCGGGAGGGATTTAACCACCGGGTGCCACTTAGGAACCTGATAATTAAGTTGTGCTTACCCAAATACTTGTCGTCTACTGTGTCGTGGTGGGCCATGATAGCAGCTACGTACACCTTCAAGGTGGAGGGGGACAGCCTCCCTTCCAACCTCTCCTGCAGAAATGAGAGCACTGACCTAACTGCGCAACTCTATGGGTCTTCAGCCCGGGAAGAACACCAATTTGCGAACAAGCGCCACTTCAGGGCGTAAAGTTGCCTGGTAGAGGGAGCTCTAGCTTGGTTAACCGTATCTATGACAGCAGGTGGTAGATCGTCTTCCGCATCCCGTCCAGGGGCCAGACGTGGAGGTTCCAGAGGTCTGGGTGTGGATGCCAGAGCATGCCCCGTCCCTGAGAAAGAAGGCCCTTCCTCTGGGGAATTTGCCAGGGAGGGGCTGTCGCGAGGAGTAAGAGATCCGAGAACCAAGTCCGAGTGGGCCAGTAGGGGGCCACTAGAATGACTTGTTCCCCATCCTCCCTGACTTTGCACAGCACCTGTGCAAGCAGGCTCACTGGGGGAAATGTGTAATTGTGCAGCACCGTGGGCCAGCTGTGTGCCAGCGCGTCTGCCCTGAGGGGAGCCTCTGTTTGGGCGTACCAGAGTGGGCAGTGGGAGGTCTCTCGGGAGGCGAACAGGTCTACCTGGGCCTTGCCGAACCGTTCCCAAATCAGCTGGACCGACTAGGGGTGAAGCCTCCACTCTCCACTGGGCAAGCGTTGTGGTGATAGCGTGTCCGCTACCACGTTGAGGTTGCCCGGGATTTGAGTGGCACGCAGCGACTTGAGTTGCTGCTGGGTCCAAAGGAGAAGACGATGGACGAGTTGTGACATGTGACTGGAGCGTAAGCTACCTTTGTGATTTATGTACGTTACCGTGGTGATGCTGTCTGATCGGATCAAGACGTGTTTGCCCTGAATTAGCAGGAGAAACCTCATTAAGGCAAAAAGTACAGCCAACAACTCTAGGCAGTTGATGTGCCAGCGCAGCGGGGCCCCTTTCCAACGGCCGTATACTGCGGTAAAGTGGACGCCCCCGAAGGGGTGGTGGGGGGGGGGGGTGGCCTGGCAAATTGAATTGCATAGCCGAGTCGACTGGTCCTGGCCAGCCAGCGTGATGGATTGGGAAGTGAGAGCCATGAGTCCAAACTCCGATCTAGGTTTACTGCATGGCAGGATGTGAGATATGGCCTCCATCTGCTACTTCACCGTTGAGAACTGCTGGGCAAAGTCCTCGACGGTGTCGCCGACAAGGCCGAACTGGGAGACAGGTGCGTCGAGGAAGCATGTCTTGTCCACTTCACGCATCTCGACCAGGTTCAGCCATAGATGTCATTCCTGAACCACAAGAGTGGCCATCGCCTGCCCGAGTGACCGTGCTGTGACCTCCGTGGCCCTGAGGGTGAGGTCGGTTGCTGAGCGCAGTTCCTGCAGCACGTCGGGATCAGGACTACCCAAGTGCAGATCTTTAAATGCCTTGGCCTGATGGACTTGCAGAAGGGCCATGGCATGCAGGGTGGAATCTCCAGTCGGGTCGTCCTCAATCCCGTGGGGAGGAGCGACACGGGGGGTGGCTGGAGCTGTGTTCCTTGTGAGGAAGGAAAGCTGCAACCACAACGTTGCCATGGTCATATTCTCACAGTGAGAACATGAGCCATCCACAAATGCTGCCTCAGTGTGATCGCTGCCCATACACACGAGGCAGTGCCTGTGACTGTCAGGAGTGGACAGCACTCTACCACATCTAGGAACTACACAGGGGCGGAAAGGCATCTTTATAAAGATGCGTCCTGAAAAGGATGTTCAACGCCGCTGTGTATTTGCTCTTTTAGAGAAAATAACTCTTTTAGAGAAATCACTCTTTAAACTGCCCTGTCAAAGCACCCAGGGGCAAGTTACACTGCCGTGCAGGGAAGGAGAAAGCTGCTGATATGCGCCGTAGATCCAACAGCAATCGCTCAGAGATGGGAGGAACAGTGTGTGACTCGCAGCTCTCTGCATACACAACCAGTCGGCTCCGAAGAAAATTTCTGAATGAAACAGACACATTTCCCTCCCTTTATACCGGTATATCCTGGGGCAGGACATGCAAATTCTGTCTGCCAGTTTCTCATTGGCCTTTTCTCATAGATCAGAGATGCGAAAGGCTCTCAAGAGAGACCCCTAGTGTCGCTTCTTCGACAAAACGTCGAAGTGAGCGACAGATGGGGATCTTCAGATATAACCTCATTTAAAACATTAAAACTTATGTTTCATCATCTAAGCATCTGTAACAGAATTTTGAATTTGACATAAATATGCTTCCTCATCTGAAACACGTGTGATTCAAGCCTGGTCGAGCTTTGCTCGCATGTTGCGCGAGCCATCACAAAAACACTCACGTGAGCTGCAGTGCTTTCACCTGGCAATGCAGCGTATCTTGCACATGCAGGTCTCTGTAGCCCAAGTTATTTATTGACCGGTTTCACAGCCGCCATATTTGTGACCATCAGCAGTATGAAACAATGGTGATGAATGGAAAAACACCTGAAAACGATATAAGCCACGCGTGTTTAATGACAGTGGCTATGATGAAGCATTTAATGTACACAGAACCAAAGCCTAAAACCTACTGTACAGAAAACTTTCCTAACATTGTTACACTATTCTGCTTTGCAAGCACTGATATTTTCTGAGGGAAATGCAAATATTATGTATTTTTGTTACAGTGATGTTAAAATATGATATCTACACCAAAAAACGGATATCTACACCCCTGTGCACTGCCTCACATACACATTCCCAAAGTAATGTTACGAATACCTCACAAATACACGTACACACATGCAAACACACACACAAACGTACACACACACACGTAAAGACACACACACACACACAACAACAACAACCGCCATTCGCCACTAAGTGACGGTGACGTCACCATGACGCTTGTGCCAGGCTATGTGCACGTTAAGGACACGTGTAGTGTCGAACGCCCGCTGGAAGGAGGTCACGGGACAGATTCAACAGGTGACACGGGTTGACTGACTGAGATGACTGACTGATGCACCACCTGTGCCCCCTACTGTGCCAACTTGCTGTGCTTTAGCCACCCGGCGCTCTGTTCGTTGTTGTGAGTGTTGCTCCTCTGCCTTCCGTTGTTTTTGGAGGGCGACTGTGTGAGCTCCTCACACAATCCAGCCTGGTTAAACCCAGGATGGATCTTAGGCAGGCCAGCCTAAATGTTTCTAACCGGCGAAGATGTTCCATTAGGGGGGGTCCACGTTTCACAAGCATAGAGAATGGAGGGAATGACCGTGGCTGAGAATACCTGAAGCTTCGTGCGGAGCGACAAACCAGGTAGCTTCCACACAGCGTTACGCAACCGATGAAAAGATAATGCCGCTCGACTGATTCGGAGTGAGACCTCTGCTGTCAAACCGGAGCTGGTCATAAGCATACTGCCCAGGTATGGAAAACACTCCACTCTCTCCACAACTGCCCCATCACCAACTGGGAGCTGTGGGGGTGGAGTATCCGATGGTACATAATACCCAGGCAGGTGCTTAGTTTTGGTTGGGCTGATGGTAAGGCCCCATCTCTTAGTGGCAAGTTCCAGGTTCATCAGCAGCGCCTCCAACTCCTCCTCTGAGTGAGCAGCAATCACCAGATCATCAGCATACATAATGTGATTGACCAATAGGGAGCATCCCTTGACCGCACCCTGGCATCGATCAACCTCCCATTTTATCTGTACCAGATGGAAATTCCTCCAATACAGCCATCGACGGCTTCACGAACTACATGGTCGAAATAGATATTAAATAATGTGGGAGCCGAAGGACATCTCTGTCGCACTCCAAGGTGAACAGGGAATGGCTCAGACTCCCGGCCATGTAGTTTTACCCGGGCCCGCTTGCCATCATGAAGGTTCTTAATGATCACGAGCAGTGGGTCTGGTACTCCGAAAGCACGAAGAACAACTCTGAGCCCAGGCCTACTGATGGTATCATAGGCCTTGACCAGGTCAATAAAGCAGAGATGTAGGTCTTGCTGGAATTCCCTACTATTCTTGCCAGGACCTTTCCCGGCACACTGAGGAGCGAGATGCCCCTATAGTTGTTACAATCCATGCGGTCCCCCTTTTTAAAGAGAGGGACCACCAGGGCATACTTCCAATCCTGCGGAACCTGCCCAGTGGTCCAGACTGTTGTTATGATGTCATGTAGGGCAGCCTGTGCACAAATGCCACCCTCCCTCAGCATTTCGCTCCCTCCAAAGATGGCACCTCAGCCAGCCACCCACACACACACACACGTACACACGTACACAAACACACACACACACACACACACACACACACACACACACACACACACACATACACATGTCAGAAATATTCATTTAAGTCTAGGAAGACTCTACATGTAAACAGGAAATAAATCAGAAGAGATCCTCTGTGTGTGTGTGTGTGTGTGTGTGTGTGTGTGTGTGCGTGTGTGTGTGACAGGATGTTTAAATATTTGTCTGACCTAGAAAATGTCTTCTTGAGGGATCTCAATATTCCAGATGACTATGAAAAAATGGAAAGAAAATAACTTGTGTTTATGGAGTCATTCTTTGTATAAAAGTAGTTCACAAATAACATAGACATGAACTTAAAATCAAAATGTATTTATTTGTATTAGAGAAAGTGTTTATTTTAGGTACATTGACTGGTCAGCATGTCTTTAAAGCTTTATTGCAGTTTAATACTCCTAGAGCATGACAAACAAATGGTTTAACAGTACAAATATTTGTGAAACAGTCTCTCTTTTTTGAGTTCATGAAGATTGCATGAATGATAATTATACAAAAATGAGAAAAATATAGTTTAAAATAGTTTTAGGTGAAGTAAACCATGTTGTACTGCGGCACATGGCTGTTCAATTTCAGTCAATTTCTTAAATAATATTATTTATTGTAGGCTTAATTTACCACAAAAACATACATGCATAGTGTGTTCTATACAGGTCCCAGGAGAAATCAATACAATAAAGTACTTCAGTATTAATAATATTGAATAAAAACACACTGACACCAAGTATCGATTCTCCAATTATTATCAAATAGATACTGACTTATAGTAAAATATATTGCTTCTAAAGTTTCATGGAGAGCACAATGAACTCTTTAATAGATAATACAATGAATACTTTATTCAAAATGAGTGTTCGTTAACAGTAAAAAATTTATTAAAAATGTCATTAAAAAAGCATTATACACGCTTAAAGTTTAATATATTTAACAAAACAATACATACAATTTTACAGTAAAATATATATTTTTTTTATCAAAAGTATGATTTAACCATATAATTAATGGTATAATTATCATTTAAATTATGTCTTTGCCTCTGAAAGGCAAGACAGTACATACAAATATTTATCATATTTGACATAGAAACACAATAGGCCTAAAACCTTTACACACAAACCTTGATAACAGTAGCAATCAAGAAACCCCATTAAGTTAAAATATGAGCACCTAACATCACTACACTACAATTGATTTACAATGACGACAAACAACAACAATAACAGCATAAAATCAGCAAATAGCAAAAAAATAAGCCTTTAACACTTACCATATAATTTATGCATGTTGCAATTAGGACTGTCGATTTAACGCATTAATTCAGTGCGATTAATTTTATAAAAAATAACGCAATAAAAAATAACCGCAATTAATCGCAATGCCCCGTAATAAGGAAGATTACTGAGAAATGCAAGGGTCTCTCTTGAGCACCGAATATGCCTCTGGTCTATAAAAAAGGCCAATGAGAAGTTGGCAGACAGTATTTGCATACCCCGCCCCGGGCATACGGGTATAAAAGCGGGGAAATACATCGAGTCCATTCAGGATTTTTCTGAGGAGCCGGAAATGGTCCGGCCACTGCAGTGGCTCGGCTCAGCGACGTGGCCGGGAATGTTTCGTTCCCTCCACCAGGGAATGGAGGTTACATACATAACCGAGACGTTCCCCGTCTGTCGCTCACTTCGACATCGTGTCTAGCGACACTAGGGGTCCACTTCAAATCACGCCATGTGCTGAGCCGTGTACGTGTCCTGCTGACACAGGAGCGGGCAGGTATTTCACGTGCACAAGCGACCAACTGTGTTTCAGACTGCACGTACTCTTCCCCAATGCCCCCAAAAAGTTGTCGGAATCCTTCTGGTTACCCTAGAGGGGAACAAGGCGATGCTTGACAACCTGGGAACGGGCCAAGCCTGGCTGGGCTTCTTTTCTCTCTATGTTTCTCAGTATAGAGCAGGAACAGCGGGGCCCTTACACGCATCGAGGGAAGGGGGTCTTACCCAGTTTCCTATTCTTTCAGGGGGAAAAGACCCTGCAGAGGCCACACCTGCCCAAAAGGGGAGGTAAAGGTGGCGAATACATCACATGGGTTTTTTAGGCAACATGTGGAATGTGGCGCAGTGGTAGATCTAACCTCAAGGAGGGGGGAGTTGCTACTGCATAGCGACCGGAGGGCAGCAGAAACTGCCTAAGGGAGATGTGGGTCCACTTCGTAAGAGGACCGTACCGCAGAAAATACACACAGGGGGAGTCCGTGTAGGAGTCCCAATCTGTGGAGCACCTATTCCAGTACAGGGTAGATTAGAGTACCCATAGTGGACTGGGTTAGCAAGTTCCTCTGCTGAACTGCGGACCCAAAAGGGCTAGGGAGGAATCGACCAGGGACCTGGGTGGGTGGGATCTCATGGGAGAGAAAGCGCACAGTTTTACCTCGGCCAAGGGAAAGGGTGCCAGGTGCAAGTGATTCACCCGGCCAGATCATCAGGGTGTTACCAAGTTCTACCGGCTCGGACCTGAGGAAACACGGGACGATACTGACTCACCCTGAGATTGTAAAATCTCGCAAAGGTATTAGGTGTTGCCAACCCGCTGCTCTACATATGTCTGCTAGGGAGGTGCTTCTGGCCAGTGCCCACGAGGACGCAATACTCCTTGTTGAGTGCACTCGGACCCGCAAGGGGGGGCGGGGCATGGCCTGGGTGCGATAGGCCAATGAAATGGCATCCACCACCCAGTGGGAGAGCCTCTGTTTGGAGACAACGTTCCCTTTCAGGTGTCCCCCAAAGTAGACAAAGAGCTGCTCAGAGCACATAAAGCTCTGTGTGCGGTCCAAGTAGGTACGCAAAGCACGTACCGGACACAGCAATGAAGGGGCTGGGTCTGCCTCCTCCCGGGGAAGCGCTTGCAGGTTCACTACTTGGTCTCTGGAGGGCGTGGTAGGGACCTTGGGCATGTAGCCCGGTCGTGGTCTTAGGATCACATATGTGTCTGCCGGACCGAACTCCAGGCAGGTGTCACTAACAGAGGACGCTTGCAGGTCCCCGACCCATCTTGATGGAAGCGAGCATGATCAGCAGGACCGTCTTTAGAGTGAGGGCCCTGAGTCCAACTGATCCTAGCGGCTCAAAGGGGGGTCTCTGAAGGCCCGTGAGGAGGGAAACAGGCTTGGCCAGGAAAGCTTGTATTACAGACCTTGACCAGGTCTGTAATACAAGCTTTAAAATGAGCGTTTTTTCAAATGATGCCTTAGAGTAAAAGTGTTAAACACGTAATTTTGCATCATTTGAAAACCACACATTTTAAAGCTTGTATTACATACCTACCAGCATTTACACACTAATTCCAACATGATTAGCTTTTGCGGTAGCTCACCTGATAGAGTGTTGGACTTTGAACTCTGAGGACAGAAGCTCAAATCCAGCTAAGCACGTAAATTGACATTGTGTGAGTAATAGTGTGGAAAATAAGTGTTTATAAAGTCATAATCTGCTGTAGTACTCGTGATTTGTGTGAAAATCCACAGTTGTTGTGGTCCCTTAAGTGTTAATTCCATCAGGAAAACTCAGCTTGCAAAAACATAGTTAGAGTACTAGGTTCTCTGAGACTAGGTTACTAATAAAATGTCTTTGAATTCTCTAAATTATTGAATTCTCTTTATGTAATTAATTTGATAAAAAAAATGTCATCGATTGACAGCCCTAAATTTTGGTTATTTTTTACCATGTTATCATGGTAAGGGAATATTGCGCATGTTTTAGTCTTCTTAAACTGATGTTGAACACAACATCACTGTGCAGCTGGGTCCAACTACAGTGTCGCCTTCCAAAACGGTCAGAAATCTAGGGGTAACCATTGATGACAAGCTAAATTTCACAGACCACATCTCAAAGACTGCAAGATCATGTAGATTTACACTATACAATATCAGGAAGATAAGACCTTTCCTCTCTGAACAAGCCACACAACTGCTTGTTCAGTCACTTGTCATAACTAGACTGGACTACTGTAATGCTCTCTTTCCTGCATGTGCTATTAGACCTCCTCAAATGATCCAGAATGCAGCAGCACGTCTGGTCTTTAATGAACCAAAGAGAGCACATGTTACACCACTCTTTGTCTCTCTCCACTGGCTGCCGGTTCATGCACGTATTAAATTCAAGGCCCTGATGCTGGCATACAGAACAATCACTGGGTCTGCTCCAGCATACCTAAAAACATTTATGCAGAGCTACACTCCCACCAGAAGCCTGCGGTCGGCAAATGAGCGGCGCCTTGTTGTACCAAAACAAAGAGGCACCAAAACACTTTTCCGGACTTTCAGTTTTATCATACCACGTTGGTGGAATGACCTCCCCAACTCAATCCGTGAAGCTGACTCACTCTCTATCTTAAAAAAACGTCTAAAAACACATCTCTTCCAAGAGTATTTAACCAGTCGCTAAAAAAAATGTATTAACAATTCTTGTTGCACTTATATCGGTTTTGTATACTATTGTGATGATAGTGAAACTTTGTAGTATGGCTCTTTTCGTACCACTGTCTCCTTAAGATGATTCACTTATGTTTTTCCTCTTTTGTAAGTCGCTTTGGATAAAAGCGTCTGCCAAATGAATAAATGTAAATGTAAACTGTTCTTCTATTGTGAAATCACCTAATACAACAAAGCATCAGAATAATAAAAACTTTAGGGAATGGTTTCTCAGAAATCTACAAATTTGTGTGTGTTTGTTTGTAGGTGACCGATATTTCTGGCTGGTATCTAACAGGTGCAGAGGGAGAGGGGCTCGTGTGGGCGGTGTCCAGTAGAGACACACCCCATCAAATCACCGTGAGCCAATCAGATGCTAAGCCTCACCTGAAAACACCTTACTACTGGAGTGCACCATCTGCTTACCTCCACAAGAAAGTGAGTCAAATGTTTGTGTGTGTGTATTGTTATTAGAGTGAAACTCTCTGGCAGTGCATTACACTAATGTGTAATGTTTCCTCAAGCACTGTCCATAATACAGACATAATTTATCATCACTATGTTACAGGTTCATTTAGTCTTTTATTTGCCCTTGTTCAACATCAGTATCTGCAGGGACAGATATAGAGACAAACAAACACACATAAACACACACACACACACACACACACACACACACAATAGAGAGAGACCGCAAGGAATGGGGGCGGGTTTTGTAAAGGTGAAGTGTATAATATTTTCCATGTAAAAATTGTTCTTCCTATCTCAGTTTAAAATGCAGAGAAACCTGTTTAGGTGTAGGAAACAATAAATGGTTATCTGATTGGTTATAAGCATGGTAAAGTTATTTTAATTGGATGTTTTAATGTGTTCAGGGAAGTGGTGATAATCAGTAAATGGTGCGATTGTTCCTTCATCTCTGTCTTGACTCATGCTGTAAACCTCTCTCATTTTCATGAGAAAAAAATTTCATTTTTGGATACTTAACCTATCCCTCACACAAACCTATTGACATTATTAAATTCAAAGCAAAACTTAATTTGGCAGATTTCTCAGCCATTTAAATATTGAAGACCACTTCAAATGTCCTTACAAGGCAGATTTAGATTTTTTTATACATATTTCACTGGACACTGATGAGCTTTGACCACCTGCCTAATATGCTGTTGTTTTTCGTGTGCCGCAAAACATCGCTGACCCGTTGAGGCATGGACTCTACAAGACCCCTGAATGTGTCCTCTAGTATCTGGCATCAAGACATTAGCAGCAGATCCTTCAAGTCCTGTAAGTTGTGAGGTGCATACGCCATGGATCAGACTTGTTGGTCCACCACATCCCACAGATGCTCATTCGGATTGAGATCTGGGGAATTTGGAGGGTTGATCAACACCTTGAACTCTTCATAATGTTCCTCAAACCATTCCCGAACAATGTGTGCATTGTGGCAGGGTGCATTATCCTGCTGGATGAGGCCACTGCTATCAGGGAATACCGTTGCCATGAAGGGGTGTACCTGGTCTGAAATGATGTTATGGAACATGTAAAATTGACGTCCACATGAATGGCCGGACACAAGGTTTCCCAGAAGAACATTACCCAGAGCATCACACTCCCTCCACTGGCTTGTTGTCTAGGTAAACAGTGCACATGTTAACGGCCGTCCACCTGATGTAGAAGAAAATGGGACTGATCGGACCAGACGAACTTCTTCCACTGCTACAAAGTCCAGTTGTGTCCATTATAGGTGCTTTCGACGGTGGACAGGGGTCACTCTGATTGGTCTGCAGATACGCAGCCCCATACGCAGCAGGGTGCGATACTCTGTGTGTTGTCACACATTCCTCCCGTTGTCCTCATACATCGATGAGTCTTGGGCACCCAACATCCTGTCACTGGATGTGGTTTGTCCTTCCTTGGACCACTGTTGGTAGGTACTGACAGGAAGTAACCCACAAACCTTGCCGTTCCAGAGATACTCTGACCCAGTCGTCTGGCCATAACAATTTGGCCTTTGTCAAAGTTGCTCAGGTCTTCTGCCCATTTCTCCTGCATTCAGCACGTTGACTACGACAGGGTTTCTCAACCTTTTGCCCACTCCGACCCACTTTTTTTTAATGCCAGTCATCCATGACCCACCAAGGGGAGTGGGGGGGGGGGGTAAATTAATAGGTACTTAATTAATTTAGTTATGTTTTATATGCTTTTAATATAGCGTTCTAATATCTATAGCCCAATATTTGTAGCTTTGGTGGTACTGGCTGAAGTTTTCAAACAGTCCCTTACCACACCCTCCACAGTTTTAGCACATTTTAGCACAATGTGACGTCTTTTCTGATGGTCCCTTACCCACCGTAGGCACAATTTCCAACTTATATCAAGGTTAAATTAAAGATCTTGAATAAATTCGCATTGACGCCGTCGGTTTTGATTCGATACGGGATGCATCATTTCATCTTTAAATACGGGATGATTCCGTATTTTAAGGGATGGGTGGCAACCCTACTTTTGACTGCCGCTCTGAAATGATGATGTCCAGAGATTGGACTGCATTCAGACTAGCACAGCTAGCGCATGCAACCCTACGTAAAGAGACCTTGTCCAAAAATAAAGATCCATAGCATTGATAGATTTTTACAGTCGTGATTGTTCGCTTACCATCTAATCTACCAAGACCTTGACATGTGGCCTTGTTAAGAGATGATCCAAGTTATTTACCTGTGAGTGGTCCTAATGTTTTGGCTTATCAGTGTATTTGTGAGGACATTAAAAAAACAAGTATAGCCAAACCTGTATATTAGTGAGGTCATCTCATAAACGCAATGATTTTCATACTAAGATAAAGATATTTATTACACAGCTCTCTGAAATGCTTTATTCTCATTGGTCAATCATGCCATCTTACAATCTGATATTTCTGAAAAGAGTGCAACATTCTGGTTCCTGAAGTAAAAATCTCATTCAGTTTCTCCATTGGCAATTCATTTTTTTCAGATAACTGATAAAGCTTTAAAGGCAGTCCTACAATGAGCTTGTGAATTGATGGTATATGCTTCTGTTGAATCCATCAGTCCGTATTATGTCAACTTCATTTTTTAAAAAATGTTCTTAATCGTAGAATTCCTAAATGAGATCTACTCAACCAATGATCCTGAAGGGAAACTACCAATCAGAGAATTACACCAAACAAAGTACACACAAAGAGCTCTGCAGCGTCCGCCCACTCCCATGATGCACTTTAAATGATTGAGTCCCTCAAACTTCTTATATATTTGTATATATCTTGTATGTTGCAATAAAATTCAAATATAATGTTTCTATACTTATAACAACTTTAAATTAATATTTTTGATAGTTTTACATTGTTTTTAATTGGATTGTCTTTCGCAATGCTTCATGTAATTGTAGTTCATTCCCTCATGGAAAAAGTTCAAGTTCTCTCATCATTTACTCACTCTCATGCTATCCCAGATGTGCATGACTTTCTTTCTTCTTCTGAACACAAATGAAGATTTTAGAAGAATATCTCAGCTCTTTTGGCACATACAATGCCAGTGAATGTGAGCCAAAAATTTTGAAACTTCAAAATTCACATCAGTCACCATAAAAGTAATCCATAAGACTCCAGTTATTAAATCTATATCTTCAGAAGTGATATAATAGTTGTGGGTGAGAAACAGATAAATATTTAAGTAAATGTTTGCTATAAATTCTCCTCCCTGCTCTGTCAGTTTTTGGTGATGCACACTCTTCATGTATATCGACCCTACTGAGCAGGGAAAGAATTTCTAACAAAAATGTACTTAAATATTGATCTTTTCCTCACCCACACCAGTCACTTCTGAAGATATAGATTTAAATACTGGAGTCTTATGGATTAAATTTATGCTGACTGATGTGAATTTTGGAGCATCAAAAAGTTTGGCATCCATTCACTGGCGAGATTTATTTTGCGATAATGACTGACTGTCGGTACATTATCCCTTACTTACTGTACCCTATACCTAAAACTAACCCTCACACAAACCTAGTGACATTATTAGATTAGAAACAAATCACGATTTGGCCGATGTATGAGCCATTTTTAAGTATTGAGGAACACTCAAAATGTTCTCACTAGTCTCAGTTTATAGTGGCTGACAGCATTTGCTTCAAAGGCTTTTCATTTCTATGCACATTGAGCTGTAATTTTACATGATTTTCAGATTGGTAAAACAAGGCTTAATCTTGTCCAGTACAGGTTTTACCTCACAATTACAAGCAATAAATAGAAAATTATACTTTATATGCAAAAATAAAACAAAGCCTGTTTTTCGGACATTTTAGCATTATTCTCCTGGCAATAAAGCACATGTCCTCCCCCAAATTCTCATTACTGTAATGAAAAAAAAAAAAATTTTTTTACTGTAGGCCTATTTAGATACACAAACATTGTCAAGCTCATTTTTCAGTTTATATTTTAAAATGCTTTATCTTATAGGTTCACATCACATAAATTATCTCTTTACATGATATAACAGCTTTATATACACATCAGCCACAACATTAAAAGCACCTCCCTAATATTGTCTTGGTCCCCCAGCCCGTCTGGCACCAACAATCATGCCATGTGATTATCTAATCAGCCAATCGTGTGGCAGCAGTTCAGTGCATAAAATCTTGCAGATATGGGTCAGGAGCTTCAGTTAATGTTCACATCAACCATCAGAATGGGGAAAAATGTGATCTCAGTGATTTTGAGTGTGGCATGATTGTTGGTGTCAGATGGGCTGGCTTGAGTATTTCTGGGATTTTCACACACAACGGTCTCTAGAATTTACTCAGAATGGTGCCAAAAACAAAGAACTCTGTTAAGTAAATTTTTTGGGAGAATTTTTATGTTGCTCTTTTCCATACAAGGAAAGTAAACAGGGACTGAGGCTACTGTGCTACAAATAATAATAATAATAATAATAATAAATAATAAAAAACAATAAAGTCTTATAAAATATAATATACTATATTTATGTCTTCTGAGGCCCTACAATATCTTTGTGTGAGACACAAACCAAAATGTACATTCTAAAATCATAGAAAAGAAACAGTTCACCCAATAATGAAAATTCTCTCATCATTTACTCACTCTCATGCAATCCCAAATGTGTATTACTTTCTTTCTTCAGCAGAACACACCAAAAATATTTTAGAAGAATATTTCAGCTCTGCAGTTCATTAAAATGCATGTGAATGATGAACAGAACTTTGAAGCTCCAATCATCACATAAAGGAAACATAAAAGTAATCCATAAGACTCCAGTGGTTAAATCTATATCTTCAGAAGTGATATGATAGACATGGGTGAGAAACAGATCAATATTGAACTCCCTTTTTTACTTAAATCTCTACTTTAACTTTCTTTTTCAGATGTAAAAGAGAAACTATACAGGCACCACATGTGACTTTCAGATGTAAAAGTGAAAGTAAAAGTGGAGATTTATATATAAAAAAGACTTAATTGTTGATCTGTTTCTCACCCACATCTATAATATCGCTTCAGAAGACATGGATTAAACCACTGGAGTCTTATGGATTACCTGTATTATCTTTATGTGATTTTTTTTTTTTGAGCTTTAGAGGTCTGATCACATTCACTTGCATTGTATGGACCTACAGAGCTGAGATATTCTTCTAAATATCGTCATTTATGTTCTGCAGAAGAAAGAAAATCACACACATCTGGGATGGCATGTGGGTCAGTAAACGATGAAAGATATTTCATTTTTCACATTTCACTAAAGTTTTTACTTTTTTATGGTGTTTTTGTAATGTTTGACAGACCCATTTTCCTTTCACTTTCATTGCATAGAAGATCAGCCAGGACATTCTGCAAAAATTAACATTTTGAGTTTCGTGAAAGAAAGTCATAATGACATGAGGGTTAATTAACAATGACAGAATTGACATTTTTGGGTGAACTATCACTTTAACTAGTTTGCCAGTGGTTCCAGAATTTTTACACAAGGATTTTCATCTTTTAGTTTCAGCACATTTTGCATTCAGTTTTACTGTTCAGTGAAGTTCACACATGGTATGAGTTACGCAGTCTGTTGTGTGTGTGTGTGTGTGTGTGTGTGTGTGTGTGTGTGTGTGTGTGTGTGTGTGTGTGTGTGTGTGTGTGTGTGTGTGTGTGTGTGTGTGTGCGCATGTGCGTGTGTGTGAGTGTGTGTGTGAGTGAGTGTATTTATTGCTCCATTTTCCTCCTCACCCAAATTGTCTGATTGCACACCAGATGTGTGTTGCCTTTGAACTATATGGCACAGGCAAAAAACAAACAAACTGAACTGTGTTTGTGGCGCTTTAACTGTGTGTGTGTCTCTGTAGGTGGGCTCTTCTCCGTTGCAGACACATATTGGTGTCTGTTAGATATCATAATAAACAGGAGGTCATTTAAGGGATTAAAATCATGGAGAGGGGGTTATAATGTTGAAGGGCAGAATTGTGCAGGATTTAATGCTGTAGAATTTCTTGTCTTTAGTTTTAAGATGCCCAGTGGACAGCCTGTTTCCTGTAAGATGTGCTGGGTGATGCTATCATGTACTACCATATTATTGATCATAAGTCAATCATTGGCATACAGTTCACAGCAATCCATTAACAAGTGAATTTATCAATCAGTTTCAGATTTATTATGAGGGCTTTTTAAGGATACGTCAGTGTACACCTGCGTCAGACATTTATTTTTAGAAAAAAGTCAGGGGTATACATAGTACACAATACTTCAGATATATTTTACAATAATGCCAAGACGTTATATTCATTACATAGTGCAATGCTTTGGAGTTGCTGGAGGTACAAAGAGTATTTAAATAATATTTCAAGTCTTTACAAAAAAGTGCAAATAGGGGCTTATTAGACATAAATTTACACTTATGTATAAAAAACCTGGCAAGAAAAATAAACAGATTCATCAGAAAATATTCACTTTTGAAAATTCTCAAAACTGTGGAAACCAAATAAAACGTCTTTATAAAGCAAAGAAAAACTAGTTACAATAGAGGTACGTACAAACAAACCAAATTTCTACTACAGCGTGGACACTTTCCCAAAAAAGGTGAGGGGCAGATTCATCTACAGCATCACAGAAGGAGTAAAGTGGATCTATTTCAGGGAGCATGTTTCCTAACTAAAGATTGACTGGGTAAAAACGGTGTAAAGGACACCTCCTCAACCTTGTTGGTAATGAAATATTTGTGAGGTAAAGATCATACATACATGCTTGTGTCGCGTATCGGGTGTGTTGCGTCATAACAATAAAAGGTTTAGGTCATAGTGTCAGGTTAAATATTGTTTAATACTCAATTTTAAACACATCTTGAGATCCCTTAATTTGCATTTGTGCTCCTTCAAGTGTTTTGAACGCAAGATCGAAACGCATGTTTGTGTTGTTCTGCTGAAGTGTTTCTTCACTGTATAAACTGTGTGTTGCTCATACAGCTGAAGTTTCTCTTACTGCCCTCTGGAGTAAACAGGTGGTACTACAAGCTTGTATTTCTCATGCGATTAATTGCGTTAATTTGTTTAACGTGTTATTTTTTTTGTAAAATTAATCGCACATTATTAATGCGTTAAATCGAGAGCCCTAATAAATACATAAATAAAATAAAAATAACAAAAAGCACCATGGTAATAGTCAATTCTTGGACATATACCATTATAATACCTTGTTTTTAGACATGTGTTGTGGGAATACCTTTCTTTATGGGTGCATGTTCCATGGGTATAGCATGTATTTGGACATGTAACATTAGATTAGCATGTTTAACATGTACCACGGGAATACCACTTTTTTTCTTTTCCTTTTACTTACATTTATGACAGTACTATGTTTTTACTATGTGAATATCATCTTTTTGTACATATACCATGGGAATAACATGATTTCTTTGGACATATAGCATAATAGCACCATTATATTCTTTGAAGAAATATTGAGTACATGTGAATACCATTGAAAATAGTTTAACCATAATTGTATATCCCTGTACCATGGTAAAGCCACAGTACTTTTTGTAAGAGCAGTTACTTTCTGTCAGTGTGACTTCAGTAGAACATTTTATGTCGAAAGGAAACATGGCATCAGCACTTTAAATACGTGAATTAAAGAACAGGTGGTCTTAACTGACTGCAGCTCCACCTCCTCTGATTTACTGAACCACTCGTGCACAATTCTTTTGTCCTGCTCAAAACTGTAAAAAACTGACTCTTGAAGACTCAGGACTTATTTATATGAAGATGTTTGCATTCTATCAAATAGGGATGATTCCGTATTTTAAGGAATGGGTGGCAACCCTACTTTGGACTGCTGCTCTGAAATGATAGGCCTCATAGTTAACCCACGGTTAAAATTAAGTATACATCTCTATTGTAAACGTGCAAGTGTCTCAAGGCGTGTTGTAAAAGGTTTAAATTCTTTTAACTTGACATGCCATCTTTAAAACACTGCACTCATGGCACGAGACGCTGAAAATGCAGCAAGACATGTGAGAGCTTTCAAAGAATTCTAGTTTGTATGTTTGTATGAAAAAACAATTTCAAAGCACCGAAAAAACATGGCCTGCGCTCTGTGGACTCACCATGTGCATGCCAAGCAGCTGTCATTGCGATGTGAATGGGAACGCTAATGGATAGCTTTCTCCTGCTATTATAGACCTCTTTGTATTTTGGGAAGAAATACGGCCCAGACATTTTTATATACATAAAGATTCTCCCAAATGTCATTTCTGTCTCCACTTTGTCTTTATGACATGAGCAGTCAGAACATACGAACGTGAAATAAGCGAGACATTGTTTGGCTTTAGTGTTCTTTGTTGAGTGCCCGTTCTGAATGCAGTAAGAGTCTGTGTGTGTTATAGAGATGTATTTTAACCTCTACTCACAGGGCACTGCAGTTAACTGAGCAAGATCTAGGGAGATTTATTTATTGTTGAAGTGTAGGAGTGTGTAGGTGTGTGTGTGTGTGTGTGTGTGTGTGTGGTGGGCGTGTGTGTGTTTGTGCATTTACAAAAAGCCTGGATTGGATGCAGAAAAGACATTGAGAATTGTTGTTCTCCCCAGTGAAGGTTGTGTAGAGTTCTTCCCCCAGTGTTGTGGTTTGAGTTAACTTTGCTGATTTGCCCTGCAGCGAAACGTTACCCTAGAACAGCCAAACAGCATCTCATGAGAGACCAGGATGTGAGAATACACTCACACCACATTCTGCTTTTTTCAGAGAGGAGAAAGAGATGTCTATATGTGTGTGTGTGTGTGTGTGTGTGTGTGTGTGTGTGTGTGGCTTCATCAATAATCATAGCATATTTCATTTCTCTCTTGAAAACAGACGTGGTTGATAATGCAGGGTTATTAAAACATTTTTCATTGGGTTTTATTTATATTTGGTATATATTTATTTATTTTGAAAATGATTATTATTATTTTTTGTTTGTTTCAGTAGGATATTAGTTTTACATTTCAAAATAGATATTAAATTTCACAGATACTGATAACAAAGGTGGTGGAAAAGGCCAAAAGACTTTTAGCTAAAAACAAGACTGAAATACTAGATTATGGGAGAAAGGTGCCTCTGTTTGTTTCTTTGCAGTGTACTCAGCCGTACATGCTCGATTTAGTTAGGATTAGGGTGGGGGCAGGGTTAGGGCATCTGCTGCCTCTCAGGAACAAACTGAGATCCATTTGTACAATGAGCAAAATAGAACGGATATTCTTATTTTTAAATGTATGTGGTTCCAGCTCATAAATATGAAAAAAAGTTAACATCTGCATATATTTATTGCAGAGAACCGATTCATTAGTAAAACTGATATAATATCGGTTAGTGTTGGGTTCGAGTCCACGTCAATCGAGTCCGAGTCCAAAAGGGTCCAAATCAGACTCAACACTGAGTCTATAACAGGCCAAGTCGAGTCCTAGTCCGAATGAATCTGTTCATGAATTTGAATTAAAATTGTAACCATAAACTCAACAGCAATATTTTATGTTTATTTTAACCTTCACAACTAAGATAAACTATTTATATATAAATGCAACAAAAAACACCTCTGTTGCGTTTCATATATACATTTTATGATTAGTATCCTGCTGAACAAACTTCAAAGTGGTTTCAGAATGAAGTCTCCTTGGCTTTAGGTGTCTTATTGCATTCTGTTTGCATTTCAATTAGTTGGTGTTTTTTCCCCTCCGCTCAAACGTAGACTAAAGACAATGACAACTGCTTTAGTCATTACAACCAGCGTTATTATCATTATTTTGAATTTTTTGAATTTTCAAATTGTCCATTCAATATTGTTTAGTTTTATCTAAAATTATGGGTGAAATACATTTAATATAATTAATTAAATACATTTAATGTGTTTAATACATTTAATAAATGGTAATATTAAAACATGTAATAATGCCCGTAAAATGAAATACAACAACATAAAATAAAAACAGAAAAGATCAGATACCATTACAAATGTATTTTTATACTACTATACTTCTGTCATGTTCACCGTTGTCTTTGTTTTTGTGCTCTTATTTTGAAGTTCCTGTTTGTTCCTGTTTCCCTTTTGGTTTTTGTAGTCCCTTGTAGTTTTATTTTATGATTGGTTTTCCCCTGATTAGTTCTCTTTCCCTGATTGTTTCACCAGGTGTTCATCATTCCCTTGTTAGTCCCTTTATGTATTTAAGTCCTTGGTTTCCCTGTTTTCTGTGTTAGTTATTTAATGTTTTATATGGTTTGCGCTATGTTCCCTGTGGTTTTTCTTGTTCCTTGTTTTCCCTGGTTTTGTGCTAAATGAAAGCTTTGTCGTCACAACTGCACACCTTTCCTTTCAGTCCTCCCGGCTGCTGTGTAGCCTACTTCCTTAAAATCAAGATCAAATTTTTATGATAAAGTCTCCTTGGGCTGATTTTTGTCCTTTTCATAATATATTTAGTATGGACAATACTGTAGGTGAATAGAGACTTCTCCCCTCACTTGAGTTCTGCATTGTATTTCCTGACTTTTTTGCAGATGTAAAGCAAGTGCTAGCTTTACACGTAACACACAGAGGTTGTGCTACAAATATGTTATGGACTTTTTGTGATGGAACAATTTCCATCATGGTCTATTTCATTTGTCATATTTGTTTAAATATCCCTTATAGTGATACATAGTAAATTTGATTTTGTCTCAATATTGTCAACATCTTCAGTTAGAAATTACTTTCTAACACACAGTTGGGGAACATAGTTTTTTAAAGTGTACTTACATTGTTGTTGCATCTGGGTGAGAGTGAAAAAGCACGTCTGTGATATCTTTACCGTACACACAAACAGCACACACGCGTGGGTGAGCGGGAGTTAAAAAAGTATTTTGAAAGAGTGCGCTGCCGCTCTCAGCCAGAATAAGGACATACGTATATGCGTGAAAACTGCTGCGCAGTATCAAATACACTGAATGTATGATAGTACTAACTGTAGAGAGCACATCGATATGAAGACAAAGCCAAATCCAGAACATTTAGAGGCAATTTTTAAATCCCGGCCGGATGCTTTTTTCAGGTCTCAAAAAGAGGACATGTCTGGAAAAAAGAGGATGCACCCTATGTTACATTAGTTTTTGTTTGTTTGTTTGTTTGATTTTCACTGCATCACAAATGTCATGGACTTGGGGAAAAAAAATAGAGTCCGAAAGGCTCGAGTCCGCATCAAGTCAGAGTAAAAATGCATCCGAGAATCATGCAAAAATCATCTCTTTCTCCAACCGAAAGACTTTCAATTCCTCCTGTCGCAAATTGCTCCATTAATGATCTTCGTCAAGCCTTCTGTAAATCCGGCATCCATTTCACACGAAGAGCCACTAAAGGGCCAACCCACATCTTAATCAGCCAGTAGACTAGAGGTAGCTGCCAGTGCTTCCTCATCCACCCTCTTACCGACCGGCTGACTACAACAGATGCACGCTGTAGTTCTGCCCGCGCTTCGTCACTAACAGGCGCTGGCCATGTCAAATTCAACCCTCTCTACTGTTCCCCCATTCTATCTAAATCCATCCGTCTCCAGAGCAGACTTAAATCCAACGTCATCCTCACAAATAGCTTCCGCTAAATTCATTCCTTCTACCACATCAAACCAGCCCAAACCCCAGATCAGGACGAAGCATGAGGCTGCCTCCGCAATTGGTGCCTCCTCTTCCTTTTCCCTGCTTTCTGTCTCATATGTTAATGCTATCCAAACCATCCATGGTGCGGACTGGAGCGTGAGGCTGCCTCCGCAAATGGTCCCACACCCTTCTTTCCCACCCTTCATTTCCACCTCACTCTTTTTCTTCCATTACTGCTAACCAAAACATCTACGGAGCTGACCTAACCACGAGGCTTCCTCTGCAAATGGTACCCTCCCCTGTCCAGCCTCCCTCCAATCCTATCCAAGCTCCGATATCATCAACTCATCTCCCAGCATTCACACTCTCATCTGCCACTTCCCTTTATGCACCTCTCCACTCAGTTGCCATGGATCCCCCACCAGTTTCAGCTCACCTCTGTGCTCAGATCCTAGCAGGTGTGGACATTGATCTTTCTTCCCTTCTCTCTTTGGTTCCTGCAAATGAATCCTATTGCTCCCTGGACTGTGGATTTATTACTATTAACCTTTTAAAATTCTGGATCCAACTGCACACTCACTTTAATTTAGCCAAATTCTTTGTTGCTTTCAGTAGATTTACAGAGATAATATGTATTTCTTCACCTACCACAGGCTCTTTTCAGCAAAATGTGCAGCTAGGATTGCTCAGTGGAAACAATGCCCTCACTGGGGAACCCTTGAATTAGAGCTATACAACCAAGTTTTTCTGGGTTGCCATAGAATATTGTGTGCATTATGCAGGTCCATCATAAATATTCATCTTGTTCCTTATTCAACCCCGCATCCCAAATCCAATCAGAAACACCTCAACTCACCAATTCCACCTCGCAATTTCCGCAGTCTAGGTGTGGTTCCACAAGACCAGATGTAAAATCTATTTCAGGCAAACAACTATATTGAACAACTTCAATAATTAAGGCTACATCAGACATATATGTTGTTTTTTGCGTATGTAATTTCTGTGGCGGAGCTCGAGCTTCCTGTATGCAGCTCTTCGGCAAGCTCCAATAAAGGCTTAAGAAAATATCTATCGTCTCCCATTATTGTCTCATCATTAGCTCTCAAACTTGCAAATCATCCTGAAAAATATTTCAAACGGTATCTCTTTTCAGGCCTAAAATAAGGTTTCAACCCTGGGTTGGCGAGTCTGCCAACCACTAGCCTTATATGTATCAACCTTCAGTCTGCTATAGCTGAACTGGAAACCGTTGATACCCTTATTTCCAACAAAAGTGGATTCCGGTTTCATGATTGGCCCATTTAACTAGAAACGTCTCATCATAGATCTCTCCACCCCCACAGCAGCCCTCATCCGAGTATTATCAGCATCATTCCTCTAGAAGAATTTTCTCTTCACTACCACAACATAAGTCAAGCAATCCACCTCATTAAAAATGCCTGCCACGGAGCCTGGTTAGCATAAGTGGACATAACCTCAGCCTTTAAATTCATGCCCATTCACCCAGATGTTTGGCATCTGTTTAGAATTCATTGGTGGAAAAAAATATTTTTACCAGTCCGCTTGACCTATGGCTGCAAAAGCAGCTCCAAAATTATTGATTTACTATCTGAAGCACTTGACTGGATTTTGCAAAACAACTATGCGGTCCCTTACCTTGACAATTTTCTCAACATTTTCCCAAGCTATTTCCCCCTGCAGCTGTCCAAAAAGTCTTCAAAAATCTAGGAGTCCCTCTGTCCTCTGAAAAAACATTAGGCCCTTCTACATCTCTAGAGTTCCTCGGCATTATCATTGACTCCTCAAAATTCCAAGCTTCACTACCTAAAGACAAAATAGATATGATAATTGCTATCTCCTCACAATTGCTAGAACCAACCCATTGCAGCAAATGTGACCTACTCTCCCTGCTGGGCCACTTAAACTTTGCCATGCACATAGTGCCCCAAGGATGCCCTTTTATATCCCACTTGCTGTCTCTCACATCTCTCATCCCAGGCCTTGATGATCATCTGTCCCTAAGCTCCTTCTGCCGTGCTGATCTGAATCTTTTCATCATGTTTCTCCAACGGTGGAATAGGCTGACTTTCTTCTACAGTGACATCCTGTCTTTACAGTGTGTTTACTGATGCCACTCCCTCCGTGGGTTTTGGAGGTTATTACAAAGGAAGCTAGTTCACTTCAATTTGGCCACCCGAGTTCTCTGTTCCCACCCCCTCAGCCAGTTCCTCAGCCCTTTACAAGCTTTACCACATTGTCATCACTGCTCATTTATGGGGACACGAATGGTCCTCTAAGAGCATAATATTCCATTGTGACAATATGGCCACTGTCCAATGCATCAACAAAGGCTGTTCAAATTCCCACAAAATCATGCCCCTTTTGAGGCTACTTATTTGACTAAAATATATCAACTAGTATATCAACTAAATTGCTGATGCTCTGTCTCGCTTTCTTTTTCAGAAATTCACAGCATTGGCCCCAGATGCAGACCAAACTCCAACCCCAGTACTTCCATATTCAGAGTTAATATTCTTGTAACTCCCCGTTTAAACTTCTGCATTCCATAACCTTAGACTCCATCATTAATGCTGTTTCCCCTAGGACTTTAAAATCATACTGGACTGTGTGGGGAGCATTTAAGCAATTCCACCCAGCTTACCAATCAGCCTTTTCCTGAATTGTCCTTACTCTCAATATCCTCATTCATCACTTACTTAAGCCATGTAAAATCTACCCAAACTGGTATCATCAGAGTTTACTTTAGCAGCATCAAATTCTTCAAATTGATTTTTGGCCTTGAAATTTGCAGACCTCCCTCCTAATCAAAGGAATTAAAAAAAAAAAAAAAACTTGCCATAACAACTTCCAAATTTGATCCAGCCATCCATCCAACCTTCTCCAACCTCCAAATATTAGACCATGAAACCATCCGCTTCCTCATCAAACATAGTAAAACTGATCAATCAAAAATAGGCCATTTCGTCAACATTTTCATCTTACCTACCCCAATCCATCCATATCAAACCTTGTCCATCTTCCTGTCTTTCAGAAGTACTCCTATCTCCTATCCTCTTTGAAAAAAATAGACCAGTATCTAGGCACTAGATCCAGAAAAACCTAAAATACGTCCTCACCCGCTCCGGTTTCCCAGCCCATATGTTTTCCTCACACTCCTTCTGCATCAGAGCTGCAACCACTGCCGCACAGAAAGGTTTCCCGATCATCAAATTAAACAGCTTTGGAGATGGTCCTCAGAAACCTTCCATTAGTACATCAGAACTGACCTTGCACACATCAAACAAACACACCTCTCGCCTCTTTTTAAGTAGCATATACCTACACTCCCCCATCATGTATTCACTTCGACCTCCTACTCCGCACTGCTGTGCAAATCCCCTCCAAATAATCTGGATGATGTGTTGGTTCTCCCTTTTGAACATTTGAACGATCTGATCAATGACTCTCCCATTCGAATCGTAGTGCGAGCCCTCCCATCCGGATATAGTGTGAGCTGTATTTTTTTTATATATATATTCAGATTGCAGTGTGGGCTCTCCTGTTTAAACGCAGTGTGAGCCCCCTGTTTGGACTGTAGTGTGGGCTCTCCCTTTCTGAAATGCTGTGTGATCCTTCTTGTGCTTAAATCATGGGGATCTCCTGTTTGGATTGCAGTGTGAGCTCTCCTCATCTGGACCTTGTTACGGAAGGTAGTGGACCCTAGACTCACTGGCACATTGAAGGCCCTCGCTTTGGGGGGAATTTGAAGCTCTAAGTGACTCATATCATGGTTACCACTACCCATCATTGGAAGTTACCCGGGTGTCACCGGGCCTGCTCCTTTGGGTTTAGAAACGTCCCTTCATTCTGTGACATAAGTGAGCTTCACACTTCCAAATTCCTGGACTCCCATGTCATAGTTGCGTGGAGAATGTTGATTCACCTTCAATACCTAATCCTCAGTCCAAGCTGATATTGCCACAGCAGTGCCTTCCCAAAGCTTGAGGCCGCTGAGACTGTACTTCTTTATCTTCTGATACTGACACAGTGGTTACCTTCCGAATTGTCAATACTGCTTGTGCCGTTCCCTATGTATTCCCTGCAGGAGTCATTACCCTCAAATACTAAACATATATATTTATAAATTCACTCTAGTTTCGAGTCACCTCCTCAAGCTCCTCCATTGCGGACAGCAAGCCAAACCAGTTTTACCATCTACACTGAAGATTATAGGGGTGTGCGAACTCGTAAATTGTTGATTATTTCCATTGATGCTGAATATTTTATGCAATTAATTTAAATTAATTCACATTTACACATTTGCATTCAAATATTTATTTTGTGTGGGGTGTATGCATGCCATTTTGTTTATGCATGCCACACAACCAAAACATCAGTAAATCAAGACAAAACATGCTGAAATGAACAACTTCACATTTATCCTCTTAGCAGCATGTACTGTAAAACAAAACAGTTGTGAAAATATTGAATAAATTATACAAAGAAAGCAGGCAATGGGCATGTTTTTGATTGGTTACAATACTGAACCACTGCTAAAATGCACTGAAAATAGAAAATTTGATGCAGTTAGAGTAGACCTAAAAAGAATGCTGTAATTCACTATTTTCACAATACGTTAATTGTGGCAGCTGTAATGGTAATCTTGATTATTTAGTTATCAATTAATTGTGCAGACCTACGTAAAGCTTTATATAATGCAAAACTACTTTCAAAGTTAGATCAGATGAGACCATCCATTATTGATGAAAATACTGTATAAAAACAAATGAAGTAATTTGATCTTTATTTAGTTTTTGTTTGTATTGTAGTGCACATATAATATTTGGTAAAAATGTCCTTCTTTTGGTCTTCTCCTGTTTTTATTTTTGTTTTAGGTAAATATGTTCATATTGCTAGTTTACATCCTTGTAATAGTTTTCTGTTATGAGATTAATCTTGATGCTGACCACTTTCTCTGTCTCTGTCTCTCTCTGTGTGTGGTTGTGTCTGCAGCTCTTGGCATATGGAGGCAGTTTGGTTTATAGCATCTCTTCTGACACCGAAAGCAAAGATAGCCCTGTTCATATCGCCAGCGCTCCTGATGTCATTATAGAGGTACGTCTGTCCAATCACATTTCACACCCAAAACTTTCCCTGCTAACACATTTATGCTAAGTTTAGTTAAACAAAGTGAAATAAATGGTTTCTGTAAACTCTCTTGAACTGTGAAAGGCTGCTTATGGTTGGGCTAGCATGACTTAGGACTTCCATTTTGAAATAAGTAGATGATTGCGTTAGACTTCTGTTAGAGAAAGTTTCTTAGGAAAGAAAACTTGATTTAGTGTGAATATGTATATGAAAAATATAGCATAAAAATAAATAACTGAAATAATCATGTCCCGTCTCAAATGTAAATTCTGTAATTAGGTGAATGTTCCAATCATCTGAGCTTGAAAAGCAAAAGCTTGATTTACCACCTTCATGTTTTAGTGAATCTGTGTCAGTAGGGGACAGTTGGCGTAACTCCAGCTGTACAGACAACATGCCTCATCAAACCAACGAGAGCATCAGCTCAGCCTTCCACAGATGACGTGCTTTTGCTCTCAAAGACAGCTGAGCGAACACAACAGAATGCAGGGATATCGAGACACGTTTTTCAAAGTTTCAAACAATATTTAAATTGACACAGCATCTTAAAAACAGCATTTTTGACTAGAGATGCTGAAAACTAGCAAAACGTGACGCAACCAAAGTGAGATGCTCTACAAGTGTTCGTCTGACTCATGAGTACATAGACCAATTAAAAATATTGCAGATTGAATAAGACCAATAAAAATAAAAACTAGATTGTGACTTGTCAAGTCACTTTTTCAAAATGTGTAATGCTTTAATTGTCTACTGCCACATTATACATGTATATGATGTTATGCATTTGAATTATCTGAATTATGATTTGTATATTATATTAATAATTTATAATTATTTTAGATTATATAGTAAATTATATTTCTCAGTAAATAATGAATTTTCACTTTTAAATGAATTTCATTAAAATGAAATCCCTAAAATATAGACTTACTAGAAATGTCTCAGATAATTTATGGTGCCTTGAAAAAGTACTCAGACCTTAAACACATGTCTCATTTTACTGAATTAAGAATACAGTTGTACATACGCTACATGGCCAAAAGTTTGTGTACACCTTCTGAATTAACAGGTTGGACTACTTCAGCTTCAGCCATTATTAACAGGTTCATAAAACAAGCGTACAGTAATGTAGAAATGATTTACTGAGTCCGGTGTAGAAGAACTTCACATGTCCAGATCTGAACCCTGTTGTGTACTTTACCCCAAAAGACTGATACAGGTCATTGATTCAAGAAAACCTCACCTTTATTCACTGAACACCTCGACTGATCGTGTGACAGTTGTTGTACAGTCTTGGCAAAGTCACTAAACAAAAAGATGTTTACACATTTTATGAAATGGTCGGGGGGTTTTTTGGGGGGTGGCGAGGGGGGGGGGGTTGTCTGGAATATGTCTGATTTGTCTGTGTAGATGTGCATCTGGATTAGTTTAAAAGTGAAGCTGTTTATGCATATGTGCGTGTGCTTGCAAGTGTGAGTATGTGTATTTGTATGGGTTTATGTTGTGCGCAGCTGTGTTTATGTCTGTTCAATCCTTTTCACAAGCACACAGAAATGTTTACGTCCGCATGTGTCTAAAAGCATTTGTGAATATGCATTTATGTACCTGTTTGTGTGCAAGCAAGAATTTGTATACATTTGAGCCTGCTTTGCTTAGCCAACGCAAGTCATATTCTCCATTTATTTAGTCTCTACAGACACTCACTCTCCATTGATTTAAACATGCTGCGTTTAAGAACAATTTTGAGCTAAGCAAGTTTAGTCTCAGCTGGCCCATATTAACTCAAAAAATATTTTTTTCTGATTATATTTTGCTGCTTCCTCACAAATAAAAATAAAGCAAATAAGGTCCCTTTAATAGAGATCTCACCAATGTGCTCAGATTTGCCAAGACATCTGCAGTCTAAAGTCAAAGAAACATTTCTCATCAAATTCTCCCAAGACCAAATTATCTATGCTACACTGTCCACATTCATTTTATAGTGCAATGCTCATTTATTGGTCCAGATCTACGGTATTAAATCAGGGTTGATCATGACCGGTCAATCACAGTATAACCACTGGTCGATCTCGGATACTGAAATTTTGGTATTATGACAAAACTTCTTATAATGCATGGTAGATCTTACTAATGGCATGATGAAAAATTATATATCATTCTATAGAGGTGTGAGCACTCCTGTATTGAATTATTCAAAGCTGCATAAAAATGCAATTCACACAAGTTGCTTAAATACACCTTATCTACGATGAACATGTTTTCAGTTACTAAGTTATTTTTTTCCTCTGGTTAAATAATAATAATAAAAAAAGAGTTGATACTTCAATGAAACATAACTTACAACCCTGAGCAATACATTTTTTCTTGTTATTTTACTGCAGCCTTTGCACATGTCTCTTTACATGTGTGCTTGCAGAGCTGTGCTCATGTATATGACAGGTAATTATTGTCTCTTAAGCCCTGTTTTGCATGTGCATACCTCATTAACTCTGTACAAATATAGAGTCCAGCTCTCATAAATCCTCAATCTTCTAGCGGCACGTGTGTGTGTGTGTGTGTGTGTGTGTGCGTGCATGTCAATAAAGCGTGCTTTTCCTGGCAGTCGGTATGGTGGGGTGGTAAATAAACAAGTAGAATGAATCACATCTCATAATGCTCGTGGATGAGTCTGCTCGCAGTTTCAGAGCTGGGATAGATGGGTTACCTGTTATTGCATCAATGCACACACAACACAAACACACACACAATTCTTCACAATATATTATTTCATTTTTGTTCATATATCATTTAGTGCAATATTCCATATATAAAAAAATTTATAAAATCTCTCATCTTTCTTACACACACACACACACACACACACACACACACACAATGCCCACTCAATACATTAATCACACTTTACTCAACACAGACACTCATACAGGCACAAAAAAACACACAAACACACATCTAAATGAGAACACATCATAAACATTTATGTGTAAGAACAACCACTTTTTAGATTTTTAGAATTACAGTTAAAAAAAATCCAAGGTGACATTATTTTTTGACAGCTATGCACATTTTACCCACAAGTCTCAATACCACAATGCAAAATAATAATAATAATAATAATAATAAGTATATTGTAAAATCTTAATACATCATACATCACTGATTGTTCACTTACCATCTACCCAGACCTTGACATGAGGTCTTGTTAGGAGATGATCAACGTTATTTGCTTTAACTGTGAGTGGTCGTAATGTTTTGGCTCATAAGGACATTTTCTCGACTGATTTAGTTAAGAATCAACCCTTTATTTATGATGTTTTTTGTTTAGTTTTTTCAATTGAAGATGTCAACGAATGTCCTTAAAGGGAGGTTTTGTAATATTCAGCTCACTTTGTGTCCAAACTATAGTTAAATATGTACATTGTACACAAACACAGAAAGTATATAGTTTTTTGTTCATTGGCCAAAGTATTAGCAATTTCAAAATCTTAAAAGAATGATTCAGCCAAAAATGTAAATTATATCATGATGTTCCAAACCTGTATGACTTTAAAAGGAGATATAACGATATAAATATATTCCATATTTTTTCCATGAAATGAAGGTAATGGTTCCCAACATTCTGTGTTTCATGGAAGAAAGTCATAAAGGTTTGTAATGACATGAGGGTGAGTGAATAATGGCAAGATTTAAATTTTAGGGTTCTATTCCTAACTATCCCTTTAAGACAGCAAGCGAGAGAGATGGGGAGACATCAGGTGTGATAAAAGATGGACAGATGAAGAGGTTAATAGATTTCTCCCCTCTTTTAGGGTGGTGGACTGCGTTTGATTGACAGCAGGTCTGGGGTGACAGTGTATCCTTTCTCGGTATCTGAGCGGAGGATAGATCTGCTCCCGGAAAGCTTTCAGCATCACGCCTCAGAAATGCCTGTCAGTAAGAAGGACTTCCACTCTGTCCTCAACAACATCGAGCGTCTGCTCCTCAGGGCCTCCTACGCTCAGGAACACAGCACCATCTACAGGTCCTCTCTAGTACTGCTGGCTGCTCTGGGTTTCTGGAGCAGACAGAATGCGCGCGCACACACACACACACACACACACACACACACACACACACAAACACACACACCAAAGATCCATTTAATAATACTTTCTAAGAATAAATTGTGCCCACTGATAGTTTATTTGCATGTGTTGTCTGTGTTGTTGTTGTACCCGATACACTAAATGGATTCCAAATCAGGTAACAGTGCAAACACTCCCCAAAATTGTTTGCTGAACCCAATAGAGCGCAAAGTAAAATCCCATTCGTTTTTTGTTTTGTTTTTCATAAGGGAATTTCATTTTAACAATAGCTTATAAATCTTTAAAGACAGACTTACTGTGAGCTCTGAGGTTGTATATAGATGGTATATTCTTGTGTTGAAGACATTAGTCCACGTATAAAATAAAAAAAAAAAAAAGTTTAATAACGGAATTTGGAAAAGAACTAAACTACCCATGATCCTGAAGAGAAAGATCCACCAATTAGTTGTGGACTATATTTGTGCAGAGCATTTCTCGGTCTCACAACAAAAATATGTTGAACACAAAGATATTTTAAAGGAGATATGATGTGTTTTGTCCATACAGTGCAATGCACGTCAATGAGGCCCAACACTTTCAAGTTCCAAAAAGGACATAAAGGCATCATAAATGTAATCCAGTGGTTTATTGTTCTGAAGCGATCGGTTTTGGGTAAGAACAGACCAAAATGATACTCCTTGTTCACTATACATCTTGACATCTTCCATCTCGTGGTCATGATTTCAACCTTGTTTAATGATTAAATCACTGGATAACTTTTATGATGCTTTTATGTTTTTTTCTTTTTTTTTCTTTTTTTTATAGTATTGTACCCCCATTGACTTGTGTAGGATTTTCAACTGACATACCATACACAAAAATGGTGCAACTGTTTAGTGAATTCACCCCGATGATTTGACTGAAACCATTTGTCTCTCTCTCTCTCAGGTTGGGTACAGTGAGCATGAGTGTTGCGTCTCAGGACTTTCGCAGTGGCATTCACGCCCATGCTGTGGAAGTGTGTCAGTGTCCTCATGGATACGACGGCACGTCTTGTGAGGTAAGCAAGAAAAATGAAGCTACATAAAATGGACAGTAAACAATTGGGTAGTCTTTTACTGAAAAGCTGTGAAGTCGACACATGAGTCGAAAGTGTCATAGAAGCACCTCAAAATGTTGTGGTTGTGTTTTTCATCTCACATTTCCCTTTTATGACTATTAGTTAGGTTTAGGGTTCATGTTTAGAATAGGGAGGTCGGTTTTGTTCATTAAAACTCTAAAAAGCATTACTTTTCTGACTGGAGGCTTAGTTTTAATCTGGAATGTTTTTGCTATATTAAGAGCAAATTAAATAGACAGCATGAAAAGTGCCAATTGAAAGCAAATATTTTTATTCGGAATGACATACAACAAAGGCAGAAATGACTAATGTGTTTTTTTCCAGATTAGTCGGGATAAGCAAATAAATAAATACAATTATTGAATAAATATAAAGGTCCACAGCTACAAGCTATTTATAAGTTAAAGTCAATCAACACTTTTGGAAAAGGACTTAAAGAACATTAAAGGTGCTTTAAGCCATTTTAGCCATTCTAATTTCCAGGAGACTGAGCCGTTGATTTAGCCAGAATCCCTATTTCCAAAACACCACACCAATACGGGTAAAACCGACACAAAGCATGTTCCCACGGTGGTCAATCACAACAGTAATGAAATAGTGCCCTCAACTGACAAATTATAAATCAGAATATGGCATTAAGCCTCAATAATTTGCTGCAATGTCAACACTATGAAAACGGCCGAACTGATGACAGACAGAAAGATCCTCAGACGCCGTCTGATTGGCTACAGAATTAATATGTCCACGGTCTACGAATATATATATATATATATATATATATATATATATTTATAAATTTACTATAAATTCTAAATGGCAGATCTAAGTGAAGATCTTAATTAGGGTGGCAACATAAAAATTGAACAAATAAATTCACACCAAATAAAACGTGTTAGTTCACCCAAAAAATGAAAATTCTCTCACGACTGACTCATCTTTAAGCCATCCCAGATGTGTATGACTTTCCTTCTTCAGCAGAACTGAAGCTCTGTATTTCAGCTCTGTATGTCTATACAATAATAGTAATAATCAGGTTCCATTAGACAGCAGGCTGTTTGACGGTCCAAAAGTCATGTTTAGGCAGCATAAAAGTCATCCACACGACACCAGTCGATCAATGAATATTTTCTGAAGCAAACCGATAGGTTGTTGTAAAAAAAAAATTTTTAACTTTAAATAAAAAAGCTTCCTGCCACCAGTCGACAGATCACGGAGTTGTGGAACTAACCTCATGCGAGAGTTAGGTCATTTCAAAAAGCAGTACAGTGCTGAACGGAAGCAACGATTTAAAGTTAAAAACGGTTTAATTATTGATTTGTTTCTTACACAAACCTATCTGCAACCTATTTGCATTAGAATACATTCATTGTTCGACTGGAGTCGTGTCTTTTATGCTTTTATTACTTTTATGCTGAGTAAACATGAATTTTGGACCATCAAACAGCCGGCTGTCTAATGGAACCTGATTACTATTATTGTTATTATTATATAGACATACATTATTATATAGACTTATTGTATAGACATACAGAGCTTCAGTTCTGCTGAAGAAGGAAAGTCATACACATCTGGGATTGTTTAAAGATGAGTCAGTCATGAGTCACGGTATGTCAAAAGCGATCGTCCCGTTAATGCCCCTCGCGCGGCGTTTGGATTGACCCTATCTTGGCTTTCACTTCTCAATCTATCGCACTGGCTGGCCAGGACCATCCGACTCGGCTATTCAATTCAATACGCCTGGCTCCTGCCTCGTTTCAGTGGTGTTCGCTCCACTTCCGTGCACGGCGAGAAAGCCAGAGCCTTACGAGCAGAGATCACGACACTGCTCCTCAAGGATGCGATAGAGCCTGTCCCTCCAGCTGAGATGGTACCTACTTCATCGTACCCAAAAAAAAGCATCGGGTTGCGACCAATCTTGGACCTGTGAGTTCTCAACCGGGCCTTACACAGACTCCCATTCAAAATGCTCCCACAGAAACATATTCTTACCTGCGTTCGACAGCTAGATTGGTTCGCGGCGGTAGACCTGAAGGACGCGTACTTCCACATTTCCATTCTGCCTAGACACCGACCCTTCTTATGGTTCGCGTTCGACGGCCAGGCATATCAGTACATGATCTTCCCCTTCGGCCTGTCCCTGTCCCCTCGTGTCTTCACGAAGATCGCAGAGGCAGCTCTTGATCTGCAAAGGGAAGTGGGTATCCGCATACTCAACTACCTCGATGACTGGCTCATCCTGGCTCACTCTCGAGAGTTACTGTGTGCTCACAGGGACCAGGTGCTCAGGCACCTCAGTCGTCTAGGGCTTCAGGTCAACTGGGTAAAGAGCAAGCTTGTCCCGGTTCAGAGCATCACTTTTCTCTGCATGGAGTTAGACTCAGTCACAATGACAGCGCGTCTCACCAACAAGCGCGCTCAGTCAGTGCTCAGGTGCCTCGCTCTCTTCGAGCCCAGCACAGCGGTTCCTCTAAAACAATTTCAGAGGCTCCTGGGGTATATGGCATCCTCAGTTGCAGCCGCGCCGCTTGGGTTGATGCATATGAGACCACTTCTGCACTGATAACAGACTCGAGTCCCAAGATGGGCATGGCGTCACGGCAGATACCGTGTGACAATCACCCCTTCTTGCGATCAGACTTTCAACCCTTGGACAGACCTCTGCTTCTGCGGACCAGAGTCCCCTTGCAGCAGGTGTCCAAATGTCTTGACAGAGTTGGGGCGCCGAGTGCAATGGGCATGCTGCCGTTGGCCTCTGGACAGGACCCCGGCAGCGTTGGCACATCAACTGCCTAGAGTTGTTGGCTGTATCTCTTGCCCTACGGAGGTTTCTCCCACTAATCCGGGGCAAGCATGTCTTGATCCGTTCAGACAGCTCTGCGATGGTAGCATACATAAATCGCCAAGGCTGCGTGCACTCTCGTCATTTGTCAGAATCTCCTCCTTTGGAGTCAGCCGCGACTCAGGTTGCTGCGAGCCACTCAAATCCCTGGCAACCTCAACACAACAGTGGACGCGCGGTTGCGGCAGGTTTCGCCCAGCGGAGAGTGGAGGCTCCACCCCCAGGTGGTCCAGCTGATATGGGACCAATTCGGCAAGGCACAGATAGATCTCTTTGCCTCCCAAGACAAATTCTACTCCCTGTTCTGGTACTCCCTGACAGGAGCTCCTCTCAAGACGAATTGGTGTTCTTCTCGAGCCGAAGACCCGCAGAGGTGCACAGTCAGTGCTTTCATTCCTGCAGGAGAGGCTGGAATGGAGGCTGTCCCCCTCAACCTTGAAGGTTTATGTAGCTGCTTTTGCAGCCCACCATGACGCAGTAGATGGCAAGTCCCTAGGTAAGCAAGACTTGATTATCAGGTTCCTGATAGGCGCCCGGACACTGAGCCCTCCCCGGCCTAGCCTGTTCCCCTCTTGGGATCTCATAGTGGTCCTCTTGGGCCTTCAGAGACCCCCCTTCGAGCTGCTTGATTCAGTTGAGCTCAAGGCCCTCTCCCTGAAGATGGCCCTCTTGATCGCGTTAGCCTCCATAAAGAGGGTTGGGGACCTGCATGCGTTCTCTGTCAGCGAAAACTGCCTGGAGTTCGGTCCGGCACAAACTCTCGTTATCCTGAGGCCACGACCGGGCTATGTCCCCAAGGTTCCTACGACCCCCTTCAGGGACCAGTTTGTGAGCCTGCAAGCAAGCTGCTCCGGGAGTATGCAGACCCAGCCTTCTCATTGCTGTATCTGGTACATGCTTTTCATATCTATTTGGACTGCATGCAGAGCTCTAGATGTTCTGAGCAGCTCTTTGTCTGCTTCGGCGGACGGCGGAAAGGGAACGGCGTCTCCAAACAGAGGTTAGCTCACTGGGTTGTTGATGCCATTTCCTTAGTTCTAGTTCCCATGGCACCTCCTTAGCAGACGTTTGCAGAGCAGCGGGCTGGGCAACACACAATGCCTTTGCCAGATTTTACAATCTCAGGATTGAGTCAGTCTCGTCCCGTGTTTTGTCTGGTCCGAGCTGGTACAACTCGGTAACGCGGCACAACCGACTGGGTGCACAAAGCGCGCCATTCACCAAGTTGATCCAGTGCGCCTTCTATCCCAGGTTAGCCACGAAGCATGTTCCCTGAATGTTCTCCTCCCTAGCCTTCTGGCCGGTGAATTCAGCAGAGCAATTCGCGGCCAGACCCAATATGAGTCACAGGTGCTCTGTAATTGGGTCGTGCTCCACAGGCTTAGTTCCCTTTTCAGGCAAACTCCCCGTGATGTATTTCCCCCGGTACGGTCCCCCTGTCGGCGGACTTGCGTTTCCCTTGGGCAGCCCCGCTGCCCCAGTTGCCGTACTTGTAGAGTCCCCCCTCATTAGGCTGGACCTACCACCGCGTCATTTCCCACGTACGGCTTCACAACCTTCGTGGGGATTTTGCCACATGTTACCTCCCCCTAGACTGGCCAGGATGTGGCCTCCGCAGGGTCTTTTCCCCCTGAAAGAATAGGACCGGGAATGACCGCCTTCCCCGACGCATTACATAGCTTAAAGATAGCCCCAGCTGCTTCAGGTCTGTATGTGACATCCCTTTGGGGGAATTGGGAAGGGCTACGTGCAGCCGACACAGTTGCCTCTAGCATGCAGTAGCCTGCTTGCACCTGTCTCGATAGTTCACGTAACACGGTCAGTGCGTGACGTTTTTAGATGGGACCCCTTGTGTCACTTCATTCAACACAACGTCAAGTGAGTGACAGAAGGGGAACATCATGGTTACTGATGTAACATTGTGTCCCCTCTTTACACCACTGTAAATGGCACCGTACTTCCCTTTAAGATTAAGATTTAAGATTCAACTTTATTGTCATTGTGCAGAGTTCTCTACAATGCAGAGAACAGGTCCAATTGTTTTTGCATATCCCAACTAAGCTGGGAACAGGTCCACAGGTCCAGTTGTTTTTGCATATCCCAACTAAGCTGGGGTCAGAGCGCAGAGCCAGCTATGAAACAGCACCCCTGGAGCAGATAGGGTCAAGGTACCACCCAACAGTGGTATGCTGGGGCTTGATGGTGCTGGGGCTTGAACCCCCAACCTTTCGGTCAGTAACCCAGAGCCTTAACCGCTGAGCCACCACTGGCCCTTATACTCATATGTCCGGGGCAGGGCATGCAAATTCTGTCTGCCAACTTGACATTGGCCTTTTGTCAGGTTCAGAGGAACGTTTGGTGTCCCAGGGAGACCCTTTGTGTCACTTCATTTGACACGTCTCGTTCCTTCCCTCGGAGAACAAGAGGAGGTTACAACAGTAACCATGACGTTTTTCATATCAATCATCATATGTGTTTTTAATATTTTTATCTTGTGTTTATCTTTCACTGTGGCTCTTTTTAAAATTGTGCCTTTCATGTGTTGAACATATCCAATGTTCAATGGAAATTATTTATTGTTAGAACAGTAAACACACTTTTGTACCCCTTTGTACATTTTTTAAGCAATCCTAAGTAAAAAAGTGATGACAAAATAAGGTAAGTTGCAAAATATAGGCCTAAAATGTTTTCGTTATAATCAGTCAAACATTTTCATATCGTTGCATTTCATTTAAAAAAAGATGATGTAGTGGCTTTGGTGAATCATTTGTTTGAACTGGTAGAATATCTGAACGAGTCTATACACTAAAATGAATTACACTTCAAACACTACATATACTGGAAGTGTAGTCGTGAATTGTTTATTTTAATTGGTTCATTTGCATGAACTGCAACAAACTGATTTATTAAGAATGTTTTTTATACTGCCAATGCAATATAACAAAAGCAATGTAGTGTTTTGTCATGTTACACCATTATTTGTTGGAAAAATTAGCTATACATTACTGTGAAACAGTTGCACTATTGACACGCTACTGTGTAAGGTAATTACTGTAAGTTACTGTAGTAGCTGTTTTTAATTTGTTACTTCTCAACACTCATGATGCAGTGACATCCTTCGAGGATTTAGTGCCACAAACCTGTCAAACTAGTTCTTCTCTGCAGACAGTTATTGTTGCAGCTCAGTACCTTCCAGCGGACTGATTAAAAAAAACTTCTCCTTCTCTGTATTTTCAGGAGTCTGTTTCATAGGTACACCTCCTGAGACAAATCGTGATCACATTGTATTAACAGTGGGATTTATTCTGTAGCTGTTTGTTTCAGGGCTCCTGTTCTGAAGTTGTATATGTGTATGTGTTATTGAAGTTTGGATCAGCACCAGGTGTGGCTGACTATATTGAATCAGTGGGATATGCTTTTTATCTTTGCATAAGTGTCTCTTCTATTAAAGCTGCAGTGGCTATTGATTTCTGAGTTAGCAGTTTTTATGCTGATGGGAGCAGGTAATCATGCTGGCCAAGAGGGACACACAATGAGACACTCTGTTCATCAAAAGCGCTTCTGACATCACCAAAACACCTAGCACACTCACACACATAGGCTAAGCATAGAATTCTGATGTTTAATGTATACTGCGTACAGACTTACCCAAACCCCACACCTGAAAGATAACTAACCCTAAACCTAACCCATTTTAAAAAATGTTCTCCTATTGAGGAGATCCCCAAGTTTCAAAAAGAGAGGTTTTGTCTGATTTAGAACTTCTCCAGAACTCCTTGATACAAAAGATATGTACTTTCATGGACAAACACAGCAACCCTACACCTAAAACTGTTTTATTTTGACATAATTTAATACTTGAATAATATGTATATACACTCACCGGCCACTTTATTAGGTACACCTGTACATCTACTTATTTAGTAACAAGCGATAGCAAGACAAATAGATCCAAATGCAGAGGAACCAAAGATTTCACAGATAAGTTGCAAAATATAGAATGTTAAATGTGAGCAGTCACGAGGATCCTGGCACCAGCTAAAGCAGCGGGGAGAGATGACAGAGAAGCGCGGGCACTGAATGTTGTGGCCACGTCTGGGGCAATCCGTGAAGAGTGTGTTTGTAGGATGAGTGTGTGCATTGTGGAAGTCAGGAACAGATTCGGAACAGAAATGGCCAGATATAACTCCCGACAAACGGGCAGAGACGAGGTATCCGTGTATGACCAGCTGACACAGAGTAAAACTGGAAGGCAACCACACACCAGACACATGGGCAACCAACAGATAGAGATAGGACCAATTAGACAATTAGAGAGTGAGGTTAGTACTCAACAATCCAGCAAAGATACCGAAAACACGAAGGGCTTAAGAAGGAAGTGCATTAGGAAAGAACAGGTGTTGCTCGGCACACAATCAGTGGCATAATCAGCGTTCCCCCGGGAACAATAATTGTTCCCATGGAAACGCCGATAATCTCTGCCAGCAACGCCTGTGAGATAGGAGGTAGAGAAAATGACAAAACATGCTAAACAAACCAGCAAACTCACCAGAGCTATGACATATTCATGCGATTATCTAATCAGCCAATCGTGTGGCAGCAGTGTAATGTATAAAATCATGCAGATATGGGTTAGGAGCTTCAGTTAACATCAACCATCATAATGGGTAACAAATATGATCTCAGTGATTTAGACCGTGGCATGATTGTTAGTGCCAGATAGACTGGTTTAAATGTATACAGAATATATATATATATTTCACAAAAGCATTTGTTTTAAGATTGTTATTTATATCTTCAGCTTTAGTGTGTCAATAGGAAATATAAATGTTAACTTCCAAACATTTCATTTGCAAGTAGAAAAGATTAGAATAGAAGAACAGGGAGCCCTTCCAGATGTCATGGCCATGCCCCTAGGAGAATAGCATTAAGAGATGCTGTTCTTATAACCACAATTATACAGTGTGGTTATCTGAGTTACTGTAGACTTTGTCATTCAAACCAGTCTGGTCATTCTCTGTTGATCTCTCTCATCAACAAAACATTTCCATCCACAGAACTGATGCTCACTGGGTGTTTTTTTGTTTTTGGCACCATTCTGAGTAAATTCTAGAAACTGTTGTGTGTGGAAATCCCAGAAATACTCAAACCAGCCCATCTGACACCAACAACCATCAATGTGATTATCTAATCATCCAATCGTGTGGCAGCAGTGCATAAAATCATGCAGATACAGGTCAGGAGCTTCAGTTAATGTTCACACCATTCGGAATGGGGAAAAAAGTAAGAAAGATTCCTGAGAAATGCAAGCTTGTAATACCAACTGTTTACTCCAGAGGGCAGTAAGTGAAATTTCAACATTCTTGCGTCAAAACACTTGATGGTGCGCAAATGTGATCTAAGGAATCTCAAGATGTGTTTAAAGATTGAGTATTAAACTATATTTAACTTGACACAGTGACCTAAATATTTTGTTTATGACACAATGCACCTGAGACGCTACACAAGCATGTCTGACGCAGGTGTGTATATATATATATATATATAATTAAACCCCCTTCCATTTACCTTCAGACAATTATTTGTCTAAACAT
Source organism: Moxostoma hubbsi (assembly GCA_032164185.1). Classification (NCBI taxonomy): domain Eukaryota; kingdom Metazoa; phylum Chordata; class Actinopteri; order Cypriniformes; family Catostomidae; genus Moxostoma; species Moxostoma hubbsi. The sequence continues at coordinate 2,345,629 of JAVLUX010000031.1, read as the reverse complement.
GCAGGCAGAAAATAACTTACACAAGTAAGGTGATGATAATAATCACTGAAATTTAAATCATGGTTTGAGGTGAAATGTGTTTTTGTATTATTTTATGTTTTAATCACAGATGTATAGGCTGCAGAGTTGCGTTCACAATAAACTGTTCTGTGGAAATAAAGTGAACTGAACTCAAAACACTTCCTGAACTGATGTCTGAGGTCAACTGATGCATTCATAGATGATGCTGTTCTTGCAACAACAAAAAAAATCAGAAACAAAGAAAGACTGAGAATCTTTTTCATGCGCATGTTCCTCGAGACTGCACGTCTCTGTAAAAACAGCGTGTCATACATGTGCATAGACGGCTTTTCTGTCATCTGTTCATAATAATATAATAAAGTGTTTCTTCAAGTTTCTTCTTTGTGTTTACGGGCAAATGATTTGTAATATTAATTTGATAATAATAATGGCCTAATAATAATAATAATTGAATACATTAATGGGAAAATGAGCCAAATATCGTCTTGACGTGGTCAAAGGCATCGGCTATTGGCGATCACTCTGACTATCATCGATCCCTGAGATCATCGTCTGTCGGCACAACCATAATGTGCATTTCTCTCTATAAATGAGCAAAATGTTCAGACAGTCACCTTGCTGGAGTTTTCCGACACATTCAGAATCATTACTGCTTTTGCCGGTGTCGCTGTGGTTCGCTTCGTGCGTGGTCTTATAAAATGTATATTTTAAAGATTCATTATTATGGTTTAGTATTTCTCTGTAATAGAACAGTAGAACAGTGTTAGCAATGTTACTGATAACATTCTTTCTCAACCCTGGAACTCAAACAATTTTCTGATGCCCCCCCAACATATATATATATATATATATATATATATATATATATATGTAAGTAATCAAATTAATATCATAAACGTGCGACGACTAGTCGACTAATGGCTTAAACTAACACCTACTAGTCGACTAGGAAAATCTTTGGTCGGGGGCAGCCTTGCATCTTCTTTATCACAAACATTAAAAAGCATTTGTCCGGGCTTTCAAAATTGCCTAAAATTTCCAGAATTGTGCTCTCTAAAGTACGGCGCATCCTTTTTTTTAAACATCTTAATGTGTCCTTACGTGGTTCTGGCTAAGAGCAGCAGTGCATGCTCTCTCCTTCTCTCACTCGCTCACTACGTTTTTATGTGTGTGAGAAAAAGCTAGCCTGCTCTACTGCTCTCAGCCAAAAAAATCAATCACACAATGATGTAAGTACACTTTTAAAGTACTTATATACTGCATATATAGTATATACATATGCATATATTATATGTATGTGTATGTTAATGTTTGTGTCTAAAAGTCATTTCTGGGTCAAATGTAATGGTTTAATACATTCCTAGAAAACATTAGTTTTGAATGTTTGTGAACTGTATGTCGTCTGTGCGCAGTATGTGACCCCTTTAAGAAACACACACACACACACACACACACACACACACGCAAAATATACACACACACTAATATGCTCCACGGGTACAGGTCTTTATCAGTGAGTAATATAAACTTCCCTTGCACTTCAAATTGACAGATGAAATCTACTCCCTCGTTTAATGAAACAAAGCACTTTGTGCTCAACAATGATCCATTAATTAGCAGAACACAGATTAATTACTGCCTCCATAGACAGCTTGAAACACATGATGAGTAATAAACCAAAGGTAGCTCCTCATATTTTCTTCTCCTTTACCAAAATTATTTTAACTTTCAAAAAATAATTTCACTCATATCTTCCTTGTGATTAATTGTTTTTCTTTGATGAGTTAATAATTTCCTACTCTTATAACTATCAAGGGTTTTGTGAGTTTGATGAAGTCTGGGTGTTTTGCAGATGTGTGCCATAGGGTACCGCCGGGTGAACGGAACAATTTATCGTGGTGTGTGTGAGCTCTGCCGATGCAACGGACATGCGGAACGCTGTGATGACATCACTGGACAATGCCTGGTAATATGAACAAAGTGTGTGTGTGTGTGTGTGTGTGTGTGTGTGTGTGTTGTTGAGTTGAAAGAATGTATTTTGTTGTAATTTCTCCTTATATTCTTCTAATAAATATCCTGCTAAAAAAGACCAGCTTAACTAGCATGTATTTCCCATGCTGGTCTAGGCTGGTTATGCTAGTTAGTGCTGTCTTGGTGCTTGTCTATCCTCCTGAGACCTGAGTGTGTCTGCTGTGTACATTTTCCATTTTTGATTTGTAACTAGTGGCACCTAATAAACAAGCAAAAATAATTTTAATAAATGTAGCTGCAAGCAGCGATTAACGAGGTTCAAGCATTTAATGTCATTTCAGAATCAGAATCAGCTTTATTGCCAGGTATGTGTACACATACAAGGAATTTGACTCTGGATTGTACATTGCTCACGATGTGCTTACACATACAAAAATACAATAACACAACAATAAAATAAAATCAGACAAAGGCTACAGTGTAGACAACACAAATATACACACTATGAACCAAAACAATATAGACATATTGACAAATAATGCAGTGATCAGAGTGCAAAGGATGCAGGAGTAAAATTATTATTATCATTATTATGTACATGTCGGAGGTGGATGTGATATACAGGTACACATACATGCATACATGTACACAGTGCGATGAAGCATAGTGCAAAGGATGCTGGAATAATAGTAAAAGTATTTTGTGCAGGAGATGTGACTTGAGGTAGGTGGATTGGTATACAGTATATACAATATGACAATATAACAATATGAACAGCTCTGAAATAGATAATGGTGAATAAATAATAAGTAGTAACCAGTAAATAGGTGGCTGATTAGAGACAGAGTTACTCGGTTATTGCATAGGAAATTGTTCCTGACACTGCGAGTCAGAAATCAGCTGTTCATCAGAGTGATGGTTTGTGGGAAGAAACTGTTTCTGTGTCTGTTGGTTTTGGTGTATATTGCTCTGTAGCGCCTACCAGAGGGGAGAAGCTGGAACAGGTTGTGTCCAGGGTGAGATTGATCTGCAGTGATGTTTCGTGCCCGTTTCCTGACTCTGGAAATGTATAAGTCCTGAATGGAGGGCAGATTGGCACCAATGATCTTTTCTGCATTCCTGACTGTCCTTTGTAGTCGGCTCCTGTCCTTTTTGGTGGCAGATCCAAACCAGACAGTGATGGAGGTGCAGAGAACAGACTGGATGATGGCTGTGTAAAAGTGGATCAGCAGCTCCTTAGGTAGGTTGAGCTTCCTAAGCTGGCGCAGGAAGTACATCCTCTGCTGGGCCTTCTTAATGATGGTGTCAGGAATGGGCTCCCACTTGAGGTTCTGGGATACAGTGGAACCCAGAAACCTGAAGGATTCCACAGCAGACACAGGGCTGTTGAGTATGGTGATGGGGTGCAGAGAGGGGGGGGGATCCTCCTGAAGTCCACGGTCATCTCCACAGTTTTGAGCATATTAAGCTCCAGGTTGTTCTCACCGCACCAGAGAGCCAGCTGATCAACCTCCCGTCTGTGGGCCGACTCATCACCGTCCCAGATGAGGCCGATGACCATTGTGTCATCAGCGAACTTCAGGAGTTTGACAGATGGATCTCCTGAGGTGCAGTCGTTGGTGTAGAGGGAGAAGAGCAGCGGGGAGAGCACACACCCCTGGGGGGGCGCCAGTGCTGATAGTCCGGGTGCTGGATGTGATGTTCCGCAGTCTCACCTGCTGACTCCTGTCAGTCAGGAAGTTTGTGATCCACGACAGGTGGAGGCTGGCACAGTGAGCTGGGTGAGTTTGGTGCTGAGGATGACTGGGATGATGGTGTTGAACGCTGAGCTGAAATCCACAAACAGGATCCTTGCATATGTCCCTGGAGCGTCGAGGTGTTGCAGGATGTAATGCAGTCCCAAGTTGACTGCATCATCTACTGGCCTGTTAGCCCTGTAGGCAAAATGCAGGGGGTCCAGCAATTGGGCCAGTAATGTCCTTCAGGTGGGCCAAAACCAGTCTTTCAAAGGATTTCATGACTACAGATGTCAGGGCGACAGGCCTGTAGTCATTTAGTCTAGAGATGGAGGGTTGTTTGGGAACCGGGATGATTATGGAGCATTTGAAGCAGGAGGGAACTTGAAGGCCTCTGCTTTGGTCTGACGAAGCTGCCTGAGTTTCGCTGTGAACCAGGGTTTTTGGTTGTTGTATGTGCAGAAGGTTTTAGTCGGCACACACATGTCCTCACAAAAACTGATGTAAGATTTCACAGTTTCGGTTAGTTCGTCCAGGTCAGTGGCTGCAGCCTCAAAAACACTCCAGTCAGTACAGTCAAAGCAGGCCTGTAACTCCAGCTTTGACTCGTTGGTCCAACTTTTCACAGTCTTTACAACAGGTTTAGTAGATTTCAGTTTTTGCCTGTGTGACGGGATAAGATGAACCAGATAGTGGTCAGAGAGTCCCAGGGTTGCACGGGGAGCAGAGCGATAGGCGTCCTTTAATGTAGTGTAGCAGTGGTCCAGTGTGTTAGTGTCTCTGGTGGGAGACTTAATATGCTGTCTGTACTTTGAGAGTTCATGGCTGAGGTTTGCTCTGTTGATGTCCCCAAGAACAATTAGCAGGGAGTCTGGATGTTTTTTCTCCACGTTAGTTATCTGGTCGGCCAGGTGTAGTAACGCCTCACTAACACAGGCCTGAGGTGGAATGTAAACAGCGACCAGAACAAACGAGGAATACTCCCGCGGTGAATAAAAAGGTTTACAGTTTATAAATAATGTCTCTAAGTGTGGGCTGCATGATTTTTTCAACACTGTGACATCTGTGCACCAACCTTCGTTTATATAGAAACAGAGTCCGCCTCCCCTTGTTTTTCCCGTGAGCTCCCTTTCGCGATCCGCGTGGATAAGATTAAATCCCGGTAGGTGAAGTGCGCTTTCCGGGATGTGCGGGGTGATCTAGGATTCGGTAAAACAGAGGGCAGCAGATCTGCAAAAGTCCGAGTTAGTTCTGTTGAGGAGAAGCAGTTCATCCATTTTGTTGGCCAGAGAGCGGACATTCGCCAGGTGGATAGAAGGGAGCGCAGTGCGAAAACCCCGCTGTCTCAGCTTAACCAGTGCGCCTGCACGTTTTCCCCTTCGGCATCTACGTAGGATCCCAATCAGAGCTGATGCTCCTCCAACTAATAACTCCGGGAAAGTTCCGGGTTCGATAAAGAGCGGTGGAATAGTATGAGCAGTTGAAAGTCCAATATTTAAGAGCTTATCTCTGGTAAATGTTACCAGAGAGGGACGGCAGAAAACAGAGTTAATAAACAAAAACACAAAAAGCACTATGGAGCGTAATCCAGAGGCAGCCGTCTGCGGCACCATTTTTCATACATATGTAACAAAGTACATATGTAACAGAAATTAAGTATTAATTAGTCTGTTTACAACAAAAACAATGATAATGTACCTTAATTTTAAAAACATCAGGTTAGGATATTTTTTAACATTTCTGGCTGTTATTGCGCCACCAAGAGGCAGAGGTACCTAATTTGTCCCATGTGTCCTCAGATTGACCTCATACATAAATGCTTTTAAATTTGGTAATGATATCTCATTCTTTTCAAGAGTTTTAACCATTTTAGAAAAGTGGCCACCCCCACTTTGTAGTTCCGATTGGGCGAACAGCCTTGGACTAGTTCAAAAAGCTGCTAAAAATTGGTTGGTTGATGGCTGCCATGTTTTTCAAGATATGTGACTGTCCTTATAGAAATTGATGACACTGCATGCAAAGAATCTTTCTGCACTGGTTTGGTTCCGATTGGGCGAACGGCCTAGGAATAGTATGAACATTTTATTTAGTTAAATAATCTAAAATATTTAACAAATGATTTGATTCACACCAATGTTTCCTGAGGCAAAGTTTTTCAGAAAGAGGAGGTGTATCATATGATATAAATAACGTATTTCTTTGTGAAAGACAGCCATATATACATAGATTTACACACATTTAAAATGTGATAGCACCTCCCAGTGGCCAATTTTTTTCAAAGTTTGCACAGAACTCCACAGGCCAAGAGATAAATAGGCCTACCATCGTTCGTTTCAATAAGGCTTTTATGAACCTTTATATTGCCTATTTATCTCTTGGCCTGTGGAGGGCTACTAAAAGCTAATTGGTCAATGGCAGCCATGTATTTCAAGATATGTGACTGTCCTTATAGACCTTGATGGCACCTTGGACAAAGACACTGCATGCAAAATTTAAATTTTATAGGACCAACGGTTCTATAGTTGGAGCCATTTCTAATTTTTTTTTATTATAGTGCCACCAAGAGGCAGAGGCATGACCCCATACATAAGTTTATCAAATGTGGTGGTAATCTCAATCTGTTCAAACGTTATAACCATTTTTCAGCTTTTGGATGAACTCATTGATTCTCAGTGTAACATTGCACAGTAAATGTAGTATTTATAAGGAAAAGATGCGCTAAAGTACAAACTAGTGTACATTGTGTTTAACAGCATGATGTTCCACGTTAAATCGCTCAAATTTAAAAAATGGCATTTCAGATGAAACTAGAGACTCAAACAGGTTGTGTAAAAAATTAATGAGGTTTCCTTCCAGACAAACTCGCGCTGTGGTTGACGCCATGACTCTGTGTCGAAAGTTTAACCCTTTACTGATAGCAAAGAGTCTTCTGAACAGAGATCAGTTGGTTTGAATTAATTTTAATTGTGTGTTGCATATAGAAAATCCAAAATACAACATCCATGAATATGTATGCAGGGTCACACGAAGTAAGAAGCTGTTTAAGCTAGTTTAGTCTGGTAGGTACACCAATACACGTCTCCATGCTGGGAGACCAGCACCCAAAACACAACATAAGCTGGTGACCAGCAATCCTGGTCTTTTCAGCAGGGTGTGCAGAATTGGCGTCCTTTGACGTGCTGCATCATTGCTTTTGACATGCTTTTGTTGTTACTGCTTTTTGCCAACTATCACTTTGAATTGACAAAATAACTAAGGCTGTCGATTTACTCTGTTAATTGTGCAGCCTCAAGCTGTACAGGCAATATATTTGTATTTATTTGAGTCTCATTCGCTTTTATTAGGGTTAGGTTTAGGGTTAGATTTATTGCTGGATCAAGATTATGGGTAGTTTTAGGGGTATGTGTAGGTGTAGGGTTTCTGTAGGACTCCAAATAAACACAATAAAGGCAGTTTTTGAACGTTGCATGTAGCTCTTGCAAGACTTCCACCAACCAGGGGTTACCTTCTAGACACGACCCAAACAAGAAACAGCAGGACACGATCGTGAGTTCAATTACAGATGGATGGATTACAGCGGTCTTGAGGCGCATTTTTAAAAGTGTCTAACTTAATATAACTTGACACAGCGGGCTAAAAACTGAGCTTTTATGCTCAAGACACTGAAAACCAGTTAAATGCGATGCAATTACAGTAAGGCACTCCAAAAGCATCTGTCGGACGCATGTACAGTATACATAGACCAACAAAAATAGCTCCGAAATACTCAACATATTCTGTGAGAACACACATTCCAACTCCAACAGATTGACAAATTCAATTGTAAAACGGATTGCTGTGGACCAGTGATTGACTTATGTTCAATGATATGGAAATAAAGTCTATCAATCTATCTATCTATCTATCTATCTATCTATCTATCTATCTATCTATCTATCTATCTATCTATCTATCTATCTATCTATCTATCTATCTGTCTGTCTGTCTGTCTGTCTGTCTGTCTGTCTGTCTGTCTGTCTGTCTGTCTGTCTGTCTGTCTGATAGAATAGAACACCTTTCAGCTAAATTTCCTGAGGGGTAAATGGATATTAGGTGGGGGTTGTTGGAAAATGGGGCAAGCAGTGACTTGGAGTTGTTTTAACAATAATTTTAAGAGATTAATGTTTGACTATAAATCTCAACCATCACACGAATCATAAACAAGAGTCTAAAAGGGATACTTTGTAGACTGGTGAAGGTGGGGTGGGTTTTGATGATGGAATCTAATCCCCTTTCTATCCTTAGTGAGAATTTTGAGATGGCTGTAGAGATCCTTGAACACAGTGGGGTGGTTTAGAAAATGTAAAAAAAAATAATGTTGCCAGTGCTAATTCCAATTGAGAAATTGGAGGATTTTTTTAACCTATCTATCTATCTATCTATGGTAGAGCAGCTAAACTGATAAACTTTTCGTTTTATGTTCCACTAAAGAAAGAAAGTCTGAGATGACTAAGGTGAGTAAATGATGCCAGAATTTTTAATTTTGGGTGAACTATTTTTCAAGAGTGATAGTGTGTCTTCAGATATGATGTAGTGCAAATAGTTGAATATACTGTATACAGTTTTTTTTCTGTCTATCCTGATGTAAATGTGTTTGTTTTTGTATTGTAGGACTGTAAGCACCACACCGTAGGACCAAGCTGTGACCAGTGTGCTCCTGGTTACTATGGAGATGCCACCAAGGGAACAACCAATGACTGCCAGCCATGTGCCTGCCCTCTACTGACCCCATCAAACAAGTATGCCTAGTCCAATTATAGTACATCTATGACATCATACTCTAAAAATAAACAGTTTCATTTACTTCCATACATATATGTAATATTCAATTCACATATATAATATTTCCTGTAACCATTAAAAAGTGTTGAGGGTAACTAGTTTGAAACTATAAACTGCAATCTACTCACATTTCCATGTAGTTAAACTACAGTAAAGTTAACATTTTGAAAAAGAAGTTGAAAATGTAGCTACCCTACACAGTACCGCCGCTCCCTACATGTACACTACACAGTCTGAGTAGGGCACCAACTCCCTTACTCGCATGTTCTACATTTTTCAAGGACCCAAAAGCAGTTGAGGAACACAGACGATCGCTTCACGCTCATATCACCCCGTCCACCTGGAACTCTGCATAGGGCATCAATTTGCCTAGCGGCAGCCCTGACCCTACAAGCTTCTAACAAAACAAGGACCTACCAGCTTGCACCGTGTAATGTTTCATGACTGAACTTTAAATCATCTATGTAACTGAATCTAAATAGTGATAAACAGCATTATTTAACTTACTATTTAACTATAAAAGAAAATGTCAAATGCCACACATTGAGCTTTTGGTTAGGTAACACTATTGAGCCGTAATTAAATAAACTAGTGAATCTTTTTTAACCAATTCAAGGCAATGAACTGTCCGAACAAACTGATTAACTGATTCACTAAAATGAATCAGACTTCCTAATATTATTGGAGAGAGGACATTCTTGTTGCCTCAGCTTGGTTGTTTGTTATGCTGTGTGTGCATTACATTGAGGCTTTAAAAAACTTGTTTTAAAACAGCTGAGCTTCTGTCACATTACTGAAAAATGTAGTTTAAAAAAGTAAAAATTGCATTTTTTTTAGTTTGTGCACCCTCAGCACTGCCAGAGACAGTAACAATTGTGTTTATTTATATTTTCATCATCTACTATTTAAAATGTCTAATCTCAGTATAAATAATATAGATATAAAAATATAATAATAATAAATAAATAAAATATATTTATAAGTACTTTCTGGTGGCCAAAAGTTTAAATAATGTACAGATTTAGCTGTTTTGGAAGGAAATTGGTACTTTAAGTGTCATTCAACTGATCACAAAGTATAGTCAGGACATTTTTTATTACCATTTTTTAGTAATCATGCTAAATTGCTCATTTGGTACTAGAAAAACACTTGCCATTATATCACAGTTGAAAGCTATTTGGTTCATTAAATTAAGCTTAACATTGTCATCATGTCTGTTTTTGAGTTGCTACAGTATGCAATAGACTGGCATGTTTTAAGGTCAATATTAGGTCAAAAATGGCAAAAAAAAGGAACAGATTTCTCTAGAAACTTATCAGTCAGTCATTGTTTTGAGGAATGAAGGCTATACAATGCTTGAAATTGGCAAAAAACTGAAGATTTAATACAAAGGTGTAACTACAGTCTTCAAAGACAAATAACAACTGACTCTAACAAGGGCAGAAAGAGATGTGGAAGACCAGATGTACAACTAAACAAGAGGATAAGTACATCAGAGTCTCTAGTTTGTGAAATAGACACCTCACGTGTCCTCAGCTGACAGCTTCATTGAATTCTACCCGCTCAACACCAGTTCCATGTACAACAGTAAAGAGAAGATTCAGGAGGACTTATGGGAAGAATTACAAAGAAAAAGACACTTTTGAAACAGAAAACAAAAAGAAAATGTTTGAGTGGGCAAAGAAACAGACATTGGACAACAGATAATTGGAAAAGAGTGTTATGGATCTTTTGTGGGATCAGCTAGACTGTAAGGTGCGTGAGAAGTGCCCGACAAGACAGTCACATCTATGACAAGTGCTATAGGAAGTGTGGGGTGAAAGGTCAAGTGCTACAGGAAGTGTGGGGTGAAATGTCACCTGAGTATCTGGACAAACTGACAGCTAGAATAACAAGGATCTGCAAAGCTGTCGTTGCTGCACGTGGAGGATTTTTTTATGAGAACTTCTGAGGAAGAATTTCTGAACATTTCTTTAAAATTGTAATAGTAATTTTTCATATTATTAATGTCCTGACTATACATTGTGATCAGTTGAATGCCACTTTGGTGAATAAAAGTACCAATTTCTTTCCATAAGAGCAAAACCTGTACATTTTTCCAAACTTTTGACTGCCAGTGTATATATTTGTGTGTGTGTGTGTGTGTGTGTATGTATGTGTATGTATATATATATATATATATATATATAGTTTTGAAACAGGTTTCCCAGACACTTCCGCCATCTTCCATTGGTTGGGCAAACAGATAGTTTTAACCTTTAAAATAGACAGTGCTGTTCTGGATCTACAAACATTTATAGCAGTCTCCTGTCCTACCCAACTGTCAATGCTATAGATTAATACATTGAACGCTGATAAAGCATTTATTTACCTTATTTGGCATAACTGTTTCATTATGTTCTTTCCATGGTGTTGATGCATTTTAAAGGAGTATCTAATCCTGAAGCCAACTTCTCTTTTTTATATTGTCTGGATTAACGTCTAAATAATATAACTCATGTTACATTGATATATATATATATATATATATACATGTGGAATAATGTAATAACAATGATATACTGTATGATGTAAATTTAAAACAAAACACCATAAGAAGGCTTTCAATAACAGAATGGGTTAATGTTTGTGGTCAATTGATTAGTGTCATCAACACACTGAATTGAGCAGCTGCAGTAACTCTGCTTTTATCTCATTGGTCAGTCAGTTTTTCATCACAGTCTGAAGAAAAAAAAAAATTGGACCAATCTCCATATAAAAAACTTTTGGGCATTTGTCAGGCCTGGTTTGAATAGTGTAATGGGAATCCATAGTTCCCACTCAAAAGCTCATTAAACAATCGCACTGAAAAAACAAACAAACAAAAAAAACAGTTCGGTGTAAACAGGCCTTTAAACCAATTAAAACATATAGTTGTCTCAACTGGTCTAAGCTGTTTGTTTTTTTTCCGAGATTCACTTATCTTCCTCCATGCTGTTTAACTCAGTAACAGCTACATAATTTCAGTACTAGGCTAATAATAGCTCCAGCATGCTACTGGCTAATCCAAAAAGAGTTGCCGCATCCCTGAACCAACAGCTGAACATTCCACATCCTGAAGCAGTCTAAAGAAAGCGTCACTCTCCTCCTGCCCTCCACATTCTCAAATTGGCCTAGTCAGGCTCCGGTGTCGTTGAAAATAGCCGTACAGTCATCATACTAGAACTGAGGGCCACATCCCAGTGCCCACTGCAAAGCACTTGCTCACCAGCTAACACATATTTGGGATCTGTCTCTCTCTGGCTTTATTCTGGAAGGGTTTCAAAGAGAGCTTGAATGAGGAATTAGAAGATGTTTTTAATTCACCTCTCTTTTCTTTGTCTTTTTATCCCACTTTTGGCTCAAAAACAACGTAGTTTCAGCCCCACATGTCACCTGGATTCCAGGGGTGATGTAATCTGTGATCGGTGCCAGCTGGGGTACACTAGTGCTCGCTGTGACAGGTAAGGTTTTACCTCCAGACAAAACAAATACTTTAGTTTTTACACACATTTTTAGTAACATTTTGTAATTGTCAGTGTCCAACTACTGTGATTGTATGAAAATATTGATGTTATGTATGCTGGGTGTGAATATACATTTTTGTGCACTGGCAGGTAATTTAACTCACCCAATGTGGCTGGAAACCTGTTAGATGTTTCCGATTGATTTTTGACAATACATTGACACTGGAAAAAAAAAATAGGAGAAGGAAATAGTTTTTAGGAAGCCACTGGTTATAAAAATGTAGATTTTTGTGTATATTTTGTTTTGGGGTGTATTTAAAAACAATCTTTGCCAAATTGCAAGGCTGGGCATTTAGGGTTGCAACATTTCATCACTGTTTTTTTTTAGAAAGTGGAAGTTTTGAATTCACAACACTTCAACACACAAAAGTATGAGAAAAGTATTTACAGTTAGTGTAAATTTATTAACAGTAAAGAAATATGAATACTTTAAAATAATAAGGACTATTGATATTAATTATATATTTACTGGTATAATCAAAATAATAACAAATAATTATCTCTATGTAGTGTAGTATATCGAACATACTGTATGCCATAAAATCAAAGATTTTTTAATGATGGAACGGCATAGAAAACATCAAAATCATTTGGCAAGGTTGCGTACTAATGCCCAGTGTTGCATTTCTGCTACACTTAGAAAAATGGTCTCAAAATTCTGAAAGTTTATATTTTCAGGGAATTTAATCATCAGTACATCAGTAAGCATGTTAGGAGTTAATACAAAAATATTATAGGTATATTAGCTTGTGTGGAAAATTACTTAATTTCTAATTTGCTAAATTAATGTTATCAGTTGTGTCGACTAACTTTTTGTCCTTTTTGTGTGACTTTAGCAAGCTCTCTCAGTTAATATGCAAATTGTTCTAGCTAAAACTTTTCTTGTGATACAGTTCAGAGTGCCACCAATTGTTATGTTTAGTTTTAACAAAATTTAATATTTAATCATATACTCACTGAGAAGTTTATTAGGAACACCTGTACACCTACTTATTCATGCAATTATCTAACCAGCCAATCGTGTGGCAGCAGTGAAGTCCATAAAATCATGCAGATACATGTCAGAAGCTTCCGTTAAAGTTCATCAACCATCAGAATGGGGAAAAATGTGATCTCAGTGATTTGGAGCATGAGATGATTGTTGGGGCTGGTTTGAGTATTTTTGGGATTTTCACACACAACAGTCTCTAGAATTTACTCAGAATGGTGCCAAAAACAAAAAAACCTCCAGTGAGTGGCAGTTCTGTGGATGGAAATGTTTTGTTGATGAGAGAGATAAACAGAGAGTGACCCGAATGGTCTGAGTTGACAGAAAGGCTACGGTAACTCAGATAACTGCTCTGTACAATTGTGGTGAGAAGAATAGCATTTCAAAATGCACAACATGTCGAACCTTGAGGCGGATGGGCTACAACAGCAGAAGACTACATTGGGTTCCACTTCTGTCAGCCAAGAACAGAAAACTGAGGCTGCAGTGATCACAGGCTCACCAAAACTGGGCAGTTAAAGACTAGAAAAATGTAGCCTGGTCTGATAAATGTAGATTTTTTTCTGATGCACACAGATGGATGAGTCAGAATCTGGCAACAACAGCATGGACCCAACCTGCCTTGTGTCAACAGTCCAGGCTGGTGGTGGTGGTGGTGTAATGGTGTATGGAATGTTTTCTTGGCACACTTTAGGCCCATTAATACCAATTAATCATTGCTTGAATGCGACAGCCCATCTGAGTATTGTTGCTGACGATGTGCTTTCTTTCACGGCCACAAAAATCTTCTTACGGCTACTTTCAGCATGATAATGAACAATGTCACAAAGCAGAAGTCGCATCAAACTGGTTTCATGAACATGACAATGTGTTCTGTGTTCTTTGTGGCCTTCCCTGTACCGGATCTGAATCCAGTAGAACACCTTTGGGGTGTGGTAGAATGTGAGATTCGTAGTGTGAAAGTGACAAATCTGCAGGTTTGATTGATGCAAATATGAAATTAAAAGCTTTTATATACTATAGAGATGAAGGGATGTCACATGTTTTTGTTTATAGAAGCAGATTGTAGTTGCAGCTGGTTAAATTTAAACTAAATTACACTTGGCAAACCTCCAAATATGTGAGGTATGCTCTGGTTCTGGTCCGCTCGGAAGCGTAGTGTCCATCAAATGTACCCTTATGGAAACGCCGTTTCGAAGGGTCCTTCGAAGCAGCTATTTATGAGCCCTTCGGTTTGGAATGACCCTTCAACATGGTGACCATCAATTGTCCCCCCTTCGATGTGCCCTTCGGAGGTGGATTGATCCCGTTTGGATTGCAGGGATGGTCTTCAATGGTGCTTAACTTGGCTGCAGCCTTACGATTGAGAAACCATGGTTATTTGACCTAACCGCGATGATTATAGATGACCTTGATTATTGTACAGTTTAAATTCCAATCACATTTTATTTTCCAAGTAAGGTAATGAACAGCACAATTGAGTGTTTCATTCAACTGAACTCTGACCGTCTCATTGAGCCGCACCGAGACCGAGTGCAGCTGCTGAAGAGCACGTGAATATTATCCAATGGGTGAAAGAGTACTGATTTTTTTATACTTAAGTAAAAGTACTGCTATTGAAGAAATAATTCACTTGAGGACAAGTAGAAGTACTAAGAAATATTATGACTTCAGTAAGAGTAAATAAGTAGTTTTTGTTTTCCGCCACTTGCCTAATTAACAAAGCCCGGTACGCATCCTGACACTCTCCACACTCCACCTCTGGCTCTACATGCCATTGTACTTACTCTGCTGTACTGCACTCTTTTATTTTATTCATACTTTTACTTTTAATATATATTGTGTGTACATATTTATATTTATTTTGCTTATATTTTAATACTTGTTTTCTATATTTAGAGATTGTGAGACGCGCGCCTACAACACCAAAACAAATTCCTTGTATGCATAAAAAACGTACTTGGCAATAAAGCTTTTTCTGATTCCGGTTTGCTGAAAAACTACTCAAGTAATAACGTTACAAGTTACTTTATGAAAATTTTATTATATATAGTATATACTTTGTTTGTCTGCCTTTTGAATCGGATTGCGGCCA
Organism: Moxostoma hubbsi; assembly: GCA_032164185.1. Classification (NCBI taxonomy): domain Eukaryota; kingdom Metazoa; phylum Chordata; class Actinopteri; order Cypriniformes; family Catostomidae; genus Moxostoma; species Moxostoma hubbsi. Next base: position 2,330,452 of record JAVLUX010000031.1, on the reverse strand, counting down.
GTGTACCGCATTGGGTTTCAAAGTATACTCTTTTGACCATGAGCGAATATGAACATGTTTAACGTATTCACAATATGACTGCTTCGTGATACTCTGTTAGAAGTTAATGACAGGCACATTCTCCGATGATGATCACAGATGAGGACTGCCCGCGCATCGAGAAAATCTGGGGCGCACGCGAACAGTCCTAATGACGAAATTTGCATCACGCATACTGTGCATGGAACAATCAGAAATGCGGGCAACCAAAGTATACTTTGGCCATCAAAAAATGTAAATATTAGTACTGTCAGTCGATTCAAATTTTAAATCGTGATTAATCGCAGATTTTTCAAGTGCTGAAATCGACACTATATATATTTATTGTCTGGTCAAAATGCATTTATTTCCATTGTAGGAAAGAAAAAAAAACAATATGTAGATTGTAATGAACTAAAATAGCACCAATTCAAGTAACATTAAATGTTTCCCATAGTCGAAGTAGGAGTTTGAGTAATTGAAAGAACTAGTCCTCGCATAAGTTTCATATTCATTCAGTGGTGAATAAATCTCTTAAACTCTTATCCTCTACAATATTCATCTGCCAGTAGACTGTGGCTATCCGCTTTGTTACAGCAATCGTGAAGCTGCATTCATGATTTGCGTCAAATGGCATTTTGTGCTTGCAGACAAAATGTCTCATTCTGCGTTTTGCTCAACATTAAGATCTGGTGTGCTTCTGTGGTAATTAAAATATGTCTTACATAGGCTGAACAATACATGATCTCTGTCACAAGTCCCATCTGTGCTTGTTTTGTACATCAAATAGTGCTAAGAGCTCCTTTCTCCATCTTTTAATCAATGACAGGGATGTGCTATCAGAGATTCTTTACTTTACTGAGCTAACATCCAGACTCTATCGTAGTTGATTGCGTAACATTCAACTAGTGTGTTACGACAGTTCTGCCCATAGAGTAGTAGGGAGGCTGGTAGAAGGGCTCTGGCGCTGTGGTGTGTGCGTCAGTGTAATGACTCCGGGCAAACACATTACAAAGGTTTCACTGTTCAAACCAGTGTTTATGCTGCATTAACGATAAATGCGTTAATCGCAATTAATACAAATTTGCAAAATTTGTTTCTTTTCAAAAACATTTCTGACTCTAGTAAATATACAAATATATTTATAATGTAAAGGATTCGTAAATGTTTTAAGCTTTTAAAAACGTCTCCATTTAAGATGTCCATATTGTACATTGTAGCGTCTGTCCAAACAAATATATATATATATATATATATATATATATATATATATATATATATATATATATATATATATATATATATATATGTTTAAATGTTATGTTAGAAAAGTTACATATAATTATAAGATCGAGATGTTTTAAATTAAAGGTCCTGGTCTTGGACATGGGTAAAACAATCAAATCAAGGCATAATAAGCATTTCAAAAGATACACAAATAAATTATTAAGGCACGTAAAAGAGTTTTAAAGTGATCTTCATATAACAAAAAATTTTCAAATCATCCACTGGGACATAAAAGTGACCATAGTTGAAGAAACAGCCATGTGTTTACTGTAGAGCTTATTCTGTGAGTGTGGAGTAAGCTGTTTGTAACAGTAACAGGCTTAGTGATGGAAGGGAGGGTAGTATTGTTGGTTTAAGAACCACTTACCCACAACAGGAAATCTCCTACTCTTTCACTGACCTAATTCAGTCTTTTCCTCCACGGTGTCTGATTCGCACTGAAATAGAGTATTAACATTTAGTTTGGCCCTGCCTGTGTGTGCCTCAAAAGGCAAATGAGAGACGGCAGACTGAGGGTCAAACTGGTAAAGAGGGTTTGGAGCAATTCCAGGTTTTTCTTTTTTCTTTTCTTTTTTCTCGTTTTTGGTCACTGTTGTCCCCTGTAGTGTAAACAGACAGGAAGTTGCTTTATATATAGTCTGTGTTAAGACACTTGGCCCGAGTCATTAGTGCTTAAGTTGGCTCTCTTACAGCAGAGTAAATGACAAGAGAAATGATGAGCTGGCGCCAGATAGACAGGAATAGCTCACGTTTAACATTCAGACTGTTACCATCTAAAGGTCACTGAAGCAGTGGAGAGGTCACACTCTGTGTAATAGGAGCATAGAATGGGTTTATAGTATATATTTTTTAATATAATAAAGCCATGGACTGAAAGAGTGAGCTGTTTCTCCCCTTTTTCTTGAAGACTCCATGAAATTGTTTGACAAGTGCAGGTCTCTTTCCTGTGTTGACATATTTCCTATTGAGATAGGACAATTAGGCATATCGTTGGACTCATCTACTTTTTTAATTACTGTGAGTCATGGACCATGATTTGCTAATTGCTTGCCAGTTGCATTTTAGGAAAGTTGCATTCCAATTCTAGAAAGCATTTGATTGGACCAAAATCTTTGTTGGGTTATCAAACTTTTGTTAATTTTTTTCCAGAAGAGAAAGACTGTGAATTTTGAAGCCAAAGTGTGCAATTTCTGCTAAACCGAATGGAACTGAAGAAATAAACATTTTCTGTGTCCGAAATCGCCCCATTTCCAATAATATAGTGCATATTTTGGGAATCGGCATAGGCCATTTTGTAGTAGAGTTCATATTGTGAGTGAACAACTCATTCCCTACACAAACACAATGCACTCTGATTTCAAGTGTACAGCCGATGAACACTCAATTACGCTATCTTGCCCATAATCCCACAATAGGGAGGACTGGCGAGCTGGGAGAGAAAGACTGGTACTCACTCTTTAATATTAGCTCTATGTCGAGCTTGCTCTATGATTACTATGATTTCTTGAAAACCATCCACGTCCTACAACTCAACCCCTTTGACTATGAAACAGATTAATGTGCCTTCTTTGTAAGAATTTATTAATTTATCAATTTTATTATTGTAAATCTTTATTGTTCTTAATGCACTTTGCCAACTTAGAAAACTGTGAAAATTACAGTTGACTGCTGTATATATAAAATTGTGTGTCCTCATATGTCTTAAAAATATGACCTAGTGGAAGGATGTACAAGTAGAACAAAAGAGGACCTAAGACAAAGCCTTGTGGCACTCCATATTTATTCATGTTTATTTAGACAATACCACATAAAAGTAGTAGCAGTCTTGCAGGAATTTAATTACAAAGTCATTAGTTACTCTGATGAGTACTATAATGGACCTACACACAGACGAAATACCTTTATAAACCTCATTTGTCTTTAAGAAAAACACAGCTGGAGGGTATTGCTTTCCCAAATTTCACGCTTTTCCCAGGGCAAACAATGAATGTGCTTTTGGGACTTTGTAACATGAGAAGCTATCATTTGAGATGCTGTAACAATTCATCAGCCAACCAGATTGATTTATTTGATCTTCGTGGGTGTGATCTTTAGGATTTGTCCCTGTCGAGGTCTTCTAGCTGGCCTTGAGTGACGCAATCACGCTTTAAGTGACGTGATTTGAAAGCGAAGAGTGCCAGATCTTGCTTCTCATCACTGCTGTTATCGCCGTTGAGAAAGAGATCCTTATGGATTTCAGAACACTAGATGTTCTGCATGACCGTGTGATAGCTTTATTTATTAAACAGGAAAGAAGGACTGATATTCACTTCAAGTAAATTGGTAAGTGCTTTTTGCATTGTTACAGCAACATCAGGAGTTTTCTACGTGTAAATTAGGCAGCTGAAGCATTCAGTATGAATCAAGTTTTGAAAAGTAGTGCTGCGTTCCATTCAACTCGGAAAGTCGGATTTTACAATTCCTACTAGGAAAGGTGCAATGAATGTGTCTTGATGTCAGAATTAAATCTTTTAGGCTCGTGCAGAAATTCTCAACACTGATTTCGCCAAGATGCAGGGGCACGATGTCACACAAACATGTCGACACTCAGGGAGATATACAAAGTAATTGATAAACATTAACTTTAAGTAATATTGATAAATGAGTTTGTTTCCAAATGACATGATATTAAAGCTTTATCAGCACTGTTTATCATTTGGGTTCCTCGGAGACATCTCTAATGAGAGTCAAACCCCTGCTAACTGAAGGGAGCATTGCAGTTCCGAATATCGGGGAATGGAATGCATTTATTTTCAGAGATTTCAAGTAGGTATATCTCTCATCCAACTTGAATGGAACGCAGCATAACCGCGTACCTTGATGAAATTAAATTTATTGCAACATTTAAATCGCAAATATTATTAGATAGATTTTTCCAGGTATTATAGACCTCCTTGGTAGATTCATATTAAAAAATTATGATTTTTGAATGTCTGTTCGGAAGACGTTCATTTCACAAACATGCTGAAGGGGAGGACCTTGTACTGATACGCCTGGCCGTCGAATATGAACTGTAGAAAGGGTCGATGTTGAGGCAAGATTGAGACGTGGAAGTACACGTCCTTTAGGTCTACCGCTGCGAACCAATCTAGATGCCGGACGCAAGTTAAGATGTGTCTTTGCGTGAGCATTTTGAATGGGAGTTTGTGCAAGGCCCCATTGAAAACCCGCAAGTCCAAGATCGGTCGTAAGCCGCCGCCTTTCTTGGATACGATGAAGTAAGGGCTGTAGAAACCCTTCTTCATCTCGGCTCGAGGGACAGGGTCTATCGCGTCTTTGAGTAAGAGAGTCATGATTTACGCACGCAGGGACTTGGCGTCTTCGCCATGCACCGCGGTAAAGCGGATGGGGTGGAGGCCTGGCAAACTGAATTGCATAACCATGTTGGATGGTCCTGGCCAGCCAGCGTGATGGATTGGGAAGTGAAAGCCTCGCATCCAAGCTCCGTGCTAGGAGCACTAAGGGGACGATAGTTTTTGACGTACCCGGCTGGGCTTCAAAGAAGGGCGGAGCAGGTAATACGGCATCGGGGGGCAAAAGCGTGTCCCGAGGCTCTGGTGCTGAGGGAAGACTCGAAGCACTTACCTTGCTCCACACACCCGGCAGGGGCCGGGTTAGTGACTGAGAGAGGAGGTCCCATGGATGTGTTCTCTAGACTCGTCAGAACCAGCTGGCCAAGGGGAAGCAGTCATGGGTTTGGAGGCGGGATGTCCGTGTCCGATATGCCAAATCTGGTGCTCCTGCCAATGTTCCACAAATTTTTCCTCCATTGCTTCAGTCCAATGTGACTTTCTCGATACCGCAGCCTGTTGCAGGTACATCAGGACTTGCTCTCTCATTGTCTATAGGTCAACGCTGCAGTTACAACATATTTCACACTGCATGATTTGGAATTGCAGACAGGTCCAGATATTTAACATTCTTGATATATCGCTGACATCGGTGACGTGTCGGCATTTCTCTCAGATCGCGTCTTTGATAATTCATACATTGCGATCGTCACTCACAGGAGCGAGCTCTGACTTGCCTACGATTCCAGGCTTTTGTCTGCGAAAAACTGAGGGCGAGTTAGAATCGGGCTTAAAATTGTGTAGTGTAAACTTGGCATGAATGAGTTTTGGACTTAAAACTCAAATATATCTAAGTTTGTTGCACTAGCATTTCTTAAAAATCAATAAAATATTAAAGATTTTAAGTGTTAGTAACTCAAACTATTAAGTACAAAATTGAGGCTATGGGGAATACCCACAATACCTTGTGCTTGAATGATTTAATTGTTTTTTTTTTTTTTTTGTCAAAGGTACATATGGGGCCATTTAAACAGTTGTTATTAAGAATTCATAGATGTTTTAGCTCTTTTGTAGTATTATTTATGTTATAGTTGTTTCGTGTGATGTCACCATTAGGGTTATTTGTGTCATGTTGGACCCTGTTAACACAGGCATTTATGCATTTCTGTGAAGAAATAAGTTAATGTAATGACTGACTTACAATTAGGTATAATCTTCATTAACTAAGCTGTGTTATTGTATGACCAAATTTGAGTCCATTCATTTAAAATTATTAAGTTGAAACAGCAACATTTAAATAGCAAATCTGAGTTGACTACTTGCATCTAGTTACCTTAACTTAAATAGTTAAGTTCATTCTATATGAACACCCAGTTAAGTGAACTTAATTACACAAGTTTTGGAGATGCCATTACTTAATTTAATTGAAAGGAGCGAGTTTACTTAAGCAAATGAGTCGAGTGTGGGAGTAAAAATGAGCCAACTCGTACAATTTCTAATGATTGTGCCATCTCATAGGCTACTACTTTTACAGCTTGTCATGAGACCCAGTTGAATTGATGGAGTATGTTTTGCTTTAACTCGGTTATCTGAACTTTCCTCAGAGAATAACAAAAATTCTGCTGTCATAAGACGGAATATTTAGCATGCTTTTCAAAGTCAGTGTGAGATGTAAGGCTTTGTTTGATGGTTTAAATCTTCAGCATCCAAAGTAAGAACTAGATAGTGTACTATCATGCTGCTGGGCATTTATAGACAGTCACAAGCAATACCTTATTCAATGAATAAGTCTAGGGTGGCTAGTGGAATCTGCTGATCACAGGAGAAACCGTGATTACATTTTCTATTCACCGTCATACAGATAAGCACAGTAGAATCTATTTAATATGAAGGCAGTAGATAGCATGTGTGTGTTTATCAGGCTGTAGCATGAGTTGCTTCAGTAGAGATATAGGATCCAAAGCACAGACAGCAGATAAGAAGAGCGTGTGGGCGAAGCGAGCGGAGAAGTGCTAGGGTCTCCTCCCCTCTATTTCCCTCACACTGTCCTGGTCTGTGCTTTGTTTTGGCAAGAAAATTCATGGTGGTGTGCATTTTAGTTTTGCGCTAAGTGATCATGATCAATATTGGGTTGTCCATCACACATATTGTAATGGATTCAGTTCAGTGTGTGCACTGCTTTTTGAAAGAGAAAATGACTTGTGGGTATGCACTGTACTCTAAATACATTCCATAACTGTGTCTATATAAACAATGTCAGTCTAGCTGTCCTATATTCTCTACAGCTAGACAAGCTTTTTTTAGAACCAACAATGCAGATGTAGAAAAGGAAGTCCCACCTTAAAGAGCCAATCAAGATACAGACATCACCTGCCAGTCAACTAGAACATGTATGCGTATTAGCTGGACCAGCCTGAAAAATTGTGTTTCAGTTTTTTTTTCCAGGATTTGAGCTGAAGAAGCACAATTTATGATATTTTACTGCAGATTTAAATTATGAGCTTTTATCATAATCTTGACCAAACGTTTTGGAGATTTCGATCTTTCCCCATTCAAGTAGATAGGAACTGCACTTTCATGTCGCTTTTTTCATTGTATCATCATCATTGGAAATCCTGTTTCAATCTGTAAAATGAAAGGTGTTGGAGATTTCATGCTTCCATGTCTCACAGAATGAAGTTACTATACCTACAGTTTTGCTAAATTATTTTTACATGGCTCTTTGTATGTAGTGTGGCAGTTTCCTGGTGTAGGGATGTCAGTTTTGTTGATATACAACTTTATTAAGCATTAACATAATCTGGGAGAACATTTCACATGCTTTTAGTGGTACTCAGTTGGCATTTCACCTCAGAACTGCCGTGTAATAAACCACATAATATTATTTTGCAAAAATGTTGCCTCATTATGCTTTTCATGATGGAGGGGGGGCGTTTGAAACGTTATTCAAGCTCAGCCCGTTTATGTACACAATGAAGGGACTAAGAGAAAGTCATTTAATACACCTAGGCTTCTGTCAGAGAATGCGGCTTATGTGCGCATGTAAATGCATAAGCAGCATTTTTATTGGTTTTAATAGAGTGTGCATGTTCGTGTGTACTCAAATGCGTCGCGGGATCTCCAGAGTTTGACATAAGAGGGGAAACTTACTGAGCCACATGTATAGTATATTGAGGTAAAGAGAATGCCAATACGGATGGCACTTTTTTGTCTTAAGCAGCTTTCTCGCAATAAACCGCTTTCTGGTGTCAATGGAAACATGCTATAATTTGACATACATTCAATCTCTGCAGAAGTTATTACTCCATCCACTGCGTGATGTCATTATCACACTGCTCTATGTTGTTAAACCATCGTGGTGGACGTGTGACTTAGTTACTAAGGGAAACAGTCGTGACTAGCTAGTTCATTTCTCCAACAATGTGTCGTATTGTTGTAGTTAAGCAGTAAGCTATGCCGTTTTATGGGAAATAAACCAATGAGCAATACTGGCTAACTTAGAATTGACTCTGCACATTAAAATGGTATATGAGAAATAATTAACATCCCAAAAAATACACACATTTATAAATAATTATAATATATTAGCTAAACACATCCTACGTGCATATAAATGTAGAGTATATTGGTTAATAAAATAATGCTAAAGTGATTATTATTTTATTAATAACTCCAGTGGGGATATTTTACACAACATCCAACATTTCAATGTGCCATTATAGATGGCGTAACTGTATGTTTGTTTGAATTATTTAAATGTACATTCTTTCTGCTCTGAATAACTTCAGGTGTGCTAATGGCTATTTTGGTCGTCCTAATGTTCCTGGTGGATCCTGTCAGCCGTGTATGTGTAACGGTAACCTGGACCGAACGGCACCGCTCAGCTGCGACCCAGTGACTGGAGCCTGTCTGCGATGTCGTGAAGGGTACGGAGGGCCGGACTGTGAAAAGTGTGCAGATGGATACTTTGGAGATGCCCTTGTAGCAAAGAATTGCCAACGTAAGTAAAGGAGCAAAGTTTTACTGGCTTTCAGATCATACAACTCGTTCTCATGAAAAGTTGTACGAATTCATACTATTTTTGGTCAATTTAAAGTTGTAAATTTTTCTATGGCTTGTGTCATATTTAACATCCGATGCAAACCTAAACCTAACAATAAAGTGAAACACCTTACCAAACCTTAAACGTCCAAAAATCTCTTTTTTGTACCACCGAAGAAAGAGCTACATCCAGGTTATGAATATGCAATCATGAGATTTTTCCAAATTTGAACCCCTTTCCCAAACCCCATACCTACAGTAAATCTAAACAGGGAACCCCTGATCAGTTCTTCCAGAGAGTTTATGTAAATTAACCAGTCAAAAGAAACGATTCACTTATACCTAGTGTTGGGAACTCTGATTAAATTTAGTGAGTGTGTTCTTTCGGACGGTTCATGTAAATGAACTAGTTCACATTAATGATTCACTGATTCACTTGAGCCTCACACAGCCTTAAAGGGACTTATTTAGTGTATTGCTGCTGTTTATCCCTATATTTCCATTCAGTTATAAAATAGGGTGTTTTCTAGTGTATTACTAAATTGGCCCTTCTGAGAAGTCCGTGATCTGACTTACCTTATTAATTTGATTTGGACGGGATGCCAGCACTACTTGAACTGTTTTTTTACCAAGAAAGTTTACCCAGAAAGTCCATAATGAAGGTTCACCAGGCAGCAATTCAACATGAAGAAAACAAACAATATACCGCAATTACAGACATTCCTGTCTGGATGGCATTCGATTTCTAAGAAAAATATTAGGTAATTTGCTCAGTCATTTTCACAGAGGTTTTCTGAGAAAACAAGGACATGTTCGATTTAGACAGGATTAAAATTATAAAGTATGTTGGGGTGGGATAATTGACCTATCCAAATAGGGCTACAGTCAAGATACTTTTTAAACTTACAATAAATGCAATACATCATGTGTCCTTTCTAAGACATATTTGGGATTCATAGTCAAGTGCTGTATGTAATGTGTCCATTTTTGGTGGAAATTAAATTGTGTTTCTTCCAGACAGCCTGTATGGCAGATGTGTGTGTGACAGAGAGAAAGAGAGAGCAAGCTCAGGCAGTCTACCCTCAAGGATAATGCAGACAAATTCATGCAATGCCATCTGTGCTCTGTCTCAGTCAGACCCGGCCTGTTCAAAATGTGTGTGTGCATATACTGGGCATATTTCATTATATTGGAATGCATGCTGCCTTACTATGGCCCTAGAGCAATGTGCTCACAGTTACATGGCACTGTCATTTTAAGTAAGATAAAGTCATTCTGTGCCACTGTTGTGCATACAGTGATTAGTATTCAAAGAGGTCATGGGATATTGAATAATCACTGATTATAAATTTTAGTTCGCATCCATGCTGCAGGCGAGTTCAGAGCATATATTTTTTTTTGCAAATCACTTGGTTGGCAAGGAAATATGACAGTTTGTCTCATACACTAACCATGTGTATGCATGTATTTCTACTGAATATATATCTTAAGCACTTTTTTATTTTATTTTTTAAAGCATGTTATTATCAGCAAGGAAATAACTATGTAAGCCTACACAACAACGATCTGCCACAACATTAAAACCACCTGCCTAATATTGTGTTGGTTCCCCTGATGCCGCCCAGATGCATCAACCTGCATCTCAGAATAGCATTAAGAGATGCTGTTCTTATAACCACAATTATACAGTACAGAATTACTGTAAACTTTGTCAGTTCGAACCAGTCTGGCCATTCTCTGTTGATAAACAAGACAAGTCCGTCCACATAACTGCCACTCATTGGATGTTTTTTTGTTTTTGGCATCATTCTGAGTAAATTCTAGAGACTGGTGTGAGTGAAAATCCCAGAAATATTCAAACCAGCCCGCCTGGCACCAACAAACATCCGTGCGATTATCTAATCAGCCAATCGTGTGGAAGCAGTGCAGTGCATAAAATCATGCATATACGGGTCAGGAGCTTCAGTTAATGTTCAAATCAACCATCAGAATGGGGAAAAATGTGATCTCAGTGATTTGGAGCGTGGCATGATTGTTGGTCGTATTTAAATAGCGTATTTACATTATTACAATTTCATTTTGCTTTCTAAAGACTCATCACCTCAATTGTACTCTACTGACAGTCATAAATTCAACAGTTTTGTGGAAAAAAAAGATATTTTGTAAGTGTTCATGTACCGAGCGATAGTGAGACAAACAGACCCAAATGCAGAGGAACCGTTCAAAGAATTTATTTACAATAAATGTGAGCAGTCACTGTGAATGTCGAGTATCCCGGCACCGGCTGCAGCAGCTGGGAGAGATGACAGAAGCGGGACCGCTGTGGCCACGCCCAGGAAATCCATGAAGTGTGTTCGTAGAATGAGTGTGTGCATTGTGGAAGTCAATAATAGATTAGTGGAATCTTCCATTGAAGCTTAGTGAGGTTCAGAACGATGCCCAGCAGGGTAGAACGATCTTGCTCCCAACACAGAGGTAAAAACGAGGTATCCTCCGTGGAAATCCAGCTGACACGCAACGAATTGGAAAACAACCACACACTGACACGCGGGCAACCAACAGATACATGAGACAGGTGCAATTAAGCAGAGAGAGTGAGGTTAGTTATTACACACCAAAAAAAAATCTAGCTACGATACAGAGAACATGAAGAGCTTAAGAAGGGAGTGAATTAGAGGAGAACGGGTGTTGCTCGGCAGGCTAATCAGTAGCATGATCAGCGTTCACCCGGGAACAATCAGTGTTCCCATAAAAACGCAGATCGTGCACGCCATCCATGCCTGCGAGACATGAGGGAGAAAACAAGGTCAAAACCGGAAAACTCACTGGAGCAATGACAGTTCATCCCTTCAAAAGATACAATACAACTGACAAAAAGAATGAATTTTCAACACAATATAAAACACAATTATTTAATTTTGAAAACAACATTTGTATTTAATATCATGTTTAATACAGTATGGTTCAGGCAAAGTTAATGGGTCGTTAAACGTAAAAAAAACAAAACAAAAAAAAAACATATATCTGCTTTTGTATTTTTGGAAGGGGGTCCCCTCACAAGGGAATCATCATATATGGGGGTCATTGGCATCAAAAGTTTGAATAGATTTTAGCCTGACAAGCATCAGTTTCAATGTAACTTCCCAAAACAATTAACAATGGTCATTATATTACAAACATACTTACATTTTCATATAACATTTCAAATTGAAAACATGCACCAAGCTTTAGCATCTTCTAACATCTGCAAACCGGAGAATGGGAATGAGGTGGAAATGGACAGTATTGATGTCATTTTACAATGCAGTGTCTGTGCTGCTCTGTTTATGTTATATTTTTATACACCACAGCAAGTTTATAAATAATGAAAGAATATTGGGCTGCTGTCTGAGTTGAAATAAGGACTTCCTTTATTTCTTTTGGGGAATTACAACTTGAAAAAAGCAGAATCAACAGCAGAACAATGTAATGAGAGCACACCTTTCAGTGCGGCACTTACACAAGCTGTTTAAATGACCAATATTTGAAAGAAAGGCTTGTACACCAGCTCTGTACACAAGGATCCCTCCCAAACCTAAAAACACTTTGTTCAGACTCAGTTCAGTTTGGAATGTAAAATGGACAAATATCATTCAATGTCGAAATCAATGTCGAAATTTACATCTTTAAATTACTGCAACATTTATATGAATGCAAACATGTCATCCTACAATAAGGAATGCAAAGCATGTATGAGCAACACACATAAAAATAAATAAATATGGTAACACTTTAAAATAACCACACAGTATAACGTTTTTGTAAGGCATTTAGTTTATAGCTAATTCATTTGGTAACACTTTATTTTAGGGATCATAAATTTGTATTTTATATTTTGTATTTTAGTATTTCAACAAAGCAGGGGTGGTTAGGTTTAGGTTTAGGTTTAGGGGTTGGTGTAGGGGTAATTAAATATACTGTATTTAATTAGGGGTGCAAATGGCATCTAACACTATTTGCACTTAGTGTAAGAAGATGCTTTTTGTTGCTATTTACACTAAATAGTCTTCTAAAATACAAATCTTTTTTTTTTTTATAATTATAAGCTGCACATTCACATAGTGTAACGAGAACTTATAAATGATGTATTTTGCACCTCACTAGCTATTGGTATCTTCTGTTTTTACTTAATAAATTAATTGTTAGGAAAAATACATGTAAAGAGACAATAAGGCAAGGGTAAAAAAAAAATCAGCAAATAAAGGCTTAATAAATACCTTATAATTCTAAACAAGTCCATAACTGGACCCTTACGAGTCCCAATTATTAGTCATTAATTACTGTCTAATTCCTGATCCCTAAAATGTACTGTTACCATTCATTTTTAATAAATTATATATAATAGAGTATATACAAATAGTGTGTTTCTCTTTCATATTCACTGTAGTAAAACATTTATTTCTGTTCAATGAGCTCATATACAGTGCATTCAGAAAGTATTCAGACCCCTTCATGGTAAAATGCTTTACATAATTTTTTCACATCAATCTACACTCCATACCCCATAATGACAAAGCAAAAACGAGATTTTTTTTATACATTTTCACATTGATCAAAAGTAAAAAACTGTAATATCACATTGACATAAGTATTCAGACCCTTAACTCAGTATTTAGTTGAAGCACCTTTGGCAGCGATTACAGCCTCAAGTCTTTTGGGTATGATGGGACAAGCTTTGCACACCTGGATTTGGGGATTTTCTGCCATTCTTCTCTTCAGATCCTCTCAAGCAAGGTTAGATGGGGTCATCAGTGGAAAGCCATGTTCAGGTCTCTCCAGAGATGTTCGATTGGATTCAAGTCCGGGCTCTGGCTGGGCTTCTCAAGGACCTTCACAAAGTTGTCCCTAAACCACTCTTGCGTTGTCTTGGCTGTGTGTTTAGGGTCATTGTCCTGTTGGAAGGTGAACATTTTGCACAGTTGATGTACTGAGTGCTCTGGACCAGGTTTTCATTAAGGATATCTCTGTATTTTGCTGTGATCTCTGAGTGTTGCAGTGATGGTTGTCCTTCTGCAAGTTTCTCCCATCTCCACACATGATTTCTGGAGCTCAACCAGAGTGACCATCAGGTTCTTGGACACCTCTCTTACCAAAGCCCTTCTTCCCCAATTGCTCAGTTTAGATAGTTCTAGGAAGAGTCCTGATTGTTCCAAACTTCTTCTATTAAAGAATTATGGAGGCCACTGTGCTCTTAGGAACCTTCAATGCAGCCAAAATTGTTTTGTAACCTTCTCCAGATCTGTGCCTCAACACAATCCCGTCTCTGAGCTCTGCAGGCAGTTCCTTTGACCTCATGTCTTGGTTTTTGCTCTGGTATACATTTACAGCTTTGAGACCTTATATAATCAGTTGTGTGCTTTTCCAAATCATGTCCAAGCAATTAAATTTTGCACAGGTGTACTCCAGTCAAAGTGCATAAACATCTCAAAGATGATCCAGAGAAATGGGATGCAACAGAGCTAAATTTCAAGTGTCATAGCAAAGGGTCTGAATACTTATGTCAATGTAATATTTAAGTTTTTTTATTTTACATTAATTTGCAAAGTGATCACAAAGATGTTTTTTGCTTTGTCATGATATGGTATGGAGTGTAGACTGATGTGAAAAAGAAAAAAAAATAATAAAGTATTTTAGCATAAGGCAGCAACATAAAAAATCTGAAAAAAATGGAGGGAAAATAATTTGCTGCAACAACAATACTATGAGAACATGCAAAATGATTGACTGGCAGAAAACATCAGAGCCCACGGCCCGCTGACACTTTTTAGGTTACGCATTATACTTGGCCAGCAATTAGTCTGTGCTTTATTATGAATTTCATTATGCAATAATTACTGTAATTGTAGGTGTTCCTAAAACAGTCATAAACACTTTAAGCATAAATATACATTGCATTCAGAAAGTATTCAGACCCGTTAATTTTTTTATTTTCACATTTTGTTATATTGCAGCCTTATGCCAAAATGCTTTAAATTATAATTTTTTCACATCAGTCTAAACTCCATACCAAATAATGACAAAGCAAAAAGCAGATTTTTGATAACTTTTTATAAAAAAAATTTTTAAAGAAAAACTCAATGTGAAATATCACATTGACACACACTGGCAGCCAAAAGTTTGGAATAATGTACAGATTTTGCTGTTTCGGAAGGAAAATGGTACTTGAATTCACCAAAGTGGCATTCAACTGATCAAAGTATAGTCATTACTGATGTAATAAACAGCACCATCACTGTTTGAAAAAAGTAATTTTTGATCAAATCTAGACAGGCCCCATTTCCAGCAGCCATCACTCAACAATAAATTGCTAATTTGGTACTAGAAAAACACTTGCCATTATATCACAGTTGAAAGCTATTTGGTTCATTAAATTAAGCTTAACATTGTCATCATGTCTGTTTTTGAGTCGCTACAGTATGCAATAGACTGGCATGTTTTAAGGTCAATATTAGGTCAAAAAGGGCAAAATAGAAACAGCTTTCTCTAGAAACTCGTCAGTCAATCATTGTTTTGAGGAATGAAGGCTATACAATGCTTGAAATTTACAAAAAACTGAAGATTTCGTACACAGGTGTAGAGAAGAATTGCAAAGAAAAAGCCAAAGGTTTGAGTGGGCAAAGAAACAGACATTGGACAACAGATAATTGGAAAAGAGTGTTACGGATCTTAAACCCATTGAGCTTTTGTGGGATCAGCTAGACTGTAAGGTGCGTGAGAAGTGCCCGACAAGACAGTCACATCTATGACAAGTGCTACAGGAAGTGTGGGGTGAAATGTCCCTGAGTATCTGGACAATTTGACAGCTAGAATGCCAAGGGTCTGCAAAGCTGTCATTGCTGCACATGGGGCATTGTTTGATGAGAACTCTGAAGAAGTTCTGAATTTTTTTTCTTAATTGTAAAAGTAATTTTTCATATTATTAATGTCCTGACTATACATTGTGATCAGTTGAATGCCATTTTGGTGAATAAAAGTAACAATTTCTTTCCATAAGATCGAAATCTGTACATTATTCCAAACTTTTGGCTGCCAATGTAAGTATTCACACTCTTTGCTATGACACTTGAAATTTAGCTCAGGTGCATCCCATTTCTCTGGATCATCTTTGAGATGTTTCTACCCTTTGATTGGAGTGCACCTGTGGCAAATTCAATTGACTGGACATGATTTGGAAAAGCACATACCTGTCTATATAAGGTCTCACAGCTGAAAATGCATATCAGAGCAAAAACTAAGCCATGAGTCAAAGGAACTGCCTGCAAAACTCAGAGACGGGATTGTGTTGAGGCACAGATCTAGGGAAGGCTACAAATACATTGTGGCTGCATTGAAGGTTCCCAAGAGCACAATGGCCTCCATAATTCTTAAATGGAAGAAGATTGGAACAACCAGGATTCTTTCTAGAGCTGGCCAATTGGCCAAACTGAGCAATCAGGGGAGAAGGGCCTTGGTAAGAGAGGTAACCAAGATCCTGATGTTCACTCTGGTTGAACTCCAGAGATCATGTGTGGAGATGGGAGAAACTTGGCAGAAGGAAAACCATCACTGCAACACTCCACCAATCTGGGCTTTATGGCAGAGTGTCCAGACGGAAGCCTCTCCTCAGTACAAGACACGTAAAAAACATCTAAAGGACACCCAGACTGTGAGAAACAAGACTCTTTGGTCTGATGAAAGGAAGATTGAACTGTTTGGCCTCATTTCCAAGTGTCATGTCTGGAGGAAACCAGGCACCGCTCATCACCTGTGCAATACCATCCCAACGGTGAAGCATGGTGGGGGGAGCATCATAATGTGGGGGTGTTTTTCAGCAGCAGGAACTCGGGGACTGGTCAGGGTTGAAGGAAAGGTGAAAGCAGCAAAATAGAGAGATATCCTTAATGAAAACCTGGTCCAGAGCGTTCACCTTCAAACAGGACAATGACCCTAAGCACACAGCCAAGACAATGCAAGAGTGGGTTAGGGACAACTCAGTGAATGTCCTTGAGTGGCCCAGCCAGAGCCCGGACTTGAACCCAATTGAACATCTCTGGAGAGACCTGAAAATGGCTTTCCACTGATGGCCCCATCTAACCTGGCAGAGCTTTAGAGGATCTGAAGAGAAGAATAGTTTAGAGCTTTATTAATCCCCATGGGGCAATTAATTCAGACTGTCCTGGTGCTTCACATATACAGACAACACTGAATACACGTACAACAAAAAATAAAAATACATAAAATATATATACCAAAAAAAAAATGGCAGAAAACCACCAAATCCAGGTGTGCAAAGCTTGTCGCATCATACCTAAAAAGACTTGAGGCTGTAATAGCTGCCAAAGGTGTTTTAAATAAATACTGAGTTAAGGGTCTGAATACTTGTGTCAATATGATATTTCTTTAATTTCTTTATATTTTTTTTATACATTTGCAAATTTATCAAAATGTTTTTTTTTTTTTTTTTTTTTTGCTTTTTCATTATGGGTTATGGAGTGTAGATTGATGTAAAACAAAATATTGAAAACATTTTAGCATAAGGCTGCCACAATGTTTTTTTTTTTTTTTGTTTTTTTAAATAAAGAGGTCTGAATACTTTCTGAATGCACTGTATATCCAATTAATTACACACACACATATATACAGTATCTCACAAAAGTGAGTACACCCCTCACATTTGTGTAAATATTTGATTATATCTTTTCATGTGACAACACTGAAGAAATGACACTTTGCTACAATGTAAAGTAGTGAGTGTACAGCTTGTATAACAGTGTAAATTTGCAGAGGTTGTCTTTAGGAAAGAGACATATGAGTGCTCCCAGCATTGCTGCAGAGGTTGAAGGGGTGGGGTGTCAGCCTGTAAGTGCTCAGACCATACGCCGCACACTGCATCAAATTGGTCATCCCAGAAGGAAGCCTCTTCTAAAGATGATGCACAAGAAAGCCCACAAACAGTTTGCTGAAGACAAGCAGACTAAGTACATGGATTACTGGAACCATGTCCTGTGGTCTGATGAGACCAAGATAAACTTATTTGGTTCAGATGGTGTCTGGCGGAAACCAGGTGAGGAGTACAAAGACAAGTGTGTCTTGCCTACAGTCAAGCATTGTGGTGTGAGTGTCATGGTCTGGGGCTGCATGAGTGCTGCCGGCACTGGGGAGCTACAGTTCACTGAGGGAACCATGAATGCCAACATGTACTGTGACATACTGAAGCAGAGCATGATCCCCTTCGGAGACTGGGCCACAGGGCAGTATTCCAGCATGATAATGACTCCCAAACACACCTCCAAGACGACCACTGCCTTGCTAAAGAAGCTGAGGGTAAAGGTGATGGACTGGCCAAGCATGTCTCCAGACCTAAACCCTATTGAACATCTGTGGGGCATCCTCAAACGGAAGGTGGAGGAGCACAATGTCTCTAACATCCACCAGCTCCGTGATGTCGTCATGGAGGAGTGGAAGAGGACTCCAGTGGCAACCTGTGAAGCTCTGGTTAACTCCATGCCCAAGAGGGTTAAAGCAGTGCTGGAAAATAATGGTGGCCACACAAAATATTGACACTTTGGGCCCAATTTGGACATTTTCACTTAGGGGTGTACTCACTTTTGTTGCCAGTGGTTTAGACATTAATGGCTGCGAGTTATTTTGAGGGGACAGCAAATTTACACTGTTATACAAGCTGTACACTCACTACTTTACATTGTAGCAAAGTGTCATTTCTTCAGTGCTGTCACATGAAAAGATATAATCAAATATTTACACAAATGTGAGGGGTGTTCTATATATATATATATATATATATATATATATATATATATATATATATATATATATATATACTGTATATATATATAAATGATTCTCAATGTTCTCACAAACACATCTTTACCACTGGTTTGCATCAACTCAAATACATTATGAAAAAAGAATATTAAACTGCTTATATATGCACTTAATAAACAATAAAGTATTTGCTACAATGATTATAAACAAATAACTTGCTATTTGTAAACAGCCTATTAATGACTTGAAAAAGCACACAATAAGGAACAATGTGTAGGAACAATAATTTATAAATTATTAATTAACTATAAACAAATGCTTTAATAAATACTTTACTCTGTGTAGTTATTATAAAGTATTATTATGATCATAAATGCTAATGAAGATGTAGTTGGTTACATCTTTTAAGATGAGCCAAAATAAATGTACATAGATTTTAATGTGATACAGCATTCATTGTTTTGAAAAATGTTTGGAGTGCATTGACCATTTAATTACGTGTAATTTTAAATACAAAAAAAAAAAAAAAAAAGAAAATTGAATAAACACTGGTACGATGTTAGTGCATGCTTCCACTTGTTCTTTAACGTAGTGGTCTTAGAGATGGGAAGCGCTTTCTCTCCTTTTTAAAGACTTTTTTATTTGACTATCCTAACTATGCACTATTATGGGATGCATTTTATTATTTTGAATTAGCACTGTCTTTCCCTCACCAGTTGAGAACCACAGCTTTAACTTTTTAGCCTCGTTCAGCTGATCTAACTGTAAAGTCTTTTTGAAGAAATTGTCATTTTTGAACTGGGATGCGTTTTGTATTTCTATCTGTCACAGTAACACCACAGAACAGTCTGAGGAGTAATGACTGGGAAAAAAGGTCATTACACAAGCCAAACTGCATAAGAAAAAGAAAGATGAATAAAGATTCAATGTTCCCTAATGTAGAACCCATTACTGTAAACTGATCTGTAATCCAAAGTTAATGTAGTTTATGTACCCAGTCTGCTAGAGGATTAGAAGAAATTAGATGGTATTACATTCTTTTTGTCTTGCTGTATTTTTCTTTCATGCAAACACAAAGTTTTGCTCTATCTCTTTGTCTAGCTTGTCAGTGTCACATTAATGGATCACTGACTGAGGTTTGTCATCAGGAGACGGGCCAGTGCCAGTGTCGACAACATGTTGTTGGACGTCAGTGTGACGAGTGTTTGGTGGGTATATTCAACACAAACACACATACAGTACATAACACTCCTATATATGACAATACATTGTGTTCTCATAGAATCAGGTCACTATACCTACATTTTTGTGATTTTGTACGCATCATGGCAGTGTCCTGGTGAAATGAACACTAGAGGCGCTACAACAACATTGACATTAAGGCACTTTCACACATATCAGCAGATCATCAGTTCATAAACACTTTTCACTCTGTTCCTCAAACAATGCTTATTAAACCTACACTTATGAACACTTTTACTATAGCACATGATCATTTTAATGTTTGCATTAGATAGTTAACTACATTTACAAGCTTGTTCGAGTGTGATCACATTACATGGTAGATCAACTGATAGATTGTTGATGTAAAGAAATCGGGTTACGAGTCCTGAAGAGCACATGAGTTGACACGTGAGATGAAAGTGTCATAGAAGCCCCACAAAATTACGTGGTTGCTTCATCAATTTTGTTTCATCTCACGTTTTCTTTTTCTGACACTATCGGTTTGATTTAGGTTTAAGGTTTAGGGCAGTGAGGTTGGTTTTGTTGATTTAAAACTTGATAGAGCATTCTTAAAAACCTCATCCGTTTAAGAGAACATTTAACTCGCTTTTAGCGCCACACAGTGGACATTTTTCCTTGTAACTGTAATGATGCGTGAATGAACCGTGTAATATCATTTTGCACATAATGTCGCCACAGTCACATAATTTTCAAGAGATCAGGCTGGACAATTTTAATGTTAAATCAGTAAAAATGTCATTATGGTAATATAACTCTGTCCTAAACCCTAGTGAGTCTGATGCAAAGTCTATTCCTAAAGTTTGGCAGCATAACTATGCCTTTTAAAATGATTTGGCCAAATTCAAATGCAGCATCACATGAATCCTATGATAAGACTTCCTTAAAAATCATTGTGATTATGTCAGTGAATAAAAGTCATCTAAATCAAGCTGAAAGAGATTTTGTGTTATATTATTATGTACAGTATATGAATATGTTTACTTATTAGGTTCAATTCATTTAGGATGCTGCCTTAGTATGTTGCTGCATATGTTCATCGTAGACAGCAAGACATCTCGGTTTTGGAACAGAGCTAAAACAACATACAAAGATTTTTAATGATCAGAACATTTAAAAGTTATATCATTTCACACAGTCATGTTCAATGCTATAGATGTTGTAATTGTGTCATTTCATTACTTTGGTATGAGTGAATTTTTCCTATTTTCAGCTCAAACAGCAGACAAAGGCAGGTGAACCTGTGCACTCATATTCATCTCTATGCACTTTTGCTTTCCTGAACCTGTGTGTGTGTGTGTGTGTGTGTGTGTTCAGCCAAATTGTTGGTGGGACAGTGATTCTCAGTTGTGTAGGCCTTGTCAATGCAGTGGGTGGGGCTCCATGTCCCAGCGCTGTGACTCGGAAGGCAGGTGCATCTGTCGGGCCGGTTACATAGGCCGCAGGTGTGACCTCATGCGTCCGGCTCACACCCGCAGGGAGACACGGCGACCCGTCCAACAGGTTCCCATTCAACACATCCAGAGATGGGAGAGCAGAGGGGGCTGCCCTCGAGGGGCGTTCCGCCCCAGTGCAGGGGTAAACACACTGCATGATGGGTGCAGTTTGTGTGTGTTGGTGTGTGTCCTGCAGTGTTCACAAAGATGTCCTAGTAGTGTAACTACAGGTGGAGTTCATCCCATTAACATGTTCCACTAACGCAGGGGTTAGCAACCTTTTTGACATGGAGTGCCATTTTTTTTCCTGGTCAATGGCTGCCCCCGTCTTTGTGAAATGCTTTGCTTAAAATGATCAGTTGTGGTATCTTTCTTAAAAATAAATGTGTTGGTTTGGTTGGTTTGTTGGTCTACTAATTTAAATAATCTTTTGTTTTTAATCACAAGTATGCATATTTTTAGCATTAGCTTCCTTATAATAAGAGTGATACAATAAGTAAATGTTATACCAATAGACAGGGTTGGGAGGGTTACATTTAAAATGTATTCCACTACAGATTACAGAATATGTGCTCTATTTTTGTGAGAGCTGAAGACTGAATTTAGTATTTTTCCCCGTTGTGAAGTCACGGAGCAACACCAGTTACATTTGCCAATAAAAATTAAATGCATTAGTTTTAGTTATCAGACATAGGAGAGAAAGTGAAACATTAATTCTAATGACATTATGCGATGGTCTTCATTGTCTTTCCAATCTTTCTCTTCCTCTTCTTCATCTTTCTCAGTCATGCTTGGTTTTTCTCATCTTTCTCTGAAGAAAATATATTTGCAGGGCCTATTTAAGTCCATCCATAGGAAGAAAAAAAACATAGGCTTTCCTTTGTCTAGAGCAGACCCCACTCTCTCCCCCCTTAATTTGATCCACATGTGTATATGGAAAAATTAGGTAATGTAAAGAGCTTCTGTAAGACTTACAAGATAACTTAATCTTAACATCTTAACCAATTTTCATGAGAGCGCTAATTATAAGTGAAATATTCGTGCCATTGTCATGGGTGGGAGTGTTTGCGCCACTGTGGGTGTATTGTATGTAAATGAAGTGGCACAAAGCGCAATTTGCTATTTTCCTAAGAGTTTGCTTGTTACGCTAAGACGTTTCAATATCATACAGAACTTCAAAATAAGAGTATCTTCCGACTTTCGAAATGAGAGTCCTTGGGGAAAACAAAAGAATGATGTGACGTGACAGTTGTAGCTGTTTTGAGAGAAAAATTAAGTATGAGAATTGTGTTAAACCATCTAACGGTCATAACTTATCTTTTCAACTATTACCAATTGTATTTATGTTCTAATTTATATTGTTATTTTTCGTCGTTGTCGTTGAGTGATCTTTAAATTGCTACAAAAGGTGCCAGTGGAAGAAGTTGGACAGTAAAATGTTTGGATTTGGTGTGATTTTTTTTTTTTTTTTTTTTTTTTTTTTTTTTTACCATTTTGATTATATTTCAGTTTCGTTCGACGTTTAATTTGAATTTAGAAATATATTTGGTTAAAAAAAGTTTCAATAATTTGTATTATTTATTTTTTTCAAAATCGACCGGTACAAGTGAAGTGTGTGCCGATACAATCACTGTATATACTAGCCATGACATGTCTGTCAGTAGATGAAAATGTATCTGTAATTTAAGAGTCTACATCCAAATTCTGAGAATCACATTTTCCATGCGCATAAAAGGGGTATGTGTCACTGTCATAGAAATATGTGTGACGTTCATCAAAAACGCAGTTGATGCACAGAAAAACGTAATTATCAATTCTTCTAATTCATAGCAAACAGTCCATTCACATGACCAGCTTCTTATGAATGTGCTGTCTTTGTTTAAATCATTGGAGCTTGAGGGAATGGACTTTACTGTATAATTACTATACTATACTGATGCAGACATTAAATAACTGGAGAAGAACCTCAGAATTAAACTGAACTTGGTCCCGTGTTTTTGCGGTGTGCGCGAGTGATTTTGCCAAACCCACTTGCGCCTAGACTTAGCGTATGCATGTGCGAAAATACCAAAACTTCATGGCCATGCCCATTGCGCTTATGACTTAAGACATTGCATTTCACTTAATGCTTGCGCTCTTAAAATAGGGCCATACATGCTGTAAAATGTCATTTGTAACATTCTGTTAGATTACTCATCTTCAGTAACGTAATTTAAATAATTCGGATTACTTCTTGAGCATTGGCAGGTTTTTTCACTTGTTTTAGGCTATAAACAATTGAAAAATGTGTAAAAAATCTGCCAGTACAGTAAAACAAAATACATGTTCTGAAAAAGCATAAATATCTTTTGCAGTGTTGCTTCTCAAGTATATTTATTTGATTGAATTATTATTTTTTATTACAGGGAAAAAAGCATTATTAAGAGTGAAAATATTGTTTTTATACAAAGCACATTATGTGAACACACTTATTTACTCCACCTGATTGCATCTTCAAGGATGATAAAGCATATTGTGCACAGTTTGTTTTGGGACTTAATTGTATATATCTGTATAACATTTGTTAAATATTGCATATCACCATGCAGCCTCACACTCAAAAAGCTCATGCCACAGTCAAATGCTGTGCTTTTTTATTGTTCAGTCTTGTCATAGTCTGGAAAAAGCACAAGGCACTGTAATGACTAGACTTGCCTTCACTTGGAAGACAGTTTTGTCGTTTTCCCTCACAGCTCAAAACTCAATACAGCACTTTTAACAAACAAAAACTTTGCATGATGATTTTGATGGTGTGTGTGTGTGTGTGTGTGTGTGTGCATGCATGTTTGCATATATTTGGCATCTTTTGAGAGGCGCTCGCAGTGCGTGCCAGGAAAGCATTCTCATTGGTTGCTATGGTGACAGCACACCTGCTTCCAGCAGACAGATGGATGTCAGTCACCCCACAGCATTGACTGCCACAGTGGGTTCACATCCACATGGTGCGCACAGATTTATCATCACTACATAATCATTTTTGATCATTAAAATTAAATTGTTGGAAAAATGACCTGGCATTTGACCTCTTAACAAGTCTTTAAACAGAGGAGTGTAAAGGAGGTATTAAGTAGAAACACATGATTCATTTTGGTTTGGTCTGATCTGTTGTACTGTAAATGCATGTCTGTTCAGTGCTGTTGTCTGTGATGTTTAATCATGCCTTTGGCTCTCCAAGTTTTATTGAACTAAAGGTGGTGTTTGATATTGTCTGGTTTATATGATTATACATGGCACTTTTACAAAATGAGGCTTGAAAATCAACATGAAATCAAAATGAACCCTGTTTACTTTACATGCTTCAGGTCCTATCGTGAACAGTTAATGTGCACATTATTCAAAAGATTTAATAAACAAGTCTTTGTAAACTTTCATCAAAATATTAAAACATGCTCTGCCTCAGAAACTACTTTCCTTTTCAGCTGATTTCACTAAACGCTCTTACTTTTTAACCTCTCATCTTCAACAGTTTGGCTCCATCCTGTATTTAATGGCCACTTTGATGGGTCAATACATTTCAGATGGATAAAATTGAATTATCGCAATTAATTACATATCCATATTTGCTGATAAAGGCCCCAAAATAAAAATAATTCAATATAAATAATACATACACTACCGTTCAAAAGTTTGGGGTCACTTACTCATTCTTTATTTATTTATTTATTTCACATTTTAGAATAATAGTAGTCAGCAAAACTATGGAATAATAGAAATGGAAATATGGGAATTATTTTGTGACCAAAAAATCCAAAATAAATCCAAAACTATGTAATATTTTAGCATCTTCAAAGTAGTCACCCTTTGCCTAGATTTTGCAGACATGTACTCGTGACATTTTCTCAACCAACTTCTTGAGGAATCACCCCGGGATGCTTTTTAAACAGTATTGAAGGAGTTCCCATCTATGTTGGGCACTTATTGGCTTCTTTTCTTCAGATTTTGATCCAAGTCATCCATTTCAAAAACTTTTTTTTTTTTTTAGGAAATTTTAGATTTGTAATTAAATAAATGTATATGTTTTGGCAGAATAATATTTTGTCTACAAAGTTAATTTCAAACTTTTAAGCATACACCTTCAGATCAAAAGATTTTTAAGATCATGAGAAACATTTCAGACAAGTGACCCCAAACTTTTGAACGGTAGTGTATATCAAACAATAATTGAGTTCCTCATTCTGTCTTGTTGTCTATGCTGTGTCAAGATAAAAGTAGTGAAATTTTGAAAATGCCGCCTGGAGATCAATGCATTCTGTTGTCCTTCGTCGAGCTCTCAAGAGTGCTTCTTGTGTGAGCGCCTCTCATTCTGTATCTGTGCTATTTGTGATTTTTGTTGAGGCACGCTGACTGCCCCCTGCTGATGCGCCTGGGAAAAACACAAAGTTACTTTTACTTCAATTGCTCTGATGGTATGAGAATACTTTAATTATGGCATTTACTTACAGGTTAGGAGGCATTATTAATTGCTTTGACTTTTTTTAATGTGATATTTCTTAGATATCTAATTGCACTAAATGACTGTTACTACGCAGAGTGATCACATTGTGAAGTTAAAGTATTTCTGATAAAATCGGTCTGTGCTTACCGAATTTTGAATCACTGCCCCCAGTGGCTGAAGGTGGAAGTGTTGTTGAATGTATAAGCAAGGGTGAGCTCCACTTTCTGCGTAAATGTACACGTGTTTTTAGTTAAATATTTTTTTTTTAAATTAACCGTACACCTTAACCCAACTCTAACCTTAAACCTAATCGACACTGGGGCAAAAATGTAATTTTAGAAAAAAAACGCACACTTCAAATTGCGCTTACCCACTTAACCCGTGTTGCTGAGGCTGCTTGCGCAACATACTATCAGTAGCACTTGAGGAAAATGTGTTGAAATGTGTTGCAAAAATGTCTGATTGGGGATGGCGCTTGTCAGTATTTCAGCAGAATAGGGTTGATTTCAGGGAACATGAACTATCGTAAGCAACATCTCAATTTGCAGTGTGATCATGTTGTTTTATGTTGACTTAAACAAAAATGTCACATTATGTACCAGTGAAAGGAGGCTTAACCTTCCGAAAATGTTGTTTGTCCATCTCAGCACGTCAAACTAAATATTACTGTATATGAGCTGTTTTGATCATTTGGGGTGCGCTATTTTTTTAGCAACACATTTACCAAAATGTAAGACCTTGATTTGAAATCGAATTTAACGTTAAAATAAATGTAACTTTTTATTTTTTGCAATAAACATAAAAACATTGATTTAAGATAGATAAAATGTAACTTAAACTTATATTTCTGTACATTAAAGGAAAATGTTAGTGATTATATTTTCTCACAATAACATTAGTAACAGAGTTGAATAGTTGAGTTTGACAAATGTAAAAAATGAGAACACTCAGCATGGTAAAAACCCTCTGCAAGATGTTTTGTCTTCTTTAATGATTTAGGTTTAGCTTTTTATGTGAATAAATTAAGCGCCACATTAACAATACATGTCTCAGAATTAAAGTGTTTTTCTGATTCTGTCTGATAATGCTTAAATGAATAGTTTGTAGTTGCAGTAAAAACGTTAAAACGACTTTATTGTCATGAACTAGAAATGTATATGGAATATTACCTTGTAGTTCTGCGCTTTTGAATGTGCAGCGAGGATCGCCCTAAAGCACTCCGGCTACATTAAAGAGTGTCATTCTGCATTCAGGATGCACATAAGCAGTTGTGCCGCTCTGTATTGGAGCCTTTCTTATTTCTTACTTTTCTTAATTTGATAGTTTTTTTCAATAAGATGCTATAGTTATTTAGCCTTTTTATTTGTTGAATATCTATTAGTCACCATGTTGAAATGCTACACTTAGCATACTTACACTCCCTGAACTCTTTATTAGGAATGCTTTATTATGGTCCCAATAAAGTGTCTTCTGCTGTTGTAGCCCATCCGCCTCAAGGTTTGACATGTGGTGCATTCTGGGATGCTATTCTGCTCAATACTCAAACCAGTCTGAACATTCTCTGTTGACCTCTCTCATCAACAAGGCGTTTCCGTCCACAGAACTGATGCTCACTGGATGTTTTTTGTTTTGGCACCATTCGGAGTAAATTCTAGAAACTGTTGTGTGTGAAAATCCCAGAAATACTCAAACCAGCCCATCTGAAACCAACAATCATGCCATGCTCCAAATCACTGAGATCACAATTTTTTTTCCATATTCTGAAGGTTGATGTGAACATTAACTGAAGCTCCTGATTTATGCACTGCACTGCTGCCATATGATTGGCTGATTGATTGTACAGGTGTTCCTAATAAAGTGCTGAGTAAGTGTATGTCCCTCTGAAACATTTCTGATCGGGGTCACATGAACACAATGGAGCCTTACTATGCATTATTCTCCTTAACACCATCTAGTCGATAAGTTATTCAAACAACTGACCGTCTAGTCAATTATAAAAATTTCTATTTTTGCACATCCCTACATTCCTGAACAATGAAACTTGTCCTTCTGACATGCATCTCGTTTACCTCTTATACCTACCAAATGACCTGTACGTGGAAAGTGCCACAATGTATAATCTAATAAAACCATGACATTTACAATAACTTTATTTACAGTGTGACCTTTTAACACATCTCTCTCTCTCTCTCTGCAGGCGGGCACACACATGCAGGGCAGTCAAGGGTGTGTCCCATGCCACTGTAATTCGTTTGGATCAAAGTCATTTGATTGTGATGAAAGCGGTCAGTGTCGCTGTCAGCCTGGTGTAACAGGACAGAAGTGTGACCGCTGCGCTTCGGGACACTTCGGCTTCCAGGAGGGCGGCTGTACATGTAAGCACTTACCTCTGAAGAGCTGGGTTTATTTCAGTATCATGTTTGTGCATCCCTCATTCCAGATGTGTGTAGAATAATGTAACTCTAATAAAATCACAAATGAAACAACAGTGAAATCAGAGCTGTTTCTAGGCATACCACCCACTGGGGGGCACCAATGAGGAGTGAATAAAAAAAAAAGAAAACTGTTACATTTATCTTCAGGTCATTAGATCTAGAGTTCTGCTGTTCCGAAATAATAATAGCCTCAGAATATAGAAGGGTTGGCACTCCTAAGAATGAAATATTTCATTTCTATTCTTTCAGTTTCACATTAATGAGGAAACACCAGCATTAAGGATGTGACATCTCTCTGTTACGTGATGTAATGTAAAAGTGACACTTACATGATGAGGGAAAACTATCCAATATGCTTTAAAACCTGCAGGTTTGACCTCTGAGACATCGGTATGGTACCACTCCTCATGAGTAAAACAAAATACATAATAATAATAATAATAATTAAAATTAAGTCTTACATATTCTCCCTATTCTCCCTGAGAGCTCATTTATTATGTAATTCTGTTACATTTTACAGTGATACATTTTAGTAGAGCTGATGACAGGGCTGGGCGATAAATCAGTCTCGATATTTATTGCGATAAAAAAAATCTACGATATTGATATTTAGATGTGTTCATACTTTACAGTGGTTAGCACTGTCGCCTCACAGCAAGAAGGTCCCAGGTTCGAGTCGTGGCTCAACTGAGCCTTTCTGTGTGCATGTTCTCCCTGTGTTCGCATGAGTTTCCTCCATGTGCTCTGGTTTCCGCCACAAGTCCAAAAACATGCAGGTTCAGTGAATTGGAGACTTTAGGTGTGAGTGAGATATATGAAATATATGTCAAATATGCGGATCACGGGTGGTGTGCTGTGGTGACACCTAACAGGAGCAGCCAAAAGAAGAAGCAGCAGCCTGTGATTATTCTTGTAGACAATCAGGTGTGTGTCTCTAAGAGCGTTTTCACACCTAGTTCATTTGAGCACTCCAAGCGCTCAAAGATAGCACAGAGCAGATCATTGGCACAAGTGATTCTGAGATGGCTTGAGTACACTCATGTAAAAAAGGCTTCAATAGTGCAGCACCAATGAAAAGCTTATTTTATCAAAAAGACTCTCGATTATTGAGATTTAATATGAATTTAAAGATACCGATATCATTTGGAGTAAGCCTTAACCTATGGATCAGTGCTCGGATATTTGCTTGAACCATCAGATCCTGCCGGAAGCGATGATGGCAGGGTAGTGGAGATTACTCTCACGATGGGGTGGATGGGGTGAAAACAATAGAAGTATGCCAACAAAGAGAGACAGCTGAGAGGGCTTATAAAGTGAGCCAACTTGCGTTTAGCATTTATAAATTGCTGATCTAATTTTTTCCAAAATTTCATCTCTCTCTCTCTCTCTCTCTCTCTCTCTCTCTCTCTCTCTCTCATTAACTGGTTTGATTCATATGAAAATTTATTATTTAACATTACCTGAAAAATAAGGTTACAACAACAGAAATTATTGCATGGGTAAGATCAGGATAGCTTCTTAAGGTAACAATAGCAGGTGGTTAGGTCAGTCCGGTTTGATGGTTTTAGAGGGGTTTGATCAGATAAACCAGCTGAACACCTGCTTAGTGAAGTTAAAGCTGTTTTTTTCTTCCTATTGAGGGACCAATTCTTAAAGACTCTAGGTTCTGCCCAACCCTACACTTTAAGCCAGCGTTTCTCAATCCTGGTCGTGGAGGACACCAGTACTGCAAATTGTGCATGTCTCTCATATTTAACACCTGATTCAACTCATCAGCTCATTAGTAGTTGCTCCATGTTCTGAACTGGGTGACATCCAAATTGTGCACGACCCGGATTGAGAAACACTGCTCGCAGCAAAAATATGTTCCTCTGAGTTGCTCATTTGTGGGTTTAATCTAGATTCTGTCAAAAAAAGTGTGTAAATGTGGGCCATCTTATAAAGCCATAGCTTTTTTCTGCCTTGATATTACACACAGCTCAAATAACACCAGAGAGCAATAAATGAGGAGAGCAAACGCTGTCATTTACAACAGGTGCTCAGCTGTGTTCTGCAATTGACTTTCTCTCGCTCTCTCTCTCTCTCGCTCTCTCAGCATGCCAGTGTGCTCATATAGGCAATAACTGTGATGCTAACACAGGTCAGTGTATCTGTCCACCCAACACCGTTGGAGAGAGATGTGACAAATGTGCACCCAACCACTGGGGTCATGACATCAGCACCGGCTGCAAGGTACAGCTCATCTCATCTCTACTCCCGCTGTCACTTTCTCTCACTCTCTCCATGATGATTTTCCTTCTGACAAAACATCATTATTATTCATACTCCATAAAGGGGTTACTAGTGCTACTACTGTTTGTATTTACATTTACATTTGAAGCATTTGATAAAATATACTTATCATGAACATGTTGTTCTGTGTTTCAAAGTCAGGGTCAGGGTTAAGGTTAAGGGTAGAGTCACAGCGGGACTCTAAATAAACCAATTTCACATTACCATTTACCAATTGAAATTAACAATTATTACAGAAATGACCAATTTTGCACGTGAATCTTATCCCAGAACAAGGGTTACCATCTAGCCCCCTCAGTGCCCCACAATACACTAATAAAAAATGAGCTTATTAAAAAAAATTCAAGAACACAAGAAAACGGCTGAAATGAATGCTCAGACTGGTTAGGATCCATATGCGGCTTTATTAAATGGAAGTCAATTCAGACAGAGAGAGAAAGGCAGCAACTTAGCTGGCAACTGAGTTCGCTGAAGAGGTGGCTTCCGATGGGGAACAGGTGAACGGTACTCGTGGTCAGGCAGGCGTTGTGATCGGGACAGGCGGCTAAGATTCTAGGTCAGACAGGCATTTGGTCGGGGCAGGCAGCGGACAGAAGAATGGTCGGGTTCAGGCAAGGTTGGCTTCAACTGGATCGAAAACACAGGTTAGTAATTGCTCAGTAATGCAGCCGGGGCAAACAAGACTTCGCAGTGAGGGCACAGGGAAGCGAGGCTTTAATAGAGGGAAGTTGATGGGCAGCAGCTGTTGGGTAATCAGT
Source organism: Moxostoma hubbsi (assembly GCA_032164185.1). Taxonomy (NCBI): domain Eukaryota; kingdom Metazoa; phylum Chordata; class Actinopteri; order Cypriniformes; family Catostomidae; genus Moxostoma; species Moxostoma hubbsi. Next base: position 2,299,336 of record JAVLUX010000031.1, on the reverse strand, counting down.
GCAGGTCAGAATTCAGGTGAAGAAGATCTTCGGTGAACGGTAATGGGAGCGTTCTCACTGATGTTCGTAACAACGGCATTTACATGATGTTTGAAATCAATGGGTCAGTCTCTGCTTTTGATTAACATAAAAATTAGCATTGTAAGTTTAATTCATATAGATATAGGTACATGTACTGTATATATATTATCAAAGAAGTTCATTTCAAAGCTCCAATGGTTCCGCAGAGAATTCTCATCTTATTAAGAAACATTTCCGAGTCTTTGGAGATTAAAACATTTCTTGATGTGTCATGACAAGTTTTTCAGATCAGTTTCTGGGCTCTTGAAAGTACCAGTACATAGATGGTTTTCTAAAGAACTACACAATAAAAAGGAACCTGTAAAAGTTGGTTCTTCTTTGCAGTCTTTATTTTTAAGATTGGTCAGACATATGCAGTAAAATGTATTATTATTATTATTAATATTAATTGGATGTGTATCATTTTCTCTACAGGGGTGTGGCTGTAATGTGTTTGGGTCTGTGACGCAGCAGTGTAATATAAACACGGGCTGCTGTATGTGTCGTGAGCAGTTCATGGGTGAGAAATGCGACGAGTGTAAACTGGGTTACAGAGACTTCCCACAATGCATTACCTGCCAGTGCTCCTCGGCAGGCTCGTCTGCGGAGACCTGCGATGCAGATTCTGGTGTCTGCGCATGTGCAGACAGAAGCGGGCAGTGCTCGTGTAAGGTACCCAACCAGAGCTTGAAACTCTAAGATTCATCTATTAATTGATTCAAACAATGAAGCCGTCGATCCACAGCATTGCACAGGATTGTAAAAATAACTTCAAATGGATGTCTTTGTTGAAATTGTTGTAATATGTAATGCATGATTATTAGGGGAGTAATAATGAATTGATGAATTCTGAAGCACCGACATGATGATGAAAAATCAATGCATCGATTATTGAATAAACGAACAATAAACGACTTCCAGTATAAAATGAATATCGTCGCTGTCTGACGAAAGGCACTTATCTCCAAAAATGTTATTTTCCAAGAGCATGTAAAAACTCTTTTTCTCATAAACAATCTTACAAAATGAATTGACAATAGCATCATTATTCACCTTTAGCACTATAAACAGAATTCTATCATTACACATCTGTTAGTGAACTGTTCCATATTTGAATTGGACTTTTTGTTTTGTTGAGTCATGTTCAGTCACAGACTCGAGTCTTACTGTTCATGTTCCCAAAACTCAGTTGGTAGGTTATCGATTGCTAGAGAATTTATTTTGGGATATAATCTGAGCTTTCACTTACTATTCTAGATCAAAATCAGTTTTATGACTTGGGTTTCTTGTCCGGTTGTTGAGTGGACAGTTTGGTTTCAAGATGCATGTTCCAGGTCCAACGCATAAATTGCTTGCCAGAAATAGCTTTCACTAGCATTTTCCCGAAGATGGAAATCTGGCATCTGTATTTAGCTTGTATAGTCTACTTTTTAAAGACACCTGACATTGTGCGTACATGAATAGCTTTGGTTGCCAGGGAAATCACAGAGCCAGAGCCATGTAGGCAATCTCTTCACTACTCTTCAAACTAAAAAACAATAGTGTTACTTACACAAATCTATACTTTTGGACTCCTTTAATAGTTGTACATAGTTTAACCCTTTACCTTGGTGATGATGTTATTGATGAGCAGATGCAACAGTTGACGTTCTTCAAACATAAGAGTGGGACATCCGCAGTTTTTATGGACACTTCTCAAGGCCAATGGAGATACTTTTAAACAGCCTGATTAAGCATCATTTCATAGGTCATTTCGATGCACAATTAAAAAATAGGCAGAGGTCATTCAGCCCGTTCCGTCTATGGTACAAAGTCAAAATTGCCAAAAGTGGAGATATGTGTTTTTCATTGGACAGCGATGATATTTTACACACTCATTTCTTATCCTAAATACAATGTTCCACCTTTTTTTTGTAGTAAAAATCCACCAAGTTCAATGGAACAGTGTAAAATAATAATATATCCTTCCATACTAATCAAATCCAATTTAGTAAAATATTATTATGGGAACTAATAATTGTCAGATTATTTACATGTCTAATGATCATCATGGGTGGTTCATGTCATTTCTTGTTATATTGTATTGTCATTTCATATAATAATTCTGTTTTGAGTACATTCAGCTGTAAATGTCATTGGTGTAAATCAACATGATTAGGCTGAGAAAAAAAAAGAAAAAAATTCAACTCAGTTTGTAAAAAAGAAATGCCAAACATGTTTACAGCAATGCGCTTACACTTAATAAGTTTATGGGGTAAAACACTCTGAAGGGTTTAAAAAAAGAAACGTGAAGCTCATTTTTGTTAAAATATTTAGCTGTATCCAATCTTTCATGTTAGGATCAGTGAAAAGTAAACTTGGTTAATTTAGATTTGTATTTGAAAGAGTATATGTAACTTGTAACTTTACAGCACTGAGTAAAAAGTACTTTATTACCTGTAGCACTGCCCATAGGAATTACATCTGTAATGCATAACCAGGCGTACTTCAATGTAGTCCTAGCTCAAAATGATGATTGAAAACACCCATTGTTACTGAATAATTCATATTCAGTAAGTGTTGTAATAAAACTTTGAGCTGCACATTTCTGTTTCTTAACCCTCTCGTACACTTCCTCTATAGACTTCCATTGTTAATGTATTTACTTTAAATGCAAAACCGTCTGGAATATTCCTTCAGTAGTATTAATACAAATCAAAATCATCTAGGTTACTGTTGTAACCTCCATTCCCTGATGGAGGGAACGAGACGTTGTGTGGAAGAAGCGACACTAGGGATCTCTCTTGAGCACCGAATATGCCTCTGGTCTATGGAAAAAAAGGCCAATGAGAAGTTGGCAGACAGTATTTGCATACACCACCCCCGGGCATACGGGTATAAAAGCGGGGAAATACGTCGAGTTCATTCAGGATTTTTCTGAGAAGCCGGAAATGGTCCAGCCACTGCAGTGGCTCGGCTCAGCGACGTGGCTGGGAGGACACAACGTCTCGTTCCCTCCATCAGGGAACAGAGGTTACATACGTCACTCCTAATTATGAAAATTCGCTCATCATTTACTCACCCACATGCCAACCCAGATGTGTATGACTTTCCTGTTCTGAACACAAATGAAGATTTTTAGATTATCTCTGCTCTGTTGGTTCATACAATGCAAGTGAATGGGTATCAGACATTTGAAGCTCCAATAAGCACATAATTGCAGCATAAAAGTAATCCATAAGACTCCAGTGGTTAAATCTATATCTTTAGAAGTGATATGATAGATGTGGGTGAGAAACAGATCAACATTTAATGTCTTTTTAACTATCAATCTCCACTTGCACATTCTTCTTCTTTTGTTTGTTCTTCATGCATATCACCACCAACTGGGCAGGGTGGAGATATTATAATAAAAATGTATTAATATAAAAAATACATATCTTATTGCTTCTGAAGACATGGATTTTTATGTGCTTTTTGGACCCTCAAAGTTCTGGTCACCATTCACTTGCATTGAACGGAACAACAGAGCTGAGAAATCTTCTAAAAATCTTCATTTGTGTTCTGCAGAATAAAGTCAAACACATCTGGGATGGCATGAGGGTGAGTAAACGATGAGAACATTTCAGGGTGGGCATTTTGGGGTGAAATTCTCCTTTAATATGCGACTATGAACTTTAAAAAAGACTCTCACAATCCTAAATCCTGGTAATGTATATGTTTGTGTGTGTGAAGGCTAACGTGGAGGGAGTGAGATGTGACCACTGTAAGTCGGGCTCGTTCGGCCTCAGTCACAGGAATCCACTGGGCTGCAGTCAGTGCTACTGCTTTGGGTTAAGCAGCTCGTGTACAGAAGCCACAGGACTCATCCGTATGTGGGTGAGTACATATACTTTATGAGTAAATAAACTTCACTAATGTGTTTATGGGTTACTCAAACATATCCTATATATATGTGACATTGATCACCATATCAACAACATAAACGTCATAGTACAACTTACATCTGCACAGACACTGAAGACAACAAACAATAAAATTGACTAAAATGAATGAATATGACATGATGAAATACTGACAAAAATGTTATGGACATTTTTGTCAAAAAACTAAACAAATAAAAACTGTGTGAAAATTAAAGGAATATTCCGGGTTCAAGTACAAGTTATGCTCACTCCACAGCATTTGTGGCATAATGTTGATTGACACAAAAATGTATTTCTAGTCGTCCTTCCTTTCCTTTAAAAAAGCTCAAATGTGTGTTCCAGGGAGACACTTACAATGGAAGTCAATCCGTAAACATTAAAATACTCAAATTTCAAAAGGATATTATGTATGTGTGTTAACATGATTTTAGTGTGATAAAATAGCACTTAAACTGTTACATACAATCGAAATTATATATGTCTCAAAGACATCTGCTGAATGTCCTTTTGACATCCAAGAGGAAACTTGCAGATGGACAAACAAACAAAAAAGTTATATGCTAGATAAACTATTATAAATATGATCTAAAATGATCTTTGCATAGTAGCTAGTTTTAAACACGTGCCTGTCCCACCTCAGAGTTCTTGACCTTCTCGGCTGTATCCAACAATTAAACTCATGCAATAATGTCACAATAATCATTTATATTAACTTTAATGGACAAAAACATCATGTTCATTTGTGTCCCACATTCTGTGTACAACCCTGCTAGCACATGATATTCTACAAACTGCTTAATCTGGATGTAATTTCTTCATTTTTGACAGTTATTTTGATAGAATTACTTCTGTTTTGTCATTGTTAAAGCATATTTATAATAGAGGTTTAATAGAGGACTTATTTGTCTTGTACGTCATTGCGGGGGTGAGTTGAGGACACCGGTGACTCTGTTTGTGTGTTTTTATGGTTGTCTTAATTATCTACTCCCAATGTTGGCTGAGATGCACTGTTACCAGGGCAACAGTAAATATTCATAAAAATCCAGAGCTTCCTACCTGCCATTGTCTCTCAACCAAACTCACAACAGGCACAAAAAAGAGCGACTGAGTGTGCCGAAGAGCTATAGAGAGAAAAAGATGGAAATATTTTTTTTTTTACAAAGACGTCCAGAAAGGCATCAAGGGCAGACTGGGAGACATGTCCCTTGTTTGTTTTTAATAAAGGTTTCCTGCAGATCCACAAACTCCTATAATCCTCTCTGTGTCCATGGAGACAAGCTGCGGAATATGGTTGAAGGACACTTTACAAATGAGCTAAAATCGAAACAAATTAAATAAAAGTTGCAGATAATCAAAGTTTGTTTGCTGTCGGAGAGGAGTCGTGAATCCTTTTACTCATTAAGTCAGTGAGTCGTGAGATTGTGTGTTGACGTTGTGAGGGTATTTTAGTCGCCTGTTGGGTTTCTTTCTCTCACGCACATCTAGCAGCATATGCTTCTTAATATACGCAAAGATGAATCATGAAAGACATTTGAGTTCATTTATTACATTTGTGTGATCATTTAAGCAAACCGGAATCATTACAACGAGAATGCCGATATTCTTACTCTGTTTAAGGGATTAGGAGAAAGCGGTTTTACGCACCCAAGTTTCTCCCAGAGAACACGGCTGATGTGGTCATGTAAATGTATAAGCGCCATTCTGACAATCAATTGAATTAATTAGATAAATTAAATAATTAAACACTATACATTATTGTGGCAGAAGAGTAAATAATTCATAAGACAATATAAGATGTGTCTTTACAAGTCAATATATAGTTGTTGTTTTTTTTTTCATATGATTAAACAAAAGCCAATCATTGTCCAACAGTCTAAAGTAATCCATTTTACAATTGAATTTGTCAATCTGTTCGAGGCAGACTTATAATATAAGAGCTTTTCTATTATTGCATCTTTGTACACATGAGTCAGAGAGACACTTTTGGAGTGTCTCACTTTGGTTGCATCATGTCATAAACACTGTATTTTGAGGATGCTGTGATATGTTAAATGTAGTTTGAAAATTGAGAAAACAACTCAAGACCCCTGCATTTGCAGTTGCGCTGCATCCAGCTGTGTTTCAACACAAAAATGTGTCCTAATATTCAGGAAGTGTGTTTGCTGTCTGCACAGCTAGAGTTGTACTTGCCCCCTGCTGACTGAGAGTCTCATAACATGAATTGCTCTGATGTTAAGAATATTCCTTGGAGTGACTTATTGCTGTTATTTTTTTTTTATTATAATCGCACTGAACTAATGCATTAAATCAACAACCCTAATATGAAGCAGTAATATCATAACCTAGTTTCTACAATCCAATCAAACCCTGAGAGCTAAAATAAGGTCCTGTCCTTCATTATTACACACTGACTGTTCTGGTTCACTCAGAATACATCAAACTATGGAAGTTCAATGATTTGTGAATGCTGGTTGTCTTTGTTTAACATGTTTAAGTTATCATTAGTGCATTACATAATCAAATACAAGGGAAGACCAAGAATCTCTAAGTGATGTTCTCTACTCTTGCCCTGTAGTTGACTCTGACGCCTGAGCAGACCGTTCTTCCTCTAGTGGACAAAAGCAATGCACTGGAGAGCACAGCGGGCGTGAGCTTTCAGCATCCAGACATCATCGCTAACGCTGATTTGGTCCGTCAGCATCTGAGTGAGCCGTACTACTGGAGACTGCCCAAACAGTTCAGAGGATCTATGGTTAGATTGTTATTCTCACTCACTAAACCTCAGACTGCATAACAACAAATATCATTTATTTGTATAGTATTTCATATAACATATATTTGATATTATTTATTTCATATATTAAATACTGACTGGGGCGAGTTGTCACATGTGGAAGTTCTCACAAATGTTATGTCTTAGTAACAAGTCAAATTACAGTGGATATAAAAAGTCTAATGCTTTTGTGGATTTGGATGTGTGCTTTGGGTCGTTGTCGTGCTGAAAGGTGAACTTCCTCTTCATCTTCAGCTTTCTAACAGACACCTGAAGGTTTTGTACCAAAATTGCCTGGTATTTGGAACTGTTCATAATTCCCTCCACCCTGACTAAGGCCCCGGTTCCAGCTGAAGAAAAACAGCCCCAAAGCATGATGCTGCCACCACCATGCTTCACTGTGGGTATGGTGTTCTTTGGGTGATGTGCAGTGTTGTTTTTGCGCTAAACATACCTTTTGGAATTATGGCCAAAAAGTTCAACCTTGGTTTCATCAGACCATAACACATTTTCCCACGTGCTTTTGGGAGACTTGATGTTTGTTTTTGCAAACTTCAGCCAGGCTTGGATGTTATATGAAGAATACGAGAGATTGTTGTCACATGTGGCACACAGCCAGTACTTGCCAGAAATTCCTGCAGTTCCTTTAATGTTGCTGTAGGCCTCTTGGAAGCCTCCCTGACAAGTTTTCTTCTCGTCTTTTCATCAATTTTGGAGGGACGTCCAGTTCTTGGTAATGTCTCTGTCATATTTTCTCCACTTGATGATGACTGTCTTCACTATGTTCCATGGTATATCTAATGCTTTGGAAATTCTTTTGTACCCTTCTCCTGACTGATAACTTTCAACAATGAGATCCCTCTGATGCTTTGGAAGCTCTCTGCGGACCATGGCTTTTGCTCTGAGATGCAATTAAGAAAATGTCAGGAAAATCCTACTAGAACAGCTGAACTTTATATGTGATTAATCACTTTAAAAGATGACAGGTGTGTAATGACTTCTATTTAACATGAGTTTGAATGTGATTGGTTAATTCTGAACACAGCCACATCCCCAGTTATAAAAAGGTGTGCACACTTATGCAACCAGTTTTTTAATTAAACATTTTTCCCCACGAAGATTTCAGTTTGTTTTTCAATTGAATTCTTCACATTATAGGTCACATTAAAAGTGGAAAAAGTTCTTACATGATTTATCTTTGTCTCATTCTTTTACATCACAAAACCTTGCATTTTAACAGGGGTGTGCAGACTTTTTATATCCACTGTACTTCCTTACTTTCCTGATTCCTTTTACCGTAAGATATATATATATATATATATATATATATATTCTCTGTTTCTATTAATCCACATATTTTTAACTAGAATAAAAAAAACTGATATATGATGTTTATATCACTAGTTTTAATATTTGAGGCCCCCTTTTGCATGAATAACCAGCTCCACACACTATTCTGGTGTGATTTTGGACATTGTTTTATAGACTTTTGCTACACAATTTCCAGAGCTTTAGGACAACATCTGAAATATCAAAATATCACAGAGGATAACTAAAGGTCTGAATACCTTTGCAAGGCACCGTGTCTCCTCTTCATTCATCAATGCTCAATGTTTGGAGGGTTGTTTTTCAGATAACAGCTTATGGCGGCAAGTTGAAGTATGCGATTTATTACGAGGCCCGTGATGAGACGGGACGCACCTCCTATGAGCCCCAAGTCATCATGAAGGGCGGCCCCAAAAGAGACAAAGTTATTATCCGTCATATGCCAGCACTTCAGATTGGCCAGCTGACTCGTCACGAGATTGATATGACAGAGGTGAGTTCCTTTAGATACCACATAAAGCAGTTTTTTGCTTAACTGAAAAACCTGCTTTATAGTGTACCAAAGTTTGATTTGGAGGCATGACAGTTTTTACCATATGTAGTACATAAGCGCAATGGGCATGGCCATCTCCAACTTGTTCCACCGGTCTCTTTTGCAGTGACTTAAAAATCCCTCTATGACAACTGGTGGAACATTACTAGTCAAAATTAAATCATAAATACAATTGTAAATATATAAGTGTAATAACAACCATTTCAAGTCAAGTCATTTTTATTTGTATAGCACTTTTCACTACACACATCTTTTCAAATCAGCTTTATAGAAGGTCAGACATTAACAGAAGATAAAACTGTAATGTCTATAATGTCTTAAGAGTCATCATTGTGATCAAATACGATTGTGAATTGTGTTTAAAAATAAATAATTAAATAATAATTGTATTTATAACCCCAGTGAGCAAGCTAAAGGTGTCTGTGGCAAGGAACACAAATCTCCATAAGATGTTGATTAATGGGAGAAAAATAACCTTAGGAGAAACCAGACTCACTGTCGGGGCCAGTTCCCCTCTGACTAACATCATGAATATAATGCCAATATTACTTCTGTATAGTGCAAGTCATGGTTTAAAATGATTATACTAAGTAAGTGTTAAGGGTCAGTTTTTAAAACGTCTAGGTTACTGTTGTAACCTCCATTCCCTGATGGAGGGAACGAGACGTTGTGTTGAAGAAGCGACACTAGGGGTCTCTCTTGAGCGCCTTTCGCATCTCTGATCTAATGAGAATAGGCCAATGAGAAATTGGCAGACAGTATTTGCATGTTCCGCCCCCGAACATATGGGTATAAAGGGAGGGAAATGCGTCTGGTTCATTCAGGATTTTTCTGAGGAGCCGACAATGAGGTTCGGCCGCAACAGTGGCTCGGTTCAGCAACGTGGCCGGGAGGACACAACGTCTCGTTCCCTCCATCAGGGAATGGAGATTACAAAAGTAACCTAGATGTTCCCCGTCTGTCGCTCACTTCGACATTGTGTCGAAGAAGCAACACTAGGGGTCCAATTTAAATTGCGCCATGCGCTGAACCGCGTACGTGGGCTGCTGACACAGGAGCGAGCAGATATTTTATGGTCCAAAATGAACGGCTGTGTCAGACTGCACATACCCTTCCCCATATCATCAAAACCTTCTGGTTCTTTACCCCTGATAGGGGGGAACAAGGCGATGTGCCAAGCTTGGGAGCAGGCCACGCCTTCTCTCTCTCTCTATGTTTCTCGCATAGAGTTAAAGTGGCTGGGGCTATCTTACGCATCGGGTAAGGCGATCTTTCCCTGTTCCTATTCTTTCAGGGGGGAAAGACCCTGCGGAGACCACACCTGCCCAGAGTGGGGGAGGTAACGAGTGGTGAGATACATCACATGGGCTTTTACTTCACATGTGGGAAGTGGCGTGGTGGTAGATCCTGCCTCATTGGGAGGGAGGAGTTGCTATAGACACAGCGACCAGGGGGCAGTGGGAACTGCCCAAGGGAGATGCAGATCTGCTTGCAAGGGGACCGTACCATGGAAAATACACACAGGGGAAAGTCCACGTAGGAGCCCTACCTGTGGAGCACCTATTCCAGTATAGGGTAGATTGCGTACCCGCAATGGTTTTTGGCCGGCGAATTCCTCTGCTGAATTCATGGACCAGAGGTCTCGGGAGGAGTCATCCAGTGAGCCGAGTTTTTGGGCTCTCCTGGGATGAGAGCGCACGGTTTTACCTCAGTGGAGGGAAAGGGCACTAGGTGCAAGTGGTCTACCCGGTCAGTTGTCAGCATGTTACCGAGTTCTACCGGCTCGGACCTGAGAAAAAATGGGACGAAACCAAATCAACCCTGAGATTGTAAAATCTCGTAAAGGTATTGGGTGTTGCCCAACCCGCTGCTCTGCATATGTCTGCTAGTGAGGTGCTCCTGGCCAGTGCCCACGAGGACGCAACACTTCTTGTTGAGTGTAATGTAATGGCGTCCACTACCCAGTGGGAAAGCCTCTGTTTGGAGACAGTGTTCCCTTTCCGCTGTCCACCAAAGCAGACAAAGAGCTGCTCAGAATGTCTAAAGCTCTGCATGTGGTCCAAATAGATATGCAAAGCAAGTACCGGACACAGCAACAAAGGGGCTGGGTCTGCCTCCTCCTGGGGCAGCGCTTGCAGGTTCTCTACCTGGTCCCTGAAGGGAGTCGTAGGAACCTTGGGCACGTAGCCCGGTCGCGGTCTTAGGATCACATGATTTTTGAATGAAACAGACGCTGTACTGTTCTCCTTGCATGTACAGATACAATTTAACAGTCAGCCAAACTCCATCCATAAAGTACAGATGAGTCAGGATTCATCTTAGTCTTTGCCGTTTAATAAGATGCCGGGTACATTATGAATTAGGAGTAAAACTGTAAATAATAGCAAATAAACAATAATCAGAACAATAATACAATGACTAAAGAACATTCATGTAGTTCTGAAACTCTTATCTGAAAATACACCAAATGAAATCAGTGTCATCAATTTACTTAAATGGAATAATCAGATAACAAAGAAATAGCAACAAATACAGATATTAACTCATATAGTGATGTTATCACATCAAAGTAGAGCGGAATCAACACATTAAATGCTATATCAAAGAAAGGCTAGGCTAATAGCTAAAGGCTATCACAAAAAATAACATTAAGTCAAAGCTTCAAATAAACCTATCACAAATATATGCAAATATATATCATCAAGCATTATGTAATGAAGAATTAACTTACAGATGATGCTTTTACAAACGCAAAACAAAGGATGGCATCCAAAGATCGAGGAGAAGCTGACTGCATGAAATGTGATCACTTATATTTCTAGAAAACTACCACAGGGGGGTGCCAGAACCAAAACAACTATACAAAATAATACAAGTGACAAGTAAACTTGAAGCAGAACACTCCCCGCCAGACATCCTAAGGATGTCTCATTTAAGTCTTAATTTTCCTTAGGCAACAGAAGAACAACCTCTGTAATTGGTCTGAGATACTTTACTTCCTTTCCAGATCCATTTTTAGTAACTTTCAACTGAACCTTGCGTACTCTCCCATCAGTGCTTGGAAATACTTTGGACACAAGAGCCATAGGCCACTTGTTACGAGGACTCTGATTGTCTTTTAGAAGTACAAGATCTCCTTCTTGAATGTCAGGTTGAGTACTATTCCATTTGCGACGAGTTTGTAGTGTTGGGAGATATTCACGTCTCCAGCGATACTAAAAATTGTCAGCAAGACTCTGCACCTGCTTCCACTGTTGTCTGAACATGTCACTACCTGAGAAGTTCCCAGGAGATGGAGGAGCACCAACCTTCTGAGTCAGAAGCATAGCAGGGGTTAGTATAAGAGGTGAGTCAGGGTCTGAAGAGATTGGAACTAAGGGCCTTGCATTAATTATTGCAGAAATTTCAGCCATGAATGTGCATAGGACCTCATGTGAGAGGGGACGAGACCCATACTGCATCAACATTGAATCCAGAATTTTCCTCACTACACCTATCAAACGTTCCCAAGCTCCCGCCATGTGTGAAGCATGGGGCGGATTGAATTCCCATGTGCATGAGCAGTTGGTGAGGTATTCTTGCATCTCTGGGTCCTTCACCATTTTGGAGAATCCCAGTTCTTTGCTTGCAGCTACAAATTTAGTTCCACAATCTGACTGGAATTGTTTTACGGGCCCTCTAATGGCAAAGAATCTCCGTAGTGCATTTATACAGCTGGAGGTGTCAAGGGATTCAATTACCTCCATGTGAACAGCTCGCGTGGACATACAAGTGAAGAGAATAGCCCAACGCTTGCTTTCTGCATGACCTCCTCTTGTGCGACGAGCTGAGACTGAGAAAGGACCAAACACATCCAAGCCAACATAAGTGAAAGGTGGGGATGGACTGAGACGCTCCTCTGGAAGATCTGCCACTTTTTGACTCTCCGTATTCCCACGCAACTTCCTACATACAACACATTTATGTATGACACTACTAATAGATCTCTTTCGATTAATCAGCCAGAATCCTGCAGTGCGCAGAGCTCCTTCGGTGAAAAGACGGCCCTGATGCTTCACTTGATCATGGAAGTGACGAATTAGTAAGGTGGAGATATGATGTCGTCCAGGTAAAACAATGGGATATCTCTCATCACTGACCACAGGTGCATGTGTTAAACGACCACCAACTCTGATTAGCCCGTCTTCACCCAGAACAGGATTCAACTTAATCAGAGGACTATTCTGAGAGATTTCAACATGTCTCATAAGAACACTGTACTCTCCAGGAAAGACAGACCTTTGGACTGAAAGAAGGATGACCTTTTTGGCTTGAGCCAACTCACTCAGGCAATAAGGTTGATGACATTTATGCCAGCTTTTATGTTTGCAGGTCTGTCCGTTAGACATTGAATGAAAGGATCGGGCAACATGGATCAAGCATGCCACTGCTTTTAGCAGAGAGTTCCATGTGGAAAACGCTCAAATTGCTCTGGGTTAAGTGATTTCTCAGTTATACTTGTGGCAGCAGTGCTCACTTGAGGTAAAGGACGAACCTCGGAATCTGTCTCTGGACTCACCAGCTCAAAGGTGTCTTGCAAGGTTAGATCACTTTCCAAAGGTCTATAAAGAAAGTCTGGTCCTGTCAGCCACATGGTGTTTGTAAGAAGAGAAGCTGGAACAGACCTAGAGGCACAATCAGCTGGATTGTGCTCTGTAGGAACAAAATTCCATTGCTCAACTTTCGATGATTGCCTGATTCTTTGAACACGATTGTGCACATACACATAGAACCTCCTACTTTCATTGTGTATGTAACCCAATACGACCTTGCTGTCGCAGAAAAACTTCACAGAGTCTGGTTTAAAATCAATCTCATCCAAGATGAAATCTGAAATCTCGACAGCTAACACAGCTGCGCAAAGTTCTAACCTAGGGATAGTAGGTTCATCTGGAGGTGTCAATTTAGCTTTACCTAAGACGAAACCAACGTTGATCTGTCCATCTTCATGAATAGTCTTGAGGTATGCTACTGCTCCAATAGCTTTGAAAGAGGCATCTGAAAATATGCACAGCTCTGTAAATTTTGCTTTTGAGAGTGACTTCAGGCTATGTGTCCTCTGAACGTGAATCCTCTCCAGGTCTTGCAATGAATTTCTCCACATTTCCCACTCTCTGCATTTCTCTTCCGAGAGGGGTTCGTCCCAGTTATCTATTCCCTTTGACAGCTCTCTTAACAGGAATCTTCCATGAATCGTGACGTGCTGCAAAGCCGAAAGGGTCATACAAGCTGTTCACAGTGGAGAGAATGCCACGACGAGTCAAAGGTTTGCTGTTATCTGGTGAGTGGAACGTAAAGGTATCTGTTGATATTCTCCAGTTTAGGCCAAGACTACGCTGAGCAGGCATGGTTTCATCTCCAAAGTCAAGATCTTTGACACCTTCGGCGCAATCTTTGCGTGGAAAGGCTGCCAACACTAGTGGGCTGTTTGACATTATCTTGTGGAGCCTTAGATTCGAATCTGCCAGGGACGCTTGTGTCCTCCGAAGTAAATCAACAGCTTCAAAGGCAGTCGGAAAGGATCTCAGACCATCGTCCACATAAAAATCTCTCTTCACAAAGTTATAGGTGTCAGTTCCATGCATAGGCTCTCCTTCTTTGGCAGCCCGATGCAGTCCGTAAATAGCCACTGCTGGGGAAGGGCTATTTCCGAATACATGAACTTTCATCCTACATTCAATTACATCCTTGTCGAGATTGTTGTCACGGAACCATAGGAACCTCAAATAATCTCTGTGGTTTTCTTTCACTGTGAAACAGTGGAACATCTGCTGTATATCTGCAGTCACAGCAACAGGCTCCTTCCTGAATCGAATCAGCACACCTAACAAGCTGTTGTTTAAATCTGGTCCTGTCAAAAGGACACTATTCAGAGACAGACCCTCATATTGGGCGCTGGAGTCAAACAACACTCTGATTTGATTAGGCTTTTATTGATGATAAACCCCGAAGAATGGTAAATACCAGCGTTCCTGGTCATCACTTAGGGTAGAAGCATACTCGGCATGATCATTTTCAAACAACCTTTGCATGAAGTCTGTAAATTGCTGTTTCTTCTCTGTTTTTTTCAGCAAAGTGCGACGAAGAGAGCAAAGCCGAGTGAGAGCATGCTCTCTGTTATTGGGAAGTTGAGGCCTCGGGTATCTGAAAGGAAGTGGACCCACCCAGCTATTGTCACTATCTCTGGAAAACTCACTGTCCATGATCTCCAGGAAGAGATGATCCTCAACAGATAGAGCATGCTTGTTGTCATCCCTTGTGCGCCTGAACACCGAACAGCCAAGGTGATTTTCTCTGATTACACCCTTGTAGAAATAAGGGATACCTTGTACTTCAGCTGTGAGACCCACAGCTTCAGAAGTTATCCTTCAAGTTAATGTGACTTTGACATGGTGGAAAGTATGAGGTTCTACCATTGTCCAGCACATGTGTCTTGTAACTCAACACACTTGGTTTGTGAGAATTACCCAAGCATACATCGCCAACTATAAGCCAGCCTAAATCTGTTTTGATCGCAAAGGGAGCATTATGAGGCCCATTTATCTGGCGTCTCACCTTATGGACTCTCAGAGCATCACGACCCAACAGCATGAGGATCTGGGCACTGTCATCCATTTCTGGAATCTCAGAGGCTATTCTTCTAAGATGAGGATGACTTTGAGCAACCTCTGGAGTAGGTATCTCTGCCCTGTTATCCGGAATATCATTGCACTCGATTAGAGTAGGTAGGGCCAGGTTAATATCACCACTAACTGGCTCTATCTGAAATCCATCAGCTCTCCTTCCAGAAGCTTCAATAGTTCCGGCACAGGTTTTCATGAGATAAGGAGAAGCCGGACTATTAATGCAGAAAAGCTCGAAAAACTCTGATCTTACTAGTGACCTGTTGCTCTGTTCATCGAGCATTGTATACATTTTAACAGCGGCTTCTGGACTGCCATTAGGATACACTCTAAGCATATCTTTGAACAGGATTTGGCAGACAAACCTTCCCCACAGACTTTAGTACAGGCACTGTTCACAGAAGGTGATGAACGTTCTTCCTCCCCGCCATGCTTTAAAGAGGCTGAGATTTTGGAGACCCATGGTGCCGGTCCTGGGTGGAGGGCAGTGATGTGGTCATCACTATCACATTCTGTACACTTCACTGAAGCTTTGCAATTGCGTGCAATGTGGGAAGAAGATTCACAACACCGAAAGCAGATACCATATTCCTTTAAGTAGGCCTTTCGTTCCTCCAATGGTTTCATCCGGAAACCACGACACTTTTTCAGTGGATGAGGCTTGTTGTGTATTTGGCAGTTCTTAAGATTTTCATCACTGGTGCCTGAATCCTTACTGGGGTAGGCCTTTTGAGAAACATCAATTTTATGAACAGAAATGGGCATCCTCTGATGTGTTTGTTTTCTCAAGAATTTCTCATCTTTAGGAGGACCGGCAATTGTGAAGCTTGGATCGTTTCTGGCTTTTGCCTCATAACAGACGAAGCTAACAAAATACCAGAAAGGAGGAAAGGAGGCATTATACTGTTCTTTATATTTCATGCCATGAGAGAGCCATTTCTCTTGAAGAAAGTGTGGTAGCTTTTCCACTATGGGGTTTATTCCTCTAGCAGTATCCAGATATGTTAGCCCGGGCAGATAGCCATCTTGTTTAGCCACCTTTAGTTCTGTCAGGAGATCACCTAACTCTCTTAACTTGATAAAGTCCTTACTAAGAACCCTGGGGAAGTTTTCGAGCCGTTGCAGAAGTGCATTTTCAATTATCTCAGGCGCACCATAACATTCTGTTAATCTTTCCCAGGCGACGTATAGTGCTGCCTTAGGATCTCTGACATGAACTGACCGTAACCTTTTCACATGGTCAGATGATTCTTTGCCGAGCCACCTAATGAGCAGGTCCAGCTCTTCACCAGCTGTCAGGCCTAAACCCTCTGTGGCTCCAACAAAAGCTGATTTCCATGCCCTAAAACTCTCAGGTCTGTCATCAAACTTAACGAGACTTGTATTTACAAGCTCACGACGTGCTAAATATCTTGCTAAGTCCAACATACCTGAGGCTTCTGGCTGGTAAAAGGACACTGGCTGTGGCCATGCCGAGATAGGTTCCCTCTGAGAGAAACATGAAGCGTGAGGATCATATGTTTCCTGTTTGACTTCATCTTTGAATGACTGATCAAACTGCTGAGATGGCAATTCAGTGAAGGCATCCTGTGCACATTTCTTTT
The DNA here is from genome assembly GCA_032164185.1 of Moxostoma hubbsi. Taxonomy (NCBI): domain Eukaryota; kingdom Metazoa; phylum Chordata; class Actinopteri; order Cypriniformes; family Catostomidae; genus Moxostoma; species Moxostoma hubbsi. Next base: position 2,282,453 of record JAVLUX010000031.1, on the reverse strand, counting down.
CAGTGGTACTATGAGCAGAGCAGTTGGGGTCTGAGGCCTCAGGGTAAAGCTTGTTACTGTAATTTGAATTCTGCATGTATGTTTCTTTTGGCTCATTTAGGTCCACCCCACTACTTTGTGTTTCAACATAGTTTTTTGTGCGCTCCACTTTGCTATGTGAAGACACAGAGAAGCTAGCACTGGAAACACTGTCCTCAATTGCTGCTACCGCTGCTTCTAGTACCTCTGCCTGGGCCAAAGCAGCGGCTTGTTCCTTTTCATGTTGGAGCAACTCCAGATCTGCTTCCATTTTGGCCGTGTCGAGTTTATGGCTCATTTCTAATTTAATCTTATCCAGTTTGATTGCATTCTCTTTCTTCACAAACAATACACGAGTTCGTGCCGCTTCTGCTTGAGCCCGTGCAGTGGCTGCAGCCATGCTAGCTGACATCCTCGATGATCTCGATGATCGTGATGATCGTGATGAACGTGAGCGCTTTGAGCCCACCTCAGAAGCTCGGTCTTCTGTGCTCATGGTTTTCTCTGCGTTTTCTTCAGCAGAGACTGTAGGTTTCTCGTCATGGATCATGGTACAGATATGACTGCAATCTTCTGCCATGTAACTTGATTTGCTTGTAGGATTATCATATTTTTACTGTACTGTTCTCCTTGCATGTACAGATACAATTTAACAGTCAGCCAAACTCCATCCATAAAGTACAGATGAGTCAGGATTCATCTTAGTCTTTGACGTTTAATAAGATGCCAGGTACATTATGATTTAGGAGTAAAACTGTAAATAATAGCAAATAAACAATAATCAGAACAATAATACAATGACTAAAGAACATTCATGTAGTTCTGAAACTCTTATCTGAAAATATACCAAATGAAATCAGTGTCATCAATTTACTTAAATCAGATAACAAAGAAATAGCAACATATACAGATATTAACTCATATAGTGATGTTATCACATCAAAGTAGAGCGGAATCAACACATTAAATGCTATATCAAAGAAAGGCTAGGCTAATAGCTAAAGGCTATCACAAAAAAATAACATTAAGTCAAAGCTTCAAATAAACCTATCACAAATATATGCAAATATATATCATCAAGCGTTATGTAATGAAGAATTAACTTACAGATGATGCTTTTACAAACGCAAAACAAATGATGGCATCCAAAGATCGAGGAGAAGCTGACTGCATGAAATGTGATCACTTATATTTCTAGAAAACTACCACAGGGGGGTGCCAGAACCAAAACAACTATACAAAATAATACAAGTGACAAGTAAACTTGAAGCAGAACAGACGCATTTCCCTGCCTTTATACCCATATATCCGGGGGCGTGACATGCAAATTCTGTCTGCCTATTTCTCATTGGCCTTTCCTCATTGATGAGAGATGCGAAAGGCGCTCAAGAGAGACCCCTAGTGTCGCTTCTTCAACAAAACGTCGAAGTGAGCGACAGACGGGGACAAAGATTTAGTTTTAACTGTAAGATTAATGACTAATGTCTTTGAAGTTCAACCTGCAGGTCATTTCGGTGAGGCCTATCATACATCCATGGTTCATACAGTGGCATATGAAGTATCCCATGTCTTATGGTTGGAGTTGGCATCAGTCTATCCTCTGAAGTCCATTGTAATAGACTGAAGTGATGTTTGACTGGGACTGGCTGCATTTAGTCATCATCACTCAGAGACACAGCTGGCGTTCATATGATTGAACAAAAGCCTATCATTGTCCAACAGTCCACAGCAATCTTTTTTACAATTGAATCTGTCAATCTGTTCGAGGCAGACTTATTATAAGGGCTTTTAAAATGGGCTGTGGAATCCAACACCATTCAGGAACAGAGCTGGATCTGGCCGGCTCTGGTAACCTCAGGATATGAATCCCAATGTTGAGACATGAAAACAAAGAAAATAATATAAGCATAGATGCCATTCAATTTATCGCAGAGTTATAGATCTGGCAGACCAAACTAAAGCAGCCTAAATCTGAGTTTTTTAGTCTAAACTTAAACTGAGTGAGTGTGTCTGCATCTCGAATAGTGTTAGGGAGAATATTCCATAGTTTTGGAGCCAAATATATAAAGGATCTACCTCCTTTTGTGGATTTGATATTCTAGGAACTATTAACAGGCCAGAATTTTATGATCACAATGAACGTGATGTAATATAGTGTGGTAGAAGGTCACTTATGTACTGCAGAGCTAGACCATTCAAAGCACTGGCACAAAAACTGCACTTAGAATTAGAGCTCATATGACAATTGGATAAGACGTTGTGCACTGTCGTAGTGTGTTGCACTGTGCTTTGTGCACTCATGAAAATTGAGCCATTGGTCTTATTTTCCACAATTGCTGCATGAATAAAATTATTAATGTTTTTCAGCATGAGTGGAAACACAAGGATGACAGGTCAATGTCTCGTGAGGATTTCATGGATGTGCTGTTTTATGTTGAATATATCCTGATAAAGGCATCACACGGCAATGTCATGAGACACAGCAGGTAACAAATCTTCAACTTATTTTTTTAAGAATGTCCCGATACCAATACATCTGTTGTACGGTTGTCATTATGTAAACATTCAGCACAAATTAAAATCATGTTATGTCCTAGTGTGATTATTAAACTGCAGAGGCTGTGATTTAATGAGATAAATATATAGATTGCATGTGCTGCATGCTTCAAAGTAAATAGATCTTCTTTTAAGAATGTTTTAATGTAAATATGAAGTCGCTTGCTCATAACAAGGAGGTTTAAAACACCATCATGAGAATAGTACATTTTGATTGTAGCAGATGTTTAATAATCACAGGCTTTTATGGAGAAGCTACTGTCAAAAACCCACAGAAACTGAAAGGGCTTCAGTCCAAAATAAATCTTCCGCAAAATGTAAAGCTTAATTTCAATTGAAAACTGTACGACAGAAATATATCACTACTGTAAATAGTTGTGTTATATTCACTGTAATACTACTAATAATAATTAAAAATCAATAATAATAATAATAATATAAATAATAATAAGAGTAAGAATATTTAAGTAATATCTCACATCTGTGATTCTCTGGTGTGCAGCTCTTTATTCAACAAAAATAACTCCAGTGTTGTATTTTGGATTGTGCTCTGAGGTTCTGTGTAAATTTTCATTTGATAAAAATAATACTATTTTTAGTATTATAATCTTTACTGTTGAGTACTGAAAATTAAGTATTGGTACTCGTACTCAGGACAACTCAATTATAATTATTATTATTATTATTAATATGCTATCTATTTGAAAACAGAAATCCAACACATCCATCCAACTTGTTAGAATAATCTCTGTAATATCTACTAGATTTGAGTCTTCAGAGTTTCAAAGTATATATATATATATATGTGTGTGTTATTATCATTATTATATATTAATAATTACAACAAAAGTATTTAAAAAAAGTGCAATGAACTCATCTGTGCAGGTTGTAACTTTGGCACCGCTTTGATATAACTTTCAAATTTAAATTTAAAATGTGTAATATTTAGGTATTTAATAATTATTACTTACAGTTTATAGTATTCAAAATATCCCTATTCAAATATCCGCACATGGGGGCTGCCATATTAGGATCTTATGACCAGCCAAATACTTCTCGTTTATTCTCAGTAACTGTTCTGTTATTTGACACTTTCACTCATGGATTAAATTTATCATGACTGTAAATTGGGAATTTTTACATGGGCATCTGTAACTTAAAATTATTGTGTTTGAATGATGCTGCATCCACGCCACTAGGTGTCAGTGTAAATCTAAGACATCATGAACAAAAACTTACTGAGTGCACCTTTAATAGTCAGACACAGATCAATTCTTGGAAACAAAACTCACAATAAACTGGCATAGTTTATATCTTAAATGTACATTTCATTTCATTTACATTTATCCAAAGCGACTTATAAATGAGATTTAAGAAATAAAAAAAATGTCTTGACTTACAAATACAAATATACAGAAGTATGGCTGAATATTGATTTCCAGATTTGATTTGATTCTGATTCACAAGCTCTTTATAGGGTCAGTTCAGCGAGCGTCTCACAGAAGTGTTTTGGTGAGCACATATTAATGATAGTGGAGTTGAATGGCTTCTTTAACACATCCATGCTATGCAATAATATGGAATATGTTGTGTAATATCAAAATAGAAACAGAAATTTTTAAAGAAACCTCATGTGTGTAAATGGGATCCGTTTGTGTGTTTGTTGATGTCATGCAGAATTTCTGAGATCTCTGTGGAGGTGGCAGAAGTGGGCACCCCATCACAGGACAGTGAAATAGCCCATCAGATTGAGAAATGTGACTGTCCTCTGGGATACGCTGGTCTCTCCTGTGAGGTAATGGCTTCTTTACACAATATATGCAGTGCTGTGGAAAGTATTTGCCCCCATCCTATTTTCTACTGTTCTTTATATATCTCATACTAAATTGTTTCAACATAAGACAAAGGCAATCTGAGTAAACACAAAATACAGGTTTTAAATGAGAATGTTATTTATTGAAGCAAAAACGTTATCCAATACCAACTGGGCCTGTGTGAAAAAGTATTTGGCATAGGAGGGAACCTTGAAGAGTGGCGAGGTGAAAACCACTGCAAACCCAGAAGAAATTAAGGCTCATCTGAATGTTGCCAAAAACACACATTGATGATCCTCAAAAATTTTGGGAGAATGTTCTTTGGACTGATGAGTCAAAAGTGGAACTGTTTGGAAGACAGGGTTCCATTACATCTGGTGTAAAGCAAACACAGAATTCCACAAAAAAACATCACACCTACGGTCATGCAAGGTGATGGTAGTGTGATGTGTGGGGATGCTTTGCTGCTTCAGGGCCGGGGTGACTTGCAATTCACGAATTTTGCTTTCTACCAGAAAATCCTAAAGGAGAACGTCTGGTCATTATTCCGTGAGTTGAAGCTCAAACGCTACTGGATTATGCAGCAATACAGTGATCCAAAGCATAGGAGTAAGTCCACCTCTGAATGGCTCAAAAGAAGCTACAATAAAGTCCTGACTAACTCGCTTGAGATTCTGTGGCAGGACTTTAAACAGGCATTTCATGTTTGAAAACCCTCCAATGTGGCTGAACTAAACCAGTTCTGCAAAGAAGAATGTGCCAAAATTCAACCACAGAGTTGTGAAAAAATGATCTCAAGTTATTGGGAGCGTTTGGTTGCAGTCGCTGCTTCTAAAGGTGGCACAACCAGCTATTAAGTTAAAGTGGCAGTTAGTTTTTCACATGGATGATATAGATGTTGGATAACTTTTTGCTTTAATAAAAAAATATGTATTTGAAAACTGTATTTTGTGTTTACTCAGGTTGCCTTTATTTTATGTTACATCTGAAGATCTTAAACAATTTAGTATAAAAAATACACATAAACAGGAGAAATCAGGATGGGGGCAAATACTTTTCCACAGCACAGTATGGCGTTTAAAAGCTGTTACTGTGTGCCAGAAGGTTGTGTTGTGAGTTGTAAAACATCATAAATCGAATAATTTGACATTATCTCATTAGTATTCAAAGCTGATGTGACATGGTAGCTTTTTTTTAAATGGTAATTACTAAAATATTTAAATCGTTGGGCCATCCATAAGCAAAAAATTATCTTATTTAATTGTTTTTATACGTTTTTGCAATTTCATGTAAAAGGTTGAAATTGTACTGCTGTCTGTCCTCATCATGAACTGTGAAATAAAGAAACATTAAATCTCAATCTAAAACTACTTTATATTGCATTAGATATTATATTAAAATGATGTTCCTGCAGTTCTTAAAGGAAATCCAACACTCTATCAGGTGAGATTCCGTGCAAGCTAACCACTTTGGAATAAGTGTATAAATGTTGGTGGGTCTGTAATACAAGCTTTAAAATGTGTCGTTTTTCAAATGATGCGTTAGAGTAAAAGTGTTTAGATATCATAGCATAGCAGTATGTGAGTAATAAAGGTAAAAATAAGTGTTTATAAAGTCATAATCAGCCGTTGTACTCGTGGTTTATGTGAAGGTGAATAAAACGCACAGTTGTTGTGGCGCCTTTAATGTCCATTTCATTTGGAAACTGGCAAAATCTAGAAAGCTGGATGTAAAGTTTGCAGAAATGTATTAGTAACGATCATTCTTTGAGACTATGTTGCTACTCACAGTATAGTGCAAGCTTTTGTACTTTATAGCTTAATTAAAGCACATAATCATTTCTCACATCTGTTGTTCATAAAATTGCCCAAAAAACAACTATGAAAAAGTCTAAGAAATGAAATTCCCCACATAGATTTACAGTGATGTCACAATAATTAAACTTCTTTTGAATGATGCGGACGTGCTCTTTCATAACAAGACTATAGAAAAACAACAGCTCTTGGAAAAACAGCCTGAGTGTCAAAGTATGAACAGCTGTGTAGATCATTCCATCGCACACATTATCAAAGTGTTTTCTGCTTTCCGAGTCTTAATGTCTTAAGAACGCTTTCTGCCAGTTTCCACCCACAAACTCCATGTGTGAGAACTTTAACAAGTGCGAGTGTGTTAAACAACGATTACAGATCAGAGAGTGTCAGTTGTTCACATTCAGGCTGGACGGGGCTGCGTGGAGACAGATGGCCGTAACTCTGAAACGCCACATACTGTGGTTAATAAAGTATTTTTAAACAGGCGTTTAGCAAGTTCACCCTGAACAGATGGTGTACTAAATTGATGCGATTAATTCTGAAGAGCGAGACTGAGAGGGAGTGTTGCTATGGTTTCAACAGAGGACTATTTTTTCCTCTATGAGCGTGCTTGTCAAGGTGTGTGTTTGTGTATTGTGTTATGCAGGAATGTGCGGCCGGGTTCTACAGACTGTCGATGCATACTGGTGGCGCCTCGTTCAGAGCGGGCATTGGCAGTTGTGTTCAGTGCCAGTGTAATGGACACAGTGACTTGTGCAACCCTGAAACATCCGTCTGCCAGGTACACCTTTAAACAAATCATTTTTGAGCGGCAATCCTGTGACTGGACCATTGTTTTGGAAATTCCTTCATGATTGGTTAAGGGGAATCAAGAGTTGAATTTGTACATTGTCAGCAAAACAATGACTAATTAATCATTGTAGACAACAATAGGTGTCATTTATCAGGTTCAGATTTTTCAAACATAACCAAATGAAACAAATTTTATTTATGTATTTATTTATTTTTAACTTGTCTATATAACAAGTAAGCAGCATGTTCCAGATTTGGATTTGGAATATTTTACTTTGGAACTGGAACTCCATAGATGACTCCGAATTTGCACACTGTCAGAGTTTGTATTGCATTTAAGGAAGAACATGTTTCTTGACCGTTATTAGAGTGCAACAGTCTGGTTCCGGGATTTAAAATATCATTAATTCTTTCCATAGCTGAAGGAATTTGTAATCTTTAAAGACAGGCATACAGTGAGCTCTGAGGTTATTAATCAATGGCATATTTTTCTGATGAAGCCATCATTCTGGGTTATTTCCAAATATTTAAATTTTTATTAGTTTTTTGGGAATTCGTGTTTAATAGTGTAATTCCTGTTAAAGAACTACTCTACCCATGATCCTGAAGAGAAATCCACCAATCAGAGAATTGCGGGAAAAGGTGCGGCAAAAGAGCTCCTCAGAGACGCACTGTGAATGAATGACACAAGTCGCTCTACTAACAGTATTTAGTATTTAGTATTTATTTAGCACAAAACCAGGGAAAACAAGGAACAAGAAAAACCACGGGGAACATAGCGCAAACCATATAAACATGAAATAACTAACACAGAAAACAGGGAAACCAAGGACTTAAATAAATAAAGGGACTAACAAGGGAATGAGGAACACCTGGTGAAACAATCAGGGAAAGAGAACTAATCAGGGGAAAACCAATCATAAAATAAAACTACAAGGGACTACAAAAACAAAAAGGGAAACAGGAACAAAACAGGAACTTCAAAATAAGAGCACAAAAACAAAAGACAACGGTGAACATGACAGAGCCCCCGCTTTAAGGAGCGGATTCCAGACGATCCCAAAAAAACAACACCCAAAAAACACAGAAACTAATAACAAATTGTTCAAGGGGGCACAGGGGGCAAACAAGCAGTCCGAGGGGGCACAAGGGGAGCAGAGGAGCAAGGTAGGGACAGGGAGTCTGGGAAGTGGTCATAGGACAGGGACTGGGGCAAGAGGGGGCCACAGGGACGAGAGAGGGTAAGGGGGCCTGGGAGGTGGCCACAGGACAGGGACCAGGTCAGGAGGTCGGGGAGGAGGCCGCGGGACAGGAACCGGGTCAGGAGGCCGCGGGACAGGGACCGGGTCAGGAGGCCGGGGAGGAGGCCGCGGGACAGGGACCGGGTCAGGAGGCCAGGGAGGAGGCCGCAGGACTGGGAGCAGATCAGGAGGCCGGGGAGGAGGCCGCAGGACAGGGATCGGGTCAGGAGGCCGGGGAGGAGGCCACAGGACAGGGAGCGGGTCAGGGGGCCGGGGAGGAGGCCACAGGACAGGGATCGGGTCAGGGGGCCGGGGGGGAGGCCTCAGGCCGGGGTCAGGGGCAGTCTCAGGCTGCGGGGCAGTGGAAGGCGGAGTCATGGAGGACTCTGTGGGCAGAGCCGTGGAAGGCGGAGCAGGCAGGGCCGTGGAAGGCGGAGCAGGCAGGGCCGTGGAATGCGGAGCAGGCAGAGCCGTGGAATGCAGAGCCGTGGAATGCAGAGCCGAGGAGGACACAGGGGGAGGAGCCGTGGAGGGCTCAGGAGGCGTGGAAGGCACTGGAGGCGTGGAAGGCACTGGAGGCGGAGCCCTGGGAGGCGGAGCCATGGAAGGCTCAGGAGACAGTGCCGTGGGAGGTTTAGGAGACGTGGAAGGCTCTGGAGGCAGAGCACTGGGAGGCTCGGGAGGCAGAGCACTGGGAGGCTCGGGAGGCAGAGCACTGGGAAGCTCGGGAGGCGGAGCCCTGGAAGGCGGAGCACTGGGAAGCTCGGGAAGCTGAGTCCTGGAAGGCGGAGCCCTGGGAAGCTCGGGAGGCGGAGCACTGGGAAGCTCGGGAGGCAGAGCACGGGGAAGCTCGGGAGATGGAGCACTGGGAGGCGGAGCCCTGGGAAGCTCGGGAGGCGGAGCCCTGGGAAGCTCGGGAGGCGGAGCCCTGGGAAGCGGAGCACATGGAAGCTCGGGAGGCGGAGCCCTGGGAAGCTCGGGAGGTCGGAGCACTGGGAAGCTCGGGAGGCGGAGCCCTGGGAAGCGGAGCACATGGAAGCTCGGGAGGCGGAGCCCTGGGAAGCTCGGGAGGTCGGAGCACTGGGAAGCTCGGGAGGCGGAGCACTGGGAGGCTCGGGAGGCGGAGCCCTGGGAAGCTCGGGAGGCGGAGCACTGGGAGACTTTCTTCTCCTCCTCCGGACGGACGAGGCCGGCAACGCTGGCTCTGGGACGGACGAGGCCGGCAACGCTGGCTCTGGGATGGACGAGGCTGGCAGCGCTGGCTCTGGGACGGACGAGGTTGGCAACGCTGGCTCTGGGACGGACGAGACTTCCAGCTCGATGGCCGTGGGCAGGCGTGGGCGTTGGCTCGTTGGCCCGAGGCAGGCGTGGGCTCGTTGGAAGTACCCACAGGAGAAAACGTCTCCAAAACCAAATTCACGTACCTCTCCCAGGTGTAATCACCAGTCTCTGGCAACTCGATCCATCCATGGGCAAGGAGGCTGAGCTGGTAAATGGACTTAAGGTGGCCATCAGAGAATCCAGTGCATCGGGCTATGGTGCTAAACAGACGTGAGTATTCAGTTAAGGGGAGGTTCGCTCGGCTCAGCTGAAGGAAGACTGCTGCTAGATCCATGTTAGTTGGTTAGTTATTCTGTGACGACAGGCAACGAGAGAGGATCTAAGTGCAGCTTTTATTTAGCACAAAACCAGGGAAAACAAGGAACAAGAAAAACCACGGAGAACATAGCGCAAACCATATAAAACATGAAATAACTAACACAGAAAACAGGGAAATCAAGGACTTACAAGGGAATGAGGAACACCTGGTGAAACAATCAGGGAACGAGAACTAATCAGGGGAAAACCAATCATAAAATAAAACTACAAGGGACTACAAAAACCAAAAGGGAAACAGGAACAAAACAGGAACTTCAAAATAAGAGCACAAAAACAAAAGACAACTGTGAACATGACAAAATAATTCGCAATACTTTAAGTAGTTCATTCCCTCGTTATAGACATTAAGTACACATTTCTTGTTTCTTTGTCTTTTAGTTTGATTTTTTTAAATACTTTTTTGCTTTAAATCAAAGTTTGTAATGTTGTGATTCAGCTCAGAGCTGGTGTTTGGGCAAGTTTCTCAAAAAATATAGCCCGCGAAGCTTCCAATTACTCAACAGTCACTCAATTACTCAAATGAGTTAAGCTAAGCTAAAAGCTACACTTTAGAGAAAGAAGTTACACTACAAGCTACACACCAAAAGTAGCTTGCTACATGTAAGCTACTTCATATTTGTTTCAACCGAGATGCACAGAGCTTACTGTCATATGTAAAGTATCTAAAAGGCGAATTCACATGACGTTTATCTAAGCCATGGTGCAGTACAGAACAGTTTAGTGCAATACAGTATTATTACATATTTATACTACTACTTTTATAAATCCAAACATTTCCCATTTACTGTATAACTTAAATATACAGTATTATTCATCTTATACTTTAATTTTGTCTAGCAGTTGTATTTCTGTATGTACTGAAAACTTCCAAATTCTAATATCTGATGGTATCAGATGGTATACCATGGAACTTTGATATTCAACTTTGATATACCATATTTATGTACCATTTTGTATTAACATTGTGCTTCAAAGTACTTCAAAGAATAGCATGGTACTTTGCTATTTGATTTTCATATTCATATACCATTGTACTGTATTTACATGGTGCACCCGGATAATGGACATGTCCAAAAAACATGGTAATGCCGTGGTACTTTTGTAATGTGTTTTCTTGTAGGCTACAAAGTGTTTCGATACTTTTTTGGTGGTAAAATATCTTAACCTGCAGTAGTCATTCACAAGCTGCACACGTTCATCACAGGCAAAAGATATGACGCATGTGCAGGTTTATTTTTCCATTGACTACAGACAAATATCCACTGCAACCAGTGTTAACTTTGTGTTCCGTGTTGTAAAGTATTCTGTTAGTGTGTTGGCGAGTAACTGCTCCAAATGACCCAGTAGCATTAAGACCACTTTGCTATCTCTTGTGACCAATTAGTTTTAAAGAACAGACTCAAATGAGAAATTCATTTGTGAATCAGACATCTTTAGTTCTGATACATAACTGGTCATAGTAATCACAGTCTTTTTGTGTTTGTCAACGCAATGTCGCTACTCAATCAATAAAATAGCTTCGCTGTTTGATTTAAAAACTAGCAAAGCTACCACCTCGCTATTGAGAAATGTAGTGATGCTTTGCTAACTTACTCTGGTTTTGTCAAACAAGTACAATTTATCCACACAGAGCAACTTTCTTGGTTTATACTGTATAGCATTTACAGTTTAAAAGAGCTGCTTGAATCGTGGATCTCTGCATATTTTTATTTCTTTCTTTCTTAATCAACAATTTGAACATGCTGTCTTCTTTTCCAATGGCATTATAGTGAAGTGTCCAGTCGATGTAGTGTCATTCCGGTATTTCTCGACTACCGTTTCATGAATACTGAAGATTCAGACATCCTACATATTTAACATACTGCTTATAGCATACTATATACTGTAGTAGAGGAGAATGCATATTTAGATGCAGAGCATGTTTTTTGCATTAGCATGTTGCTAAGCTAACCACGTATTACTCTAATAAGCATAAAACTTTTAAGCGATCATTTAGTGTGAATACTTATATGAAAAATAATGTGTTAAATTAACACAGTTAAAGGGGTTAATTCACCCAAAAAATGTAAATTCAGTCATTGTTTACTCACCCCTGTGTTGTTAGAACCCTATATGACTTTCTATATTTTTATAAACACGAAGGGAGAGATTGTGAAAAAATGTTGTGTTCAGTGATGTCATACAATGGTAGTTTATGGTGACCACTTTTCAAGCTTCAAAAGAACACAAAAGATTAATTCAGAACACTAATAAATTATTCAGTGAGACTCATGAATGTTCTGAAAACATACGATAAGATTTGGTGAGAAAATAAAATAAATCGAATATATTATTTAGTGAAATGTTCACTGACCTGTGCGCATTCATGATAGGGCATGAGAGCAACCGTTCACCCAGCCCCGTCATGACATTGGGGCGTTCAATCGAAAACTTGTTTTGTTTATCTAAAAACACTCCTCCACTCCAATATTGACAACAGAACACAACACAGCTGCACATAAAACAGAGAACAGAACTTACTAAATATGTCTGAAGAGTTTGTAGTCCAATGATTCATGCATTTCTATGCCCAGCCTTATTATTTTGTACGTTTTTGGAACAGTGCCAGTTCACGGTGGACGCAGATACCTGTGTGATGCCAAAAATAGACAACAAGCGATTGATAGAATGTACCATCGCTGGTCACTGCAGGTTAGGACAAAAACTCATATTTCAATAAAAAAAAATGCCTTAATCCCTTGTCGTTTCCCGTCAGGTTAGGACACAGTGTGACTGTATGATTTCTGAGTACTCAATTTGTGTTTAATACTGCAATTATTATTTACTGAATATGAAATTAATTGCATGTAATTCTATGTATTTATTGGAACAACTTATAATTACGTAAATAATTCTATTACAATTTCTTACCGGTTGAAATCCCTAATAAAAATACATAGCACACAAAAATATTAGGTAAAATACTTACATTTTTGCAAATGTATTTTTATGTGGCTTATTGAATTTATCAAAGCAGTTTCCTGGTGAAGTGAACACTAGATGTGCTAAAACAACAATGACTTTTATTCAGTTACACTGTTACACATGAGCCGAAAGAGTCATAGAAGCGCCAAAAAATGTTGAGGTATGTACAGCAATATCTTTTTCTGACTCTATCGGTTAGGTTTAGGTTTAAGGTTTAGTGTAGGGAGGTTTGTTGATTTAAAACACGATAGAGCATTAACCTTAAAAACCTCATCCGTTTAAGAGAACATTTAACTCGCTTTTAGCGCCACACAGTGGGCATTTCATCTCAGAAATGTAGCGATACGTGTAATGAACCATGTTATATCATCTTGGAAAATTTGCAACAGGAATGTAATTTTCAAGAGATCAGGCTGTATAGTGTATGTAAAATAAAAATGTATTTTCAATAATTTACTTGTTTGCCATCTTGGATGTGTTTTATGAATTTGTTTACTGAGACTCCAGTGCATTCTTGGAATGTCTGGAAGGATCCATGCTATGCCGCCTTTGATTATGCAACACATTCTCACACCCAACTCGTCACATATTGACGCTTTTGACAGGACCCCTTGGCGTCACATTTTAACGCCCTGGGTATACCTTTGGCGTCATTTTTCGACGCGTTGGGTTGTCTTAACCAAAACGGCATTCAAAGGTGAGTTTAACAACGCTCCACGGCGTGTGCAAGTAAGCAGTTTAAGCGTTTTCTTAGAGAGCATGCTGGATAACGTATTTTTATCGGAGGTTTGTTGATGTTAATAAATATATATAATATGCTACGATTGTGTTCAATTAATCAAAGTTTTTTATATTTTTATTTTTAAAATTTTGTTCAATTAATCAAAGTTTTTTTTTACTTTTATTTTTAAAATCCTCTATAGAAATCTATCGGACTACCCAACGCGTCGAAAAATGACGCCAAAGGTATACCCAGGGCGTTAAAATGTGACGCCAAGGGGTCCTGTCAAAAGCGTCAATATGTGACGAGTTGGGTGTGAGAATGTGTTGGATTATGGGTATTTTGGGTCAATGATTTTGGGTATCTTAGAATCCTATCTTTTGGAACAGCCTTCACGTCTGGAGCATTGCCTATGATGTCTTATATTTTTTGTCTAGATAAGTAACATATGTTTTGAAACAGCTGCTGTATTATGTCACCTTTATAATTTTTTCTTAGAGTCTTGGAGTTTTACACACAACTCTACAGCGAGCAGTCAGCCCGCTGCTTTCAATTGCTTGCATGCTAATGGCAATATCATTTGCATTTTATGGGTTTTCTCAAATTGAAAATGGCAAATGAGTGTGTTGGGGGGTAATTTGAGTAATTGAGGTACACAGGAAGTTAATGAAAGTTTCAGAGCGACACAGACCAGTAAACCGCATCTTCAGCAGTCTGATTACACTCCATACTGGCTCTCCTCTGTCATCACTTTACTTTTCTTTCTTTTCTTTCTTTCTTTCTTTCTTTCTTTCACTTTTGTGTTTTATTCAGTAGACTGAGATATGAATAGTTTTCATTTGTTTAGTTGAAAAGCTGTATTATTTTTATCCAGTCTGAAATAAATATCAACTGTTGTATTGTTTTAAAGGGTTATTCACAAAAAAAAAGACATTTATTATTTACTAGCTTTCATGTCATTCCAACCCCATTTGACATGCTTTCTTTTGTGGGGGGAAACTCTAAATTATCTTATAAAACTGTTGATTTTGACCACGTCTGTGTAGCTCACTGTGTAGCAAAAATAGTGACTCATGCACTATATTCCAAGTCTTCTCAAGCCATTTGACAGCTTTATTTCAGGAAAATACTGAAAATATGGTGGTTATTCACAGAAAATCGTATTTTCCACCAAAGCTCTGACATCTCATTTTCCATATTCACTGGTACTTTGCATTCAAATACGATGCCGACATCAAACCATGCGCGATGATACAAAGCATATTTCTTCAACCTGAACTTGTGTGTAAATGAGATTACAGAACTGTGAAATAACACATTTTCAGTTGTTCCTCACATTATATAGCTTCAGAAGACCTTTAATATAGCACTTGAGTGGTATGCTTTTGTGGTACTTTTAGAAAGTTTGTTGGAGCTTGACATTTGGAGTCAATATAAATTGTCATTGTATTCTATGTTTTGTGTTCCATGGAAAACATAATAGCATTTGGGTTAAATAAGTAAATGGCAGTAAATAATATTTTTTTAATTTTGTGTGAATTATTCCTTTAATGCTACATGAGTGTTACATGTTATAACAGTATTATTACATATAATAAAGCATTAATAGTGTCATTATTGTTTTTTGTTATGTCTAGAATTGCCAGCATAACACAGTAGGTGATAAGTGTGAGAGATGTGCTCCAGGGTTTTACGGTGTTGTGCGCGGCTTCCCCAATGACTGCAAACCCTGTGCGTGCCCACTCCTCAACCCAGAGAACAAGTATGTGACACACACACACACACACACATATAGCCTTAGTTAAGTACACACACTGCAGCTTTTCCTCTTTTTCTTTCTCTCAGTTTCAGTCCCAGCTGTCAGACGGAGGGTTCTAATGAGTACCGCTGCACTTCCTGTCCTGAAGGCTATGAGGGGAAACACTGTGAAAGGTATAAAAAAGTTTCTAAATGATGTAAAACAAGTCATTATTTACATGGCTGAGTCCATTCTGTCAATAAGATGCTGAAAATAAGCATGTGCTTTCCACTGTCGTCTGCACTTTTTAATTAGTTGCAAATTAAAAGTACACGCTAAAACATGTAAAATATACAGCTGTCACCTGAAAGGTGAAGTCATTTCTGCACCACTAGTATCAAAAATTGGAATTGCAAAAATAAAGATGGATTTTAAGCAGGTATCCCGAATACTCATCTTTCAATGTTTGAACAAACACTATTTGTTGAATTTAACTTTAAACAGGAAAATTGCTAAATCAATTTAAGAATAAAGCAGCAAATTGTTAAATGAAAATGGAAGTTGAAGCCACTGTGGCTCTTTTATTATATGTAATAATTGTAGTTTAGAGCATGCAGACAAAACGCTTTGACGAACTTCATGTTTGCTTGTCTGAAATGAAAGCATTCTGGGAGGTAATAGTACCCAATCGTTTTGATGACTTTTGTATTTCACAGTAACCAGAGCAACATTTGAGATAATACTGATGATATTCTCTGAGCAAATTACTGTATGTATTCACATGGCTTGTTGAGGCAAAGTCACATGACTTTTTTGATGCACATGGTTGTATTCCTGTATAAATTCTGTAGGAATATATTAGTTTATATGTTTCTGTCGTAGTTTATGCACGTCTTCTTACTGAATAAACAATTTATCCACCTCAAGCAAGCACATTTTCAATGCATATTTTAGAGATTTTATTTGCATCTTGGTGTTTGCATTCAGCATTTTTTATGTAATACCCCAAAATTCTCATAAAAGTATGAGGATGAATACACAGCTAATGTTGCTCTGTTAGGCTGGTCGGGACGCTCAAATAAACAAAGCAATGTTTTGATAGCACCACAGAGACACAGTGCTTATACTTCATCAGCCTATCAATGGCTTACCTATGGCTGTCTCTGCTTATTAAACTAATATGGAGAATGTGTTTTTACAAAGTAATAATTGTACGCCTCAGCTTTAGAGGGCTCATGAAATGAGGAATCAAAATGTCCTTGATATGTTGACATATAACAGGTCTTACTAATATAAAAACATTCTGTAAATTACAGAACTCCAAACTTAATCCCCAATGCAATAAAAGCATTTATTGAAACCAAGCTGCAAAAACTCTTTGTTCTCTACTTCCACAACTTCCCTACATCACTAGGGGTGCATTCATTCATGACCGCCTCTGCAACTCAGAAACATCAGCACCGACATTACATCATTACACCCTTGGCCCCGCCCACAGGTGCTTCAGTTCATAGACTGAGAGAGAAGGACAAACAAGGCCTAACTATTCCTGAACACCAAAGGGGACCCATCTGGAGCATTTTCAATTATTTTTGTATTGAAACATGCACAGACAGACATCTTTGACTGCTTTTTGACTGCTTTATAAATATCTCGGGTCACTTTTAAAAGACACTGTGTCTTTACAACTCCACTCTCTGTCATTCAGCTGCTGCCTCTTGCTGTTTTGAGCACAAACCCATCATGGACGTGTTCTTTCGCCCAACTGCGCTATTTTTAAATGTTGGTGTATGTAAAAATGCTGGATGGACGTCTTTGATCGTTTAGATCGTTTTCCACCTCATATCAATGTGGATTGCTTGTGAACAATAATAAAATTATTCAAGCTTTGAAAAGGAACTGTTATTGAAGGATGGAGCAGTTCAAAAAACAATAAAACCAATGCAAACAGTAAATAAACAGTTCCATTCATGAATATTTCAGATGTCATGACTGTTTGATAGTTTATGGTGCTGATATCCTGTTCACCCACTTGAAACCTTGTGTTTATGATCTCCTTTGAAGTGTTTGTATAGTGCTCATTTGCACTGAACATCTTGGGAGTTTTATCGTGCAAACACATTTTTCACTTATGTAAAGTGACGTTACGAATCGATATCTGACTTATCGATTATTACATTTATTGTTGATTGTTTTATTATCAATTATTAGTGATTTTATTGATAAGTTGTTACAGCACTAGATCAGTGTTCGCCTTTGTTGCAAAATGCTGACAAATCAGCATCCAGAACCGGAAACTATTCCTTTTTTCCCCCCAAGTTTTGAAAAAGAGGCCTTACTGTGTACTAAATTCCATTTTCCTCTCCACAGGTGCGCATCTGGTTTCCATGGTAACCCGAATGTGGTGGGAGGCCAGTGCGAGGAGTGTAAGTGTGACACTAATGGTGCATTTCCCACACCATGTGATACGCGTTCTGGGCAGTGCCAGTGTCGTCCCGGTGCCAGGGGACTCAAGTGTGACCAGTGCATGGAGAGGCATGTGTGTGGCCCTGAGGGCGTCGTGTGTACGTACGATAACTCCACTAACACACTCTCTTTAACATGCAATTCAAGTGCTGTTAAATGGGCCATATTAAAGGAATTGTGTACTTTCTTTGTTCTGTGGAACACAAATGAGTAACAGTGAAGAATGTACAGGCTGGTCTTTTCCTTATATTGAAAATGGAAGGGTTCTGTGGCTGTAAATCTACAAAATAGCACATTAAGCACCATAAAAGTGTGATGAAGGTATCATACAAGTAATCTATATAAATTATGCAAGTCTTCTAAAGCATATGATAGCTTTAAGACCTCTATGTGTAAATTACTTTATATTTAAGTTGATCTGTTTTTTTCCCTTTGGTTTCTTTTGGCCATTCTACCAAAAACCGCCACAAATAATGAAGAAGACATGCAGCCAAAACAAACAAAATTTTAATTAGACATGCAGATTTCCTGACACTAAATTACTGTTTACTTTTCGTATAATTATTGACTGCTAATTTTCTCGACTAGGAATGATCAGACTTTATTGCTGTGATGATTTGGGTAGGCATCTGCTCCTCACAACTGTGTTTGAAATGATGTCTTTAAGCCATTATGTATTTTAGGATGATTGTGTTGGTTGACTGCAGATCTGATAATTATGCATGTGTTTGTGTCTGTGTCTGTTTGTTTTCTGTGTGCGACTTCTGTTGTGATATTTCACAATTCTACTTTGAACACGTTAACAGGTTTCTACGACCGTCTAAGGTGTTAAAGGTCAGCAAAAGTTCAAGTAAAAGTTAGGCACCCTCTTAATGTTTTTAGGGCACCCACACTCTTACATTTGTTCAAAATTACTCTCTAGTTTTAATGTAAAGAACGTAATTAATCTTGACAAAATAAAGAGTATTTTTAAAAAGTTCTAAGCCTCAGGCATCGATGTAAGGCCACTCTTTAGCAGTTGAAATATTGATGGATTCACTAAGACTGATTATTTATGTAAATTGTCCACTAAATGATGCGATGTGATTCGCTAACACACTGTAAATCTCTCATATGGTGATTTCCAAACTTCCAAGAAGCTAGAGGCACACAAGTTCATTTCTCATTCCAAATATCTTCAAGCAAAGAAGACTTTCTATGTCATCATGCCAACCTCAGTGCCCACATGACAAGGGACTTCCCCATAACATGCCACAGTAGGATAAATTACATATGAAGCACAAAACTAATGAGTTAAATGTTGAGACTTGTAAATATATAGACGTTTACAAAAATATATGGTTTGTCTATTATTTCCATGCAGTCTCTGATATATTGTACATGTTTATTGGGAGTTCTGTATAGCTGTCAGTCTACAGAGCTAAACATCTGCTGTCAGCTGCAGGCTGGATAGTCTATAAATAATCTGTGTGTATGAATGAAATCCACATGACATCAGTACAATACACTGCTATAACATTTCGATTATGACTGGAAGTAAGAAATATGCTCTAGATGATGTGTATTTTGTCTTGTTTACCATTCGACATTTAGGCGCTAATGCTACATGCGGTCATAATCACAAGACATGGTCTTGGAAAATGTTTCATATAACTCAGATTTTTAAAGTTATCATCCTCAAATTTGAAAAAGAACATTATCAGACTTGTGGCTTTAGCTCCACTGTGTTTCTATGCCCAAAGAAGGTCAGTATCATATACTTTTTATATAAATATGTTATGGAAATAACTTGGATATCAAACTTTCATGTGTCTTCTTTCAAAAGAGACCACAATTATGTTTGTAAGTGATGAATTATAGTCCTTGAACTGAGAAAAGAAGGGGGCACAGGTGAAATATATGAGATTTAAATAAAATAAGTTATTTTAATATTTATTTTAGTCTAAAAAAAATGTAGATTCATCCCTTAGATCTTTGAAACAAACATTTTCTGCTTACTGTAAAAACTTACAATGGAAGTCTTTGGGGCATTGCCTCGGGATAAACAATAAAATACACACTGTTTTTTAAAGTATAGCCACAAGACTTAAACATTACATAGGTTAACCTGAGACTGCTGTGATAAAAGTGCTAAACTGAACTTTGTAAAGTCATTTCCTGTATTTCCAACTCCTGTAATGAACATGTATATTCATTCGACAAGCACAGTTACTGTTAACAGAACAAACTACACCACCAAGAATTACATCTGTAACTCATAACCAGAAGTTCATCCTCTTAGAAAATCTTTTCAGCCACCATTAGACAATTTAGAAAACTCCAGATCTATTAAATGATTAAATAAAAAATGCAATTCCCACAAAACAATTACTTGAATATATCATTACTATATTGAACGTGTTTTCATTTTTATATTTATATAAAGTTAAAGTCAAATTGTCATGTGGTGTAACTGTCCGGAGACATTCAAAATAAATCTGAATAAAAGCTGAAAACAAATAAATAAATCAATAAATAAAACGATATGTTGGCATGAGTGTTGCTTTTTTAAAAAGCAGTGAAACAATTTTGTTTTAAAATATAATTAATATTTGAAAAACATTTGTCTAGCAAATCAAAGTCAGGTGGTGTAATATGTTGGTAAAAAAAACGAAGTGAAAAATAAAAAATAGAGATAAGCCCTTTAGGTCCTCATGACTGTGTGTGTGAAGTTAAATATGTATGTATGTATATATATAATTTTTTCATATAGTTGAATATCAACAATTTTTATAAAAAGGCACATTTTGTTCATGTCAAATGGAGTAATCCTAAGAAAACTTCTTGATATCCTCGTCTCAAAAATGAATGATTTTTGAAAAAAAAAACATAAATAATAATAATAAATAAAGCTTGAAAACTTTTTTTAATGAAAGATTAAGTTGTGTACTCTCATGATTTCAAGTTGCAAGGAAAGTATTTCAATATCTTTTACTTGATGGTTACACCACATTCATTTTTATTTAATTGAATTTTTTTAGAAAATGCTGTAAATGTTTTTCAAAAATGAAACCAACATGGATTTAAAGATTACATTTCTACAAACTTAACACATGGGTTTTAAACTAGATTTTTTTAAGATTCCTCAGTAACACTTTACAAAACGGTTTTATTTGTTAACATAAGTTAATGCTTTTGCAGCATTTGTAAACCTTCTTAATACTGGTTAATAAAAATACAATTGTTCATTGTTAATTCATGTTAGTTAATAGTGTATTATTAGTGAATTGATGTTAATGTATAATTCGCTTTTACTTTAACAATGTATTAGTATATATTAAAATGAACATTATCAAAGATTAATAAATGCTGTAATAGTATTGTTCATTGTTAGTTCATGTTAAATAACTAATGTCAACAAATAGAACCTTCTTGAAAATTTCTCAATAGCCCATAGAATAATAATAGAAATTTCCTATTTTTAAATCCTTTCGTACACTTGCCCAATACGCTTCCATTGTAAATGTTGTTAGTGTTATCAAAATGTTTTTTTCTTTTTATACAAGCTAGTATTATTTTCTGTAATAACTGACAGCAAGCCACCGATGTTGTCTGAAGACCATACAGTAACATTTATAATAATAATAATAAAAACCTTTAGTACTATATGCCCTCTTAATTTCTATTACTTTTTTCTTTTCAGAAACCCTGCAGTCGAGTATTTATCTATTCATGTCTTTTTCACACCTTTACTCGTTCAGTTTTTTGCTGTGAAAAGATCTTTGCAGGAAATCTTAATAGCAAAATTTTTTACAAGAGGTTAAATTGAGCTGTGCTTTCTGTCCGCAGCGAAACACACGCTCTGCTTGTTGGTGTCTTTTTTACTCTATTTTATTTATTTATTTTATTTCCACTATCGCTCGTGGCATGTCAAGCACTCATAATAGGCTGCCAGGAGCTGTTTCACACTCTGTGTTAAATTTCACGCTTGAGAAGTCCTGCTCCCTCGAGTTTCAACCGCGCTCACGTTTAATCTAGAGAGAGAGTGCAAGAGAAAGAGAGAGGTGCTCGGGGACATGGCTACTTCCAAGTGTGCTTCCTCAGAGCAGATAGATGACGATGAGGGAGGAATATTGGATGAGTTAAAGTAATGTTGTGATAGGGAGGATTGAAGACAAAAGGCATTCTTGCCTCAGGATCTGTCCATCCTTGGCCGTTAACATGGTTGTCCTTACACACACAGACACATACATGATATGTGTATGCCGCAAGCTCTGGTGGACACTGAAAGCGACCAATTTTGTGTCTCATCACATAGTGGTGCAGTGGCTTGAGGCTGTTGAACGTCGAAGCTGCACGTCATCTCTGAATGTTCACTAACACAGACCAAATGTGAGTTGCTAACAAGTTGCTACATAATGACTACAACGGCTGTCAGCCAAATTACACATCATACTTTAAGTGCATAAACTGTTTGCATGTTTGACAAATGATGATTAATTAAACAGACAACCGTTGCTGTCCTTATATAGCAACTTGTGAACAACTTAATTTTTTAAAGTAGACAGCAGTTTGAAAATTCACATTTAAGTCAATGCTCAAAGTGGAAAAACAGGTGGCGATGCTCCCCTTGCTTGCAAATGCTGCATACACTCACTAACCACTATATTAGGTACACCTGTTTATTCATGTGATTATCTAATCAGCCAATCGTGTGGTTGCAGTGCATAAAATCATGCAGATATGGGTCAGGAGCTTCAGTTAATGTTCACATCAACCATCAGAATGGGGAAAAATGTGATCTCAGTGATTTTGAGTGTGGCATGATTGTTGGTTTCAGATGGGCTGGTTTGAGTATTTCTGGGATTTTCACACACAACAGTCTCTAGAATTTACTCAGAATGGTGCTAAAAATAAAACATCCAGTGAGCATCAGTTCTGTGGATGGAAATGTTTTGTTGATGAGAGAGGTCAACAGAGAATGGCCAGACTGGTATGAACTGACAAAGTCTAAAGTAACTCAGATAACCGCTCTGTACAATTGTATTGTGCAGAATATCATCTCTGAATGCACAACATGTCGAACCTTGAGGTAGATGGGCTTCAACAGCAGAAGACTACGTCGGGCACTTTATTACGACCATAGTGTTACTAATAACGTGTTAAGTAAATGTACACAGTATATATATACATATACACTTTACAATAAGAAACAAAATAGATAATACATTAGGTATCATGGATTACAATGAACATTATATTAATATTAGGGCTGTCAATCGATTAAAAATGGTGTCCCATTAATTAATCGTGATTAGTCGCATATACAAATTTTACTGAGAAAGCCCCTCATATAACAATAATTCAGTATATAATGATTCTGCATATTTATATCAATATATAATAATTACATAGTTATCTTTAAATATTTAAAAAAATATATATATATATATATATAATAAAAAATATTCAGATAATTAAAATGCATTACATTCTTAATCATTAATAAGTCAATACAAAAAGCGGCTTTAGAATACAATGTATTGTTTACTACCATATTATTGATCAAAAGTCAATCTTTGGCATACAGTTCACAGCAATCCATTTCACAAGTGAATTTATCAATCAGTTTCAGATTTATTATGAGGGCTTGTTTAAGGACCCGTCAATGAACACCTGCGTCAGAAATGCTTGTGTAGCGTCATAAACATAAAATGTTTAGGTCACTGTTAAATATAGTTTAATTCTCAATCTTACTTTAAACACATCTTGAGATCCCTTAGATCGCATTTGCGCTCCCTCGAGTGTTTTGAACGCAAGAACGTAACGCATGTTTGTGTTGTTCTGCTGAAGTGTTTCTTCACTGTATAAACTGTGTGTTGCTCATACAGCTGAAATTATAAAAAAATTAAAAATTTACTCGAATGAATTACATGGTGTCCCGATTAATTAATCGCGATTAATCGCATAAACAAATATTTGCTGAGAAAGCCCCTCATATAACAATAATTCAATATATAATGATTATACATATTTATATCAATATATAATTATACATAGTTATCTTTAAATATATATATATATATATATATATATATATATATATATATATATATATATATATATTCAGATAATTAAAATGCATTACATTCTTGTGGCAGAAGAGTTAATCAGTGATAAGCCAAAACAAAAAGCGGCTTTAGAATACAATGTATTGTTTACTGTCATATTATTGATCATAAGTCAATCATTGGCATACAGTTCACAGCAATCCATTTCACAAGGGAATTTGTCACAGTTCGAGATTTATTATGAGGGCTTTTTTAAGGACCCATAATTTTTTTTTTTATTAATGCTTACAAAACTTTTACATCTAGAGCCAAGAGGTATATTAAAACAAACAACAACAAAAAGGAAAATAAATAAATAAACAGTTTAAATAAACATATCATGATATAAATTGGGTGGTGGTGGCGTAGTGGCTAGAGCACAGGGCTGTTAATCAGAACGGCGCTGGTTCAATCCCCACAGCCACCACCATTGTGCCCTTGAGCAAGGCACTTAACTCCAGGTTGTTCTGGGGGGATTGTCCCTGTAATAAGGGCATTGTAAGTCGCTTTGGATAAAAGTGTCTGCCAAATGCATAAATGTATATCAAATTGTTTACATATTTCAATACACTTTACAGCTTTCTTATTACTCAAATTGGAAATTGTTTATAGGTATTGCTGAACCTCTGAATTAAAAATTAAACTAATGGTTTATAACCACCTTACTTACATTTATGAATACTAAACTTGTACCAACAAAAGCAGAACATTAATCAAAGAATATTCCTTATGAAGAGACATGTCATAGCTAAAAAAAACACGAATAAAACATTTTCAAAACAAAGTTGAAAGCTGGGAATGATTTGATCTCTAACAATCTTGCAGAAATCAGACCAAAAACAAGTCAACTACAAAATGTTCCTCCTGCAGACCACAAAATGTACAGAATACATCTCTCTACAAGAAAATAATTAGTGGGTTAGTACTTATAAATAAGTTTGATGGAAAGTTCTTTGATTTTATTCGTGATTAAATATTTATGGGGTAATTGCCAAATTTTGCACAATCTCAATCCAGCCACACCCTGCGTCAGACATGCTTGTGTCGCGTCTCGGGTGTTTTGCGTCATAAACATAAAGTGTTTATGTCACTGTGTCAAGTTATATATAGTTTAATACTCAATCTTTAAACACATCTTGAGATCCCTTAGATCACATTTGCGCTCCTTCAAGTGTTTTGAATGCAGGAACGTAACGCATGTTTGTGTTGTTCTGCTGAAGTGTTTCTTCTCTGTATAAACTGCGTGTTGCTCATACAGCTGAAGTTTCACTTACTGCCCTCTGGAGTAAACAGGTGTTACTACAAGCTTGTATTTCTCATGAATCTTCCGTCGTCCGGGGCATTGTGATTAATTGCGTTAATTTTTTTAACGCATTATTTTTTGTAAAATGAATCGCACTGAATTAACACGTTAAATTGACAGCCCTAATATTGATATATATTTATTCAATTATTTACATGATATACCAATCAATCAATCAATCAATTTAATCAATAAATTAAGTAAATTAAATATTATGAAATAAATAATTGGAATAATATATCATTCGAATTAACAAGAAATTGCATATATTATTATTTACAGAGAAAGGCACCAAAATAAAAATAATTAAATATATAATAATTAACTATTTGAAATATTAATATTTTTATAATTATAAATATAATAAATGTAATAATTCAGATAATTAAAATACGTTACATTATTGTGGCAGATGAGTAGATCATTGATTAGGCAATATCTAAAGTTGCTTTGGAAGTCATCATGTTGTTTTTTTGTATTTAATATCATTGAACAAATGTCTATCATTGGCCTGCAGCTCACATTTCACAGTTCATCCATTTTACAATTTAATTTGTCAATATGTCCTAAGTACTGGCGACCTGTCCAGGGTGTACCCCGCCTTTCGCCCAATGTTAGCTGGGATAGGCTCCAGCCCCCTGCGACCCTGTACACAGGATAAGCGGTTGACGATGGATGGATGGATGAATATGTCCTAAGTAGACTTATTATAAAGGCTTTTCTAATGACACGTGAATGTACACAAAGTATCTCACTTTGGTTGTGTCGCTTCATTAATGCACCGTCTTTATAGGATTCTGTGCCAAGTTAAACACAGTTTAAAACTTTGAACGCAGGAGTCTCTAGATTTGTTTTTCTGAGTTGTGCTCAGTCCAGCTGTGTTTGAACTAGGGTGACCAGAATATATAAAAGCACACTTTTGTTTACCAGCTGCTGCATCTTGTCGCTCCTGGGCCCATGGCATGTACTGTCCGTAAACGCTCCAATAGCTAACGAAGGTAAACCATACTTGGGCCACCAGGAATTTCTGGTTGGTCAGGGATTGCTTACACCTCAGGCCACTTAGTGAAGTGGCGATGACATAGCGATTTCTGGCTTAAATCGTTTCTCACACACAGTGTTTGAGTCGGTTCTTTGCAACAATGCACATATAGCTTCAAATCCTGACGGCACCTCACCCAGTGGAAATGAGCTCGTAACTGGTTTAGAGTCTTGGCATTACCAGAATGGCCCACCCCCACCAAGCCATGCACCACTCTCAGTACTTGTGGCTGTAGCGTATGATGAACCAAAAATGTGTGCACTTTTTGGGACTCAGCAGTAAACCACCTCTGCGGATCGCGCTGAAGACCTCCCGCAGATTTTTCAGTGCCCCTTCAAAGTCCTTTGTGTGCAGAAGCAGGTCATCCAGATAGACTGAACAATGGCAAGGAGGAATGTTTTGGAGCACCTGCTCCATCAGGTGCTCAAAGGTAGCTGGGGCATTGCACATCCTGAACGGCATAACCCGGAATTGCCACAGTCTATGGCCAATGGTAAACGCATGGTCTTGGCCTTGGCTTCTGGTGACAACTCCACCTACCAATAGGCGCAGCAGAGATCCAGGGAGCTAAACAAACTATACCCAATGATAAAATCCAAAGTGTCATCAATTTTAGGTAGCGGGTACAAGTCCTTCTTCGTGACGGCATTGAGGCGGTGATAATCCTTTCAAAACCACCACCACGGGTGCCCTCCATGAACTGTTTGCCTGCTCCTTCTCCCATTATCTTTTGCTCCGCTACCCATTGTTTAGTCAATGGCAGACGGTGCAGCCGCAGGCGAAATGCGTGTGCAGCACCTGTGTCAATGGCATGCTGCACTAACCCTGTCCGTTCACATTTCTTGTCCTGAGCAGTGAAAATGTTCAGGTATTTGTCCAATAATTCCTTAAGCTGCTTCCACTAGTGAATCATCAACCCCCCCAATGCTGCACTGCCATAAATCCTGCACTGTCTAGATAGTCTTTCCTGACGGGGTCTTAATACCATTGTGGACCGTGGGAAGCACAGCCTCGCTTGGCTCAGTTCGGCACGCCATAATGCATACATTCCAGTGCACCCTCAAGCTCCACTAAACGGCTGGTGGCGGTCCCCCTTCCAGTGTTATTGTCTGCATGTGTAGCCGAAGTGTGGCTCTCGGCACATCAATGCACGCACCTAAATGGTGCAAAAAATCCAGCCCCACGTTGAAATTGTCTTCGATATCAGTGAGCCAGACATTGTGCTGGACACTTTCGGTGCCTATTGCCAACTTGACTGTCTTTTTCCCCTAGAGGATGGCTTTCTCCCCAGTCACTGTCCACATATATCTCTGTGCGGATGCCCATACAGTCGACCAAGGCCCTGTGGTGCCCAGTAAGATAGAGTGCCCTACAAGGGAAAAGGTGGAGCCAGTGTCGACAAGGGTTTGATAGGGGTAACCATCCATT
Organism: Moxostoma hubbsi; assembly: GCA_032164185.1. NCBI lineage: Eukaryota > Metazoa > Chordata > Actinopteri > Cypriniformes > Catostomidae > Moxostoma > Moxostoma hubbsi. The sequence goes on along the minus strand of JAVLUX010000031.1, from coordinate 2,254,811 downwards.
GTGAACGACACGTAGAGGCCATAATCCTGCCCCAGAATCACACACTTCCCATGGAGGGGGTGCATGGGGAGGTGAGCAGCAGTCCCTCCTTTCCTGCCTTTCCTTAAGAAACTAGATGAATTAAGACTGTCCGCAGCAATCGCTCATGTTTTTTAATGGTGTTTTAAACTTTGTTTGTGGCAGATAGTTGCAAATAAACAAGAAATCCCTGCATGATTCCTGAACTACACATGCAGCATTATAAATCACCTCCAAAAGGTAGTACCTTAAAAACAAGTGAATTGTATCTTTGGTTTAACACATCAATCAGACAGTCCCTACATCTCTGAATGAACCGTTGTTGGCCAGAATAAGCATATAACAGTATCACAGTACATGAAGGCAATAGAAGAAAGAGAATACTGGCACTTTACTCAAGAATAATTCTCGGTACTGTGAAAAGCCCATCATTGCGATACTGCATAAGTAACGCCCCACTTTCAGCATTGGTTTGAGGTATGACTGTGTAATTTATGTTTTAGAACAAAACATTAACTACAGACTATGTTTTACTCATAAATCAGAGCAACACACTTTGAGTACATACAGTAGGCGAGAAGATTGATGGCAAACGCCAAGTAGAATTTACTGTAGTGGTAAAGCTTGTCGAATTTGCCAAACAACAGTGCCATGTTCTGGTGGTACAGTACACCAAACATGTTGTTTTATTTACGCTGATATCATCGTGCAAATCAGTGGATTTGTGAGGCAGAAGCAGAAGTAAGTTTAACAGCCGCCTCTCCCAGCCGACATTGAGTGTGACATGCACAGCAAGACGCTCATAAGCTATGAGTCATAACTATCAAAAATAACTGATTGAAAAACCTGACAATGTAAGAAACCCGTGACTATATGAGACATTTATCTGCTTTTAACTTCAAAATGTAAACAGCTTTGAGAACAACACTTGCGCACATGTTATAATCTGGTAATAATGCCAGTAAAGTTTACATGCAAACCGAAATGGGGATGAGGGCAAAATAAATTATGTGTGCCGATAATTTTTTGCTCAAGCCGCTAAATAATGGATTATGAACATATATCGTAAAATCAGAGGTCAGGTTCCTCTCTAGTTTTTTTGACCACTAAATAACATTGAAAGGAGTTTTTTTCCTTCAACTTGTTCACAGGGGGCTCTCAGACAACAAGGCATGATTTTCTATAAAGCTGTTTTGAAACTATATGTATTGTGAAAAGTGCTATACAAATAGAAATGACTAGAGTGTAGACAAACTTATTTTCTCAAGAAAAACATAAAAATCGTGAGATCATATTAGTTTTGCTCAACAGTCAAACAAAATAAATGCAGTTCTGTTGTTTAAGCTACTTAGAGCTCTGCTTTTAGTTGCCAATGTCAGACATTTTTGTGGCATTTATGATTTAAAAGACATTTATGTTGAATCCATGTATAAGTTTGAGCGAAACATTTGTGGGTGCTTGTAACGTGTTGTGAAATTTGTGTATCGCTTCATGCCTAATTTTAGCACAATGTGTGGACTTTTCAAATGGTCCCTTAACCACTGTAGGCAAAATTTCCAATCAATTTCAAGGTTAAGTTAATTATCTTGAATGATTTTGCTGTCATGCCATCTTAAAAATTGCATCCCGCATTGATTCGATACGGGACGTAAACTTTATGGGAGGGATGGGAACACTATGAGGGTTGTTTAGTGAATAATACACAGGTGTCTTCACTAAAATACCATAAGTTAAAGTGCTGCAGCTGGTTAGTGCTTTTGCCCCATATATTAGCATTGCTAACTACGCATACATGTGGTTAAAAACAATAGATGCTTTAAAATAGTAATCCAGAGACCAGAAATGAGCTGTCTTTGATGTAACTGTCCAAAGTCTTTTAAATATATAACAAGTAAAATTCATTAAAAAAATTCACACATAATTTTATCTGAGACAGACAGGGAAAATAGTGGATGGCGTACCTCTGCAGTGTGACAAAAATAGAAACCAGACATCCATCACTCAAAGCACAACAATCGCTTTCATTGATGTTTAATGGGAGCAATCTGGTTTTGATATGACGTGATCTGCCACATGCGTCCCAAATAGACACAGTGTGAGGCTGTTAACGGGCCTTTGAACCTTGGCCCTCGCACATGCATTCAGGTGTCAGCTTGTAAGGTGACTTGTCATTGAGAATGCATGCAGTGTTTGAGCAGTATCACCCATAGCGTGTGCAGTAATGCAAGTGCTTTCTCCAGTGAAAATATGCATTTTGCCTGTGGGTGTGGGTGTGTGTGTGTTATATGAATATGATGTATTGTCATACATTGTGTGTGTGTGTGTCTTTTGCAGCATGTGATGATGACTGCGCGGGCCTCTTGATCCGTGACATGGATCGTTTGCTGCGTTTGATTGGCAGTGTCAATCTAACTCTGCCCCTCCCCCTGCCATATAAAGTGCTCTATCGATTCGAGAACATGACAGAAGAACTCAAGGTGAGAATGATGTTAATGACAGCAAAGGGGGCATATACAGTAAGGGCTCAGAGAGGGTGACTTTTATATAAGGTGTTTGGACACTTAAGTCGCCACTCTTAAAAATGTCTGAATGCCATTTGTTCTACAGGAACAAAACATTCCACATTGCTAGGTTTCATATGATAAGACAAATGATATTGTTTAATATGGAGACTAAAAGTATTGTGACACTTTCTGGTTAAATGTTAGTGGAACATGTTTATAGTTAATGTGATGAACTGCACTTATGGTTACTCTGCTAGGACATCTGTGTGAACCTAAAAATCCATTTCAAGTAATGAAGACTTGTGATTCAGTGAGTGAGTCAAATGTTTATTCAGTAATCTCTTGACGGATTCAGTGAAGGATTTGTTAGAATAATCCAAAATGATCATTTGGGAGTGTGTGATGTGCTGGATACACTCGCTTCCTGTGAAGTCACCTCTTGGATCACCAGAATGCCTGTAGTTACATGGTCACTTCAGCTCAAGAGCTCCTATTAGTTTGAAAAACTCAATGAAGCTTTAATCAAGTCAAACGAATGGATCAACTGCTGGCTTGTATCTATATCTGTGTTGTTTATAAATACGTAATGGAAAACAGTTTAGCACTGTAGTGCTTACTGATCATTTATAGACCTCCTGAAATTGTTCATTAAAGAACCTTTAAGGCTGGAAACCAAATGAGATATCTGTCCTGTCACTGTCGTTTCCATGGTGACATGGTGACACCCGTCTGTCATATGATAAATATATCCCTTTTCTTGTTTTGTCTTTTGCAGCACATGCTTTCTCCACAGAGGGCGCCAGAGAGGTTGCTACAGTTAGCCGACAGTAACCTGGGCAGCCTGGTCACCGAGATGGATGAACTTCTCAGCAGGGTGGGTCCTACATACTTGTGTACTCTCACAAACACATATACACACTGTGAGTCTTGTTCACTAAAGGTTGCATGTTGCCTGTACATATGCGCAGAAAAAGTGCTCACGCAAATCTTCTGCCAGATTCTCTGCATGATGGGACTCAACCTGTGGTGGTGGAGGTTGCCGTGTTAGCACACTGAAATAGCAATGTGATAGATTGTGAGCAGACTTATAAAGCAACGGCATACATGTGATTGGCTGGGAATTACCCAGTAAATGGTGCGATGATGTACTAGTCTTCCCGCTAGAACTACACTGCGCTTACATATCCTTGCTCATTGTGAATATTTTTAATATTGTGCAAAAAAAATTAACTGTGCACAAGTTTTACACAGAAACATGTCCACGTATGATTAATGAATGAGACTAACTGTCATATTTCCCAAAAAGTTGTACCACAGTCTGCCATTAGCACTTATTAGATATACATCTAGTATAGATAAAATGACTCTTTACAAACAAACACTCAGCTCCAACACTTCAATGTTCTCTTGGCATTGAAGAAAGAATTGCCTTCAATAGGCACTTGTCTCAAATTGAAATAAAAATGACCAAAAAGTTCTGTTTGTGGGATTGAAACACCACGTTACCTAAATATTATTGGAGATTTGGGCTTTTGGAGAATTCAGGATTTTACATAATTTATATTTCATGGATCATCGCCATTGTTTTCGTGTCTGTCCTAATGAAAAAAAAAAAAAACTCTAACACCGCGGCCAAATATGACCCTCCAATGATTTTGTACAACCACCTAACAGGAAAAATCAGACATCCGGTTTGTTAAAGGGTATACAGTATGAATAAAAATATTTTAATACTTCTAGAATTATGTCTTTGCATTTATTTTGACCCCAGTAAGTAATATGTTCAATGAAAACTGGCTTGAATTTGATGTTATTGAAGTAAAATGACTTTTTACTATGTGTGGACCAATAGTTTAAGCAGTAAAGACACATACAGAATTGCATTTCTGATGGTAGTTTTCATTTTTATATGCCATATTTCTTAGGCTTTAGAAGTGTTGAACATGTGAGGATGTGTGTTCATCAATCTATTACAGTGATTGGATTATGTCTGACATAATCATACAGGCCTACTGAACCAAGTTCAACTTTTTTGGCCAATAGTTTCTTCACTCTAAACCATGAATATTATTTTATAATAAATGTTCTTTACATAAACAAACATTAGGGCTGTCTATTTATTAAAAATTTGAACTGATCAATATTTACTATAAGATTTAAAGATTTGTGTTTTTTGTTTAGTTTTTTTTTCACATTAGTTTTCAAATAAGTAATCACAAAAAATGAATGTGGTAAATAGACAGCCCTAATTATTACCGTAAATAGTGCTTAAAAGATTATTAAAAATGCAGTGCTACACATCCACCATAGCTGCTGCGCAAAATATATTAGTAATAAAGTTAGAATAAAACATGCTTTTTGACTGGAGACTGCTTTAGAATTATGTATAAATAACTTGATATTTTATTTTCTGAAGAAAATGTGGTTGGTTCATGCCTGTGTAAAACTTGTGATTGCTACACTATGATGTGTTGTGAAGGGTTGCTAAGGCAGTGATATGCAGTTTCTAAGGTGTTCTGAGTGGTTATTAGCATAATACTATGCTGTTGCTAGGGTGTACTAAATGGTTGCTAGGGCATTGCTCTTTGGTTTGCTTTGGGGTTCTGGGTGATTACTAAGTGGAAGTCAAAATATTCCACCAAGTCTCTACAATATTCTGACCAAAGCATAAATAGTGTGGGATGCACTTGTGATGGATTATTATAAATGCTCAAGTATGGGCAACTGTTAATGTTATAATTCAGCATCTGTCTCATTTGTCAGTGTTGTTTAAAATAAAATTATATTAGTATACTAATACAAATATATTAGTCATTTTTCACTCTTACTCTTGACCCTTAAATGAGTGGAGGTGGTGTAGTGGTCTAAAGCACATAACTGGTAATCAGAAGGTTGCTGGTTCGATCCCCACAGCCACCACCATTCTCCAGGTTGCTCCGAGGGAATTATCCCTGTAATAAGGGCTCTGTAAGTTGCTTTGGATAAAAGCGTCTGCCAAATGCATAAATGTAAATGTAAATGCCACTTAAATGTACTGAGCAAAACTAATAGGACATTGTGTGATGCTGTCAATCAACAGTGCACCATTCTTTTCTGTCTTCTTTTGTTCTCTTGTGTTCAAAAATGTACTTTGCACATAAACAAGTAATGAAGAACTCCTCTGTAAGCTGCTGACCTTGTTGGCTTGTTTTTTTAAACATCAAAGGAGGACAGAACAGTAACTTGTTTATTGCTGGAAGTGCATTATCAGTTCTGTTCATTCCTGTTGAAAGGAACTTTTTGCCATCTTCAGAATAGACATCCTTGATAAACTTTACATTTATATTCAAAAGCGAGAGAACCAGTCTTTTCATATAACAAAAGTTCAAGAAACAGTTAAATAGAAAGACCTCTTACTCCCTTATTCTATCCTTTTGGTTTATGAATCCTTGACCTTTAACATAATTTTGCCAAACTGGAAGTATAATGGGTTTTATTTCTTTCAGTTTTGTTCATGTTGGCTCTAGTGATGTCATATTTAGAGTGTCTTGTTGTTTTTATTCTCATCATGCAGAAGAGGTCATGCTTGCTTGTATTTGTTTCCTATTCATAAAACCCTGGTGAAGTGTTATCTCAGTTGTAGGGCAACTCTACAACTCTTAGGTCTGATGTGTATAATAAAATCTCTTGAGTTTTTATCGGTTGTATTTCTCAATACATTCAGGCCACTAAAGTGTCTGCTGATGGGGAGCAGACAGCAGCAGATGCAGAGAGAAGTCACAAAGGAGCAGAGGACCTGGAGCGCTATGTGAGGAACACACTCCTGGCTGCTGAAGGTACCAACAAACAATAAACTGCAAGTAGGCATCTTCAAATAGTGATGGTTGGATGAGGTTTTGATGGGCTGGAATCTAGGCAGGGCTGGGGACATATTATGGTATATAAGGTTGAGCTAAATGTTGAATGTTTTTGAGCTGATATTTGGGTTGAGACTGAGTTAAGGAATTAGGGTAAGGTGATGGTTGAGTGAGATTGAGCTAAGAGTTGGGGTGATGTTGAGCAGGCGAGTTAGGGTTATGAGATTGTTGGGTGAGGTTGAGCTGAGAGCAGGTGTGAGGTTGAGATTAGGATTTATGGTTAGTTGATCATTGAGAGAGGTTGAGCTGATATTTGGGGCGATTTTGAGCCGAGGTGTTTGGGTAAGGTGATGGTTTATTGAGGTTGAGCTAAGAGTTGGAGTGAGGTTGATCAGGGGAGTTAGGGTTAGGAGATTGTTGGGTGAGGTTGAGCTGAGATCAGGTGTGAGGTTGAGATTAGGATTTAGGGTTAGTTGATTGTTGAGAGAGGTTGAGTTTATATTTGTTGCGATTTTGAGCTGAGGTGTTAGGGTAAGGTGATGGTTTAATGAGGTTGAGCTGAGAGCATGGGTAAGGTTGAGCTGAGAAGTTAGGGTTAGGTGATTGTTGGGTGAGGTTGAGCTAAGAGCAGGTTATGTTGAGATTAGGATTTAGGGTTAGTTGATCGTTGAGAGAGGTTTAACTGATATTTGAGGCAAGGTTGAGCTGAGGAGTTAGGGTAAGATGATGGTTTAGTGAGGTTGAGCTAACAGTTGGGTGAGGTTGAGCTGGGGAGTTAGGGTTAGGGGATTGTTGGTTGAGGTTGAGATGATTGTTGGGGCAATGTTGAACTAAGGGTATTTTTACACCATTTAAATTAATTTGCACTCCGTGCTTCTGAATTTCTGGACAAAAGCACCACACAAACAATTAAATTATGCCTTCTTATGACAAATAATTATGCAAGTAAATAATCTCTGCTAATCTCTGCTGATGACAAAGCAAAATTGAAACCTGGAAGAAAATAGTCTAAAAATATTGTCTTATAAATAAGAATAATTCACACCATCTTTTCTGCCATCTTGGACAAAAAACTTTCAGAACTTTGTAAGTGCCTTTTTATTTCACTCAGTAACAGATAAAAAGCAAGTATAACACAAAAAAATCATACCAATTCTCATATATAGTTTTCTTAAGTGCATTTAAGCAACACTGTGTCAAAATGCTATAGATTATCCAACTGAAATAACAGTCGTGGAACTCAATCACTGTGGAGTGGAAGAGAATCATTATTTATTTGTCACAGTCCTGTCACTAGGTCAGTGTGGGTTTTTGTCTGACAGGACCATGGCATTATCGTCCCATGTCTGTCTTGTTTTTTGGTTCGTGTTGTTTCATGTCTGGTGCATGTGTCTGGATTCTGACCCTTCTGTCTGGTTCGGTTTTGGTTTCGGGATCCGGACTCTCATGTTCAATGTCTTGTCCTGTATTGGCGTGAGTGCATTGCGCTTGTCATCTTGGTGGCATGCACTCGCATCAATAATCTATTTCTGTCTCTCGTGACCACAAACGCATGTTGCGCTTGATTTGCGCTGCACGCCCGGATCGCGAGATGCCCTCACATTGTGCTGAGGTTCGGTCCCATTGCTCGGAGTTTTCTGTTTTTGTTTAGCCAAACTTTTGCACAGAAGTCCTGTCTTGTTTTTGTCGCCTGTTGTGTGCATCGCGTGACGTTTGCCACGCGATGTACGCTCAGGTTTAATTTAGTGTGAGAATGCATGGCATCGAATTGTTTGACATTGCTACTCATTCTTTCGTCTTGTTTGTCAGTTGACATAGGCGTATATCGCCTTATTGTCTTGCCGATGTGCACTCATGCCATTGGGGTTTTGTTGTCTTGTGAGAGCACGTGACTTTGTTTTGTTTATGTGTCACCGTGTGTCTCTTTGTCTTACATCAAACCTTACTTTGGTCTTGTTCCAGTCGTGATGTTCCCCGTTCAGTCGGTCCTGTGTGTTTGCCCCGTTTTCCAGTCCAGCCCATTTCCGTTACCCTCTGCCCTAGCCTGGACACCTTTTCCCCCTACGGGGTAGTTTATGTTTGTTTTCCCCCTTGTGGGAGTTTTGGTTTGTTTTTGATTAATTTTTGTATTCAAATAAATTCATTGTTTTTTTTAATCTTTGCACTTGTGTCCTGAGCCTCTTATTCCTGACAGTACAAACTGGCCAAGATGAACCAAGCAGAGATGTTTTTTCAACTGTTCGCCAGCGTGCAGCAATGGTTAAGCAGCTTTATGGGCTACGGCAGGAGGAAATGTCTGTGTGGGTATGTTTATCATTGTCCTCGGGTCTGGGATATTATCAGACCTGCCTGTTTGGTCTCTTTTGGGCAGGCCTGAACGAGCCCATTAGATCCATTTTCCCAGAACAGAGTGGGGATACAGAGTTTTCTGAGGCAGTCAGGCTTGCCCTTAAATCGGAGGAGAACATCACGGCCTGTGCCTTGTGGGACTTCCAATACTCAACCCAACCAGAGAATGAGGGCAGCCTCCACACAGAAGTGGATGCCTCGGCAAGCCCACTGTTACTGACTGCCAGGAGGTAGAGGCTGATGCAGTAACAGTTCTTCCCTGAACCAGGAAGAGGAGGAGGGCGCCCAATCCTCAGTCGCTGACAGTGCCAATGACCACGGAGGACGTTCCCCTACCTCTGTCAACGGCCATGGAGGCCGTTCCTCAGTCACTGCAAGTGCTCCAGGCCACAGAGTCCATTCCCAAGTCTCTGCCAGCCATCCCGGTCACAGAGGATTCCCCTTCCGCTTCTAGCACCCACGGCCACTGAGGCCATTGCCCTGCCACTGTCAGCGCCCACGGCCACAAAGGCCGTTCCCCTGCTGCTGTTAGCACCCATGGCCATGGAGGCCGTTCCCCTGCCGCTGCCAGCACCCATGGCCACAAAAGTCATTTCCCTGCTGCTGTCAGCTCCCATGCCTGCCATGGCCAATGAGCCAGCACCCACACCTGCCATGACCAACGAGCCAGCGCCCACACCTGCCATGACCAACGAGCCAGTTTCTGAAGCCTCATGCGGCTATTCCCACAGCAGTGCTCCCGGCCGCCCAGAAGAGTGGAGGAGAAGGACTCCTGTTCCCCAGTCGCTGCCAGTGCTCCCAGCCACGGAGGCCATTCCGCAGTCACTGCCAGTGCACTCTGCCATGGAGGTTGTTTCCCTGCTGCTGTCAATGGCCATGGAGGTCGTTCCCCTGCCGCTGTCAGCACCCACGGCCACAGAGGCCGTTCCTCTGCCACATCTATCGCCCATGGCCACTGAGGCTGTTCCCCTGCTGCTGTCAGTACCCATGGCCATGGAGGCCATTCCCCTGCTACTGTTAGTGCCCACGGCCATAGAGGTGGTTCCTCTGCCAACGAGCCAACGCCCTCATCTGCCATGGCCAATGAGCCATAGCCCCCTTTTACTGCCTGTGCTCACAGCCACTGAGACCATTCCCCAGTCGCTGCCATGTTCATGGCCACAGAGGCGTTCCCCTGTCATTACCAGTGCCCAAGCCTTTCACGGCTACCTCCCAGACCGCCAGACCCCGCCTTTGCCCTGAGGCCTCCTCCCAGTCCGCCAGACCCCACCTTTTCCCTGTGGCCTCCTCCCAGGCCACCAGACCCCGCCTCCATCCTGAGGCCTCCCTCCAGGCTGCCGGACCGCGTCCCTTTCCTTAAGTTCCTTCTTTAGTTTCCCTCACTTACCTCCCTTTCTGTTGTAAGTTTTGTCTGTCTTGTGTATTGTTTGATGTTCCCATTTTTGGGATGCCAGAAGGGGTACTGTCATGGTCTGGTTTTTGTCTGACAGGACCATGGCATTATTGTCCCATGTCTGTCTTGTGTTTTGTGTCAGTCTTGTTTTCATGTCTGGAGCGTGGTGTCTGGATCCTGACCCTTCTGTCTGGTTTGATGTCGGTTTTGTTGTCGGGATCCGCACACTTATGTTCCATGTCTTGTCCTGTATTGGCGTGAGTGCATTGCGCTTGTCATCTTGGTGGCATGCACTTGTGTCAGTATTCTATGTCTGTCTCTTGTGACGGCGGACACGCGCTGCATTTGCTTTGCGCTGTGCACCTAGGTCACAAGCTCTGTTCATGTTGTGCTGAGGTTCAGTCACTTCGGTTTGAGGTTTCATGTTTGTGTGTGGCCGAACTCTCGCACAGGTGTCCTGTTTTGTTTTTGTCACCTGTTGTGTGCATTGCGTGGCATTTGCCTTGTGATGTACGTTCAGGTTTCGTTTAGTGTGAGAATATGTGGCATTGCTTTATTTGGTGTTGCTACACATGCTCTCATCTTGTTTGTCGGTTGGCATGGGCGTATATCGCCTTATTGTCTTGGAGATGTGTGCTCATGCCATTCGGGTGTTTTGTTGTCCTGAGAGAGCATATTGCTTTGTCTTGTTTCTGTATTGCCGCTTGTCTCTTTGTCTTACATCATACCACGCCTCCTTGTTTGCCCATTATTAGTTTATTAGTCATACCTTCCCGGTCTTGTTAACCTGTTGATTTTGCTTCCTATTGTTTTAGTCTCCTTTTATGTGCTATCCATTGCCAGTTCGTCTTGTGTGTATTCTAGTTGGTCATGTTGGTTGGTCTTGTTCCAGTCAGTCAAGATCCCTGTCCAGTCGGCTCTGTGTGTTTGCCCTATTTTCCAGTTTAGCACGTTTCTGTTACCCTCTGCCCCATCCTGGACACCTTTTTACCCTATGGGTTAATTTATTTTTCTTTTCCCCCATGTGGGAGTTTTGGTTTGTTTTTGATTCATTTTAGTTTTTAAATAAATTCCTTGTTTTTTGAATTACTATGCTTGGGTCTTGAGCCTCTTATTCTTGATATTATTCTGTTCATGGGCTCCCTGCTCAAGTAGTCTCACCTCTCATCTTCTCTCACACACTAAACGAGAAGGAAACAAATGATTCTGTCCACCCCAAAGACCTGTGTTGCAGATGAAAGTCACTATGCAATTATTTCCAACTTGTCTGACAGGTATATACTCCACTATTTGTAGTTCTATCAAATGTTTATGTTTGAACCCTCTAGGAATTTCGGAAATGCATTTAATTAAAGCTAATTTTCATCTCAATATAATGATTTTGAAATTAGAATATGCTGAGAAGCTCGCTCGCTCTCTTTTTTGTTTTTTATTTTCATTTCAGAGACTAATTTAAATTGATTAAAGAACATTAACTCTGCCAAGCAAAGTTTGAACTAAATTAAATTCAACTGAAGGGAGGGAAGTGAAAATGAGTTTTATAAACCGAATGTTTGTATTGAGTTACTTACATTTTAGACAAAATATAGCTTTGTTTTGTCTATATTTTCCAAGTCAAACCAAAGCAAGATTAACTTTTGCATGTTGCCAAACAATATAAAGACTGACAGTTTGTCACCCTAGCGTGACTGCTGTGTGCATTTTCCATTTCCCTTTTTGTTTAGTTACTAGTAGTCCCTAATAAACAAGCACCAAAAGAGTTTTAGACCAAATAGTTTTCATAAAAATGTATGTCCACATATGTGGACAGGAGGTTTAAGATGCAAAATTTTAAATAATACCAAGCTACAGAAAGACCGACTTTTTTATCAAATAGTTTATGTTTCCAGGAGTGTTGATTATTCATGTTTTTGAGAGGTTTCAGACATTACATCAGAAATTAGTAATGTCCAGCATCATCCAATCACTGCCAACCATGTTAAAATAATATTATTATCTATGTATTGATGATCATTGTCCCATGTCTGCTAAACATGTTGAGTGATCCAAACATCATCTGTAGCCTGATACTAAACTTTTGGATGGATTTTAGGAGTGAATGCACTTAACTGCATAGAGAGATATAGGATCCTCCCAATGTGCTGTCTGTCTGCACTGGTCTCAGAACAGTTCGAAATGCCTAACTCCATATAAAGCCTCTGAAAGCAGCATTTTTCAGCTTCATTCTTTTATTCTCAATGTGAAAATGCACAGTACATATAGGTGCTTAAGTACACATTAGTGTACATTCTGTTTATCAGTGTTGCATTTTGCGATAAATCACTCAAATTGTAAAAATGGGATATCACATGAAACTAGAGACTCTAATCTTTTGATTCAAGCAGGTTTCAATTTAAAAACTTAATCATGTTTCTCACCAGATGTAGTTTTGTTTCCATTTCACCCATAGACAAACTCTGATGTGATATGTTGTCTTGTCACATGACGTGTTTTAAAGTTTAACCCTTTTCTGACAGCACAGAGTCTTCTGAACTGAGATCAGTCAGATTAATTTCAATTATGTGTTGCCAAAACACAATGTCCAGGTTAAAAGCAGCTAGACAAACTGAAAGTGCAAACTGAATGAATCTGAACATAGGAGTTGAACTACTTTTAGTTTTACTTGCCGTCTTATAATGTAGTGCCAATTGGGTAATACAACGAAAAAGGATGAAACACAATGGCCAAAGATGGCATTTGATGCATGTGTACATAGACCAATGATTAAAAAAAACAATGCAAAAGCACCATAAGAACCGCCTGTAGTGATAGGCTTATGTTTATTGAAGTTACATGTATGATCTTCCAATTATGCCTAATAAGTCTTTAATGTATAAAGTCATGCAAATGCCTTAAGCCATGTTCTTTAAATGGATAGTTCACCAAAATTTTTATTCTCTCACTTCACTTCATTTCACGTTTCACTCACTCTCATGCCATCCCAGATGTATATGATTTCCATTCTTCGGCTGAACACATTTGAAGAAAATAGAAAAATACCTCAGCTCAGAAGGTCTTTATAATGGATGTGGATGGTAACATGATTTTTGATGCTCCAAAAAACACAGAGAAATATAATCCATACGACTCCAGTGGTTAAGTACATGTTTTATTGCGAGTGGTGGTGGTGTAGTGGGCTAAAGCACATAACTGTTAATCAGAAGGTTGCTGGTTTGATCCCCACAGTCACCACCATTGTGTCCTTGAGTAAGGCACTTAACTCCAGGTTTCTCCGGGGGGATTGTCCCTGTAATAAGTGCACTGTAAGTCTCTTTGGATAAAAGCGTCTGCCAAATGCATAATTGTAAATGTTATTAAGCAATACAATTGTTTTTGGTTGAAAAAGATCAACATTTAAGTACTTTTTATTTATAAATCATTGCATCCAGTAAGCAGCAGTATGCACGTTCATGAGAGAGCTGAGGTCACGCAGTCTCTCTTGTGACGTATTGGCGTTGGCATGTTCAAATGAGAAGTGACACCCGGAAGAGCAGCGCTATTTACAACTGACTAGGAGGAATGCCCTACAGACAGAACGCCATAAACAGATTGAAGAAAAGATGTCAGAACATTTTCATTTAAGAGGAGGAGATACACGTTTTTGCACGTCATATTTATTTGAACCTGAGTACTCTGACCAGGAGCACAGGGACATTGAGGAGGCTGGACCAACAAGCCTCATAGAGATAGAGAGCTTAGGAGACGTGGTGGTGCACATGTAGGCAATGCCAACAGAGGTAGAGAGCATCTGCTGCAACAAATGGAACGTTGCCATCTCATTGCTGGGAAAACTGTGTGACCTCAGCCCTCTCATGAACACGCATGCTGCTGCTTACCGGACGCAATGATTTATAGATATGAAGTACATAAACATTGATCTTTTTCACACCAAAAGTAATTGTGTCACTTTATAAGACATTCATTTATCCACTGGAGTCGTATGGATGACATTATTGCTGATTGTCTGTGCTTTTTGCAGCATCAAAAATCGTGTTACCATCCACATCCATTATAAGGACCTACTGAGATGAGATATTTTTCTATTTTCCTTCAAATGTGTTCTGCTGAAGAAAGAAAGTCAAATACATGTGGGATGCATGAGGGTGAGTAAATGATGAGAGAATTTTAACTTTTGGGTGAACTATCCTTTAATCGGGGTAAGGTCATAATGTTTTAAGAAAAAGAAACCTAGATTTTTTTCCAGTTACACAGATTTCGCATAGCAAATAAACAACTTTAACAGGGTTCTTACCGGCTTAAGTGTTATGCGCATGACTATTATGACTATTTACATTTTGACGTCAAATGCAGTGAGTAACACTATGATTTTAAGTCTCGTTTCAAAATGAGACTCATTTTCAGTCAGTGCTTCATTAAATTGATTAATTATGGGTAAAGGGGATTGTTTATTGTTTTGTGATGTTATTGTGCATTTGTGTATTGTGTGAGAATATCCCTGCTAATTGTGCTAAAACTCATGCAAATCTCTCTCTGTGTGTGTGTGCGTGTGTGTGTGCGTGTGTGTGCGTGTGTGTGTGTGTGTGTGCGTGTGTGTGCGTGTGTGTGTGTGTGTGTGGTCCAGCTTTACGTGACAAAGCTCGTGAGCTGAATGCGACTCTGGGTTCGAGGAATGGATCTCCAGAGAAGAGCGTAAATGAGATAAACAAAGAAATCCAAGCCATGCTGGCAGAACTACGCAAACGTCAGCTCTCTGGAAAGAAACACATCGCCGAGGAGGAACTTGGGTAAAACACACATACAAAAACCCACCAACACACAGAAAGGTGTGATGGCAATAAGACAAAAAGCAACAGCTAAATAATTCAGCGTACTGTTACACATCTGTAACGCGGGTTAGGATGGGCAATATAAATAATATTTTAATGAAGAACTTAAAACAAAAGCATAAACAAACACACAACGGACATGTCCGTGATTGAGCTCTCTCTCTCGAACCGTCGTCACCAGCCACCTTTATCCCTCGTGTGCCCCATCAGGCCGATTGGGGACCGGGCGTGCAACATTCCAGCCCACCCCTGACCCCCTCCACTCCACAGCATCATAAATGTTGGGCTAGGAATTGATTCCTAAAAGAATCGATTCCTCGATTCCAAGGCACTGGGAATCGAGAATTGACTCGAAACGTTGGAATCGACTCCAGAGCTGGAGTTGATTCCTTTCAGGGAAACCGGTTGATATTTTTGGACTGTGTTTATTTCCTCGATCACTGAACTGCTACACATTTCAGAAGCCTAACAGCACTAAAACAGTTTTACAAAAGAATTATAAAATGACTGCATCTAAACGATCATCAACCTGACTCTGAGTCTTTTGTAGTCCGTCAGCATCTGTAAATCACATGAGCCCTTCAACACATCTGCTTTCTAGACCTGTATAATCTACCGGGATTTTATTTTGGATTCAACTTTGAATTAACATGGCAAATTTGTGACTGTAAATTGACATACATTAATAAATTCCCCGAATCACAACACAAGTCTGCAACAAGGAGATGGCAGAGATGAGTCAGCTTCCCAGATCACATCAATAAATCGATATGTTGAAGTTTAAATGATCAATGTGCTGCACTTATAAAGCCAGAATCTTCTCAATATATTTTTATAGATTATATTTAAAATATTATTTTATATGATTTAATATCAATATATCATATAGCTTTTTTTAAACCTTTTGCATATATCAATTTTTTCAGTTAGACTACATTTTACGCAACTTTATATTCTATATATTATGAAATGAAATGTTATAAAACGTATATATTTTTTTAGATAGTATGAAATAAAGCAGTACAACATCCTGGATTTTTAAATTAAATTGAAGTGCGTATTGTTTAAAGAACGGTAGTGGACAATCACTGTACATTATAATTTAAACCGCTTTCCAAACAGAAACTCATGAGTAATAACAGACAATTTCAGTGTAGGTTAAATGATGCTTTTAAGATTATAAGCGGTAGTTCTTTGAAATACAGTCTGAGCACCACAGCAAACTACTTAAACAACGATCAAAAATCACAGAAAATGCATTTCGAGTGGATGCCATTCAAGTTCGCAGGTTGAAATAATTGTTTTGTGTCTCTTTTATATTTTGTGGTTCAGTGGATCCCAGCTTGAATGAAGAACGTTTCTCTTTCTTATGTAAAATCTTAATTAACTAATTAAAAGCTGTCTGTGGTTGGGAGGGGGAGGAATATATTCTAGCGTTCTGGATGGCCATGAGAGGACAGAGAGAGACACCTTGAGGTGACCGGTGGAAATGCTTAAAGCCTGTTCGTGCATTTAGAGTTCACCCAAAATGAAAATGATGTCATCATTAACTCACCCTCATGTTGTTCCAAACCTGTATGACCTTTTTGTCTTCAGTGGCACTCAAAAGGAGACGTGAGGCAGAATGACAGCCGCAGTCACTGTATAGAAAAAAGATGCATTGAAAGTGAATGATGGACAGATCATTGAGCAGTAATTGTAAAAAATGATTTGGTCACAGAATGTCATGATTGACCAATCAGAATTTAGTATTCGACAAAGCACTGTAATAACACAGTATATAGTTATACATTAAATTGTTTTCCTTTCTGATCTGCTAAAAGGTTTTCTTGGGTCATGAGTCCCAGATAAGTGAGCAAATAATAGAAACTCTCATTCTGAGTCTCTCTCTCTCTCTCTCTCTCTCTCTCTCTCTCTCTCTCTAGGGCCTCCGAGGCTCTTTTAGCTAAAGTGAAGCGTTTGTTTGGAGATCCACACCAGGCAACAGAGGATCTGAAGAAGGAGGTTAGTGATAAGATGGGAGATTACAGGCAGAAACTCAGTGAAGCTCAGGATCTGCTGATGGATGCTCATAACAAAACAAGAGAGGCAGGAGCGCTAGCTGTTAGCAACCAACAAAACCTTAACAGCCTGCAGGTACACACAGACACACAAACACACACTTATGAAACGCTCTGTGCTGTGTTTGCAACGTTTTCTATGTGTTTGAGCAGGGAAAGAGGGACGCAGCCAGTAAAGAGAAAAAGAAAGCCGAAGGAATTCTGACAGAGGGAGAGAAGATGCTGGATGAAGCCAGCACTCTCTCACATGACATCAACCAGGGCAAAGAGGTCAGAATCAGACTGGAGAACCAAAATGATAAAAAAAATGAATATGTTATAGTTAGAGCCATGGCTTAGTTGTTAATACGTTGAGCCACGGTGATCGTATGACAGATGAAGGTTTGAATCTGTGCTTTGTTCCGATTCCTATTAATTCCCAGCAACCTCTCTACTTAGCAAATGTCTATAAATAAATACATAAAAAATACAATAAAATAAAGTTAGAAAATATATTCTCTTTTCACGTTCTCACAAGTTTATTTAATTTGTCTAACAATGTCTGTCTGATTTTCTGAACTACCAAAAGTAATTTCCATCACAAATCAAATTATATATTGTATTGAATTGCTTTCTTTTGTGGAAATGATATTTGACTAATTTATTCATTAAAATTCATTTATTAAATTGACGTTTATGTTGTTGATATGGTGATTAATGTCACACATATATATATAGGATATGTTTGAGTAACCCATAAACACATTAGTGAAGTTTATTTACAGGTGTTCAGCGAGGAAATACACAACTTACTATGACTGGATTATTTAAATTAATAATAATAAACAAATTATAAAAATATAATGTTTATGCATTGTTAATGTCTTGCAATATAATTTTTTTTGGCATATTTTCTTGATGCTTAAAAGACTTTCCATGAATTTTCATGCTGGCCCAGAGTGGAAATTAATACTAATTAAATACTAATTTATCTTATTGCTAAATTAATTAACAAAATAAAACTTGTTTGAAAATGATGCACGATTAAAAAAAAAAAATTATTTACTTAGATTTCTTCACATATAACATATTTCATATTTCGTCTCAAAGACTTTGTCTCGATGGTTACAAAGTACAACTGGAAAAAAACAAACAAAACAAATAGGGCTGTCAATTGATTCAAATGTTATTTGAATTAATTATATTATATCACAATTAATCACATATAAAAACCCACAAATAAAGATCATTTGATGATAATAAGATATTAAGAGTGTGTAAAGTCATTAAAAAAAAATAATTGCCAAGCAGCCACTTTTTAATGCTGCATTCCAATAAAAGAAACTTGCTATTGAAATGATATCTTTGTCAATTGTGAATATACAGTGAAGCTGTTTACAAAGCACCGCCCACTCAAAGCTCACTGCCAAACCATGCAACTTCCTATTGGTCAGCCTGGCGAAGGTTTGCTGCAAATTAAACTCCACGCAAAATCCGCGAATCCGCTGAATACCAGCATCTCTAGCCATAAACGCAGCGTTTTTAGGATGCTGTGTCAAGTTAGATGTAGTTTAAAACTTAAAAAAACTTAAAAAAAAATATGTCTCAAGACCACTGAATCTGTCCAGCTTTCGGTTTGTTGCCGGTACAGCTGGAGCTGTGCTTACTGCCCCCTGCTGACTGAGACTCACAAAAACAAGGACGTGATGCTTTAAGCTTGAATTGCTCCATTGGTAGGAAAATTCCTTATTACGATGTCACGATTAATTGTGTTACTTTATTAACACATTCTTTTTTATATAATTACTCATACTGAATTATCTAAAACTCTAAGTTAAAGGGACCGCCTTTAAAAATAAATAAATAAAAACAAGAAAAACTATTTTAATACCAAAATGCTGTTTTTGTAGAAATTATGCCACAACAGAGCAACAGTCATAATTTGTGTAAAAATGTATAGAAATTAATATTGAAATAGATTGTTTACTTCACTCTTTGTCTAGATTGTCACAGTTTTGAAAAAGAGTATTATTTTGATGATGATTTTCATATTGTAAGATTGAAAGTCTGAGACGAGGGTAAAACAATCAAGTCAGTTTTTTTTTTATAAGTATCACCCCTTAAGTGCTCATAGTTGGAGAAGCATCCATAAATTAGTTATTAATGTAGTTTTTGTAATTTTGGTGTCTACAGGAACTGGAAGAGATGGTGAGAGAGTTGGGCCCCCTACACGATAAACTGGATTTTAAGGTGACGCAGTTGGGTCGTGGTCTGGAAGATTCAGTCCCGGAGCTGCTACTGAGAGCGGAGAACCACGCTGCACAGCTCAACGAGTCTGCCGGTATTCTCGACAGGTGTGTGTGTGTGTGTGTGTGTGTGTGTGTGTGTGTGTGTGTGTGTGTGTGTGTGTGTGTTCTTACACCGATCTGAACCATATTTCTGTTGTTTCTCTAGCATTCTTGCTGATGCAAAGAACCTGTCCTTCAATGCCACAGCCGCCTTCAATGCATACACCAACATCAAGAACTACATCGATGAAGCCGATAAACTGGCCAAAGATGCTAAAAAAACCAGCATGGAGGCTATACAGCTGGTGAGAACACACACACACATTTCTGGACACACATGCACTTCTTGAAACCCAAACCCAAGCTGCATCGCTGTCTGCTTTCTACATACCTTGTTGAAAAGACAAACATTGCTGGTTTTGGATACAGGTCTTGGGGATGTTGATGTGCTTGTCAGCAAGAAAGTCTATGCTGGTTCAACAGCATAAACCACTCTGGGCCAGCATGGAAATTCATGGAAAGTCTTTTAAGCATCAAGAAAATATGACGAAACAAATTATATTGCAAGACATTAACAATGCAAAAACATTATATTTTTATAATTTGTTTATTATTATTAATTTAAATAATCCAGTCATAGTAAGTTGTGTATTTCCTCGCTGAACACCTGTAAATAAACTTCACTAATGTGTTTATGGGTTACTCAAACATATCCTATATATATATGTGTGACATTAATCACCATATCAACAACATAAATGTCATAGTACAATTTATATCTGCACAGACACTGAAGACAACGAAAAGCTGAACTTGAACTAAATGATGCGTAACTTGTGTTCTTATAAACACGCTACATGTAACACAATATCATAAACTGTCTATACATGAGGAATTAACAACACAGTCACTTCTAAAAGTAGCTCATACTTCACTATATTCATTATATGTGTTTAATTCAGAGTTCAGCTTTTCACAACAGTTTTCTCATGTTTAATCTTACGTATTAAATATATTCATCTCTCATAAATTTGATATATGTATATTATATATGAATATTTGGTTCAAGTTCCTGTCAGTTCCTGCACAATATAGTCAATAAAAATATAATTTTTTTCTATTTAAATGTTATGCCATTTTAGTCCAGGTACAATAGACTATAATTAATGAATACAACAAAAAATATTTTTAATAACACTAAATTTAAAGGGCATTTCAGTCAAAAAAGCTAAAACCAACACTGGTTTGAAAAGAATATACATATCGCAAATTTGACGTTTAAAAATGTAAAAGCATTTTAATTATCGATTTTTTTTTTTTTTTTTTTTTTTTTACACCAACCTATCGATTTGCTCCAGAAGACATTAATTGATCGACTGGATTCATGTGGATTACTTATGCTGCCTAGATATGACTTTTGGACCGTCAAACAGCCAGCAGACTGATGGCACCCGTATACTTCCATTGAAATGACAAAAAGAGCTGAAATGTACTTATAAAAATCTTCATTTTGGTTCTGCTGTAGAAAAAAAAGTCATACACGTCTGGGATGGCTTAAAGATAAGTAAATCATGATTGAATTTGCATTTTGGGGTGAACTATTCCTTTAAGGATACATGCTATAGAATGCCTTAGAATTTGATCAAAACAAGTAAGTAGCTCTCTAGTTGTGGAACAGAGAAACACTCCTCTGATTTTTTTCAGGCTGTTCAGTTCAGATTCATTTGTCCTGTTTCAGAGATGAAAGCTTTCTTCCTTTGCTCACATTATCATCCCTCTCTCCTGTCGTTCATACTTCCTCACTCCTCTCTGATCTCTGATGTACATACAGGAGGTCATAAGGTTGAAACTGAACTGTGGTGCTTAACAGAAGAGTATTAAACAATTGTTCCCCTTCTGTCGCTCACTTCGATGTTGTGTCGAAGAAGCGGCGCTAGGGGTCTCTCTTGGGAGCCTCGCGCATCTCTGAGCTTGAGAAATGAGAAATTGGCAGACAGAATTTGCATGTCCCTCCCCCGGACATACGGGTATAAAGGGAAGGAAATGTGTCTGTCCATTCAGAATTTTTCTTCAGAGCCGACCGGTGATCATTGTGTGATCAGTGAGCTGTATTCACAAGACTGTTCACTTCATCTCTTGAAAGAGCGTATGCTTTTGGACCTACGGCGCATATCAGCGGCTTTCTCCTTCTCTGCACGGCAGTGCAGCTTTGCCCCTGGGTGCTTCGACAGCGCTTTTATAAAATTATATTTTCTTAAGAGTTTAATTTTCAAAAAGAGCAATACAAAGCGGCATTGAACGTCCTCTTTATGATGCTTTTTTTATAAAGATGCCCTTCCACCCCTGTGTACTTCTCTCCACTCCTGGCGGTCACAGGCGCTGCCTCGTGTGTGTGTTCTCTGTCAGCGACACTTGCCTGGGGTTCGGTCCGGCAGAAACTCACGTCGTCCTAAGACCGCGACCGGGCTACGTGCCCATGGTTCCTACGACTCCCTTCAGAGACCAGGTAGTGAACCTACAAGCGCTGCCACAGGAGGAGGCAGACCCAGCCCTTCGTTGCTGTGTCCAGCGCGTGCCATGCCAACTTATGTGGACAGCACGCAGAGCTTTAGACATTCTGAACAGCTCGTTGTCTGCTTTAGTGGACAGCGGAAAGGGAACGATGTCTCCAAACAGAGGCTTTCCCACTGGGTGGTTGACGCCATAGCAATGGCCTATCACACCCAGGCCGTAACCCCCCCCCCCCCCGTGGGTTCGAGCACACTCGATGAGAAGTGTTGCATCCTCGTGGGCACTGGCCAAAGGCACCTCCCTAGCAGACATATGCAGAGCAGTGGGTTGGGCAACACCCAATACCTTTACGAGATTTTACAATCTTAGGGTTGGTTTCATCCCGTATACTCTCAGGTCCGAGCCAGTAAAAATCAGTAACGCGGAAACAACTGACCGGGTGCACCGCTTGCATCTAGCGCCTTTCCCCTCCACTGATGCGGTCTCATGTGCTATTATCCCAGGAGATCCCACTAACTCAGCTCCCTGGATGACTATCCCTCTGGTCCACGAATTCAGCAGAGGAATTCCCCGTCCAGACCCAATACAAGTACTCAAACTACTCTGTACTGGAATAGGTGCTCCACAGGACAGGCCCCCATGTGGACTTATCCCCCTGTGTGTATTTTCCGTGGTACAATCTCTTGCGAGCGGACCCGCGTCTCCCTTGGGCAGTTCACATTGCCCCCTGGTCGCCATTTTTGTAGCAACTTTGAAGCCATTCTCCACATGTGACCTGAAAACCTATATAATGTATTTCACCACTCTTTACCTCCCCCAGCCTGGGCAGGTGTGGTCTCCGCAGGGTCTTTTCCCCATGAAAGAATAGGAATTGGAAAAGAACGACTTCCCCGATGCATGTGATTAAGTTAAGATGCCCCCAGCCGCTTTAGCTCTATGCGAGAAACATAGAGAGAGAAAAGGCTATGGTTGCACGGCCTGCTCCAATGCTAGACACGTCGCCTTGTTACCCCCTACGGGGTGTAGGGAACCAGAAGGTTATGACGATCTCATGGGGCGTTGGGGAAGGGTACGTGCAGTCTGATGCAGCCTGTCGCTTTGGCACGCAACTGCCTGCCCGCACCTGCATCAGCAACGCATGTACATGGTTCAGCGCACGGCATGATTAAATGTGGACCCCTAGTGTCGCTTCTTCGACACAACGTCGAAGTGACCGACAGACGGGGAACATCTTGTTGTAATCTCCAGGGAACGAGACGTTGTGTCCCCATGCCATGTGGCTGAACCAAGCCTGAATACAACAGTAACCTAGACGTTTGCTATATCACCCTGTAGCTCAAGACTGGTTGCCTACTGAAGCTAAGCAGGATTGAGCCTGGGCACTACCTGGATGAGAGACCTCCTGAGAAAACTAAGGTTGCTGCTGGAAGTGGTCTTAGGGAGTCCAGCAGGGCCAGGTCAGGGGCGGAGCTTTTAGAATGCGGTGGGGTTAAGAGGACCATTGACCGCTAACAGGGAGGGGCTCCTTGGAGAACTGTTGTCAGGGGCTGTACACCGAAAATGCAACAGGGTGTTCCATCTGTGTTCTCTCTGCCAGGGGCTGGAGGACTGCCTCTGATTGCCTGGGGAGGCATGGCTGTCATCCATTAGATGGTGGAGGAGTGGCTGAGGACCAAGCTATGGCATATCAGAGAAACGCCGTGTAAATTTTTTTCTCTCCCGCTGATGCTCTGTGTTGGCTTTTCCCTCTTGTTTTTTTTTTGTTGCTGTTGTTTTTTCCCTCCCCTTGTCACCCAGCCAGGCACGAAGAGATGGGGATGACCTGCCTGCAGGCGGGGTCGGGAAGGTTCTCGCCTCCTCCTTTGCCCTTTTACCTCGTTACACAGTGATTAATATGTTTCAGCTGGCAACAATCCTTTTAAACCTAAGTGATGCAGTGTGGAGCTTCTAATTTCTTAAACAACCCATGGTTGTGGAAAAGATGTTACTGCGTTTCAGAAGGGGCAAATTATTGGCCTGCATCAAGCAAAGAAAACAACTAAGGAGATTGTTGAAATCACTGGAATTGGGTTAAGATCTGTCACATTTTTAAAACCTGGAAGGATAGTGGTGTACTGTCAGCTTTGCAGAAGAAATGTTGTTGGAAAAACAATCTTAAATGAACGGGATCAGAGATCAC
This sequence comes from Moxostoma hubbsi, assembly GCA_032164185.1. Classification (NCBI taxonomy): domain Eukaryota; kingdom Metazoa; phylum Chordata; class Actinopteri; order Cypriniformes; family Catostomidae; genus Moxostoma; species Moxostoma hubbsi. The sequence goes on along the minus strand of JAVLUX010000031.1, from coordinate 2,230,868 downwards.
TAAAATGCTTGAAGTCACATCATAAAAAATCTCACGGCTATGTTTAAGAGTGAAAGTAAAAGCATTTCCATACACACAATGTGACGAAAACTTACAGGATCGGGAGTAAACAGCTTTTTGGGTGGCTACAAGAAAGCCACTTGTTAGTAAAGCTAATCAGAAAAAAAAAAAATTTGCTAGGGAACATAAAAATTGGACTGTGGAGCAATGGAAAACGGTCATGTGGCCTGATGAGTCCAGATTTACCCAATTCCAAAGGGATAGTGCCCACTATACAAGCCTCTGGAGGCAGTGTTATGATCTGGGGTTGCTTCATTTGGTCAGGTCTAGGCTCAGCAATGTTTTGCGGCATTAAAATTAAGTCAGCTGACTGACGAATGTTCTGAATGACCAGGTTATCCCATCAATTAATTTTTTCTTCCCAGACAGCACTGGCATATTCCAGGATGACAATGCCAAGATTCATCAGGCTCAAATTGTGAAAGAGTGGTTTAGAGAGCTTGAGGAATCAATTTCACACATGAATTGGACACCACATTCAAGAGTCCTGACCTTAACCCCATTGAAAGTCTTTGGGATCTGCTGAAGACTTTACAGAGTGGTTCGACTCTCAATACAAGATCTTGACCAAAAATGTATGCCAATCTGGATGGAATTAAATCTTGTGACATTGCATAAGGTTGTTGAAACAATGCCACAATGAATGTACCTGTAATCAAAAACGTAGACTTTTTTTTTGGCCAGGCAATGTACGTTGTATATAGCTCGATCAAACAGCGATCATTTCACATTCAACACATTTCTGAATTTCATCTTATTTTTATGTTGCTGTGGTGGTGGGGGAGTGGTCGAGCATCGGTTTGTGAATGGAGAGCGAGTTCTGGAGATGAGACCAGTAAGGATTTACCCCTGGAGTGAATTATCTATAACAGCTGTTTTCTATTGCAGTGAGAGCTGGAGAGGGATAAGAGCGAGCCAGAATGCCAGAGAGAGTTAGAGAGAGACATCGACCTAAGTGCGTGTGCCCTGCTGAAAAGCAAGCCATGTGTGTTATACAAAAAATGAGTGTAAATAAAAAGTCTCACATGGACTGTTTACCTGGCCCCCGCTTCCTCCTTGTCTTGAGTGAACTAGATCATGCCACAGTTGCAAATAGAAAATGCATCATTCTCATGATATCGGCACCATTATTGATCTTTATTACAGGTTCAATCTCCCTCGAGCAACCTGTGTTTAAGTGGTTTGATCGAGGGCTCGCTCCTTTAGGTTTCCAGCCCAGTTGCAACAAAGTCCTTAGATTAAGAAAACCTTTTAATTACAATTACTATGTTTTTTTCTTAACTAAAAGGTAAAGTTTTTACTGTTTCTTGTAAATTAAGTGGCTGCTGAGTCTGAATGTGCTGAACTAGGACACTTGAAGCAAACTGACTTTGAACTGACTTGAAACATCCATTAAAAATCACCAATACAGCAGTTGATTGAAAGTCATTGCAAAAATGGCTCAGAAGAGATATCTGCTTTGATATCTGCAATGAAATTCACGCAGTTTTAAGTGTGACTTAAGTTTCCAAACACTTTTGGGGCCACTGCACATACACACAAAAGCATACGTTGTAATCTGTGCTATGATCTGTCTATAGGCTTCAGAACCCAAAGGATCTCTAAAAGATCAGGCCAAGGGTTCCGTCCAGAAGAGCTACAATCTCTGGAACGAGGCCAAAGAACTGCAGAACGACGTGAAAGGTTAAAAATTACAATCAGACAAACACACACAAAAATCTCTCCTTCAGCCATACACTCTTACTAGCAGTGCTCTGCTAATATCACAAAAATGCTCTAGGGAAGATATTCTCATCCTTTTATTTGTTTGTATTAATCATTTGTACTTTTTTCTCTTATGTGTCATATGTAATACCTTCTCAGCATCTAAAGTTGAAAGTGCACTGCAATAGCTAAATTGGCACATATACAGAAATGTTAATTAATGGGCACTGTCTCTGTATATCTAAACGGAATAAATTAAACTGTTTTGTTTTCAGAAAATGGAGAGAATCTGGGTGCTCTTCAGTTCAGACTGAAAGCGGCTGACAAAAAGAACAAAGACCTACATAAAGACCTGAATGATACAATGGACAAACTCAATGCCATCCCTAACGGTTTGTGTGTGTGTGTGTGTGTGTGTGTGTGTGTGTGTGTGTGTGTGTGTGTGTGTGTGTGTGTGTGTGTGACACGTGAAAATACAATTTCAAGGGTGTCAAAGATATACTCTTCACCAGAAATGTGATGTGTGCCATAGATCATTGTTTTAAAATGGTAATGTTTTCAATATTTGGATCACATGAAAACTGTCAAGAACATATTCGGTCATATTCCGTTCCAAAATCTAAAGAAACAAATAAGAAGTTATACTGTATATGGCTTTAAAAAAATATGCTTATTTAAGGACATTATTTAAAATATTTCCATTGCAAAAGATTTTTTTATTACAAATACACACTCTAAATCCCCATTACTTTAATTGTTAACTGTATTTACTGAATACACCATCTTAGTACTCTGTGTACTGCTTTTAATTCCTGCTGATTTAAAAAAATTATATATATATATACTGGTGGGCAAAAGTTTGGAATAATGTACAGATTTAGCTCTTGTACCAATAAATCCAGTAACAATAAATTGGCTCTCAATGTTAGTCAGGACATTAATAACATGAAAAATTACTTCAACAATTTAAAAAAACTACTTCAAAGATTTCTCATCAAATAATCCTCCACGTGCAGCAACGACAGCTTTGCAGATCGTTGTTATTCTAGCTGTCAGTTTGTCCAGATACTCAGGTGACATTTCACCCCACACTTCCTGTAGCACTTGACCTTTCACCCCACACTTCCTGTAGCACTTGTCATAGATGTGACTGTCTTGTCGGGCACTTCTCACGCACCTTACAGTCTAGCTGATCCCACAAAAGATCCATAACACTCTTTTCCAATTATCTGTTGTCCAATGTCTGTTTCTTTGCCCACTCAAACATTTTTTTTTTTGTTTTCTGTTTCAAAAGTGGCTTTTTCTTTGTAATTCTTCCCATAAGTCCTCCTGAATCTTCTCTTTACTGTTGTACATGGAACTGGTGTTGAGCGGGTAGAATTCAATGAAGCTGTCAGCGGAGGACACGTGAGGTGTCTATTTCTCAAACTAGAGACTCTGATGTACTTATCCTCTTGTTTAGTTGTACATCTGGTCTTCCACATCTCTTTCTGCCCTTGTTAGAGACAGTTGTGCTTTGTCTTTGAAGACTGTAGTTACACCTTTGTATTAAATCTTCAGTTTTTTGGCAATTTCAAGCACTGTATAGCCTTCATTCCTCAAAACAATGACTGACTGATAAGTTTCTAGAGAAATCTGTTCCTTTTTTGCCATTTTTGACCTAATATTGACCTTAAGACATGCCAGACTATTGCATACTGTAGCAACTAAAAAAAAACAACACAAAGACAATGTTAAACTTCATTTAATGAACCAAATAGGTTTCAACTGTGTTTGATATAATGGCAAATGATTTTCTAGTACCAAATTAGCAATTTAGAATGATTACTCAATGATAAGGTGTTGGAGTTATGGCTGCTGTCTAGATTTGATAAAAAATGACTTTCACCATCAAATAGTGATGGTGCTGTTTTTTACATCAGTAATGTCCTGACTATACTTTTTGATCAGTTGAATGCCACTTTGGTGAATTAAAGTACCAATTTCCTTCCGAAACAGCAAAATCTGTACATTATTGCAAACTTTTAGCCACCAGTGTATGTATATATATATATATATATATATATATATATATATATATATATATATATATATATATATATATTGCTATAAAAGCAATATCACAATCACAATTGTGCTGAATGGCCCTAAATAGTATGGCTTGTGATTCGGCCGCAAGTAGGCAGGCAGGTTACCATAGGTAATAAGTGTGATATTACTTATATAGAACAGTTCAACAAACAAGTAAATAAAACAACGAGGAAAAACTAAGCACTGTCACACAAAAAACGCATTTGTGAATGGAACTACTTTCTTACGCCACAGATCAGGATCTGCCGTTGCTAGTTTAAAATATCTGCCCAGGTAGACTTATTATAAGGGCTTTTCTAAGGACGTATCAATATACACGTGCATCAGACTGACGCTTTTAGAGGGTCTCACTTTGGTTGTGTCGCGTCATAGATGACGTGTTAAAGACACTTTGTAAAGTTAAACGTACTTTGATTCTTAGGAAAAACACGTCTCAAGATGTCAGCTGTGTTTGAACACAAGTTTGTGTCTGTTCAGCTGGACTTGCGCTTACTGCCCCCTCTTGACTGATATTCATGAAAGCACTTGAATTCCTTCAGATATTGTCATGCAGCTCTGTGACAGTTATGCACATTCGATTTTAAATCTTCTTTTGTGGATGATTGCAGATCTGGCAGATAAGATACAAGCCACAAAAGTGAAGGCAGAAGAGGCCAATGGCACGGCTCTAGACGTTCTGAATTCTCTGAAGGACATGAACTTAAACCTGATGGGTTTGAAAAAGAACTACAGCAAACTGGAGGATAACGTCAACAAAGCCAACAACCTAATCAAAGATCCAGAGAAAAACAGTACGACATCCATCAAAACTCCACTAATAATCTTTCTTTATACACATAACAATTGCATGGAAATTTAGTATTTGATTTCTTAAATGAAATGTTTGTGTTACAAGATCACTTAAATCCTTATTTCATATTTTTCCCCCCAATTGATTTTGAACGTCAACAGCAATAAGTATGTATACATTTTATTCATCATCTGTGCGGAATGATTTTAACCCATTAAGACCCTTCTACTCCCCAAGGCTTCAGCATGGTGCTTTTATTCAGAGCACGCTGCATGTGCAGAAAGTGTGTTTTTTTTCACTCCTCATCGCTCCATTTCTCCGTTCTTTGTTTCAGCTCAACAGGATTAAACACAGCCTTTGAAAGCTTCACTAAGCTCGTTATCCTAATGAGCGCTTCAGCTAATTACGGATGGAAACTCTGTCATTTTTTTCTCTCATCTTTTCTATTGAAATAATAGCTCCATGTCTTACGCTTCCTATGCTACAAATGAAAGATATATAATGTCGCTTTCTTCTCTCGTTTTTTTTTATCCATCTGCCATTTTCTCTTTTGTTTTTGTGTTGTTTTTTATGGTCTCTTTATTTTTATAGAACCTTTCATTTTCCATTTCTGACGGCAACATTATCAAGCATGTTAGCAGTCATTTTTAGTTGAATTCATTATAGATTTATTTTGTAATGTTTGGGACTATACTCTTCTTGTGTGTTTCTAGTTCATGCAGCCGGTGCTAAAGTGAAGGATCTAGAGAATGAAGCTGATAGGTTGCTGGAGAAACTAAAGCCAATTCAGGAACTTCAGGACAACATAAAGAAAAACATCTCACAGATTAAAGAACTCATCAATCAGGCCCGCAAACAGGCTAATTCTGTGAGTATAGTACTCATATGAGCCTTTGACTCCACAACGCTCCTAAATAAATCCTATATAATCCACTACACTACTGAAAGTATTCTATATCTATTCATACACTCCTGAAATCATCCTATATAATCCACAATACAACTAAAAGCATACTACATTGTATAATACACTTCCTTCACTTCTAAGAGTTTACTGGTTAAGCCGCTACACTCCTGAAAATATTTTGCATAATCCACTACTCTCTTGAGTGTGTCTGCTGTGTGCATTTTCCATTTCTCTTTTGGATTTGTAACAAGTAGCACTTAATTAACAAGAAAAAAATTCATTCTAGATCAATTATTTTTTTAGGCTAAAATAATCTTGTAGGCACATATGTGGACAGCGGGACTAACCTTTTACATTTTAAATAATACAAAGCTATAAAAAGTTTATTTTTCACATTTTTTTTTTTTTTTATCATAATGTTTATTATATTTCCAGGAGTGTTGATTATTCATCTTTTTGAGGCATTACAGACATTACATCAGAAATTAGCATAATTAATAATGACCAGCATCATCCAATCACTACCAATCATGTTAAAATAAAATGATCCATTATAAATGGTGAATGTATGTACTGATGATCATTGTCTCACATATATCAAACATGTTGAGTGATCCAAACATCATCTGCAGCCTGAAACTGAACTTTTGATCAGATTTTAGGAAGATTAAATTAATTGAAATTATGCATTGCGTATAGTGAAGCCAAAATACAACATCCATGCATGTGTATGCGGGTAGCACAAGGATAATCTACTACACTCGTGATTACTGCCTGTATACTCTATTACACTCAAAACAAACCACAATACTTCAGACTACACTTCTGAAAACAGCTCACAACATATCACTGTACTCCAAAAAAAATAAGTTACAACATTTTAAACGACACTCTGCCCTAAATATACATACTATATAGTTAATTTTTAATTAATGTTTTTATATTTTAAACTAAGGATTATTTCACCCATAAATAAAGTTTTTGTCATTGTTTACACACCTCTGTGACTCCAGTTAAAAAAAAAATAAGGCTGGGCATAGAAATGCATCAATTCTTTGACTACAAACTCTGTTAGTTCTGTTCTCTGTTTCATGTGCAGCTGTGTTGTGTTCTGTTGTCACTATCACTGTGCAGGACTGTTTTTAGATAAACAAAACGAGTTTTCACTTGAACTCTCCATTGTCACGAGGGGGCTGGGGCTCTCGTGCCCTATCATGAACACACACAGGAGATCAATGGTCAATTAACATTTTCACTAAATAATACATTTGATTTCAGTTTGTTTCTCACCAAATCTTATTGTATGCTTTCATAATAATCATGTCTCATTGAATAATTTATTAGACTTCTGAATTAATCTTTTGTGTTCTTTTGTAGCTTAAAGAGGTGGTCACCATAAACTGCCATTGTATGACATCACTGAGCACAACATTTATTCACAATTTTTCCCTTTGTGTTAAGAAAAAGAAATTAATTTAGTGTTATTACAACACAGGGTTGAGTAAACAATTTTCATTTTGGGTGAAATAATCCTTTAAAGAAGTTCTCAATAATACTTAATCAATTTATGACTTTTTGCATAAAAAGAAACTATTCAAATATTCATAATCATTCATGTGCTTTCAATGTTTGAACCCTAGATCAAAGTGTCTGTATCGTCCGGTGGAGACTGTATTCGTACATACCGCCCAGAGATAAAGAAAGGCCGATACAACACCATTATCCTGAATGTGAAGACTGTTGCTGCTGATAACCTGCTCTTCTACCTCGGCTCGGCCAAATATGTGAGTGTGAAATGGACCCCTTATCTTTTTTATTTTTTTCAGGTCTTATACATGTTTTCTTACACTCTTATTTTAGGCCCCATCCTCAATTTTACACTCTTAAACATGTAAATATTTGACACTAACAGGGCTGACAAGCTGTTGAATTAAAGTAGCACATAATGAGCACTTTTAATTCTCCAGAATTCATCTGATGCTTATTTTCCAAAGCGTTTAAGAAACAGCTTTTGCCCACAGCAAAGAGAAGGAAATAATAATAGTGTATTACTCTCTTTCACAAACACACACAAATTACAATGTGTAACTCTCTATGATGGCTGTTACTAGAGCTGCCCTATTGTGTAAACTACCCTGCTGATTCATCTGACATTATACTCTTTCCTTCTTTGAAATTTACCAAATATGCAATATTTATGACTCCAGAATATTCTCCAGAATATTCACTGACTCCAGAAGTATGTGGCAGGGAATTAACACCATCACGGACTATAAACAGAATAAAACTCAGAATAAAAACTCAGAATAAAAATTAAGTTTGCTGACGATACAACGGTTGTAGGTCTGATCACTGACAATGATGAAACAGCCTACAGAGAGGAGGTGCACACTCTGACACGCTGGTGTCAGGAGCACAACCTCTCCCTCAACGTCAGTAAAACCAAGGAGCTTGTGGTGGACTTCAGGAAGAAAGACAGAGAACACAGCCCCATCACCATTAATGGAGCACCGGTGGAGAGAGTCAGCAGTTTCAAGTTCCTCGGTGTCCACATTACTGAGGAACTCACATGGTCCGTCCACACTGAGGCCGTTGTGAAGAAGGCTCACCAGCGCCTCTTCTTCCTGAGACGGCTGAGGAAGTTTGGAATGAACCAACACATCCTCACACGGTTCTACACCAGCACTGTAGAGAGCATCCTGACTGGCTGCATCACCGCCTGGTACGGCAATAGCACCGCCCACAGCCGCAAAGACCTGCAAAGGGTGGTCCGAACGGCCAGAAACATCATAGGAGGTGAGCTTCCCTCCCTCCAGGATATATATAACAGACGGTGTGTGAATAAAGCTCGGAGGATTATCAAAGACTCCAGCCACCCGAGTCATGGGCTGCTCTCACTGCTTCCATCAGGCAGGCGGTATTGCAGCATCAGGACCCGCACCACCCGACTACATGACAGCTTCTTCCCACAAGCAATAAGACTTTTGAACACATGATCTCTCACGATCAACAATCAGCACTGCACTTTATTAATCTTCATTCTGTCAATATATTCTCACTCCCAATTCAGTTAGTGTATATATATATATATATATTTATACCCTTATCTAGTGTATGTGTATTCTACATTGTGTGTATTGTGTACATTTGATATGTAAATTGTTGTCGTAGGTATGTGTACATTTGTTATGTAAATTGTGTTGTGTATATATGTTGTTATTGTAAAGTGGTTTATGTCTCGTCACTGTCATTACTGCAATGTTGCTCGGAACTGCACACAAGAATTTCACCTACTGTTGCACTCGTGTACACAGTAGTGTGACATAAAGTGATTTGATTTGATTTGATTTGAATATTTGCAAATATGGTCTCTGAGCATTTACACATTGTCTATCGAATGTGTATACCAGGTTGTTCACCATTTGAATTTAAGGAAAAGGAAGGAAAACAATTAAATTCAAAGAAATTCCTCTAAAGTTTAGTTTTAATAATATATTTCATAGGGGTTCTGGGTATCTCAGTGTGTATTAATGCTGACTTTCACCCCTGGAGTTGTGGGTTTGAATCCAGGGCGTGCTGAGTGACTCCAGCCAGATCTCCTAAGCAACCAAATTGGCCCGGTTGCTAGGGAGGGTAGAGTCACATGGGGTAACCTCCTCATGGTCGTGATTAGTGGTTCTCGCTCTCAATGGGGCATGTGTTGAGTTGTGTGTGGATCGTCTCCACATGCTGTGAGTCTCCGCGGTGTCATGCACAACGAGTCACGTGATAAGATGCGCGGATTGACGGTCTCAGAAGCAAAGACTTGTCCTCCACCACCCAGATTGAGGCGAGTAACTATGCCACCACGAGGACCTACTAAGTAGTGGGAATTGGGCCTTCCAAATTGGGAGAAAAGAGGTTAAAAAAAATTATAATACATGTCATTTTCCAGTATAAACTACAGTAACACCCATGAACATTTTTTCATACACACAACATGTAGGGTATATCCAGAAACATTAGATGACCTCCGTTCCCTGATGGAGGGAATGACACGTTGTGTTGAAGAAGCGACACTAGGGGTCTCTCTTGAGCTCCTTTTGCATCTCTGATCTATGAGAAAATGCCAATGAGAAATTGACAGACAGAATTTGCACCCGCCCCCGGACATACGGGTATATAGGCATCTGTTTCATTCAGGATTTTTCTGTGGAGCCGACAATGGTTCGGGTGCAACAGTGGCTCGGTTCAGTGACATGGCCAGGAGGACACAACGTCTCGTTCCCTCCATCAGGGAACGGAGGTTACATCCGTAACCTAGACGTTCCTCATCTGACGCTCACTTCGACGTTGTGTCGAAGAAGCAACACTAGGAGTCCAATTTAAATCACGCCATGCGCTGAGCCGTGTACTGCTAACACAGGAGCGGGCAGGTATTTTACATCCCAAAGCGACCAGCTGTGTCAGAGTGCACGTATCCTTCCCCAATGCCCCATAAAATCGTCAAAGCTTTCTGGTTCTTTACCCCTGACAGTGGGGAACAGGCACGGCATGGGTGTGATAGGCCAAGGTAATGTCATCTGCTACCCAGTGGGAAAACTTCTGTTTGGAGACAGTGTTCCCTTTCCGCTGTCCGCCAAAGCAGACAAAGAGCTGCTCAGAAAGTCTAAATCTCTGAGTGCGGTTCAAGTAGATACGCAAAGCACATACCGGACACAGCAACGAAGGAGCTGGGCCTGCCTCCTCCCGGGGCAGCGCTTGCAGGTTCACGACCTGGTCCCTGAAGGGAGTGGTAGGAACCTTGGGCATGCAGCCCGGTCGCGGTCTTAGGATCAATTGAGTGTCTACCGGACCAAACTCCAGTAAGTGTCGCTGACAGAGAACGCTTGCAGGTCCCCAACCCTCTTGATGGATGCGAGCGTGATCAGGAGGGCCGTCTTTAGGGAGAGTCCGGCTGATTCTAGCAGCTCGGAGGGGGGTTTCTGAAGGCCCAAGAGGACCACTGAGAGATCCCAGAAGGGGAACAGGCTTGGCCGGGAGAGATTTAACCTCCGGGCGCCTCTTAGGAACCTGATAATTAAGTCGTGCTTACCCAAAGACTTGCCGTCTACTGTGTCATGGTGGGCCGCGATAGCGGCTACATACACCTTCAAGGTTGAGGGGGACAGGAATGAGAGCACTGACCTAACTGCGCACCTCTGAGGTTCTTCAGCCCAGGAAGAACTCCAATTCACGAACAAGCGCCACTTCAGGGCATAAAGTTTCCTGGTAGAGGGGGCTCTGGCTTGGTTGATCGTGTCTATGACGGCAGGTGGTAGATCAGCTAGATCTTCCGCATCCCGTCCAGGGGCCAGACGTGGAGGTTCCAGAGGTCTGGTGCAGATGCCAGAGCGTGCCCCGTCCCTGAGAAAGAAGGTCCTTCCTCAGGGGAACTCGCCAGGGAGTACGAGATCCGAGAACCAAGTCCGAGTGGGCCATAAGGGGGCCAGTAGAGTAAATTATTCCTCGTCTTCCCTGACCTTGCACAGCACCTGTGCAAAAGGCTTACTGTGGGAAATGCGTACTTGCGCAGCCCAGTTGGCCAGCTGTGTGCCAGCACGTCTGCCCCGAGGGGAGCCTCCGTTCGGGCATACCAGAGCAGGCAGTGGGAGGTCTCTCGGGAGGTGAACAGGTCCACCTGAGCCTTGCCGAACCGTTACCAAATCAGCTGGACTGACTGGGGTGAAGCCTCCACTCTCCGCTGGGCAAGCGTTGTGATAGTGCGTCCGCCACCATGTTGAGGTTGCCCAGGATGTGAGTGTCACGCAGCGACTTGAGTTGAGGCGATTTATGTACGCTACCGTGGTGGTGCTGTCTGAACGAATCAAGAATACAGCAATCGCTCAAAGATGGAAGGACAGTGTGTGACTCGCAGCTCGCTGCATGCACAATCAGTTGGCTCCAAAGAAATGTTCTGAATGAAACAGATACATTTCCCTCCCTATATACCCGTATGTCCGGGGGTGGGACATGCAAATTCTGTCTGCCAATTTCTCATTGGCCTTTTCTCATAGATCAGAGATGCAAAAGGCGCTCAAGAGAGACCCCTAGTGTTGCTTCTTTGACACCACGTTGAAGTGATCGACAGACAGGGAACTTTCATTTTATGGAACATGGTGGAATGAAACTTTCATTTTATTTTTCAGAATGGAGCCAAACAACATGGCAGTATGATTTTTTTCTGATGCATGTATTTTTATCTTGTGTCAATTGTTTTGACAGGATAAATTTTTTTTTTTTTTTTTTTTTATATTTTCAATTTTAATTCAGTAAATCCAATTCAAATTCCAATTTAGCATCTAGTGGTGCGTGGCCGATTCAACTGAAATTTTAACTCATGAATTGGAAGGGAAACACTTTAAATTCTGAACTGTGCCCCACTCTTCAGTATAAGCTGGTTTGCATTCATATATTTCCAGTGGTGGCTCAGCGGTTAAGGCTCTGGGTTACTGACCGAAAGGTTGGGGGTTCAAGCCCCAGCACTGTCAAGATACCACTGTTGGGCCCTTGAGCAAGGCCCTTGACCCTACCTGCAACAGAGGTACTGTTTCATAGCTGACCCTGTGCTCTGACCCCAGCTTAGTTGGGATATGCAAAAACAACTCCATTTCATTGGCTCTGCACAATGACAATAAAGTTGAATCTTAATCTTAGTAATGTCAATATTGGTGAGTGTTTTGAATATCATAAACTTGTTATGATATTATTAGTGGGCTTGCTTGAACTGTGTACGTGTGTACGTGTGTGTGTGTGTGTGTGTGTCATGTGTAGGTGGATTTCCTGGCAATTGAGATGAGGAAGGGGAAGGTGAACTTCCTGTGGGATGTGGGTTCCGGGGTTGGCCGTGTAGAATATCCTGATCTTATCATCAATGATGGAAACTGGCATCGAATTGAAGCATCACGGTAATAAAGGGTTCTATAAGTTTCACATACAGTACATGCATGGTTAATATATTGAAAACTAGAATATCTATATAAATCATACATTTTCACCTTAAATTGAAAATGACTTTTTTGTTTTAAATATATATATATATATATATATATATATAGTATAGAATTTTGCATTTTTCAGTTTTTAATGGTGATCAACATCGATACAATCACACTTAAAAAAATAATGTTCATCCAAATTTTTGCCAAAATAGATACTACAGTTATTGTTATTACTACAGTAAATTGGAGTAAACTTGTTATTAGCCACCACTGTTATCAAATAATAAATGTTTTTATTCTTATACCACTTTATGATTGTAGCTTCTTACATCGTTTCGATTTTATAATTGATAGATTTTTTTTATTTATTATTAAAATTAATTTAATCTAAATTAATTTATTGATTTGATTTACATGTTACACAGAAATTTACAGCAGTAATTTGTATGTAATGTCTAAAGTGAAGGTATAGAACTTTACCTGAACTGTAGACAATACATACAAATTAACAAAATGATTTATCTTTAATAGTTTTTTGAAAACATAATAAAATCCATCAATTCTATACATTTTTACATGATTGAAATCAAAATGATTATCACTGGTAGAAGCAAATCCAAGATTATTCTTGTATTACTGGTGTCCAGTATTGGGCTAAACGGCAGTATCTCAGTGCACGCGTTGGAGGGGCCAAAGACGGGCATCATACCCACCCTGATCAGTGCCAAATCACCCGAGAGCTTCACTGTACTGGATGTGGACCAAAACGCTTACCTGTTTGTGGGTGGCATGCTGGGATCTGTGAAGGTGAGAAGGATCATTCCACTGCAGACTATGTTTTTGTTGTAATTTTTGTTATACTTTCAAAAGGCATTTGATACAGTACCCATATTGTTTCATACCTATTGTTTTGCGAAACTTGAACAAGACTCATATTTGCTGCTACAAAGGTTACGGTTAGGGGTAGGGTAGACTTTGAGACTTTCTGCAGAATATTTTTACCATCTAGGCACCCACCTTAAATTTACATTTACATTTTACATTTATTCATTTGGCAGACGCTTTTATCCAAAGCGACTTACAAAAGAGGAAAAACATAAGTGAATCATCTTAAGGAGACAGTGGTACGAAAAGAGCCATACTACAAAGTTTCACTATCATCACAATAGTATACAAAACCGATATAAGTGCAACAAGAATTGTTAATACATTTAGAAATAATTTTTTTTTTTTTTTTTTTTTTTTTAGCGACTGGTTAAATACTCTTGGAAGAGATGTGTTTTTAGCCGTTTTTTGAATATAGAGAGTGAGTCAGCTTCACGGATTGAGTTGGGGAGATCATTCCACCAACGTGGTATGATAAAACTGAAAGTCCGGAAAAGTGTTTTGGTGCCTCTTTGATTTGGTACAACAAGGTGCCGCTCATTTGCCGACCGCAGGCTTCTGGTGGGAGTGTAGCTCTGCATAAATGTTTTTAGGTATCCTGGAGCAGACCCAGTGATTGTTCTGTATGCCAGCATCAGGGCCTTGAATTTAATACGTGCATGAACCGGCAGCCAGTGGAGAGAGACAAAGAGTGGTGTAACATGTGCTCTCTTTGGTTCATTAAAGACCAGACATGCTGCTGCATTCTGGATCATTTGCAGAGGTCTAATAGCACATGCAGGAAAGAGAGCATTACAGTAGTCCAGTCTAGTTATGACAAGTGACTGAACAAGCAGTTGTGTGGCATGTTCAGAGAGGAAAGGTCTTATCTTCCTGATAAATGTAAACTTACATTTAAGGTGGGTGCCTAGATGGTAAAAATATTCTGCAGAAAGTCTCAGTCTACCCTACCCCTAACCGTAACCTTTGTAGCATGTCACACATACTTATACAAGTAGAGTATATCAAATGTACATACAGTAGATATAACAAAGTCTACACACCCCTGTTAAAATACATTTTTGTGATGTAAAAGAATGAGACAAAGATAAATCATGTAAGAACTTTTTCCACTTTTAATGTGACCTATAATGTGAACAATTCAATTGAAAAACAAACTGAAATCTTCGTGGGGAAAATGTTTAATTAAAAACCTTACAATAACCTGGTTGCATAAGTGTGCACACCCTCTTATAACTGGGGATGTGGCTGTGTTCAGAATGAACCAATCACATTCAAACTCATGTTAAATAGAAGTCATTACACACCTGTCATCTTTTAAAGTGATTAATCACATATAAAGTTCAACTGTTCTAGTAGGATTTTCCTGACATTTTCTTAATTGCATCTCAGAGCAAAAGCCATGGTCCGCAGAGAGCTTCCAAAGCATCAGAGGGATCTCATTGTTGAAAGTTATCAGTCAGGAGAAGGGTACAAAAGAATTTCCAAAGCATTAGATATACCATGGAACATAGTGAAGACAGTCATCATCAAGTGGAGAAAATATGACAGAGACATTACCAAGAACTGGACGTCCCTCCAAAATTGATGAAAAGACGAGAAGAAAACTTGTCAGGGAGGCTTCCAAGAGGCCTACAGCAACATTAAAGGAACTGCTTGAATTTCTGGCAAGTACTGGCTGTGTGCCACATGTGACAACAATCTCTCGTATTCTTCATATAACATCCAAGCCTGGCTGAAGTTTGCAAAAACAAACATCAAGTCTCCCAAAAGCACGTGGGAAAATGTGTTATGGTCTGATGAAACCAAGGTTGAACTTTTTGGCCATAATTCCAAAAGGTATGTTTAGCGCAAAAACAACACTGCACATCACCCAAAGAACACCATACCCACAGTGAAGCATGGTGGTGGCAGCATCATGCTTTGGGGCTGTTTTTCTTCAGCTGGAACCGGGGCCTTAGTCAGGGTGGAGGGAATTATGAACAGTTCCAAATACCAGGCAATTTTGGCACAAAACCTTCAGGTGTCTGTTAGAAAGCTGAAGATGAAGAGGAAGTTCACCTTTCAGCACGACAACGACCCAAAGCACACATCCAAATCCACAAAAGCATGGCTTCACCAGAAGAACGTTTTGGAATGGCCCAGCCAGAGCCCAGACCTGAATCCAATTGAACATCTGTAGGGTGATCTGAAGAGGGCTGTGCACCAGAGATGTCCTCACAATCTGACAGATTTGGAGTGCTTTTGCAAAGATGTGCCACTCAAGATGTGCCATGCTAATAGACTCCTACCCATAAAGACTGAGTGCTGTAATAAAATCAAAAGGTGCTTCAACAAAGTATTAGTTTAAGGGTGTGCACACTTATGCAACCAGGTTATTGTGGGTTGTTTTTTTTTTTTTTTCCCCCCTCAAAGATTTCAGTTTGTTTTTCAATTGAATTGTTCACGTTATAGGTCACATTAAAAAGGTGGAAAAAATTCTGACATGATTTATCTTTGTCATTCTTTTACATCACAAGAAACTGGCATTTTAACAGGGGTTTGTAGACTTTCTATATCCACTGTACGTTATAAGTACATAGTGGTTAAAGGCACCTAATAATAAGTGGAACCTGAAATGCATACTAATTGTCCTCTCTATGTGTTTGTAGAAGGCAGAGGCTGTGAAAATCACCACATTCTCTGGCTGTATGGGTGAGACGTCTCTGGATGGGAAACCCATCGGCCTGTGGAACTACAGAGAGAGAGATGGTGATTGCGCTGGTTGTGTGGTCAGGTAAGTGGATTTTACTGTGCTCGCAGGAAAAAGCCATTCATTATTTCTCTTATATTCATCACTTGACTGGACAGAAAACAACAGTCATGTTGTAATTAGATCTTCATCAGGGTAGATGCCATGTTTCTTTTTTCACATTTTCACAATACAAAATGAGGATGTGAGGGGTTATATTATCGAAATGCTATAGACAATGTGTTATTGTCACAACCCATGTTTTTGAAGTTTTTCCATCAACTAGTTTTCTTTTGGCATGACCTACAATTTTATTTTGTTTTTTTTTTTTTGTGTTTCATCAGTTAAAAGATTTAAATAAATCCATTGAACAAACCGTGCATCTATCCCTCACAGTCTCATTTTCAATCAAGAAAAAAATCTATATGATATCATCCCTAAATTATCTTTTTTTTTTTTTTTTTTAAAGAAAAAAGTTTAAATTGTCCTGTAGTGTGACTGTCCTCATCATGAACTGTAAAATACAGAAACGTATCAAACTGAACAATGTGGATAAAAATACTGCACATCTTAAAGGGATAGTTCACCCAAAAATCTCTCATCATTTATACACCCCAGATGTGTATGACTTTCTTTCTTCTTCAGAACACAAATGAAGATTTTTAGAAGAAAATTTCAGCTCTGCTGGTCCATACAATGCAGGCGAATGGTGACCAGAACTTTGAATGTCCAAAAAGCACATGAAGGCAGCATGAAAGTAATCCATAGTGTGATGGATCCATGACTTCAGAAGCGATATGTTAGGTGTGGAAACAGATCAGTATTTAGGTTAATTTTTGCTAGAAATTCTTCTCTCAAATTCTTCCCAGTAGGTGGCGATATGCATGAAGAATGTGAATCAGAAAAAAACAAAAGAAGAAGAATGTGAAACTGGAGAAAAGGACTAAATATTTTTCTGTGTCTCACCGCATGTCTCACCTGTGTCGATGCGACGCACAGTTACATTTTTGAAGAGCTGCAAGTCAGGCTACACCAAAGGCTACGGCATAGGTTCAACGCAGAAGTATAAGGCTGCTTCCAAAACCAAAGGTTGCTGTCTTTTTGCCTCGCTGCAGAACACAAATTAAGATTTTTAGAGGAATATTTCAGCTCTGCAGGTCCATACGATTCAAGTGAACAGGATTGTGAGATTTCATTGGCAGCGAAGGAGACATCTATGCTGCATTCAAAAATTGATCAGATGAAGGTATCTCAGTAGACAGAATGTAACATGAACATTGAATTCGGACGTGCTTTGATCCCTTCCTGCCTCCATATACAGCCTCCGGAGGCAGCCTCTATCAGCCTTAATGGGTCACTTTTATGCTGCCTTTATGTGCTTTTTTGAGCTTCAACGTTTTGGACCCTGTTCACTTGCATTGTATGAACCTACAGTGCTGAGATATTCTTCTAAAAACGTTCTGCAGAAGAAAGAAAGTCACAAACATCTGGAAAAGCATGCAGTGAGTAAATGATTAGAGAATTTTTTCGGTGTCACCTTAACTTAAAAAAGCAAATCTTGACCCCACTTCCCTGACCATCTTTCGCCCTATCTCCAACTTTCTAAAGTCATTAAATATTCCAAATCTGGTTTTAAAGCTCATCACAGTCCCGAATCTGCTCTCTTATGAGTTTCAAATTACATCATTACATTACGTGATTCTGGGAAATCTATGGCTCTAATACTGTTAGAATTTAGCTCCGCCTTTGATTTGGTTGATCACAGTATTCTTCTTTCTCGATTGGAGTCATGTGTGGGACTTTGGGGCACAGTGTTGATGTGGTTTCGTTCATACATTACTAATAGGAGGTTTGCTGTCCATCTTGGACATCTTTCTTCCTCTGATTTTCATCTAAGTTGGGGTGTTCCACAGGGCTCAATTCTTGGATCTGTGTTGTTTTCTCTGTATATGCTTCCACTGGGCTCCATTTTTTTCCATTTTTATCTCTACATGACTTACAGTGAACGTGTGTGTACGAGTGTGCTAAGCTCCTATGCTGACGACACCCAAATTGATCTCCCTTTAACTCGTGACAACAAACATGCCTTAAAGCCTATATTAGACTGTTTAGATGAACTCAAGTTATGGCTTACGAATAACTTTTTAAACTGAACGAGAGTAAAGCTGAAATCATCCTGTTTGGCTTGAATAACAACAGTGCATGTGATTTTGACCTAGACTCCTCTCACCTTATTGGACCATGTGCACTAGGAACTTTGGTGTTCTGTCTGACAGCAAACTCAAATTTGATAAGCTGATAAGCTCTGTGGTAAAATCATGTTTTTATCGTCTTCATTTGTTATCTATGGTTAAGTCATTCTTGTCATTAAGCAAGTTTGAAACAGTGATCCATGCTTTTGTTACTTCTCACCCCTGATTACTATAACTCGCTTTACATTGGTGCCCCTCATTCATCCATTTCACGCCTTCAGCTTGTTCAAAACGCTGCGGCTAAGCTCCTTATAGGGAAATGGTCTTGATTTCATTGCACTGGCTTCCTGTTAAATTTAGAATTGATTTTAAAATTGTATGATTTGTATTTAAATCTCTCCATAACCAGGCGCCACAGTACTTATCGGACTTGCAGCACACGTACACTTCATTGAGATCTTTTCGATCTGGTGAATCTGAATTGCTTTGTGTTCCCAGGCCTAAACTTAAGAATAGTGGTGATCGTGCTTTTGCTGTTGTTGGACCTAAGCTATGGAACAGTCTTCCGGCACATATTAGAACTGACTCCACTATCTCGGCTTTTAAAACGCTTTTATCATTCGTTGACCATTTTTCTTTTTATCTTTGTACGTTTATTGTTTATTATTTTTACACGTGTTCATTGTTGTCTTTTTATATATCGTGCAGCACTTTGGTCAACTTCAGTTGTTTTTAAATGTGCTATATAAATAAACATTGATTGATTGATTGATTGATTGAATTTTCATTTTTGGATGAACTGTCCCTTTAAATATATTGGTATTATCTAATGACAGTCTATTTTTTTTAAAAAACATTTGTCCCTAATTACAGTGATTATCAATTCTGGTGAATTTTACAGCGCTTTAGGTGAAAGTTTGATAATGCTACTTATTGTTGCTGGATGTGATGACAGTCTATTTTTGAGTCTTGTGGAGAAACTATTTTTTACTGGCCGATCTTATGGGGATCCTTGAAAATGTTGCTAATCAGGACCCCAACAGGATGTAAACAAGACATTTTCTAGTTTAAATGTTAGAAAGAAAGTCCTACTGTTAATTTGTAATGTTTATGTGAATCTACTTCCATGTTCATTTATTAAGTCCTGTGGTCCTGTGTCCATAAAAAAAAAACTACTTAAAAACATCGAATTATAACTATTGTGCATGCATGTTTATGACCTCATATACAGAATACAAGCTCGTGTTCAGTATTTCAAAACAATGCATTTGCCACACCTCCAATAAATCAAATCAAGTGAAATTAAAAGGTTGATTGAAAGTGGCGAGAATCTTAAAAGAAATGGCCAATGACCAGCATTTAAAACACACTTTCCTTCATACAAATGGGTCCATTTTAACATAAAATCTTGATGTTGACTTCCATGTGTGCAGTCCTCAGCCCGCTGACACTGAAGGCACGGTGCAGTTTGATGGAGAGGGTTATGCAGCCGTGAGCCGTCCCACAAGATGGAACCCCAATGTTTCCACGGTGATGTTCAAGTTCCGCACCTTCTCCACAGATGCTGTGATGATGTACTTTGCCACTAAGGACATGGTAAAAGCCAACACACACACACACACACACACACACACACACACACACACACACACACACACACACACACACACACACATACATATATATATATATATATAGGGGGAGACCAGGGCTAGATGCCACCCTTTACTCCAGTGTATATTCTTCAGGGTAAGTTTATTTTTAGAAGTGAATTTCTATATAGAGACAAACTTAGTTTTGGCTACAAAAAAAGCTCACAAA
This sequence comes from Moxostoma hubbsi, assembly GCA_032164185.1. Lineage (NCBI taxonomy): Eukaryota > Metazoa > Chordata > Actinopteri > Cypriniformes > Catostomidae > Moxostoma > Moxostoma hubbsi. The sequence continues at coordinate 2,210,728 of JAVLUX010000031.1, read as the reverse complement.
CAATTTCATCATTATTGCTCTGGAAAAAAGATACAGTTTGTTAAACACACGTTGTTCTTTGTGACATCTTGCCCCAATAGCAGGGCATGTTGTCACACTTTATGGGGTAAGTTGTCACATCGTTACCTGCTATTAAACTAGTGGCATAAGCTTCATGTGAGCATTGAGAGGAATGAGTTCCCACATCACCACACAATCACTGCCACCACAACACAATCTACACCTCTATACCTGCCTGCATTGAACAGCTTATTACAGGTCTTTCAGGAAAAAGTCAAAGTAAAACAATAATGAGGCACAAAACAATTCATGAAACAACACAAATTGAAAAACAAATATACAAAAAATATAAAATATTTTATTTAATCAACAAAACATAAATTTTTGACATTAACGCACTAAATGTGACAACATGCCCCAACCTGACTTTCCTGGAATATACCTTTGTCCTAAGAACACATTTAACACTTTTGGTAAAAATCTGCTTTCACAATGTAGTTGATCCATGCTGTAATGTATGCCAGTGTGGTTTGATTTGGTATGTTCACTTGTTTACCCAAGAGCCATAACAAAATCATGATGAGATTGAAAGTTTACTTTGGAGCGTTGAATTAAAAAAAAATTCTAATTTAAGAGAGTTTTGAACTAGGTGATTGAAAACAACATGCAGAACCTCTCTTAGAGAAAACACATTTTTTATAATTGGTCTATTGACTCCAAATCTTATCATAACTAGGATATAAACCCATGTGACCAATATCCCCGGTCTTCCCTTTATGTTTTAATTTGAACTATTTGATTTAAACATGGTTTCTCATAGACTCAGTGTAAAATCATCCTGTCTCTCTCTCTCTCTGAGCAGAAAGACTTCATAAGTGCAGAGCTGAGTGATGGCAGGGTAAAGGTGAGTTATGATCTGGGATCAGGCAACAGCTCAGTCACCAGTAACAAACGGCACAACGATGGAAAATGGAAATCGTTCACTATTTCCCGGATGAAGAAAGAAGGTACAGACGTTCATCCTCAAATGAAAATGATTTGACCTTCTCAACTTTGTCATTCTAAACCAATATTCTGTTTTAATTTTTTTACTGTGGAAAGCTGACAAATCTTTATAGATACTACATCTGTCAAGCTCCAAATAGGACATTGAAAACCCCCACCTTAACTGCATCGCTCATATGCTAAATTCCAAGTCTTCTGAAGTCATACGATAGCTTTGTGTGAGTAACAAACTGAAATTTAAGTCTTTATGGACTGATAATCTTCCAAAAATCTAATTTGCATTACTCATGCGTATATTCAGATATCCTACGTGAAGACGTAACTTGCCAGTCAACAGTGTTGGGCATGTTACTCCAAAAAGTAATCCAAAACTAATTACTTCTCTAAAATGTAACTTAATTGAAAAATTATCACATTACTATTTACTGTTCTTTTAAGTTACTTTTAACTCAAAATAATATTTTTTTATAGTTTTATTATCTTCCCTGAGGTCCACTGATAATGTTAGTTTGCATTAAAACAGTCATAATTTAGCAATATATGTTAATTTTCCACCCTGATTTTGTCCCTCTGTCTGAAACACTCAGTTTTGGCCTAAGCCCCTCCTTAAAACTTCAGCATAAACTCCCACTGTTATGATTGGGTAACATCGTGCATCTCCTCGAAAATACAGCTATATTTTAAATTAAATCAGAAGTGAATGAACAACCCTTTTTTTCAAACTGAAGCAACAGTGGGTGGGGTCAAGATTGTGATGATGTAATGTAGGTGATGATGTTATTGAGCTGTAGAGGCGGTCATGATTTAATGCACCCCTAGTGATGTAGGGAAGTTGCAGAAGTAGAGAACGTCTTGGTTACATATGTAACCTCCGTTCCCTGATGGAGGGAACGAGACGTTGTGTGGAAGAAGCGACACTAGGGGTCTCTCTTGAGTGCCAAATATGTCTCTGTTCTATGAAAAAAGGCCAATGAGAAGTTGGCAGACAGTATTTGCATACCCCAGCCCTGACATCGTCGAGTCCATTCATAATTTTTCTGAGGAGCCGGAAATGGTCCAGCCACTGCAGTGGCTCGGCTCAGCGACGTGGCCGGGAGGACACGACGTCTCGTTCCCTCCATCAGGGAACGCAGGTTACATACGTAACCGAGACGATCCCCATCTGTCACTTACTTCGATGTTGTCCACTTTATATCACGCCATGCACTGAGCCGTGTACGTGTACTGCTGACACAGGAGCGGGCAGGTATTTCACATGCACAAGCGACCAGCTGTGTTTCAGACTGCACGTACCCTTCCCCAATGCCCCAAAAAAGTTACCCTAGAGGGGAACAAGGCGACGCTTGCCAACCTGGGAACGAGCCACGCCTGGCTGGGCCTCTTTTCTCTCTATGTTTCTCGGCATAGAACAAGAGCAGCTGTGGCCCTTACCGCATCGTGGGAAGGGGGTCTTACCCAATTTCCTATTCTTTCAGGGGGAAAAAACCCTGCAGAGGCAACACCTGCCTGAAAGGGGAGGTAAAGGTGGCAAAATACATCACATGGCCTCTTTGGTCACATGTGGGAAAGAATGACGCGGTGGTAGATCCAGTCCGAGGAGGGGGGAGTTGCTACAACACGGCGACCAGAGGGCAGCAAAAACTGTCTATGGGAGACGCGGGTCAGCTTGTAAGGTGACCGTACCGCAGAAATACACACAGGAGGAGTCCGCGTAGGAGGCCTGACCTGTGGAGCACCTATTCCAGTACAGGGTAGCCTAGGGTACCCGTAGTGGACTGGGTCAGCAAGTTCCTCTGCTGAACTGCGGGCCCAAGAGGGCTAGGGAGTAATTGACCAGGGACCCGGGTGGTTGGGATCTCCTGGGAAAGAAGGCGCACGGGCCTGGGTGAATTACGCTTTCAAATTAAACTCTTTCAATTCTCTGCGCTGTCGAAGCACCCAGAGGCAAACTGCACTGCCGTGCAGAGAAGGAGAAAGCCGCTGAATTGCACCGTAGATCCAACAGCAGACAGAGCGTCAGAGGAACAGAAGCAGGAATGTGGTGTGTGACTCGCAGCTGGCTGCATACACGACCATCGGCTCCGAAGAACATTTCTGATGGACTCGACGTATTTCCCCGCTTTTATACCCGTATGTCAACTTCTCATTGGCCTTTTTTCATAGACCAGAGGTATATTCGGCGCTCAAGAGAGACCCCTAGTGTCGCTTCTTCGACACGACGTCGAAGTGAGCGATAGACGGGGAACAAAGAGTTTTTGCAGCTTGGTTTCAATAAATGCAAGTTTTGAGTTCTGAAATTTACAGAACGTTTTTATAGTAGTAAGACCTGTTATATGTCAACATATCAAGGACATTTTATTCCTCATGACATGACCCCTTTAAAAGAAAATAATTGAAAGTCTGTAGACTAATTACAAAAATTTTTAAATACAATGCATTACACTTCTTTTTGACTAAAAAGTAAGTAAATTACAGTAACTAGTTAATTTGTAATCAGATTACACACACCACTGCAGGTCAATATTTTGTGTACCGTTAAATCTTTCATTCTGCAGAACTGAATTAACAAAATAACAATGTAATCAGTGATAACTGATAAACTAAAGAAACTCAGTATGGCTTTCTGTGACCTCACTGTCTCTTTTTCCCCTAATCTTAGCAACCATCACCATAGTGAACATTGATACGAATGAAGATGAGCAGTTGGTGATGGCATCTCCTGGTGGCGCTACAGGGCTCAACCTGAGGGAAGATGAAAGGATGTATTTTGGAGGTTTACCCAAAGCTGGAATTTACAGGTATGGGAATTTACACTCCTCATGAAGGGAGGGATTTTGGTTTGAGGAGGATTTGACAGGGAGTTTACGCCATATGCCACAAGTCCCATTTAGTGCATTTATGTGTGCTATATGTGTTATAATTGAGTTACTGCGGGTTTTCACATAGACGAGCTAGTCATCATCTTTGACTACAACAGCAAAGGTCTGGGATGTATAGTAGCTTAAATTGACCAAGAACCACCTACTTGGACAGGACAAACAGTCTAACTGAAATAAAAAGAGATCAATCAGCACTGATTTTGTAATTATGCACAGTTTAGGAGGGCATTATAAGCGATATATTATACCATAAATAAAAGGCCGGGGTGGGGAGAGTTAACAGGGTTTCCGCGGAGTCATAAAAAGTCATAAAAACGACCGGATTTTCCATACAAGGTCATAAATTTCATTTAGCCACGTCTTAAATTGATGATATGCTCGTTCATTCATCATCGCCTTTCCCCCCCGAAAATGCGCTGGTGGCGGCATTCATTCGTTTAGCCTGTTGTAGTTCTGTCTGAGGAATCTGGGTGGTATCACAGCGTTCCAGAACTACAAGGTCCATGCGGCAGTGCATCAAACAGACTTGTCGGAAGGATTTTCAGAAACCCGCACGAACTCCGAACTGAACTGTATGTATGTATGTCGTTGAGTCACTCACTGCTTAGTTTTACAGAAATCATCCGGACTATAATGGGAAAGTGTACATTTAATGATCTATGGCTCGAAGACGGTGCATTTAGTACGTGGCTCAAGCCCGTCGCAAACAATCGTTATCAAGCCTATTGCACAATGTGTAAGAAGGTGCTGGAGCTGTCTAGTTTAGGCATAAAAGCCTTAAAGTCGCATGCTAAGTCTGAAAAGCATAACGTTGCTGTAAAAGGCCTGCAGCGGGTGCAGGCGATCAGTCAGTTTTGTTCGGCTCCGTCACTAACGTTACCCGGTCCAAGTACAGCGCGGGATTCCGTTTCTGTCGCATCCAGTGCTCCACACAGACACAGTGGTTTCGGATCAACCTCCACACTGGAAGCGGAGATCCTGTGGGTGTTGAATACCGTGACCAAACACCAGTCATACAACGGGAACGAAAATATTGCCGAACTTTTCCGAACAATGTTCCCAGACTCTGACATAGCCAAAACCTTTACGTGCGGGAAAGATAAGACCTCATACATCACCCGATTTGGCTTGGCAGAGTATATTAAAAAAGACCTCGTCTCCAAGGTCTCGGGGCCTTATGTTCTCATGTTCGATGAAAGCTTAAATCACATAAGCAAGAAGAAACAGCTGGACATTCACGTTCGGTTCTGGAATGACGACAAGGTGAATTCCCGGTACCTGGGATCACACTTCATTGGCCATGCCACGGCCCAGGATTTGCTAAAGCACTTTAAAGTAAGTAATTAAAGTTTAATATTTAAACAAATATGATTTCTAATGCTGCATGTAATATTTTAAATAATTTCATCTGCAAACCTACAACTATGAATAGCCTAAAACATGTGTTTTATCCATTCATTCAAACCAATTTGGAGAGTAGGGAAATCGTTATATCATGTAATGGTACCACTCTAGCCATACTGTTTTTTGAGAAAATAGATTATATTGGGCTTACGTTAGTTCTTTTTCTAAATCGTTTAATTTGTTTCATCAACTGCATGGCGTGGGTGTATTTGCATGGTGATACTTGCTTGAACTTGAACTAGAAAAGTGCAAAAGTGTGTGTGCATGTGTGTGTTATCAATTAAGTGGTATATTTATTTATCCTCATCTCTTTATTGTTTTCCCTCAAGGAGTGTTGTTAAGTTGTTAAGTGTTGTTCCTATGTTCTTGATACTCAAGTAAAGGAAGCCTTCAGTTTGTTACTCCTGAAATTGGAACCTTTAAATAATAAAACTTGTACTTTCAATGAAAGTCAATAAAAAAAAGACTTTTGAAAGGAATTTTAATGTCTGAAGTTATTTTTCGTATTTCGTGTAGGTCATAAATTTAAATCATAATGGTCATAAAAAGGTCTTAAAAAGTCTTAAATTTGACTGACTAAACCCTGCAGAAACCGTGGTTAATCATTTGGTGCGGCAGTCTTTGCGAGCGATTGAACTGAAAACACATGGGAAAATAGCGAAAAATGTGTAGAGAGAGCAAGTACAGCGCAGAAAACGTTATTACAGAGTTTTTCACAGACATAACACAAGTAAGCAGTAAATGTGCATCAAACAAAACTTGAATATCTTTGATGTCACTAACCTGGAAAACTTGCAAAACATACAATATTTCTGTCTTCAGAAGTGCTCATTTTATCAACGTGGAACATTGTTAACACGACTCTGTGTCCACATGCTAACTGCGTTCGTTTAGCACCAGATTCACTGGAGGAATTATGCAGATCAGACAATGGTGCAAATGCGCCCACAAAATCGCTGCGGAACGCAATTCTGATCTTGTGGGCCGAATCTGACCTCAGTATAGCTGAGCATGCCACAGACCACCGTATTTGACTCCCCCTGCCTGGACTGAACAGCATCACTTTGATCCAGACAGTGTCTGGACATCTCTTAAACATGCAGAACGTGCGCTTGACGACACCGTGCATCTGGATATATAGCAGGTTATAACGCTCTTTTACATCAATTGAGTTTTGATTAATTACTGCTTAAACCATTGGTTGAAAATGTTTACTGACATCTCACTTATATAAAATAAATTTTACCGTCTACTTTAATTTTGCGGTAATAGCGTGATGTATATTGTGCAGGGCAAATTCCACAGACTTTTGTGAATTAAGTGCAATCTTTAAAGAGCCTAATTTACATAGAAAGGAGGCGTGTTTGCGTGGAAAGGTATGACAATGACTTCATTTATATATTGAAGATGAGTAACGTCATTGCGGGTGGGATAGAGTTAGCGAAGAAGACAGGTGTTCATGTAAAAGTGGCACAACTGTTCAGTGAATCTGCCCCTGAGTGTTTACACTCTTCACTATGTCAACCTGACAATGGCTTACATGTAGTTGACTCTGCACAGTAAACTAAGATACAAGGAATTATTTTAACAGCAGCTTCATGATGGTTGGCGTGTGGTTAACTTTGCTTGTCATTTGGGTCGCACAAGACAAACCACCCCAGATTTCACACCAAAGAATAACTATTCCTTTAAAAAGATCACTGAAAGTCATTGTACAATTCTCACACTGTCTGTGTAGGCACAATTTCTCAAGAATAGTTGGACTAGTCATGCATCACTCTTTCCACATGTGATTCCTCAGGTCAGAGGTGCAGTTGAAGGGTTTCTCTGGCTGTATGAAAGACATAGAAGTTTCCAGAACGCCATATAATTTGCTGAGCAGCCCAGACTACACCGGACTGATCAAGGGCTGCTCTATTGAGGTGAGACAAAAGAAGCTTTTTCATCCCTTCCTGTCTCTCTTCTTCTCTCTCCTCACTTAAGGATCAAATTAAACATTTCTCTGCAAGCGCTCTTTTTAAAGGGGCAATGAGAGAAAGAGAATAAGTGCTGTGTCTGCTGATATCATCCTTAATACATGCTTTTATTCTTTTGACCGTTGAATCATCATCTCATCAGACATCTGAACAAATCGCTCAATATGTGCGCAGCAGTTTCATGCAATAGTTTCTGGAGGGTTTACAGTGATGTTGTGTTGGATTATGATTATCACCATCAGAAAAGTACCATTCTATCACCATGGTTTTTGGCCATACATTTCTATGGTGTTCTCTGAAGTGCCTTGTACTTCGATGTAAATATTTTATGAATATGGTAATAATTTGGAACAATGGTATTTATCAAAGATCACCAATAAGTGAATTATCTTAATTAATTATTTTCAATTCTACACTGGATAGCAATCTCTGAGAGACCATTTTGACTTTTTTGATTTATATTTTTAGTGCACATTGAAATGACTCCTTCCCAAGATACTCATAACTTAAACTACAGCTACTTCAGTCAAACTGCTCTTTAAAAAAGTAAATAGCTACACTACAAGATACAAACAAAAGTAGCTAAGTATTATGAGACCACTGCAAAATGATCAGTTTCTCTTGATATACTATTTATTGGTATGTGTTTGAGTAAAATTAACATGTTTGTTTTATTCTATGAACTGCTGGCAACTTTTGATAAAAAAATAATGCAGTGTTTTGAGACCTCCAATAATGCAAAGAAAACAAGTTCATATTCATTTTGAAAAAACACAATACTAATATTTTAACTTAAGAAGAGATCATAAATCAAAATTTGGTGAAATAATCCAGATTTTCACAGCTTTCATGTGTCTTGGCATGTTCTCCACCAGTCTTTCACATTGCTGTTGGGTGACTTTGTCACTCCAGGCGCCTTCTCAAATTTTGACACAAATCATCTACAAACTTAATGACTGTGTTTCTCTCTCAGAATCTACACACGGTGAGCTTCCCCAGACCCGGCTACATGGAGCTGAAGCCCATGTCGTTTGATGTGGGGTCAGAGATCACGCTCTCCTTCAGCACTAAGAGTGAAAATGGCATCATTCTGTTTGGCAGAGGAGGCGTGACCTCAAGGACACAGGGCCTAATGCCTGTCCATGTGTCACGCAGGCAACGCAGACAGACTGGAGAGGTTTGACCCCTTCATACACACAATATACACAGTCCTCACACTGAAAAAAAAATCACACACTCATTGCAACTCTTAATTGTCAAGTCAAAGTCAAAGTGATTTTTAATGTCGTTCAACCATATGCAGTTAGTACAGTACACAGGAAAACATATAATTACTAAAGGAACAGGGCAATAGACACAGTAAGAGACAGTGCGGCGCTGACCAGTACACATTTGTAGTCTGAGAGGTTCAAAAAGATGACACTTTCTAAAAATGCCTAATGTAAACATAACATACTATGAAATAGTGTTCTATGAACATAGCAGTTATTGAGGTAGCAGCCAGTTATAAAATGCATCTCTGGACATGTGCAAAAGTTGGTTGGTGTACAGGTGTGTGTGTGTGTGTGTGTGTGTGTGTGTGTGTGTGTGTGTGTGTGTGTCAGTACAGTCTCTGAGTAATGAGGAGTCTGATGGCTTGGGGGAAGAAGCTGTTACACAGTCTGGCCGTGAGGGCCCGAATGCTTCGATACCTCTTGCCAGATGGCAGGAGTGTGAAGTGTTTGTGTGTGGGGTCATCGCAATGCTGGTTGCTTTGCTTCTTTGCAGTGTTTTGTGTAAATGTCTTTGATGGACCCCTATGATCTTCTCAGCTGTCCTCACTATCCTCTGCAGGGTTTTGTGGTCCGAAATGGTGCAAGTCCCAAACCAGGCAATGATGCAGCTGCTCAGGATGCTCTCAATAGTCCCTCTATAGAATGTAGTGAGGATGGAGGGTGGGAGATGTGCTTTTCTCAGCCTTCGAAGATAGTAGAGATGCTGCTGGGCATTCTTGGTAATAGAGCTGGTGTTGAGGGAACAGGTGAGGTTCTCCGTCAGGTGAACACCAAGGAATTTGGTGCTCTTGACGATCTCCACAGAGGAGCCGTCGATGTTCAGCGGAGATTCGTCACTCTGTGCTCTCCTAAAGTCAACAACAATCTCTTTTGTTTTGTCCACATTCAGAGACAGGTTGTTGGCTCTACACCAGTCTGTTAGCATCTGCACCTCCTCTCTGTATGCTGACTCGTCGTTCTTACTGATGAGACCCACCATTGGCACCCAGCATTGCTGCACAGTCGTGAGTCAGCAGAGTGAACAGCAGTGGACTGAGCACACAGCCCTGGGGGGGCCCCAGACTGAGGTCTCCCAGTCAGGACGTCCAGGATCCAGTTGCAGAGAGAGGTCTCCAGGCCCAGCAGGTTCAGCTTTCCAATCAGGTGCTGAGGAATGATTGTGTTGAATGCTGAGCAGAAGTCTATGAACAGCATTGGAACATATGTGTCCTTTTTATCTAGGTGTGTGAGGGCCAGTGGGAGGGTAGTGCGGTGGGCAGCTGAGTCGTAATGTGCCTCATGACGAGCCTCTCGAAGCAATTCATGATGATGGGTGTGAGTGCAACGGGACGGTAGTCACTGAAGCAGGACACTGAAGACTTCTTCGGCATCGGGACGATGGTGGTGGTCTTGAAGCACGTTGGAATGACGGCACTGCTCAGAGAGATATTGAAGATGTCGGTAAGAACATCTGCCAGCTGGTTTGCATATCCTCTGAGCACTCTACCAGGAATGTTGTCTGGTCCAGCAGCCTTCCGTTGGTTGACTCTACATCAGCCGTGTTTTTCCTCACATCAGCCGGGGTAAGACAGAGCACCTGGTCGTTTGGAAGAGGGGTGGTCTTCCTCGCCATCACATCATTGTGCACCTCAAACCGAGCAAGTCATTCAGCGCATCTGGAAGGGAGGCATCTTTGTCACAGGCAACTGATGTCCTGTAGTTGGTGATGGCCCGGATGCCCTGCCACATGCACCGCATGTCGCCGCTGTCCTGAATGTGACTGTGGATTCTCTGGGCGTGTGGTGATGGTCTTATAGAAACTGACATAATCAGTGCACTTGCTGATGTAGCTGATCACTGATGCTGTGTATTCCTCCAAGTTGGTAGAGTCACCATATATTAGTCAGTACAATCAAAACAGTCCTGAAGAGCAGCTGCTTCTGAAGCGGTTTTGCGCATCTGACAAGCGGTCTGTATGCTGGGATTAGCTTAACAGAGATGTGGTCTGAGTAGCCGAGGTGGGGGTGGGGCTCCACCCGGTACACGCCTGGGATGTTTGTGTAAACAAGATCTAGCGTGTTCGCCCCTCTCGTTGCAAAGTCCACATACTGATGGAATTTAGGGAGCACTGTCTTCGCATGGTTGATATCTCCGGCAACAATAAACAGTCTGTCAGTGTGAGCGTTCTGCAGTTCGCTAATAGCCCCATACAGTTCACCGAGTGTTTCTTTAGCATTAGCACATGCATTAACAGTCACAAGCTCCACCAGCGATGAGCAGTAGCTAGAGACTAGGATAGAGTTCTTGCACCATTCCGTGTTGATGTAAACACACAAGCCACCACCACGAGTCTTATCGCACAGAGCTGTTTTTCTGTCGGCATGAAACGAGGCGAGCCTGCCTAGCTGAATGGCGGTGTCCGGAACTCTGTCACTGAGCCATATCTCCGTGAAAACAAAAACGCAACGGTCTCTAAACTCGTGCTGCGTAGTCTGCTGGAGTCAGATGTAGTCCAGTTTATTGTCCAGGGAGCAAACTTTTGAGAGCAGGGTAGACGGGAGAGCTGGCCGGCTAGGGTTTGTTTTTAGGCTAGCATGGACCCCTGCCTTCTTGCCGCGCTTCCGCTTCCTCACACACCACTTACGTTGTCCCCTCCCCTGGCCACCGGCATCAGGCGACACAGAGGATCTGGAGTCCTGGTCTCCTCAGCAAGCCGAGGTTGCGTAGCTTCTCCTGCAGATCATCATACAGCTTGGTTGTTGCATGGATCTTATATTTGAGCAGTGTCTGGCAATGGTAAACACTATCACCGGTTGCTCCGATGTCCATGTGCTGTAAAGGTCGGGCTAAGTAACAAAAATAGCACCATTTTGGATCCGGAGCATCCGCTCCGTGCTGCCAACTTGGATCTATATATTGTGTTTGAGTAGAGTTTTCTATCCTTTGTTGACACAATATCTATTGAAACAGGAAGTTGGGGCAGGAGAAAAACTAAACTATTTTTAGCAATGTTAAGGAGAACACTATCATAAAAAGGATATCAAAGCTAACAGACATGAACTAAAAGCCACAAAAGACTACTTTTGTCTTCATGTCGTCTTTAAATCACCACCCATTCATTATACATTTAATACTAGGGCTGTTAAACTGTTAACTTATAAGAGAGATATGTAACACATTAAATTCACTTAACACAGTTAATGTATTTATTCTATTTAACATTAAAACGGTTGTTCATTTTGTTCTGCACTCAAAAAAATTTGCCATCACTAACTAGTTTCACTCAATCTTCCCATGTTCAAATTACTCAAAAACTGTATGTAACAAAGGTAACTTAAATTGACCAAGTTGATTTAACTGGAGATCTTGTTGGCCTAATGTACCATATTTTCCGGAATATAAGTTGACCTCACCCTCACCCTAAGGGCCACGAAGACCACAGTGCAGTCACTCGGGCAGGTGATGGCCACACTTGTGGTTCAGGAACATCATCTGTGGCTGAACTTGGTCGAGATGTGCGAGATGGACAAGACACACTTCCTCGACGCCCCTGTCTCCCAGTTCGACACAGTCGAGGACTTCGCCCAGCAGTTCTCCGTGAAAAAGCAGACGGAGGCCATTTCACATATGCTGCCCCACCGCAAACCTGCCGCCACGGGCCAAGCACCGTCTGCCCCATCAAGCCCCGTCTTCCTGCAGCTAAGAAACGCGCAGCTCCGCCTCAAAATGCTCACGCAAAAACACATCTTAACTTGTGTCCGGCATCTAGATTGGTTCACAGCGGTAGACCTAAATCGACTATTTCTATGGTTCGCGTTCGACGGCCAGGCATATCAGTACAAGGTCCTCCACTTTGGAAAGTCCCTGTCCCCTCGCGTCTTTACGAAGGTCGCAGAGGCAGCCCTTGGCCCGCTCCGAGAAGCCGGCATCCGCCTCCTCAACTACCTCAACGACTGGCTCATCCTGGCCCACTTCCGAGAGTTACTATGCGCCCACAGGGACCAGGTGCTCAGGCACCTCAGACGCTTAGGGCTTCAGGTCAACTGGGAAAAGAGCAAGCTCGCCCCGGTTCAGAGCATCTTTTTCTCAGCATGGAGTTAGACTCAGTCTCAATATCACCGCGCCTTCAGATGCGCTTCGCTAAAGATGGCCCTGCTGATCGCGCTCGCCTCCATCAAGAGGGTCGGGGATCTGCAAGCGTTCTCTGTCAGCGACACTTGCCTGGAGTTCGGTCCGGCAGACATTTATGTGATCTTAAGCCCAAGGTTCCTACCACGCCCTTCAGAGACCAGGTAGTGAACCTGCAAGTGCTGCCCCGGGAGGAGGCAGACCCAGCCCCTTCGTTGCTGTGTCCGATAAGTGCTTTGTGTACCTACTTTGACCGCACACAGAGCTTTATACATTCTGAGCAGCTCTTTGTCTGCTTTGGTGGACAGCGGAAAGGGAAAGCTGTCTCCAAACAGAGGCTCTCCCACTGGGTGGTGGACGCCATTTCAGCAGCAGGTTGGGCAACATCTAATACCTTTGCAAGATTTTACAATCTCAGGGTAGAGTCAGTTTCGTCCCGTGTTTTCTCTGGTCCGAGCCAGTAGATCTCAGTAACACGCTGACAGACTGACCGGGTGGAAAGCTGACACCTAGCGTCCTTTCCCTCGATTGAGGTAAAACCATGCTCTTTTTCTCCCAGGTGATCCCACTCACTCGGCTCCCTGGATGACTCCTCCCTAGCCCTCTGGGTCCGCAATTCAGCGGAGGAATTCGCCGAACCAATCCACTCTGGGTACTCAGATCTACCCTGTACTGGAATAGGTGCTCCACAGGTCAGGGCTCCTACGTGGACTTCCCCCCCTGTGTGTATTTTCCGCGGTACGGTCCCCTTATGAGCGGACCGCGTCTCCCTTCCCCGGTCGCCGTGTCTGTAGCAACTTTTCCCCCCGAAGAGGTGGGATCTACCACCACGCCACTTCCCACATGTGACCTAAAAGCCCATGTGGTGTATTCACTCTTACCTCCCACTCTCTGGGCAGGTGTGGTCTCCGTAGGGTCTTTAACCCTGAAAGAATAGGAAACTGGGTAAGACCCCCTTCCCCAATGCGTGTAAGGGCCCCAGCCGTTGACTCTATGCGAGAAACATAGAGAGAAAAGAGGCCCGGCTAGGCTCGGCCTGTTCCCAGGTTGGCAAGCATCACCTTGTTCCCCTGTCTAGGGTAACTATAAGGATTCCGACAACTTTATGGGGCATTGGGGAAGGGTACATGCAGTCAGATACAGCTAGTCGTTTTGGCACGTCAAGTACATGCCCGCTCCTGTGTCAGCAGTACACGTACATGGCTCAGCACATGGCGTGATTTAAATTGGACCCCTAGTGTCTCTTCTTCGACACAACGTCGAAGTGAGCGACAGACAGGGAATGTCTAGGTTATGGATGTAACCTCCGTTCCCTGATGGAGGGAACAAGACGTTGTGTCCTACCGGCCACTTCGCTGAGCCGAGCCATTGTTGTGGCCAGACCATTTCCGGCTCCTCAGAAAAATCCTGAATGAAACAGACGTATTTCCCCGCATTTATTCCCGTATGTTCGCGGGCGGGACGTGAAAATTCTGTCTGCCAACTTCTCATTGGCCTTTTTTCATAGATCAGAGGTATATTCGGTGCTCAAGAGAGACCCCTAGTGTCGCTTCTTCGACATACATCTCGTTCCCTCCATCAGTGAATGGAGTTTACATCCATAACCTAGACGTTTTTCTGGATAGTGTTTTCATGTTGTTTATGTTTAAATAATTAAATGTGTATACTGGAAAATGTTTAAACATTTGGATGTTACAATTTGGCCTGTATTCTGAGTAAAATATACTTACATGAATAATGTGATATGATGACATTTTGACTCAATTAAAGGATATTTTCATCAAAAGACAAAAATCAATCAAAATAATTAACAGTGCCCTCTGGCAACCATCCACGACATCCTCACATTGTGATGCTGAATTTTGTGACCACTAAAGACCGCTGTTGCATTTATACAACATTTAAAAAAAGGTTTTGTTTTTCTTTTTTGGAATGTTGTCATTTTTTGTATCATTAAATATGGTAAGAAAATGAAATTAAAGGAATATTCAGAGTTCAATACAAGATCAATCAACAGCATTTGTGACATAATGTTGCTTACCACAAAAATAATTTTGACTCCCCTCTGTTAAAATCTGTTAAAGTGAGGCACTTACTATTAATGTGAATGAGGCCCAACTTTATATAAGCACGTATAATAATTCTTCGTTTTTACTGTTGTTTTAGGGTTTCAGAGTTTACAGAGTTACATCATCATGGCTACCGAGTTGTCAAATGTTATAAAACTTATATAACAGAAATTGTTAATAAGTGATTTTGTCATACTAAAATCATGTTAAAACACTCATTGTTTATGTCTTGTGTCTTACTTTTGAAACAGTGAGTATTTTAACGTTTACAAATTGACCCCATTAACTTCTGTTGTAAGTGTCTCACTGGAACCACGATTTTTTATTGTTTTAAAGAAAAGGAGAGGTGAGTCAAAATAAGTTTCGTGGTAATAAACATTGTCACAAATGCTGTGCAGTGAGCTTAACTTGAACTGAACCAGGAATATTCATTTAGAAAAAAATTACTGGTCATATACATCAACGATTGCTAAATTTGATCTCAAACAGTCCATTCATTTGATTGCAGACTCACTTTAGTCAAAGTCTCATATAGAGGGCTGATTTAGACGGTTCCGTGTGTGAATCTTCGGGCTTGTCTGAGTGGAAGGTGATTATGGAGAATGGTAGATGTCCAGAGAGCCTTGGCCTTCTCTACAAGATCATAATGAATCCACACTGTTACAGGGGTCTCACAGCTCATAAAAGAGATTTATTATATAGGCAGGACTGTAATTGTCTCTGCCCTTCAGCAAACAAAAGTTAATCTTTTTTTTGTTACCAGGTGGACTAAAGGTCAGGTGAGTGGTGATCGTTTTAATTAAAATATGACTTTCTACATCTATGTCAGTAATGTCTTCATCATATTTCTCTCTTGCTCAGCTCAGGGGCAGCACATCAATTATGCCATGTGTCTGTAGTAGCCAGTTTCTGTACTAACCTCCCCGTGATACTCCGTTTGTAAAAATAGATTTACAACTTGCCTTTTTGATGGATCGCCTCCAATTTGCGATATCCCTCCCAGGAGAGGGTCTTGGACCACCACCTTTTGAAATTCATTATCGCTCATAAATTAAGTGGGTGTCATTTTGTGGGAGTGCAGCTTCCTTCGGAGAGGCCAAGGGTTCTCTGTGCTGCTCCTCATTCATTCCTCCAATTTACTGCATGGTCGGGGTCACTTGCACTGTGCGCGCGCCACCTGAAAGTTGCCGTCGACGTGAAGAGAGGAGCCCTGCTCTTGCATCGCTTTGCTCAATTCCTGTGCAGCGTTGAGAGGGTGCTCTCAAAACCGTCTGACTGATTATCCTCTCCGCTATAGCATGCTCTCTCGCCACAGCTCGCGTCCTGGACAGCCTAGCTCAGCTGAGGGAGGGGATTTAGAATTGAAATAGATTTAAATTATCTGGGTTTTTTTTATTATGATTTATTTATTTATTTTAAACATCTAAACACTTGATCTATTTCTGCTCTTTAAAGTCCATGTAAATTGTAGTTTGGGGGCTTGTAGTCCATGCCTGTTAGCTAATCACCCTAAATTCCTATTACAATAGAGTGCAGCAGTCTGGTTCTGGAAGTAAAACTCCCATTATTTTTTTTCTATAGGCAAATACATTTTTAATGATAACTCATAAACCTTTAAAGACAGAACTTCCGTGAGCTCCGACGTTGTTAATTGAAGTTATGAACTACTGTTGAATCCATTAGTCCACGTTAGTTCAACTTAATTTTTTTGAAAATCGTGTTTAATTGAGGAATTCCTGGTGAAGAGCTACATTACCCATGATCTTGAAGATCTCAGCGAGTATTGATGCTGACTACCACACCTGAAGTCACGAGTTTGAATCCAGGGCGTGTTGAGTGACTCCAGTCAGGTCTTCTAAGCAACCAAATTGTCCCGGTTGCTAGGGAGGGTAGAGTCACATGGGGTAACCTCCTCGTGGTGGTGATTAGTGGTTCTCTCAATGGGGCATGTGGTGAGTTGTGTGTGGATCGTGGAGAGTAGCATGAGTCTCCACATGCTGTGAGTCTCCGCGGTGTCATGCACAACGAGTCACGTGATCAGATGCACGGATTGACGGTCTCAGAAGTGGAGACAACTGAGGCTTGTCCTCCGCCACCCGGATTGAGGTGAGTAACCGCGCCACCACGAGGACCTGCTAAGTAATGGGAATTGGGCATTCCAAATTGGGGAGAAAAGGGGATCAAATAACTAAATTAGAAAAACTAAATTAAAAAAGATGTTAAGAACACAGGCTTGTATCTTTGTCTTTTTGTCTGATTTTCAAAAACGTTTTTGCTTCAAATTAAAGTTTGTGATCTTGTGATTCACCTTGGAGCTGGTTGGTTTGGTTTATGGGTTAGAATTCTTTTTAAAAGGGTTTTATGAACTCCTGATGGAAGAAGTGAATGGGGAAAATACTTCCAGAATGATGACAGCTAAAAAAAATTGTTGGCCACTTTTGCGGTCTATTGGAAATTCATCAACACAGGAAATAAAAATGTGACCTTCAAGCAAATTTCATGGGTTCTTTAAAAAATTGTTCAACAAAAAAATGAACATTCTGTCATCATTTACTTACCCTCGTGTTATTCCAAACCCTTAGGACTTTTTTCTTCTGTGGATTCAGAAATGTTCACACTGCTCTTTTCCATAGAGTGGTCTCAGAAAGTGACTGGAGACTGAGGCTGTCAAGCGCCAATAAGTTACAAAATCAAATGTCTTTAAAGTAGTCCATACAACATATATCCTATATTACAAGTCCACTGATGCTATGCAATAGATTTGTGCGAGGAATAGGCCCAAATTTAAGTCGTTATTCAGTGAAAATCTACCAGAGCTCTTAAAATCTCATTCACACTTGAGTAGATTTAAATATTCAGCGATGCCCAATGCCATTGGTCGTCATGTGTGTTAGACAAACAAAGAGATGAGAGAACTTGTGCAAAGTGTAATAATCACATTGAAATTTAGCTTTTCCTTTTGTGGAAAGCAATTCAATTGTCAGAATGTTTATTTTTTGGTGAACTATCCATTTCAACTTCTTTTCAAACAGAATCTTGCCCCCTCAGAAAGATTCTTGATCTCATGGAATATCTCAATCTCATTAGGAGCTTTCCAGAGAAAATAAGAACAACAGAACACAAATCAAAAACATTGGCATCTCAGTATAGGTCCATTTCTAACGTCACTCTGTCTGTCTGTCTGTCTGTCTGTCTGTCTGTTGGTAGCCCTTCCTGTCTGTACAGCTGAATAAAGGAGCTCTGGAGGTGCTTGTGTTCACAGGCAGCAGGAACCCACGGAGAGCTCTCAGAAAACCAGACAAGGGAATCCTGCATGATGGACGAGAACACTCACTGCGCATCCAGAGACTCCATGGATCGTAAGTCTGTCTTTCTTTGGGCCCATTTCATGCCCCTTGATGGATCAGATGGATGTCCTTTTGGGTGTGTACATTGCATTTATACTTGTCCACATAAATGTGTCTAGACAAAACAGATAGTCATAATAATAAATCTCATCTTCTGTTCCCGCTCTCTATGCAAAAATCAATTCTGTTATATTTGCAAATCAACTCGTCCATTTAGCTCATAAATACAAAAAAATGGAGACAGCTAAAGTTGCTGCGACAATTGTAGAATTAGTTGTTTCTCAAATTCTTCAAGTGTCTGAAGTGAATATTAATCATTCAGAAGATACCAGAAAATGAAAAGATGTGCTTTACAACTTCAGAGAACGCTGACTGTTGCAAATGGACTGATGCCTGTTTCCCTCAATCATTTTTTGCTCTTGAGCGTTTATTTACCAATGAAAAGAGAAAGAAATTTTCATGTTTTCCTTTCGTTAGGAAAATGATTGTGAGTGAATGAGGAAAATTGTCAATGAATTACAGTACATGATATGCTGAATAATTAATCAAATTATTTGCAATTAATCACATATATAAATATTTGCTGAGTATATTTCAATATACAATTTATATGATTATATAATTAAATATGATTAAATGAGGATAAATGATCATTATAAATGTTTCCTCCTGAGACCCTTGCGTGAATGCTGTGTGCATTTTCCATTTTCCTTTTTGATTTGTAACTAGTAGCATCAAAAAAAAAAAAAAAACATTCTAGAGCAAATAGTTTTCCTAAAAATGAATGTCATCATATGTGGACAGTGATTTTACATTTTAAATAATTCCAAGCTATAGAAAGTCAAATAGTTTAAATGATCATAATTAATTCAGATTGAAAGTAACGTCCAGTATCATCCAATCACTGTCAACCATGTTCAAATAAAATGATCCATTATAAATGGTGAATCTATGTATTGATGATCATTGTCCCATGTGTGTCAAACATGTTGATCCAAACATCATCTGCAGCCTGAAACTGAACTTTTGATCAGATTTTAGGAGTGAACGCACTTAACTGCATAGAGAGCTATAGGATGCTCCCTATTTAGTGAATGACTTAACCTCCAGTGTGCTGTCTGTCTGCACTGGTCTCAGAACAGTTATAGGAGAGCTATAGGATGCTCCCTTGCTCCCTATTTAGTGAATGACTTAACCTCCAGGGTGCTGTCTGTCTGCACTGGTCTCAGAACAGTTATAGGAGAGATATAGGATGCTTCCTTGCTCCCTATTTAGTGAATGACTTAACCTCCAGGGTGCTGTCTGTCTGCACTGGTCTCAGAACAGTTATAGGAGAGCTATAGGATGCTCCCTTGCTCCCTATTTAGTGCATGACTTAACCTCCAGGGTGCTGTCTGTCTGCACTGGTCTCAGAACAGTTATAGGAGATATATAGGATGCTCCCTTGCTCCCTATTTAGTGCATGACTTAACCTCCAGGGTGCTGTCTGTCTGCACTGGTCTCAGAACCTTATTCTTGATACACTCTTGGAAGAAAAGGTTTCTATCTAAAGGGTTCTATCATTCACTTCATATTTGAAACCTCTAAAAGGTTCTATCAAAAGAATCATAAAGGTTTCTGTTTCGGGGTACCCAAAATGCAATCTAAACATTTTGTTTTTTGTTTTGTTTTTGATTGTATTTTATTGTTTTATTGCCAGAAGAACGTTCAATGGATATGCAAATTGAATAGTTCATTTACTATATCACTAAGAAAGTGAAATAACCATATAAAAGACACTTAAGTATTATTTAGTAAAGAATTTTTAATAGTTTGTAATAAGCAATAATGAACACAATTAAATAACAATGCAATAGTTA
The DNA here is from genome assembly GCA_032164185.1 of Moxostoma hubbsi. Classification (NCBI taxonomy): domain Eukaryota; kingdom Metazoa; phylum Chordata; class Actinopteri; order Cypriniformes; family Catostomidae; genus Moxostoma; species Moxostoma hubbsi. The sequence continues at coordinate 2,190,808 of JAVLUX010000031.1, read as the reverse complement.
TGACAATTGACTTAATAAATCCACAGGTTTGTAATAATAAGCTAAAAGTTCATCAGCAGTGATATTAATTATATAAAAATCATAAACATGAACATTAAATATAAGTTAACATAAGTAAGATTAATATAATAAGTAAAAATAAATCAAAACAATTGACCTATGAAAAGCTCAAACTATTTTAGCACTGGGGCAGACACAGATTCATTTTGTTGCCACTGGTTAGACAAACAGAGTCAGACCATTATCTTTTGGATATAACAAATGAAACCAAACTTCACTTCAGCCGTCTCATGTCATCAGTTTGATGTGACTCTCTGAGGGGTCTGGACACCGTATGAAAATCAGGTTGAGGATGGATGTGCTGAAGAATGTGAAACAATTCATAGACCTGCTGTCGGTATTCAGAATAATTCAAATCAAAGTAATTGGTATCTCTCTAAACTATATCTTAAAAACTTTCTCTGTATGAAGTTCTGCTGCATTCCAGAGCCACTGCAAACAGAAATGAATCATTATTTAGTATCATAAAAACCTTAAAGGGTTAGTTCACCCATATTTTACTCACCCTCAAGCCATCCTAGTTGTATATGATGTTCTTCTTTCAGCCAAACACAATCGGAGTTATATTAAAAAATATCCTGCTCCTCCAAGCTTTATAATGGGAGTGAATGGTACCTTAGATTTTGAAGCCCAAAAAAGCACATCCATCCATCATAATAGTAATCCATACGGCTTCGGGGGGTTAGTAAAGGCCTCCTGAAGCGAAGCAAGGCATTTTTGTAAGAAAATATACATATTTATAACTTTATAAACTATAATCACTGGCTTCTGGTAATGGCCGTCCTTGCGTTCACAAGAGAGTCGAGTTCCAGCATGTGACGTAGGCGTATTGAAAGCTCTGGTGAGAAGTGACGGCTTAAACCGGAAGTGCGTCAAAACTAAACGAAACACCCATTTTTAAGTATTACTCTTACATTTATAGTTTCTATTAATAAAATGTGCCTTGTATATGCCTTTTCATAATAATAGCCTAATAATAATAATAATAATATACTATTATTATTTAAAACAAATATATCATTTTTCTTTTTTTTCTTACCAGTTGAAGCTGAATTTGTAGGCTACATTAACTGTGGAATATGTTGTTAAATGTGGTTTCTCCTGGTATTTCAGATATTAATATCTGCATGAAACAGTATTTTCATTTGTCTGTGCATGTATACCATGCATTATTCTGGAAACAAGAGGTGTCAAGCAAAATGTGAAATGTCAAGCAACATATTTTTGCAGTGAATAATAAATACAAATTCAAACATTAAAAGAAATGAAAATAAAATCAATATATTCTACAAACAAGTGAAAGTCCCATAAGACTATCAGGATTTTTTACGATAGGACACCATTATTTAGTTAATAATAATAATAATAATAATTATAAAGATAAATATATATAGCGCCTTGCCAGAGTTCAAGAACACTTCAAATTTTCTAATTTAGCACAGTTTAAAGATGAAGAAGAAAAAAGCATGTTTCAGTTCTTCGTTTTACATCAGGAGGAATAATATGAATAGATGAATACTCTATGAATCATTTAAACTTTTATGGAGCATTTGAACTTTAATTTTTTTTTCAGAATAAAGTCTTAACCAGTTAATTACCTTAATCGCTGATGTGAATGTAAATGTGGTCAACTTTAAGAGATGGATAGACATGCTGCATTTACAGGACACTTGGCCGAGTCACATCTGTTTTGAAATAAAAAAAATGTGTTTGTGTAGATCTTTCACTGTGCAGGTGGATGAAGAACCACTGATGCAGCAGGCGTTACCCAGCGATCTTCCCATGAGCATCCACCGTCTCTTCATTGGTGGAATTCCAGTTGACATAGAAACAGGTCTGCAGCGGCCCAACATGCCGTTTGAAGGCTGCATCTGGAACCTTCTGGTCAACACTGTGTATGTCTGCACTACAAAACTCATAATTCATCTGTTGTTATCTCGCAACACTCTTGAAAAATAAAGGTTCATCAATAGTTCAGCAGAGAACTTTCAAGGAACCTAGCAAGAGTAGCAACAACTGTGTGGATCTTTGGAGATTAAAAAAGTTCTTGATGTTTCTTTATAGGTTCTTCAGATCTGTGGAATGGTTTCTGGGTATTTTTAAAGCTCCAGTACATATATTTCTATAGAACTAGAAAATAAAAAAAGGTTAGACCCACTTTATATTAGGTGTCTTTAACTACCTTGTAATTAAGCATTTGATACAATGTACTTATTATGTACATACGTGTGCATTGTGCTTACATTTAAAATACTTGCATTTACAGTGGAAAAAAAAAGTATGTGAACCCTTTCTATATAAAAATTAACTATAAAAATTATCTGTTTTTCTGTATTGATTGATCATAAAATGTGATCTCATCTTCATTAAAGTCATAAGTAGAGACAAACACAATGTGCTTAAGCTAACAACACACAAACTATAATCGTTCATGTCTTTATTGATCACATCCCATTAAACATTCACAGTGCTGTGGAAAAAGTATGTGAACCCTTGGATTTAATAATAACTGGTCGGTCCTCCTTAGACCGCAATGACCTCAACCAAGTTTTTCCTGTAGCTGCGGATTAGACCTGCACAACGTTCAGAAGGAATTTTGGACCGTTCATCCTTACAGAACTGCTTTAGCTCAGCAATATTAGGTCTGACTTGGATTTCCTTTTTTTTTAAGCAATTCTGTAGTGGATTTACTTAGATCACCCAACTTCTACTGAGCTTCAGCTGATACACAGCAACCCTGATATTATCCTGTAGAATATCTTGATAAACTTGAAAATTCATTTTCCCTCGATTATGGCAAGCGTTCCAGGCACCAAAGCAGTAAAGTTGCCCCAAATCATGATGCTGCCTCCACGCACTTCACCGTTGTGATTATGTTTTCATGTTGGTGTGTGGTGCCCTTTTTATGCCATACATAGTAGGGGTGTTTGGTTCAAATTTCTCACAGTTTGGTTTGTATCATGGTTTTAGGGTCATGGTTTCGGTACGGTTCAGTATTTGTTATATTAAGGGGAAAAAAATATTACTGCAAAATCTAAAGTAAACATTTGGTAACAGACACTTCAAGAAATTCGCCCTCACTACAAACCACTATGTTTTTACTACAGTAACCACAGTTGAAACATTGTATTTGTAGTAAAATCATAGTAACCACCAAATTAACATGGTTACTGTCATGGTTACAATACTATAGGAAAATCAAGGTTACTATATGGAAACTACAGTATTACTGTTGTAAAACAATGGTTAATTGTATCAAAACTGATCTCTGTCAAGAAAACAATGGTGACAGCAGTCATTGTTACTTCAGTCATGGCTACTACAGTATTACTACATAAAACCATGGTTAATTCTATCAAAACCATGATTTCTGCTAAGAAAACCATGGGGACAACATTCCTTGTTATTACAGTCATGGTTACTACAATATTACTATAGTAAAACCATGATTAATTTTCATTACGGTCCTTAACTAAAAAAAAACCTACCTCAAGTTACTAACTCAATATTTTAAATGAATACCTGCATTATTACGCTACATGCATAACATAAAGTGCATTTCAAACTGATTAAATGACGCAGGAGCTTATTTTCTCCACTTGCCATTTTGCCAACTAACACGTGCAGAACTGTAATGTTATCATCTGATTTAACATACTTACAGTTAATAGGACAGCTTCTCTCGGTAGAAAGTTGACCCACATGAAACAGGCGGAGTTTGTCCATCTACAGAGCCACAAAGATGCATTAGCGGAGGTTACAACTGTGCATGTCTATTTAGTGCTTTATTTTCTTTGCCAAACTGTATAATCCAGATGCGTTATTAAACTAGAGATGAACCATGGAGCAAATTCTTACAGAACCATGGTTGGCAAACTGTACGGTTCCTTTTTTTACTGCGTGTCCTTCCCAAACAATTCAATCTTAGTTTCATCAGTCCGCAAACATTTTCCAAGTAGCATTGTGGAGTGTCATGGTTGTTTTTGGTAAACTTCATGCACACAGAAATGTTTTTGTTGGAAAACAGCATCTTCCTTCGTGGTGTCCTGCCATGAACACCATACCTGTTAACAAGTTCCAATGATTCCTTCAAGTCTTTAGCTGTCACTCAAGGGTTGTCATGAGCTGTCACTCATTGATCATTCTGTTTTGTGCCCTGTGAGTCATCATGGCTGGACAGATACTTCTAGGGAGAGTACCCACGGTACTAAATCATCTCTATTTATAGACAATTTGCCTAACTGTGGACGGATGAATATTTAAGCTCTTCGAAATAACTTAGTAACCCTTTCCAGCTTTATGCAAAGCAACAATTATTGACTGTAGGTCTTCTGAAATCTCTTTTTTGCAAGGCATGGTCCACATCATATGGTGCTTCTTGTGAATAGAAAATCTTGTTTCATTAATTGGATGCCAGGTTTGTCAACTCCTGAGTCTAATTAGCTTTTGCTGATTTTATTAGCCTAGGGGTTCACTTACTTGTGAATGTTTAATGGATGTGTTCAATAAAGACATGAAAGTGAATTTGTACGATGAGAGGACCCGTGACCAACAGAAGATCGAAATGTCACACGCTAACCTCTTGGCTCAATTCAAAGGATACATATATCAAAGCTGCAAATTTTATTGCTGCAGAAAAGTGAGTAGACAAAATATGAAAATAAAATATATATAATATTACTTGATATTTGCGATGTATTCTTTACTTACACCAGAATCCCTCCCATGTGAGATCATATCCTGGTTCCATGCATTGTCTGAAAAAATGTGTGTGCTCGAAGCCCAGTGTGACTGCCCCTTTATCCTAACCCCTAACCCTTCCCATACCTCAATCTCAGTAGCAGCAAATGTGAATCTTGTGAGAATTTTGCAGAACAACATCTTGCTAAACATGCCCCGGCGGCCTGCCAATGTCACCCATGCCTAAATCCACCACTGTTGTATTGTATGTATTTTAATGTTAGTACATAGTAGTTTAAGCCACTTAATATAAAGTGGGACCAACATTTCTTTGTTGGACTTAAAGTAACCGTGGAACAAAGCTTAAAGCTTCTGGCTTTAACTGGAACCTAATTTAGAAATACTGTAGTCTAACAAAGTTAAAAATGTATTTGTTTAAATGGTTTTGTAATGTTATTAGCTGCAGATATTGAACCATTCTGTTGATTTAACTAAACATTGGTTAAGCATTCTTTGTGACCTCTTGGTTTGTAAAGCAAGTTTTGTTCTGTCTAAGCCCTAAGATTTCCTGAAAGTAATGTTTGTAAGTGACCACTCTGTCATACAGATAAGCTCATGGCAAAGACATTAGCAACTCTTACAAGCTATTAGAGGTCACCTTTAACTGCTCAAGATAAATGTACACTACTCGCTGTAATATGTCACAACTCTATGGTACTACAATGACTCTTCCAGTGGTTTTCACACAGTGAAAATTCCAGCGACTGGTGTAAACATTGACCCATTTTTCCCAAGCCTCCTGTGGCGCTATATTAAAGGTCTTGTTTTCCTTCCAGTGCAGTTTTGAGTTGCTGTCATAAGCTAAATGCTGTATGACATTAATAATCACAGTTTTTCTTGCTCTAATGAGGAGCATGAATCTCTGTCAGCGGGCTGTGTGTCTTTTCCACTACAGTGAACCCCATTGCCCTCTACCAGATTAATTTAAATGAGTCTGTCCTTGCTTATAAGCGTGTTCATTATTCACCTGATTGGAGTCACGTTATGTCATCGGTCCCTCACATACGACTGTGTCTTTTGTCTGTCGATGAAACAGCCCTGTGGATTTCTCCCAACCCATCACCTTTGAGAACGCAGAGATTGGTCAGTGCCCAGACTTGGCTCCGCCCCCTCCCCCACCGGAGATTCCTGAAGAAGAAGAGGAGGAAGAGGCTACATCCAAACCAGCTCTTACACCAGAACCAGCTAAGCCACCACCATCCTCCACTGTACGTCCTGGCAGGGGCATTATGTGTAGAGAGTGCCATCTGACAGTTTAACAATTTACATATTTATATTTTGCACTAAACCTTTATTCTTTATGTTGTGACGGGTGAGTACCCTAACAAAATAAATAGCTTAAACAAGACTAAGATAGTTTGATGGATTAGTTGGTCGTCCAGCCTGACCAGCAGACAAGTGCCCCAAATACCTCTGTAACCAGCAAACCACACCAGACTGACCAGGTTGGTAGACCCTCTAAAACCATCAAAGCATCTTTAAGGTTTTATTTTTTTTTTTTTTTTTTAAGCAGGGTAAAACATTTGTTAATTTCAAATTATTTATTCTTCTTTATTTTTAGTCCTAAATAAAATCAGCTTAAACCAGTTGAGGATAGTTTGCTGTTCATAGCTGGTTTGGTACAGTCTAGCTGGTCATCCAATATACCAAGCTGGTGTTGAGCTGGTTTATTTGGTCGATCCACTGGTTTGCGGACTGATGAAATGTATTTACATTTTTACTGAAATTTTACACCTGCTGTAAATCATCTTAAGATGGCCTACGATAGTTTGCTGGTCTTAATTGGTTTAATATGGCTGGTTTCCCAGCTTAGCCAAGCTGATGTTTAGCTGGTTTAGTTGGTTGGCTAGCTGTTCTTCCAGCCTGACCAACTGACAAGTGACCAGCTGATTAGGCTGATAGGCTAATAGGCCAGCTAAGAACATCAAGTCACCCTAGACTGGTTTAAGCTTTTTTTTTTTTTTTTTTTTTTGTTCTTCTTCAGCAGAGTAATACAGTACATTCATTACTTTCTTATTCACTTTTCCTTCACTTTTAGCCCTGCTAAAAGATTGTTTTCTGGTCTTGGCTGGTTTAAGATGGTCTAGCTGATTTTCCAGCCTACTCAATCTGGTGTTATGCTGGTTTAGTTGGTTGACCAGCTGGTCTTCCAGCCTTACCATCTGACAAATTAAAAAAAAAAAAAAACCTCTTAAACCAGCAAAACAAACTGGCTTGACCAAGCTTGTAGACCAGCTAAGACCACCAAACCATCTTAGACAAGTTTAAGATTCTTTTCTTTTTTTAGCAGAGAGGTTGATACATTTATAATCTGCTGTGGCAGCTTTGGCCTGGCATTGCTCTGAACTTACAACTGAAAGAAGTCGTGCAAAGGGGTTGTGGGCAATATTTGCCGAAAAAGCATGCAAGGATGCACACTTTGAATATTCATTGGCAATAGCACACCACTAGGACACCTTTTACATACTATTTTGAAAGCACTTCAATTTGGGACATGCTAATCTTACACTCGCACAATATTTAGGATAGAACCGATGACTACATTAGGTTTAGAAAAAGAAGGATTGGAAATTGAATGAAGGGCAGAGAGAAAAGAGGATCAAGAAAGTGAGAGCGAACGAGAGCACAAGGGTTGCAGTAAAATATGGAGCAGTTTTCCAGGCCATTAGCCTCAAAGATGAGTTGAATACAAGGCTTATAGAGAGATTGATAGAGAGAGAGAGAGAGAGAGAGAGAGAGATCTATTCTAGCTGTGCTGCTGTAGTTTATGTACTGCTTGCCTCTTTTATCACAGATTCTGTTTGGCAGCTAACGCTAACAACATTAGCACCTCTGCCAATCTCTCCTTCAGGTGCTGCATACATTCTTCATTCACTAAAAATCACATTGACACCAGTTTATTAAAAGTCATTGAGTCTAAATGGTTCAGAAAAGTTTCTTCTGAGAAAAGCTCTGGCATCATTTGTTTGCAGATAACACTTCCTTTGATATAACCACAAAATACTGTCTATGTAGGCAGATTACTGTTTTGTGACAGCCTGTGTTTGTGTGTCTAGTTGAGGATACTGAGTTGTACATGTACAGTTTTGTACTACAATACCTTTGTAATAGAAATGTACTATAGAACAGTTTTTAGGCAGTATCTAAATCTGTCCAGGACCATGTTTCTTTTCTTTTTACTTGTATTTGTATTTAGTACACTATAATGCTCTGATTATGACTGACAAATGACATTTATATTTTCTCTATAGCTTGTGTGATTTTTGTAAAAGCTTTACCTGCAGTACTTTATCTGAGTTCTAATGTCCTTAAGCGGCTTCATTGTCTCTGTCTGCTGCTGTCATTCTGCTGCTCTTAGGCCACGCCTCTTGTAGAGGTCATCCCTATCCCAGATTCGCCCTCAAAAGTCAAAGAACCAATGGTATTAACTGCTTTACTCACACCAGCACATGCCCAACACACAATATTGAATTGTCATTATTTGGGGGCCTTTCTCAGCAAATGTTGCAATTAATTTGGTATGTTAATTTGATTGAATGTAAATGTAAACAACCCTATTTATAATGATAGTAAAGATTTTTGCATCAAAACAGTCATAATTTAGTTTCTCACAACTATAGATATTATTCAAAGTAGCGCCATCTTGGATTTTTGATGGAAATAAAACGAGACTGTGAGGGTACCTTCTGTTTAATGACATGCATGGTATAAAACTATCAAAAACCTCCTAGATCACATCTAATTTTTCACAAATCATGTTGTTTGAACTTCTTGAAAAGATTGATAACGAATAATGATCATGAAAACATGCAGAGAAATATAAAAATGCACTGTACACATCAGTATCAGTAAAATCATCAACTCATCAAATAGCCATCTCTCATATGTTGTTGAATAGCTCTCAAAGAGTAGAATACAACCAGTCTATTTGTTTTACTCACAGACAAAAATATAGCAAGTAAAAGCAAAGTATGTGTCTTTGACAATTATGTTGTTGTTGCTTATATGCTGCATTTTCACTTATAACTTTACAAAAAATGAACGGAACATGAAATTGTGAACAAGGTGATTATTTTCCAAAGAGCCCACACAAAATAATCAGCTGCATACACAAAGCACAATGTTACATATGACCACCAGGAGATTGCATCAAGTACATGGCACAGATTCAATGATGACTCAAATGACACAGAATGAAACTCATTCTGTGAAATCTCATGACTAAAATCATGTCTGCATGCTATGCAAACCTTTAGTCATTGTTGTGTTTGCATGTGTAATTTGTTCTTATGTTTTGTTGTCTTTTGGACACATTGATAAATTATATTTGTAATGCTATAACCTTTGATTGCTTTGTCGTATCAACACAACATTTTCTCAGAAACAGTTCACATGATTGGGAATAAAACCAAATACGTTTTTTTGAGAGACTTTATTTACACCCAGAAATATACACTGATCAACCACAACATTAAAACAACCTGCCTAATATCGTGTAGGTCCCCCACGTGAAGCCAAAACAGCTCTGGCCCATCGAGGAATGGACTCCACACAACCTCTGAAGGTGTCCTGTGGTATCTAGCACAAAGATGTTAGCAGCAGATCCTTCAAGTCCTGTAAGTTGCGAGGTTGGGCCTCCATGGATCGGACTTGTTGATCCAGCACATCTCATAGATGCTCAATCGGATTGAGATCTGGAGAATTTGGAAGCCCAGTCAACACCTTGAACTCTTTGTCATGTTCCTCAAACCATTCCTCGACAAGTTTTGCTGTGTGGCCTTGCGCATTATACCACTGAAAGAGGCCACTGCCAACAGGGAGTACCATTGCCACAAAGGGGTGTACGTGGTCTGCAGCAATCTTTACGTTATTACGGTGGTACATGTCAAAGTAACATATACATGAATGCCAGGACCCAAGGTTTCCCAGCTGAACATTGTCCAGAGCGTCACAGTGCCTCTGCCAGCCTGCCTTCTTTCCATAGTGCATCCTGCTGCCATGTCTTTCCCAGGTAAACAATGCACACGTACCCGGCCGTCCACATGATCTAAAATAAATCCTGATTCATCAGACCAGGCCACCTTCTTCCATTGCTCCATGGTCCAGTTCTGACGCTCACATGCCCATTGTAGGCTCTTTTGGTGGTGGACAGGGGTCAGCATTTTGTTCTACAGTAGCTATTCTGTGGGATCGGGCTATACGGGCTAGCCTTCGCTCCCCATGTGTATCAATAAGCCTTGGGGCGTCCATGACCCTGTTGCTGACCCAGTTGTTTAGCCATCACAATTTGGCCATTGTCAAAGTCGCTCCGATCCTTACGTTTGTCCATTTTTCCTGCTTCCAATACAGCGAATTCAAGAACCTACTGTTCACTTGCTGCCTAATATATCCCACCCCTTGACAGGTGCCATTGTAACGAGATAATAAATGTTATTCACATCACCTGTCAGTGATTTTAATGTTGTGGCTGATCAGTGAATATGTCAAATAAAAAAACATTTTTTTTTGCTTTATATATTTTGCAGTTTCGTAGGCTAAGAGTCTCAGAATGTATCATAATCCATATCATGCTCACACTCATAAACGCTCATCGTGGAGTTCAAAAATATTTTCAATCTATTCAAAGGATTTTGCAGGTGCGATTCACCGAAAAGGACTAAATAGTTGATCGGCTTGTGATGAGCGAATGGCTTGCACGCTCAGCGTGAGTCTCGTCACACTTTAATAGTGTTTAGTCTCCCCTTCAACTGATGAAAACATGCTGTGTGATCATGAGGAAGAATTACATCAAGATGTAGATTGCAATGCAGGTGCAAAAAAACTTCTTATGAATAAAATAATCTGCTCCTCTCTCACTGTTGCTTGTGTTTTAGTGATTACACGATTGCAATGACGTAATAACAGAAATATTTATGATTCCAAACAATTTCGTGATCAGTTATCAAATAAGAAAATTTGTAGCATTAACTGTGTTTACTCATTTTGTACAAAAGGACAGGTTTTCTTTCATTGAAGCACTTTCACATGATGCTCTGTGAGAACTCACATGCAGGATCATCATCATATCATAATCATCAGGTTTTGGACATATTTTTCACTCAAACTGTTATACTGATAATATAATTTGTAATTAAAAATAAACTATTAAATTAGAAAAATGCTAAATAGAAATATTCTCTATAGTCTCGGCACTCCATGTCAAAAAGTTTTCCAACCCCTGATCTGTATCATTAAAAATCTGAAAAGTTATCTTTACAGCAATACCAAACACTTGACACTTTCACATTACATCAAGCTCTTCTCAAAAGATTATAGAAAATATGATTCCTCATGATATGACCCCTTTACATGTGTTTGTGTGTGTTCATATGAATCTTACATTACATTACCAAGTGTGATTTCATAAGCTTTTCTCTGGCGCCATCTACTGACTTTAAATAGCAAAATAAAAGTCAAACATTTGATATTCTCTTGTTATAGTTTCTGTACTGTACTGTGCTTTCTTTGTGTTTATTGACAAGAATCTTGTATTTAATGTTTTGATGGGTCAGATTTATGCAATATTTAGCATTTGATTGACATTTGCTCTGTCAAATCACACAGGTTTCCTGTGCAGCAGAGGCAGAGCCTGTAGTCCTGGAATTGGCTAAACAGTTTGGTCTGACCAAAAACAGTCACATGGCCTATGAGTTTGATGACAGAAAGGTTAAGAACAGGTGAGAATAACATATCATCATCATCATCATCCTTCTTGTTCTAATCCTTACTGTACATACATTTCCATACGTTTGGGTAGACACTGAAATTTACAATATCAACACATTGACAGCACCTACAACAGAAACCCTTCTGCAGACGTTTAGAGGTGTACAAATGTTTACAAATCCTTTGAAGACTGGTTGGAACTTCCTAATATTTGTCTTAAAGTACATACGTAAAGAGTTTACGTTTTAGATGTTGTCCATACGTTAATGTTGAATGTTTCAGTATCTATCATAAAATAATGTATGTGTGCTTGAACTACACATTCAAATAACAATTAATACTAGCGAGACCACTTACAAAGTCCTTACAATATAAAATACTCTTGGAATAAAGGAGATCAATGAAGCTGTGTTTGATATGATAGGTGTGTGTGTGTGTGTGTGTGTGTGTGTGTGTGTGTGTGTGTGCAGGTTGATCATCGAGTTTGAGATGAGGACAGAAGCAGACTCTGGTCTGGTGTTTTACATGGCCAGAATAAACCACGCTGACTTCGCCACCATCCAGGTGAAGGAGGGAATGGCTCACCTGAGCTACGATCTGGGCAGCGGGAACACATCCGTCAGCGTGCCACGCATCATCAACGACGGACAGTGGCACAAGGTCAGAGTTTTGGGCTTTGACCTCTGAGACCTCCACAATATTCAGATTAGTGGTCAACAAATATGTTTGTTTAATGGCAATGATTTATTAAAATTATTATTTGTAATGCCTATAGTTATTTATTAATAGAGTACTTATACACTACCGTTCAAAAGTTTGGGGTCACATTGAAATGTCCTTATTTTTGAAGGAAAAGCACTGTACTTTTCAATGAAGACAACTTTAAACTAGTCTTAACTTTGAAGAAATACACTCTATACATTGCTAATGTGGTAAATGACTATTCTAGCTGCAAATGTCTGGTTTTTGGTGCAATATGTACATAGGTGTATAGAGGCCCATTTCCAGCAACTATCACTCCAGTGTTCTAATGGTACAATGTGTTTGCTCATTGGCTCAGAAGGCTAATTGATGATTAGAAAACCCTTGTGCAATCATGTTCACACATCTGAAAACAGTTTAGGTCGTTACAGAAGCTACAAAACTGACCTTCCTTTGAGCAGATTGAGTTTCTGGAGCATCACATTTGTGGGGTCAATTAAACGCTCAAAATGGCCAGAAAAAGAGAACTTTCATCTGAAACTCGACAGTCTATTCTTGTCCTTAGAAATGAAGGCTATTCCATGCGAGACATTGCTAAGAAATTGAAGATTTCCTACAACGGTGTGTACTACTCCCTTCAGAGGACAGCACAAACAGGCTCTAACCAGAGTAGAAAAAGAAGTGGGAGGCCGCGTTGCACAACTGAGCAAGAAGATAAGTACATTAGAGTCTCTAGTTTGAGAAACAGACGCCTCACAGGTCCCCAACTGGCATCTTCATTAAATAGTACCCGCAAAACACCAGTGTCAACATGTACAGTGAAGAGGCGGCTGCGGGATTCTGGGCTTCAGGGCAGAGTGGCAAAGAAAAAGCCATATCTGAGCCTGGCCAATAAAAGAAAAAGATTAAAATGGGCAAAAGAACACAGACATTGGACAGAGGAAGACTGGAAAAAAGTGTTGTGGACAGATGAATCCAAGTTTGAGGTGTTTGGATCACAAAGAAGAACGTTTGTGAGACGCAGAACAAATGAAAAGATGCTGGAAGAATGCCTGACGCCATCTGTTAAGCATGGTGGAGGTAATATAATGGTCTGGGGTTGCTTTGGTGCTGGTAAGGTGGGAGATTTGTACAGGGTAAAAGGGATTCTGAATAAGGAAGGCTATCACTCCATTTTGCAACGCCATGCCATACCCAGTGGACAGCGCTTGATTGGAGCCAATTTCATCCTACAACAGGACAATGACCCTAAACACACCTCCAAATTGTGCAAGAACTATTTAGAGCAGAAGCAGGCAGCTGGTATTCTATCGGTAATGGAGTGGCCAGCGCAGTCACCAGATCTGAACCCCATTGAGCTGTTGTGGGAGCAGCTTGACCGTATGGTACGCAAGAAGTGCCCATCCAACCAATCCAACTTGTGGGAGCTGCTTCTGGAAGCGTGGGGTGCAATTTCTCCAGATTACCTCAACAAATTAACAGCTAGAATGCCAAAGGTCTGCAATGCTGTAATTGCTGCAAATGGAGGATTCTTTGACGAAAGCAAAGTTTGATGTAAAAAAAATCTTATTTCAAATACAAATCATTATTTCTAACCTTGTCAATGTCTTGACTCTATTTTCTATTCATTTCACAACGTATGGTGGTGAATAAGTGTGACTTTTCAGGAAAACACAAAATTGTTTGGGTGACCCCAAACTTTTGAACGGTAGTGTAAGTGTAATAGATAACAAAGTAAATTATGGTAATATCTCTCAGTTTCAGTTTGATTTGTTACACATTATAATTGAAAAAATATAATTAACTCATTAAATTATTCTTTTAAAACAAGTTCAAAACACTGTTAAATTAAAAATGTTACAGAGTTGCAAGAATGATCACAGAAAAATGCCTAATAACGGCCTTAGTTTTCAAATATCATTCTAGCACACCACATGCTGTGAGGATTTTAAGACAATGACATCTACTCAAAAGCAAGTGTTCAGTGCTGCTCTTTCTGTGCATAGATCCGTGTGTTGAGAGAGAAGCAGAGAGGAATTCTTACCATCGATGGCCGATACTCCAAACATACCATGAGCCCAAAGAAAGCAGATATTCTGGACGTTGTGGGAATGTTGTATGTGGGGGGTTTACCTCTCAATTACACAACCAAACGCATCGGGCCTGTGAGTATACGCCTACACACAGCAGTCAATCTCACAATTACAAACCATTATACATATTCAGAATATTTTGATATTAGTTTAAACATAAATATTAGGGCTCTCAATTGAATTAATTACATGAAATGCCGCCACATATACAATTAGGCTATTTGCTGAGAAAGGCTCCCAAATAATAATTCAAATAATTATATTTACAGTGGCATGAAAAAGTATGTGAACCCTTTACATTTTTAGCTGGTTTTCTGCATTAATTGGTCATAAAATGTGATCTCATCTTCATTAAAGTCATAAGTATAGACAAACACAATGTGCTTAAGCTAACAACATAAAAACAACTATAATCGTTCATGTCTTTATTGATCACATCCCATTAAACATTCACAGTGCTGTGGAAAAAGTATGTGAACCCTTGGATTTAATAACTGGATGATCCAACCAAGTTTTTCCTGTAGCTGCGGATTAGACCTGCACAACGTTCAGAAGGAATTTTGGACCATTCATCCTTACAGAACTGATTCAGTTCAGACATATTCTTTGGATGTCTCTAGAGGTCATTCCACAGCATCTCTATTGGGTTCAGGTCTGGACTCTGACTGGGACACTCCGAAAGGTGGATTTTCTTTTTTTGAAGCCATTCTGTAGTGGATTTACTTAGATGTTTAGGATCATTGTCCTGCTGCATCAGCAAACTTCTACTGAGCTTCAGCTGATACACAGCAACCCTGATATTATCCTGCAGGATATCTTGATAAACTTGGAAATTAATTTTTCCCTCAATGATGGCAAGCAGTTCAGGCCCAGAAGCAGCAAAGCAGCCAAAATCATGATGCTACCTCTATCGTACTTCACCGATGGGATGATGTATTCATGTCGGTGTGTGGTGCCCTTTTTATGACATGCATAGTGCTGCGTGCTCTTCCTAAACAGTTCAACCTTAGTTTCATCAGTCCACAAAACATTTCCCCAGTAGTAAGTTTTAAGGCATGTTCCATGTCAGATGCTTTTTGTGAATAGCAAACTCAAAATGTTTTAGTGCATTTTTTATATGTCAAAGTAGCTTTAACCCACACCTCCAATCACTTTTTATGAATTGGATGCCAGGTTAGCCAACTCCTGACTCTAATTAGCTTTTATAGACATCTTTATCCTAGTGGTTTGCATTCTTTTTCCACAGCACTGTGACTGTTTAATGAAATATGTTCAATAAAGACATAAAAGTTTGTAATTGTTTGTATGTTGTTAGCTTAAGCACATTGTGTTGATCTATACTTGTTACTTTAATGAAGATGAGATCACATTTTATGACCAATTTTTGCAGAAAACCATTTAATTCCAAAGGGTTCACATACTTTTCTTGCCACTGTATTAAAATGTAATGTCTATAATAAATATAATAATTCAGATATTCAGATTGAAATATATTGCATTATTGTGGCAGATGAGTAAAGCATTGATTAGACAATATAAAAATTGGCTTTAGAAGTCAATATATTGGTTGTTTTTCTCCCATATCTCACAAGCTTACAGTCAACAGCAATCTAGAAGTCCATCTATTTGTACTGTTCTTACAGGACACGCTTACATTCTGTCTGTGCTATATTTAATTGCCGGACAATGTACATGTGCATTAGACGGATGCTTTTGGAGCGTAGAAACGCTCAGACAGAAACGCTCTGTTTTTAGGGCTCTGTATCAAGCTTAAAGTGGCATTTTAATGGCGTCTCGAGATCCCTACATTCTGTTGTTTCGTCCAGCTGTCAAGAACGTGTCCTGTGTGAGCGGCTCTCATTCGGTGTCTGCACTGCTTGTGAAGTTTGTTGAGGCGCGCTGACTGCCCCCTGCTGACACTCCTCTTAAAAACACAATGTTACATGTACTTCAAGCTTGAATTGTTCCGATGATAGGAAACGTCTAGGTTACTATTGTAACCTCCTTTCCCTGATGGAGGGAACGAGACGTTGTGTCGAAGAAGCAACACAAGGGGTCTCTCTGTGCATCTCTGAACTTGAGAAAAGGCCAATGAGAAATTGGCAGACAGAATTTGCATGTCCCGCCCCCGGACATATGGGTATAAAGGGAGGGAAATGCATCTGTCCATTCAGAATTTTGCCCTGAGGAGCTGAGAATGAGGTTCGGCCATTACAGTGGCTCGGTTCAGCGTCGTGGCCGGGAGGACACAACATCTCGTTCCCTCCATCAGGGAACAGAGGTTACAATAGTAACCTAGACGTTCCCCGTCTGTCTCTCACTTCGATGTTGTGTCGAAGAAGGTCCAATTTAATCACGGCATGCGCTGAACCATGCACGCAGGTGCGGGCAGGCAGTTGCGTGCCAAAGCAACAGGCCGCGTCAGCCTGCACATACCCTTCCCCAACGCCCCATAAAATCATCATAAACCATCCAATCCATCTTAACGCTATCACAAGCATCTGAGAAGGCGTTCTTTTCCAACTCCTATTCTTTCAGGTGAAAAAGACCCCGCGGAGACCACCACTTTCCCAGGCTGGGGGGAGGTAAAGAGTGGCGGAATACATCACATGGGTTTTCAGGCCACATGTGGAAATGGTGCGGTGCTTTCCCCGAATTAGTGGGAGGAGCCTCCGTAGAGCAAGAAATACAGCCAGCAACTCTAGGCAGTTAATGTGCCAACACAGCGGGGGCCCTTTCTAGGAGCCAGCGGCTGCGTGCCCATTGCACATGGCGCCCCAACCCTGTTTGGAGGCATCTGTGGTGACCAGAACGCATTGGGACACCTGCTATAACGGGACTCCTGTCTGTAGAAAACAGAGGTCTGTCCAGGGTTTGAATCTGGTGGCAAGCGGGGGTGATAAACACACTGTGCGTGCCGTGGCACCATGCCCATCACTGGACTCGAGTATGGAGCCAGTGCTGAAGCGGTGCATATGCATCAACCCCAGCGGCGCAACCACCGTGGAGGATGCCATATGCCCCAGGAGCCTCTGGAAATTTTTTTAGAGGAACTGCTGTGCCTGACTTGAACAAGGTGAGGCATTTCAGCACTGATTGTGCACGCTCGTTGGTGAGGCGCGCTACAATTGAGACCAAGTCCAACTTCATACCGAGAAAAGAGATGCTCTGAACTGGGGCAAGCTTGCTCTTTTCCCAGTTGACCTGAAGCCCTAGGCGGCTGAGGTGCCTGAGCACCTGGTCCCTGTGGGCGCATAGTAACTCTCGGGAGTGGGCCAGTCGTCGAGGTAGTTGAGTATGCGGATGCCCACTTCCCCTAGCTGCCTCTGCGACCTTCGTGAGGATGCAAGGGGACAGGGACATGCCGAAGTGGAGGACCTTGTACTGATATGCCTGGCCGTCGAACGCGACCCGTAGAAAGGGTCAGGGTTGAGGCAAGTTAGAGATGTGGAAGTACGCATCCTGCAGGTCTACCACTGCGAAACAATCTTGATGCCGGACGCAAGTTAAGATGAGTCTTTGCATGAGCATTTTGAACGGGAGTTTGTGCAAGGCCTGGTTGAAAACTCGCAAGTCCAAAATCGGTTGTAAGACTCCACCTTCCTTAGGTACGATAAAGTAAGGGCTGTAGAGACCCTTCTTCATCTCGGCTGGAGGGACAGGCTCTATCGCGTCTTTAAGTAGAAGGATCACGATCTCCACACACAGGGTGTTGGTGTCTTCGCTGTGCACCGAGTTAAAGTCGGACTATGGCAAAAGGGGGCTGGGGCCTGGCGAACTGAATTGTGTAGCTGAATTGGATGGTCCTGGCCAACTAGCATGACGGGTTGGGAAGTGAAAGCCACGCGTCCAAGCTCCATGAGAGGGGCACTATGGGGATGATCATTTTCGACGTACCTGGAGAGGCTTCGCAGCAGGGCAGGGCAGGTAGTGTGGCGTCATGAGGCAAAAGTGCGTCCCTAAGACTCGATCACTTACCTTGCTCCGCACACCCGCCGTCGTGGGTCCGGAGGTGAGGGGGTCCGCGTCCAGGGTGCCGGTACTGCTGAGTTGTGGCACCGGGTTGCCGTGAGGATGGCATTTGTGGGCCAGGTGACCCAGGGAGAGAGGAAATTGCTCTATTATTGAGAATGTGAGAATCGCAGCCCGAAGGTGGTTCGGCAAAGAAAATACCTTTAACTAAAGGTTCTCCTCCCAGCCCTTCACCGGGGGACAGCTTGGTCTGCTTACCAGCTCCGGAGCAAACGTCTTGTTCCCTTGGCCGTCCATCTCAGGAACGCTTGGGAGCCTTCCGGGTCCTCGAGGACGTTCAGGAGACGGGGTAAGTGCACTTCCTGCGGGGTGCTCAATGCTGTGGCTGAGAGCTGGTCCCAGGTTTAAGGGGAGCTTCCTGATGTTTGGAAGCTGCAGGGGGATGCCCTCGTCAAGCAGACGGAGCATTGCCTGCACTGGTATGGTGGCGGGGCATGATGTGGTCTCCGTCTGTTTCTTCACCACTGAGAACTGCTGGGCGAAGTCGTCAACGGTGTCACCGAATAGACCGAGCTGGGAGATGGGGATGTTTGAGAAAGCATGCTTTGTCTGCCTCCTGTGTCTCGACCAGGTCCAGCCATATATGACACTCCTGGACTACGAGGGTGGCCATCGCCCATTCGAGTGCCGGCGCTGTGACCTTGGTGGCCCTGGGGGATGCGATTGATCATCGAGCGCAGTTCCTGCAGCACATCAGTAACAGGACTACGCAAGTGCAGATCTTCAAGTGCCTTGGCCTGGTGGATTGCAGGGGGGCCATGGCATGCAGGGCGAAGACAGCTTAAACCTGCCCCACCGTCGAGAGTAGTGAGAGCAGAGGAGCGAGGAAGCTGGTTTCAGACAGTAAACGGCTTCGTCAACTCATCATGCACCTCCGGGAATAAAGGAACTGGGGGGGGGTGTGGCTGTGAGTGGCACCCTGACACGGGGATCCAATCGTCTAACCACATCTCTAGTGAGGGGTGAGGGGGGGATGGAGGGTTCCAGTCCTGCCCTGCGATCATGGCGATCTGGGCAAGCATAGCGGACATCTGCGCGTCAGGCTCAGACTGGATGAGCTGAGCCGTAGGTGGCAGCCCAGTCGAGTCATCAGCATCACACACCGCTGTGACACTCTCCGATGAGGTCTGAGGGAGTAAACACACTGCAGTGAGGTGAGCCACTCTCACCTTGAGCCCGAACGGAAGCAAACAAACATGCTGGGGAGCTGGTGGTTCGTGGGGATTTACCCGGCGAAACCGTGCCCGCTTCACGCGAAGTGGCTTTCTCTCGTGAGGAAAGAAAGCCATGACTGCAACATTGCCAAGGCTATGTACTTGCACTGAGAACATGAACCATTCATAAAACTCTGCCTGCGTGTGATTGTAGCCCAGTTACGCGAGGCAGCTCTTATGACCATCAGAAGTGGAGAGAAATTCAACCGCATCCAGGAAATACACAGGGGCAAAAAGACATCTTTATAAAGACGCGTCCTGAAAAAGACATTCAACGGCAGATGTGTATTGCTCTTTTAGAGAAAATAAACTCTTTTTAGTGTTGTCTAAGCACCCAGGGGCTACACTGTTGTGCAGAGAAGGAGAAAGCCACTGATATGCGCCGTAGATCCAACAGCATATGCTCTGTATAGATGAAGTGAACAGTCAGTGACTACAGCTGATCACACAACCGCTCGGCTCTGAAGGAAAATTCTGAATGTACAGACGCATTTCCCTCCCTTTATACCTGTATGTCCGGGGGCAATTTCTCATTGGCCTTTTTTCAAGTTCAGAGATGCACGAGGCTCTCAAGAGAGACCCCTAGTAACGCATCTTCGACACAACGTCGAAGTGAGCGTCAGATGGGGAAATATGTATATTTTACTACTTTATTCATAATTATCACACTAAATTAAAACATTCAATTAAACATGACCGCCCTAATTATATGATGACTTCATGGAAATTTTTTAAATAAGAATATGCATTATATGATGGCTTTAAAGAGAAAGGGGCGCTGACTGCCCCCTGCTGATGCTCCTTGTGAAAGCACAAAGTTGCATGAACTTTAAGCTTGAATTGCTGTTATGGATACATCCTTTAATAGCGGAATTTACATATGCATCAGAGGGCATGATTTATTGCGTAATATTTTTTAACCATTTATTTTTTTAATATCATTAATTAAAAGTAACATGTTAAATTGTCAGCCCTAGTTTTGATCACTCTATGTGTGTGCTGTGTAGGTGCTGTACAGTATCAACGCTTGCATCAGGAACTTTAAGATGCTGAATCTGCCATTAGACATGGAAAACCCCACATCCAGCTACCTCGTAGGCTCCTGTTTTGCTAACCCAGAAAAAGGAACTTATTTTGATGGCACTGGCTATGCAAAAGCCGGTATGGTTTGATTCAATGACAATTAGTCCTGTGAAAAGGGTTGTTTGGTGTCATGATGTGTTAATGAGGTGTATGTTTGTTGTACAGTGGCTGCGTATCGTGTTGGTAATGACGTATCTGTGGATCTGGAGTTCCGGACCGCACAGAACAGTGGCGTTCTGTTCGGCATCAGTAGCCAGAAAATGGACGGACTGGGTATTGAACTCGTCAATGGAAAGGTATGAAAGAAATTTATACATTCTGTTGTTTTTCCTTTTTCTTTTTTCTTTGGCTATGTTCACACAGCAGCAGAATAAGACCTGTTTTTCAGACCTGTTTTATGTTGCTAAAATCGGATACATTCAGAACACAAGAGACATCCAACAGTTCACAACTGCTTTCTTTTTTGTAATGGTGTTTCTTTCACTTCAGGCACTTTTAGCACTGTGGATTTCTATAAAGTAAAGTCTTGTTAACCTTATATATATATATATATATATATATATATATATATATATATATATATATATATATATATATATATATATATATATACGCAATTAAATAATATTTTCATACTTTTTGCATACTTTGGAGAATGACACCTCAATTGGAAATGACACTTTTGTCCAGTTGTCCATAGTTTTAAACATATAATAATCTGCATGTTTGTAATGGATTTTATCATCCTGAAACCAGAGTGTGACTGCTGTGTGCATTTTCCATTTCCCTTTTTCGATTGTAACTAGTAGCATCTAATAAACATGCACCTAAACAAAAATATTCTAGAGCAAGTCAAGTGAAGTGTTTTTTATTGTCATTCAACCATATACAGTTAGTACAGTACACAGTGAAATGAGACAACGTTCCTCCAGGACCATGGTGCTACATAAAACAACAACATAGGACAAACACAGAACCACATGAGACTACATAGACTAAATAACATACCTGTATAAAGTGCACGTGCAAACGTGTGCAAAAAGTACAGGACAATACAATAAGTTACTAAAAATTAACAGGACAATAGGCACAGTGAGAGACAGTGCAGCAGTGCGACCAGTACACAGTAGTGCAAAAAGATGACAGTTTCTAAAAATGCCAAATGTAAACATAACTTACTATGAGATAGTATTCTATGGACATAGCAGTTATTGAGGTAGCAGACAGTTATAAAGTGACAAATTAAAGTGCAACTCAGGACACGTGTGTGTCAGTGCATTCTCTGAGTAATGAGGAGTCTGATGGCTTGGGGGAAGAAGCTGTTACACAGTCTGGCCGTGAGGGCCCAAATGCTTTGTTACCTCTTGCCAGACGGCAGGAGGGTGAAGAGATTGTGTGTGGGGTCATCACAATGCTGGTGGCTTTGCGGATGCAGTGTTTTTTGTAAATGTCTTTGATGGAGAGGAGAGATGATCTTCTCAGCTGTCCTTAATATCCTCTGCAGGGCAAGTCCCAAACTAGGCAGTGATGCAGCTGCTCAGGATGCTCTCAATAGTCCCTCTATAGAATGTAGTGAGGATGGAGGGTGGGAGATGTGCTTTCCTCAGACTTCGAAGAAAGTAGAGACACTGCTGGGCTTTCTTGGTAATAGAGCTGGTGTTGAGGGACCAGGTGAGGTTCTCCGCCAGGTGAACACCAAGGAATTTGGTGCTCTTGACGATCTCCACAGAGGAGCCGCGATGTTCAGTGGAGATTCGTCACTCTGTTCTCTCCTAAAGTCAACAACAATCTCTTTTGATTTGTCCACATTCAGAGACAGGTTTTTGGCTCTACACCAGTCACTCCTCTCTGTATGCTGACTCGTCGTCAGACCCACCACGGTCATGTCATCGGCGAACTTGATGATGTGGTTCAAGCGGTGCATTGCTGCACAGTCGTGAGTCAGCAGAGTGAACAGCAGTGGACTGAGTACACAGACCTGGGGGGCCCAATGCTCAGTGTGGTGGTGGAGATGCTGTTCCTGATCCGGACTGACTGTGGTCTCCCAGTCAGGAAGTCCAGGATCCAGTGGCAGAGGGAGGTGTCCAGGCCCAGCAGGTTCAGCTTTCCAATCAGGTGCTGAGGAATGATTGTGTTGAATGCTGAGCTGAAGTCTATGAACAGCATTCGAACGAATGAGTCCTTTTTATCTAGGTGGGTGAGGGCCAGATGGAGGGTGGTGGTGATGGCGTCATCTGTTGAAAGGTTTGGATGATACGCGAACTGCAGTGGGTCTAGTGAGGGGGGCAGCTGGATCTTAATGTGCCTCATGACGAGCCTCTCGAAGCACTTCATGATGATGGGTGTGAGTGCGACGGGACGGTAGCCATTGAGGCAGGACACTGAAGACTTCTTTGGCATGGGGACGATGGTGGTAGCCTTGAAACACATTGGAACGACGGCACTGCTCAGAGAGATATTGAAGATGTCGGTAAGAACATCTGCCAGCTGGTCTGCACATCCTCTGAGCACTCTGCCAGGAATATTGTCTTGTCCAGCAGCCTTCAGTGGGTTGACTCCATGTAGAGTTTTCCTCACATCAGCCGTGGTAAGACACCTGTTCATTGGGAGGAGGGGTGGTCTTCCTCTCCACCACGTCATTCTGTGCTTCAAACCTAGCGTAGAAGTCGTTCAGCGCATCTGGAAGGGAGGCATCTTTGTCACAGTCAACTGATGTTGTCCTGTAGTTGGTGATGGCCTGGATGCCCTGCCACATGTGCCGTGTGTCGCCGCTGTCCTGGGTTTTCCTAAAAATGTATGTCCTCATATGTGGACAGTGGGACCTAGTTGTGAAATTTTAAATAACACCATGCTGTAGAAAGTCAGATTTTTCTTTTTTATATATATATAAAAAGACAGGTTGAAAAACCTGTCTTTTTTATATATCTTTTTTAAAGAGGCAAATCAAATGAAACTAGTGAGTAGTCTATCCAACCAAACAGGTTTCAATGAAAAAAATGTAAAGAGATTTCTAACTAGAGACAGTTTTGTTGGCTCTGTGTCCGTAGGAGCGCTTCAAGCAAATCAACGTCATGTTGTTGTGTCATGTGACTCAGTGTAGCAGAAGTTTAAACCTTAAATGACAGTGTGGAGTCTTGCGAACAGTATTCAGTCAGTTTTTAAACATTTACATTTACATTTATTCATTTGGCAGACGCTTTTATCCAAATCGACTTACAAAAGAGGAAAAACATAAGCGACAGTGGTACGAAAAGTGCCATACTACAAAGTTTCACTATCATCAGAATAGTATACAAAACCGATTTAAGTGCAACAAGAATTGTAAATTTATTTTTATTTTTTTAGTGACTGGTTAAATACTCTTGGAAAAGATGTGTTTTTAGCCATTTTTTGAACATAGAGAGTGAGTCAGTTTTATGGATTGAGTTGGGGAGATCATTCCACCAACGTGGTATGATAAAACTGAAAGTCTGGAAAAGTGTTTTGGTGCCTCTTTGTTTTTGTACGACAAGGCGACGTTCCTTAGCCGACCGCAGGCTTCTGGTGGGAACGTAGCTCTGCATAAATGTTTTTAGGTATGCTGGAGCAGACAGAGTGACTGTTTTGTATGCCAGCATCAGGGCCTTGAATTTAATATGTGCATGAACCGGCAGCCAGTGGAGAGAGACATAGAGTGGTGTAACGTGCTCTCTTTGGTTCATTAAAGACCAGACATGCTGCTGCATTCTGGATCATTTACAGAGGTCTAATAGCATATGCAGGAAGGCCTGCAAAGAGAGCGTTACAGTAGTCCAGTCTAGTTATGACAAGTGACTGAACAAGCAGTTGTGTGGCTTGTTCAGAGAGGAAAGGTCTTATCTTCCTGATATTATAGAGTGTAAATCTACATGATCTTGCAGTCTTTGAGATGTGGTCTGTGAAATTTAGCTTGTCATCAATGGTTACCCCTAGATTTCTGACCGTTTTGGAAGGCGACACTGTAGTTGGACCCAGCTGCATAGTGATGTTGTGTTCAACATCAGGGTTGGCTGGAAAGACGAGGAGTTCAGTCTTGGCTGGGTTGAGTTACAGGTGGTGTTCCTTCATCCAGGCTGAGATGTCTGCCAGACAGGCAGTGATTCGAGCGGTCACTGTGGTGTCGTTGGGCTGGAAAGACAAGTAAAGTTGCATGTCATCAGCGTAGCAGTGGTAAGAGAAACCATGTGACTGGATGATGGGTCCTAATGATGTTGTGTATATGGAGAAGAGAAGTGGCCCAAGCACTGATCCCTGAGGTACCCCAGTAAGTAACTGATGTGGCTTGGATACCTCACCTCTCCAGGCTACCTTGAAAGACCTACCTGAGAGATAGGAGTTGAACCAGCCAAGCACAGTTCCGGTGATGCCCAGTTTAGAGAGGGTGGAAAGTAGGATCTGATGGTTGACTGTGTCAGAGGCTGCAGAAAGGTCCAGCAGAATCAGAACTGATGATCTGGATTCAGCTTTCGCCTGTCTCAGCGACTCCTTGACAGACAGACTAGACAGTCTCAGTGAAGTGTCCACTTTTGAAGCCTGACTGATTGTCATCCAGCAGCTTGTTCTGTGAGAGATAGGCAGAGATCTGATTGAAAACTGCCCTTTCAAGTGTTTTTGCCATGAATGGGATGAGAGAGACTGGTCTGTAGTGTTCTATCTGTGTGGGGTTAAGTGTAGGTTTTTTCAGCAGTGGGGTTACTCTAGCCTGCTTAAATGTAGTGGGAAAAGTGCCTTCAAGAAGAGATGTGTTAATTATGTGTGTAAGTGCAGGTAGGATGGACGGAGAGATGGCCTGGAGAAGGTGTGATGGAATGGGGTCAAGAGAACAGGTTGTGGGGTGTTTGGAGAGGAGGAGTTTTGAGACCTCAGTGTCAGTTAAAGGAGAGAACATAGAGAGAGAAGGGTTGCATACAGGAGTTGGGTGTTTGACAGGGTGTGGTGCTGTGAATGTATTGCTGATGGCTGTAACCTTATTAGTAAAAAATGTGGCGAAGATATCTGCTGTTAGTGATGTGTCGGGTGGTGGACGGGGAGGGCAGAGAAGTGTGTTAAATGTTCTAAACAAGCTACGAGTGTCTGTGGTGCTGTTGTTCTTGGTCTGGTAATATGAAGTTTTTGCAGCTTTAACGTTATCTGAAAAAGTTGCAAGTAGAAGCTGATATTTACCTAGATCGGCTGGATCTTTAGATTCCCACCATCTCCTCTCAGCTGCCCTGAGATCAGTCCGATGTTCACGAATGACATCAGACAGCCAGGGGCTGGGTGGTGTAGTACGTGCTGGTCTAGAGGTGAGAGGACAGATGTTGTCTAGACAGGTTGTTAAAGTAGAGCTAAGTGTGTCTGTGGCAGTGTTTACATTGAGCGTGGAAAATACATTTATTGTGGGAAGAGAGGCAGAGACATCAGTGGATAGGCGAGAGGGTGAGAGGGAACGGAGGTTACGGCGAAAGGAAACCAAAGGTGGAGTCGGTTTTACTATGGATGGGAGAATCATGTTGAATTGAACAAAGTAATGATCAGAGACATGTAAAGGTGTAACAAGAATATTTGAGGTAATACAGTTACGTGTAAAAACGAGGTCCAGCTGGTTGCCTGATCTGTGAGTTGCTGTGGTGTGTAGTCTTTCCAAGTCAAATGAGGCCAGAAGAGTATTTTAAACATTTAAGTTATGCGTTGCGTAAAGCATAGCCAAAATACATTGTCCACACCTGTGGATGAGGGGTCATACAAGTTTAAAAAACAGACAAAGCAAAAAAATGCATGTTTACATGAGATTTGAAATAAACAAGTTATCCTCTGCTTTTTAAGTCAAACCATGAGGAGACATGCCCACAACACATTGGTACATTGGATAAGCCAGTAAGAACACCAGTAAAGGTGTTTACATGCAACACGAAATCTGTGTAATAGGCAAAAGTCACATCTGTTAGTAAATATGATATAGCCTTTGATAATTCTAAACTAAACTAAGTAAATTTAAAAGGAAAATGTGAATTAATGTGAAGTTGTATATTTGTATCTTTGAATTAAGATGTAGATTGTACAGTATATATGTTTGTATAAATGTTTGTGTTTTTTTTTTTTAAGCTTTTATTCCACGTTGATAATGGAGTGGGCCGCTTCACAGCAGTATACAAGCCGGATCAGGAGGTGGGGCTTTGTGATGGACAGTGGCATACTGTCTCCGCCAACAAGCTGAAGCATCGCCTAGAGCTCATTGTGGATGGCAAGAAGTCTGAGGCAGCAAGTCCAGATATCCGCTCTGCTTCTGCCGATACAAATGACCCTGTGTATGTAGGAGGATACCCCGGTACGTCAATCACTTATATTAGAGAAGCCTTGTGCTGATCTACTGAAAAAAAAATTATAATATATATATACGTATATATATATATATATATATACTGGCAGTCAAAAGTTTGGGATAATGTACAGATTTTCACTTATGGAAAGAAATTGGTACTTTTATTTACCAAAGTGGCATTCAACTGATCACAGTGTATAGTCAGGACATTAATCACATGAAAAATTACTATTACAATTTTAAAAAACTACTTCAAAGATTTCTCATCAAATAATCCTCCATGTGCAGCAATGACATCCTTGACATTCTAGCTGTCAGTTTGTCCAGATACTCAGGTGACATTTCACCCCACACTTCCTGTAGCACTTGACCTTTCACCCCACACTTCCTGTAGCACTTGACCTTTCACCCCACACTTCCTGTAGCACTTGCCATTGATGTGGTATGTGTGATGTTGTGTATTTATTATATTTTGTGTAATAATGACATTATTGACTTTTTGGAGAAAAAGTTGGATATGCTCTAAGGCTTGCAAACACAAGTTACAGTAGCTAGCGGTCAACCTACTTTAAATTAATACATATAAATATAAATATTGTTTTCTAAATTATAATTCTCAAATAATAACCCATTTGGCAATAACACCTAATAAAGCTTCTCTCAGATCATGATATACATTTTTTACAAATTTCTGTGAAGAAACCTTTATAAAGCTTGTGGTGTAATAACAGCAGTATTAGCTTTTTCTAAAGCAATAAAAACAATTACATAAAATACCACATTTATTAAAAATATGATTTCTCACTTTGACTTTAAATTTTCTCTTCTTTTTTTTTTTACACTTTTTATTAGGGCTGTCAATCAATAAAAAAAATTATCAAATTATTTATATGATTTTCTGATTAATTCATCAAATTTATCGCAATTAATCGCGTATACCAATATTTAATGAGAGCCCTCCAAATAAACATAATGTTACATATAATATCTAAATAAATACAAATATAATGTAATGTGCAATAAATATTATAATTCAAATACATTACCAAATAAACATATATTTTAGCAGAAGACAAGTAAAGCATTTAAACAATACAAAACTTGATTTTTAAAGTGAAAATTATGTTAATTTCATTTTCAAATAATTTAACATAACCCTATTATTGGCTTAATCCCATCTGCAGAATTGTTGGTCTATGTACTCATGCATCTGACAGATACTTTTACAGCATCTCACTTTGGTTGTTGCGTCTCACTAGTTTTCTGCATCTCTAAGTCAACAGTGTTTTTAGGATGCTGTGTCAAGTTAAAAGTAGTGTAAAACATTGAAAAATGAATCTCCAGTCCACCTGTCTTTGAACACAAGAGCGCATCAACTGTGAAAGGCTGAGCTGATGCTCTCGTTGTTTTGATGAGGCGTCCTGTCTGTTTAGTTGGAGTTGTGCTGACTACTGATTCACTAAAACATCAAATCAAATCAAATCAAAATCAAATCAAATCACTTTATTGTCACACTACTGTGTACACGAGTGCAACAGTAGGTGAAATTCTTGTGTGCAGTTCCGAGTAACATAGCAGTCATGACAGTGACGAGACGAAAACCACTTTACAATAACAACATATATACACAACACAATTTACATAACAAATGTACACATAATTACACAACAATTTACATAACAAATGTACACATAATTACACAACAATTTACATATCAAATGTACACAATACACACAATGTAGAATACACATACACTAGATACGGGTATAAATATATATAAACACTAATTGAATTGGGAGAATATATTGACAGAGTGATGATTAATAAAGTGCAGTGCTGATTGTTGATCGTGAGAGATCATGTGTTCAAAAGTCTTATTGCTTGTGGGAAGAAGCTGTCATGTAGTCGGGTGGTGCGGGTCCTGATGCTGCGATACCGCCTGCCTGATGGAAGCAGTGAAAGCAGCCCATGACTCGGGTGACTGGAGTCTCTGATGATCCTCCGAGCTTTATTCACACACCGTCTGTTATATATATCCTGGAGGGAGGGAAGCTCACTTCCGATGATGTTTCGCACCACCCTTTGCAGGTCTTTGCGGTTGTGGGCGGTGCTATTGCCGTACCAGGCGGTGATGCAGCCAGTCAGGATGCTCTCTACAGTGCTGGTGTAGAACCGTGTGAGGATGTGGTGGTTCATTCCGAACTTCCTCAGCCGTCTCAGGAAGAAGAGGCGCTGGTGAGCCTTCTTCACAACAGCCTCAGTGTGGACGGACCATGTGAGTTCCTCAGTAATGTGAACACCGAGGAACTTGAAGCTGCTGACTCTCTCCACCGGTGCTCCATTAATGGTGATGGGGCTGTGCTCTCTGTCTTTCTTCCTGAAGTCCACCACAAGCTCCTTGGTTTTACTGACGTTGAGGAAGAGGTTGTGCTCCTGACACCAGCGTGTCAGAGTGTGCACCTCCTCTCTGTAGGCTGTTTCATCATTGTCAGTGATCAGACCTACAACCGTTGTATCGTCAGCAAACTTAATGATGGCATTGGAGCTATGTGTTGCCACACAGTCATGTGTGTAAAGGGAATACAGGAGTGGGCTGAGAACACAGCCCTGCGGGGCTCCAGTGTTGAGGGTCAGTGATGAGGAGATGTTGCTGCCCATTCTAACCACCTGACGTCTGCCTGACAGGAAATCCAGGATCCAGCTGCACAGCGAGCTGTTTGAGCCCAGAGCCCGGAGTTTCTCATCAAGCTTGGAGGGCACTATGGTGTTGAATGCTGAGCTGTAGTCTACAAACAGCATTCTCACATATGTGTTCCTTTTTTCCAGGTGGGAAAGAGCAGTGTGTATTGTAGATGCAATGGCATCATCAGTGGAGCGGTTGTTGCGGTAGGCAAACTGCAATGGGTCCAAAGAGGTGGGCAGAACAGAGCAGATGTGATCTCTGATCAACCTCTCAAAGCATTTGCTGATGATGGGGTGAGGGCAACAGGACGCCAGTCATTTAAGCAAGTGATTTTGGCTTGCTTCGGTACAGGCACAATGGTTGATGTTTTGAAGCATGTGGGGACTACAGACAGGGATAGGGACAAGTTGAAAATGTCCGTAAAAACACCAGCCAGTTGGTTCGCGCATGCTCTGATGACGCGGCCCGGAATGCCGTCTGGACCCACGGCTTTACGGATGTTCACCCATCGAAAGGATCGGGTTACATCCGCAACAGAGACGGAGAGTGAACCATCATCTGTAGTATCGGCCGTGAGTGCTCTCTCCGCGAGGGCGGTGTTTTTGTCCTCGAAACGAGCATAAAATGTATTAAGCTCGTCCGGGAGAGAGGCAGCGGTGTTCATGGCGGAGTTTTTATTCCGTTTATAGTCCGTGATGGTGTTAATTCCCTGCCACATACTTCTGGAGTCAGTGGTGTTAAACTGTTCTTCAATTTTGTGCCTGTACTGGCGTTTGGCTGCACGGATGGAGTTACGGAGGGCATAACTGGCTTGTTTACGCTCCTCCGCGTTCCCGGAATTAAAAGCGGTGGTCCGCGCAGTAAGTGCCGCGTGAACATCGCCGTTAACCCATGGTTTCTGGTTGGGGTAGATCCGTATATTTTTTGTCGGAACAACGTCCTCTACGCACTTTCTGATGAAACACGTTACGCTATCAGCGTAAACCTCGATGTCGTCATCGGAGGCAGACCGGAACATCTCCCAGTCCGCGTGATCAAAACAGTCCTGTAGCGCAGAGTCTGATTGGTCCGACCAGCACTGGATCATTCTGAGGGCGGGTGATTCCCGTTTCAGTTTCTGCCTGTAAGCGGGCAGAAGCAGAACGGAAGAGTGGTCGGATTTGCCAAATGGTGGGCGGGGGAGGGATTTGTAGCCATCCCGGAAAGGAGAATAGCAATGATCCAAAACCCGGTCCCCTCGTGTGTTAAAGCTGATGTGTTGGTGGTATTTTGGTGCTATTGTTTTAAAGTTGGCTTTGTTGAAGTCCCCGGCAACAATGAACGCAGCCTCAGGGTGCGCGGTTTCCTGCTGACTTATACTGCCATACAGTTCCCTAAGTGCCCGGTCTGTGTCGGCTTGTGGGGGGATGTACACAGCAGTGATAATGACCGCTGTGAATTCCCTCGGTAGCCAGAATGGTCGACACAGAAGCATGAGAAATTCCAGATCAGGAGAGCAGAAAGACCTGATAAAATGTATATTCCTCTGATCATCAATGTGGTAAATCAAGCTTGAATTTCTCTGATGGTAAATAAAAATGATTATTACGGAATTTAAGTATGAGTTGGGGGCTGGGGGGGCTAATTTACCGTGAAATAGACAGTCCTACTTTTTATACATTGTAAAGGGATTTAGACGGGCAAGGAGGCGGTGAGAACCGGCTTGGCAATGTAAATACTATTTTAATGAAAAACTTAAACAAAAGATACAAACACACACATGACGGACATGCCCGTAAACGATCTCTCTCTCCCGCATCATCTTCTGCAGTTGGCCTTTATCCCTCTCGGAGGCTTGATTAGCCTGAGAGGGACCAGGTGTGTAGAATCACCATCCTGCCCCGCTCTCCGCCCTGCCACATTCCTCCCTCGTTCTATCAGGCTGGGGTGCCCTTGGCATGACATAACCCCCCCCCCCCCCCCTTCCCTGTGGAGGGGCGCGCCTTCATCCCCATCTACCTGGATGAGGGAGGGGACAAGGGGGGGTGGGGGGGGGGGTACAGGTACTTCCTGTAACAGTGTAGTACCCCCCCAAAAAACACTGTAAAATTTAAAAGAGAGGGAAAAGGCCAACGAGGCAGTGAGAGAGAGAGATGAAAAAAAAAACCTTACTCGCCGGTTCTCTGATACACCGCATGGTCCTCGATTACTCCTCCACCCTCTCAGGCAGACGACAGCCGCTCCTCCCCGGGCGGACCGGAGTCAGGCCCACGATCCCCGTCAGACAGAACGCCCCTCCACGTTCCCGGCAACTTGTGGGGACACTCCTCCGCCCCTGGCAGTGGCCCTACCACTTCCCTCCTCCCCTCACAGACGCAGTCTTCTTTCGACCCATCCGCGTTTCTGGGAGATGGCAGGGCTCTCCTCTGCCCCTGGCCGCGGCTTCATCACTCCAGGCGATCCTGGAGTCCAGTCCCCACTCGCCTCGCGGACGGCGGCCATTCACCACGTCCGGCCAGTCGGGCTACTCCATGCCCCGGGTGGACGGCAGTGTCGAGGACTCCGCGACGGTCTTCCCTCCTCCTTCCTGGATTTTGGCACCAGTGTAAAGCGGGTTAAGGGGCAAGGAGGAGGCGAGAACCGGCTTGACAATATAAATAATAGTTTCATGGGAAACTTAAACAAAAGACACAAACACACAAATGACGGACATAACCGTAAACGATCTCTCTCTCTCGCACCATCCTCCACAGTCAGCCTTTATCCCTCTCTGCCCTGCTACATACATTTATTATAGTGCAGAGTTTAAAATGTCTGGCTAGAGGACATCCTAAAATAGTCAATATCTGGCAAATGTAACAATTCATCACCTTTATGGTCCATGAATGTTAGTATATTTTTTTTTTGCACCAAACAGTCATAGATTAGTCATATAGTATATAATACATTTCCACCCTGTCTCTGGCCCTCTGTCTGAAGGTGTGTGGCCCTTTAAGACTTCCATGTAAAGGCCCCAATTGTGATTGGCTAACATCATGCAGCCCTTCCAATAGAGGCATGCTTACAGTTTTTCGTCCAATAGTCCAATTTTAACTGCCCCATCTTTCAATAACAGTTCTTTTGTAAAACCTGAATCACATTGTGAGTGTTTCACAAGCAATCCACGCTGAAATGTTCTGAAAACTCAAATGTAATACAATCCATGCTGATGTTGGGTGCTTCAACCGGCTTCAACAGGCCAAAGCAGAGACGCTGGTCTTCACATCTCACATCTTCCGTGTTTGTTTACACACAGGACTGAATGTGTTTCTCCCAATCAGTGGCAGCAGCAGAATGAGATGCGGCACACATCGCCGGAAACACTTCAAAACGATCAAAGATGTTTACATGTTTACAAAAGACCAACAATTATAAATAGCAAAGATGGGTGCAAAAATGGTCCAGGATGCCTTCAAAACAGCTCAACAGCAAGACAGCGCAGCTGAATGAAACACAACAGAGTTATAACTTTTAAAAGCGGCACACGATGTATGATAACGGTCAAAGCCGTTCATCTAGTGTCAGTTTATGTAGAAAAAACATTTAAATCCAGACAGGCACATGAATGTGTTTTGCGTACGTCCACTTTGGTGGAGATGAATCTCCCACAACAGGCCATCTCTTTCCTCTTCACCTGTGGGACTGACTGAGCACCAGTGGGCGGGACCAAGGGTGCAATAACGAAAAATAGAAGTCATTTTTGCAGCTTGGTTTAATTAAATGCTAGTTTTATATCGAGGAAGTTTTCAGTTCTGAAACTTACAGAATGTTTTAATATTTTCACTGTGTTTTGACCTCTTATATGTCAAAAGATCAAGAAAAATGTGATTCCTCATGTCATGACCCCTTTAAAGCTAATAATTTATCATATATATATATCTATATGAAATGATCCTGTAGGGAAGCAAAGATCCCCTAACAGAGGAATCACCCAGTTATAGGGCATCAGTTGTCTGGTTTTATATACATGACTGAAATCCTGTTTGTGTTTGTTGCAGAGGGTCTGAAGCAGTTTGGACTGACTACAAACACAGCATTTAAAGGCTGCATGAGAAATGTGAAGATCACTAAAGCTGGGAAGGTTCTGGATGTTCAAATGAACAAAGCCCTGGAGCTCAGAGGAGTTCAACCTCTTACCTGTCCCGCTAACTAAACACACACACACACACACACACACACACTCAGTCACATCTCTAACCAAATACAAAAACAATCTCACCTGATTCATTTCCCTGGTATGCAAAGTGAATCAGTAAATTAATCAAAGATATTATTATTATTATTATTATTATTATTATTATGAAAAAAAAAAAAGTAATTCTACATGGCAAAGAACAGAAGCGTTCAGTAAACTAACTGTATGTCTAGCTATACCACTTAAAGCCAGATCACTCAATGGAAACAAACATCTAAACATACCAAAGACTGTATGATTCAGCTTAATGAAAACCAAATCTAACAATCCTATTAATATAGGTTACAATTAGAACCAACAAGGCTTTTATAACAATGTGAAGTTCTACAAAAACATCATATTCTCTATCGACAATGTAGTGTGTTAAAGAACCTAGAAACTAGTAAACTGATCCAAAAAATAAATATCAACTCTAGAACCCTCTACAGCCTACCATGGTTCTTATGAGTAAGAAGAAGCTTCTTTGCCGAACCATAGAAGAACCTTTATTTTAAATGCGAAAGACTTTGAGGAATCAGAAACAAATATAGAACACACATTCATAGTCACTAACTCGATGAACTAAGGCTACGTTCACAATGCAAGCCACCGAATGCGCAAATCTGTGAGGTTGTTCGTATGAAATTTGAAATGTGGCTCTGATCTTAAAGAGCTCTAAAAAAGAACTAAAAAAAAATCTACCCTGGCATGTACACCATAACATAATATCATTTAATGTGATTTCATATCTTATTATATCAAATTGGAAGAACTTTGAACTTCTGGTCTTAAATCAGTGCATGAACATTTGAACGTGCAACTGTCAACAATAATTGAGACCTAGTGTATATCAATATATATTTAAAATATATGTTTGCACCTTTCTCTGTAATATTTCATATATTGCAATTCATGAATTGATTCAAGGGTAAAATCAAGTGTGCAATCATGACAAATGTTGAGTTAGTTTGGAATAAAAATCACATCAATTCCACCCCGAAGCCACAACAACATTAAAATCAGATCAGATATGAATATAATAAGACATATTAATGTGCCCCAGATCGGATTTGAAAAAGTCATATTCAACAGTGGTGTAAACGCAGAAGAAAGGTGTTAAAGATGAAGTTACACTTGATTAACCTCACACCCTGTTGCCACAGGACAGAAGTACACTACACATTCTCTGACTGTGTTCCCTTTGAAGTCCCCGTGTGTAATTTTGGCATGGAGTGATTACATGTAGTGTGCAATGAACAGTATTTCAAAATAAAGAAATATCCTCTCTGATGCATTTGTGTAACAGTATTTTTCCTTTATACGACATTTTGGGGTCGAAAATGTTTTGTTTGTTACAAAAGGTCAGCACCTGTACAATGAACAGGATCTTTTTTTATTTCCTGGAAATAAAGGCTTTTTTGGAGTTGAGACTTTGAGGTATTTGCTTGATTTTCGAAACAAACCTTCCCTGAGAAATATTAACTGGAATAGTAAGTTTGACAACTAGCCATAGTCAGCAGAGCGTGGTTTCCTGTTCAACAGATTGAAAGCAGAAGTACAAAGATGTCTTTTAGTCCCCATAGGTCTGACAGATGAGTTCATGATAGATCCTTACATCTTTGCCATTCAGGGAGGTCATTCAATGTTGCTCAACAATAAAAATTAAAGAGAGAAGCATTGTTTCCTCATCACCACAGTCGGCTGTACACACGCTGTAGACGTTCACTCAAGAGGAGCAGTCATGGTCATCAGAAGTGTACTGCACAGAGCCGCTCATGTAGGAATCACACTACTGAGGGACCGACAGAAGAAATGCTCTCGAATCTGGAGAACGATTCACCACTGCTCAGCTTTAGTTTACAGAGAACACTCACATGACTTTGACACTGTGAGGTATGAACATTTCATTTTCTTTATATTACTTCATATTAGGGTGTTTCTTCAACTTCAGTGAATATTGAGCACAGCAGAGGAATGCTTCATTTGTCACATATATTTGTGATGTAAATGCTACACATGTACATGTATTTATATATAGAATGAACTAATAACAGTCTAAAACTGCAGCACAACAAGGTTGAACGAATGGACAACCCA
This sequence comes from Moxostoma hubbsi, assembly GCA_032164185.1. Lineage (NCBI taxonomy): Eukaryota > Metazoa > Chordata > Actinopteri > Cypriniformes > Catostomidae > Moxostoma > Moxostoma hubbsi. Next base: position 2,154,888 of record JAVLUX010000031.1, on the reverse strand, counting down.
GAGTTGCTCTTTCAGATCTCAGGAGACAGACTCACTGAAGAACGTTTCTCCAGAATGAACTCAAACTGATAGAAATTTAACAAAGATAAAAGTGGAGCTCTTATTGTGAGTCATTAAAGCAAGTCAAATAAGCTCAGAAACAAAGGTTTTGAAATGAGTGTCATGTGTTGATGTGGTGCTCATTGTGAAACACTGTCATGTGTTTGTAGGATGGAGCAGGTGTTGTTGCCTCCAGTGGGAAATGGCAGTGTGAGGGTGCAAATGCTGGCAGCACCCGTCAATCCTGCAGACATCAACATGATCCAGGGTGAAACACATAATGCACTGGCTTTTCATATTCTTCCACAGTCCAGTGCTACTTAAAGAAATAGTTCACCCAAAATGGAAAAATCTTTAATTTACTAAACCTTTCTGACTATCTTTCTTCCAAGTGTAGATGGTCCTGTTTGACTCGCTCCGAGCGGGATTCGAACCCGGTATGGGCGCGCTAACACGGAGGCTAAAGGCAACAGACCTTAGCATCAGTTGCTAGTGCAAACCTGGCATGGGCACACTAACAAGGATGCTAAAGGCTACAGCCCGTAGCATCAGTTGCTTAGCATCAGTCGCTAGTGCAAACCCAGCATGGGTGCTCTAACAATGAGGCTAAAGGCTACAGCCCTTAACATCAGTCGCTAGTGCAAACCCAGCATGGGTGCTCTAACAAAGAGTCTAAAGGCTACAGCTCGTAGCATAAGTTGCTTAGCATTAGTCGCTAGTGCAAACCCAGCATGGGTGCTCTAACAATGAGGCTAAAGGCTACAGCCCTTAGCATCAGTCGCTAGTGCAAACCCAGCATGGGCGCTCTAACAAGGAGTCTAAAGGCTATAGCTCGTAGCATAAGTTGCTTAGCATTAGTCGCTAGTGCATACCCAGCATGGGCGTGCTAAAAAGGAGGCTAAAGGCTACAGCCTGTACCATCAGTTGCTTAGCATCAGTCACTAGTGAAAATCCTGCATGGGCGCACTAACAAGAAAGCTAAAGGCTACAGCCCTTAGGATCAGTCGCAGGTGCAAACACGTCATGGGCGCGCTAACTAGGGGGCTAAAGTCTACAGCCCGTAGCATCAGTTGCTTAGCATTAGTCGCTAGTGCATACCCAGCATGGGCGTGCTAATAAAGAGGCTAAAGGCTACAGCCAGTAACATCAGTTGCTTAGCATTAGTTGCTAGTGCAAATCCTGCCTGGGTGCACTAACAAGAAGGCTAAAGGCTACAGGCCGTAGAATCAGTTGCTTAGCATCAGTTGCTAGTGCAAACCCGGCATGGGCGCACTACCAAGGAGGCTAAAGGCAACAGCTATCACGTACCAGCTGGTTTCTGTTACACTCACCCACCTAAACCTCACTCCCATCCGGGTCACGGCACCACTGTCTTGCTCGATGTGCTCTAAGTGGGATTCGAACCAGCATCAGCCGGCATGGGAGGCAGGTGCGTTAACGTGGAGGCTAAAGGCTTCAGCACTTAGCGTCAGTCGTTTGTGCACCTCTTGAGGCCTGGGGAGTGAGGCTTACACACACCACACAGCTATCACATACCAGCTAGTTCCTGTAACACAAGGAACACACATTTAAAAAAAATATCCAAATAATTGTTTTCCATATAATACAAAGCGAATGGAAAAATGACAACCAAAAAAACAACATAAAACATCATAAAAGTAGTCCATAAGACTGGTGCACTATATTCCAAGTCTTCTAAAAACCCTAAAATAGCTTTGAATAACAGGCCAACATTGAACGTGTTATTCACTGAGAATAGAGCACAGCAGTCAGGTTCTGGAAGTAAAAATCCCATTAATTTATTCCATAGACTAATTAATTTTCTACTCTAACTTATAAACATTTAAAGACAGACCTACTGTGAGCTACGAGGTTCTTCATCAATGGTATATGCTTCTGTTGAAGCCATCCGTCTGCGTTATTTCAACTTCATTGTTTGAAAATCACAAATTCCTGGTGTACAACTACATTACCCATGGTACAGCAGAGAAAGATCCACCAATCAGAGAACCATGGCCAATAAAGCTCACGATATACTACAGGAAGCGATGGCCCACTCAGAATGATGCAAACGAGTTGGTTTCTCGTCATTCTCAAATTACGTTGTTTATATTGGTATATTTCCCATAAACTATATTGTTTCTATACTTGTAATGAGCAACCTAAAATCAATAGTTTTAGATATTTCCTTGATTGTATATACGATTATTTCATTCGCAGTGCTTCATGGGATTGTAGCTCATGCCCTCATGAAAGTCGTTAGTACACAGTCTAGTCCCTTTGTCTTTTTGTCTGATTTTCAAAGACTTTTTTGCCTTAAAGCAAAGTGTGTAATGTCGTGATTCACCTCAGAGCTGGTTGGTTTGTTTCATGCTTTACAACTCTTTAATGGAGGATTTGTTTGGATAATTCTATGGAAGAAATGAATGGGAAAAATACTTCCGGAACAAACGCAGCTGAAAAAGTGGGCGGGCACTGTTGCGCTTTATTTTGGGTGAACTATTCCTTTAAATCACTTACATTACTACAGTACATACATATACTAGAACAAACTCTGAAATTCTATTCTATTGAGTATCCTGTTGTACTCTGTTTGGCTCAGTTCTGTTCTTTTTTATTCTTTTCTACATTATTCTACTCCATTCTTTTTCACTTTGTTCACTATATGATTCTATTCTATTGTGTTCTATTCAACCATGTTCTATTGTGTTTGGTTCTATTCTGTTCTAATCTCTTCTACTCTGTTCCGCTCTATTCTTTTTTTCTACATTATTCTACTCCATTCAATTATACTTTGTTTTCTATAATTTTGTGTTCTGTTCTATCCTGTTCTACTCTGTTCAGTTCTATTTTACCCCCCCCCACTCCATTCTATTGAGTCCTATTCTGTCCTGTTCTACTGTTTAGATCTATTTCTACTCTGTTCGATATTCTGTTGTATTCTACTCTGTTGAGTGAATGAGGCTGAATGTGGTGAATTAACTACTGTTGCTCGTGTATTTACAGGTACATACCCGATCTTGTGTCCCCTCCCTGCAGTGGGCGGGAATGAGGGTGTGGCAGAGGTGGTAGAGGTGGGCAGTGATGTAACAGCGCTGAGGCCTGGTGATTGGGTCCTGCCCATAGATGCTTGCTTTGGTAAGAACAAGGAGAAACATGAAACGGTGCTCGTAACCAATTTACTTCTGTAATATTTGGCGTATTTTCAAGTGAAACGAGATTTTCAATGAGAATAATTGTAGGACATTTCTTCATTATTGTCAGTTGTGAATTGGCTGGATCTTGACAAGTTGTCAGGTGGTTGGAGGGGAGGGGTTGAAATATTAGAGGGCTTGGTGATGTCAGCCTTTAAAATAATGTGCACAGAAATGTTCAGAATTAGAGAAAGAATGTATTAAAAATGTAAATAGGAAAAGGTAAATAAAACGTTATTCTTTAGCTGTTAGTTATACATGAGTCAGATAATGGTCAAAGTAAAACCATCTATAAGATTACGAGGTAAAGACACATCTTCATCATTACATCATTTCATTATAGTGACATCATATCAAATTGTTCAATGACTAAACCAGTTTGTTTTAATACATATACAGCAAAGTTCTAATAGGTTTGTTTGTTGGTTTGTTTGTTTGTCAGGTACATGGAGGACAGGTGCAGTGTGTGAAGAGGATGATCTGATCTCTGTATCTAAAGACATCTCTCTGCTGGAGGCCGCCACAGTTTTCGTGAACCCCTGCACCGCGTACAGAATGCTGCACGACTTTCAAACACTCACCCCTGGTAAGAATAATCACACATGTTTTATTTTATTTCACAGTTTCTATTTTTATTACAATATATTTTTTGCAAACAACATTAAGCCAACAATGATCATTCATTGCTCACGAAAACAAAATGAACACATTTCTATTATCTGAAACAAAAAATCAGAACAAACATAATCGGAAAGACTGAAAATAAACAAATACATTTCAGTTTTAGTTTTTGACAGATATAATATATATAACAAAAATTGAAACCTTTAAAACCCTTGTACATGAAACATGAAAACGCCTCTGGATATTGATAACACTAGCCGTGAGAATATAATGCTGTTAAATGATCAGTTAATGAATTAACTTGGGCAGCTTTAAAATACTCAAAATGAAACTAAAATGAAAGCTAATCATGCTGAATCACTAAAAGCAACAGTTACAGACTGAAAAATAAGGAAGCAAAAGTCAATTAAAAACTATAGCAAGTCATCTCTTTTATTTGTAGGCTGTACAGTGATTCAGAACGCCTCTAACAGTGCAGTTGGACAGGCCGTGATTCAGATCGCTGCAGCAATGGGCCTGAAAACAATCAACATCATCAGAGACAGGTATATAACACCTTTATAAAGCTTTATAACACATGCAATATGCACCAGGAGTAATGCACAGCACAGATAAACATCACAGTGTTATAAGCTGTGCATGTCTACTCCATTTAGGACACATAATGCAATACTGTTATACACAGAAACTAATGCTCCCATAATCCCTTCATAATGTTGTTATAGTCTTTACACTAATACAGATCTATTCACATAGCTTTATAGTTAAATCCATAGTGCCATCTTATTGAATTATTATTGGGCATTTAAAACGAGCAATAAATCCATATCAAAATATATTTGGTTGATATTTAAGTAATATATATATATATATATATGTTTAACGTGGAGTAATTATCTCAAAAACCATCCCATAGTGTCTTGTTTAAACTGATTTCTCAAATAGTTTATTGTTAAATTGTTAAGGCCAAACTGTGCAGAGCTGATTGAGGAGCTTCGGTCACTGGGAGCTGATTATGTCATCACTGAAGAGGAAGTGATGTCATCAGGGCTTTGCCAGATCTTTGAGGTGGGGGATTCTGCTCTTTGGCAAACCACATCACAGTGAATGTGCCAGTACTCACAGCAGTAATCAATGAAACTCTCAGAGCATGAATCTCTTTTTGTTTCACAGGAAGTCCCTAAACCTAAACTGGGTTTGAACTGTGTAGGTGGCTTGAGTGGAGGACTAGTGTTGTCTAATCTTGAGTAGGTTTCATATTCTAAAAGGAATATTTCACCCAAAAATGAACACTTCTGTAATGATTTACAGTACTCGAGCCGTATGACTTTTTCTTCCCTGTACAATAAAAAAGCAAAATGTGTAATTCAAGTAGTCAATGTGACTCGTGTGCTATATACTGTGGCAAGAAAAAGTTTGCGAACCCTCTGGAATGATCTGCATTTATGTATAAATTTGTCTTAAAATCTGGTTTAATCTTCATATAAGTTACAATAATGAACAAACACAATCTGTTTGAACTAACAACACACATTATTCTATTTGCTCTTGCCATATTCAATACATCATTCAAACATTTACAATGTAGGGTGGAAAAAGTATAGAAAAAGTAGGCTAATTGCATCAACAAAAGCTAATTAGAGTCAGGAGTTTGCAAACTTGGCATCCAATTAATGAAACAAGATTGGAGGTGTGGGCTAAAGCTACTTTTACTTATAAAAAGCACTCAAACTTTTTGAGCTTGCTATTCACAAAAAACATCTGCTGTTGTGGACCGTGCCTCACAAAAAAGAGATCCCAGAAGACCCACGATCAAGAATTGTTGCTTTGCATAAAGCTGGAAAGGGTCACAAAGTTATCTCATAGGGCTTAGATATTCATCTGTCCACAGTTAAACAAATTGGCTATAAATAGAGACGATTTAGTACTGTGGGTATTCTCTCTAGAAGTGGTCGTCCAGTTAAGATAACTCAAAGGGCAAACCACAGAATATTCAATGAGGTATAAAAGAACACTAGAGTCCAGACTTGAAGGAATCATTGGAACTGGTTAACATCTGTTCATGAGTCTACTATACAGAAAACATTAAACAGGTATGGTGTTCATGGCAGGACACTACGACGGAAGATGCTGCTTTCCGACAAAAACATTTCTGTGCACCTGAAGTTTGCCAGAGACCCCCTTGACTGATGAAACTAAGGTTTCATTGTTTGGGGAGTTCCATACGACAGCTTGTTGAAGCCACTGCGGCAGTTTTATAATGTAATAAATTACTGGTGGTTTAGATTCCACAGCCAAAACACTGAAAACACAAACTTCATGTTTGCTAGTATTCAGTGGCAGATGTCTCATGTCTGTCACAGTGCTGGAAGTTAATATTACTATTATTTGGTAACATTTTACAATAATGTTCCATTTGCTAACAATGAACAAAATTTTACAGCATTTACTTATCTTTGTTTATGTTAGTTCCAACATATAGAATTTTTTTTTTTAATCAAACGTAGCATAAATTAATACTGAAATATAGCGCACAAGTCATATGGACTACTTTTATGTATGGAAAAGTGCAGCGTGAGCATTCTTCTAAACTTCTTTTGTGTTTTATGGTAGAAAGTTGTCATACGGTCTGGAAATGACTTGATGTTGAGTAAATGATGAGTTTTCATTTTCGGGTGACCTATTTCTTTGACCTTACTGTTTTGTTTATCTATCCACAATTCAAAATCATTTCGACCAATAAGAGTGTGTTGATCGCTGTCCTCTCCTGCCATCAGTTATGGAGGCACAATGGTGACATACGGAGGCATGGCCAAAAGACCCCTGCAGATTCCTGCTGTGAGATTATTAGGACTTTCATATACATGCTAATATTTCTGCCTTAACAAAAAAAAAATCCTACATTTAAATTTCCTCTCATGCAGAAATCCTTTATATTCCAAAATGTCACTCTAAAAGGCTTCTGGCTGACCCAGTGGAAGAGAAACCACAGGAACGGTAAACCAACAAACCAAATATTAAGAGTTATTGTGCCCTACAAAGCCAAAACACAGTAACTACGCCTAAAACTACACTGAAACTGAAACTGAGAAAACTGGCTTCATAGTTTCAGTTTCAGGACAGATCGCAGTCTAAGAGACACGATTTCATTCATAACTCACAAAATAGTTTCTGCGTTTTGCCTTTGCAGGATTGTCATATTGTAAGTTATATAAAGCAGATATTAGCAGAGAATTTAGATTAAACATCATTGTGTTGATATTACAACCTGCAGATAAAGCTCAGCTGAAGATGATGTTACATTCAGTGTGTGATCTCATGAGAGCGGGACATCTCTCTGCACCACAATACATCCAGACACCATTTCACCAGTACACACACGCATTACAAGCTACTGTGCGGTCACACACCCGCAAACATGTACTTATCATGTAGAATGAAAAACATAGGATGGCTTTCACTAGGACTGGGTAAAAATGTTGATTTTCATATGCATCGCAATCTTCATTTGAAGGATCTGGATATTGATTCTGAAAATCCTAAGATTGATCTTTCACTCGGTGCTGTTTTACGCTGTTCTTTACAGTCAATTATTGATCAATCACGCATCACACATTGCACATAGCCATTCCACTCCACTCTCATTAACATGCGCTCAACCAAAATGTCTGTGAGACGCTTACTGAACTGTCACTATTCTTAGAGATGTTTTAGCACATTTTACAAATGAATGCAATACTTGTAAATAGTACAAGTATGCATGTAAACAATAAACTTGTAACAATATATATACACACACACACAAATTCATTTTCAAGATATCATAATTCTTTGTGAAATACATGGTACTAGAAATGTTTTTAGCTAACATAATAAAAAACTGATCAATTAAAATGTGTAATTAATATATTTTTGGAATGTACCAGGTTAGAAGGTCCCCTGTATAACTAACAGCATTAGCTGAGTGAGAACTTCTTTTATGTGTAAGCAAAATGTACACTGAGACCCGAGTGTGACTGCTGGGTGCATTTTCCATTTTGATTTGTAACTAGTAGCACTAAATAAACATGCAAAAAAACTAATTCTAGAGCAAGTTAAAAGTTAAAATAATATTAAAGAAAGAAAGAAACTTTATTGTCATTGTAGTTATACAACGAAATTATTAAATTATAGAAAGATAGTTTATGATGTTTCCAGGAGTGTTGATTATTCATGTTTTTGAGACATTACAGACATTACATCATAAATGATCATAATTAATTCTGATTCACAGTAATGTCCAGCATCATCCAATCACTGTCAACCATGTTCAAATAAAATGATCCATTATAAATGGTGAATCTATGTATTGATGATCATTGTCCCATGTGTGTCAAACATGTTGATCCAGACATCATCTGCAGCCTGAAACTGAACTTTTGATCAGATTTTAGGAGTGAACGCACTTAACTGCATAGAGAGATATAGGATGCTCCCTTGCTCCCTATTTAGTGAATGACTTAACCTCCAGGGTGCTGTCTGTCTGCACTGGTCTCAGAACAGTTATAGGAGAGCTATAGGATGCTCCCTTGCTCCCTATTTAGTGAATGACTTAACCTCCAGTGTGCTGTCTGTCTGCACTGGTCTCAGAACAGTTGTAGGAGAGCTATAGGATGCTCCCTTGCTCCCTATTTAGTGAATGACTTAACCTCCAGGGTGCTGTCTGTCTGCACTGGTCTCAGAACAGTTATAGGAGAGATATAGGATGCTCCCTATTTAGTGCATGACTTAACCTCCAGTGTGCTGTCTGTCTGCACTGGTCTCAGAACAGTTTGAAATGCACCTTATTTTCATCCTAACTCCATATAAAGCCTCTGAAAGAAACATATTTCAGTTTTTGAATGAACTCATTTACTCTCAATGTAACAGTGCACAGTAAATATAGGAATGCATTTATTAATGTTAATAAATATGAATCGTATCGCACAGAAATAAAATAAAATATAACAAATGTATATTAAAATGAAGGGAAATAATCCACAGATGTGTTAAGTTATTTTAAATAACTAACATGTTTTTTTTTCTACTATTGTGGAAATGTGGTGCCAGTGTACAGATATGTGGACATCATGTTTATCAGCGCTCTGATGCATATAAACCAACAAACTCTTTTTTTAAAGAGGCAAATCAAATGAAACTAGTGAGTAGTCTATCCAACCAAACAGGTTTCAATGAAAAAAATGTAAAGAGATTTCTTCACCCCAGTAGAGTCGGAGCGGCTGTTCTGTCGGACAACATCTCCAAGACGCTACACACCATATGACTAGTAAGTCAAAGTCCAAATCACAGTATTTGCTGTCCCAACTTAATTGATATAAGTACCAATGTAGAACATTATATAGAAACTGTGTCTGTTCCTCGTTTAGTAAAGCCAAACAATACATCTACTGTAGGATCTAGGAAAAATCTAATTGTAATTAAACCAGAAAATCTCAATATCAGTGAACAAAAACAATTTCTAAAGCTAGGTCTTCTAAACATTAGATCGCTCACACCTAAGGCGGTTATTGTAAATGAAATGGTCTCAGATAATAGTTTTGATGTATTTTGCCTTACTGAAACCTGGCTTAAACCAAATGATTATTTCGGTCTAAATGAGTCTACTCCGCCAGGATACTGTTATAAGCATGAGCCCCGTCTGATTGGTCGTGGCGGCGGTGTTGCAACAATCTACAGAGATATTCTTAATGTTACTCAGAAAATAGGTCACAGGTTTAATTCGTTTGAAGTACTTGTGCTAAATGTTACACTCTCAGATGTAAGAAAAAAATCCCTATTATCTCTAGCCTTGGCTACCGTATATAGACCTCCAGGGCCTTACGCTCATTTCCTAAAAGAGTTTGCAGACTTTCTATCAGATCTATTGGTCAATGTCGATAAAGCAATAATTGTTGGAGATTTTAACATACACGTAGATAACACAAATGATGCGTTAGGGGCTGCGTTTACAGATTTGTTAAACTCCTTCGGGGTCACGCAAAACGTCAGTGGTCCCACTCATCGCCTAAATCATACGCTAGATTTAATTATATCATATGGAACCAATCCAACCGATATAGATATTATACCGCAAAATGATGATGTCACTGATCATTACATGGTAACTTGCATACTACGTACCACTGAAATCTGTCATATTGCGCCACGTTATCGTCCAAGCAGAACAATCCTTCCAACCACAATAGATAGATTCTCAAATAGCCTACCTGATCTATCTCAGCTGCTCAGTGAACCCAAACAAACAGATGAACTAGAGGAAATGACTAGCAGTTTGAGCACCATTTTCTCTGGTACATTAGAAATTGTTGCACCAATTAGATTAAAAAAGTTTAGAGAAAAAACTAGAGCACCATGGTACAACAGTGCTACGCATGCTATCAAGAGAGAAACTCGTAACTTGGAGCGTAAATGGAAACAAACTAATTTAGAGGTCTTTAGAATCGCGTGGAAAGACAGTACGTCACGTTACAAAAAGGCTCTAAAAACAGCCAGGGCTGAGCACCTCCGCAAACTAATAGAAAATAACCAAAATAATCCAAGGTTCTTATTTAACACCGTGGCTAGACTAACAAATAAACAGAGATCACCTGAGCAAAATATTCCTTTACAGTTTAGTAGTAATGATTTTATGAATTTCTTCACTGAGAAAATAGAAAACATCAGAAACACAATTGTAAACACAACTGTTAATGTACAATCTTTTATGGTGTCTTATGATTCAGCCTCAATTATCGCCCCTCAAGAACAACTACACCGCTTTACAACTATAGGACAGGAAGAGCTAAATAAACTTATCATTGCATCTAAACCAACAACATGTTTACTAGATCCAATACACACTAAACTACTGAAAGAAGTGTTACCTGTAGTGGAAGAGCCTCTTCTCAATATTATTAACTCGTCTTTATTTTTAGGTCATGTTCCAAGAATATTTAAGCTGGCAGTTATAAAACCTCTCATTAAGAAACCACAATTAGATCCAAATAACCTAGCAAATTACAGACCCATCTCAAATCTTCCATTTATGTCTAAAATATTAGAAAAAGTTGTATCCGCTCAATTGTGCTCTTTCTTGCAAGAAAATGATATCTATGAAAAATTTCAGTCAGGATTCAGACCGCATCATAGCACAGAAACTGCGCTAGTTAAAATTACAAATGATTTACTTTTAGCTTCTGACCAAGGCTGCATCTCAATATTAGTTCTACTCGATCTTAGCGCTGCGTTCGACACTATAGATCATAAAATACTCTTGGATCGACTACAAAACTACACTGGTGTTCAGGGACAGGCATTAAGCTGGTTTAGATCGTACTTATCAGACCGTTACCATTTTGTCTGTTTAAATGGGGAAAAATCGAAGATAACGTCAGTAGACTATGGAGTGCCACAAGGATCTGTGTTAGGCCCTCTATTATTCTCAATATATATGCTGCCACTTGGTAAAATTATAAGAAAACATGGAATTAATTTCCACTGTTATGCTGATGACACTCAAATATATATCTCATCACAACCAGATGAAAACACTAACTGATCTAACTTGACAGAGTGTCTTAAAGATATAAAATGCTGGATGACGCGTAATTTCCTGTTATTAAATTCCGATAAAACGGAGGTATTACTTATTGGTCCAAAAAACTACCCACAAAATCCCTTACAATACAACTTTAATTTAGAAGGATGTCCTGTTACATTATCCACTACAGTAAAAGACCTGGGTGTTATACTAGACCGCAACTTGACTTTCGAAAATCATATTTCATCTGTTACGAGAACAGCCTTTTTCCACCTTAGAAACATTGCTAAGCTACGTAACATGCTATCTATTTCTGATGCAGAAAAGTTAGTTCATGCATTCATGACCTCGAGACTAGATTACTGTAATGCTTTATTAGCTGGTTGCCCTGCATCCTCAACAAACAAGCTACAGTTAGTCCAAAATGCAGCCGCTAGAGTTCTTACTAGGTCAAGAAAATATGATCATATAACACCGATTTTATCATCTCTACACTGGCTACCAATTAAGTTCCGTATCAATTACAAAGTATTACTACTGACCTATAAAGCCCTAAATGGTTTATCTCCTGTGTATTTAACGGATCTTCTATCGCCATACAATCCATCGCGCTCTTTAAGATCACTAAATTCGAGGCTTCTGGTCATACCTAGGATATCTAAGTCCACTAATGGAGGGAGGGCGTTCTCACATTTAGCTCCTAAACTCTGGAATAGCCTTCCCGATATTGTTCGAGGCTCAGACTCGCTGTCCCAGTTTAAAACTAGATTAAAGACGCATCTCTTTAACCAAGCATTCACATAATGCTTACTTTTTATACTACTGCTGAATCAGTTATAATGCATTAATATTATGAACATCAGCTATGCTAATTATTTCCCATCTGCTTTTCTGCTGTTATCTCGGGACGCCAGTCCCGAGGTAAATAGCGTTCGTCAGCTCCAGTTTGTATCCAGCCTCTCACGGAGACTTCAGATGCCCCATCACCATGGACTACGATCTTAAAATGGGATACATAGACTAATTATTGCCAACAAAAGCCTTCATCAGCCAAACAAGGACAATTGCATCTAAGTGAACTTCTGGAATTTAATCAAGGATGGACTTCAAAGACACTGGTCACTAATCTTGCAGTTCAAACACAATCACTGTCTAAATACTGACCCTTAGCACTTAATAAGTTTAATAATTTTTTAAATCATGTTTTTTAACTATAAATAATTCTTATTTACATTATTCATGATGTTAGCCAGAGGGGAACTGGCCCCCACAGTGAGTCTGGTTTCTTCCAAGGTTATTTTTCTCCATTAACCATCATCTTTTGGAGTTTTGTGTTCCTTGCCACAGTCGCCTTCGGCTTGCTCACTGGGGTTATTAATACAATTATTATTTAATTGTTTTTAAACACAATAAAGAATCATATCTTATCTAATTCCACAACAAGGCTCCAAACAAAAAAAATCAATTAAGGAGCCATTGGCTCCTATAGGGGGAAAAACAGGCGCCAAATATTTTCATTATTAACTCCTTCCATTCCCTTACGTCCCGCAGCTCGCATGCAAGAAAAACTGCACGTGCTAACAGTGTAGTCTGTGGAGCATTCTTCGCAATTTTGTGATCACGTGCATTTTTTATGCTTGTTACTGTCACCGTGTTTTCTCACAGTCTCTTTTTTGAAATGGTTAGTTCCTGCAATGAACTCCGTTTTCCCCGCTATTTCTTTTGATATAAACTTTTGTAATGTATTTCGGGAAATGTAATGCAAATTTTAAAATCAAAAGGGAGTAAATTTTTACTGTCGCCAATGGCGACCTTGACAGAAATTACACTCACAAATAAATTTATTTGGTCACAAATGTGACCATTTTTAGTCGCAGTTTGGAGCCCTGCACAAGGATGATGATTTATCGACTTTATAGACATTACATTTTTATCGTCTGTTAATGCTGAACTTCTGTAAAGCTGCTTTGAAACGATGTGTGTTGTGAAAGGCGCTATACAAATAAAATTGACTTGACTTGACTAGAGACAGTTTTGTTGGCTCTGTGTCCGTAGGAGCGCTTCAAGCAAATCAACATCATGTTGTTGTGTCATGTGACTCAGTGTAGCAGAAGTTTAAACCTTAAATGACAGTGTGGAGTCTTGCGAACAGTATTCAGTCAGTTTTTAAACATTTTAATTATGCGTTTCGTAAAGCAAAGCCAAAATACATTATCCATGCATGCAGATGCGGGGACGCACGAGGTTATCACTTAAATTTACCCAATGAATTTGAATTGAATCGAATCAGTATTGAATTGAGAGCTTGTGAAACTGTTTTTTGTTAATTGGGAAATCTGTATCAATACCCAGCTTACTTCTACACTGTGTTTGTATAAACACACGAATGCCGAGCATAAACACTTTATGCTCCAAATGTGATATTTAATAAATAATCATGTAGGCTAGTTGTGTGTTAACATGTCGACACACACACACACACACACAGCTATTCTTCTGAACAACCTATATCTTATAGTTCTTTTATGGCTTCTACACTGCAAAATAATATTCTTAATATATATATATTTATTTATTTATTTATTTATTTGTCTTTTTGTTTGTGTTGTTTTAAGTGTAAAAATCAAAATTTGATAGATTTATATTTAAACAATACAAAATAATTTGCCAATGGGGTAAGAAAAAGAAACTTAACCCAAGATACATTCTCGGACTAGTCTTAATATTTGATTAATATTCAAATGTTGTGGCTGCAAATGTTCTTTATCTTGTTTTCAGGACGTTTCGATATTTTTTACCAGTAAGCAAGACACAAATATTAAGAAAATGTGTTGGACACTCATTTCTCCAAATAAATGTGCTTCTTTGGCATTAACACTGAGAATGCTCAACAAAATACAGTGAACAGACATGAGGAATTAAACATGTATTTACAAAAAACATTTAGTGGTTATTTCTGAAGCATTAAAACATACAACAACAGTCCTTTTCAGCCATATTCACAGTTTACAGCACAAAATAAAAGCAGGACATCAGTAGTAATAATAAAAAATATATAAAATCATGTAGTTGAATCTACTCATTTGAAATGACATCTACATGGTTGTAAATAATAACAATAAGACACACATAGTTTAAGTGCCGAGTGTTCAGAGTTGTTCTGTGTCATGAATCCTGTAAAGACCTAAAATATCATCTATAAATGAAGCTGTACTTGAGAACAAACAGGATCTTCACTATCATGACTCGCTCACAATGAGTAGAAACATTACACGACATAATAAAGTACATCCAGGATCCTTGGAAGCAGCCAAACACTTCTTGTTTTAGACTTGAAGAATTGAAATGTTACTAATTTGAAGCCGAGCTTGCTACAGTATTAAGAGATCAATCAGATGTTTGAGACAGAACATATGAAATGTTGGTGGACCTCAGTACTAGAATTATTCGAGACAATTCAGTCGTTCAATTGAGATATTAAGAGTAACTCTTCAAAACAAGGTTCTATTAGTTATAGACTTAGAGATAAGGCATAAAGTATCATAACCGGACAATGAACTCGATATTTTTACAGCATCTACTGATCATTTATAAACGAATCTTAGTTAATGATAATTTGTAAAAATACAGTTGTTCATTGTATGTTAGTTAATTATGCATTAAAACAACTTTACATTTTTCAAATGTATTAGTAAAGTAAAATGGATTCGTTTATTGTTAGTTTATGTTAACTTATGTTAATGAATAAACCCTTATTGCAAAGTCTTCCCAGATATTGTTACATTATATATATATATATATATATCTCATTTATTTTTGAGTGGTTGAATCCTGAATCTCACAAAACCTATCAAGAACATTTCCAGGTCAGATTCCACACAAAAATAAAAAGGGGGGAAATCATACACATATAAACCATTAAATGTTCACCTGTAAAACACTTATTTTTAGAAGTAATATATTTTTTGTTTTGTATTGTGGCAATATTTGAATAACAATGAATCCATAATGCAAAACATACATTTAATGAGAAATTGTAAAGCATGTATACATTATGCTAGTTATTATAGATATTTGTACACATATTGCCTTAATGCTGATTTCAAAATATAATTTCTTGTTTGTGTTGTTTTCATTTCTTCATTCAAGTAGTGGTGAAATAAAACCAGATTCACTCAGATAATAAAGTTAGTGTTTCATTCTTGTACTAATCAAACAATCATTCCTTCACGAGCAATTAAACATACAAAATTGGATTAATAACTAATTGCCAAACACTATGACCGTTGTTTGGTTTCTACCACAACTAAAACTGCCCTCAACAGTCTAATCGAAAACAACTTGTGAGTAAATGAATGGTTTAGCGTTGTGTCTGCAGACCTGAAGATCAAATATACACATGTAGGCTCTGAATGGTCGTTCAGTAGTAAAGAACTGGTGCTTTCCCTTCAATCGTGAGTTCGTCCTCTTGTTAAGGCGTGATTGGTTGATTGGCATGTTCAGTGTTGAGCAGATTTAATGAGCCACTCTGCAGTGGGGTTGAGCTCCAGTAGAGCTTTGATGTACGTCTCTTCATCCAAACATCTCTCCTCTTCACAAGAACAAACACAAACACACAGGCATCAGCTCACTGCACGTGTCTGGAATTATCGTTACACTCATTAAATACTCACTTATGTTCCCTCCCATCTCATACAGACACAGATCTTCTCTCTTCACAGACAGAGACCTGGAACACACCAATGACAGTACACATGAAATACTTTTATGAAGATGACATTGCTATACTACACCTAAAACTATTTTAACTTCGTGCGATGACGTAATTTGGCTTCGCTACACATAATTACATGAATAAAAATGTAATACTGTTCACAAGACTCTAGACTGTCATTTGAAGTGTTAAACTTCAGGCACACTGAGTCACGTGACACAACAGCATGCCGTCGGTTTCCTTGAAACGCTTCTACGGACGCTCTGGTTATCTCGAGGTTTTTTCATTGAAACCCGTTTGGTTGTAAAGAGTAGAGTCTCTACTTTCTTTTGAAATGCCGCTTTAAAAAAAATCTGTTCATTTTACGCATCAGTGTCCTGATAAACATGATGTCCACATGTGTGGAAATTGGCTCAGAAGTACAGTGATGTGAAAAAGTATTTACCCCTTCCTGATTTATTCTGTTTTTGTGATTTTTTTTTTTTTTTTTTACTAAATTGTTTTAGATCTTCAAATAAGATATAACAAAGCAAACGCAACTTGAGTAAACACAAAATACAGTTTTCAAATATATTTCCACTGGCAGCCAAAAGTTTGGAAGTCTGGCAAAATTCAGACGAGCCTGTTAATGTTTCACCGCGCCACTCTTCCACAGATGGCATTTTTGAGGATCATCAATGTGTGTTTTTGGCAACATTCAGATGAGCCTTAATTTCTTCTGGGTTTGCAGTGGTTTTCACCTCGCCACTCTTCCATGGATGGCATTTTTGGCCAGTGTCTTTCTGATAGTGGAGTCATGAACAGTGACCTTTATTGATGTGAGAGAGGCCTGCAGTTTCTTGGATGTTGACCTTGGCTTTTTTTAGACTTCCTGGATGAGTTGTCGCTGTGCTCTTGGAGGAATTTTGAAAGGTCGGCCACTTCTGGGAAGGTTCGCTTCTGTTCCAAGTTTTTTTCCATTTGGAGGTAATGGTTCTCACTGTGGACCTTTGGAGTCCCAGAACCTTTTAAATAGCTTTGTAACCCTTCCCAGAGTGAAGAATTTCAGTCACCTTTTTCCTTATAATTTCTGGAATTTCTTTCGATCTTGGCATAGTGTGGTACTGAGTGAGACCTTTTAGACAACTTCATGCTGCTGAAAAAGTTCTATTTAGTTGTTGATTTGATTGAACAGGTCTGTCAGTAATCAGGCCTGGATTTGTCTAGTCCAGCTGAACCACATTATGAATGCAGTTTCATAGATTTGGGGATTTATTAACTAAGGGGGCAAATCATTTTTCACACAGGCTCAGTTGGTATTGGATAACTTTTTTGCTTCAATAAATAACATTCTCATTTAAAACCAGTTTTTTGTGTTTATGTTTTGCCTTTGTCTTGATTTTGTTAGAATTTTTGAAACAATTTAGTCATGAGTTATATAAAGAACAGAAGAAATCAGGATGGGGCAAATACTTTTTCACAGCACTGTAGAAATAAATATCTTAGTTATTTTGAATAACTTTCAACACTGACACATCTGTGGACATTTCTCTTTCTTTTAATATACATTTTGTTAGATTATATTTTGTTATCACTGTACAATAGGATTCTATTTATTAACATTAGTAAATTAATTCCTATATTTACTGGACTGCCATAATTATATTCTCCACAATATAACTACTGCATATATATTTTTATATACTCTTATTTTTTATTTTATTGTACGTGTATTCTATATTGTGTGTATTGTTTACTGTACATTTTGTAATAGGATTGTGTTGTGTAATTATGTGTACATTTGTTATGTAAATTGTGTTGTGTAAGTATGTGTACATTTGATATGTAAATTTTTGTGTAAGTATGTGTACATTTGTTATGTAAATTGTTGTGTAATTATGTGTACATTTGTTATGTAAATTGTGTTGTGTATATATGTTGTTTATTGTAAAGTGGTTTATGTCTCGTCACTGTCATTACTGCAATGTTGCTCGGAACTGCACACAAGAATTTCACCTACTGTTGCACTCGTGTACACAGTAGTGTGACAATAAAGTGATTTGATTTGATTTGATTGATTTACTGTGCACTGTTACACTGAGAATCAATGTGTTCATCCAAAAGCTGATAAATGTGTCTTTCAGTGGCTTTATATGGAGTTAGGATGAAAATAAGGTGCATTTCAGACTGTTCTGAGACCAGTGCAGACAGACAGCACACTGGAGGTTAAGTCATTCACTAAATAGGGAGCATCCTATATCTCTCTATGCAGTTAAGTGCGTTCACTCCTAAAATCTGATCAAAAGTTCAGTTTCAGGCTGCAGATGATGTTTGGATCAACATGTTTGATACATGTGAGACAATGATCATCAGGACATACAGTAGATTCACAATTTATAATGGATCATTTTATTTTACCGAATAAAATATCAGAATATAAACAACCCACATATTGTTGGAATCGTCTTCTCATTGGCTACATACTCAATTCATCAAAAATGTACCTAAAGGATGTTGGATTGTGGTGTATGTTGTTGGATTGTGGTCATATGTTGTTGGAAAGCTCTCATGTTATATGCTTCCAAAGAGGAAGTGCTTATATGCTGTGTTTTTGCTTATAAATTCATGAAAAATAAACAGAACATAAAATACCACATATCATTATTTAGAGTCAGTGATTATCTTTCAAACGAGTCCACACACAAGATAATCAGATGTATAGATCATTAGATAATCTACATGAAGCACAATGTTACATATGACCACCAGGAGATGGCGCCAAATACATGATACAGACTCAATGATGACTCAAATGACACAGAATGAAACTCATTCTGTGAAATCTCATGACTAAAATCATGTCTGCATGCTATGCAAACCTTTAGTCATTGTTGTGTAATTAGTTCTTATGTACAATTATTATCTTTTATTTGTTTGGAGATGTTTTTGGACACTATGATCAATTATATTTGTAATGTTAGAACTTTTGATCGCTTTGTCGTATCAACACGATTTTTCTCAGATACAGTTGACATGTTTGGGAACAAAATAAAAACAGTTTTTCAGCAGTTTCTTAGGCTGAGAGTCTCAGAATTGATCATAATATATATCATTAAAGTTTTCTTTACAATAATACCAAACACTTGACACTCCTTGATTTTTGTTTGTTTGTTGAGTTATAAGCCTTTAATTTTTTTGTATGACACTGAAACAGGAAATCTTTAAAAACACCTTCAGAGCTTAAAGGGTTAAACTTGGAAAGTTTGTAGAATTATGATGTGAATTGATGATGAAATTATTACAATTCTCACTTTTTCTATATCACTAATGAAATGTAAGAACGTTTCCATTAATGCTCTTTGAATCATTCTCAAATCAAGCTGGATAACATAAGATGTGTTTATAGTAAATATTATCAGATTCATACTGAAAAACAATAGAAGTCTAAGGTATGTCAATTTAGATTTATCTATGGAAAAGTGTGTGTGTGTGTGTGTGTGCATGTGCGTGAGTGTGTGTGTGTGAGCTCACCTCTCTTGACTGAGAAAGCGTGTCAGCACATCTGATGCCTTTAAATCCTCTGTCAGCTGTACGGCCATAGAGACCATAGAGAACTGAGGAGCCTGAACCCTTATAAAGCCACCTTCAGCCTGAACATACACAAAACACATCTTATCTTTCTTAAAATTAGCTACAACTGCTTTGAGAATTCAGTAACATTCATGCATTTATAAGTGTACAAATACTTTTTAAATAATGATTTATATATAAAATAAATACTTGTATTACTCATACTACAGAGCTTGCTAATACTTATAAATAATTCAATATTTATGTTATTTAAGCCATTAAAATTATTTCAGCTTGTCAATGCAATTATATCACACTGTATTGCTCCTACTGTGCAGAACAGAAAGGACAATAAATGGACTTTGACTGGACACTTGAATGGAATATGTCATGTCTATAAAAGCAGTTGCTTTGCATTTCCACTAGGTGTCAGAGTGGAGTCTGTTCTGTAGAGCAGGCTGGAGCAGTCTTGTGTGAGTCACTCACATGCTCAAATTCTGAATCATTCATCAGGGTGGCAAACATTTACACAACTGCAAAGTGTTCAGAAGGAAAGATGTCTTAATATAGTTCTCAGATTTGATCAGTCCTCTTCTTTCATTTCTCTTCTTTGGTTTAGATCTCTGTATAATGGATAATTCAAGGAACAGTTCACCCTTAAATTAAAATGATGTCATTATTTACTCACCCTCATGTCATACAAAACCCCTTTATTGTTATTTTGTGACCACATCTGTCAAGCTCCAAAAGATACATGCATACAGTTTAGGAACAGCATGAGAGGGAGTAAACAATGGCAGAATTGTCATTTCTGGGTGAACTATCCCTTTAACAGTGCTGTAATGTCTTTAGTGCATTGTTTTTTTTTTGTCTGTGATCTCTCACCTCAGTGTTTTTCTCCTGTTTGTCGGAGTTTCTCTCGCGGTCGTAGGCCATTTTCTTCAGCAGTTTTTTTACCGCTCTGTCTCTGTTCATCTTCCGCTGGTTCTCTGTGTTCTGTTTGCGCACCTGATTCAGGATGAACTTTGGAATCTAAAACAAAAACAAGACTTGTTTGAGTATTTTATCTCTTTGAGAAATGTATTTTATTATATTTCTTTGCATTCAGAGCAGTATTTATCTGGCACGAGGAATTCAATTATTGTGGCATCATTATACAGCATTTGAACAAATCAATTTACATTTAATACCACAAAACATTGCAAAACTTATTATTTTGTAAAATTACTGTAATAGATATTCTAATGTTATCTTGCATATCACTACAAAAAAGAAGATATAAAATGATGTGCTAATGAATCAAATGGATTTAAAAGAGTCATCTAAAGAAAAAGATTCACTAAAATGAATTGAACTTTGTAATATAAAAGATTTATATCAGAGAGCTGACATTTAGGCAAGTGTTTCTGAATATTCCTTCCCAGGCACAACACTACGAGGGTAAGCTAAATTTAAGACTTTTTAACACCTGTTTAAGACCAACTAAAGGAAATGTATGTTGCACACTGGTCTTTTATTGTTGTAACATGATGGCACATAACAATAAAGCAAACAGTGACTGGTCGTTTACATGTCTCAGTCACTTCACATGCAAGTATGTCCTCAAGAAAAAAAATCGTCCAAACTTGAAATTTTATTGGCCAATGCCAATTATTTAAAAAAATGGGCCTCGACGATACACAAGTGTGGATTGTCTTTTGATCTATAGGTGCCGCTGAGTCCAAACTGCTCAAATAAGTTCAGGACAGAACACGTTGCATAGATATTTAACTTTCTGATAAAAATCAATGTGCCAGAGAGGCAGTATAGCTGATATGGGAAAATTATACATTGTTGATATTGGTAACCTTGAAATCCACATGTTAGAAGGGATACACCAAACTCATGATTTTAGTACATACGTTCAAAAGTTACAGGCAAAAATGGCCATTTTTTACATTTCTTGACCCATAGGTAGCACTGTCACCAAACTTTGCATGTATCCTCAGATCATGGTCCTGATGAAGCATACCAAGTTTCATTTCAATATGACAAACCATTGGCAAGATATAGCCCCACGTCCTGTTTTATGTTAACCTTGTTAAATTTGTTTTAACTCCAAAATCAAATAATTTGGATAATTAATTCTGTGCAAATCAGTCTTGAGATTATTTTGAGCCACTGTTTCGGCAAATTGGCCAAATTTTGCAGGAATAATAGCGAATAAACTCTAAACGTCTTAATCCAAGATGGCGGCCACTGTAATAGGATTAGTTTTAATTTAAGAAATCCATTTGTATCACCAGGAGCGTAATTACATGCAAAAACAATTTCTAGGACAAATGATTCAAAAGTTACGTGCAAAAGAAAAGTACATTTTAGAACTGCTATAAAGTTAGTTCTAGAGTCCGCAAATCTGGAATGGGCCATGCGTGCTCAGAAATTACTCTTCCATTTAAAACAACTTAAATGCAATGAGAGACCAATCCCTCATGCAACATTTCATACCATGACCGTATGAATTTAAGACTTGATCCAATTTAAGACCTTTTAAAGGCCTTCATTTGCGAAAGGGCAATTTAAGACATTTTAAGACTTTTTTCAGACCTGCGGTAACCCTGACAATGTTTCAAAATAGCCATCAAGTGTTTGGGTCAAGCTACACAGCTACTCATTGGAAAAAGTACCTTGTAAAGGTATACTGCTTTGAAAACAGCTACTGTCACAGTACAGAAATGTAGTTAAGTCAGTTGCATCACTTCTTTGAATTAGGGACTCCCAAACACTACTCCTCTACTGAAATACTGTCCATAAACCTCATGGTGACCTCATGACTGAACAGTAAAGATTCATACCGTCCAAAGCAGATTCTGGTACCGGATGAGCAGCCTAACAATGTTGGTAGTGCCAGTTGCCATGGCAAACTCTTGCTGTTCACTGATCTTACTGCGGAAGCCTTTACACATGAAGATGTTGGGAGCCATTACCACGGCAACATTGTTCAATGTCATCTTATTCTTGTCCTTATGGTCAATCACTCTTTGGAAGAACTCCATCAGAGCCTAAAAGACACATAAACACTGCTAAATACGCAACAATCCAAGTATCAATATAAATTCAAATGATTTAGTCCTCAGTGTAATGTGAATGTGAATAATGGGTTCATGTGAAGTGAAGGTGGAGTGAATGTGACATGAACTGAATCTGGAATGAAGCTCAGGTGAATGTGAATGTAGGGCCGTATTTTAAAAGTGCTGTGTCTGAAGCGCAGTGCTATGCGATACATAATACGCACAAAGTCAATGGGCATGGCCATGAAGATTTAATAATTTCCTGCAATTTAATTCAGAGGTTCTTCTCAGGTCATTGCACCGTCTGCTGTATTATATTTTCTGTTTCATGTCAAGTAACACTGATTTAAACATTCATAAGGATTCGGTGGTGTAAATGGGCTGTATGCAATACTTGTGCGTTTTGTCTGCCATCATTCCAGTGCTTTGGTGTTTTGCTGTCAAATACTACCAAAGATGTTTGTGCTTCCTCCTGCCTCGAGGAATCCCCTTCTCTGTGATGGTTGGCTGGGCAAGTTAATTTGGGATGAATGTGGAATGAAGGTGAAGAGAATGTGAAAGTGGAGTGAATGTAAAGTAAATGTGAAGTGAATGTTGAACAAGTGAAGCGTGAATGTGAAGGAGTGAATTTTGAATAAACGTGCAGTGAATGTGGAGTTAAAGTGGAGTGAATATAGTAAATATGAAGTGAAAGTTTCCTACCTTGAGGGTGTCTCTGTTGGGTTCTGGTAACAGGAGCACCAGCAGATTGAGTGCCTGTAGCTGCTGTTTCTTAGTGGGCAACTCTGAAACGGAACAAAAAATGTGAACAATCACTTCTAAAAAATAAACCATCATAAACAAAAATCACACATACATTTAAATTCACTGTACAGAGCAGTGATCTAACACAAAGAGTGTTTGTGAGCATGCAAATTCAGCAGCAAGTGTGTAAAAGTCATGTTGCAATAAAGACCACATGCCGACTAATTCCCACGTACTGTAGCTGTCTGGAGACTGACTACAAAGCTTTACGTTCACATTTATTCCTTTACCAGATGCTTTTCTCCAAATCCAAATTTGGTTTCATACGTGTTTGAGCTGGTGTTTTCATGTCAAGGTTTAAGATGGCTGCATGCGTGTGACTCACTCAGTACAGAGATGAAGGCGTTGAAGTATTCTACAGTCAATAGTGGATATGGAAGCTCTCTAATTAATAGTTTCAGGATGCTAGCTGCATCATGCTGTTTAAGACTTTCCCATGGAAAAATCCCATCATAAAATGTGTGTTCCAGCTCCTGACAGACTGCCTGGGAAACACATTTGAAATGTTTATTTATATCCACTCATACAAGGACACAAAAAGGACATCAATAGTGCAGATGTTACACAAAACTTACAGGTCACACAGCTTGTAAGTAACTTTATTTACCGGATTACTAAGAGGATACAAGTACTTAGCATATATGTACTAAGCTAAAGAGTCCTAAATCATGATCTCGTGCACACACAGTTAAAAAAAAAACAAGAAATCAAAATGACAACAGGTTTGAATGATTAATGTCACATATAGGATGTGTTAGAGTGAGGTAATTAACCCATTAGTTAAGTTCATTGTTTTTAAAAAAAAATTACCATTAAGTCATTTTGATTTTTCTTTCTTTAAAAAAATCTATCTAAAATCTATATATTTTTTGGCCATATTTTAATCAACAGTATTTTTGTATTAAAACTGTTTGATTATTGCCATGATGTGTCTATGTCGTCTTGTCTTCAATATCGTTTTAAAAAAATTAAAAATTTGAACAAACATTTTTGTCTTACCTTCACTCTAGTAGCTGCTCCTGGTATCCGAAGCACTCCCTCTGTGTCTAAACTCTGCTCTTCTATATGAGAGATTAACTTACACACACACACAGAGATTCACAGTCATATACAATGTTCTGGAGTTAATAATTAACATGCAACTGTTCTTAAAACATACCAGTATCTTTGTATTACAAAAAGAAAAACCTGTACTGTCGCACCACTTGAATTAGCAGATGCCTGTAGCTCAAAGTAGCACTCATGACTTGACCCTGTGACCCCACTTAAATGCAGACTATGCAGCCCTAAAAAGATTTAAAAAAAAAAAAAAAAAGGATCCTAGACTATGATCTGTCCTCAACTAAGTTTTGCTCAACTAAGCTCAGATACAGAGAAAACAAGATTTGCACATTTTACTGGACAATCAAAATACTTTAAAGCCATTTCTCTGTTACTACATTTTGCCCTTGTAGGCAATTATGGCACCCTACAAGCATTGTAGTGTGGTATGTGTACACAACCACCCTACAATGTTAAAAGTCCACCCAGTCCTTTTTATTAATCCCCATTAATCATAAGCACCGTCTCAGAACAAGCCATTCGCTGATTGTGTACAAAGTGACGTCACTTTGTACAGGCCCCGCCCATGACTGTTGACGGACACTGCCAACAGACATGTTTGTTGTGTGTGTTGTTTCGTTATAGCACACAGTGAACTTTGTAACAGTATTTGTGTGTGTTGCTCATCCAAAACTGCTGAAAAAATTCTACAGCAAATAAATACATGAACTTCCTGGTTCATTCTCAAAGTTGTTACTTCTGACGGAGTCTCTCCCACATCAGTGTCTGACTCTGGTTCAAACATATCGGGCTGAACACCACTATTTTCACTGTCAGTCATACTGCTTATGATGTCTAGTTATCCAAAGCAGAGATGTCAAAACTCCGCCCTATTCTGGATACGGGGCGGGGAGCACCAGCTCATTTGCATTTGAAGACTCATTTTTATTCCCACCCAAAAACTGGCATTTTCAACATGGTATAATAAATGATCTGTGGGGTATTTTGAGCTGAAAATTCACAGACACATTCTGGGGACACCAAAGATTTAAATTACATCTTGTGAAACGGGGCATAACAGTCCACAAGATCCTTTGTGGCCTTGATGCACACTTTTGCCAAGCTCTGGTGTGGACTATATAGGGAACCCAACAGACTTTCTATCATTACGTGATCAAAGTGTTGTAACGTGATGGAGGCAGGTGGAACAAGATGAAGATGAGAGCAAATGACAAAGATGATGAAGAGATGATTGTGAACCCAAGTGCAGTTTTATTTACAATGTAAAAATGTGAAATCCTAATGTGAATGTATCAGTATAAGTTGGCACACATGAACAGAAACTTGACTGGTGTAAACTAAGACTAAGACTGGTTACATTACATTTACAATACTCAACAAAGGACACTGGCAAAAATGAAGGCTTAAATACAGAGACAGGGGTTAACAAGATAAGACGAATCAAATGAGAACCAATGACAAGACATGACTAATGAACATAATAACAAGACAATGACTATAAACCAATGAGAACAAAACACATGAAACATGAAGGTCACATGAATAGGATCACACGAGGGGAACAGGAAATCACGTGACATGAACAGGAACAAGGAACAAAAAAATTAAAGCTGAACTTCAAAATAAAAGACATGAACAAAAGAACATGAATCCAAACGCATGAACGTCAAAAGTGTTTTGAGAATAGTTAAGTTAAAAAATGTATCAACATTTAGAAGGATTTCATCCATTTACTCTGTTACTGTAATCTTTTTCTTTTTTTCAAGTATCTGCACTTTAATAAGAGTATTTGCATTTCAGAAACTTTTACTCCACTACATTTGGTTCAGACTGATTCAGTCACAGCAGTTCTCAATTAATAACGCACTGATTCAATACTGTGTTCAGAGCTGGTCTCAAGCTAGTAAATAAACTGAATTGGTCACTCTGTGTTTGACTTTTAGGGTCTGTTCCAAAACCTAGCGAGTTGCCTCTGGAGGCAACATTTCAAAGCATCGTGGGCACACTCCCGACATGAGACACAAAGCCCAAAGTATACTTCCATTTTGACGTGAACGTTTATCATCTGCGTACATTTGAATGCTCACCTTTCAATGTACTGTATACGTCATTTGACTGTGCACGCATGCAAAGGCGGTTGGCGCATGTGCTCTATGAGATACTGGACTATTTATCTTCAAGAATTTTAGACACTTAAAGATGTTTTTATATTCCTTCAGACTGGAGTTATATAAATGCAGGTACCTCCTGACCGCTTTACACACACATCCAGTGTTGTTGTTTTCACATTCATCTCTATAGTTTAGTGACGATCACGTTTTCTCCTGCCGCTTTTTCATGACAGCAATGGCTCAATGGTGAGTGTTGTGACCTTATGGACCCACTAATTGCAAATAATTCCAGACGCATGTGCATACTGCGCATACTTTTAGAAAAAATTGCGCTGCACGCTTCCAGTGCTTAAGCAGTCCATTGATGACGAAATATGTGTCACACATCCTGTACGCAGACGCCTAGCATTCACATCTTACTGAAATATACTTTGGGCTCAAGATACCTAATTTTGGCCAAATTCTAAAATAGCATCGTATGTATCCTTCCCCACTCGCTCGCGTCTCTCTCCTGTTTATTTCATAAAAATAAAAAAAACTCACAAATTTCAGGAGGACAAGCATATTTAGCACTTACAAAGTGCCAAACGGGAGAAGAATATATTACATTTACTTCGGCAACCCAACATTTAGCTTTGGTGGATGCCAAAGTGTTCAATGACTGTAAAAGTGATAGAAAATGGTAAATAAATGGTAAATGGTCTGCACTTATATAGCGCATTTTTCTAACCTCAGAGGTTACCAAAGCGCTTTACACTGTGTCCCAATCACCCATTCACACACACACTCATACACCAATGGCGGCAGAGCTGCCATGCAAGGCGCTAGCCTGCCATCAGGAGCAATCTGGGGTTCAGTGTCTTGCCCAAGGACACTTCGGCACGTGGAGTCGTATGGGCCAGGATTCGAACCACCAACCCTGCGATTGGTGGCCGACCCGCTCTACCACCTGAGCCACAGCCGCCCCAGAAAGCATCAATTATTCAGTTACCAAAGCCTCTGGATCTTTATCTGATCTCAGGAGAGACACATTTGACAGCAAGATGAAAATGCAATCCAGCTAAAGAATATCCAGATACAATCCGGATATGAAACGCATGTTGGAAGGTGAAAATGGTGCTAAAGTGTTGTAAACCTGTAAATATCAGGTTAGTCCTAATAGATCTGTACTTTTATCTTTAATACTCAAGTACATTCAAAAGTCAGTACTTTTGTATATCTACTCATGTAGGAACTCAAAGGAGTACTTTTATTGGAGTAATATTTCATCAGGGTATCAGTACTTTTACTCAGGATTTGTTTACTTCATCAACCACTGACAAACAGTATTTACTTTCTTCAGCCCCGACCCTTTTCCACGCTCCGCTCTTCTGCATTTTGTCATCTAACTTCCTGTTAGTATTGAAGCTACTGAGAAGAGTAGATGAAAATGGTTTATGAGCCAGTAAAGGTAATAAAGAGCCAAGACACAAGCATGTAGTAGGTGGCAAGTTTACTGAGAACAGAGAGAGTGTGTGTGTCACTTACGCACACATCCAACAGAGTGAGAGCACAACAACCAATGAGAGAACAGATATAACCCAGTGCCACTACTCTGTATGGGCACAACTGGCGTGGGCTATCAAAATCCTCTGTAGCAAGTTCAGGTTGCATATGGGGTCCATGCTGCATGGGGGAGGGGCCAATGGAGAGCTCCCCATCAGGTGGCATGTCAACCTGATCGGGTAGGCGGCCAGGTTGACATCCAAAGTCATCCAAGACTTCAGAAGGAACCCTTAAGCAATCAAATTGTCTCACAGGATAAGATGAGCTACGTAGCTTGGACCCAACAAACTATTTGTTGTTACAAATTGGGGGGTCCACAGAGATCCATGCCTTGCCCATGACTTGCTTCTATCAGAGTGAAGATAGACCATGTTACCCACGTGAAGTAAAGGGGTATGATGTCTCCGTGCAGAGAGGGCTTTGGAATGCTCATTATATATGTGATTGGTATGGTGCTGATGGTGCAGAACTGAGATAAGAGTGTCATCACTCAAGGGTATTTGGGCATTGGAAAACTGATCCCATTGGGTCCACATTTCCCTGGCTGACAAACCACGTGAGCAGAGATAAGAGTTCAATGCAGCTGTGGTCACCACCAGTCTAAGAGAGACAGCACCACCCAAAGGATCTAGATGTAACAACTCTCCCCCCAGCTCTTGAATAGCCCTTTCTGCAACAGGGTTTTGTTAGGGTTCTTTGCATGTCCCAGTTCCAGCGTGAGTCTGTGCTGGTGCAGGAAGTCATCATTTACAAGAGCCTTAAATCCAGGAGAGCCAACCATGGGGCGCATCTGAATTCAGAGCTTTATCAAGGCATCCTGCAAAGTCTCATCTTTTATCGTTGTTATATTGGCTATCTGTTAAATTTCATATACATTTTTTTCTAAAAATTAAAATTTGATTATGGAGGGACCTTCATTCGGTTTTGGGGATCAATACCGACCCTGAATTGGCGTTCTTCTTATCGGACAGGTAAGCTTACATAACTGCAAAGTATGTGAAATATAGTGCCATAAGGATTGATCTGTGTAATTTTAGCTAACCTGATGTTGCCTGCTAACGCTGACAAATTGCAAGCTACTTTGCTTCGTAACTCAAATAATTTAAACAATCTTCTCTTTATGCTAAAAGTAATTTAAGAGGCCATCTAATACCTGACACGGCACTACTATGCACTCCTGAGATGGAGAAAACAGTACACTATGCATTTTTGATACATTAAGGTACCTTTTAACGTCTTTTACATTGGTCAGTTTCTTTGAAGCTCTTGTGCCCTGACGAAGATCAGGGCACTCCGACTGTATGGCCAACCAAGCAGGATGGCTTGTAAAGGGCAGATGCACAGATCCATCCAACACCTCCTACACAGAGGTAAAGTGAACGACAGAGTCAGCAGTACATGAGATGGAGCAAATCTGGCAGCCATCGTCCTGGCATGGAGGAGTATTGCGATTGGCAAAGTCAGAAGGAAGAATAGCAGAGCCAGAAACGTGTCTGACATCCTGGTATCGGCTAGCCACAGATAGGGAGGTCGAAAGCAGGGCTTGCCAAGAACTCCCCACGGCACAGCTTTTCATACGCCTGTACACGTGGCTTGCTGTCAGTAAGCACAAAAGCATTTTTATCAGACTGGATGATGTATGGGCAAAAGTGCTTAGTGGCTGCGGCAAATAGAAAAGGCCTCCACATCACACAGCAACCACATTGTCTGTGAGCCTCGCAACTTAGTGCTAAAGAAACCAGCAAGATGCAATTTATCACTTTCTGTCACATAAAGGGTTGCACCAATACCTGGCTGCCTGACTGCGTCATCTGTCACAGTCCACAGTTGATCGCTTGGCCTCGGAAGAGCGATGACGTGCAGATGAGAGAGCACGTTTTGCACTCCAAAACGACTCCAGCAATTCATCAGTCCACATAATGATCTCCTGAGTTTGACATCCAGCAGTGATGTCCTCCAATGGGGCAATGTGTTTTGAAAATTGTGGGATCACCCTTGATAGAACCTTGTATGCTCCAACGAAAGATCGGAGGTGACCAACTGTGTCTGGGGAAGGGCAAGAGGCCAGGGCATTGATATGATGAGGACTGGCTGTGATAGTGCCAGCAAACAAAGTTCAGCCAAGAATGGATATTGATTAAGGGTTGATGATCGTTTTTGGAGCAGATAGATGAAAGTCACACTTACACAGAGCCTGAAGGAATTTCTTGCAGTTGTGTAATAGTTTGTGTGGTGTATTGCCCCCACAGTAGAGATCATAAGCAAGCTTAGCCACAAGGCCTTCCTGCAGAAGTTGACCTAAGACACACCACTTTGAAGGGGGTCACGACTCACAATAATTCATAGACTCACACACAAGGGATATCTGATAGAATGCACTAGTCAGGTCATTGACAATAACATGTTTCCACTGTGCAATGAGACATAATATAAGATTCTTACTTAACTGCTCCACAGCCCTGCACAATATGAACTTCTCTGAGTGCTCTACCTAAGGCTCAAAAACAGGAGTAACCTGACAGAAGTGCTCCTGACTCTTTAGTTTGAGAGGTTTGGTAGACAAGTTAAGGTAGGCGTATTTTGCCTGCTACACTAGAGATGATACTTGGTTGAGGCCACACCAATTACGGACTTACAATTACACATACTTGATGATTCAGATAGAGGCTCAAATGGCATAATCTGCATCAGACAGCATGTTATCAGGGAGCTGAATTTCAAGCAACGCCCCCAGGGCAGATTACTTTTGAAGGAGTTGGAGCATGAAGCACATAGGTGCGTTGTGCAGCTGTGCAGGGCATTGCAGCAGCTGTGCTGCCATACTTGTACATTGTGCCACCTCCAAGGATCACCTCACACCTGGCGGGGCAAACAGCAACATCATTAGCTTCCATAAAGGGCATCCCAGAGAGTATGTCAACATCAAGGTCCTCCACAACGAGACCCTCAAAGCTGAACACCTTATCGCCCGAGTGAAGGAGATCAGAGTTTTACCAACCACTTGAAGCAGAGAGGAGCCATCAGCCTGGTGGACCGGCTAAGCACTAGACACATTCTGGGATCCAAGACACTTTACAATGCTGTGTCAGATCATATTACCTGTCGCCCCACTGACAATAGTGATGTGTACAACATGACACCCATAAAAAACATCAAAACATGGGGACTGACGTGTCTGAACCCTGTATGCTATGGCACCCTAGGGAGCTGCTTCGGTGGTATTGTCGCACAGGCGTTGATCATCCTGCCAATCATCTCCATCAGACTCTCTTTCCAATACATCCACTATTTGTCTAGCCTTATATAACATAATGCTGATCACTGTCTGGGAGATATCTACACTCACTTAGAAAATGGCTTACATCTGAATGGCCAGCCTGTTTGCACAGAGAACACACCTTGATGTGACAGGGTCTTCCACGAGTGGCACTGAAACTTTTCTTACCACCCGAGAGGACAGATGGGGCTCCATACTCATAGCTGTATGAAGGATTTTCGCGTCATCAGATGAGCGGATCTCATCTAAAAGGAAGCTCAGAGCCTGTGATATTTCAGGCTTGATGGAGGCTAGAGTGTGAAGCCACAGCTCTGTGACATAACGTTGTTTAACCAGCCTGGGTAAGCCTGGGTGAATCAGTTTTAACCATGTGAGAACCATCATATTCTCTAATGTGGGAGAAAGCTCCTCATCCTCAGTCATCACTTCACCATGGTGGCTGAGGCCATTGGCACGCAACAACGATTCCTCAGCAAAGGCCTCTAGACGCTCATCACCATCTATATGAATAACAAAAAAGTCAATGAATTGAGTGCCAGTAAACTGAAGTGTTGCCTAATGGACTTCCATATACATTCCGAAGACATTGAATTTTAACTAATGTATTTCTTGAAATGATTAGACAATAGTTTGCAATTTGTCCCAGCATCAGATCCAGGTAGTTGACTTTCTGCATAGCACTGAGACATTTGGTCTCAGGAACCGTGTCGTCATCATTACGAAATCCTCTCGTGGGCTGAGCTCTCATTCTTTTCAGCCAAGATACGCCCTCAGTAAGATATGGATTGAATTTCTCATCTAACGACAATGTGTACAACAAGTTTTGCTCCCAGTTTTCAAAATTATTGATACTTTCCATTTTAGAGAGGCACCACTGTTTCAGTGCACGGTGAGTAGATGCCATTGCTATATCCATCCGATGCTACGTGCTGTCACAGCACTTGTCCGTGCTATATCGGCTCCAACAGGAACTTCGCGCTGTCATGAGGATCAGTATTGTACAACTAAGTTGTATAAGTAGGCTTGAGAGTCAACCAACTGATGACACCACGCCATTAAATGTAATGAGGAGCCGAGACACGAGCATGTATTAGATGACAAGTTTACTGAGGACAGAGAGAGCCAGTGTGTCACGCAAGCACACATACAACAGTGTGAGTGAGAGCGCAACAATTAATGAGAGAACAGATATAACCCAGTGCCGCTATTCTGTACTGGTGATATGAGGTAGTACAGAAAGTATTCTTCACCAAGATTTAATGGTGTGAGTCTACATCACCCCTTTACCACGTGAAAATGCTCGTAAGGTGTTTTTTCTGTCACTGTAAATGTTAGTTTTACAACTATAACACACCGCACTTTTTCATGATACAAGTATTTATTTGTTATCAGTGTAATCCTGCTTAACTTTTAGGTTTCAACTTGTTAATAATTGGTTAAAATGTGTTGTTGACATGAAATTTCCAACAGTGACAGCTTGTATTATTACACATGCAAGTTCATAACATTAAAGAAAATTACAAATGTACTTTTTTATATTAATTTGTCACCCTACATTTTTAAGGGGATTAAATGTGATTCAAACTGTTGTAAACTGAATTTAAAACATTAAATTTCACATACACATGTTTGTGTGTGTGTGTGTGTGTGTGTGTGTGTGTGTGTGTGAATATAGTAGCACCCCTTCCCTCTTCCCGGTTTAACACTCAAAAAATCTATTTACCTTAACTATAACGCAATGGGTGTATGACATGAGAAGATGTCAGAGGTGTCGTACAGAGATATTTGTAATGACTTTGTGTTGTCTCTTGGAGTTTCATGAGCACAGAAGAATATCAGTATGTCCACAGAGTGAAGTTGGATCTTGTGGATTTATGAATGAAATACTCTTGTATTAAAATCTGCCCGCTCTGCTTTCTGTTGTTATGATATCAAACAACACTTTAAAATACTCATGATAACTTTTGACAACTCTATACCCTGCAAATCCACTTCACTAGCTAATTACACTTTGACATCAACACCATAGATTTCTATATAGTGACCACTAGAATGGAAGTTCCAAGGCAAAATGATCAAGATGGCTGAATGCTAGTTTCTCTAGCACATAAAGTGAATATAATGGATTTGGCATGTCAGAGTGATTTTTCAGTGATGTATACATGTCTGTAGAGGTTTTCAGTGATGTATACATGTCTGTAGAGGGTGCTGTAGAGTAAGAATGTGAGTTATAATAAGTTCTCTTACATGCTGCAGTATAAGAGGCACTTTAGTTCCTGGGATCCTCCGTTGGTCTTGTTCCAGTAGTGTAGAGAGAGGAACACCAAACAAACCCGATTCTATGACAAAACAATACAGTTACAACAGCAATTTACAGTACAACCTCAATTATAGCCATAAGAACACATGGATTACAAACCTCACCAAATGCAACCAATGTTACCTGTAACTTATAAATATGTGAGGAAAAGTAATAGATTTCTTGGATCAAAGCTAAATAAAAATGTCCACTGATTTTCAGTCTGAAACTGAAGCTGTGAGAAAACAGCCACAACTAATCAAAATATATCAAATACACTCCTAAACCCCGCTCCAATTCGAAAATTATACATAATCAGACACATTTACTGCAAATTCAAAATCTGAGGATACATTACTCATAATTAATTATTTAAGTATATACAAGTAGTTAATAAAAAAATATATATATATATATATTTTTTTTAATTTAATTTAATTTAATTTTTTTTATTATTGTCTACTAACAATGTGTTTATACATGCATCACAAGAGATTTATGGCATTTTTATTTCCAGCACATCTCCAATTCTGCATTATGTTGAATTGAATTCTGTGCTGGAAATGAAGCTGATGGAAATTACAAATGTTATCCTTTATCAAACAAAATGACCGACTCTTTTGTCTTGCTCAGGCTAATTCCATTACTAACATGTTATGTACCATAAATACACACAATTAAATCATATTTTGGCAAAATTACAGCTTGACTGGAAATTAAAAATTGATATTTCTCTTGATTTTTTTTATTTTGTCTCATATTTCATCTCTAGCATGCTCTTCACTGACACTTTTGTCCACTTGGTTAACAAGTACACTAACTTTTGAGAAAACTTTATTAGGGGCAAAATTATTTGGTGTGGTAGAAATGATGAAGGGACAGCTGCATTTTTATTTTTAATTGATAGAAATATTTTCATAATAAATATTAAAATGGTTTGTTTATTTCACTCTTTGTTTATATAAATCATAGTTTTAAACATGTAATCATTTTTATTTTTATTTTTATTATGGATTTTCATAGTTCATAATTGAGAGTCTGGGTCTGAAGGCTAAAACAGTCAAATCTAGACATAAAAGACATTTGAAAAGTACCAAAAATAAATGTCCAAGACAAAAGTATAAATCTGCTAGTTTAAATACAAATGAACCCCTGGAACATGAATCTGGCCAAAGTTAAAGAAACAATCATATAAAAACCTAAATCTAATTTGAAAAGAAACGGCTTCTTGATATGGTACAGATCTGAGAATCACTGACCTCTCACTTTGATCTTGAGAGCTTTATGAGCTTTCAGCTCTATTCCACACGTGTCAAACAAAGCACTCATTTCAATGAGAACAAGTCTGCGAACTTTCTTCATGTCCTCAGGAGAGAGATCGCCTACTCGAGTCCGACCCGTCTTATCCTGAGACACTTTAAAATCCTGAAATGGACAGAAAGAGAAAGACTAAATATATGACAGCTGAAAGAATAAACAAAAGAGCAAGACACAGTTCCAAAAAACATCAGCAGGTGTCACTGGTACTCAATTCAGACAGATTCACAGTCATTCAGTGATTTCACTAATGCTTGTGTGTGGCATTATGAGCTGAATGTTCAAAGCCTTAAGAAATCTTTATAAAGCTTGAAGTTGTCCTTATGAAGCTTTATGAAGCTCTAAACAAGTATGCAGATTTTAGCTAGCACCAAACGGTTTGATTTTGACCTTTCAGTGGTCAATTAAATCTAAATTTGAATGCGTGTTCAGGACTCTAATTATGCATGCACCCAGTAATATCTTCAAGGATGCAAGTATTGGTATTTTCCTCTTGTCTAATATTTTCACTCCATTTTCACTGCATTTAAATGCATTTGTTTAGCTTTTGTTTAGTTTTATTTCTAAACACATTTGAGCATGCAAAACTTGATTAATCAACAGTCGATAAGCTTAATCGGTCAACAATTCAATAATTTAATTAACTGTTCATCTCTGCCAATTAAAGAGCTCAGAGTACAATCCCATTCCGGTAATTCAAACATGACGTGACGAGACCATTTTGTAATAGACTTATCCATGTCAAAGGTCACCTCTATTCTAGACTCATAACCACATACACATTCACATTCCTTTATCATCAAGCAACCAATCACAGTGAGCCTTCATTTGGACACACTTGTTGTGCAGAAACTTTGCACACACACACACACACACACACACACACACAAAATACTGGGTAAATCTAGACTATAAGAGACTAGTTAATGTTATGCCTCACTCACGGGTAACTTGTCGTCAGCTTCACTCCGGGGCTCGCAAACTTTCATCCCTTCTTTGTAGATAAGTGCTTGCTCGGAGAACGACACCTCCAGGTTAATGTCAGTCTCTGTCTCAGCTCCGCCCCCCTGAGAGTCAGGCCCCACCCCATTACCTAAAAGCACAATAAAAACATCCACAATAACAATGTAAAAAATCTTAATGGCCGAAAACAGGCTTCATTTGCTCTGTGTTAAACAAGGGTGTAACAGTATATTGTGGCACCATACATAGCGGTTCAAAAATGTGACGATGTGTATCATGGAGATGGGATGTTTTTCTTGGGGGGGGGGGGGGTGTTTGCTTCTGTTCTATCCAATACATGAGTCATCCTAAGCCTACGTGATGCATGCATACAAATAGAAATCGCTTCATTGCACACAAAGAGCTCTAAAATAGTTTCCAGAATACTATGCGGGAATATAATCCTAATGTCAGTTGTCATGTCTGACTTTATTTCTGGACAAGCATCCACTTCCAATAAATATGTATTTTTTTAAGAGATTATTTAGACGTAATCAGTGACAATACTATTTGAATTATATGTAATCCATTACAGTGTGTAAGCAGCATATGTATATAATTCCATATGTTCAGTAAGCAGAATTATTAGCAAATATTTCCATTTGGTGTCACCATTACCCTGTTCTGGGCAAATTTTTAGTCCCAGTACATCTCTGAAGCAACATTTAGCACTTTAAAAACAGAACTTTTAGCTAAATTATAAAGGAAAGGAACTGTTTTGCTTAGTTTAAGAATCGTAACAACACCCCTAGTGTTAAATATAAAGTGTAGATTCTCATTTGTTTATATTAAATTATTTCTGGATTTTCTTGATGGGTTACATGAGAATCACACTTAAAACAAGAAAAGAGCTTGCCAATGGGGATAGAAATATAAACTAAATTCAAGATATATTCTCTGAAAACAAGTCTTAATACACTACACAAATATAATTCTCAAAAACATGTTATTTGATATAGAAAATATATTTATATATTTCAATATATTATATTCTTTACTGGAACAAAATGACAAATAGTGATCAAGGCAATGATTTGTTGCAGGACACATAGGTGCTTCAAGGTGAACTGGAGTACTTGGCTAACGCATCACAATCTTACATCACTCTCTGCTGATTAAACAGTTGGATAAATCAGACTAGTCAAAGTCCACTAAATCAAAAACGTCATTATTCCGCATTTAGCGCTAACTTTATCACAGTCACATTGGCTTCAAAACATAGAGACTACAAATAAACAGTCCACAACATGCACAATCAGTCTGTGTTAACTGGAAATAAATGCAGATATTTGTTATATTTAAATGGTTTAATCTGCACTGTTCTTTACAGTCAAACTGAAGGAATGTTTATGATGTGCTTATATCTACAGTATTTGGGCCTTAAGTCCCACTTACAAATGTCTCAATTTGAATCTGAACCTTGAAAAATTTCTTTTTTTTTGTGGATGTATAAAGTCAGACCCCCTCAAGCTTACACAGGTGTCCTATTAGAGTAACCACAGGTGGAGTTCAAATGATTTGCTTAAAAAGTGTGTTTATGCTATATTTCTTTAATATAAAATAGTACTTGGTTTGATATTTTGCCATTTAATGCAAGTATCCAAATACATTTGGGGCCACTGTATCTGTATTTGTTTGTATGATTAGACAAAGGAATATTTGATTTTCCACTCAAGATTTAAAGGTCAGCAGAGACAAACTCTAAAGAGCAACACTCAATGTTACTTTTCTCTACAGAACAAAGGAAACAGGCAACAAAAGGAAACAATTATGTAACCAAAGGATGGAGTGTCAAGTTTTGTAACCAATCAATCTTTTATAGTAGCAATATGAGGAAATCTGGAAGCCTTTCATTGCATCAGGTTTCCCGCCCTTTTTGACCAATGAAATTCCGTGATTCCATTTATGATTACTGTATAAGGGTTTCTAAAAATTATTTTGATGCAGACCAATTCGCTAATGAATCTTTCAGACGAATCATGATTTGTGAGCCATTTTGATACATTATTGACCCAAAATAACAATTCTTACACAAACTGGACATTGCTATGGCCTGCAAGCAAATGTTAGGGCAGTTCACACCAAACACATTTTTCCAACTGCTATTTTTCAACAAATGTTCTATAAAACATGCACTAGACATCTTTGACCGTTGCATCACATCGCACTGTTTTCATTGTAAATATGCACTAGATGGACATCTTTGACCGTTGTGTTGCATCTCACCGTTTTTCAACAATTTTTCTATGTAAACATGATGCAGACAGACAACTTTGACAGTTGCATCGTATCTCGCTGTTTTTCAACTGTTTTTCTACGTAAACATGCCATAGATGGACATCTTTGGCCGTGGCGTCACATCTCGCTTTTTTTCAACTGTGTTTTTTATGTAAAAATTTGCTAGACAGACGTCTTTGACCATTGTGTTGTATCTCACTGTTTTTCAACAGTTTTTCTATGTAAACATGCCGCAGACAGACATCTTTGACAGTTGCATCGTATCTTGCTGTTTTCAACTGTTTTTCTATGTAAACATGCCCTAGACGGACATCTTTGACATTTGTGTCACATCTCACTGTTTTTCAACTGTTTTCTATGTATACATGCCCTGTGTATACCCTAGATGGACATCTTTGACCACTGCATCTCTCTGTTTTTCAACAGTTTTTCTACATATACATGCACTAGACGGACATCTTTGACCATTGCATCGCATCTCGCCTCACTGTTTTCTAACTGTTTTTCTATGTAAACATGCGCTAGACAGACATCTTTGACTGTTGCATCGCATCTCACTATTATTCAATTGTTTTCCCATGTAAACATACACTAGACGGACATCTTTGACCATTGCGTCACATCTTACTGTTTTTCAACTGTTTTTCTGTGTAAACATGCACTACACAGACATCTTTGACACGTTATGTCAACAGTTTTTCTATGGAAACATGCGCTAGATGGCCATATTTGACCATTGCATCGCATCTCTGTGTTTTTCAACTGTTTTCCATGTAAACATGCACTACACGGACATCTTTGACATGTTGTGTCAACTGTTTTTTGATGTAAACATGCACTACACGGACATCTTTGACCGTTGCGACGCATCTTGCTGTTTTTCAGTGCAGGATCGACAATTATTTTTTAAAAAGAACAGAAACATAAAAAAAACCCGCAGAAGCACGGCCCCTTACTCTACACAAGAGCAGTACTTAGCTGATGAGATATTTTTTATAGAAGACTGAAAAACTGGATATTCACTATAGAAATTTTCAGGCCTGGAAATCAAAATGTAAACATTTCCTAAAACTTACATGTTTTTCATGTGGGAACCCGGTTGCATTCCAGTGTTTGTCCCTGTTTAGGTCAAGCAATGTTGAGATTTGATGATATAACGACATATTTAATGGGTTTGTAAAGCTTCAGTTTCCGGGGAACACAGTCTTGTTGTGCTCTACAAATTGTTGACTGTCTACCAAAAACCATGAATGCTGCTTTCTTTGGTGTTTTGATCCACTCGGTAGTGCCAGCCAAACATTAAACGTGAGCATTTTCAGTGCCATAAAACAGAACACACAGCATTATTCTTAAATTCGTAACACATACCCAGCGTTTTGACTTCCTCATTACTGCTTCCACTTCTCTCTGTGGATTCCACCTCCTTCTCCTGTCATAGAAAGAGATGAAAAAGAAGAACATGAATAAAAGGCACTAAATTGCACTCGCGTTGATTAAGATGGATCTGTGTCTGTGTGTGAACGATGTGTGTGCAATTCAGTTGAATAGAAGGCCAACCACCCGTGGGAAAGTATGATGTTATATTAATGAAAGCAATCCATCAATTTATGTCTAATGTATCCATTTATGGGTGCTTTTTTTTCAGCTTCTTCCAAGGAAGTAAACTTTTTATAAAACTTTATAAGGGCAAAAATTGTTTGGTGTGTTGGAAATGATGTCTGTGGGACATTCATATAAAAACAAATAATATAAATAATTTTCACACAAATGCTAAAAGTTTATGCTTATTTCACTCTTTTTAGATTAGCATAGTTTTAAAATAATAAAGATGAAGGCATGATAAAAAAATTTACAATTCAGTTTTAATGAGACCTTCATATAACAACAATAAGCTGAAATCGGTTTGTTTTGATCAACCCTTGGGACATAAAATTGCCTGAAGATGAACAAACACCCAGTGGGGTCAAACAGTCCTTGTTGAATTCTCACTTTCATGGGAAACACTGTTTCATAATCCTGTATCCTGCAAATGTGAGAACAGAATTCCTTTATAAATGTATAAATAGATTATTTATGGCACTCACTGGCAGTAACATAAAGCACACATTGCTTAAACCACTAAAAATGGCACACTAATTATGTTAGTGTCTATGATCAATCACATCCTTCCAACTGTAAATTACCTCTCACTTTTACATGTGCCCAAGCTACTTTTCAGTTATTTATTACTCTGTGCTGAAATATACACTAACATGAAATGCAATCGGTGACCATATTTTAAGCCTGTAAAACAATGTCAGAAACTTTTGTTCACTAGTTGGATGTACTACGTGAACCCTACTGATGCTTTAACATCTGCTAGGATATCAATCAAATCAAATCAAATCAAATCACTTTATTGTCACACTACTGTGTACACGAGTGCAACAGCAGGTGAAATTCTTGTGTGCAGTTCCGAGCAACATTGCAGTAATGACAGTGACGAGACATAAACCACTTTACAATAACAACATATATACACAACACAATTTACATAACAAATGTACACATAATTACACAACAATTTACATATCAAATGTACACATAATTACACAACAATTTACATAACAAATGTACACATAATTACACAACAATTTACATATCAAATGTACACATAATTATACAACACAGTACTGATATACAATGTACAGTAAACAATACACACAATATAGAATACACGTACACTAGATAGGGTATATAAAAATATATATTCACTAATTGAATTGGGGAGAATATATTTGACAGTCCAGTGTGTGATATAAGATGAAGATTAATAAAGTGCAGTGCTGACTGTTGATCGTGAGAGATCATGTGTTCAAAAGTCTTATTGCTTGGGGGAAGAAGCTGTCATGTAGTCGGACTCGGGTGGCTGGAGTCTCTGATGATCCTCCAAGCTTTTTTCACACACCGCCTGTTATATATGTCCTGGAGGGAGGGAAGCTCACCTCCGATGATGTTTCTGGCAGTTCGCACCACCCTTTGCAGTTCTTTGCGGTTGTGGGCGGTGCTATTGCCGTACCAGGCAGTGATGCAGCCAGTCAGGATGCTCTCTACAGTGCTGGTGTAGAACCGTGTGAGGATGTGTTGGTTCATTCCAAACTTCCTCAGCCGTCTCAGGAAGAAGAGGCGCTGGTGAGCCTTCTTCACAACGGCCTCAGTGTGGACGGACCATGTGAGTTCCTCAGTAATGTGGACACCGAGGAACTTGAAACTGTTGACTCTCTCCACCGGTGCTCCATTAATGGTGATGGGGCTGTGTTCTCTGTCTTTCTTCCTGAAGTCCACCACAAGCTCCTTGGTTTTACTGACGTTGGGGGAGAGGTTGTGCTCCTGACACCAGCGCGTCAGAGTGTGCACCTCCTCTCTGTAGGCTGTTTCATCATTGTCAGTGATCAGACCTACAACCGTCGTATCGTCAGCAAACTTAATGATGGCATTGGAGCTATGTGTTGCCACACAGTCATGTGTGTAAAGGGAATACAGGAGTGGGCTGAGAACACAGCCCTGCGGGGCTCCAGTGTTGAGGGTCAGTGATGAGGAGATGTTGCTGCCCATTCTCACTACCTGACGTCTGCCTGACAGGAAATCCAGGATCCAGCTGCACAGCGAGCTGTTTAAGCCCAGAGCCCGGAGTTTCTCATCAAGCTTGGAGGGGACTATGGTGTTAAATGCTGAGCTGTAGTCTACAAACAGCATTCTCACATATGTGTTCCTTTTTTCCAGGTGGGAGAGAGCAGTGTGTATTGTAGATGCAATAGCATCATCAGTGGAGCAGTTGTTGCAGTAGGCAAACTGCAATGGGTCCAAAGAGGTGGGCAGAACAGAGCAGATGTAATCTCTGATTAGCCTCTCAAAGCATTTGCTGATGATGGGGGTGAGGGCAACAGGAGTCAAGTCAAGTCAAGTCAAGTGGTTTTTATTGTCGTTCAACCATATACAGTTAGTACAGTACACAGTGAAACAAGACCACGTTCCTCCAGGACCATGGTGCTACATAAAACAACAACATAGAACAAACACAGAACCACATGACATTACACAGACTAAATAAAAATACCTATATAAAATACCTATATAAAGTGCACGTGCAAAAACGTGTGCAAAAGTACGGGACAGTACAATACATTTCTAACAATGAACATTACAATAGGCACAGTGATAGACACTGCAGTGCTGACCAGTACACAGTAGTGCAAAAAGATGACAGTTTCTAAAAATGCCAAATGTAAACATAATGTACTATGAGATAGTGTTCTATGCACACAGCAGTTATTGAGGTAGCAGACAGTTATAAAGTGGCAGTTATTAAAGTGCAACTCAGGATGCCAGTCATTTAAGCAAGTGATTTTGGCTTGCTTCGGTACAGGCAC
Source organism: Moxostoma hubbsi (assembly GCA_032164185.1). NCBI lineage: Eukaryota > Metazoa > Chordata > Actinopteri > Cypriniformes > Catostomidae > Moxostoma > Moxostoma hubbsi. The sequence continues at coordinate 2,112,096 of JAVLUX010000031.1, read as the reverse complement.
AATGGTTGATGTTTTGAAGCATGTGGGGACTACAGACAGGGTGAGGGACAGGTTGAAAATGTCCGTAAAAACACCAGCCAGTTGGTTCGCACACGCTCTGATGACGCGATTTATGATTTACGCGATGATATGCGGTTTAGACTGAATAAAAATGATTGTGTGAAAAATAATCCTCTTTTCCTTTATAAGCACAGCTTTATTAGTAACTCTACTACCATCCTCTGAACAGTGAGGCTCTAAATGTCACAGACTCTTACAATATTCACCCCAGTCAGCCCAATCATTGGTTGGTAAGCTTGTGGAGCTGAAAATGCTCTTCTATATTTCAACTAGTGCAGTGGCCATTACAAGACCTTTTTATTTAACATTGTAAATCTAAATATGATCACTAGAAATTCTTGTTTTAAAGAAATGTTACAGGTTAAAAACAATTAAAAAATATATTACATTTTTTAAACTCAATTAACAGTATTTGTGGCATAATGTTGATTACCACAAAAAAATATATATATTCGTCCCTCCTTTTCTTTAAAAAACAAAACCAAATCAATGTTCCAGACACTGGAAGTGAATGGGGCCAATGTTTGGAGGGTTTAAAGGCAGAAATGTGAACTTTATTTTAATTTCTGTTAAAACTTTTTTTTTTGTTATTATTATTTGAGCTGCAAATGTTTAAATTGTCGCTTTTATGGCCATGTTTGGGTTGACGGGGTTACACATTCAAGGCAATGAAGTTGTAAAATTGTATATAACTTTACACAGAGAAGGTAAGCAATTTTATCACACTAAAATCATGTTAACACATATTGTTTATGTGCTATACTTGTGAAACAGTGAGTATTTTAACTATGGGTGTTAAATCGACCAATTATTGACCATATTAAATCCAACAGTATATCGGTTGTAAGCATGAAAATGCCAATATGAAAAAAAGATGGTTGATTTATAATTATTTCGTTACACACTTTGTAAGATTTAAACGCACTATCTAGAAATATTAATAGCCACAATTAATAGAAGGATTGGCTCTCCTAATGTAATTTTAATGCAGAAAAACCACCAAAAACGAACATGACAATTGTGAAAGCGGCACTTAAATATGGAAAGCAACAGTCAGGTTCTGGAAGTAAAAATCCCATAAATTTTTTCCATAGACAACCTCATTTTTAATGATTACTTATAAACATTTAAAACAGACCAAAAGTGAGCTCTGTGGTTGTTAATCCATGATATATGATTCTGCTGAAGCCATCAGTCAGCATTATTACAAATTCATTGTTTAAAAATGTCTATTAATTACAGAATTACTGGTGAACAACTGCACTACCCATGGTACAGCAGTGAAATGATCCACCAATCAGAGAACTGCGGCCAAGCAAACCTGGGGAAAATGCCCGGAAGAGACCACATACTTTTATTTCCGGAACGGCTAAAAAAGTGGGTGGGTACTGTTATGCTCTATAGGCTACATGATGAGGAAACCATCCAAAACACTTTGAAACCAGCAGACTTTAACTTCTGAGGCATCGGTATGATATCCATAAATGCTGCACGATTGTGTTTTTTTTTTTTTTTTTTTTTTGCACGATTGTTTTTATTAAAAGATTGAAATTACAATGTCCTTGTGCAATTACTCAAGCTTAAAAGGGTGCATTTCTGCATTCAGCGCTTCCGTCAGCGCTGTGTGCGTATGCGGCGCCTCTCTAGTGGTCTGGATGGCATAACACTATAATACAGAATTTAAAAGTGCGTTTTGTTCCTTTGGTTAAAACTTTGTATTTTTCCATGTATTTTGATGTGGTTTACATTTACATTGCCCAACTTATGCAGTCTGAATTTGTAATATTTTATCATTGTGGCACGGTGGAGGGCGGGACCGGGGCGTGATTACGCACGCCCGGTCCTGTATTAGGCTAATTAAGCCGTCGAGAGGGATAAAGGCCACTCGCGGATGGCGATGGGAGAGAGAGATCGTTCACGGACATGTCCGTTGTCTTATGTGTTTGTATTTTGAGTTTTCCATTAAACCTTTAAGTTATATGTCAAGCCGGTTTCTCGTCTCTTCCTTGCCCGTGAGAATGAACTGTTTTACAATCATATACAGCACATACATGTGAAATGGGAGTTCTGTTGTTTTGACCTGCAAAAACTGAAGGGCAATTTTTTTTTTTTAAAGTACAAATTAACCTTTTTGTCAAATTAATCATCAAATTATCATATTTAGTTATAATTTTTAATTTTATCTTCTATTTATCTTTGATTGTGGCTCTCTAAAAAATGTGGGCCTGTTCAGCAGATCCAATCCATGTTCAATGGATATTATTTATTGTTAGAAAAGTGAAAGCTTTAGTACCTCTTTGTACATTTCGTATTGTCCCTATTCACATCCCTATAACCTTGATTTTTGCTTTTTCTTTTTTAAAGTAGGGGCAAGTCGAAATTATTTTTGATGGTATTTAACATTATATCACAAATGCTGTTAATTGAGTTTAACTTGTATTGAATCCGGAATATTCCTTTGAGGCTTTAATGATAGTTTCTGTGACATGATGTCGATTACATAGATCATTTACAAAAATAATTTTGAGTCGTCCCTCAGTATGGAAAAACAAAAGTCACATTTACTATAATAGACTGGCATAACATGGTCAAGACAGGAGTTGATTTATTGGATAAAACTTTTGTTTTTTCGATTTTACTACACTTGCATTATGATAACACATATAAAGTCTTGACGCTATACTATTGAAACAGTAAGTATTTTGACAATAATTCAGGTATGCTTGATGGATTCTTTTAAAAATCTTCCTGCTTGCCTAGTATTGAGAGTCTGAAGCACTTCTGGCTTTGAGCAGTGGTAAATCATTGCTTACTTTACTTTCTGAAGGTGAAGGTTTAAAGATCTCCCGAACATCAGGGACACTGTATGGCTTGTTTCTTTTGCGTAGAGTCTGTTTGAGCGTTTCCACACGTCTCTCCACAGCGGCGGCTTGTGTTCGGGTCAGGGTAGACAGCAGTACAATACTATCCTCTCCATCTGATGCAGACTCATCGAACAGTGTCGCTAGCCCTGCCTCCATCAGCCACGCCTCTTCCTGCTCACCTTCTGCAGAAGAGAAAACCAAGACAATGGAAGATCCTCAGGTATGGAGTATAGATTGATGTGAAATATTATTTAAAGCATTTTAGCATAAGACTGTAACATAACAAAATATAAAATAAATGAAGGGGTCTGAATACTTTCTGAATGCACTGTAAATATAATAATTTCTGCTAGCTACAATTGTGTGCGAGACCCACGTTCTCCTTTTTATACATTTGCCGTGAATCATGTGAATGCAGCTTCACAATTGCTGCTGAAAAGTGAAGAGCAACAATTAATTATTTGGAGTATGAGGGTTAAAGAGACTTAATGCTCATTGCAATAAATAATTAACCTATGGGGCATAGATATTTCAATTTGTTAACGTTCCACTTAGACTTTGGAAATGTTTAATGTTACTTGAAATGATGCTATTTTAGCGCATTTCTATATTTATACTGTGGAATGCTTTGTTTGGTAAATATCAATATTGTTGATATATATTCTTTTATTTTCTAAGAAGGAACAAATTTTGACAGGAAAGAAGTGTCCACCTTTTTCCTGACTACACTACAGGCGGCGGCATTATGAGAGACTTCCTCTCAGATGCTCCGTACTTCCACTTAGTTGTTATCAGTTAGACTAATGTTACTGGTGATGGTGAGCAGCGGAGTCTATGGAGTAATCTGTGCTGTTAGAGGGTGTTTTAACAAATAAAGGTGGCTTAAAAACGACAGGAAAATGAATGTTACACCACGATAAGTCTCTGGCCCATAGAGGAGGGTGGAAACACACACCGCATTAAAAACAGCAGCATTAGTGGCTATTCTCAGGTTTTTGTTCTCAAAGACTTGCACACACAGTCCCCCAAAGGCTGCACACGCTTTGTTGATGCAATTGAATTATTTCATGGGAAAGGGAGCAAAGGAATGATAGATGTTGGAGATCATATTGAGGGCATGCATAGATTGAGGGGTATGGGCTATGATAGCACAGTCATCTGCGTATTGCAGCTCATGTATTTGTCATGTTAGAGTTTTACTGCAGGCCTGTAGCCGTTGAATATTAAAGAGCTTTACATTCAAGAGGTATTGAATATGAACACCGTCTGTGTATCCAAGTGCATGATGGAATAGGTTTGTAATGGAAGAGAGCATGAGGTTGAACAATATGGGAGCCAGTACACAACCATGCTTAACCCCAACCTCAACACTGAAAGGCTCTGACTGGAGCCCTCCAATAATGACTCTGCCTTGCATTCCATTATGTTGTTGACAGAGGATGGAGAGGAACTTGGTCGGTACTCCAACTTTTGAAAGATGTTTCTAGACCATCTCACAGCTTACAGTGTCAAATGCCTTTGACAGGTCGATAAAGACCATGTAAAGATCTTAACGATGTCCTCTGCTCTTCTCCTGTAACTGCCTTATAACAAAAGGCCATGTCAGTAGTGCACCTGCCTTTCCTAATTCTACATTGTGATTCAGAGAGTGTTCCAAGATTTGAGTCACCAATCTGTTAAGCATGACTTTTGCCAGCACCTTTCCAGCAACGGAGAGAAGGGAGATTCCTTGACTGTTCCACAAACTTCTCTATCCCCCTTCTGTTCCACTCTTGAGGAAGAGATTCTGACTTCCAAATATTTGTGATCAGAAGGTGCAATCTGCAAGTGAGCAGGTAGCCTTCATTCTTAACGATGTCCTCTGCTCTTTTCCTGTAACTGCCTTATAACAAAGACCATGTCAGTAGTGCACCTGCCTTTCCTAATTCTACATTGTGATTCTGAGTGTGTTTCAAGATTTGAGTCACCAATCTGTTAAGCATGACTTTTGCCAGCACCTTTCCAGCAACGGAGAGAAGGGAGATTCCTTGACTGTTCCACAAACTGCTCTATCCCCCTTCTGTTCCACTCTTGAGGAAGAGAATCTGACTTCCAAATATTTGTGATCAGAAGGTGCAATCTGCAAGAGAGCAGGTAGCCTTCATTCTTTATAATCTCTTCTGGAATCTCCCATGAGTTTAAACACTCTTGTTGTTCTTCAAGGTTTTATTGGTGTGAAGCACTTCAGAGAACTGTGGCGGGGTATCAAGATGATGAATTGGTGGGAGTTTGCTGAGAGACTGAATGTCAACTGGGTTGGAGTGGATCAATAGGCTCTTCAAATGTTCTGCACATTAATCTAAGATCTGATGACGATCTTTAAAGAGGGTGTTCCCATCTGCCAAGCGAACTGGAGCAATAACTAAGGTTTTGATGTCATTATAAAAGCCATGCATATTGTTGCCGTCCTCTAAGCCTTGTACTTCACTTTTTCATCCACCATTTGTCCTCCATCTCCCGCATTGCCAGCTGGGTCACAGCTCTTGCCTCAGCAAATGCAGCTTTCAGGGTGGGTGAGTCTGGGTTGGATAGAAGAGCTTTATAAGATTTGTATTTAATTTGTAAAAGCTAGTGAATGATAGGACAGTTATTGTCAAAGCAGTCCTGGTGATGTTTCTTAGAAAGGCCGAGGACTTTCGAGGCTGCACTATGGATGATTGTGCTCCGGTTTGACCAGTCGTTGAGTTCTCAGGAACTTCATTGCAAGAGGACATCTGAAGTTTTTAGGCCAAGCAGGTAAACCTTTTGTTCAAGAGTTTTCTGCATTGGCAAAGTTGGATCTCCGTGCAGAGCTTAGATTTAACCATATGGCGGTCTGTTCCGCACTCTACCCTACGCATGACATGGGCAATGCATGCATCATAACATATTCTTGGCAGTTGATGATGAAGTTCAGAAGGTGCCAATATTTTGAATGGGTATGTTGCCAGAATGTTTTCAGCTTGTTCTTCATCTGAAAAATGGTGTCAGTATTTACCAACTGGTGTTCAGAGCATAGAGAGTGGAGCCTGAGGCCGTTGCAATTCGCTTTCCCCACTCCATGCTGGCCAAAGTCTTTGCTCCAGATATGATACTCAGTGCCAACTCTAGACCTGTAAAATGTCTCTTTAACATCCTACTCTGCATCCAGGAATGGTGCATAGTCACTAATGAAGGTTGAGAAATGGTCCTTGGTTAGAAGAATACACCATGTCATCAATCTCTCATTAATTCCAGTGGGAGAATCAGGAATGTGTTTAACAGGTGTGTTTTTATGGCGGTGTTTACCCTCAGACACTCCTTTCCAGAAGAAGGTGTAGCCCGCACAAATTCAGTCAGGGAGTCCTCACCACGTAGCCTGGTTTCACGGAGTTCGGCAATGTCAATATTGTAGTTCCTCAGTTCGCAGGCCACAAGGGCTGTTCTTCGGTGAAGCCAATCATGTGCTTCAGCCATGTCCAGAAGAGTTCAGACATTAATGTTCATGTAGGTATAATTTCTGGTGTATTTCTTTAGACGTCAAAAGGGGATGCTACGACGGCTGCCATTTTCCAGCCAAAGTTGAGGTCCTTCCAATACAGGGGTGAGCAGTGTGAGGCTGCTTAGTTATAACGGAAGATGCTGAAGAGACGCGCTGCTCCATCTTGCACCTCAGCGACCATCACTCCATTACATGCATGGTTTGGCTAGGTACTCCCAGGCCCATACCCGCCATCATTCCATATCACCACAGGACTCTGGGGTTTGGGGGGTGAGGCAAGAAACTTGCGCAAGGAGGTGATTAAGGTGGGAGGTTGTGTGTGCAGTCCACACTCCCACACTCATGATGACCTTCGTCTGGCTACAGCTGCAGAGGACCACCGAAAGACCCGGTCTGTTGGCTCCTGCCTATGCATGTCCCCAACTGCAGATTTTTTTTTAGCGTTTACTCCCCTAGCCATCTCACCATCCCTGGCTTACCCACGTGGACGTGGGAAATGGATGGCGAGACACCTCTGGGGACAACTGCAGCTTCAAGATCCCCTACTAATTCAGCCTGGGGTCGCAAAACCTCAGTTTCCGTGGGTTGCCGCAAGGAGGCATGGTAGGAGTCTTGGTGAGGGAGAGGCTATGTACTGACCACGGAAGACTTACGCTTCAAGAAAATCTGGGGTGGCTAGTGCAGAAGCTAAGGGAGGGAAACTGCAGGCATCCTTACCAGCAATAACTCACATAGCAGGCTACACTTGGGGCATCATAACACCCTGCAGGCGGTTATCCTGTCAACCCTCTCACACACACAGGGTGCGAGCAGAGAGTTCTAGAGCCCAGTGGACTGACTTCACCATTATAATGTGTGTGATTGTATACTTATCCATTAGGGGATTACCGTCAAAATTTAATGTCTACACGCAGCCTTTAGTGAGAAAGGGATTTACGTAAACACAGACTGTTCCACCATTTTTTACTGTTGTTAGTGATATTTCAGTGCTTTGCAATGGGAATAAGCAGTGAAGCTGAAGTCTGTAGCATCTGCATTTAAGGGAATGTGCCAAGCAGAATGGGTCATTTTGTTGCCAGTGAAAAAGGTGGATATATAGAGTCAAATTTAAGCACTTCCAAAACCTGCGATTAATCGTGATAAAATATTTGAATCGACTGACAGCACTAATAAAAATATGTAATCTGATTGAAGTCTTCAAGTCTTTCCAAAATGCACGCTTTTATAACACAGACAACCCCCAACCTCATGGACTTGCAGAATAGCTCATCTCAACAGAAAGCACTTTACCTTCACTGATATGGATGAATACATCACATCCACAAATTATAATAATAAGAATAATATAATAAATAATTAAACGCAGCCAAATCTCAAATTGGATCAACTCCACGCAGCTGTTCAGGCTTCGTTTGTCGGATGCCGTAAAAAAAGGTGGCTTTACTTCTGTGAGTTGCATAAAACCAGCCAATCAGATTAGAGCTTGCCAGAACTAGAAAGTGCTAACAGTTTTGTGTACAATATGCATCAGATGCTCAGTGAACGGTGTGGGCGGTCCATGGGCATACCGTGTGAGGCTTAGACTAACTTCCTGTCTACTACAGGAAGTCATCCAAACTCCACATGTTAGTTTTTAGCATCATTACTTCCACTTCCCTTCTATTCTTTTCATATGATCTGGCCAATCATATACCCAGGACAGGATACACTACATTCCTGTGTCAGACTGTGTGAGCTGTTATTTTCATTAGAGTCATGGTGAGGAGGGAGGCTTTAAATTCAGATCTTAGGGGAAACAGAAAGGTGTTCCTTTTTCCGGAGACTTTGCTATTTAGACACTCAAAGAGGTTAACGAAGTCCCAGCTTCATATTGTTGTAGGGGTAAACAATGACTGCTGATGTCATGAATGATCTCACTCTGTGGTTTTTATTGTAGGCTTTTCCTGTAAATTAAGCCCATTGTCTTTACACATGGAGGAATTCAAGTATGTGTCACAACAACTGGATTGCAATACAGCATTGAACATTAATTTTCTATTGTTTGGCACCTTGGCACTTGCGATTAGTTGATCTATTTTTTAACAGTTGGCCTGGGTTTTCAACCTTTACAGACTCTCAGCCAACCCAACTTTAATAAACATTACCTTCTCTAATGCATCACCGATTTATTACTGTACAGTACCACATTTAGAAATTACTCACTTAAACAACTTTTGCCTAGGTTCACACAGCAGCAGAATATGGTTTTCAGTGCTGTATCAGAATGTCAAATACAGTTATATTCACACACTTCCCTTCAAGTGAAGTTAAAGAGGACATGTTGTGAGATGAGTGACAGGAAGTGTGTTTACCATCTGCCACCTTCAGCTGCACTTCCTCCTGATGTTCTGCATCTCCACTGCGCTGGATGATTTCTAGCTCTTTATAGTAGTCCACCATCGCATGCTCATCCAGAGAGTCCTGAGAGCTGCAGCGCTGATATGGGACCCTCCCTGAGCTCGAACCCTGAACCGCTGCAGGTGCTCTGCATTTCTGTACATTATACTGACCGGTTTTACGGCTGTGTGAACAGAAACAGAGGGAGGACAGATGTAAAACATATCACATTATCAGGCAGAAATATTACAGAGCACAACAGTTAGGTTCCGAAAGTAAAAATCCTATTTATTTTCTCAGTAGAGAAATTGTTTTTAACAATAATATATAAACCTTTCAAGAGTTCCATACAGAGCCCTTTTAGAGGACATGGAGAGAATTTATTTTCTCAAATAGTTTGTTTTGCATTCCATCACAATAAATTAACCATGGTTTCACAACAGTAGCTATAGTTGAGCTATGCTATTTGCAGTAAAATCTTAGTAACCACAAAAATGTATCATGTTTTTTCTACAGTAGCCATATTCTATAGTAATAATACAGGAAAGCCAAAACTATGGTAATAAAAACTATAATTATTTGGGCAAAAATTAATCTGGTTAGGCTAGTTTTACAATAGTACCACCATTGTTAATATGTGGTCCATTTTTGGGGGCAGAATGATAATGGTTTTAATTACCATAGTTTTGGTTTTCCTGTATTATTACTGTGGTTTTACCTCAGGAAAATCAATGGGGAAAATACTGCTGGTAAAGTGCACTTGCTTTATTCAAGAGCTTCAGCATTAATGTTCCAAAGCATCATTCAACAGAGCTTTCTGTTCAGTCAGCTATCAAATACCACTGGTGCAGTTCAGGCAAACACAATGCCGCATCAACTAGGTTGACATCTTATATAGGCACACAGGTCATTGCAGGCCACTAAAATGAGCACTTTTCTATGTGCTGCTGGTCATGGGATCACCCAGATCATTCAGAACAACAGTTTAATGCTGTGGTCATCAAAGCCTAACTTGATGAGATGCTCAGGTATTATCAGATAAAATCTTTTAAGGTACACTTACAAAAACACCCTGTCTAATTGTAAGTATCAGAGAGAGAGAGAGAGAGTGGAAAATGGTCATGAAAAACTAAATGATGGCTGTTTTTGGTGCATAAAAACTTGATTAACTTTATAAGAGGACTTCAGGGGGGAAATAAAATGTAACAAAAGTGCATAATATTGAGCCTTTTCTTTGTACGTGGAGCATGAGACAGCAGGTGAATGGATAAAGTCAGGAAGTCTGAAAAATGAGTCTCTTTGGTATAAGAATAAAGATGCTATTGTGAGTTTGTGCATGCAGGAGGGGCTGATTGTTTGTCTGGGGCAGGAGATCCAGAGCTCTCAGAGGGATTAGACGGGCTCGTTTGTTTCCTATTTACATGAACCAGTTCCAATAGGAGGTATAAATAAATGCTCAAACCTCAGCACACTGCACTCTTACTGGACATGAGAGCTACGTGGAGTTGTCAAGTTGAGTTTTGGCTCATACCAAGCTTGGAACCAACAGTGTATTTAAAATTGCACTCACACTGAGATTGTAGCAGATAAAACTGGGACAGTCTCTATTGCTCAATTAGAAATTGGTGACCAAGCAGTACTGGTCCCTGTAATGCTCCAGTTTCTGAGTCACAGCTGTGCATTAACAGAGGAGCCTGTTGCAAGAAACCCCTTAAGTTAAGAAACCCCTTCGTTACATTTGTTGGGCTTTCGTAACCAAGCGTTTTCTTAACTTGCAACCGACTGCAGGGCTTTTACCAATAAACTACCCCACCTGTGAGATGCAAACAGAGGTAGTGTGGTCGTTCTCACAAAGTACTGGTTTCATTCAGATAACAAGTTAATTTAGTTTTTCTTTTGCTACAGGACTGTTTTGATCACATGGACTGGGAGATGTTCCGGTCCGCCTCTGATGACAACATCGAGGTCTATGCTGATACCGTAACCTGTTTCATCAGGAAATGCATAGATGATGTAGTGCTGACCAAAACAATACGGATCTACCCTAACCAGAAACCGTTAATAGCTTAATGTTCGTGCGGCACTTAATGCGCGGACCTCCGCTTTTAATTCCAGGAATGTGGAGGAGCATAAACAAGCCAGTTATGCCCTCCGCAAAGCTATCAGAGCAGCCAAACGCCAGTCCAGGGACAAGATTGAAGGACAGTTCAACACCACTGACTCTAGAAGCATGTGGCAGGGAATTAATATCATCACGTAATTCAAAGGGAATAAAAACTACACCATGAACACCGCTGCCTCTCTCCCAGATGAGCTAAATACTTTTTATGCTCATAAATACTTTTTATGCTCATTTCGAGGGAAACAACACCGCTCCTCCACAGTGTATTTTTATTGTATACAAGCTTCTTATTTCGTGCAGGTTGCCAGCTTGAGCAGGGCCATGACTATTGGCTTTTGTGTTGGAACAGGTGGCAACCTGTGATAGGTGCAACATCAGGACCAATATTACAGTCCTATTAGAAGGGCAACTGCTCCCTTTTGATTACAATTCCTTCTCTTCTGATTGCATTCATTTATGAAATTAAAATGACAGTAAGCTGACTAATTTCAGTGAATTGTCTCAATACTCTCCCCATTTTACCAAAATTTATGAGGGAAATTTTTTTTACACAATTAGCGATATACAAACATTTCTGCATGGAAACGATTTGCGATAAACCAAAAAATGAGACAAAAAGTGTTTTTTTAGACATGACGTCATCACGCACACCATTTTTATCTATAAAAGGCCATTTGAATGGAAACAGGCAGAAGACGGTAAATTTCCCAACGTTCTTTTTACGCATTTTCACTTAGTCGATAACAAAATAGCACGAAAAGTGGATGGAAAGTAGGTTATTGTACCTCAAATAAATCTATTTTATTTCTTTATTTCTGTCTCTCTCTCTCTCTCTCTCTCTCTCTCTCTCTCTCTCCTACACCCACACCAATATACGTGCCTTCACACAAACATATACACTGAGACACGAGTCGCAACCAACAAATAGAGCTGCATCCTCTTGATCAATAAAATAGTTTCTATATTATCCGAATTATAATTTTATATCTGTGGAAAGGACCTTTGCGCTCCCTCTCCCCCTCTCTTTCACTCTCACACACAAACAAACACACGGACACACACACATACTCGCGATTCACGAGCGACAATCAGATCTGGCATGTCAGCGCTCCCCTGTATCTCAGTGTGGCTGTAAACAGTTTCTTAACAAAGGAAAAGCTATATACAAGAATGGCTACACGACCATGCAGCTGCTAAAAGTGTGCTTAAACTTACATAGTGGCGATTTGAAGTCTGAAGTACACTATTAGTGCAAGTGTAACACCATGTGAACTATCTATTGAAGCATTTCCGCCCCCTCATTTGACTTTACATTTAAGAATATGGACAGACTAAAGCTTTTTATTTATTTATTTTATTCACATTGGTTGAAAATGGAACGCTCTTCTTTTTTTTTTTAACAGCCAGGAATGTTCTTTGTAATAATGTAAAATGGCGCTGTACGGTTTATGTATTAAATTCGCCCTCTTGTGAACTAAGGAAACAACATCAATTTAAAAATCAGCTGACTTGAAAATTTGAAATGAATTCAAATTTTGAAAATATTTAAGGTAAATATTCAAATGTATTTTCTCTGCTGAACTGACAGCCCTACTCTCCGTTTCTCTTTCTCTCTCTCACTCTCACACACACACACACAAACGCACTACCTTGTTACTTCAGTAAGTGCTCCAGTAAAGCAGCACAAGTGTCGCAATTCTATATTGCTAATTCTCAAGTGACGTTTTCAACCTAGCAACGAATGCTCTGGCTGTAAAAAGTAGTTCCACTCATAAGAGACAAAAAACAGAAAATGTCTTGATATAAAACCCCGAACAATGTCTTAAGGTGTGGTAACCGTGGTATTTACATTTACATTTATTCGTTTGGCAGACGCTTTTATCCTAAGCGACTTAAACAAGCAGCAAAAATCCTTAAATATTTTTGGTGTGTATATGGGAACACAGCAGTTGTATAATGTTCCTGATTCTGATCCAGTTTGTTCCAGAGCAAATCAAACATGGACTTTTTTTTAGAAAAAAAAAATCATATTTCTTGACTTTGAGGTTCAAAACAATCCAATTTGCATTTGCAAACAGTCTAGTGAAGGTAGTTAATGGAGGCACTTGTAAATAGAGGTGCCGCAAATAAGTTCTAAGAAAGGAAATTTATTTTTATTTTTGCCTGTTTCACCAACAACCTTTCCTCTGTCATAAATGCTGACGATGACCCTTTCATGGTTTAGCTATTAACCAAGCGTTTGTGGAGTGGGGCAGCGAGCTCTTTCCTCAGACGACTCTACATGCTAAAGGTCACACAGCACTCTGACAGCATTGCAAATGACCAAAACATTTGCCCTCAGGAGGAGATAAAGAAACAAAGAGAAAGGGTCAAGTACGAACGTATTTCTCTCTGTAAGCGGCTGAGTCATTTTACATAAACAAAAGAGGAGCACTAGCAGTACAGACATAAGCACTAACATAGTGTGTCTTATTTGTATTTACCCATAGCAGTTAGTACACTAGAGTAGACGTATGATGTGAAAAAGGAGTTAAGCTAAAGCTGTACAGAGGAGTCGAGGAAAGGGGTCAGAACCAGTATGTGGGCTGTTGCTATGACAATCAAAATTATACTCATGGAATGCGGCTGCTTGGAAACCATGAGAGGTCATGTTGTTTCTAAACAACTGAAAGCATAAAAAATACAGATACTTTTTAAATTAAAGTTGTTGTTTTTTTAAGTTAAACACTTTAAATCAGTTTAAAGTTAGAAAAGATGCCATTTGCAATATGACATATACTGTATAATTCATACTGTATATTTAGCTATTGCTAGTATGGTAATAGCGTAGGCTATAATCATTCTTTCTATGGAAAAGAGCAGAATTAACATTCTGCCTAACATCTGCTTTTGTGTTCCATGAAAGCAAGAAAGTCATACAGGTTTGGAACGACACAACGGTGAGTAAATTAAGCTGATTTTAATTTATTTGTGTGAACTTATTCTTCAAGATAGGTGTTTTACATTACGTACTCGAAATCAATGGACAACAGAACAGTGTATGTTAGGTGTTCAATTTAGTTAGTCTCCATATCAAATGCCCAAACATGGTCAGGCTGATAAAATATGTTAAACTATCTTTCATAGCTGTCTAATGTTTACAAGACTCAGCATGCTCAGAACATTAAGTGGAGAACTATGTACTGCCTACTTTTGTTCCTGTGCTCCCTGCATGAAACTACTTACTTTAAAACCAAATCTTGATTCACACATAAGAATGTACATGAAACCCACAACATATTTATACATTTACATATTTAACATTTCATATATTATGTATTTTTATTTATCATCATATTTCCATTTGTTTGCATTTATTAAAAAATGTTTCTATATCAAATATGTATTTAATTGTATAATTAAAAGTAGATGAAAGTGTATTAAATATAATTGTAAATTACAGTGACAGAAAAAGTATGTGAACCCTTTATGATTAGCTGCATTTTTGTGTGCATTTGTCTTCAAATCTGTCTCGCAAAAAAACAAACAGTACACAAATCTCAGAAGACCTATGATCAAGAATTGTTGCTTTGCATAAACCTGTAATGGGTAACAAATTAATCTTGATGAGCTTAGATATTCATCTGTCCACAGTTAGATAAATTGTCTATAAATGGAAGTTATTTAGTACTGTGGGTACTCTCCCTAGAAGTGCACACCGTAGAAAGCTCAATGGAGGTAAAAAGAACACTAGAGTGCAGCTGAAGACTTGAAGGAATCATTGGAACTGGTTAACATCTGTTCATGAGTCTACTATACAGGAAACATTAAACAGGTATGGTGTTCATGGCAGGACACCACGAAGGAAGCTGCTGTTTTCCGTCAAAAACATTTCTGTGCACCTGAAGTTTGCCATCTTCGAAGGAAAAATGTATTTCCAAGTTTATCAAGATATCCTGCAGGATAATATCAGGGTTGCTGTGTATCAGCTGAAGCTCAGTAGAAGTTTGCTGATGCAGCAGGACAATGATCCTAAACATCTAAGTAAATCCACTACAGAATGGCTTCAAAAAAAGAAAATCCACCTTTCGGAGTGTCCCAGTCAGAGTCCAGACCTGAACCCAATAGAGATGCTGTGGAATGACCTCTAGAGACATCCAAAGAATATGTCTGAACTGAATCAGTTCTGTAAGGATGAATGGTCCAAAATTCCTTCTGAACGTTGTGCAGGTCTAATCCGCAGCTACAGGAAAAACTTGGTTGGATCATCCAGTTATTAAATCCAAGGGTTCACATACTTTTTCCACAGCACTGTGAATGTTTAATGAAATGTGTTCAATAAAGACATGAACGATTATAGTTGTTTTTATGTTGTTAGCTTAAGCACATTGTGTTTGTCTATACTTATGACCAATTAATACAGAAAACCAGCTAAATCCAAAGGGTTCACATAATTTTTCTTCCACAGTATATAATGTATTTTTGTTTATTTATTATAATATTTCCATTTATTTGTATTTATAAATTATACTTTTTTGCTATCCAAATAAATGTACGTTGGGGTCCAAAATCACAAGTGAAAATGCTTCTATTTTGCATTTTTCTCATTAATAATAACAACTTATTCATGCAAATTATATTATTCGCATAACAATTTAATCAAAACAAGAAATAGTGCACAATCTTATATAATGATTTTATATATATATATATATATATATATATATATACATACATACATACATACATACATATACATACAGTATATCTACTTTGTGCATGACATGAGTACACTGCAAAAAATTATTTTCAAGACAAGAATTTTTGTCTTGTTTTCCAGTAAAAAATATCTAAATATTCTTATAACATAAACATAAAATGTGATTTATTTACTTGACAAGCAAACTGGCATAAGATTTTAAGTCTTGTTTTGAGAGAAATCTAATTAAATTAAGTGAACTTTATACTTAAAACAAGAAAAAAAATCTGCCAATGGGGTAAGAAAAATAAACATTCAAAGGAAAAACAAGTATATTTTTCTTGGACTATATCACAATTCCAGTGGGTCACAAGTTTACATACAGCAACTTAACTGTGCCTTTAAGCAGCTTGGAAAATTCTAGAAAAGTATGCCTTTATGTAATTAGCTTCTGATTGGAGTCAATTGGAGGTGTACCTGTGGATGTATTTTAAGGCCTACCTTCAAACTCAGTGTATCTTTGCTTGATATCATAGAAAAATCTAAAGAAATCAGCCAAAACCTCAGAAAGAAAACTGTGGACCTCCACAAGTCTGTATCATCCTTGGGAGCAATTTATAAATGCCTGAAGCTACCACGGAGGTTGTACAAACAATAGTACACAAGTATAAACACCACGCAGCCATCATACCGCTTATATACCCGTTCTTTCTAAGTAAGTAAGTAGTAGTAACCCTTTATTGTCACATAGTCACAAGTAAAAGTAACCAGTGAAATTGGCCATCATCCTGCCCATACAAACATACAATATGACAACGGGTAGACAGGGCAGGAAGACAGGGAATTGAGAAGATATACAGCATTACATGGGGAAAGGTGAGATAAAAAAAGCAACCCCCAGACTATGCTCCTGTTAGGATTACAGTATGGGAACAGGAAAAAAACATCTCAGCAACACTTAGCACATAATCAGTACATCTACACCATAACAAAAACTTGCAACAGGGTAGGGGAGTGGGGGATGGAGTTAGCCCAGCACTGACAGACAGCCATCTGGTCCTGCAGCCATTCTCGGCGCTGGTCACAGACCCGCCTGTCAGACTGGGGGGTACGAAGCGGCGAAGGCGTGGGATGGGGTGTGGGGTCGGATGCATATCTGTATTTGTGTAAAGTCTTGTGTGTGTGTGAGCCCAGAGATTCGCCAAAAGGTCACAATCCCAGGGTGTTTTGGGAGGGGGGAGGGAATGCGAGAGCGGCTCATTGCAGTGCTCTAACCAGGGGAGTTGTTGATCCATCAGCGGCCTTGGCCAAGGCCAGTGCTGGTTGCTGGGTGCCGAAACAGATAAGATTGAGATGTTTTGTCTTGGGGCGAATAGCTGCAATTTCTCAGGCTATTCTTCATGTCCATTTTGGTCTCTTAAACGATCCATTTGCCTTTGCACAGCTGTAAGCTCCTTCATGATGTTATCCATATTGAGAGTCTAAGTGCTGACAACTCTGCCCACCGCCTCAATCATGACGGGCAGCCTTGTGAGGCTTTGGACAGCTGTCTCCGTCTTCTTAATTCTTCGATAACCCAGGGCAATGCCTAATCCAATCAGCAGAAGACCTGTTATCATGGTTCCGAATAGGTAGATATCTTCAACGTCCTCCACGGAAAGAACCGCCAGACACACGACCCGCCACCTCTCCCACGCGTCCATCGTGTAGCCAGCTGCAAACGTTCCGTCAGGACAGTTAGGTTCCCCCGAACCCAAGCTTCTCTTCGAGAAGATGGTGTCAATTGCGTTGAGAGACCAGTTGATCAAATCCATAATAATTTCTTAGTTTGGAGAGCAGTGCTGTGAGAGTCTCTCAAAAGTACAAGACAGTTGACTAGACGTGACGAGAGAGCAAAGCAGGGAGGTCAGGGGAGGGAGAGGGAGAGAAAATGCGACCGCCTTCACTGAGTGCCAAACGAGAAAAAAGATCATCTTTCTCCTCGAGATGAATGTAGTTTGGTGCGAAAAAAGCAAATCAATCCCATAAAAACAGCAAAGGACCTTGGTAAACAAGTATCTATATGCACAGTAAAACGAGTCCTATATCAACATAACCTGAAAGGTTGCTCAGCAAGGAAGAAGCCACTGCTCCAAAACAACCATAAAAAGTCAGACTACAGTTTACAAGTGCACATGGGACAAAGATCTTACTTTTTGGAGAAATGTCTTCTGGTCTGGTGAAACAAATATGTAACTGTTTGGCCATAATGACCATTGTTATGTTTGGAGGAAAAAGGGTGAGGCTTGCGAAGAACACCATCACAACCATGAAGAATGGGGGTGGCTGCATCATGTTGTGGGGTTTTTGCTGCAGGAGGGACTGGTGCACTTCTCAAAATAGATGGCATCATGAGGAAGGAAAATTATGTGGATATATTGAAGCAACATCTCAGGACATCAGCCAGGAAGTTAAAGCTTGGTCACAAATGGGTCTTCCAAATGGACAATGACCTCAAGCATACCACCAAAGTTGTGGTAAAATGGATTAAGGACAACAAAGTCAATGAATTGGAGTGTCCATCACAAAGTCCTGACCTCAATTCAATAGAAAATGTGTGAGCAAAACTGAAAAAGCATGGAGGTCTACAAACCTGTCTCAGTTACATCAGTTCTGTCTGGAGGAATGGGACAAAATTCCAGCAACTTATTGTGGGAAGCTTGTGGAAGGATCCCCAAAATATTTGACCCAAGTTAAAAAATGTAAAAGCAATGCTACCAAATACTAATAAAGTGTGTGTAAACTTCTGAACCACTGGGAATGTGATGAAGGAAATAAAAGCTGAAATAAATCATTCTCTCGACTATTATTCTGACATTTCACATTCTTAACATAAAGTAGTGATCCAAACTGACCTAAGACAGGGAACGTTTTCTATGATTAAATAAATATATGATTAAATACACACACACACACACACACACATGATGTGTGTATTGTGTCAATGGAAATGTGATAACAACCAGGCTATGATAACATTTGTTGATTCTGTATTGTGTGCACACTGCTGTATGTATTACATCATAAACCCAGTGAAAGAGATGTCTTTAAAGATGCAGTGAGTTTAAAATAGTTGCACTCACACCAGTTCGCCAGCCTTTACTCAAACAAATTACAATCAGTCCGCACTGACCCCTCTGAGTGTCTAACGCCCATCACAGGCATCACTCACATAATGACCACCACAAAACCCACAGGCCACTATCAATGAAATATTCATTATGTAAGTCAAGCAATGTTTGCCATGCCAGTACAGATGAAACCATCAAACACAAATAAACACACTCAAAACACAAAAGCAACACACGCCCTTCCCCATATCTCACAGCACGCACACAACGTTATTGTACGGTTTATCATTACAGATTTCATGAGTGAAAGCTAATCATGAACTAGCCTAGACATGATGAATAGATGACCCAAAAAGGAAAATTCTACCCTCATACAAAGCATTCATTTTCCTATAACTTTAGAAGACTTAGAATAAAGTACAGGTCAAATGGACTACTTTTATGACACTTACAGGGTTGTTTTTTCTCACATTTATTGAACATAGACTGTTCAGCCCAAAACGGAGCACTTGTATTAAAATTAATTGGAAGGATTGGAATGCCCAATATTGTGGATGTAGAGAGAGAAGTCCTGCCTAAAAGATAAAAGAGCCAATCAACTTTTAGATACAGACATTGCCTGTTAATCAACTCATGAACATGCATGTGCATTAGCTGGACCTGCCTGACAAATAATGTTTTTAGCATTATCTGAGCTAAAGAAGCACCATTTATGATATTATTGTTGTCAGATTTAACTGCAGATTTGAAATATGTTCTGTGATCATAATCACATTCAAGTAGATAGGAGCTGTTTCTTGTTGCTTGCTTGTTTAGATGGCGGCCAAGTGGACTGACATGTCATAAAAAAGGTCTTTGTTATAAATCACCATAGAGTGTGAATATTCTGCCTAGCGGAAGAAAGTAAGTGTTTGAAATGACAGGAGCGTGAATAAATGACAACAATAATGTCATTTTTGAATGAACACTTCTTTTACGTTACCCTGTAAAGGGCTGAAACTGACAACACTCTCATTGTATTCTTCATTTAGTTCTCTATAAATTGTCTTCTGTTAGTTCTGAATATAGAAATATCTTTTTCAGACCTGCTTTTGTGTGATTCTCTCATGCTGAATCTAAATGGAAGGCCAGTCTGCAAACAACCAACAAAAAGCACCAGTGCAAACAGCTAAAACCCGGCTGGCAGACACCAATGAGCGGGTGGGGGGAGAAACGTCTTTTTCAAGCAGCCAGAGCTGCTGTAGTCCAGCTTGCAGAATTCACGGGGGAGTTCATCTCTGCTGAATGTGGGAGACACCTGTGCTCTTACACAGATCTCCTCTGCTCCATCTGAAAATACAAATAACAGCAGCATCCTGCTTCACACCACTGAGATGCATCCTTGTGTGGAACAAATGGGGAACTAATTAGATTGGCACAAAATGTTGTTGAAGAGCACAGGCACATTACTTATTTCGCTAAGATATGGCATATGGCCAACATGAAGAGAACTGACTGATGGCCGAACTTCTGCTAAAAATAACCAAAACTAAAAATATTCAACCTGATCTCATTCATGAACATTACGTGACTGTGGCAACATTTTTGCTAAACAAAATGATATGCTTCATTACTCGCTGCAGTTTCTCAGTGAATTGTCTAGCGGGGGCGCCAAAAGCAAGTCAAATGGTGTAGTAATCAGGCAAGGTTTTTAAGGTGAATGTTAGATGGAGGCTTTAATGATTAAAATGTACCTCTCCAACCTACAACTTTAACTTAAATGTAACCAATAGTGTCCTCAAAAGCAAAAGACAGAACAGACATCCTTACCCTAAACCAATACCTAATCCTAACCAATATCATCTTAAAAGCAAATGAAACGTGAAAAGCACACTATGTAATTTCTTGTTGCTTATTTGACACACGAGTCAGCATGTGTGCTTTGCTCGAACTGCAATCTTCCAAGTCCAAAGTCCAACACTTTCAGGCGACCTACAGCTAAGCTAAATTAGCCATGTTGGAATAAGTGAGTAAATGTTGGTGGGTCTGTAATACAAATGGAGTAAATGTGTTTGGATATCATGACATATTTGTGTGTGAGTAATAGAGCGAAAAATATGTGTTTAAAGTCATAATCAGTTGTTGGAGTAACGCCTCTAGTGTTCATTTCAACAAGGAAACTGCAGCGAAACATAGAACGCAGCACATCAAACTTAGTTGTCAAAAATGTAGTTATAGTAACGTTCATTCAATGTAACTAGATTGAAAATATTTGTGTGCCTTATCACTGGCCATCAGTAGATTTTGTAATTGACCCAATGGTTGTGTCAGATCATATATTTTAATTAGACATACAGACGCAGTTATCGGCTGATGCTGATTATCAACTTTTATCAAATATATATGGAGTGGTGGTGGCGGCATAGTGGGCTAAAGCACTAAACTGTTAATCAGAAGGTCGCTGGTTCGATCCCCACAGCCACCACCATTGTGTCCTTGAGTAAGGCACTTAACTCCAGGTTGCTCCAGGGGGATTGTCCCTGTAATAAGGGCACTGTAAGTCACTTTGGACTGTGAAACTGTGTTTCATGTTATTGTTGCGCTCCAGAGATAATGCAAGCGAGTCCAGAAGGCTTGACATTTGCTGAGTACTTTGGTACTCGAGTACTCGTGCCCATCCCTAATGAAGACCAGCTGCATGAGCATTGTGGAGAGTACCAAATGAGGGACAACAAAGGGCTGCTTGCTTGGAAAGCAAAGGCATAGCATGTGAAATGATTGCGTTTCTCTTTCACATGCAAACAGCCCTCTGTTGTCCCTCATTTGGTACTCTCCACAATGATCATGCAGCTAGTCTCCATTAGGGATGGGCACGAGTACTCGAGTACTCAGAAATTACAGCAATGATCGATCATGAAAACGATGATCAAAAATTAAATTGCTTGACGTGACTTTTGACAACTACATGATAACTATACACTGAGGGGCCTCATTTTTAATTTTGAGATCTATTACGTAGTAATTTTCGGCGGTACCTTAATTGTCAACAGACATCTCATAGCAACCAAACTGATAAACAATGTTGCAATGCTAACGTTTGTTCAACAGGTTTACAATAATCAGAAGGCAGTTTATTCCACCTTGTTTTGAACATCTGTCTCTGCACACGTTTGCTAAACAGGCTTTGTCATATAATGTAGAAACTTCGACTCATTAATGTATATTATTTAATAAAAGTGAAGGTGAAAAGAGCAGAGATGAATGTAACAGAACGCAAAACTCAAAACAATTTTTAACTTAACACTTGATTTTAAAAACACAATGATTATGGCATCAAGGAAACTACGGTTTGCAGATCCACGGTTAAGAAACAGTGGTGTGCACTAAGATTATTACGGTAACCTGAAGGAAGAACAGACACGCACTTTCTGAGCATTGTTTCGTTGAATTGACCAGTGAGTCTTCACATAATGACAAAATATTATGCATTATATATTGATTATACCCTCTTATGCACTTATTGTAACAGACTACATTATAACAGCCTATGTTAATGAAAAAACGTAGTAACAACGATGCAGCAGCCAAACGACGTATGACATATACACACATACTGTATTTGTACATCTATGTTCACGGGCAGCCTGTTCCACAGACACATCGCAAGCAATGCCACCCATTCCATGGGCAGTCCATCTGCACAAACACATCGGAAGCTATGCCATTTCACAAAGCTGGTCATCTTTCTGCAAGGTTTGACTCTATTACGTTCCATTTGTAAGGGTTTCATGTTTGCTAGTCATATAAGGTTATATTTCCTGTATTACTAATATCTCTGCTTCTTTCTTTCAGGTTCCTTCACCTGAGACCTGGTCATCTAAGTTGAACTATAAGTTTAGTTCTCCTTTTGAGGGATATAAGTTTAAATTAGGTTTTAATTTCTTTTTGGGGGAACCTCCCTGCAGGTTCTGATGGTTCGAGCGAGAATCCTGAAGCTAAACCATAGGACGGGACTTACGCTAAGGGAAACTAATCTATAATTAAATCTTGTTATTCCATACTATTGAGTTTTCTGCGAGAAATAGAAGCCTAAGTGATAATTCTCACAGAGGACTCATAGTAGCATACGTCATTCATTCATTCAATTCCACCATCTCATCCAATCATTAGCTAGCCTATGACTAATAATGTCCCACAGCTGTGTCTCATTGCTTGTATGCCATGTCGCTTTCACCCACCGCCACACCAACACCACCAGTTAAAGTCCCACCTTCCGGCAGGTTCTGATGGTTCAGGTGAGAATCCTGATGCTGAACTGTGAGAAGGGGCTTACACCAAGGAAAACTAATCTATAAATAACTCTTGTTATTACATACTATCAAGTTCCTGAGAGAATTGAGCCAGCGCACATCAGTCATTAGCATTGTCTCTCACTCCATGATCGCTCTGATTAATACCACAACAATACAGCACTGAAATACAGTTAAACTAGCAGCGTCAGCATTAAGGTTTATCACAGCTGAGAGAAACAACAGACGGAAAAACATACTCAAGGTTGTGGCCTGGAGTCACAAGTTCAAACCCAGGGCGTGCTGAGTGACTCCAGTCAGGGTTCCTAAGCAGCCAATTGGCCCAGTTGCTAGGGAGGGTAGAGTCAAGTTGGGTTAACCTCCTCATGGTCACTATAATGTGGTTCTCACTCTCAGCGTTGTGTGCACGGCGAGTTGTGCGTGGATGCCGCAGAGAAAAGTTTGGGCCTCCACACACGCCATGTCTCCGCGGTAACGCACTTAACAAACCACATGATAAGGTGCCCAGATTGACAGCGTCAGACTCAGAGGCAACTGAGGTTCGTCTTCTCCCACCCAGATTGAGGTGAGTCACTACGCCAACACGAGGACTTGGCGCGCATTAGGAATTGGGGTGAAAAGGTTTCTACAGTGTATGACTCTTGCTTGCCGGCTAATGCGAAATACTCAGGGGGGACCCCCGCTCAGATGTCTATTTTTACACATAAATAATAGGATGTATTTGACCATTTTTGTGTGTTCTGAGCCAGTTAAGTTGAAATACTGGCTTCTCTGATAACAATGCTACAGCCAGTATTTTCCATTACAATTTCTGTTTATGTTTTGGGCTGTGAATCCCGCCCACTGCCAACTCACCAATAGTATTTCCACACCACCGGGTTGCCAGATTTGAACAAGTTTGCAAGCAAACAACACTGTGTGCTGCAGCCATGGAACCCAGCAAACAAACTGGATCAGAGATAACAGATTTTAACCGACATAAAAAGCCTCACCATCCATCTAAAAACCACCATGAACAGAAGCGTAGTTAAACAAGGATAAATACTGGAGATGCCTTTGGAAGATGGAGACAGCTTAAAGCCCAGAAATCCTTTCAAACGGATGCGGAGTTGGATAATTCTGGCAAACCGCACGAGCATGGAGTCTGGAGCGGGGCAGACAACTCTCCAATATTATGAATTTGGACTGCAGTACTCATTTCAAATGCTTGTTTTCAATCTTCCATATAGCACCTTTAATTAGGAAATAAACATATATTTTCTTCAGAGATGTTTATTTTTGTTTGATTGGTATTTTATTTAATACATTTTTTTACTTCTGTAATAAAGATTACTTTCTTTGTTGCATTGCTTTGAGAAGATGTCAAGTTTCTTAAGGAAAGTTTATAATAATAACAATACTAGTCAACAACATAAGACTGAAATGTGGCATAAGTGAATTTAAGCATTATGGTAAGGTTGATTTAAAACCATATACATGTAGATATATATATTCTATTTTTAATCATTATTATTTTTGACTATGTTTGTCAAGTTCCAAATAAAGAGAAAATTATATAAGAGTAAGTCTTTAATTTATTGACTGGATTATTCAAAAATAGGCATTACAATATGGTTATTTAATTATATATATATATATATATATATATATCTGTCAAGTTATTACAGTAGCAGTGGCACCACATATTTGGACTTTAAAACAATCTACAGTCTTGTTTCAACATTTTACCATTAAAAAGCAGAAGTGACTCCTACCACCTACATTTACAAAAATACTCCAAACATCACTAATAGTAACATCCACAGGATGTAAACACAACAACAGTGTTAGGTTCCCAATTTATTAAACTGGTTAACAAAATCGCCAGCTTGAATTTGAAACCCATCCTGGAAAAAAAGAAAAGGTAAAACATGCCTGTGCACTAAACACTAGGGCTGTGTCTCAAATCGTAGTCAGCTGTCTACCTGAACAGAAGCATTTTGAGGCATCATAGACATCTGTGATGGACAAAAAAGCACCTATGATACACAAATCTACTATCAAGACCTACAGCTCACAGGGCTTTGGGACTCATCCCTAGGATACAGTTGCCATAAATAGTGCACATTGCCCTGGGTAATAAATAAAGTCGCGTTCATGCGATTCCTCACCTCGGTCCCGAAAACCCCGCTTGTTCCTTGCAACTGACGGCCGGTAAAGCTTCACTGTTGCTGATGTAGGCGGTTAATACAACACTCTGCTCGTCCTGCTGTCCACTCATGTTGAGCACCGCATTATTATGGAAGTTTCGGTGTAACTTCGGAGGAACTGCCGCTCGACTCTTTCCTAACGACATGAATAATCAGCGACTTTCAGCTCCGCCCCTTCGGGCGGCGACATACCAATCCCACTACAGTGATGACTTGTCTAATGAATATTAATCTTATTATGTCACACTCGCTCACTGAGCCTTCTTGATTGGGTAAAAGTCGAAGGTTTTTAGATAGGCGGTACGTAAGTAACAAGTTTTACTGTGGTAAAGGCTTGGCTCATGAATATTATATAAAAAATATTATATATTATATTAAAAAAAAAACGCTTCAAGGAAGGTTTACAACATACGTAACGTAATAAATATACATAAGATGAGCCTTCGTCGTAGTAGGATTCAAATGGAACGTAATAGACGCGCGCTTCACACTTTACTGTTCTTAAAACGCTGTGAAAGGCTTTAAATTAGGCTGTAGACTTCAGTCAAACACAACTACATCTTTAGTCTGTAGTACTGTAGCAGTTTTAATATCGCAAGACCAATTTTAATCCCCAATGACATGACCCAGCCTGCACCTCTGCTGCTTACTGAATTGAAATAATTTAATGATATTTGTCACATTACTTAATTATGACACGTCATATCTATCTCACAGACTAATAGGAGATTAAAGGAGATATGAAAAATAACCTCTTTTAAAAACAATATTCAAAGAATGCATTTCAAAGAGAGGTATTGGTTAAAAGATTATTTCTGGAATATAACCAGATAACTACAAGTAAGCCATTTAACTATAAGTAAGAGATGGTGTGAGTTTGGGGTGGCCTATCTGTTTGTCTGAACAATTAATGATGATAGGTGTTCAGGAAACCTGTTTAAAAACAATCATTATATATTTCATTTGATCACGCTAGTAGCGCAAAAGCAGACCAAAATGTATTTGGTGATAAAATAAATAAATATGATTTATTAACTGATGATCTTCTCCTGTTAGCTGTGTTAGTGTGTGAATCGGGTCAAACAATTCATTGAAAAGATCCAACTCAAAAGAAAAATTTGTTCACAAAACAGACGTCGCTATTTGAATGTGCCAAAAAGAGCTATGGTGGATGTCACCGTTTTCAGTGAATAACTACTTAAATTGCAATCCACTCCTCACACAAAATATCCTATCACAGTGTTTTTTGCCTTATACCCCCACATCCAGGGTAGGGAGGATTACTTTTGAAATGTACACTACAGATTACAGAATACATGCTGTAAAATGTAACTTGTAATGTATTCCGTTAGATTACTCAAGGTCAGTAAAGTATTCTAAATACTTTGGATTACTTCTTCAGCGCTGGTAGATTTTTTCACTTGTTTTGACTATAAAAACTCTGCCTGTACAGTAAGACAAAATACACATGTTAAAAATACATTCTCTGAAAAACCCAAATATCTTACGCAGTGTTGTTTCTACAACAAGATTGATCAAATTGATTGAAGGATTTTTAGATATTTTTTTACAGGAAAACAATACAAAATTATTATCAAGAATATGATTTTTGCCCTAATATCAAAGGTTTTACTAAACAAAAAGAAATTATGATCTAACATGAATTTTCTTGATAAATAAATATGGTCGTGTCTGGTAACGTGTGCATGTAAATATGGCTAGAAATAGCATGTTAGCTTAGCATAAAGCTGACAATGAACACAAGGTTTATTTCTACTTCTTGTGCTCCAAACTTACTTCAAACGTACTTCTCTGTCTGCTCGTATGAATGTACATCAGAAGAAAGTGTTTCACCGCTGTTCAAATGCACTTTAGATCGCATCATTTATATGGATAAAAGTTTTCCATCAGAGAGGACAAAATATTAAATGAAACAAATGACAATAAAATGCAAAAGTAATCTCTTCAGTTATCAAATTACTTTTTGAATTGATCTGTATTCTAATTACCAATTATTTAAATTGTAACTGTAGTGGAATACAATTACTTATATTTTGAATTTTTAATACGTAATCCCGTTACATGTATTCCATTACTCCCCAACCCTGCCCATATCACAATGAGAAAGGCTCAAGCCTCTTCATCGACAAAAAACAAAGATGTGTACTAAAGGCAAAATATCATTTAACTTTACCATTAAAATTTGAATATAACTGATGAATAAATTGAAAAGTTGAAGTTGCCTGTTATTACTTTTATTCATTTAAAAAAGAAATCAAATGATTACTTTAATGCTGACTTTATGTGCTTTTTTCTATTCCCCATTCACTTGCATTGTAAGGACGTACAGAGCTGAAATGTTCTTCTAAAAAACGTCCTTTGTGTTCTGCTGAAGAAAGAAAGTCATACACATCTGGGATGGCATGA
Source organism: Moxostoma hubbsi (assembly GCA_032164185.1). Lineage (NCBI taxonomy): Eukaryota > Metazoa > Chordata > Actinopteri > Cypriniformes > Catostomidae > Moxostoma > Moxostoma hubbsi. Next base: position 2,084,482 of record JAVLUX010000031.1, on the reverse strand, counting down.
GGGTGAGTAAATGATGAGAGAATGTTAAACTATTCCTTTAACATGTCGGGCCACTTAATAAGAGCAAGGTTTTGAAAGTGCCCCTGAGAGCCGCAGTGTTTACACTCTTTAGGAAGTCCTCATACAGATGAATGACTTCTACAGTAGTTGTCCCAGCACATTAAAATGGGATAGGAAAAAGTGCGTTACCAGAAAATGACACACTTCTGCTTTAAGTTGGTCAGAAATGGTGGCGAGCAGTCAGAATCGAGGCAGCTGTAATAGCGTCCTCTAGTGCATACAGCTCATAACTGTGTGCAGCCTCTCTTTGTTTCACCAGATGATCTCACATACACAAAGAACAAAGCATCATTCGACAACCAGCAGTGAGTTTAATTCACTGTGATGATTATTGTGATTTTTATTGGTTTTCGGGGGGTTTCCCCACAGAAATGACTCAATCAATCAAGAGATAGTAACATCATGACAGCGTTTCAGTTAGCTTTGTGTTGTTTCTTATGCTGCCTTCACACGCTATCGGAAAATGATAGCATAATTATGATTTATGGCATTGTGAAATGATTAACCCATAAACCCTTAAGAGACCCGGGATCTCATTCCACACCCTGTACCTCATCCATTTTTTTTTTTTTTTTTTTTTTTTTGGAGTTGTGCATAAGATACACATATGCTGCACGTAGTTACACATACAATACACATGTGTAGATTATGTGTTCTGTGCAGCTCAATGTGTTTGACAGCCAGTAGCATGTCAGGAAATTTCAATGTGAAAATAATGAATCCTCTTCTTGATTTGTCCTGATTTCTCGCATTATCTCTTTCATTTATGAAAAATAAAACATCAAATACATTTTATTGTTTTGTAGCCTAATTGTCTTGAAAATGTTTTGAAAATTTGCCACAATCTGAGCATTGTGTACATCCATTTTTAATAGATAAAAGAGTCTCTAAAGACCTGAATATGTAAGAGTGTTTGGGAGAATTAACATGAATTTAAGGGTTAATGCATCCAGGCATATTTAAAATAAATAAATAAATAAACTTGTGTTTGTAATTGTTATTATTCTCAATTACACTTGTAAATTTACAGTATTCAGTATTCCACTCTTACAGTACAATTATAATTAGCATACATTTCAGTAAATGAGAATGGGATTTTTTTCTTTATGCTATTGCAAATGCATGGGGAATCTGGGGGAAATGTGCTACAATAGAAACAAATCTTAATGGTCCGGATGATAGACTAAAAATTCATTTATACAACATATTGTTTATTTATTTATTCATTTATTTTATTTTTGTGGTGAAATGCATGTGACCCTGAGATGTTCTGGACAGGTTTTATGAGTTTCACCCCAATAGATGTACATAAAATGACTTCTACAGATTATATCCTCAATTTCAAAAGTTAAACCGAGTAACCACAGTTATGATATTCATGCTCAGTTAAAACTAGGCATCATGACAGCATTACTGTAATTGCTACTGTATGTACTTTCCTTACAAAATAGGGCTTAAACATCTTAAAAAATCTAATGATTACAAATATTACATGAAGTTTAAAGGTATTTTCTAGCAATAAATGTTAAATACACATCAAAAAAGAAACTCTATGTTAAACGTTCTTCTTAAATAAAAAAAATGCAGCAGAATTGGTAACAAGGTTGTAAATAAAATGGCTGAAAATTTGGTTTAAATAAAGCATTCACTAGCTGGGGCTAATTTGGATCAAATGTTGGCAGGGTTGGGGAGTAACGGAATACATGTAACAGGATTAAGTATTTAAAATACAAAATATTAGTAACTGTATTCCATTACAGATACAATTTAAATTGTTGTTAATCAGAATACAGTCACATTCAAAAAGTATTTTGATTTATCCAAAGTGCATTTGAACAGCGGTGAAACCCTATACAGTATCGCCGCTCCCCTACATGCATAGTACGCAGTCTGCGTAGGGCACCAACTCCCTAGGGAGGGCACCATCTTACCCTAGGAGGGCACCAGATAGTCCACCGGCTGCCCTTACTCGCACGTTATACGTTATTCAAGGACCCAAAACTTTGCGGAACACAGACGATCGCTTCACGCTCATACCACGCGAACCCCTACCACCCCTGTGTGGGGCATCAATTTGGCCAGCGGCGGCCCTGTTCTTATGATGTTTTACATTCATACGAGCAGACAGAGAAGTATGTTTGAAGTAAGTTAGGAGCAGAAGAAATAGAAATAAACCTTGAACGCTAAGCTAAAATGCTATTTGTAGCCATTTTACTTGTATCTGTTACCAGACACGATAATATTTTTTTTTTTATGAAGACAATCCACATTAGATCATTTTTTCTCTCTAGTAAGACCTAGAGCAAAAATCTTATGCTTGATGAGAATTTTTGTGTTGTTTTTCCATAAAATAATAATCAAAAAATCCAATTTGTTTTCTCTTGTTTTTAGAAGCAACACTGTATGAGATATCCCAATGGGCTCTAGGTCCTCGTGGTGGCGTAGTGACTCGCCTCAATCCGGGTGGCGGAGGATGAATCTCAGTTGCGCTACCCAGACCCTCTGAGAATGTATTTTTAACGCGTATTTTGTCTTACTATACTGGCAGATTAATTATAGTCAAATACCAAGTGAAAAAATCTAGCAGTACTGAAGAAGTAATCCAAAGTATTTAGATTACATTACTGACATTGCATAATCTAAGGGAATATGTTAAAAATGCAATTTTACAGTATGTATTTTGTAATCTGTAGTGGATCCATTATAACGAGGGCCCTCGTGCAGTGCACGGTGGTAACACCTGGTGAGACGCAGGAGAACTTCAGTCAGGAAGCACTCCACAGTACTGAAGATCTCTTAGCAGTTGTGCCAACCCAAAGCCGCATGAGGGATGCTTCTGATGCTACACAAGACACCCAACCTGCAAGAGGTAGAGTGAATTGGCTTAAAATTAGTTAAAACAAAAAGTGGCAGGAGCTTGACCAAGACTTGAACCCTCCTAGAATCCTAGAACCCTCACTAGCAGGGACAATAGAGTGCACACTAAACACTATGAAGGATGGCAGGCCTGGCTATTCCCTGTTGAAGTCAGATATAGAGGTTTCCCAGCGCAGTCTAAATCGAAACCGAACTAGACAGAAGTCAGGATCCAGACACCATGCTCTGAACGTGAAACACATAATGGACAGAATAGCACAAGGCAAGGAAATACAACCCCAAGCCGTGCGCTCACAGAAACACAAAGACAGACAGAGCACATGGACAGGAAATTAACCCTGAACCATGTGCTCAACACAGAACATGGATGTCAGGATCCCGTCACCAACCAATAAACATATCTGACAAAGGTCACAGGATTCTGACAACAAAATGTATGGTAGTATAAAATGAACCCTCCCAACATTATTTTATATATATATATATTTAAATATATTTCCCAGAAATTAAAGTAAAAATACTTTAGATTTTTTTTGTTTTGTTTTGTTTTTGGTTCCACTTTATATTAGGTGTCTTTAACTTCAATGTACTAACATGAAAATCCATACAATGCAATGTATTTATTGTGTAACTACAGATGTAATTAAATGTAGGTACTTTAGCCAAGTTTTTTTCTTTGTAAAACATGATCATTTCCCACCCTCATTCTGACCCTCAGAAACGCTTGGTTTTGGTGCTGCTTCTCCTTTAAGACTTGACAGTACACGTCCACACTTCTCATTGGCTCTCTGCTTTTGACTGACCTGCTCTCTACTTGCCATCTCACTGCTCACCGCTACTGGGCGGGCTGTGGAAGTGATGAGGTAAATTTGGCATTGACATGTTTTGTGGATGCGGTAGATGCAAATGTCTACAACGGTGTGACATCACAATGTGGAGGAAGTAGAGAACGAGTCGTTTTGGCAGCTTGGTTTCAAGAAATGCTCTTTTTGCAGTGAGAAATTTTTGAGTTCTAAAACTTACAGAATGTTTTTATAGTAGAATGATCTCTTAAATGTCAAAAGATCAAGGAAAATATATTCTACATGTCAGGACCCCTTTAAATTTACATTACAGTACATTGTATCAAATGCTTAAGTAGGCTACATAGTAGTTAAAGACACCTATTATAAAGTGGGTCCGTGATGTCACTTCCTGAATGACTACATTTTAGGAAACATTCCGTCTTTCTTTTTTTTAATGGAGGAAAATCATGCAGTAGCAGGGCTGAATGTAAAATGTGGGACTCAGCTAAATATTATGTCTCTGGTATAAAGTTTAATGATTACAGATTTTGCCGCTACTATGAATTCAATATCAACACAACAGATTATTTCAAAATTATGACAATGTTTGTGGACAAAGACCCTGAAAAATGGCTTAAAACATAACATCACATAACATCACCTTGAAAAGAAAGCAGAGGAGAAAAGGACAGTGTGTCCAGACAGGTCTGAGGACTTTGAAACATAACATCCACAACAATCTCTTTCTCCTCTGGTCTGTCATAGAGCGAACGAGCTTCTCATTTCTCATGGTGAAATAGATACAGGGCAGCTGAAGAATAGACTGAAATGTTATCTGTTTATAGCTGAGGTGTCACTGCCTGGCTTCTGCTGGGAGCTATTCAACACGTGCTACAGTGCTATCGGTGCTGTTTCTAAGCGAATTCATTTCCTTTATTTTCAATGCATGTTTTTGGATGGATGTTTTTGAGCTCTGTATGTATTACTCTGACTTATGTTGATATGTGGGACATTTTTAAGAAATGTGCATTATAAAGTTATCTATAAAAGCACTCTGACCGTAATCATGTAGTAATTACATTCATCACATCTCCAGTAGCATCACTTTTGAACCTCTACATCCTATACCTGTTTTAAATGAATTCAGTTGTATTTGGGTTCACTGCAAAATCTGAATGTTTGTCTGGTTTTCTGGTAAAAATATCTAATTATCCTTAAAACAAGAAAAGATTAATTGATTATTGTCTCCTTTTCAGATAAATCTAACAAAATGTATGCTTAAAACAAGAGCAAAGTGTTTGCCAATCGTGTAATACAGATAAACTTGTTTTCTCTTTTAATCGTATTTTTCTCACCATATAGACTACTTTTTTTTCTTGTTATAATCATAAAAGATTTCTTCAAAAAGAGTCAAAATATTTTTGCTTATCCATTTATCATGTTTTAAGAATGTTTAGTCATTTTTACTGGAAAACAAGACAAAAATACTGTGAAATAAGTGCAGCGTGCCTAAAATGTCCATGATTTTATGTCAAATGTATAAGAATATATAAGGGAAAGTTTCAATCGTAAGTCCTGTGACTGGTGAGCAATTCTTACAAACAAAGTTTTTCACCTGTTTGCCTTCATAACATCAAATTAATTCCTGTACTTATCCATAAATCCTGAAATCTGCACGCAAAATAACTTTAAAAGTTACTATTTAGATGGAGCATAGCGTCACACCACAGGACATGACAACATCCCAAACATATTTCATGTCATCAATGGACCATTTACAGTTTTAGACAGAAAATACGTTTCAGTCCTTTTTTTAAATTGTGTGACCACTTTTGAATGAAAAAAAAACGAACTTAAATTTGAAATACAAACATGACTCTGACACCTTATTTGAAATATTTCAGTATTCCCATTCACTTACCAGAGCAGCAGGTAGCAAACAAGTTTGGTTACCATGACCTTCCAGGCCGGGGTCAGTGGGGGGTATTTGACCCCTGTAGCAGCGCATGCACTGAACGCAAGCAACATGCACCTGCAGTTACTGCACTCACAGATCTGTCCTGCTTTCCAACTGCCTCTCCCCTTCTCTCCTCCTATGCATAATCTCATTAAATGTTTAATGAACTTTTGACACCATGGGAGAATCCTTAGACACAGGAAGCCACCGGAAAACCTGAATATAGACCACATTGCTTGTACATTTAATGTTGTGTTGATGTTTATTCAGCCTTTTTATACATCCTAAAATGGCTTTGGTCAGATGTTGAATCTATCTGAACAGCCAAGAAATGAGCTACACAACATGTGTGATCAATAAACCAGGGTAATGGGCAAAGTTTATAATGTGGCACTGATTTCAAACAAATGTGGAGGAGTGGGCGTGTTCCTGAGGAATCGGTAATACTACATGCACCTAATCCAACCAGATTAGAGGACAACAGCTGTTCAGGATTAGTCCAAACTGTAACTGCACTAGTTATATTGTTCCCCTCTATGTTTTAACTCATGTTTGCATATAAACAGACTAACCTATTCATTTAGGATGAATCTAGTGAAAATTTCTCTGAAAAGAGAAAGAAAAAATAAGGAAATGATATACCTTATATGAAAAAAATTATGCCTTACCTAGGGTGACCATATTCTTTTTTTAACCATTTAACCTTTTTTTGTCACCAGGGGGATAATTAAAAATAGTGTTACTATGAATGCAGACTTTAATACAGTGAAAAAGACACACTATTAGCATAACATATATATATATATATATATATATATATACATTTCCAACATTCTTTTGAATGTCCATGTACTAAAATAAAATATTTGATGCCATGATTGTACCTTCATTTACTATTACTATTATTTTGAATGGCCATGGAAAATGAAGCAGTGTGATAATTTTATCTGGTTGCAAAAAGTTGTCCGTTAATTTACCTGATGAACTTTCACCTTTTGCTGACCCTTTATTCTTCACAGAGCTATTGCATTTTACATGAAGAAGAGTTGAAACGACATGTTTTGAATCTAGGAATCTAACCCTTTAAATCTTGGAATTCCTGCTTGTCTTTGGACAATAAAATGGTCAAGACACTCTAAACAACCTAATTTAAAGCAAAAGGTTCAATGGTCAGAAAGGCCCCTCTGCACGACCTCCTGAACTTACACAGATTTAAAGCAGACTTTTCCTTGAGAGGTTTCCAAAAGACCATCAGATTAGAACGACTCGAATACTAAGACATTTCATCTTAATCCAGGAACATTTTACATAAAGTCACAGTACTTTACCGATTTAACCTTCTAAAATGTACAGAATGCCTTTAAATCCATGATTTATACAAGACCTAGTCTTGCTAGGTAATTCTGAAAATTGCTTTGAACTGTGGTAACTTGTATAACTGATAAATGAATTATTATAGCCTGATGTACCTTTAAAATGTGTGCAATGTTTTATCCAGGTGATATAACCAAGGAATAAACCAGTATGATTTGTAACCAGGGATTTTCACGTTTTGTGACCTACACGTACAAATATTAATGAAAGAATGTCAAATTTGGTAAGCAAATGCTCGCTTAGTTAAATAGAGGAAGCTGATGACAACAAATATCATGTCTCTTGTACCATTCTCAAGATATAAAAGTTCATGATTAAATATGCACTAGTTTTGAGCGGGACATTTTTAAGAGTCTGAAACAAAGGACCATAAATTAACTGTTGGAAAAGACAGCCCAGTTGACCATGTGACTCTGAAAAGTCACGCTTTCAGGCACAGGACGCCTTTGGAGATGCGGCCAATTTCACTTCAAATGTTTCCAAACAGGAAAAATTAGCTCTCTTCCTCTTTCCTAGACATTTAGTTAATTAAATTACACCATTGGCCTGTGGCCTAGGCACCTAGCTAGCGTACACTCTGTGCACATGGCTTTTCAGAGCAGCAGCAGTACATACGTCTTGGTGATAGAGGGGTTTGTGTTTTTTGTTATGCATTTGTGCAGCTTCCCTGCTTTGTCGGGGGATAGGTAATTAGTCTATTTGTGCAGCAGCATGAAGCACATGCTTGATGATGCATGTCTTTCATTTTGTCTCATTTTGTATGTGTCTTGTTTTGTGTGTTTTTTTTAGCAGAAGCAAGTCTCCTATTAATATGTCATCCCCACATTCACATGCAAAATATTTCCTAGAGATGGCATGCCTGAAATGTATTTATTATTTTTGGTAATTCCCATTCTTTTCAATGGTTGTTTTCATAACTGTAAAAAAAAAATATTGTTTTTGTATTGTAATGCAGTACAAAAATGTTATTAGCAGTCATTAAAGGTGGTAAAAAAAAACACTGCCATGATGTTTAAATAATTCATATTTTTATATGTAATGTGGAGGGGAGGTGTCCACAATGGGGGTCACAATGAAAAAAATCTTACAAATAGGATTCATTTTCACTTATTTACTTCATTTTACATTTTCACTCTCGGTGGCTTAATTAGCCTGATACGGGACCAGGCGTGTTGAGTCACGATCCGGCCCCGCCCTCCACCGTGCCACACTCTTGAATCAAGCAAAATGTTCTTTCTTATCATTATTATATCAAATGTGTTTCTGTTGCAAAAGATATTGCTGTAAATCAAGCAAATGTAAATTTGCATGCAAACATAGGTGATCTATTTTAAGGCAAATTCATATTTGCACAGAATCGGCATATATTACGATACCACATCCTTTAATTCAAAAGATTTGTTTCTGTCTCAGATTGGTGTCTTAGAGTAATAACCCAATAATATTAAGTTAGGAAGACGTTAAGTTAATGATTATATGATATCAAGTAAATTTCACTTCTATCCATGAAAGATACATTTTCACCATATGGTGTGAAAAAAGACTACAAAGCAACTTGGTTTGCTGTACGTGTTTTATCACCATAAACAGTCTGTTTCAAAAAAATGTTTTAATGCAAAACATACTGTAAGGACTCCTGTAATCTACATATGGTGTGAAAAAAAGAGAAACAATACAAAACTCATCACTGTACATATTCCACACTGAGTAAGAGAGAGAGAATCCGAAATTCTAAAGATCTGCAGGATGCACAAAATGATTTCTGAAGATTCTGTATGCCAGGAGCTGCCCTCTAAAAATCATCATCAACAACCCAGAGCCTACAAGAGGAAAGACAAGCTTACAGTCATTATATAAAGATGAGTAATACAGAAGCCTGTAATAGTCATTTTACTGTTCTAGAAAAAAGGCCATTTATCATTTCTCTTATTTTTTCAGAATTTGCCCAGACAAATTGAGTAGTTGAATACCTTTAAATGTCCTGCAATGTGCGTCATAAAGTCCATCCAAAACTACTTTAAAAATGATTTTAATTGTATTATAATGATCCCTGTACAGCCTGACATATGAAAGAATTGACAGAAAATTATAGATTTGTTTTTTTACATTAAACTGATTTTAGTACCATTGGATGAACAATAAAAAGACATGTTTTTTATGTCTAATATTTGATAAATTAGGCTTTAAAGGTCATCTCCTCTTGAGGCCCAGCAATTCATTTATGTGTAGGACATACAGTACGTTATTGAAGTTTTTCATAGCCAATACATGCTACAGTGGTCAATCTTGGGGTATTATCATAGGACTCCCTGGGTTTGGCCATTTTATCATTTGTATTTTATACACAAAACATGTTTCGCTGGGTCTCAGGAACTTATGGTTAGATGACTTCATAATAGCTTGTAATGTAAAATAATAAAGAAGGCTGCACATTTGAAATTAGTTCACACTTTAAATATATCTTTAAAAAAGTCTATGTCAGATTTTTCAAAGCTCTATGATTTTATTTTATGGTGGGCATGTATGGAATTTAATGGTGATTTAGAGATATACTTCAAAAGCATGTTGTAACTTATTTAATACATGGATTTCAAAGGGCATTTTCAATCAAATAATATACAAAATGTTAACCAAGCACAAGTTGCTTATATTCAGCAAATACACACATTACGATATCAGTAACAAAATAAGCATTACTGTTACTTTTACTTTATTAAAATCAGCAAAGATTTCACATAAAAATAATTCTAAAAGGAAGATATGCAGACTTGAGTGAAATTGAAGATGACATTTATTTGATGAACATAAAACAGAAAAGTAATGTCTCTCTTTGGTGTAGGCCCCGTCTGGCGGTCCGAAGTTGTAGTACTCGGAACCGTCATATCCTGCCTGAGATAGGAGCCAGGGACGAGGAGCCTACCCCCAAAAGAGAGAGAATGTAGAATACTTCCCCCAAAAGAGATGATCCGATCGGGTACAAGCCAGGTTTTGTGTTCATTCTTTGCAATAGGAAAAGTCGTGCAATAGGGAAAGCCGCGTTTTTTTTTTCTCTCCTTGAGTTTGATTTTGTCCTTGTGCATTTTTCTCTTTTTCTTCTTTAGTGTGATTTTGGGCACTCCGTTGAGGGCCTCTGGTTGTGCAGAATCTTTGCCAAAAACGAACAACATGGTATGCGGCCCTACGTTAGGCCGGCATTGCTGTGCAGTGTCTTTGTTGAAAGATAAACAACATTTGATATGAAAACCCTCCGACAAGTGAAAAGTTGTTTGATGTTTATCTTTGCCGAAAGGTGAATGACGTGTGTAGAGCCATACGATAATGGCGACGTTGCATGCAATACCCTTTGTAGACAGATATTCCATGAGGCTCAAGCCCTCGAGCGAGGGCGGCCGTTGTTTAATGGTCATCTTTGCCAAGGTGAACAGCATACATAATGCCATGCGATAATGGCGATGTTGTCGTGCAATACCTTGTTGAAAGATATCCCGTTATTGTGTGAGCTTTCCAGCGAGGGGGGCTGGTTTGTGAAATACTTATGCAATGGAACCATGCTTGAGATTATGGAAGATCTGGCAAGGGGGGTAGACATAGTTATGTGCTATCCTTGCAAACAGTGGGCGTGCTTGAATTGAATCATTGTGTAGGGAAGGATGTGCTGGGAGAGAGCCACCAACCACCACCAGATATTCATGAGAACTTGATGATGGGGAGTTGAGCTTGTTTGATGATTTGGGTTAGGTTGACTATTTCAAGTACGATTGGGGAGACCAGCGGACGAGCATCTTCATTGTGGACTCCAGTATACCTTGAAGGGTGCCAGTAGAAGCTGGTCTGTGGAACTCCTTCGAAACGAGGAAGGGAGTCAGAGATTACATTGAAAAACCCAGGAATGTGTCTGGCTTGGGAAAATGAAGTTACAGGAAATGCTCTGCCATGTCAGACGTCTCATAAGGGACATGATGGTTCGAGGAGCACCAGCCTTTATTGATTATAGTGACGACTGCGGAATTGTCGCATAACTATGATGCATTTGCGTGTCTGAATGGAACCCATATGACGCTGTCCATGACGATGGGTGTGGAATAAAAAAGGCCTCTTTTAAACTTCACTTGTTGATGTAGCTTGCTGTGTCATCAAAAAACGCAGCTGCAGTGGTTCTGGGAATGTATTCCTATCTCTGTACTCAAACATATATTTTACCCCATATAGGGTAAAGAGCTATTTCATTGGAGGGTATAGGGGAATGTTGTTTTGCTGGACATAATGAAGTGCTGTACGAATAAACGTGGAAGGGTTTGATAGCTTGTGTCTCTGTGTCATTTCTTTCTTCCCTCGGCTGAGCCGCATCGAGACAGGGATTGCAGATCAAGAAATATTTATTAAATACATTAAATGACGAAATTATGTAACAATGGGATTCATTTTGAAGAGAGCGGATGGAATGTAGGAAGCTATATTGAAAAAAGTATCATTCTGGCCATTTCCCTGTGAACCTTGATCCTAGACAGTAACCCCTGAATCCTATGGAGGGAGCCGCATCCGTGAATAGGGACACGTCGTCCGAAGATTCGCAGCAGCCATCATGCTAGGTAGGAGAGGTTGTCTACGGAATGAGCTAGTGTGAGGAGGCAGGAAACGAAGGAGTGGTCTTGAGGAATGATAAGCATGGCAAGATTGAGGTGGCCTGATAGGGTCTGGAGATTGTGTTATGAGACCCAAACTGACCAGAGAATGACATGCAAATAGACCTGATCCTATCGTGTTTCTTTAGGGAGGGAAGCTTGCATGTTTAGAGAATAGAGTGTGATGCCTAGAAATTCGAGAGATGTGGCCCGTTTTTTTTTTTTTCACCTCTCTCTTCTTCCTCGAGCAAATACGGTGAGAAGAAGAATGTCTCAGTTTCATAAGTGTTGCGTTGTTGCTGTAAAAGTGAACATAAGAGAGTCTTCATGTACTCCCGGCATAGAGCCGCTGAAGACGCAGTGGACAGTTTTGTTTTTGAAGGAAATATGCCCCAAAACAAACAAAAATGTGTGTATGGTTGTGCAAATCATTTTACACCAGACTGCTTCATGAATGTGTGTCAATATAAATCGGGATCTTCAAAAATGTGATTCTCAAGCATGGATCAGTACCAACTGTTCATGTCCCAGCTTTACGTCCTGAAGATGCAAGTATCGCACTTTATATTTTGTGAATATTTGCAAGTCTCCTTTCCAAATGTGCTTGAAAGCGGATTCCACGGCAAATGCGCTAAAGTTACCATTGTCTCTGACTGTATTCACGGAGACCAGATATACATACATATATATTCATATATATGGCTGAACTATAACATACAACTATAACAAATGGTATTTACGCTGTCAATTATATTAAATCAGCGTGTTTTTGATTCCACCTTAAAGAGACATTTATAACATGGTATAGTAAATTATCCGTGGGGTATTATGAGCTGAAACTTCACAGACACATTCTGGAGACACCTGTTATTTATTACATCTTGAAAAAATGGGCATAATAGGTCTCCTTTAACAGTAACAAGATTATATTAATGAGCTTCACCCGGCACAGGTTTTATCCAGTGATTGACAGACCTACTTACCTGCTAATAAAATGTAGCGTCCCTGACCATTTAAAGGGAATGGCTCATATTGAAATATTTGATACTTAAAAGTAATGTAGTTGGGCTGACGTGACTGTTAGACTCTGAGCTATGAAATCTGGAACATGGATAAAGCCCCAAGTGCTTGGAGATCCCCATAGATTGAAAGGATGAGTGAATGATTTATGGTGACATGCCATACAAATTTCTGCACTTTAATGATGCCTGAATGATAATAAAATGTAAATATGCCGTGAGATAGGAATTGCTCGCCGTATGACCTGATCATAATGCGATATGCCTTATGCTGACAATTAAATAATCTGATGAATAAGGGGATGCGGTGTGGAGCCTACCGCTAGGTGTCAGAGGCGCGCCACAACAGTGCTGCTTGCGATGAGAACGTGGAGTAAGAAAACGCTGCGTTTTATGAATCGCATTAATGGGCCCTTGGAGGCATCCAGGAACATCACTCGAAATGTTGTACCAAACGAAATAAGTTATTTATTTCACCAAGGACCCTTCCACAAGGCTTTGTTGAAGGCTATATTAACCCGTTGATATGCATTTGTTCGCACTCAGGAGTGACGTCACTCTGCTTACTTTTAATATATAATTACAGTCTATATATATATATATATATATATATATATATATATATATATATATATATATATATATATATATATATATATATATATAATTCATGTTAACAAATTATACATCTTTTCAAAGGTCTAAGGGTTCAACATTGATATCTGATCTCTGTTGCATGATAGCAGTCCTCCAGAAACAGCAATTTGTTTATTTGTGCAAGGAGTACAAATGAAAACATGCAAGATCAAAACGGGACTTCATACCTTTATTATGAAAACACAATTGCCAGATGAATCCAGTTTGCCACACTTGGGTCAATTGTACATGACAAGGGTTCATTGCATAACACCCAATAGCACTTTTTGTCCATAAAAATTTTAAATCTGAGAAATATTGATATATTCTCCATTGTTTACATGAGATCTCGCCTGGAAGAATTACCCTTCATCATCGTTCTTCAACAAACTCTGCAATCTGAGCAACATTCATGTTGTAAAACTGTATATGATCTTATATATTAGAGTCTTATAAACAAAACAAGCCTGTCTCCAAAGTCTATTTTTAAAAATGCGACGTAGTTTCATTCATATAGCCAAGCACTGCAGTCAGAGTTTGTGTTGACATTGAGAAGCTGAGCCTTAATTTTACTCTGTAGGCTTCCAGCGATTTTACAGAGAAAAAAGCTCAGAGGAGCCTCGTTTTTTGTTTGATCATCTTCAGATTTAAACATAAGTTCTTTAGACTTGTGGCTTTGAGACCATTGTATTTCTGGGTTGTCTTGGCACTTTTATTATTGTTTTATTTTATTTTATATAAAAACATGTTCAGCACGAAATATTTCCATTACTATAAAATTCATAGTTCTCTAACTTTAAAAAATAACAACATATATTAATTCTAAAACTTGGGAAATAAAGCCCAAAGTGTCTCTTTCAAAAGATACTACAACTATGTCAATACTCCAAAGGGTCCAGTAAATACAAACATTTAAGTTCAGGTATGTCATTTTTCATGGTTTGTGCTCAAAAAAGGGGGTTCACATCAACAGGTTAAACTGTGATGCCATGCTCCCTCGGAATGCCCACATCATGGGTTCACTCTTTCCTAGTGAGTAGGGCATAGTATACAGTGTCCCCTAAACACTCATAGGAATAACATGCCTGTTACGTGTTACATACTTTCAGTAAAATCATTTACATACTACATTACATATCTCAGTTTCACAATGTGTTACTGTGCATCAATCAAAATCAGGATCTATTCTTCAATATGTCTCAGGTATAGACATTAATAAAGAATATTCCATAAAAAAAAATTCACAAAAATAACACCCCTTTATAGTAGATCAAACAAAAAAAGACAAAAAATATATATTTTTATTACAAACCTGACAAAACCTTCTGATGCATATTTTGAATCAGTCTAATGACATCTGTCATATATCCCATATATCTGACTGATATATCCCACATCTGGTTCTGACATTCAATGATCCATTCTGTGTAAAGTTTGCACTACCTTGTGATAACTGGTCAGTAGACAAAGAATTTGCTACAACAAAAGCAGTACACAAATCTGTGTCAGAAAAATTCACATTAGCACCACCAGCAATATGATTTACACCACTCAAGGAATCGCATTCATTTTCAGCAAAATCTTTCTCCTTTACGCTTATTTTGTTAGGTGATGCAGTCACAGAATGTTGCTCATCTACAGTCTCCTGAACAGAATCATCTTCAGCCACACTCATTTCTTCAGATGCTGGAAGTTCTGAAACCCATGTCACAGTTCTGTCATCCGGAGTTGTCGCAAGCAAAACTGTCTCAACCTCATCATTCACAGATTGAATTGATTCACTGGAGATAACACCCTCACAAGAGGCAAGAAGTTCACTGATATTATCACATTCCTATGAACAACTTTCTCAGCACCTGTGGAACAGTTTCTGATTCGAAACGTATGGACTTTATCATTCATCCCCGTCACCATGAAAATATGTCCCTCCCATCAATCAGCAAGCTTCCTCTTACCATGTTCACCTTTATTGGCCAACAGTACTCTGTCACCAATACTCAGTGGATCTCCTTTGACCTTTTTATTGTAATATTGCACCTGTATCTGCTGCTGTTTCGAAGCAGAACTCTGAGCAATTTGCATTGCTTTGGCCAAATCAGCTTTGAGTGAACACACATACTCATCATAGTCAATCACTTGATCATCAAACAGCACAAATTCAAACATCATGTCAACTGGTAATCTAGGAGTCCTCCCAAACATCAGGTGAAATGGTGGAAACCTGGTCGTTTCATGAACTGTCGCATTGTAACAGAAAGTGAGAGATTTTAACATCTGCGGCCATCTGTGTTTCATTTTTGGCAGCAGTGCACGAATCATATTACCTAAAGTACGATTAAACCTCTCATAATTCCCATTACCCATTGGGTGGTAAGGTGTTTTTTAAACACCTGCTAGTTGAAGCATCTCTGAAATTAACCTACTCTCAAAATTGGCACCCTGATCAGAATGCAACCGGTCTGGGAAACCATAAATACAGAAAAAGTTATCCCAAAGTTGTTTTGCAACCACTTTTGCAGACTGGTTAGGACAAAGGTTCACTTGTACCAATTTAGTAAAATGGTCTGTCACAACCAAAACATCAAGTGTCTTGTTTGATTAATCTTCGGCAGACCCAAAAATCAACACAAACCAACTCAAGCGGTCTGGTCGTCACAATATTCTCAAGCGGAGCTCTCGCTTCAGGTTCTGTTGATTTACTAACCACACACCTCTTGCAACATCTGACATGCTCCTTTACATCCTTTTCTATCCCTTGCCAGTAGAACCTGCGTCTAGCAAGATAAAGAGTTCTTTGTTGCCCCTGGTGCCCTGCATTATCATGTACTCCCTTAAGCACCTTCTCACAAAGAGCACTAGGCACCAAAAACTGGAAAGTCTTCTTCCTAGTGATCACATCTCTAGAAGTCCGATACAACAAACCCATTCTCAGCATTTCCCAGTGTCTCAGAAAACAAATCACACCAGGAGATTCCTTAATCCGTTCTCTTCTAGAAGGTCTACGTTTACGCTCCACAAAAAACAACACTGCTCAAACAAGGATCTACACATTGCAATTCCATCAGGTCCTGCCTTGACAACATTGGAACATTAGGCAATGTACCTATACGGTTGACTGTGACTCTCTTGTTGCTTACTACTATTCAAGATAGCAGAAACTTACTCCTGAGAAACACAAGAATTCCTAGATATCAAGGATTGATTCATCTCAACATCAGAACACGGTATGTCCAGTGCTGTCTTTTCAAAAGGATGACAAGACCAACGGAAAACATCCTGAAAATACCCTAAGTTTAACATTTGTGACTCTTCAAAAAGAGCATCATAAGGTACTCTGGTGAGTTTATGAAACACACTAGGTTTCACAAACGGCTCACGACTAAGTGCATCAGCAATTACATTTTTAGATCCAGGAATGTATTTGATATCAAAATCAAATGGTGCAAGCTTTGCCACCCACCTTTGCTCACAAGCATCCAATTTGGGCTTTGTTAGAATATATGTCAGCGGATTGTTGTCAGTTCACACTGTGAATTGATGACCTCTTAGCCAGTGACTAAATTTGTCACACACTGCCCATTTCAATGTGAAGAACTCCAACCTGTGTGCAGGATATCGCGATTGAGCATAAGTCAGAGACTTGCTAGCAAAGGCTATGGGGCGTGCGACCTCAACTCCCTCTTGCACTTGAGAAAGTACAGCTCCAAGCCCATGACTAGAAGCATCTACAGACAACAAAAAAGGCTTGCTAAAGTCTGGATGTGCCAATACAACCCTCTCTAATAATGCCAGTTTCAAAGTATTAAAAGCAGTCCTACACTCTGGTGTCCAATCAGCAGAAGCACGCTCTTTTACCAAGACAGTTCTTTTCCGTCCTTTAACATGTCTAGGTCTCTTTGTACCTGCTGTCAATACAAAAAGTGGCTTTCCAATGCCTGAGTAATTCTCAATGTATTGCTGATAAAAGACCACCATACCTAAAAATGATCTTATTTTCGTCTGTGAAGGAATGTCAGTGCCATCCTCCATAAGATCCCGTTCTGTAATGTTAACAATACTCTTAATCTTATCAGGGTCAGTAGCTATACCTTCTCCACTGACAATGTGTCCAAGGAACCTGACAGATGAATTCATGAAATGACACTTCCTCTGTGACAACTTCAAATTATGAGCTTGCAGTCTTCTAAATACCATCTCCAGCCGCTGTAAAGCAAGCTGTTCATAAGGCGCAAAAACAAGAATGTCATAAAGGTAACAAAGAATACTCATGAAATCTCAGAATATACCCATCATCATCATCCTCATAAATGTCGCAGGACTGTTACACAAGCCCTGCGGAAGACGGTTATATTCATAGAGTCCAAAAGGTGTAGTAAATACAGTAAAATGCTTATCGTCCTCATGTACTTCTATATTATAGTAGCCTGATGTCAAATCCACAGTGGAAAAGAATGCATTACCCCCAAGAGCTGCCAGCACATCTGCTTGATGTGGAAGAGGATGTGCATCCTTAATGGTGCGTGCGTTCAACCAACAGAAGTCTGTAAACAGTCGGAAGTCACCATTTCTTTTCCAAACTAACACCAAAGGCGACGCATAATCACTCATGGACTTTCCGATTATGTCACGCCTTTCCATGTCATCCAAAGCTTCTCTCAACTTCTCATAATGTGAAGGAGACAATCTCCTATAAGGCAATCTGAAAGGTTTAGTGTCACTCAAACAGATACGGTGAAAAAAACCTTCAACTTTACCACAGTCAAGTCCATGACATGAAAAAATTGACTCATATTCGACCAACAGACCAACTAATTTATTTTTCCAGTATGGACTCAGGGAATTTGAATCAACATCAACATCTTGAAGTCCCAAATCAGACAACACAGAATTTGTGAGACCCTGTGATACAAATTTTGATTTCACAGAGCCACACTGTACACTACTATCATCAGTCAGTCTGTCAGTCTTTGAAACATTACACTCCAGACTGGCAATTTGTTGAGAAGACATGTCAAAACAGCCAACATCAAAATCTTCAATAGCAATGCAAGTGTATACAACCGCCAAATTAGTTGCGCTTCAGACAAACAGGTTTGTTGGATGGGTTCAAAACTTTTACTGCCGTCCAACCATCTCCCCATAAAGGCACAACAATTCTGCCCACCAACACAGTTCTTGGAGCGGTGTGTGCTGTACTAGGCTCCACAATGACGGTACTGCCAGCCGATAAACATTTATCACTGACTATTTTACCCCACACTAAATGTTCAGTCAAAGGCTCTAAAGTGACAGCATGTTTCAGTTTCACAAAACCCAATTTATCAGGCAGGTCAGACCCTTTCCAAGACTCAACATTGCACAACAGTTGAAGCAATGCTGCTTCAGGGCCATCACTGCTAGAGTCTTACAATCTACTCCAGAAATTACTTGAAATTTTCATTTCATGAATTAGGTGTTTAAATCACAATACTCCCTAAAATTAGATCAGCACTCTGACCATCAACAATGAGTGTAGGTACAGAAAAGGAGCAATCAAACACTGTCATTTTCAAATCACAAACTCCCACCGGAGTTGTTTTCAGACCACCACAACCAATTAATGTGAGCAAAGTAGGAGATACTTCATCAAGGGTAAGTAGTTTAGAGTTTGTGAGCTTGTCCAATGCCCATTTACTCAAAGTGCAAGCCATTGACCCACTGTCAAGCATGCCACAAAAGAAAACGGTGTCTTACCAAAACATCAGTATAGAAAATGTCATTATCTGTTTTCAGTTCTTGCACATTCTGAAAAATCACTTGTTTTATCGTCAACAGTGTCACAAAACTCAGCATATAGTGACGCTGCATCTTTATCCATACTTGGGGACATTACACAAGGCCCTCCACAAGTCCCCTCCTCATGTGGGCCAATTAGTTTTCCTGCTGACCAGAGGCAGCATCATCCTGTCGGACATGCACGTTTCGAGCCAACCTCACAGTACATTCTGCTGCTCTGTGATCAGAGGAATAACACTTAAAGCAAAGTCGATGCATGCGACAGTGCGATGTAGTTTCATGATTTCTATCATCACACAATTCACATGCCTCTAAGGGTCTTTTTACACCACCCTTTTCTTTCTGATGAGGTTTGAACACTTGAGACGCTTGCTGATATGAACCTTGTTCCAAAACTTGTTCCAATAATTGAATCACACAACTTATGCTGAGTACCTGTTTCAATATTTTGAGGTGCCATAGCAGGAGTGACTTTCTTCAAACTCATGCTACTACTAACAGAAATGTCTGCAGACTGACAATGAGCCCTACTGTCACTCATGTGTGTGCTATACTGACGATGTCGAAGTTTATAATCCCTCTGATACTCGTCCAGCCGCACCTGTACATCTGTTGCAGTCCATTTGTCCAAAGATTTGCTTTTGAAAATCAGCGCTAATCTGGATCTGGACAGTGACGTATAAACATCACAGTAACTTCACGTAAAGGGTTGTCAAGAGCCTTGCCCTGTCTCTTTAAGCCCTCTTCAGCTATATCAATATCCTTGTGAAGCCTAATCCAATAATCGAATGGCTGCTCATTCCGTAATGGCAAAGTGGCATAAAAGTCAGCCAAGGGCATACATGAACTCACATTCTCACTACAATGCTGCTTGAGCAGGTCAAAAACTGGTGTAGGGCCCTTACTGAAATCAATCGATGAGTTACATCTCAGTCCTACTTTCACAATGTCACAAGCTTTCCCTTGTAATTTCTGTAATACTTCATCTGCTTGATCCTTCAAAGGCACTTCTCGTTTCTTTAAGTACACTTTGATTGTTTCTATCCATTCATCAACCGAAATTTTATCGTCTCCATTACCTCTGAAGTATGGGGGCTCCGTAACCTCCTGCTTAATAAAACTGATCCTTGACAGTTCACTCACATCAACAAGTGACCTACTTTCTTTGTTTTGACTAAAAATCCCAGATTCGAGACAGGCATTAATGTTCTGGCCAATACTACTGCCTATCTGTTTCACTATATCATTGATCACATTTGTTGACCAGCATTGAGATTTTGAAATTCTACTGAATCATCAGCGACATTACAAGACTTTTCTTTGATGATCAAAGAAATTGGGCCATTTGTATCAAACCCACCCCTCTGTGGTACAGGCATGAATCTCAGTACCCCCTCCCTCTACCAGTATTCACATGACTCTCCGAATCTTCCATATCTGTGTTAATTCAAAAATCGTTCAAAATGTCACTTGCGAAGCTTCTCAAAATAATAATAGGAAGAATAGAAATGTTATATATATATATATATATATATATATATATATATATATATATATATATATATATATATATATATATATATACACACACACACAAAATTGTCTTTAGAACAAAATCAGTCCCTTCATGAAAATGTATCAGTCTATTTATCATGCAAAGAAATCATTAGTGAATGGAACACCATTCATTCTTGACTACGGGGTACTCACTCCGAACCCAAAGAAAGATTGTTTCGCAAATTTCAGTTTCACTCAAAACAGTCACGTTGCAGCAGCGCTCAGTCACGGTGCATGGAAACCCCCGACTCTTCACCCACTCGCGGTGAATCTGCCGAACAATCCCATGATGAGAGAAGTAACGATCACGGCACCAATTGTAGTGGTGTTTAATCTGCGTTGTGTTGTTGTCATATGAAATAAACTTCAGACTCAGAAATTGTTGTCTTTTGTCTTCTTTTAATGCCCGTTCAAACACATGAACAATCTTTGAGCACCTCTGCAGCACTTATATCTCTCGCTTTCTCTGTGAGAGCTCACACTAACTGGGCGAACATACAAAATAAACAAAAATAAAGTACCTGTTCAAACACATGAACAATCTTTGAGCACCTCTGCAGCACTTATATCTCTCGCTTTCTCTGTGAGAGCTCACACTAACTGGGCGAACATACAAAATAAACAAAAATAAAGTACCTGTTCAAACACATGAACAATCTTTGAGCACCTCTGCAGCACTTATATCACTCTGTCTCTGTGAGAAACAAAAAATGTGCATGCAAAAAAAAAAATATAAAAAACGATTTAAAGCAAAAAATAATAACATAATACATGACCATAAACTCATTGTCTTAAACACAAAGAATTATCCAGAGTTATTAATTAGATTAAGTATATCATTAATTAATTGACCACCCTTCACATGCGACCTACCTCTGTGAGAGCTCACGCAAACTGGGAAGCAGCAGAGTGCACAGACTGCCCTTAGTCTATGTAGAGTCCACAGAATAAGAGGAAGTCTATATATGGTCATGACAAGTGGAATCACTAAATCATACTATCTAATTATATATTGTAACACAGATCAAATTCATGGGCAAGGAAGAGGCGAGAAACCGGCTTGACGTATAACTTAAAGGTTTAATGGAAAACTCAAAAGACAAACACATAAGACAACGGACATGTCCGTAATTGAGCTCTCTCTCTCGATCGCCGTCTGCGAGTGGCCTTTATCCCTCTTGACGGCTTAATCAGCCTAATACGGGACCGGGCGTGCGCAATCACGCCCCGGTCCCGCCCTCCACCGTGCCACATATATCTGTTACACATACACTGAATGGAGTAATGGGACCCCGTACAATAAGTGCTGACTGTACATGATATACTTGAATAATTATCTTAATTCCCCGATTGGGAACACTCGGGAATGCAGCACAGTGAATGACATGTGAATGAACCTTGACTGGGTTGCCCTCATGAGATTGCACGATTGCCTGCAATTACTATGAGAGTGAATGCGCTGTTGACATGAAACACTGGCTTTTGATATTGATGCGGATGCGTTATGATGAACAGGCAACATGGCAACGGAAGGCCTAGAACCATGACTAAATCTGAATGCATTTGATGGATATGATAATAACTTTATAAAATTATTTCTGATGGAAGCCAGCTGCTGCCGGAGCCGATGATTTTGACGGTTTGGCGTGGAGCGTGCTCCTTCCGCTCCGGGTTGTGCAATCCGATTGAGGATGCGGTGGCTCGATTGAGGGAGATCTCGTAAGTGAATGAGATATGGATGAAGATCCGGGTTTGATGGTTGTTTACTCCCCATGGGTTTGATGTGGGCAGAAATTGAGATGAAGTGATGATGTCATTGGAAAGGGAAGGCGGGCTTCCAGAGATGTTCTGTGCACTGGTTCTCCTGTGGCCTAGAGAGGTTGAAACATGTCGATTTGCCGTGTTAGCACACTGAAACAGCAATGTGATAGATTGTGAGTAGATTTATAAAGCAATGGCTTACATGTGACTGGCTGGGAATTACCAAGCTAATGGTGCGATGATGTACAGCTGCTAGAACTACGCTGCGCATACATCGAGTGCATGCAATACAAAAGCAGATATATTTGGACAATTTTTACAAATATTAATCAAGTCTGGGCAGAATGCTGTCAGACCCAAAGCTTTGTATTTAGACCAATTGATTTGTATCCTGAACTTGGGAAAAAATGTATAATTCTGTGGATGCAAGGCATAGATCTAGTAGGGTCGGAGAGGAATAAAAAAAAATATCATCTGCTTTAAGCAAAAGCGTATGCACCACACTTCCCACAATCACCCCTGGAAAATCATCCTCCTTTCTTATTGCGGGTGCTAATGGTTCCAGAGCAAGACAGTACAATAATGGGGAAAGAGCCTATCCAGAGTAAAATAATCTGAAATTAATCCATTTGTTTGTACCGTCGCTATAAGGTGTCTATAAAGTAGCTTAATCCAACCAATAAAAGTACTCCCGAACACATACATTTCCAAAATCTTAAAAAGGTAATCCCATTCTACTATATCAAACGCCTTTTCAGCGTCAAGTGAGATGGCAGTGACCGGAGTCTGATCATTCGCTACTGACCACATGATATTGATGAAACACCTAATGTTATCAGAAGAGGTATGGTCTAGAATAAACCCCACCTGACCTATATGTATAAGAGATGTCATAACTTTACATAATCGATTAGCCAGAATTTTTATTTTATTTTTTTACATATTTCCTTCCAACTCCACAAGTTATTGTGCTTTGGATTGTTTGATAAATGAGAAATACTGTATGATTCGACCCCTAAGTGCCTCCCAACCCTGAGGATACTGAGGACCAGTTGGTCTCCATATAAACACTGATTTCAGCCTTTAACATTTGTTGGAAATCAGGATTTTGCAAAAGGGATACAGTAAGTTGCCAACTATATGATTTAGTTTTCTCCATATATATCAACACCTCTAAACTCACCAGGGCATGATCTGAGACTAAGATATATCCAATTGAGCAGATGAAATGAGGGATTTGGATATTTAAAAAAAATAAATATTCTAGAATAAACCTTATGGACTGATGAAAAAAAATGTATTGTCCCTACCAGATTTGTTCAAAAGTCTCCAAATATCTGTATTACCAAGATGTTTACACATCATGTGACATGTCAATGTTGCTCTAGGAGGCTTACACACTTTTGCTTCACTATGATCAAGGACTGAGTCCATCAAAAAATTAAAGTCTCCTCCCAATATTATATCATGAGGGGTGCCAGTGGCCTGCAACTTCCCTTCAAGATCTATAAAAAAGCCCTGATCATCAGATATTAAATATTAGCCAAAATCAATCTTTGCCCCTGAATTTCAGCTAAAACAATAATTACTCTCCCTAAATTATCTTTAAACTGTTTGAGACATTTTAATTGTAGATGTTTATTTACCAGTATAATGACTCTCCTGCTCTTACTTGAGTCAGCACTAAAAAAAAATATGTCCACTCCATATCTTCCCAGATTTTTTAGCTTCCTGTGGAGAAAGGTGTGTTTCTTGAAGAAACACTATATCATATTTATTACATTTAAGAAAATTAATAACCTTCCTTCTTTTT
The DNA here is from genome assembly GCA_032164185.1 of Moxostoma hubbsi. Taxonomy (NCBI): domain Eukaryota; kingdom Metazoa; phylum Chordata; class Actinopteri; order Cypriniformes; family Catostomidae; genus Moxostoma; species Moxostoma hubbsi. The sequence goes on along the minus strand of JAVLUX010000031.1, from coordinate 2,060,246 downwards.
ATGGGGTGGCCCATCCCATTCACATTCCATGTGGAGAGAGACAATTCACTCATATTAACAGTTGACATTTTGATATAGGAGAAAACAATTATTGTGTGTCAAAAACAAGATTATTCAGACTGCATTCCCCATTAGTGAAACAATCAAACCCTGAACTTCCTCCCAAACAAAACAAACTGTGCGCATCAACCCTGTGCACGATAGCGCCTACCGGCGTCAATCCTTCTAAACTCAAAAGGTCCATGAACCTTTGCCATTGGATTGTTCAATTTTGCCTCACAAATGAACATAACAGAAAATATTTTGTAAAATAAACCCCAGCCAATAGGTAGAATGAAAACAAACAGAACTGTCTCAAAGATATGATACTCCACAAATCAAATTCCAGCTGATATAAAAACATTCAGTTTCCTTGGACAGACAAATGAATGTTCAGTGATCGTAATGACGTATTCATTCCAATGTCCCGTAAAAATACTTCACAAAACAAACTCCAGCTAGCAGGAGGCATAAGCATGAAGGATGAACAAATTTATCCATAACTGTTCCGAAGCAGTGTTATTCAACAAAACAAGCTCCAGCCGCTAGGTGAAACCAAAAAAAACAAAACACTGGGATCTCAGTTCCCCGGATGGTCAAGTCAATTCACTCGGAGGCCGCATAAAAGTATATACCATGACTTACTCAGTCCGTCAACATTATAAAAGACATCCTTTGCCTAAGCATGTAGATATTTTCAGTCATCCATAGTATCCACTCTCAAACTGGCCTGGAACTTCAGTGCAAATTGATCTTCCGTCAATGCGAAAGTTTCTTTAAGGAAAAGTGTTTTTCACAAAACAAACTCCAGCCGCTAGGCAGATCCAACGCAAAAAGAAACAAAAATAAAGCCCAGCTTCCTCAAAAGCTAGAGTAAGTAAAGTGAGTCGGCCCACTCACATGAGAAACACCCAATGGTTTACTCACCCATTGATTCTATAAAAGACATTGCCTGATTGGGACATGTAAATTCTTTGCAACCATCCTTCACTTCTATTCTCAGCTTGGCCAGAAACGTCAATGCAAAAGAGATCTTACGTTGATGCAAGAGTTTCTTGCATTACCAGAAATCTTTCTTGTCGAACTCACAAAGTCCAGGAATAAGAAAATATTAAGACTATTTCAAGAAAATCTTTCCTTTGCCCCTCGCCTGGCGCAACATGAGATCTTTATTGGATGATCTCAGAAATTTGGCCAGGATTGATCGGGGCCTTTCTCCCTCAGCAGATCACCGAACCAGAAGTCTGTGAGCTTGCTCGATTTCCAGCTTGTGGCCTGTTATGTCGAGCAGACTCGGGAAAAGGAATTTAGAAATTTCACCATATTTCTGCCCTCCTCATGCTCAGGAATTCCAACAATTCGGACGTTATTCTTGCGGCATCTATTCTCAAGATCTTCAAGCTTTTCAAGAACATATTTCAAATCAACTTTGGTCGTAGGTGGATTAACGGATAATTCCCTCTCCGATGACTCCAGATAATTGATTCATTTCTCAACATCTGACACTCTTGTAACTAACTCAGAGATTTTTATTTCCATCGCCATAATCGATCGAAGTATTACAACGAGATCCTCCAAGTCAGCAAGAAACTTCGTCACAATCACTGACATGTTGGACAGTTGACACTGGATCTCCTCTCCGCCACACCATCCAAATCAAGTGCCCGGTGTGTAGGCCTGTCGAGGCTTTCATCCTGAACACGTAAGTGTCTTTTAATGTCTCCAGAGCCCGAGGATTTACACTTTTACATATTTTACCTCAAAGAGCAAATGTGTAACTGGGTGTATTAAATCTCACCAGATTATAACATTACAGCATGGTGTCACGTGACCAACATAAATCAGACATTTATTTAAATGTTGCCTCAAGTATATGGCTGAACCCTAAATTATGAATTAATAAGTCCCCTTTCTGCTGGTCAGAGTGGATTGTGAGGGGGGTTACTACACTCTGTGACCTATATGAGAGTGGAGTGTTTAAATCTTTTGAAAATTTGGTTCAGCATTTTGAGATTCACAGATATTTACAGCTGCACCACCATCTCTGTATTGTTTTTGGGAGTAGTAAACACCCCCCTAAAATGGTTGATACTCTGGGAGAGGTGATTAGTGCTTTTTGAAAAGGGCATGAGGCATCAGTGTATTACTCCCTGCTAATTCAGTGTCTGGGGGACGGAGCTTCAATTTCTCTTAAGAGATTATGGGAGAAAGATTTAAATTTGGTATTGGAGGAGGGAGTGTGGGCTAGCATTCTAAAAAATGTCCAGTCTGCATTCTAAAGATGCAAGGGTGCACCTTATGCAATTGAAGATTTTACATAAATTCTATTTGTCTTAAAGACACACCCACCTGCTGGCGATGCCAATCAGAAGATGGAGACACAATCCATGTTTTTTGGGGTGTGTTAAGATCCAAGAATTTTGGTTAAAGGTTCAGAGTTTTATATGTGGGGACGAAAGGCAGATGGAGCACCCTCATTTCCAGAGTCGTGTGTGGAGACGGGAAGGGTTGCTGCTTTCGAGGAGATGTCAAGCAGAAAGCTGGGAGTTCGGAATTTGTTTTATAGGATGTGGGGCAATACTGTGTTTTTGGAAGACTCCTGGGGAGCAGCTGTTTAGATTTAATTATATATGATTATTATAATTCTTATTTGTTTTCTTTGTGTGTGTGTGTGTGTGTGTGTGTGTGTTTGAATTCTATTTGGGACCACAGGAGTGTACTGACTAAGTCCTAAACGAAGTCTAGTACTGGTTGCTGATATAGCGGATAATGTTTAGACGTGTGCCTGTGCAGCCTTACACATTTCAGATGGAGATTTTCCTTTTGTTACTATTATCTAGCAAGTTTATTTTCCTTCGTATATCATACAATGGCAATATCTTAACTCATAATACATGTAACTAAACCCACCGAACTGAATTACTCCAACACAGGCTAGACACTAAAGCACAGTCAAAAAACTGTTTGCTACCCCCATTAGCAACACCTGTGTCTGGGTTCCTTCTAGGTTAAATACCATACCCAGCTGACCTAAGATCAGCTGAGCTACAAAACACATACAGCCCCCTAGTGACACAGGATAGAATTACATAAAATAATACAGAATGAATATGGCGCATACACTCCAGCCCCTAATTGCATCTGCCAGAGCAATTACACCAAATTCAAAAGAGCCATGAATACTGAAAATATAGCCCAAAGGAACCAATTGTTCTTTAGCTTCATTAAGCAAGCATATTTTAGTTATGGGTCGTTCAATGATGTTTGTCTTGGTCTTCAAACGAACCACACCTCTCTTATCAGGGAAGGTTTCCAGGACTCTTAGCATCAACAGTCTCCTAGCATCCATGACCCACGTGGTGCTGTGGAGTCCACAACCATGACCAGGTCTCCAGGAACAAAACTCCTCTTCTCCTGGTTCCATTTTTGACGCTCCTGTAAAAGTGGTAAATACTCGCGGATCCACCTCTTCCAAAAGAGATCCGAAATGTACTGGGTTTGTTTCCACATTCTCCTTGCGTAAACATCCCTTTTATTGAACAATCCTGGTGGGAGAACTGGTTTTCCTTTGAGGAGTAGCAGATGGTTAGGCGTCAACGCCTATGTTCCTGGTGGAACATAGCCTTTATGTCTGCCATCACAGCCACTTGTTCCTGTCTAAATCTCATAAGAACTCCAACTAACAAGTTAGTGAGATTTGGTCCTTGCAAGAGTTGACTGTTGAGCAAGATCCCTTTATACTCTGCTCCACAGTCGAACACCACTTGTAGCTTTCTTTTCCGTGGATGATACACACCGTGGTGCAGGATATACCACACCTTCCCTATTGGTGTTTCCAACTGATGCTGCGGCAGTTCTTCAGCATAGCCATTGTTAATAACATCAGCAAGAAAATTGTTGTACTCTTCATGAAAGCTTGTGTCTTTCTGAAGTCTCCTTTTTAGACCACGAACACGTTGCATAGCAACATCGAGGTTGTTCGGCATTGAGACATCTTTCGCTTTGAAAGTCATTTGAAACGTATAATGTCCACTTTTAAACTGAACAGAGCTTTCCATTATCTCCACAAACTTCTTTTCTTTCCTTGACATTTCTTCCTGTTCTGCAGAAGCTTGCTCATTGAAGTCGTAGCTGTACTGGCTGGTTAACAATTCTTCAATTCTGTCAATGGAAATTCTGTTGGCATAAAATAAAGGATGTTCACTTCCACAATCGCTACTTCCCTGTAATGGACCATTTATTACCCATCCCAGTAGGGTTCTGATTGCATAGGGTCCTTCACCTTCACAACTGTTAATCACCTCCCAATGCTCCATCAACTTGGAAGTGTTTGTGCCAATTAATAGGTCAACATCAGCATTTATATGGGGAATCTTTACATCCTTTAAATAAGGCCATTTTCCGAGCTCCCTTTCGCTGATTATATTGGCTGTAGAGACAGGCAACTCTTTCTGGGTACACACTTGGAAAGTGGATAGAAACACTCATCAGAAACTCCTGAAATTTCCAGACTGTCAACAATTGAGCTTTCTACTGCGTTACTATGGCCCAAGGTGTGGATATAAATCTTAAATTTACGCCCTTCCATATTCAACTTGTCGATGAGCTTCCTGGTGCAGAAAGTTCCTGTACTCCCTGGATCCAAAAAAGCATAGGTTTCAATAACCTTGTTTCCCTTTAAACACTTCACCTTAACAGGCAAAATGGGAAGAATTCCATTACAGTGGCCAGCCCCTGTAAGACAACAAGCGAAGGATGTCATACAGCTATCGGAAATACTTGACTGCTCCGTAATTTTCTGTTCACCATCCTTCTGATCCCTTTGAGAAGCCCTTTCCTTCTCTCCTATGTGCAAAACACTGGGGTGCAAACGGTTACACTTGTTGCAAATAATGCGCCTGTCGCAACCGAAACACAGACCTTTCTCCTTTAGATAGTCCAGTTTCTCCCTGTGTGTCCTTTTTCCCAGTTTAAAACATTGTTCCAAAACATGATTACCAGCAGCACAATACAGGCAAGAAATAGAATCAGCCTTGGTAAAGGATGTCACTTTTTTTCTGAGCCTTTTCCTTCTTGTTACTATCTGGTTTGCTGTATCCATCCTCAATAATCACCTGTGTTGCAAAGCTATGCCTTCCCAACTGAGGTTTTACCTGTGACCTGTTTGCTTTTGTAGCCCCCTTGATAACAGGTAACAAATGTCCTGTATGTCACCAAAGACTGGTTCTGTAATGATTCTAACTTGGCGCTCGATGAACTCCACAATATCTAAGAATCGTGCTCTTCGTCCAGTTTTCTCCATTATCTCACATGCCCTTGCTCTCCACTTGTCTCTGAGTTTATATGGAAGCTTTTGACTCAGAATCTTTATGTTTGCTGGTATGTTAAGCTCCTCCAAGTACTGAAGTTCACCCATAGCATAAGAACACTCACGGAGGAAAAGTCCATAAGCTTTGAGTGCTTTGGGGTCCTCAGCTTTGATACTTGGCCATCCTGTGACCTTATCCATATAGGCTTCGGTCATCTTAAACTCATTTCCAAAGTGCTCTTTGAGCAATTTTTTAGCAACAGTGAATCCTTTATCTGCAGTCACATGAAGGCAACTGTGCACAATATCCCTTGGTTGCCCCCTAGTAATTTGCTCAAGATAATACAAACAGTCTCCTTTACAGCTGGTTTTTGCCTCCACGCAATGTTCAAATGCCTTCATAAATGAATTGAACCTTAGAGGATCTCCATCATAAATTGGAATTTCTCGGCGAGGCAATAGTTGTAAAGTTTGCATTTTAACAAGAAGAGCTGTTATGTCATTCTGTTGTTGCAGCAAATTATAGAGATCTGTTGGTTGATGTTGGCTTTGCAATGGTTGAAACAATTGTTGACCTGAAGTAGGTTGAAAGCTTTGAATAGTAGTTGGCTCAGGCACTTTAGATGACTTTGTTAATAGTAAAACGTTGCTTTGTAGTGGTATAGATGCATGTTGTTGTGAAGGTAGAGGCACAAATACTGAAACTTGTGGATTGAGAGAGATGGGTGTGAACTTAGATTTAGCTCCTTTCCTGATATAGGACGACATTCCATCAGATTGCCTTGAATAGACGCTACTACCAACCTGTAGCACTGCTAGCTTAGCAGAAGTGGCAGCTATTTCAATGTCCAGCTCAAGCTGTTCCTTCCTTTTCTTCAAAATGAGCTCCTGCTCCTCCAATGCATGCTTATCCTTTAAGGCAGCGGCTCGAGCCAAGAGCGCGACCTGTTCCGCCCTCGCCCTGCGTCTGGCTGAAGAAGTGGAAGATCTACTGCTGGAGGATCCACTACTTGAGCCATGATGCTTTGACTGCACATTTGAAATGCTGTCCTGAGGTTGAATCTGATCTTCCTCTTCCTCATCCTTTTCACTAGCAGTTCTTGTTCTTCTTCCATTACTGACATCAATCTCATCTCCATTTTCAGCATTAACTTCAACCATTTGAGTTTCAATTTGAACCGGTAAATCATCATGATCATCATCCACTTTAGTAATTGAACAAGCTTTAGTGTCATACAACCATTGATTTGTACCCATTGAAAACTCATTGAAACTCAGCATTTTTGCTTGATACCATATTTCATGTTTGTTTGCTTCATCAGAAGGCAATAAACCCAATAAAGATGTATGCACATCACAAAACTTATTGAACGTGTTAAATTCATTTTCAACCTCACTTATATGCTCTTTATCACCCATCAATTTAGTAATATAATTTTTTGCGTTCGACAGTTTAGTAAATTTAGACTCTCTTTCCTTTTCTAAAGTGCTTATTTTTTCCAACATAGCTTTGAGTGTTAATTTAACCACACGTTTTTCAGTTACAGCTTTTACCCTTTCACCCACACAAAGTTCAGTCTCAGGGCCAAGCTGTCCTTTTTCCTTTTCAGCCATATTGACCACACAGAACAAATTGGCTCATTAATTATTAAACCCACAGAATAGTTTGTGTTGTGCAACAACTCGTATAAACATTCAAAGTTATTTTAGACGGTTGCGAGTTGTTAGTTGATAAGTTGATTGTTGCTACCAATGCATTGGTTTTACGCGAATGTGTGCACACAAATTACCATGGCCATTCATAACATCAGCGCTGATCACCACATACCCCAATAGAGCAATAGTGTCACGATATGATGATGCTGGTATTCCGATGACCCTTTAGCTCGCTCCGGTGCAGCTCCTTTCAGCAATCGGCAACTCCAAACATTTGCCCACCTCACAGCCGTGATTTCCAAATAAACACTGTTAATCCACAACGTTAATCCATAGTAAACAGGTCCGCATCCTCACGATGAACTTTATCCAAGTTGCAAGAGTTTTTTGACTTAAATGTACTGACTAAGTCCTAAACGAAGTCTAGTACTGGTTGCTGATATAGCGGATAATGTTTAGACGTGTGCTCGTGCAGCCTTACACATTTCAGACGGAGATTTTCCTTTTGTTACTATTATCTAGCAAGTTTATTTTCCTTCGTATATCATACAATGGCAATATCTTAACTCATAATACATGTAACTAAAACCACTGAACTGAATTTCTCACCAACACAGGCTAGACACTAAAGCACAGTAAAAAAAACTGTTTGCTACCTCCATTAGCAACACCTGTGTCTGGGTTCCTTCTAGGTTAAATACCATACCCAGCTGACCTAAGATCAGCTGAGCTACAAAACACATACAGCCCCCTAGTGACACAGGATAGAATTACATAAAATAATACAGAATGAATATGGCGCATACAGGAGTGTTTGTTGGGGGTCAGAGTGTGATTGGCAATTAATGAAGCACAATTCAAAGAGCTCAGGCACAACAGAGTCACAACATTTATACCAGCTGTAGTGGGGATCAAATCAGGGTTCATCCAGTCCTTTAAACTGAAGACCAAGACTCTTAACAAATGTGCCACACAAACGATAAGTCTAACTGATGTCAAAGAGACTTTAGAGTGTATGATTTATTAAGAAAATAGTTACAGCTTTTTTTTATTGAAGCAGAAATTATACAATAACATACTGTCTGCATTGTAGTAAGCACAATATGAATACTCAGAGAGTCTCTGAGAAGCTCTTTCCTGGTCTTGAACTCACATACTTTTGACCTATACTAAAATGTGTTAACCACTGGGCCATTCAGCTGACATAGCTCAAAAGTGAAAAAGAGACATCCCAAGCTGAGAGCAGCAGGTTTAAAATATAAAATAATAATATAATAAATATATTCTGACAATTTCAGAAGACTTAGAATAAGGAAGCAATGATACATTAAAAGTTTTGTTTAAACTGACTAAGCATTTTGACCACTATGTGGCACTATCTCCAAATTGCTTAGGTACCCTCAGTACATGATGTTGAAGACCCTTTCCAATTTTAATTAAAATCAGACAAACTGTTTAAAATATACATGACTTTTTTATAAAATTCTAAATAGTGTAGATGTTAAATTTCTGAAAAAATATAGTTGAAATCCTCATGACCCAAGGAATCGAAAGACACCAAACTCATAATTTTTGGACAAACTGTTCAGAAGTTACTGACAAAATTAGTCAATTATGACATTTCTTGACCCATAGGTGGCGCTATCACCAAACATTGCATGTTACCTTATATCATGGTCCTGATAAAGCATACCAAATTTTGACTCAATAGGACAAAGCATTGCCAAGAAATAGTCTCACTTCCTGTTTCACGTCTACCTCATTAAATTGTTGGCATAATTTCTGAATGGTAGCACAAATTAAAATGGTTTCTAGTCAGTTCTGTGCGGCTCAGTCTGGAGATCATTTTGAGCCAAAGTTTGAAGGACATGAAACTTTTAAACTGTAAACATAATAATCAAAGATGGCGGCCACTGTAAAGTGCAGAGGAGATGAGACAAAAACAGAATTGTGTCTGTAGGAAAATGTTTCAAAGATACAAGCAAAAGAATAGTGAATTGTTGAAATGGTGGTGGCACTATAGAGTATGTCCTAGAGACCCCAAATCTGGTACAGGGGCTATTCAAGTCCACCTCTCTCAGTGTGTCAGATTTAATAATTTTCCTATATACAGTTCATAGGGCAGCCATAGACTCCCATAAGGGAGGAGGAAGATGAAAAATAATGCAGTAATTACGGATACAATAGGGGCTTGGCCCCTAAAAAGGATAGCAGATGGATATTGACCTGTATTTAGTAAACATTATGTCTGTATATGTTTCATTCCAATGTCATATTTTGTTGGTTATGAGAAGACATACATACACATCTTCTTAATAAAGCCTTTATATTAGTGATGGCCGAATTAATGGAATTTATTCCTAAAGGAAACCCCTTCAAACTGTTGCATCTGTGTGAAAACATTTATCACATGCCCTGGAATAAAGACCTGATCATGGCTTTGATCAACCTTCAAATGGATTTTGGTGTAATTTGTTATAGAGATGATTTTCATAATGTGTGTAGTGGTATTGACATTTTTTGTATTTTGGAAAAATATATACCTACACAAGAAAAATAAATAGAAATTGTTTGTTTCTGATTGAAACATTACCTACACCAATAAACCAACACAGATCATATTCTGATGATGTCAGTGTAGAGTGTTGGTGATATAATAGCTTGGCCAGTATATTATCATTATAACAAAGGAAGACCCATTCCAGACCTTAATGGCTCTATAAACTAACAAATCACAACTTGCCAAAAAATGCTTTGGATTTTGGGAAATGACATTAGCATTAGAGTTGCATTGGTTTGTAAAAAATACATAAACATTTAACAACACTTGATGAGACAAAGATAATGGGTCAGATCATATGTTTCAGCAACGGCCTGCTGGCCCAGGATGATAATGTGAGAGAGTTTTTGGCCAGTTCATGGAACTGTCAATTGTCCTATTGGGCCAGTGTTACGTTGCCAATATACTGTATCTTGCTATCAATGACTATGTACACATTATTGCCTTTGCAAACTTAAATATTATATAGTTGATTTTCTGTGATATATTGAACATTGCTGTTGGGAATTCTGCTGACTGAAACGTGTTAATATTTAACTTGTGGTAATGTTTTCAAGTCTGACATAGATGAGGTTTTGTAGATATTGTGAGAATTATTTGTGATAGTAAGCTCAAACAAAATGTTTGTTTAAATATTGGTTTTTATTATTATTATTATTTATGGGGCCAGTTTAAATTTTGGCAGGGCAATAAAAAATCTGAAATACTGGTCCAACCAAACCAGGTTTTTGTGGTTTTATTTTTGTGCCCTGAATAATATTTGATGTTAGAACTTACCAAGTGCAATCCACCAATGCTCTGTTGATGGAAAATCAGCCATAACTAAAACATTTTTTTAAAAATGAAAGAATTGTAGTTACAGTAAAACAGGTTCAAAACAGACTACAAACATTTTCAAATCTTGGCTACAATGCAATCCTTTTAGCCCCTTTGTTTGACATTTCCAGACAGCCCTCTATGTCCTAAACTGCTGAATATGAAAATCAGTATTCTGCACCTATAACTCACTTCTGAAATAATGTTCATGATAAGTTGGTATTTAATGACCTTTGTCATAAAAGCTTCCTCTAGGATAGGGTCAAAGGTGCATCCGACCTCCAAAACAAACACCTGTTTGGACTCATCATTAACAACTACAACAAAAGCAAGAATATAAAGATACATCTGAAAATGTATTTATTGGTATTTTCCAACACACTGGGGCCCACATATTATATTTCCATGCTTTTTTTTCTTTTCCAAAATGTTGCTTATATTTTCAATTTTACAGCTTGTAAAAATCATGAAAATAACATGTAAAAGATAGGAACATTCGCCTCGAGGTCAGCTGCCTTCTGCAAAAATGCCTTTAAATAAAGATTGCTAGTATTTGCAGGGACACCTTTTTAAAAACAAATCACCAAAATTTGACCGACCTGACCAAGCAGTGTTCCCTTGTTGTCTACATGGCCCCCTGGGAGACATTGTTTGCAAAAACAACACCAAAGCATTTAATTCTGGTGACTTTAAGAGAAGCATGTTTTAATTTTCTTGAGCATGTTTAGCATTCATGCAATTATTGGCTAAAGCATTTCTAAAAACTTAAGAGGCTGTTCAGGGATCAAATGCAATCTTGCCTTAAAAAGCAAGACACATCACAACTAATAGGGAAAAATTCAGGTGTCTTGAGATTCTTTTTTAACAGTTCCCATTCAGTGTGATTGGCACCTATTCACCCAACACACGTTTCTCAATGTTACCTCTTAAAAGTAGCCTCTTGCTTTAATTGTTTTCAGGTAAATATCCACTTCAATTTAACGTGTTAATTTGCTCATTTGTTAATTAAGGATATGTAAAATTGTGAAAACTGATGCACTGTATCAAATACACAGAATTTATGACCAAGTGCTCTCTACTTTACAGTCCAAATTGTAGAGTGCACATCAATATGAAGACAAAGCCAAATAAAATCCTGGCCAGACACTTTATTTCAGGTCCGAAAAAGAGCACATGTCCAGGGAAAAGAAAACATCTGTTCACCCTAAATCTTCAACACATAAAAGGAACATACCTGGCCCAATACAAGTTAAAGTAATGTTCCGGGTTCAATAGAAGTTAAGCTCAATCAACAGTATTTGTGACATTATGTTGACTACTACATAAATTGATTTATTACTTTTCATTTAAAAGAGCAAAAATGTGGGTCTATATTGAGTGTGAATTGGGATAATTTAACTTTGGTCCAGTGCGGTCGGTGGAAAATTTTAAACTGCGTAACGTCATGGTTACTGTCGTAACCTCAAGTCTCATTCCCTCCCTCAGGGAACAGAGGTTATGACAGTAACCATGACGTTCTCCTTCTGTCACTCACTCGACGTTGAGTCAAATGAAGTGACACAAGGGGTCCCATCTAAAAACGGCATGCATTGACCGTGTTACGTGAACCGTTGAGACAGGTGCAAGCAGGCTACTGCGTGCTTGAGGTAACTGTGTCTGCTGCACGTAGCCCTCCCCAATGCCCCAAAGAGATGTCACATAGCAGTACTACTACTGGGAGGCAGTCTTTCCCGGTCCTATTCTTTCAGGGGGAGAAGACCCTTGTGGAGGCCACATCCTGCCCAATCTAGGGGGAGGTAACATGTGGCAAATACACCACGAGGGTTATGAAGCTGTATGTAGGAATGGCACGGTGGTAGGTACAGCCTAATGAGGGGAGACTCCACAATCACGGCGACTGGGGCAGCGAGGCTGCCCAAGGGAAACGCGGGTCCGCCAACAGGGGGACCGTACCGCGGGAAATTTGCCTGAGAAGGGAACGAAGCCCGTGGAGCCCAACCCCAGTACAGAGCACCTGTGACTCGTAGTGGGTCTGGATGCGAATTGCTCCGCTGAATTCGCAGGCCAGAAGGCTAGGGAAGAGAACATCCAGGGAGCAACGCTTCGTGGCTAACCTGGGATAGAAGGCGCACTGGATCAACTTGGTGAAGGGCGCTGTGTGCAAGCAGAACACCCGGTCAGGTGTGCCATGTTACCGAATTCTACCGGCTCGGACCTGACAAAACACGGGACGAGACCGACTCAACCCTGAGATTGTAGAATCTGCGATGGTATTGGGTGTTGCCCAGCCCACTGTCTGCTAGGGAGGTGCCATTGGCCAGTGCCCACGAGGATGCCACACTTCTCGTCGAGTGTGCTTGAACCCACAAGGGGGCGGGCACGGCCTGGGTCTGGTAGGCCAGAGAGATCAAAGCATGTGCCGAACACGTACCGGACACAGCAATGAGAAGGCTGGGTCTGCCTCCACCCGGGGCAGCTTGCTTGCAGGTTCACGACCTGGTCCCTGAAGGGGGTCATAGGAACCTTGGGCACGTAGCCCGGTCGCGGCCTCAGGATAATTTGAGAATGTGCCGGACCGAACTCCAGGCAGGTGTCGCTGACAGAGAACACTTTCAGGTCCCCAACACTCTTCATGGGGGCTAACGCGATCAGGAGGGCCGTCTTCAGGGAGAGTGCCTTGAGCTCAACTGAATCAAGCGGCTCAAAGGGAGGTCTCTGAAGGCCCGAGAGGACCACTGAGAGGTCCCAGGAGGGAAACAGGCTTGGGCGGGGAGGGTTCAACCTCTGGGCACCTTTGGGGAACTTGATGATCACGTCGTGCTTACCCAGGGGCTTGTCATCAACTGTGTCGTGGTGGGCTGAGATAGCAGCGACATACACCTTCAAGGTGGAGGGGGCAGCCTCTCCTGCAGGAATGAAAGCACTGACCGAGCTGCGCATCTCCACGGGTCTTCGGCTCGGGAAGAACCCCAATTCGCGTACGAGCACCACTTTAGGGCATAAAGTTGCCTGGTGGAGGGATCTCTGGCTTGGTTGATCGTGTCTATGACTGCAGGTGGTAGATCACTTAGATCTTCCACGCCCTGTCCAGGGGCCAGACTTGGAGGTTCCAGAGGTCTGGGCGCAGGTGCCAGAGTGTGCCCCATGCCTGAGAAAGAAGGTCCTTCCTCAGGGTAATTTTCCAGGGAGGTGCTGTCACGAGGAGCGTAAGATCTGAGAGCCAGGTCCGGGTGGACCAGTAAGGAGCCACCAAGGTGACCTGTTCCTTGTGCGCCCTGATGTTGCACAGCACAAGTGCAAGGAGGCTCACTGGGTGTATTTGGAGGATCTAAAACTTTGGAGAAATTAATTACTTAAATAATAACCACAGATGTATACAGGTTATTGGAGAACCTCATAAAATGTGCATTAATGGCAGCGTGGCCTATGCAGACCATGCCAGCTTCATCTTGAATCTCAGTAATTGCCTGACTTGCTGCTTTTGTCTAAGTTGGTGTGCAAGGATCCTCCCCATTTTGTCATTTTGATATGCTCATAGTATATATGGTGAGATCTAGTTAAAAGGTTCTCAACTTTTTGTGATTAGAAGGTCAATTTTGTTTTGGAGGAGTCATTAATGTCATCTGCTGACGGAAATGCTCATTTTGAATTGAGGTTACTAATTTTATTCAATAATTATTTGGTACAATTATTCCTGGTTCTTCATAACTGTGCATTGTAAAAAAATAACCTGACCTCTTAAATATGTTTTAAGTGCCTCCCACACTGTTGATGATGACACATTTGTTGTTTGATTAATTTCTAGAAAAAGATCAATCTGTGATAAGATAAAATCAGATTTTTTTATTTGAAAGCATAAGTGGGTTGCCAAGGTCTGTAAACAGACTGGGTTTTTTTTGTTTATATTTTGCCAAAGTAAAACTTAAATGACTAAATGTTCTGAAGATCTCTGCAAAATGCCACCTACTGTATCGCTTGCTCACTAGCGCACCCAAACCCCCCAAAAGAAATTTGAATTAGAATTTTAATTGCACATTGTACATTTTTTTTAAACATTCTGACAGTGCAACATGGTACAATACTTTATGCATAATACATTGTGGCAGGGCGGAGGGCGGGTCCAGGTCGTGATTCCGCACACCCGGCCCCTAATCAGGCTAATTAGCCCTCGAGAGGGATAAAGGCTGATCGAAGATGGCAGTGCGACAGAGTGAGATTTACGGACAGCTGTCCAACACCTTTGTGTGTTTGTCTTTTTGTTTAATTTTCTTATTAAAATATTATTATTATTATAAGCTGGTTCATGCCTCCTCCTCTCCATTAATCCCTTTACACTGGTGCCAAAATCCGGGAAGGAGGAGGTATGTGCCGTAGTGGATTTCTCGCCACAACCATCCACCTCAAAGGAGCAGCTGCGGCCATCTGCCGGGGGACGGAGGAGCCTGGCCGCCTGGAAGCGGAGGAACGACCGCCAACCACGAGGGGAGGCTACCAACCAACCACCTGGAGTGGTTACCGCTACCAAGGGTGAGGGGGGGACCCCTACCGTCCATCAAAAATGTGGCGGGGTGTTCCGCCTGCCAGGGGCTGGAGGACTGCCTCCAATCTGCCCGGGGAGGAGCAGCTGTAATTCATTAGAGGGTGGAGGAGTGGCCGAGGACCAAGCTGCAGCACCGTGTTGGCCTTTCCCTCTGTTTTTTAAAATGTTTTGTTACATTGACATGATCGCCTTTATGGGGTGTAGATGCCACACTTTTTTTTGTTTCCCTCCCCTTGTCCCCTCCCTCATCCAGGTAGATGGGGATGACCTGCCGGCAGAAGGGAAAGAGCGGGGGGGGGGGGGGTGGGGTCTTGGGGGCTCCCCGGCCTGAGAGAAGAAGGGAGGAATGCGGCAGGGCGGAAGGTGGGGCCGGGCCGGGTCGTGATTCCGCACACCTGGCCCCTAATCGCACACCTGGCCCCTCGAGAGGGATAAGGGCCGACTGAAGATGGCAGTGCGAGAGAGAGAGGGAGATTTACGGACAGTAAATCCGACACTTGTGTGTATGTTTATCTTTTTGATTAAGTTTAGAATTAAAATATTATTTATATTGTCAAGCCGGTTCTCACCTCCTCCTTTACATTAATCCCTTTACATACATTAAATGGACACTTAAAAGAACTGATATCAAGTTGAAAAATCAAGAACAAGGTACAATAACACATTGAAGATAAGAATTCCAACTGGCAATCAATTGTAGTCTTAGAGCATGGAACACAAGACAGATGAAGGGAAAAACTAAAAGGCAAAGCTGCCATTCAAGAGGTGGAGCTGGGGATAGATGAGGGTGTTAGGTGCAGCTTGCATCAATGAATAAAAGCTATGAATAAATTGAGGACTTAAATAGAACCGCTCTGATAAGAGGTCTATATTATTTTGGTAGACGTCATGATCAGATGAGCAGCTCGACTAACATGATCTCCCTGAACTGACGCTACACTTGATTATGATAGTCACTTACTAACCTTTTCTGTGTACAGTTATATCTAATTTAACTCAGTTGCCATGATGACGTGATGCCACAAACCCTAAAACTATCATAAAAATGAAAATTTAAGCAACTTTGCAGGTCAAATACTTTTTAACAGAAGAATATATTATAAATAATGTAATAATTATAAAATTCTAAGCATAACATTTCTTTATGAAACCCTCAAAACACTCCAAAACCCCATTCACTTCCATTGTGTTTTTCCTTCTCCTGTTGCGCGTCCATAAGTGTTTCGTCAGTTACGTGGGAGACCTGGGTTCTACCCTCGTTTTGAAAAAA
The DNA here is from genome assembly GCA_032164185.1 of Moxostoma hubbsi. Taxonomy (NCBI): domain Eukaryota; kingdom Metazoa; phylum Chordata; class Actinopteri; order Cypriniformes; family Catostomidae; genus Moxostoma; species Moxostoma hubbsi. The sequence goes on along the minus strand of JAVLUX010000031.1, from coordinate 2,044,057 downwards.
ACAAAACAAAGGCAATAGGTGTTTAAAGTAAGTGCACTTACAATGGAAGTCTATGGGACAAGGCTGGAAACTGAAGCGTGTAATTTCTGAGGCACTAGTGTCACCAAATGGAATTGCAAAAATAATTACATAGAAACATTTTCTGAAGAAAATGTGATATGGTGTTTGCCTTAGCAACATTTGCCACCAGGATGTTTGAGATACTTACACTGCCACAGTCAAAAGAGTGTCTCTTATAATAGTCCTGTGCTGAATTATAGTAGTGGCCCCTATTGTGCCTGCAATGGGACTAAGTTCTTAAGAGTCCACCCCCACGTCTCTTTGATATTGTGGTACAGAAATAGGCTGAGCATGTTACTATTTACCACTGCTAGGGTGTTTTAGCTGGTTGCTAGGGAGTGATTAGGCAGTTGCTAGTGTGTAACTGAATGACTACTGGTTGCCCGAGTGAAATAAGTCTACTCGCAAGTCTCTGTGATATCCTTATCCAGAGGTAAAATCACTTTGATCACCTTTCACTGTTAAAGGGATAGTTCATCCAAAAGTGAAAATGGCACAAATGAAATAACTAACCAATATCAGTGAATTAGGTGGCCTGAAATATCTGTGTTTTTCCTTATTCTTGATGTACTGTCTATAAAAAATGCGTTTGGCCATGTATCTCCCTAAATATGTTTAATCTTATGTCCTTCTCTGTTTAGATGTTCTTACCTGCTACGGTCAGTCCAACGTGAAGCAGAGTGACAGTGATGGAGTAATCCCAGATCCACTCCTCCACAATCCACACGAACATCAGACCACTATCTGCTTATTTCAATCCAAATGGCGTGGCAGTGTATGTATATGATGTATTTGAATTGTCTGAATTATAATATACTTCATTATCTTAATTTGAGGGCCTTTCTGAGTTGATATTAATATTTTTTATTAAATAATATAAAGATTTGTTTAATTCATCCATACATCATGTAACAAATTCAAATTTTTAATTGATTGACAGCTCTAGTGATTTGGTTTTGTCTAGAATGTACGTCACCTCGAAATCAAACTCACTAGACAAAATCACTAGAGCTGTTACGATTCCCCGTTGTCTGCCCTTTTGTTTCTGTTACGATTTCCCGTTGTCTGCCCTCTGTTTCTCACTTGCCACCTGTCCCGAACTACAATTCCCACAATTCCCGGCCCTCATCACTGCCAGCTATCCCTCATTGTTTTCACCTGTGTATCATTAGCCCTGTTTATTTAAGCCCTGTTGTTCCACCACACTTTGTCAGTTGTTAAATGTGTAATGTCTATGTTTTCCAGGTCGTCAACCGTGTTCCTGCTTGTTCCCTTCATTGATGTTCATCTTGTGTTTATATTATCCCCTCGTGGATGTTTCTTTTGTTCCCAGTGTTTTGTTTGTACCTCATTCACCGTTTTCTGTTTCAACAATAAAGCTGCACATAGATCCTCACTCCTTATCTGCTCCTTCGTCACAGAACAACTGACCGTGAAATGGATCTAGCAGCTTTTCTCACGGAGCTAACTCAGGCAGACCTATCCATTCATGAGTTTTCGTACTTTTTCTCCAACGTGGCCATCCACACCAGTCTGGATGATACAACCCTGAAGACCTTGTATCGGGTCGGTGTACGTAAACACCATTGGTGGAATTTACCGGAGGCCGGAGATTACACCTGGCAGGAATATGTGGAGCTCTTCCTGGAGGCATTCGCTGCGGAGGAGCCACCTCTCTCGATTCCGGTCTCGGCTTCTGGGCATTCTGCACTTGCTACGGCCAACGAGCCAACGCCCACGCCTGACACGGAAAAAGCGCTGTCAGCCTCGTCCGTCCCAGAGCCAGCGTTGACAGCCTCGTCCGCTCGGAGGAGGAGGAGAAGAGGAAAGGCTTCCGACCTCCAGTCTCCGCCTTCCACGTTAAGTGAACCAGAACTCACGCATGCCAGGTCTGTTACGATTCCCCGTTGTTTGCCCTTTTGTTTCTGTTACGATTTCCCGTTGTCTGCCCTCTGTTTCTCACTTGCCACCTGTCCCGAACTACAATTCCCACAATTCCCTGTTTATTTAAGCCCTGTTGTTCCACCACTCTTTGTCAGTTGTTAAATGTGTAATGTCTTTTCCAGGTCGTCAATCGTGTTCCTGCTTGTTCTCTTCGTTGATGTTCATCTTGTGTTTATTATCCCCTCGTGGATGTTTCTTTTGTTCCCAGTGTTTTGTTTGTACCTCATTCACCGTTTTTCGGTTTCAACAATAAAGCTGCACCTAGATCCTCACTCCTCATCTGCTCCATCACAAGAGCTGTCAATTAAAAGTGTGTGTGTGTGTGTGTGTGTGTGTGTGTGTGTGTGTGTGTTAAATTAACTCCTGCTTTTTAAAAGCTGATGGGTCTATTTATTTTACTGTCCTAACTATACACAATTATAAGGTTAGTTGCATTTAGCTTAGCATAGCTTTTTTTATTTTCAGGAAGTCAGTCACCACATAGTAGATTTACACACACACAGAGAGAGAGAGAGAGAGAGAGAGAGAGAGAGAGAGAGAGAGAGAGAGAGGAAGTTGTGCCTCTCAATGTGTAAAATCTTACCGGAGAATGCCGATGCAGAGACTGACCACAATATAGTACAAAGAGAAGCACACCATACACATCAACAGGTTCTGCGGAACAGCCTGACAACACACACAGCACAATGGGACTTAATGCATTTGATTGAAACAAATGTAGATAGACACAAGTGTTTGATATGAATTTTTACAGATTCTACTCAAATTTGTTAAGATCCATTGTTCATAAAGGCCTAAATTACATTTGTATACTGAATATGGCATTATTTTCCATATGGACAATGAGATCGATGAGGAAAAAAGTGGGTAACACTTTAAAATAAGGTTACATATGTTAACAGTAGTTAACATCATTACTTAACATGTACTAACATTGAACAATACTTTTAAAACATTTATTAATCTTGGTTAATGTTAATTTCAACACATGCTAAACATTTTCAAATCAACTATATATACACTGTATGTATATACTGTACATTATATATGGGTGATGTGCAAAATATGATTTAGTTACTTTTCTGTCAGATTTTCTGTAGCAAGATTTTCACCAAACAGGAAACAGTCCAACATCTTTGGGTAACATTAAGCTTCGGAATAAACATTGTTAAAACATTTATGGAGCATCCTTATGATGTCATTAATATTCAATTGCAGTTCTGACAATTTAGGAGAAAAAAATTCTTAGTGCAACATTGTTCATACATCCTTTAAAAAAAACATCAGTGTAGGAGGACATTTTCACATTCTCACAACCACCATGTAACATTTGAAAAACATTTGAAATTTGTTAGCTGGAGATGGATCTGAAAATCAAAGCAAGAGACTGCACCCAAACATCGAAGATAAATATTTCCTTGATACAGCATTTTTTCTTTCATTTTTGTAGCTTGTTTTGTCCTATGTCTCAAGATGCAGTAAAAATTTAAATGACACACTACACGCACATGTTGAATCCTTCTGGTAAACATTGGATGATGAAAGCACCAAACGTAGATAAGACGACTTTACCCAGGTGTCATGGAGCTTGCTGTTGACTGGCAGTTGGCCATGCCGTTTGATCAGAGTGGTCCAAAAACATGACTGTCCGACAATTCTTTGATTGGCACAGTTGCACACTATGCTAGCAGGTAGCATAACACTAAATCTGTGCATCTGTGATGGCTGCTCTTAATAAGATTAACAACACACTAAAACGCTTCTGTAAATCTGTGCAGGATAAAGCCCATCTCTAGGCCTGTCTATACTAACAACCCAATGCTAAATACTACTAAGACAGCATTAGAATACCTCACATTAGCATCCTGGGTGTATTGAATTGTTTCTGGTCAGAATTTAAATAAATTCTGTGCAAATATGTCCTGAAGCATATGCAGTTTGGATTTGCTGAGAACCACAGCTGACACAGAGGATCAAACTGATGAAGTGGCTCATAGGCCTCGCACAAAATTGGGGCCTGCTTGTTTTAAATACAACTCCAAAATGCCTGGATAATTCCAGTTATGAAGTACCCTTTGAAATGTGTAACATTAAAACAAATGAAAAGGCATGTGATGGAATTTAAGGAAGAGTTACAATAAAGGGTACCAGACTTTCAGAAATATGCTCAGGCACTTAAACTTTATTAAATATAGCTTGATTATTTCAACAATTGTAAGAACATCTTACAGGATGGAAACTTGATATGTAATATTTGTCAAGACAAACTTTGATGTTGGCTTGACAAAGCCTTTTCTGCAACCCGTGTCAGAACAGGCCGAAGGATTGTTGAGTTTGGTGGATGTAGCTTGAAAGCTCTAGGAGCTGTAAGATACAGAAAGTTTTGGTCTTGGTTGAGGCCTTGAGGCATTTTGAAAAAACAGTAAACCATGTTTGTAGACAGAAGTTGCAGTCCAAACCGCACACGTCTGCACTATTCTTTGCCATTTTGTAGTGTAAGTAGTGTGAGTAGCATGTTGACACTTAAACTGTAGCTAATAGAAGTGTACTTTAAGGACCCTGTTGATGCACTTTTTCAAACATACAAACGGAGTGTGAAATGTTGAACACTTCATGCACAGTGCACAAGGCTTGCCATAGATAGCAGAAGGGACGGAGTTACCTGGCCTGAAAAAACTATTGTAAAAAATGAAGAATGTAGCTGCTGGCAAACTTCAGTGGATACAGCACCTTACAAATGTGAGTTGAATGCTTTACCATATCCACATGCTGTGTGAATATGTACGTTGTTTAATATAAGTATAATATAATTAAATATAAGTGTTGAACTGAGGTTGGCTAATGCGCTAAAGCTAGCGGCAACACATCAGGTGCGTTAAAACGTCACTTCTGTCAGCTGTTAAACGAAAAACTCTTCCATGTAGTATAAAACCATTAAGTCTTCCATTTGGGATGATACTACACTTTGAAAATTATACACTACATGGCTATTCTACATGGTTATTCACAACAAAAAATATGTCACTTTCTGAACAACATGATCACACAGGGAGCTGGCATATTGCTACCGAATGATCTAGTACTCTGACATCAACCCCAATCTGCTGAGTTACCAACAAGCACCATCTCCCATCAGACATTTTTGCATCAGTTCAAGTGTGTTTTACCTTTTCATGTGGCATGAAGCATAGTACGTTTTGACCCGGGTCATTGTCCCTCGTTGAAACTTGGAAATTATAATGTCTGCATAATCAGTGACGAGTGTGATTTGGAGGTTCCATTTTATCTCTAAGATTACATTTACTCCACTGACTGGGGTTTGGGTAAGGGCCTTTAGTTAATAAATGTTCCTGCCAGCACAGGCCGAGTTTAGCTTAAGAAACTACTGTTTCAGAATGCACAGGGAGATCAGTGAAAATCAGAATAAAAATCAAAGAAACACCCAGTATATTTCTTAATAAATTGCAAGTTCCCATTCAAGTTGGTCACTTTAACGCTGCATCAGTAGCTGGCGCTATGGAAAACTCAATTTTTGAAGCCCTTTAATATCATGCCAATCTATTGGCAGAGGGCACTTGATGCTCTACCTCTGATTCGCGTGTCACCATGGGCATATAAACTGTAGCACAGCACCATTTCATCAGAATGTGATAAGATCTCTTCTGCTCTGAATGCCCCAAATCTTAACTTCATCGTTGAATCTGCACACCTTAACAGTGAGTGGATTATTTCAATCTCCCTGCTTGTGCTCTAATGAACAGCGTATCCTTAATCAATTCCGCATCTGAAACAATATTGCATTGTGATTGTTGTTGTTGTTTTATTGAGTGTTAAGCACATAAAAGAGTCTTTTGCTCAACTATGTATTTTTCAAGATGGTGTTTCACAAATATTTTCCACCTTGTGAGCCATACTGTCTGACAGGCACAAGTGCTATTTTGTGTAAGCAATGCTCATTGAAACTGATTGTAAATTCATTGTAAATGCACGAAACTTAAGACAATTTACTATTGGCTCACTTTTCTTCTGCAAGCTGAAGCCGCTCCCACTATACTCCTCCTGCAACTCCTGAGGGACCTTACGAGGGAGGCGTGAGAGGGACGGGAAATATAGTTCAGCGATATGAGGAGGATTTGCTGCTAGCCCAGCCTTGCATGCCACTTCTCCTCCACATCAAGTGGCTTCATATCAAAACTCACTAGGATTGATTGCATAAGATTGCATGAGGATGAATGATGTTCACCGTGTTGGCCTCTGAGTTTTGCTGCTGGTGCTGTTCTTTCTAGAGCTGCATGAGCCGCTTATTATGACCGACAATCTTTCTATTCTGTGAGAGCTCTGGTCTCGGTGCAGCCGCTTTTGTGGTACTTGTTAAATCCACCATGCCACAAATTGGTGCTTCAGACACCAAGTCTCTGCCCAGGAAATTTGCAGGTCAATGGGTGGCCCAATGCTGTGGAGAGACACCCTCGATAAATTTGTCAGGAATTTGCTTCTCACTTTCCTCGTCATTGTGAGCTGGAAAAGAAAGTGTGATATGTCCTTTTTAGCACAGGATGTTTTCATTCTGTTTATACTATTGTTGGCAGCATGCCAGGAGACTGCCATGTCATGACACAAAGTGACGTCCACCTCACTTTACCGGTGCCTGTCACTGTGCAGGATGTGCGATTTTGCGTGGAGAGGTTCAATATCTCCTCTCCAAAGATGCAATAGGTAACACACTGCCATGCAGAAAGGCTTCTAAAGTTGCTATTTTTTTAATTTTTTTACTAGTGCCAGGAAGGATGGTGAGCTAAGGCCTGTATTGGACTTTAAACCCTTAAATTGGACACTCAGGGAGTTTTTATTACTCAGAAGCAGATTTTGCCTAAAGTCCTTCCTCTGGACCAGTTTGTGTCAAACGATCTGAAAGACACGTACTTTCATGTGCAGACATCCCCTTGTGACAGGCCATTCTTGAGATTTTCCCTCGAGGCTGAGTGGTATCCATGTATTGAACTACCTTGACAATTGGTTGCTTTAAACACAATTGGAGGAACAAGTGTGCAAGCATAATGATCTTCTGCTTGCACATCTGGAGCATTTGGGCCTCAAAGTCAATTGGCGTGTTGGTGCCCAGTTGGCAAATATCCTAAAACTAGACTTGGTGGCCATGTAGGCATGCCTGACAGACAAACGCACTCAATTTAGACTCTTGTGCTCTGATATTTGATGAGTTCAAGCCAGGGTAGCCCTACCGCTGTGACAGTTCAGTTGTGACGGCTGCCACAGCTGCAGAACCTCTATGGACTTACTATGTATGAAGCTTCTCCAATGTTAGGTCAATTGGAGGGTCCCTCACAACATGTGGAGACATGTTCTCTTATAACTCCCAGTGACACATCGTTGTTAGCCACATTATCTATTTGGAGAGTGCCCGTGTTCTATCAGAAGGGTGTTGTTCACTGTCAAATATGTCCAAACACAGAGTTTGTACCGAATGCGTTTACGGGTTCCCCATTCGACCCACTTGATGCCATAAGTTTGCGCGTACTCTCTCTAAACAAATGTGTTGGGGATCTTCAGGCCCTGTCGGTCCACAATTCTTGCTTAGAATTTGGACCCAGCTTGTCAAAAGGCATTCTTCAAGCCTGGGGAGGGATATGTGCCCAAGGTTCTGGCCACTCCCTTCAGAGCTCAGGTGGTAACCTTACAGACTTTCTCTCCTCCTCCGTTTAAATTAGACGAGGCACAGAGACTGCACATGCTTTGTCCCATGAGGTTGTTACGCATGTACATTAACTGTTCAAGTCAATCCAGGCTGACAGATGAGCTCTTTGTCTGCTTTGGAGGCAGTTCAAAACATTTGGCCATCTCCAAGCAAAGACTTTCTCACTGAGTTGTTGACTCCATTGTACTGGCTTATGATTTGCAAGGTGTGCAGTGTCCCATGGGTATTAAGGCCCACTGTACCAGGAGCATGGTGTCCTCCTGGGCTTGGGCAAAGGGTGTTTCCTTGGAGGACATCTGCCTGGCTCAATGCCTTTTCAACTACCCTGATGGCTAGTAGCCATTACATTGTGCATGTGAATCAGTAGCATGGCGCAAACACATTAAGCATAGCATCTGCTACCGATGCAGTGTCATAGTGATCAAGGTATCCCTCAACCCATAGTTATGCTGCATTATTTAGGTCTGCCGGTACCGGAAACATTTCTTATATTACATAAATCTGCTTTAAAATGAACGGCATCTACGCTAATATTATTCTATTTGTTTCCCTGTCTCATCCAGAGGTTACCAGAGCCTGTCAACTCCAGCTCTGGTCCAGCCCGGTGTTCGAATCTCACCGCTATGTGTTGCTGAGTAAAGACTATTAACTGCAGTCTGTGCCAACCAGACAGCGAGGGGAGCATCGCTAAACTTTTTCTGCATCACTTTAATCTATTACGATGGACTTCACAGAGGAAGACTACATAGACAATAAATCAATGCCAACTGTAGCCTTCATCAACCAAATAAAAAAGCACACTGTGTCAAGCGCCATCTGGCACATTGCGTCAGCTACTGATGCAGCATCTTATTCCCTTCTTTCAGTCAAAAATGGTTACAAGCATAATTAGATTGTTTTTCATTTTCAAAGTTAGTAAATAGCATATGCATGGAGTTAGAACAATGAATGAAGAATTTGAATGTGACATTTGTTAATTTGAATACTAGACTTGTGATATTTAACAAATTCTTTCAACTTTCAAAGAAGATTTTTGTGGCATATTTCATACATTTTTACTTTTGAACAGCAGGTGTTTTGTGTGTATGTGAACATTTTCGAGGTGGAATATAAAATATGGATTATAGAATAACTGTTTCAAATTTTCAGATTAAGAAAAAATTCTGAACTTCAAATAAAAAATCTCAGTTATTCAGATCATGATCAAACTAGCCTAAAGGTAAAGCAAAGCTGGGTTATTTACTACCCAGTTGTCAGTGTATATTTAGAAATTAACAGTGGCCAAGATTGATAAATGCTGTAAAGGTTTTGTCCATTTATTTCATGTTAACTATTGTGTTAACTAAAGTTAACATATACATACAGTACATAATGTAAAGTGTTACCAAATTTTCTGGCAATATTAAGTCTGCAATTAAAAGAAGTAAAAAGTAGCATAATAATCAAAGGAAAATGAATGATTTAATATTGCCTGAAAAAACTATGTTCCACAGGGAAAACACTTATAGCACTAATGTATGAATGCATTAATATATACAGTGCTTTTAATTAGGGCTGGATATTGTGCAATTAATTATATAAAAAATATTATATAAAAAATGGATGCAATTAATCATGCCTCTGGACTGTAATAAAGAATATTCCTACTATCAGAGCAATTTAAATTGAAAATACCACCTGTTTTCAGCAGGGGGTAGTAAGCGAAACCCCAGCTGTACAGACAACAAACCAAACTTGGACTTGACACTACTGACAGTGTCACTGGTCCCAGATCACCGCTCCGAGCGGGATTCGAACTGCCGATCACTGGCATGGGAGTTGGACGTGCTAGAAAGGGGGCAATAAACTTCCTAAAACCCCCTAAACCTCACTCCCATCTGGCTCACAGAACCAGTGTCACCAGTCCTGCTCATCCCGCTCCGAGCAGTATTTGAATTGGGAGGTGGGCCCGGTAACGTGGAGGCTAAAGGCTACTGCCCCTAGCATCAGACACTAGAGCATCTCTTGAGGCAAGGGGAGTGAAGTTTACACACTGCACAGCTACCTACCAGCTGGATCCTGATACAACAGCACAAGATGAGAATGCGTTCTTGCATTCAAACAGCTGGACGGCGCGAAATTCAAAATGCAGGGATTTCCAGATAAGCTTTTCTAAGTTTCAAACTAAAACTACTACAAAAGCATCCGTCTGACGCAGGTGCATTGAAAGGCCCATTTAATAAATAGATTAGATCTATTTCAGACAGATTCAAATTCAACTGCCACATGGATTGCAGTGCACTGTAGACTAAAGATTGGATGTTCAGTAATAAAGAAATAAACAATATATTGACTTCTTAGCCCATTTTTTGTATTGTCTAATGAATGCTTTACTCATCTGCCACAATAATGTACTGCATTTTAATTATCTGAATTATTATATTTATAATATGTATTATAGTCATAATTATTTAATATAATAAGGGTTCCCACAAGTCCCTATAAAGTCTATTATACATGCCACTCTGTGTCCACAAAACAACGAGACATAAAAACTACCCAAGTCAGTATTTTCCAATCACGCAAAATATTGTAAATTAGCCTCAGATGATATTCAGAAGAAATGTCAAGATTAAGAGGAGCAGAGCCTTTCAATAAATGTGTTGAGATGAGATTTAGTGCCATCTATGGTCAAGTTAAAACATTATGGTGGAGGATCTTACCCCATCATTCACCTGGATTCTTCATCCCCATTTTACAAAGATTCCTCATAAGCCCTGAGCTTGTCCAAAGGTCAGGAAATACATTATTGATTATACATGAAGACATTTGAAATAATTGGATGACCGGCTTCAATCTCAGTGACAATAGTGATGTGTACAGAAACTTCCCAATGACACTTCTAACTGCTTATCTCGGACTAATAGAGCATTCTCATATAGACTGTAACTTAAAGTGAAACACACCAGCAAGCACAGTGAAGGGAAATCCTTCTGTTTACACATGGAACAGTTGAATGAGTGCTGATGCTAAATATAATATGGTAACCAAAGCTGAGCTAGTTTGAATCTCATGTGAGGTCCTAGAACGGGAAAAGTTGAGTCCACATACACCACCAACTCCCTGTTTACCTGATATAACATAATCCATTTGATTGGATCAAGAAACATATGCAACAAATTAACTCACTCACATTGAAATTGTTGTTGCACTTTGAACTCAGTTTGCAAGCTATGTCAGCATTAATTCATTCACGTTTAGACGGTTTTAGCCATCGCAAAGTGCAAAACTGAAACAAAAACACTTTTTCCACAAAGTTGAAATCTGATTCAAGTCTACATTGATTTCATGACTAATAATCACAAATACATTTCTTCATGTAAATGACCAAATAAATGCCTAGAGTACTAGTTTTATACCAAGTAAATAATCCCATAAATTAAATTCTGAGCCGAATACCAGTTTCATTTGGTACAAATTACATTTAATTAACTCCAAGTCTAGCCTACTAGGTTTACTTAATAATATGACGATTTTAATCTTTTTATTATTATTATCATGTTTAGGCTGTACTTACCATATGGTGAAAAACACCGAATTTAGGGCTCAGTACAGTAGTTTTAAACATTTCATATACATTTAACCAATGTAAGCATCAGGAAACACAGTAGCCTATAGCACAAGAAATAGAGTAAAAAGTGTATTTATTTATTTATTTATTTATTCATGCATGGAGTACACAAGCATTCAAATGACTTTCAAGAGATATTAGACATACTGCACATTTAATAAGAGGGTGGATGTTTAATGTCAGTCTGGTGAGTGAATATGTCTTAACTGGAGGCCTACAGAAACCCATTACTGACTATAATTCAGGTTTGGCTAGTTTCGTACAATTCAGTGTAGTTTACTCGTACATTGTATTGTTCTGGATAGTTTGGCATAACTTAGTTTAGAATAGTTCAGTATAGTTTGGTGTTTTTAAGGTTAATCCTGTTCAGTTCAGTGCTGTATGTTTACTTACACGACTACATTATGCAGACTACTGCGTCACGTCTCCATTTGCGAACACTAAACACACACTTAATACAAAGGACTTGAACATGTTATATGCATTGTACTGTTTAATTACATTTGTGACGGTTCGACTGTATGCAGGGCTTTATTTGTAGTAACAAAACAGTAATGGAGTTGTTTTACGACACCAGATCACCTCCTTGCGCATTAAAAACCGCACACGCACGTGTGCGAGGAGGCTGTTGTACTGGTGCTCGTGTGCGGGAGTCAAACGCGTGAAATCGTCTGTATTCGCAGGAATGGTTGCAGCGCAAAACTTTCGATATTGTCATGATGGGCGAGTGTAAAGCGCGACGGCTCTGCGCATGCGCACTGGAGTCCGCCTGGCCAATTTCTCAGTACTCGTGGGAGAATTTGGGTAAGAAACAGACAAATTAAAACAATCGCACCCTAGAATTAACTGTTTGTATAGCGTTTTATACTTCGCAATAAGCTGCTATGCGCCGTGTTAGACTTTCGCGGGAGGTTTAATGAGAGGGAATAATAATGAAAGTTAGATATAAAGTAGAAAACGCCTGGACGTGTCATCAATAATATCAGCAGCAGGAAGAGAGCGAGAGAGAGAGAGAGAGAGAGAGAGAGAGAGAGAGAGTATGAAATAAAGAATAACGCTTATTAATGACACTTACAATAGACGCAGTCGATAAAAAAGATCAAAGTGTGCATGTCTGGTTGACGGCAGAAATAAAGCACACATGCGAGTGTTTGTAGAATAATGCAAAAAGCTCCTGTATGCTGGGAACGGCAGGAACTGATCGTGCGAAACAAAACATCTCTCGATCACCTCTCCGTCCTCGCGATCAGCTCAATCATTCACTTTAAATGTGATTGATCACGAATAATGACGCGGTTCTCCAGGCCTGTGTCTTTCAATTATATAGTGAATATAATTCCTGCTCCGCCATTTTGGGAAACTGCCTTTAAAACACATTAAAGAAAAGTGTTTTATGTCTGACACTGTGCCATCTAATATTTATGATCACATCTCATCGCCGTCGATATTTAAAGAAAAATAACCCCTCACGGTCGCTATCGTGCTGAATCATTTCACCCCATTCATTGTAAAGTGTTTTAATACAATAGATCTGCAGAAATAGGTAGAAATCAAGAAATAAGCCGCCAAAAAATAGCTTAAATAGGAAAAAACAGACGCAGTAATATTCAGGGTGAAAAAACAATATAGTGTTTATTTTATCATCGCTTCGTCGTCGTCTAAAAATTAATTTAAATCATTATTGAAAAACGATTGGCCTAAAATATCAAATGCATTTTAAAATACAATAATTTACATAGAAAAATAATGCCATTGCGTGGAGATTTGATATATTCGTTTAGAAAATTAACTTAGTTTAATACAACATGACAAATATCTATTAATAGCAACTACAGTAGCGAAAATCAGCTCAAGGCCAGATATTTAACCTTTATTATCACTGACTTCCGTGTTTAATGAAAAATAATGTCAAAAATAAAAAAACACTGATTGGTCTATACAATGCTGCAATATTTGTTAATATTGCGAGTATTTCTTTGATTTCATTGTTTGAAAGTTTCCAGCGCAGCGGGTGAAATGTGGGCAGCAGCGCCCTCTGCTGGCAGCACAGATGAACGACTGGCGTGCTGTAGGCCTCATGCAGCACTGTTTGTTTATAGCCTGCGTCTCTTTTCAGATCTGCTTGGTACTTTATGCCAATCATAGGAACAGTCTATATGCAAAATATAGACTGTAATATTGCTTAATGGTTCTCCTCAAAGCAGGCAATAGGTTTGAGGAAACAATTAATGCTGTTTTGATATTTGGTGTATTATAGGCTTGATAATGGATCAGACTGTGCATTCTAGTTTATTATTAACTGATTTAAGGGACACATAACATAATAGCAGTGGTTAAATCAATTATAACACAAATTTAAAAGCACAAAGAGTTACATAGCCTACATAGAGAATGTGTGTTTCTAATTGAGTTCTTTTGTGAAACCGAAGACTAAATTAAAATATCGAAAGGCTTTTTCTTTCTCCCAATGTTGTTTTCTTTCTAGTAGTTTATGGACAAATCTTTCAAAACATTTTTCAGCCCCAAGAGTATTAAAGATAAGAAATACGATGTTATATTTTACATATAGGCAATCAAGTTTATGTTTAGGACCATTAAGATGCCTAGTAGAATTATTTGATGACAATTAACAAACAAACCACATTTTCATGACGTCAATGTGAAGTGTTTATGTATCATGGTAGTATTTGTTGCACTGCCTTTAAAATTTGTGCTGATGAAAAAAAAAATGAAAGTAATTTTTTACATTTGTATCCCCTTTTCTCTCCGATTTGGAATGCCCAATTCCTACTACTTAGTAGGTCCTCGTGGTTGCATAATTTTCCAGCAAACAAATGTATAGCTGTTTAATTTCTAGATATTATTATTAATTTTTTTTTGTAAAGAAAACAGTGAAAACTGTTTCTGACACATTAAATACAGTATGTTGATAAAAAATATATATATTATTTGTTTTTCTGAGGCGTCAGTGAAGATATTGACAGTGCAAATGAAGATGAAATCTACTGGTCCGACTGGGATGTGTACTGTTGAGTCCTGATGGAGAAATAGTTTTGTGTGCTGTTAGGCAGTTACAAATGTAAACGTGGGGTGTTATATGGCGTTTCAGATTAGCTGTGTGCGGGTGTGATGGAGTCGTCAGGCCCGAGCGCAGCCGCTCCAGAGTTTGACGTGTACGGGGCGATGGACTGGAAGGACGGGGTAGGAACACTGCCCGGCAGCGAACTCAAGGTTAGGAAATACATCTAGGCCTTTATTCTAGCTTCAGTTTATTTAGTTAAAGGTTTGATTTAATGTCTTTATGATTTGCATTTATTGCTATGAATTCCCAGTCATCTTGAAGCAGCATGTAGTGTGTGTTTGTTGTGTAGCAGTGCAGACAGTGTGTGTAAGTGTCTCTGTTGTTTGTGTGTGCCAGTTCCGGGTGAATGAGTTTGGGGTCTTGGAGGTCATAACGGACGAAACGGAGGAGGAGAGGGGCAAAAAGGCTCACGCCACCACCACATGGAGCGTCCCAACTGCACAAGAGGGTAAAATCCTATAATACACTGGCTTTATGTTTAGTTAGATATAATAACCCTGCACTAAGCTCCGCCCCCCTTGGTCACTATTGCTCGCTCAGGCAAGCTTTATAGAACGATTTTCAGTCAAATGTGCTCATAGTGCTTAAAGTGGTAACAGTTGGAATTAATATCATTCTTATATGGGCTGAAATGAACTGTGACATTGCAAAGCAGTTGTGTCTGCAATTTTTCTTTAAAAGAAATAATTAAATTACACATTAATATAATTAAACACCATGCAGTCTGTGAATCAGAATTGAGGCAAACTGAAAATACAGTCTATGGGAAAAAAAGCCTCATTTGATTGTGATTACACACCTGATAACATTAGCATAACTGTTACTCACTATGGTACTGTGAACTCTTCAGTTACTATTACCACTACTATGACCTGAAAAAATGTGTAAATATTTTTCTTATCTTGAGCAATTGTAGGGATCCTTTCTAATGTTATATATGCAAACATGTCTGTCTTCCAGACTAAAATTTTATTTCATCTTGTTTTCCAGTAGCATCCTTAACACAAGATAAATATATTCAATAAACAATCTTGTGTAATATAATAAGACTTGATTGCAAATTACCACGTTCATCTGTAAAAACAATAGTATGCAAGTATAAATATCATGGGACAACGCAGACATCATACCGCTCAGGAAGGAGGTGCATTCTGTCTCCTAGAGATTAATGTAGTTTGGTGTGAAAATTACAAATTAGTCTCAGAACAACAGCAAAGGACCTTGTGAAGATGCTGGAGGAAACAGGAATACAAGTATCTATATCCACAGTAAAACGAGTTCTATATCGATATATCTTGAAAGGCTCCTCAGCAATGAAGAAGCCACTGCTCCAAAACTGCCATAAAAAAGCCAGACTACAGTTTACAAGTGCACATGGGACAAAGATCTTACTTTTTGGAGAAATGTCCTCTGATCTGATGAAACTATAATTGAACTGTTTGGCCATAATGACCATCGTTATGTTTGGAGGAAAAAGGGTGAGGCTTGCAAGCCGAAGAACACCATCCCAACAGTGAAGCATGGGGATAGCGGGATCATGTTTTGCTGCAGGAGGGACTGGTGCACTTCTCAAAATAGATGGCATCATGAGGAAGGAAAATGATGTGGATATATTGAAGCAACATCTCAAGACATCAGCCAGGAAGTTAAAGCTTGGTCACAAATGGGTCTTCCAAATGGACAATGACCCCAAGCATACCACCAAAGTTGTGGTAAAATGGATTAAGGAAAACAAAGTCAATGAATTGGAGTGTCCATCACAAAGTCCTGACCTCAATCTGATAGAAAATTTGTGGGCAGAACTGAAAAAGCATGGAGGTCTACAAACCTGTCTCAGTTACATCAGTTCTGTCTGGAGGAATGGGACAAAATTCCAGCAACTTATTGTGGGAAGCTTGTGGAAGGATCCCCAAAATATTTGACCCAAGTTAAAAAATGTAAAAGCAATGCTACCAAATACTAATAAAGTGTGTGTAAACTTCTGAACCACTGGGAATGTGATGAAGGAAATAAAAGCTGAAATAAATCATTCTCTCGACTATTATTCTGACATTTCACATTCTTAACATAAAGTAGTGATCCAAACTGACCTAAGACAGGGAATGTTACAAATAAATGTTTAAATGTATTTGGCGAAGGTGTATGTAAACTTCTGACTTATGTATAAATAGGACACCCTTGAAACATGAGACATTTACTAAGTAGCACAATTTTTCTTAACATATTGGTAAATATTTCTTTCTTGTATTAAGCATAAAACAAAATTTAGTGAGGTTATGCTTAAAACAAGAAAAAATTGGCCAGTGGCATAATGAAAATAAATGCCATTATAAGGGCCGGCAATAAGATTTTACTCTATTTTTGGTTCATTTGTCTAAAATTCTGTTTGAAAGTATCCAAACTCACAGGACTTATTTGTAAATAATATAACAAGATAAATACATGTAAGAAGCACAATTTATCCTATCACATTGCACTTTTTTTTCTTGTTTTAAGACAAAAATATGTTTTGTATGTTAAGGGACAAAAGTGACATGTCCTCTCTGGATGCCTTTTCTCACTTGCCTAAGTCTAACCCTAACCCTACCTCTGGCAACAATGATTTTACCGATTTAAATTAAAAAAAGTTTTTAAATTTCCATTAAATTCTGTTTACAACTATCCATACACACGACTGACTTACATTAGAAATGAGCAAATGCATGTCTAAAAATGTTGCTCTGGTTGGATTGGTCAGTAGTGTCTTCAAGGCAGGGCTTAGTGAAGGGTCAGTATCACTTAAGCATGTAAATGGACTGATGATGATGATGTATATCTGTCTTGATTTTCCTCAGCTCTCTCTAAGGGGCCGGTCATAAAGGAGGAGAAGGCATGGGCCCAGCGAGGACTGGTATGTGTACGCTGTAACAGGAAGGGCTCTGTGGTGGACTTCCTGTCTGATGGACTTCACTGCAGTGAGCGCTGTCTGCTGCAAGAACAACAAGAGTGAGTACTACACACTACTGTCTTTGAGGGCTAGTGTCAGACATTCACCTATATTTCACCCCAGTAGTTGATTTTCAGAGACTCTATTACTAATACTTGGTGTTGGTGATTTAAAAAAACCCTAACCTGTGCTATTGCATTTCAGCAAGTAACTTGCCCATCTCAGCAATATGATAAAACCACCAACGTTTAATAAATTGTTGCATTTATTGATGCGAGTGAAAACACTGGAGAGCGGAAAGCGAAACGTTTCGATTGTGAATCATGAAACACTTCACTTCACATATTCAGAAAAATGGTGGATATTGATTGTGCGGTTGCAGGTGTGATTTATCTGCATTTTATGATGTCCCTGAATGTGGCTCATCCAATCAGAATTCAGAGTCGAAACTATCACTTTAATATGCAGTTATCAATTGTCTACATCACAGTAGCATATGTGGTGAGTTTTCTAGTTGTTTTCTTCAAGTTCTGTGCTTTAATGTTTTCTTCAAAATCACTTCATACTAGCTCCACATTGAACAACACTCACCTCTGAGACTGTCTGCAGAGGCACTAAACCCAAACTAGATACATTGAAAGTGTTACGCTCTGGGTAATTTCTGACCGGTTCTGTTCATGGATTTGCTGGGAGGTTGTTGTATGTTATCTGAGCACTATGGACTGAGCAGCAGTAGTGGTGTTCTTGGATGTGTGGGAGGACAGGTGATATTACTATCAAACATGTTTGCATTGACTGACCTGTCCCACTGGTTTTTAAACGTTAAGATTTAGGTTGTGTTTGGAACAGAATGCTTGCACACTGCTCACCGCATGCTAGGGTTGTCATGATACCAAAATTGAATTAGTCAGTGCAAATACCAGTGAAGTTTCCCAATTGTTGATACAACAGCATATGTGCTAGTATGCAATTGAACAGAATTTCTTAAAGGAGCAATATGTAACATTGACATCAAGCATTTAAAATGGGTACTGCAGTCCAAATACAAAATATTGGCAAGAGTTGTCTCCCCCGCCCCCTCCTCCCCAGACTCGAAGCTCACGCGGGTTTCCAGGTTGAGGATACGCAACACGAATGAGCAAACTGACAATGGGAAGTGATGAGCCTTATGATGTAAGTTGATCAGCTAATGTATATGTTTGCAATGTTTTTATTGTTTATAAATATGAACTAGCTCATGTGGATTATGTGGACTAGCCCCATGGCTGCAGCATGCTGTGTTTGTCCATTAACTTGTTTCAAATCTGGCAACCCAAGGTGTTGAAATACTATTGGGAAATTGGCAGTGGGCGGGATCACACAGGCCAAAACACAAACACAAACAGAAATTCCGGCCTGGAACGGACATTTCAAATTAGAATATACTGGCTGTTTCCTTAATCTCTAATAACATCCATCCATCCATCCATCTTCTTCCGCTTATCCGGGGCCGGGTCGCGGGGGCAGCAGTCTAAGCAGAGATGCCCAGACTTCCCTCTCCCTAGACACTTCCTCCAGCTCTTCTGGGGGGACACCGAAGCGTTCCCAGGCCAGCCGGGAGACATAGTCTCTCCAACGTGTCCTAGGTCTTCCCCGGGGCCTCCTCCCAGTGGGACGTGCCCGGAACACCTCCCGGGGAAGGCGTCCAGGAGGCATTCGAAACAAATGCCCGAGCCACCTCAACTGACCCCTCTCGATGTGGAGGAGCAGCGGCTCTACTCTGAGCTCCTCCCGAGTGACCGAGCTTCTCACCCTATCTCTAAGGGATCGCCCAGCCACCCTGCGGAGAAAGCTCATTTCGGCCGCCTGTATCCGGGATCTTGTCCTTTCGGTCATGACCCAAAGCTCATGACCATAGGTGAGAGTAGGAACGTAGATTGACCGGTAAATAGAGAGCTTTGCCTTGCGGCTCAGCTCCTTCTTCACCACAACAGACCGGTACATCGACCGCATTACTGCAGAAGCTGCACCGATCCGTCTGTCAATCTCCCGTTCCATCCTTCCCTCACTCGTGAACAAAACCCCAAGATACTTAAACTCCTCCACTTGAGGAAGGATCTCCCCACCAACCTGAAGGGAGCAAGCCACCCTTTTCCGACTGAGGACCATGGCCTCGGATTTGGAGGTGCTGATCCTCATCCCGGCCGCTTCACACTCGGCTGCAAACCGTCCCAACGCATGCTGAAGGTCCTGGTGTGAAGGGGCCAACACGACAACATCATCCGCAAAGAGCAGAGAAGAAATCGTGTTGTCCCCAAACCTGACACCCTCCGGCCCCTGGCTGCGCCTAGAAATTCTGTCCATAAAAATTATGAACAGAACCGGCGACAAAGGGCAGCCCTGCCGGAGTCCAACATGCACTGGGAAGAAGTCTGACTTACTACCGGCAATGCGAACCAAGCTCCTGCTTCGGTCATACAGGGACCGGACAGCCCTTAGCAAAGGACCCGGGACCCCATACTCCCGGAGCACCCTCCACAGGCCGCCCCGGGGAACACGGTCGAATGCCTTCTCCAAATCCACAAAGCACATGTGAACTGGTTGGGCAAACTCCCATGAACCCTCCAGCACCCTGTAGAGGGTATAGAGCTGGTCCAGTGTTCCACGGCCCGGACGAAAACCGCACTGTTCCTCCTGAATCCGAGGTTCCACTATCGGCCGTATTCTCCTCTCCAGTACCCCGGCATAGACTTTCCCAGGGAGGCTGAGAAGTGTGATCCCCCTGTAGTTGGGACACACCCTCCGGTCCCCCTTCTTAAAAAGAGGGACCACCACCCCAGTCTGCCATCCCAGAGGCACTGTCCCCGACCGCCACGCGATGCTGCAGAGGCGTGTCAGCCAAGACAGCCCCACAACATCCAGAGACTTGAGGTACTCAGGGCGGATCTCATCCACCCCCGGTGCCTTGCCACCAAGGAGTTTCTTGACTACCTCGGTGACCTCAGCTAGGGTGATGGACGAGTCCACCTCTGAGACCCCAGTCTCAGCTTCCTCAATAGAAGACGTGACGGCGGGATTGAGGAGATCCTCGAAGTATTCCTTCCACCGTCCGACGACATCCCCAGTTGAGGTCAACAGCCGCCCACCTCTACTGTAAACAGCGTTGGTAGGGCACTGTTTCCCTCTCCTGAGGCGCCGGACAGTTTGCCAGAATCTCTTCGAGGCCAGCCGATAGTCCTTCTCCATGGCCTCACCGAACTCCTCCCAGGCCCGAGTTTTTGCCTCCACAACCACCCGGGCTGCAGTCCGCTTGGCCTGCCGGTACCTGTCAGCTGCCTCAGGAGTCCCACAAGCCAACAAGGCCCGATAGGACTCCTTCTTCAGCTTGACGGCATCCCTTACTTCCGGTGTCCACCACCGGGTTCGGGGATTGCCACCTCGACAGGCACCGGAGACCTTACGGCCACAGCTCCGAGCAGCCGCTTCGACAATGGAGGTGGAGAACATGGTCCACTCAGACTCAATATCTCCAACCTCCCTCGGGATCCGGTCGTAGCTCTGCCGGAGGTGGGAGTTGAAGATCTCTCTGACAGGAGATTCGGCCAAACGTTCCCAGCAAACCCTTACAGTACGCTTGGGTCTGCCATGTCTGTCCAGCTTCCTCCCCCGCCACCGGATCCAACTCACCACCAGGTGGTGATCAGTTGACAACTCCGCCCCTCTCTTCACTCGAGTGTCCAAGACATAAGGCCGCAGGTCAGATGAAACGACTACAAAGTCGATCATCGACCTACGACCTAGGGTGTCCTGGTGCCACGTGCACTGGTGGACACCCTTATGCTTGAACATGGTGTTCGTTATGGACAAACCGTAACTAGCGCAGAAGTCTAATAACTGAACACCGCTCGGGTTCAGGTCGGGGGGGCCGTTCCTCCCAATCACGCCCCTCCAGGTGTCACTGTCGTTGCCCACGTGGGCGTTGAAGTCCCCCAGCAGAACGACGGAGTCCCCAGTCGGAGCACTTTCCAGCACTCCTCCCAGAGACCCCAATAACATATTCTGATAATTTTATGCTTTTGTACAGTAAATGCATTACACATTGCTTCTTTAAATAAATGTAAATAACATCCAATGTGCATATATGTATAAAATATAATCCAATGTGCGCAGGTTTTGTGCGAATGCCTGTTTACGTTTTTAAATCAAAATCAAAAAATAATCCAATGATTTCAAATGTAACATTTCTTGAAGAAGCTGTTTGTTTTATTTATCAGCGTATCACTGTGCATGTAAATTCGCACATTGTAGAAATATGCTATTTGCAGGCTGCCATGATGAATTTAGTTCATGAACGGTCATGCACAAAAAAAAGGTTTTTAAAATTTAAGCATTTCCAATTCCATTAATTGAATTTAGAAATCTTCAATAATAAAAAATAAATAAATAAAACAAAATATTGAAAGTTTAAATTTTTTTTTAAACATTATACAAATACATTTATGGAATTTTGTTATTAAATTAAATGTGTAAATCTTAAAAATAGGCTAAAGGAAATTTTGAAGACCTAAATGGACATTAGTTTAATCTTAACATTTCTTGGAAATATCATGACAATTTCTATAGTGAATATATATATATATATATATATACACAGTATAATTTTTTTTTACTATGCTCTGCACTAAAATGTTGAATTAGCTAGAAATTGCTCTTGGTGAGTGCGATCTCCATAAAATGTTTTAAAAAAAATATTTTATTCAGTAATCTGAAAGACTGTATCATGGGAATACCATGGCAATTAATTGAGCCCACACTAAACCGCCTTAAATGCGTTTCTGACTAATCCAAGCAACTGTTGCCATCCGCCATTTCTAAAGAGTTCGCAGCATCAATCAAGCGTATTATGAGACGTTATGAGCAGTTCTGTTCACGTAAACTAATGTTATCAGGTATGTATCGACATCAAATGACGCTTTTCTCTTCTCAAGTGACTGCGATAATAATTTTTCTTTATTCTCATTCACAGTCTCAACAGTTTTCAATCAAATTACTGTTACAAAAAACATCAGTTAAAATCAGTTTTAAAATATCATTTCTGAATTAATGTCCCATTCATTCCTGTGGGAAGTGAGGCAAAGCTTGTCAGAGTGAGCGACCGTAACCAAGGGGGGTGGAGCTTAGTGAAGGATCAATTGGTCAAAAAGTGTGGGAACCCTGTAATAGTCATTTTACATTAGCTCCAATCACAGCCTATCCTATTAGAATTTAGGTATGGAATTAACAATTTGATTATGCACATTTTAGTGTACCTGAGTATTCCATGCATACAGAAAATACACTTACAGTACACAGTATGTATACTGCATAGTTAGATTCAAAAGTTGTATGCAATATGCTATTTAAAAAAAAGACTTTATACTCATTTATATACAATAACATGTCCTCTCACTGATTTGTTAAACATCTTTGTGTCCACTGTAATGCTTGTCATGTTGTGGTATTTTTTGCTTCCAGTCTGTGGGCAGTATTGCCTAACTTAGAGCAGTATGACCTCTGTAGAGTTTGTGGGATATCAACTCCTAAACATAGGCCGAGTCATGGTTTATGACAGTCAAACTGCCCTTCTGCAGAGGTTTTATCAGGGTGTGAATTGCTTCAAATATATGTAGCACACTGTTATGCCATGAGTATTATTATTATTATTATTATTATTATTATTGAGCAAAATTATACAGTACTAAAAGTTGTTACTAAAGAGGAAATGGGATGTTGTGAAGTGGACTTCCTGTGCCACAAGGGGTTCATCTGTGCAATAGTAATAGAAATCTGAGCATTACAACAGCTGCAATCACACACAGATAAGATGTCTAATGTCAAGTACTTCAATTGAATTTAAATGAATTGAAATTAAATTGCCAAACAAAACAAATCAACATCAATTACAAAAGTAGAGATAAAGAATGTATAATAGATCATAACTCAATATACACTCTGCAAAAATAAATTGTTAGATTATAGAGCTGTCTTCTATTGACCTACAGTTGGATATTATGAAATAAATCAAATGTTGTATAAAACAAGAGAAGCTTTTTTTGTAAGGTGACCACACGTCCTGTTTTCCCGGGACAGTCCCGTATTTAAGCACTTTTTTCTGGTGTTCTCTAGTTTTCTAGTGCAAAAATTGTGATTTGTTCTGTATTTCCCCTCTCCTAAAATTTCTCTATCGCCTATGCAGCTTTCTCAGTTACGTGAGTATTCTAATCAAAAGTAGCCAAGGATACGGCTTGTAAAACCAATAAAATCACATCGTGTTATTTA
Organism: Moxostoma hubbsi; assembly: GCA_032164185.1. Lineage (NCBI taxonomy): Eukaryota > Metazoa > Chordata > Actinopteri > Cypriniformes > Catostomidae > Moxostoma > Moxostoma hubbsi. The sequence continues at coordinate 2,020,425 of JAVLUX010000031.1, read as the reverse complement.
AAGAACATGATTGGATTAAACTATCCAATCAAAATCCCCTATCAATAGACATCCAGTTTGTGAACTGATGAAGAATCCGTTTGAAAGAGCACACAGATAAAACTACGGCTAGAAATATATCAAGGAAGCGTGCATGTACATTTAAATTTTTAAAAAAGGAGTCACAGACAGAGCCTAGTAAAGTGAGGTGTGAGATCTGTTGAGTCTCTTTTCCATCACCCATGCAGTCAGAAACTTTTATTCAGCATCGGTGGATTACCTCCAAAATTGGAGTCACACATTGGAGAACACAGGAAAAACTTGAGTGGGCCCTACTGAAAGACATCCCAGAGTGGAAAGACATTCAGAGCAGCCTCGAACACTTCTACTCCAGAATCCTGCTCTCAGTTTGATCGATGAAACCACTCTCTTTGATGTGTGGGCTTACGCGAAAAACATTGTCACTTAGTGTAACATAAACAAGATGGCCTTGTCTGAGAGATGGGCAGACGATTTTCATGAGCTGGAGAGCAAGACCATCAACTTCTTGAGTCTTAGCCAATGTCGTGTAGTTTGTTTTATGCCAGCCTGGGACATCTGCACCTGTTGAGCATGTGTAAATTAATGCGTTTCATTCATGAACGCAGCATGGACACCAAATAAATCTTGACTCACTTTACTTTCCGGATAAATCTCGGCAATACATTTCGTACATCTTAATTTTGGACTACTCTGTATTTTATGATAAACTCTTGAAAGACAAGTGCACACTGAGAAAAAAGGTGACAACAGTTACAGATGTGGATGGACCCTCTAATTTGCATTGATCTGCGCCTAGGTTTCGATCAATTTAATTTTTGCTGGGAGGGGATGGTCCCTTTTTCCACAAGCAGGAATCCGTTCACCCTATTTTTTTGCCCTCACACTTGAAATATCTGTAGCATTTTTGTCACTTTCAGTGGTATTTTTTACTCTGTGACCTAATTCATATCAGACCCTGACTACATGTCTTTGATCAAATATATTTATGGTATACAAACTTAACTGTCTAATCCAGAATCTATACAGTACAAAGAAGATATAATCATTTAAAATAGTTATGTTATTAGAAATCATTTAGTAAAAGCACACAAATGATTGCTTGGAGAGTTCTGATAACGTTTGCTCATCGTCTGCTCACAGAGATCTGAAGAAAGATAGTTCCAGAACTAACGGAGAGGTGCTTGGGAGGAAAAGATCACGCCCGACAGAGAGAGTCACGGAAGATGTGGACAGCTCATTGGAGGTCCCCGAAGAAGATGATGAGGATTATGTCAGTTTACTCTTCCTTTTCTGTTCATCTTCCATTTTATCAGGCTTTCACTAAGCATTTCTTATCACATCTAGAGTTTCTGCAGAGTCCTCAGGCTGCTTTTAGAATATAAGTGACTACTGTGTGGGATACAGAGAGAGATGGAGATCATTACGATGGTTTAACAGTCCCTAAAGATAAGCTAAACTTAAGGAAATTTCAAGATTGTCAGCTTAGACCCCCAAATAAAGTTATATTAAGTTATATAAACAAATTATTATAATGTGACACCTGTAAACATTTACCTTTTGTGACACTATTTGTTATCCATGTTTTCTACCTGATTTTACTTGAAACATGTACAATTGTAGATTGGAGCTTTAGTGTGAAGGCTACATTTACAAAAAGTGCAAAATATTTGATATACCATGACATTAACATCACTGATACAGTGCTTTTTTTGAAGGGTATTGTTAAAAACCATCTTGGTTATTGTCGTAACGTCCGTTCCCTGATGGAGGAAACGAGAAGTTGTGTCGATGTAGTGACACTAGGGGTCGCTCTTGGGAGCCCCAAACACCTCTGATCTTTGAGAAAAGGCCAATGGGAATTGGCAAGTGGAATTTTCATGCCACTACCCCGGACATACGGGTATAAAAGGAGCTAGCTCGCAACCACTCATTCAGGTTTTGTGCTGAGGAGCCGAAACAGGGTCCCGGACATTTCAGTGTGTAGTACAGCGTTGTGGCAACAGGGACACAACGTCTCATTCCCTCCTTCAGGGAACGGAGTTTATGAAAGGTACCAAGACGTTCCCTATCTGTCTCTCACTCGACATTGTGTCAATGTAGTGACACTAGGAGTCCCTATACAAAACACAACAACTAGCTGAACTCTGTTATGTGAGCTGCAAATGCAGGTGCAAGCAAGCTGCTGCATGTGAAATAGCAGGTGCAATCGGTCTGACCGTAGCCCCTCCCAACGCCCCAAAAAAACATTTTATAGTTCCCCAAATTCCTTGGTGGAGGAAGAGACACATCTAGTATGGGAACAGGCTGTGCCAGCCACTGCCTTTTCTCTCTGTTTTCTCTCCACAGAGTATTTAGATTTTCGACTGGGGCCTTTTAATGCTTTTTATTGTCGGTGAAGGTATTCTTTTCCTTTCCTATTCTTTCAGGAGGAAAAGTCATCGCGGAGACCACATCCTGCCCGAAGGGGAGGTTAACATGTGGCAAATACGTCACATGGGCTCACCAGCCTCACATTGAAGAGGCGTGGTGTTAGGTCCTGCCCAAATGGGAGGAGCTCTGCAAACACGGGTTTGTAGATTGTAGATTTGGGATTCAGCCTCCTAGCGCCTTTCAGGAACCTGATAATCAGGTCGTGCTTCCCAAATACTTACCATTTACTGCGTCGTAGTGCCGCTATAGTGGCTACGTGCACCTTCAAGGTGGAGGGGGACAGCCACCACTCCAGTCTCTCGTGCAGGAAGGAAAGCACTGACCCGACTGCACATCTCTAGGGGTCTTCGCCTCGGGAAGAACTCCAACTTGCAAACAAACGCCACTTCAAGGCATATGGCTGCCTCATAGAGGGAGCCCTGGCTTGAGTGATCATATCATGCCCTGCACATGGCACTCAAACCTAGCTTGGAGGTGTCTGTCGTAACCACGACGTGCCTGGACACTTGCTGTAAGGGAACCCCTACCTTTAAAAATGCAAGGTGTGTCCAAGAACTGAAGAAGTGCCGGCAGATCAGCGTGATGGCCATGCGATGTGTGCCATGGCACCATGTCCATCTCGTGACTTAAGTCTGAAGCCAGTGCTGGAGAGGTCTCATATGCATCAGCCTGAGCTGCGTGTCCACCGCCGAGTATGTCATATGCCCCAGGAGTCTCTGAAACTGTTTCAGTGGGACCACCGCACTCTTCCTGAATGACTTCAGGCAGCTCAGCACCAACTACGTGCACTCGTTCGTGAGGCGCGCTATCATGGAGACTGAGTCTAACTCCATCCCGAAAAAAGAAATGCTCTGAACCGGGGAGAGCTTGCTCTTTTCTCAGTTGACCCGAAGCTTCAACCAGCTGAGGTGCTTGAGCACTTGGTCCCTGTGCACACACAACAAATCTAAAGAGTGAACTAGAATCAGTCAGTTGTCGAGGTAGTTGTGGATGCAAACGACTTTCATGAAGACGCAAGGCAACAGGGACTGACCGAAGGGGAGGACCTTGTACTGATATGCCCGGCCCTTGAAGGCAGACCATAGGAAGGGTCTGTGTCAAGGTAGAACCGAGACGTGGAAGTACACGTCCTTCAGGTCTACCACTGCGAACCAATCTTGATGCCGGACACACGCCAAAATGCATTTCTGCGTCAACATCTTGAACGGGAATGTGTGCAAAGCCCGGTGTTCTCGCACTTTGTGGAGGTGAAGCAGATGCCAGCGGACGCCGGGGTGGGCACCTGGCAAACTGAATCATGTAGCAGAGTTGGATGGTCCTGGCCAGCCATTGCAATAGGTTGGAGAACATTAGTCATGCCTCCTAGCTCCGGATGAAGGGCACTAAGGGGAAAATCATGTCTGACGTACCTGGGGGTGGGGCCTCGTGTTCAGAGCACCCTGGCAGCGAGTGCTCTATGTCCAGTTGCCATGATAATGGTGGCCGTAAGCACCGGCTGTGTTACCCAAGGAGTGAGTAAACTGCTCTTTCTTTTGAAAATGTGGGTACCGCAGTCTGTCTGGGGTGTGGTGAACACAAAACAAAAGGGAATGCAAGATTCTCCTCCCGGCCCTCCACCGTTGGACAGGGTGGTCTGGACACCAGCTCCAGGGTTCAGGTGGACGTCTTCCTCCCTGGGTTGTCCGTCTCAGGTGCGCTTAGTAGCCTTGATCAGGGTCTTGGCCCCAGACTGTGAGGTGGGGGGGGGGGGGCATCAGCTTCCTGCAGGGGGCTCTACGCCGGGGCCGAAGACTGGGCTTGGCGAGCAGACGGGTTTTGGGATCTTGAGCCGTGCTGGGGCAAAATGTGCTGTATCCCCTCTTGTCTGATTCTTCACTGCCGAGAACTGCTGGGCGAAGTCCTTGACTGTGTCTCTGAATAGGCCTCTCTGGGAAATGGCCATGTTAAGGAAACACACCTTGTTGGCATCTCTCATCTTGACCAGATTCAGCCATAAGTGGAGCTCCTGGACCACCAAGGTGGACATGGCCTGCCCGAGTGCCCGTGCCGTAACCTTCATCGTCCGGAGGGCGAGGTCTGTCGCCGAGCGCAGCTCCTGCATCTCATCGGGATCAGGACTACCCTCATGATGCTCTAAAGTGCCTTGGCCAGGTGTACTTACTGGAGGGCCATGGCATGCAGGGCGGAGGAGTCCTATCCGGCAGCACTGTAGGCTTTGGTCGCCAGAGACGATTAGTCCTACAGGCCCTGGAGGGGAATGCCGGCCGAATTCGCCGGCATTGTTTTAACCGCCTTATCCACCTGAGGAATCTCCGTATATCCCTTGGCCGCCATGCTGTCAAGGGTAGTGAGAGCGGACGAGCTGGGGAGTCAGATTCGGACAGAGAACGGTGTCCCCCATGACTCTTTTGTTTGCAAGAATATATACTCTTTAGCTGTCGAAGTGTCCAGGGGCATAGTAGGCATCAATCGCGCAGAGAGCGAGAAAGCCGCTGAAATGCACCGTATATCCAACAGCATACGCTTCTTAGTGAGGTGAATGGACCGGCAGTGGAATTCAGCTTTCTGTGAATCAACTGCTCGGCTCCGAAGAAAAAATAGGAATGAGTGGTTGTGAGCTACCTCCTTTTATACCTGTATGTCCAGGAGAGTGGCATGAAATTCCACTCGCCAATTCCTATTGGCCTTTTTCTCAAAGATCAGATGTGTTTGGGGCTCCCAAGAGCGACCCCTGGTGTCACTACATTGAAACAACGTTGAGTGAGTGACAGATAAGGAACAGGCAACTCACTGTAGATTTGTAATATCGGCCATCATATTGGTCACTGACCACAGCGTGAAAATGATTTATTGGCTCTCATAATATCGGCATTGTATCAGTTAGTGGCCAAAATGTGAAAGAAATGATTGACTCTCATAATGTCAGCCTTCATTTTGGTTATTGAAGTAAATTAATTGCAAATAATGATCAGCATTTGCAATATTGGCCGTCATATTTGTTATTGGCCATAACATGAAAATTTTTATTGGCTATCGTCATATCAGCCATCAAACCGGTTATTGGTCAAAACGTGAAAATAATTACTGTCTATCATAATATCAGGCATACCATGAAATTAGTTTGGCTACCATAATATCAGACATCTAACTGGTTGTTGGTCCTAACTTGAAAAAATATTTATTGGCTTTCATAATATCAGGATCAAATTGGTTATTGGCCAAAATGTGAAATGCATTTTTGGCTATCGTAATGTAGAATTTCATATTGGTTACTAAAGTGCATGAAGTACAAGAATAATTTTCGGCTTTTGTAATATTGGCCATCATATTAGATAATGGCCATAACATGAAAATGATTATCCGTCTATATCGATATATCAATTTCTATATCGATATATCATCCCTAATTTTTGTGCTTGCTGACAATGTCACACTTAAGTGGTGAGAGCTAACAAAAGTAATTTCTAGTTGAGGCTTGAAGCTATGCAACCTTGATTACACAAGCTCATGTTTCCTTCCTAACAGATCACAACACTCTGTTTCACCGACTCACCCACTACTCCTTCAAACAGCTGATAAAATAGATTTTATGTGGAAAATGTACAGGGTACAATGATACAGTGTGCTTTATGTTCCTGGTTTCTAACAGCTGCAGTTTGAGCAAGGGTAGAACGTGTGTGTGTGTTTGTGTATAACAGGAAGAGAAAGAAAGCAGGCGACCATCACGTGGGGCTCCGAGAGGTCGCAGGAAGCGCAGAGGAGATGCTGCACTGCTCAGATTCAGTGAGTATATGAGATAAGCACACACAGGTTTTTGCAGTAGATGAGAAGGTTGACATCAGGTGAGAGTCACATGAGCTCTATGACACCTGTAGTTGTTTCCCACAATGCAGCAGTTCCATATGGAGGCAAGAAGAAGGCATGGTGTTGGGCCTCATACCTGGAGCAGGAGAGAGCCATCGCTGCCCCCAGTAAACTATTCAAAGAGGTGAGGCAACAGTTAGTATTTAATGTCCACTTTGTGACTGGAAATGCTTACGTTTCATTCATCAAAACCTTACATGAATATGCACTGTAAATAAACTAGATTTACATTTCCTGAAGGAAATAGCAGTGCTTGAAAAGCCCTGTGCACACATGCAAGTTATCACAATTCAGAATAAGTCATCGCACATATCCAAAATTTGAATGTACATTTTAGGATTCGAATGTGTGTTTTTTCCTTAAATTCTGTGAATATTCAAATTTGAATCTTAAATTTGACAGCCTTAGTTACTATCACTTACTGCCACAGGAGACTAGACATTGGTATTCAAGAGTAACATCATTATCTTTTTATATATACTGTATATCGGTTTGATTAGACTGATAATGGAAGCAGATAGTTTTACAGTGAACAGTTACTCAGATATACACTCTGTGCAATTGTAGTGAGCAGAATTCATAACATGTCGAACCTTGAGGCGGAAGGACTACAACAGCAGAAGACCACGTCAGTCACTTTATTAGGACCATAGTGTTACTAATAAAGTGCTCAATGAGTGGATATTTTTGTATCATTGCATCTCCAATTACTCAAGGTGTGTAACTGGACTGTGTTTGTGTGTGTGTGCAGTATCAGTCATTACCCCAGTGTAAGAATGGCTTTAGGGTGGGCATGAGGCTGGAGGGTATTGACCCTGATCACCCGTCCATGTACTGCATCCTCTCCGTCGCCGAGGTAACAGCCTACCTCTCAGTCTGATGAAACTGATACTGATTTCTCTACTGCTGACATATTTTAATAATTACACTATGTAATGTTATAAAAGTGTTTAAGGGTTTTAATGGGCTTTGCTCAAGTATGCCATACTGTAAATGACTAGACATATCCTAAAATTATAGAGCCTTACTTGGGCACTGTATGTAAATGTTACTGTTGTAATATTGTTATAATCTTTTTACTTAACCCTTATGTTGTGTTTTGTGCTGACACATTTTGTGTTCCTGGTCAAAAATAACCAGCTCACAATGATTGTTTATTAATCTCTTATTTTGAATATTTTATTACAAGATATTGCATTAGATCTCTTTATCAACTTCTTTTTAGTAATTATGACCTTTTTTAACATTTGAAATATATATATATATATATATATATATATATATATATATATATATATATTACACACACAGGTACTGGTCATATAATTAGAATATCATCAAAAAGTTGATTTATTTCAGTAATTCCATTCAAAAAAGTGAAACTTGTATAATGTATACATTCATTCCACACAGACTGATATATTTCAAGTGTTCATTCCTTTTAATTTTGATGATTATAACTGACAACTAATGAAAACTCCAAAATCAGCATCTCAGAAAATTCGAATATTGTGGAACGGTTCAATATTGAAGACACCTGGTGCCACACTCTAATCAGCTAATTAACTCAAAACACCTGCAAAGGCCTTTAAATGGTCTCTCAGTCTAGTTCTGTAGGCTACACAATCATGGGGAAGACTGCTGACTTGACAGCTGTCCAAAAGACGACCATTGACATCTTGCACAAGGAGGGCAAGACACAAAAGGTCATTGCTAAAGAGGCTGGCTGTTCACAGAGCTCTGTGTCCAAGCACATTAATAGAGAGGAGAATATTATGAGGGGCATATATATATATATATATATATATATATATATTATGATGGAAGGATTTATTGAACTGAGCTCTTACTGGGCTAGTGGAGGTCACTCCCTGCAGAAAACAAACAAATAGATAATAATGACATAATAAATGTATAACCACTTGCTTGATCTGAACAAATTAGAATCTGGACTTCACAATGCATATAGCTGATCCTACCAATTATCAAATAATGCTTTTTCATTTGCTGACAAATATCTCATCATTTGCAAATTTGTTATCACAACAGATATATTCAGAGTTGATAAAACCATAAAAAAATGAGATTGCCATGCGGTATATATCATGTCTCAATTTGTAAAATGCAGTGACCAAATGTGTTTCACTCTGAGGTCAAAGTGCAGTGAGTTTTAGTGTATGAAATTCTCACAGACACACACAAATATAATGAACAGGAATGTCACATTTTTCCTTATTACTTTCTAAAACATACATAAAACATAGACAACGACATAATGTCATTTACAGCAGATTTTCCCGATTCAAACGAGCCCAAACACAACATATGATAAATAGATCTTGAAATATTCCTCAAAGAGTGTACATGGAAAGACGATGCACAAAAGGTGCACATGTCCGAGGATTTGTGTGAGCAAACACACATCCACATATGCGCTCATCTAAAGGATTGGGATGCTTTAATATTTTTTTATTTTGTAGTCTAATCCATTCATTTCCATTCAATCCATTCAACACAACAAGTTTAACAACCTGATATAAAACCAAAGAAAATTATCAAATTGTTTGTGTTTTCAGATACCATATGTGAACAAATTTGATTCCAATTGGATTAAGTAAAAAAAATCAATTGTGAGGAAAAAAAAAGTCGTTTGGGTCATTATGACCAGGACACAACATAAGGGTTAAAACAAAACCTAGATTCAAGTGGATGGAGTTAACGTGTGAATATTTGCAGGTGTCAGGACATCGAATCAGACTGCACTTTGATAAGTATTCCGAGTGCTATGACTTCTGGGTAAATTGCAACTCCCCTGACATCCACCCAGTGGGCTGGTGTGAGAAAACTGGACACAAGTTACATCCTCCTAAAGGTAAGAGACACCAACAGCTCAAATATTCAATGTCCAAGTCCTAAAAAGGCACAATAATCTCAAGATTCCAAAAATGGGAAAAACTCAAACACTGTAAAAAAAAAAAAAAAAAAATCTGACTGAGAATTTTTGTCTTGTTTTCCAGTAAAAATATCTAAACTTTAACTGAAAACAAGAGAAAATGTCTTCAGAAGCAAAATGACAATGATGTTTTCAGACAAATGTAGTCGTGTTTGTTTATTACAAGAAAACAATCTATTTGCCAATGGGGTAAGTAAAAAAAGGTGATTAAAATGGAAAACAAGTTTATTTTTCTTGTTTTCCTTACCCCACTGACATTTTTTCTCTTGTTTTAAACACAAACACCACTTAATTTTGTTAGATTTCTCTGAAAACAGGACATAAAGGGATAGTTCACTCAAAAATGAAAATTCTCTCATGACTGACTCATCTTTAAGCCATCCCAGATGTGTATGACTTTCCTTCTTCAGCAGAACTGAAGCTCTGTATTTCAGCTCTGTATGTCTATACAATAATAGTAATCAGGTTCCATTAGACAGCAGGCTGTTTGACGGTCCAAAAGTCATGTTTAGGCAGCATAAAAGTCATCCACACGACACCAGTCGATCAATGAATATTTTCTGAAGCAAACCGATAGGTTTGTGTAATAATAAATAGATAGTTAAAAATGTAATAACTTAAAAAAATAGCTTCCTGACAACAGATAGCACAGCACGTGACGTAAAGCACAATGGTGCATTCACGCGAGAAGTCGTAAACGCCCTCTTTGTTTGCAACAGATGAATGAACGTTACACAAGACAGCGCAGTTTGACACTCTGCTCAATTACCCTCTCCATGCGTGTGCGCTCCGCTCAACCGCTCACGACCCAAGCGAACGCTTCGCTCAAGTACCGCTCACGCTCACCAGTAAAAAAACGTTCACTCAAATCCCGCTCCGTCATGCAACTGCCCCTTTACCCACATGGGCTGTGGTGCCCCTCTGGGAAAAGTATAGCCTATAAATATAGCTATAGGCCGACATTTATAAAATGATCAAATGCTTAGTAACATACGTATCTGAAATCATGTGATTGTATTGTTGTGTTTTGTATATAAAATCTCTCAGGTGACATTTTGTAATGGTTTACAACGGCTGTTAGATAATCGAGTGAACCAGACCTTCCTTATCATTTGTAATCAGTCCAATATTTCTCAGTTAGCACATATGTCATTGAACATCTTCAACATTATCTTAACATTTTTATCAGTTCTAAATTACCTTTATTTACATTAATATTTATTCCTTTGGGCAGACGCTTTTATATAAAGTGACTTACAAATGAGGAATTACACATCATAAGTACGAAAAGTGCTGCATTACAAAGTTTTACTAGTTGCTGTAGTGCTAAGTCTTTCCTAGTCAAACGAGGCCAGAAGTTCAGTGACCCGAGGCTTGTCTTTGTGTATGTTGAAATCTCCAAGAACTACAAGTGGACTACCATCTTCAGGGAAGGAGAACAGCAGGATATCCAGCTCCTCAAGCTCCCAGCTGACCTGGAGGGCGATAGATGTCAACAACATGGATTCATGTGGGTTGTATTTAGGGACGCACCGATACACCTTTTTCTCTTCCCTTTCCTATATTGGAAATCTCAGTATCGGCTGATACTGAACTATTGAGCATCTACATCTGAGATGTTCTTGAGTAGCTCTAAAATATTGCGCACCTGTTGATGGCTAAAAATAGGCGCTTATGTGTAAACAGACCAGCACCATTCAATAACGTGCTGGAGCTGCGCGTTCATTTTATATATTTACTTATTAAACAGCCTTTTGTGATTCACAGAGCTATCACACGTCTTCAAGTGGCTTTGAATAAAATGCACGAGTCATATGAACTGCTTTAATGGTTCTTTTATGTCATTTTTTGAGCTTGACAGTAACGAACATGACTAACACGCAGTATCGGATTTGGATCGGGCACGTCGGAACGATGTCTGATCTGTCTATAAGCTTCAGTATTGGAGCCGATACGATACAGGTATGGGATCAGTGCATCCCTAGTTGCATTGTAGTTATAGCATTGAATTCAAAAGAAGTATTGTTACGTAGAGTGTAGTCTGGTGAAAATGTCCATTTGTTTGAGAGAGCAGAGGGTGTTGCTGTATCCTCTGATGTATCCATATCTCTGTCAGTATTCTGTCAATTTACTTTAAACACGCCTCTACAAGTGATAAAACACATGCAGTGGCGCGGAAACTTGCATTCAGGAAAATTCACGCTTTTCAGTTTAAACTGGATCTGAGTGACACAACCGACCCAGAAAAACACTTTTTCAGTGTTGTTGCTTTATTAATATTCCCCAAAATTGTATATGTGCAAATCATATGCAATCTAAAGGACTGCGGTTAATTATATAATAATTATTATATTAATAGATAGCATGTGCCTACTTTGTTTTTCCTTAAAGCATTAAAAAGTTGTAACGAGGCGGGCAAATGAGGAGTGAGGGTCCAAAAGCAGTTTTATTGAAAATAACTCAAGTCAAGGGAACGGTGAATACAGGGACAAATAAAACATCCACGAGGGGAAAATAAAGACATAAACACAAGATATTAACACGGGGAGTCTTCCAAGGAGGGCACAGGCAGGAACACGGATTAAGGCAGGATTCAGATACAACATTTACCGAACAATAACCGACAAGGGACAAGGTAAACATGAGGACTTAAATACAAAACAAGGGGAAAACATAGACCAATGGAAAACCAAAACTCAAAACAAGATAACAAGACAATAAACTAAAACCAGTGATAAACTAGAACTGATAACAAGATAATTAGACAATGAACTAATGAAAATCAGACACATAGAACATGGAGGGAAAACAGGACATGACAAGACTGGGAAACAGGAACATGAGTGATTTCAAAATAAGAGTGCATAAAACAAAAGACAATATGGAACATAAAAGGTGCCAAAAACTTAAAAATAAAAGGTACACAAAAAAAGACAGTGTGGATCTTAACGGAGCCCTCCCCTTTAGGAGCGGATCCCAGACGCTCCTAACAAACAGGAAGGGCAAAACGACGACGGAGAGCAGGGGCAAACAGGCAGTTCAAGGGGGCACGAGGGGCACAGAGGAACAAGACTAGGACAGGGAGACCATGACAGAACAGGAGGGCGGCCAGGAGACCAAGGAGGCCAGGCAGATGCCCAGTGGACCAAGGGGACGACTTGAAGGTGGGGACCGGGTCAGGAAGTCTGGGAGGCAGCTGCGGGGTCGAGACTGGGTCAGGGGGCCTGATAGATGGCCGCATGGCAGGGACCGGGTCAGGAGGCCAGGGAGGCGGCCGCATGGCAGGGACCGGGTCAGGAGGCCAGGGGGGCGGCCGCATGGCAGGGACCGGGTCAGGAGGCCAGGGGGGCAGCTGCAGGATCGGGACTAGGTCGGGGGGCCTGGTTGGTAGCCGTAGGGCAGGGACTGGGTCAGAAGGCCAGGGAGGTGGCCGTAGGGCAGGGACCAGGTCAGGAGGCCAGGGAGGCGGCCATAGGGCAGGGACCGGGTCAGGAGGCCAGGGAGGCGGCCATAGGGCAGGGACCGGGTCAGGAGGCCAAGGAGGAGGCCACTGGACTGGGACAGGGTCAGGAGGTCTAGGGGATGGCCACAGGGCTAGGACAGGGTCAGGAGGCTTAGGGGATGGCCACAGGACTGGGACAGGGTCAGGAGGCCAAGGAGAAGGCCACAGGACTGGGACAGGGACAGGAGGTCTAGGGGATGGCCACAGGGCTAGGAAAGGGTCAGGAGGCTTAGAGGAAGGCCACAGGACAGAGTCAGAAGGTCTGGGAGGAGGCCACAGGACAGGGTCAGAAGGCCTGGGAGGAGGCCACAGGACAGGGTCAGAAGGCCTAGGGGAAGGCCACAGGACAGGGTCAGAAGGCCTGGGAGGAGGCCACAGGACAGGGTCAGAAGGCCTGGGAGGAGGCCACAGGACAGGGTCAGAAGGCCTGGGAGGAGGCCACAGGACAGGGTCAGAAGGCCTGGGAGGAGGCCACAGGACAGGGTCAGAAGGCCTGGGAGGAGTCCCAGGGGAAGCGGGCGGAGCCGCGGAAGGCTCTGTAGGCGGAACCGAGGAGGACTCCAGGGGCGGAGCCATGGAAGGCGGAGACCGGGTTGGTTCTGGAGGCTTGGAAGGCTCTGGAGGCGGAGCCGTGGAAGGGTCTGGAGGCGGAGCAGGCGCAGGCAGGGCCGTGGGAGGCGGAGCAGGCGCAGGCAGGGCCGTGGGAGGCGGAGCAGGCGCAGACAGGGCCGTGGGAGGCACCGCCATGGCAGACTTCTGGGGCGGAGTCCTGGGAGGCTCAGGTGACTGAGGCGTGGAAGGCTCAGGTGACTGAGGCGTGGAAGGCTCAGGTGACTGTGGTCTCGGAGGCTCGAGAGGCTGAGCCCTGGGAGGCTCGAGGGGCGGAGCACTGGGAGGCTCGAGGGATGGAGCACTGGGAGGCTTGAGAAGCGCTGGCTCTTGGACGGTCGAGGCTACAGGCGCTGGCTCTTGGACGGTCGAGTCTGAAGTTTTATTGAAAATAACTCAAGTCAAGGGAACGGTGAATACAGGGACAAATAAAACATCCACGAGGGGAAAATAAAGACATAAACACAAGATATTAACACGGGGAGTCTTCCAAGGAGGGCACAGGCAGGAACACGGATTAAGGCAGGATTCAGATACAACATTTAATGAACAATAACCGACAAGGGACAAGGTAAACATGAGGACTTAAATACAAAACAAGGGGAAAACATAGACCAATGGAAAACCAAAACTCAAAACAAGATAACAAGACAATAAACTAAAACCAGTGATAAACTAGAACTGATAACAAGATAATTAGACAATGAACCAATGAAAATCAGACACATAGACATGGAGGGAAAACAGGACATGACAAGACTGGGAAACAGGAACATGAGTGATTTCAAAATAAGAGTGCATAAAACAAAAGACAATATGGAACATAAAAGGTGCCAAAAACTTAAAAATAAAAGGTACACAAAAAAAGACAGTGTGGATCGTAACAAAAGTGAATCTGGACTTTATATGTGTCAAACGATCATGTCTTGTGCATGCACTCTTTATGTGTACAGCAGGGTTTAACCATGGATTTAACAAATAAAAAATAACTAACTCCACAGAAAACCGACAAACACCGTTATTACCATTGGTTGGACGCTAGGTGCTACTATGTTTCGGAAATTTCTGGTACGCAGGGTTAATCCTACACAATAAAACAAGACACCTTGATTTCAAACTATTAACTTTTATTTTTTTATTTATTTTAACAAAAAGTTCAAACGAAACTGAAAAAAGAATTCAAATGTGTGTTGTTGAACTTTTTGAAAGATGGCTTTACAGCAGTTGTGAAGGGCAACAACATTTCTTTGGAAACTAACCTACTTCATCTGTGCATTCTCTACCATTAGGGCATTTCAAAGTACGTCATGTGTGTGAATAAATTTGTTTTGTTCCCTACATGATGTATTTTTATATATATATATATATATATATATATATATATATATATATATATATATATCGTAATATCTAATTACATCGGCAACCCTTGGGCAGAGCGATCAGTGAATATTCTTGCTTTAGTGATTTTGTATTGTAAATTTAATTAATTTATTTAAAAAAAAAACTTAAACCAAATAAGTTTCTAAATTCAAATTGCACTCCAAACAAAACAAAAAAGCGAATAAAATAATGAAGTGATCAGAAAAATTATGGTGTGTTGACGCCTCAATCTGTGTGGTGGACGTCAAATCTCAGTTGCCTCCACGTCTGAGATGTCAATACACGCATCTTATCACGTGACTTATTGAGCACGTTACCGCGGACACATTGCACATGTGGATGCTTCACGCTATTCTCTGTGGCATCCACACACAACTCGCCACATGCCCCACTGAGAGCGAGAACCACGTTATGGTGACCACGTGGAGGTTACCCCATGTGACTCTACCCTCCCTAGAAACCAGGCCAATTTGGTTGCTTAGGAGACCTGGCTGGATTCATTCATCACACCTTGGATTTGAACTTGCGACTCCAGGTGTGGCACCCACCAGGCCCCTTTGATTTATACATTGCATTTATGTTGGCTATAATGTTTGCATTTTCACTAAAACAATGTTTGAACTCCATAACTTCAAGCCTATTGGTTATTTCGTAGGTTCCCAAACCAGTATATCACGAAGCGCTTTCTGGGTTGAACGAGCGGCATTGTGCTGCCTGAGCGAGCGTAGTAGAATCTTCAAAAAGGCGCTCTCCTCTCAGGTGAAATTATCACCGCTCCGCTCACATGCACTGACGTGAGAGTTAGGTCATCTCAAACAGCAATCCAGCGCTGGCCGGAAGCAATGATTGAAAGTTTAAAACATTTTAATTATCGGTTTGCTTCAGAAAACATTCATTGATTGACTGGAGTCGTGTGGATGACTTACGCTGCATGAACATGACTTTTGGACCATCAATCAGCCGGCTGTTTTTTGGAACTGATTACTTTTATTGTATGGACATACAGAGCTGAAATGTGCTCATAAAAATCTTCACTTCAGTTCTGCTGAAGAAGACATATACATCTGGGATGGCTTAAAGTTGAGTCAATCATGAGAGAATGTTCTTTTTTGGGTGAACTATTCCTTTTATATCTTATTTGTTCCTCAAGTCATTATTCCTTGTTTAAAAATTTTACCAGAAAATAAGACAAAAATATTCAAGAAGAAAATGATTATTATTTTATTTTATACTCTATATATTAAGCTGTGATAGAAGAGGGCATTTTAACATCGAACAGCTTTAAATTGGAACAAAATATTCTTTAAGTGAACTCTTTACATTTCCATGTGTATGTTATTGAATGTACTGTTGTTCCTCACATGGTTTGTGTGTGTGTAGGGATGAAAGAGGACGAGTTTAGCTGGTCATCCTACATCAAACTAAATAAAATTCAGACGGCACCAAAAGCTCTGTTTCAGAATCAGAACATGGTGAGTTTCCATGAGTCCTGATGTAAACACATCTCATTTGCACTAGATGGCACTAAGAAATCTCAAATGAATACATGATAGTGAAAACTATGATGAGTTGCAGGTAAAAAGGACAACATCATTCTCAACACATTTAACTTCAGTAATGTATTGTATTTCTGAGGTCCTGACTTTGGTTGCATTTTGAAAAATGTGTATATAGTTGAGTAATATTATTTTTCTTCACATACAAAGCCTTGCATCACAGTAATGTTGTGTCAAAGGGCAGAGAGAGTTAACATTTTGATGAAAGATTTTTAATTAAAAAAAACATACATTGTTTTTTTCTTTAAAATAACATGCAATGATTTATTATATGCAAGACAACACACATATATTAAGAAAGTAAACAGATCAAATTATTATTTCATGTACTATATATTTCTTCAACTGTATATTGCATTTACACTCCTTGTGCAGTTTCACTGGTTATTGTAATGAATGCTGGCAGTATAGATGTGAAGAAAAAGGAATTGGATTAATAAATTTATTTATTTTAATATTCAGACGGTGACGCCATCAGGCTTTAGGGTTGGTATGAAGTTGGAGGCTATTGATAAGAAGAATCCTTCATTCATCTGTGTTGCCACGGTTACCGATATGGTGGACAGTCGATTCCTGGTGCACTTTGACAACTGGGATGAAAGTTATGACTACTGGTAAATTCACAGCATTTTTCCTTTGAATTTATGCGTTTATGCTGTGTTCTTATTGCAAGCCAAATTGATTTTTAATAATGTGCAGGATATGAATGATAGATACCAACAATTACATTTTCACTTGTTAAAATGCCAATTCTTGATATCAGGAATCGAAATACTACCGGAAAGTGCTCATTCATGTGCACTAGTAAAAACATTTATTCTTGACATAAAAATTATTTAATCACTTGCAAAAAAAGGCCAATGAGAATTGGCGAGTGGAATTTGCATGCCACTCCCCCGGACATACGGGTATAAAAGGAGCTGGAATGCCCATTCCATTCAGGTTTTGTGCTGAGGAGCCAAGCCAAGTATACAGCTGCTAGTATAGTGTTGTGGCAACAGGGACACAATGTCTCGTTCCCTCCATTAGGGAACAACAACAGTATCCAACAGTAACTATGACATTCCCCTTCTGTCACTCACTAGGGGTCCCTATTGAAAATCGCCACAACAGCTGAACCTTGTTACCTGAACTGCTGATGTAGGTGCAAGCAAGCTGCTGCATGCTTAATAGCTGGAGCATCAGTCTGCACGTAACCTCCCCCAAAGTCCCAAAAGACATCATGTAGTTCCCCACATCCCTGAGGCGCTATGTCATGTGGGCTCAAGAGTCGCACATGGAAGAGGCTCGGTGGTAGGTCCTCCCATTAAGGGGAGGAACTCTACAAACATAGCGACCGGGGCAGAAAGGGCTCTGCCCAAGGGAGACACGGGTCAGCCGACAGGGAGACCGCACCACGGAAAATACATCACAGGGGGTTACCGGAGGCAGCTGTGGAGCACCAGTACAGGGCATATTAGTACCCGTAGCGGATCTGGCTGCGAACTCCTCCACCGAATTTGTGAGCCACAGGGCTAGGGAGGAAGGACATCCAGGGTCCAAGACTTTGTGAACTATACTGGGAGTAAAAGCGCATGTTTTGACCTCAGGGGAGGGGAAAGGAGCTATATGCAAATGATACACCTGGCCAGCTGTTCTGTATTACCAAACTCTACCTGTTCGTACCTGACAAAACACGAGATGAAACCGGCTCAACCTGGAAATCGTAAAGTCTCGCAAAGGTTTTGGGTGTTGCCCGCCCGCTGCTCTGCAGATATCTGCTGGAGAGATGCCTACGAGGATGCCACACTCCTAGTAGAGTGTGCTCGTATTCCCAAATACGAGCACATAGCCCGGCCGGGATCTCAGCATGATGTGAGAATCTGCCAAACCGAACTCCAGGCAAGTGTCGCTGAAAGAAAATGCTTGCAGGTCCCCAACCCTCTTGATGGAGGTGAGCGCAATCACCTTTGAGGGGCGTCTTCAAGAAGCTCAAAGGGGGTTCCCCGAAGGCCCTGGAGGACCGTGGAGAGATCCCATGAGGGGAAGAGGCGTGGCCTGGGAGGATTCAGTCTCTACATATACCTTCAAGGTAGAGGGGGACAACTGCCCCTCCAGCCTCTCCTGCATGAAGTAAAGCACTGACACTGCACATCTCTCGGGGTCTTTGGCTCGGGAAGAACACTAATTTGTGAACAAACGCCACTTCAGGGCAAAAAGCTGCCTGGTAGAAGGAACTCTGGCTTGAGTGATGGTGTCTACAACTGCCGATGGTAGGCCACTTAGATCTTCTGCGTCCCGTCCAAGGGCCTGACTTGGAGGTTCCAGAGGTCTGGGCGCAGATGCCAGACAGTGCCCCGTCTCTGAGAAAGAAGGTCCTTCCTCAGGGGAATCTGCCAGAGAGGTGCTGTTGCGAGGAGTGTGAGTTCCAAGAACCAAGTTTGGGTGGGCCAATATGGGGCCACGAGGGTGACTCGTTCCTGGTCCTCCCTGACTTTTCAGGGTCTGTGCAAGTAGGCTCACTGGGGGTTACGCATATTTGCGCAGCTAATATGCCTGCCCACAGAAACGCAAGGTCTGTCCCAGGGCTGAATAAGTGGTGCAGAGCGGCTTGATAGCTACGCGATCTGTGCCGAGGTGCCATGCCGATCTCGACTTGAATCTAAAGCCAGTGCTGAAGCAGTCTCATGTGCATCAACCCGATCAGTGTGACTGCCGCTGAGGAAGCCATATGCCCCAGGAGCCTCTGAAAGTGTTTCAGTGGAACCGCTGTCCTCTGCCTTCAACACCGACTTCGTGCACTTGCTTGTGAGGTGCGCTATCATTGAGAAAGAGTCTAACTCCTTGCCGAGAAAAGAGATGCTCTGAACCAGGGAGAGCTTGCTCTTTTCCCCGTTGACCCGAAGCCCAAAACGGCTTAGATGCCTGTGCACCAAATACCTGTGCACACACAGCAACCCTAGAGAGGATGCTAGAATCAGTCAGTCATCGAGTTAGTTGAGTATGCAGATGCCTACTTCCCCTAATGGGGCAAGAGCTGCCTCTGCAACTTTCGTGAAGACACAAGGGGACAGGGACAGGCTGAAGGGGAGGACCTTGTACTGATACGCCTGGCCATCGAAAGCAAACCGTAGGAAGGGTCTGTGTCAAGGTAGACGTGAAATTATGCATCCTTCAGGTATTCCACCATGAATTTTGATGCCGGACGCATGTCAAAATATGAACCAGGCATCTTGAACGGGAGTCTGTGGAAGCCCCCTGTTCAGAACTCGCAGGCCCAAGATTTGCCGCAACCCACCACCTTTCTTTGGCACGATGAATTAAGTTCTGTAGAACTCTTTTCTGGAGGGACAGGCTCTATCGCACCCTTTCAAAGAAGGGTCGCGATCTCCGCACGCAGGGTGACGGCATTCTCGCCCTGCACCAACCGGGGCGGGTGCCTGGCGAACTGAATCGTGTAGCCGAGGAGGGAAACCTCAAAGCACTTACCTTGCTCTGTGGACCCTGCATAGGACAGGTTAGCGACTGAGGAGGAGGACCTCTTGGGTCGACCTCGAGACTCATCCTGTGAGTGGCAACCTGAACCCAGGAACCAGTCATCAAGCCGCAAGCGCTCAGGGGTGAGTGGAGGGTTCCAGTCCAACCCGATGCTCGCGGTGGCCCGGGCAAGCATGGTGGTCAGCTCTGCATCTGCCTCAGACTTGGCGGGCAGACCCGAAGGTGGTAGCCCAGTCGAGTCATCTTTGTCCGACATCACCATTGCGCTCTCCGATGCAGCGATCTAGAACTCATCTTGCTCGCAGGCCCTGAAAGAGACGTCATGCTGGCCGTGAGGTGGGCTGGTCTCATTTCGGATCCGGACGGGAGCAAACAAGCGTGCTGGGGAACGGGAGGTCCGTGGGGAATTACCCGGCGAACTCCCCAAATCGCCTCCAGTGCCAGCCGGGCCGGCCTCATAACCTCGTGGGTAGAAGGCGCAGAGTTGGCGGCTAGAGTTGCTTTCACCCAAAAGAAGGAAAGCCGCTAACACGGCATTGCTTTTATACCCGTATGTCCGGGGGAGTGGCATTCAAATTCCACTCGCCAATTCTCATTGGTCTTTTCTCAAAGAATGGGAGGTGTTGGGAGCTCTCAAGATTGACTCCTAGTGTCACAACATTGACATAATTTGAATGAGTGACGGAAGGGGAACTAGAATTCATTTCTTGATTTAAATTCACATTTTTACAAATCAGCAATGCACTTCTCAAAATACTCAGGTCAAATATTAGTGCAAGTCCTAACAAGTGTGCAAAAAAACAACAACAAAACAAGTATTAATCATTTAAAAAACTATGATTTCAAGTCATTCCTGTTGAATACAATATTAAAAACTTGTATTTTGACAATACAAGAAGTGACTTCCAAGGTCAAAGATCAGAGAAAGCAGAAACTGTTCTCCTGTGCATACAGTGATTTTTCCCACTATGTTGAAAATTATTAACTGTAATTCTTTCACATGGTTCATTTAAATGTCATTGATGTTACATTGTTTAATGTTCATAAAAAGATTTATTGGTATGATTTATTGATTTTAGTTTTTTGATGAATAAACAATGTCAAGATGTTAAAAATGTTTTACCCTCAGCTTTTATGGGTGAAAACTTGACTGAATTGAACATTTCAATAATTGTAAGTTGGAAAGTAAATTTTTTTGAGAAAGACCTAATAATTGAATTTTAACTAGTAAAAATGCTAATTTTTGATATCTTTCATTTGGTTTTCACTATTGGCAATTTCAGATATATGTAATGTGTTTGTAACTTGTAAGAAAGCCTTTTAAGATATATTTATGTTCTCCAATTTATTTATGTATGAAATATTTATATTTCTACAGATTTAAAAAAAGTCGCGTTTTCACAATCTTTAATTCAATAGTTGATATCAGGGATGGATATTTGTACTACATTGTAACTACTAATATCAAAAATTAGCATTTTTACTAGTAACTAGTGAAAATGTAATTACATATCAGTCATTCATATCCTGCACTTGACTAAAATTAAATTCGGCTTACCATAGTGTCTTTGCTGTGTTTTTTTTTTTTTTTTTTTTTTTAATGGGACACGACCCTCAGTCACCATTCACTTTCATTGCATCTTTTTTTCCATACAATGAATGTGAATGGTGACTTAGGCTATCATTGTGTGCTTTTGTGCTCAATGGGAGAAAGTCAAATGAATTTGGAAAAATGTAGTAGTCAGTTAATTATGACTGTTGAACTAACCCTTTTAGTATGGGTTGAAAAGGAACAATGATTTCTAACTAAGAAGCTCTCTTAAAAAATATTCAGAATAAGACATTGCATAATTCTTTATTGTATATGAGTTCAGACAGGATCTAAACAAAAAGGCTTTACATATGTAGGTTTAAAATTGAGATAAATGTGTAGAGGTGCAGGCTGGCTACAGGGAGAACACGGGCCGAAATAAGCTGTAACAGGCCACCGCATTATGCCGAACGTGCCGCGACAGGTGGAAGAGGTCCACTAGACGGAGCTGTGATATGCAGAAAAGGACAGCAAATCCCCCTTGTGATATCCATTGAAGTTCACAGTCAAGTTCAGTGTTCCTTGATGCATTGAACTCTATGAAGCAACACGTCAGTCTACAGTGTTACCCATAGTGTTGCTGTTCCTGCAGGTCAAGCGTTGTAATGTGACACTCAGACAATTTCAGCTTTGACCTTGTAGTGCAGGCAATGATTATTGGATAATTGAGATATCAAAACAAGATGAAAGAAGTTGTCCTCTGAGTTGCTACTGTAGATATACTGAGTTGTACGACACTGGTTGTATTTCCATTTAGACCTGAAGTAAACAGAATTTTTAGGATTTAGAAATATTTTTTAACAAAGAAGATTAAAATGAATTTGTAATATTTAAGATTTGTGCTCATTTTCTAGGCCACTAGTCAAATAAGCAGATTTGTGACATTGAGCATTTAAACTCATTTGTACTGACGGTCAGATTTTCTTACTTCCATTGAAGCACACAAGATGCTCTTTTGCACGTTCTCATATCATGCTGGATAACATGATCCTTAGCTTGAGTGCTTGCTGTATTAAAAGGGGGACATAACAAATACTGAGACCTTCACAAAATTACAAAAATTTTAATGCTGATAAATATTATTTGAATAGAATTGCTGGGATTTAAACTCTGGTCTCTGCCCACAAGGATATATCTCCGACATGAACTATGTATTCTATTAGAAAAATGTGAAATGGAAGCATTTTCACTAGTGATCTCAGACGTATGGATCCCATTGTGTATATACACAGATGAGCCAAAACATTGTGACCACTAAACAGGTGAAGCGAATAATGTTGATCATCTCCTAACAAGGGCACATGTCAAGGTCTGGTAGATTATATGGTAAGCAAACATTAATTTCTCATAGTCAGTGTGTTGAATGCAGGACAATTGTGCAGAAGTAAAGACCAGAGCGACTTTGACAAGGGCCAAATTGTTATGGCCAGACGACTGGGTCAGAGCATCTCTGGAACGGCAAGGCTTGCGGGGTGCTCCCGGTCAGCAGTGGTGAGTACCTACCAACAGTGATCTGAGGTGGGACAAACCACAAACCGGTGACAAGATGTTGAGTACCCAAGGTTCATCGATGCACGAGGGCAACGAAGGCTATCCCGTCTGGTCCGAAACTGACAGAAGGTCTACTGTGGCATAAGTAAGAAAATTTGAATAATGGTTATTGGAGGAGTGTGTCGCAACACATGGTGCATCACCATGCTGCAAATGGGGCTGTGTAGTCCCAGACCATTTACAGGACCCACGATGACCCCTGTCCACTGTCGTAAGCACCTACAATAGGCACTCGAGTGTCGGAACTGGACCTTGGAGCAGTGGAAGAAAGTCACCTGGTCAAATGAGTCCCATTTTCTTTACATCACGTGGACGGCCGTACATGTGTGTGCCGTTTACCCAGGGAAGTGATGGCACCAGGATGAACTGCGTGAAGACGACAAGCAGGTGGAGGGAATGTGATGTTCTGGGCAATTTGTGCAATGTTCAGCTGGGAAGCCCAGGATCCGACCATTCATGTGGACATCAATTTGACAAGTGCCATCTACCTAAGCATTGTTGCAGACCTGGCACACCCCTTCATGGCGATGGTATTCCCTGATGGCTGTGGCCTCTTTCAGCAGGATAATGTGCCCTGCCACACTGCGCTCATTGCTTGGGAATGGTTTGAGGAACATGATGAAAAGTTCAAGGTGTTGCCCTGGCCTCCAAATTCCCCAGATCTCAATCCAGTTGAGCATCTGTGGAATGTGCTGTACCAACAAGTCCGATCCATAGTGCTTCACCTCGCAACTTACAGGACTTGAAGGATCTGCTGCTAATGTCTTGGTGCCAGATAACACAGGACACCTTCAGGGGTCTTGTAAAGTCCATGTCCGGGCGGGTTGGTGCTGTTTTAGCAGCACGCAGAGGACCAACAGCATAAAAGGCATAATGTTTTGGCTCATCAGTGTATATGAACTAATAAATAGTAAAATGTGCCTTTCTTGTGGAGGTCAAAACAGTGCACTTTACTTTTATGGTTGCATTAAAAGGCATCTGTTTATTGAGTTTGATCAGCGTATGCATTTCCTCTACAGGTGTGATGCAACTAGTCCATACATCCATCCGGTTGGGTGGTGTCAAGAGAATGGCAAGACTCTCACAACTCCTCCAGGTGATGAGACAGTCTGATGATATAGTCTCAGTTTCTCCTAAATAACAGTTACAGTTGAACGGCTTTATGAGCACTGTTTTATTTCCTGTGTTGACGTATTTCCACTTTAGCATCTTCATAATGGAAAGAGAAAGTTTGGACATTATAAACTTTATATAAGGGCTTGTCCTTTTTTTAAATAGCCATTTAGCCTTTAATTTACATCAAAGTCTTGAAGTAGGTTGTGTAAGGGGGAGGAACAAATCTCTCATTCTAAAGAGCATTTGATTGGACAAAATGAGTGCAGTATTGTTTTGTAAAAATAAAATGTCATCTTTAAAATAAAGACGTATGTATCTGCTAGAAGTGAATTTTGTCAATGTTTAGGAGTACACAATGAGATGACCTCATGGACAAAACAGACATGGACTAAAAGCTACAAAACTCCAATTTTGATTTCATGGGGTTTTTAAAGGCACTGTTGTACAACTGTTCTGGATGTGGTCTTATGCTAAGAGGCTTTAGACAAATAGGAAAGTAAAATCAGGTCTGTTTTCTTCTGTTTAATAAGCTCATTAACTGCTGGCCCAGAATATATATAAAAAAGCCTTACAGGTTGTGATGCTGTCACAGTTTTCTGTTTTAGACCATTTTAGAGATTCTCCTTATCCTGCAGTAAGACTGCTTTGATTACAGAAGACATGTGAAAGCCCACTGGAATAGACACTAGCTTCACAATATCTGCTGCTACTTCAGAAGGATCTCAGAGTATCTCAAGTCTTACACAAGAGGAACTTCAACTCTTTTTAGAGGGATGATGTTTGTTTATGCTGATCATAGACTTATGTTTTGGGTTAAAATATACATATTTATATTTTATAATCATCAATAAAACATAAACTAGCTGTAAAAATATATATTTTCATTAACAAATAATAGAATTAATAGAGCTGCAAGCAGCAATTACATGGCTAAGCACACCAGCGGAATGTAATGAAGGATCACTGGACATCATTGCTTATGACAAGTAAATCAGCATAGAAAACATAGGAAGAATTGCTAATATTACTATACAATTAATTATAACTTTTGACCAATAGGTGGTGCTGTCACCAAATCTATGTGATACAGCCAGTGATGTGGTCACAATGACACATACTGTTTCATGTAAATACAGATGTAGCCTCAGATCCTTATTGGCGTGTTGCCATGAAATTCGTTGATGCGTTATACAAGAATGAGTTAGTTTTTTTTTTTTAAATGCTTTTCCTATCTTAATGTCATGAGTGTCCATAGATGATATACACAACATTTTTTGCAAATTGGACTTGCGTATTTAGGAGGAGTTCGAAAAAGTAGGTTTTCATGAAATTCTAAATGGCGGGCAGGAAGTATGGCTAACAGTGGCAAATTAGGTGTCACCATACTCTACATGACGCAAGGAATGGGTCAAATGAATAAAATGTTATAATTTTACACCTTTTGTAAAAAAAAATAATAATAATAATTTACCACTAATTGGCGCTTTCCCCAAAATTTTGACAAAGATACAGCCTCATGTCTACTTTGGTGTGCTCACCTTCAGATTCATTGGTCTATCATCATGAATTCCATAACTTGTTGTCATGAGTGTCTCTAGATCATGGGTGGGCAACTATTTTGGTAAAGGGGCCACATCAGGCTTTAAGTAGTGCATGGGGGGGGGGGGGGTGGGCACATTGTATTACTTTTGAGATACAATGTTCTGCATTGATTTGTTTTTTGTAACTTTTAAGCCCAGAAATAGTTGTGTACTTAATTTTCATAAGTGTATTTGTGACTAAAGGGACTATTCTGTAATTGCCCAAAGTACTGTATTGCTCTACAAAGTTAGATACTTTTCTATCAGGCATTAAAAAACTAAAAGGCTGAGCTTATATTTTTATAATATTCATTTATTATTCAATCTCTACATCAGGGGTCTGTTTTAATAAAACTATTCACTATTCATTCATGTTCACCCTCAAAGGGTCATGATGCGGGTCTCCTCGATGGTTTGACTTTCAGCACACAACTGAATAATACCGGCTGCGTGACTATGATAAATGAATACTGCAAGAGTTAGATTAACATACAGGCGCGAAGGGACTTCAACATTTCTAAATTGCACAAATAATAAATACATAAACATATTCATCTCTTGCTTGCTTTTGCTTGTATGTCAATGATGCCGAGATCTACTTTACTATTTCATTTAATCACTGAGAATGTTTACCTGCAAAGTAGCCCCAAGCGTCACATTCAAAGGCAAAAGCCAGATAGAAATAGTGCACTCGCGTGCATGGTTGCCAGATTGCACAAAATAAGTATAACATTAGGCAGAATATTTCCAATTTGCGACAGTATAAATCTGAAACTGGGGGTGTTGTGGGGTCTTAACATGCAACCCTGAGCATGTTAAACACTTGTGGAGACGCGTTATGTCCCAATGCAAGTTAACTGAAATTTCCAATGAAAAATAAAAACGCTTTTACGAAAATTGAGCCGCGGGCCATATGTTGCCCATGTCTGCTAGGAGGAGTTTAAAAATGTTGTTTTTGTCTGAAAATTCAAAATGGCGTACAATCTAGTCGGACGGAATGGTATGCATTCGACTCGGAGCCATGGGATCAGAGAAAAACATATTTTTAATTCTAGTCTTACGGATAAAAAGTTATGATTATAAACATAAGTGCTCATTTGAACTGTTGATGGTGCTAGAGGATATGAGTTAGAGACCCCAAATTTGGGTCAGTTACAGATCGGAATGTCTTCTATCAGTGTGCCAAATTTCAGCATTTTCCTACTTGGGGTTCTATGGGCTGCCATAGACTTCAATGGCATAATAATAATAATAAGATGACCACTAACGAGTACAATAGGGGTGTCGCACATTCAGTGCTTGGCCCCTAAAAACAGGAGTTAGCAAAACAGCAAAAACTAAATTGCAACTGCTGTGTAGGGATGACCATTATCTAGTAACTATGTAGTAGAGTACTCTAACTCTGTTGTCTTCCCTGAGGTCCAATGATAATGTTATAAAAAACATTTTTGCACCTAAACAGTCACAATTTAGAAATATATGATAATTTTCCACCCTGTTTTTGGCCCTCTGTCTGAAACGCTTGGCTTTGGCTTAAGCGCCTCCTTAAAACTTCAGTGCCCACCGTTATGATTGGCTAACCTATTGCAAACTCAATCGAAAGATGGATATAGGATGGATAAGCCCCTCAACATTATAAAACAAAATTGTAGGGTTTACACATGAAACATCCAACATATTTCATCCAGATATATTAAACTATTTATCTCAATCACAACTGTTAACACCACAGACTATCCAACTCATGACATTTGAAATATTCATGAATGAAATGGTTTACTTACGTTTCTGAAGTGTTTTTAACTGTCCCATCCTTCAATAACAGTTCCTTTGCAAAGCTGGAATCGTATTATGACTGTTCACATACAGTCAGCACTGACATGAGGCGAAAGAAACGAATATATCATAGTTCAAAGCATGTTGAAATTACGCACACTTATACTGAAGGTGCACGGAAGTGTACGTCGCCGGAAACACATCGAAACGATCCATCGTCAAAGACGTCTGATGTTTACATACGCCAACAATTAAAAATAGTGCAGATGGGCAAAAGAACGCTTCCATTATGTTTGTGCTCAAATAAACAAGAGGCAGTAGCTGAATGAAAGAATTGCTTCTCCCTTTCAGAGTTGTAACTTGACACTGCAACTTTTAAAAGTGGTGAGAAAAATGACAACGGTCAAAGAGTCTGTGTAGTTCATTTTCCTATACAAAATTATTCTGAATTGTCCAGATGGGTTGTTATGTTAGGAATAGTTAGACACACAAGCCCTAATCTCTTGACCTGTGGCCAATGGGTGCGCCAAGGGTGCGATGACACATGTTGTGGGATGTGTAAATACAAATGAGCAATGTGTCGTCAGATTTCAAAATGAGACGTTTCAGCAGGGCAGGAACTATAAATGCTCTTTTTAGACTAGGGAGGAAGATTTGAGGTCTGAAATTTACAGGATTTTTTTATAGTACAGTTACCTCTTATATGTTTAAATATTAAGGAAATTTTGATTCTCTATTTCATGACCGCTTTAAAATGTACAAAACCACTGAATAGAATGGATATGTAACAGTAGGGATCGGAAGTGAGTAATGGCAGATTGAGGTTTGGCTGGTTAGCTGTGTCATTTAGCCCCTGCTGGTAGATGCCGTAACTACACCATTCTGCCGACAAAAAGCAAAAATATGAAAAAGTAATTACATTACATTAGATGTTTCACTTGTGCCCATTTTTATGACTTTTGAAGGGCTCTTCAAAAAGACTTAAAGACTTTAATAAATATAGTAGATGTCTTTAACTATGATTAACTAGGAAGCATTTGATTCAATGTACTTATTATGTACATACGTGTGTATTGTACTTGCATTTAAAGTACCTGCATTTGTTAACCTCACGCCAATCCTTAACCTAACCCCTAAACCCCTAACCCTACTCTTTAACCTACCTGTACCTCAACCTCAGTAGCAGCAAACGTGAATCTTGTGAGAACTTTGCAGAACAACATATAGTGTATTTTAATGTTAGTACATAGTAATTAGAGACACCTAATATAAAGTGGGACCCAAATTCACACATACTGTGTACACAGTATATATTTGGGAAGTTGTCAAATCCTGCAGTGTAACATGGTATAATCTAAAACTATTTTAAACAGCATTTTGTTAATTCTATATTTCATTTTTATTATTATTAATATTATAACCATATTAATTAAGAGAATACATAAAATATTTGTAATGTTATAAATGCAATTTTCACACCGCAGGACCATTTGGTGATTAATAATGATGAAACACTTGAGAAACGGTGACAGCACCTAATATATGTTTCTTCGTACATTCATATAAATTTGAACCATAAATATTGAAGAAAAAAAACAAAAGATTTATGGACATTTCACTGTGTGTGTGTGTCAACTACCCAAATGCCAGCTCACAAACAGTAATCCACATTGCGTTCTCTGTGCTGTAGGATACCATGACGTGAATAACTTCTCCTGGGAGAGATACTTGGCAGAGACGAGCTCATTACAAGCCCCTGCGCGAGCCTTCAAAGTGGTGAGTGTGTGCTTCTCATATTGTATTTGTGTGTGATTTTCTTGTTGTGAAACGCTGTATCTGTTCTTCTAAGTGACCCCTGGCACTGGGTGCCGTGTGTGTGTGTGTGTGTGTGTGTGTGCGTGTGTGTGCACGTGTGTGTGTACGTGTGTGTGTACGTGTGTGTGTACGTGTGTGTGTGTGTGTGTGGGGTGGGTGTGCGTGTGCGCGTGCGTGCGTGTGCGTGTGCGTGTGTGTGTGTGTGCGTGTGTGTGTCATTGTGACATGTTGAAACATCTGCCCGAACAAGCTTATCTCGGTGTTAATCTCATCACACGGAAAGGTCTGGGGACAAAGGGCTGTTTAATTTCATCAATGATATCGAAGACAAGACAGAAAAGATGAAAATGCACATCATCATTGAACAATTAAAATATTTGGTTGACAAAAATATGCTGAGAAATATAACAATGAAAAAAATATGAACGATACACTACCAATAGTTTTAGAAGAAACAAAGTTTAAAAATAATATGATTTATTTAAATAATCCAATTATTTTATGCTGGCAAGTGACATCAATAAACTAAGCGCACTCTAATAAATTATATATATATATATATATATATATACTACTGTTCAAAAGTTTAGGGTCATTTACTCATTCTTTATTTATTATTATTTTAATTTTTTTTCACATTTTATAATAATAGTAAAGTCATCAAAACTATGGAATAACAGAAATGAAAATTTGGGAATTATGCTGTGACTAAACAACCCAAAACTGTGTTATATTTTAGCATCTTAAAAGTGGCCACACTTTGCCTAGAATTTGCAGACATGCACTCTTGATATTTTCTCAACCAACTTCTTGAGGTATCACCCTGAGATGCTTTTTAAACAGTATTGAAGGAGTTCCCATCTATATGCAGGGCACTTAGTGGATGTTTTTCTTAATTATTCGGTCATCCATTTCAAAAACATATTTTTTCTTTTAAATAAAATTTTAGTTTTGTAATTAAATAAATCAATATATTGGCACAATTATATTTTTGTCTCTAAAACTAATTTCAATCATTTAAGCAAATGTCTTCAGATCAAAAGATTTTTAAGATCATGAGAAAAATTTCAGACAAGTGACCCCAAACTTTTGAACGGTAGTGTATACAGGTGAAACTCGAAAAATTAGAATATCGTGCAAAAGTTCATTAATTTCAGTAATTCAACTTAAAAGGTGAAACTAATATATTATATAGACTCATTACAAGCAAAGTAAGATATTTCAAGCCTTTATTTGATATAATTTTTATGATTATGGCTTACAGCTTATGAAAACCCCAAATTCAGAATCTCAGAAAATTAGAATATTGTGAAAAGGTTCAGTATTGTAGGCTCAAAGTGTCACACTCTAATCAGCTAATTAATCCAAAACACCTGCAAAGGGTTCCTGAGCCTTTAAATGGTCTCTCAGTCTGGTTCAGTTGAATTCACAATCATGGGGAAGACTGCTGACCTGACAGTTGTGCAGAAAACCATCATTAACACCCTCCACAAGGAGGGAAAGCCTCAAAAGGTAATTGCAAAAGAAGTTGGATGTTCTCAAAGTGCTGTATCAAAGCACATTAATAGAAAGTTAAGTGGAAGGGAAAAGTGTGGAAGAAAAAGGTGCACAAGCAGCAGGGATGACCGTAGCCTGGAGAGGATTGTCAGGAAAAGGCCATTCAAATGTGTGGGGGAGTTTCACAAGGAGTGGACTGAGGCTGGAGTTACTGCATCAAGAGCCACCACACACAGACGGGTCCTGGACATGGGCTTCAAATGTCGTATTCCTCTTGTCAAGCCGCTCCTGAACAACAAACAACGTCAGAAGCGTCTTACCTGGGCTAAAGAAAAAAAGAACTGGTCTGTTGCTCAGTGGTCCAAAGTCCTCTTTTCTGATGAGAGCAAATTTTGCATCTCATTTGGAAACCAAGGTCCCAGAATCTGGAGGAAGAATGGAGAGGCACACAATCCAAGATGCTTGAAGTCCAGTGTGAAGTTTCCACAGTCTGTGTTGGTTTGGGGAGCCATGTCATCAGCTGGTGTTGGTCCACTGTGCTTTATTAAGTCCAGAGTCAACGCAGCCGTCTACCGGGACATTTTAGAGCACTTCATGCTTCCTTCAGCAGACAAGCTTTATGGAGATGCTGACTTCATTTTCCAGCAGGACTTGGCACCTGCCCACACTGCCAAAAGTACCAAAACCTGGTTCAATGACCATGGTATTACTGTGCTTGATTGGCCAGCAAACTCGCCTGACCTAAACCCCATAGAGAATCTATGGGGCATTGCCAAGAGAAAGATGAGAGACATGAGACCAAACAATGCAGAAGAGCTGAAGGCTGCTATTGAAGCATCTTGGTCTTCCATAACACCTCAGCAGTGCCACAGGCTGATAGCATCCATGCCACGCCGCATTGAGGCAGTAATTAATGCAAAAGGGGCCCAAACCAAGTACTGAGTACATATGCTTGATTATACTTTTCAGAGGGCCGACATTTCTGTATTTAAAATCCTTTTTTTTTATTGATTTCATGTAATATTCTAATTTTTTGAGATTCTGAATTTGGGGTTTTCATAAGCTGTAAGCCATAATCATAAAAATTATATCAAATAAAGGCTTGAAATATCTTACTTTGCTTGTAATGAGTCTATATAATATATTAGTTTCACCTTTTAAGTTGAATTACTGAAATTAATGAACTTTTGCACGATATTCTAATTTTTCGAGTTTCACCTGTATGTATAAACAAATTAAGAGACCACTCCAAATATTTTAAAATCAGCATCTCAGCATGCATGGCAGCCATTCAATTCCAGTGTCTGTTGAGTTCCAACACAAGCACACCTCAGTCTACTTAATGAGATACTGATTATGTGATCACCTGAACCAAATCTTATTTAACAAGTAAAAGTATAAAAACCACTGCTGTGTTCATCACTATCCTCTTGCAATAGGACCAGCTGGATGGCAAAAACAGTGCTTGAAGTACCTCATAAATTATGGGAATCAAACACTAACTATCGACCATGCCAAAAGAGTTGAAAAGAAGGGTTCAATTCTGGCTTTACTGGCAGAGGGATACAGTGAGCATAAGTTTGCTTCCATCCTTAAAATTTCAAAGACAGTGGTTCATAAGAACATGGTCAAGCAGCAGACATTGGGGACGACAAAGCAATAGACCGGTAGAGGACTGGAGTACAGTCATCTTCTCTGATTAGTCCAATTTTCAGCTTTGCCCAATACCTGGTCATCTACTGGTTATACGCCAGCCTACGAGCCCTACTGTCTCGCACCCACTGTGAAATTTGGTGGAGGATCGGTGATGATCTGGAGGTGCTTCAGCAAGACTGGAAACGGGCAGATTCGTCTTTGTGAAGGATGTATGAATCAAGCCACATACAAGGTTATCCTGGAAGAAATCTTGCTTCCTTCTGCTCTGAGAATGTTCCCCAACTGTAAGGATTGTTTTTTCCAGCAGGACAATGCTCCATGCCACACTGCCAGGTCAATCAAGGTGTGGATGGAGGAGCACCGGATCAAGATCCTGTCATGGCCAGCCCAATCTCCAGACCTGAACCCCATTGAAAACCTCTGGACTGTGATCAAGAGGAAGATGGATGGTCACAGGCCATCAAACAAAGCCGAGATGCTTGATTTTTTGCACCAGGAGTGGCATAAAGTCACCCGACAGCAATGTGAATGTCTGGTGGAGAACATGCCAAGATGCATGAAAGCTGTGATTGAAAATCTGGATTATTCCACCAAATATTGATTTCTGATCTCTTCCTAAGTTAAAATATTAGAATTGTGTTTTGACCAATTTTTTGACCAAAGTTTTTTGACCAATTGTTATTTTCTGCAAATAAATGCTCTAAATGACAATATTTTTGTTTGGGAGAAATGTTGCCAGCACTTTCTAGATTAAAACAAAAATGTTCATTTCTTTTTACTTTTCAATGTCATATTAGTGGAACTATCATACATGGCTTTGTGGTGTTTTTTTTTAAGTGCTGATACAGGTTAGTAGTGTTGCCCCGTGAGGTAGCAAAGTTCGAAAGGCAGGTTTTGCACAATACCTGATGCTGTGCAGCATCTTCTTTTTTAAAGTCAAAATAGTCCCACACAACTGACATACTCTTTGACACTAAAGTTTCAACAGTGTTGAGGTTCTGCCGAGCCTGAAGCCATTGTACAACAGGTCAAGGTACAGCTTATCTTGCCAAGTTGATGCTTCCTCTGCAGACTGGTTTACTCTCGTGTGTCATGTGACCAGTCTGTAATCACAGCCTTTACGATTAAAACAATACCATTTTAGCATATTGCGATATTATCGCAAATGCAATTAATTGTTCAGCCCTAGTGTAAACACACCTTTGCCATAACAATGCACTCACATTTTCTATTTTGTTTATGTTGATAAATCTTATGTTTGGTGCATTTTTAAATAAATGTTTAAAACATTTTTCAATCAATATTGTTTGGTCTGTTGGTGGATTAAATCATATGCCATTACTGTCATTGTTAAATGAATTCAATGATTGAATATGTAAAGATTAAATATGACATTCAAAGGTCACAAAACTATGACTAAAACAAAAACACTATAAAAACTCTCTCTCTCTCTCTCTCTCTCTCTGCAGAGACCTGCTCACAGTTTTCAAATGAATATGAAGTTGGAGGTGGTGGACAGGAGGAATCCGGTTCTGATCCGGGTGGCCACAGTGGTTGATACGGATGACCATCGACTCCGGGTGAGAATTAAGTGTCTGCCATATTTTGCACATTCATTAAATCATTACCCTGATTCACTGAAGGTTTGTTTGTGTACAAACACGTGCAAGCGTGATAGCACATGCAAAAAAATATCAGAGCAGATCTACTAACGTACTCTGCAGAGGATTGCGTCTTACAATACGGCGTACCTCCAATATTGAAAAAATAAAGAACGGTGTCCATTCAAATGGATCTAATTGCACCTGCAAAGTGAATCATCAGGCCTGAACGACATTTCAGAAACAGAAATTGTGAGAGCAATTAATACGAATGAAAGGCAGGTATTAATCTGATCCACGCTGTGCAATTTGTCAAAAGAGTGACTTTAATGTGATATTAAATCATTTCTTGTGGAATTTTATTTTATTCGGTTATTTTAGAACAAGAAATCATAACTGATATCATATTGATGATCATGCAACTCTTTTAAATCGAAGATAAATTAGCCTACTAACAATTTATGCCCTAATTATGTCTTATTTCTATGTTTTAAATATTGCTTTTAACTAGCGAAATATTTGAAGCGGTGGTTCTCTCCACTGCTTCATCGAAGTGGGCCGGCCTGAACGCAGGGGTACCCCGAACAGGTGTGTCTTCCTCCTGTGAAACAAGCAGCAAGCGCAGATTCTGTCTTGTGCAGCCCCTGTGTCTCTCTCAAACAATGCTTTAACATGGTCAAGATATGCGGTTTGAAATTCAGAATTTATTTTAGTATAAATCAGTGGTGCGATGGCTGCCAGAAGACACATCACCCTGCTGCTCTAGCCTGGTTGCCCACTAAAGCTATGCAGGGTTGAGCCTGGTCAGTACATGGATGGGAGACCTCCTGGGGAAACTGTGATTGCTGCAGGGAGAGGTATTAGGGAGTCCAGCAGGGGGTGCTCCTCCTTTGGTCTGTGTGGGTCCTAATGCTCCAGGATAGTGACGGGGACACTATACTTTAAAAAAAGCACCGTCTTTCGGATGAGACATTAAACTGAGGTCCCGACTCTCTGTGGTCTTTAAAAAACCCCGGTGTCCTGGCCAAATTCCCCCATTGGCCCTTATCTATTATGGCATCCTAATAATCCTCATCCCTAAATTCGCTATCTCCTCCCAACCAATAGCTGGTGTTTGTGGTGGGAATACTGGTGTACTATGGCTGCACAGTGGTGGAGGTTGAGGAGAGTTCCCCTATACTATGTAAAGTGCTTTGAGTGTCTAAAAAAGCACTATATAAATGTAAGGAATTAATTAATTAATGGCTTTATGTGTACAGTACATAATGTTGCGTTTTCTGCATTGTGATTTATGAATTGAGGCGATTTAATCGAAACATTCCAACAGAAGAGTGTTATAGTATTAATTAATTACTTTTACACTTTTTAAATAGCTGGGCTTTTATGATGATATCATATAATCCTATAAATAAACATATATACTGTATATACAGTGCTGTGCAAAAGTTTTAGGCACTTGTGCAAAATGTTGCATAGTGAGGATGTCTTAAAAAATAATGCCATAAATAGTTTTCATTAATCAATTAACATCATACAAATTCCAGTAAACATATAAAAAGCTAAATCAATATTCGGTGTGACCACCTTTGCCTTTAAAACAGCACCAATTCTCCTAGGGGCATGGCCATGACATCTGGAAGGGCTCCCTGTTCTTCTATTCTAATCTTTTCTACTTGCAAATGAAATGTTTGGGAGTCTAACATTTATATTTCCTATTGACACACTAAATCTGAAGATATAAATAACAATCTTAAAACAAATGCTTTTGTGAAACATTTTATGTGACTTTTAGACAGTACTGCATTTATATATATATATCAGCACCAACCTGCATGTCAGAATAGCATTCAGAGTTTATATTCTTCTCACCACAATTATACAGAGCACAAATGCTATTCTGAGATGCGGGTTGGTGCTCATTTGGCGGCACAAGGGATACTTACACAATATTAGGCAGGCAGTTTTAATGATATTATATATATATATACTATATGGTAACGCCTAATTTTAAGGGTCCAAAACAATGCACTTGTTAAGCAAGAATAAGGCATTCATTAATAATTAACTGAATGTAGAGTAAGGCTATCTTAGCCATAACTTATTGTAGAACGTAATGTACTTAATGTTCAATTTCAGCAAGATCACGTTTATTTTATTAACAAAAATTTCTGAGTTTTGTTGTAATCGAATTGTGCAAAACAAACCAATGCTAATTAGCCACAATTACTGGCTTAAAATTGTTTAATAAACTTAAAGTATGATTTCTAAAATAGAGCATTAATTACATTAATGCTTCAGTTAATGTTCACATCAACCATCAGAAAGGAGAAAAAAATGTGATCTCAGTGATTTTGAGTGTGGCATGATTGTTGATTTCAGATGGGCTGGTTTGAGTATTTCTGGGATTTTCCACACACAACAGTCTCTAGAATTTACTCAGAATGGTGCCAAAAACACAAAACCTCCAGTGAGTGGCAGTTCTGTGGATGGAAATGTCTTGTTAAAGACAGAGGTCAACAGAGAATGACCAGACTGGTCCAAGCTGTGGGTTTGCACTCTGGTTCAGTATTGTTTTTAACTGCTGCTACCTTTACTAACAGACTCTTTGCAAAGTTGCATTACATAAAAGATTAATGAAACAGACTGAAATGATCAGGGGTTCTAGTGTTGGCAATCTTCAGAAGGTTATGCAGAGCTGCAAGAACAACATTTCTACCAGAAAGACTTGGATTAAATGAGAACAATCATAATATGGGGATAGAATAGTTTCCTTTGGCATAAGAACTGTCCTACAGTTCAGTGCTCGGAATCTAGCTCGAACTGTCAGATCCTGCTGGAAGACGATGACGGCAGGGGAAAGGAACTTACCCCATAAAGAATATAGGCCTAATTAAAATTAAACCCCCACAAGTAAAAAAAAACAATCAAACAACATAAAAAAACCACTCAGAACGACAACCATGTCTTCAGAATATAACGATAACTTGAAAAAAGTATGATATATTGTATGAAACATAACACAGGATATAACAAAATACATGTTTGTGGACATATTTGACATCATACCCTGAAGAAAAATTGTCTAGCTTGTGTGAATTTACAGTATAGAAGCTTAGAGACAATCCCAGTATCAATAATCTAAAATATCCTTGTTTAATTGGTTATTAGATGTATAAAGAAAAAAAAGAGAAAAACAAAGTCAGGACATATTTGAAATAGATGACTGCCCAACTTAACAATATTACAATTAAAATTCCGTTTTGGCCCATAGAAACTATGTTTTAAACTTTGACACCAATGACAAATTCTCTAAAATATGAATTATAATACAGTGTCATAAGCATCACAACCACTCCACTAATCAAACTAAATCAAAATACCATTAAATAATTATGTGCAATAAAATCTTCACATGATCATTATCAATGAACGGCAATTACAAATTTAATAATCCATGCAATAATTACATTTAATTATTAGGTTTGCACATTTTAAAGGCCTGGCACAAACACCACTTACCTGAGAAAAATCAAACACGTAAATGACGTAAATTAGTGTACCTGATGAAGGGGACAAGGGATTATCAGGCAATTGACAATATAAATATATAATCTCAAATGTGCAAACATTAAAATCAAAACATAAAAAGGATTTAATAATTATAGAAAGATGCCTTTAAATGGGGTTCATGAATATTTGAATCTTTATCATGACTGGAAGTCAAGGGACATATAAGATAATGACCCAGGCACACTGCTCACTTATTTGACTGAGTTTAGAAATGTTGATGTGCAATAGCCTACTACTTGTTATGAGAAGGCACACAGAGACGTATGATACTTCCCCTTTAAGGGAACAGCAACCTAGACATGTTAATAAGTAAATCAAGAAAATCTTTGTGATTTTACGTGTGAGAGGAGAAACAAGAAGAACGCGAGAATCATCATTGTAACATAATGGAAATGATCAGACCACGTACACCGAAGAACATTGCATAATCAACGTACATGACTGTTGAAAATGAAATGAGTGATAAACTATGCTATTTATTATGTAATAAATTTATTTAATACATTTATTTAATTTAATAAATTTATTTAATAAATGCTATTTATTAGATTCCTCCAATAGGAGGGAATCTATTGTTATTGACAGTTTTATTATTATTATTAGATTCCTCCGATAGGAGGGAATCTATTGTTATTGACAGTTTTATTATTATTATTATTATTATTATTATTATTATTATTATTATTATTATTATTCTTCTCCTTGAGCCCCAATATCTCAAAAAGTTACTGGTCAAAAATTTTCTAAATTGGCACATTGATACTCCATGCCAACGGGTACCCCCAAACCAAGAATGGCCCACATTCGCCCATAGGTGGCGCTACAGGCCACGCCCCAAAAAAATATTTTCAAAGTCATGGCATTTCCAAGCCATTTGTCCAATTATTCTCAAACCTGGTGTACATGCCTCATTTCTCATGGGGAACAAAAAAGTCTCAAGGACCCATAACTTCTGCCCTAATGGATTTTCCTGTACAGTGAAAATTTGCCAAAACCTACAAAACTCTTCTTCTCCTGAACCGTAGCTCCAATATACTTGAAATTTGGTACGCATGTGTAGAATTGATGTCTTTGAAAACGTTACTTAGCAAAAATGAATACGATATAAAATGGCTGAAAGGGGCGTGTTTATGTAAAGGTCCACATTTAATCAATATATATGTCGATAAATCAAATGTAATTTTGACTGAGGGATTTTAAACCTGACATGCTTCAAGATAACATCCCTTTGAAGTACTGTGCAAAGAATTGCCGACATTCACCCTTAGCGGTTCGCTACAGGCCACGCCCAAATGTCACATTTTCAAAATGATGGCACTTTCACCCCAATTTTCCAAATATTCTAAAACTTGGTATACTTGCCTCATTTCTCATTGGGAACAAAAAAGCCTCAAGGACCCATAACTTCTGCCCTAATGGATTGTCCTGTACAGTGAAAATTTGCCAAAACCTACAAAAGTCTTCTTCTCTTGAACCGTAGATCCAATTGACTTGACATTTGGTACCCATGTGTAGAATTGATGTCTTTCAATTTGTTACTTAGCAAAAATGAATACAATACAAAATGGCTGAAAGGTGCGTGTTTATGTAAATGACCACATTGCCTCAATATATTAGTGTCAATAAACCAAATGAAAATTTGATTGATGGTTTTTCAAACCTAACATGCTTCAAGATGACATAACTATGTTGGCTTGAGAAAGCCAACATATTGTTATGTTACATACATTTATTATTATTATTATTAATAATACTATTTTACTTACTAAAATTTCAACAACCTCACCTCTAAGAGCTTTAATGCTATAAGTACCCAACTTGCCACAGACCTGGGGACTGTTCTGAAGTTTGCTGCTATGTCTTTTTTTACCTGATGCGACTTAAGCTTTTTATATAAATGACGATCAAAAATGTAAAAAATCCCATTGATTTACAATGGCTGAGCAAAAATGCCCCCTCTACTGGATCAATACGGTCTACAAGTAAAATCCCATTCACTTACATTGGCTGAGCAAAGAGGCTCCCTCTGCTGGTGTAACTCTGTCTACCAAATGCACTTTTACTGGAGAAATCTCTCTAATGGAGCAATTCTGTCTACTAGTGGGTGGAGCTCCCGACTTTCTCAGCCAGAAGAATTTTGCCTGCGTTTGCACAAAGGTATGTCAATTGTGTGTGTTTAATGCTTGACATTTGGAACATTCACGCGATTTTATACTATTCATCTCAACAGATGGTAAAACAACTCATATAAATGTTTTCGAGCAGTTTGTGTGAAACAGCGATAATCGTCGCGTCTAACGCACGAGCCCCGATGAGAGTTACTGCACAAGGTCAGTGAGATGTATTTTACTGCTTCCCAGTTTGAATATTCAAGCGATTTTACACTATTCAACTCAACAAATGGCAAAACAACTCAAATAAATGTTTGTGAGCAGTTTTGTGTGAAACCGCGAGATGCGTCGCGTCTAACGCACGAGCCCCGATGAGAGTTACTGCACAAATAAGGTCAGTGAGATGTGTTTTACTACTTCCCAGTTTGAATATTCAAGCGATTTTACACTATTCAACTCAACAAATGGCATACAACTCAAATAAATCTTTGCGAGGAGTTTGAAATCGGGAATCATTATTGAATTCTGGCATTATTACGGGGGTCAACAATGGCGCTGTAATGTCCTTTCAGATGCATTGTTCTAAACAGCGGAAAAAACTTAAACAAAATACTGCGTCATTTTTGCCCATTCAGATACATGGAAGAGATCATTACAAACTATAAAAGGTCTACTTTTATTTGTGTACACTTACAATACAACAAAACCTTGAGCTTTTGTAAAATAACGAAAATAAACAGGGTAAATCGAATCTGTCTTTGCGATAATCTGTCTGATACACGTCAGAAAAATCAAGTGAA
Source organism: Moxostoma hubbsi (assembly GCA_032164185.1). Lineage (NCBI taxonomy): Eukaryota > Metazoa > Chordata > Actinopteri > Cypriniformes > Catostomidae > Moxostoma > Moxostoma hubbsi. The sequence continues at coordinate 1,979,966 of JAVLUX010000031.1, read as the reverse complement.
ACTCCGCGAACACTTATCACACAAACATGAAACATATGTCTAAAGAAAGAAGGGATGGACGGATCGATCCTAAAGTATCAATACTTCCGAGAATGATGTTTCATCTGCGTGTTCTCTGACAGCACGCGATAGTGAGGCGATCTCATTTTTACTCGCGTCTTCAATGCGAGCAATGTTTGTCTGTTGTATGTGTTTTTAACACTTTCCTGTTTGAACTTTCAAGCGATTTTACACCATTCAACTCAACAAATGGCAAAACAACTCAAATAAATATTTGTGTGAAACAGAGAGCAGCGTCACGTCTAACTCACGAGCCCCGATGAGAGATCGCATTCGCTTCTTCTTGCGTTTGAACGGACACTTTCATACAACCATACATGATATATTGTCTGTTTTGTCTCAAGTGAACTAAACAGTTGATGAAGAAATCGCGAATCGAAATCTAGTATCAACACTTCCGAGAATGATTATCAGCATTGTGTCTGACAGCGCGAGGCATCTCATTTTTACTCGCATCTTCATGGAGGTTTGTCGGTTGTATGTAGTTTCACAATCTCAATCAATTAATCTCTGAAATGAATACAGATGTAACAGCACGAAAATAATGAGACTTCACAGTTCTCTAAAGATTAAACTCAATGAAACAAGCCGCACAGACTGTGCCTTGAATGAAATGCGTTTAAAATCCTCTTAAAGAGACAGTAACAATTTTCCAAGTAAATAAAAAGTAGCCTACAAATGGTTTTTACCCCAAAAATAAATTTCTCTCATCGTATACTCACCCTCATTCCATCCCAGATGTGTATTATTTCCTTTCTTCTGGTGAACACAAATTAATCTTTTTAGAAGATTATCTCAACCCTGTTGGACCTTTCAATGACTTGAATGGTGATCAGAACTCAGAAGCTACAAAAATCACATAAATGCAGCATAAAAGTAATCCATACCACTCCAGTGGTGTAATCCATGCCTTCAGAAGTGATATTATAGGTGTGGGTTAGAAACAGACCTATATATATATATATATATATATATATATATATATATATACTTCAAGATGACATCACTCTGAAGTACTGCGTAAAGAATATCCCACATTCTCCCTTAGGGGGCGCTACAGGCCAAGCCCAAAATTCCCATTTTCTGGTCAAAAATGTTCTAATTTTGTATATTGATACTACAGACCACCAGGAATCCACAAACCAAGAATGGCCCACATTCACCCTTAGGGGGCGCTACAGGCCACGCCCTAAATTCCCATTTGCTGGTCAAAAATGTTCTAATTTGGTACATTGATACTACAGGCCAACAGGAACCCACAAACAAATAATTGCCCATATTCGCCATTAGGGGGCGCTACAGGCTATGCCCAAAATTCCCATTTTATGGTCAAAAATGTTCTAATTTGGTATATTGACACTACAGGCCAACAGAAATCCACAAACCAAGAATGTCTCACATTCGCCCTTAGGGGGCGCTAAAGGCCATTCCCAAATTGCAATTTTTTTTTGTCAAAAACTTTCAAATTTGGTACATTGATACTACAGGCCAACAGGAACTCACAAACCAAGATTGGCCCACATTCACCCTTAGGGGGCGCTATAGGCCATGTCAAAAATTCCCATTTTTGACCAGAAAATGTTCTAATGTGGTACATTGATACTGCACGCCAACAGGAATCCACAAACCAAGAATTGCCCATATTCATCATTAGGGGGCGCTACAGGCTATGCCTTAAAGTCCTATTTTTTTGGTCAAACATTTTCAAATTTGGTACATTGATACTACAGGCCAACGGGAACCCACAAACCAAGAATGGCCGACATTCACCCTTAGGGGGCGATATAGGCCATGTCCAAAATTCCCATTTTCTGGTCAATAATGTTCTAATTTGGTACATTGATACTACAGGCCAACAGGAACTCACAAACCAAGAATTGCCCGTATTCACCATTAGGGGGCGCTACAGGCTATGCCCCAATGTCCCACATTGAAAGTGATGGCATTTCCACCCCATTTTTTCAGTTCTTCTGAAACTTAATGTACATAACTCATTTCTCATTGTAAACAAAAAAGCCTCCAGGATCCATAAGATCCCGGCATCATGGACTTTCCTGTACACTGAAAATGTTTAGTTTAGGATTCAGACAGAAAGACACGTTTTTTGAATTTCTTCATTGGGAGAGTTTAACCCCAACCCTCTACTGAACAATTTTAAATGATTTGCCATTTTGAGGAGGAATCGCATTGCTGCTTGCAGCTATATTTATTATTATTATTATTATTCTTCTCCTTGAGCCCCAATATCTCAAAAAGTCACAGGTCAAAAATTTTCTAAATTGGCACATTGATACTCCATGCCAACGGGTACCCCCAAACCAAGAATGGCCCACATTCGCCCATAGGTGGCGCTACAGGCCACGCCCCAAAAAAACATTTTCAAAGTCATGGCATTTCCAAGCCATTTGTCCAATTATTCTCAAACCTGGTGTACATGCCTCATTTCTCATGGGGAACAAAAAAGCCTCAAGGACCCATAACTTCCGCCATATTGGATTTTCCTGTACAGTGAAAATTTGCGAAAACCTACAAAACTCTTCTTCTCCTGAACCGTAGCTCCAATTGACTTGAAATTTGGTACGCATGTGTAGAATTGATGTCTTTGAAAACGTTACTTAGCAAAAATGAATACGATATAAAATGGCTGAAAGGGGCGTGTTTATGTAAATGTCCAAATTTTATCAATATATATGTCAATATATCAAATGTAATTTTGACCGAGGGTTTTTCAAACCTAACATTCATCAAGATAACATCCCTTTGAAGTACTGTGCAAAGAATTGCCCACATTCGCCCTTAGCGGTTCGCTACAGGCCACGCCAAACTGTCACATTTTCAAAAAGATGGCATTTTCACCACAATTTTCAAAATATTCTAAAACTTGGTATACTTGCCTCATTTCTCATTGGGAACAAAAAAGCCTCAAGGACCCATAAGGTACGATTAAAAATGGCTGAAAGGGGCGTGTTTATGTAAATGTCCACATTTAATCAATATATATGTCAATAAATCAAATGTAATTTTGACTGAGGGATTTTAAAACCTGACATGCTTCAAGATAACATCCCTTTGAAGTACTGTGCAAAGAATTGCCGACATTCGCCCTTAGCGGTTCGCTACAGGCCACGCCCAAATGGCACATTTTCAAAATGATGGCACTTTCACCCCAATTTTCCAAATATTCTAAAACTTGGTATACTTGCCTCATTTCTCATTGGGAACAAAAAAGCCTCAAGGACCCATAACTTCTGCCCTAATGGATTGTCCCGCACAGTGAAAATTTGCCAAAACCTACAAAAGTCTTCTTCTCTTGAACCATAGATCCAATTGACTTGACATTTGGTACCCATGTGTAGAATTGATGTCTTTCAATTTGTTACTTAGCAAAAATGAATACAATACAAAATGGCTGAAAGGTGCGTGTTTATGTAAATGACCACATTGCTTCAATATATTAGTGTCAATAAACCAAATGTAAATTTGATTGATGGTTTTTCAAACCTAACATGCTTCAAGATGACATAACTATGTTGGCTTGAGAAAGCCAACATATTGTTATGTTACATACATTTATTATTATTATTATTATTATTAATACTAATATACTTACTAAAATTTCAACAACCTCACCTCTAAGTGCTTTAATGCTATAAGTACCCAACTTGCCACAGACCTGGGGACTGTTCTGAAGTTTGCTGCTATGTCTTTTTTTACCTGATGCGACTTAAGCTTTTTATATAAACGACGATCAAAAATGTAAAAAATCCCATTGATTTACAATGGCTGAGCAAAAATGCCCCCTGTACTGGATCAATACGGTCTACAAGTAAAATCCCATTCACTTACATTGGCTGAGCAAAGAGGCTCCCTCTGCTGGTGTAACTCTGTCTACCAAATGCACTTTTACTGGAGAAATCTCTCTAATGGAGCAATTCTGGCTACTAGTGGGTGGAGCTCCCGACTTTCTCAGCCAGAAGAATTTTGCCTGCGTTTGCACAAAGGTATGTCAATTGTGTGTGTTTAATGCTTGACATTTGGAACATTCACGCGATTTTATACTATGCATCTCAACAAATGGTAAAACAACTCATATAAATGTTTTCGAGCAGTTTGTGTGAAACAGCGATAATCGTCGCGTCTAACGCACGAGCCCCGATGAGAGTTACTGCACAAGGTCAGTGAGATGTATTTTACTGCTTCCCAGTTTGAATATTCAAGCGATTTTACACTATTCAACTCAACAAATGGCAAAACAACTCAAATAAATGTTTGTGAGCAGTTTTGTGTGAAACCGCGAGATGCGTCGCGTCTAACGCACGAGCCCCGATGAGAGTTACTGCACAAATAAGGTCAGTGAGATGTGTTTTACTACTTCCCAGTTTGAATATTCAAGCGATTTTACACTATTCAACTCAACAAATGGCATACAACTCAAATAAATCGGGAATCATTATTGAATTCTGGCATTATTACGGGGGTCAACAATGGCGCTGTAATGTCCTTTCAGATGCATTGTTCTAAACAGCGGAAAAACTTAAACAAAATACTGCGTCATTTTTGCCCATTCAGATACATGGAAGAGATCATTACAAACTGTAAAAGGTCTACTTTTATTTGTGTACACTTACAATAACAACAAAACCTTGAGCTTTTGTAAAATAACGAAAATAAACAGGGTAAACCGAATCTGTCTTTGCGATAATCTGTCTGATACACGTCAGAAAAATCAAGTGAAACTCCGCGAACACTTATCACACAAACATGAAACATATGTCTAAAGAAAGAAGGGATGGACGGATCGATCCTAAAGTATCAATACTTCCGAGAATGATGTTTCATCTGCGTGTTCTCTGACAGCACGCGATAGTGAGGCGATCTTATTTTTACTCGCGTCTTCAATGCGAGCAATGTTTGTCTGTTGTATGTGTTTTTAACACTTTCCTGTTTGAACTTTCAAGCGATTTTACACCATTCAACTCAACAAATGGCAAAACAACTCAAATAAATATTTGTGTGAAACAGGGAGCAGCGTCACGTCTAACTCACGAGCCCCGATGAGAGATCGCATTCGCTTCTTCTTGCGTTTGAACGGACACTTTCATACAACCATACATGATATATTGTCTGTTTTGTCTCAAGTGAACATAAACAGTTGATGAAGAAATCGCGAATCTAAATCTAGTATCAACACTTCCGAGAATGATTATCAGCGTTGTGTCTGACAGCGCGAGGCGATCTCATTTTTACTCGCATCTTCATGGAGGTTTGTCGGTTGTATGTAGTTTCACAATCTCAATCAATTAATCTCTGAAATGAATACAGATGTAACAGCACGAAAATAATGAGACTTCACAGTTCTCAAAAGATTAAACTCAATGAAACAAGCCGCACAGACTGTGCCTTGAATGAAATGCGTTTAAAATCCTCTTAAAGAGACAGTAACAATTTTCCAAGTAAATAAAAAGTAGGCCTACAAATGGTTTTTACCCCAAAAATAAATTTCTCTCATCGTATACTCACCCTCATTCCATCCCAGATGTGTATTATTTCCTTTCTTCTGGTGAACACAAATGAAGCTTTTTAGAAGATTATCTCAACCCTGTTGGACCTTTCAATGACTTGAATGGTGATCAGAACTCAGAATTTAAGCTACAAAAATCACATAAATGCAGCATAAAAGTAATCCATACCACTCCAGTGGTTTAATCCATGCCTTCAGAAGTGATATTATAGGTGTGGGTTAGAAACAGACATATATATATACTTCAAGATGACATCACTCTGAAGTACTGCGTAAAGAATATCCCACATTCTCCCTTAGGGGGCGCTACAGGCCAAGCCCAAAATTCCCATTTTCTGGTCAAAAATGTTCTAATTTTGTATATTGATACTACAGACCAACAGGAATCCACAAACCAAGAATGGCCCACATTCGCCATTAGGGGGCGCTACAGGCTATGCCCAAAATTCCCATTTTATGGTCAAAAATGTTCTAATTTGGTATATTGACACTACAGGCCAACAGAAATCCACAAACCAAGAATGTCTCACATTCGCCCTTAGGGGGCGCTAAAGGCCATTCCCAAATTGCAATTTTTTTTTTGTCAAAAACTTTCAAATTTGGTACATTGATACTACAGGCCAACAGGAACTCACAAACCAAGATTGGCCCACATTCACCCTTAGGGGGCGCTATAGGCCATGTCAAAAATTCCCATTTTCTGGTCAAAAATGTTCTAATGTGGTACATTGATACTGCACGCCAACAGGAACCCACAAACCAAGAATTGCCCATATTCGTCATTAGGGGGCGCTACAGGCTATGCCTTAAAGTCCTATTTTTTGGTCAAAAATGTTCTAATTTGGTACATTGATACTACAGGCCAACAGGAACTCACAAACCAATAATTGCCCGTATTCACCATTAGGGGGCGCTACAGGCTATGCCCCAATGTCCCACATTCAAAGTGATGGCATTTCCACCCCATTTTTTTCAGTTCTTCTGAAACTTAATGTACATAACTCATTTCTCATTGTAAACAAAAAAGCCTCCAGGATCCATAAGATCCCAGGATCATGGATTTTCCTGTACACTGAAAATATTTAGTTTAGGATTCAGACAGAAAGACACGTTTTTTTGAATTTCTTCATTGGGAGAGTTTAACCCCAACCCTCTACTGAACAATTTTAAATGATTTGCCATTTTGAGGAGGAATCGCATTGCTGCTTGCAGCTATATTTATTATTATTATTCTCCTTGAGCCCCAATATCTCAAAAAGTCACTGGTCAAAAATTTTCTAAATTGGCACATTGATACTCCATGCCAACGGGTACCCCCAAACCAAGAATGGCCCACATTCGCCCATAGGTGGCGCTACAGGCCACGCCCCAAAAAAATATTTTCAAAGTCATGGCATTTCCAAGCCATTTGTCCAATTATTCTCAAACCTGGTGTACATGCCTCATTTCTCATGGGGAACAAAAAAGCCTCAAGGACCCATAACTTCTGCCCTAATGGATTTTCCTGTACAGTGAAAATTTGCAAAAACCTACAAAAGTCTTCTTCTCCTGAACCGTAGCTCCAATATACTTGAAATTTGGTACGCATGTGTAGAATTGATGCCTTTGAAAACGTTACTTAGCAAAAATGAATACGATATAAAATGGCTGAAAGGGGCGTGTTTATGTAAATGTCCACATTTAATCAATATATATGTCAATATATCAAATGTAATTTTGACCCAGGGTTTTTCAAACCTAACATTCTTCAAGATAACATCCCTTTGAAGTACTGTGCAAAGAATTGCCCACATTCGCCCTTAGCGGTTCGCTACAGGCCACGCCCAAATGTCACATTTTCAAAATGATGGCATTTTCACCACAATTTTCGAAATATTCTAAAACTTGGTATACTTGCCTCATTTTTCATTGGGAACAAAAAAGCCTCAAGGACCCATAAGGTACGATTAAAAATGGCTGAAAGGGGCGTGTTTATGTAAATGTCCACATTTAATCAATATATAAGTCAATAAATCAAATGTAATTTTGACTGAGGGATTTTAAACCTGACATGCTTCAAGATAACATCCCTTTGAAGTACTGTGCAAAGAATTGCCGACATTCGCCCTTAGCGGTTCGCTACAGGCCACGCCCAAATGTCACATTTTCAAAATGATGGCACTTTCACCCCAATTTTCCAAATATTCTAAAACTTGGTATACTTGCCTCATTTCTCATTGGGAACAAAAAAGCCTCAAGGACCCATAACTTCTGCCCTAATGGATTGTCCTGTACAGTGAAAATTTGCCAAAACCTACAAAAGTCTTCTTCTCTTGAACCGTAGATCCAATTGACTTGACATTTGGTACCCATGTGTAGAATTGATGTCTTTCAATTTGTTACTTAGCAAAAATGAATACAATACAAAATGGCTGAAAGGTGCGTGTTTATGTAAATGACCACATTGCCTCAATATATTAGTGTCAATAAACCAAATGTAAATTTGATTGATGGTTTTTCAAACCTAACATGCTTCAAGATGACATAACTATGTTGGCTTGAGAAAGCCAACATATTGTTATGTTACATACATTTATTATTATTATTATTAATAATACCATTTTACTTACTAAAATTTCAACAACCTCACCTCTAAGAGCTTTAATGCTATAAGTACCCAACTTGCCACAGACCTGGGGACTGTTCTGAAGTTTGCTGCTATGTCTTTTTTTACCTGATGCGACTTAAGCTTTTTATATAAATGACGATCAAAAATGTAAAAAATCCCATTGATTTACAATGGCTGAGCAAAAATGCCCCCTCTACTGGATCAATACGGTCTACAAGTAAAATCCCATTCACTTACATTGGCTGAGCAAAGAGGCTCCCTCTGCTGGTGTAACTCTGTCTACCAAATGCACTTTTACTCAACATTATGAAGCTGCAGACTCGGAGCCTGCATCTACAGTCCCGCACCCAGAGTCCCGCATTCTCAGACCCCTCGTTTTTCGAGACAGCACCTCCTGCTAAATGCCATTGAAAACAATAGGATGCAATATTACGGTCGCGTTTTATTTAAAGTTATCCAAATAAATATTTGCGTTCCCTGCTTAATGCATGTGCCAAAAAAACTCATTGTTTTCTCTGACTAACAAATTACCCAGTAGTTATTTTTTGAGCATAGGTCTAATTGAAAGAAAATTACTGATGGAAGGGATACAATTACAGATTGAACTATCTTCTGAAAAATATTATGTGACATTATATTGCTACAATGTTTTATTTATTCAAATTCCAATTTTTCTTTCAGTTCAACCTATAATGGTCTAATTAAAATTATACCATGCTAACATTACAAAACCTGTTTTTTGATCATTTGAATGCAAAGCAAAACTCAAATAAGAATAGACAAAACACCAATAATAAACAATTCTGTACTTTATTTAACGATCACCTAAACATCATCTTGCTGTAAACAGGACAAAGCAAAGAAAAAAGGAAGAAAGAATTGTATTAGTGACTTTACTCAATTCTGATTAAATAATTAATGATGACATTCTTTGATATTAACACACTTAATGTATTTAATTGGTCTACTTTAATGTCAACTAATTTTAATCAATAATAATTTTTACAATGGCTTGTCTACAAAAAGTCCAAGGTTAAAGGCTAACGTATTAGCTGTCAAAATATTTTCGGGGGAAAAAGGCGAAAAAACATACATTAACGGCTCAAATTTTGTTACAAACTATCTTTATAAATATTAAATGGACTGTGTTGGTGTATCGATGAGCTATAAAGTAGTTTGATTAAAAAAGAAATCGAATGATTCGCTAAATAAAATTGACGATACTCACGTTTCGGCTTACGTTCTTCACATGTTTATCCGATCCAATTTGATAGGAGGCGCTGTCTCGAAAAACGAGGGGTCTGAGAATGCGGGACTCTGGGTGCGGGACTGTAGATGCAGGCTCCGAGTCTGCAGCTTCATACTACTCCTTTTACTGGAGAAATCTCTCTAATGGAGCAATTCTGGCTACTAGTGGGTGGAGCTCCCGACTTTCTCAGCCAGAAGAATTTTGCCTGCGTTTGCACAAAGGTATGTCAATTGTGTGTGTTTAATGCTTGACATTTGGAACATTCACGCGATTTTATACTATTCATCTCAACAAATGGTAAAACAACTCATATAAATGTTTTCGAGCAGTTTGTGTGAAACAGCGATAATCGTCGCGTCTAACGCACGAGCCCCGATGAGAGTTACTGCACAAGGTCAGTGAGATGTATTTTACTGCTTCCCAGTTTGAATATTCAAGCGATTTTACACTATTCAACTCAACAAATGGCAAAACAACTCAAATAAATGTTTGTGAGCAGTTTTGTGTGAAACCGCGAGATGCGTCGCGTCTAACGCACGAGCCCCGATGAAAGTTACTGCACAAATAAGGTCAGTGAGATGTGTTTTACTACTTCCCAGTTTGAATATTCAAGCGATTTTACACTATTCAACTCAACAAATGGCATACAACTCAAATAAATCGGGAATCATTATTGAATTCTGGCATTATTACGGGGGTCAACAATGGCGCTGTAATGTCCTTTCAGATGCATTGTTCTAAACAGCGGAAAAAACTTAAACAAAATACTGCGTCATTTTTGCCCATTCAGATACATGGAAGAGATCATTACAAACTATAAAAGGTCTACTTTTATTTGTGTACACTTACAATACAACAAAACCTTGAGCTTTTGTAAAATAACGAAAATAAACAGGGTAAATCGAATCTGTCTTTGCGATAATCTGTCTGATACACGTCAGAAAAATCAAGTGAAACTCCGCGAACACTTATCACACAAACATGAAACATATGTCTAAAGAAAGAAGGGATGGACGGATCGATCCTAAAGTATCAATACTTCCGAGAATGATGTTTCATCTGCGTGTTCTCTGACAGCACGCGATAGTGAGGCGATCTCATTTTTACTCGCGTCTTCAATGCGAGCAATGTTTGTCTGTTGTATGTGTTTTTAACACTTTCCTGTTTGAACTTTCAAGCGATTTTACACCATTCAACTCAACAAATGGCAAAACAACTCAAATAAATATTTGTGTGAAACAGCGAGCAGCGTCACGTCTAACTCACGAGCCCCGATGAGAGATCGCATTCGCTTCTTCTTGCGTTTGAACGGACACTTTCATACAACCATACATGATATATTGTCTGTTTTGTCTCAAGTGAACATAAACAGTTGATGAAGAAATCGCGAATCTAAATCTAGTATCAACACTTCCGAGAATGATTATCAGCGTTGTGTCTGACAGCGCGAGGCGATCTCATTTTTACTCGCATCTTCATGGAGGTTTGTCGGTTGTATGTAGTTTCACAATCTCAATCAATTAATCTCTGAAATGAATACAGATGTAACAGCACGAAAATAATGAGACTTCACAGTTCTCAAAAGATTAAACTCAATGAAACAAGCCGCACAGACTGTGCCTTGAATGAAATGCGTTTAAAATCCTCTTAAAGAGACAGTAACAATTTTCCAAGTAAATAAAAAGTAGCCTACAAATGGTTTTTACCCCAAAAATAAATTTCTCTCATCGTATACTCACCCTCATTCCATCCCAGATGTGTATTATTTCCTTTCTTCTGGTGAACACAAATTAAGCTTTTTAGAAGATTATCTCAACCCTGTTGGACCTTTCAATGACTTGAATGGTGATCAGAACTCAGAAGCTACAAAAATCACATAAATGCAGCATAAAAGTAATCCATACCACTCCAGTGGTTTAATCCATGCCTTCAGAAGTGATATTATAGGTGTGGGTTAGAAACAGACCTATATATATATATATACTTCAAGATGACATCACTCTGAAGTACTGCGTAAAGAATATCCCACATTCGCCCTTAGGGGGCGCTACAGGCCACGCCCTAAATTCCCATTTGCTGGTCAAAAATGTTCTAATTTGGTACATTGATACTACAGGCCAACAGGAACCCACAAACAAAGAATTGCCCATATTCGCCATTAGGGGGCGCTACAGGCTATGCCCAAAATTCCCATTTTATGGTCAAAAATGTTCTAATTTGGTATATTGACACTACAGGCCAACAGAAATCCACAAACCAAGAATGTCTCACATTCGCCCTTAGGGGGCGCTAAAGGCCATTCCCAAATTGCAATTTTTTTTTTGTCAAAAACTTTCAAATTTGGTACATTGATACTACAGGCCAACAGGAACTCACAAACCAAGATTGGCCCACATTCACCCTTAGGGGGCGCTATAGGCCATGTCCAAAATTCCCATTTTCTGGTCAATAATGTTCTAATTTGGTACATTGATACTACAGGCCAACAGGAACTCACAAACCAAGAATTGCCCGTATTCACCATTAGGGGGCGCTACAGGCTATGCCCCAATGTCCCACATTGAAAGTGATGGCATTTCCACCCCATTTTTTCAGTTCTTCTGAAACTTAATGTACATAACTCATTTCTCATTGTAAACAAAAAAGCCTCCAGGATCCATAAGATCCCGGCATCATGGACTTTCCTGTACACTGAAAATGTTTAGTTTAGGATTCAGACAGAAAGACACGTTTTTTGAATTTCTTCATTGGGAGAGTTTAACCCCAACCCTCTACTGAACAATTTTAAATGATTTGCCATTTTGAGGAGGAATCGCATTGCTGCTTGCAGCTATATTTTATATTTATTATTGTTGTCATGTCTTAGTTTAGTTCCTGTTTTGTTTTTCTGTGTAATTGCTTTGGCAATACAAAATGTCTTTGTCATGCCAATAAAGCTCGTTAAATTGAAAATTGAAATTGAAATTGATAAACAACTGCAGTGGAGTTATAAAGTAGATGCTGTATTATGATTGGACGAGATGGCAAAATGGAATGACTGGTGTATGTTACTACGAGTCTGCCTGACAGAACTACTGCTACACTTCCGTTTCCCCACATATTATTGTTAGTCCTTCTGGTGCTCAGAAATATTAGCATTTCTCTGGCTTTCTCCTCCTTACCTCACCATAACTCGGTGGGACAAGTTTCTGATCATTGCCATGCAAATTTGGACTGTCATGTGTTGATGTATTCACCCGTGTGATGTCACAAAGTTGCGTCGTTTTTGCAGCTCATTTTTAATAAATGCTCTTTTTGAGCTCTGAAAAATAAAGTATGTTTATAGTTCTTATCCAGACTTTCTTTTCCCCTTGTGCTGTTGTTCTTGTGCTGATGCGTGAAGATCTTCTGATGCATTGCTAATTCTGCTCACAGTTGATCACATTACAGCATCTGATCTCTCACGCTTCTGTTAGGGAGTTTAGAAAGCAATCAGCATGACTCATCTGTGCATTTCCTGTCTGTGGCTGGAGGGAAGCTGTGCTCTATATACAAAGTTTTTTTTTTACACAATCTGTAACTTCTCTCCAGTCTCAGTCGGACTGATGGGGCTGATAAACATCTGCCATTCGCACACATGAATGTTTGGAATTTGTATATGGAGGAGAATCGTGCTAATGCAGATTTTTGCGATTGAAGTCTCTGTAGTATGACCTTTCATTGCGTGTCTGCTTTCAAGGCAGCGTTGAACATATGTTTTAATTATATACATCACAATTCATGGAAGGATTGTGTTTGAATCACTGTACTGAAATAGAAAAAAATTTGTGAGTGTATTTAAGCAATATCACACTTGATCCTTGCTGTTGTACTATGCTAGAGATCTACAAGATGTGACAGAACAGCACACTACCTTTCTTGGTTCATCGTCGCCCACCTATTCAGTGGGCTGTTCTTCAACCAGTTCCACAACTGGAGTGGGCAGGACAGTGGAGGGGTGCAGTGTCTATCCCCATTTGGCAGGGCATGATGAGGCCTCATCCAGCCTCATCACCACTGCCTTTAAATGCAGAGAGCACCTCTACTTGAGACTCTAGCCCCCTGTGTGTGCACGCTGGTGTTCTCACAGGTCCAGGATGGGAGCAGGTAGGGAATCCTGGCAGTCTTCCCCGGAACCATGGTGCAAATGACATGTGATGCTGTGGATTAGAGCATGCATCGCGGCCGATGGACCTGGATGCCATGCAGCCCTTCCCCTCAAGCGCCATGGCCTCAGGGAAGCTGAGCCGCTGAAAGAAGGTGCCATCCCTCGCAACCCTCCCCTTTTTACCTGGACCTTACCCTCTTACAACTATCAGCTATCTGGTGAGGATGCCAGATGCCTTTCATTTTGGACACGTGTTCCCCTCGGACACTTTGTTTGATCCTTTTTATGTTTTATATTTGTTTATTATTTAAAATAAAGTCTCTCCAAAGGCCTGATGCCACACCCACTATGTCTGTCTCTTTCTCACCCCGCCACAAAGGGAATTATGTTGAAGCCTGAACCCGGCCCATAACACGAGACCATGTGACCCAACCTGACCCGACCGGTAATGTCACATTTTAAGCTTGAACCCAAAATCTCTCTTTACCATTTCTTGTTCTTCAAGTAAATTTGTGAAAGAGTAAACTTAGTTTTAAAAAGACATGGCTGCCCAACATCCCACCAGAGTGAAAAGAAAAAAAATACACTGGCTTACTGTTTATTAAGCGTTGAAATGTTGCTTGGTAAAGAACAATGTGGAATCATGTGTAACAATGTAACAGTCACACAAAGTCATCTTTGCTGCCCAAACTTCTTAGAATGTTGATTCTTTGTGACACCTGGGCTAAGAAAAGCTAGATTCTAATAAATCATTTCTGGAACACAACAGTGTGGAAATGCTGACGCTTCACTCCAGCGGGTCGTACGAATGCGGCTAATCACAAATCCCATCTGGGTTTGATATGTAAAAAAAAAATTTACAGGTAAGAGGTCCTTTCTCCATCTTGATCATCGACATGGAATTGCAGTTGTGTTTGTTTGCGTGTGTGCGGCAATGTTTTGACCCCAGATGCATCGCAAAGTTTCTGCCCTATTCCAACCTAAATTCAGCACACACACGGAACTGAATAAAACATTAAGCGTTAAACATTTTAAATGAATTGCATGCGTTAAAGCATTTATTTTGACAGCTCAAATCTAGACATGCCCCATTTCCAGCAGCCATAACTCCAACACCTTATCCTTGAGTAATCATGCTAAATTGTTACTAGAAAATCATTTGCCATTATATCAAACACAGTTGAAAGCTATTTGGTTCATTAAATGAAGTTTAACATTGTCTTTTTATTTTATCCCCTATATTTCCCCAATTTTTGAATGCCCAATTCCCACTACATACTAGATCCTCGTGGTGGCGCGGTTACTCACCTCAATCCGGGTTGCGGAGGCCAGCTCTCAGTTGCCTCCGCTTCTGAGACTGTCAATCCGCACATTTTATCACGCGACTTGCTGTGCATTACACTGCAGAGACTCACAACGTGTGGAGGCTCATGCTACTTTCCACTATCCACACACAACTTACCCCATTAAGAGCGAGAACCACTAATCGTGAACACGAGGAGGTTATCCCATGTAACCAGGTTGGAGTCACTCAGCACATCCTGGATTTGAACTCAGGACACCAGGACAACTGGTGCACAAAGAACAACTGATCTAACAAGGGCAGAAAGAGATGTGGAAGACCAGATGTACAACTAAACAAGAGGATAAGTACATCAGAGTCTCTAGTTTGAGAAATAGACGCCTCACATGTCCTCAGCTGACAGCTTCATTGAATTCTACCCGCTCAACACCAGTTTCATGTTCAACAGTAAAGAGAAGATTCTGGAGGACTTATGGGAAGAATTACAAAGAAAAAGCCACTTTTGAAACAGAAAACAAAAAGAAAATGTTTGAGTGGGCAAAGAAACAGACATTGGACAACAGATAATTGGAAAAGAGTGTTATGGATCTTTTGTGGGATCAGCTAGACCAGCGGTTCCCAAACTTTTTTTCCTGCGCACCCCCTTCTATGTCCCAACCGGGTTGGCGCACCCCCAATCCCCACTTCAAAAAAAAAAAAAAAAACGCAACGCAACTGTTTTATGATGTTTAATCATGTGCAAATAACCAGAACACATGACAATAACAACATCACAACGGTTATGGAAATTAGAACGACGGTACAATTAATTAAATTGCAATGTTACAAACGATCCACAACATTAAAGAGAATAGGATCTGAAATAGATAAAATAAATAAATGAATATTTAATAAAATAAATTAAAATAAAAAACGAGGATCAATCTGAAACTTTTCAAGTGCGACAATAAAATTAGCCTTCACACGATCCACAACATAAGTAACAAAGAGCATAGGCTCAAACATAAAATAAATTAAGAGGATAAAAGAGGATCCATCTGGAACTTTTCAAGTGCAGCGCAAAAGTCGCTCAGCCTGCAGCGAGAGAGAGAGAGAGATAAGAGACGGGGAGGAGGATGTGTTAGTATTCCCAGGCCTATGTGTAGCAATAATATCAAATGAAGAGTTTGGTTCCAAAACGCGATAAACGCCATTAAAAAAAAAAAAATAGTTACTGCAAAAATCTGTATTGTATCTGGTTGGTATTGAAAAGTCAATGTTTAATTTTAAGTAAAATGCGATATCCGCCGTGTTATTCTGTCATGTTTTCTCCCTTTCTTTCCAAACCGCGACAAACGCCAGTCTCCTTCTCTGCAGAATGCGATATATCCGCTCTCAACCAGACCCAACGCATGAATGAAACTGCATTTTTTTTTGGCTTTTCTGCAACTCCCCCAGCTTTGCTTTAAAATATGTAAGGGGCTTTTGGCTTAAATTGCCATGTTTCGTGTGCAGGTGACGACGGAGATAAGACGGCTTCAGACAGCTGTTTGCTAGAACTTCACTGCACAACACGCACTGAGGCTTCGGGCAATCTGTATCGCCGATCCAAGTGAAGCCGAGACCCAGATAATTGTCATCATATTTCCTTCTTTTTTTCCCTGTCTGGTGTTCACCCTCATCACCTCTTTTTTTGCGATCTCCTTCCCTCCTCTTCGGTTTCCTCCGGCGCATCTTCTGACTCCCGCTCATTTTCTTTCTCTATTATCTCCGTCTCTGTTGTCTCCAAATCCTCACTCTCTCTTGTTGGGCCCTCTCCTCCTTCGTGACTAACACTTTTAACATAAGACGTCCCACTTGACAGTTTCCCTGATTTCAGCCAGTTAAGCATATTTATAAAATGAATGAATGAAACAAGTTGGCGCGCATATAGCTAGCGGCTGCAGTGCATAAAAAAAAGCAGTGTGTAGAAGAAGACAGCAGCTGTCGTCTTCTACGTTTCTATCAAAAACAAATAAATTATAGTTTTTTAAATTTAAAATAAAAGCGATTACAAAGGAAATATTTACTGTTCATGGTTTTTTATTTGATTGTATGGAAAAATCCCACTTAAAAAAAACAGGCCGCCATTACATTTTTCCTCTCGCGCACCCCCTGGTGGCAGCTCGCGTACCCCTGGGGGTGCGCGCACCACACTTTGGGAATCCCTGAGCTAGACTGTAAGGTGCGTGAGAAGTGCCCGACAAGACAGTCACATCTATGACAAGTGCTACAGGAAGTGTGGGGTGAAAGGTCAAGTGCTACAGGAAGTGTGGGGTGAAATGTCACCTGAGTATCTGGACAAACTGACAGCTAGAATAACAACGATCTGCAAAGCTGACATTGCTGCACATGGAGGATTTTTTGATTTTTTTTTAAATTTCTTTAAAATTGTAATAGTAATTTTTCATATTATTAATGTCCTGACTATACATTATGATCAGTTGAATGCCACTTTGGTGAATAAAAGTACCAATTTCCTTTCATAAGCGCAAAACCTGTACATTATTCCAAACTTTTGGTCTCCGATATATATATATATATATATATATATATATATATATATATATATATATATATATATATATATATATATATATAGAGAGAGAGAGAGAGAGAGAGAGAGAGAGAGAGAGAGAGAGAGAGAGAGAGAGAGAGAGAGCTTGTATATCAACCAGCCTTAGTGTGATTGTACATGTTGGTCTAAAGGGGGCAGAATTTTCCAAACACATTATTCCATTGTGTCTCTCACCGACTGAGTGAGATAACAGGTCTCACTGTCTGTCTCACACTCACTCACTCACTCACTCACTCAATCACAGAACTGTTATTTCTCCCTCTCACTCCAGTGTTCTTGTTTTCCATGTCTCTGTTCATCCATCAGATCTTTTTATAATGGACTCACATCGAGAGGTCTAGAGACTTTCACCCTTTAACCTCTCTCTTACACATACTATCAGTACTTGTCTACACATGTCCATCTTGTTGCATGACCTCCACTCTCTGTCACTCTATCTTCACTTACATTCACCTGAACTCCAGGACTGGTTATTGAATACCCAGAGGACATTGTTATTTCTTAGAGGTTGGTCTTTAATATCTCAGGAAATATAATTGAGTTCTTAGTTAGGTTTCATAGATGTATCAGTTTGAGAAACAAGAGATGTTTCTCCTAGAAATTCCTTAGAAGACACATTAAATTGATATAAGTTGACCTACAGTAAGAGTGTAGAGCTATAAAATTAATGCAGATAGCATGATGAGAAATGTTTGACAAAAATTCTAATTAATTTTATTAATGTGCTTTTTTCTGTGGAAGACAAAAGGAGAATTTTTTTGAAAAATCTTTTTGCAGGTCTTTTCTACAGAACCCCTTAGTGGACAGGGCTGGAATGTTATTTTTTATAGTTTTGCGTTCTCTCTCAATAAACTAAATAATTTACCACAGTTAAACAACAGTAACCAGATTTTAAGCACGATATCGTGACACCATAGTGATAATACAGGAAATATGTAAAAATAAATTGCATGCGCACAGAATGTTTTGTAAAGGTGTAAATGAAGTTGCAAGCGTAAGAAAAAAATATTAGCAATACTTAAATGCTTTGCTTAAGTGTAATTTATGTGTTGTGAATCTATAATTGCGTATTAACACAAAGTAAATTTGGTGTGTATTCTTCTGACTTACACTTTTAGCACTGTTTTTGCGACCTAAACACGGCCAAAAACATTGAAATCCTGCAATCAGCAATATGCAAGCAAAGAAATGGTGTCATGAACAGCAAAACGGATTGACATTGTAAAATCAGTCTAGATGTGTAGAATAATCCAATATACACTGTTCCTTTTCCCTTTGTTTCACACACATTTTTGGCATGAATTTCTCACTCAAAAGAGTTTTGAAAGCATGAGGGAGAAAGTGGGTCTATCTGCTTCTTGTAAGCAATCAAAAGATTTCATTGAACAGTTTACTCTGACCTGATTGGTTTAATAACATGACAGACAGTTTGTTCTTCATATGGTTCAGTGTTGTTCCTCTGGGTATCTTGAAAGTTGAATCTAATCTTAAATATTAAACTGAAATATTAATACATACACGTTATTTTATTGTGATTGTAAAGTTGAACTGACGCCATTTATTGATATAAATCTCAATCTGGTGTTCAAATGTTTCTTCTCGTTGCTGTTCATCATTTTAATTACTTTCAATTATCATTGTCTTGGCAAATGGGTGGATGGATGGAACTTGCTGGTATCATTGAACTCATTCTAAAAAACAAAATGATATAAGTAAACCGTCTATCTATCTATTCACAGAGTTTTATTTTATATGGTTTACTTTGTTAATTTGTTTTCTAGCACGAGTTCTGTGATACCAGCTAATTCCATCTATTCACCAAAATGCCCTGCCAGTGATAGTTAATAGTGAATATAATTAAATCATGTTTGTGTTAATATTTCAGTAAAAAATTTTAAGAGAGGAGAGATACGCAGAGGAATGAAGCTGAGCCATATGAAGAAGAAGCATGTTATTAAACCTATCAGGTCAGAGTAAACTGGTCAAGAAAAAAATCTCATTTGATTGGTTACTAGAAGAAGGTAGACACGCCTTCCCCCAATCTTTTCAGTGAGAATACAAAATTTATCATAGGGAAATGCAAACTATTGCGAGGGAACACAAAACTTATCATGAGAAATGCAAAAGTGTGAAGTAATGTAAAATGGCATATAGCGCACATGTCAAATGGACTAATTAATACTACTTTGCTGACAGACATGGTCACAATGGACTGTTGTTGTATGAAAAGATGATGCATCAGGATTTTTCAAAAACTGTACTTGTGTTCTACTGGAATAAATATCAGCATACATGTTTGATAAGAGGGTGATTTATATACTGACAGAACTTGTGAAGAAAAGTCTTCATTAGCTTTCCATTAATAGAAGTTATTAAAGAGTCGTTTTTGTGTGTTGGAAGAAGCATTCCACCAATAGTTTCTAAAGACCTTTACATCCAAGTCTTTGGTTATCTAGGACGCCCTCAGCTATCCCTGAGATCAGTGAAAGTAAAAAAAAAGATGTGGATAGAAAGATCAATAAATTGAGATGGAATGGTATGGAATTGATGGATGGGTATGTATAGGCAGACAGTGTAGTTAGGCAATAGATATAGCAATGTAAATGAAACTTAATCTCAATCTATCACACGGTGAATTACAATAGCCGGTCTGGTCTGGATGGGCAGCTCAAAGCCTTTGCACTCATCCTCCACATAATGGCTGTCAGCTGTGCCATCAGCACCACTAAAACACTGCTTGAATCTTTAGCCGCTCCATGTTCCTGCTGTCACCACAGCGGCTCATTCCGTGTTTCTTCAAAGTCCTGCAGACAAGCTGTCATTTAAGGCTGCAGGCTGTTGCTCTTTTCTTCTCGCTTTAGTATTGACTGTCGCTCTGAGAGCGTACAACACAATATGACCAAATCACCCTGCCAGCATTCTGCACTCTGCACACAATTCTTTGTGATTCCAGTTTGGAAATTCACATCTCCAGAGATGTGAGTTACAAAATGAAGATAATCTTCTCAAGGGAACTTGAAAATGTACTACCCAAGCTGTTCTTCCTGAAAATATGAAGTGCCTTGGGGCGCTTTGTACATTATATAAGAAAATAATCTTGATTTATCGCCAAACAAGAACAGGGAACAATCCTCTTGAAGTGATCTGTGGTTAAATGTCTTCATCATGGGCACAGTGGTCATTGCGTATATGGAATAGAGCACAACAGTTGGGTTCTGAAAGTTAAAAAATCCTTTTCATTTTTTTTTAAACCTTTAAAGACAGACCTACCGTGAGCTCTGAGATTGTTAATTGATGTTACGTGCTTCTGTTGAAACCATCAGTCTGCATTATTTCACCTTCATTTAAAAAACAATCGTGTTTAACAGTGGAATTCCAGGTGAGGCTCTACACTACTCATGAATCTAAGAGAGAAACAACCCACCAATCAGAGAATTGTGATGAACAATGTGTGTTAAAAGAGCTCTGCAGCGACCGCCCACTCCCATGCGGCACTGTGAATGATGCAATCGAGACGGTCTCCCTTTATTTTGCTATAAAATCTATATACTGTATATTGAATCTATACTTATTATCAGCAACTTTAAATTGATAGTATTATTTTGGGGGGTTATGTAGTTCATTCCCTCATGAAAGTACATTAAGTCTTGATTATCAAACATTCTTCTCCTTCATATTATAGGTTGTTGTGTAGATTCACCTCGGGAGCTGGTTGGTTTGGTTCATCTGAACTCTATTATGAAATCTCTTTGGGAGAAATTAATGGGAAAAATAGTTTCGGAACCTACACAGCTGAAAAAGTGGGCAGGCACTGTTTTGCGCTATACATGAGTCAGGCCCGGTTCTATGGGGCTGCATGAAGGTGCACCCTAAACCAATGTTAGAGCACCCTCAATTGAATATGTATGCCTAATCAAATCAGATTTCCTTGAATCCCGGTGAACCCACACAAAATCCCTGCATAACTTCTAAATGTGTATGATCTTGCATATCAGTGTGTCCTTATTTGAAAACATTCTGCTTTCATGCCTCCAAAGTACACATGAGCATTTGATTGTTTAAGACATCCGCTCTTGCATCAAAAAATCATTGCAGAATTATCTCACTCAATCCTACGCCTGTTGATTTCGATTTCTGCTCTGGGATAAAGCAGCCCATAACTGCTGGTCTAGGATTAGTTTTCAAAGCCAAATCCAAACCTAAACTATTGGTGAAACAGGAAAACTGACTCTAGATCAGTGCTTGCAGATAACATCTTCCGACATAGCTTTCTGCATGCATGCACAGAGAAATTTTGTATCACATTACATCTCCTCTTTATACAGAGCACCAACACTATTTTCAGAAGCACCCTCAGCGATTTGCTCTGTAACAGGGTCTGGCGGGAGTCACTCCCGAACCTGTGATGATGGACAAAAATATGTCTTGGGTCCTTGTGGCTTCAAATAAGAAACATGTATGCTAGCTGTTGAACTCATTCGGTGTTAGATATTTGTGTTGAAAGAAATATTACCTACAAGCAGTTATCAGTAAACTGACATTAACAGCTGCTGCTTTGAAACACTTTATTCCGTCTCTAGTTGTTCAGTTTGGTTCTGTAAATATGGTTTTAAAACAAATGCTGTTCTCGCTACCTGATTGTTTCTGGAGTGAATTTGTTTGTAGGAGATGGTTGTCATTCCCATAAATGAGCAAACTCTTTGTGTACAGAATGAAATTAATCACTCAGAGGAGGAGTGGCGATCAAATTTAGCTGTAGTGTGTATGTATATAATATATACCAATCAGAGTGACCTGTGTGGTTTTCTTGCCCTGTTTCAGATCCATTTTGATGGCTGGACTGATGAATACGATTACTGGATTGATGCAGACAGCCCAGATATTCATCCTGCTGGGTGGTGCGCCAAAACTGGACATCCACTGCAGCCACCAATCAGTGAGTACCACAATATTTCACCCAGTAACAGAGTAGAGTTTCTCCCTACGGCACAGTTTACTGGTATTCTGCAAAATGGTTGATGGAAAATAAGAAATAAAATGAAATTGCAATTCTTTGGTGTTTATTCTTAAAGGAATATTCCAGGTTCAATACCAGTTCGGTTGACAGAATATGCGTAATCATCTTTATTGAAGCGTACTATTAATTCGACTTGTAGAATGGACGTTTTTAAGCATTGAAAGGCAGAAATTTGAAGTTCATAATTTTATAAAAGAACTTACATTAACTCTTCTGTTAGAACTTGTGTATTATTTGAGCAGCAAAGTTGTTTAAATCATTGTTTTTATGGTCGTTTTTGGGATTACAGCATTACATCTTCATGGCAATGAAATAGTATTATTGAATATAACTTGCTCTGAAAAGGGATGGGTAAAAATCACATTTTTTCAATTAATCACAATTTTCTATTCAACAATCTCCATATCGATTCTTAAATCCCAAGATCGATCCTTCACTCAATGCACAACTCTCCACTACAATGAGA
The DNA here is from genome assembly GCA_032164185.1 of Moxostoma hubbsi. Taxonomy (NCBI): domain Eukaryota; kingdom Metazoa; phylum Chordata; class Actinopteri; order Cypriniformes; family Catostomidae; genus Moxostoma; species Moxostoma hubbsi. The sequence continues at coordinate 1,957,020 of JAVLUX010000031.1, read as the reverse complement.
GGAAATCACTCGCATTTGCAACTAAATTTCGCACTATGTGACTAAAGTGAATATATTTGTCAACTGGCTTGTAAATGTGTAGCTTGTGTAGTTTAGTCATGAAGTGTTCAGTAGCGAGATCTTTCAAAGCGTGTTGAGAGTAAAAGTTGTTCCATGAGTCCAAAGATGAAAAAAAACAGAACATTTTATTCTAATCATGCATGGCACAGATGAGGTAAATCCTCACTAGTTAACATGTGCTCATTTAAAGGTGTTGTTTACAGAAATGCCATTTTTTGTTAAAGGGTGAATACCGGTTTTAGCTCGTGTTCAACAACTCAATGTAAATGCTAATGTAAATAGTAAAAAATATGCATTTTAACAATAAATATGTAACAAAAATGTAATATCTTATTTACATATTGAATACATTTATTTGTTCATTTAAAAAAAAAAGCCAAAATGTAAAATATAAGAAGTAAATGAATATTTTCTTAATGTACCTAGTTAAAAGGTCCCCTGTATAATTGACAGCATTAGCTGGGAGATCATTTATTTTATGTGTATATGAACCGATTCGAATCAAATGAGAGCTTGTGAATCGGAATCAAATTGAATCTGGAAATCCGTATCAATACGCAACCCAACACTGAAAATATTAATTGATCACACTAAAATCATGTTAACACATATTGTTTACATTTTGTGTCTGTACTTTTAAAAAACAGTGAGTATTAGAATGTTTATGGATTGGCCCCATTTGCTTTTTTTAAAGAATGGTCGAAATAATTTTTTGTGTAATCAACACACTGCCACAAATTCTGTTGATTGAGCTTAACATTGAATTGAACCTGGAATATTCCTTTTAAAGGAATAATTTGCCTCAAAATTTGCTGCCACTTATTGTGGATCAGCACCATCTATTGTAACGGCTTTTGATGTGTTGGGACCATTTGTCAGCAATTCACTTTGCATTTTCATGTTGTGTTCAAATTAAAAGGGCTTTAAAAGTAGTCTGTTGTGTATATGGCGATATGTAAATATGTGTATGTATAGGTATCGTAACGTGTGGGTATCTATCATGTGACTGAGAGAATTGAAGAGACATGGATGGGGTTTTTCTAACATTGTAAATTTCAGTGCAATTTATCAAATTAAATGACATTAATCTTGTGTTCGGTGTCATGGAGGAAGTCAAACATCTCAAATGGCTAGACAGCCCAACATTGTAACCACCACTGATGAGGAAAACAGCATAAAATTCAGTTTGAATGATGTTAGATATTAGGAAACAAACTGGCCATGTTTGCCTTCAGATGTTCAGATAATATCAACAGAGATGACTTAAATCATTAAAAATTACATTTTTGTTGGATATGTTCTGGTCAAAATTTTGGTCAAATCTCCCATCCCTCACTCCGTTTGAGGAACAGACTGAAATTTAAACCATAGTCATTCGCTGAAAATCTTGTCATTTTATATTTAGAATGACACGAGGGTGAGTAAATGATGACAGATTTGATTTATATATGTAGTAAAGAGTGTTTTTAAACAAACATTCTTTTTACTGGAATTTGTCAACAAAATGTTTCATTTATTCTAGCAAAACTCCTGTAACCCCAGCCCTGAATGTTGTCAGATAATGGGCACTCTAACAGCACTCGTAATCGCCTGGCATCTGCGTAAATAGATTGTTACACTCGCTCTAAATGACTCATTTTCTCTATGAATTTTCCTCTGTCATTTAGTGGAAAATTGGAGAGAGGTTTATTGCAGAGAGAGAGAGAGAGAATGAAAGAGAGATGGAGCGTTTTCTTTCTCTTATGTCAATGTATTCTATTAGCCCCAGAGGATGCTGGGAAAAAGCTGTTGAACAATAAGCTTTTCTTCAGTCAGTCATAATGGTAATTTTCCTCTCTCTCTCTCACTATCTCTCTCACTATCTCTCACTATCACTTATTTCCGGTGTCCATGGAAACAGAATGGAGCAGTGTTTAAAAATCAGCAGCTGGCATCAGGATGAGCGTCTTACTGAGAGAGAGAGAGAGAGAGAGAGAGAGAGAAACTAAATGAGGGAAACTGTGAAAGAAATAAGGCAGTGAAAGAGTATATGCCATTTAGAAATGTTTATCACTGGATGTTCACACATAAACTATACTGATAGAATAGGAATATAGCTGAGACGTCTACTAAATGTGTGCATGTTCACCTTGAACAAGGGTTGATAACCCATAGGATCCCCCCACCAGACTCTCAGCCAACTCTAGGACCACCGAAAATAGCAATACTAGACAAAATATGTGTTAATAAATGGAGTTAGTTATATTATCCATGTAATGAGTAATATATCTTACCAAAAACACAAGCTTTTTCTGCCGTCAACACTCAGTGTATTTGTAAAATGATCATTGAGGTTTCCAGAGTGAGGATTATGTAGTGTATTATATGTGTGTTTGTGTGTGTTTTCATAGATTCTCACGACATGGTGGAGACATCTGATCAAAGTGGCTGTCCCACCCCAGGCTGTAAAGGGATAGGGCATATCAAAGGAGCCCGCTACGCTGGACACCACAGGTGAGTATGTGTGTGTGCGTGTGTGCGTGTGTGCGTGTGTGCGTGTGTGCGTGTGTGCGTGTGTGTGTGTGTGTGTCTTTCAGCATCACTGCAGGCCAAGCCTCATATATTGATTGTTGTCATTGTTTTGATGTTATTTGTTTTGACGAGTTGATGGCCATCATTATATTAAATGGCAGGTGGCAGCCCTGACAGACGGTTTATATCCACAACTATTGCATTTAGAAGTGGTGCACTTTCTCTAAAGCCAAATAGTTTTTTAACCCATTAAACTCTATGGTCCCACCAGCGGGTCCAGTGGGGCGCTATATATCGAGAAGTAAGTTTACTGTAAAACTCTGGTGCATTTTTGGGCGACTGCCCGCAATTTTTCACACTCAATTTTAAAAAAGCGAAACTTTTTGTTGTAAACATGTAATTCTGGTTCTGTTCACTCTACCTAACTTTGAAAAGTCTTATTTTATTCCACTAGATGCAAGGAAGTATTAGAAATTTTTTTTTTCTCTATCACATTATACATATCTGAAATGTAGGTGGCGCTCTAATGCATTTTAACTCTCACAGATGTGCTCGTCCATAGACATTCAGTCTAATTTTCAGTTCAAGCACCACTCTTGATGTTTCTGTGAATATCTTGGCCTCTGAGTGGACTAGAACCTCAATCTAGGTGTCATTAGAAAGTTGAGATCCTTTTGCGATTATATAAAACATTTTATCATTATTAATATAAAACATATTTGATTTGTTTTGCATGATTTTCCTTCTGGATGGCATATTTTGTTCTGGGCATCTCAGATATAACATTAGATTATTCACACAAACAAGCTCACAGACAAGTAAAAAGACCAATAAAATAATGGCTCCTTTTTTTAGAGAGCTCTCGAAGGTAAAAACAGATGTGAAGTTTTTATTTATTTGGGGCTTACAGCAGCAGTTATCAGAGCATAAAGAGACGCTTGTATTTGATGACTTACTGAAATCATATTTCACTTTGTGATTCTTTTGAAAATCTTTCAAACTGTGGTATAAGGGCAACATAATTATCTGCACTGTCGGATTCATGAGAATGATCATTTGATATATGACTTGTACATCTAGAATTTTAAACACAATTCAGAATTGATTCAAAAGTTCAGATTCTAAGCTTTCGAATGATACTTCATATGTAGGGATGCACCGATATGGAATTCCTGGGCTGATATGATAAACGATAATTCACAGAACTGTTAGCTAATTCAGTAAAAGCTTCTCATTTGAAAAATATTTGTTATTTAAAAGCTTGGAATTTGGACTTGCTGCTATGAAAATGAAAATACACTTGCCTAAAAACACAGAACTGCCGCTCACTGGAGGTTTTGTGTTTTTGGCACCATTCTGAGTAAATTCTAGAGACTGTTGTGTGTGAAAATCCCAGAAATACTCAAACCAGCCCGCCTGGCACCAACAATCATGCCACACTCAAAATCACTGAGATCCCATTTTTCCCATTCTGATGGTTGATGTGAACATTAATTGAAGCTCCTGACCCATATCTGCATGGTTTTATGCACTGCTGTTACACGATTGGCTGATTAGACAATCACATGGCATGATTGTTGGTGCCAGATGGGCTGGTTTGAGTATTTCTGTAACTGGGATTTTCACACACAACAGTCTCTAGAATTTACTCATTTTACAAATGATAATGAAAACTCTGACTTGTGTCTTCAACAGAAGTTTATGGTAGGTCTCTCGATAGGTTTTTGCTAAAAAAAAAAATAATTCTCTCTGGATAAAATAAATCTGGGTTTTGCTTCCAGAACCCGACTGTTGCACTCTTTTAGTGGCAGTATGGAATTTCAGGAAATGTGACTCTTAAAACCTCTTCACCTGCTATAAAGCTTAATCTTTGGATTCATGACATGCATATCTCTTTCCATACATCCATTATTCTGCTTATGTCTATGATCAAGATAAAATGAAATGTGTTTGTTCTGAGATATAGGATTGTGTTGTGAGGGATAGTTGGCATCAGTGAGTCATCCTTAAATGTCATTCTCGTGTGTGTGTTGGTTAATATTTAATATTTACAGGGAGAACGACTGGAGCGTGGGCTGATTAAATAAAAGAAAGTGGGCCAACAATACAAACTTTGATTCAGAGCAGTGGAAGTGAAAGAGAAAGAACAAAAAATCTCTCTCCATCTCTGTTTTTCTATGATTGTTGTTCTATGGAGTGGTGTGGTGTAGTGGCTAAAGCTCAAGGCCGGTAGGTAGCTGGTTCCAGCTCCATAATGAGCAAGTCATAAGCCCTGACCATTGTGCCTTGGACTAAGACACTTAAAGATATAGTTGACCGAAAAATAAACACTTTATTATCATTTACTCACCATTATGTCATTTCAAACCTCAATGACTTTCTTCTGGGAAAACACAAACGCAAAATGTTGGGAAAAGTTTAGTCCATATGACATGGCATTAAAGTTGTTTTATGGTGTTTTTTATGTCCAAGCAGTATAGATCACCATCCATTTTTGTTTCACAGATAAAGACAATAACAGAGAATGTTGAAACAGTGTCATTTTCTCCACTTAATAACAGCATGACAGAAATACAAGAATTATAAACACCAACTCCAGACAAACACTGTTCAAACAGTTCTTAAAAAGTTAACAATCCTGTAGAATTTGTTGAGTAGTTTGAAAACCTGCATTGCACTGCATTGGAGTCATTTTTCCTATTTGAATGGAGACACTGTCATTATCTAAAAGTAAAGTGTATGGTTTTTTAGTTGGTCAAAATACTTTCTCCTATGCCAGCTTAACCTGTTCAACTCAAAAGGGGGCGCTATATTGCAAAATCATTTACACATAAAATGTGTTTTATGTGTAAACGATTGTGCTACAGTTCAGATGAATCATCAAATCTGGTGCTCCTGCCAATGTTCCACAAATTTTTCCTCCATTGCTTCAGTCCAATGTGACTTTCTCGATACCGCAGCCTGTTGCAGGTACATCAGGACTTGCTCTCTCATTGTCTATAGGTCAACGCTGCAGTTACAACATATTTCACACTGCATGATTTGGAATTGCAGACAGGTCCAGATATTTAACATTCTTGATATATCGCTGACATCGGTGACGTGTCGGCATTTCTCTCAGATCGCGTCTTTGATAATTCATACATTGCGATCGTCGCTCATGGGAGCGAGCTCTGACTTGCCTACGATTCCAGGCTTTTGTCTGCGAAAAACTGAGGGCGAGTTAGAATCGGGCTTAAAATTGTGTAGTGTAAACTTGGCATTAGGGAGTTATTTAAAAAAATGAGCTATTGTTTACTTGTCTGTGAGCTTGCTTGACTGAATAATCCAATTATATCCAGAACAAAATGTGCAATCCTGCAGGAAAAGCATGCTAAACAAATCGTGAGAAATATATGTTTATCATTCATATGACAATGAATGATCAAATGTTATATATCTATGCAAAGGGGAGGATCTCCGTTTTCTAATGACACCTAGCTAGAGCTTCAAATCAAATCAATCAAATCAAATCAAATCACTTTATTGTCACACTACTGTGTACACGAGTGCAACAGCAGGTGAAATTCTTGTGTGCAGTTCCGAGCAACATTGCAGTAATGACAGTGACGAGACGAAAACCACTTTACAATAAACAACATATTTACACAAAACAATTTACATAACAAATGTACACATACCTACACAACAATTTACATAACAAATGTACACATACTTACACAACAATTTACATATCAAATGTACACAATACACACAATGTAGAATACACATACACTAGATACGGGTATAAATATATATATATACACTAATTGAATTGGGAGAATATATTGACAGAGTGATGATTAATAAAGTGCAGTGCTGATTGTTGATCGTGAGAGATCATGTGTTCAAAAGTCTTATTGCTTGTGGGAAGAAGCTGTCATGTAGTCGGGTGGTGCGGGTCCTGATGCTGCGATACCGCCTGCCTGATGGAAGCAGTGAGAGCAGCCCATGACTCGGGTGGCTGGAGTCTCTGATGATCCTCCGAGCTTTATTCACACACCGTCTGTTATATATATCCTGGAGGGAGGGAAGCTCACCTCCGATGATGTTTCTGGCCGTTCGGACCACCCTTTGCAGGTCTTTGCGGTTGTGGGCGGTGCTATTGCCGTACCAGGCGGTGATGCAGCCAGTCAGGATGCTCTCTACAGTGCTGGTGTAGAACCGTGTGAGGATGTGTTGGTTCATTCCAAACTTCCTCAGCCGTTTCAGGAAGAAGAGGCGCTGGTGAGCCTTCTTCACAACGGCCTCAGTGTGGACGGACCATGTGAGTTCCTCAGTAATGTGGACACCGAGGAACTTGAAGCTGCTGACTCTCTCCACCGGTGCTCCATTAATGGTGATGGGGCTGTGTTCTCTGTCTTTCTTCCTGAAGTCCACCACAAGCTCCTTGGTTTTACTGACGTTGAGGGAGAGGTTGTGCTCCTGACATCAGCGTGTCAGAGTGTGCACCTCCTCTCTGTAGGCTGTTCATCACTGTCAGTGATCAGACCTACAACCGTCGTATCGTCAGCAAACTTAGTGATGGCATTGGAGCTATGTGTCGCCACACAGTCATGTGTGTAAAGGGAATACAGGAGTGGGCTGAGAACACAGCCCTGCGGGGCTCCAGTGTTGAGGGTCAGTGATGAGGAGATGTTGCTGCCCATTCTAACCACCTGACGTCTGCCTGACAGGAAATCCAGGATCCAGCTGCACAGCGAGCTGTTTAAGCCCAGAGCCCGGAGTTTCTCATCAAGCTTGGAGGGCATTATGGTGTTAAATGCTGAGCAGAGTCTAAGCTATTCTATAAATAACAGAGGTGGTGCTTGAACTGAAATTTAGACTGAATGTCTATGGACGAGCTCATCTGTATGGGCTAAAATGTGTTAGAGCGCCACCTACATTTCAGATCAGCATTTTGTGATATAAGGTGATAGAGGAAAAAAAATGTCTAGTACTTGCTGCTGATAACATAAGACTATTCAGAGGGAGATGGGGTGAACAGAACCAGAATTACATGCTTACAAATTTTGGACATCAACAACAAAAAACATTTTTTAATTCTGGGGAGGAATTTTACTGGAAAAAATTAGACCAGTTAGTCCACAGTATGTTTAAATGGCAAGGTTTTAAATTTGAGTGTGAAAAATTGCTGGCAGCAGCACAAAACTTCTGTCATTATTACCTCACCTTCATGTCATTCCAACCCTGTATGATGTATGCTGAGAAAACAAAAAGCATCTTTGAGCAACTCTTTCATTCAATAATAGTTCATAGTGGTACAACAAATGTCAAGCTCTTAAACGGACTAAACACTCACAACCTTAAAAACAAAAAAAAAGTATCATAAAAGTAGTCCATGCAAGTTGTATGCTATATTCCAAATCTTATAAAGCCTTAACTTTGTATAAGGAACAGACTGAAATTTAAGTCCCTATTGACTGATAATCTTGTTCAAAAACAGAAGTCTACATTTGTGTACAGAATTTAAACATGTCGCATTGCGTTCAGTTACACACAAGAAGCAATATTGTTTTGGTGTCCATGACGTTTTTGAATATAGACATAGCTCAATTCTGAATTTGGGCTAGGCGCAAGTTTTAGCGGAGGGGAACTTTTGGTGATTAAAGGCTTAAATTTAAGTCTGTTCCTTACACAAAGCTAGCGTATGCCTTCTGATGTCATGGAATAAAGTGCACAAGTTATATCAACTACTTTTTCTGTTTTTTAGTCCTTTATGGAGCTTTGACAGACAGTGGTCACAGTGTAACTATGTTGTTGGACAGAGCTGTGTAAAGATTCTTCAGAAATTCAACTTTTGTACCCCAGGAATAAAGTGACAGCATATGAGTTTATGAGTTTTGGGTGGACTAATTGGAGTATAGTAAAAACGAAATTATAAAAATGACTTTTGTTATATGTTTGTGTACAAAGAGACAAAGTTACGTTTGTAAAAAGAGACTTTTTTGACATTTCAGTGCTGTGGGTTGCCCGTACTCTGACATCAACCTTAATAAGGATTCCATTCTGCCGGACCGCTTGAGTGGAGAGATGCCGGGTACTGGAGTGGGTCGGCCACACAGAGCTGAACCAAACTCTGAGATTTCAGCCAACACTGATGAGTGAGTGTCACATCTGCTCTCACACCTTTGAATACAGCTCAATGTCAACACTAACTTAAGATTTAGTAAAAGCTGCACTGTGTAACTTTGTGCTGTCTAGTGTGTTCATGACTGGAGATATTCAGAGCCGGAGTCATAACATTCTATTTTCATGTTGATATAATGTTATACGATTAAACATTTAAAACTGAATTAAGACATTTTCCGATCATTTCATTCTGATTTCCTTATTATCATTTCATTCTACGCTGTCCGTTTAGTACAAAGTAAATGATTTCTGGATAACATTTTAATTTGATTAGTTAATTTACAGTTTGGAATTAATTTGAAAAAAAAAGTACTTATATATACTTGTTTTATATTAATAAAAAAATTGAATCACATAAATGAAAGTAATAATAATAAAAATAATAATAATAATAATTGTTATGTGTGTGCATTTAGAGGTATTGAGGTATTGGGTAAATAGTGTGTATGTGTAGAGGTTATGAATTATATATTATTTGTTCATAGCCTAAAACCAATGTGTAAGCCAACTCCAGTTATGTACACTTTTTTTTTTTTTTTATAAATAATTTTATAAAAGGCAGGTAGCATAGCTTACAAATCTTACATAAAAACAAAGTTTTACATACAAAATACAGTATAGCTGATACCCATCACTATTAAATTAAATTAATTTATTAACAAAAAAAAAAAATCATTCTTGGTATTATTTCTATCATGTATACAATGTTCACAATAACAGATTGGAACATTCAGATGCCCAGACACAATCAATCAGTGTAGGTCAACAAAGTGCACATTTAAATGTTATTTTTTGTGAAAATAGTTTCAAAATGACAGGAAATTAGTGCCTGCAGCCAACCTTTTGAAATGAATGCACTACAATAAAATGTAAGATTTCGAATTGTTACGTTTCTGTCCCAAACCATTGCAGAGATATCATTAAAATGATGGCTGTCATAAAACCTTGTTTTTGGGAAAACATCCTCTAAAGATTCCAAACCATTTTCAGACATTATTTGACAGGATTGGAAGATATTTTCAAGCATACATTACATTATTAAGACATAAATAACAGTTTAAGTAAAAGAATATAATGCAGGGACACTGCTCTTGCATATTAATTCATTCAATGTCTGTTTCACATACAGTAAATGTAGGCTCACAAAGTATACTTAAAACATTTCCATGTATTTAGACTTACTCATGCACCTGTACACACACACACACACACACACACACACACACACTATTGATGGAGTTGATGTATATCCACATGGAGATCAGTGTCCACCGGCTAAAGTACTCTGAAATGAGTTGTATCCACTTCACATCTGTTGTCTCATCTCTGGCAGTAATGATGGTATTTAAAACTTAAGCCATAAGTTCTTCTCTAGGGTCCATTTTCTCAAACTTACTACCTGCAGTATGGAGATTGGTTACTTTCCTGAGGCAATGTACCATTAGGTGAAAGTTGTTGATATCATTGACGTCTTCTGATTTGCTTATTGCATTACAGATGATGCCTATTGCATTTTATATTTCAAAATGGCCTCTGATGTTGTTTTAGAAAAGCGGAGGGCTGATCGGAGAGATGCTATACTGGATATGCAGCACTCCCATTTGAAAGGGATTTTGAAGTACAGCTTTTAAGTGCATCTAAACAACATTTATAGTTTGAAATATGATAACATTGACCAAATTTGTAAGCTGACACATTTACATATCAACTCCTTTTCAGGATTCAATGGGGATGTTGATACTCATTTTACATTCAGAGGTTAGCCAATCATAACAGAGGTCATTTACATGTTCAACTCTTAAATATATAGTGGCTAAAACAGCCTGTTTCATTGTAAGGGTCAGAGAGAGGGTGGGAAACTGTCACGGAAATCCAAATCAATGATTCATAAAACCTTCAAATGAATGAATAAATAAAATGATACTTAAGAGTATAACATGGCTGCTTTAATTATAATCTGCTATTTTAATTGGTATATGTATTTCCCAGAAGGTGAGCTCATTAAAGAGTAGCACTTGCTCATGTAAATAAATTAGCATAAATGAGCACATTTACACTTTTCTTTGGCTTATCATCTCACCTCAGCCTCTGAAAGCCACATCTGTTCTGTTTCAGATAAAATGAAGGTGTCTGTCATGTCTTGCCTTTTGCACATCTTTAATCACTTTTTCATTTATCGTTGTCTCGCCTCTGTTTTTCTAGCAAACCCATCACCTCTGCCCCATCTCAGCCGGAGAAACCCAGCACGGCAACCGCTGCCATGGAAACGCCAGTAAAGAAGCCTGTTGGCACAGAAACCAAGCGAAGGTTAGATATAGTCACTCAGTGTGTGATTAGTTTTTCCATCTCTTTACGTCATTCACGGTCAGATGGTCTCTGATCTATGAAGGTCAACTGATAATGTCATCAGCTGGTTTGACATTAAAGATTAAACCCATACGGTTTCTTATGAGATGTCCTGGTATTTGTAAGTAAATAAAAATGTATTTGATAGCACTTTGTATAAAACAACAAATATATATTGTTCCAAAGCAGCATTGAGCAAGTAAGCAAGCCAAAGGTGACCATGACAAGGGAAAATTCAAGATGTTATATAGAGATAGAAACTTTTAAAAAGAGTTTGCATTAACCAGAATATAATTTTAGTGATTGATAGGGTTACTCAAATTAAAATTAAAGAGATACTAGCACTTTCAGCAAAAGTTTTGTGATGTACTTGCATTTCCTTGCGTTGCTTTAGTTCTTTGTAGAAATTTCTGTTTGTTCCATCGATGTTTTGGACCTCTGTTATGATTGTGGATTGGAATGATGAGGCGGGGCTTTAAAGCGAAGCCTCCCGCAAGGGAGACTTGCGACTCCCCATCACGTTGGGGAGTCGTTTTACATTGTGTACCTTGCAGAGGGGTGCCGACGCGAAACCAGATGAGGAAGGGCTAAGAGCCATGAGGGAAGAGAACAATCCAAGTTCGTACTGGGTGGAGAGGTTTTGTTGAGTTGAGTTTGTTCGCACCCCAAAGGTGTCTTGAGCCAATCAGAAGTGTCTTTTGCTGGGTCACATGGTCATTTCTGTTGTCGCCTCAAGATAATTAATTTATGGCCCATTGCGTGTGAAGATTCCCACTCAAAAAGGGAACATTTTATTCATGAATTTCATAGGAAAATACAACTGCAAATAACCCAAATATACTTCTTATCATCATTCTAGAAATTAACTATGGACCTCATAGCTAACAAACATGAAGCTAAAAATAATAATTGCAATGGTAATAATATGCATGATAAACGATTAAAAGAGTGATAACAAAACATCATAAGGTTATAGCAAGGATAAGATTACATGAGGTATCTGACAATCTCAAAGGTAGATATACATATGAGAAATACAAGAACAGCATTAGTTCCATGTATTTAAAAGGGAAAATATTAATAAATATTTAATGAAATATTTCTCCCAGTCTTGAAATTTAAAGGCTTCAGATCTCGCTGTCTTGAGTATAACTTCAAGAAGAAGGGGGGACCTCACCCTCCTTTGTTCCTGGACTGAGAGCTTCCAAATAGGATACCAGATTAAAAGTTATAATGATTACTCCATTAACTTAGAGCATGGTGATGCTTGATTATCTATTATTGTAAATTATATAGTCAGGCTAAGCCTGGTGTATATAATTATGTTTTGCGTTTGGTCCAACAGACAGCTTGGGCATCTTGGGTTGAGATGCATAGTCAAAAATGTGGTGTCTGCGTGGAAAAGTTCAGAAGATTGTAATGAGTCGCCCTATACCACTGTCCTGTGAGGTGCAGAGCCTCCTTGACCAACGGCCCTTTTGTTTTAAATCATGTGATTTTGCTGTTGTGACCAACCATTTGGCACTCATTAATTATCTCAAATCAACAACCTAATAGCAGCTTCAGTCTCCCAAAAGGGTTCCCCGAGTGGAGTGTAATCTTTCTGACAGTTCTGTTGATTAGTGATGTGATGTAGGATGGAACTGGGAGAGGGCGCATCAGACTTTTCGGCACCAAATGTATAGATTCACAGTTTTATGGCCTATAAAGGCCCTAAGGTTATTCCTCCTGAAGTTTCTGCGTATTGCTTTGTTTGACCTTTGGAATGTTTCGCTGCCTGGTGCACTTAAAGTCCTACATTAGTAAAAAACATCAATCTCATCAAATAGCCATGTGACATGTGTTGTTGGAAAGCTCTCAAAGAGTAGAATACAACCAGCCTACTCACAGATACAAATATAGCGAGTAATAGCTAAGTATACAGTTCTGTGCAAAAGTCTGAGGCACATAAGATGTTTCACAAAAGCATTTGTTTTAAGATTGTTATTTATATCTTCAGCTTTAGTGTGTCAATAGGAAATATAAATGTTAACTTCCAAACATTACTTTTGCAAGTAGAAAAGATTAGAATAGAAGAACAGGGAGCCCTGCCAGATGTCATGGCCCCCACAGAGCCCCCCACTGAACATCGAGTCAGTCTGAGATTACATAAAAGATTGAAGAAATTGAGAATATATAGAAGAACTGTGGTGAATTCTCCCAGAATCTTGGAATATCCTATCTGCTGACAACCAAGAAAAATGTCCAGATGTACCTAGGAGAATTGGAGCTGTTTTGAAGGCAAAGGTGGTCACATCGAATATTGATTTAGCTTTTTTTTTTTTAACTTTTACTGGACTTTGTATGACATTAAGTGATAAATCAAAACTTTTTATGTCAAGGTTAAGTTTATTTAAATGGCACCTTAACTAATGAAATAACACATCCCCCTATAATGAAAACCATTAAAGAAATCAAATTTAAAATAATTTAAATACAAATATTGAAAAAATAAAATATCTAATCAACATAATACTTCACCAGACAGAAAATAAAAAACATAATTGTACTATTGGTGAAAACAAGTTACGAATAAGCCTGGGGGAAAAAAGTATGATTTAAGAGATGATTTAAATGTAGGTAGAGTAGGGGATGATCTAATAAAAAGAGGTAAGGTGTTCCAAACCTTTGGAGCCCGAACTGAAAAGGCCCTATCACCTTTGGTTTTTAATCGTGAATTTGGAACAGTCAATAGCAGTTGTGAGGATGATTAGGGACAAAGAAGATCCGAAATATAAGCAGGAGCAAGTCCATGCAGTGCTTTAAATACAAATACTAAAATCAACTCCAATGAAGTGACGCTAACACAGGCATAATAAAATAAAAAACAGGCTGCGACATTCTGTACCAGTTGTAGACGTGAGAGTGAAGACTGGTTATTTCTGGCATACAGAGCATTACAGTAGTCCAACTGTGTTGAGATGAATGCGTGAATGCTGGTCTCCAAATCATTAAAAGTTAGAAAAGTTTTAAGCTTGCGAAGCCCCTTAAGCTGAAAAAAAAAACTGTCTCTGAATACAGAATTTATTTGTTTATCAAATTTTAATTCAGGATAAAATGAAGGGGACCTAGGGAAGGGCTAAAATTTTCTAAACTGCTGTGGGGAGGGGGGCAAACAAAATGACTTGTCTTTTTCTGGTTCAACTGGAGGAAATTATCATCCATCCAGCCTTTAATGTCCTTTAAACATGCTAACAAGGATGAGACTGAATCCATATCCGGTTTTAGAGGAAAATAAAGCTGGGTATCATCAGCGTAGATTTGATAGGAGACCTTATGATACTAAAATATAGAACGAAGAGGGAGCATGTATAAAGAAATTAAAGTTGTACCCAGAATAGAGCCCTGAGGCACCCCACAGGTAATGGGAGCTGCGCCTGATGAAAAGTCACCAATTTCCACCTAAAAATTCCTGTCATTATTTTTGAAGTCATCCTCACTATGCAAAATTTTTCACAAGTGCCTAAAACTTTGCACAGTACTGTATGTCTTTGACAATTATTTTAGTGTTAACATAAATGCCACGTTTTTGCTTCTCGAACAATAAATGGAACATAAATTATCACATACCATTACTTAGAGGAGGAGATTATCTTTCAAATGAGCCCACACAAATTAATCTGATGCATAGATCATTAAATAATCCACACAAAGCACAGTGTTGCATATGGCCACCAGGAGATGGCGCCAAGTACTCGACACAAACTCAATTATGACTCAAACGGCACAGAATGAAACACATTCTGTGAAATCTCATTACTAAAATCATGTCATCTATGCTATGCAAACCTTTAGTCATCGTTTTGTTTGCATTTGTAATAAGTTCTTAAGTACAATGATTACGTTTACTTGTTTGGAGAGGATTTTGGACACAGACATTTTTTTTGGTGATAGGAGAAACAAGTGCACACAGAACATTACAGTGAGAAAGAATATAAAACAAGGTAAGTGTATAAATAGACTTACAAATAATGGGACATATAACAAAATGGCATATACAGTGAGGAAAATAAGTATTTGAACACCCTGCTATTTTGCAAGTTCTCCCACTTAGAAATCATGGAGGGGTCTGAAATTGTCATCGTAGGTGCATGTCCACTGTGAGAGACATAATCTAAAAGTGGGAGAACTTGCAAAATAGCAGGGTGTTCAAATACTTATTTTCCTCACTGTATGCATGTGGTAATGTATGTGCAATCGACCACGTGGTTCGCGAAGCCTTCGATGGCTTCTGATTTAATCTGGTACAGATATAATGGGAGGTTGATCGATGCCCGGGTGCGGTCAAGGGATGCTCCCTATTGGTCAATCACATTATGTATGCTGATGATCTGGTGATTGCTGCTCACTCAGAGGAGTTGGAGGCGCTGCTGATGAACCTGGAACTTGCCACTAAGAGATGGGGCCTTACCATCAGCCCAACCAAAACTAAGCACCTGCCTGGGTATTATGTACCGTCGGACACTCCACCCCCACAGCTCCCAATTGGTGATGGGGCGGTTGTGGAGAGAGTGGAGTGTTTTCATTACCTGGGCAGTATGCTTATGACCAGCTCCAGTTTGACAGCAGAGGTCTCACTCCGAATCAGTCGAGCGGCATTATCTTTTCATCGATTCTGTAACGCTGTGTGGAAGCTACCCGGTTTGTCGCTCCGCACGAAGCTTCAGGTATTCTCGGCCACGGTCATTCCCTCCATTCTCTATGCTTGTGAAACTTGGACCCCCCCCCCTAATGGGACATCTTCGCCGCTTAGAAACATTTAGGCTGGCCTGCCTAAGATCCATCCTGGGTTTAACCAGGCTGGATTGTGTGAGGAGCTCACAAATCTTTGAAAGATGTGGACGAAGTCCCATCGGTGAGCTCCTAAAACTGGGTAAAAACTGTTCTTGTGCCTGGATGTCCTGGCACTCAGTGCTCTGTAGCGCCGGCCAGAGGGCAACAGCTCTGAATGATTCTTCCTGCATGTTTCCTCACTCTGGAGACATACAAGTCTTGGAGGGTGGGCAGGGGGGCACCAATAATCCTCACAGCAGTTCTGACTGTCCATTGTAGTTTCCTTCTGTCTGATTTGGTGGCTGAATCAAACCAGGCAGTTATACATGTACACAGGACAGACTTAATGATGACTGTGTTGAACTGTATCAGCAGCACCTGTGGCAGGTTGAACTTCCTCAGGTGGCGAAGGAAGTTCAACCTCTGCTGAGCCTTCTTCACAATGGAGTCTATGTGGGTGTCCCACTTCATGTCCTGAGAGATGTTAGAGCCCAGGAATCTGAATGACTCCACTGCTGCCACAGTGCTGTTCAGAATGATGGTGGGGTGCGGGGGATTTCTCCTTAAGTCCACTATCATCTCCACTGCTTTGAGTGTGTTTAGCTCAAGGTTGTTGTGACCTCCCTGAGATCTGTTTGCAGACTCCTCACCATCGTGGATGACTGTGGTGTTGTCTGCAAATTTCAGGAGCTTGACAGTGGGGTTCTTTGCCGTACAGTCATGCGTGTACAGGGAGAAGAGCAGTGGAGAGAGAACGCATCCCTGAAGAGCACCAGTGCTAATAACGAGGGTCTCGGATGTGAGTTTCCCCCAGTCTCACTAGCTGGTGCCTATGTATCAGAAAGCTGGTGATCCATCAACAGATTGGGGTGTACACGGATAGCTCAGGGTCAGTTTGGTTGAGAGAAGGTCTCTCAAATAACTTCATGACCACAGATGTGAGCGTGACAGGTCTGTAGTCATTAAGTCCTGTGAGTTTGTTTTTTGGGGGTACCGGAATGATGGTGGATCATTTGAAGAAGCAGGGAACTTTCACCTGCTCGCAGACTTTCAGACAAGCAGGTGAAAAGCGTCTGGGCCTGAAGCTTTCCTTGTTTTTGTTTTTTTGTTGTTTTTTTCAAAAGACCAGTCACATATCCTTCTCACAGATCATAAATGCAGATTGAGTAGCAGGAGGGGAGGAGGGGAGGTTCCAGGAGGTGTTGGTGTGTGTGTGAAGTGAAGTGGGCTTTTCAAACCTGTTGTAAAACACATTCAGTTCATCAACCATTAGATGACTCTCTACATAGTGAGGGGGAGCTGTCTTGTACTTGGTGATGCTTTTCAGGCATTTCCATACAGATGCAGGATTGTTGGCTAAAAACATTTTTTTCAGCTTTTCAGAGTAGCTTCTTTTAGCCACTCTGATTTCCTTTGTAAGTGTGTTCCTGGCCTGGTTGTACAATATTTTATCCCCACTTCTGTAAGTATCCTCTTTGGCATGACGAAGCTGTCTGAGTTTTCTTGTAAACCATGGTTTATCGTTACTGAATGATAAACATGTCCTAGTAGGGATGCACATATTCTCTCAGAAACTGATATATGATGTCACAGTATCTGTGAGCTCGTCCAGGTCTGTGGCTGCAGCTTCAAAAATATTTTAATCAGTGCAGTCAAAGCGGGCTTGTAGTTCCAGCTCTGCCTTATTTGTCCAGCATTGATAATGCTGTAATGTTTGATTGCTTTATCAAAACAAAATTTTTCTCAGATACAGTTGACATGATTGGAAACAAAATAAAAGCAGTTTTTAGAGCTACCTCATTTACACCTAGAGATATATAATGTCAAATCAGAAAAATGAGTGAAAAAAAAAAATCTAATTGGCAAATTTCTTTTTGTGATCTTTCAGCTTTTTCTCAGGCGGAGAGTCTCCGATAACACAATAGTTAATTAAAAATACTTTTAAAGAACTTATGGTAACACTTTATAAGGTTGCATTTGTTACATTTGTTATTTAATGCATTAGGTATCACAAACAAACAATGAACAATTAAAAATATGTTTTTTACAGTATTAATTCATTTTTGTTTATATTAGTTTATAAAAATTCAATAGTTTATTGTTAGTTCATGTTCGTTAATTGTGCATTAACTAATGTTAACGTACAACTTTTAATTAAAACAATGTTTAAATTAACACTAACCAAGATTAATAAATGCTGTTAAAGTGTTGTTTTTATTTTTAGTTGACGTTTGCTAATGTTAACAAATGGGACATTATTGTCATTTTAAATTAATCTTGGTTCATTTTAATTTCTGCATTTAAATTTTTAATATTTACATTTGTACATATTAAAATTAGACTATGAAAAATAGTTTGTTTGTTGAATGCTTAATTCTAATTTGTTGATAGATGTTCTAATCAGTGTTAATCTCATCAGCAAAAGGACTGATGAAAACATTTGTTGACGAAGGGTTTTTTGATTTTGTCAAAGATGAGATGAAAAAAAGCACATCATGATGATAAATAAATGATTATATTGAAGCATACTGTTGACTAAAATGTGAAGAGATTAAAATTATACTGCAAGATATTAAAGGAGCAATATGTAACATTGACATCATATTATGAAGGCAGATTATTTTTTTTGATGAAGGTATTTGTCAAGAAAGTCAGTACAGGTCATGTTGTCACATTTGAATTGGGGCAGGTGGTCACACTTTTTTTTAAATGTGATAAATTTATACAATTTATTAATTACAATATTTTATATTGATATTTTTGTAGTTTCATGAACTGTTTTGTGTCTCTTCTTAAATTTTCACACAAAAAAAAGCCTATATTAGTTTGGTTTTGGTTTTAGTAGTGTTGTTACAACCACTGGGTAATGTCAGGTTCCAATGTTGCAACTTACCCCGTATACTGTGACAACATGTCTTGCTATTTGACCAAGATGTTACAAAAGGTAAACTTGTGTCCAATGAATTGTATTTTCTTTTCCTGGGCAATAATGGTAGAAATGTTCTATGGCTTTTCTGTAGCCAAGACTTTAAGGTATGTGCTTGTGCAGAAATTGACTTTTAAAAATAAACCTACCCTGAGAAATATTCACTAGAGTATGACAACTAGCCCCAGTCTCCCTATTTAAACACATATCCATGCTAAATTGATATAGTAAAAGCAATATGGCGATTCTGATGATGTCATGATGACCGGATGATGAAATGATAATCCCACACTGTTCTCTCGCAGGGTTGGCCGCCCGTGTAAAGTGCGGAAGGTTGAAGAGCCACCACAGGAAGAGGAAGTGGAGAGTGAGGTGTCATCAGTCATTGAAACCAAAGGTAGAACTTCCTACACCACCACCCGTATATTTTATCTTGGATTTGCATATAATTTGGTGGATGTAATTATCGAGCCTTTAAATGATTGCTAGAAAAGATGACACTAATTGTGTTTCTAGCGTTGTTTATGTGCGCATGCAGTCTGCTCCGTGTCTGATCCACTGAAGGAATTTTGCATAACAGGTAACGCTACAAACACGTGATTTGAATGCAATTTTTATGTTGCAAGTGTTAGGTTGTGGAGTATGCAGCAGACTCTTGTGATCTGGTACACTTTAAATATCTTGCTGTATTATTTATTTCTCATCATATTTTCGTCAAGAGTATGTTTTAATAAAGTAATTTATTGTCATGATGCATCTTTTTTGTCTCATATTCGTTAACATTCACGAAATATATATAAAAAAAAAACCTTTTATTAACTCTGCAGGCAAACAGCACTGACTTGTGAATGAGGCATATTCTATAATGAGCCTCTTTTGCATAGAATGAAAGCTTGTTTGCTCTGAACAATGACAGTGACTTAAAGTTAACAGTACCAAAGTTCATAGAAAAATTCTGATTCTGTCACTGTGTAGATTCACCCATGTGTAGATCCAAACCATTATAACTTTTGTGGCACCCAAACTGAATTTTTATAGAATATGGAGCACAACAGTGCCAACCCACTTTTTCAACACAAACTTCATTTGAAGCAAAAAGTGTTTGAATATCAGACAAAAATACAAAGGGGCAAGAATGTGTTCTTGAGTCTTTAATGAGGGAATGATCTACAATCCCATGCCATAAACTAAAGTGTGTAGTCACTCCTTTCGCCAAATGAATCTGTTGATACTATTGAGATTCACATTCATGTACAAGATCATATGATTTCTGATTCTTTCTGTGATGGCCCACATCCACTTCTTTCTGCCTGCCTCTGTTCCTCGCTGGAATTGCGTCTGATTTCCCGAAGAATTCACCTTCCAGCTTCCTTTGAGACCGTGTTCTCTCTCTAAATGGGTAAAAGGACAGTCACTAATGAGGAAGGGGTTTGATTCAAACAGCAAGCCTTTTGTTTCTCAGCTTAAAAAAGCTTTTAACTAAGGCCAGTCACAGGCAGTAAAGCAGAGCAATGGAGAGCTCAGTGTGAAGGTTATGGCAACCTCAGTACATGTGCTAGGATTTGTCTTAAATGCATTTTCAATAATCCCCTTTATTTATTTATTTTATTTATTTATTTCACAGAACACTACAAGTTCATATTTGCAGATTTATCAGATACCATTCTGTAAAAAAGGACCTCCCAGAAGCCATACCGGCTTATAAATAGGGCCCTTCAAGACACAATCAACACTAATAAACAAAAAAATAATAATCTACCCACTCATTACCCATCCACACCAACAACAACACCATTCACCACAAAATACCCCCCAAAGCCAGCACACAACACACATCTCATCCTTCCCTTAAACAAAATCCAATAATAGGGATATTCATACATCAAAAAAAAAAAATTAGATAAACATTGTGGTCTATCATACATAATGTTGTAACAAATTGAGTTTAAAATGCTTTTTAAATATATCAAGAGAAGGTAATTCCTTTATAGAATTATCAATCTCATTCCAGATCCCAGGACCTTTAAATGCTATACTAAAACTAGAACACTTCAGCTTACGCTTTTTCCCTCGTAATAGAGTTCTCCTTCTAGTGTTATGGTCATGAGTAGACGAGGTGACTGGGATCAGATGGCAAAGTTTTGGATGCAATTTATAAACTACTTGATACATAATACAAGCATTTTGAAAACTGTTGCACTCAGCGAGCTTTAAGAGCTTATACCTATAAAAAAGCGGACCAGAGGGAGCATCGTAATTTGCCCATGATATAACACGTAAAACTTTCTTCTGTAGAATCTGCAGTTTTTCAAGATGGCTTGGATATGTATTACACCATATAATATTACAATAATTTAGACATGATTCAAAGAGAGACCGGTACAGTATTAGAAGAGCATTAAAAGGAAGATCATATCTTAATCTATAGAACAGACCAACATATTTTGACAATTCTTTTGTTAAAAACTCTATATGTTGTTTAAAGTTTAAGAACTCATCTAAGTAAATTCCTAAGAATTTGATGTTCTCTACTCTTTCAATTACTTTATTATGTATTTTGATTTGTATTCTTTCAATGTTTGTCCTTCTGAATCAGGAATAAGATTGTTTCATGTACATCAATGTAATCAGTTATCGCTTTTCAAATTAGTGCCAAATTAGTGCGTGCCAGGGCCAGTTGCGTTCCCACTGTCACTTCTGGGGCTTCATCATGCCTCCTCAGGGCATTCTCAGGGCAACGGCCAATAGCCTTTGGCCCGCTTATTATCCTAGAGCCAAAAAATACCAACTGGGTAGTGAGGCGGGGTCAATGTCAAAGGCGGAGTTTTGTCACACTTGACAGGTTTTGTATTAAAAACATTAAAATTACAGTAGGTGACTGTAACACAAACTTATCTCGCTAGCTAGCTAATGTTTATAAGCTATATAAACTCGATATTCTAGATAACTAGATAACATGATACATCAGCTTGAGCTTCCCCTTTGCTTTTGACGCTAGCACCATTATTATCATGTATTAAGGGGGGGTTTAGGGTAATGCTGAGGGGCTATTGGCCCGATGGTTGAAACCCAGATCGATTTTGGTCTCGCTGCTCGAGGTCCTAGGCTATTGACCCCCGACTGGCCAGTTGATAGCCCTGGCTCGCACTGGCCCAAAAGTGGAAAAGTGGCAAGTGGTGAATCTGAGTCAAAGAAGCAGCTTTTATTCAGTCTTCTTCTCATCTTCTCTTCTGGTTTTTGATCCTTGAAGGGGCCAGACGGGAACTGGCCCCCACAGTGAGTCTGGTTTCTCCAAAGGTTTTTTTTCTCCATTAATCAACATCTTATGGAGATTTGTGTTCCTTGCCACAGTCACCTTTGGCTTGCTCACTTGGGTTATACATACAATTATTATTTAATTACTTACTGTATTTTTAAACAAAATTCACAATCATATTTAATCAAACTACACAATGATGATTCATCGACATTCTAGACATTACAGTTCTATATTCTGTTAATGTTTGATCTTCTGTAAAGCTGCTTTGAAACGATGTGTGTTGTGAAAGGCGCTATACAAATAAAAATGACTTGACTTGAAGGGTCTTGACCGGTCTAACCCTGTTTTAAAAAAAGTGAATGAAATTTAATCCTTGGATTTCCGCTGTTAATTGTAGCTCATGTTGGCAAACAGTCTTGTTAGAATGTTGCCAAGTACCCTAAATTAACATTTAGCCATTCATCAGCCAATGAACTATTTCAAATTCCCCTGAAATGTAAACATTATTAATGTAAATGGGTAAATGACATGAAATACTTCTGGAAAGTTGGCATGTCTTTTGGTCCATCTAAAACTATTTTAATTAGCTTAATTCTGTACATTTGTTTTTGTAGCTTTTCTGACGGCATATTATTTGAAAGGGTACAAGGAATATTTATACTTCGTTTGTCACACCGCAGGATAATTTAAAATGAAATAGTGAATGCAAAAAGTGTAAGAAATGGTGACCAGTTACAGGACCTAAAATATACATGTAGAATATTGATTAAAATCCATAGACATGTAATGCATCAGTTAGCCAAATATTAATTATATGAATTAGATAAATCATCTGTGATATTTTCACTCTCTGAAATCATTTTCCTCGTGGCATGGGACAGCACATGCCCTTAGATGTTACATGGTAGCACGTGTTTGGATGACCCAAGTTCGATTCTGGTTTGTGTCATGTCCTTGTAGATTTTTAGCCAAAAAGCCCATGTGACGAACCTCATGAAAACAAATCCAAAATTCAAAAGGAAAAAAAACATTCACAACAAATTTCACCTCTTCAATTTTCATTACTCTAGTTTGTCTGGATGTTTTAATTTTGAGTATATTTGTAATTCTCATTATTCTCAGTATTATTATTACTCTACAACAATGTTTTTTTTAAATAGCACAAATCAAAGGCAGTATAACAAATAGTACCATAAATCCTTTACATTTCAAATAATTAATTAAAAACAATTTAAATAAAAAATTAGAAGACTTTTTTGGCAGTAATTCTTATTAATGAGAATTGGGGGGCATTGTCTTTAAAATTAAGGAATTTCTGTTGAAAATGCATTGATTTCACTAGATTTCTGAAATTTTAGAAAATGTTCTCTATTGCTGTGTAGTTTAGAAAATGATGACATTAAGAAATCTAAAAAGTTTTTAAACTTATAAAATTTGTTGCATAATGTAATTTCTTATTTCTTTCCTGAAATTTGACCAGAGCATGTTCTTGGCAGGGTTCGTGACATTCGTAAGCATAAGCAAAATAAAAAATAAAATATTGATGCAAGCAGCAATACTGTGGCCAAGCACACCAATGGCATGTATGGAAGTGTCATTAGACATCAGTGATTATGACTTTAAGAAAAGGAGCATAGAAAACATAGTCAGAATTGCTCAAATTAAAATACAATTAATTTTGACTAATAGGTGGCTGTGGCAGCGGGGGCGTGGTCAAGCGCCTGTCCGGAGAGGGGGAGCGGTAAGGGCGCTTGCACCTGAGCTAAAATATGTCTAACACCTGTCACCTGGAATCCCCACCCGGGAGATTATTTTGAAGAGTGCCCCAGCAACACTACGTGCTGAAATGTTGCTTAGAGGCACTGCTTCCGGATATCGCGTTGCGTAATCCACTAGGACTAACACAAAGCGATGTCCGCGTGCTGTCCACTCTAATGGCCCGACGAGGTCCATTCCAATTCTCTCGAAGGGGACCTCGATCAACGGAAGAGGGCGCAATGGCGCTTTTGGGGTGGCCGGTGGGTTTACCAGCTGGCATTCGCGGCACGCCTCACACGATCTGCGGACGTCACCGCTAATGCCCGGCCAATAAAAACGGGCTATTAGTCGGAGAAGTGTTTTTCTTTCCCCTAGATGACCCGCCATGGGATTATAATGAGCCGCTTGGAATAACATTTCCCGGCGGCTCCGTGGAATCAAAAGCTGTGTCCTATTTTCTTTAGTTTGAGTGTCCTGCGTCACTCTATACAGTCGGTCATTTATAATTGAAAAATAGGGGTATGCGAGTGCGATGTCTGGCTGAAGACGCTGACCATCGATCACTTTTACCTGACCAAAGGCATGTTTGAGGGTTTCGTCCCACGACTGCTCCAAAGGGAAATCCTCGTCAGGGAATTCCCTGCGAAGAGGAGGGGCGGAAGCCTCGCCCCTCTCCTCGTCATCCCGATTTGGAGCAGCCGAGGACGGCCCCGGCTCTGCCTCCCCTGTCAAAGCATCGCACATCGCACATCTCCCCACTTTAGTGCAGGACCCATCCGTACAAACACCCCCTAGCACATCTTTAAACGCTGGCCAATCGGTCCCCAAAATCAGAGGATGGGTGAGGCGGGGACTAACCGCTGCCTCCACTCTATGCTTTTTTCCCCGGAATTTCACTAACAAGGTCATCATCGGGTACTTGTGAATATCCCCATGCACACACCTCACCCTCACCCGTCTAGCTGTGCCCAAAGCCCCGGGTTGAACCAAGCGTTGATGGATGGTGGTCTGATTGCAACCGGTATCCAGCAATGCTTGGTCTGTACCCCCCTGGATTCTTACCGGAATCCGGTACGCTCCAGCCCGATCGGGGGCAGCATGCGGGGGATCGGAGACCTGAACCAGTCCCCACTTCCATCATCGGACACTGATCGCGGAAGTGGCCCGGGTCCCCGCACCTCCAACAGGCTGGCCCAGGCGCCACACCCGTACCTGCGTCGGCGGACGCCCCCACCTGAAGGGGAGAGTGGCTGAATGTGGCGGGGGGGGTGTGCGATGCCACCGTGGGTCTCTGCCAGGCTCCTCGCCTGCGGGGGGCAGGAACGGACCCTGGAAGGAAGTCAGAGCGAGAGGGGGGAGGGGGATGGGGAAGAGCGGAAAAAAACACAGGGGGAGGGGAGGGAGAGAGAGAGAGAGAGAGAGAGGGCTTATCCGCCCTCGGGATCGCCGCCATGTGGTCCTCCGCAAGCTGCATGGCTGCCTCCAGCGACGTCGGGCGGTGGCACTGGACCCATTCCGCCGTTCTCTTGGGTAATCGCTGGGTGAATTGCTCCAGCACCACCTGATCGATGAGACCCTCGACGCCGCGGTCCCCCACTAGCAGCCACTTCCGGCAGGCATCACGGAGCCGCTGAGCAAACGCGAACGGGCGGTCGGCTTTGTCCAGCTTCATGGCCCGGAAGAGCTGACGATTCTCCTCGGGGCTCCGACCAACCCGTTGCATAATGGCTCTCCTCAGATCGGGGTAGGCCAGGAGGTTCGTTGCCGGCAGTTGTTGAGCCGCGAGTTGGGCTTCCCCGGACAATAGAGGTATGAGGCGGGCTGCCCATTGATCGCGCGGCCAGGCCCAGATCTCCGCGGTTCGCTCAAACAAGTCCAGAAAGGCCTCTGGGTCGTCCGTCGCCCCCATCTTCTGTAACATGTGAGGGGCCAATGGAGAATGATTGTCCGGGGTCGCGGCTGTGGCGGGAGCGACCTCCCGGCTGAGGAGGCTCCGGATGGCAAGTCGGTCCTCTGCTTGAGCCAGCATGATCTCAAAGAACCGTCGATCCTGGTCCTCTCGGAGCTCAAGCAGGGAGTGCTGGTGGCTTTGGTGTAGTGTAACAAGGGACTAGACTGGACAGGGGAAGAAGGACACGGTGACAGGCTGGAGAACTCAAAGGTAAGGTTTCTTTAATTTGTCGGGGAACGGGATAACATAAAGGTGAACACAAATGATCTTTTTAAAGGGTTTCTCTTTCTTGAGCAAGGCTGCCAACACTGGACTGGCATCGTGCGCCCCGACTGGCGGTGTTGTGGCTCTTTTATGCCGCTCTCCCCGTGCTCACTGAAATTAGAGACCGGTGTTAGACATATTTTAGCTCAGGTGTAAGCGCCCTTACCGCTCCCCCTCTCCGGACGGGCGCTTGACCACGCCCCCGCTGCCACTATGGCTTAGTCACCAAATTTACATGTTGAAGTCAGGATGTGGGCATTATGACACACACAAAGTTTCATTAAAATACGGCAAAGCGTTGCAGAGATTACAGCCTCAGGTGCTTAATGGTGACGCCATCAAATTGTGCCCTATTCGAGAACTGTTTTGTCTATCGAAAAGCGTTCCATAACGTTTTGTCGTGCGTGTTCCAAGATGATGATACACTACAAATTTCATGCATATCAGACTTACTGCCTAGGAGGACTTTGAAAACTAGGTTTTCAATGAAATTCAAAATGGTGGACAAAGTATGGCCAACCATGGCAAATTTGGTATCACTGTACTCGGCATGACCCAAGGAATCTATAGAGAGCAGTTGGCCAAAATAATCAAAAGTTGTATGCAATTTTAAACTTTTGACCACAAGGTGGTGCTGTCCCAAAATGTTATAGGTACCCTCATGACATAGTGCTGATGATATGGTACACCAGTGTGTTTGTAAAATACAGAATTTTAAGACAAAATTAAAAATGGCCAATGCCCAAAAGGGCTGACATTGGAAAAATGTATATAATTTGACTAGATATGCCCCAAGGAATCTAAAGATTTTAGGCCAAACTATTCAGAAGTTATAAGCAAAAATAGCAATTTTTCAAAATCTCCCGACCACAAGGTGATGCTGTTCTGAAACATTGCAGATACTCAAGTTATGATGGCTATGATATATACCTATTTTCGTGTCAATATGCCAAAGCGTTGCGAAGATACAGCCTAACGTCCATTTTGCCAAGCTTGCCATCAAATTCGTTTGGTGCGGTATACAAGAACGATTTGGTCTATCATCATGAATTCCATAACTTTTTGTCATGATTGTCTCTAGATGATATGTGTAAAATTGTGCAAATCGGACCTATGGCCTAGGAGGAGTTAGAAAAAGTTAACATTTTTGATTCTAGGCCTTATGGCCCAAAATTGATGTGCATAAACATAATTGCACATTTGAACTGTTGGTGGTGCTAAAGGGTATGAGTTAGAGTCCCCAAATCTGTGTCAGTTACAGTTCAGCGTGGCCTTTATCAGTGTGCCAAATTTCAGCATTTTCCTACTTACGGTTCTATGGGCTGCCAGAGACTTTAATGGAAGAAGAAGAAGAAGAATGCTAACAGATACAATAGGGGCATCGCACCTTCAGTGCTTGGTCCCTAATGATGCTTTCAGTACAGATGCAAGTTGGTTTCAAATAATCTAGAGAAAACCATCTAGAAATAAATGCCTTTTGTTCTGGGAAACAAATCTGAAACATCAAAATACTGATGTATTTATATGAAAGTAAAATAGTGCCTAAATGATTTGCATGCGCAGAATAAGATTTGTGAAAGCGTAAATTAAATTGCAAGTGTAAAAATAAATTGCATGTGCACAGAATGTTTTGTAAAATTGTAAATCAAGTTGCAAGTGTAAGAAACAAATATTAGCAATACATTAATGCTTTGCATAAGTGTAATTCATGTTTTGTGAATCTGTAATTGCGTATTAACACAAAGTAAATTGGTATAGCATGTGTCGTAATTCGATAAGAATGCTGTTCTACAAACATTGGTAAATTGATTTTCAAAGGACAGATTGGTATCAAATATAACACGTAAGTTCGCTGTTGTTGATTAGTACCTCTGTTTTGTCGGAATTGAGTAGAAGGACATTTCTGGCCATCCAATCTTTTATTTCATTTATACACTCATCAGGTTTTGAAGAAATATAAAGTTAGGTATTGTCGGCATAACAGTGGAAACTTATTCCACGATTCCTGATAATATTTCCCAGTGGAAACATATACAAGGAGAAAAGCAGAGGCCCTAAAACTGATCCCTGTGGCACTCCATACTTTTGTTTGGTTTGACAATTATTCATTTACATAGACAAAGTGGTAGCGGCCTGCTAAATTGGACCTAAACCATGCTAATGCAACTCCACAGATCCCAACATAATCTAATGCAGCACTAAAATCTAAAAGCACTAGAAGAGAATTGCAGATGATAAGAGCAAGTCCTTTTTTAACTCTGATAAGTGCGGTCTCTGTACTATGATGAGGCCTAAATCCTGACTGAAACTGTTCATATATACTATTTATCTATAGAAATGAACATATTTGGGAGAATACTACCTTTTCTAGTATTTTCGACATAAATGGAAGATTTGAAATTGGTCTATAATTATCCAGTTCTCCAGGATCAAGTTGTGGCTTCTTAATAACCGTTTTGATAACTGCCAGTATACTGTAGTGATCATGAGACTATTCTACTGTAGAACACTAAAGCAGTGTACGAAATGCTAGACTGGTATTAGCCTTTGCTCTGGTAGTTAATAATGCATTCATTTCTGCAGGAAAAAAGCTGAGAACACAGCACAGTCCTCTCTCTGTGGGTATTATGCAAGTTCATCACTTACCTTTACATGAAAAGTTATTTAAAAGGGGGCAGAGAATGTTGTTTTATTCTGTTCCCTGAATAACTTAATTATGTGAAGCAAACACAATGCCAAGCATAGCCTGGCAGCTACACAATCTAGCCCTCTTCATTTTTCTTCATTTTGAGTCTGAGTGCATGTTATTTTTTATTTGAATGCATAAGAGGATGATTTAGAAATATTTGAGCTGGGCTAAAAAGACTGCAGTTACAAACACAAACGCATTGTAGGGTTATTCAGAGAGGTTTCTGGTAAATCCTCCACGAAAACAGCACTTAGATGCTGTAAATATGTTGATTTATTTCACAGGATGTTTTTTTATGAATTCCCTCTGTTATTCCAAGAGGAAGTGCTTTTAAGACAGCTAATGACATGGATAGTGGCTATTATCAGAGATTAATGCAGCAGTTATATAACAAACATCACATGGTGCCCACAGGCTGTGTCGTCCACTAATTGACGTCAGAATCATGAACTTAATGGTCTCATAACTTATTTGGAGTGCTAATTAATGACAGTCCCTAACCTCAGCTTTATGGAAACTGAATGATACTCACACCAAAGTATGTGTTTTCCAAGAGAAATAATTTTTATTTGTTCATTTTTATAAATATATTTGCCATTGATCTATTCTAATCAAACAGATCATTATAAAACAGATTCGACTCTAAATTCTAATTGGTGTTTGAAGTTGCAGGTAAAGCACACCTGTAACTGCATTCTGATTTACAGAGTCTCTACCCAGTGGTAACTTATCCCTACTGTTACAATCCTCACCGTCTTTGGTTTGTTTACCTTTTTATTTAAGTTTTTGGCACTTTTTATGTTCCACATTGTTCCTTGTTTTGGCACCTTTTATGTTCCGTATTGCCTTTTGTTTATGCACTCTTATTTTGAAGTCTTGTCATGTCCTGTTTTCCCTCCTTGTCCACACGTCTGGTTTTCATTGGTTTATTGTTTGATTATCTTGCTATCAGTTCTAATTTATCATTGGTTTTAGTTTATTGTCTTGTTATCTTGTTTTGAGTTTTGGTTTTCTATTGGTCTTTGTTTCCCCTTGTTTTGTATTTAAGCCCTGATGTTCACCTTGTCCTTTGTTGGTCGTTGTTCTATGTTTGATGAAGTTGTTTTGTTCATGCTGTCCCAGAATCCTGCCTTGGCCCGTGTTCCTGCTTACGCCCTCCTTGCAAGACCCCCGTGTTATTTTCTTGTATTCATTTCTTTATTTTCCCCTCGTGGACGTTTTATTTGTTCCTGCTTTTGTTTTGCCTTCACCTTTGAAAATTCCAATAAAAGCTGCGTTTGGATCCTTACTCCCTCGTCTGCCCTCTTCATAACAGAACGACCAACCCAAACATGGACCCAGCAGCCATGACACCCATGCAGGCTAATCTCCGGCTTCTCAGCCTTATACAGAGGGATCGTCCAATAGAGCCCCACGTCAGTGAGTTTCTGGAACTGACCTATTTTTCTGACTTCCCAGAAACCTTTTTGGTCGAAATTTTCAGGGCCAATCTAAACCCCTCGCTTTGGAAGCAGTTGCCACCAGCGACCCCCTGCTGGACGCTCCACGACTTCGTGGAGGAGACCCTATGGACCTGCGGTTCTCCTTTCACTGTGGGTATTGCAGAGGAGGATGCTATCTCTCCCCCCACAGTGGTCACCTCACAGCCTTCCATGACTCGTTCCTCCACGCCTGCCACGGCCAATACACCCCCAGTCTCGTCTGTCCCAGGGCCAGTGTTGACAACCCCGTCCGCCAGAAGAAGGAGGAGAAGAGGAAAGGCTTCTGCTTCCCGGTCTCCGCCTGCCACGGCCAACGAGCCAACGCCCACGCCTGCCACGGCCAACGAGCCAACGCCCACGCCTGCCACGGCTAACGAGCTGGAAGCCTCGTCCGTCCCAGAGCCGGCGTTGCCAGCCTCGTCCGTCCCAGAGCCGGCGTTGCCAGCCTCGTCCGTCCCAGAGCCGACGTTGCCAGCCTCGTCTGCCAGGAAGAGGAGGAGAAGAGGAGGGGCTTCCGCTCACCAATCTCCGCCCTTCACAGCCCCGTCCTCTGAGCCAGCGCCTGTAACCTCGACCGTCCAAGAGCCAGAGCCAGCGCCTGTAGCCTTGACCGTCCAAGAGCCAGAGCCAGCGCCTGTAGCCTCGACCGTCCAAGAGCAAGAGCCAGCGCCTGTAGCCTCGACCGTCCAAGAGCAAGAGCCAGAGCCAGCGCCTGTAGCCTCGACTGTCCAAGAGCCAGAGCCAGAGCCAGCGCCTGTAGCCTCGACCGTCCAAGAGCAAGAGCCAGAGCCAGCGCCTGTAGCCTTGACCGTCCAAGAGCCAGAGCCAGCGCCTGTAGCCTCGACCGTCCAAGAGCAAGAGCCAGAGCCAGCGCCTGTAGCCTCGACCGTCCAAGAGCCAGAGCCAGCGCCTGTAGCCTCGACTGTCCAAGAGCCAGAGCCAGAGCCAGCGCCTGTAGCCTCGACCGTCCAAGAGCAAGAGCCAGAGCCAGCGCCTGTAGCCTCGACCGTCCAAGAGCCAGAGCCAGCGCCTGTAGCCTTGACCGTCCAAGAGCCAGTGCTAGCGCCTGTAGCCTCGACCGTCCAAGAGCCAGAGCCTGTAGCCTCGACCGTCCAAGAGCCAGAGCCAGCGCCTGTAGCCTCGACCGTCCAAGAGCCAGAGCCAGCGCCTGTAGCCTCGACCGTCCAAGAGCCAGAGCCAGCGCCTGTAGCCTCGACCGTCCAAGAGCCAGAGCCAGCGCCTGTAGCCTCGACCGTCCAAGAGCCAGAGCCAGCGCCTGTAGCCTCGACCGTCCAAGAACCAGCCCTCCTTGAGCTTCCCACAGCTCCGCCTCCCGAGCTTCCCACAGCTCCGCCTCCCGAGCTTCCCACAGCTCCGCCTCCCGAGCTTCCCACAGCTCCGCCTCCCGAGCTTCCCACAGCTCCGCCTCCAGAGCTTCCCACAGCTCCGCCTCCAGAGCTTCCCACAGCTCCGCCTCCAGAGCTTCCCACAGCTCCGCCTCCAGAGCTTTCCACAGCGCTCCGCCTCCAGAGCCACCCAGCGCTCCGCCTCTGAAGAATGCCTCGGCTCTGCCTGCACCTGCTCAGCCTCCAAACCCTTCCTCAGTTCTGCCTTCCACGGCTTTGCCTGCTCCGCCTCCCACGACTCTGCCTGCGCCTGCTCCGCCCCCTGACCCTTTCACGGCTCCGCCTCCTACGGCTCTGCCCCAGAGGGGCTTCAGGGTCCCACCTTCCACGGTTCTGCCTGTGCCAGCTCGGCCCCCAGGACCTTCCAAGCCCCCTTGGTCACCCCCTACCATGGCACCGTCTCTGGGGGCCTCCTCGACTCCTCTCGGGCCTTCTGACCCTATCCTGTGGCCTCCTCCTTGGCCTTCTGACCCTCTCTCGCGGCCTCCTCCCTGGCCTTCCGACCCTCTCTCGTGGCCTCCTCTCAGGCCTTCCGACCCTGTCCAGTGGCCCTCTCCTTGGCCTCCTGACCCTGTCCCTGTCACGTGGCCCTCTCCTTGGCCTCCTGACCCTGTCCCCGGTCCTGAGGCCATCTCCTAAGCCTCCTGACCCTTCCCTAGCCCTGAGGCCATCTCCTAAGCCTCCTGACCCTTCCCTAGCCCTGAGGCCATCTCCTAAGCCTCCTGACCCTTCCCTAGCCCTGAGGCCATCTCCTAAGCCTCCTGACCCTGCCCTAGCCCTGTGGCCACCCCCTAGACCTCCTGACCCTGGCCTAGCCCTGTGGCCATCTCCTAGACCCCTTGACCTGATCCCTGCCCTACAGCCACCTCCCCGGCCTCCAGACCCAGTCCCTGCAATAGGGCTGCCTCCCTGGCCACCTGACCCAATCCCTGCCCTACGACCACCTCCCCGGCCTCCTGACCCAGTCCCTGCCCTATGGATTGCCCCCTGACCCAGTTTCGACCCCGCAACTTCCCAGTCTTCCCGACCCGGTCCCCTCTGTCCAAGTCTTGTCCCTCTGTGCCCCTCGTGTTCCCTAGATCTACCTGTTCGTCCTCGTTTTGCCCCTCCTTTGGTTAGGAGCGTCTGGGATCCGCTCCTTAAAGGGGGGGCTCTGTTACAATCCTCACCGTCTTTGGTTTGTTTACCTTTTTATTTAAGTTTTTGGCACTTTTTATGTTCCACATTGTTCCTTGTTTTGGCACCTTTTATGTTCCGTATTGCCTTTTGTTTATGCACTCTTATTTTGAAGTCTTGTCATGTCCTGTTTTCCCTCCTTGTCCACACGTCTGGTTTTCATTGGTTTATTGTTTGATTATCTTGCTATCAGTTCTAATTTATCATTGGTTTTAGTTTATTGTCTTGTTATCTTGTTTTGAGTTTTGGTTTTTCTATTGGTCTTTGTTTCCCCTTGTTTTGTATTTAAGCCCTGATGTTCACCTTGTCCTTTGTTGGTCGTTGTTCTATGTTTGATGAAGTTGTTTTGTTCATGCTGTCCCAGAATCCTGTCTTGGCCCGTGTTCCTGCTTACGCCCTCCTTGCAAGACCCCCGTGTTATTTTCTTGTATTCATTTCTTTATTTTCCCCTCGTGGACGTTTTATTTGTTCCTGCTTTTGTTTTGCCTTCACCTTTGAAAATTCCAATAAAAGCTGCGTTTGGATCCTTACTCCCTCGTCTGCCCTCTTCATAACACCTACACACTGAGAAGGGGCATATCAATAGTTCACAAAATGTTTACATTTGGAATGGAATTTGGAATTTTGATCTCCGGCTAGTGAGATGCTGTATTGGCAAAGTGAAAGAATGCTATTTTGGTCTCTGTACTTTTAGGGTTAGGACTATATTAATAGAATTACCACTCGCATGTTTCTGAAAATTTGACTTTTTTTTTTTTTTTTTTTTTTATCAATACTTTTGTATATTGCCATCATTTTTAATTCAGTGACATCATTCACAATGCTTCATGTGATTGTAGTTTGTGCTCTCATGAAAGACGTTAGTACATAGTCTTTTGTCGCTTTTTCTATATGTCTGATTTTCAAATACTTCAAATACTTTTTTTTCAAATACGGAGCTGGTTGGCTTGGTTCATGTTTACATCTCTTTTATGAAGGATTTTCTAAAAAGTCTATGGAAGAAATGAATGTGGAAAATAATTCCGGAGCCCAGATGGCTGAAAAAGTGGGTGGGCACTGTTGTGCTTTATTGTGCACAGCTGTACTTGCTTCGTCCTCTGGGAGGCATTTTAGAAATTTGGAAAGCATAGACCGATTTTAGTGGACAAAACATTCAACCTCCTGGTGCCAATTTTTTGAGAGATCAGTCTGACTCGAGCTTCGTATGAATCTCATACCCCAGTGTTGGTCGTATAGCAGTGTTGGGGAGTGAGTAACTAGTAGCAATGCTACTAATTTAACTACATTTTTCAGTAGCTTGAAGTCATGTAACAAGTGAGACATTTTCAAACGAGTAGCGCTGTAGCGTCACATTTGTCACATTGTATTGTGAATATAGCAATCATATATAGAGTCGAGGGAGTAATTAATCACACTCATCTAATCCGTCTTCTCGCTCTCTCATGTAGCGCTGGGATAACTGAATATGTTATAACTGATAGAAAACTGATAGTGAATCAGTTGTTTCAGACATTTCATGTACTGTATATTTATTATCTGATTAAAATAAAGGATTCCTTATAGAGTACAGTATGTAGATTTGGGAAACTCTAATTAATTTTAGTGTGTCAGTTCTTTCGGACTGTTAACTAGTTAATTATATTAACTAGTTCACATTAATGATTCACTGATTCACTTAAGCCTCACATAGCCTTAAAGGGACTTTGCCTTCTTGAAATATATATTTGGTATATATATATATATATATATATATATATATATATATATATATATATATATATATATATATATATATATATATATATATATATATATATATACACCAAAATATATATATACACCAAAATATATATATACACCAAATCATAAATATAACATAATAAATAAAACATAATATATATATATATATATATATATATATATATATATATATATATATATATATATATATTATGTTTTCCACTTCTATTAGTTTATATTCAATGTAAATTTACATCCTATTGTTATATTTAAAATGCCCTTTACAAAGTTACTTTTTGTAAATAACTTGTTGTGTATCTAACTACAGTATTTATTTTAAAAAGTAGCTTGACTGTAATTTAACTACTTTTCAGTTTTACTACTGTTTCAATTGCTTCCACAACACTACCGAATATCCAGTATTGTTCAGTTGGAATGTGCCCCATATTGTCTATATGCGCCGAGGTGCTACATACTTTGGCAACGGTAAACAGCCTACAGTTAGGCTAGTTACTATATTACTTGGAGAAAGAATTGTACAGTATATTGAGATTAATATTATTCAGAAATTGAGCTATTTATTGAACATTGGTTATCATATTAGTGTGTCCGCCAAGCCACTAGAGCCTCTGCATTACTGTAATTTTACCATGGTTACAGCTTTGTTTGTGCCGCACCTTTGAACACCCCTTACCAATGGTAAAATCACTGTAACGCACGTCCTCGAATGGCTTATTGCTGTAATAAACCATGGCTGATTTAATAAACCTGTCTTTTTCAATATCAGATCACAGTGCAGACTGACTTTGTCTCTGGATCCAAATATCCAGTTTTCCTTTTTTGGCATTATATTAAAACAAACAGACATTCTGAAAACATTCTGTTCCTTCTTGCTCCCACTTCAAAAATGGGGCCTGTCAGGGTGAATTAGCCATGAGAGGCATACAGCAGGGTGAGAGTGTTATCTCTGCGACTGGCCGCCAGCACAGAGCACAATGCTTCATTAACGCTGTGCACACGACTCTAAAGTAGACTGTGCACCGATGTTACAACATCTGTTGAGGAGGTGGCACTCTGTGGGTAAATCCAAATGGCCTTTTTGCGGCCATTTGTGGGAAGGGGATGCTGTTCACAGAGTTGTTCCAAACTAAAGTGAGCAGCTGAATCCATTCACTAAGCGCCCTTGTACAAGGCTGTCATTAAAGGGTTAGTCCTCCCAAAACTTAAAGTTCTGTCATCATGTACTCACCGTCATGTTATTCCAAACTCATTATACCTTTCTTCTGTGTAACAAAAGGAGATCCAGTGAAAGTGAATGAGGCTGTCAGTGTCTAACATTCTGTTTCACAGGTATAAAATTGGTTGCCGGCCATAACATTGGCAAAAGCATTTTTCTAAATAGTATCACTAAATATTCCAAATATGTTGGCTGTGGGTGTGCAGCACCCATTGAAGCACCACTATAGTGCAATGCCCTGCATACTTCAGAGTACTCACATCAAGTGCTTTGTCCTTCAGGGTGAGTACACCATACTGATACTCACTTTCTGATGGATTTCTCTCTCTCTTACACACAGAGTTGACTCTGCAGCAGGCTTTGCATCAGTCCGTGTTCATGCCGTGTTCAAACACATCTCCCAGCATGCCTCACTGCTGGGATCAGCATAGCAAGCTCCTACCAACAGTGGCGGGCATCACAGCCAGTAAAGTGGCAGCGTGGAGCGTGGATGAGGTACATAGTCCTTCCATGTCAATTTCCATATTCCACTTGGTATCCATCCAATTAAAACAAATATACAGTTTGAGTTTTTAACCTTGGTATAACATCCCTCTCAGCCAAGACAGACCAGCGTTTACACCTGGTAGTAACATGAGTCTCAAATGTGTCTCATGTCACCACTTGTGACTAGATTTTGATGGGAAAGTCTTTGATTTCATTATTGCATACATCACTCATCATCATCTCAATATGTTACTGCATGATGAGAAAGCACAAACAAAGTATAAAAAAGCAAACAAATTTGCCCAATTATATATTACATTTAATCTAAGCACAAATGTGACATTTTGAGCTGAATTACCAGTTATTTTATTGGAGTACCTGTTGTAGTGGCAAATCCCAAGCAACAAAATGATTTCGCCACTCACTTTATACAGGGGTAAAGTTTCCAACTCACAAACAAATAGTCAAAAAGGTCCTTTACTGGTTTTCGTTATTTGTTTCCTTTTTTCCTTTTAATGGAATTGTGAGCCAAACATTATGACCACTCACAGTTGAAGCGAATAACGTTGATCATCTCCTAACAATGTCAAGGTCTGGGTAGATTAGATGGTAAGCGAACAATCAGTTTTCGTAGTCAACGTGTTGAATGTAGGAGAAATGGTGAGAAGTAAAGACCAGATCGACTTTGACAAGGACCAAATTGTTATGGCCAGACGACTGGGTCAGAGCATCTCTGAAACAGCAAGGCTTGTGGTGTGCTCCCGGTCAGCAGTGGCGAGTACATTCCGACAGTGGTCTGAGGAGAGTATAGTATATGCTGTATATGGGGCTGCGTAGGTACA
The DNA here is from genome assembly GCA_032164185.1 of Moxostoma hubbsi. NCBI lineage: Eukaryota > Metazoa > Chordata > Actinopteri > Cypriniformes > Catostomidae > Moxostoma > Moxostoma hubbsi. The sequence goes on along the minus strand of JAVLUX010000031.1, from coordinate 1,919,905 downwards.
GATCGGTCAGAGTGCCCTTGCCATGATGAACCCTGTCCACCGTCGAAAGCACCTACAATATGCATGTCAGAGTGTCAGAACTGGACCTTGGAGCAGTGGAAGAAAGTCACCTGGTCCAATGAGTCCCGTTTTCTTTTACATCACGTGGATGACCATGTACATGCGTGCCGTTTAACCGTGGAAGTGATAGCACCAGTATGGACTCGGAAGATGACAAGCTGGTGGAGGGAGTGTGATGCTCTGATTAATGTTCTGTTGGGAAATCCTTAGTCCGGCCATTCATATGGATGTCAGTTTGACACGTGCCACCTACCTAAACATCGTTGCAGACCAGGTATACCTCTTCATGGCAATGGTATTCCCTGATGGCAGTGACCTTTTCACAGGATAATGCGCCCCGGCCACACTGCACACATTGTTCGGGAATGGTTTGAGGAACATTATGAAGAGTTCAAGGTGTTTCCCTGGCCTCCAAATTCCCCAGATCTCAATCCGAATGAGCATCTGTGGCATGTGGTGGACCAACAAGTCCGATCCAGGCGGTTCCACCTCGAAACTTACAGGACTTGAAGGATCTGCTGCTAAAGTCTTGGTGCCTGATACCACAGGACACCTTGAGGGGTCTTGTAGAGTCCATGCCTCACCGGGTCGGTGCTGTTTTAGTGGCGCACGGAGGACCAACTTTATATTAGGCAGGTGGTCATAATGTTTTGGCTCATCAGTGTATGTTGATATCATGCCAACCACAGAAATTCCATTACATTTTTGGGCAGTGTATAAATATTGGCTTTAAAAAAAGAGGGTTGTTTTCATTTAAACAATCACTAGCAAAGTATAAAACACTTGTATCAACACAATGCTTGATTGACAGGTGAGTAGGCTGTCCTTCACACTTGTTTGGGATACATCAGGATGGATTAACATCAACACTACAAATGCAATATTGTCACATGCATTTCTGACTACCTCCAAAACGAGTCATTGAGATCAGCTTATTTGAGTTCACTTCTGAGTTAACTTCCATTGTTGTAAGCTGTAGTGTTGCTGTACACTCCTCTAATACTCTTTTTGTTATTCTATAGGTGATTGAGTTCATCCAAGGACTTCCAGGCTGCATGGAGCAAGTGCGCACCTTTAGAGAGGAGGTAAATTATTCCCTTTACTCATATCTGAATCCTCTTGGGAAACTCTCCATCCTGGTTGAAGTATTTAATGAACAGAATCTGATGGTTTGTATGGAAGAGTCAAGAGAGCATAAGGCTTGATGGTATATGTGAGAAGTTCTTTAGTGGTCTGAAGGCATTTATAGACATGTCAAGTCAGCCCACGTCACCACAGCATGGGAAAATGAGAGCTGTTTACAGGCCAGAAGGCTGGTGCTTTAAATAATTCTATTGTAATTCTCTTCCTGTTTCACAGAGCTGCTGTCCCCCATTTCTTTCATCCTCCTCCTATTTTTCTATTTTCTTTCCTCGTCTTCAGTTCTCTTCCATGTCCTGTCTCCTAATGTAGCATGTGGGCAGTTGACCTGTAATTTTACTGTTCACCGAGAAAAGGACCATCCATTCTTTTCTCTTGCCAAAAAAAACACAAACAGAGATTTTGTCCAAACACATCAAATTATCTCTTTAAATTGTGTTGTTTTGCCAAGCAAAATGTGGAAATTGTCCAGTGGTTTTATTGTTCTCATCATGAACTGTGACGTATAATCAAAATGAACAATGTGGACAGAGTACTATTTAAATATACTGACTATGTGCTAAGGGTCCATTTTCAAAAATGAATGCTGGTCATGAATTTAGAATTTTGTAATGCCTTCACAGAGGGCCCTTCCACAAAGTCGTTAGTAAAGAGTACATACAATGGTCATTTGAAGCAAGGGATTTTAATATTTAGGATCATGTGACGCTGGAAGACAAATAATTCCCTGAGGTCATTTATTGATCTTCTCAGGGGCTGTGTCCATTATCAAGTACTATTAGTTTATGTACTGCATTTGATAAAGAACCTACTTCCAGGCCGAAGAAAAAAAAGAATGTCCTTTAAGTATGCTGGTGAGTAGTATGAATATATTACTGGACATAGTCATCTCCGGTTTTGGTGAATAAGCTCAGTTCAAATACAAGGAAAATCTTTCTTGGTATACAGAGCACTTATACTGTATTTTAAGGGTGTGTTCACACTTGGCAGGTTTGGTTCGATTAAATGAACTCTGGTGCGACTGCTCTGTTAGTGCAGTTCATTTGAACAAGTGTGAACACTGTCACACGATCCTTGGTGCGCACCAAACAAGCGAACCGAGACCACCTGAATAGTGGGTCTCAGTCCGCTTCCAAACGAACTCTGGTGCAGTTCTTTTGATATATGAACGCAACATGGACAATCGTGTGACAGTCTTCTCATCATAGGAGCTACTTTGCCCATTACAGTTCGATACAGGCGTCGGACCACCGTCAGATTTCCTTGCAGCATATCTTCATTGTGTTTGTGTGCTGTTAAAAATACCACCATATATACATATATAAATATCACGAGCACATTTCGCCCAGCAGCCAGCATTGTTTTGGATGATCTGCAAGTTGCGTCAAAAAATATACGTCATAAAAGTTATTCCCTGAAGTAAGAACAATAAAATTATGAATTTCTCTTTGGGATTTTATGCTAGTTTGATCATACTTTAACCATTAATTTGCATATACTAATAAGCAAATATTTTGAATAAAATAAACATTATGAACCTACACTTCTGTAAGTTGAAACATGAAGAAAATATGAGAATGTGACACAAATTGGAGGCAAATTGCTGGCATCTGGTGAACAAAATATTAAGGCTGCCCCCTAATAGTCAACCAAATGTTAGTCAAGGAGAGTTTTGGTCAACCAAGTTTTGATTGGTCGCAGAAAAAAAAAACAGGAAATGGACGAACACCATTATTAGCGCTGGTTGGACGCTTGGTGCTAATATGGGATCATTTTCATTAAGCAGGGTTAGGATTAAGCTTACACATTAAAGCAAAGAACCTTAATTTCAAGCTTTGAACATTTTTGTTTATTTATTTTAACTAACAATTATGAAACTGGAAAAAAATTGTGCAATTCAAATGTGTGTTGTTGAACTTTTTGAAAGATGGCTTTACAGCAGTTGTGAAGGGCAACAACATTTCTTTGTAAACTAACCTACTTCATCTGTGCATTCTCTACCATTAGGGCATTTTAAAGTACGTCATGTGTGTGAATAAATTTGTTTTGTTCCCTCCTTCACAATATATATATCTCGCAATATCCAATTACATCAGCAGACCTGCCAACCTGTACGCATTTTGCGTAGCGGGTACGCATTTTGACCTCAAAGTACGCTGGTACGATTTGTCACTCTAAACTATGCAAAAACCTGGTGACGCCTCTGTGCACGTGCAGTACTCAAATCAAGCAACAGCAAAAGAAGAGTTCGACCAATCATAGCGCTGGGTTCATTCCCCAAATAGCAATCGGGTATGATTGACAAATGCGCCTGTCATTAATAAGAGACTGCAAATTGACAGCAACACAAAATCCTGCTCAATCCGCCTTCCACTCCTGCCGTCTTACTGATTTCTTAAGCGAGGACAGTACAGTAGTCACTGTACTTCTAACTCCTTAAGGTAAATGGGTTGTGGTGGATGTGGAAAGTTGAAATATTGAATTGAGTTAACTTAATCCTCTGGAGTCGACGTGATCGCATGGATTAATTTAAAATACTCCATCATTCATGGTCACTCAAATAAAAGGAAGACAAAATTCACCCATGCAAATTATAGCTGAACAATAAATCTAAATAAAATTGAAATCACTTTGATTTAGAGATTATGCAAGTGCTGTGATTTAAATATTTTGAGGCGCCGTATGTTCCAGACTGAAGAGTTCCAGAATTGTTCAGGCGCGTGTTCTGTGATCACACACGCGGCGTTTTTCCATCTCCGAGCGGCTCATTTCACTGCTGCTCCTCACAAACTGTGTGAGTTTGTGCCACTTATAACGTTAACTTGACCTCAAGATGAGCAAACATTTCCCCTGATTTGTAATGAGAATCGTTTATAAATCAGCGCTTAAGAAAATTTACCACGGTTTTACTGTACTGTAGTAAGTGTTTTACATTTTTTGTTTTGGCAGAATGAAGAAATGAAAAATACTTCTCTCTTTCACTCGCGGTGGCTAATATGATCATATTTCTTGGTTCTCGTTAGCACTGGCTGCTGCATTTTGAACCAATTGAAGTTTATTTATTGATCTCGCTGGACATCCTCCCAGTAATGCATTACAAAAATCACTCTAATTACAAGCAGCAAATTTTCAGCAAGTTTGCAGGTAGTTTAGATTTTTTGTTAGGGAATTGAAACATTATTCCAACACACTCCAGTGCTTCAACCCGGTTCACCCATACAGGTGCTTCCTGTCAGTCTTGATTACCTTGCCGTGCAGCTTGTTCAGGGTGCATACCATTTTGAACCGATTGTTCCTATGCCCTTTTTCCTTCAAATATGTTACCATCATCTGCTAGACTATCATGAACATGCCCTTCGGAGGGTAAATTATACATTTGGAACAAAGGGGCAAATCACAGCAATTGAACTTCCTTTCAAAAAACAATTACTAACATCTTTTCAAATCAGAGCAGAAATTTTAGCGGGAACTTGCTGCCACAGCAACATACACTCTACAGCTCACCACGGCTGCATGCAGCTTCAATCCGCAGACTCGAGGCGGGTCGCGCTCCATGTCACAACTCGCTCATGAATCATTCCGCAAATGTCTATCCTCCTCGCAGCATTTCATATCACCTCACCATGCAGCTCTGATAACCATGCAGCAAATGCTTTCTGCAAACTTTTATTCAAAAATGTAACTCAAAATATTATATGACATTCCTCTCCTCCCGCAGCCCAGTACAAACGTTTCACGCTGGTGAAATCAATTTAATCTCAATGACAAGTGTCCTCTATTTTGCCACATATTATTGGTTATTTTAAATTTAGCTACTATGAATTATCGGAACACATATAATTTTAAGAAGTTTCCTATAGAACCTATTTGCTGTATGACTTTTAAAATGATTCATCAAATCCGTCATAATTTTGTGCTCCACTCAAGCTTAGAGTAGCGTGTCGAAATCAGCGCTGAATGATTCGGGATTGCATTTTGCTTTCATCATATTTAAATTATTCCATAGAATGTATTACTGGCTATCAATATAACAAGCTGTATTTATTCACAACACTATTGTACAAATTGTGGCCACAAGTATTTATTAAATCCTATTCTCAGACACAAACTCCAATTTCATACATCCCCATTATAATGAGACTTAATTTCATGCCAATATAATACAGAATTTATTTAATTCCTCACATTACGTTCGGAGAACAATATACTAAGGTCCAAACCATACTTATAATCATTCATTTATAACATAAATATCATATCATGGATAATAATCCTAATACAATTTCAGGTGCCTTCTAATTCAAATGTCAAACGACCACTTTAAATCATGTCATACCTATATGTACGCACATGCTCAAGATCATATCCTGATCGCTTCACAATGATCCAGGAATTTAATCCAGTGAACAAATTTAAGTTTTCCTCTACATCCTCTGGCTTAACAATTGTAAGGAGATGAGAATAGTATATATCCACTACAATAAAGCTTCCTTTTATTTATCTGCTTGGACCCACCAATCACCATTATGGCTGCTTATGTACTACTCTAACAAAACCTTATAAATGTTATTCCTTCTTCTATCCTCTGATGGCTGTTACTTAAGCCTCCTAAATAAGAATAAACTGATCTCCCTATCAGTGCAATCTTAGCTCCCTTCTCTCTATTTGCTGTGATCCACACATCAGTATGGTGTCCACAAACTATTACATGCTAGACGTTTCTAAATTCTTGATAGGCCGCAGCCCGTTGAATCTAGCACTGCTTTCACTACCAATAATAAGTGTAATAATTTTTCATCAAATACCCTATTCACCGCTGCTATTTAATGCTAGGCGTTTCCGCAAATGCATTATTTACATATTACTGTCACTCAGTAAATGTTGTATTATCAGTAAACACTGTTGCTCGAGGAAAACAGCAAATAGTGTTAGCCCTGCTGCCAATGTTTATGATAATGGAGATACCGACTATCAGAATGCTGGGCTCGGTCGTGATCTCAGCAGAATGCAGATGCCTACCTAAACTTGAGCCCTTGTTAGCCGCAATATTAGCTGCTGGCTGATGTGATCTATGTTCGACCACGCTTCAGGTGTCGTTGGCCAATTTCACTAATGGTCCAAATACTAATCTGCTGCTGTATTTTGCTGCTTTGTCTACGTGCCAGCACAGTTGTAATGAGCCCAGAATTTGCAACTGCAAGTCCCCTTCTCGAATGCATACAAACACAATGCGTAATCCTCTCCTCGGGCAGTGTGTTCAAGCCTTGCGATACCGCAACGGTGCTCCTGCTGTTGGCTCAATACATCTCCAAATCAGTGCAAACACGCTGTCAAGGTGCCGCAACTGCAGTGCTCATGCTATTGGCTCAATTCATCTAGTTCTAAAGCAGCTTTAATCATTTCATTAAAGAGTCACCATGAGAGTCACTACTACTGAAACTACTGAAACTGAGTTTCAGAACAAAGTTTGGGAGAGCATGTTCATTTAATCCGACCAAGTTCATTGCCAAAGTAAGTATATAACAGCTGCTTACCTCTATGATTGTGACGATAATTCCGGTACCCCTCCACCGCCTCATCTCATCCTATCTATTAATTAATAACTCTAGAAGCAGGGAGGTGGGGTGGGTATTCTAGCTCGGGTCAAGTCTTGAGCCTCGAGGCTTTCTCCAGGGACAGCAAGCCAAACTTGTATACATTATCCTCACTACAGGATTACATTAACATGCAAACTACTGAAATAGGAAATTCAGATTAATATTCTCTCTCTCTTTCTCTCTCTCTCACACACACACACACACATATCACAACACATCATCATTAATCTGAATAACAATCTTATAAAGTGACAGATAACATGACAGTGATGTATTGTAAGACTCATGTCTTTGGATTTCTAAAGATTGTACTTGTCTCACATAATTACTATTACTCATTCACACACACACACACACACACACACACACACTCATTTTACAGTGTGTGCCATGATCTAGCTATATTTAATCCAGTTGTCTGTCTCTTAGTCTGTATTCACCTCTCTACTATATCCTTACATTGAAAACACAGTCTGCTTAGATCTCCATTTGAAACTAACACTACGCTTGGATGTGTTGCAAGTTGATTGAAATTAGTACACCAGAGACCATAAACTTCACAAACTTTGATGTAACAGCCAGAAGTTATTACAAAACAAATCAAATTCTTAGTACTCAATTCACACTTTTATTTCAGATGGATGGGACAAATTAAGGGGTTAGAGTAGCTTTGCAGCATGTCAAAAAGTTCAACATGGAGTTCGTCAAAGGATTACACTTATACACTTAAGGAATTATGCAAATCACTTAACCTGCAAACATAATCTGCATTGGATGCAATTAGAGGAGTTCACTTTTCCATCTTGCATGTCAGTTCTGAGTGTTAGGATGTGGATGATGCAGCACACTACCACTAACTGACATACTTTACTGTGACTATACATCCCAATTCAATTAGTGTATATATATTTTTATGGACCCTTATCTAGTGTGTGTGTGTATTCTATATTGTGTGTATTGTTTACTGTACATTGTATATCAGTACTATGTTGTGTAATTATGTGTACATTTGATATGTAAATTGTTGTGTAGGTATGTGTACATTTGTTATGTAAATTGTGTTGTGTAAATGTTGTTATTGTAAAGTGGTATATGTCTCGTCACTGTCATTACTGCAATGTTGCTCGGAACTGCACACAAGAATTTCACCTACTGTTGCACTCGTGTACACAGTAGTGTGACAATAAAGTGATTTGATTTGATCTCTCCACCACTGTAATCCAGACACCTGAAATAGCTCTTAAAAATGCTGAAAGTGCACTCGTCAACTCACTGTCCTTTTCTGCATATCGCGGCACCATTTTGTTGCCTGTTATGCAGCTCATTTTAACTTATCGCGGCAGACCCACCGGCCCGCTCGGTTCTCCCGATGGCCAGTCAACCGCTGATCGGCCCCAAAGTGCATCGGCCCACCAGGAAAATGCACGGTATGCCAGAATACCAGTCCAGCCCTGATATAGTATAAACGGTTTTAACACTTTTCCCAATACTGCTGCCAGAAACAATAGAAGCTATACACTCCTTTTTCCTATCTCCTTATTATCCTCATAATAATATTGTTTAAATGCGCATACTGTACTGTAGGTATCTTGTAAATAAAATATGGATAGTTTGTTAATAAAATGCAGGTTTTAGATTAAATATGTGTATGCTAACATGGTGCTGCTGGTGATGTGGACTGACATAAACACAGGGAATAGAAATATTTTCATTATGTTGCATAAAATTGACTGGCCGTTCATTTATGACCTTCTGTTTAACGTTTAATCACTCAAATGCTTTTGCAGATCAAAAAACACCTTTAAATTACACTGAACAACTCAGTCACACTGTTAACAGATACTACTGTATGTGTGCATGCCAGCATATACTGTACACCCCATATTTTTTATTTATTTCAGCAAATTGATGGAGAGGCCTTCCTGCTTTTGACGCAGGTGGACCTGGTGAAGATCCTCAGCATTAAACTGGGACCTGCTCTGAAAATCTACAACTCCATTCTGATGTTTAAAACCGCAGAGAACTCTGCCTTCAACGAACTCTGACCCAGACAGAACAGAAAGAGAAGAGAGTTTATTACCGCTTTAGTCAAAGGGCTCGTCATGAACATTCATAATGTATACATCACGCTTTTATACATGATGCACATCATTTAGATGATATAAGAGCGAGCGGGTTGAAAATGAACATTTGAGTAAATCCTTTAACAGCCAGTTAAATGACTAATGACATTCTTAAGTCTATTGCAAGCCGAATTGACTTTTAATCATGTGCAGGATATGAATTATAATTGGATATGAATATGAATAATAGGTTATGAATAATCATTTATAATTTTATTTAATCACATGGGTGGATTATATATATCTGCAATTACATTTTCACTAGTAAACATGCTAATTCATGATATTAGTAATGGAATTGCCACTTGTATGATGTGAAATGGACTACTACTAGTAAAAAACATTTGAAATATCTGTAAGTGCATTTTCACAATGATCTGTCATTCACTCCTGTTCAAAACACGATTACAGAGAACTATATTTGATATCATGTCAGTAAAAATTCACTGTTTAAAGTTATAATTTGTTTGTATAGATAATTTCATTGTTTCAAGTGCAAATGTCCATTCTTGAAATCAACAATTTCACTAGTTGCAATGATCATTTTAGATATCTGGAATGGGATTGTTACTAGTAAGAAAGCATTTTACATATCTTTAATTACTCTTCAGTTTATTAATATCTGAAATACTAAATTTAACATGTTGAATATATTTTTAGATATCAAAAATGAGCATTTTTATTAGTAAGAAGTGCATTTCGGTATGTGACATTAGAATTTCAACTGGTAAGAAAGTAATTCTAGGTATCTGTAATTGCGTTTTGAATAGAAGTGAGTGACAAATCATAGTGAAATTCTACTAGTGATAGTAGTAATTCCACTCCTGATATCAAGAATTTCCATTTTAACTTCTAAAATTCTGTGCGTGATTAAATGTTGAAACGCCTTGCAATATGTCATCACGTAGACACAGCACCATGTCTCTTTGTCAGCCTGAACTTCTCTACATCATCATTTATAAATGTTTATGTATGCACTTATTAAGATTTATTAGTATTACAATTTCATGTAGTGCCCTTTCAGTGTTGGGGAGAATGTATCATTGATAATGGGTTATGAGAGCACTACACAATGCTTTTCACAATATAGGTGCTAAACAAATGCAGCTACATTCAGAAGAGTCGCAACATTTCTGTTTATGACTCTCATTGTTTCCTGGCAGCATTTCTGGCACAGCTGATATTGATATTTCTCCTTACATCTCTAATTGATAACTCTAAATTATTTGAAGAGTTTGATAAGAAATATCTGTGTTGATTATAGTTTTGATTCATTCGTAATTGAGCCCATGCAGAGAATTTGTGACCCCTACACTTAATCAGTTTTGATTTTGGAGCGTGCACAATATTCCTTGAGCTTGCAGAACATTTAAACTCTATAAGAGATGAGCTTAATTTTCATTCATCTTTTGATTAGATACAGTCCTTGCTTTGGTGATGTAAAAGGTGATTCATTTGAATGCTTTAATACAAAATTATTTTCTTCAAATGTGGCACTGTTCCTCCAGTCACTGGATCTGATATAAAAAAAAAACAAGGCTTGAAATATTTTTTTTAATATACATATTCAGAGATTAACTGTTAGCATCCACAGAATCAACTGGCAGCACTAAAAGTCAGATTTATGTTTATGTTGGTCACTGTCAGTTCTTACCAGATTACTGTTATTCATATCAACAAAATGTTACATAGAAAGCTAAGATTGATTTTGATTTGTGCATTAGCATTAACTTGTTTCTGGAACTAAAGGCTATAAACTTTTCAGATGTCATTTGAAAAAAATGGAAGGGATCTCCACATAACCTGGAAATGTTTTACCGTTTGAGGAATACTTTAAGCAGAAAATGTAGACTGTTGTAGATGGAGAGAATGGCATATTGGGGTTGAATATCAGAGCAGCAGATAAACATAATTATCCTCTTTCATTTTCTTCTTTCCTGCAGGATGTATGTTATATTGTCATATTAATGCATCATGCCATAGGCTTTCTTTACTTTTATGATTGTGGTCATTTTTAGTCGTGTATGTTGTGAGTGCAGTATGTTTTCATACTTGCAAACTCTCGAGCACAAAGGCAGATGTGCTTTTTCTCTCCTTTGGATAGAATGGCATCTTAAAGATGTTGAAATGAGGAAGAACATGATATGACAATGAAGATATACTCATAGCACAAAGAAACATTGTAAGAGCCATATTTGGTATTTTGTTTGGTATTTCTGAATGTAAATGAATGCTCAGAATGCCACAGTCTGTTCTGTGTCAGCTGCTATTTTCCTTTAATGAACTTTTGCGTATTTGTTTCTGAGACATGCAGCATTATAATACAGAATTTTTCAAATGTATTTAAGTTGAATCCTTTGACCATTTAAAATGAATAGTTGAACACACAGTATGTATCCTTGTGATGTAAATTTGGACTTATATTAACAAACCCAAACAACAGTTTTACTAGTTTTTGAATATGAGTAAACTTGTTGCATTCAGCTGTATGATTTATTGCATTCAAGACTATTTTATCATGTCTTTTTTTTCTCGTCATAAGAGCCAATAATGAACAGATTTTTTGAGGTTTTAGTTTGTGGAAATTAATATAAAGTGTGTAAATATGGAATTATTATGTGTGGAAGTGCAGCACAAGCACATTGATTGGTGGAATACTAAACTTTACTGTTATCCATTTGCAAATAATTAAAAATAAACTTGGTGATCAAAAGGTCTTTGTCAATGGTCTTTTTGCATTTCCTGAGGAGTCAAATTGTCCTTGACATTAAGAGGTAAGAGGTCTTTCTTCTATAAAAACATAATGTAAATTTCAAAACTTAATTCCCAAAAAGCATTTATTGAAACCAAGCTGCAAAAATGCCTCATTCTGTACTTCTGTGACAACTCTACATCTCTAGGGGTACATTTAATTCATGACTGCCTCTTCAGTGAAAAAAAACATGAATGTCTACTTTATATCATCGCACCCATGGCCCTGCCCATTGGTGCTTAATTTTGTACGAAGGGAGCAGAACAAACAAGGATTACTGGGGCCTAACTATTCCTGAACACCAAAGGGGACCAATCTGGATTATTTTCAATTATTTTTGTATTTAAGCATACACAGATAGACATCTTTAACCGCTTTATATATAGCTCTGGCCGCTTTTAAAAGACGCAGGAGTGAGTTACAACTCCACTCTCATGACATTCATCTGCTATCTCTTGCAAATTATGAACGCGTTCTTTCGCCCCTCTGAGCTATTTTTAAATGTTGGTACATGTAAACGTGTTGGATGGCATCTTTAACAATTTAGGTGCAATTGCGGCGATGTGCATTTCAGTGCTGGATGATACTGTAAACTGGATGTGGAAATGTCAGCGTGGATTGCATGTTTTGTTTTTGGTATCAATGTGAATTGCTTGTGAACAATCACAAAATGATTCAAGCTTTGAAAAGGAACTGTTATTGAAGGATGGGGCACTTTAAAACCATTGGACCTGTTGCAAAACAGTAAGTAAACAGTTCCATTCACGAATATTTCAAACGTCATGACTGTTTGATAGTTTATGGTGCGGACATCATGTTCACACTGGGTGTTTTCATCGACTTGATGCAACGGCTTGAGGCTGTTTACACCGCGTCAACTTTGTAAACCATTTATATGTGTTCTTGGCAATAGCACTGCCAGTGCACGCAGCGCAAAATAGAATGGGACATCTGTTTACTGTTGGTGCAACGCAACATGCCGCAACAGACGCTTCCATGGTAGACAGCATCATTTATTATAATGGGTTCTATTGATTTTTATGCAACTTGTGTCCAGTGTAGATAGGGTGTGAGTGTTAACTGTTGTGTTTGAGATGAATAGTTTAATATATTCAGATATAATGTGTTGAATGTGTGTTATGTGTAACCCCTGAAATGTTGTTTTACAATGTTGTGGAGCTTGTTCATTCTCTTAAGATTGACTTATGCGTGACCTTACCAAAAAGCTTACATCATCCCTCTCATGAGCGCACGTCACAGTGATGTACGGAAGCGAACATTTGTAGTGAAAAAGTATATAAGTAATGTTTTGTTTCTAAAAATAATCAATCGTTTGGGTTCATAAGAACTTTATTTGTTTATTTGACTAGAGTCCTGTGGATTATTTTGCATTTTGGACCATCAAAAAAATGGAGTACATTCACTTGCATTGTTTAAAGGAGGAGGCCTGAAATTAAACCCTAAAAATCTTAGATTCTGTATTGATGAAGAAAGAATGTCTAGGTTAGTGTTGTAACCTCCGTTCCCTGATGGAGGGACGTTGAGACGTTGTGTCAAAGAAGCGACACTAGGGGTCCAATTTAAATCACGCCATGCGCTGAACCGTGTACGTGCGCTGCTGACACAGGTGCGGGCAGGTAGCTTGCGTGCCAAAATGACAGGCTGTGTCAGACTGTACGTACCCTTCCCCAACGCCCTATAAAATTGTCAAAACCTTCTGGTTCTTTACACCCCGATGGGGGGAACAAGGCGACATGCCAAGCATGGGAGCAAGCTGCGCCGACCGCGCCTTTTGTCTCTCTATGTTTCTCGCATAGAGTTAAAGCAGCAGTTCCCAGTTTTCCTATTCTTTCAGGTGGGAGAGACCCTGCAGAGACCACACCTGCCCAGACTGGGGGAGGTAAAGGGTGGTGAAATACATCACATGGGCTTTTAGGTCACATGTGGAGAATGGCGTGGTGGTAGATCCTACCTCATTGGGAGGGAGGAGTTGCTACAAACACAGCGACCGGGGGTCCGTTAGGACTGCCCAAGGGAAAATCGGGTCCGCTCGCAAGGGGACCATACCACGGAAAATACACACAGGGAGGATAAGTCCACATAGGAGCCCATCCTGTGGAGCACCTATTCCAGTACAGGGTAAATTGAGTACCCGCATTGGTCTTGGTCGGCAAATTCCTCCGCTGAATTCGTGGACCAGAGGGCTACGTATGAGTCATCCAGGGAGCCGAGTTAGTGGGATCTCCTGGGGTAAGAGCACACAGTATTGCCTCAGTGGATGGAAAAGGCACTAGGTCCAAGCGGTCCACCCGGTTAGTTGTCACCGCATTACCGAGTTCTACCGGCTCGGACCTGAGAAAACATGGGACAAAACCGACTCAACCCTGAGAGTATAAAATCTTGTAAAGGTATTGGGTGTTGTCCAACCAGCTGCACTGCATATGTCTGCTAGGGAGGCACTTTGGCCAGTGCCCAAGAGGACGCCACACTTCTCGTCGAGTGTGCTAAAACCCGCAAGGGGGCGGGCACAGCCTGGGTGTGATAGGCCCATGCTATGGCATCAACCACCCAGTGGGAAAGCCTCTGTTTGGAGACAGTGTTCCCTTTCTGCTGTCCACCAAAGCAGACAAAGCGCTGCACAGAATGTCTAAAGCTCTGCGTGTGGTCCAAATAGATACGCGAAGCATGTACTGGACACAGCAACGAAGGGGCTGGGTCTGCCTCCTCCCGGGGCAGTGCTTGCAGGTTCACAACCTGGTCTCTGAAGGGAGTCATAGGAACCTTGGGCACGTAGCCCGGTCGTGGTCCTAGGATCACATGCGTGTCTGCCAGACCAAACTCCAGGCAGGTGTCACTGACAGAGAACGCTTGCAGATCCCCAACCCTCTTGATGGAGGCGAGCGCGATCAGGAGGGCCGTCTTCAGGGAGAGGGCCTTGAGTTCAACTCATACTAGCGGCTCGAAGGGGGATCTCTGAAGGCCCGAGAGGACCACTGAGAGATCCCAGGAGGGGAACAGGCTTGGGGGACAGCCTCCCCTCCAACCTCTCATGCAGGAATGAGAGCACTGACCTGACTGCGCACCTCTGTGGGTCTTCAGCGTGGGAAGAACACCAATTTGCCACTTCATGGCGTAAAGTTGCCTTGTAGAGGGAGCTCTGGCTTGGTTGATCGTGTCTACGACAGTAGGTGGTAGGCCAGCTAGATCTTCCGCATCCCGTCCAGGGGCCAGACGTGGAGGTTCCAAAGGTATGGGCGCAGATGCCAGAGAGTTCCCTGTCCCTGAGAAAGAAGGTCCTTCCTCAGGGGAACTCGCCAAGGAGGGGCTGTTGCAAGGAGCACGAAATCCAAGATGCCGAAGTCCGAGAGGGCCAGTAAGGGGCCACCAGATTGACTTGTTCCTCGTCCTCCTTGACCTTGCATAGCACCTGTGCAAGAAGGCTCACTGGTGGAAATGCGTATTTGTGCAGCCCCGTGGGCCAGCTGTGTGCCAGCGCATCTACTGTCGTGATAGCACGTCCACTACCACGTTGAGGTTGCCCGGGATGTGAGTGGTACTCAGCGTTTTGAGTCACTGCTGGCTCCAAAGGAGTAGATGCCGCCTTGACGATTTATGTACGCTACCATGGTGGTGCTGTCTTATCGGATCAAGACGTGCTTGCCTCGAACTGTGGGAGAAACCTCCGCAGGGCAAAAAGTACAGCCAACAACTCTAGGCAATTGATGTGCCAGCGCAGCGGGGCCCTTTCCAATGGCCCGCGACTGCGTGCCCATTGCACACGGCGCCCCAACCCTCTTCGGAAGCGTCTGTGGTGATCAGGACGCATCGGGACACCTGCTGCAAAGGGACTACTGCCTGTAAAAAACAGAGGTCTGTCCAGGGTTTGAAAGTTTGGCGGCAGGCGAGGGTGATATACACACGATGCGTGCCGTGGTGCCATGCTCGTCTCGGGACTCGGGTCTGGAGCCAGTGCTGGAGCAGTCTCGTATGCATCAACCCCAGCTTTGCATCTGCCGCGGAGGATGCCATATGCCCCAGGAGCTTTTGGAAATGTTTTAGGGGGACCCACGTGCCTGGCCTGAACGAGGTGAGGCACTTCAGCACTGACTGCGCACGCTCGTTGGTGAGGCGTGCTGACATTGAGACAGAGTCTAACTCCATGCCGAGAAAAGAGATGCTCTGAACCGGGGGCGAGCTTGCTCTTTTCCCAGTTGACCTGAAGCCCTAAACGGCTGAGGTGCCTGAGCACCTGGTCCCTGTGGACACATAGTAACTCTCGGGAGTGGGCCAGGATGAGCCAGTCGTCGAGGTAGTTTAGTATGCGAACACCTGCTTCCCGAAGCGGGGCAAGGGCTGCTTATGCGACCTTCGTAAAGACGCGAGGGGACAGGGACATGCCGAAGGGGAGGACTTTGTACTGATACGCTTGGCCATTGAACGCAAACCATAGAAAGGGTTGATGTCGATGCAAGATTGAGACGTGGAAGTACTCATCCTTCAGGTCTACCGCTGCGAACCAATCTAGATGCCTGACGAAAGTTAGGATGTGTTTTTGCGTGAGCATTTTGAATGGGAATTTGTGCAAGGCCCGGTTGAAAACTTGCAAGTCAAAGATCGGTCGTAAGCCGCCACCTTTCTTGGGTACGATGAAGTAAGGGCTGTAGAAACCCTACTTTATCTCAGCTAGAGGGACAGGCTCTATCGCGTCTTTGAGTAAGAGAGTCGCGATTTCCGCATGCAGGGATTTGATATCTTCGCCGCGTACTGCGGTAAAGCGGACGCCAGAGACAGGGTGGAAAGTGATCATATATTACTAAATTAGTTTTAATGCAAAAAAAGTTACAAACAGTATCAGTGGACCTCAGAGAGGATAATAAAATAATTTTAAAAAAGAGCATTTCATGACCTCTTTAAGATAAAATGTGCCGTTTTATTTATTTTACGATTCAGAACAAAGTTATCACTCATGGTTTTACTTAATTTGTTTTATTATGCAGTACTAATCCTATACATACCTATTCGATTACCCTACTTGATTTCTGGCACCTGTTTCAAATGATTAGTTTTTAATTGTAATGTTTGAACACTGTAGCATACTACTATTATACTATATTAATTATACTAATACTATTTCTTTGCATGGAACACCCAGATAACAATAGAGAACACTGTGTTGATTTACACACTTTCACATACTAATTTATATATACAACAAAACAAAATATAAAATTCAGGGCATAAAATTTGAGTTGGAATTAGTTATTATGTGAGAAGAAAAAGACATTGAGCACTGAGCACTCAGTTAACCTGACAATATTGCTTAAATAAATAAATAGATAGACTCAATACTGATTCATGCACTGCTGTGTAGGAAACAGAGGATGTGTGGTCAGTTATACTGTTTCAATAGACAGGGTTGGGGAGTAATGGAATACATGTAACGAGATTACGTATTTAAAATACAAAATATAAGTAATTGTAATCCACTTCAATTTCAATTTAAATCATTGTTAATTAGAATACAGTTACGTTAAAAAAGTATTTTGATTACTGAAGAGATTACTTAGCTTTTTTTTGTCATTTGTCTCTTTTAATATTTAGTCAACCAAATTTATCAAGTGCATTTGAACAGCGGTGAAACACTTTCTTATGATGTGTCTTCTGATGTACATTCATACGAGCAGACAGAGAAGTACGTTTGAAGTAAGTTTGGAGCACAAGAAGTAGAAATAAACCTTGTGTAAATTGTCAGCTTTACGCTAAGCTAAAATGCTATTTCTAGCCATATTTACATGCACACGTTACCAGACACGACCATATTTATTTATCAAGAAAATTCATGTTAGATCATAATTTCTTTTTTTCTAGTAAGACCTTTGATATTAGGGCAAAAATCATATTCTTGATAATAATTTTGTATTGTTTTCCTGTAAAAAAATATCTAAAAATCCTTCAATCAATTTGATCAATCTTGTTGTAGAAACAACACTGCGTAAGATATTTGGGTTTTTCAGAGAATGTATTTTTAACATGTGTATTTTGTCTTACTGTACAGGCAGAGTTTTTATAGTCAAAACAAGTGAAAAAATCTACCAGCGCTGAAGAAGTAATCCAAAGTATTTAGAATACTTTACTGACCTTGAGTAATCTAATGGAATACATTACAAGTTACATTTTACAGCATGTATTCTGTAATCTGTAGTGGAATTCATTTCAAAAGTAACCTTCCCAACCCTGGCAATAGATAACAGTCTTTCTTCAGAAATATTTCACCACTGAATGCCATTGATCAGTCTGATTGAGATATTCCAGAGAGCTGTGTAATATTAATAGTTGGCAATTTTCAGTGTGTAGGGTACAGTATGCAGTAAGTATTAGTAAGTAGTATGCCATTATGAACAGAGTTGTAATCACTATGGTTAGGGTGATAGTTGGAGCCACATAATGATGGCCACATAAGTAACAGATCAAAATTTAATTGATTGACCAGAACATGTGAAAACTGCCATTAAATATAAAATATTGCAAGAACCTACAGTAGTAGAATTCAGTCAGGATTATATTTACAGTTACCAGTGACTCATTGTGTTGGTCTGTGTTAGTGTTTTGTTTGTGTGCCTGGAGTTATTGGCAAAAGAATATGATAACTGTATGTGCTCAATAACTTCCTCCAGAGATTAATCTAAGAGTCCTGCTGCTGAAAGTATTAGTCTAAAAACGACTCTGGTGTTGGAAGGAAGCTTTAATTTAATTCTCTATTCCTCCAAGTGACTATTCCTCTTTTAATGTCATTTATCCATAGATTCACTCATGTCACCCATTGTATCTGCAGAACCATTTCAACCATTCCCCCTTTTATCTACAGACTTAAAAGATTGTAATCTCACAATCCTGGGTTGAAGCTAAATACATTCTTGTTGTTAACAAACACACAGTGAATTTTGACTGTACTGATGTAGTATGTCCATTCATGCTTCATGAGTAAATGGATTGTGCTGTACTATCCAACCAGAGACTGTAAACAGATTTCAGCTGATGTCACTGTGAATTCGGAAACAGTAGGTTGACTTTTCTTGCGCTAAACTCAGTCTGTGCTTACCAAAATTCAAAGCACTTCCTCAAGTGGCCGAAGCTAAAAGTGTTTTTGAATGTAAGCGCACGTGTGAGCTCCAGCTTCCAGGTGAAATGTCCCAAAAGGCGAGTTGCAAAGCAAGTTTTTTTTTTCTTAACAATGTAATACAATGAAGAGGGATGCATATATTTTATTAACTCTACCCCAAACCCATCTCTTTTTGTATAGAACAAGAAGCTGGAATAAGAGAAAGCACTTTAACTTTAAAATCCCCCCCCCCCCCCCCCCCCCACACACTCCACACATAACTCCAACATTACTGTTTGATGGCATTTTTTACATGCATTTATTTTGCTGTGTTTCCAGACTTATTAACATTTAGCTTTAATCTCCCATCGCTATAAAGGTGTATTGATAGTTTTATTGCACATGAGGCACCACTTATCAACCTCACTGAACATTTAAGACGGTGGTCTCCGGCCATTAGGGAGGAGCAATATGGGCCATTTATGAGCTGAAGATCTAAATTCACACATTGAAAATCATTTAATACTGTGAAGGAAGAATTGTGAAGAAGAAAATATTGATTCTATTTAAACAAATTCATCTTTCTCATCATAAATATAGCAGTAGTGTTTGCCATAGGTTTGAATGGAATACAGAGTGTGTATTTGCTTTGCTTCCTCTGTGTCACAGCAACATGCTTCAGCATCACCATGGAGACCTCACATTCTAAATCTTAATGTTCTGGAAGGATGTTGCTGACATTTGTTGCTGTGTGCTCAAGCATATTAAAATGTGCTGCTGTTCTTTATTATTTCCTGTAATTGTAAATAAAATACAATTTGGATTATATAATTGGGACCAAATTTTTGACTACGATTTAGAATGAAACAATCAACCATGTTATGTTCAAAACATTTGAATCTTATTGCAGTGTTTGAAAGTGATTCTTCTTAATCTTTTTTTCTGCTATATCTAATGACATCTGTCACATCTTAAGTATGTTGATGGACATAATACACATGTAAACTTGCTGTTGTGGGAATGTATTTTTCTTTGCCTACTTAACAATTAGTCTCTAAACAATTTGGTTTGTTCGAAAGCACAGTGGTTTTCAGATACAGATTAATGTGATTCACACTTCTGTTCTAAATCCAATCCAAATAAATCATATTACATATCTCCAAAAATCTTATTAAATATATATCTTCTGTATATTTTCTTGATGAAATGTCCTGCTATCCTATCCTGTGTATACACACTTACAAGTCACTATATTGATTTGATGTTACATTTTGAACATGTGTGAATGACTGCAGTTGTCAAAAGAGAAATGTCTCCCACTGTGTTGCTATCAATATGGAAAATATGACTTGCCTTTCGTATTGGAAACAGATGGGATTCCATGGCTTGTGTTCCGCTGGAGCAAGATGTTCTGAGAAATGTCTGTTATATGAGACACAAATGCACATCTGCTGTGAACAGATCTGGCAAGCTGGCAATGGGTGGAGACTATAAGATGTTTAGGTAGTCGAAGTCCTTGTGTGAACCAGACTCTGAGGGAGCCTGTCCTGCTTTAAATGTACATACACCAATGGCCAAAACATTATGACCACCTGCCTAATATGCTGTTGGTCCTACAGGTGTCACCAAAACTGTGCCAATCAACTAGGCATGGACTCCTGAAGGTGTCCTGTGGTATCAGGCACTAAGTCACTAGCAGCAGATCCTTCAAATCCTGTAAGTTGTGAGGTGGAGCCGCTATGGATCGGACTTGTTGGTCCACCACATCCCACAGATGCTCATTCGGATTATGATCTGGGGAATTTCGAGGCCAGGGAAACACCTTGAACTGTTCATAATGTTCCTCAAACCATTCTCGAACATTGTGTGCAGTGCTGCAGGGCGCATTATCCTGCTGAATGAGGCCACTGCTATCAGGGAATACCATTGCCATGAAGAGGTGTACCTGGTCTGAAATGATGTTTAGGTAGTTGGCACATGACAAATTGATGTCCACATGAATGGCCGGACTCAGAGTTTCCCAACAGAACATTAATCAGAGCATCACACTCCCTCCACTGGCTTGTCGACTGATTGGACCAGGTGACCTTTTTCGATTACCTTTTTCGATGGTGGACTGGGGTCATCATGGGCACTCTGTCCAGTCTGCGTTACACAGCCCCATACGCAGCAGTTAAAATTTTCTGTGACTTGTGCCACAGTAGACTTTCAGACCAGACGGGTTAGCCTTTGTTGCCCACGCGCATCGATGAGCCTTGGGCACCCAACACCCTGCTGCCGGTTTGTAGTTTGTCTCTCCTCAGATCACTGTTGGTAGGTACTCACCACTGCTGACCGGGAGCACCCCGCAAGCCTTGCCGTTCCAGAGATGCTCTGACCCAGTCATCTGGCCATAACAATTTGGCCTTTGTCAAAGTCACTCAGGTCTTTACTTCTGCACAATTGTCCTGCATTCAATACACTGACTACGAGAACTGATTGTTCACTTACCATCTAATCTACCCAGACTTTGACATGTGGCCTTATTAGGAGAGGATCCACGTTAGTCATTTAACTGTGAGTGGTCATAATGTTTTGGCTCATCTGTATATATATATATATATATATATATATATATAGTATTTTGTTATATAGTATGTGTAATTATTCAAAATTATTAAAGTATTCAATATGCAAAACTGCAAGCAGAACAATTGTATGGATTTTTCACCTTTAAACTACGGTGTTTTGCCTTAAAACATAGTACACTGGTTGTACATGTTGAGGTGATATAAGAATTCTCAGGCATCAGGGATAATCATTTCATGGTTTAAATGAGCCTGAATGTAATTTATCCACTCAGACATATTGTAACAGAATCATTGTCGTGTTCAAGCAGTATTGAAATGAAGTTAAAATGTCAACTAAACACATCATAATTGTTCCTCTTTACATAATCTTAATAGTCTACAGCATTTACTCATAATTAGTTCAAACTGAATCTGTATACATTTGACATTGTGTTAATCAATGCAATGAACTAAGGATCAAAGCATTTCTCCATAATGAACATATCTGAGTTTCATGACACCAGTAGGGTTTCCTCAGCCGTCGCGCAAGATGATTTTCATGTTGTTTCATGAATAATTAAATCAGTGAACAAATACCAAAATCCAGCCCCAACGCCAGGTGGGATTCTTGATTATTTTCTCACCATGTGCAGCATAGCACTCATTAAGAGAAGAACATGCATATTTTTAGACACTCTTTGACTGTGGGGATCACACCTACGCTGTCTGCAGTGTTACATTCATCCTCCCCACTCCACTGTTCTTAAGATGCATGTCTCTATCTGCCTCTTCTGTAATGGCTCTGGCTGAATTATACGCTTCTTTACAGAATGAAGAAATTGCTGTAAGGTGGTGATGAGAACTTTACGAGTCTGAAGATGTAGTACGTATTTTCCACACAACAGCGTGCAACAGTGACTGCCCATTTTATGAGTGTGCTGTCTTCAAGTGCACCTTGGAAGATCCCATTTCCGAACTGGGCATTTGTTGTTACGACATGACACGCACTTAATTTAAAAACAAAATACGGAGAAAAAAAAGCTAAATTAATAAATAATGAACCATTACAAAAGCTCTTTTTTCTGTTGTACCAGTGGATAAGCTCTGCATCACTTTTCCACACCTATATGATTTATTTATGCATGATATCTAACAAATAATTAAATAATCTGCTCTAAGGCAAACCTCAAAGGGTGAGAATACTGTGGCGTGCAGTCAGCCCCATTAAACCATTCAAACAAAAAATGCGATCCATTCTTCAAATTACGCAAACAAGAAGTAATCATGTAATTGCGTATTCCAGATTACATGTAGTACATAAGTACAAGTAACCAACACCGGCCATTCATGTGCACATAACTAATAATTCACATAACTGGAATTCTGTTCCATTGGCATTTAAAAAAATATATTTAATGAGAAGTTCTAAACCAGGTACCAATTCATCAAGCAGAAAAAACAAAGGTATTTGCCTTATGCACCAGAGATACTAGCACGCAGCCATCTTGAAAATGTTGTCTTTGAACTTCCATTCTAGTGGTCACTATATAGAAATCTATGGTGTTGATGTCAAAGTGTAATTAGCTAGTGAAGTGGATTTGCAGGGTATAGAGTTGTCAAAAGTTATCATGAGTATTTTAAAGTGTTGTTTGATATCATAACAACAGAAAGCAGAGCGGGCAGATTTTAATACAAGAGTATTTCATTCATAAATCCACAAGATCCAACTTCACTCTGTGGACATACTGATATTCTTCTGTGCTCATGAAACTCCAAGAGACAACACAAAGTCATTACAAATATCTCTGTATGACACCTCTGACATCTTCTCATGTCATACACCCATTGCGTTATAGTTAAGGTAAATAGATTTTTTGAGTGTTAAACCGGGAAGAGGGAAGGGGTGCTACTATATTCACACACACATACACATGTGAAAGTGAACGTTTTATTTTATCTTCCATTTACAACAGTTTTAATCACATTTAGGCCTTTTGAAAATGTGGGGTAAAAATTTTATTTTAAAAAGAACAACTGTAACTTCCTTTAATATTTTGAACTTGCATGTAAAATAATACAAGCTGCCTACACTCTGCTTGAATAAAATATTCATCACACACGCACACACACACACACACACACACACACACACACACCACTGCCACCAGCCTGGACTGTTCACACAAGGCAGGTTGGGTCCATGGATTCATGCTGTGGCACCAAATTCGGACCCTACCATCTGTGTACCTCAGCAAAAATCAAGATTTATCAGGCCAGGCTACAATTTTCCAGGCTTCAACTGTACCCGTCATGGTCTTCTGCGGTTGTAGCCCATCTGCCTCAAGGTTCGACATGTTGTGCATTCTTAGATGCTATTCTGCTCACTATATTCTTTTTTATTTATTTATTTTTATGTCACTATATGTGTATATGTTTAAATGTATATGCTTGTATGCATGTATATACATTGCATTCTATTGCACTGGAAGATTCTGTCACCATGACAAATCACTTGTGTGTGCAAGCATACATGGCAATAAAGCTCATTCTGATTCTGATTGTATAATTGTACAGAGTGGTTATCTGAGTAGACAGTCTGGTCATTCTTTGTTGCCATTTCCGTCTGCAGAACTGCCGCTCAATGGATGTTTTTTTGTTTTTGGAACCATTCTGAGAAAATTCCAGAGACTGTTGTTTGTGAAAATTCCAGGAGATCAGCAGTTACAGAAATGCTCAAACCAGCCTGTCTGGCACCAACAATCCTGCCACGGTTGAAATAACTGAGATCACATTTTTCCCCATTCTGATGGTTGATGTGAACATTAACTGAACTCCTGACCCATATATGCATCATTTTATGCATTACACTGTTACCACACGATTGGCTGATTAAAGTGCTCAATGAGTTGTGAATTCAAAGTTTTGAACTTTTCAATACTGTCTTAAAAAGCATCATATTTCATTGGATGACTTTACTGTTATATTAATATTTTGAAAATAGTAATAATAAAGAATGAGTAGGTGTGTCCAAACCTGGTGTAGGCTTCTTGTAATCTATGACTAAAGGAAGGGAGAGAGTGTGTCTGTATAGTAGCCTATAAATATTTAAATAATTTGTAAGGCTGCCCACAACGATGTTCATGTAATCTGTAGAAAAGTAAACCAACAGCCTTTTCTACTGTAATAAACATGGAGAACATACATATGTGAGAAAAGCAATTGTGCTTGCTTAAATGCTCTTGACATTTAGCCTACAGAAATGTTTACCTCCAAACGCAGGGAATGATTCTCTCTCTCTCTCTCTCTCTCTCTCTCTCTCTCTCTCTCTCTGCGTCATCTGAAAGGCGTCACGCGGGAGTATAAAGAGCAACGATTGCCCTCTGGTCGTCGGATAGGATTCGCTTCTCGCTCTTGAAACCGTCACCTTTGAGGTGATAGTTCACAAAGAGCTTTTTGATTTTTAGGGTTAACTAATATGTTAACAAATCTGTTTGATCAGTGTTTTAAAATATCTGAATGAAACCACGGAAATATCTCGTCTTTGTACCATTTATTATGGATTTGTAGACGAGGAAAGTTTTACAAGACGCTCAACTGAGGGGATTTTTGAGAAAGAAAGAAAACTTGTTTGGATTTGCGATATCTGAACCATATTTCTGCAGAAGAATCGTGAAGTTTGCATCGCTCAGGTGGGCATCCAAACAGAGAGCCTTTCATCGACTGGATTATGGGGATGATAAACCAAAGCAGTTTATAAAGCCAAGTATTTATGAAATGATCCCCTAAAGGGAAGAGGAACAACTATGAGAGTGAGATTTACCTGTGCGTAATGGACACATAACGAGGAGGAAACATACAGCAGACAGGTGTGTTATCAATAAAACACTTGTGTTAATTAAGGCATATTATGCATTGAATGTTAATTCTGTAAACAATAATGTAATCTGTTGGCGATACGTTTATTTACATTTCAGGTGTTATTCTGTATACATGATGTGATAGAGAAATGTTCAGCAGGTTTTTTAAAGGTCAGTAACTCTTCATCAGACATGAGCAAAGGAAAAGACGATAATTGGAGAACATATCGATATAATCGGGCTGAAGAGGACTTTATTACTTGTGTGTGTGTGTGTGAGAGAGAGAGAGAGAGAGAGAGACAGACCTGTGCCTTCAACAGCAGATGATCGTGGGTAGTCTTAAATTTTAACAAGAATCTCGTAATAATAAAGACGGTCTCATATGAAAACTACTACACAAATATAATTACAAATATAATTTATGTATATTGCTCGCCTCAATGTGTTCTTGCAACACAACGAGTAGCAGTATATCAATGGTATTTATGTATTAATAAAAAGTACTAAATATATTAAATCAAGACCATTAAAAAACTTCTGTTACAGACTTCAACACAGCAAGTCTCTTTGATGTTAATTCATTTGACTGATGACTCCGGTTCCTCGAACATCAGCATGAAATCAGGTTTGACCCTATTTACTTTCATAAATACGTTTTTGAACGATTCATCGGCACACGTTATTCCAAACTAACAAAATATTTGCCTCTGTTATCTGTCAAAAATATATGAAAGCTCAGTGACCTGACGCTCTTTTGATTTTGTCCAGATTTATAGATATTTTTCAAAAATGCATTACAAATGCAAATCAAACAAATAATCACTCCGCTTCAATCCACCGCTTCTCTGATGAATACTGAGTTGAGTCATTTTGATGTATTAGTCTGGGGCTTGGGTGAAAACATGTCATGTCTGGAGACAGTAAAATAGAAATCAAAGCCTCATTAAAAACTGAAATTTTAAAATAAATAGTTGGCATAAGTAGTGTAGGAGAATCTTTTATTATTCATTATTTAAACAATTTAATTTAAAAATATAATTAATATTTGAAAAACTTTTCTTATCAAAGTCAGATGGTGTAACCAACATGTAGGTATCCATTTAGTTGTCACGTGACAAAATCATAAACTAGAGAGGACCCCATTACACCCTCAAGACTTGTGTGACTGTGTAAGCAAAACAACAACAACATTATTTTCCCTGCGTTCTAAACCACGCACTGTCACATTATGTACTGTATTTAATGAAGGATGCACTTCTTGGTCGGTTAAACCGTATGCATGCAGATTTCGGACATCAACCGAGGAAGTAGGTATTGACCTGTGACCCGAATATATGATATAATAACAACAACCGGGAAAATAATCTACTCTGGTTTTCGTAAACAAGCCCCATTTAAGCACAGGAAACAATTTTCTTGTTATACATGTCACTTACATGCCGACACCTCCTTAAAAATGCACCCCATATAATTAAAAAATCACCAAAACTATTTCAATTGTTTTTGCCGAAAAAATTACCGTTTGTGCTGTTTAGGTGTTTGAGATATTAAGCATTCTTTTTTGGGCTGTGTGACGTCACTCTCCACACCATCTCGCTCAAATCGATCCAAACAGGTGGCATTCGTTTGTGCCAGTTTGTGCTGTTGAAAGAAACTATAGAACTAATTCCAGTACAAACAAATAACAAAATGATCTCCCAGATCGGTGACGTCAGTCATGCATTTACCTCATCTCATCCAATGCACTCATTTTCTGACTCGTTCTTTTGTGCTCGCTCTGTGCAGGTTTCTTACCGTTGCTGTCATTGTTTTTTATTTTTTAATATTGACAGTTTGATCATTGCAGTAACTTCAAGCTTCAAATCCAAATCACATTTGCCTTGTATTTGTGAGTGCGGTAAAGTTAGTTTTATATTTGACATTCGTGACAATAATCGTTAAACTCTCCGTGCAAATCACATTTTCAAGCCAAACCAACCTGGACATGCATGAATAGGTTTTCTTTGCCTAGCACAAAGATTAGAAAAAATGAGACTTTTTTTCATATACATTTTATTAGCCCTATAAATCATTTAAACAATGTAACCATTTGATATTATGACCTCATAGCAAATATGAAATGTTCTTAAAAATATCCCTTTCGTGATACAAGAATTTACATTCTATATGTGTTCAAATAAATATAGTAGTGTAAATGTTTGTAATATTCTAACTCCATTAAACTCAATGACTGTTTGACCTAGAGACATGAAACCAACTGTAAAACACTCAGAATATTATTCTTCATATAGCACAAGACTTGTTTTTGGGATTACATGTTCAGTCCTTTTTTTACAGATTCAATTATCCCTGTAAATCTATTAAACTCAATGACTATAGAATAATAATATCTATTTAAAAGTACTTTTTATTATTTAATTTTATATTTTTAATTATTTAATTTTATTTTATAATTCTATAGTCATTGTGTTTAATAGATTGACAGGGATAATTGAATCACATTGAAACACAGCTCTCTGAAATACTCTAATACTCTATGTAGTGGTCTGATATGTCTGAGTAACAACTGTACATCCAGGGATTAATGCTGCGTTCCATTGAATAAGGAAAAGTGCAATGGAATACCACTTGAAGTCAGAATTCAAGCACGTGTGGAAACTTTCAACTCTGATGTCGTCGAGATGCAGGTGCGTGACATCACACAAACATTTCGTCACTCAGGGAGATATACAAATTGTGCAAACAATTGTGTAATAAAGTGATAAACATTCACTTTATTAAGATTGATAAATGAGTTCAAGTTTCCACATTAAATGATATTAAAGCTTGTTTAACAAACGCCTGCAGAAACGGGTGTATAAAACATGGTAAAGTAAACTCTTGACTATTGTACACCTGTAGAACAAATGCCAGCGCTGCAGTATTGTTGATCAGTTGGGTTGCTAGGAGACGTCTCTGGTAACATTCGAACCCCTGCTAAGCTAAAGGGAGTGTTGCAGTTTTGTTTCCTTAAGCATCATCTTTCAAATATCGGGCAAAATGGAACTATTTTAACTGAGTTTGGCTGCATCCTCCAAAGGTGTCCTGCGTCAATCAGAAGTGATTTTTCAGAATATATTGCATTTATAGTTGGAGATTGTAGATATCAAGTGGGAATATCCCATATCTGACTTGAATGGAATGCAGCATTTGTCAAATCAGTAATCCGGGTTTTACGAGACATCTTTCCTACTCTGATCATTCTGCGATATCTACAGATAAGCTAATAAAATAATTTCAGATCATCAAGTTTAGGATGATTCATTTCGTTTCGGGGTCCTGACTTACTGTACATTATAACTTGTATACTGTATCTTTTAAAGTGTCATGAACACCCCCTAGTTCAGAACAAATCATTCAGCTTCTGACTAGAGCAGCATTTTCTGTCTGAAACTGACTGTCTCCAAAATTCGTCGTATTTCTCCCACTAGTGGCAGTCATGATGAACTGTCATTTTGTCTGCAGTTGATTTTATTCAAGGAAACCGATACCAAAGGTTTACCTCAGAATGAAATGTCTGCGTGTGATTTATGTGGAGCAGATGGATGAATTCAGTGAAATCCATGATTGATATTCACTCAGTATTTATTATTAATAGTACTTTTATAATAATTTTATAATAACTTTTTATAGTTATTATGATAATTAACAGCAACAACAACCATTATTCAGCAAATAGGGAGCAGAAATTCATAGATGTGATTTTAAATATTGTTTTGCGTGTGCAGAAAAAAAAAGACACCCCGGTCTGCATGACAGCTTTCATGTTGACAATTTATCATGCAAACAATACTCCATTTCGAACTAAACTGTCAGTGCGAAAGCACCCTAAATGTATTTGGCGAAGGTGTATGTAAAATTCTTACTTAAACTGTAAATATGCTAGTAATCTGACATGCACATTTGTGTTTCACGAGTGTGGCATGCGGTATCTGGAGCTCGAAAGTGCACGTGAATCCAGCAGGCTTCTCAATATTTGTGCTTCACAGAAAGGAGAGCACAGAGTGGGAGCAGGAAAACCATAATGGAGAAAGACAACTCCACAGAATGGGACGAGTCCCAAACAACTCAAGAAAATTAAGAGGAGCTCATTAAAACAGGTGCAACATCTGTGTTGTGGATTCACAAAAGCCGACACAATGCAGAAAAATTGAATCTGCAAACTGTCGCACAACGATAATAACTAGTAATACAAGTAATCTGTTTTACCACCTCAAAATGAAGCACGCAAAAGTATATTATGAAAGCCAAAAGATGCACTCTGCATTAATTCGGTCAACAACCACAAAAATTCTGCATTAGATTTTATTAGTTTCTTGGCTAATAATAATAATATTGGTTAACAAAATATCGTATTGAAATGTGTCATCATTTAGCATTTAGGTTTATTTAAAAAAGCTCACCTTGTTCTTTTTTAGTTTTTTTTTAATGTTTGTCCAGTTCCTAATAAAGAGAAAATTATACAAGTAGTATAGTAAGGTGTTTTTTTTTTTTCCGTTTATAAAATAGCCTATTTAATTCACTGACTGGAGTGTCCAAATATTTGTATTACAATATGGTTATTTCATAAATAAACCGATTTTCATAGATTTTCCAGAAATCTTTCACTATATCATGATATATATTGTTATCATGATATAAAATTAAATTACTCATAACGTGGTATAGTTTTGGTCATATCGCCCACCCCTAGTGAGAGATGTAGAAGCATGTTCAAATATTGCACTAACTTGCTTTATGCGACCATAATATGCAGCGATTATACAGTTATTGTAATTTATATGACACTAATACTAATGTAAAGATGGGTGCATATAAGAGTGTTAATGTGCAGAATAAAGAAAAACTAATGAAAGGCTTACCTTATTAAGGGTTGATGTGTGAGTGCCTTTCACTGCAGATGGCACATGAGTGAATGGGCACTTAAGAGTGTTTGAGTTGATTTGATTATTTTTTAGACTAATTAAACAAAAAAAAATCGCATCACATGGTCTAGGAAAATGTCTATGCGAGCAATTGTACAGATGTAGATAGGCTAAATGTCTACCAGCGGGCTAATAACCGCACACAGGTGTATTCAAGTTGACTGACTGAATGGGAATTAGCTGTCGGCCTCAAAGTAGGTGAAGCTCCAGGTCAAACCTGCCAATGACAAGGACCAATGGCAGTAAGAAGGTGTTAAACAGCCGCTAAGAATTTTTCCTAAAAGTACACCACCTTTTTGGCCAGAATTTGTTCTAAATTATGTCACAAACGTTCATTCTTCAATTTTGTAGGAAGTATGCAGACGCCTTTGCGCTGATAGTTTTGCTAGATATTTCACATCCGGTCAGCAGTCGCAAACAGTCTAGTTGCACAAGTTGAAATATTTCAATGCAGCCAAATC
The DNA here is from genome assembly GCA_032164185.1 of Moxostoma hubbsi. Classification (NCBI taxonomy): domain Eukaryota; kingdom Metazoa; phylum Chordata; class Actinopteri; order Cypriniformes; family Catostomidae; genus Moxostoma; species Moxostoma hubbsi. Next base: position 1,889,303 of record JAVLUX010000031.1, on the reverse strand, counting down.
TTATATCGGATCCAAAAATGACGCATCTGGAGATGGTTGGAACTCCACTCAGCCCCCGTGTGACTCTCCATTGGAAATGAACGACTTCTGGTCTATCGCCTGTTGTTTGTCGAATGCAGTGAAAAGGCAGCTTGAAAAAAGACTCATGGAATAGGCATGAACAAGTGTAAAAATGTGAGTGGTTATGGGGGTCGGTAGGGGGCAGGATGGGAGGGGGTGAAGAGCTACTTCAAAAACACACACACACACACACAACAGAGATGGCTGAACAACACATTATGAGTGGAAATGAAAACAAAAGAGTTTTGTGGGCACTTTGCTGTATATCAGTCATGGGACAAAAGTGTGAAGTGTGAAAAGTTTGAACAGTTTGCAAATCTACAAAAAAGTTTGGTTGTTTTGTTCAAACTTTTAGAATGAAGTGAGAAGTGTCATACATTATGTAGACTAAGAAAATGTAAAACCATAAGAAAAAAACTAAGACTAAGGTGTCCTCCCTGCATGATAATAATGCAGGTTGTCAATACATTTCATCAAAAACTTGTTTGGAAATACTTTTTGTCAAGAAAAAAGGCATTAACGCAAAATATTTAGTCACATGACAGAATTTACATCAAATCTGTCCTCACAACAAACAGCATATCGTAGAGGAACACGGCCTGATGAGGAGACTCATTTCATCAGTTTCATTAAACAACAGTACCTTTATTATTGGTTGATTAGCTTGTAAGATTCCATAAGCATTTGTTTGAACAGTGGCTGTGTTTGATGTAGAGAGAGCGTTGATGGAGGGGAGCGGGCCTCTGACATGCTGGCATCCTCCAAAACTGAGTTTTGAACTTGTGAGAATAATGTCTCTTGTCTGCTTACTCTTGAAGTAATTTGGAAATGGCCAATGTCTCTCTATATTGTGCTCACGAAATTGATTGCGCTCAACAGTTGTAAAGGTAGACCGCTAAAGTAGTTTTAGCGCCTTGATGCAGTCTAGAGAAAAATGCACGCTGGTGATTGGTTCATTTTTAATCCGTGCAGGCTGCAAAATGTGTGTATATATTGTAGGGTATTACATATATAATTTAGAGGTGTGGACTCAATCAGTTAAAATGGGTTTTTTGCACGCATTTTACCATTGACCATTGTATGTAGGGTAATTTGCTAAATTTTGGAGGGAATTTAGAGTCTCGAAATATGTGAGCTATGGGCTCACATATTTCCTTTATTAGGTAATGAAATGTATAATGGAATTAGTCTCGTTCAACAACCATTATAAATTAGATATATAACAAATAACTAGATTATTTGTCTTTAATAGATTCTACACCATTGAAATTGTAATACAACGTTTAATTCTATCAGCTCACAATTTCTACTGTAAGGAATAAGCTTTAATAAGTGAATTATGATTAATTTACTATTTAGAGGGATATTATTCTCATGGCTCATTGAAAATAATATCACATGTATTTAGGGATCTTTCAGAAACAGGAATGAGATTATTTATCATTATTTATCAAAATATACCACAGTTAATCATCTTTGAACACAGACAAACTTTATTACTATTCTAAACATAAATCTAATCTCTCTCTCTCTCTCTCTCTCTCTCTCTCTCTATATATATATATATATATATATATATATATATATATATATATATACATACATACATACATACATACATACATGCATACATACACATACACCTAAAGGATTATTAGGAACACCATACTAATACTGTGTTTGACCCCCTTTCGCCTTCAGAACTGCCTTAATTCTACGTGGCATTGATTCAACAAGGTGCTGAAAGCATTCTTTAGAAATGTTGGCCCATATTGATAGGATAGCATCTTGCAGTTGATGGAGATTTGTGGGATGCACATCCAGGGCACGAAGCTCCCGTTCCACCACATCCCAAAGATGCTCTATTGGGTTGAGATCTGGTGACTGTGGGGGCCATTTTAGTACAGTGAACTCATTGTCATGTTCAAGAAACCAATTTGAAATGATTCGAGCTTTGTGACATGGTGCATTATCCTGCTGGAAGTAGCCATCAGAGGATGGGTACATGGTGGCCATAAAGGGATGGACATGGTCAGAAACAATGCTCAGGAAGGCCGTGGCATTTAAACGATGCCCAATTGGCACTAAGGGGCCTAAAGTGTGGCAAGAAAACATCCCCCACACAATTACACCACCTGCACAGTGGTAACAAGGCACGTTGGATCCCATGTTCTCATTCTGTTTACGCCAAATTCTGACTCTACCATCTGAATGTCTCAACAGAAATCGAGACTCATCAGACCAGGCAACATTTTTCCAGTCTTCAACTGTCCAATTTTGGTGAGCTCTTGCAAATTGTAGCCTCTTTTTCCTATTTGTAGTGGAGATGAGTGGTACCCGGTGGGGTCTTCTGCTGTTGTAGCCCATCCGCCTCAAGGTTGTGCGTGTTGTGGCTTCACAAATGCTTTGCTGCATACCTCGGTTGTAACGAGTGGTTATTTCAGTCAAAGTTGCTCTTCTATCAGCTTGAATCAGTCGGCCCATTCTCCTCTGACCTCTAGCATCAACAAGGCATTTTCGCCCACAGGACTGCCACATACTGGATGTTTTTCCCTTTTCACACCATTCTTTGTAATCCCTAGAAATGGTTGTGCGTGAAAATCCCAGTAACTGAGCAGATTGTGAAATACTCAGACCGGCCCGTCTGGCACCAACAACCATGCCACGCTCAAAATTGCTTAAATCACCTTTCTTTCCCATTCTGACATTCAGTTTGGGGTTCAGGAGATTGTCTTGACCAGGACCACACCCCTAAATGCATTGAAGCAACTGCCATGTGATTGGTTGATTAGATAATTGCATTAATGAGAAATTGAACAGGTGTTCCTAATAATCCTTTAGGTGAGTGTGTGTATATATATATTTTCACAGGTTGGTGAAAAGTGACAGAATGAGAAACAACTGATCAGTACAGTGAAGATTAAGAACCATTTAGAACCATTTCATCCTCCTTTGATTCTACATCGATTTGCTATCGGATTACCCAAAGTACACCAGCACTTTGAGCACAATATTGGAGATGTACTTGCTTGTCTTTGTGGTGTTTCCTTGCGTTCTTGGTTGAAAGTTTGTTCTGTTGATGTTTTGATCAACGAAAACTCTAGATTCAAGTCATATCATTTAAATTCTTCTGCGTGTATAATCCAACATATCCCCCTTTCGATTGAAGACATTTGAAGTAGAAGCAAACCTCTGCAATCGCTGGAAAACAAGCAGAAGAAGACACACACAAACAACAAGATAACACCTCCATCAAAGCTAAAGCACTGGTGCAGAATAACTAGTTATTCAGTAAGCATTCTAGCATTGAAGATTCTTGGGATGTTTCGGTACTCGTGGACTCTTCTACGATTGTTCGTGTTTTAGTGTCATCATTAATTATCTTAAGTGGTTCAGAAACCTGCAAAGGGTAAATTTGGTTTTATTGGGGTGAATCATTGTGAAAACGATCGATCGTTCGTAAAATTAAACCGATTAGAGTCAGTTCCACCTTGTTTCTGTCGTGATTCAGAACCAAAGGTGAAAGAGTACCCATTTAAAACCAGGAGGATTGAGTTTCGTTTGACACTCTTCACTTGTGAATTACCGAAGGCCAAGTAATAACATGAAGGCTTTCGTTCTTTTGGAAATTGATCTGCATGGTTCAATAGTGTAGTTTAACGCTTTAAGTTCCTTCAATTTAATTGGAACAGTTTCTTTGTCCACAATATTATGGCATATCTTGGATAAATTTCTTATTCGCACAAAGCTTTCTGAATGCTCTATGAATTCATGGTGGCTCGTGAACAAAAAGCACAAGGAGTCAATCCTGATATAATGCCCTTGACTTTCTTGCTAGCTAAATGGAATTAGCTTTAGCATTTTGCCTAATTTGTGTGTGTCTTATTATAACGTGTAAGTTACATAACCAATATTGAGTGGTTAGGGTGACCTTATATGTACAAGTAGTAGGTAGGGTTTCTGAGTACCTTAAAGTAATGTTGGGTGCCTTGTCTATGAGAAGAACAGTTGGTTATTTCCCTATATTGTTTGGATGTGTTAAGGGACTGTTGTAAACCGTCAGGAATCCAGGACTGCAAAGGTTGAAAACTCAGATTCAAGTCATATCCTTTCAATTCTTCTGCGTGTATAATCCAACATATATTTATTAGATTCCTCCGATAGGAGGGAATCTATTGTAATTGACATTATTATTATTATTATTATTATTATTATTATTATTATTAGATTCCTCCGATAGGAGGGAATCTATTGTAATTGACATTATTATTATTATTATTATTAGATTCCTCCGATAGGAGGGAATCTATTGTAATTGACAGTATTATTATTATTATTATTATTATTATTATTATTATTATTATTATTCTCCTTGAGGCGTAATATCTCAGTCACTGGTCAAAAATTTTCTAAATTGGCACATTGATACTCCATGCCAACGGGTACCTCCAAACCAAGAATGGCCCACATTCGCCCATAGGTGGCGCTACAGGCCACGCCCCAAAAAAATATTTTCAAAGTGATGGCATTTCCAAGCCATTTGTCTACAATTGTTTACAATGGCTGAGCAAAGAGGCTCCCTCTGCTGGAGTAACTCTGTCTACCAAATGCAGCTCTACTGGAGCAATATCTCTAATGGAGTAATTCTGTCTACTAGTGGGTGGAGCTCCAGACTTAGAGGCCAGATGAATTTTGCTTGCGTCTGCACGAACAAGCGATTTTACACTATTCAACTCAACAAATGGCATAACAACTCAAATAAATGTTTACGAGCAGTTTGTGTGAAACAGCGAGCCGAGTCGTGTCTAATGCACAAGCCCCGCTTTCGCTTCTTCTTGCTTTTGAACGGACAATTTCATACAACAAAATGTCAAAATACATGATATATTGGTGAATCTGTTTTGTCTCAAGTGAACATAAACAGTTGATGAAGAAATCGTGAATCATTATTGAATTCTGCCATTATTACGGGGATCAACACTGGCGCTGTGATGTCCTGCTATATTTTTTTTAATCTAAAGAGCGGAAAACACAAACAAAATACTGCGTCATTTTTGCCCATTCAGATACATGTAAGACATCGAAACAAACTATAAAAGGTCTACTTTTATTTGTGTACACTTACAATAACAACAAAACCTTGTGCTTTTGTAAAATAAGGAAAATAAACCGGGTGCGCCATCTCTGTCTTAGCGATCATCTGTCTGATACACGTCAGAAAAATCAAGTGAAACTCCGCGAACACTTATCACACAAACATGAAACATATGTCTAAAGAAAGAAGGGATGGACGGATCGATCCTAAAGTATCAATACTTCCGAGAAAGATGTTTCATCTGCGTTGTGTCTGACAGTACGCTTTCCGTGAGGCGATAACCCCCTCTTAAAGAGACCGTAACAATTGAGCTTTCGTCCTGAACATTGACATTCCAAGTAAATAAAAAGTACAAATGGTATTATTTTTAGTTTTTTATTTCACTCTTACGTTGTAAAATGTAAAAACAATCACTCAATCTCCATTGTTTCACTGGATCTGTTGCTATTTATTGATCTAAAATACAAAGCACTGACCATTTAAAGTGTGACATTTACAGCTATACAGTGTTATTATGTGCCTAGATAGTCTTTCAAATAAACTTAGTTTACCCCAAAAATAAATCTCTCATCATTTACTCACCCTCAATCCATCCCATATGTGTATTATTTTCTTTCTTCTGCTGAACACAAATTAAGCTTTTTAGAAGAATATCTGAACCCTGTTGGACCTTTCAATGCACTTGAATGGTGATCAGAACTCAGAAGCTACAAAAATCACATAAATGCAGCATAAAAGTAATCCATACCACTCCAGTGGTTTAATCCATGCCTTCAGAAGTGATATTATAGGTGTGGGTGAGAAATATATATATATATATATATATATATATATATATATATATATATATATATATGATGTGCTTATGTAAAAAACAAAAAAAAACAGAAAAATAACTTAAGAGAGAAGAGCGCTTATGAAAGTCAAAGTAGAGATTTATAGTAAAAAAATGACTTAATTATTGATGTTTCTCACCACTTCTCATTTACTTACATTGAATGGACCAACAGAGCTGATATATTCTTCTGAACATCTTCATTCAATTTCTGCAGAAGAAAGTCATACATATCTGGGACTGCATGAGGGTGAGGAAATGATCAAATATCCCTTTAACATTCACTTATTTTTACAAAGCATACAATGAAGTCTTAGGACAAAATGAAAATCTTAGTGAATGACGTATGTGGTATAATGACATGGAGAGCTTAAATCATTTTCAAGTTATTGCATTTATTTAATATTTTTGCTGTGATCTTGTTTTATTGTTATCATCGAGTTCCAGTCTTGGTTCAAGGTTCGGTCTTTCTCAAGCCAACATCAAAGTTTGTCTTGACAAACTTTTTTTTTTCTAGTTCTGAAGTACTATGCAAAGAATGGCTCACATTCGCCCATAGTGGGCGATACAGGCCACTCCCAAAAGTCCCATTTTCAAAATGATTTAATTTCCACCCCATTTGTCCAATTCATCTAAAACTTGGTGCACATGCCTCATTTCTCATGGGAAACATAAAGCCTCAAGGACCCATAGTTTCCACCATGACAGATTTTCCAGTACACTGAAAATTTGGGAAAACCTACAAAAATCTTCTCCTGAACCATAGAGCCAATTGACTTGAAATTTGGTACACATGTGTAGAATTGATGTCTTTGAAAATGTTACTTAGCAAAAATTAATACAATACATATTTGCTGAAAGGGGCGTGTTTATGTAAATGTCCACATTTTAACAATATATATGTGTCAATAAATCAAATGTAATTTTGACTGATGGTTTTTTCAAAACTAACATGCTTCAAGATGACATCACTCTGAAGTACTGCGCAAAGAATGGCCCACATTCGCCATTAGGGGGCGCTACAGGCCATGCCCAAATGTCGCATTTTCAAAGTGATGGCATTTCCACCCAATTTATTCAGTTCTTCTGAAACCTGGTGTACATACCTCATTTCTCATTGTAAACAAAAAAGCCTCCAGGATCCATAAGGTCCGGCATGATGGATTTTCCTGTACACTGAAAATGTTTCATTTAAGATTCAGACAGAAAGACATGTTTTTTGGATTCCTTCATTGGGAGGGTTTAACCCCAACCCTCTACTGATCATTTTTAAATGATTTGCCATTATGAGGAGGAATCGCATTGCTGCTTGCAGCTATATTTATTATTATTATTCTCCTTGAGCCCCAATATCTCAAAGTCCCTGGTCAAAAATTTTCTAAATTGGCATATTGATACTCCATGCCAATGGGTACCCCCAAACCAAGAATGGCCCACATTCGCCCATAGGTGGCGCTACAGGCCACGCCAAAAAAAAAATATTTTCAAAGTGATGGCATTTCCACGCCATTTGTCCAGTTATTCTCAAACCTGGTGTACATGCCTCATTTCTCATGGGGAACAAAAAAGTCTCAAGGACCCATAACTTCCGCCATGATGGATTTTCCTGTACAGTGAAAATTTGCAAAAACCTACAAAACTCTTCTGAACCGTAGCTCCAATTGACTTGAAAGTACACATGTGTAGAATTGATGTCTTTGAAAACGTTACTTAGCAAAAATGAATACGATATAAAATGGCTGAAAGGGGCGTGTTTATGTAAAGGTCCACATTTAATCAATATATATGTCGATAAATCAAATGTAATTTTGACTGAGGGATTTTCAAACCTGACATACTTCAAGATAACATCCCTTTGAAGTACTGTGCAAAGAATTGCCGACATTCGCCCTTAGCGGTTCGCTACAGGCCACGCCCAAATGTCACATTTTCAAAATGATGGCATTTTCACCCCAATTTTCCAAATATTCTAAAACTTGGTACTTGCCTCATTTCTCATTGGGAACAAAAAAGCCTCAAGGACCCATAAGGTTCTGCGTGATGGATTGTCCTGTACAGTGAAAATTTGGGGAAACATTCAAAACTCTTATTCTCTTGAACCGTAGATCCAATTGACTTGACATTTGGTACCCATGTGTAGAATTGATGTCTTTCAATTTGTTACGTAGCAAAAATGAATACAATACAAAATGGCTGAAAGGCACGTGCTTATGTAAATTACCACATTGCCTCAATATATATGTCAATAAACCAAATGTAATTTTGACTGATGGTTTTTCAAACCTAACATGCTTCAAGATGACATAACTATGTTGGCTTGAGAAAGCCAACATATTATGTTACATACATTTATTATTATTATTATTATTATTATTATTATTATTATTATTAATACTTTTGTATTTTTCTTTTACTAAAATTTCAACAACCTTACCTCCAAGAGCTTTAATGCTATAAGCACCAAACTAGCCACAGAACTGGGGAGTGTTTTTGGTATGTCTTTTTTACCTGATGCGACTTAAGCTTTTTATATTACAGTTTTTCTCAATTGCTAAAACACAATTTCTGAAACCTTGCTCCATTTTCTGAAAACATTAAACACAAAACCTCATCTTCAAGCACTATTTACAAAACGTCTGACTCCTCTTGCAAAATGAAACTTTCGCCTCAAAACAGTTTTACCTGTTCAAAATCAAACACTGCTCTCAAATCATAAACAAAGTGATCAAAATGCTATACACTATCAAGCAGTCAGTAAACAATACACCAAAAAATTTAAAACACATTGTTCAAAACATATAGTTCTCAGGGAGAACTACATTTTTAATCTCAAAACAAATTTCATATTTTTTCATTGTACAGTCTACAGCAGTGCACTGTACTACAGTATACGATACTCAAAGGGACACAAATGAAAGGAGTAAACATGTGATCAATGTGCTTCTTGTCTTTGGCCTGGGTCAGGCCAGAGCACTTCGTCGACATCACAAGCAATATTGTCCCTCCTGAGGCAACGGGGGAAGAAGCCTCTTGTGTGTCGTATCCAGCCCTGACATGATTCCTCACAATATCACCACAGGCTAAATCCATGGCTTGCAGCAGATTTACTCTGGTGTAGGGTTGTCTATCATAAACTTTCCATCTCCAAGAGGAGAAAAATTCCTCAATCGGATTCAGGAAAGGCGAGTATGGAGGGAGGTACAAGTTCATATACTGCCCATTGATGTTAAACCATTCCCTTACCTGAGCAGCTCGGTGGAAACTGACATTGTCCCACACTATCACATATGTGGGAATGGGATTCTCATTTAGCTCTTGACCCTGCTGCTCTTCAACCTGCTGCTGAAATAAAATATCTCTTAGATTGGCCATAAATCTTAGAAGGTGCTGGGTGTTATATGGCCCGAGTGTAACATGGTGATGTAGAACACCATGGTTGCTAATAGCAGCACAGATTGTGACATTGCCACCTCGTTGACCAGGGACTTCAACAATGGCCCGCTGTAAAATCATGTTTTGGCCTCTCCTTCTCCTCTTTGTTAGATTGAAGCCAGCTTCATCGACAAAGATGAACTCATGGGGTCTGTCCAAGGATTCCAAGTCAAATATTGTCAGTGTAGAAATACAATATACTGTATTTAGAATTGTGTAAGTCGTACAGAGACAGTGATATACTGTAGAGTACAATTAGGCCTACTGTATGCACTTCTAATTCACATACATTGTATATACTGAAGAGTAATGTCATTCACATAGTATGTGTTAGTACTGTAGACAATCTGGATTACAGTAAATGTTTCTGAATGTCCACTTACTTGCACATACTGAGTTCGCAGTTCTTTCACCCTTGGTGAGTTGCGCTCAAAAGGTACTCTGTATACTTGTTTCATTCGCATCCTGTTACGATGGAGGACACGGTCAATTGTGGAAATGCTCACACTGTCGATTCCCTGGAAGTGTGTGTTGTCTTGTATCACTCGTTCCTGGATTTCTCTGAGTCGTATTAAATTATCTTGAAGGACCATGCCCAATATAACGGCCTCTTGCTCAGGAGTGAATATAGCTGTCCTTCCACCTGCATGTGGCAGCCTTGCAATTCTAAAAAAAAGTAGATGTGCAGTTACAAAAAAATGCATGCAGTACTATACATACAGTAATGTAGTTTGCAAATGTCTATTGAAACAGTTGCATATAGTGTAGTACAGTAAATTTGCTATTACAAAAATACAGTAGTATACTGTACCTGTTCTCTTCTCTGAATGTCCTTACTATGGTTGACACAAAAATCGGCTCAAATTGGGTTGCACTCTAAGTCCTGCTTCCCTCATTGTCAGTCCATGGACAAGAACATGGTCTATGACTGTTGCTCGAATTTCATCAGATATTTCCACTCTTTGTCTTCCTCTTCCTCCTCCTCTTCTTCTTCCTCTTTCTTGCCCTCCTCCTCCTCTTCTTCTTCCTCTTTCTTGCCCTCCTCCTCTTCCTCCTCCTCTTCTTCCTCTTTCTTGCCCTCCTCCTCCTCCTCTTCCTCTTTCTTGCCCTACTCCTCTTCTTCCTCTTCCTCTTTCTTTCCCTCCTCCTCCTCGTCGCCCACCTCGCATACGCACTCGTCCTCGTCCTCTCACATTGTTTCTTCTATCCATTCTCAGACTTTCTCCTTCCCACCTTCAACAACCTGTTTGCTCTCTGAACTGGCTTATATTGGTTGTGTCACATCATTTGAAACAGGTTGAATCAGTTTTGAGTGGTTGTGTTCAATCAAATGACATGTGTTCTCTATTTGTATTTGATTGTTGCCACTTGTGTTTACCAGTATGGATGACATGTGCATTAGAGTGCAGAATGTGTTTTGAGAATGAGAATGTGTTCAGAGTTTTGCTGAAAAGTCTAAGTGAGATCTGCAAATTGTGTTTTACCATGTGAAATTGTTTACGGTATTGACAACAGACTCCACAATTAGCTAAATGAGTTCAGGCAACTGAGAACTTTGTTCAGCCAATGGATTTTAGTGTTTTAGCAATTGAGAAAAACTGTAATGACGATCAAAAATGTAAAAAATCCCATTGATTTACAATGGCTGAGCAAAAATGCCCCCTCTACTGGATTAATATGGTCTACAAGTAAAATCCTATTCACTTACATTGGCTGAGCAAAGAGGCTCCCTCTGCTGGAGTAACTCTGTCTACCAAATGCAGCTCTACTGGACAAATCTCTCTAATGGAGAAACTCTGTCTACTAGTGGGTGGAGCTCCAGACTTAGAAGCCAGAAGAATTTTGCTTGAGAACAGTGCCTGAGATGCCAATTGCAGAGAGCATATATGAGTATGCTATGAGAGATAGTGTCAAATGCAAGAACAGGAAAGTGATGGCCCCAGAGTTTGCAGCCATCAATAGATTGTTAACAACTTTGAGTGCAGTCTCAGTGCTGTGTAGAGTATGAAAACCAGATTGAAAACATTCAAAGACATTGTGTGTGGCCAAATAGGACAGAAGCTGAGCAACCACTTTCTCCATAACTTTAGACAAAAAAGGAAGATTCGAAATAGGGCAGTACTTTTTAAAATCAGTGGTGGCAAAGACAGACTTTTTTAAACTTTAGTGACAGCCACAGTTTTCAGTTTTGGAGGGACAAAGCCTGTACTAAATATCCTGTTGATAATATGGGAAATATGTGCTGAGATAACAGGCAGACATTGTTTAAGCAAGACGGTGGGTGCAGGATCAAGCTGGCAGGAAGTAGAATTCGAATAGCTAATTAACTCTAACTGAAGATGTAGATGGGGTGGTGGTGGAGAAATCAGTAAAAGTGCCAATCTGAGAAAATCCTGAAGTGGATCAGGAGGAACAGTAGAATGGAAAAGTTTGTAAATAGTTGATTTTATTCTGAAAGGTGTGAAGATAAGGGGTGCAGGTGTGAAATAAGGGGTGCAGGTGGGTTAATGAGTTTATTGACAGTATAAAAAGTGTTTTAGGTCTAGAAGATGCTTTTTTTGATAATTAACGAAAAGCAAGATGAGCATGCATCATTTAGTGCTGATTTGTATGCCTGTACATGGCCATTACAGGCAGTTAGGTGAACAGATAGACCAGTTTTCTTGTAAAGATGCTCAAGGTAGCTTCCTGTAGCTTTAAGAGCATCTAATTCATGAGTGTACCAGGGAGATGAGTGAGTGGAGAGTACACGTCTACTTTTAAGAGGGGATTGTTTTATTGTATTTAGTGAGTGTCTGTTGAACAGGAAAGTTGCATGACGCCTGTACAGAAAGATGTTTGAAGTGATGCAGAGAAGGATACAGGGTTAATGGAAGTATAATTGTGAAAGGTAATCAATTTTTTTTAGCAGACCTGGGAAATGGAGTGTAACAGCTCAGTTCTATGAATAGATGATCAGACAATCCAATGTGAGACCCAGAAACAGTGATGTTATTTAGGCCATTAGTGCAAACCAGATCTTAATTATGGCCATGTGAATGAGTAGGGAAGTCCACATCTACAAAGTTGAAACATTTTAACACAGACATGAGATCATGGGCTGCAGTACAATCAGTGTCAACATTAATATTAACATCACCAAGTAATATAACAGATGGACACATGGCATATGTAAGAATTTGCATGTCCCTCCCCCGGACATACGGGTATAAAAGGAGGGAATCGTGCATCTTCATTCAGATATCTTCTTTGGGGCCGAGCGGTTGTGCGATCAGTGAGCTGAAATCACTTCTGTTCCACTCACCTCTGTAGCGTTTCTCCTCTGCACGGCAGTGCAGCTTTGCCCCTGGGTGCTACGACAGCACTCCTAAAAGAGGATATTTTTCTAAAAAAGTTTTTTTCTCTAAAAGAGCACACACAGCAGGTGATGAATGTCCTTTTCCTCTCCACTCCTGACGATCATAGATGCTGCCTCGTGTGACTGGGCCGCGATCACACTGAAGCGGCATTTGTGGATGGTTCCTGTTCTCACTGCGAGAACTTAACCATGGCAACGTTGCGGTCGTGGCTTTCCTTCCTAAAAAGAAACCCCAGTCCAGCTGCCCCCGCGTTGCTCCTTCCCACAGGATTGAGGACGACCCGGCTTGTGATGGATGTGATCTGGAGATGGCAGCAGCTTGGTTTCACAGGGTAGGTCCCCACGAACCACCCGCCTCCCGGCACGCTCGTTGACTTTCGTCCAGGCTCCAGGTGAGAGCGGCTCGCCTCACGACCAGTCTGATTACTCCCTCGGACCCGCAGATGATGAATTTGCTGCTGTGCAAGGTCAGGAAGGACGAGGAATATGTCACTCAAGTGGCCCCCTATTGGCCCACACAGACTTGGTTCTCGGATCTCACGCTCCTTGCAACTCCCTGGCGAATTCCCCTGAGGAAGGACCTTCTTTCTTAGGGACTGTACACCCTCTGACATCTGCACCCAGACCTCTGGAACTTCCTCGTCTGGCCCCTGGATGGGATGCGGAAGATCTAAGTGGCCTACCACCTGATGTCGTAGACATGATCAACCAAGCCTGAGCTCCCCCAACCAGGCCTAAAGTGCTGCTTGTTCACGAATTGGTGTTCTTCTGAAGGCCCGCAATGATGCGCAGTCGGGTCAGTGCTCATTTCTACAGCGGAGGCTGGAGGAGAGGCTGTCCCCCTCCACCTTGAAGGTTTATGTAGCCGCTATATTGACTCACCATGATGCAGTAGAGGCACCCGGAAGCTGAACCCTCCCTGGCCATGCCTGTTCCCTTCATGGGATCTCTCCATGGTCTGCTAGAATCAGTTGAGCTCAGAGCCTCTCCTTGAAGACGGCCCTCCTGATCACGCTCCCCTCCATCAAGAGGGTTGGGGACCTGCAAGAATTCTCTGTCAGCAACACTTGCCTGGAGTTTGGTCCGGCAGACACCCATGTCGTCCTAAGACCTCGACCGGGTTACGTGCCCAAGGTTCCTATGACCCCCTTTATGGACCAGGTAGTGAACCTGCAAGCGCTGTCCCAGGAGGAGGCAGACCCAGCCTTTTTGTTGCCGTGTCCGGTGCTTGCTTTGCGTACCTCACACAGAGCTTTAGATGTTCTGAGCAGCTTTTTGTCTGCTTTGGTGGACAGCTGTACTGGATTAGGTGATCCACAGGATGGGCCTTCATGGATTAATCTCCCTGTGTGTATTTTCCACAGTACGGTCCCCCTACTGACGGACCCACGTCACCTTTGGGCAGTGCCCGCTGTCCCCCGGTCGCCGTATTTGTAGCAACGTATTTTGCCACACTTTACCTCTCCCCAGCCTGGGCAGGTGGTGGGCTCCGTGGGGTCTTTTCCCCCTAAAAGAATAGAAGTTGGAAAAGAATGCTTCCCTGATGTGTGTTATAGCATTAAAATGGCCCCAGCCGCTTTATCTCTATGCTATAAATATGGAGAGCGAAAAGGCATGGCTTGCGCGGCCTGTTCCCATGCTTGGCACATCACTTGTTCCGCCCCCTTTGGATGCTGGGAACCTAGAAAGTTTTACTTTTTTTATGGGGCATTGGGGAAGGGTACGTCTGATGCAGCCTGTTGCTTTGGCGCACAAATGCCTGCCCGCACCTGTGTCAGCAGCTCACATACACAGTTCAGCGTATGCCGTGATTGAATAGGGACCCCTAGTGTTGCTTCATTCAACACAACGTCGAGTGAGCGACAGATGGGGAATGTCTAGGTGATATAGCGGGAGTGGCGAGTAATCCCAAGCTTGCTGCAGATGCCGTATGCAGCCGTTTCCAGTCGGGGGCGGATGTTAAAACCACACAGCTGCAGTGATGTATAACTAAGTGCCATTGTTGGAACACAACCGATCAAAAAGCCTAGAGTTGACAGTCTAAGCAGGTCATGAGCGAGTGATTCAAGTCTGATGGTAAACATGATTAGACATGGAACAGCACTGAGGGCAGCACAAAGTAATATCTACTCTGAGCCAGAGTATTAACACACTGTCACCATTAATACCACACCAGCGAGACAATGAAAATTTACCAAATATCAGCAAGGTGGGAGGTATTCTACTACCCTAAACACTGACCACGTAGTTAACAAGAGAGGCGAAACTCACTCACCAACCATGCGGAGAGGTACTGTGGGGTATCACAGGCTGGTGGCCCAGCGGCAGAGAGGCATACAGGCAGTAGCAGAAGTGATGCAAACAAAAAGCAAGTCCAAATAGAGAATCCATCTTAAAAATAGTGTAATGGGCAAATAATCCAGAGTGGTCCAGTGTAGAAGTGGAAGATGTGATGAAGGGAAACAGATGAGAGTCCAATGCAAATCCAAACACACAAACAAACACTAGTACCAGTGAGAAGCGGCAGCCAGATGCACTCGGCGTTCTTTCACCGGAAGCGTGACGTGATTAAGCCAGGGTGCAATTAGTATGTCTATTTGCAGCTTTACTCCTATCTAAAACATTTGACATTTTAGACACATTTCAGTCTGGCTTCAGACTCTTGCACAGCACTGAATCTTCATTGCTTAAGGTTACTAATGATATTTTTCTCTTCATTGATTCAGGCTTACATGCTATCTTAGTCTTATTAGATCTTGTGCTGCATTAAACACAATCGATCAAAACATTCTTCTCAATCATCTCAAATATAGGGTTGGCATCCAGGTTATGGCCTTCCAGTGGTTTGACTCCTATCTAAAAAAAATAGGATGTTTTCTGTAAATGTAAATGTTTCTCTTCTACATTGGCTCATTTATCATGACATCCCTCAAGGTCCAATTTTAGGACCCTTATTATTTTCCTTGTATATGCTTCCTCTGAACTCTTTTTTTTTTCCAGAAGTACAGCATATCCTATCACTGTTCTGGTGATGATTCTCAGATGTACACACCAAGGAGCTTGGATAAGTGGTGTTAATTTGATAACATTCTAAATTGCTTTGAAGATATTAAACATTGGCTGACAAACAATTTTTTTACAATTAAGAGAAAGCAAAACTGAAGTTCTGATTTTAGGTGTCCCCATGTCCTCCTCACCTGGCCTGGCCGCCCAGTTTGATCCTCTGTCGTCGACTGTACAAGATAATGTAAGAAGTCTTGGAGTTATTTTAGATTCATTAATATTTTTTAATAAGCAAATTAGTCAAGGGTAGCTTTTTCCACCTGAGATCTATACCTAAAATCAAACATTTTCTTTCCAGCAAAGATCTGGAAATTGTGATCCACTCACTAATTTCATCAAGGTTAGACTATTGTAACTCATTGTACATTGGCCTCCCTCAAACTGTGTTATCCTGCCTACAGCTGGTTCAAAATGCAGCAGCTAGACTTTTGACAGGGTCAAGAAAGAGAGCTCATTTTACCCCTGTATTAGCATCTCTCTACACTGGCTTCCCATTAAATTACCAGTGTTGATTTTTTTTTTAATTCTGCTTTGTTTACAAGACACTATCTGGTCTCATGCCCAAATACATCAGTGAACTTCTCGTCCCTTCCTCCTTCACTAGAGCACTCGGGTCTTCTCATCAAATTCTTTTGGGGGTTCCTCGTTTTCACTATAGATCTAAGGGTGATCATGCCTTCTCTGTGGTAGGTCCTAAACTGTGGAATAGTCTCCCTTACCGTGTGAGGTCCGCTTCTTCAATAGCTATTTTTAAATACTCTTTGAAAATGTATTCTTTAGCATTTGAATAGGACTTTTTAATGGGTTATATTAGGTAAATACTTGATGCAATTTTTAATTGTATCTATTTATTTATTATTATAATTATTTTGTATGTTGTAAAGTTGGGCAAGGAGGAGGCGGGAACCGGCTGAACAGTCAGCGTAAACTTTAATGAGAAACTCAACTTAAAACAAACTTAAACAAACATAGACACACATGCAGCTTGTCCGTGTGCGTCTTCTCCCGAACCACTTTTTTCCGGCTGCACTTTATCTTGCTGATTCAGTGTTGGCCTTGCTCCATCATGGCTCGGCCACGCCCTCCTTCTCATCACATATGTAAATAATTCTGTCAGTGTATATATATTTGATTGATTTGCAAAGCACTTTGGGTCAACTTCTGTCGTTTTAAAATGTGCTTTGTAAATAAAGTTTGACTTGACTGTATTTTAGTCTAATCCATTTATTCCCAAATGCCAGTAATATTTGACCAGGAACATAAGTGTAACAAAATGAAATAAAACCAATAAAGTGTGTGTGTGTGTGGTGTGTGTGTGTGTGTGGTGTGTGTGTGTGTGGTGTGTGTGTGTGGTGTGTGTGTGGTGTGTGTGTGTGGTGTGTGTGTGGTGTGTGTGTGGTGTGTGTGTGTGTGTGTGTGTGTGTGTGTGTGTGTGTGTGTGTTGTCATTTACCAAATGTGAATTAAGTCAAGGAAGTAAAAATACAATTTGTAAAAAAAAAAAAACCTGGTACCAAAATATTTGTCTTTGTGATTGGTCATCAAAATGTAGTAACTTGCATCACCTATGAAACAACTTGCCTTTTTTGGCTGACGTCACCTAGCCCTCATATTTTCATTCAACCACCTTCCATATACTGTTAGCAACCCAAAAAGTCCTGATTGATAAAGTAAGCCATACATTTTCTTCTTGATGAATATCCTAATTGGAAATATGTCCCTTTGCAGAAGTAAACTACTCTAGGTTGCAAACACTGTATAATGATGACTTCAGATGTGATACACTTCCCCACTACTCCCTGAACCAGCATTATGGAACTGTATAATTATCTTTGTCCAGTGTCCCACTAGCCAATTTTCAGCCATTTATTTTTTTTTATGTAAGGTTCGAGAATCAGAGGGAGTCGGTTCACATTGCTGCATCTCTGAGTAAGTGTGAGCTTTAACAGCCACAGCGTCTCACCTCAGTGAACCATACTGACCAATAGCATGTTGTATAATATAGCTGAAAGTTGAGGGTGCATGGACTCTTGTGGCATTGGTGACCATTGAGCTTCTCACACTAAAGAACCAACAAGCCATTTTCCTGCTCAAATCTGATCCAAACATTTCCCTGAGCAAATGCATAGGCACATATCACAAACGCTAGCTTTTATCCTTGGTGATTGTGTATGTACTTTCTGATGTTCTACTACACCGAATTGAGGAATGTGGAATAATAAAATAAGAAAAATTAGGCAAAAAAAATCTGTGTTTAATAAATGTACACCCTTTTGTCAAAGACGCAGTGCATGAAAATATACTTTCAATGGTATGCCTTGAAGGGACAAATGCACAATCACACAGATTCACGGGGTAAAGTCATTCTACAAACTGCATTGTTACGTAGTATAGAGTCTGTGACAGGGAATCGGAGAGAAATAAATTGAGACAGTAATTTCATGTCAACCCTCTTCACGTCTTAATCGGTGAGTGTGACAGGCTTCTGACAGATGAGGGCGAGATTTCAGCCAAAAAAGCCAGTATGTGTGGCGTGCACTACCAAAACTGATTCAGTTTGTTGAATGCCATCTCTACTATACTATACTATACTCTACTATACTAGCTCAGAGTTCTTTCTTGTAGCACTGAAGAATTACTGAAAAGACCCATGCTGAACTAATAAAAATATACTTGGGTAGAAGAGATGTTTATAGCTATTTATTCTGAATGTCTTTGAGCAGTCTGTGGAACAGCTTTTTGAATACAAGTTGTTTGAAGTAGTTCAAAAACACATGGGTAGTTAGTAATGGCTCATTAAAAGTTAAAGCATTCTTTAGAGGAAAATGCACATTAGCAGACTGTTGCAGGCAATAGATAACTGTTCTCTATGATTTCATAATGTGTGCTTTTTTTATGTGCAATGTACTGCATTCCTTGCCTTGTGTTAAAGCCTACATCAACAGTCATCGCTGGTTCAACATGCTTCACTCTGAAGGGTTGTGAATACAAATCCACACAAATACAGGATCTTAATCTGTATTAGGCAACACCTGTTTAGATTGTTGATTTAAATTTAGTTGCTCACATACTCAGATATGAATCTAACATTGATATCAGAAATGAAAAACATAAGATGAGTACAATGATGGACTGATGAATTTGATGATGATCTGAACGTTTTGAATGATTCATGGTTAATTCTTTTAGCTCCTGACCCCTCAATAATTCATCCATCCTTTTATTTATTTGCCCCAAATTGGAACCTCCTTCCACCTTGTCTGTCCCTGCCACTAATGGAGTTTTATAAACAAAGTTCAGGAGGAGCGTGTTAATTTAATCGACGAATCCTACACACACATATATATATATATATATATATATATATATATATATATATATATATATACAGTGAGGAAAATAAGTATTTGAACACCCTGCTATTTTGCAAGTTCTCCCACTTAGAAATCATGGAGGGGTCTGAAATTGTCATCGTAGGTGCATGTCCACTGTGAGAGACATAATCTAAAAAAAAAAATCCAGAAATCACAATGTATGATTTTTTTTAACTATTTATTTGTATGATACAGCTGCAAATAAGTATTTGAACACCTGAGAAAATCAATGTTAATATTTGGTACAGTAGCCTTTGTTTGCAATTACAGAGGTCAAACGTTTCCTGTAGTTTTTCACCAGGTTTGCACACACTGCAGGAGGGATTTTGGCCCACTCCTCCACACAGATCTTCTCTAGATCAGTCAGGTTTCTGGGCTGTCGCTGAGAAACACGGAGTTTGAGCTCCCTCCAAAGATTCTCTATTGGGTTTAGGTCTGGAGACTGGCTAGGCCACGCCAGAACCTTGATATGCTTCTTACAGAGCCACTCCTTGGTTATCCTGGCTGTGTGCTTCGGGTCATTGTCATGTTGGAAGACCCAGCCTCGACCCATCTTCAATGCTCTAACTGAGGGAAGGAGGTTGTTCCCCAAAATCTCGCAATACATGGCCCCGGTCATCCTCTCCTTAATACAGTGCAGTCGCCCTGTCCCATGTGCAGAAAAACACCCCCAAAGCATGATGCTACCACCCCCATGCTTCACTGTAGGTATGGTGTTCTTGGGATGGTACTCATCATTCTTCTTCCTCCAAACACGGTTAGTGGAATTATGACCAAAAAGTTCTATTTTGGTCTCATCTGACCACATGACTTTCTCCCATGACTCCTCTGGATCATCCAAATGGTCATTGGCAAACTTAAGACGGGCCTTGACATGTGCTGGTTTAAGCAGGGGAACCTTCCGTGCCATGCATGATTTCAAACCATGACGTCTTAGTGTATTACCAACAGTAACCTTGGAAACGGTGGTCCCAGCTCTTTTCAGGTCATTGACCAGCTCCTCCCGTGTAGTTCTGGGCTGATTTCTCATCTTTCTTAGGATCATTGAGACCCCACGAGGTGAGATCTTGCATGGAGCCCCAGTCCGAGGGAGATTGACAGTCATGTTTAGCTTCTTCCATTTTCTAATGATTGCTCCAACAGTGGACCTTTTTTCACCAAGCTGCTTGGCAATTTCCCCGCAGCCCTTTCCAGCCTTGTGGAGGTGTACAATTTTGTCTCTAGTGTCTTTGGACAGCTCTTTGGTCTTGGCCATGTTAGTAGTTGGATTCTTACTGATTGTATGGGGTGGACAGGTGTCTTTATGCAGCTAACGACCTCAAACAGGTGCATCTAATTTAGGATAATAAATGGAGTGGAGGTGGACATTTTAAAGGCAGACTAACAGGTCTTTGAGGGTCAGAATTCTAGCTGATAGACAGGTGTTCAAATACTTATTTGCAGCTGTATCATACAAATAAATAGTTAAAAAATCATACATTGTGATTTCTGGATTTTTTTTTTTTTAGATTATGTCTCTCACAGTGGACATGCACCTACGATGACAATTTCAGACCAGTCCATGATTTCCAAGTGGGAGAACTTGCAAAATAGCAGGGTGTTCAAATACTTATTTTCCTCACACTATATATATATATATATATATATATATATATATATATATATATATATACCACTGCTTACCTAACTGCTGCAACAGTTCTTGGCCCTGCCTTCTTACCTGCGACAGATCTTGTAACAGACTTGGATGACTGGATAACTCTGCGCTAAACATTTGCCCTCATCAGATAAAATCTTCCATCGCAATTATCAAGTTATTCAACAAAGCTGCCGCAGCAGCTCTCTATTTTCATATTTTATGGCAATGGCGGCAACCACTTTAAAAGTTGTTTTCTGCCTTGTCTTTCATTCTAATCTTTCCTCACCAAACCAGACTCTGGAGTTGATGCTGTCTCCACAAACCGGCCAATGCTTCACTGTATACTTGTGGTACAGATCCCTATGGCTGGTATGCAGGTCCTCTCATCTTAACTTTGCTTCCGAAAGCCTGTAGCGTGAGGCTGCCTCCATGAATGGAAGTTGCTCTGGCTTCACATTACTTGAGCTCTATTAGTTTTAATTTAAGGTGAAGAAATCAAAAGATTAGCAATTGAATTTAAATTTTTTCCAATGCAATTATGTGTTTCAACCCGGTTCTCCCACACAGGTGTTTCCTCTCAGTCTTGATCACCTCACTCTGCAGCTCATTTTATTCACGCAATAAGCAAACTTCCATTCAAATGACCACTCTAATTACAAACATATTTCCTTCTCTGCAAAACCAAGTAAACTTTTTGGTGTGAGCTCTCTGCTGCAACAGCATCCTCTCTGACCATTCTACAGCTCCTCTGGCTGTGTACAGCTCCTGTCCGAGCAGACTCTAGCTGAGTGTGGCTCCATTCAACTCATTAATTCCCCACGTCTTTCCTCCTCACAGCATTTGATATCACCTTGCCACACTCCGATAATCATGCAGCAAACACTTTCTCCGATAGCTCTGTTATTTAAACCTCCTAAATAATAAACTGATCAAGTTAATCTCCCCATCAGTTCAATCACAAACTTTTTCTAAGTGCATCTACAGGTGATTTCACAGCAGTGAAAAGACAGCAGTCCGTCCACTCCTAGCTCCCACAGGAGCTCCTTTACCATGCTCTCAAATACCCCACTTTGCTCCCACAGGAGCCCCCTTTTACTATTCTAGCTTAACTATTAATTTACTACCCTATTTACCATTGGCATTTAAAGCTAGGCATTTCCACAAATGCATATTTTACATATTACTGTTATATCTTCTGTAAATGTTATATTATCCATAAACACTGTTGCTAGAGGAAGACAGCAAGTATTAGTAGCCCTGCTGCCATATATCTGATAATGGAGTCACCCACTATCAGAGTGCTGGGCTTGGCTTTGATCTGAGCAGAACTCCGATGCCTGCTCGGCTTTGAGCGCATGCTAGCTGCAATATTAGCTGCTGTCTGATGTGATCTATGTCCGATCAAGCTTTGGGTTTCTTTGGCCACATACATTAATTGTTTAAATCTATTTTCAAGATGTATTGGATGGTGAAGAATATCAATATTGGCCAGTCGGGTCATAACCATATCTGGGATGGAAGATGCAAATGTTGCTACATCCAATATTCATGACAGTTGGATGTCTCGAGCACCTTTGTGTCTCGCTTTGATGGAAAATCTTCTTTTATAGTAATATTTCAGTCCCAAAGTCTTGAGATTTGGTGAGGTTGCAAAATTATTTATTTTGAGCACTGTGCTCAAATGAGTGCTGATATGAAAATTAGATGTTAAAATTCAAAAGCAAGAGATAATAGTACGGAGCAGTAAGCAAAGCATCCGAACAGTGGCGAAGCAGGAAGTGAAGCCAGTGAGCTCTCACTTAGATTAGTTTTACTTAACTAATTTGCATAAGTGGCAGTGATTTCATTCAGCCCCTGCAAAGCACCCTTCTACCGTCCAAAGTACCTCTTCTGCAGCAGCTTTTTACTCTCTGCTCCAACAGGAGCTCCTTTATTATCCCATCTCTTTTTCTCTACTGACGAAGCAGTGCGTCACTTCCTGCTCCCACAGGTGCACATTTAATATCATTCCCCAATTACTCCACTCAGCAGCAGTGTTTCCCTTCAACTCCACTACCACAGTGCTCCTGCAGAAACCTTTATTATTCTCTTACAGTAACTAATCCACTGCTTCTGCATTATTTTACAGTGCTTCCGCTAAACCCATTTCATCTTTTCCCTTTTCAGCCCCAACTTTGCCACTGTAAGCACTGTAAGTTCCCTTCTCCTCCAATGCATACATACTATCCTGGTACCTCACTGCAAAATCATCTCCTTGGGCAGTGATTTTAAGCCTGGCAACACTGCAACCGCAGTGCATCAGCTATTGGCTAAATACAACTCCTAAGCAGCACAATGTGCCGTCCAGGTGCCATAACTGCGGCATGTCTTTTGGGACATGCGACTAAGCATCCCACGACACTGTAACTGTGATGTGTTTTCTCCTTAACCATATTATATTATGCCTCCAACTATTCTAAGTTAATCACTACACACTTTAGTGATTGACAACAATCAGGCTGCTTCAGGTAACCTCTAAACCATTTGCCATAAGCCAGAATCTCAGCATTAATCATTTTCATACAAATATAATAAGCTCTCCTGTTGAACACTGTGCGGTCCATTGCTTGAAGATTCTTCCTGAAGATTCAGAGTGAGCTAATTTAAAATACAGCATAAATTATTTTTACATGAAACAGATTCTCCCGTAGAACATTGTGATTGAGGATTCAGCCTGTTTGCATTGCAGAGTGAGCTCTATTTCGAAATCCAGCATTAAATACACCATAAATAATTTTCACATAAAACAGATGCTCTCCCGTCAAATGCTGTATTTAAGGATTCGGCCCGTTTGTATCGCAGAGTGGGGCACTTTTCTAAAGCAGCATTAGTCATTTAATTCGAATGCAACAAGGGCTCTCCCATTCGAATGCTGTGGGAGCAAACACACATTTATATGTATCATGGGCTCTCCTGTTCGAAGTGCTGAGAGGGCCTTTCTGTTGGAATGCAGAGATGCATTTTGAATGCATGCTTGGCTTAACCTTCAAATCGCTGCATGAACCTTACGTCAGTTCTCCCGTTTGAATTGCAGAGTCAGCACACCCGTTCAAACGTTTTGCATCTGGAGGTGGCTTAAGGTTAAGTTTGGCCAGTCCTTCCAAGGCATAACATGGTACCCTGGACCTTCCCGTTCTGGGTGTCGTGGATTCCTCCTGTACAATATCAGCTCCCATGAGAACTAATATATATATATATGCGGCCATAACTGCCACTGCTTTTAGAGTGCTTCCATCTTCACTTCTTCCCTACTATCTCCAAGTTAGATCCTCTAGTTCGAAATAATTTCCCAATCCCTGGCCGCCTCTGGCAAGTGGCAACTGCTTGGTCTATTATCTGTGACACTTCAGACCCGCTTACCCAGTAAAGATCAGAGAGCTTGTTGCTTTCAGTTTTTGCCTTTTCTGGGGGAGAGAAGAATCATAGAGATGTTGATTAATGATAATTTAGTATATCTATGCATTTAAACCAAGCACATTGTGGTTAGTATCTCATGGAGCTGTAAACATTTACAACTTGCTGTCTCAATACTTATCGGCATATTTTTGGGGGGTATTCAGAGATCAGGTCAAGTATTGAGCTTGAGCCCTCCACTGTGGACAGAGAGTCAAATCTGTTTACCTTTACCCTTTTCAAGGATTGTATTAACATGCAAACTATTGAGATTTGATGAGTTTACCCAAAGACCCAACATTAAAAGGATAAAATACTCATACCATCTCTTAGACTGTAAAATTGTTCGGGTGTGTGAGGGTGCATTGGGTGGATTCACCTTCAGTGTCTAGAATGTTATTAGTTGCTGCAGACTGCATGTTAACAATCAGCCATCATTTTAGGATACTTGGTTTGACTGGTTAATCTGAAAATGGTGGCAAAGTTGTGCAATACTCTTGAAAAGGATAACAATGCTTATGACGCTGTTGGGCCCCGACAGGCACATAAGGAGTTTGAGGGTGGGGGAGCATCGTTTGTACAATACCCTTGAAAAGGATAACAATGTTTTTGATGACTAAGAGGGTGGGGGAGTATTGTTTGTGCAATACCCTTGAAAATGGTAATGATGCTTTTAAGGAGATGAGGGTGGAAGCATCGTTTGTTCAATCCCCTTGTAAAGGATAACATTGATTGATGTATTTGCGCCCCGAGTTGTGTGAGCATTTGGGAAATGGGGCAGGGGGGTGTATTGGTTGTCCCAAGGTAACCAATTTTTAGTTATAGTGAACAATGTTTGTGCAATATCCCTGCAAAGCTAAACAATGCTATCATCCAAAATAAAAGTATAACCAATAAAAGTACAAACATTGCACTTTGCAATGTTACAAAAGACAAAAAAATGCTACAGAAGGTGAAATGGGACAATCATGCAAATCCAACTTCCACTCATTGTAATTTTCACATAAATTTTTCACATAAATTTCACCAGCATTACAGTTCTCCCCATAAAGTGCACGTGCAAAACGTGCACATGTGTATTACATGATGAATTAAAATGGATTATAACTGGCATTTTTTCCAAGGTATGGCTGACATTTTCATGGAAATGTCCTGATGCTTTAGTAATTAAATGGTATAGTTGTACAATGCCCATCCTATGTGACAGGAGGCATGCATGCAACAATAAAACTCCGCTTAAGAAGAAATTAGATAGACCCAAAATGAATAGAAGGAAGAATTAAGATTAATGTGACAAAAAACAACAAGCCTAGCTGAAATTGCTTAGACTGATACATAACATAGTAAAAAAAAAAAAAAAACGCTACAGAAAACACTAAAGAAATATGAACTTTGAAGAAAATGTTAACATTTAGGAGATGAAATGGCTAGAAAAATTTAGGAGAGAAAAATGACTGAATTCTAGAGGTGCATACATAAATATATGCATGAACACTAAACCTGATTTTTCAAGTGCTGGATTGTATTAGCCTAGCATGCTAATGCAACTGATGACTTTGTTACCCACGCGGTGTGCAGCTGCGATCTGGTGGGAAGGATGTGAGCTAACATCCAATTGGAAAATGGAAGCACCACCAATATAGTAAAAAAAGTGACATTGTCACTTGAAAACCATTTACTGCTGCTGTATGTTGAAAATGAGCAGTGAATGAAAAACATGGAAACTATAACCCCATCAGCCACCAGCTAGATGCATAATATTTATTTTCTCCAAAAGAAAAGAAACTGTGAACTTGTATATCTTGAATGTGGGGACCAGCTGCTTTGCAGACATAAGCGTTTGTGGTTTGTGTGAGAAGCAACTGACAGAAAACTCTGACTAAAAGACATATTGCCCTACAATGAAGACTTATGCACTAATCAACGAGCATGCATGCCGATGCCCAATGCAGGAATTACGACATGCAAACACAGCTGAAAACAGATGAGCAAAATATGTGGACTGTTATCCCATGTGCCGGCCATGATATGCCGAAACACGCAATTCTCCCCGCTGCATGAAAATCGGTGTTGGCCGACTAAACTTGTAAAAGTAAAACTTTGTAAAAAGCTTTAAAACCCATCAGAAGAATGAACGGAGTCTTAGCTTATCTTTCTGATGAAGAGCTGCACTGGAGAATGGAAACATCAAGGTGAGTAAAATGTATAATCCAATGTTAAGTCAACTGTTTGCTTGAAGCAAGGAAAAGCATGTGAGATGGATGCGTTTCGATGTATATCCGAAATTTAGCAAATGTTTACTTGAGAGCAAAGGCATTGTGTGTGTTCCGCTCACGTGCGTGAAAACAAACAGCGACATAACGAGAGATGAACAACAGCTGGAGCTTATGAAGCAGAGGCTGGATTATGATTTGATGAGATACCTGAATTGATTGAAAGGCATGGAGCTACTAGCAGTCTCCCTGCAAGAACTACTGCTTATGCTTCCATTCTTTTCCGCACATCATTGCAATTCATTCACAAAACTTCTCAGCACTGCAAGTAATGCAGTACAGTCCCGGTAGTGTGTGTCAAATAACGTCAAGGTTACGGATGTAACCTCCGTTCCCTGATGGAGGGAACGAGACGTTGTGTCGAAGAAGCGACACTAGGGGTCTCTCTTGAAAGCCTTTTGCATCTCTGATCTACGAGAAAAGGACAATGAGAAATTGGCAGACAGAATTTGCATGTCCCGCCCCCGGACATACGGGTATAAAGGGAGGGAAATGCATCTGTTTCAGGGAGGTAAAGAGTGGTGAAATACATCACATGGGCTTTTAGGTCACATGTGGAGAGTGGCGCGGTGGTAGATCCTACCACATTGGGAGGGAGGAGTTGCTACAGACACGGCTACCGGGGGTCCATGAGGACTGCCCAAGGGAGACGCGGGTCCGCTCGCAAGGGGACCGTACCGCGGAAAATACACACGGGGATAAGTCCATGTAGGAGCCGTCCTGTGGAGCACCTATTCCAGTACAGGGTAAATTAAGTACCCGCATTGGTCTTGGTCGGCGTATTCCTCCGCTGAATTCGTGGACCAGAGGGCTAGGGAGGAGTCATCCAGGGAGCCAAGTTACGGGGATCTCCTGAGGTAAAAGCGCACGGTATTACCTCAGCAGAGGGAAAAGGCGCTAGGTGCAAGTGGTCCACCCGGTCAGTTGTCACTGCGTTACCGAGTTTCTACCAGCTGAGAAAACACGGGACGAAACCGACTCAACCCTGAGATTGCAAAATCTCGTAAAGGTATTGGATGTTGCCCAACCCGCTGCTCTGCATATGTCTGCTAGGGAGTCCAGACGTGGAGTTTCCAGAAGACTGGGCACGGATGCCAGAGAGTGCCCCGTCCCTGAGAAAAAAGGTCCTTCCTCAGGGGAATTCGCCAGGGAGGGGCTGTCGCGAGGAGCACGAGATCTGAGAACCAAGTCCAAGAGGGCCAATATGGGGCCACCAGAGTGACTTGTTCCCCGTCCTCCCTGGCCTTGCATAGCACCTGTGCAAGAAGGCTCACTGGGGGAAATGCGTACTTGCGCAGCCCTGTGGGTCAGCTGTGTGCCAGCACGTCTGTCCCGAGGGGAGCCTCCGTTCGGGCGTACCAGAGCAGGCAGTGGGAGGTGTCTCAGGTGGCGAATAGGTCTACCTGTGCCTTGCCGAACCGTTCCCAAATCAGCTGGACTGACTGGGGGTGAAGCCTCCACTCTCCGCTGGGTGAACGCTGTCACGATAGCACGTCTTCTACCACATTGAGGTAGAGGGGGGCGTGGCTGTGAGCGGCACGCAGACCCGAAGAACCAATCATCCAGCCGCAAAGGCTGTGGGGAGGACAGAGGGTTCCAGCCCAGCCCAGCCCTGACGGCGGCCCGGGCAAGCATGTCGGACATCTGGGCGTCAGCCTCAGACTGGGCATGCTGGCTCAAAGGCTGCAGCCCAGTCGAGTCAGACGCCGGACCACTCTCCGATGCAGCGGCGAGCTCATCCAGCTTGGGGGGCTCAAGAGGATAGGCAGGCTGGCCGTGAGGCGAGCCGCTGTTGCCTCGAGCCCGGTCGAAGTCAACGAGTGTTGGTGGGCGGTTCGCAGGGACGTACCCAGCGAAATTGAGCCCGCTGCCATGAATACTTTGTTCCAGAAGGAGGCTATTTATTTTATCATAACAGAATCACTTACTGTTCACTTTAGTTTCACTCTGTCCAATTTATGGAAATTTTTTTATTCCACAGTCACATGCATTAAATGGCTCAGAGTAAGTGTGTCATCTCCTTCAGAACTTTGTGATTGGTAATTACAAAACTGGTAATTTGTTCACGACAGTTATTTCACCAAACTTTATTCTACAATCAAAAAAGGGACTTTTATCCCCTTTACTTTCAGAGAAGGATTGAAAATTGTGAGTAGCTACTGTAAGAACTGAATCAGTTTAATTTATGGATGCTAAAAAAATAAAAATTACTGTCACAATGTGATGTCAGGCACAACGTAAAGCTGAAGTTCCTAATAAAAAGTAATGCACTACAGTGTTGCTTTTATAAAACGGTGGCAACAAAAACTCGATAAAAGACACTAAAGTTAATAAAAAACAGTTGAATTTATGAAAAATTATATAAACAATCAGAATCAGAACAAACAGTTCTTCTGCAAAGTAATCCAGTACATTAGTCTCATATATTTCATAAGGTCATAAGCACCTTGGTACATTAACAGAAAATTCAACTGTGACTTCACAGGTGTGTATACAGTATAAAAGCTATTTCACAACAGCTTTAATGTGCCTCATCCAATCATAATTTATTTGGAGCTGTCTGTTTTATAACAACCAAATGCTTCCCTAAACAGGAATGCAGCAAGGCTAAAGAAGAATGTACTGGAATGTAACTTTTTAAGTGCATTTGTGTGTACTTCAAAACTGGATAGCTACCAAGTTTCAAGGGTTTAAATGCAAATTAATAAACCAACAATAAAACATTGAATAAGCTGACAGAACAGGCATTTATTGTACATGCAAATAGAAATCAGAGTAACAAGCAGAAGTCTAGGTTTGCCAATCCGGTTTTGAGTAAATTGTATTGACATTTTCTCTGTTAAAAGGGCATAGTTTACGTATGTTGCAGTTACATGTAGTTATCAGTGTAAGATTGCACTCACCTTCTATGTATACTTGTATGTGTAGTATCCATCTATGCCCAGTGACCCTGCTGAGAGCAGAGCAGTGAGCCTCAAGGATGTGTGTGTGTGTGTGTGTGTGTGTGTGTGTGTGTATACACTTCTTTCACCATTCATATTGCACACTAGAATAATCATGGCCAGTTACATTTACAACAGTGGATTTGTGACTGAAAGTTATATTGTAACATGCAATGTACTCATCTTTTTTATACAATGGCTCTTCTCAACAAATACTTTAAATTGTGATAATAAACATTTACATTTAGTTCCTTGTTCTTGAATTGATATTTAAAAAACTTTTGTAGATTTGCAAAAAGAATAACCATGCTGGATTTGTAAATTGTTCTTTGTTGTATTCGCATACTTGGCTTCCCTTGGCTGACAAAATCACATTGCCATATGCTTCAGTGTTTTATTTATAGAATCAAATTTTCAGAGTGCAATTTAATCATTCATTTGAAACTTGCATTTACAGAGGCAGAGGAAGCAATACAGTGAGAGGCCTTGTTGTTCTGTGTAGCATTGCAAAACTGATTCAGTATGTTTCTCTTATTTACATAATTAAGCAGACATTATGACCTGTACAAAGTGTCAAAATAGCAGAGATAACAGACCAGCATGGAAGCAAAGTTAGCTAGCAAAGCCAGTCTGAAAAAATGTGGGAAGTTCCTAACACCTACAGTATTCTACAGTATAATTGAGAGAGGGATCAAAGAAAAGGCTATTAAAACAGGGCAGAAGCCTCAAGATTGCTTATACGTTTGTGTGTTCACTTGTTTTGCAGGCTTGTTTTGCCGTAGCAATGATTGCAACGGGAGGGGTGATCACGGGGCTTGCAGCATTGAAAAGACAAGACTCCACCCGCTCTCAGTATCATCTGCCAACCCAGAGCCCCACCCCTGCACCTGAGAAGAAAAGCGCTAAGCGTAAACCTCGAGCTGATGTTGTGGTGGTGAGAGGGAAGATCAGACTCTATTCGGCATCAGGGTTTTTTCTGGTTTTGGGAGTGCTTATCCTAATGGCAGGTATTGCAATGGCTGTTCTAGGATACTGGCCTCACAAGGACCACCAGAAGGCACCAGAAAGCAAGTTCTTTGTGAATAATACACAGGTTGGGCGAGAGCAGTTTGGCTCTTTGACACAATTCTTTGAGCAGCACCTGCATTCAGAGAAGATGAAAATGTTGGGTCCTTTCACTATGGGAATTGGGATTTTTATCTTTATTTGCGCAAATGCCATCTTACATGAGAACAGAGATCGTGAGACCAAGATTATCCACATGAGGGACATGTACTCGACTGTCATAGACATTCACAGTCTGCGGATAAAGGAGCAGAAATGTATGAATGGGGCCTACATGGGTTCTTATACAGACAAAGAGATCTGTTCCTTCAGTCAGGACAGTCATTTTGCTTCACGGCTTGCAGCTAACACGCTAATGTCCTTCTCTGGACTAGACAGTGAACTCCAATTTTCCCACAGGTCCAGCTCTGTGGATGAGGAGGGTCTAATGAGTGAGGCCAAAGGTGGATTAAGCCTGTTTTCACCTGCCTACAAAGACCAAACTGAATCTTTTTTTGGGTTCCAGTGTGAGAGCAATCGGCAGTGGGAGGGTAAGAGTGGCGCACTGAAGAAATGTCAAACGCGGTCCATAGTTTCCTCCTCCATCAGCGCCTTCACTTTGCCTGTCATCAAACTCAACAACTGTGTCATCGATGAGCCGGATATTGAAAGCATCACTGAGGACTTGGAGCAGAACAGGGACCATTCCAGACCTCCATCAATGGAATCTTTAACAGTCCCTGTTCCTGACATCACCAAAGCTTTCAAACGTCCCAGTGCCCAGCTTCTCCGGAGCAATTCGGCAACAGAATCCCCTAGCTCCACATCTTCACATTCCTCACTGTCTCCTGAATCAACCAGTGGTAGATTCCTGTCACCGGGAGCTGCTCGTAAAGATTTTGGTTCCAATAACTCCATCCACGTATTGTCAGCCCATTCCAAATCTCTGGATTTAGAGAGAGAGTCCACAATGCTGACTGTCCATCCTGAACAAAGGAAACACCCTAGCTGGCCTAGACTGGACTGCAGTAATAGTAAAGGATACACTAAACTGGAGAACAAAGAGGACTATATGGACAGGCTAATAGTGCCCCCAGTGGCCATGAAGAAGGACTACACTAAAAAGGAGAAACTTCTTATGATCTCCAGGTCTCACAATAATTTGAGCTTTGAGCATGATGAGTTTATAAGCAGTAGTCTGAAGAGAGGCACCTCAGAGACCAGATTTTAAAATGGAATTAGCCTGTATTAGCTAATAGACACACATAAGGAAAATGTCTACACAATGACTTTTGATTTTCAAGATCTGGCTGCAGTACAGAAGAGAGTATGTGCTCTCATTTAAAATGTTTTGTTAATTGACATACAGCAATCATTGAACAGAAAGATAAGGCAGTTGTGCTGCTTTTTATTTCACTGAATTTCAGACAAATGAGATTTGCCATCGTCATTGTGCACGAAATACAAAATGTGACCAGTAATGATAAATAATTGTGTGGGTAGCAAGCGACTCAATAACCAAATGGTTGCTTAAAGCTGTTAAAATGTGTTTGTATTATCTTTGTTAACATTCAGACAGGACCTATTGTCGGTTTTGAGTACAGTATGTGTGTTGTACCAGAGCTAGTAGTTATTTTACAATGGGGGATTTAAATAATTTATTGTTTAAAACACACACTGCTATTTTTGATGAAAACTTATCAATGTATAATTTATCTGTCTCTCAGAATAAAGATAACCTTTCCAGGCAATGTTATCATGCTATATGTTCGTTCCAAACTTCGTTATACACTGTTTAATCATTCAAAGTTGTCCATCCTAATATAAAAAAATATATCATTATAATGCTTATAAAATGTTTTCTGATTTTTCCTTTTAACTAGGTCTCGTATTAACTGTCTCATAGTTTGGTCTAGTTAATCACAGACTTCAAGCTCTTAATTACTTTATGCTAATTGCTTACATGTTTGCCAAAGGTAATAGAGCACAGGCCCTACTGAAAGTGAAAGTGTCTGCAAGGAGTGAGCAGCACTCTTATGTTTAGCTGGGACAGCTCTAGGAGTGTCATGAAGTGCCAAATTCTGCTCCGAGTCAGAGTAGGTCATCTGGACAAATATGACAAGTTAGGGTGTGTCGGACAATTCACTGCATCCTGTTTCCATGGAAATAAAAAAACACTCCATAGTGCAGTGTTGTTAGGGATGCCAATAATATGACACTTTGTGATGAGCTCTTGATGATAAAAGTCTGTATTCAAATGAACAGTATTTCTAATTTGCCCCTTTGATTGTTTATTTACTGGAAAAAACTGTACCAGCCATTTTATTTTCATAGATTCATATCAATTAAATCATAAGAACCTTCTACGACCTACATTAGAGCTCAGCTAATGCTTATCATGGAATTTATTTATTTTGTTCTGCAGGCATTTCCTTTTCATATGATCAAATTATAAAAAGTAAGATGATTATTAACAAATACCTTTGAGAAACTGTTTTTGCCTGTTTGCTTTAACCTTGTATGGTACGGTGTAGCCAACTAGTTATGTAACTTGTATTGAAAGCTTTGGCTGTTTCTAACAAGTTATTGGAGAAACAAGGGTGTGTATGTGTAAGAATGAGAGAGAGAGAGAGAGAGTGTGACTGACCATGTGATTACCTGTGTCTATTGAAGGGATGAATTAGTAATGCTGCAGCAGTTAGTTTCACTATTTTCCAGTATAGTAATAATCTGCTTCGATCATGGATTGATTCTTCCATATGTGTTATCGGAATTAAGTATTTCATTTTGTTATCACAAAGTAAACATGGAGGATTGGCAGTTTCATTCTTATTTCATGGGGAACTTGTATTTTGACACAGACACATAATACATTCTCTCCTCCACCATGTTGAACATTTTTGACTCACCCAACTCGGAAACTTATTGACATTTTCAGGATTTTAGTATTTCAGGATTTTAGTATTTTAGTTTTTTTTAGTATTTGGATTGTGCCCTGAGTGTGTTTGATTATACCGTCTGCCGTTACTCTTAGCTGGCTAAGTAATCGGCAGTAATGCAAACGATGTTAGTTTAACTTTATTTATCAGCTATTTTGTAATTGCAATCCAAGCAATCATGGGGGATAGACAATTCAGGATGACTTCAAAAAAACTTGTGCACTGACACAGTTTGTCAGCATCAGCTCAACTCGCTCATAGTACACACAAGACATTATTTTGTCATGAGCTGCTGGCTTAAATCTTTAATGTCACTGGCAAGAAGGAAAATTCACACATTTAGCTGCTCTTACACATTAGTTTGGAACTCAGTAAACAGTAAAGCTTCCCCGTGCTGATGGTGTGAGCTATCAGCAATCTTGGAACACCTCTTGTCCAATCAGATTTGAGGACCGGAATTAACTGTTGGATAATAAAAACGCACATATTATGAAGAACTGATGGAAGAAAAGCTTTTGACGTGGGTGTCTGATGTTTTC
Organism: Moxostoma hubbsi; assembly: GCA_032164185.1. Taxonomy (NCBI): domain Eukaryota; kingdom Metazoa; phylum Chordata; class Actinopteri; order Cypriniformes; family Catostomidae; genus Moxostoma; species Moxostoma hubbsi. The sequence goes on along the minus strand of JAVLUX010000031.1, from coordinate 1,855,279 downwards.
AGATGTTCAGTGGTGCTTTGCCACTCATGAGCACAGCAAGAGCACTTCTCACGGTACACGCATGCACAAAGTTGTCACCCTTTCTTTTCTATATATGCGTTGTCTATGAGAATGCTGCAAATGATCTAAGATGATCTCAGGAGGTGCTTTTGAGTTTAGTCTTCTTTATTTACACATGTTTTATATGCATTGTGAATGCAACTCTGCAGATTCACATTATTTTGACAGTGCTAAATTCGAAATATATGTGTCTGTATACGATACCATACATAGTAAATGACATGCAATGACAGGTGAATTGTCATGTGTGTCGTCAGAATTCAGTACAGCCTCAGAAATGGTGCTTGTATGAGAAGTTTGAACAAGCTCTTCTGTGTTTGTCTACACTTTATCAACCATAATCAATAATAATAATAATAATAATAATAATATTGTATAATGTTATATTACAAAATAACATTACATTAATTTTATATACAGTATATACTGTATATCAGAATTAGAATGAGCTTTATTGCCAAATATTCTTACACAAACAAGGAATTTGTCTTTGAGACTGATGTTCCCTAATTGTCACTCACTTGACATTGTGTCAATGTAGTGACACTAAGGGTTGCTCTTGGGAGCCCCAAACACCTGAAATTGGCAAGTGGAATTTGCATGCCACTGCCCCAGACATACTGGTATAAAAGCAGCAAACACTAATTTCCCTTTCTTCATGATAAACTGACGAGTTTTCTACATTTTCAAAAGAAAGAGCCGTTTCCTCACTCCTTGAGTCACACAGCTGGTGCTTACAGACACCGGACACCGAGGACTCACAGCCAGGGAACACCACACTCACACACACAGCCAGTGGTTGTGACGAGCTACAAGGATGGTCAGATGGCCCCTCCTCCCCCACCCTAGGCCGGGTACACGGAGGGAGGTGAGTGCTTTGAGGTTCCCCTCAGCAGAGCCACGAGCTTGGGATGAAGCAAGGCTGCTCGAAGTGGCATATACTGCTCCCCCCGCCGCAAGGCCCCACCCCAGGTACGTCAGACATGATTGTCCCCTTAGTGCACCTCGCCCGGAGGAGTGGCTAGTGCTCTCCAACCCATCCAGATAGCTGGCCAGGACCATCCGACTCGGCTACGCAATTCAGTTCGCCAGGCACCCGCCACAGTTCAGCAGCATTTGCTTCACCTCGGTGAAGGGCAAGAATGCCACCGCCCTGCACGCGGAGACCGTGGTCCTTCTGCAGAAGGATGCAATAGAGCCTGTCCCTCCAGGCCAATCTTGGAGCTGCAAGTTATTGACGTGGAAACTCATTGTTGCGTGCATCCAGCATCAAGATTGGTTTGCGGTGGTAGACCTGAAAGATGTGTACTTCCACGTTTCAGTTCTACCTCGACACAGACCTTTCATACGCTTTGCCTTCAAGGGCCAGGTGTATCAGTACAAGGTCCTCCCCTTCGGTCGGAGCCTGTCGCATCTTCAAGAAAGTTGCCATTCGCATCCACAACTACCTCGATGACTGGCTGATTCTAGCTCACTCTCGAGATTTGTTGTGGTCTAGTGCTCGAGCACCTCAGCTAGTTGGGGTTTCGGGTCAATTGAGAAAAGAGCAAGCTCTCCCCGGTTCAGAGCATCTCTTTTCTCGGGATGGAGTTAGACTCAGTCTGTGCTGAACTGCCTGAAGTCATTCAGGCAGAGAGCTGCGGTCCCACTGAAACAGTTTCAGAGGCTCTTGGGGCATATGACATCCTCGGCTGTGGCCGTGCCGTGCCGCTTGGGATGATGCATATGAGACCGCTCCAGCACTGGCTGCAGACTCGAGTCACAAGTCACTCGAGATGGGCGTGGTGCTGTGGCACATATCTCATGGCCATCATGCCGATCCGCTGCCACTTCTTCATCCCTTGGACCGACCTTGCATTTATGATCAGGGGTTCCCTTACAGCCTCCAAGCTAGGCTGGGGTGCCGTGTGCAATGGGCATGCAGCCGCTGGCTCCAGGACAGGACCGTGACTGTGTTGGCAAATCAACTGCCTCATGTGTTTGGCAGTACTGCTCGCACTGCAGAGGCTTTTGCCATTGAACCAGCTGTCTCCTTGCTCAAGCACGTATTGGTCCAGATGGAGACGGATTCGTATATAAACCACCAAGGCAGCTTATGTCCAATTCGTGCCAAAACTAGCCCGCCATCCCCTCTGGAGTCTGCGACGACTCGGGTCGCTGCGGACCACTCACATCTCAGGCGACCTCAACCATATAGCGGATGTGCTGTCGGGGAGAGTGAAGACTCAGCTGATTTGGAGTAGAGTCGGCAAAGCACAGGTAGACCTGTTTGCTTCCCAGGAATCCTCCCACTGCCTACTCTAGTATTCTCTGAATGGGGCTCCCCTCAGCAAAGACGTGTTGGCACAGGCTGCGCAAATGTGCATTCCCCCCAGTGTGCTGGCTTGCACAGACTTTGTGAAAGGCCAGAGAAGACGAGTACAGGGAGCGCCATACTGGCCCACTCAGACTTGGTCTCAGAACTCATGCTCCTTGCGACAGCCCATACCTGGCAAGTTCCCCTGAGGCAGGACCTCCTCTCTCAGGGATGGGGCACCATCTGGCACCTGTGCCCAGACTTCTGGAATCTTCATGTCTGCCCCCTGGACGGGATATTCTGAAAGCCGAACTGAAGTCCACAAAACTGATCTTGTCATATGTTGTTTGCTGAAAATAAAAGCAGTTGAGTTTTTGCTGAGTTTAGTAGATTAGTGTCACTGAGTTTTTGGGGTAGACCTGACCTGCTAAAGAGAGACGGACTCCATCCCTCCAGGGAAGGGGCCGCTTTCTTCTCTAGTAATTTGTCTCATGGTCTTAATAGTGATAGTATTTGACTAACTGGTGTACAAGTCAGGAAGCAGACAAACTGGCTAATCCGAACATCTACTAGCTGCCTTGAGACGTCATAGAGACTGTATCACTTAGATATCATATATAGACTGTGTCTGTTCCCTGAACTACCAAACACATACCCCCCATTAAATTAATAAAGATAAACGTCTTCTAAAGATAGGGCTTCAAAACTTTAGAGCTCTTTCAACCAAAGCACTATGTTTAAATTAAATTATTATAGATCATAGTTTGGATGTACTCTGTTTGACTAAAACCTGGATTAAACCAGATGAATATATTAGTTTAAATGAACATTTTCAGATGTAGTAGTTACTGTAGATAGAGCTTTAATTGTTGGCAACGTCAACATTCGCAGGTAATAAAAATTACACATTAGGATTAGCATTTATTGATATTATCAACTCATTTGGAGTCAGAAAAAATGTGACAGGACCAACTCATCACCATAATCATATGCTAGATTGTGTCATGTGGAGTTGATGTTGGTATAATAGAAATTCTATAGCAAAGCGATGACATCTCAGATAATTCCTTGTTTCTGTATGCTGCAATAAGATAATGTTTCTCAATCTTCACCAACCTATCATCCAGGTAGAACTATTCTTTCATTTACTAAAGATAGCTTCACTAATAAACTTCCAGATCTATCTCATATGCTCAGTAAGCTGCAAAGAACAATCCAAGGTGGTTATTCAGTACTGTGGCTAAATTGAATAGGAATAAATCTCAACTGAACCAGATATTCCATCACAACACACTACTAGTAATGACTTCATGAATTTCTTTACTGATAAAATTGCAATAATCAGAAATAAAACTGGAATTATGCAATCATCTGCCACAGTACCTCAGAAAACAGTGTCTCATAATTTTCTCATGTGCAACTTCAATCCTGACGCTGTCATGAGTCATGAAGAGCTAACAAAACATGTCGAAACATCAAAAGCCACAACATGAATGTTAGATCCAATACCTACACAGCTCTAAAAGAGGTACTCCCTGTAATCTCAGAACAACTTCTTAATGTTGTTAACTCCTTGCTATCCTTAGGACATTTCCCAAGAAATTTTAAAGTGGCAGTTATCAAACCACTTATTAAGAAGTCACAACTTGATCCTGGAGAATTGGCTAATAATAGAACAATCAAAATCCACAAATGGAGGTAGATCCTTGCCTCTTTGGCTCCTAAACAATGGAATATTCTCCCTAACAATGTTCTGGATGCCGACACACTCACTGAGTTTAAGTCTAGAATAAAGACTCATCTATTTAGCCAGGTATACACTTAATTTATTTTTCACCATGCAATTAGGCTGCTTTAGTTGGGTCTACCATATCCAGAAACATTCATCTTGATCTCTGCAAAAACAAAAATAATAATAATTTAATAGCATCTATGCTAATATTATTCTATTTGTTTCTATGTCTCAACCTTGGGACTCCTATCATGATGTCACCAGAACCGGCCAGATCCAGCTCCATTCCTGCTTGATATTGTACTCCACTGCTACGTGTCTGTGAGTGATGACAACTAAATGCAGCCAGTGCCAGCCAGACATCACTGCAGTCTATTACAATGGACTTCAGAGGATAAACTTATGCCAACTCCAACCATAATGCATGGGATACTTTATATGCCTTTGCCTGGACCTTGGATTTAGGATAGACCTCACCGAAGCTACCAGCCAGTTGAATTGCAAAGCACCTCACTGATCTTGGCCTGCATCACCTTGGCCTAATGATGGACTACACTCTTAAAATGGAATGCATAGACTCAATAAACTGCAAACAAAAGCCTTCATCAGCCAACTAACAAAGGACAATGCATCTATATAAACTTCTGCAGTTAATCCAGGATGAACTTCAAAGATATTAGTAATTAATCTTGTAGTTCTTACAAAATCTTTGTTTAAATACTGACTCTTAACACTTTCTTGGTTTAATAATTTTAAACCATGACTTGCACTGCACATAAATAAGTAATATTGGCATTATATTCATGCTGTTAACCAGATGGGAACTGGCCCCCACAGTGAGTCTGGTTTCCCCAAGTTTATTTTTCTCCATTAATCAACATCTTATGGAGTTTTGTGTTCCTTGCCATAGTCACCTTCGGCTTGCTCACTTGGGTTATACATACAATTATTATTTAATTACTTATTTTTATACACAATTCACAATCGTATTTAATCAAACTACACAATGATGACTAAGACTATATAAATATTACGGTTTCATTGTTAACGCATGATTTTCTGTAAATCTGCTTTATAAATTATGTGTGATGTGCATTATACAAATAAAAATGACTTAACTTGCCACAATATCTGTGAGCTCATCCAGATTGGTGTCTGCAGCCTCAAATACACTCAGATACACAGTCAGTGCAATCAAAGCAGGCTTGTAGTTACAGCTCTGCTTCATTGGTTCCTATTTACAGCCTTTACTTCTGGTTTAGCTGATTTAAGTTTCTGCCTGTAGGTTAGAATATGATGAGCTAGACAGTGGTCAGAGATTCCCAAAGCTTCTCTAGGAACAGAGCGATATGCATGCTTTATTGTTGTGTAGCAATGATCCAATATATTTCTGCCTCTGGTGGGGAATGTAATGTGTCTGTCTGTATTTTGGCAGTTCACGGGTGAGATTAGCTTAATTAAAATCTCCCAGAATAATAATAAGTGAGTCCGGGTGTTGTTCCATGTCTGTGATCTGATCAGCCATCTGTTGAAGCGCTGCATTCCCGCACGCATGTGGAGGAAAATAAACACTCACCAGAATGAACAAGGAAAACGCCCGCGGCAAGTAGAAAGGCTTACAGTTGATAAAGAGTGCTTCCAAATTAGGACAGCATGTCTTCTTTAACATTGTTACATACAGGTGAAACTCGAAAAATTAGAATATCGTGCAAAAGTTCATTAATTTCAGTAATTCAACTTAAAAGGTGAAACTAATATATTATATAGACTCATTACAAGCAAAGTAAGATATTTCAAGCCTTTATTTGATATAATTTTTATGATTATGGCTTACAGCTTATGAAAACCCCAAATTCAGAATCTCAGAAAATTAGAATATTGTGAAAAGGTTCAGTATTGTAGGCTCAAAGTGTCACACTCTAATCAGCTAATTAATCCAAAACACCTGCAAAGGGTTCCTGAGCCTTTAAATGGTCTCTCAGTCTGGTTCAGTTGAATTCACAATCATGGGGAAGACTGCTGACCTGACAGTTGTGCAGAAAACCATCATTGACACCCTCCACAAGGAGGGAAAGCCTCAAAAGGTAATTGCAAAAGAAGTTGGATGTTCTCAAAGTGCTGTATCAAAGCACATTAATAGAAAGTTAAGTGGAAGGGAAAAGTGTGGAAGAAAAAGGTGCACAAGCAGCAGGGATGACCGTAGCCTGGAGAGGATTGTCAGGAAAAGGCCATTCAAATGTGTGGGGGAGTTTCACAAGGAGTGGACTGAGGCTGGAGTTACTGCATCAAGAGCCACCACACACAGACGGGTCCTGGACATGGGCTTCAAATGTCGTATTCCTCTTGTCAAGCCGCTCCTGAACAACAAACAACGTCAGAAGCGTCTTACCTGGGCTAAAGAAAAAAAGAACTGGTCTGTTGCTCAGTGGTCCAAAGTCCTCTTTTCTGATGAGAGCAAATTTTGCATCTCATTTGGAAACCAAGGTCCCAGAATCTGGAGGAAGAATGGAGAGGCACACAATCCAAGATGCTTGAAGTCCAGTGTGAAGTTTCCACAGTCTGTGTTGGTTTGGGGAGCCATGTCATCAGCTGGTGTTGGTCCACTGTGCTTTATTAAGTCCAGAGTCAACGCAGCCGTCTACCGGGACATTTTAGAGCACTTCATGCTTCCTTCAGCAGACAAGCTTTATGGAGATGCTGACTTCATTTTCCAGCAGGACTTGGCACCTGCCCACACTGCCAAAAGTACCAAAACCTGGTTCAATGACCATGGTATTACTGTGCTTGATTGGCCAGCAAACTCGCCTGACCTGAACCCCATAGAGAATCTATGGGGCATTGCCAAGAGAAAGATGAGAGACATGAGACCAAACAATGCAGAAGAGCTGAAGGCTGCTATTGAAGCATCTTGGTCTTCCATAACATCTCAGCAGTGCCACAGGCTGATAGCATCCATGCCACGCCGCATTGAGGCAGTAATTAATGCAAAAGGGGCCCAAACCAAGTACTGAGTACATATGCTTGATTATACTTTTCAGAGGGCCGACATTTCTGTATTTAAAATCCTTTTTTTTTATTGATTTCATGTAATATTCTAATTTTTTGAGATTCTGAATTTGGGGTTTTCATAAGCTGTAAGCCATAATCATAAAAATTATATCAAATAAAGGCTTGAAATATCTTACTTTGCTTGTAATGAGTCTATATAATATATTAGTTTCACCTTTTAAGTTGAATTACTGAAATTAATGAACTTTTGCACGATATTCTAATTTTTCGAGTTTCACCTGTATGTACACCAAATTTCATTGATGTAAAAGCATATTCCACTGCCTCTTATTTTCCCTGTTAACTCCGCAATGCAATCCGCTCTGAACAGCTGAAAGCCCAGCAGATGTAACTTGCGGTCCGGAATGGTTTTACTCAGCCAGATTTCTGTGAAGCACAAGGCAGCAGAGTTTTGAAAAGTCCTTGTTTGTATGGGTGAGGAGATGTAGTTCATCCATTTTGTTAGGAAGAGAGTGGAGATTCGCTAGATGAATACTCGGCAGCGCTGTTCGAAAGCCACGCAGTCGGAGCTTGACCAGCGTGCCAGCTCGCTGTAAGCCCGTCTGTCGGTCCAATGGCGGTCTCCAATAATACGGGTGAAGGTCTCTGCGCGTTACTGTCTTTCTTTTATGCAACACAACAAGATTAAATGAAATACATTTTCTCTCGTATTACCTCGTTATTTCATCTGACTCCATAAATGAAAAAGGTTTTTAATGATATCTGAGCATCATTAAAAGTGAGCGAATGTTTGATTATTCTTTTAACTCCTTTAATTATATTTTACCCGTTCAGATTAGGAAACTATGTCGCTTTGAGGTCCTCGCGTGTTTTCTCTACACCGCGGGTCTCACGATCACAAGCGGCCAGTATTGGATCATCAAACAGAGGTAATTGCTATATACCTGAGATCGGTCACGTTCACGTATACGCAATCAAAGATACTTCAGTATAGCCCCCATGGAATTGCATACACTTGAATTTAACTTAACATTTTCTTCAGTAGAGGTCACGGCCACTATTACAGATGTAAGTTGACCAACATAACTTCTCTTATAATAGCTTTGGATTGGCCATGCGTGGTTTCCCGCGTACACTTATCTGAAGAAACCTCAAATCAAAACAGAGGTAAGACACACCCGAATTTAGATTGGTCAAGCAGCATTTAGCTGTTCTAAACGGAAACACACTTTCTGTCTTTGCAAACCAAGTACACTTGAACTGATGCCAAATATTAGTCGTCACTAATCTGACGCAGACTTGCGGTAACATACGAATCGCTCAATCTGTTTGGGAAAACAATTTCAGAGTCAGTCAGAATAAAATCAAATGTTTACAATTTATTGCCCAGGTAATAGAACAATAATTCAAAATCCAATTCATAAGGCAAAATCATCAAACAATCAATATAATCACAACAATATGGAAATTGAGGAATTTGTAGAAATATTACCTGGCAACGAAAAACTACACTCACAGCGATCATGTGGGAAGTCTACCTACAGACTCCCAGCCTGATATAAACTACACACAGTAAACTGTGCGGGATCGTCTGACTACAGAGAGCCACGAACGATGTGCCACATCTCCTTAAATACCCAGATAATTCAATAGGCTAACCAAATGGTGGTGTCTGTCCTTCTAATTAGATTTGGCTCCCCATTGAGTAGGTTCCTGTACATTTACATATACAGGATCTGGGGGAGGGCACACCTTTAAGAGGCACACTACATCTCTCATATTCTATAACTTCTTTTAGCTTTTCATTATAGCTAGGAGGATGAGACCAGTTTACCAGGCGCACTGAGACACTTTAAATGATATCAAACATGTTATAGTTACTTTTTTGTACACACTTGACATTGTATAGGTTTTTAGTGAGTTCTAAGTGAGGAGGAGAGGGGGTAGTAGGGGGAGCTAATCAGATGGTAGAAGTGAGGTGCGAGCCCCTGCTGGCTCTGTCTTGGATGTTGCTGTTACATATGCAAGAGACAGTTCAAATGTTGATTCTCACGAGAGCCTTTTGTTCTCCCGAGGGGTAGCCCAGACTCAATGGCACCTTACATCGCTTCCCTCGGTTGCATCACATAGCGTGCTTAAACAACAAAGCTGCATCTCTGTTTAAAATGTCAAGCAAAATTGGTAGTGTTGCCGAATGTTCAGCAGTTTTTCCCTGGTAAAAATGATTGGAAAAAATGTACTAAACACAGAACAAACAAACACAAACAACAAAATAATTTGAGAGCTCCACACTGAGGCTCCAATCTGCGGCACCATCTTGACAATAATAATAAAAACTAATTTCAATAAAATCCGACCCTATGTCTCAGTCAGCTCCATAGCTCCTTAGTCGTGAATCAGTGTATTGTGAACATGAATTCGAGCACTGGCAAGGCTACTGATCCTCCGAGTACTTATGACTCAATCACCTGTGACACGATTACGAGGTTGTGATTTTAATCAACAACATCGCTTCACATACTGTATGACGCTATAGTGCATTTTCACTGTATATATTAAAATGTACAGTAATGTTATTATAGATAAAAGAAAAAAGAAATATACAAAAGGAGTGTATTTTAATCTTTTTAAACAACTCTAATATTTAAAAGATTGTTTTTCTTTTAGGAATATTATGAATGAAAGATAATGATCTTTTAAAGAGAAAATAAGGTTTTGACATCATATATTCACACTTGTGCTCATCCTCTAACTACCTGAGAAACTTCAGAAGATTTGACAACATTTCCAGTTAAGGAACCCAAGTGCAGTTTATTTCCAAATGTGAAATCCAAAAACCCTAACTCTAAACGTGAACAAAACAAAAACATGAACTTGACTAAACTTCCAAACAACGTTACAACACAATACCTGACAAGGACCAAGCCAAACATGAGGGTATAAATATATGGACTTGGGAGAACACATGAAGAAAATAACCAATCACAAGACTGAACTAATAAACAAGATAACAAGACTATGACCAATGGGAACAGGACACATGAACATGAAGGAAACAGTATAATCACAACTTGACATGGAAACACTATTCAAAATAAATGACATTATCATAAACAATATATTGAATTCTAAAACCACTTTTTGCAATGACTTTGTAATGACTTTGGCTGCGATCACACGCAGGCAGCGTTTTATGAATGGTTCATGTTCTCAGTGCGAGAACATAGCCATGGCAACATTGCGGTCGCGGCTTTCTTTTGTCATGAGAGAAAGCCACTTCAGCCGCGCCTCGCCTCCTTCCTACGGGATTGGGGCTGGCGCCGCGGGCGATGAAGGCGATTTGGGGATAATGACGGGCTCTGTTCGCCGGGTAAACCCCCTCGAACCACCCGCCTCCCCGGCACGCTTGTTTGCTTCCGTCTGAGCTCGGGATGAGTGATTTCTCTCCAATGGTTCATGTTCTCAGTGCGAGAACATGGCCGTTCCAGCATTGCGGTCCCGGCTTTCTTTTGTCATGAGAGAAAGCCACTTCAGCTGCCCCCTGCGCCTTGCCTCCTTCCTACGGGATTGGGGCAGGCGCCACGGGCGATGAAGGCGATTTGGGGATAATGACAGGTTGTGTTTCGCCGGGTAAACCCCCTCGAACCACCCACCTCCCCGGCATGCTTGCTTGCTTCAGAATTGGATGACATCACCGCTGCATCGGAGAACGTTACAGCTGATGATTCACCTGGACCGCCACCTTCGGGTTTGCTCACCCAGCCTGAGCCTGACGCACAGAGGTCCGCTATTCTTTACCAGGCTACTTGATTGGTCCCGTGGGCATGCGTGCCACTCACAGCCGCACCCCCCCCCATTCCTTTCTTCTTGCCGTGGCTTCCTCGCTCCCTCGTGATGGAGCAGTCCCAGACCGCTTCCGCCCTGCACGTCACGGCCCTTCCTGCAACCAACTCCAGGTCAAGGCACTTCAAAACTTGCACTTGGGTAGTCCTGTTCTTGATGTGCTGCAGGAACTGCGCTCGATGACCAACCGCACCCCCCAGGCCACAAAGGTCAGAAGCGCCGGCACTCGAACGGGCGATGGCCAACCTTGCGGCAAACCTGCCGCAATGGGCCATGCCCCGTCTGCTCGCCGAGGGCGTCCTCCTGCGGCTATGAAACACCCTGCTCCACCTCAACCTGGGCCCAGCTCTCAGCCCCAGCGTCGAGCACACCCCAGGAAGCAGACGCCCCCCTTCTCACGGACCCCCTCGAGGACCCGTAAGGCTCCCAGGTGCTCCGGAGACACTTGACCCAGGGACCAAGACGTTAGCTCCGGAGATGGTAAGACCACTCCATCCCTCGGTGGAGGGCCAGCAGGAGAATTTTTTGTTAAATTTATTTTCACATTCTCAGTAACAGAGCTATTTCCTTTGTCTCTGGGTCACCTGGCCCACAAATGCCGTTCTCACGGCACTCTGTCGCCAGATCTCAACAGTCCCAGCATGCTGGATGCGGACCACCCGCCTTCAGCCCCACGACTGTTCCCCGGCCGGCTGGTTCCTACGAGTCTAGAGGACACCTATGCTGGACCTCCTCCTCAGTCACTAACCCCGCCCCCTGCTGGGTGTGCAGAGCAAGGTAAGTGCTTTGAGTCTTTTCTCAGCACCAGAGCCTCAGGACACGTCTTTGCCTCCCGATGCCGCTTTACCTGCTCCGCCCCGCTGCAAAGCCCCGAGACGAGACGAGCATGGAGCTGCGGCACGCACCGTGTGACGATCACCCCCGCCTGCATCCAAACACTCAAACCCTGTACAGACTTCTGTTTTCTACAGGCAGGAATACCCTTGCAGCAGGTGTCCCGATGCATCTTGGTCATGACCAATGCCACCAGATTGGGTTGGGGCATCATGTGCAACGGGCACGCAGTAGCAGGTCTTTGGAAAGGAGCCCTGCTGTGCTGGCACATCAACTTCCTGGAGTTGTTGACTGTTTTCTTTACCCTGCGGAAGTTTCTCCCGTTAGTTCGAGACAAACATATCCTGATCAGGTCAGACAGCACCACTGCGGTAGCATACTTAAATCGGCAAGGCAGCATATGCTCCCGCCACATGTCATGACTCACCCGTCGTCTCCTCCTTTGGAGCCAGCAGCGACTCAAGTCAGAGCAGCGGCGCAAGTATGCATTTCCCCCAGTGAGCCTTCTTGCACAGGTGCTGTGCAAGGTCAGGGAGGACGTCACCCTTGTGGCTCCTTATTGGCCCACCCGGGCCTGTTTCCCTTCCACCTTGAAGGTGTATGTTGCCACTATCGCAGCTCACCACGACCCAGTAGACAGCAAGTCCTTGGGTAAGCACGACCTAATCATCAGGTTCCTAAGAGGCGCCCGGAGGTTGAACCCCTCCCGGCCAAGCCTGTTCCCCTCCAGGGATCTCTCAGTGGTCCTCATGGGCCTCCAGAGACTCCCCTTTCAGCCGCTAGAATCAGTTGCCTCAGGGCCCTCTCTCTAAAGACGGCCCTGCTGATCGCGCTCGCTTCCATCAAGAGGGCTACGTGCCCAAGGTTCCTACCACACCCTTTAGAGACCAGGTAGTGAACCTGCAAGGCTCTACCACTGCGCCACGTTCCACATGTTGCCTAAAAAACCCATGTGGTGTATTCGCCACCTTTACCTCCCCTTTTGGGCAGGTGTGGCCTCCGTAGGGTCTTTTCCCCCTGAAAGAATAGGTAACTGGGTAAGACCCCCCTTCCCTCGATACGTGTAAGGGCCCCGGCTGTTCTTGCTCTATGCCGAGAAACATAGAGAAAAAAGAGTCCCAGCCAGGCTTGGCCTGTTCCCAGGTTGGCAAGCGTCACCTTGTTCCCCTCTAGGGTAACCAGAAGGATTCCGATTACTTTTTTGGGACATTGAGGAAGGGTACCCTCTGACAGAGTTGGTCACTTGTGCACGTGAAATACCTGCCTGCTCCTGTGTCAGCAGTACACGTACACGGCTCAGCGCATGGCGTGATTTGAAGTGGAACCCTAGTGTCACTTCTTCAAAACGACGTTGAGGTGAGCGACAGACGGGGAACGTCTCAGTTACGTATGTAACCTCCGTTCCCTGATGGAGGGAACGAGATGTCGTGTCTTCCCGGCCACGTCGCTGAGCCGAGCCACTGCAGTGGCCGGACCATTTCTAGCTCCTCAGAAAAATCCTGAACGTATTCAACGTATTTCCCCGCTTTTATACCCGTATGTCCGGGGCGGGGTATGCAAATACTGTCTGCCAACTTCTCATTGGCCTTTTTTCATAGATCAGAGGCATATTCGGCACTCAAGAGAGACCCCTAGTGTCGCTTCTTCGACACAACGTCTCGTTCCCCCCATCAGGGAATAGAGGTTACATACATACCCAAGACGTTTAATGTCATCCTTTGACATGTTATTCTCTTAAAGTGTCACTGGGCGCTGTGATAATGAGAGGAGTCTCCATGAGGGAAGAACATTTGTTTGCTTGCGTGCCTCAATAAAGTCCTGTCTTACCAATACACACTCCGACTGGGGTAACAGAATCTCACTATAGCAACAAAAGAACTCCTGCCAGTTACCAAAGTGATGTCAAAGGCACCTCAAAATGGAAACACTATCTGCAAAGACAACTGAGTGACTTGTATGTATTTAATCATCTGCTTGGCCTGAAGATGTGATTTGTAAGCATATTTTGTCTAAATATTTAATCTTCACCTATTGGTGATGAGTCACAAAAATTTAACTATACAGTGCATCCGGAATGTATTCACAGTGCTTCACTTTTTCCACATTGTGTTATGTTACAGTCTTGTTCCAAAATTTATTAAATTCTTTATTTTCCTAAAAATTCTACAAACAATACCCCATAATGACAACATTAAAGAATTTTGTTTGAAATCTTTGCAAATTTATATATATAAAAAAAAAACACATGTACATAAGTATGCACAGCCTTTGCTCAATACTTTGTTGAAGCACCTTTGGCACCAAATACAGCCTCAAGTCTTTTTGAGTATGATGCTACAAGCTTGGCACACCTATTTTTTTGGCAGTTTCTTCCATTCTTCTTTGCAGGACCTCTCAAGCTCCATCAGGTTGGATGGGGAGCATCGGTGCACAGCATTTTCAGATCTCTCCAGAGATGTTCAATCAGGTTCAAGTCTGGGCTCTGGCTGGGCCACTCAAGGACATTCAAAGAGTTGTCCCGTAGCCACTCCTTTCTTAACTTGGCTGTGTGCTTAGGGTCGTTATCCTGTTGGAAGATGAACCTTTCTGCTCTGGAGCAGGTTTTCATCAAGGATGTCTCTGTACATTGCTGCATTCATCTTTCCCTCGATCCGGACTAGTCTTCCAGTTCCTGCGGCTGAAAAACATCCCCACAGCATGATGCTGCCACCACCATGCTTCACTGTAGGGATGGTATTGGCCAGGTGATGAGTGGTGCCTGGTTTCCTCCAGACATGACGCTTGCCATTCAGGCCAAAGTGTTCAATCTTTGTTTCATCAGACCAGAGAATTTTTTTTCAGGTGCCTTTTGGCAAAATCCAGGCGAGCCGTCATCTGCCTTTTACTGAGGAGTGGCTTCCGGCTGGCCACTCTACCATACAGGCCTGATTGATGGATTGCTGCAGAGATGGTTGTTCTTCTGGAAGGTTCTCCTCTCTCCACAGAGAAATGCTGGAGTTCTGTAAGAATGACCATCGGGTTCTTGGTCACCTCCCTGACTAAGGCCCTTCTCTCCCAATCGCTCAGTTTGGCCAGGCGGCCAGCTCTAAGAAGAGTGCTGGTGGTTCCAAACTTCTTCCATTTATGGATGATGAGGCCACTGTGCTCATTGGGACCTTCAATGCTGCAGACATTTTTCTGTACCCTTCCCCAGATCTGTGCCTTGATACAATCTTGTATCGGAGGTCTACAGACAATTCCTTGGACTTCATGGCTTGGTTTGTGCTCTGACATTAAGAAACCACTGCAAAATTATCAATATCTCTGAATGTACTATTTATAGGTATGTGTTTGAGTAAAATTAACATTTTTGTTTTATTCGATCATCATTTTACAACATTTCTTCCAAAATCCAAATAAAAATGTGATCATTTAGAGCATTTATTTGCAAAAAATGTCAACTGGTCAAAAAAAACCAAAAACATGCAGTGTTATCAGACCTTGAATAATGCAAAGAAAACAAGTTCATATTCATTTTTAAAAACACAATACTAATGTTTTTACTTAGGAAGAGTTCAGAAATCAATATTTGGTGGAATAACCCTGATTTTCGCAGCTTTCATGCATCTTGGCATGTTCTCCACCAGACATTCACATTGCTGTTGGGTGACTTTATGCCACTCCTGGTGCAAAAAATCAAGCATCTCGGCTTTGTTTGATGGCTTGTGACCATCCATCTTCCTCTTGTTCACATTTCAGAGGTTTTCAATGGGGTTCAGGTCTGGAGATTGGGCTGGCCATGACAGGGTGACATGACTTAGAGTTGGGGAACATTGTCAGAGCAGAAGGAATCAAGATTTCTTCCATGAATACCTTGTACATGGCTTGATTCATGCGTCCTCCACAAAGATGAATGCTCTATGCCACACAGCCAGATCAAACAAGGAGTGGATGGAGGCGCACAGCATCTTTTTTTATAGTTTTGACCAGTTGTCATTTTCTGCAAATAAATGCTCTAAATGAAAATATTTTTATTTTGAATTTGCGAAAAATGTTGTCAGTATTTAATAAAATAAAAAAAATAATTTTACACAAACACATACCTATAAATAATAAGTCCAGAGAAATTAATAATTTTGCTGTGGTCTCTTCAATTTTCCAGAGCTGTGTATACACTGGCAGTCAAAAGTTTGCAATAATGTACAGATATTGCACTTATAGAAAGAAATTGGTACTTTTATTCACCAAAATGTCATTCAACTGATCACAATGTTTAGTCAGGAAAATTATAATGTCAAAAATTACTTTAACAATTTGAAAAAAAAAAAAATGTTCAGAACTTTTTAAACTACTTCAAAGAGTTCTCATCAAAAAATCATCCATGTGCAGCAATGACAGCTTTGCAGATCCTTGTTATTCTAGCTGTCAGTTTGCCCAGATACTCAGGTGACATTTCACCCCACACTTCCTGTA
The DNA here is from genome assembly GCA_032164185.1 of Moxostoma hubbsi. NCBI lineage: Eukaryota > Metazoa > Chordata > Actinopteri > Cypriniformes > Catostomidae > Moxostoma > Moxostoma hubbsi. Next base: position 1,839,053 of record JAVLUX010000031.1, on the reverse strand, counting down.
GCACTTGACCTTTCACCCCACACTTCCTGTAGCACTTGACCTTTCACCCCACACTTCCTGTAGCACTTGTCATAGATGTGACTGTCTTGTCAGGCACTTCTCACGCACCATACAGTCTAGCTAATCCCACAAAAGCTCAATGGGGTTAAGATCCGTAACACTCTTTTCCAATTATCTGTTGTCCAATGTCTGTTTCTTTGCCCAATCAAACATTTTCTTTTTGTTTTTCTGTTTCAAAAGTGTCTTTTTCTTTGCAATTCTTCCCATAAGACCTGCACCCCTGAGTCTTCTCTTTACTGTTGTACATGAAACTGGTGTTGAGCGGGTAGAATTCAATGAAGCTGTCAGCTGAGGACACGTGAGGCGTCTATTTCTCAAACTAGAGACTCTGATGTACTTATCCTCTTGTTTAGTTGTACATCTGGTCTTCCACATCTCTTTCTGTCCTTGTTAGAGACAGTTGTTCTTTGTCTTTGAAGACTGTAGTGTACACCTTTGTATTAAATCTTCAGTTTTTTGTAAATTTCAAGCATTGAAAGCCTTCATTCCTCAAAACAATGACTGACTGATGAGTTTCTAGAGAAAGCTGTTTCTTTTTTGCCATTTTTGACCTAATATTGACCTTACGACATGCCAGTATATTGCATACTGTGGTAACTCAAAAACAAACACAAAGACAATGTTCATTTAATGAACCAAATAACTGTGTTTGATATAATGGCAAGTGATTTTCTAGTACAAAATCAGTAATTTAGAATGATTCCTCAAGGATAGCATGTTGGAGTGATGGCTGTTGTCTTGATTTAATCAAAAATGACTTTTTTCAAATAGTGATGGTGCTGTTTTTTACATCAGTAATGTCCTGAATATACTTTGTGATCAGTTGAATGACACTTTAGTGAATTAAAGTATCAATTTCCTTCTGAAACAGCAAAATCTGTACATTATTCCAAACATATATATATAAATATATATATATTACTTCCCAACCCTGTATATATATATATATATATATATATATATATATATATACAGGGTTGGGGAGTAATATATGTATGTCGTATATACTGTATGTAAAGACTTTTTAAAGTATGTACATTTATATGTTGAATCAGTGCAAAATGGTACTGTCTCATAAAGACTACCGGCTGTTCAGTGTTTTGTTTTGTGAGTGCATGTTAACAAACAGCTTCTTTATGGTAAAGTTTTTGTTGTTTTGATCAACAACTGACTGTGAAAAATAGAAAAGATATTAAAAGAGACATCATCAATGATAAATGGATTTTATGGATCTCATTCTTGAACACTCATTAAACAGAACGTGTCAAACCAAACTTTTACTCTTAAGACACATTAAAAGGATCTCGCTTTTGAACTTCACATGCTAATAGATAAATCACGTAAGTGTTAGTGCCTTATACATTGTCATTGTGTTTTTATGGTGATTTTCTGGCAACCAGAGATGCTAGTTCTTTTTACTTGAAATTTAACCGGATTTCTTAGTCTTTTTTGTCGTTCTTTTTTTGGAGCTTGACAGATGTGGTCACTATTAGCTGTCAAATAATATAATATATAATTGTTTTTACATAATAGTCCATTTTTTTCTATTTGAAAGGTTGCTGACCCATGAATCTCACTTACATAAGAGGACACAAGCCAAAAAAATAAATTTGTAATATTTGAAAATATTTATATTCGTATCACAGTTTGAACTTAAAAAAAACCTTTATTGCAACCATATTTGTATTCATCATAAGAGCAATATTTTGTCCCAGTTAGTATGCACCCCTCATATATTCCCAACTCGTACATCAATTAAATACACAGCATGTCTGGGATCATGCTTTTGGCTTGAAGCATGATTAATATTTAAAAATGCTGAAATACCCCAACACAGGCACACAACCTGGGAAGTCTAACTCAACTGAGAATATAAATCCCTATCACAACACACTATGTATATATTTATATATTTAATCAGTTGCATGAATATTTAAAATTGAAAGTGCAATTGTCTTAGCGAATTGCTTATGAATTGCTTATGGATTCTGAACAATACGTATATTACATATACACAGACATACACAGGACCTAGTTCACATGATCAGATCAAAACTCACAGTAGTACTAAATTGCAGTTTGTTTTTCATTTTGGCATACTTATTCTTTTGTTACTATCAATTCCAGCAAGAATGAGAGAGAGAGAGAGAGAGAGAGAGAGAGAGAGAGAGAGAGAGAGAGAGAGAGAGAGAGAGAGAGAGAGAGAGAGAGAGAGAGAGAAAATACTGTGACAATATTATGGTACAGTGATGGTATATCAGATGTAACAGTAATAGCATGGTACTTTAACCAGTTGATATGCAATCCCCCCGTACGCGGTAATAACGTCACTCTGCTTACATTTAATATCTAATTTACAGTCTATAAATGTAATTAATGTAATCCAGTTTGCCCCACTTGGGTCAGTTGTCCATGACAAGCGTTCACTGAAAAACATTCAATAGCACTTTTTGTCCATAAAAGTGATAAATCTGAGAAATATTTATATATTCTCCATTGTTTACTGAATTGATCTGAGCCTAAATTTTACTCTGTAGGCTTCCAGCGATTTTACAGAGAAAAAAGCTTGCAGGAACCTAATTTTTTGTCAGATCATCTTCTTTAGACTTGTGGCTTTGAAAACATTTCTGTATTTCTGGGTTGTCTTGGCACTTTTATTATTGTTTTATTATTATAAAAAATGTTCAGCAAAAAATATTTCCATTACTATAAACTTCAGCTTCTCTAACATTAAAAAATAACAACATATATTAATTCTGAATTTGGGAACTAAAGCACAAAGTTTCTTCTTTCAAAAGATGCTACTACTTTGTCCATACTCCAAAGGGTCCAGTAAATACAAACATTTTCATAGTTTGTGCTCCAAAAGGGGGTGCATATCAACAGGTTAATATATACTATGGTTCTAAAATTAATGTACCATTGGTGTTAACATGGTACTCCAAGGTACTTCCAAGATTACCATTATATCATCATGTCCATAAAAAATGCTGATCTTCAGAAAGCTCACAGCATCTCTGCTTGGGAGTGGGAACAGGCACACGATCCATCTCTCTCTCTAACACACACACACACACACACACACACACACACACACACACACACACACACACACACACACACACACACACACACACACAATTATTTATCCAATAACTTGTTCGAAAAACATTACTAACGGAGGCTTGGACGCATCATTTGGTTCGAACCAGCATCGGCTAATTCTGATCTGTCGCGTAAGAAAGTAGTTCCATGCACAAATGCGTTTTTATGACAGTAATCTTTTTTAATTTACTTGTTTATGTGACTTTCAGACATAAACAACCTATCTGCATGGGTTGCTTTGGTAACGATGTAGGCATACCCATGTGACGATGCTTTCAAAACAGATGTGGGAAAAATGGAGGTGCATCATCTTGCTCTCCAAATAAGCGCCCTGTCCAGTCACGGTGCAGAACTCCTCTGTCGCACAAGAAAACTCAATGATGGAGGAGACTGGAAAATATTGTGGCTGTGTCTCGTTTGGAAGGCTGCATGCAAGGCAGGACACGTCCTTTAAATACTGTAGTATACGGAAAGCCAAGAGGGTCAGATTCTTCAAATTCTTTCAAAACGTGAGAAAACATTCTCAGTGATTCCAATCTCCTGAAAAGTGTCTGTGTGTTGCAAGTATTGGAAAAGCAATGAATTACTCATTCTCATAAAAAAAAATTCATTATATTTACATTTTTAGAACTGAAATCATGCATAAGAGTCTGGAGTGGGCAAAGGGAAGGTTTATAAATGATCAGGCTGCAGATTAAACCATGGGATAACAGAGTTTATTCAGGTGGTTCAGAATTTAGACAGGAGAACACATTAAGGGAAATTACATCACACTGAAATGAATTATTATTGAAACGATCTTAATATCGTTAAAAAAGAATCCAGTTCATGGAATAATGGTTTAGTTATAGTATCAACTGCCATTCTGTAGTGGAGTCCATTACTCGGTGTCCGCTGTCATTTCTGAGGTCTTGCAGTTTTACAGTACAACAGATGGCAGATATTCTCCACACAACTTTATCCTCAATCAAAAGACGATTAAGGTAAGTTGTGATTGTATTACATGCACTGTAAAATGTGTTAACCTGCAATGTTTACTTGCTTTTTATTCATGATCTAACCCATAAAATTTGTTCTGTTGGTGTAACCTAATGTATTGAGGCTGATAATTTGTATTGTAATGTATTGAAGTCATAATTTGAGTTGAATAAAGTTTAATGTCACTTCTGTTAATTATTTGAATCCTCAGACTTGCCGTAGATACCTCAAACGCAATAGGAGGAAGAGTTATGTACATGAGCAAATGAATGCGCTAATTAAGTTATGTGAGGCGCTAAAAAAACACCAGATAAGATACTTTTTCTTAACTCTTAACACAGCAACACACCTACATCTCACAATTAGCCAAATAGTTAATTTTCTGCTCAAAACCACATTTTGTTCATTAAATACTAACTCTACATTTAAAAATTCAAAAAAACTTTTTCTACATACACTAACGCTATCAAAACACAGCAAACCCGTCTCAATTTCTAATAATTATGTCAAAACACTAGCACATTTCCAACAGTAACACGTAGTCAATCATAGTACAACGACTGTCATTGTTTTTTATAATTCAGTTTTCTTTTACTGTAAACCACTCTGCATTTTTGGTTGAGTGTTGAATGTGTGCATTCTTGGCAACATACTATTTAAAAATGAGCTGTTTCAATATATCTTTTGAGTTAATGTTGTTGCAGAATTAGAGGCTTTATATATAAGGTCTATGTTGATGTTAGAAAATTGCAATATAAGAGTAAACAAATTTGATCAAATGTACATTATTTTATTTATTTATTATACTTTAGTATCTTTAAACTCCAATACAAGCTGGGTTGCTTTTCTGGGTGCATAGCGCCTCATCTTATCAAATTATCATAACCTACATGTTATAACCGAATATTGACAGTTTTTTACAATCGCTAACCTCTTTTTGTCCAATCTGTAGTCACATTTACAAAACACTAAACCAAATTAGCACAACATGGGCCATACCATTAACACATTTGATGTTGTTTTTACAGAATATGCAGTCAATTAACACATTTCTAAAATGCTTAAATTTTTTTACATACAAGCTTATCCAATACCAAAATCATTGTATTCTCAGTGCGAGAACATAGCCATGGCAACATTGCGGTCGTGGCTTTCTTTTCTCACGAGAAAAAGCCACTTCAGCCGCTGGCGATGAAGGTGATTTGGGGATAGCGACAGGCTCGGTTTCGCTGGATAAATCCCCACGAACCACCCACCCCCCGGCACGCTTGCTTTCTTCCGTCCGAGCTCGGGATGAGTGCGGTTTGCCTCGCGGCCAGCCGGCATTCTCCCTTGAGCCCCCAGAATTGGATGACGACATCGCCGCTGCATCTCATGGCATCTCATGCTAATGACTCGTCTGGGCTGCCACCTTTGGGTCTACTTGCCCAGTCTGAGGCTGACGCGCAGATGTCCGCTATGATATCCCGGGCCACCGTGAGCACGATTCTGGACTGGAAAACTCTGTCCCCCCCTCACGGCTACTCGATCATCTCCTTGGGTAAGGGCGCTGCTCATAGCCAAGCGCCAACCCCCCCCCCACCCCCCCCGTCCCCCACCCCCGCTTCTTCCCGGAAGTGCATAAAGAGCTGACGCGGTCGTGGAGGGCACCTTTTACTGCCCGGAACCGACCCCTCCGCTCGTCCGCTTTCACTACCCTGGATGGCGGGGTGGCCCACTGGTACATGGAGGTCCCCCAGGTGGACAGAGCGGTTGCGATCCACTTGTGTCCAGAGAATGCCACCACCTGGCGGGACCGCCCGGTACTCCCCTCCAGAGCCTGTAGAATGACATCATCACTGACCTCGAATTTCTACAGCACCACCGGACAGGCCACCTCTGCCCTGCATGCCATGGCTTGCAGGAGGCAAGTTCACCAAGCCAAGGCACTCAAAGATCTGCACCTGGGTAGTTCTGACCCCGACATGCTGCCAGAACTGCGCTCTGCCACCGACCTCGCTCTCAGAGCCACGAAGGTCACAGCGTAGGCACTCGGGCGGACGATGGCCACCATCGTGGTCCAGGATTGTCACCTCTGGCTGAACATGGTTGAGATGCGCAACGTTGACAAGGCATGCTTTCTCAACACCCCCATCTCCCAGCTTGTCCTCTTCGGCGACACCGTTTTCGGCGGTGAAGAAGCAGATGGCACATCTTGACCCAGCTCTCAGCACCAACATCGAGCACCTCGCAGGTGGCATATGCCCCTTGTCTCCGGACCCCTTCCAGGACCAGGAAAGCTCCAAAGCGCTCCTGAGACGAGCGACCCAGGCAGTCAGATGTTTGCTCCGGAGCTGGTACCAAGACCACTCCGTCCCCCGGTGGAGGGCTGAGAGGAGAATCCTTGTTTCATTTGCTGCACCACCTTCGGACAGCTAGTTTGGTTCGCGGCGGTAGACCTGAAGGACGCATACTCCTACGTCTCCATTCTGCATCGACCCTTCTTACAGTTCACATTCGATGGCCAGGCGTATCAGTACAACTTCATCCCCTTCGGCCTGTTGCTGTCCCCTCAATTCTTCACAAAGATCTCAGAGGCAGCTCTTGCCCCGCCAAGGGAAGTGGGCATCCGCATACTCTACCTCGACGACTGGCTCATCCTGGCTCACTCTCGAGAGTTACTGTGCACTCTAGGGCTTCAGGTCAACTGGGAAAAGAGCAAGCTCGTCCAGTTTCAGAGCATCTCTTTTCTTGGCATGGAGTTAGACTCAGTCTCAATGACAGCGCGTCTCACCAACGAGCATGCTCAGTCAGTGCTCAGGTGCCTTGCTCTCTTCGAGCCCGGCAGAGTGGTTCCTCTAAAACAATTCCAGAGGCTCTTGGGGCATATGGCATCCTCATCCACGGCTGCACCGCTCGGGTTGATGCATATGAGACCGCTTCAGCACTAGCTACAGACTCGAGTCCCGAAATGGGCATGGCGCCACGGCGCATACCGTGTGACAATCACCCCTTCTTGCTGTCAGACTTTCAACCCTTGGACAGACCTCTGCTTTCTGCTGACCGGAGTCCCCTTGCAGTAGGTGTCCAGACATGTCGTGGTGACCACAGACACCTCTTGACAGGGTTGGGGCGCCGTGTGCAATGGGCACGCTGCCGCTGGCCTCTGGGCAGGACCCCGGCAATGTTGGCACATCAACTGCCTAGAATTGTTGGCTGTATCTCTTGCCCTATGAAGGTTTCTCCAACTAATCCAGGGCAAGTACGTCTTGATCCATTCAGACAGCACCGCGATGGTAGTGTACATAAATCGAAAAGGCGGCGTTCGCTCTCTCATATGTCACAACTCGCCCGCCATCTCCACCTTTGGAGTCAGCCGCGACTCAGGTCGCTGTGCGCCACTCACATCCCTGGCAACCGCAACACGATGGCAGACGCGCTGTCGCAGCAGGTTTTGCCCAGTGGAGAGTGGAGGCTCCACCCCCAGGTGGTCCAGCTGATATGGGATCAATTCGGCAAGGCACAGATGGATCTTTTTGCCTCTAAAGACAACTCCCACTGCCCACTCTGGTACTCCCTGGCAGGAGCTCCTCTCGGGACAGACGCGCTGGCACACAGCTGGCCCCGGGAGCTGCGCAAGCATGCATTTCCCCCAGTGAGCCTTCTTGCACCGGTGCTGTGCAAGATCAGGGGGGATGAGGAGCACGTCATCCTGGTGGCCCCTTACTGGCCCACCTGGGCCTGGTTCGGCTTTACGCCCTAAAGTGGTGCATGTTCGCAAATTGGAGTTCTTCTCGAGCCGAAGACCTGCAGAGGTGCACAGTCTGGTCAGTGCTTTCATTCCTGCAGGAGAGGCTGGAGGGGAGGCTGTCCCCATCCACCTTGAAGGTGTATGTAGCTGCTATCGCAACCCACCACAATGTCAAGTCCCTAGGTAAGCACGACTTGATTATAAAGTTCCTGAAAGGTGCCCGGAGACCGAACCCTCCCTGGCCTCTGGCCTTCAGGGACCCTCCTTCGTGCCGCTTAATTCAGTTGAGCTCAAGGCCCTCTCCCTGCTATTTCCTTAGCTTATCACACCCAGGCCGTGGCCGCCACCTTGCGGGTTCGAGCACACCCTACGAGAAGTGTGGCGTCCTCGTGGGCACTGGCCCATGGCACCTCCTTAGCAGAAATCAGCAGAGCAGCAGGCTGGGCAACACCCAATACCTTTGCCAGACTTTACAATCTAAGTGTTGAGTAGGTCTGGTCCCATGTTTTGTCAGGTCTGAGCCGGTAGAACTTGGTAATGCGGCACAACCGACAGGGTGTTTATTGCCTTAAACAAGAAACTATCATTACAAACTACAACCTTTTAAACTAAATTCCTTTTATCAATAATGCACATACAAAGGAAAGCACTTTATGGCTAGGCACAGCCTGACAGTGGTGCTTTCAAAGCAGCACCTCTGCCAGTTCACTCTCAATTACCGGGTAAGATTGCCACCTCGTCTTCCAGGTGGCTAAACCTTAGTCTAACGGTGAAGTAATTAAACGGGCGTGTAACAACTTTTGTAGCTTATTCACATTGAAAAGAGTAAACAGTTGGTCATTTAGTATGAGAGATCTGTAGCTATCTTAGCCTCATTACAAACTGATAGACAATCACCCAAACAGGGACTTGAAACCAGGCCCAAAGATTAATAATCTGATGCTCTACCGAATGAGCTATCCAGGAAAATGCTGCTTGTCACAACCCTCTGGGAGATAAAGGAAGTAAAGGCAAAAACTGCATGCACCATTTTTTAACCTCAAGATAATTTGCTGTGAAGTCTAAAATCAATAAGCATTGAGAATGTTGAGCTGCTCTTGGCAGGTAGGAATGATTACAAATCTTGGAAAAAAGCAGTCATCTTCCAAAACGCCAGCAGAAAGGCAAACTTTCATAGTTCTGATACACATGTTTCTCTACTCAAAATAGTGCAGTGACCCTTGAGATGCAAGTTAGGACTTTACGTTGTCAGGGGGTACCAAAGCCACAGATCCTTATGCCTGAAGTGTGTGTACAGATAAAGAGATGACTTGTGCCTTTTAGAACATTGCCCATTTCAGGCTCGAAACTAGACGCGGGTCAGCAAGGGAAATTGAATAAAGCTTGTGCAAAGATAGGGTCAAAGGCATTATTAATGCATAACAGCTCACCCACTCTAAACCAATAGAATAAAACAAAAGCACAGCAGAGTTTGAACCTGCACAGGGAGTCCCTGAGGATTTTCTAGTCCATTGCCTCAAACACTCAGCCACGACTAAACGCAGCTACGCATGTGCATGCTTTTGGCTGAATTTATAAAGCACAAGTCGCCGCTGAGGCGAGGCCATGCAAACACCCAAATGAAGGATTTGGGTGAGTAGATGTGGAAAAAGTATGTTGATTTCTTTGTCAATCAGAAAATGCTGCCGTGACCCGGATTCAAACCAGGGTTGCTGCGGCCACAACGCAGAGTACTAACCTCTATACGATCATGGTGCACCATTACAAATTTCCTGATATGCTCTACTCAGACCTGCCTAAATGTAAAAAGCTTTTGGATCACTTGTCTGTGAAGTGTATATATAAAAGTATTTCTGTAGCCTATATGGACAACAAAACTTTTCAACTGACATAACATTGTCACAACCATTTTCATTAATGGTTACAACCCCAAGAGAGTGGGCATTGCCAGAAAATGGATAGCAGAACAACAGTAGCAACGTAGTGAGGAGAATTTAAATCTGCATGGGGAGACCACAATGGATTTCCAGTATATTGCCTTAAACAAGAATCTATCATTACAAACTACCACCCAAACAGGGACTTGAACCCTAGACCCTCAGATTAAAAGTCTGACGCTCTAGTGACAGAGGTTTCCACGCACTGTCAGTTGAGTCAACCACCAAGAACATTAAAAGCAGTTCAGACATTCACATGCGACTTGTTTCTTTTGAGGAAGAAAAAGCAGTCACCTTCTAAAAGGCCAGCAGAAAGGCAACCTTTTATTGTTCTGGTAATCACTTTTCTCTACACAACATAATGCAGTGACTCTTGAGCGGGCTAGTTAAGGCCTTTAAGTCATCGGGGTACCAAATACGCAGATCCTGATGCCTGATGTGCGTGCAGAAATAAGGAGACGACTTGTGTGTTTTATACCATTACCCACTTCAGACTGGAATCGAGACACGGGTCTGTAAGGAATATTGAAAATATGCTTGTACAAAGACATAATTAATGAACCTCTGTGAAACCAAATGCACAGCAGTTTTCAACCGTAGTTGGCTGGGTTTGAATCTGCGTGGGGAGACCCCAATGGATTTCAAGTCCATCGCCTTAACCACTCGGCCACAACTACTTAAAAGAATACAGCAATGTCTATTTGTCTGATTCCTTTTATCAATAATGCACGTACAAAGGGCAGCACTTTATGGCTAGGCAAAGCCTGACAGTGGTGCTTTCAAAGCAGCACCTCTGCCAGTTCGCTCTCAATTACCGGGTAAGATTGCCACCTAGTCTTCCAGGTGGCTAAACCTTAGTCTAACGGTGAAGTAATTAAACGGGCGTGTAACAACTTTTGTAGCTTATTCACATTGAAAAGAGTAAACAGTTGGTCATTTAGTATGAGAGATTTGTAGCTATCTTAGCCTCATTACAAACTGATAGACAATCACCCAAACAGGGACTTGAAACCAGACCCAAAGATTAATAATCTGATGCTCTACCGAATGAGCTATCCAGGAAAATGCTGCTTGTCACAACCCTCTGGGAGATAAAGGAAGTAAAGCCAAAAACTGCATGCACCATTTTTTAACCTCAAGATAATTTGCTGTGAAGTCTAAAATCAATAAGCATTGAGAATGTTGAGCTGCTCTTGGCAGGTAGGAATGATTACAAATCTTGGAAAAAAGCAGTCATCTTCCAATACGCCAGCAGAAAGGCAAACTTTCATAGTTCTGATACACATGTTTCTCTACTCAAATAGTGCAGTGACCCTTGAGATGGCAAGTTAAGGACTTTATGTTGTCAGGGGGTACCAAAGCCACAGATCCTTATGCCTGAAGTGTGTGTACAGATAAAGAGACGACTTGTGCCTTTTAGAACATTGCCCATTTCAGGCTCGAAACTAGATGCGGGTCAGCAAGGGAAATTGAATAAAGCTTGTGCAAAGATAGGGTCAAAGGCATTATTAATGCATAACAGCTCACTCACTCTAAACCAATAGAATAAAACAAAAGCACAGCAGAGTTTGAACCTGCACAGGGAGTCCCTGAGGATTTTCTAGTCCATTGCCTCAAACACTCAGCCACGACTAAACGCGGCTACGCATGTGCATGCTTTTGGCTGAATTTATAAAGCACAAGTCGCCGCTGAGGCGAGGCCATGCAAACACCCAAATGAAGGATTTGGGTGAGTAGATGTGGAAAAAGTATGTTGATTTCTTTGTCAATCAGAAAATGCTGCCGTGACCCAGATTCAAACCGGGGTTGCTGCGGCCACAACGCAGAGTACTAACCTCTATACGATCATGGTGCACCATTACAAATTTCCTGATGTGCCCTACTCAGACCTGCCTAAATGTAAAAAGCTTTTGGATCACTTGTCTGTGAAGTGTATATATAAAAGTATTTCTGTAGCCTATATGGACAACAAAACTTTTCAACTGACATAACATTGTCACAACCATTTTCATTAATGGTTACAACCCCAAGAGAGTGGGCATTGCCAGAAAATGGATAGCAGAACAACAGTAGCAACGTAGTGAGGAGAATTTAAATCTGCATGGGGAGACCACAATGGATTTCCAGTATATTGCCTTAAACAAGAATCTATCATTACAAACTACCACCCAAACAGGGACTTGAACCCTAGACCCTCAGATTAAAAGTCTGACGCTCTAGTGACAGAGGTTTCCACGCACTGTCAGTTGAGTCAACCACCAAGAACATTAAAAGCAGTTCAGACATTCACATGCGACTTGTTTCTTTTGAGGAAGAAAAAGCAGTCACCTTCTAAAAGGCCAGCAGAAAGGCAAACTTTTATTGTTCTGGTAATCACTTTTCTCTACACAACATAATGCAGTGACTCTTGAGCGGGCTAGTTAAGGCCTTTAAGTCATCGGGGTACCAAATACGCAGATCCTGATGCCTGATGTGCGTGCACAAATAAGGAGACGACTTGTGTGTTTTATACCATTACCCACTTCAGACTGGAATCGAGACACGGGTCTGTAAGGAATATTGAAAATATGCTTGTACAAAGACATAATTAATGAACCTCTGTGAAACCAAATGCACAGCAGTTTTCAACCGTAGTTGGCTGGGTTTGAATCTGCGTGGGGAGACCCCAATGGATTTCAAGTCCATCGCCTTAACCACTCGGCCACAACTACTTGAAAGAATACAGCAATGTCTATTTGTCTGATTCCTTTTATCAATAATGCACGTACAAAGGGCAGCACTTTATGGCTAGGCAAAGCCTGACAGTGGTGCTTTCAAAGCAGCACCTCTGCCAGTTCGCTCTCAATTACCGGGTAAGATTGCCACCTAGTCTTCCAGGTGGCTAAACCTTAGTCTAACGGTGAAGTAATTAAACGAGCGTGTAACAACTTTTGTAGCTTATTCACATTGAAAAGAGTAAACAGTTGGTCATTTAGTATGAGAGATTTGTAGCTATCTTAGCCTCATTACAAACTGATAGACAATCACCCAAACAGGGACTTGAAACCAGACCCAAAGATTAATAATCTGATGCTCTACCAAATGAGCTATCCAGGAAAATGCTGCTTGTCACAACCCTCTGGGAGATAAAGGAAGTAAAGCCAAAAACTGCATGCACCATTTTTTAACCTCAAGATAATTTGCTGTGAAGTCTAAAATCAATAAGCATTGAGAATGTTGAGCTGCTCTTGGCAGGTAGGAATGATTACAAATCTTGGAAAAAAGCAGTCATCTTCCAAAACGCCAGCAGAAAGGCAAACTTTCATAGTTCTGATACACATGTGTCTCTACTCAAAATAGTGCAGTGACCCTTGAGATGGCAAGTTAAGGACTTTATGTTGTCAGGGGGTACCAAAGCCACAGATCCTTATGCCTGAAGTGTGTGTACAGATAAAGAGACGACTTGTGCCTTTTAGAACATTGCCCATTTCAGGCTCGAAACTAGACGCGGGTCAGCAAGGGAAATTGAATAAAGCTTGTGTAAAGATAGGGTCAAAGGCATTATTAATGCATAAAAGCTCACCCACTCTAAACCAATAGAATAAAACAAAAGCACAGCAGAGTTTGAACCTGCACAGGGTATCCCTGAGGATTTTCTAGTCCAATGCCTCAAACACTCAGCCACGACTAAACGCAGCTACGCATGTGCATGCTTTTGGCTGAATTTATAAAGCACAAGTCGCCGCTGAGGCGAGGCCATGCAAACACCCAAATGAAGGATTTGGGTGAGTAGATGTGGAAAAAGTATGTTGATTTCTTTGTCAATCAGAAAATGCTGCCGTGACCCGGATTCAAACCGGGGTTGCTGCGGCCACAACGCAGAGTACTAACCTCTATACGATCATGGTGCACCATTACAAATTTCCTGATGTGCCCTACTCAGACCTGCCTAAATGTAAAAAGCTTTTGGATCACTTGTCTGTGAAGTGTATATATAAAAGTATTTCTGTAGCCTATATGCACAACAAAACTTTTCAACTGACATAACATTGTCACAACCATTTTCATTAATGGTTACAACCCCAAGAGAGTGGGCATTGCCAGAAAATGGATAGCAGAACAACAGTAGCAACGAAGTGAGTAGAATTTAAATCTGCATGGGGAGACCACAATGGATTTCCAGTATATTGCCTTAAACAAGAATCTATCATTACAAACTACCACCCAAACAGGGACTTGAACCCTAGACCCTCAGATTAAAAGTCTGACGCTCTAGTGACAGAGGTTTCCACGCACTGTCAGTTGAGTCAACCACCAAGAACATTAAAAGCAGTTCAGACATTCACATGCGACTTGTTTCTTTTGAGGAAGAAAAAGCAGTCACCTTCTAAAAGGCCAGCAGAAAGGCAACCTTTTATTGTTCTGGTAATCACTTTTCTCTACACAACATAATGCAGTGACTCTTGAGCGGGCTAGTTAAGGCCTTTAAGTCATCGGGGTACCAAATACGCAGATCCTGATGCCTGATGTGTGTGCACAAATAAGGAGACGACTTGTGTCTTTTAGAACATTACCCACTTCAGACTGGAATCGAGACACGGGTCTGTAAGGAATATTGAAAATATGCTTGTACAAAGACATAATTAATGAATCTCTGTGAAACCAAAAGCACAGCAGTTTTCAACCGTAGTTGGCAGGGTTTGAACCTGCGCGGGGAGACCCCAATGGATTTCAAGTCCATCGCCTTAACCACTCGGCCACAACTACTTGAAAGAGTACAGCAATGTCTATTTGTCTGATTCCTTTTATCAATAATGCACGTACAAAGGGCAGCACTTTATGGCTAGGCAAAGCCTGACAGTGGTGCTTTCAAAGCAGCACCTCTGCCAGTTCGCTCTCAATTACCGGGTAAGATTGCCACCTAGTCTTCCAGGTGGCTAAACCTTAATCTAACGGTGAAGTAATTAAACGGGTGTGTAAAAACTTTTGTAGCTTATTCACATTGAAAAGAGTAAACAGTTGGTCATTTAGTATGAGAGATTTGTAGCTATCTTAGCCTCATTACAAATTGATAGACAATCACCCAAACAGGGACTTGAAACCAGACCCAAAGATTAATAATCTGATGCTCTACCGAATGAGCTATCCAGGAAAATGCTGCTTGTCACAACCCTCTGGGAGATAAAGGAAGTAAAGCCAAAAACTGCATGCACCATTTTTTAACCTCAAGATAATTTGCTGTGAAGTCTAAAATCAATAAGCATTGAGAATGTTGAGCTGCTCTTGGCAGGTAGGAATGATTACAAATCTTGGAAAAAAGCAGTCATCTTCCAAAACGCCAGCAGAAAGGTAAACTTTCATAGTTCTGATACATATGTTTCTCTACTCAAAATAGTGCAGTGACCCTTGAGATGGCAAGTTAAGGACTTTACGTTGTCAGGGGGTACCAAAGCCACAGATCCTTATGCCTGAAGTGTGTGTACAGATAAAGAGACGACTTGTGCCTTTTAGAACATTGCCCATTTCAGGCTCGAAACTAGACGCGGGTCAGCAAGGGAAATTGAATAAAGCTTGTGTAAAGCTTGTGGCCTTGTGGTTAAGGCGATGGAGTTGAAATCTATTGTGGTCTCCCTGCGCAGGTTCAAACCCACAATGGATTTCCAGTATATTGCCTTAAACAAGAATCTATTATTACAAACTACCACCCAAACAGGGACTTGAACCCTAGACCCTCAGATTAAAAGTCTGACGCTCTAGTGACAGAGGTTTCCACGCACTGTCAGTTGAGTCAACCACCAAGAACATTAAAAGCAGTTCAGACATTCACATGCGACTTGTTTCTTTTGAGGAAGAAAAAGCAGTCACCTTCTAAAAGGCCAGCAGAAAGGCAACCTTTTATTGTTCTGGTAATCACTTTTCTCTACACAACATAATGCAGTGACTCTTGAGCGGGCTAGTTAAGGCCTTTAAGTCATCGGGGTACCAAATACGCAGATCCTGATGCCTGATGTGTGTGCACAAATAAGGAGACGACTTGTGTCTTTTAGAACATTACCCACTTCAGACTGGAATCGAGACACGGGTCTGTAAGGAATATTGAAAATATGCTTGTACAAAGACATAATTAATGAATCTCTGTGAAACCAAATGCACAGCAGTTTTCAACCGTAGTTGTCAGGTTTTGAACCTGCGCGGGGAGACCCCAATGGATTTCAAGTCCATCGCCTTAACCACTCGGCCACAACTACTTGAAAGAATACAGCAATGTCTATTTGTCTGATTCCTTTTATCAATAATGCACGTACAAAGGGCAGCACTTTATGGCTAGGCAAAGCCTGACAGTGGTGCTTTCAAAGCAGCACCTCTTCCATTTCGCTCTCAATTACCGGGTAAGATTGCCACCTAGTCTTCCAGGTGGCTAAACCTTAATCTAACGGTGAAGTAATTAAACGGGCGTGTAACAACTTTTGTAGCTTATTCACATTGAAAAGAGTAAACAGTTGGTCATTTAGTATGAGAGATTTGTAGCTATCTTAGCCTCATTACAAATTGATAGACAATCACCCAAACAGGGACTTGAAACCAGACCCAAAGATTAATAATCTGATGCTCTACCGAATGAGCTATCCAGGAAAATGCTGCTTGTCACAACCCTCTGGGAGATAAAGGAAGTAAAGCCAAAAACTGCATGCACCATTTTTTAACCTCAAGATAATTTGCTGTGAAGTCTAAAATCAATAAGCATTGAGAATGTTGAGCTGCTCTTGGCAGGTAGGAATGATTACAAATCTTGGAAAAAAGCAGTCATCTTCCAAAACGCCAGCAGAAAGGCAAACTTTCATAGTTCTGATACACATGTTTCTCTACTCAAAATAGTGCAGTGACCCTTGAGATGGCAAGTTAAGGACTTTACGTTGTCAGGGGGTACCAAAGCCACAGATCCTTATGCCTGAAGTGTGTGTACAGATAAAGAGATGACTTGTGCCTTTTAGAACATTGCCCATTTCAGGCTCGAAACTAGACGCGGGTCAGCAAGGGAAATTGAATAAAGCTTGTGCAAAGTTAGGGTCAAAGGCATTATTAATGCATAACAGCTCGCCCACTCTAAACCAATAGAATAAAACAAAAGCACAGCAGAGTTTGAACCTGCACAGGGAGTCCCTGAGGATTTTCTAGTCCATTGCCTCAAACACTCAGCCACGACTAAACGCAGCTACGCATGTGCATGCTTTTGGCTGAATTTATAAAGCACAAGTCGCCGCTGAGGCGAGGCCATGCAAACACCCAAATGAAGGATTTGGGTGAGTAGATGTGGAAAAAGTATGTTGATTTCTTTGTCAATCAGAAAATGCTGCCGTGACCCGGATTCGAACCGGGGTTGCTGCGGCCACAACGCAGAGTACTAACCTCTATACGATCACGGCGCACCATTACAAATTTCCTAACGTGTCCTACTCAGACCTGCCTAAATGTAAAAAGCTTTTGGATCACTTGTCTGTGAAGTGTATATATAAAAGTATTTCTGTAGCCTATATGGACAACAAAACTTTTCAACTGACATAACATTGTCACAACCATTTTCATTAATGGTTACAACCCCAAGAGAGTGGGCATTGCCAGAAAATGGATAGCAGAACAACAGTAGCAACGTAGTGAGGAGAATTTAAATCTGCATGGGGAGACCACAATGGATTTCCAGTATATTGCCTTAAACAAGAATCTTTCATTACAAACTACCACCCAAACAGGGACTTGAGCCCTAGACCCTCAGATTAAAAGTCTGACGCTCTAGTGACAGAGGTTTCCACGCACTGTCAGTTGAGTCAACCACCAAGAACATTAAAAGCAGTTCAGACATTCACATGCGACTTGTTTCTTTTGAGGAAGAAAAAGCAGTCACCTTCTAAAAGGCCAGCAGAAAGGCAACCTTTTATTGTTCTGGTAATCACTTTTCTCTACACAACATAATGCAGTGACTCTTGAGTGGGCTAGTTAAGGCCTTTAAGTCATCGGGGTACCAAATACGCAGATCCTGATGCGCGTGCACAAATAAGGAGACGACTTGTGTGTTTTAGAACATTACCCACTTCAGACTCGAATCGAGACATGGGTCTGCAAGGAATATTGAAAATATGCTTGTACAAAGACATAATTAATGAATCTCTGTGAAACCAAACGCACAGCAGTTTTCAACCTGCGCGGGGAGACCCCAATGGATTTCAAGTCCATCGCCTTAACCACTCGGCCACAACTACTTGAAAGAATACAGCAATGTCTATTTGTCTGATTCCTTTTATCAATAATGCACGTACAAAGGGCAGCACTTTATGGCTAGGCAAAGCCTGACAGTGGTGCTTTCAAAGCAGCACCTCTTCCAGTTCGCTCTCAATTACCGGGTAAGATTGCCACCTAGTCTTCCAGGTGGCTAAACCTTAATCTAACGGTGAAGTAATTAAACGGGCGTGTAACAACTTTTGTAGCTTATTCACATTGAAAAGATTAAACAGTTGGTCATTTAGTATGAGAGATTTGTAGCTATCTTAGCCTCATTACAAATTGATAGACAATCACCCAAACAGGGACTTGAAACCAGACCCAAAGATTAATAATCTGATGCTCTACCGAATGAGCTATCCAGGAAAATGCTGCTTGTCACAACCCTCTGGGAGATAAAGGAAGAAAAGCCAAAAACTGCATGCACCATTTTTTAACCTCAAGATAATTTGCTGTGAAGTCTAAAATCAATAAGCATTGAGAATGTTGAGCTGCTCTTTGCAGGTAGGAATGATTACAAATCTTGGAAAAAAGCAGTCATCTTCCAAAACGCCAGCAGAAAGGCAAACTTTCATAGTTCTGATACACATGTTTCTCTACTCAAAATAGTGCAGTGACCCTTGAGATGGCAAGTTAAGGACTTTACATAGTCAGGGGGTACCAAAGCCACAGATCCTTATGCCTGAAGTGTGTGTACAGATAAAGAGACGACTTGTACCTTTTAGAACATTGCCCATTTCAGGCTCGAAACTAGACGCGGGTCAGCAAGGGAAATTGAATAAAGCTTGTGCAAAGATAGGGTCAAAGGCATTATTAATGCATAACAGTTCGCCCACTCTAAACCAATAGAATAAAACAAAAGCACAGCAGAGTTTGAACCTGCGCAGGGAGTCCCTGAGGATTTTCTAGTCCATTGCCTCAAACACTCAGCCACGACTAAACGCAGCTACGCATGTGCATGCTTTTGGCTGAATTTATAAAGCACAAGTCGCCGCTGAGGCGAGGCCATGCAAACACCCAAATGAAGGATTTGGGTGAGTAGATGTGGAAAAAGTATGTTGATTTCTTTGTCAATCAGAAAATGCTGCCGTGACCCCGATTCGAACGAGGGTTGCTGCGGCCACAACGCAGAGTACTAATCTCTATACGATCACAGCGCACCATTACAAATTTCCTGACGTGCCCTACTCAGACCTGCCTAAATGTAAAAAGCTTTTGGATCACTTGTCTGTGAAGTGTATATATAAAAATATTTCTGTAGCCTATATGGACAACAAAACTTTTCAACTGACATAACATTGTCACAACCATTTTCATTAATGGTTACAACCACAAGAGAGTGGGCATTGCCAGAAAATGGATAGCAGAACAACAGTAGCAACGTAGTGAGGAGAATGTAAATCTGCATGGGGAGACTACAATGGATTTCCTGTATATTGCCTTAAACAAGAATCTTTCATTACAAACTACCACCCAAACAGGGACTTGAACCCTAGACACTCAGATTAAAAGTCTGACGCTCTAGTAACAGAGGTTTCCACGCACTGTCTGTTGAGTCAACCACCAAGAACATTAAAAGCAGTTCAGACATTCACATGCGACTTGTTTCTTTTGAGGAAGAAAAAGCAGTCACCTTCTAAAAGGCCAGCAGAAAGGCAACCTTTTATTGTTCTGGTAATCACTTTTCTTTACTAAACATAATGCAGTGACTCTTGAGTGGGCTAGTTAAGGCCTTTAAGTCATCGGGGTACCAAATACGCAGATCCTGATGCCTGATGTGCGTGCACAAATAAGGAGACGACTTGTGTGTTTTAGAACATTACCCACTTCAGACTCGAATCGAGACATGGGTCTGCAAGGAATATTGAAAATATGCTTGTACAAAGACATAATTAATGAATCTCTGTGAAACCAAATGCACAGCAGTTTTCAACCGTAGTTGGCAGGGTTTGAACCTGCGTAGGGAGACCCCAATGGATTTCAAGTCCATCGCCTTAACCACTCGGCCACAACTACTTGAAAGAATACAGCAATGTCTATTTTTCTGATTCCTTTTATCAATAATGCACGTACAAAGGGCAGCACTTTATGGCTAGGCAAAGCCTGACAGTGGTGCTTTCAAAGCAGCACCTCTGCCAGTTCGCTCTCAATTACCGGGTAAGATTGCCACCTAGTCTTCCTGGTGGCTAAACCTTAATCTAACGGTGAAGTAATTAAACGGGCGTGTAACAACTTTTGTAGCTTATTCACATTGAAAAGAGTAAACAGTTGGTCAGTTATTATGAGAGATTTGTAGCTATCTTAGCCTCATTACAAATTGATAGACAATCACCCAAACAGGGACTTGAAACCAGACCCAAAGATTAATAATCTGATGCTCTACCGAATGAGCTATCCAGGAAAATGCTGCTTGTCACAACCCTCTGGGAGATAAAGGAAGTAAAGCCAAAAACTGCATGCACCATTTTTTAACCTCAAGATAATTTACTGTGAAGTCTAAAATCAATAAGCATTGAGAATGTTGAGCTGCTCTTGGCAGGTAGGAATGATTACAAATCTTGGAAAAAAGCAGTCATCTTCCAAAACGCCAGCAGAAAGGCAAACTTTCATAGTTCTGATACACATGTTTCTCTACTCAAAATAGTGCAGTGACCCTTGAGATGGCAAGTTAAGGACTTTACGTTGTCAGGGGGTACCAAAGCCACAGATCCTTATGCCTGAAGTGTGTGTACAGATAAAGAGACAACTTCTGCCTTTTAGAACATTGCCCATTTCAGGCTCGAAACTAGACGCGGGTCAGCAAGGGAAATTGAATAAAGCTTGTGTAAAGATAGGGTCAAAGGCATTATTAATGCATAACAGCTCACCCACTCTAAACCAATAGAATAAAACAAAAGCACAGCAGAGTTTGAACCTGCACAGGGAGTCCCTGAGGATTTTCTAGTCCATTGCCTCAAACACTCAGCCACGACTAAACGCAGCTACGCATGTGCATGCTTTTGGCTGAATTTATAAAGCACAAGTCGCTGCTGAGGCGAGGCCATGCAAACACCCAAATGAAGGATTTGGGTGAGTAGATGTGGAAAAAGTATGTTGATTTCTTTGTCAATCAGAAAATGCTGCCGTGACCCGGATTCAAACCGGGGTTGCTGCGGCCACAACGCAGAGTACTAACCTCTATACGATCACGGCGCACCATTACAAATTTCCTGATGTGCCCTACTCAGACCTGCCTAAATGTAAAAAGCTTTTGGATCACTTGTCTGTGAAGTGTATATATAAAAGTATTTCTGTAGCCTATATGGACAACAAAACTTTTCAACTAACATAACATTGTCACAACCATTTTCATTAATGGTTACAACCCCAAGAGAGTGGGCATTGCCAGAAAATGGATAGCAGAACAACAGTAACAACGTAGTGAGGAGAATTTAAATCTGCATGGGGAGACCACTATGGATTTCCAGTATATTGCCTTAAACAAGAATCTATCATTACAAACTACCACCCAAACAGGGACTTGAACCCTAGACCCTCAGATTAAAAGTCTGACGCTCTAGTGACAGAGGTTTCCACGCACTGTCAGTTGAGTCAACCACCAAGAACATTAAAAGCAGTTCAGACATTCACATGTGACTTGTTTCTTTTGAGGAAGAAAAAGCAGTCACCTTCTAAAAGGCCAGCAGAAAGGCAACCTTTTATTGTTCTGGTAATCACTTTTCTCTACACAACATAATGCAGTGACTCTTGAGCGGGCTAGTTAAGGCCTTTAAGTCATCGGGGTACCAAATACGCAGATCCTGATGCCTGATGTGTGTGCACAAATAAGGAGACGACTTGTGTGTTTTAGAACATTACCCACTTCAGACTGGAATCGAGACACGGGTCTGTAAGGAATATTGAAAATATGCTTGTACAAAGACATAATTAATGAATCTCTGTGAAACCAAATGCACAGCAGTTTTCAACCGTAGTTGGCAGGGTTTGAACCTGCGCGGAGAGACCCCAATGGATTTCAAGTCCATCGCCTTAACCACTCGGCCACAACTACTTGAAAGAATACAGCAATGTCTATTTGTCTGATTCCTTTTATCAATAATGCACGTACAAAGGGCAGCACTTTATGGCTAGGCAAAGCCTGACAGTGGTGCTTTCAAAGCAGCACCTCTTCCAGTTCGCTCTCAATTACCGGGTAAGATTGCCACCTAGTCTTCCAGGTGGCTAAACCTTAATCTAACGGTGAAGTAATTAAACGGGCGTGTAACAACTTTTGTAGCTTATTCACATTGAAAAGAGTAAACAGTTGGTCATTTAGTATGAGAGATTTGTAGCTATCTTAGCCTCATTACAAATTGATAGACAATCACCCAAACAGGGACTTGAAACCAGACCCAAAGATTAATAATCTGATGCTCTACCGAATGAGCTATCCAGGAAAATGCTGCTTGTCACAACCCTCTGGGAGATAAAGGAAGTAAAGCCAAAAACTGCATGCACCATTTTTTAACCTCAAGATAATTTGCTGTGAAGTCTAAAATCAATAAGCATTGAGAATGTTGAGCTGCTCTTGGCAGGTAGGAATGATTACAAATCTTGGAAAAAAGCAGTCATCTTCCAAAACGCCAGCAGAAAGGCAAACTTTCATAGTTCTGATACACATGTTTCTCTACTCAAAATAGTGCAGTGACGCTTGAGATGGCAAGTTAAGGACTTTACGTTGTCAGGGGGTACCAAAGCCACAGATCCTTATGCCTGAAGTGTGTGTACAGATAAAGAGACGACTTGTGCCTTTTAGAACATTGCCCATTTCAGGCTCGAAACTAGACGCGGGTCAGCAAGGGAAATTGAATAAAGCTTGTGCAAAGTTAGGGTCAAAGGCATTATTAATGCATAACAGCTCGCCCACTCTAAACCAATAGAATAAAACAAAAGCACAGCAGAGTTTGAACCTGCACAGGGAGTCCCTGAGGATTTTCTAGTCCATTGCCTCAAACACTCAGCCACGACTAAACGCAGCTACGCATGTGCATGCTTTTGGCTGAATTTATAAAGCACAAGTCGCCGCTGAGGCGAGGCCAAGCAAACACCCAAATGAAGGATTTGGGTGAGTAGATGTGGAAAAAGTATGTTGATTTCTTTGTCAATCAGAAAATGCTGCCGTGACCCGGATTCGAACCGGGGTTGCTGCGGCCACAACGCAGAGTACTAACCTCTATACGATCACGGCGCACCACATCTTCCAAAACGCCAGCAGAAAGGCAAACTTTCATAGTTCTGATACACATGTTTCTCTACTCAAAATAGTGCAGTGACGCTTGAGATGGCAAGTTAAGGACTTTACGTTGTCAGGGGGTACCAAAGCCACAGATCCTTATGCCTGAAGTGTGTGTACAGATAAAGAGACGACTTGTGCCTTTTAGAACATTGCCCATTTCAGGCTCTAAACTAGACGCGGGTCAGCAAGGGAAATTGAATAAAGCTTGTGCAAAGTTAGGGTCAAAGGCATTATTAATGCATAACAGCTCGCCCACTCTAAACCAATAGAATAAAACAAAAGCACAGCAGAGTTTGAACCTGCACAGGGAGTCCCTGAGGATTTTCTAGTCCATTGCCTCAAACACTCAGCCACGACTAAACGCAGCTACGCATGTGCATGCTTTTGGCTGAATTTATAAAGCACAAGTCGCCGCTGAGGCGAGGCCAAGCAAACACCCAAATGAAGGATTTGGGTGAGTAGATGTGGAAAAAGTATGTTGATTTCTTTGTCAATCAGAAAATGCTGCCGTGACCCGGATTCAAACCGGGGTTGCTGCGGCCACAACGCAGAGTACTAACCTCTATACGATCACGGCGCACCATTACAAATTTCCTGATGTGCCCTACTCAGACCTGCCTAAATGTAAAAAGCTTTTGGATCACTTGTCTGTGAAGTGTATATATAAAAGTATTTCTGTAGCCTATATGGACAACAAAACTTTTCAACTGACATAACATTGTCACAACCATTTTCATTAATGGTTACAACCCCAAGAGAGTGGGCATTGCCAGAAAATGGATAGCAGATCAACAGTAGCAACGTAGTGATTAGAATTTAAATCTGCATGGGGAGACCACAATGGATTTCCAGTATATTGCCTTAAACAAGAAACTATCATAACAAACTACCACCCAAACAGCGACTTGAACCCTGCACCCTCAGATTAAAAGTCTGACACTCTAGTGACAGAGGTTTCCACGCACTGTCGGTTGAGTCAACCACCATGAACATAAAAGCAATTCAGACATTCACATGCGACTTGTTTCTTTTGAGGAACAAAAAGCAGTCACCTTCTAAAAGGCCAGCAGAAAGGCAACCTTTTATTGTTCTGGTAATCACTTTTCTCTACACAACATAATGCAGTGACTCTTGAGCGGGCTAGTTAAGGCCTTTAAGTCATCGGGGTACCAAATACGCAGATCCTGATGCCTGATGTGTGTGCACAAATAAGGAGACGACTTGTGTGTTTTAGAACATTACCCACTTCAGACTGGAATCGAGACACGGGTCTGTAAGGAATATTGAAAATATGCTTGTACAAAGACATAATTAATGAATCTCTGTGAAACCATATGCACAGCAGTTTTCAACCGTAGTTGGCAGGGTTTGAACCTGCGCGGGGAGACCCCAATGGATTTCAAGTCCATCGCCTTAACCACTCGGCCACAACTACTTGAAAGAATACAGCAATGTCTATTTTTCTGATTCCTTTTATCAATAATGCACGTACAAAGGGCAGCACTTTATGGCTAGGCAAAGCCTGACAGTGGTGCTTTCAAAGCAGCACCTCTGCCAGTTCGCTCTCAATTACCGGGTAAGATTGCCACCTAGTCTTCCAGGTGGCTAAACCTTAATCTAACGTTGAAGTAATTAAACGGGCGTGTAACAACTTTTGTAGCTTATTCACATTGAAAAGAGTAAACAGTTGGTCATTTAGTATGAGAGATTTGTAGCTATCTTAGCCTCATTACAAATTGATAGACAATCACCCAAACAGGGACTTGAAACCAGACCCAAAGATTAATAATCTGATGCTCTACCGAATGAGCTATCCAGGAAAATGCTGCTTGTCACAACCCTCTGGGAGATAAAGGAAGTAAAGCCAAAAACTGCATGCACCATTTTTTAACCTCAAGATAATTTGCTGTGAAGTCTAAAATCAATAAGCATTGAGAATGTTGAGCTGCTCTTGGCAGGTAGGAATGATTACAAATCTTGGAAAAAAGCAGTCATCTTCCAAAACGCCAGCAGAAAGGCAAACTTTCATAGTTCTGATACACATGTTTCTCTACTCAAAATAGTGCAGTGACGCTTGAGATGGCAAGTTAAGGACTTTACGTTGTCAGGGGGTACCAAAGCCACAGATCCTTATGCCTGAAGTGTGTGTACAGATAAAGAGACGACTTGTGCCTTTTAGAACATTGCCCATTTCAGGCTCGAAACTAGACGCGGGTCAGCAAGGGAAATTGAATAAAGCTTGTGCAAAGTTAGGGTCAAAGGCATTATTAATGCATAACAGCTCGCCCACTCTAAACCAATAGAATAAAACAAAAGCACAGCAGAGTTTGAACCTGCACAGGGAGTCCCTGAGGATTTTCTAGTCCATTGCCTCAAACACTCAGCCACGACTAAACGCAGCTACGCATGTGCATGCTTTTGGCTGAATTTATAAAGCACAAGTCGCCGCTGAGGCGAGGCCAAGCAAACACCCAAATGAAGGATTTGGGTGAGTAGATGTGGAAAAAGTATGTTGATTTCTTTGTCAATCAGAAAATGCTGCCGTGACCCGGATTCGAACCGGGGTTGCTGCGGCCACAACGCAGAGTACTAACCTCTATACGATCACGGCGCACCACATCTTCCAAAACGCCAGCAGAAAGGCAAACTTTCATAGTTCTGATACACATGTTTCTCTACTCAAAATAGTGCAGTGACGCTTGAGATGGCAAGTTAAGGACTTTACGTTGTCAGGGGGTACCAAAGCCACAGATCCTTATGCCTGAAGTGTGTGTACAGATAAAGAGACGACTTGTGCCTTTTAGAACATTGCCCATTTCAGGCTCGAAACTAGACGCGGGTCAGCAAGGGAAATTGAATAAAGCTTGTGCAAAGTTAGGGTCAAAGGCATTATTAATGCATAACAGCTCGCCCACTCTAAACCAATAGAATAAAACAAAAGCACAGCAGAGTTTGAACCTGCACAGGGAGTCCCTGAGGATTTTCTAGTCCATTGCCTCAAACACTCAGCCACGACTAAACGCAGCTACGCATGTGCATGCTTTTGGCTGAATTTATAAAGCACAAGTCGCCGCTGAGGCGAGGCCAAGCAAACACCCAAATGAAGGATTTGGGTGAGTAGATGTGGAAAAAGTATGTTGATTTCTTTGTCAATCAGAAAATGCTGCCGTGACCCGGATTCGAACCGGGGTTGCTGCGGCCACAACGCAGAGTACTAACCTCTATACGATCACGGCGCACCATTACAAATTTCCTGATGTGCCCTACTCAGACCTGCCTAAATGTAAAAAGCTTTTGGATCACTTGTCTGTGAAGTGTATATATAAAAGTATTTCTGTAGCCTATATGGACAACAAAACTTTTCAACTAACATAACATTGTCACAACCATTTTCATTAATGGTTACAACCCCAAGAGAGTGGGCATTGCCAGAAAATGGATAGCAGAACAACAGTAACAACGTAGTGAGGAGAATTTAAATCTGCATGGGGAGACCACAATGGATTTCCAGTATATTGCCTTAAACAAGAATCTATCATTACAAACTACCACCCAAACAGGGACTTGAACCCTAGACCCTCAGATTAAAAGTCTGACGCTCTAGTGACAGAGGTTTCCACGCACTGTCAGTTGAGTCAACCACCAAGAACATTAAAAGCAGTTCAGACATTCACATGTGACTTGTTTCTTTTGAGGAAGAAAAAGCAGTCACCTTCTAAAAGGCCAGCAGAAAGGCAACCTTTTATTGTTCTGGTAATCACTTTTCTCTACACAACATAATGCAGTGACTCTTGAGCGGGCTAGTTAAGGCCTTTAAGTCATCGGGGTACCAAATACGCAGATCCTGATGCCTGATGTGTGTGCACAAATAAGGAGACGACTTGTGTGTTTTATAACATTACCCACTTCAGACTGGAATCGAGACACGGGTCTGTAAGGAATATTGAAAATATGCTTGTACAAAGACATAATTAATGAATCTCTGTGAAACCAAATGCACAGCAGTTTTCAACCGTAGTTGGCAGGGTTTGAACCTGCGCGGGGAGACCCCAATGGATTTCAAGTCCATCGCCTTAACCACTCGGCCACAACTACTTGAAAGAATACAGCAATGTCTATTTGTCTGATTCCTTTTATCAATAATGCACGTACAAAGGGCAGCACTTTATGGCTAGGCAAAGCCTGACAGTGGTGCTTTCAAAGCAGCACCTCTTCCAGTTCGCTCTCAATTACCGGGTAAGATTGCCACCTAGTCTTCCAGGTGGCTAAACCTTAATCTAACGGTGAAGTAATTAAACGGGCGTGTAACAACTTTTGTAGCTTATTCACATTGAAAAGAGTAAACAGTTGGTCATTTAGTATGAGAGATTTGTAGCTATCTTAGCCTCATTACAAATTGATAGACAATCACCCAAACAGGGACTTGAAACCAGACCCAAAGATTAATAATCTGATGCTCTACCGAATGAGCTATCCAGGAAAATGCTGCTTGTCACAACCCTCTGGGAGATAAAGGAAGTAAAGCCAAAAACTGCATGCACCATTTTTTAACCTCAAGATAATTTGCTGTGAAGTCTAAAATCAATAAGCATTGAGAATGTTGAGCTGCTCTTGGCAGGTAGGAATGATTACAAATCTTGGAAAAAAGCAGTCATCTTCCAAAACGCCAGCAGAAAGGCAAACTTTCATAGTTCTGATACACATGTTTCTCTACTCAAAATAGTGCAGTGACGCTTGAGATGGCAAGTTAAGGACTTTACGTTGTCAGGGGGTACCAAAGCCACAGATCCTTATGCCTGAAGTGTGTGTACAGATAAAGAGACGACTTGTGCCTTTTAGAACATTGCCCATTTCAGGCTCGAAACTAGACGCGGGTCAGCAAGGGAAATTGAATAAAGCTTGTGCAAAGTTAGGGTCAAAGGCATTATTAATGCATAACAGCTCGCCCACTCTAAACCAATAGAATAAAACAAAAGCACAGCAGAGTTTGAACCTGCACAGGGAGTCCCTGAGGATTTTCTAGTCCATTGCCTCAAACACTCAGCCACGACTAAACGCAGCTACGCATGTGCATGCTTTTGGCTGAATTTATAAAGCACAAGTCGCCGCTGAGGCGAGGCCAAGCAAACACCCAAATGAAGGATTTGGGTGAGTAGATGTGGAAAAAGTATGTTGATTTCTTTGTCAATCAGAAAATGCTGCCGTGACCCGGATTCGAACCGGGGTTGCTGCGGCCACAACGCAGAGTACTAACCTCTATACGATCACGGCGCACCATTACAAATTTCCTGATGTGCCCTACTCAGACCTGCCTAAATGTAAAAAGCTTTTGGATCACTTGTCTGTGAAGTGTATATATAAAAGTATTTCTGTAGCCTATATGGACAACAAAACTTTTCAACTGACATAACATTGTCACAACCATTTTCATTAATGGTTACAACCCCAAGAGAGTGGGCATTGCCAGAAAATGGATAGCAGATCAACAGTAGCAACGTAGTGATTAGAATTTAAATCTGCATGGGGAGACCACAATGGATTTCCAGTATATTGCCTTAAACAAGAAACTATCATAACAAACTACCACCCAAACAGCGACTTGAACCCTGCACCCTCAGATTAAAAGTCTGACACTCTAGTGACAGAGGTTTCCACGCACTGTCGGTTGAGTCAACCACCATGAACATAAAAGCAATTCAGACATTCACATGCGACTTGTTTCTTTTGAGGAACAAAAAGCAGTCACCTTCTAAAAGGCCAGCAGAAAGGCAACCTTTTATTGTTCTGGTAATCACTTTTCTCTACACAACATAATGCAGTGACTCTTGAGCGGGCTAGTTAAGGCCTTTAAGTCATCGGGGTACCAAATACACAGATCCTGATGCCTGATGTGTGTGCACAAATAAGGAGACGACTTGTGTGTTTTAGAACATTACCCACTTCAGACTGGAATCGAGACACGGGTCTGTAAGGAATATTGAAAATATGCTTGTACAAAGACATAATTAATGAATCTCTGTGAAACCATATGCACAGCAGTTTTCAACCGTAGTTGGCAGGGTTTGAACCTGCGCGGGGAGACCCCAATGGATTTCAAGTCCATCGCCTTAACCACTCGGCCACAACTACTTGAAAGAATACAGCAATGTCTATTTTTCTGATTCCTTTTATCAATAATGCACGTACAAAGGGCAGCACTTTATGGCTAGGCAAAGCCTGACAGTGGTGCTTTCAAAGCAGCACCTCTGCCAGTTCGCTCTCAATTACCGGGTAAGATTGCCACCTAGTCTTCCTGGTGGCTAAACCTTAATCTAACGGTGAAGTAATTAAACGGGCGTGTAACAACTTTTGTAGCTTATTCACATTGAAAAGAGAAAACAGTTGGTCAGTTATTATGAGAGATTTGTAGCTATCTTAGCCTCATTACAAATTGATAGACAATCACCCAAACAGGGACTTAAAACCAGACCCAAAGATTAATAATCTGATGCTCTACCGAATGAGCTATCCAGGAAAATGCTGCTTGTCACAACCCTCTGGGAGATAAAGGAAGTAAAGCCAAAAACTGCATGCACCATTTTTTAACCTCAAGATAATTTACTGTGAAGTCTAAAATCAATAAGCATTGAGAATGTTGAGCTGCTCTTGGCAGGTAGGAATGATTACAAATCTTGGAAAAAAGCAGTCATCTTCCAAAACGCCAGCAGAAAGGCAAACTTTCATAGTTCTGATACACATGTTTCTCTACTCAAAATAGTGCAGTGACCCTTGAGATGGCAAGTTAAGGACTTTACGTTGTCAGGGGGTACCAAAGCCACAGATCCTTATGCCTGAAGTGTGTGTACAGATAAAGAGACAACTTGTGCCTTTTAGAACATTGCCCATTTCAGGCTCGAAACTAGACGCGGGTCAGCAAGGGAAATTGAATAAAGCTTGTGTAAAGATAGGGTCAAAGGCATTATTAATGCATAACAGCTCACCCACTCTAAACCAATAGAATAAAACAAAAGCACAGCAGAGTTTGAACCTGCACAGGGAGTCCCTGAGGATTTTCTAGTCCATTGCCTCAAACACTCAGCCACGACTAAACGCAGCTACGCATGTGCATGCTTTTGGCTGAATTTATAAAGCACAAGTCGCTGCTGAGGCGAGGCCATGCAAACACCCAAATGAAGGATTTGGGTGAGTAGATGTGGAAAAAGTATGTTGATTTCTTTGTCAATCAGAAAATGCTGCCGTGACCCGGATTCAAACCGGGGTTGCTGCGGCCACAACGCAGAGTACTAACCTCTATACGATCACGGCGCACCATTACAAATTTCCTGATGTGCCCTACTCAGACCTGCCTAAATGTAAAAAGCTTTTGGATCACTTGTCTGTGAAGTGTATATATAAAAGTATTTCTGTAGCCTATATGGACAACAAAACTTTTCAACTAACATAACATTGTCACAACCATTTTCATTAATGGTTACAACCCCAAGAGAGTGGGCATTGCCAGAAAATGGATAGCAGAACAACAGTAACAACGTAGTGAGGAGAATTTAAATCTGCATGGGGAGACCACAATGGATTTCCAGTATATTGCCTTAAACAAGAAACTATCATAACAAACTACCACCCAAACAGCGACTTGAACCCTGCACCCTCAGATTAAAAGTCTGACACTCTAGTGACAGAGGTTTCCACGCACTGTCGGTTGAGTCAACCACCATGAACATAAAAGCAATTCAGACATTCACATGCGACTTGTTTCTTTTGAGGAACAAAAAGCAGTCACCTTCTAAAAGGCCAGCAGAAAGGCAACCTTTTATTGTTCTGGTAATCACTTTTCTCTACACAACATAATGCAGTGACTCTTGAGCGGGCTAGTTAAGGCCTTTAAGTCATCGGGGTACCAAATACGCAGATCCTGATGCCTGATGTGTGTGCACAAATAAGGAGACGACTTGTGTGTTTTAGAACATTACCCACTTCAGACTGGAATCGAGACACGGGTCTGTAAGGAATATTGAAAATATGCTTGTACAAAGACATAATTAATGAATCTCTGTGAAACCATATGCACAGCAGTTTTCAACCGTAGTTGGCAGGGTTTGAACCTGCGCGGGGAGACCCCAATGGATTTCAAGTCCATCGCCTTAACCACTCGGCCACAACTACTTGAAAGAGTACAGCAATGTCTATTTTTCTGATTCCTTTTATCAATAATGCACGTACAAAGGGCAGCACTTTATGGCTAGGCAAAGCCTGACAGTGGTGCTTTCAAAGCAGCACCTCTGCCAGTTCGCTCTCAATTACCGGGTAAGATTGCCACCTAGTCTTCCTGGTGGCTAAACCTTAATCTAACGGTGAAGTAATTAAACGGGCGTGTAACAACTTTTGTAGCTTATTCACATTGAAAAGAGAAAACAGTTGGTCAGTTATTATGAGAGATTTGTAGCTATCTTAGCCTCATTACAAATTGATAGACAATCACCCAAACAGGGACTTAAAACCAGACCCAAAGATTAATAATCTGATGCTCTACCGAATGAGCTATCCAGGAAAATGCTGCTTGTCACAACCCTCTGGGAGATAAAGGAAGTAAAGCCAAAAACTGCATGCACCATTTTTTAACCTCAAGATAATTTACTGTGAAGTCTAAAATCAATAAGCATTGAGAATGTTGAGCTGCTCTTGGCAGGTAGGAATGATTACAAATCTTGGAAAAAAGCAGTCATCTTCCAAAACGCCAGCAGAAAGGCAAACTTTCATAGTTCTGATACACATGTTTCTCTACTCAAAATAGTGCAGTGACCCTTGAGATGGCAAGTTAAGGACTTTACGTTGTCAGGGGGTACCAAAGCCACAGATCCTTATGCCTGAAGTGTGTGTACAGATAAAGAGACAACTTGTGCCTTTTAGAACATTGCCCATTTCAGGCTCGAAACTAGACGCGGGTCAGCAAGGGAAATTGAATAAAGCTTGTGTAAAGATAGGGTCAAAGGCATTATTAATGCATAACAGCTCACCCACTCTAAACCAATAGAATAAAACAAAAGCACAGCAGAGTTTGAACCTGCACAGGGAGTCCCTGAGGATTTTCTAGTCCATTGCCTCAAACACTCAGCCACGACTAAACGCAGCTACGCATGTGCATGCTTTTGGCTGAATTTATAAAGCACAAGTCGCTGCTGAGGCGAGGCCATGCAAACACCCAAATGAAGGATTTGGGTGAGTAGATGTGGAAAAAGTATGTTGATTTCTTTGTCAATCAGAAAATGCTGCCGTGACCCGGATTCAAACCGGGGTTGCTGCGGCCACAACGCAGAGTACTAACCTCTATACGATCACGGCGCACCATTACAAATTTCCTGATATGCCCTACTCAGACCTGCCTAAATGTAAAAAGCTTTTGGATCACTTGTCTGTGAAGTGTATATATAAAAGTATTTCTGTAGCCTATATGGACAACAAAACTTTTCAACTAACATAACATTGTCACAACCATTTTCATTAATGGTTACAACCCCAAGAGAGTGGGCATTGCCAGAAAATGGATAGCAGAACAACAGTAACAACGTAGTGAGGAGAATTTAAATCTGCATGGGGAGACCACAATGGATTTCCAGTATATTGCCTTAAACAAGAATCTATCATTACAAACTACCACCCAAACAGGGACTTGAACCCTAGACCCTCAGATTAAAAGTCTGACGCTCTAGTGACAGAGGTTTCCACGCACTGTCAGTTGAATCAACCACCAAGAACATTAAAAGCAGTTCAGACATTCACATGTGACTTGTTTCTTTTGAGGAAGAAAAAGCAGTCACCTTCTAAAAGGCCAGCAGAAAGGCAACCTTTTATTGTTCTGGTAATCACTTTTCTCTACACAACATAATGCAGTGACTCTTGAGCGGGCTAGTTAAGGCCTTTAAGTCATCGGGGTACCAAATACACAGATCCTGATGCCTGATGTGTGTGCACAAATAAGGAGACGACTTGTGTGTTTTAGAACATTACCCACTTCAGACTGGAATCGAGACACGGGTCTGTAAGGAATATTGAAAATATGCTTGTACAAAGACATAATTAATGAATCTCTGTGAAACCAAATGCACAGCAGTTTTCAACCGTAGTTGGCAGGGTTTGAACCTGCGCGGGGAGACCCCAATGGATTTCAAGTCCATCGCCTTAACCACTCGGCCACAACTACTTGAAAGAATACAGCAATGTCTATTTGTCTGATTCCTTTTATCAATAATGCACGTACAAAGGGCAGCACTTTATGGCTAGGCAAAGCCTGACAGTGGTGCTTTCAAAGCAGCACCTCTTCCAGTTCGCTCTCAATTACCGGGTAAGATTGCCACCTAGTCTTCCAGGTGGCTAAACCTTAATCTAACGGTGAAGTAATTAAACGGGCGTGTAACAACTTTTGTAGCTTATTCACATTGAAAAGAGTAAACAGTTGGTCATTTAGTATGAGAGATTTGTAGCTATCTTAGCCTCATTACAAATTGATAGACAATCACCCAAACAGGGACTTGAAACCAGACCCAAAGATTAATAATCTGATGCTCTACCGAATGAGCTATCCAGGAAAATGCTGCTTGTCACAACCCTCTGGGAGATAAAGGAAGTAAAGCCAAAAACTGCATGCACCATTTTTTAACCTCAAGATAATTTGCTGTGAAGTCTAAAATCAATAAGCATTGAGAATGTTGAGCTGCTCTTGGCAGGTAGGAATGATTACAAATCTTGGAAAAAAGCAGTCATCTTCCAAAACGCCAGCAGAAAGGCAAACTTTCATAGTTCTGATACACATGTTTCTCTACTCAAAATAGTGCAGTGACGCTTGAGATGGCAAGTTAAGGACTTTACGTTGTCAGGGGGTACCAAAGCCACAGATCCTTATGCCTGAAGTGTGTGTACAGATAAAGAGACGACTTGTGCCTTTTAGAACATTGCCCATTTCAGGCTCGAAACTAGACGCGGGTCAGCAAGGGAAATTGAATAAAGCTTGTGCAAAGTTAGGGTCAAAGGCATTATTAATG
Source organism: Moxostoma hubbsi (assembly GCA_032164185.1). NCBI lineage: Eukaryota > Metazoa > Chordata > Actinopteri > Cypriniformes > Catostomidae > Moxostoma > Moxostoma hubbsi. The sequence continues at coordinate 1,804,679 of JAVLUX010000031.1, read as the reverse complement.
CATAACAGCTCGCCCACTCTAAACCAATAGAATAAAACAAAAGCACAGCAGAGTTTGAACCTGCACAGGGAGTCCCTGAGGATTTTCTAGTCCATTGCCTCAAACACTCAGCCACGACTAAACGCAGCTACGCATGTGCATGCTTTTGGCTGAATTTATAAAGCACAAGTCGCCGCTGAGGCGAGGCCAAGCAAACACCCAAATGAAGGATTTGGGTGAGTAGATGTGGAAAAAGTATGTTGATTTCTTTGTCAATCAGAAAATGCTGCCGTGACCCGGATTCGAACCGGGGTTGCTGCGGCCACAACGCAGAGTACTAACCTCTATACGATCACGGCGCACCATTACAAACTTCCTGATGTGCCCTACTCAGACCTGCCTAAATGTAAAAAGCTTTTGGATCACTTGTCTGTGAAGTGTATATATAAAAGTATTTCTGTAGCCTATATGGACAACAAAACTTTTCAACTGACATAACATTGTCACAACCATTTTCATTAATGGTTACAACCCCAAGAGAGTGGGCATTGCCAGAAAATGGATAGCAGATCAACAGTAGCAACGTAGTGATTAGAATTTAAATCTGCATGGGGAGACCACAATGGATTTCCAGTATATTGCCTTAAACAAGAAACTATCATAACAAACTACCACCCAAACAGCGACTTGAACCCTGCACCCTCAGATTAAAAGTCTGACACTCTAGTGACAGAGGTTTCCACGCACTGTCGGTTGAGTCAACCACCATGAACATAAAAGCAATTCAGACATTCACATGCGACTTGTTTCTTTTGAGGAACAAAAAGCAGTCACCTTCTAAAAGGCCAGCAGAAAGGCAACCTTTTATTGTTCTGGTAATCACTTTTCTCTACACAACATAATGCAGTGACTCTTGAGCGGGCTAGTTAAGGCCTTTAAGTCATCGGGGTACCAAATACGCAGATCCTGATGCCTGATGTGTGTGCACAAATAAGGAGACGACTTGTGTGTTTTAGAACATTACCCACTTCAGACTGGAATCGAGACACGGGTCTGTAAGGAATATTGAAAATATGCTTGTACAAAGACATAATTAATGAATCTCTGTGAAACCATATGCACAGCAGTTTTCAACCGTAGTTGGCAGGGTTTGAACCTGCGCGGGGAGACCCCAATGGATTTCAAGTCCATCGCCTTAACCACTCGGCCACAACTACTTGAAAGAATACAGCAATGTCTATTTTTCTGATTCCTTTTATCAATAATGCACGTACAAAGGGCAGCACTTTATGGCTAGGCAAAGCCTGACAGTGGTGCTTTCAAAGCAGCACCTCTGCCAGTTCGCTCTCAATTACCGGGTAAGATTGCCACCTAGTCTTCCTGGTGGCTAAACCTTAATCTAACGGTGAAGTAATTAAACGGGCGTGTAACAACTTTTGTAGCTTATTCACATTGAAAAGAGAAAACAGTTGGTCAGTTATTATGAGAGATTTGTAGCTATCTTAGCCTCATTACAAATTGATAGACAATCACCCAAACAGGGACTTAAAACCAGACCCAAAGATTAATAATCTGATGCTCTACCGAATGAGCTATCCAGGAAAATGCTGCTTGTCACAACCCTCTGGGAGATAAAGGAAGTAAAGCCAAAAACTGCATGCACCATTTTTTAACCTCAAGATAATTTACTGTGAAGTCTAAAATCAATAAGCATTGAGAATGTTGAGCTGCTCTTGGCAGGTAGGAATGATTACAAATCTTGGAAAAAAGCAGTCATCTTCCAAAACGCCAGCAGAAAGGCAAACTTTCATAGTTCTGATACACATGTTTCTCTACTCAAAATAGTGCAGTGACCCTTGAGATGGCAAGTTAAGGACTTTACGTTGTCAGGGGGTACCAAAGCCACAGATCCTTATGCCTGAAGTGTGTGTACAGATAAAGAGACAACTTGTGCCTTTTAGAACATTGCCCATTTCAGGCTCGAAACTAGACGCGGGTCAGCAAGGGAAATTGAATAAAGCTTGTGTAAAGATAGGGTCAAAGGCATTATTAATGCATAACAGCTCACCCACTCTAAACCAATAGAATAAAACAAAAGCACAGCAGAGTTTGAACCTGCACAGGGAGTCCCTGAGGATTTTCTAGTCCATTGCCTCAAACACTCAGCCACGACTAAACGCAGCTACGCATGTGCATGCTTTTGGCTGAATTTATAAAGCACAAGTCGCTGCTGAGGCGAGGCCATGCAAACACCCAAATGAAGGATTTGGGTGAGTAGATGTGGAAAAAGTATGTTGATTTCTTTGTCAATCAGAAAATGCTGCCGTGACCCGGATTCAAACCGGGGTTGCTGCGGCCACAACGCAGAGTACTAACCTCTATACGATCACGGCGCACCATTACAAATTTCCTGATGTGCCCTACTCAGACCTGCCTAAATGTAAAAAGCTTTTGGATCACTTGTCTGTGAAGTGTATATATAAAAGTATTTCTGTAGCCTATATGGACAACAAAACTTTTCAACTAACATAACATTGTCACAACCATTTTCATTAATGGTTACAACCCCAAGAGAGTGGGCATTGCCAGAAAATGGATAGCAGAACAACAGTAACAACGTAGTGAGGAGAATTTAAATCTGCATGGGGAGACCACAATGGATTTCCAGTATATTGCCTTAAACAAGAAACTATCATAACAAACTACCACCCAAACAGCGACTTGAACCCTGCACCCTCAGATTAAAAGTCTGACACTCTAGTGACAGAGGTTTCCACGCACTGTCGGTTGAGTCAACCACCATGAACATAAAAGCAATTCAGACATTCACATGCGACTTGTTTCTTTTGAGGAACAAAAAGCAGTCACCTTCTAAAAGGCCAGCAGAAAGGCAACCTTTTATTGTTCTGGTAATCACTTTTCTCTACACAACATAATGCAGTGACTCTTGAGCGGGCTAGTTAAGGCCTTTAAGTCATCGGGGTACCAAATACGCAGATCCTGATGCCTGATGTGTGTGCACAAATAAGGAGACGACTTGTGTGTTTTAGAACATTACCCACTTCAGACTGGAATCGAGACACGGGTCTGTAAGGAATATTGAAAATATGCTTGTACAAAGACATAATTAATGAATCTCTGTGAAACCATATGCACAGCAGTTTTCAACCGTAGTTGGCAGGGTTTGAACCTGCGCGGGGAGACCCCAATGGATTTCAAGTCCATCGCCTTAACCACTCGGCCACAACTACTTGAAAGAATACAGCAATGTCTATTTTTCTGATTCCTTTTATCAATAATGCACGTACAAAGGGCAGCACTTTATGGCTAGGCAAAGCCTGACAGTGGTGCTTTCAAAGCAGCACCTCTGCCAGTTCGCTCTCAATTACCGGGTAAGATTGCCACCTAGTCTTCCTGGTGGCTAAACCTTAATCTAACGGTGAAGTAATTAAACGGGCGTGTAACAACTTTTGTAGCTTATTCACATTGAAAAGAGAAAACAGTTGGTCAGTTATTATGAGAGATTTGTAGCTATCTTAGCCTCATTACAAATTGATAGACAATCACCCAAACAGGGACTTAAAACCAGACCCAAAGATTAATAATCTGATGCTCTACCGAATGAGCTATCCAGGAAAATGCTGCTTGTCACAACCCTCTGGGAGATAAAGGAAGTAAAGCCAAAAACTGCATGCACCATTTTTTAACCTCAAGATAATTTACTGTGAAGTCTAAAATCAATAAGCATTGAGAATGTTGAGCTGCTCTTGGCAGGTAGGAATGATTACAAATCTTGGAAAAAAGCAGTCATCTTCCAAAACGCCAGCAGAAAGGCAAACTTTCATAGTTCTGATACACATGTTTCTCTACTCAAAATAGTGCAGTGACCCTTGAGATGGCAAGTTAAGGACTTTACGTTGTCAGGGGGTACCAAAGCCACAGATCCTTATGCCTGAAGTGTGTGTACAGATAAAGAGACAACTTGTGCCTTTTAGAACATTGCCCATTTCAGGCTCGAAACTAGACGCGGGTCAGCAAGGGAAATTGAATAAAGCTTGTGTAAAGATAGGGTCAAAGGCATTATTAATGCATAACAGCTCACCCACTCTAAACCAATAGAATAAAACAAAAGCACAGCAGAGTTTGAACCTGCACAGGGAGTCCCTGAGGATTTTCTAGTCCATTGCCTCAAACACTCAGCCACGACTAAATGCAGCTACGCATGTGCATGCTTTTGGCTGAATTTATAAAGCACAAGTCGCTGCTGAGGCGAGGCCATGCAAACACCCAAATGAAGGATTTGGGTGAGTAGATGTGGAAAAAGTATGTTGATTTCTTTGTCAATCAGAAAATGCTGCCGTGACCCGGATTCAAACCGGGGTTGCTGCAGCCACAACGCAGAGTACTAACCTCTATACGATCACGGCGCACCATTACAAATTTCCTGATATGCCCTACTCAGACCTGCCTAAATGTAAAAAGCTTTTGGATCACTTGTCTGTGAAGTGTATATATAAAAGTATTTCTGTAGCCTATATGGACAACAAAACTTTTCAACTAACATAACATTGTCACAACCATTTTCATTAATGGTTACAACCCCAAGAGAGTGGGCATTGCCAGAAAATGGATAGCAGAACAACAGTAACAACGTAGTGAGGAGAATTTAAATCTGCATGGGGAGACCACAATGGATTTCCAGTATATTGCCTTAAACAAGAATCTATCATTACAAACTACCACCCAAACAGGGACTTGAACCCTAGACCCTCAGATTAAAAGTCTGACGCTCTAGTGACAGAGGTTTCCACGCACTGTCAGTTGAATCAACCACCAAGAACATTAAAAGCAGTTCAGACATTCACATGTGACTTGTTTCTTTTGAGGAAGAAAAAGCAGTCACCTTCTAAAAGGCCAGCAGAAAGGCAACCTTTTATTGTTCTGGTAATCACTTTTCTCTACACAACATAATGCAGTGACTCTTGAGCGGGCTAGTTAAGGCCTTTAAGTCATCGGGGTACCAAATACACAGATCCTGATGCCTGATGTGTGTGCACAAATAAGGAGACGACTTGTGTGTTTTAGAACATTACCCACTTCAGACTGGAATCGAGACACGGGTCTGTAAGGAATATTGAAAATATGCTTGTACAAAGACATAATTAATGAATCTCTGTGAAACCAAATGCACAGCAGTTTTCAACCGTAGTTGGCAGGGTTTGAACCTGCGCGGGGAGACCCCAATGGATTTCAAGTCCATCGCCTTAACCACTCGGCCACAACTACTTGAAAGAATACAGCAATGTCTATTTGTCTGATTCCTTTTATCAATAATGCACGTACAAAGGGCAGCACTTTATGGCTAGGCAAAGCCTGACAGTGGTGCTTTCAAAGCAGCACCTCTTCCAGTTCGCTCTCAATTACCGGGTAAGATTGCCACCTAGTCTTCCAGGTGGCTAAACCTTAATCTAACGGTGAAGTAATTAAACGGGCGTGTAACAACTTTTGTAGCTTATTCACATTGAAAAGAGTAAACAGTTGGTCATTTAGTATGAGAGATTTGTAGCTATCTTAGCCTCATTACAAATTGATAGACAATCACCCAAACAGGGACTTGAAACCTGACCCAAAGATTAATAATCTGATGCTCTACCGAATGAGCTATCCAGGAAAATGCTGCTTGTCACAACCCTCTGGGAGATAAAGGAAGTAAAGCCAAAAACTGCATGCACCATTTTTTAACCTCAAGATAATTTGCTGTGAAGTCTAAAATCAATAAGCATTGAGAATGTTGAGCTGCTCTTGGCAGGTAGGAATGATTACAAATCTTGGAAAAAAGCAGTCATCTTCCAAAACGCCAGCAGAAAGGCAAACTTTCATAGTTCTGATACACATGTTTCTCTACTCAAAATAGTGCAGTGACGCTTGAGATGGCAAGTTAAGGACTTTACGTTGTCAGGGGGTACCAAAGCCACAGATCCTTATGCCTGAAGTGTGTGTACAGATAAAGAGACGACTTGTGCCTTTTAGAACATTGCCCATTTCAGGCTCGAAACTAGACGCGGGTCAGCAAGGGAAATTGAATAAAGCTTGTGCAAAGTTAGGGTCAAAGGCATTATTAATGCATAACAGCTCGCCCACTCTAAACCAATAGAATAAAACAAAAGCACAGCAGAGTTTGAACCTGCACAGGGAGTCCCTGAGGATTTTCTAGTCCATTGCCTCAAACACTCAGCCACGACTAAACGCAGCTACGCATGTGCATGCTTTTGGCTGAATTTATAAAGCACAAGTCGCCGCTGAGGCGAGGCCATGCAAACACCCAAATGAAGGATTTGGGTGAGTAGATGTGGAAAAAGTATGTTGATTTCTTTGTCAATCAGAAAATGCTGCCGTGACCCGGATTCGAAGAGGGGTTGCTACGGCCACAACGCAGAGTACTAACCTCTATACGATCACGGCGCACCATTACAAATTTCCTGACGTGCCCTACTCAGACCTGCCTAAATGTAAAAAGCTTTTGGATCACTTGTCTGTGAAGTGTATATATAAAAGTATTTCTGTAGCCTATATGGACAACAAAACTTTTCAACTGACACAACATTGTCACAACCATTTTCATTAATGGTTACAACCCCAAGAGAGTGGGCATTGCCAGAAAATGGATAGCAGAACAACAGTAGCAACGTAGTGAGGAGAATTTAAATCTGCATGGGGAGACCACAATGGATTTCCAGTATATAGCCTTAAACAAGAATCTTTCATTACAAACTACCACCCAAACAGGGACTTGAGCCCTAGACACTCAGATTAAAAGTCTGACGCTCTAGTGACAGAGGTTTCCACGCACTGTCAGTTGAGTCAACCACCAAGAACATTAAAAGCAGTTCAGACATTCACATGCGACTTGTTTCTTTTGAGGAAGAAAAAGCAGTCACCTTCTAAAAGGCCAGCAGAAAGGCAACCTTTTATTGTTCTGGTAATCACTTTTCTCTACACAACATAATGCAGTGACTCTTGAGTGGGCTAGTTAAGGCCTTTAAGTCATCGGGGTACCAAATACGCAGATCCTGATGCCTGATGTGCGTGCACAAATAAGGAGACGACTTGTGTGTTTTAGAACATTACCCACTTCAGACTCGAATCGAGACATGGGTCTGCAAGGAATATTGAAAATATGCTTGTACAAAGACATAATTAATGAATCTCTGTGAAACCAAACGCACAGCAGTTTTCAACCTGTGCGGGGAGACCCCAATGGATTTCAAGTCCATCGCCTTAACCACTCGGCCACAACTACTTGAAAGAATACAGCAATGTCTTTTTGTCTGATTCCTTTTATCATTAATGCACGTACAAAGGGCAGCACTTTATGGCTAGGCAAAGCCTGACAGTGGTGCTTTCAAAGCAGCACCTCTGCCAGTTCGCTCTCAATTACCGGGTAAGATTGCCACCTAGTCTTCCTGGTGGCTAAACCTTAATCTAACGGTGAAGTAATTAAACAGGCGTGTAACAACTTTTGTAGCTTATTCACATTGAAAAGATTAAACAGTTGGTCATTTAGTATGAGAGATTTGTAGCTATCTTAGCCTCATTACAAATTGATAGACAATCACCCAAACAGGGACTTGAAACCAGACCCAAAGATTAATAATCTGATGCTCTACCGAATGAGCTATCCAGGAAAATGCTGCTTGTCACAACCCTCTGGGAGATAAAGGAAGTAAAGCCAAAAACTGCATGCACCATTTTTTAACCTCAAGATAATTTGCTGTGAAGTCTAAAATCAATAAGCATTGAGAATGTTGAGCTGCTCTTGGCATGTAGGAATGATTACAAATCTTGGAAAAAAGCAGTCATCTTCCAAAACGCCAGCAGAAAGGCAAACTTTCATAGTTCTGATACACATGTTTCTCTACTCAAAATAGTGCAGTGACCCTTGAGATGGCAAGTTAAGGACTTTACGTTGTCAGGGGGTACCAAAGCCACAGATCCTTATGCCTGAAGTGTGTGTACAGATAAAGAGACGACTTGTGCCTTTTAGAACATTGCCCATTTCAGGCTCGAAACTAGACGCGGGTCAGCAAGGGAAATTGAATAAAGCTTGTGTAAAGATAGGGTCAAAGGCATTATTAATGCATAACAGCTCACCCACTCTAAACCAATAGAATAAAACAAAAGCACAGCAGAGTTTGAATCTGCACAGGGAGTCCCTGAGGATTTTCTAGTCCATTGCCTCAAACACTCAGCCACGACTAAACGCAGCTACGCATGTGCATGCTTTTGGCTGAATTTATAAAGCACAAGTCGCTGCTGAGGCGAGGCCATGCAAACACCCAAATGAAGGATTTGGGTGAGTAGATGTGGAAAAAGTATGTTGATTTCTTTGTCAATCAGAAAATGCTGCCGTGACCCGGATTCAAACCGGGGTTGCTGCGGCCACAACGCAGAGTACTAACCTCTATACGATCACGGCGCACCATTTCAAATTTCCTGATGTGCCCTACTCAGACCTGCCTAAATGTAAAAAGCTTTTGGATCACTTGTCTGTGAAGTGTATATATAAAAGTATTTCTGTAGCCTATATGGACAACAAAACTTTTCAACTAACATAACATTGTCACAACCATTTTCATTAATGGTTACAACCCCAAGAGAGTGGGCATTGCCAGAAAATGGATAGCAGAACAACAGTAACAACGTAGTGAGGAGAATTTAAATCTGCATGGGGAGACCACAATGGATTTCCAGTATATTGCCTTAAACAAGAATCTATCATTACAAACTACCACCCAAACAGGGACTTGAACCCTAGACCCTCAGATTAAAAGTCTGACGCTCTAGTGACAGAGGTTTCCACGCACTGTCAGTTGAGTCAACCACCAAGAACATTAAAAGCAGTTCAGACATTCACATGTGACTTGTTTCTTTTGAGGAAGAAAAAGCAGTCACCTTCTAAAAGGCCAGCAGAAAGGCAACCTTTTATTGTTCTGGTAATCACTTTTCTCTACACAACATAATGCAGTGACTCTTGAGCGGGCTAGTTAAGGCCTTTAAGTCATCGGGGTACCAAATACGCAGATCCTGATGCCTGATGTGTGTGCACAAATAAGGAGACGACTTGTGTGTTTTAGAACATTACCCACTTCAGACTGGAATCGAGACAGGGGTCTGTAAGGAATATTGAAAATATGCTTGTACAAAGACATAATTAATGAATCTCTGTGAAACCAAATGCACAGCAGTTTTCAACCGCAGTTGGCAGGGTTTGAACCTGCGCGGGGAGACCCCAATGGATTTCAAGTCCATCACCTTAACCACTCGGCCACAACTACTTGAAAGAATACAGCAATGTCTATTTGTCTGATTCCTTTTATCAATAATGCACGTACAAAGGGCAGCACTTTATGGCTAGGCAAAGCCTGACAGTGGTGCTTTCAAAGCAGCACCTCTTCCAGTTCGCTCTCAATTACCGGGTAAGATTGCCACCTAGTCTTCCAGGTGGCTAAACCTTAATCTAACGGTGAAGTAATTAAACGGGCGTGTAACAACTTTTGTAGCTTATTCACATTGAAAAGAGTAAACAGTTGGTCATTTAGTATGAGAGATTTGTAGCTATCTTAGCCTCATTACAAATTGATAGACAATCACCCAAACAGGGACTTGAAACCAGACCCAAAGATTAATAATCTGATGCTCTACCGAATGAGCTATCCAGGAAAATGCTGCTTGTCACAACCCTCTGGGAGATAAAGGAAGTAAAGCCAAAAACGGCATGCACCATTTTTTAACCTCAAGATAATTTGCTGTGAAGTCTAAAATCAATAAGCATTGAGAATGTTGAGCTGCTCTTGGCAGGTAGGAATGATTACAAATCTTGGAAAAAAGCAGTCATCTTCCAAAACGCCAGCAGAAAGGCAAACTTTCATAGTTCTGATACACATGTTTCTCTACTCAAAATAGTGCAGTGACCCTTGAGATGGCAAGTTAAGGACTTTACGTTGTCAGGGGGTACCAAAGCCACAGATCCTTATGCCTGAAGTGTGTGTACAGATAAAGAGACGACTTGTGCCTTTTAGAACATTGCCCATTTCAGGCTCGAAACTAGACGCGGGTCAGCAAGGGAAATTGAATAAAGCTTGTGCAAAGTTAGGGTCAAAGGCATTATTAATGCATAACAGCTCGCCCACTCTAAACCAATAGAATAAAACAAAAGCACAGCAGAGTTTGAACCTGCACAGGGAGTCCCTGAGGATTTTCTAGTCCATTGCCTCAAACACTCAGCCACGACTAAACGCAGCTACGCATGTGCATGCTTTTGGCTGAATTTATAAAGCACAAGTCGCCGCTGAGGCAGGCCATGCAAACACCCAAATGAAGGATTTGGGTGAGTAGATGTGGAAAAAGTATGTTGATTTCTTTGTCAATCAGAAAATGCTGCCGTGACCCGGATTCGAACCGGGGTTGCTACGGCCACAACGCAGAGTACTAACCTCTATACGATCACGGCGCACCATTACAAATTTCCTGACGTGCCCTACTCAGACCTGCCTAAATGTAAAAAGCTTTTGGATCACTTGTCTGTGAAGTGTATATATAAAAGTATTTCTGTAGCCTATATGGACAACAAAACTTTTCAACTGACATAACATTGTCACAACCATTTTCATTAATGGTTACAACCCCAAGAGAGTGGGCATTGCCAGAAAATGGATAGCAGAACAACAGTAGCAACGTAGTGAGGAGAATTTAAATCTGCATGGGGAGACCACAATGGATTTCCAGTATATTGCCTTAAACAAGAATCTTTCATTACAAACTACCACCCAAACAGGGACTTGAGCCCTAGACCCTCAGATTAAAAGTCTGACGCACTAGTGACAGAGGTTTCCACGCACTGTCAGTTGAGTCAACCACCAAGAACATTAAAAGCAGTTCAGACATTCACATGCGACTTGTTTCTTTTGAGGAAGAAAAAGCAGTCACCTTCTAAAAGGCCAGCAGAAAGGCAACCTTTTATTGTTCTGGTAATCACTTTTCTCTACACAACATAATGCAGTGACTCTTGAGTGGGCTAGTTAAGGCCTTTAAGTCATCGGGGTACCAAATACGCAGATCCTGATGCCTGATGTGCGTGCACAAATAAGGAGACGACTTGTGTGTTTTAGAACATTACCCACTTCAGACTCGAATCGAGACATGGGTCTGCAAGGAATATTGAAAATATGCTTGAACAAAGACATAATTAATGAATCTCTGTGAAACCAAACGCACAGCAGTTTTCAACCTGCGCGGGGAGACCCCAATGGATTTCAAGTCCATCGCCTTAACCACTCGGCCACAACTACTTGAAAGAATACAGCAATGTCTTTTTGTCTGATTCCTTTTATCATTAATGCACGTACAAAGGGCAGCACTTTATGGCTAGGCAAAGCCTGACAGTGGTGCTTTCAAAGCAGCACCTCTGCCAGTTCGCTCTCAATTACCGGGTAAGATTGCCACCTAGTCTTCCAGGTGGCTAAACCTTAATCCAACAGTGAAGTAATTAAACAGGCGTGTAACAACTTTTGTAGCTTAATCACATTGAAAAGTGTAAACAGTTGGTCATTTAGTATGAGAGATGTGTAGCTATCTTAGCCTCATTACAAATTGATAGACAATCACCCAAACAGGTACTTGAAACCTGACCCAAAGATTAATAATCTGATGCTCTACCGACTGAGCTATCCAGGAAAATGCTGCTTGTCACAACCCTCTGGGAGATAAAGGAAGTAAAGCCAAAAACTGCATGCACCATTTTTTAACCTCAAGATAATTTGCTGTGAAGTCTAAAATCAAAAAGCATTGAGAATGTTGAGCTGCACTTGGCAGGTAGGAATGATTACAAATCTTGGAAAAACGCAGTCATCTTCCAAAACGCCAGCAGAAAGGCAAACTTTCATAGGTCTGATACACATGTTTCTCTACTCAAAATAGTCCAGTGACCCTTGAGATGGCAAGTTAAGGACTTTACGTTGTCAGGGGGTACCAAAGCCACAGATCCTTATGCCTGAAGTGTGTGTACAGATAAAGAGACGACTTGTGCCTTTTAGAACATTGCCCATTTCAGGCTCGAAACTAGACGCGGGTCAGCAAGGGAAATTGAATAAAGCTTGTGCAAAGATAGGGTCAAAGGCATTATTAATGCATAACAGCTCACCCACTCTAAACCAATAGAATAAAACAAAAGCACAGCAGAGTTTGAACCTGCACAGGGAGTCCCTGAGGATTTTCTAGTCCATTGCCTCAAACACTCAGCCACGACTAAACGCAGCTACGCATGTGCATGCTTTTGGCTGAATTTATAAAGCACAAGTCGCTGCTGAGGCGAGGCCATGCAAACACCCAAATGAAGGATTTGGGTGAGTAGATGTGGAAAAAGTATGTTGATTTCTTTGTCAATCAGAAAATGCTGCCGTGACCCGGATTCAAACCGGGGTTGCTGCGGCCACAACGCAGAGTACTAACCTCTATACGATCACGGCACACCATTACAAATTTCCTCATGTGCCCTACTCAGACCTGCCTAAATGTAAAAAGCTTTTGGATCACTTGTCTGTGAAGTGTATATATAAAAGTATTTCTGTAGCCTATATGGACAACAAAACTTTTCAACTAACATAACATTGTCACAACCATTTTCATTAATGGTTACAACCCCAAGAGAGTGGGCATTGCCAGAAAATGGATAGCAGAACAACAGTAACAACGTAGTGAGGAGAATTTAAATCTGCATGGGGAGACCACAATGGATTTCCAGTACATTGCCTTAAACAAGAATCTATCATTACAAACTACCACCCAAACAGGGACTTGAACCCTAGACCCTCAGATTAAAAGTCTGACGCTCTAGTGACAGAGGTTTCCACGCACTGTCAGTTGAGTCAACCACCAAGAACATTAAAAGCAGTTCAGACATTCACATGTGACTTGTTTCTTTTGAGGAAGAAAAAGCAGTCACCTTCTAAAAGGCCAGCAGAAAGGCAACCTTTTATTGTTCTGGTAATCACTTTTCTCTACACAACATAATGCAGTGACTCTTGAGCGGGCTAGTTAAGGCCTTTAAGTCATCGGGGTACCAAATACGCAGATCCTGATGCCTGATGTGTGTGCATAAATAAGGAGACGACTTGTGTGTTTTAGAACATTACCCACTTCAGACTGGAATCGAGACACGGGTCTGTAAGGAATATTGAAAATATGCTTGTACAAAGACATAATTAATGAATCTCTGTGAAACCAAATGCACAGCAGTTTTCAACCGTAGTTGGCAGGGTTTGAACCTGCGCGGGGAGACCCCAATGGATTTCAAGTCCATCGCCTTAACCACTCGGCCACAACTACTTGAAAGAATACAGCAATGTCTATTTGTCTGATTCCTTTTATCAATAATGCACGTACAAAGGGCAGCACTTTATGGCTAGGCAAAGCCTGACAGTGGTGCTTTCAAAGCAGCACCTCTTCCAGTTCGCTCTCAATTACCGGGTAAGATTGCCACCTAGTCTTCCAGGTGGCTAAACCTTAATCTAACGGTGAAGTAATTAAACGGGCGTGTAACAACTTTTGTAGCTTATTCACATTGAAAAGTGTAAACAGTTGGTCATTTAGTATGAGAGATTTGTAGCTATCTTAGCCTCATTACAAATTGATAGACAATCACCCAAACAGGTACTTGAAACCTGACCCAAAGATTAATAATCTGATGCTCTACCGACTGAGCTATCCAGGAAAATGCTGCTTGTCACAACCCTCTGGGAGATAAAGGAAGTAAAGCCAAAAACAGCATGCACCATTTTTTAACCTCAAGATAATTTGCTGTGAAGTCTAAAATCAAAAAGCATTGAGAATGTTGAGCTGCACTTGGCAGGTAGGAATGATTACAAATCTTGGAAAAAAGCAGTCATCTTCCAAAACGCCAGCAGAAAGGCAAACTTTCATAGTTCTGATACACATGTTTCTCTACTCAAAATAGTGCAGTGACCCTTGAGATGGCAAGTTAAGGACTTTACGTTGTCAGGGGGTACCAAAGCCACAGATCCTTATGCCTGAAGTGTGTGTACAGATAAAGAGACGACTTGTGCCTTTTAGAACATTGCCCATTTCAGGCTCGAAACTAGACGCGGGTCAGCAAGGGAAATTGAATAAAGCTTGTGCAAAGATAGGGTCAAAGGCATTATTAATGCATAACAGCTCACCCACTCTAAACCAATAGAATAAAACAAAAGCACAGCAGAGTTTGAACCTGCACAGGGAGTCCCTGAGGATTTTCTAGTCCATTGCCTCAAACACTCAGCCACGACTAAACGCAGCTACGCATGTGCATGCTTTTGGCTGAATTTATAAAGCACAAGTCGCTGCTGAGGCGAGGCCATGCAAACACCCAAATGAAGGAATTGGGTGAGTAGATGTGGAAAAAGTATGTTGATTTCTTTGTCAATCAGAAAATGCTGCCGTGACCCGGATTCAAACCAGGGTTGCTGCGGCCACAACGCAGAGTACTAACCTCTATACGATCACGGCGCACCATTACAAATTTCCTCATGTGCCCTACTCAGACCTGCCTAAATGTAAAAAGCTTTTGGATCACTTGTCTGTGAAGTGTATATATAAAAGTATTTCTGTAGCCTATATGGACAACAAAACTTTTCAACTGACATAACATTGTCACAACCATTTTCATTAATGGTTACAACCCCAAGAGAGTGGGCATTGCCAGAAAATGGATAGCAGAACAACAGTAGCAACGTAGTGAGGAGAATTTAAATCTGCATGGGGAGACCACAATGGATTTCCAGTATATTGCCTTAAACAAGAATCTTTCATTACAAACTACCACCCAAACAGGGACTTGAGCCCTAGACCCTCAGATTAAAAGTCTGACGCACTAGTGACAGAGGTTTCCACGCACTGTCAGTTGAGTCAACCACCAAGAACATTAAAAGCAGTTCAGACATTCACATGCGACTTGTTTCTTTTGAGGAAGAAAAAGCAGTCACCTTCTAAAAGGCCAGCAGAAAGGCAACCTTTTATTGTTCTGGTAATCACTTTTCTCTACACAACATAATGCAGTGACTCTTGAGTGGGCTAGTTAAGGCCTTTAAGTCATCGGGGTACCAAATACGCAGATCCTGATGCCTGATGTGCGTGCACAAATAAGGAGACGACTTGTGTGTTTTAGAACATTACCCACTTCAGACTCGAATCGAGACATGGGTCTGCAAGGAATATTGAAAATATGCTTGAACAAAGACATAATTAATGAATCTCTGTGAAACCAAACGCACAGCAGTTTTCAACCTGCGCGGGGAGACCCCAATGGATTTCAAGTCCATCGCCTTAACCACTCGGCCACAACTACTTGAAAGAATACAGCAATGTCTTTTTGTCTGATTCCTTTTATCATTAATGCACGTACAAAGGGCAGCACTTTATGGCTAGGCAAAGCCTGACAGTGGTGCTTTCAAAGCAGCACCTCTGCCAGTTCGCTCTCAATTACCGGGTAAGATTGCCACCTAGTCTTCCAGGTGGCTAAACCTTAATCCAACAGTGAAGTAATTAAACAGGCGTGTAACAACTTTTGTAGCTTAATCACATTGAAAAGTGTAAACAGTTGGTCATTTAGTATGAGAGATGTGTAGCTATCTTAGCCTCATTACAAATTGATAGACAATCACCCAAACAGGTACTTGAAACCTGACCCAAAGATTAATAATCTGATGCTCTACCGACTGAGCTATCCAGGAAAATGCTGCTTGTCACAACCCTCTGGGAGATAAAGGAAGTAAAGCCAAAAACTGCATGCACCATTTTTTAACCTCAAGATAATTTGCTGTGAAGTCTAAAATCAAAAAGCATTGAGAATGTTGAGCTGCACTTGGCAGGTAGGAATGATTACAAATCTTGGAAAAACGCAGTCATCTTCCAAAACGCCAGCAGAAAGGCAAACTTTCATAGGTCTGATACACATGTTTCTCTACTCAAAATAGTCCAGTGACCCTTGAGATGGCAAGTTAAGGACTTTACGTTGTCAGGGGGTACCAAAGCCACAGATCCTTATGCCTGAAGTGTGTGTACAGATAAAGAGACGACTTGTGCCTTTTAGAACATTGCCCATTTCAGGCTCGAAACTAGACGCGGGTCAGCAAGGGAAATTGAATAAAGCTTGTGCAAAGATAGGGTCAAAGGCATTATTAATGCATAACAGCTCACCCACTCTAAACCAATAGAATAAAACAAAAGCACAGCAGAGTTTGAACCTGCACAGGGAGTCCCTGAGGATTTTCTAGTCCATTGCCTCAAACACTCAGCCACGACTAAACGCAGCTACGCATGTGCATGCTTTTGGCTGAATTTATAAAGCACAAGTCGCTGCTGAGGCGAGGCCATGCAAACACCCAAATGAAGGATTTGGGTGAGTAGATGTGGAAAAAGTATGTTGATTTCTTTGTCAATCAGAAAATGCTGCCGTGACCCGGATTCAAACCGGGGTTGCTGCGGCCACAACGCAGAGTACTAACCTCTATACGATCACGGCACACCATTACAAATTTCCTCATGTGCCCTACTCAGACCTGCCTAAATGTAAAAAGCTTTTGGATCACTTGTCTGTGAAGTGTATATATAAAAGTATTTCTGTAGCCTATATGGACAACAAAACTTTTCAACTAACATAACATTGTCACAACCATTTTCATTAATGGTTACAACCCCAAGAGAGTGGGCATTGCCAGAAAATGGATAGCAGAACAACAGTAACAACGTAGTGAGGAGAATTTAAATCTGCATGGGGAGACCACAATGGATTTCCAGTACATTGCCTTAAACAAGAATCTATCATTACAAACTACCACCCAAACAGGGACTTGAACCCTAGACCCTCAGATTAAAAGTCTGACGCTCTAGTGACAGAGGTTTCCACGCACTGTCAGTTGAGTCAACCACCAAGAACATTAAAAGCAGTTCAGACATTCACATGTGACTTGTTTCTTTTGAGGAAGAAAAAGCAGTCACCTTCTAAAAGGCCAGCAGAAAGGCAACCTTTTATTGTTCTGGTAATCACTTTTCTCTACACAACATAATGCAGTGACTCTTGAGCGGGCTAGTTAAGGCCTTTAAGTCATCGGGGTACCAAATACGCAGATCCTGATGCCTGATGTGTGTGCATAAATAAGGAGACGACTTGTGTGTTTTAGAACATTACCCACTTCAGACTGGAATCGAGACACGGGTCTGTAAGGAATATTGAAAATATGCTTGTACAAAGACATAATTAATGAATCTCTGTGAAACCAAATGCACAGCAGTTTTCAACCGTAGTTGGCAGGGTTTGAACCTGCGTAGGGAGACCCCAATGGATTTCAAGTCCATCGCCTTAACCACTCGGCCACAACTACTTGAAAGAATACAGCAATGTCTATTTGTCTGATTCCTTTTATCAATAATGCACGTACAAAGGGCAGCACTTTATGGCTAGGCAAAGCCTGACAGTGGTGCTTTCAAAGCAGCACCTCTTCCAGTTCGCTCTCAATTACCGGGTAAGATTGCCACCTAGTCTTCCAGGTGGCTAAACCTTAATCTAACGGTGAAGTAATTAAACGGGCGTGTAACAACTTTTGTAGCTTATTCACATTGAAAAGTGTAAACAGTTGGTCATTTAGTATGAGAGATTTGTAGCTATCTTAGCCTCATTACAAATTGATAGACAATCACCCAAACAGGTACTTGAAACCTGACCCAAAGATTAATAATCTGATGCTCTACCGACTGAGCTATCCAGGAAAATGCTGCTTGTCACAACCCTCTGGGAGATAAAGGAAGTAAAGCCAAAAACAGCATGCACCATTTTTTAACCTCAAGATAATTTGCTGTGAAGTCTAAAATCAAAAAGCATTGAGAATGTTGAGCTGCACTTGGCAGGTAGGAATGATTACAAATCTTGGAAAAAAGCAGTCATCTTCCAAAACGCCAGCAGAAAGGCAAACTTTCATAGTTCTGATACACATGTTTCTCTACTCAAAATAGTGCAGTGACCCTTGAGATGGCAAGTTAAGGACTTTACGTTGTCAGGGGGTACCAAAGCCACAGATCCTTATGCCTGAAGTGTGTGTACAGATAAAGAGACGACTTGTGCCTTTTAGAACATTGCCCATTTCAGGCTCGAAACTAGACGCGGGTCAGCAAGGGAAATTGAATAAAGCTTGTGCAAAGATAGGGTCAAAGGCATTATTAATGCATAACAGCTCACCCACTCTAAACCAATAGAATAAAACAAAAGCACAGCAGAGTTTGAACCTGCACAGGGAGTCCCTGAGGATTTTCTAGTCCATTGCCTCAAACACTCAGCCACGACTAAACGCAGCTACGCATGTGCATGCTTTTGGCTGAATTTATAAAGCACAAGTCGCTGCTGAGGCGAGGCCATGCAAACACCCAAATGAAGGAATTGGGTGAGTAGATGTGGAAAAAGTATGTTGATTTCTTTGTCAATCAGAAAATGCTGCCGTGACCCGGATTCAAACCAGGGTTGCTGCGGCCACAACGCAGAGTACTAACCTCTATACGATCACGGCGCACCATTACAAATTTCCTCATGTGCCCTACTCAGACCTGCCTAAATGTAAAAAGCTTTTGGATCACTTGTCTGTGAAGTGTATATATAAAAGTATTTCTGTAGCCTATATAGACAACAAAACTTTTCAACTGACATAACATTGTCACAACCATTTTCATTAATGGTTACAACCCCAAGAGAGTGGGCATTGCCAGAAAATGGATAGCAGATCAACAGTAGCAACGTAGTGAGGAGAATTTAAATCTGCATGGGGAGACCACAATGGATTTCCAGTATATTGCCTTAAACAAGAATCTATCATTACAAACTACCACCCAAACAGGGACTTGAACCCTAGACCCTCAGATTAAAAGTCTGACGCTCTAGTGACAGAGGTTTCCACGCACTGTCAGTTGAGTCAACCACCAAGAACATTAAAAGCAGTTCAGACATTCACATGTGACTTGTTTCTTTTGAGGAAGAAAAAGCAGTCACCTTCTAAAAGGCCAGCAGAAAGGCAACCTTTTATTGTTCTGGTAATCACTTTTCTCTACACAACATAATGCAGTGACTCTTGAGCGGGCTAGTTAAGGCCTTTAAGTCATCGGGGTACCAAATACGCAGATCCTGATGCCTGATGTGTGTGCACAAATAAGGAGACGACTTGTGTGTTTTAGAACATTACCCACTTCAGACTGGAATCGAGACACGGGTCTGTAAGGAATATTGAAAATATGCTTGTACAAAGACATAATTAATGAATCTCTGTGAAACCAAATGCACAGCAGTTTTCAACCGTAGTTGGCAGGGTTTGAACCTGCGTAGGGAGACCCCAATGGATTTCAAGTCCATCGCCTTAACCACTCGGCCACAACTACTTGAAAGAATACAGCAATGTCTATTTGTCTGATTCCTTTTATCAATAATGCACGTACAAAGGGCAGCACTTTATGGCTAGGCAAAGCCTGACAGTGGTGCTTTCAAAGCAGCACCTCTGCCAGTTCGCTCTCAATTACCGGGTAAGATTGCCACCTAGTCTTCCAGGTGGCTAAACCTTAATCTAACGGTGAAGTAATTAAACGGGCGTGTAACAACTTTTGTAGCTTATTCACATTGAAAAGAGTAAACAGTTGGTCATTTAGTATGAGAGATGTGTAGCTATCTTAGCCTCATTACAAATTGATAGACAATCACCCAAACAGGGACTTGAAACCAGACCCAAAGATTAAGAATCTGATGCTCTACCGAATGAGCTATCCAGGAAAATGCTGCTTGTCACAACCCTCTGGGAGATAAAGGAAGTAAAGCCAAAAACTGCATGCACCATTTTTTAACCTCAAGATAATTTGCTGTGAAGTCTAAAATCAATAAGCATTGAGAATGTTGAGCTGCTCTTGGCAGGTAGGAATGATTTCAAATCTTGGAAAAAAGCAGTCATCTTCCAAAACGCCAGCAGAAAGGCAAACTTTCATAGTTCTGATACACATGTTTCTCTACTCAAAATAGTGCAGTGACCCTTGAGATGGCAAGTTAAGGACTTTACGTTGTCAGGGGGTACCAAAGCCACAGATCCTTATGCCTGAAGTGTGTGTACAGATAAAGAGACGACTTGTGCCTTTTAGAACATTGCCCATTTCAGGCTCGAAACTAGACGCGGGTCAGCAAGGGAAATTGAATAAAGCTTGTGTAAAGATAGGGTCAAAGGCATTATTAATGCATAACAGCTCACCCACTCTAAACCAATAGAATAAAACAAAAGCACAGCAGAGTTTGAATCTGCACAGGGAGTCCCTGAGGATTTTCTAGTCCATTGCCTCAAACACTCAGCCACGACTAAACGCAGCTACGCATGTGCATGCTTTTGGCTGAATTTATAAAGCACAAGTCGCTGCTGAGGCGAGGCCATGCAAACACCCAAATGAAGGATTTGGGTGAGTAGATGTGGAAAAAGTATGTTGATTTCTTTGTCAATCAGAAAATGCTGCCGTGACCCGGATTCAAACCGGGGTTGCTGCGGCCACAACGCAGAGTACTAACCTCTATACGATCACGGCGCACCATTTCAAATTTCCTGATGTGCCCTACTCAGACCTGCCTAAATGTAAAAAGCTTTTGGATCACTTGTCTGTGAAGTGTATATATAAAAGTATTTCTGTAGCCTATATGGACAACAAAACTTTTCAACTAACATAACATTGTCACAACCATTTTCATTAATGGTTACAACCCCAAGAGAGTGGGCATTGCCAGAAAATGGATAGCAGAACAACAGTAACAACGTAGTGAGGAGAATTTAAATCTGCATGGGGAGACCACAATGGATTTCCAGTATATTGCCTTAAACAAGAATCTATCATTACAAACTACCACCCAAACAGGGACTTGAACCCTAGACCCTCAGATTAAAAGTCTGACGCTCTAGTGACAGAGGTTTCCACGCACTGTCAGTTGAGTCAACCACCAAGAACATTAAAAGCAGTTCAGACATTCACATGTGACTTGTTTCTTTTGAGGAAGAAAAAGCAGTCACCTTCTAAAAGGCCAGCAGAAAGGCAACCTTTTATTGTTCTGGTAATCACTTTTCTCTACACAACATAATGCAGTGACTCTTGAGCGGGCTAGTTAAGGCCTTTAAGTCATCGGGGTACCAAATACGCAGATCCTGATGCCTGATGTGTGTGCACAAATAAGGAGACGACTTGTGTGTTTTAGAACATTACCCACTTCAGACTGGAATCGAGACACGGGTCTGTAAGGAATATTGAAAATATGCTTGTACAAAGACATAATTAATGAATCTCTGTGAAACCAAATGCACAGCAGTTTTCAACCGTAGTTGGCAGGGTTTGAACCTGCGCGGGGAGACCCCAATGGATTTCAAGTCCATCGCCTTAACCACTCGGCCACAACTACTTGAAAGAATACAGCAATGTCTATTTGTCTGATTCCTTTTATCAATAATGCACGTACAAAGGGCAGCACTTTATGGCTAGGCAAAGCCTGACAGTGGTGCTTTCAAAGCAGCACCTCTTCCAGTTCGCTCTCAATTACCGGGTAAGATTGCCACCTAGTCTTCCAGGTGGCTAAACCTTAATCTAACGGTGAAGTAATTAAACGGGCGTGTAACAACTTTTGTAGCTTATTCACATTGAAAAGAGTAAACAGTTGGTCATTTAGTATGAGAGATTTGTAGCTATCTTAGCCTCATTACAAATTGATAGACAATCACCCAAACAGGGACTTGAAACCAGACCCAAAGATTAATAATCTGATGCTCTACCGAATGAGCTATCCAGGAAAATGCTGCTTGTCACAACCCTCTGGGAGATAAAGGAAGTAAAGCCAAAAACTGCATGCACCATTTTTTAACCTCAAGATAATTTGCTGTGAAGTCTAAAATCAATAAGCATTGAGAATGTTGAGCTGCTCTTGGCAGGTAGGAATGATTACAAATCTTGGAAAAAAGCAGTCATCTTCCAAAACGCCAGCAGAAAGGCAAACTTTCATAGTTCTGATACACATGTTTCTCTACTCAAAATAGTGCAGTGACCCTTGAGATGGCAAGTTAAGGACTTTACGTTGTCAGGGGGTACCAAAGCCACAGATCCTTATGCCTGAAGTGTGTGTACAGATAAAGAGACGACTTGTGCCTTTTAGAACATTGCCCATTTCAGGCTCGAAACTAGACGCGGGTCAGCAAGGGAAATTGAATAAAGCTTGTGCAAAGTTAGGGTCAAAGGCATTATTAATGCATAACAGCTCACCCACTCTAAACCAATAGAATAAAACAAAAGCACAGCAGAGTTTGAACCTGCACAGGGAGTCCCTGAGGATTTTCTAGTCCATTGCCTCAAACACTCAGCCACGACTAAACGCAGCTACGTATGTGCATGCTTTTGGCTGAATTTATAAAGCACAAGTCGCCGCTGAGGCGAGGCCATGCAAACACCCAAATGAAGGATTTGGGTGAGTAGATGTGGAAAAAGTATGTTGATTTCTTTGTCAATCAGAAAATGCTGCCGTGACCCGGATTCGAACCGGGGTTGCTACGGCCACAACGCAGAGTACTAACCTCTATACGATCACGGCGCACCATTACAAATTTCCTGACGTGCCCTACTCAGACCTGCCTAAATGTAAAAAGCTTTTGGATCACTTGTCTGTGAAGTGTATATATAAAAGTATTTCTGTAGCCTATATGGACAACAAAACTTTTCAACTGACATAACATTGTCACAACCATTTTCATTAATGGTTACAACCCCAAGAGAGTGGGCATTGCCAGAAAATGGATAGCAGAACAACAGTAGCAACGTAGTGAGGAGAATTTAAATCTGCATGGGGAGACCACAATGGATTTCCAGTATATTGCCTTAAACAAGAATCTATCATTACAAACTACCACCCAAACAGGAACTTGAACCCTAGACTCTCAGATTAAAAGTCTGACGCTCTAGTGACAGAGGTTTCCACGCACTGTCAGTTGAGTCAACCATCAAGAACATTAAAAGCAGTTCAGACATTCACATGTGACTTGTTTCTTTTGAGGAAGAAAAAGCAGTCACCTTCTAAAAGGCCAGCAGAAAGGCAACCTTTTATTGTTCTGGTAATCACTTTTCTCTACACAACATAATGCAGTGACTCTTGAGCGGGCTAGTTAAGGCCTTTAAGTCATCGGGGTAACAAATACGCAGATCCTGATGCCTGATGTGTGTGCACAAATAAGGAGACGACTTGTGTGTTTTAGAACATTACCCACTTCAGACTGGAATCGAGACACGGGTCTGTAAGGAATATTGAAAATATGCTTGTACAAAGACATAATTAATGAATCTCTGTGAAACCAAACGCACAGCAGTTTTCAACCTGCGTGGGGAGACCCCAATGGATTTCAAGTCCATCGCCTTAACCACTCGGCCAGAACTACTTGAAAGAATACAGCAATGTCTTTTTGTCTGATTCCTTTTATCATTAATGCACGTACAAAGGGCAGTACTTTATGGCTAGGCAAAGCCTGACAGTGGTGCTTTCAAAGCAGCACCTCTGCCAGTTCGCTCTCAATTACCGGGTAAGATTGCCACCTAGTCTTCCAGGTGGCTAAACCTTAATCCAACAGTGAAGTAATTAAACAGGCGTGTAACAACTTTTGTAGCTTAATCACATTGAAAAGTGTAAACAGTTGGTCATTTAGTATGAGAGATGTGTAGCTATCTTACCCTCATTACAGATTGATAGACAATCACCCAAACAGGTACTTGAAACCTGACCCAAAGATTAATAATCTGATGCTCTACCGACTGAGCTATCCAGGAAAATGCTGCTTGTCACAACCCTCTGGGAGATAAAGGAAGTAAAGCCAAAAACTGCATGCACCATTTTTTAACCTCAAGATAATTTGCTGTGAAGTCTAAAATCAAAAAGCATTGAGAATGTTGAGCTGCACTTGACAGGTAGGAATGATTACAAATCTTGGAAAAAAGCAGTCATCTTCCAAAACGCCAGCAGAAAGGCAAACTTTCATAGTTCTGATACACATGTTTCTCTACTCAAAATAGTGCAGTGACCCTTGAGATGGCAAGTTAAGGACTTTACGTTGTCAGGGGGTACCAAAGCCACAGATCCTTATGCCTGAAGTGTGTGTACAGATAAAGAGACGACTTGTGCCTTTTAGAACATTGCCCATTTCAGGCTCGAAACTAGACGCGGGTCAGCAAGGGAAATTGAATAAAGCTTGTGCAAAGATAGGGTCAAAGGCATTATTAATGCATAACAGCTCACCCACTCTAAACCAATAGAATAAAACAAAAGCACAGCAGAGTTTGAACCTGCACAGGGAGTCCCTGAGGATTTTCTAGTCCATTGCCTCAAACACTCAGCCACGACTAAACGCAGCTACGCATGTGCATGCTTTTGGCTGAATTTATAAAGCACAAGTCGCTGCTGAGGCGAGGCCATGCAAACACCCAAATGAAGGATTTGGGTGAGTAGATGTGGAAAAAGTATGTTGATTTCTTTGTCAATCAGAAAATGCTGCCGTGACCCGGATTCGAAGCGGGGTTGCTGCGGCCACAACGCAGAGTACTAATCTCTATACGATCACGGCGCACCATTACAAATTTCCTGATGTGCCCTACTCAGACCTGCCTAAATGTAAAAAGCTTTTGGATCACTTGTCTGTGAAGTGTATATATAAAAGTATTTCTGTAGCCTATATGGACAACAAAACTTTTCAACTGACATAACATTGTCACAACCATTTTCATTAATGGTTACAACCCAAAGAGAGTGGGCATTGCCAGAAAATGGATAGCAGAACAACAGTAGCAACGTAGTGAGGAGAATTTAAATCTGCATGGGGAGACCACAATGGATTTCCAGTATATTGCCTTAAACAAGAATCTATCATTACAAACTACCACCCAAACAGGAACTTGAACCCTAGACTCTCAGATTAAAAGTCTGACGCTCTAGTGACAGAGGTTTCCACGCACTGTCAGTTGAGTCAACCATCAAGAACATTAAAAGCAGTTCAGACATTCACATGTGACTTGTTTCTTTTGAGGAAGAAAAAGCAGTCACCTTCTAAAAGGCCAGCAGAAAGGCAACCTTTTATTGTTCTGGTAATCACTTTTCTCTACACAACATAATGCAGTGACTCTTGAGCGGGCTAGTTAAGGCCTTTAAGTCATCGGGGTAACAAATACGCAGATCCTGATGCCTGATGTGTGTGCACAAATAAGGAGACGACTTGTGTGTTTTAGAACATTACCCACTTCAGACTGGAATCGAGACACGGGTCTGTAAGGAATATTGAAAATATGCTTGTACAAAGACATAATTAATGAATCTCTGTGAAACCAAATGCACAGCAGTTTTCAACCGTAGTTGGCAGGGTTTGAACCTGCGCAGGGAGACCCCAATGGATTTCAAGTCCATCGCCTTAACCACTCGGCCACAACAACTTGAAAGAATACACTGCCCTACAAAGCAAAAAGGCAGTAACTACACAGAGTGCAGAAATGAGAAAAATGACTTTAAAGTTATCCTGTCAGGGCTTTTTGCAGTTACTGTACAAACGACTACCATTTTTCTCCAAAACGACACACATTTGAGATAAAATGTTTTATCACATAACAAAGGATGCCTTGAATGTCATGAAAATGATAATAACTCATTTTTGACCAAAAATGCAGTTACTGCCTTTTTGTTTTGTAGGGCAGTACAGCAATGTCTATTTGTCTGATTCCTTTTATCAATAATGCACGTACAAAGGGCAGCACTTTATGGCTAGGCAAAGCCTGACAGTGGTGCTTTCAAAGCAGCACCTCTGCCAGTTCGCTCTCAATTACTGGGTAAGATTGCCACCTAGTCTTCCAGGTGGCTAAACCTTAATCTAACGGTGAAGTAATTAAACGGGCGTGTAACAACTTTTGTAGCTTATTCACATTGAAAAGAGTAAACAGTTGGTCATTTAGTATGAGAGATGTGTAGCTATCTTAGCCTCATTACAAATTGATAGACAATCACCCAAACAGGGACTTGAAACCAGACCAAAAGATTAATAATCTGATGCTCTACCGAATGAGCTATCCAGGAAAATGCTGCTTGTCAAAACCCTCTGGGAGATAAAGGAAGTAAAGCCAAAAACTGCATGCACCATTTTTTAACCTCAAGATAATTTGCTGTGAAGTCTAAAATCAATAAGCATTGAGAATGTTGAGCTGCTCTTGGCAGGTAGGAATGATTACAAATCTTGGAAAAAAGCAGTCATCTTCCAAAACGCCAGCAGAAAGGCAAACTTTCATAGTTCTGATACACATGTTTCTCTACTCAAAATAGTGCAGTGACCCTTGAGATGGCAAGTTAAGGACTTTACGTTGTCAGGGGGTACCAAAGCCACAGATCCTTATGCCTGAAGTGTGTGTACAGATAAAGAGACGACTTGTGCCTTTTAGAACATTGCCCATTTCAGGCTCGAAACTAGACGCGGGTCAGCAAGGGAAATTGAATAAAGCTTGTGCAAAGATAGGGTCAAATGCATTATTAATGCATAACAGCTCACCCACTCTAAACCAAAGCACAGCAGAGTTTGAACCTGCACAGGGAGTCCCTGAGGATTTTCTAGTCCATTGCATCAAACACTCAGCCACGACTAAACGCAGCTACGCATGTGCATGCTTTTGGCTGAATTTATAAAGCACAAGTCGCTGCTGAGGCGAGGCCATGCAAACACCCAAATGAAGGATTTGGGTGAGTAGATGTGGAAAAAGTATGTTGATTTCTTTGTCATTCAGAAAATGCTGCCGTGACCCGGATTCGAAGCGGGGTTGCTGCGGCCACAACGCAGAGTACTAATCTCTATACGATCACGGCGCACCATTACAAATTTCCTGATGTGCCCTACTCAGACTTGCCTAAATGTAAAAAGCTTTTGGATCACTTGTCTGTGAAGTGTATATATAAAAGTATTTCTGTAGCCTATATGGACAACAAAACTTTTCAACTGACATAACATTGTCACAACCATTTTAATTAATGGTTACAACCCAAAGAGAGTGGGCATTGCCAGAAAAGGGATGGCAGAACAACAGTAACAACGTAGTGAGGAGAATTTAAATCTGCATGGGGAGACCAAAATGGATTTCCAGTATATTGCCTTAAACAAGAATCTATCATTACAAACTACCACCCAAACAGGAACTTGAACCCTAGACTCTCAGATTAAAAGTCTGACGCTCTAGTGACAGAGGTTTCCACGCACTGTCAGTTGAGTCAACCACCAAGAACATTAAAAGCAGTTCAGACATTCACATGTGACTTGTTTCTTTTGAGGAAGAAAAAGCAGTCACCTTCTAAAAGGCCAGCAGAAAGGCAACCTTTTATTGTTCTGGTAATCACTTTTCTCTACACAACATAATGCAGTGACTCTTGAGCGGGCTAGTTAAGGCCTTTAAGTCATCGGGGTAACAAA
Source organism: Moxostoma hubbsi (assembly GCA_032164185.1). Lineage (NCBI taxonomy): Eukaryota > Metazoa > Chordata > Actinopteri > Cypriniformes > Catostomidae > Moxostoma > Moxostoma hubbsi. The sequence continues at coordinate 1,777,140 of JAVLUX010000031.1, read as the reverse complement.
TACGCAGATCCTGATGCCTGATGTGTGTGCACAAATAAGGAGACGACTTGTGTGTTTTAGAATATTACCCACTTCAGACTGGAATCGAGACACGGGTCTGTAAGGAATATTGAAAATATGCTTGTACAAAGACATAATTAATGAATCTCTGTGAAACCAAACGCACAGCAGTTTTCAACCTGCGCGGGGAGACCCCAATGGATTTCAAGTCCATCGCCTTAACCACTCGGCCACAACTACTTGAAAGAAAACAGCAATGTCTTTTTGTCTGATTCCTTTTATCATTAATGCACGTACAAAGGGCAGCACTTTATGGCTAGGCAAAGCCTGACAGTGGTGCTTTCAAAGCAGCACCTCTGCCAGTTTGCTCTCAATTACCGGGTAAGATTGCCACCTAGTCTTCCAGGTGGCTAAACCTTAATCCAACAGTGAAGTAATTAAACAGGCGTGTAACAACTTTTGTAGCTTAATCACATTGAAAAGAGTAAACAGTTGGTCATTTAGTATGAGAGATGTGTAGCTATCTTAGCCTCATTACAAATTGATAGACAATCACCCAAACAGGTACTTGAAACCTGACCCAAAGATTAATAATCTGATGCTCTACCGACTGAGCTATCCAGGAAAATGCTGCTTGTCACAACCCTCTGGGAGATAAAGGAAGTAAAGCCAAAAACTGCATGCACCATTTTTTAACCTCAAGATAATTTGCTGTGAAGTCTAAAATCAAAAAGCATTGAGAATGTTGAGCTGCTCTTGGCAGGTAGGAATGATTACAAATCTTGGAAAAAAGCAGTCATCTTCCAAAACGCCAGCAGAAAGGCAAACTTTCATAGTTCTGATACACATGTTTCTCTACTCAAAATAGTGCAGTGACCCTTGAGATGGCAAGTTAAGGACTTTACGTTGTCAGGGGGTACCAAAGCCACAGATCCTTATGCCTGAAGTGTGTGTACAGATAAAGAGACGACTTGTGCCTTTTAGAACATTGCCCATTTCAGGCTCAAAACTAGACGCGGGTCAGCAAGGGAAATTGAAAAAAGCTTGTATAAAGATAGGGTCAAAGGCATTATTAATGCATAACAGCGGCACCCACTCTAAACCAATAGAATAAAACAAAAGCACAGCAGAGTTTGAACCTGCACAGGGAGTCCCTGAGGATTTTCTAGTCCATTGCCTCAAACACTCAGCCACGACTAAACGCAGCTATGCATGTGCATGCTTTTGGCTGAATTTATAAAGAACATGTTGCCGCTGAGGCGAGGCCATGCAAACACCCAAATGAAGGATTTGGGTGAGTAGATGTGGAAAAAGTATGTTGATTTCTTTGTCAATCAGAAAATGCTGCCGTGACCCGGATTCGAACCAGGGTTGCTGCAGCCACAACGCAGAGTACTAACCTCTATACGATCACGGCGCACCATTACAAATTTCCTGATGTGTCCTACTCAGACCTGCCTAAATGTAAAAAGCTTTTGGATCACTTGTCTGTGAAGTGTATATATAAAAGTATTTCTGTAGCCTATATGGACAACAAAACTTTTCAACTGACATAACATTGTCACAACCATTTTCATTAATGGTTACAACCCCAAGAGAGTGGGCATTGCCAGAAAATGGATAGCAGAACAACAGTAGCAACGTAGTGAGGAGAATTTAAATCTGCATGGGGAGACCACAATGGATTTCCAGTATATTGCCTTAAACAAGAATCTATCATTACAAACTACCACCCAAACAGGGACTTGAACCCTAGACCCTCAGATTAAAAGTCTGACGCTCTAGTGACAGAGGTTTCCACGCACTGTCAGTTGAATCAACCACCAAGAACATTAAAAGCAGTTCAGACATTCACATGTGACTTGTTTCTTTTGAGGAAGAAAAAGCAGTCACCTTCTAAAAGGCCAGCAGAAAGGCAACCTTTTATTGTTCTGGTAATCACTTTTCTCTACACAACATAATGCAGTGACTCTTGAGCGGGCTAGTTAAGGCCTTTAAGTCATCGGGGTACCAAATACGCAGATCCTGATGCCTGATGTGTGTGCACAAATAAGGAGACGACTTGTGTCTTTTAGAACATTACCCACTTCAGACTGGAATCGAGACACGGGTCTGCAAGGAATATTGAAAATATGCTTGTACAAAGACATAATTAATGAATCTCTGTGAAACCAAATGCACAGCAGTTTTCAACCGTAGTTGGCAGGGTTTGAACCTGCGCGGGGAGACCCCAATGGATTTCAAGTCCATCACCTTAACCACTCGGCTACAACTACTTGAAAGAATACAGCAATGTCTTTTTGTCTGATTCCTTTTATCAATAATGCACGTACAAAGGGCAGCACTTTATGGCTAGGCAAAGCCTGACAGTGGTGCTTTCAAAGCAGCACCTCTGCCAGTTCGCTCTCAATTACCGGGTAAGATTGCCACCTAGTCTTCCAGGTGGCTAAACCTTAATCCAACAGTGAAGTAATAAAACAGGCGTGTAACAACTTTTGTAGCTTAATCACATTGAAAAGTGTAAACAGTTGGTCATTTAGTATGAGAGATGTTTAGCTATCTTAGCCTCATTACAAATTGATAGACAATCACCCAAACAGGGACTTGAAACCAGACCCAAAGATTAATAATCTGATGCTCTACCGACTGAGCTATCCAGGAAAATGCTGCTTGTCACAACCCTCTGGGAGATAAAGGAAGTAAAGCCAAAAACTGCATGCACCATTTTTTAACCTCAAGATAATTTGCTGTGAAGTCTAAAATCAAAAAGCATTGAGAATGTTGAGCTGCACTTGGCAGGTAGGAATGATTACAAATCTTGGAAAAAAGCAGTCATCTTCCAAAACGCCAGCAGAAAGGCAAACTTTCATAGTTCTGATACACATGTTTCTCTACTCAAAATAGTGCAGTGACCCTTGATATGGCAAGTTAAGGACTTTACGTTGTCAGGGGGTACCAAAGCCACAGATCCTTATGCCTGAAGTGTGTGTACAGATAAAGAGACGACTTGTGCCTTTTAGAACATTGCCCATTTCAGGCTCAAAACTAGACGCGGGTCAGCAAGGGAAATTGAAAAAAGCTTGTACAAAGATAGGGTCAAAGGCATTATTAATGCATAACAGCGGCACCCACTCTAAACCAATAGAATAAAACAAAAGCACAGCAGAGTTTGAACCTGCACAGGGAGTCCCTGAGGATTTTCTAGTCCATTGCCTCAAACACTCAGCCACGACTAAACGCAGCTACGCATGTGCATGCTTTTGGCTGAATTTATAAAGCACATGTTGCCGCTGAGGCGAGGCCATGCAAACACCCAAATGAAGGATTTGGGTGAGTAGATGTGGAAAAAGTATGTTGATTTCTTTGTCAATCAGAAAATGCTGCCGTGACCCGGATTCGAACCGGGGTTGCTGCGGCCACAACGCAGAGTACTAACCTCTATACGATCACGGCGCACCATTACAAATTTCCTGATGTGCCCTACTCAGACCTGCCTAAATGTAAAAAGCTTTTGGATCACTTGTCTGTGAAGTGTATATATAAAAGTATTTCTGTAGCCTATATGGACAACAAAACTTTTCAACTGACATAACATTGTCACAACCATTTTCATTAATGGTTACAACCCCAAGAGAGTGGGCATTGCCAGAAAATGGATAGCAGAACAACAGTAGCAACGTAGTGAGGAGAATTTAAATCTGCATGGGGAGACCACAATGAATTTCCAGTATATTGCCTTAAACAAGAATCTATCATTACAAACTACCACCCAAACAGGGACTTGAACCCTAGACCCTCAGATTAAAAGTCTGACGCTCTAGTGACAGAGGTTTCCACGCACTGTCAGTTGAGTCAACCACCAAGAACATTAAAAGCAGTTCAGACATTCACATGCGACTTGTTTCTTTTGAGGAAGAAAAAGCAGTCACCTTCTAAAAGGCCAGCAGAAAGGCAACCTTTTATTGTTCTGGTAATCACTTTTCTCTACACAACATAATGCAGTGACTCTTGAGCGGGCTAGTTAAGGCCTTTAAGTCATCGGGGTACCAAATACGCAGATCCTGATGCCTGATGTGCGTGCACAAATAAGGAGACGACTTGTGTCTTTTAGAACATTACCCACTTCAGACTGGAATCGAGACATGGGTCTGTAAGGAATATTGAAAATATGCTTGTACAAAGACATAATTAATGAATCTCTGTGAAACCAAACGCACAGCAGTTTTTAACCGTAGTTGGCAGGGTTTGAACCTGCGCGGGGAGACCCCAATGGATTTCAAGTTCATCGCCTTAACCACTCGGCCACAACTACTTGAAAGAATACAGCAATGTCTTTTTGTCTGATTCCTTTTATCATTAATGCACGTACAAAGGGCAGCACTTTATGGCTAGGCAAAGCCTGACAGTGGTGCTTTCAAAGCAGCACCTCTGCCAGTTCGCTCTCAATTACCGGGTAAGATTGCCACCTAGTCTTCCAGGTGGTTAAACCTTAATCCAACAGTGAAGTAATTAAACAGGCGTGTAACAACTTTTGTAGCTTAATCACATTGAAAAGTGTAAACAGTTGATAATTTAGTATGAGAGATGTGTAGCTATCTTAGCCTCATTACAAATTGATAGACAATCACCCAAACAGGGACTTGAAACCAGACCCAAAGATTAATAATCTGATGCTCTACCGACTGAGCTATCCAGGAAAATGCTGCTTGTCACAACCCTCTGGGAGATAAAGGAAGTAAAGCCAAAAACTGCATGCACCATTTTTTAACCTCAAGATAATTTGCTGTGAAGTCTAAAATCAAAAAGCATTGAGAATGTTGAGCTGCACTTGGCAGGTAGGAATGATTACAAATCTTGGAAAAAAGCAGTCATCTTCCAAAACGCCAGCAGAAAGGCAAACTTTCATAGTTCTGATACACATGTTTCTCTACTCAAAATAGTGCAGTGACCCTTGAGATGGCAAGTTAAGGACTTTACGTTGTCAGGGGGTACCAAAGCCACAGATCCTTATGCCTGAAGTGTGTGTACAGATAAAGAGACGACTTGTGGCTTTTAGAACATTGCCCATTTCAGGCTCAAAACTAGACGCGGGTCAGCAAGGGAAATTGAATAAAGCTTGTGCAAAGATAGGGTCAAAGGCATTATTAATGCATAACAGCTCGCCCACTCTAAACCAATAGAATAAAACAAAAGCACAGCAGAGTTTGAACCTGCACAGGGAGTCCCTGAGGATTTTCTAGTCCATTGCCTCAAACACTCAGCCACGACTAAACGCAGCTACGCATGTGCATGCTTTTGGCTGAATTTATAAAGCACAAGTCGCCGCTGAGGCGAGGCCATGCAAACACCCAAATGAAGGATTTGGGTGAGTAGATGTGGAAAAAGTATGTTGATTTCTTTGTCAATCAGAAAATGCTGCCGTGACCCCGATTCGGACCGGGGTTGCTGCGGCCACAACGCAGAGTACTTATCTCTATACGATCACGGCGCACCATTACAAATTTCCTGATGTGCCCTACTCAGACCTGCCTAAATGTAAAAAGCTTTTGGATCACTTGTCTGTGAAGTGTATATATAAAAGTATTTCTGTAGCCTATATGGACTACAAAACTTTTCAACTGACATAACATTGTCACAACCATTTTCATTAATGGTTACAACCCCAAGAGAGTGGGCATTGCCAGAAAATGGATAGCAGAACAACAGTAGCAACGTAGTGAGGAGAATGTAAATCTGCATGGGGAGACCACAATGGATTTCCAGTATATTGCCTTAAACAAGAATCTTTCATTACAAACTACCACCCAAACAGGGACTTGAACCCTAGACCCTCAGATTAAAAGTCTGAAGCTCTAGTAACAGAGGTTTCCACGCACTGTCAGTTGAGTCAACCACCAAGAACATTAAAAGCAGTTCAGACATTCACATGCGACTTGTTTCTTTTGAGGAAGAAAAAGCAGTCACCTTCTAAAAGGCCAGCAGAAAGGCAACCTTTTATTCTTCTGGTAATCACTTTTCTCTACACAACATAATGCAGTGACTCTTGAGTGGGCTAGTTAAGGCCTTTAAGTCATCGGGGTACCAAATACGCAGATCCTGATGCCTGATGTGCGTGCACAAATAAGGAGACGACTTGTGTCTTTTAGAACATTACCCACTTCAGACTGGAATCGAGACACGGGTCTGTAAGGAATATTGAAAATATGCTTGTACAAAGACATAATTAATGAATCTCTGTGAAACCAAACGCACAGCAGTTTTTAACCGTAGTTGGCAGGGTTTGAACCTGCGCGGGGAGACCCCAATGGATTTCAAGTCCATCGCCTTAACCACTCGGCCACAACTACTTGAAAGAATACAGCAATGTCTTTTTGTCTGATTCCTTTTATCATTAATGCACGTACAAAGGGCAGCACTTTATGGCTAGGCAAAGCCTGACAGTGGTGCTTTCAAAGCAGCACCTCTGCCAGTTCGCTCTCAATTACCGGGTAAGATTGCCACCTAGTCTTCCAGGTGGTTAAACCTTAATCCAACAGTGAAGTAATTAAACAGGCGTGTAACAACTTTTGTAGCTTAATCACATTGAAAAGTGTAAACAGTTGATAATTTAGTATGAGAGATGTGTAGCTATCTTAGCCTCATTACAAATTGATAGACAATCACCCAAACAGGGACTTGAAACCAGACCCAAAGATTAATAATCTGATGCTCTACCGACTGAGCTATCCAGGAAAATGCTGCTTGTCACAACCCTCTGGGAGATAAAGGAAGTAAAGCCAAAAACTGCATGCACCATTTTTTAACCTCAAGATAATTTGCTGTGAAGTCTAAAATCAAAAAGCATTGAGAATGTTGAGCTGCACTTGGCAGGTAGGAATGATTACAAATCTTGGAAAAAAGCAGTCATCTTCCAAAACGCCAGCAGAAAGGCAAACTTTCATAGTTCTGATACACATGTTTCTCTACTCAAAATAGTGCAGTGACCCTTGAGATGGCAAGTTAAGGACTTTACGTTGTCAGGGGGTACCAAAGCCACAGATCCTTATGCCTGAAGTGTGTGTACAGATAAAGAGACGACTTGTGGCTTTTAGAACATTGCCCATTTCAGGCTCAAAACTAGACGCGGGTCAGCAAGGGAAATTGAATAAAGCTTGTGCAAAGATAGGGTCAAAGGCATTATTAATGCATAACAGCTCGCCCACTCTAAACCAATAGAATAAAACAAAAGCACAGCAGAGTTTGAACCTGCACAGGGAGTCCCTGAGGATTTTCTAGTCCATTGCCTCAAACACTCAGCCACGACTAAACGCAGCTACGCATGTGCATGCTTTTGGCTGAATTTATAAAGCACAAGTCGCCGCTGAGGCGAGGCCATGCAAACACCCAAATGAAGGATTTGGGTGAGTAGATGTGGAAAAAGTATGTTGATTTCTTTGTCAATCAGAAAATGCTGCCGTGACCCCGATTCGGACCGGGGTTGCTGCGGCCACAACGCAGAGTACTTATCTCTATACGATCACGGCGCACCATTACAAATTTCCTGATGTGCCCTACTCAGACCTGCCTAAATGTAAAAAGCTTTTGGATCAATTGTCTGTGAAGTGTATATATAAAAGTATTTCTGTAGCCTATATGGACTACAAAACTTTTCAACTGACATAACATTGTCACAACCATTTTCATTAATGGTTACAACCCCAAGAGAGTGGGCATTGCCAGAAAATGGATAGCAGAACAACAGTAGCAACGTAGTGAGGAGAATGTAAATCTGCATGGGGAGACCACAATGGATTTCCAGTATATTGCCTTAAACAAGAATCTTTCATTACAAACTACCACCCAAACAGGGACTTGAACCATAGACCCTCAGATTAAAAGTCTGACGCTCTAGTAACAGAGGTTTCCACGCACTGTCAGTTGAGTCAACCACCAAGAACATTAAAAGCAGTTCAGACATTCACATGCGACTTGTTTCTTTTGAGGAAGAAAAAGCAGTCACCTTCTAAAAGGCCAGCAGAAAGGCAACCTTTTATTCTTCTGGTAATCACTTTTCTCTACACAACATAATGCAGTGACTCTTGAGTGGGCTAGTTAAGGCCTTTAAGTCATCGGGGTACCAAATACGCAGATCCTGATGCCTGATGTGCGTGCACAAATAAGGAGACGACTTGTGTGTTTTAGAACATTACCCACTTCAGACTCGAATAGAGACATGGGTCTGCAAAGAATATTGAAAATATGCTTGTACAAAGACATAATTAATGAATCTCTGTGAAACCATATGCACAGCAGTTTTCAACCGTAGTTGGCAGGGTTTGAACCTGCGCGGGGAGACCCCAATGGATTTCAAGTCCATCGCCTTAACCACTCGGCCACAACTACTTGAAAGAATACAGCAATGTCTATTTTTCTGATTCCTTTTATCAATAATGCACGTACAAAGGGCAGCACTTTATGGCTAGGCAAAGCCTGACAGTGGTGCTTTCAAAGCAGCACCTCTGCCAGTTCGCTCTCAATTACCGGGTAAGATTGCCACCTAGTCTTCCTGGTGGCTAAACCTTAATCTAACGGTGAAGTAATTAAACGGGCGTGTAACAACTTTTGTAGCTTATTCACATTGAAAAGAGTAAACAGTTGGTCAGTTATTATGAGAGATTTGTAGCTATCTTAGCCTCATTACAAATTGATAGACAATCACCCAAACAGGGACTTGAAACCAGACCCAAAGATTAATAATCTGATGCTCTACCGAATGAGCTATCCAGGAAAATGCTGCTTGTCACAACCCTCTGGGAGATAAAGGAAGTAAAGCCAAAAACTGCATGCACCATTTTTTAACCTCAAGATAATTTACTGTGAAGTCTAAAATCAATAAGCATTGAGAATGTTGAGCTGCTCTTGGCAGGTAGGAATGATTACAAATCTTGGAAAAAAGCAGTCATCTTCCAAAACGCCAGCAGAAAGGCAAACTTTCATAGTTCTGATACACATGTTTCTCTACTCAAAATAGTGCAGTGACCCTTGAGATGGCAAGTTAAGGACTTTACGTTGTCAGGGGGTACCAAAGCCACAGATCCTTATGCCTGAAGTGTGTGTACAGATAAAGAGACAACTTGTGCCTTTTAGAACATTGCCCATTTCAGGCTCGAAACTAGACGCGGGTCAGCAAGGGAAATTGAATAAAGCTTGTGTAAAGATAGGGTCAAAGGCATTATTAATGCATAACAGCTCACCCACTCTAAACCAATAGAATAAAACAAAAGCACAGCAGAGTTTGAACCTGCACAGGGAGTCCCTGAGGATTTTCTAGTTCATTGCCTCAAACACTCAGCCACGACTAAACGCAGCTACGCATGTGCATGCTTTTGGCTGAATTTATAAAGCACAAGTCGCCGCTGAGGCGAGGCCAAGCAAACACCCAAATGAAGGATTTGGGTGAGTAGATGTGGAAAAAGTATGTTGATTTCTTTGTCAATCAGAAAATGCTGCCGTGACCCGGATTCGAACCGGGGTTGCTGCGGCCACAACGCAGAGTACTAACCTCTATACGATCACGGCGCACCATTACAAATTTCCTGATGTGCCCTACTCAGACCTGCCTAAATGTAAAAAGCTTTTGGATCACTTGTCTGTGAAGTGTATATATAAAAGTATTTCTGTAGCCTATATGGACAACAAAACTTTTCAACTGACATAACATTGTCACAACCATTTTCATTAATGGTTACAACCCCAAGAGAGTGGGCATTGCCAGAAAATGGATAGCAGATCAACAGTAGCAACGTAGTGATTAGAATTTAAATCTGCATGGGGAGACCACAATGGATTTCCAGTATATTGCCTTAAACAAGAAACTATCATAACAAACTACCACCCAAACAGCGACTTGAACCCTGCACCCTCAGATTAAAAGTCTGACACTCTAGTGACAGAGGTTTCCACGCACTGTCGGTTGAGTCAACCACCATGAACATAAAAGCAATTCAGACATTCACATGCGACTTGTTTCTTTTGAGGAACAAAAAGCAGTCACCTTCTAAAAGGCCAGCAGAAAGGCAACCTTTTATTGTTCTGGTAATCACTTTTCTCTACACAACATAATGCAGTGACTCTTGAGCGGGCTAGTTAAGGCCTTTAAGTCATCGGGGTACCAAATACGCAGATCCTGATGCCTGATGTGTGTGCACAAATAAGGAGACGACTTGTGTGTTTTAGAACATTACCCACTTCAGACTGGAATCGAGACACGGGTCTGTAAGGAATATTGAAAATATGCTTGTACAAAGACATAATTAATGAATCTCTGTGAAACCATATGCACAGCAGTTTTCAACCGTAGTTGGGAGGGTTTGAACCTGCGCGGGGAGACCCCAATGGATTTCGAGTCCATCGCCTTAACCACTCGGCCACAACTACTTGAAAGAATACAGCAATGTCTATTTTTCTGATTCCTTTTATCAATAATGCACGTACAAAGGGCAGCACTTTATGGCTAGGCAAAGCCTGACAGTGGTGCTTTCAAAGCAGCACCTCTGCCAGTTCGCTCTCAATTACCGGGTAAGATTGCCACCTAGTCTTCCTGGTGGCTAAACCTTAATCTAACGGTGAAGTAATTAAACGGGCGTGTAACAACTTTTGTAGCTTATTCACATTGAAAAGAGAAAACAGTTGGTCAGTTATTATGAGAGATTTGTAGCTATCTTAGCCTCATTACAAATTGATAGACAATCACCCAAACAGGGACTTAAAACCAGACCCAAAGATTAATAATCTGATGCTCTACCGAATGAGCTATCCAGGAAAATGCTGCTTGTCACAACCCTCTGGGAGATAAAGGAAGTAAAGCCAAAAACTGCATGCACCATTTTTTAACCTCAAGATAATTTACTGTGAAGTCTAAAATCAATAAGCATTGAGAATGTTGAGCTGCTCTTGGCAGGTAGGAATGATTACAAATCTTGGAAAAAAGCAGTCATCTTCCAAAACGCCAGCAGAAAGGCAAACTTTCATAGTTCTGATACACATGTTTCTCTACTCAAAATAGTGCAGTGACCCTTGAGATGGCAAGTTAAGGACTTTACGTTGTCAGGGGGTACCAAAGCCACAGATCCTTATGCCTGAAGTGTGTGTACAGATAAAGAGACGACTTGTGCCTTTTAGAACATTGCCCATTTCAGGCTCGAAACTAGACGCGGGTCAGCAAGGGAAATTGAATAAAGCTTGTGTAAAGATAGGGTCAAAGGCATTATTAATGCATAACAGCTCACCCACTCTAAACCAATAGAATAAAACAAAAGCACAGCAGAGTTTGAACCTGCACAGGGAGTCCCTGAGGATTTTCTAGTCCATTGCCTCAAACACTCAGCCACGACTAAACGCAGCTACGCATGTGCATGCTTTTGGCTGAATTTATAAAGCACAAGTCGCTGCTGAGGCGAGGCCATGCAAACACCCAAATGAAGGATTTGGGTGAGTAGATGTGGAAAAAGTATGTTGATTTCTTTGTCAATCAGAAAATGCTGCCGTGACCCGGATTCAAACCGGGGTTGCTGCGGCCACAACGCAGAGTTCTAACCTCTATACGATCACGGCGCACCATTTCAAATTTCCTGATGTGCCCTACTCAGACCTGCCTAAATGTAAAAAGCTTTTGGATCACTTGTCTGTGAAGTGTATATATAAAAGTATTTCTGTAGCCTATATGGACAACAAAACTTTTCAACTAACATAACATTGTCACAACCATTTTCATTAATGGTTACAACCCCAAGAGAGTGGGCATTGCCAGAAAATGGATAGCAGAACAACAGTAACAACGTAGTGAGGAGAATTTAAATCTGCATGGGGAGACCACAATGGATTTCCAGTATATTGCCTTAAACAAGAATCTATCATTACAAACTACCACCCAAACAGGGACTTGAACCCTAGACCCTCAGATTAAAAGTCTGACGCTCTAGTGACAGAGGTTTCCACGCACTGTCAGTTGAGTCAACCACCAAGAACATTAAAAGCAGTTCAGACATTCACATGCGACTTGTTTCTTTTGAGGAAGAAAAAGCAGTCACCTTCTAAAAGGCCAGCAGAAAGGCAACCTTTTATTGTTCTGGTAATCACTTTTCTCTACACAACATAATGCAGTGACTCTTGAGCGGGCTAGTTAAGGCCTTTAAGTCATCGGGGTACCAAATACGCAGATCCTGATGCCTGATGTGTGTGCATAAATAAGGAGACGACTTGTGTGTTTTAGAACATTACCCACTTCAGACTGGAATCGAGACACGGGTCTGTAAGGAATATTGAAAATATGCTTGTACAAAGACATAATTAATGAATCTCTGTGAAACCAAATGCACAGCAGTTTTCAACCGTAGTTGGCAGGGTTTGAACCTGTGTAGGGAGACCCCAATGGATTTCAAGTCCATCGCCTTAACCACTCGGCCACAACTACTTGAAAGAATACAGCAATGTCTATTTGTCTGATTCCTTTTATCAATAATGCACGTACAAAGGGCAGCACTTTATGGCTAGGCAAAGCCTGACAGTGGTGCTTTCAAAGCAGCACCTCTTCCAGTTCGCTCTCAATTACCGGGTAAGATTGCCACCTAGTCTTCCAGGTGGCTAAACCTTAATCTAACGGTGAAGTAATTAAACGGGCGTGTAACAACTTTTGTAGCTTATTCACATTGAAAAGTGTAAACAGTTGGTCATTTAGTATGAGAGATTTGTAGCTATCTTAGCCTCATTACAAATTGATAGACAATCACCCAAACAGGTACTTGAAACCTGACCCAAAGATTAATAATCTGATGCTCTACCGACTGAGCTATCCAGGAAAATGCTGCTTGTCACAACCCTCTGGGAGATAAAGGAAGTAAAGCCAAAAACAGCATGCACCATTTTTTAACCTCAAGATAATTTGCTGTGAAGTCTAAAATCAAAAAGCATTGAGAATGTTGAGCTGCACTTGGCAGGTAGGAATGATTACAAATCTTGGAAAAAAGCAGTCATCTTCCAAAACGCCAGCAGAAAGGCAAACTTTCATAGTTCTGATACACATGTTTCTCTACTCAAAATAGTGCAGTGACCCTTGAGATGGCAAGTTAAGGACTTTACGTTGTCAGGGGGTACCAAAGCCACAGATCCTTATGCCTGAAGTGTGTGTACAGATAAAGAGACGACTTGTGCCTTTTAGAACATTGCCCATTTCAGGCTCGAAACTAGACGCGGGTCAGCAAGGGAAATTGAATAAAGCTTGTGCAAAGATAGGGTCAAAGGCATTATTAATGCATAACAGCTCACCCACTCTAAACCAATAGAATAAAACAAAAGCACAGCAGAGTTTGAACCTGCACAGGGAGTCCCTGAGGATTTTCTAGTCCATTGCCTCAAACACTCAGCCACGACTAAACGCAGCTACGCATGTGCATGCTTTTGGCTGAATTTATAAAGCACAAGTCGCTGCTGAGGCGAGGCCATGCAAACACCCAAATGAAGGAATTGGGTGAGTAGATGTGGAAAAAGTATGTTGATTTCTTTGTCAATCAGAAAATGCTGCCGTGACCCGGATTCAAACCAGGGTTGCTGCGGCCACAACGCAGAGTACTAACCTCTATACGATCACGGCGCACCATTACAAATTTCCTCATGTGCCCTACTCAGACCTGCCTAAATGTAAAAAGCTTTTGGATCACTTGTCTGTGAAGTGTATATATAAAAGTATTTCTGTAGCCTATATGGACAACAAAACTTTTCAACTGACATAACATTGTCACAACCATTTTCATTAATGGTTACAACCCCAAGAGAGTGGGCATTGCCAGAAAATGGATAGCAGATCAACAGTAGCAACGTAGTGAGGAGAATTTAAATCTGCATGGGGAGACCACAATGGATTTCCAGTATATTGCCTTAAACAAGAATCTATCATTACAAACTACCACCCAAACAGGGACTTGAACCCTAGACCCTCAGATTAAAAGTCTGACGCTCTAGTGACAGAGGTTTCCACGCACTGTCAGTTGAGTCAACCACCAAGAACATTAAAAGCAGTTCAGACATTCACATGTGACTTGTTTCTTTTGAGGAAGAAAAAGCAGTCACCTTCTAAAAGGCCAGCAGAAAGGCAACCTTTTATTGTTCTGGTAATCACTTTTCTCTACACAACATAATGCAGTGACTCTTGAGCGGGCTAGTTAAGGCCTTTAAGTCATCGGGGTACCAAATACGCAGATCCTGATGCCTGATGTGTGTGCACAAATAAGGAGACGACTTGTGTGTTTTAGAACATTACCCACTTCAGACTGGAATCGAGACACGGGTCTGTAAGGAATATTGAAAATATGCTTGTACAAAGACATAATTAATGAATCTCTGTGAAACCAAATGCACAGCAGTTTTCAACCGTAGTTGGCAGGGTTTGAACCTGCGTAGGGAGACCCCAATAGATTTCAAGTCCATCGCCTTAACCACTCGGCCACAACTACTTGAAAGAATACAGCAATGTCTATTTGTCTGATTCCTTTTATCAATAATGCACGTACAAAGGGCAGCACTTTATGGCTAGGCAAAGCCTGACAGTGGTGCTTTCAAAGCAGCACCTCTGCCAGTTCGCTCTCAATTACCGGGTAAGATTGCCACCTAGTCTTCCAGGTGGCTAAACCTTAATCTAACGGTGAAGTAATTAAACGGGCGTGTAACAACTTTTGTAGCTTATTCACATTGAAAAGAGTAAACAGTTGGTCATTTAGTATGAGAGATGTGTAGCTATCTTAGCCTCATTACAAATTGATAGACAATCACCCAAACAGGGACTTGAAACCAGACCCAAAGATTAATAATCTGATGCTCTACCGAATGAGCTATCCAGGAAAATGCTGCTTGTCACAACCCTCTGGGAGATAAAGGAAGTAAAGCCAAAAACTGCATGCACCATTTTTTAACCTCAAGATAATTTGCTGTGAAGTCTAAAATCAATAAGCATTGAGAATGTTGAGCTGCTCTTGGCAGGTAGGAATGATTACAAATCTTGGAAAAAAGCAGTCATCTTCCAAAACGCCAGCAGAAAGGCAAACTTTCATAGTTCTGATACACATGTTTCTCTACTCAAAATAGTGCAGTGACCCTTGAGATGGCAAGTTAAGGACTTTACGTTGTCAGGGGGTACCAAAGCCACAGATCCTTATGCCTGAAGTGTGTGTACAGATAAAGAGACGACTTGTGCCTTTTAGAACATTGCCCATTTCAGGCTCGAAACTAGACGCGGGTCAGCAAGGGAAATTGAATAAAGCTTGTGCAAAGTTAGGGTCAAAGGCATTATTAATGCATAACAGCTCGCCCACTCTAAACCAATAGAATAAAACAAAAGCACAGCAGAGTTTGAACCTGCACAGGGAGTCCCTGAGGATTTTCTAGTCCATTGCCTCAAACACTCAGCCACGACTAAACGCAGCTACGCATGTGCATGCTTTTGGCTGAATTTATAAAGCACAAGTCGCCGCTGAGGCGAGGCCAAGCAAACACCCAAATGAAGGATTTGGGTGAGTAGATGTGGAAAAAGTATGTTGATTTCTTTGTCAATCAGAAAATGCTGCCGTGACCCGGATTCGAACCGGGGTTGCTGCGGCCACAACGCAGAGTACTAACCTCTATACGATCACGGCGCACCATTACAAATTTCCTGATGTGCCCTACTCAGACCTGCCTAAATGTAAAAAGCTTTTGGATCACTTGTCTGTGAAGTGTGTATATAAAAGTATTTCTGTAGCCTATATGGACAACAAAACTTTTCAACTGACATAACATTGTCACAACCATTTTCATTAATGGTTACAACCCCAAGAGAGTGGGCATTGCCAGAAAATGGATAGCAGATCAACAGTAGCAACGTAGTGATTAGAATTTAAATCTGCATGGGGAGACCACAATGGATTTCCAGTATATTGCCTTAAACAAGAAACTATCATAACAAACTACCACCCAAACAGCGACTTGAACCCTGCACCCTCAGATTAAAAGTCTGACGCTCTAGTGACAGAGGTTTCCACGCACTGTCAGTTGAATCAACCACCAAGAACATTAAAAGCAGTTCAGACATTCACATGTGACTTGTTTCTTTTGAGGAAGAAAAAGCAGTCACCTTCTAAAAGGCCAGCAGAAAGGCAACCTTTTATTGTTCTGGTAATCACTTTTCTCTACACAACATAATGCAGTGACTCTTGAGCGGGCTAGTTAAGGCCTTTAAGTCATCGGGGTACCAAATACACAGATCCTGATGCCTGATGTGTGTGCACAAATAAGGAGACGACTTGTGTGTTTTAGAACATTACCCACTTCAGACTGGAATCGAGACACGGGTCTGTAAGGAATATTGAAAATATGCTTGTACAAAGACATAATTAATGAATCTCTGTGAAACCAAATGCACAGCAGTTTTCAACCGTAGTTGGCAGGGTTTGAACCTGCGCGGGGAGACCCCAATGGATTTCAAGTCCATCGCCTTAACCACTCGGCCACAACTACTTGAAAGAATACAGCAATGTCTATTTGTCTGATTCCTTTTATCAATAATGCACGTACAAAGGGCAGCACTTTATGGCTAGGCAAAGCCTGACAGTGGTGCTTTCAAAGCAGCACCTCTTCCAGTTCGCTCTCAATTACCGGGTAAGATTGCCACCTAGTCTTCCAGGTGGCTAAACCTTAATCTAACGGTGAAGTAATTAAACGGGCGTGTAACAACTTTTGTAGCTTATTCACATTGAAAAGAGTAAACAGTTGGTCATTTAGTATGAGAGATTTGTAGCTATCTTAGCCTCATTACAAATTGATAGACAATCACCCAAACAGGGACTTGAAACCAGACCCAAAGATTAATAATCTGATGCTCTACCGAATGAGCTATCCAGGAAAATGCTGCTTGTCATAACCCTCTGGGAGATAAAGGAAGTAAAGCCAAAAACTGCATGCACCATTTTTTAACCTCAAGATAATTTGCTGTGAAGTCTAAAATCAATAAGCATTGAGAATGTTGAGCTGCTCTTGGCACGTAGGAATGATTACAAATCTTGGAAAAAAGCAGTCATCTTCCAAAACGCCAGCAGAAAGGCAAACTTTCATAGTTCTGATACACATGTTTCTCTACTCAAAATAGTGCAGTGACGCTTGAGATGGCAAGTTAAGGACTTTACGTTGTCAGGGGGTACCAAAGCCACAGATCCTTATGCCTGAAGTGTGTGTACAGATAAAGAGACGACTTGTGCCTTTTAGAACATTGCCCATTTCAGGCTCGAAACTAGACGCGGGTCAGCAAGGGAAATTGAATAAAGCTTGTGCAAAGTTAGGGTCAAAGGCATTATTAATGCATAACAGCTCGCCCACTCTAAACCAATAGAATAAAACAAAAGCACAGCAGAGTTTGAACCTGCACAGGGAGTCCCTGAGGATTTTCTAGTCCATTGCCTCAAACACTCAGCCACGACTAAACGCAGCTACGCATGTGCATGCTTTTGGCTGAATTTATAAAGCACAAGTCGCCGCTGAGGCGAGGCCATGCAAACACCCAAATGAAGGATTTGGGTGAGTAGATGTGGAAAAAGTATGTTTATTTCTTTGTCAATCAGAAAATGCTGCCGTGACCCGGATTCGAACCGGGGTTGCTACGGCCACAACGCAGAGTACTAACCTCTATACGATCACGGCGCACCATTACAAATTTCCTGACGTGCCCTACTCAGACCTGCCTAAATGTAAAAAGCTTTTGGATCACTTGTCTGTGAAGTGTATATATAAAAGTATTTCTGTAGCCTATATGGACAACAAAACTTTTCAACTGACATAACATTGTCACAACCATTTTCATTAATGGTTACAACCCCAAGAGAGTGGGCATTGCCAGAAAATGGATAGCAGAACAACAGTAGCAACGTAGTGAGGAGAATTTAAATCTGCATGGGGAGACCACAATGGATTTCCAGTATATAGCCTTAAACAAGAATCTTTCATTACAAACTACCACCCAAACAGGGACTTGAGCCCTAGACACTCAGATTAAAAGTCTGACGCTCTAGTGACAGAGGTTTCCACGCACTGTCAGTTGAGTCAACCACCAAGAACATTAAAAGCAGTTCAGACATTCACATGCGACTTGTTTCTTTTGAGGAAGAAAAAGCAGTCACCTTCTAAAAGGCCAGCAGAAAGGCAACCTTTTATTGTTCTGGTAATCACTTTTCTCTACACAACATAATGCAGTGACTCTTGAGTGGGCTAGTTAAGGCCTTTAAGTCATCGGGGTACCAAATACGCAGATCCTGATGCCTGATGTGTGTGCACAAATAAGGAGACGACTTGTGTGTTTTAGAACATTACCCACTTCAGACTCGAATCGAGACATGGGTCTGCAAGGAATATTGAAAATATGCTTGTACAAAGACATAATTAATGAATCTCTGTGAAACCAAACGCACAGCAGTTTTCAACCTGTGCGGGGAGACCCCAATGGATTTCAAGTCCATCGCCTTAACCACTCGGCCACAACTACTTGAAAGAATACAGCAATGTCTATTTTTCTGATTCCTTTTATCATTAATGCACGTACAAAGGGCAGCACTTTATGGCTAGGCAAAGCCTGACAGTGGTGCTTTCAAAGCAGCACCTTTGCCAGTTCGCTCTCAATTACCGGGTAAGATTGCCACCTAGTCTTCCAGGTGGCTAAACCTTAATCTAACGGTGAAGTAATTAAACGGGCGTGTAACAACTTTTGTAGCTTATTCACATTGAAAAGAGTAAACAGTTGGTCAGTTATTATGAGAGATTTGTAGCTATCTTAGCCTCATTACAAATTGATAGACAATCACCCAAACAGGGACTTGAAACCAGACCCAAAGATTAAGAATCTGATGCTCTACCGAATGAGCTATCCAGGAAAATGCTGCTTGTCACAACCCTCTGGGAGATAAAGGAAGTAAAGCCAAAAACTGCATGCACCATTTTTTAACCTCAAGATAATTTGCTGTGAAGTCTAAAATCAATAAGCATTGAGAATGTTGAGCTGCTCTTGGCAGGTAGGAATGATTACAAATCTTGGAAAAAAGCAGTCATCTTCCAAAACGCCAGCAGAAAGGCAAACTTTCATAGTTCTGATACACATGTTTCTCTACTCAAAATAGTGCAGTGACCCTTGAGATGGCAAGTTAAGGACTTTACGTTGTCAGGGGGTACCAAAGCCACAGATCCTTATGCCTGAAGTGTGTGTACAGATAAAGAGACGACTTGTGCCTTTTAGAACATTGCCCATTTCAGGCTCGAAACTAGACGCGGGTCAGCAAGGGAAATTGAATAAAGCTTGTGTAAAGATAGGGTCAAAGGCATTATTAATGCATAACAGCTCACCCACTCTAAACCAATAGAATAAAACAAAAGCACAGCAGAGTTTGAATCTGCACAGGGAGTCCCTGAGGATTTTCTAGTCCATTGCCTCAAACACTCAGCCACGACTAAACGCAGCTACGCATGTGCATGCTTTTGGCTGAATTTATAAAGCACAAGTCGCTGCTGAGGCGAGGCCATGCAAACACCCAAATGAAGGATTTGGGTGAGTAGATGTGGAAAAAGTATGTTGATTTCTTTGTCAATCAGAAAATGCTGCCGTGACCCGGATTCAAACCGGGGTTGCTGCGGCCACAACGCAGAGTACTAACCTCTATACGATCACGGCGCACCATTTCAAATTTCCTGATGTGCCCTACTCAGACCTGCCTAAATGTAAAAAGCTTTTGGATCACTTGTCTGTGAAGTGTATATATAAAAGTATTTCTGTAGCCTATATGGACAACAAAACTTTTCAACTAACATAACATTGTCACAACCATTTTCATTAATGGTTACAACCCCAAGAGAGTGGGCATTGCCAGAAAATGGATAGCAGAACAACAGTAACAACGTAGTGAGGAGAATTTAAATCTGCATGGGGAGACCACAATGGATTTCCAGTATATTGCCTTAAACAAGAATCTATCATTACAAACTACCACCCAAACAGGGACTTGAACCCTAGACCCTCAGATTAAAAGTCTGACGCTCTAGTGACAGAGGTTTCCACGCACTGTCAGTTGAGTCAACCACCAAGAACATTAAAAGCAGTTCAGACATTCACATGTGACTTGTTTCTTTTGAGGAAGAAAAAGCAGTCACCTTCTAAAAGGCCAGCAGAAAGGCAACCTTTTATTGTTCTGGTAATCACTTTTCTCTACACAACATAATGCAGTGACTCTTGAGCGGGCTAGTTAAGGCCTTTAAGTCATCGGGGTACCAAATACGCAGATCCTGATGCCTGATGTGTGTGCACAAATAAGGAGACGACTTGTGTGTTTTAGAACATTACCCACTTCAGACTGGAATCGAGACACGGGTCTGTAAGGAATATTGAAAATATGCTTGTACAAAGACATAATTAATGAATCTCTGTGAAACCAAATGCACAGCAGTTTTCAACCGTAGTTGGCAGGGTTTGAACCTGCGCGGGGAGACCCCAATGGATTTCAAGTCCATCGCCTTAACCACTCGGCCACAACTACTTGAAAGAATACAGCAATGTCTATTTGTCTGATTCCTTTTATCAATAATGCACGTACAAAGGGCAGCACTTTATGGCTAGGCAAAGCCTGACAGTGGTGCTTTCAAAGCAGCACCTCTTCCAGTTCGCTCTCAATTACCGGGTAAGATTGCCACCTAGTCTTCCAGGTGGCTAAACCTTAATCTAACGGTGAAGTAATTAAACGGGCGTGTAACAACTTTTGTAGCTTATTCACATTGAAAAGAGTAAACAGTTGGTCATTTAGTATGAGAGATTTGTAGCTATCTTAGCCTCATTACAAATTGATAGACAATCACCCAAACAGGGACTTGAAACCAGACCCAAAGATTAATAATCTGATGCTCTACCGAATGAGCTATCCAGGAAAATGCTGCTTGTCACAACCCTCTGGGAGATAAAGGAAGTAAAGCCAAAAACTGCATGCACCATTTTTTAACCTCAAGATAATTTGCTGTGAAGTCTAAAATCAATAAGCATTGAGAATGTTGAGCTGCTCTTGGCAGGTAGGAATGATTACAAATCTTGGAAAAAAGCAGTCATCTTCCAAAACGCCAGCAGAAAGGCAAACTTTCATAGTTCTGATACACATGTTTCTCTACTCAAAATAGTGCAGTGACCCTTGAGATGGCAAGTTAAGGACTTTACGTTGTCAGGGGGTACCAAAGCCACAGATCCTTATGCCTGAAGTGTGTGTACAGATAAAGAGACGACTTGTGCCTTTTAGAACATTGCCCATTTCAGGCTCGAAACTAGACGCGGGTCAGCAAGGGAAATTGAATAAAGCTTGTGCAAAGTTAGGGTCAAAGGCATTATTAATGCATAACAGCTCGCCCACTCTAAACCAATAGAATAAAACAAAAGCACAGCAGAGTTTGAACCTGCACAGGGAGTCCCTGAGGATTTTCTAGTCCATTGCCTCAAACACTCAGCCACGACTAAACGCAGCTACGCATGTGCATGCTTTTGGCTGAATTTATAAAGCACAAGTCGCCGCTGAGGCGAGGCCATGCAAACACCCAAATGAAGGATTTGGGTGAGTAGATGTGGAAAAAGTATGTTGATTTCTTTGTCAATCAGAAAATGCTGCCGTGAACCGGATTCGAACCGGGGTTGCTACGGCCACAACGCAGAGTACTAACCTCTATACGATCACGGCGCACCATTACAAATTTCCTGACGTGCCCTACTCAGACCTGCCTAAATGTAAAAAGCTTTTGGATCACTTGTCTGTGAAGTGTATATATAAAAGTATTTCTGTAGCCTATATGGACAACAAAACTTTTCAACTGACATAACATTGTCACAACCATTTTCATTAATGGTTACAACCCCAAGAGAGTGGGCATTGCCAGAAAATGGATAGCAGAACAACAGTAGCAACGTAGTGAGGAGAATTTAAATCTGCATGGGGA
Source organism: Moxostoma hubbsi (assembly GCA_032164185.1). Classification (NCBI taxonomy): domain Eukaryota; kingdom Metazoa; phylum Chordata; class Actinopteri; order Cypriniformes; family Catostomidae; genus Moxostoma; species Moxostoma hubbsi. The sequence continues at coordinate 1,755,138 of JAVLUX010000031.1, read as the reverse complement.
GACCACAATGGATTTCCAGTATATTGCCTTAAACAAGAATCTATCATTACAAACTACCACCCAAACAGGAACTTGAACCCTAGACTCTCAGATTAAAAGTCTGACGCTCTAGTGACAGAGGTTTCCACGCACTGTCAGTTGAGTCAACCATCAAGAACATTAAAAGCAGTTCAGACATTCACATGTGACTTGTTTCTTTTGAGGAAGAAAAAGCAGTCACCTTCTAAAAGGCCAGCAGAAAGGCAACCTTTTATTGTTCTGGTAATCACTTTTCTCTACACAACATAATGCAGTGACTCTTGAGCGGGCTAGTTAAGGCCTTTAAGTCATCGGGGTAACAAATACGCAGATCCTGATGCCTGATGTGTGTGCACAAATAAGGAGACGACTTGTGTGTTTTAGAACATTACCCACTTCAGACTGGAATCGAGACACGGGTCTGTAAGGAATATTGAAAATATGCTTGTACAAAGACATAATTAATGAATCTCTGTGAAACCAAACGCACAGCAGTTTTCAACCTGCGTGGGGAGACCCCAATGGATTTCAAGTCCATCGCCTTAACCACTCGGCCACAACTACTTGAAAGAATACAGCAATGTCTTTTTGTCTGATTCCTTTTATCATTAATGCACGTACAAAGGGCAGTACTTTATGGCTAGGCAAAGCCTGACAGTGGTGCTTTCAAAGCAGCACCTCTGCCAGTTCGCTCTCAATTACCGGGTAAGATTGCCACCTAGTCTTCCAGGTGGCTAAACCTTAATCCAACAGTGAAGTAATTAAACAGGCGTGTAACAACTTTTGTAGCTTAATCACATTGAAAAGTGTAAACAGTTGGTCATTTAGTATGAGAGATGTGTAGCTATCTTACCCTCATTACAGATTGATAGACAATCACCCAAACAGGTACTTGAAACCTGACCCAAAGATTAATAATCTGATGCTCTACCGACTGAGCTATCCAGGAAAATGCTGCTTGTCACAACCCTCTGGGAGATAAAGGAAGTAAAGCCAAAAACTGCATGCACCATTTTTTAACCTCAAGATAATTTGCTGTGAAGTCTAAAATCAAAAAGCATTGAGAATGTTGAGCTGCACTTGACAGGTAGGAATGATTACAAATCTTGGAAAAAAGCAGTCATCTTCCAAAACGCCAGCAGAAAGGCAAACTTTCATAGTTCTGATACACATGTTTCTCTACTCAAAATAGTGCAGTGACCCTTGAGATGGCAAGTTAAGGACTTTACGTTGTCAGGGGGTACCAAAGCCACAGATCCTTATGCCTGAAGTGTGTGTACAGATAAAGAGACGACTTGTGCCTTTTAGAACATTGCCCATTTCAGGCTCGAAACTAGACGCGGGTCAGCAAGGGAAATTGAATAAAGCTTGTGCAAAGATAGGGTCAAAGGCATTATTAATGCATAACAGCTCACCCACTCTAAACCAATAGAATAAAACAAAAGCACAGCAGAGTTTGAACCTGCACAGGGAGTCCCTGAGGATTTTCTAGTCCATTGCCTCAAACACTCAGCCACGACTAAACGCAGCTACGCATGTGCATGCTTTTGGCTGAATTTATAAAGCACAAGTCGCTGCTGAGGCGAGGCCATGCAAACACCCAAATGAAGGATTTGGGTGAGTAGATGTGGAAAAAGTATGTTGATTTCTTTGTCAATCAGAAAATGCTGCCGTGACCCGGATTCGAAGCGGGGTTGCTGCGGCCACAACGCAGAGTACTAATCTCTATACGATCACGGCGCACCATTACAAATTTCCTGATGTGCCCTACTCAGACCTGCCTAAATGTAAAAAGCTTTTGGATCACTTGTCTGTGAAGTGTATATATAAAAGTATTTCTGTAGCCTATATGGACAACAAAACTTTTCAACTGACATAACATTGTCACAACCATTTTCATTAATGGTTACAACCCAAAGAGAGTGGGCATTGCCAGAAAATGGATAGCAGAACAACAGTAGCAACGTAGTGAGGAGAATTTAAATCTGCATGGGGAGACCACAATGGATTTCCAGTATATTGCCTTAAACAAGAATCTATCATTACAAACTACCACCCAAACAGGAACTTGAACCCTAGACTCTCAGATTAAAAGTCTGACGCTCTAGTGACAGAGGTTTCCACGCACTGTCAGTTGAGTCAACCATCAAGAACATTAAAAGCAGTTCAGACATTCACATGTGACTTGTTTCTTTTGAGGAAGAAAAAGCAGTCACCTTCTAAAAGGCCAGCAGAAAGGCAACCTTTTATTGTTCTGGTAATCACTTTTCTCTACACAACATAATGCAGTGACTCTTGAGCGGGCTAGTTAAGGCCTTTAAGTCATCGGGGTAACAAATACGCAGATCCTGATGCCTGATGTGTGTGCACAAATAAGGAGACGACTTGTGTGTTTTAGAACATTACCCACTTCAGACTGGAATCGAGACACGGGTCTGTAAGGAATATTGAAAATATGCTTGTACAAAGACATAATTAATGAATCTCTGTGAAACCAAACGCACAGCAGTTTTCAACCTGCGTGGGGAGACCCCAATGGATTTCAAGTCCATCGCCTTAACCACTCGGCCACAACTACTTGAAAGAATACAGCAATGTCTTTTTGTCTGATTCCTTTTATCATTAATGCACGTACAAAGGGCAGTACTTTATGGCTAGGCAAAGCCTGACAGTGGTGCTTTCAAAGCAGCACCTCTGCCAGTTCGCTCTCAATTACCGGGTAAGATTGCCACCTAGTCTTCCAGGTGGCTAAACCTTAATCCAACAGTGAAGTAATTAAACAGGCGTGTAACAACTTTTGTAGCTTAATCACATTGAAAAGTGTAAACAGTTGGTCATTTAGTATGAGAGATGTGTAGCTATCTTAGCCTCATTACAAATTGATAGACAATCACCCAAACAGGTACTTGAAACCTGACCCAAAGATTAATAATCTGATGCTCTACCGACTGAGCTATCCAGGAAAATGCTGCTTGTCACAACCCTCTGGGAGATAAAGGAAGTAAAGCCAAAAACTGCATGCACCATTTTTTAACCTCAAGATAATTTGCTGTGAAGTCTAAAATCAAAAAGCATTGAGAATGTTGAGCTGCACTTGACAGGTAGGAATGATTACAAATCTTGGAAAAAAGCAGTCATCTTCCAAAACGCCAGCAGAAAGGCAAACTTTCATAGTTCTGATACACATGTTTCTCTACTCAAAATAGTGCAGTGACCCTTGAGATGGCAAGTTAAGGACTTTACGTTGTCAGGGGGTACCAAAGCCACAGATCCTTATGCCTGAAGTGTGTGTACAGATAAAGAGACGACTTGTGCCTTTTAGAACATTGCCCATTTCAGGCTCGAAACTAGACGCGGGTCAGCAAGGGAAATTGAATAAAGCTTGTGCAAAGTTAGGGTCAAAGGCATTATTAATGCATAACAGCTCGCCCACTCTAAACCAATAGAATAAAACAAAAGCACAGCAGAGTTTGAACCTGCACAGGGAGTCCCTGAGGATTTTCTAGTCCATTGCCTCAAACACTCAGCCACGACTAAACGCAGCTACGCATGTGCATGCTTTTGGCTGAATTTATAAAGCACAAGTCGCCGCTGAGGCGAGGCCATGCAAACACCCAAATGAAGGATTTGGGTGAGTAGATGTGGAAAAAGTATGTTGATTTCTTTGTCAATCAGAAAATGCTGCCGTGACCCGGATTCGAACCGGGGTTGCTACGGCCACAACGCAGAGTACTAACCTCTATACGATCACGGCGCACCATTACAAATTTCCTGACGTGCCCTACTCAGACCTGCCTAAATGTAAAAAGCTTTTGGATCACTTGTCTGTGAAGTGTATATATAAAAGTATTTCTGTAGCCTATATGGACAACAAAACTTTTCAACTGACATAACATTGTCACAACCATTTTCATTAATGGTTACAACCCCAAGAGAGTGGGCATTGCCAGAAAATGGATAGCAGAACAACAGTAGCAACGTAGTGAGGAGAATTTAAATCTGCATGGGGAGACCACAATGGATTTCCAGTATATTGCCTTAAACAAGAATCTATCATTACAAACTACCACCCAAACAGGAACTTGAACCCTAGACTCTCAGATTAAAAGTCTGACGCTCTAGTGACAGAGGTTTCCACGCACTGTCAGTTGAGTCAACCATCAAGAACATTAAAAGCAGTTCAGACATTCACATGTGACTTGTTTCTTTTGAGGAAGAAAAAGCAGTCACCTTCTAAAAGGCCAGCAGAAAGGCAACCTTTTATTGTTCTGGTAATCACTTTTCTCTACACAACATAATGCAGTGACTCTTGAGCGGGCTAGTTAAGGCCTTTAAGTCATCGGGGTAACAAATACGCAGATCCTGATGCCTGATGTGTGTGCACAAATAAGGAGACGACTTGTGTGTTTTAGAACATTACCCACTTCAGACTGGAATCGAGACACGGGTCTGTAAGGAATATTGAAAATATGCTTGTACAAAGACATAATTAATGAATCTCTGTGAAACCAAACGCACAGCAGTTTTCAACCTGCGTGGGGAGACCCCAATGGATTTCAAGTCCATCGCCTTAACCACTCGGCCACAACTACTTGAAAGAATACAGCAATGTCTTTTTGTCTGATTCCTTTTATCATTAATGCACGTACAAAGGGCAGTACTTTATGGCTAGGCAAAGCCTGACAGTGGTGCTTTCAAAGCAGCACCTCTGCCAGTTCGCTCTCAATTACCGGGTAAGATTGCCACCTAGTCTTCCAGGTGGCTAAACCTTAATCCAACAGTGAAGTAATTAAACAGGCGTGTAACAACTTTTGTAGCTTAATCACATTGAAAAGTGTAAACAGTTGGTCATTTAGTATGAGAGATGTGTAGCTATCTTACCCTCATTACAGATTGATAGACAATCACCCAAACAGGTACTTGAAACCTGACCCAAAGATTAATAATCTGATGCTCTACCGACTGAGCTATCCAGGAAAATGCTGCTTGTCACAACCCTCTGGGAGATAAAGGAAGTAAAGCCAAAAACTGCATGCACCATTTTTTAACCTCAAGATAATTTGCTGTGAAGTCTAAAATCAAAAAGCATTGAGAATGTTGAGCTGCACTTGACAGGTAGGAATGATTACAAATCTTGGAAAAAAGCAGTCATCTTCCAAAACGCCAGCAGAAAGGCAAACTTTCATAGTTCTGATACACATGTTTCTCTACTCAAAATAGTGCAGTGACCCTTGAGATGGCAAGTTAAGGACTTTACGTTGTCAGGGGGTACCAAAGCCACAGATCCTTATGCCTGAAGTGTGTGTACAGATAAAGAGACGACTTGTGCCTTTTAGAACATTGCCCATTTCAGGCTCGAAACTAGACGCGGGTCAGCAAGGGAAATTGAATAAAGCTTGTGCAAAGATAGGGTCAAAGGCATTATTAATGCATAACAGCTCACCCACTCTAAACCAATAGAATAAAACAAAAGCACAGCAGAGTTTGAACCTGCACAGGGAGTCCCTGAGGATTTTCTAGTCCATTGCCTCAAACACTCAGCCACGACTAAACGCAGCTACGCATGTGCATGCTTTTGGCTGAATTTATAAAGCACAAGTCGCTGCTGAGGCGAGGCCATGCAAACACCCAAATGAAGGATTTGGGTGAGTAGATGTGGAAAAAGTATGTTGATTTCTTTGTCAATCAGAAAATGCTGCCGTGACCCGGATTCGAAGCGGGGTTGCTGCGGCCACAACGCAGAGTACTAATCTCTATACGATCACGGCGCACCATTACAAATTTCCTGATGTGCCCTACTCAGACCTGCCTAAATGTAAAAAGCTTTTGGATCACTTGTCTGTGAAGTGTATATATAAAAGTATTTCTGTAGCCTATATGGACAACAAAACTTTTCAACTGACATAACATTGTCACAACCATTTTCATTAATGGTTACAACCCAAAGAGAGTGGGCATTGCCAGAAAATGGATAGCAGAACAACAGTAGCAACGTAGTGAGGAGAATTTAAATCTGCATGGGGAGACCACAATGGATTTCCAGTATATTGCCTTAAACAAGAATCTATCATTACAAACTACCACCCAAACAGGAACTTGAACCCTAGACTCTCAGATTAAAAGTCTGACGCTCTAGTGACAGAGGTTTCCACGCACTGTCAGTTGAGTCAACCATCAAGAACATTAAAAGCAGTTCAGACATTCACATGTGACTTGTTTCTTTTGAGGAAGAAAAAGCAGTCACCTTCTAAAAGGCCAGCAGAAAGGCAACCTTTTATTGTTCTGGTAATCACTTTTCTCTACACAACATAATGCAGTGACTCTTGAGCGGGCTAGTTAAGGCCTTTAAGTCATCGGGGTAACAAATACGCAGATCCTGATGCCTGATGTGTGTGCACAAATAAGGAGACGACTTGTGTGTTTTAGAACATTACCCACTTCAGACTGGAATCGAGACACGGGTCTGTAAGGAATATTGAAAATATGCTTGTACAAAGACATAATTAATGAATCTCTGTGAAACCAAACGCACAGCAGTTTTCAACCTGCGTGGGGAGACCCCAATGGATTTCAAGTCCATCGCCTTAACCACTCGGCCACAACTACTTGAAAGAATACAGCAATGTCTTTTTGTCTGATTCCTTTTATCATTAATGCACGTACAAAGGGCAGTACTTTATGGCTAGGCAAAGCCTGACAGTGGTGCTTTCAAAGCAGCACCTCTGCCAGTTCGCTCTCAATTACCGGGTAAGATTGCCACCTAGTCTTCCAGGTGGCTAAACCTTAATCCAACAGTGAAGTAATTAAACAGGCGTGTAACAACTTTTGTAGCTTAATCACATTGAAAAGTGTAAACAGTTGGTCATTTAGTATGAGAGATGTGTAGCTATCTTAGCCTCATTACAAATTGATAGACAATCACCCAAACAGGTACTTGAAACCTGACCCAAAGATTAATAATCTGATGCTCTACCGACTGAGCTATCCAGGAAAATGCTGCTTGTCACAACCCTCTGGGAGATAAAGGAAGTAAAGCCAAAAACTGCATGCACCATTTTTTAACCTCAAGATAATTTGCTGTGAAGTCTAAAATCAAAAAGCATTGAGAATGTTGAGCTGCACTTGACAGGTAGGAATGATTACAAATCTTGGAAAAAAGCAGTCATCTTCCAAAACGCCAGCAGAAAGGCAAACTTTCATAGTTCTGATACACATGTTTCTCTACTCAAAATAGTGCAGTGACCCTTGAGATGGCAAGTTAAGGACTTTACGTTGTCAGGGGGTACCAAAGCCACAGATCCTTATGCCTGAAGTGTGTGTACAGATAAAGAGACGACTTGTGCCTTTTAGAACATTGCCCATTTCAGGCTCGAAACTAGACGCGGGTCAGCAAGGGAAATTGAATAAAGCTTGTGCAAAGATAGGGTCAAAGGCATTATTAATGCATAACAGCTCACCCACTCTAAACCAATAGAATAAAACAAAAGCACAGCAGAGTTTGAACCTGCACAGGGAGTCCCTGAGGATTTTCTAGTCCATTGCCTCAAACACTCAGCCACGACTAAACGCAGCTACGCATGTGCATGCTTTTGGCTGAATTTATAAAGCACAAGTCGCTGCTGAGGCGAGGCCATGCAAACACCCAAATGAAGGATTTGGGTGAGTAGATGTGGAAAAAGTATGTTGATTTCTTTGTCAATCAGAAAATGCTGCCGTGACCCGGATTCGAAGCGGGGTTGCTGCGGCCACAACGCAGAGTACTAATCTCTATACGATCACGGCGCACCATTACAAATTTCCTGATGTGCCCTACTCAGACCTGCCTAAATGTAAAAAGCTTTTGGATCACTTGTCTGTGAAGTGTATATATAAAAGTATTTCTGTAGCCTATATGGACAACAAAACTTTTCAACTGACATAACATTGTCACAACCATTTTCATTAATGGTTACAACCCAAAGAGAGTGGGCATTGCCAGAAAATGGATAGCAGAACAACAGTAACAACGTAGTGAGGTGAATTTAAATCTGCATGGGGAGACCAAAATGGATTTCCAGTATATTGCCTTAAACAAGAATCTATCATTACAAACTACCACCCAAACAGGAACTTGAACCCTAGACTCTCAGATTAAAAGTCTGACGCTCTAGTGACAGAGGTTTCCACGCACTGTCAGTTGAGTCAACCACCAAGAACATTAAAAGCAGTTCAGACATTCACATGTGACTTGTTTCTTTTGAGGAAGAAAAAGCAGTCACCTTCTAAAAGGCCAGCAGAAAGGCAACCTTTTATTGTTCTGGTAATCACTTTTCTCTACACAACATAATGCAGTGACTCTTGAGCGGGCTAGTTAAGGCCTTTAAGTCATCGGGGTAACAAATACGCAGATCCTGATGCCTGATGTGTGTGCACAAATAAGGAGACGACTTGTGTGTTTTAGAACATTACCCACTTCAGACTGGAATCGAGACACGGGTCTGTAAGGAATATTGAAAATATGCTTGTACAAAGACATAATTAATGAATCTCTGTGAAACCAAATGCACAGCAGTTTTCAACCGTAGTTGGCAGGGTTTGAACCTGCGCAGGGAGACCCCAATGGATTTCAAGTCCATCGCCTTAACCACTCGGCCACAACAACTTGAAAGAATACAGCAATGTCTATTTGTCTGATTCCTTTTATCAATAATGCACGTACAAAGGGCAGCACTTTATGGCTAGGCAAAGCCTGACAGTGGTGCTTTCAAAGCAGCACCTCTGCCAGTTCGCTCTCAATTACTGGGTAAGATTGCCACCTAGTCTTCCAGGTGGCTAAACCTTAATCTAACGGTGAAGTAATTAAACGGGCGTGTAACAACTTTTGTAGCTTATTCACATTGAAAAGAGTAAACAGTTGGTCATTTAGTATGAGAGATGTGTAGCTATCTTAGCCTCATTACAAATTGATAGACAATCACCCAAACAGGGACTTGAAACCAGACCAAAAGATTAATAATCTGATGCTCTACCGAATGAGCTATCCAGGAAAATGCTGCTTGTCACAACCCTCTGGGAGATAAAGGAAGTAAAGCCAAAAACTGCATGCACCATTTTTTAACCTCAAGATAATTTGCTGTGAAGTCTAAAATCAATAAGCATTGAGAATGTTGAGCTGCTCTTGGCAGGTAGGAATGATTACAAATCTTGGAAAAAAGCAGTCATCTTCCAAAACGCCAGCAGAAAGGCAAACTTTCATAGTTCTGATACACATGTTTCTCTACTCAAAATAGTTCAGTGACCCTTGAGATGGCAAGTTAAGGACTTTACGTTGTCAGGGGGTACCAAAGCCACAGATCCTTATGCCTGAAGTGTGTGTACAGATAAAGAGACGACTTGTGCCTTTTAGAACATTGCCCATTTCAGGCTCGAAACTAGACGCGGGTCAGCAAGGGAAATTGAATAAAGCTTGTGCAAAGATAGGGTCAAATGCATTATTAATGCATAACAGCTCACCCACTCTAAACCAAAGCACAGCAGAGTTTGAACCTGCACAGGGAGTCCCTGAGGATTTTCTAGTCCATTGCATCAAACACTCAGCCACGACTAAACGCAGCTACGCATGTGCATGCTTTTGGCTGAATTTATAAAGCACAAGTCGCTGCTGAGGCGAGGCCATGCAAACACCCAAATGAAGGATTTGGGTGAGTAGATGTGGAAAAAGTATGTTGATTTCTTTGTCATTCAGAAAATGCTGCCGTGACCCGGATTCGAAGCGGGGTTGCTGCGGCCACAACGCAGAGTACTAATCTCTATACGATCACGGCGCACCATTACAAATTTCCTGATGTGCCCTACTCAGACTTGCCTAAATGTAAAAAGCTTTTGGATCACTTGTCTGTGAAGTGTATATATAAAAGTATTTCTGTAGCCTATATGGACAACAAAACTTTTCAACTGACATAACATTGTCACAACCATTTTCATTAATGGTTACAACCCAAAGAGAGTGGGCATTGCCAGAAAAGGGATGGCAGAACAACAGTAACAACGTAGTGAGGAGAATTTAAATCTGCATGGGGAGACCAAAATGGATTTCCAGTATATTGCCTTAAACAAGAATCTATCATTACAAACTACCACCCAAACAGGAACTTGAACCCTAGACTCTCAGATTAAAAGTCTGACGCTCTAGTGACAGAGGTTTCCACGCACTGTCAGTTGAGTCAACCACCAAGAACATTAAAAGCAGTTCAGACATTCACATGTGACTTGTTTCTTTTGAGGAAGAAAAAGCAGTCACCTTCTAAAAGGCCAGCAGAAAGGCAACCTTTTATTGTTCTGGTAATCACTTTTCTCTACACAACATAATGCAGTGACTCTTGAGCGGGCTAGTTAAGGCCTTTAAGTCATCGTGGTAACAAATACGCAGATCCTGATGCCTGATGTGTGTGCACAAATAAGGAGACGACTTGTGTGTTTTAGAATATTACCCACTTCAGACTGGAATCGAGACACGGGTCTGTAAGGAATATTGAAAATATGCTTGTACAAAGACATAATTAATGAATCTCTGTGAAACCAAACGCACAGCAGTTTTCAACCTGCGCGGGGAGACCCCAATGGATTTCAAGTCCATCGCCTTAACCACTCGGCCACAACTACTTGAAAGAAAACAGCAATGTCTTTTTGTCTGATTCCTTTTATCATTAATGCACGTACAAAGGGCAGCACTTTATGGCTAGGCAAAGCCTGACAGTGGTGCTTTCAAAGCAGCACCTCTGCCAGTTCGCTCTCAATTACCGGGTAAGATTGCCACCTAGTCTTCCAGGTGGCTAAACCTTAATCCAACAGTGAAGTAATTAAACAGGCGTGTAACAACTTTTGTAGCTTAATCACATTGAAAAGAGTAAACAGTTGGTCATTTAGTATGAGAGATGTGTAGCTATCTTAGCCTCATTACAAATTGATAGACAATCACCCAAACAGGTACTTGAAACCTGACCCAAAGATTAATAATCTGATGCTCTACCGACTGAGCTATCCAGGAAAATGCTGCTTGTCACAACCCTCTGGGAGATAAAGGAAGTAAAGCCAAAAACTGCATGCACCATTTTTTAACCTCAAGATAATTTGCTGTGAAGTCTAAAATCAAAAAGCATTGAGAATGTTGAGCTGCTCTTGGCAGGTAGGAATGATTACAAATCTTGGAAAAAAGCAGTCATCTTCCAAAACGCCAGCAGAAAGGCAAACTTTCATAGTTCTGATACACATGTTTCTCTACTCAAAATAGTGCAGTGACCCTTGAGATGGCAAGTTAAGGACTTTACGTTGTCAGGGGGTACCAAAGCCACAGATCCTTATGCCTGAAGTGTGTGTACAGATAAAGAGACGACTTGTGCCTTTTAGAACATTGCCCATTTCAGGCTCAAAACTAGACGCGGGTCAGCAAGGGAAATTGAAAAAAGCTTGTATAAAGATAGGGTCAAAGGCATTATTAATGCATAACAGCGGCACCCACTCTAAACCAATAGAATAAAACAAAAGCACAGCAGAGTTTGAACCTGCACAGGGAGTCCCTGAGGATTTTCTAGTCCATTGCCTCAAACACTCAGCCACGACTAAACGCAGCTATGCATGTGCATGCTTTTGGCTGAATTTATAAAGAACATGTTGCCGCTGAGGCGAGGCCATGCAAACACCCAAATGAAGGATTTGGGTGAGTAGATGTGGAAAAAGTATGTTGATTTCTTTGTCAATCAGAAAATGCTGCCGTGACCCGGATTCGAACCAGGGTTGCTGCAGCCACAACGCAGAGTACTAACCTCTATACGATCACGGCGCACCATTTCAAATTTCCTGATGTGTCCTACTCAGACCTGCCTAAATGTAAAAAGCTTTTGGATCACTTGTCTGTGAAGTGTATATATAAAAGTATTTCTGTAGCCTATATGGACAACAAAACTTTTCAACTGACATAACATTGTCACAACCATTTTCATTAATGGTTACAACCCCAAGAGAGTGGGCATTGCCAGAAAATGGATAGCAGAACAACAGTAGCAACGTAGTGAGGAGAATTTAAATCTGCATGGGGAGACCACAATGGATTTCCAGTATATTGCCTTAAACAAGAATCTATCATTACAAACTACCACCCAAACAGGGACTTGAACCCTAGACCCTCAGATTAAAAGTCTGACGCTCTAGTGACAGAGGTTTCCACGCACTGTCAGTTGAATCAACCACCAAGAACATTAAAAGCAGTTCAGACATTCACATGTGACTTGTTTCTTTTGAGGAAGAAAAAGCAGTCACCTTCTAAAAGGCCAGCAGAAAGGCAACCTTTTATTGTTCTGGTAATCACTTTTCTCTACACAACATAATGCAGTGACTCTTGAGCGGGCTAGTTAAGGCCTTTAAGTCATCGGGGTACCAAATACGCAGATCCTGATGCCTGATGTGTGTGCACAAATAAGGAGACGACTTGTGTCTTTTAGAACATTACCCACTTCAGACTGGAATCGAGACACGGGTCTGCAAGGAATATTGAAAATATGCTTGTACAAAGACATAATTAATGAATCTCTGTGAAACCAAATGCACAGCAGTTTTCAACCGTAGTTGGCAGGGTTTGAACCTGCGCGGGGAGACCCCAATGGATTTCAAGTCCATCACCTTAACCACTCGGCCACAACTACTTGAAAGAATACAGCAATGTCTTTTTGTCTGATTCCTTTTATCAATAATGCACGTACAAAGGGCAGCACTTTATGGCTAGGCAAAGCCTGACAGTGGTGCTTTCAAAGCAGCACCTCTGCCAGTTCGCTCTCAATTACCGGGTAAGATTGCCACCTAGTCTTCCAGGTGGCTAAACCTTAATCCAACAGTGAAGTAATAAAACAGGCGTGTAACAACTTTTGTAGCTTAATCACATTGAAAAGTGTAAACAGTTGGTCATTTAGTATGAGAGATGTTTAGCTATCTTAGCCTCATTACAAATTGATAGACAATCACCCAAACAGGGACTTGAAACCAGACCCAAAGATTAATAATCTGATGCTCTACCGACTGAGCTATCCAGGAAAATGCTGCTTGTCACAACCCTCTGGGAGATAAAGGAAGTAAAGCCAAAAACTGCATGCACCATTTTTTAACCTCAAGATAATTTGCTGTGAAGTCTAAAATCAAAAAGCATTGAGAATGTTGAGCTGCACTTGGCATGTAGGAATGATTACAAATCTTGGAAAAAAGCAGTCATCTTCCAAAACGCCAGCAGAAAGGCAAACTTTCATAGTTCTGATACACATGTTTCTCTACTCAAAATAGTGCAGTGACCCTTGATATGGCAAGTTAAGGACTTTACGTTGTCAGGGGGTACCAAAGCCACAGATCCTTATGCCTGAAGTGTGTGTACAGATAAAGAGACGACTTGTGCCTTTTAGAACATTGCCCATTTCAGGCTCAAAACTAGACGCGGGTCAGCAAGGGAAATTGAAAAAAGCTTGTACAAAGATAGGGTCAAAGGCATTATTAATGCATAACAGCGGCACCCACTCTAAACCAATAGAATAAAACAAAAGCACAGCAGAGTTTGAACCTGCACAGGGAGTCCCTGAGGATTTTCTAGTCCATTGCCTCAAACACTCAGCCACGACTAAACGCAGCTACGCATGTGCATGCTTTTGGCTGAATTTATAAAGCACATGTTGCCGCTGAGGCGAGGCCATGCAAACACCCAAATGAAGGATTTGGGTGAGTAGATGTGGAAAAAGTATGTTGATTTCTTTGTCAATCAGAAAATGCTGCCGTGACCCGGATTCGAACCGGGGTTGCTGCAGCCACAACGCAGAGTACTAACCTCTATACGATCACGGCGCACCATTACAAATTTCCTGATGTGCCCTACTCAGACCTGCCTAAATGTAAAAAGCTTTTGGATCACTTGTCTGTGAAGTGTATATATAAAAGTATTTCTGTAGCCTATATGGACAACAAAACTTTTCAACTGACATAACATTGTCACAACCATTTTCATTAATGGTTACAACCCCAAGAGAGTGGGCATTGCCAGAAAATGGATAGCAGAACAACAGTAGCAACGTAGTGAGGAGAATTTAAATCTGCATGGGGAGACCACAATGAATTTCCAGTATATTGCCTTAAACAAGAATCTATCATTACAAACTACCACCCAAACAGGGACTTGAACCCTAGACCCTCAGATTAAAAGTCTGACGCTCTAGTGACAGAGGTTTCCACGCACTGTCAGTTGAGTCAACCACCAAGAACATTAAAAGCAGTTCAGACATTCACATGCGACTTGTTTCTTTTGAGGAAGAAAAAGCAGTCACCTTCTAAAAGGCCAGCAGAAAGGCAACCTTTTATTGTTCTGGTAATCACTTTTCTCTACACAACATAATGCAGTGACTCTTGAGCGGGCTAGTTAAGGCCTTTAAGTCATCGGGGTACCAAATACGCAGATCCTGATGCCTGATGTGCGTGCACAAATAAGGAGACGACTTGTGTCTTTTAGAACATTACCCACTTCAGACTGGAATCGAGACACGGGTCTGTAAGGAATATTGAAAATATGCTTGTACAAAGACATAATTAATGAATCTCTGTGAAACCAAACGCACAGCAGTTTTTAACCGTAGTTGGCAGGGTTTGAACCTGCGCGGGGAGACCCCAATGGATTTCAAGTCCATCGCCTTAACCACTCGGCCACAACTACTTGAAAGAATACAGCAATGTCTTTTTGTCTGATTCCTTTTATCATTAATGCACGTACAAAGGGCAGCACTTTATGGCTAGGCAAAGCCTGACAGTGGTGCTTTCAAAGCAGCACCTCTGCCAGTTCGCTCTCAATTACCGGGTAAGATTGCCACCTAGTCTTCCAGGTGGTTAAACCTTAATCCAACAGTGAAGTAATTAAACAGGCGTGTAACAACTTTTGTAGCTTAATCACATTGAAAAGTGTAAACAGTTGATAATTTAGTATGAGAGATGTGTAGCTATCTTAGCCTCATTACAAATTGATAGACAATCACCCAAACAGGGACTTGAAACCAGACCCAAAGATTAATAATCTGATGCTCTACCGACTGAGCTATCCAGGAAAATGCTGCTTGTCACAACCCTCTGGGAGATAAAGGAAGTAAAGCCAAAAACTGCATGCACCATTTTTTAACCTCAAGATAATTTGCTGTGAAGTCTAAAATCAAAAAGCATTGAGAATGTTGAGCTGCACTTGGCAGGTAGGAATGATTACAAATCTTGGAAAAAAGCAGTCATCTTCCAAAACGCCAGCAGAAAGGCAAACTTTCATAGTTCTGATACACATGTTTCTCTACTCAAAATAGTGCAGTGACCCTTGAGATGGCAAGTTAAGGACTTTACGTTGTCAGGGGGTACCAAAGCCACAGATCCTTATGCCTGAAGTGTGTGTACAGATAAAGAGACGACTTGTGGCTTTTAGAACATTGCCCATTTCAGGCTCAAAACTAGACGCGGGTCAGCAAGGGAAATTGAATAAAGCTTGTGCAAAGATAGGGTCAAAGGCATTATTAATGCATAACAGCTCGCCCACTCTAAACCAATAGAATAAAACAAAAGCACAGCAGAGTTTGAACCTGCACAGGGAGTCCCTGAGGATTTTCTAGTCCATTGCCTCAAACACTCAGCCACGACTAAACGCAGCTACGCATGTGCATGCTTTTGGCTGAATTTATAAAGCACAAGTCGCCGCTGAGGCGAGGCCATGCAAACACCCAAATGAAGGATTTGGGTGAGTAGATGTGGAAAAAGTATGTTGATTTCTTTGTCAATCAGAAAATGCTGCCGTGACCCCGATTCGGACCGGGGTTGCTGCGGCCACAACGCAGAGTACTTATCTCTATACGATCACGGCGCACCATTACAAATTTCCTGATGTGCCCTACTCAGACCTGCCTAAATGTAAAAAGCTTTTGGATCACTTGTCTGTGAAGTGTATATATAAAAGTATTTCTGTAGCCTATATGGACTACAAAACTTTTCAACTGACATAACATTGTCACAACCATTTTCATTAATGGTTACAACCCCAAGAGAGTGGGCATTGCCAGAAAATGGATAGCAGAACAACAGTAGCAACGTAGTGAGGAGAATGTAAATCTGCATGGGGAGACCACAATGGATTTCCAGTATATTGCCTTAAACAAGAATCTTTCATTACAAACTACCACCCAAACAGGGACTTGAACCCTAGACCCTCAGATTAAAAGTCTGACGCTCTAGTAACAGAGGTTTCCACGCACTGTCAGTTGAGTCAACCACCAAGAACATTAAAAGCAGTTCAGACATTCACATGCGACTTGTTTCTTTTGAGGAAGAAAAAGCAGTCACCTTCTAAAAGGCCAGCAGAAAGGCAACCTTTTATTCTTCTGGTAATCACTTTTCTCTACACAACATAATGCAGTGACTCTTGAGTGGGCTAGTTAAGGCCTTTAAGTCATCGGGGTACCAAATACGCAGATCCTGATGCCTGATGTGCGTGCACAAATAAGGAGACGACTTGTGTCTTTTAGAACATTACCCACTTCAGACTGGAATCGAGACACGGGTCTGTAAGGAATATTGAAAATATGCTTGTACAAAGACATAATTAATGAATCTCTGTGAAACCAAACGCACAGCAGTTTTTAACCGTAGTTGGCAGGGTTTGAACCTGCGCGGGGAGACCCCAATGGATTTCAAGTCCATCGCCTTAACCACTCGGCCACAACTACTTGAAAGAATACAGCAATGTCTTTTTGTCTGATTCCTTTTATCATTAATGCACGTACAAAGGGCAGCACTTTATGGCTAGGCAAAGCCTGACAGTGGTGCTTTCAAAGCAGCACCTCTGCCAGTTCGCTCTCAATTACCGGGTAAGATTGCCACCTAGTCTTCCAGGTGGTTAAACCTTAATCCAACAGTGAAGTAATTAAACAGGCGTGTAACAACTTTTGTAGCTTAATCACATTGAAAAGTGTAAACAGTTGATAATTTAGTATGAGAGATGTGTAGCTATCTTAGCCTCATTACAAATTGATAGACAATCACCCAAACAGGGACTTGAAACCAGACCCAAAGATTAATAATCTGATGCTCTACCGACTGAGCTATCCAGGAAAATGCTGCTTGTCACAACCCTCTGGGAGATAAAGGAAGTAAAGCCAAAAACTGCATGCACCATTTTTTAACCTCAAGATAATTTGCTGTGAAGTCTAAAATCAAAAAGCATTGAGAATGTTGAGCTGCACTTGGCAGGTAGGAATGATTACAAATCTTGGAAAAAAGCAGTCATCTTCCAAAACGCCAGCAGAAAGGCAAACTTTCATAGTTCTGATACACATGTTTCTCTACTCAAAATAGTGCAGTGACCCTTGAGATGGCAAGTTAAGGACTTTACGTTGTCAGGGGGTACCAAAGCCACAGATCCTTATGCCTGAAGTGTGTGTAC
Organism: Moxostoma hubbsi; assembly: GCA_032164185.1. NCBI lineage: Eukaryota > Metazoa > Chordata > Actinopteri > Cypriniformes > Catostomidae > Moxostoma > Moxostoma hubbsi. The sequence goes on along the minus strand of JAVLUX010000031.1, from coordinate 1,737,656 downwards.
AGATAAAGAGACGACTTGTGGCTTTTAGAACATTGCCCATTTCAGGCTCAAAACTAGACGCGGGTCAGCAAGGGAAATTGAATAAAGCTTGTGCAAAGATAGGGTCAAAGGCATTATTAATGCATAACAGCTCGCCCACTCTAAACCAATAGAATAAAACAAAAGCACAGCAGAGTTTGAACCTGCACAGGGAGTCCCTGAGGATTTTCTAGTCCATTGCCTCAAACACTCAGCCACGACTAAACGCAGCTACGCATGTGCATGCTTTTGGCTGAATTTATAAAGCACAAGTCGCCGCTGAGGCGAGGCCATGCAAACACCCAAATGAAGGATTTGGGTGAGTAGATGTGGAAAAAGTATGTTGATTTCTTTGTCAATCAGAAAATGCTGCCGTGACCCCGATTCGGACCGGGGTTGCTGCGGCCACAACGCAGAGTACTTATCTCTATACGATCACGGCGCACCATTACAAATTTCCTGATGTGCCCTACTCAGACCTGCCTAAATGTAAAAAGCTTTTGGATCACTTGTCTGTGAAGTGTATATATAAAAGTATTTCTGTAGCCTATATGGACTACAAAACTTTTCAACTGACATAACATTGTCACAACCATTTTCATTAATGGTTACAACCCCAAGAGAGTGGGCATTGCCAGAAAATGGATAGCAGAACAACAGTAGCAACGTAGTGAGGAGAATGTAAATCTGCATGGGGAGACCACAATGGATTTCCAGTATATTGCCTTAAACAAGAATCTTTCATTACAAACTACCACCCAAACAGGGACTTGAACCCTAGACCCTCAGATTAAAAGTCTGACGCTCTAGTAACAGAGGTTTCCACGCACTGTCAGTTGAGTCAACCACCAAGAACATTAAAAGCAGTTCAGACATTCACATGCGACTTGTTTCTTTTGAGGAAGAAAAAGCAGTCACCTTCTAAAAGGCCAGCAGAAAGGCAACCTTTTATTCTTCTGGTAATCACTTTTCTCTACACAACATAATGCAGTGACTCTTGAGTGGGCTAGTTAAGGCCTTTAAGTCATCGGGGTACCAAATACGCAGATCCTGATGCCTGATGTGCGTGCACAAATAAGGAGACGACTTGTGTGTTTTAGAACATTACCCACTTCAGACTCGAATAGAGACATGGGTCTGCAAAGAATATTGAAAATATGCTTGTACAAAGACATAATTAATGAATCTCTGTGAAACCAAACGCACAGCAGTTTTCAACCAGCGCGGGGAGACCCCAATGGATTTCAAGTCCATCGCCTTAACCACTCGGCCACAACTACTTGAAAGAATACAGCAATGTCTTTTTGTCTGATTCCTTTTATCATTAATGCACGTACAAAGGGCAGCACTTTATGGCTAGGCAAAGCCTGACAGTGGTGCTTTCAAAGCAGCACCTCTGCCAGTTCGCTCTCAATTACCGGGTAAGATTGCCACTTAGTCTTTCAGGTGGCTAAACCTTAATCCAACAGTGAAGTAATTAAACAGGCGTGTAACAACTTTTGTAGCTTAATCACATTGAAATGTGTAAACAGTTGGTCATTTAGTATGAGAGATGTGTAGCTATCTTAGCCTCATTACAAATTGATAGACAATCACCCAAACAGGTACTTGAAACCTGACCCAAAGATTAATAATCTGATGCTCTACCGACTGAGCTATCCAGGAAAATGCTGCTTGTCACAACCCTCTGGGAGATAAAGGAAGTAAAGCCAAAAACTGCATGCACCATTTTTTAACCTCAAGATAATTTGCTGTGAAGTCTAAAATCAAAAAGCATTGAGAATGTTGAGCTGCTCTTGGCAGGTAGGAATGATTACAAATCTTGGAAAAAAGCAGTCATCTTCCAAAACGCCAGCAGAAAGGCAAACTTTCATAGTTCTGATACACATGTTTCTCTACTCAAAATAGTGCAGTGACCCTTGAGATGGCAAGTTAAGGACTTTACGTTGTCAGGGGGTACCAAAGCCACAGATCCTTATGCCTGAAGTGTGTGTACAGATAAAGAGACGACTTGTGCCTTTTAGAACATTGCCCATTTCAGGCTCAAAACTAGACGCGGGTCAGCAAGGGAAATTGAAAAAAGCTTGTATAAAGATAGGGTCAAAGGCATTATTAATGCATAACAGCGGCACCCACTCTAAACCAATAGAATAAAACAAAAGCACAGCAGAGTTTGAACCTGCACAGGGAGTCCCTGAGGATTTTCTAGTCCATTGCCTCAAACACTCAGCCACGACTAAACGCAGCTACGCATGTGCATGCTTTTGGCTGAATTTATAAAGAACATGTTGCCGCTGAGGCGAGGCCATGCAAACACCCAAATGAAGGATTTGGGTGAGTAGATGTGGAAAAAGTATGTTGATTTCTTTGTCAATCAGAAAATGCTGCCGTGACCCGGATTCGAACCAGGGTTGCTGCAGCCACAACGCAGAGTACTAACCTCTATACGATCACGGCGCACCATTACAAATTTCCTGATGTGTCCTACTCAGACCTGCCTAAATGTAAAAAGCTTTTGGATCACTTGTCTGTGAAGTGTATATATAAAAGTATTTCTGTAGCCTATATGGACAACAAAACTTTTCAACTGACATAACATTGTCACAACCATTTTCATTAATGGTTACAACCCCAAGAGAGTGGGCATTGCCAGAAAATGGATAGCAGAACAACAGTAGCAACGTAGTGAGGAGAATTTAAATCTGCATGGGGAGACCACAATGGATTTCCAGTATATTGCCTTAAACAAGAATCTATCATTACAAACTACCACCCAAACAGGGACTTGAACCCTAGACCCTCAGATTAAAAGTCTGACGCTCTAGTGACAGAGGTTTCCACGCACTGTCAGTTGAATCAACCACCAAGAACATTAAAAGCAGTTCAGACATTCACATGTGACTTGTTTCTTTTGAGGAAGAAAAAGCAGTCACCTTCTAAAAGGCCAGCAGAAAGGCAACCTTTTATTGTTCTGGTAATCACTTTTCTCTACACAACATAATGCAGTGACTCTTGAGCGGGCTAGTTAAGGCCTTTAAGTCATCGGGGTACCAAATACGCAGATCCTGATGCCTGATGTGTGTGCACAAATAAGGAGACGACTTGTGTCTTTTAGAAGATTACCCACTTCAGACTGGAATCGAGACACGGGTCTGCAAGGAATATTGAAAATATGCTTGTACAAAGACATAATTAATGAATCTCTGTGAAACCAAACGCACAGCAGTTTTTAACCGTAGTTGGCAGGGTTTGAACCTGCGCGGGGAGACCCCAATGGATTTCAAGTCCATCGCCTTAACCACTCGGCCACAACTACTTGAAAGAATACAGCAATGTCTTTTTGTCTGATTCCTTTTATCATTAATGCACGTACAAAGGGCAGCACTTTATGGCTAGGCAAAGCCTGACAGTGGTGCTTTCAAAGCAGCACCTCTGCCAGTTCGCTCTCAATTACCGGGTAAGATTGCCACCTAGTCTTCCAGGTGGTTAAACCTTAATCCAACAGTGAAGTAATTAAACAGGCGTGTAACAACTTTTGTAGCTTAATCACATTGAAAAGTGTAAACAGTTGATAATTTAGTATGAGAGATGTGTAGCTATCTTAGCCTCATTACAAATTGATAGACAATCACCCAAACAGGGACTTGAAACCAGACCCAAAGATTAATAATCTGATGCTCTACCGACTGAGCTATCCAGGAAAATGCTGCTTGTCACAACCCTCTGGGAGATAAAGGAAGTAAAGCCAAAAACTGCATGCACCATTTTTTAACCTCAAGATAATTTGCTGTGAAGTCTAAAATCAAAAAGCATTGAGAATGTTGAGCTGCACTTGGCAGGTAGGAATGATTACAAATCTTGGAAAAAAGCAGTCATCTTCCAAAACGCCAGCAGAAAGGCAAACTTTCATAGTTCTGATACACATGTTTCTCTACTCAAAATAGTGCAGTGACCCTTGAGATGTCAAGTTAAGGACTTTACGTTGTCAGGGGGTACCAAAGCCACAGATCCTTATGCCTGAAGTGTGTGTACAGATAAAGAGACGACTTGTGGCTTTTAGAACATTGCCCATTTCAGGCTCAAAACTAGACGCGGGTCAGCAAGGGAAATTGAATAAAGCTTGTGCAAAGATAGGGTCAAAGGCATTATTAATGCATAACAGCTCGCCCACTCTAAACCAATAGAATAAAACAAAAGCACAGCAGAGTTTGAACCTGCACAGGGAGTCCCTGAGGATTTTCTAGTCCATTGCCTCAAACACTCAGCCACGACTAAACGCAGCTACGCATGTGCATGCTTTTGGCTGAATTTATAAAGCACAAGTCGCCGCTGAGGCGAGGCCATGCAAACACCCAAATGAAGGATTTGGGTGAGTAGATGTGGAAAAAGTATGTTGATTTCTTTGTCAATCAGAAAATGCTGCCGTGACCCCGATTCGGACCGGGGTTGCTGCGGCCACAACGCAGAGTACTTATCTCTATACGATCACGGCGCACCATTACAAATTTCCTGATGTGCCCTACTCAGACCTGCCTAAATGTAAAAAGCTTTTGGATCACTTGTCTGTGAAGTGTATATATAAAAGTATTTCTGTAGCCTATATGGACTACAAAACTTTTCAACTGACATAACATTGTCACAACCATTTTCATTAATGGTTACAACCTCAAGAGAGTGGGCATTGCCAGAAAATGGATAGCAGAACAACAGTAGCAACGTAGTGAGGAGAATGTAAATCTGCATGGGGAGACCACAATGGATTTCCAGTATATTGCCTTAAACAAGAATCTTTCATTACAAACTACCACCCAAACAGGGACTTGAACCCTAGACCCTCAGATTAAAAGTCTGACGCTCTAGTAACAGAGGTTTCCACGCACTGTCAGTTGAGTCAACCACCAAGAACATTAAAAGCAGTTCAGACATTCACATGCGACTTGTTTCTTTTGAGGAAGAAAAAGCAGTCACCTTCTAAAAGGCCAGCAGAAAGGCAACCTTTTATTCTTCTGGTAATCACTTTTCTCTACACAACATAATGCAGTGACTCTTGAGTGGGCTAGTTAAGGCCTTTAAGTCATCGGGGTACCAAATACGCAGATCCTGATGCCTGATGTGCGTGCACAAATAAGGAGACGACTTGTGTCTTTTAGAACATTACCCACTTCAGACTGGAATCGAGACACGGGTCTGTAAGGAATATTGAAAATATGCTTGTACAAAGACATAATTAATGAATCTCTGTGAAACCAAACGCACAGCAGTTTTTAACCGTAGTTGGCAGGGTTTGAACCTGCGCGGGGAGACCCCAATGGATTTCAAGTCCATCGCCTTAACCACTCGGCCACAACTACTTGAAAGAATACAGCAATGTCTTTTTGTCTGATTCCTTTTATCATTAATGCACGTACAAAGGGCAGCACTTTATGGCTAGGCAAAGCCTGACAGTGGTGCTTTCAAAGCAGCACCTCTGCCAGTTCGCTCTCAATTACCGGGTAAGATTGCCACCTAGTCTTCCAGGTGGTTAAACCTTAATCCAACAGTGAAGTAATTAAACAGGCGTGTAACAACTTTTGTAGCTTAATCACATTGAAAAGTGTAAACAGTTGATAATTTAGTATGAGAGATGTGTAGCTATCTTAGCCTCATTACAAATTGATAGACAATCACCCAAACAGGGACTTGAAACCAGACCCAAAGATTAATAATCTGATGCTCTACCGACTGAGCTATCCAGGAAAATGCTGCTTGTCACAACCCTCTGGGAGATAAAGGAAGTAAAGCCAAAAACTGCATGCACCATTTTTTAACCTCAAGATAATTTGCTGTGAAGTCTAAAATCAAAAAGCATTGAGAATGTTGAGCTGCACTTGGCAGGTAGGAATGATTACAAATCTTGGAAAAAAGCAGTCATCTTCCAAAACGCCAGCAGAAAGGCAAACTTTCATAGTTCTGATACACATGTTTCTCTACTCAAAATAGTGCAGTGACCCTTGAGATGGCAAGTTAAGGACTTTACGTTGTCAGGGGGTACCAAAGCCACAGATCCTTATGCCTGAAGTGTGTGTACAGATAAAGAGACGACTTGTGGCTTTTAGAACATTGCCCATTTCAGGCTCAAAACTAGACGCGGGTCAGCAAGGGAAATTGAATAAAGCTTGTGCAAAGATAGGGTCAAAGGCATTATTAATGCATAACAGCTCGCCCACTCTAAACCAATAGAATAAAACAAAAGCACAGCAGAGTTTGAACCTGCACAGGGAGTCCCTGAGGATTTTCTAGTCCATTGCCTCAAACACTCAGCCACGACTAAACGCAGCTACGCATGTGCATGCTTTTGGCTGAATTTATAAAGCACAAGTCGCCGCTGAGGCGAGGCCATGCAAACACCCAAATGAAGGATTTGGGTGAGTAGATGTGGAAAAAGTATGTTGATTTCTTTGTCAATCAGAAAATGCTGCCGTGACCCCGATTCGGACCGGGGTTGCTGCGGCCACAACGCAGAGTACTTATCTCTATACGATCACGGCGCACCATTACAAATTTCCTGATGTGCCCTACTCAGACCTGCCTAAATGTAAAAAGCTTTTGGATCACTTGTCTGTGAAGTGTATATATAAAAGTATTTCTGTAGCCTATATGGACTACAAAACTTTTCAACTGACATAACATTGTCACAACCATTTTCATTAATGGTTACAACCCCAAGAGAGTGGGCATTGCCAGAAAATGGATAGCAGAACAACAGTAGCAACGTAGTGAGGAGAATGTAAATCTGCATGGGGAGACCACAATGGATTTCCAGTATATTGCCTTAAACAAGAATCTTTCATTACAAACTACCACCCAAACAGGGACTTGAACCCTAGACCCTCAGATTAAAAGTCTGACGCTCTAGTAACAGAGGTTTCCACGCACTGTCAGTTGAGTCAACCACCAAGAACATTAAAAGCAGTTCAGACATTCACATGCGACTTGTTTCTTTTGAGGAAGAAAAAGCAGTCACCTTCTAAAAGGCCAGCAGAAAGGCAACCTTTTATTCTTCTGGTAATCACTTTTCTCTACACAACATAATGCAGTGACTCTTGAGTGGGCTAGTTAAGGCCTTTAAGTCATCGGGGTACCAAATACGCAGATCCTGATGCCTGATGTGCGTGCACAAATAAGGAGACGACTTGTGTGTTTTAGAACATTACCCACTTCAGACTCGAATAGAGACATGGGTCTGCAAAGAATATTGAAAATATGCTTGTACAAAGACATAATTAATGAATCTCTGTGAAACCAAACGCACAGCAGTTTTCAACCAGCGCGGGGAGACCCCAATGGATTTCAAGTCCATCGCCTTAACCACTCGGCCACAACTACTTGAAAGAATACAGCAATGTCTTTTTGTCTGATTCCTTTTATCATTAATGCACGTACAAAGGGCAGCACTTTATGGCTAGGCAAAGCCTGACAGTGGTGCTTTCAAAGCAGCACCTCTGCCAGTTCGCTCTCAATTACCGGGTAAGATTGCCACTTAGTCTTTCAGGTGGCTAAACCTTAATCCAACAGTGAAGTAATTAAACAGGCGTGTAACAACTTTTGTAGCTTAATCACATTGAAATGTGTAAACAGTTGGTCATTTAGTATGAGAGATGTGTAGCTATCTTAGCCTCATTACAAATTGATAGACAATCACCCAAACAGGTACTTGAAACCTGACCCAAAGATTAATAATCTGATGCTCTACCGACTGAGCTATCCAGGAAAATGCTGCTTGTCACAACCCTCTGGGAGATAAAGGAAGTAAAGCCAAAAACTGCATGCACCATTTTTTAACCTCAAGATAATTTGCTGTGAAGTCTAAAATCAAAAAGCATTGAGAATGTTGAGCTGCACTTGGCAGGTAGGAATGATTACAAATCTTGGAAAAAAGCAGTCATCTTCCAAAACGCCAGCAGAAAGGCAAACTTTCATAGTTCTGATACACATGTTTCTCTACTCAAAATAGTGCAGTGACCCTTGATATGGCAAGTTAAGGACTTTACGTTGTCAGGGGGTACCAAAGCCACAGATCCTTATGCCTGAAGTGTGTGTACAGATAAAGAGACGACTTGTGCCTTTTAGAACATTGCCCATTTCAGGCTCGAAACGCGGGTCAGCAAGGGAAATTGAAAAAAGCTTGTACAAAGATAGGGTCAAAGGCATTATTAATGCATAACAGCGGCACCCACTCTAAACCAATAGAATAAAACAAAAGCACAGCAGAGTTTGAACCTGCACAGGGAGTCCCTGAGGATTTTCTAGTCCATTGCCTCAAACACTCAGCCACGACTAAACGCAGCTACGCATGTGCATGCTTTTGGCTGAATTTATAAAGCACATATTGCTGCTGAGGCGAGGCCATGCAAACACCCAAATGAAGGATTTGGGTGAGTAGATGTGGAAAAAGTATGTTGATTTCGTTGTCAATCAGAAAATGCTGCCGTGACCCGGATTCGAACCGGGGTTGCTGCGGCCACAACGCAGAGTACTAACCTCTATACGATCACGGCGCACCATTACAAATTTCCTGATGTGCCCTACTCAGACCTGCCTAAATGTAAAAAGCTGTTGGATCACTTGTCTGTGAAGTGTATATATAAAAGTATTTCGGTAGCCTATATGGACAACAAAACTTTTCAACTGACATAACATTGTCACAACCATTTTCATTAATGGTTACAACCCCAAGAGAGTGGGCATTGCCAGAAAATGGATAGCAGATCAACAGTAGCAACGTAGTGATTAGAATTTAAATCTGCATGGGCAGACCACAATGGATTTCCAGTATATTGCCTTAAACAAGAAACTATCATAACAAACTACCACCCAAACAGCGACTTGAACCCTGCACCCTCAGATTAAATGTCTGACGCTCTAGTGACAGAGGTTTCCACGCACTGTCGGTTGAGTCAACCACCATGAACATAAAAGCAATTCAGACATTCACATGCGACTTGTTTCTTTTGAGGAACAAAAAGCAGTCACCTTCTAAAAGGCCAGCAGAAAGGCAACCTTTTATTGTTCTGGTAATCACTTTTCTCTACACAACATAATGCAGTGACTCTTGAGCGGGCTAGTTAAGGCCTTTAAGTCATCGAGGTACCAAATACGCAGATCCTGATGCCTGATGTGTGTGCACAAATAAGGAGACGACTTGTGTGTTTTAGAAAATTACCCACTTCAGACTGGAATCGAGACACGGGTCTGTAAGGAATATTGAAAATATGCTTGTACAAAGACATAATTAATAAATCTCTGTGAAACCATATACACAGCAGTTTTCAACCGTAGTTGGCAGGGTTTGAACCTGCGCGGGGAGACCCCAATGGATTTCAAGTCCATCGCCTTAACCACTCGGCCACAACTACTTGAAAGAATACAGCAATGTCTATTTGTCTGATTCCTTTTATCAATAATGCACGTACAAAGGGCAGCACTTTATGGCTAAGCAAAGCCTGACAGTGGTGCTTTCAAAGCAGCACCTCTGCCAGTTCGCTCTCAATTACCAGGTAAGATTGCCACCTAGTCTTCCAGGTGGCTAAACCTTAATCTAACGGTGAAGTAATTAAACGGGCATGTAACAACTTTTGTACCTTATTCACATTGAAAAGAGTAAACAGTTGGTCAGTTATTATGAGAAATTTGTAGCTATCTTAGCCACATTACAAACTGATAGACAATCACCCAAACAGGGACTTGAAACCCGACCCAAAGATTAATAATCTGATGCTCTACCGATTGAGCTATCCAGGAAAATGCTGCTTGTCACAACCCTCTGGGAGATAAAGGAAGTAAAGCCAAAAACTGCATGCACCATTTTTTAACCTCAAGATAATTTGCTGTGAAGTCTAAAATCAATAAGCATTGAGAATGTTGAGCTGCTCTTGGCAGGTAGGAATGATTACAAATCTTGGAAAAAAGCAGTCATCTTCCAAAACGCCAGCAGAAAGGCAAACTTTCATAGTTCTGATACACATGTTTCTCTACTCAAAATAGTGCAGTGACCCTTGAGATGGCAAGTTAAGGACTTTACGTTGTCAGGGGGTACCAAAGCCACAGATCCTTATGCCTGAAGTGTGTGTACAGATAAAGAGACGACTTGTGCCTTTTAGAACATTGCCCATTTCAGGCTCGAAACTAGACGCGGGTCAGCAAGGGAAATTGAATAAAGCTTGTGCAAAGATAGGGTCAAAGGCATTATTAATGCATAACAGCTCACCCACTCTAAACCAATTGAATAAAACAAAAGCACAGCAGAGTTTGAACCTGCACAGGGAGTCCCTGAGGATTTTCTAGTCCATTGCATCAAACACTCAGCCACGACTAAACGCAGCTACGCATGTGCATGCTTTTGGCTGAATTTATAAAGCACAAGTCGCCGCTGAGGCGAGGCCATGCAAACACCCAAATGAAGGTTTTGGGTGAGTAGATGTGGAAAAAGTATGTTGATTTCTTTGTCAATCAGAAAATGCTGCCGTGACCCAGATTCGAACCGGGGTTGCTGCGGCCACAACGCAGAGTACTAATCTCTATACGATCACGGCGCACCATTACAAATTTCCTGACGTGCCCTACTCAGACCTGCCTAAATGTAAAAAGCTTTTGGATCACTTGTCTGTAAAGTGTATATATAAAAGTATTTCTGTAGCCTATATGGACTACAAAACTTTTCAACTGACATAACATTGTCACAACCATTTTCATTAATGGTTACAACCCCAAGAGAGTGGGCATTGCCAGAAAATGGATAGCAGAACAACAGTAGCAACGTAGTGAGGAGAATGTAAATCTGCATGGGGAGACCACAATGGATTTCCAGTATATTGCCTTAAACAAGAATCTTTCATTACAAACTACCACCCAAACAGGGACTTGAACCCTAGACCCTCAGATTAAAAGTCTGACGCTCTAGTGACAGAGGTTTCCACGCACTGTCAGTTGAGTCAACCACCAAGAACATTAAAAGCAGTTCAGACATTCACATGCGACTTGTTTCTTTTGAGGAAGAAAAAGCAGTCACCTTCTAAAAGGCCAGCAGAAAGGCAACCTTTTATTGTTCTGGTAATCACTTTTCTCTACACAACATAATGCAGTGACTCTTGAGTGGGCTAGTTAAGGCCTTTAAGTCATCGGGGTACCAAATACGCAGATCCTGATGCCTGATGTGCGTGTACAAATAAGGAGACGACTTGTGTGTTTTAGAACATTACCCACTTCAGACTCGAATCGAGACATGGGTCTGCAAGGAATATTGAAAATATGCTTGTACAAAGACATAATTAATGAATCTCTGTGAAACCAAACGCACAGCAGTTTTTAACCGTAGTTGGCAGGGTTTGAACCTGCGCGGGGAGACCCCAAAGGATTTCAAGTCCATCGCCTTAACCACTCGGCCACAACTACTTGAAAGAAGACAGCAATGTCTTTTTGTCTGATTCCTTTTATCATTAATGCACGTACAAAGGGCAGCACTTTATGGCTAGGCAAAGCCTGACAGTGGTGCTTTCAAAGCAGCACCTCTGCCAGTTCGCTCTCAATTACCGGGTAAGATTGCCACCTAGTCTTCCAGGTGGTTAAACCTTAATCCAACAGTGAAGTAATTAAACAGGCGTGTAACAACTTTTGTAGCTTAATCACATTGAAAAGTGTAAACAGTTGGTAATTTAGTATGAGAGATGTGTAGCTATCTTAGCCTCATTACAAATTGATAGACAATCATCCAAACAGGGACTTGAAACCAGACCCAAAGATTAATAATCTGATGCTCTACCGACTGAGCTATCCAGGAAAATGCTGCTTGTCACAACCCTCTGGGAGATAAAGGAAGTAAAGCCAAAAACTGCATGCACCATTTTTTAACCTCAAGATAATTTGCTGTGAAGTCTAAAATCAAAAAGCATTGAGAATGTTGAGCTGCACTTGGCAGGTAGGAATGATTACAAATCTTGGAAAAAAGCAGTCATCTTCCAAAACGCCAGCAGAAAGGCAAACTTTCATAGTTCTGATACACATGTTTCTCTACTCAAAATAGTGCAGTGACCCTTGAGATGGCAAGTTAAGGACTTTACGTTGTCAGGGGGTACCAAAGCCACAGATCCTTATGCCTGAAGTGTGTGTACAGATAAAGAGACGACTTGTGCCTTTTAGAACATTGCCCATTTCAGGCTCAAAACTAGACGCGGGTCAGCAAGGGAAATTGAAAAAAGCTTGTACAAAGATAGGGTCAAAGGCATTATTAATGCATAACAGCGGCACCCACTCTAAACCAATAGAATAAAACAAAAGCACAGCAGAGTTTGAACCTGCACAGGGAGTCCCTGAGGATTTTCTAGTCCATTGCCTCAAACACTCAGCCACGACTAAACGCAGCTACGCATGTGCCCTAACTTCCCTAACACACTACTTGTGTGTTTTAGAACATTACCCACTTCAGACTCGAATCGAGACACGGGTCTGCAAGGAATATTGAAAATATGCTTGTACAAAGACATAATTAATGAATCTCTGTGAAACCAAATGCACAGCAGTTTTCAACCGTAGTTGGCAGGGTTTGAACCTGCGCGGGGAGACCCCAATGGATTTCAAGTCCATCGCCTTAACCATTCGGCCACAACTACTTGAAAGAATACAGCAATGTCTATTTGTCTGATTCCTTTTATCAATAATGCACGTACAAAGGGCAGCACTTTATGGCTAAGCAAAGCCTGACAGTGGTGCTTTCAAAGCAGCACCTCTGCCAGTTCGCTCTCAATTACCAGGTAAGATTGCCACCTAGTCTTCCAGGTGGCTAAACCTTAATCTAACGGTGAAGTAATTAAACGGGCATGTAACAACTTTTGTACCTTATTCACATTGAAAAGAGTAAACAGTTGGTCAGTTATTATGAGAGATTTGTAGCTATCTTAGCCACATTACAAACTGATAGACAATCACCCAAACAGGGACTTGAAACCCGACCCAAAGATTAATAATCTGATGCTCTACCGATTGAGCTATCCAGGAAAATGCTGCTTGTCACAACCCTCTGGGAGATAAAGGAAGTAAAGCCAAAAACTGCATGCACCATTTTTTAACCTCAAGATAATTTGCTGTGAAGTCTAAAATCAATAAGCATTGAGAATGTTGAGCTGCTCTTGGCAGGTAGGAATGATTACAAATCTTGGAAAAAAGCAGTCATCTTCCAAAACGCCAGCAGAAAGGCAAACTTTCATAGTTCTGATACACATGTTTCTCTACTCAAAATAGTGCAGTGACCCTTGAGATGGCAAGTTAAGGACTTTACGTTGTCAGGGGGTACCAAAGCCACAGATCCTTATGCCTGAAGTGTGTGTACAGATAAAGAGACGACTTGTGCCTTTTAGAACATTGCCCATTTCAGGCTCGAAACTAGACGCGGGTCAGCAAGGGAAATTGAATAAAGCTTGTGCAAAGATAGGGTCAAAGGCATTATTAATGCATAACAGCTCACCCACTCTAAACCAATTGAATAAAACAAAAGCACAGCAGAGTTTGAACCTGCACAGGGAGTCCCTGAGGATTTTCTAGTCCATTGCATCAAACACTCAGCCACGACTAAACGCAGCTACGCATGTGCATGCTTTTGGCTGAATTTATAAAGCACAAGTCGCCGCTGAGGCGAGGCCATGCAAACACCCAAATGAAGGATTTGGGTGAGTAGATGTGGAAAAAGTATGTTGATTTCTTTGTCAATCAGAAAATGCTGCCGTGACCCAGATTCGAACCGGGGTTGCTGCGGCCACAACGCAGAGTACTAATCTCTATACGATCACGGCGCACCATTACAAATTTCCTGACGTGCCCTACTCAGACCTGCCTAAATGTAAAAAGCTTTTGGATCACTTGTCTGTAAAGTGTATATATAAAAGTATTTCTGTAGCCTATATGGACTACAAAACTTTTCAACTGACATAACATTGTCACAACCATTTTCATTAATGGTTACAACCCCAAGAGAGTGGGCATTGCCAGAAAATGGATAGCAGAACAACAGTAGCAACGTAGTGAGGAGAATTTAAATCTGCATGGGGAGACCACAATGGATTTCCAGTATATTGCCTTAAACAAGAATCTATCATTACAAACTACCACCCAAACAGGGACTTGAACCCTAGACCCTCAGATTAAAAGTCTGACGCTCTAGTGACAGAGGTTTCCACGCACTGTCAGTTGAATCAACCACCAAGAACATTAAAAGCAGTTCAGACATTCACATGTGACTTGTTTCTTTTGAGGAAGAAAAAGCAGTCACCTTCTAAAAGGCCAGCTGAAAGGCAACCTTTTATTGTTCTGGTAATCACTTTTCTCTACACAACATAATGCAGTGACTCTTGAGCGGGCTAGTTAAGGCCTTTAAGTCATCGGGGTACCAAATACGCAGATCCTGATGCCTGATGTGTGTGCACAAATAAGGAGACGACTTGTGTCTTTTAGAACATTACCCACTTCAGACTGGAATCGAGACACGGGTCTGTAAGGAATATTGAAAATATGCTTGTGCAAAGACATAATTAATGAATCTCTGTGAAACCAAATGCACAGCAGTTGTCAACCGTAGTTGGCAGGGTTTGAACCTGCGCGGGTAGACCCCAATGGATTTCAAGTCCATCGCCTTAACCACTCGGCCACAACTACTTGAAAGAATACAGCAATGTCTATTTGTCTGATTCCTTTTATCAATAATGCACGTAAAAAGGGCAGCACTTTATGGCTAGGCAAAGCCTGACAGTGGTGCTTTCAAAGCAGCACCTCTGCCAGTTCGCTCTCAATTACCGGGTAAGATTGCCACCTAGTCTTCCAGGTGGCTAAACCTTAATCCAACAGTGAAGTAATTAAACAGGCGTGTAACAACTTTTGTAGCTTAATCACATTGAAAAGTGTAAACAGTTGGTCATTTAGTATGAGAGATGTGTAGCTATCTTACCCTCATTACAAATTGATAGACAATCACCCAAACAGTGACTTGAAACCAGACCAAAAGATTAATAATCTGATGCTCTACCGAATGAGATATCCAGGAAAATGCTGCTTGTCACAACCCTCTGGGAGATAAAGGAAGTAAAGCCAAAAACTGCATGCACCATTGTTTAACCTCAAGATAATTTGCTGTGAAGTCTAAAATCAAAAATCATTGAGAATGTTGAGCTGCACTTGGCAGGTAGGAATGATTAGAAATCTTGGAAAAAGCAGTCATCTTCCAAAACGCCAGCAGAAAGGCAAACTTTCATAGTTCTGATACACATATTTCTCTACTCAAAATAGTGCAGTGACCCTTGAGATGGCAAGTTAAGGACTTTACGTTGTCAGGGGGTACCAAAGCCACAGATCCTTATGCCTGAAGTGTGTGTACAGATAAAGAGACGACTTGTGCCTTTAAGAACATTGCCCATTTCAGGCTCGAAACTAGACGCGGGTCAGCAAGGGAAATTGAATAAAGCTTGTACAAAGATAGGGTCAAAGGCATTATTAATGCATAACAGCGGCACCCACTCTAAACCAATCGAATAAAACAAAAGCACAGCAGAGTTTGAACCTGCACAGGGAGTCCCTGAGGATTTTCTAGTCCATTGCCTCAAACACTCAGCCACGACTAAACGCAGCTACGCATGTGCCCTAACTTCCCTAACACACTACTTGTGTGTTTTAGAACATTACCCACTTCAGACTCGAATCGAGACACGGGTCTGCAAGGAATATTGAAAATATGCTTGTACAAAGACATAATTAATGAATCTCTGTGAAACCAAATGCACAGCAGTTTTCAACCGTAGTTGGCAGGGTTTGAACCTGCGTGGGGAGACCCCAATTGATTTCAAGTCCATCGCCTTAACCACTCGGCCACAACTACTTGAAAGAATACAGCAATGTCTTTTTGTCTGATTCCTTTTATCATTAATGCACGTACAAAGGGCAGCACTTTATGGCTAGGCAAAGCCTGACATACCCCTTTTCCACCAACAAGAACCAGGTGCTGGTTCAGAGCTAGAGCTAGTGTCAGTTCGTAGTTGGTTCGACTGATGAGCCTCCAAAGAACCGGTTTGCTTTTCCACAGGTTAAAGAGCCAGGTCTTACATCACTGTATGCGTCACATCTTTCCCAGCAACGCTAGCGCGGTGCCGCCAAACACAAACACACCATCAACAATGGCGGACGTTGCTTTGCTATTGATCTTCATGGCTTTGCGGACCTACATCGGCATCCAAACACGGCGGATCCAACGTGTTCGCACGGCTCGCCTTTATTTGTACAGACGGAGATTACAAGCGAGAGTAACGGTATGTACATAAAAATTTATTTTTTACAATAAGATGCCGAGTTTAGCCTGAGATTTATATTTTAGCCTCAGTATGTTGCTAACCTCCTAGCATCGACTTTGCTGATAATCGATCACATTGCAGTTAAATTAAAATGTATTAAGCATTGGTTGAATACCGTTTTCCTACGCCGTTTTGTGAAAACTCGTATGTATGAGTTTCTGAGTTATAAGCAAAAATCACTCACAGTAATACAACTATGTATCCACTGTCAGTGTTGTTTTATTAGGCTATATTATGTTGTTTTTTTAAATTAGTATTACTGCAGCTTTAATGTGTAGCCCATTAAAAATGTCCAAATTTCGATTCATACATGGTTTTCACTGGACAAGAAGGCTATGAAAATAAGTTGTCTGAAAAGACACTGTATAAACCTAAAAAGACTGAAAAAAAAAACTTATAAATAAAGTAGCCCTGTCTTTTAAGTGGTATTTAATAAACGCTTCACTGCTACAGCTCAACTGTTTTTATAGTATTTATACCGCACTGTATACTTGATAGAAAATATACCTATACACTATTGCCCATAAATGATTTTTTATTTTTTTTATCTTTACAGGCAATCTTGCAGCTGAAGGCAAGGCGGAGGTCACCTGTAATGTGGGCATACCCACGATCTGACCACTGGTGGGACACAATTGTTCCGGATTTCCTCCCGGTGCAATTCATGCAGAATTTCCGTGTATCCCCAGAATCGTTTGAGTACATCTGCAGTCAGGTCAAGCATGCCATGGGGAGAAGGAACACAAACTACCGTTTGTGTGTCCCAATCCGAAAGCGTGTGGCAATTGCCATCTGGAAACTGGCCACGGGTGGTGAATACAGGACAATCAGCCATCTTTTTGGGGTAGGCCTCAGCACAGTATATAATTGTGTTCAGGAATTCTGCAACACAGTCATCAAGGTGCTCCTTCCCGTCCACATAAGATTTCCTGATGCTGAAAAGTTGTTAGAAATGGCCACTTTCTTTAATAATCGTTGGAGAGTTCCACAGTGTGTGGGTGCAATTGATGGCAGCCACATTCCAATAATTGCACCAGAGGACTATCCACGAGACTACTTTAATCGTAAAGGCTGGCATTCTATTGTTCTTCAAGCAGTTGTGGATGGCAAAGGTCTTTTCTGGGATGTTTGTGTTGGCTATCCAGGGAGTGTGCATGACGCCAGAGTGCTACGACAGTCACATTTGTGGGAGGCCCTATGTGACGGGGAATTACTAGGGCAAAACAAAGTGACCATCTCTGGCTGTGATGTTGGACATTACCTGATCGGTGATCCGGCATATCCCATGCAGAATTGGCTCATGAAGCCCTTTTCCGACACTGGCAGACTGACCCCTGAACAGCACACCTACAATTACAGGCTGAGCAGTGCACGATCGGTTGTGGAGATGTCTTTTGGGAGATTAAAAGGAAGATGGAGGTGCCTCCTAAAAAGAAATGACTGCAAGCTGGAGCTGAGCAAGAGGATTGCACTGACCTGCTGTGTGCTCCATAACATTTGTGAGGAACATGGTGATAATTTCACTGAAGAGCACCCAGACAGGACTCTAAACATTGAGCCTCCTGTTCAGACATTACCTGAATGTGCGAATAGAGAAGGGGCTGACATCAGAGCTGCATTAATGATGCATTTTAACAGAGGGAATGAGTGATTCTTTGAATACACCAATGCCATATTTTTGTAACACTGCCGTTTGTGTTTGAGTACACCTGCACTTTCATAAATTGTATTTTCTCATCCATTGAATAAACCCTATTATCTCTAAAACTGCATTTTGTGAATAATTTAATAAGCCATTTTATTGCCCTGTAAACACTTACTTGAATAATGTATGGCCATGAGAACTGCTCAATTCTTGCTTTATGGTCCTCAATCAACGATCCTTTCACACTTCTGGCATGAGACAATCTTTTGTCTGAATTCAGCCTATGTTTAATGTACACATGTTTAATGTACACATTATTTATATGAAAATACACCAAATCGCATTTAAAAAAAAAAAAAAACATACGATATTTGTCTGTTAAGTGTTAAAGAAACTGAACCAGACATTTGTATTAATAAACATGTTTATTTAAAAACAACAATACAAATCTTTATAAAACTTTGGAAATGTAAAGTGCAGTAAGTGAAAACAAAAATTGTAAATAGTTAATTTAAATAAAAAAATTTACATAAAAAGCAGCAACCAAAAATACTGTGGTGATATATTTGCAATCATTTTTGCACTTGTGCCTCCATTACGGCCACCATGCGCCCCATGAGTCCAAGCAGAGAATGTGTGTCCGCTCTCATGTCCTGACGCAAGGCATCGTCCATTTCTTTACTGTGCTGCAAGAACCTCTCATCTGCCCTTTCCAAATATTGCACCAGTTCTGAGGTACTGTCTCTCTTCCTTTTTCCTGTGTACAACAATAATAGCAGATGACAGATCATCAATGTGTTGTCATAGCATTGCAAATAATTGTTTTCTGCAGGGAATTACGGGTATGCATCTGCTATATTAATTATATAAAAAATATGTATAGCATCATACTACATCACTATCATTTCAGATTTTGCTCATGTCCATAAAAAAGCATCAACATTATATTGTATATAGCAAGTTAATGTCAGATTGACTTTATATTCTATTTTAAACTTTTTTTAAGTATTTTCTAGACTTTTGCTTTTTGTTTAAAGTAATAAAATGTAATTGTTACATATCAAAGCATGTTGTATTGCTGTTCATTATTTTAAATGAAGAAAAAATCTAAACATTATTTCAGTACCTGATAATATTAATATACAGTGTGTATGTACATATATATATTACAGAAACATTTCAATGTTTGCATAATGTATGGTGTGACCATTTGCACACCAAGTCTTACCCCGTTCTGAAGATGCTTCTCCAGAGCTGCTACACGACGGCGCGGGAGAGCTGCAGCTCAGCGGTGGCGGCAACTCAACGTTGTCATCATCACGGTCGGTGATGGCAGACAGATCTATAAAATAAAAAAACAAGACGACAGTGCTTTAAAAAAATATGTCCATTACACTTTACACACTGTTCTGTGCTACTTTATACAATGAAATCACAGATAATACAATCATAGCTAGCCACACTGCAAACACTGATGTAAGAAATTAGAACCTCACCAAACAGCTAAGAAACATGCTAGGAAGAAGTAAAATAATCTATAAACAGAACTTACCAGGATCGGTGCAACTTTGCTGTAGCGAATCATCCACCATTGACTCGAGCATGATTGTTGCCGAGTTCAGCGCCCCGGTCACCTGGCATGCCGGCCTATCGCCGAGAACAGAGTCGAGAACGTCGAAATGTGGGTTTCGACGAGGGCGACCATTGCCGCTTCGACCGAGGTCCTTTTTTTGGTCTCTGTAGTCCTTCTTTAGTTTTTTTAGTTTGTTGCTTATCTGTTGGAGGTTCCGGTCGAACCCCGCTACAGCCATCTCTCGCTGAATTTGCTGCAAAACCGGTTTCGTCCGCGAAGCCCCGTCTAACTTACTCTGGACTTCTGCAGAGGACCAGAGTGCAATAAAGCAGCTTGTTTCCTCCTCTGACCACAACTGTTTTTGTTTAATAGCATCCATCGTGTTTATCTGCTAATTCAAAAATGGCGCTCACAAGTTTCTGTTCGTCTTGTTGGTCACGGTAACCCCGCCCCCAGCCGCTGACGTAAGCGGTTCTTACTTCTAGACCAGCAATGATTTGGTGCTACTTAAGAACCACTTTTACTGGTTCGGAGCTGGTGCTTTGGTGGTCGAAAAACAAAGAACCGATTTCAAACTAGGCTCTGGCTCCGAACCAGCACCAGCTCTGCCTTGGTGGAAAAGGGGTAACAGTGGTGCTTTCAAAGCAGCACCTCTGCCAGTTCGCTCTCAATTACCGGGTAAGATTGCCACCTAGTCTTCCAGGTGGCTAAACCTTAATCCAACAGTGAAGTAATTAAACAGGCGTGTAACAACTTTTGTAGCTTAATCACATTGAAAAGTGTAAACAGTTGGTCATTTAGTATGAGAGATGTGTAGCTATCTTACCCTCATTACAAATTGATAGACAATCACCCAAACAGTGACTTGAAACCAGACCAAAAGATTAATAATCTGATGCTCTACCGAATGAGATATCCAGGAAAATGCTGCTTGTCACAACCCTCTGGGAGATAAAGGAAGTAAAGCCAAAAACTGCATGCACCATTGTTTAACCTCAAGATAATTTGCTGTGAAGTCTAAAATCAAAAATCATTGAGAATGTTGAGCTGCACTTGGCAGGTAGGAATGATTAGAAATCTTGGAAAAAGCAGTCATCTTCCAAAACGCCAGCAGAAAGGCAAACTTTCATAGTTCTGATACACATATTTCTCTACTCAAAATAGTGCAGTGACCCTTGAGATGGCAAGTTAAGGACTTTACGTTGTCAGGGGGTACCAAAGCCACAGATCCTTATGCCTGAAGTGTGTGTACAGATAAAGAGACGACTTGTGCCTTTAAGAACATTGCCCATTTCAGGCTCGAAACTAGACGCGGGTCAGCAAGGGAAATTGAATAAAGCTTGTACAAAGATAGGGTCAAAGGCATTATTAATGCATAACAGCGGCACCCACTCTAAACCAATCGAATAAAACAAAAGCACAGCAGAGTTTGAACCTGCACAGGGAGTCCCTGAGGATTTTCTAGTCCATTGCCTCAAACACTCAGCCACGACTAAACGCAGCTACGCATGTGCCCTAACTTCCCTAACACACTACTTGTGTGTTTTAGAACATTACCCACTTCAGACTCGAATCGAGACACGGGTCTGCAAGGAATATTGAAAATATGCTTGTACAAAGACATAATTAATGAATCTCTGTGAAACCAAATGCACAGCAGTTTTCAACCGTAGTTGGCAGGGTTTGAACCTGCGTGGGGAGACCCCAATTGATTTCAAGTCCATCGCCTTAACCACTCGGCCACAACTACTTGAAAGAATACAGCAATGTCTTTTTGTCTGATTCCTTTTATCATTAATGCACGTACAAAGGGCAGCACTTTATGGCTAGGCAAAGCCTGACATACCCCTTTTCCACCAACAAGAACCAGGT
Organism: Moxostoma hubbsi; assembly: GCA_032164185.1. Classification (NCBI taxonomy): domain Eukaryota; kingdom Metazoa; phylum Chordata; class Actinopteri; order Cypriniformes; family Catostomidae; genus Moxostoma; species Moxostoma hubbsi. The sequence goes on along the minus strand of JAVLUX010000031.1, from coordinate 1,716,187 downwards.
GCTGGTTCAGAGCTAGAGCTAGTGTCAGTTCGTAGTTGGTTCGACTGATGAGCCTCCAAAGAACCGGTTTGCTTTTCCACAGGTTAAAGAGCCAGGTCTTACATCACTGTATGCGTCACATCTTTCCCAGCAACGCTAGCGCGGTGCCGCCAAACACAAACACACCATCAACAATGGCGGACGTTGCTTTGCTATTGATCTTCATGGCTTTGCGGACCTACATCGGCATCCAAACACGGCGGATCCAACGTGTTCGCACGGCTCGCCTTTATTTGTACAGACGGAGATTACAAGCGAGAGTAACGGTATGTACATAAAAATTTATTTTTTACAATAAGATGCCGAGTTTAGCCTGAGATTTATATTTTAGCCTCAGTATGTTGCTAACCTCCTAGCATCGACTTTGCTGATAATCGATCACATTGCAGTTAAATTAAAATGTATTAAGCATTGGTTGAATACCGTTTTCCTACGCCGTTTTGTGAAAACTCGTATGTATGAGTTTCTGAGTTATAAGCAAAAATCACTCACAGTAATACAACTATGTATCCACTGTCAGTGTTGTTTTATTAGGCTATATTATGTTGTTTTTTTAAATTAGTATTACTGCAGCTTTAATGTGTAGCCCATTAAAAATGTCCAAATTTCGATTCATACATGGTTTTCACTGGACAAGAAGGCTATGAAAATAAGTTGTCTGAAAAGACACTGTATAAACCTAAAAAGACTGAAAAAAAAAACTTATAAATAAAGTAGCCCTGTCTTTTAAGTGGTATTTAATAAACGCTTCACTGCTACAGCTCAACTGTTTTTATAGTATTTATACCGCACTGTATACTTGATAGAAAATATACCTATACACTATTGCCCATAAATGATTTTTTATTTTTTTTATCTTTACAGGCAATCTTGCAGCTGAAGGCAAGGCGGAGGTCACCTGTAATGTGGGCATACCCACGATCTGACCACTGGTGGGACACAATTGTTCCGGATTTCCTCCCGGTGCAATTCATGCAGAATTTCCGTGTATCCCCAGAATCGTTTGAGTACATCTGCAGTCAGGTCAAGCATGCCATGGGGAGAAGGAACACAAACTACCGTTTGTGTGTCCCAATCCGAAAGCGTGTGGCAATTGCCATCTGGAAACTGGCCACGGGTGGTGAATACAGGACAATCAGCCATCTTTTTGGGGTAGGCCTCAGCACAGTATATAATTGTGTTCAGGAATTCTGCAACACAGTCATCAAGGTGCTCCTTCCCGTCCACATAAGATTTCCTGATGCTGAAAAGTTGTTAGAAATGGCCACTTTCTTTAATAATCGTTGGAGAGTTCCACAGTGTGTGGGTGCAATTGATGGCAGCCACATTCCAATAATTGCACCAGAGGACTATCCACGAGACTACTTTAATCGTAAAGGCTGGCATTCTATTGTTCTTCAAGCAGTTGTGGATGGCAAAGGTCTTTTCTGGGATGTTTGTGTTGGCTATCCAGGGAGTGTGCATGACGCCAGAGTGCTACGACAGTCACATTTGTGGGAGGCCCTATGTGACGGGGAATTACTAGGGCAAAACAAAGTGACCATCTCTGGCTGTGATGTTGGACATTACCTGATCGGTGATCCGGCATATCCCATGCAGAATTGGCTCATGAAGCCCTTTTCCGACACTGGCAGACTGACCCCTGAACAGCACACCTACAATTACAGGCTGAGCAGTGCACGATCGGTTGTGGAGATGTCTTTTGGGAGATTAAAAGGAAGATGGAGGTGCCTCCTAAAAAGAAATGACTGCAAGCTGGAGCTGAGCAAGAGGATTGCACTGACCTGCTGTGTGCTCCATAACATTTGTGAGGAACATGGTGATAATTTCACTGAAGAGCACCCAGACAGGACTCTAAACATTGAGCCTCCTGTTCAGACATTACCTGAATGTGCGAATAGAGAAGGGGCTGACATCAGAGCTGCATTAATGATGCATTTTAACAGAGGGAATGAGTGATTCTTTGAATACACCAATGCCATATTTTTGTAACACTGCCGTTTGTGTTTGAGTACACCTGCACTTTCATAAATTGTATTTTCTCATCCATTGAATAAACCCTATTATCTCTAAAACTGCATTTTGTGAATAATTTAATAAGCCATTTTATTGCCCTGTAAACACTTACTTGAATAATGTATGGCCATGAGAACTGCTCAATTCTTGCTTTATGGTCCTCAATCAACGATCCTTTCACACTTCTGGCATGAGACAATCTTTTGTCTGAATTCAGCCTATGTTTAATGTACACATGTTTAATGTACACATTATTTATATGAAAATACACCAAATCGCATTTAAAAAAAAAAAAAAACATACGATATTTGTCTGTTAAGTGTTAAAGAAACTGAACCAGACATTTGTATTAATAAACATGTTTATTTAAAAACAACAATACAAATCTTTATAAAACTTTGGAAATGTAAAGTGCAGTAAGTGAAAACAAAAATTGTAAATAGTTAATTTAAATAAAAAAATTTACATAAAAAGCAGCAACCAAAAATACTGTGGTGATATATTTGCAATCATTTTTGCACTTGTGCCTCCATTACGGCCACCATGCGCCCCATGAGTCCAAGCAGAGAATGTGTGTCCGCTCTCATGTCCTGACGCAAGGCATCGTCCATTTCTTTACTGTGCTGCAAGAACCTCTCATCTGCCCTTTCCAAATATTGCACCAGTTCTGAGGTACTGTCTCTCTTCCTTTTTCCTGTGTACAACAATAATAGCAGATGACAGATCATCAATGTGTTGTCATAGCATTGCAAATAATTGTTTTCTGCAGGGAATTACGGGTATGCATCTGCTATATTAATTATATAAAAAATATGTATAGCATCATACTACATCACTATCATTTCAGATTTTGCTCATGTCCATAAAAAAGCATCAACATTATATTGTATATAGCAAGTTAATGTCAGATTGACTTTATATTCTATTTTAAACTTTTTTTAAGTATTTTCTAGACTTTTGCTTTTTGTTTAAAGTAATAAAATGTAATTGTTACATATCAAAGCATGTTGTATTGCTGTTCATTATTTTAAATGAAGAAAAAATCTAAACATTATTTCAGTACCTGATAATATTAATATACAGTGTGTATGTACATATATATATTACAGAAACATTTCAATGTTTGCATAATGTATGGTGTGACCATTTGCACACCAAGTCTTACCCCGTTCTGAAGATGCTTCTCCAGAGCTGCTACACGACGGCGCGGGAGAGCTGCAGCTCAGCGGTGGCGGCAACTCAACGTTGTCATCATCACGGTCGGTGATGGCAGACAGATCTATAAAATAAAAAAACAAGACGACAGTGCTTTAAAAAAATATGTCCATTACACTTTACACACTGTTCTGTGCTACTTTATACAATGAAATCACAGATAATACAATCATAGCTAGCCACACTGCAAACACTGATGTAAGAAATTAGAACCTCACCAAACAGCTAAGAAACATGCTAGGAAGAAGTAAAATAATCTATAAACAGAACTTACCAGGATCGGTGCAACTTTGCTGTAGCGAATCATCCACCATTGACTCGAGCATGATTGTTGCCGAGTTCAGCGCCCCGGTCACCTGGCATGCCGGCCTATCGCCGAGAACAGAGTCGAGAACGTCGAAATGTGGGTTTCGACGAGGGCGACCATTGCCGCTTCGACCGAGGTCCTTTTTTTGGTCTCTGTAGTCCTTCTTTAGTTTTTTTAGTTTGTTGCTTATCTGTTGGAGGTTCCGGTCGAACCCCGCTACAGCCATCTCTCGCTGAATTTGCTGCAAAACCGGTTTCGTCCGCGAAGCCCCGTCTAACTTACTCTGGACTTCTGCAGAGGACCAGAGTGCAATAAAGCAGCTTGTTTCCTCCTCTGACCACAACTGTTTTTGTTTAATAGCATCCATCGTGTTTATCTGCTAATTCAAAAATGGCGCTCACAAGTTTCTGTTCGTCTTGTTGGTCACGGTAACCCCGCCCCCAGCCGCTGACGTAAGCGGTTCTTACTTCTAGACCAGCAATGATTTGGTGCTACTTAAGAACCACTTTTACTGGTTCGGAGCTGGTGCTTTGGTGGTCGAAAAACAAAGAACCGATTTCAAACTAGGCTCTGGCTCCGAACCAGCACCAGCTCTGCCTTGGTGGAAAAGGGGTAACAGTGGTGCTTTCAAAGCAGCACCTCTGCCAGTTCGCTCTCAATTACCGGGTAAGATTGCCACCTAGTCTTCCAGGTGGCTAAACCTTAATCCAACAGTGAAGTAATAAAACAGGCGTGTAACAACTTTTGTAGCTTAATCACATTGAAAAGTGTAAACAGTTGGTCATTTAGTATGAGAGATGTGTAGCTATCTTAGCCTCATTACAAATTGATAGACAATCACCCAAACAGGGACTTGAAACCAGACCCAAAGATTAATAATCTGATGCTCTACCGACTGAGCTATCCAGGAAAATGCTGCTTATCACAACCCTCTGGGAGATAAAGGAAGTAAAGCCAAAAACTGCATGCACCATTTTTTAACCTCAAGATAATTTGCTGTGAAGTCTAAAATCAAATGCATTGAGAATGTTGAGCTGCACTTGGCAGGTAGGAATGATTACAAATCTTGGAAAAAAGCAGTCATCTTCCAAAACGCCAGCAGAAAGGCAAACTTTCATAGTTCTGATACACATGTTTCTCTACTCAAAATAGTGCAGTGACCCTTGAGATGGCAAGTTAAGGACTTTACGTTGTCAGGGGGTACCAAAGCCACAGATCCTTATGCCTGAAGTGTGTGTACAGATAAAGAGACGACTTGTGCCTTTTAGAACATTGCCCATTTCAGGCTCAAAACTAGACGCGGGTCAGCAAGGGAAATTGAAAAAAGCTTGTACAAAGATAGGGTCAAAGGCATTATTAATGCATAACAGCTCACCCACTCTAAACCAATAGAATAAAACAAAAGCACAGCAGAGTTTGAACCTGCACAGGGAGTCCCTGAGGATTTACTAGTCCATTGAATCAAACACTCAGCCACGACTAAACGCAGCTACGCATGTGCATGCTTTTGGCTGAATTTATAAAGCACAAGTCGCCGCTGAGGCGAGGCCATGCAAACACCCAAATTAAGGATTTGGGTGAGTAGATATGGAAAAAGTATGTTGATTTTTTTGTCAATCAGAAAATTCTGCCGTGACCCGGAGTTGCTGCGGCCACAACGCAGAGTACTAACCTCTATACGATCACGGCGCACCATTACAAATTTCCTGAAGTGCCCTACTCAGACCTGCCTAAATGTAAAAAGCTTTTGATCACTTGTCTGTGAAGTGTATATATAAAAGTATTTCTGTGGCCTATATGGACAGCAAAACTTTTCAACTGACATAACATTGTCACAACCATTTTCATAAATGGTTACAACCCCAAGAGAGTGGGCATTGCCAGAAAATGGATAGCAGAACAACAGTAGCAACGTAGTGATTAGAATTTAAATCTGCATGGGGAGACCACAATGGATTTCCAGTATATTGCCTTAAACAAGAATCTATCATTACAAACTTCCACCCAAACAGCAACTTGAATCCTGCACCCTAAGATTAAAAGTCTGACGCTCTAGTGACAGAGGTTTCCACGCACTGTCAGTTGAGTCAACCACCAAGAAAATAAAAGCAGTTCAGACATTCACATGCGACTTGTTTCTTTTGAGAAAGAAAAAGCAGTCACCTTCTAAAAGGCCAGCAGAAAGGCAACCTTTTATTGTTCTGGTAATCACTTTTCTCTACACAACATAATGCAGTGACTCTTGAGCGGGCTAGTTAAGGCCTTTAAGTCATCGGAGTACCAAATACGCAGATCCTGATGCCTGATGTGTGTGCATAAATAAGGAGACTACTTGTGTCTTTTAGAACATTACCCACTTCAGACTCGAATCGAGACATGGGTCTGCAAGGAATATTGAAAATATGCTTGTACAAACACTATATTAATGAATCTCTGTGAAACCAAATGCACAGCAGTTTTCAACCGTAGTTGGCAGAGTTTGAACCTGCGCGGGGAGACCCCAATGGATTTCAAGTCCATCGCCTTAACCACTCGGCCACAACTACTTGAAAGAATACAGCAATGTCTTTTTGTCTGATTCCTTTTATCATTAATGCATGTACAAAGGGCAGCACTTTATGGCTAGGCAAAGCCTGACAGTGGTGCTTTCAAAGCAGCACCTCTGCCAGTTCGCTCTCAATTACCGGGTAAGATTGCCACCTAGTCTTCCAGGTGGCTAAACCTTAATCTAACGGTGAAGTAATTAAACGGGCGTGTAACAACTTTTGTAGCTTAATCACATTGAAAAGTGTAAACAGTTGGTCATTTAGTATGAGAGATGTGTAGCTATCTTAGCCTCATTACAAATTGATAGACAATCACCCAAACAGGGACTTGAAACCAGACCCAAAGATGAATAATCTGATGCTCTACCGACTGAGCTATCCAGGAAAATGCTGCTTGTCACAACCATCTGGGAGATAAATGAAGTAAAGCCAAAAACTGCATGCACCATTTTTTAACCTCAAGATAATTTGCTGTGAAGTCTAAAATCAAAAAGCATTGAGAATGTTGAGCTGCACTTGGCATGTAGGAATGATTACAAATCTTGGAAAAAAGCAGCCATCTTCCAAAACGCCAGCAGAAAGGCAAACTTTCATAGTTCTGATACACATGTTTCTCTACTCAAAATAGTGCAGTGACCCCTGAGATGGCAAGTTAAGGACTTTACGTTGTCAGGGGGTACCAAAGCCACAGATCCTTATGCCTGAAGTGTGTGTACAGATAAAGAAACGACTTGTGCCTTTTAGAACATTGCCCATTTCAGGCTCGAAACTAGACGCGGGTCAGCAAGGGAAATTGAAAAAAGCTTGTACAAAGATAGGGTCAAAGGCATTATTAATGCATAACAGCTCACCCACTCTAAACCAACAGAATAAGACAAAAGCACAGCAGAGTTTGAACCTGCACAGGGAGTCCCTGAGGATTTTCTAGTCCATTGCCTCAAACACTCAGCCACGACTAAACGCAGCTACGCATGTGCATGCTTTTGGCTGAATTTATAAAGCACAAGTCGCCGCTGAGGCGAGGCCATGCAAACACCCAAATGAAGGATTTGGGTGAGTAGATGTGGAAAAAGTATGTTGATTTCTTTGTCAATCAGAAAATTCTGCTGTGACCCGTATTCAAACCGGGGTTGCTGCGGCCACAACGCAGAGTACTAACCTCTATACGATCACGGCGCACCATTACAAATTTCCTAATGTGCCCTGCTCAGACCTGCCTAAATGTAAAAAGCTTTTGGATCACTTGTCTGTGAAGTGTATATATAAAAGTATTTCTGTAGCCTATATGGACAAAAAAACTTTTCAACTGACATAACATTGTCACAACCATTTTCATTAATGGTTACAACCCCAAGAGAGTGGGCATTGCCAGAAAATGGATAGCAGAACAACAGTAGCAACGTAGTGATTAGAATTTAAAGCTGCATGGGGAGACCACAATGGATTTCCAGTATATTGCCTTAAACAAGAAACTATCATTACAAACTACCACCCAAACAGCGACTTGAACCCTGCACCCTAAGATTAAAAGTCTGACACTCTAGTGACAGAGGTTTCCACGCACTGTCAGTTGAGTCAACCACCAAGAACATAAAAGCAGTTCAGACATTCACATGCGACTTGTTTCTTTTGAGGAACAAAAAGCAGTCACCTTCTAAAAGGCCAGCAGAAAGGCAACCTTTTATTGTTCTGGTAATCACTTTTCTCTACACAACATAATGCAGACACTCTTGAGCGGGCTAGTTAAGGCCTTTAAGTCTTCGGAGTACCAAATACGCAGATCCTGATGCCTGATGTGTGTGCATAAATAAGGAGAATACTTGTGTCTTTTAGAACATTACCCACTTCAGACTCGAATCGAGACATGGGTCTGCAAGGAATATTGAAAATATGCTTGTACAAAGACTATATTAATGAATCTCTGTGAAACCAAATGCACAGCAGTTTTCAACCGTAGTTGGCAGGGTGTGAACCTGCGCAGGGAGACCCCAATGGATTTCAAGTCCATCGCCTTAACCACTCGGCCACAACTACTTAAAAGAATACAACAATGTCTTTTTGTCTGATTCCTTTTATCATTAATGCACGTACAAAGGGCAGCACTTTATGGCTAGGCAAAGCCTGACAGTGGTGCTTTCAAAGCAGCACCTCTGCCAGTTCGCTCTCAATTACCGGGTAAGATTGCCACCTAGTCTTCCAGGTGGCTAAACCTTAGTATAACGGTGAAGTAATTAAACGGGTGTGTAACAACTTTTGTAGCTTAATCACATTGAAAAGTGTAAACAGTTGGTCATTTAGTATGAGAGATGTGTAGCTATCTTAGCCTCATTACAAATTGATAGACAATCACCCAAACAGGGACTTGAAACCAGACCCAAAGATGAATAATCTGATGCTCTACCGACTGAGCTATCCTGGAAAATGCTGCTTGTCACAACCATCTGGGAGATAAAGGAAGTAAAGCCAAAAACTGCATGCACCATTTTTTAACCTCAAGATAATTTGCTGTGAAATCTAAAATCAAAAAGCATTGAGAATGTTGAGCTGCACTTGGCATGTAGGAATGATTACAAATCTTGGAAAAAAGCAGTCATCTTCCAAAACGCCAGCAGAAAGGCAAACTTTCATAGTTCTGATACACATGTTTCTCTACTCAAAATAGTGCAGTGACCCTTGAGATGGCAAGTTAAGGACTTTACGTTGTCAGGGGGTACCAAAGCCACAGATCCTTATGCCTGAAGTGTGTGTACAGATAAAGAGACGACTTGTGCCTTTTAGAACATTGCCCATTTCAGGCTCGAAACTAGACGTGGGTCAGCAAGGGAAATTGAAAAAAGCTTGTACAAAGATAGGGTCAAAGGCATTATTAATGCATAACAGCTCACCCACTCTAAACCAATAGAATAAAACAAAAGCACAGCAGAGTTTGAACCTGCACAGGGAGTCCCTGAGGATTTTCTAGTCCATTGCCTCAAACACTCAGCCACGACTAAACGCAGCTACGCATGTGCATGCTTTTGGCTGAATTTATAAAGCACAAGTCGCCGCTGAGGCGAGGCCATGCAAACACCCAAATTAAGGATTTGGGTGAGTAGATATGGAAAAAGTATGTTGATTTTTTTGTCAATCAGAAAATGCTGCCGTGACCCGGATTCGAACCGGGGTTGCTGCGGCCACAACGCAGAGTACTAATCTCTATACGATCACGGCACACCATTACAAATTTCCTGAAGTGCCCTACTCAGACCTGCCTAAATGTAAAAAGCTTTTGGATCACTTGTTTGTGAAGTGTATATATAAAAGTATTTCAGTAGCCTATATGGACAAGAAAACTTTTCAACTGACATAACATTGTCACAACCATTTTCATTAATGGTTACAACCCCAAGAGAGTGGGCATTGCCAGAAAATGGATAGCAGAACAACAGTAGCAATGTAGTGTGTAGCGTGGCCACATAAAGGGAAGTTTTTATATAAGCTTAATGACAAAAAACTAATTATGTTTAGTCATTATATGCAGTTACTTTTATTGCTTTCCCCTGTATGCTGTATTCGCCAAAGCTGTTGTGTATTTGACCTCGATTCCTGTTCGCGCGATAACTTCTCATGACTTCGCGTCACGTGATGACCTGTCATGTAAACAGGAAATGACTACGAGTTCACCGTATATAAGGAACGCGTATGCGGTCTTCAGGAGAGCGTACTCTCATTCACAGATTTTTCCCTTCTTTAATGGATTATTGCTGAACTGACTTGGAAGCGCTGGGTCGCCGTTCCTCAGAGGAGTATTTCCGTTAGGCTCGCAGCCTGGATTAACTTTATCAGAGGACTAAAGACAGTCATCATTTGATCTTGCTCACGCACTACACAAAGTTACCGGTGAGGCTGATCTGAACTCTGCCATTAACTCTGCACGCAGGAATATACTTTACACACACACACATACACATCACTTACATGCGTTGGTTTGGTATTATTGTAAATTTTCTTTTGTCTTGTAAATACACTTGGGTTGATTGTTTATTTAACAGTGTTGAGTCTACTTTTTCTTACTCCTTAGTTTAAATAGAAACGGGACTTTTGTTCCCTTTATTTTGTTTACACTCTACATTTTAATATTGTGGAGTGTTACAAGTGATTAGAATTTAAATCTGCATGGGGAGACCACAATGGATTTCCAGTATATTGCCTTAAACAAGAAAATATCATTACAAACTACCACCCAAACAGCGACTTGAACCCTGCACCCTAAGATTAAAAGTCTGACGCTCTAGTGACAGAGGTTTCCACACACTGTCGGTTGAGTCAACCACCAAGAACATAAAAGCAGTTCAGACATTCACATGCGACTTGTTTCTTTTGAGGAAGAAAAAGCAGTTACCTTCTAAAAGGCCAGCAGAAAGGCAACCTTTTATTGTTCTGGTAATCACTTTTCTCTACACAACATAATGCAGTGACTCTTGAGCGGGCTAGTTAAGGCCTTTAAGTCATCGGAGTACCAAATACGCAGATCCTGATGCCTGATGTGTGTGCATAAATAAGGAGACTACTTGTGTCTTTTAGAACATTACCCACTTCAGACTCGAATCGAGACATGGGTCTGCAAGGAATATTGAAAATATGCTTGTACAAAGACATAATTAATGAATCTCTGTGAAACCAAATGCACAGCAGTTTTCAACCGTAGATGGCAGGGTTTGAACTTGCGCGGGGAGACCCCAATGGATTTCAAGTCCATTGCCTTAACCACTCGGCCACAACTACTTGAAAGAATACAGCAATGTCTTTTTGTCTGATTCCTTTTATCATTAATGCACGTACAAAGGGCAGCACTTTATGGCTAGGCAAAGCCTGACAGTGGTGCTTTCAAAGCAGCACCTCTGCCAGTTCGCTCTCAATTACCGGGTAAGATTGCCACCTAGTCTTCCAGGTGGCTAAACCTTAATCCAACAGTGAAGTAATTAAACGGGCGTGTAACAACTTTTGTAGCTTAATCACATTGAAAAGTGTAAACAGTTGGTCATTTAGTATGAGAGATGTGTAGCTATCTTAGCCTCATTACAAATTGATAGACAATCACCCAAACAGGGACTTGAAACCAGACCCAAAGATGAATAATCTGATGCTCTACCGACTGAGCTATCCTGGAAAATGCTGCTTGTCACAACCATCTGGGAGATAAAGGAAGTAAAGCCAAAAACTGCATGCACCATTTTTTAACCTCAAGATAATTTGCTGTGAAGTCTAAAATCAAAAAGCATTGAGAATGTTGAGCTGCCCTTGGCATGTAGGAATGATTACAAATCTTGGAAAAAGCAGTCATCTTCCAAAACGCCAGCAGAAAGGCAAACTTTCATAGTTCTGATACACATGTTTCTCTACTCAAAATAGTGCAGTGACCCTTGAGATGGCAAGTTAAGGACTTTACGTTGTCAGGGGGTACCAAAGCCACAGATCCTTATGCCTGAAGTGCGTGTACAGATAAAGAGACGACTTGTGCCTATTAGAACATTGCCCATTTCAGGCTCGAAACTAGACGTGGGTCAGCAAGGGAAATTGAAAAAAGCTTGTACAAAGATAGGGTCAAAGGCATTATTAATGCATAACAGCTCACCCACTCTAAACCAATAGAATAAAACAAAAGCACAGCAGAGTTTGAACCTGCACAGGGAGTCCCTGAAGATTTTCTAGTCCATTGCCTCAAACACTCAGCCACGACTAAACGCAGCTACGCATGTGCATGCTTTTGGCTGAATTTATAAAGCACAAGTCACCGCTGAGGCGAGGCCATGCAAACACCCAAATGAAGGATTTGGGTGAGTAGATATGGAAAAAGTATGTTGATTTCTTTGTTGTGGAAGAAATTTAATATGTTCTTTATGTTGGCATTTGATTATATTTAGAATCTTAGAAATATGATGAATTAAATAAGATTAATGTAGTGTCGATATATGTGCATGTCATTGTTAATTTGACTAAGTTTATGACGGAGACAGAGGGTCTCCACTCAAGGGTAGTATGATAAAACAATCTTTACAATATGTCAGTTATGGCTAAGACATATCTTCATTTAGTCTCAAGAAACAACCTTGGGGGAGGAACAACTATAAAGAAGGAAGGATGCCCCAAATTGTAGTCACACTCTGCAGGCACTTTGTATGACTGTATGACTGTTGACCTTTTCTTGCAAGAAAATAAATAACCTTTAAAGACAATTGGTACATGTTTGTCTCTTATTCAGTGATGTAAAATTGTTTGCCACCACAATCAGAAAATCAGAAAATTTGTCAATCAGAAAATTCTGCCGTGACCCGGATTCGCTGCGGCCACATCGCAGAGTACTAACCTATATTTTATAACGGCGCACCACTATGAATATCCGGATGTGCCCTACTCAGACCTGCCCAAATGTAAAAAGCCTTTGGATCACTTGTCTGTGCAGTGTACATTTAAAAGAAGTTCTGTAGCATATATGGACAACAATCCTTTTCAACTGACATAACATTGTCACAACCATTTTCATTAATGGTTACAACCCCAAGAGAAGTGGGCATTGCCAAAAAAAAAAATGGAAAGCAGAAGAACTGTAGCAACGCAGTCAGGAGAATTCAAATCTGCATGGGGAGACCACAATGGATTTCCAGTATATTGCCTTAATCAAAAAAATATATAATTACAAATATGGTGTATTTTCTAAATTATATAATGTTTTTTAGTTTATTAGTCAAATAATATTGTGTGTAAACAAATGAATATGCCCAATATGATATTACATTGTAAAGAAAGGTAGAGGTATGTTGAGTCACCACTAAGACTACGTGTCCCTTACACAAACTGTGACATAAGCTCATTCTATGGAAAATAGTTAATCATTCTATGAAAAATAGTCAAACTGTATATTATTTTTTAAAAATAGACAGGCAAGGGATTTTCCACCAATAGTTAAAAATAAGAGAATCTAAAAGGTAATGGTGGCAAGTGAAAGAACACGGGTAGTGGGCCCATTGGTCAGAGATAGTGGACTCAAGATAACAAAGGTATATAACTGAGAACTTGGTGACTGTGTATTCAGAATGGACAGCTGACCTTTCTCAAGTTTGTTGGTGATTCAATAAACTACAACTTTGGCATTTGGAACCCTGGACTCAGAGAGATTTCTTGCATCTTAAGATTCTGCAAAGATTTTCCACAACACAAACTACCACCCAAACGGGGACTGGATTTGAGGCCAAGAGGGCGGAGAAAACTGCTGAAGGGTCCGCTTACATGGATTGCACAAAACCACCGGCACCTAAAACAGAGGTAAGCATTTTGCTTAAAGGTGTTTTTGTGTGATCTGATGTGGTGAGGCCTAGTAAGTAATCGCCCTTGAGGCTTTACCAGTCTGGACATAAGATAATTTGGCTAATTGATTGAAAGTAGAGTTGGGTTCCAGATTCCAAAAATTAGGGGGTGGGATTATTTAATGAGATGATAAAATTCCTGTGTAGGTATGTCTGTGAAGCAGCAAGCGCGTGTCAAATTCCTGTATTGGTGTACCAGAAGAAGGCAGATTTGAGAATTGAATATTCCTGCGCAGGTGAAAATTCCTACACAGGTGGTGAAAGTCCTGACCCGCAGAGAGGGCGGGTGGCCCGCAGGAGGGCAGAAAATTTGCACAAAATACGACACAGGTGGTAGATAGATTATTTAAAGGTTGACGTATTTAAAAATCCCAGACTGAGTAAGAAATGGGGAATTGCTGAAGATGTGTGCATGCATGTTTGACAGTGAAATATGTGCACAACTAAATATGTTGTTTGTGTGTTCGTGCTCATGGTTCTAACCGTGCTTGCTTGGATGCATAATTTCAGTGATTTGTGTTGCATTGTGTGGCAAGTGTAAAATAACTCAGAGAACCAGGTGCAGCAGAAAGAAAATTAACGAGTAAACGAATGGTGAAAAGCGTATTAAGGTATTAACAATCAACTGTTTGGGCACTTGTTAAAATTACAAAGTAATTTGGCCAAGAAAAACACACGTGGCATCTGTTTCTCTGTCTCTCTCTCTCGCTCTTTAACTGGCAAAGCTGATTAGAAAGACCCGAGGGCAAGAGGGGAGGGGGATTTAAGAGATAAGAAAGAGGCAACAGCCTGAGAGGTCAAAGTACAGCAACTAGATGAGAAATGGATAAAAGAAAATGTATTCTGTTACAGCGATCGTAGCTAAAAGAAAATGCAGAAGCAAACCAGTTTTGAAAAGCAGGAAGTCCGTTGCATACCTGAAGAATGGAAAGAAGAATTAGAGAAAGCATTAATAGAAACAAAGGGAATCAGTGATCATCTTTTGAAAGAGTCAGAGTACATAGATTACACAGGGCAGAGGAGGGAGCTAACTGCAAACAAGAAAAAGGAACTGTTAAGAAGTATAACTAAAATAGTAAACTTTGAAGAAATTGAGCAGGAGTGGCCATTTATTGATTGGACAGAGATTGTACTGCGTAACATTTGGCTTAAACCATTTGCAGATAGCATAACAAAAAATTGTAAGTCAGGCTATGGGTATAAGTTGGACACATTTAGAGGAAAATTGAGAATATCAACTAAACAAGTGCAAGTCCCTTATCTTAAAGCCGAAGTTGCACGCTATTGGGAAACTTTAGAAGAACCAGAGGGTGAAGGAATAACCATCTTGAAGAATGTGTTCTTGAAAATATCCAATAGAAAAGTGCAGAGAGAGAGCAAAGTAATATTTTGTAAAGATAATGTAAAATGGCAGGCAAAACTGCTAAAAACATATAGATTTGCCCCTTGAAGGTCTCTGCGTTGTTCTGTCTTTTCTGAGCACTGAAGTAAAGCAATTATTGTTAATAATTTGCACTTTACAAATTCATCCCGTTATTAATTTTATCTGAATCTAATTTTATATTAATCTGACTCCAATTTTAAGTTGACCTCTAATTTAGATTAAAGCTCTAAATACTTTCTGATCATTCTTTTATTTTAATCAATTAAGTTATTGATTACTCTAAATCCTCTTCTATTCATATACCTTTTGATCAGTTTCTAATGAGATTCAAACTGATAGTCTTTAAGTGGCTTCCTCCTACATTAAAGCTTCAGTTATGATATAAATGATTCTTAAAATTGTATTCTCCTACTTGGTTCCTCCAGAGCAGTTTCTCCTATTTTAAAGAACCAGTACTGATATAAATGATTTCAGAGGACTACAGAATAAATCAAAAAGTAACAATTTATTTGCCAGGTAAGATTTAAAACACAAGTTAAAGAAACAAGTCAAAGAACATACCTGGCAGTTGAGAAAACTACATGTAATTTCAAAGCATGGGAAATCTGAATGCAGATTTTTGTTATTAAAGTTACACACAGTGAGGTGTGGGATCATCTGACTACAGAGAACATTGAGCTCTGGGCCAGCCTTCCTTAAATATCCAGACAGAATAAACATTGTGTACCAAATGGTATTATCCTTTGAGAATTTGGGGGTGAATGGGTTCTTGGCTTCCTGGTGTTAAACCTTCAAGGAAGGGGATAGACCTCCAGAGTATTTGGCAAAGACCTTATAACTTTGTTGTCATTGAGTTTTATAAACCTGGGGACAAAACACTATACCAGATGCACTGAGACATTTTAAATGATACCAAACATGTTACACTAGTTACATTATTTGTATACATCAGATATGGTCTTTTGTTACATACAGATATTAGGTGAGTTTGAGGTGATTCTGCGCTGAGGGGGAATGGATGAGGAGGAGAGGGGAGAGAATGGGACAGATGTGGAAGGGCAACAATGAGATGTGAATTTGCAGTCTTCACTCAGTGGGGTGTGGTGCCTCAGGAAGAGTTGCTAATTGTGAGAAAGTTCATTTGTTGATTTTCTCGAAGATCATACATTTGCTCTTTGCCTTTGAATGTAAACACATTGGCACCCAGCCTTACAGTCCGCTCTCTGGCCAAGCGGGCAACTCAATAGTTTCTGCCTGGTCACTATTAGGCGTTCAAGGTGCCAAGTCCATTTTGTCGCTTTGTATGCATCTGCAGAACACCTAGTCTCACCAGATACATGTAGCAGGTGGATAATTGGGTTTATCCCTGCCTGTGTCTGGTTGAGGTTAGCACATGTGTTCAGTTCCTCGAATCCATCAAGGCTTTTTGGCATGTTCGGTGGATATGTCATTCCATCATGGAGAAACATCTGCTTCTGTTGTACCTTCCCTTTAATGATGATTTGACTCTTAGAAGAACTCTCTTCTACCTCCAGTGGTGGTCTTCTGGGCCAACCTCAATTAGGTGAAGGAGTTCTCACAGGTAATGCATAAGCACCCGAACAGCATCTTAAATGACCATGTAAAGACTGTACATTTATGAGTTTAGTGTCGTTGGGAGAAAAAGGTTGTTAGGTGTTTACATGTACAAACAACATAATGGTGAGTTTCATGACAGCAAGTGCGACTGGTATATTGTGTCTCAGTACCCTTCAACGTCATGTACCCAATAAGGTGATCCCATTTGATTATCTGATCATTCGCTACACCAATAGAGTGTACAGTAGTGGAATTTGAAAATACTTGGTCTGGATGGATTAAAGGAAAGGTGACAAAAGACCCAAGGCAACCAGTACATTCATCACCAATATTCATTATTGCGTGGATATTTGGTCTGAATAAATTAAAGGAAACATACAACAAAGTCATTAAAACTAGTATCTTCAGCAGTGGTATACGTCATTTTGCACATTGTAATAATAATAATTCTATGATTGTAGAATCACAGTTATAGATATATATAATAATCACAGTGCTAATTCAAAATTATCCAATGTGATTGATTTGCTGGCTAAGTCATAATCGATGATACATGTCTATTTTCAAAGTGGGTTGTGGATCGATTGAAGTGTCTGCACTTCATATAATTTTTATTTAATTTGGTGCAGGTGGAAATGTAGAAATGTGGGTGGCAATTTGTTTCAGAATCAGAAGATTCTGAATCAGAATCAGCTTTAATGCAAAGTATGCTTACACATACAAGGAATTTCTCTTGGTGACAGGAGCTTCCAGTGAAATAAGGTGATCCCATTTGATTATGCAATTTTTAATTAAATCATCGATGTGTGACTGTAGCCATGCACATGTCCCATGTATATTACAGTATTTCAAATAAGATGAAGGGAATTTGTTATTAGTGACTGTTTTATGGAAACAGGTTTGTAATGTCCTATATGTGAGAGGATATGTGTATGTGAGAGGCAGGCCAGATCTTCACTAGTACTTTCAGAATCTAGGCCATTATTTTGTTCCATGATGTAGTGATAAAAGTGTGTGTTCTATATGTTTAGGAGATGGGTTAAATCTGTTCTAGAACAATTGGTGTTGCAAAATTGTGGTTCCGGTGCTAAACCGGGATGCCATATAGCTATTTTTGTTTGTGTAGTGCTGTGAGGTGTGAATGGCCTCTTTGAGTATTTCCACACCCATCTCCATCATGGCCAAATTGTTGTCCTGGCTTGAAGCAGGGGTATCAGAAATCTTTTGGCACCTGTCCCTCATGAGATTGTAACCTGATATGTAAACAACCACAGAGAGAGAAAACAGTTAATGTTGATCTTTTAATTCATTTGCATTTAGACATGTGGTACTTTATTTTCCTCTGATAGTCAAAGCCAAACTGTTACAGACTGCTTTTGGTCTCATACTGCATGGTTAGTGTCATCAGGGGGAATAAGCATTTTGCTTTACAAAAACATATACCATTGTAATGTCTAATGCAAATTTAATTTCAGAGATCAAATTAGACTGAGCATCCTTGGTGATATCTGAATTACTGCTGATATTTTAGTGTAGTTTTGAAGTGTGAAGCACCTTAAGCTGCAGTGTTTTCTGCTTAGCATTTTTTTTTTAAGGATGCTATTCACATGTTTGATCATCTATGATCTATGATCTCTTGGTCTGTCAGGGATGTGAAATATCTGCCTGATGTTTAGCAATTTGCACACTGAAACGGGTTCCTTGATCAGACTCGATTTGGATTGGCACACAAAAATGTGGGATGATTTGGTTGGCCATCACCCGTGCCACAGTGTTTGCAGTGTTCTCGCGGGTGAAAATTGCTTCTACCCACTTAGAGAATTTATCAATGATCACCAGGCAATAACGATATCCCCCTTTGGCACTGGGGAGTGCACCAATGAAATCCAACTGTAAGAATTCCCAGGGTCCCTTGGGTGGGTCTGACCTGCGTAGATTAGTGCTTCCGGGTTTGTCCTGATTAACCGTTTCATAAACTATGCATTTACTACACCACCTGTCGACATCAGAAGTCATTCCTGACCACCAAAATTGTGTTTGTATCAACTGATGTGTTTTAGCAGCTGATATATGGGCATATTCATGGTACAGTTTGATTCTGGGTTTTTGAAGAGCTTCTGGAACCACATATTTCCCATCTCTGAGTATTATGTCTTCTGTGACAGTGACTAACTGATCCTGCTGTAAGTGTGGTGCAATCTCTCCCTCAGCTGTCCACAAATCTTTTTGATATTGTTTAAGGTCGATGGGAGTGATTTGGACCGCACTCACCACAGGGGCAAGCAGTTTGTTTGGTTGCCACTCATCTCCTTTCGTGGCTGCGATTTTGGCAAATTTATCGGCAATGTTGTTGTTTTGTTCGTGTTCGTTGGGGTTTCTGTTTATGTGTGTGGTAATGATGTGTCATCCGCATAGTCAGCTATTCTGTCTGCACCCAGTAGGGGGCCGAGTGTATCTTCCACAGCTGTGTGGAAGATTGCAGGGCTGATGTGAAGGCCTTTTGGCATCCTTTCCCAAGTATACTGAGTCTGATTTACAGTAAAGGCTAATTTCCACTGGTCTTCACACAACTTTGATAGACCAGAAGCCATTCTTGATGTCTAAGACAGTAAACCAAGAGGCTTTTGTTGAAATTTCCGATAATAGGGTAGAAGGATTTGCCACTATTGCAGTCGCTTTAGGCAGGACTTGATTCAGATGCTGATACAAAGTTGCCATCTTCCATTTGGTTTTGGTACTGGCAGACACGTAGAGTTGGTAGATGAACTGCACTGTTGAACTACACCTCTTTTTTCAAGCTGTTGAACTTTCTCATGAACAGCACCCTCTACCTCTGGCTTAATGCGGTATTGCTTTTGTGGGGGAGGTGGCTCCCCCTCAATGCATACTTCAAAATCAATGAGGCCACGGTCGTGTTCGTGATTAGCCCAAACATTGCTATATTTATCCATTAGCAGTTGTATGGGGTCTGTTTTGGAAATGGACATAATGCTTGCCTTGTCTCGTGAAAAACATTTTTTAATTGTTTTGTTTGTTCGCAATTCAATTTGTTTTTCAAGGCAGTGAATAAAAAAGCCATGTTTTTGCATGATGTCCATTCCCAATACTGTTCCTTCACTGTTGTCTGGTAAATACCAAAAAGGCTCTTCTAGCATTATCATGCCTAAGTCGAGTTGAACTGGTTGTGTTTTGGTCGCGATCATTAGTGTGTCGCCTATGCCTCTAATTTGTATGGTTTCATTTGTTAGAGGTAAAGGAATGTTTGTGCAGGAGCATGCAGCGCCGGTATCGATAAGTATGTTGGCTAACCGGCCTCCAATGTTAGCCCTTATTTTGATACGGTTGCCGTTGTTGATAATACTCCCTATTGCAACACCACCACCATTGTGTCCTTGAGCAAGGCACTTAACTCCTCGGGGGGGGGGATTGTCCCTGCAATAAATGCACTGCAAGTCGCTTTGGATAAAAGCATCTGCCAAATGCATAAATGTATTAATCGCATAAACATTGATAATGATGTATTATTCATGTAATCATAACAAAGTAGCTGGTAGGATAATGGATGTATTAGTTTAGACATTAATAATCACATTGTATGCAACCCAAGAGTGAAATACTGTAACCTAAAAAAAGAATTTGTATAAGCAAATATAAATAACCTGTGTAAGCAAGAAGATAATTCTGAAAGAGTAACAAAATGGAACTATGTAAGGTATAGAAGAAAAACATCGGCAAGTAATCAAAAGAGTAGTACTGTAAAAAGAATAAAAAGAAAAACAGATTGATTAAAAGTAATAGAAATAAGGAAATAAAAAGAATGAAGGTAATAAACATGGTATAAGAGGCATTTAAGCAATAGATTATAATAAAGACTGGGAAGATAAAGTCTATGAATGATGAGTGATAGGTGTAAAAATAAAAGAAGAAAGGGTATATTACATAAAAATAATCAGATTTCTTAAACCTTTTTATCTAGAGCAATGTAAAAGAGACTAAATAAATATCACTGTGAATGCATGGGAAAAATATCAAATAAAATTAACCTCATTGTCTCACTTTTATACACTGGGCAGGCAAGGTAATTGGAACAGGTCGAGGATTTTCTGTGGGAAAACCCTGGAGCATTGACCTAATAAACCTGAGGAGCGACATTATTTGGATCCAAAATAATTGATGTAGAGTGGGACCAGAAGAAGAACCAGCAGAACCATTAAACAAAAAACAAGTAAAAGCAGTATTGAAGTATTTAAGAAACGTCAATAGCATTCCTCAAAAGGAATAGTAAAAAGTCCTCAACCCAGAAAAAGCCCAGGGGAAGTCAGGGGTAATATACTTTTAGTGGTCCTCGTCTGATCAGCCTGGTTAAGACTAGCATAGTGAAAAGAACGGTCTGGGTTAAAGAGATACAGCAACATCACAAAACAATACATAGTGACAAAGAAAAATTACATCAACACCGATAGTACAAATATGCATCAAATTTCCGATGTACGAAGAAGTTATAAAAGAGACCTCTAAAAAATGGGAAGGGAGAACAAAGGGGCTGAATGCAAAGTGGCCAGCAGAGGGAACATTTGATGTAGGTGTGTGTAGAGAAATGGAGGCATTGATAAAGAATCACAAACTTAAGGATAAAAGACAGATAAGGGCAATGAAACGAGACAGGGAAATGATGATAATACACATGTTCAAGAGTAATGGGATACAATTAATAAGACAAGAGAGAGAAGAAGGAAAAAGGAGGAAAAATTGGAAAGGCCACCCCCATACTCACCACCACTAGAGACAGAAGAAAAACAGCAGATGCCTGTGGTAAGGTTTAGAGGAGCAATACACATGGCAGGGGAGCTAGATATAGACAAAAAAACACCACCAGAGTCACAGGAAGAGTTAATACAACCGTACCCTAAAGCTGCATCTTCAGAGGCACCAAGCAATGATATAGAAGAGGCAGAAGAATCAGATCACGGAAGCGTGAAGGAAAAGACACCAAGTCGACAAGAAATAAGACATGAATTGGAAGAACATTGCCTCCAAGTGATGAAAGATGGACTAGAAGCATATGTAAGACAAAAGGAGAAAGAATAAAGAAGGCAAGAATAGACAAACGATACAGAAAGAACTCCCAAGACCAGTGAGATTGAAAAATTGACACAACAAAAAAATAGAAGAGAGCATCGCAAGACAAAAAAAGATACAGGATGAAATAGATGCCATTCGGGCCAGGTCGAAGAAGATGTCAGACTCCAGGGAGCAAGAAGTAAAAGAAACGCTATTAAGACTGAGGAAATCAACAAGAAATAGAAAACATAACTATCCGGAAACAAGTACTTCTAAAGGTAGGCCCAAGGGAGAAATCAAGCGGGTCTCTGGAAAACTTGAGTACCTTGAGGACCCACCTGCGAAACCGGACTAGAGATGGAAGAGAAGCAAGGTGGGAAGAATCCGGAGACAGTATGGGACCCTCAGAGGATTAGGATGAAGCAGAGCAGTTTGAACAATATGAAAAGGTATCAAAACAATTCCCTATTGTAATAAAAGGGAAATATGACTGTTATGTGCCGTGGGCCAACCATAACCTTGAAGGATTGCTGGCTGCCCTCCCAGACATATATGAGGGAGCAGGAAGATGGATAAGAGAAGTTGAAGAATGTGCATAGGAACATTAAGGCCCTGATTGCGAGGTGCATAGAAGGGACCAAGCTGGCGGAGCTATTGAACAAGGCAGGATGTGGGAGAGCAGTAGACAACGCAGCAATGGATGAGATATCGTTCAACAGATACCGTAATGACATTTGGGGATCTTTAAGAAAGGAATTTCCAGTGAGTCTAGATCCAAAAGCACTGAAAGGAGAACCGCTTGGAGAAACTGAAAACCCAAAGCTTACATCGACTGAGAGCTAAAAAGATGGAAAATGGAAATGGAAAAAGATCCCTGGATGACAGCAATGTTCCAATCTCCCATAATAGATGCGATGCCTATACCAGTCAAAGACAAACGGGAAGATGTGGTGGGATTAACTACGAAGTCACCAATAGAGTTCTATGCACATGTAGTCCATGCAGTGGAAAACCACAGAAAGAATGAGGAAAGAACAAAACAGCAGGAGAGAGACATACGTAAAAAGCTGGAACAGTTACAACTGGAAAAACTTACAGGAAAAAATAAGAAACTACAAGCAGCAGTAAAGGAATAGGAAGGACCAACCACCGTAATGGCACCAGTAAATGCATCCACCCCACTGATCCCAAATGCTGCATAGGCCCAAGTGGTCCCAAATGCGCCAGCGGCATCTGTAGCCCCGTACAAATGTATCATTCTGTACCTGTGACTCAAGTGGCTTCGATGATGCCTGCACCAAATGTTCAGAACATAATGCCATACCAACCATATTTTATAATTTCCCAGAACAGATGAACAGAGGCTGGAATCAGCAGTTTCAAGGAGGAAGGGGAAGAGGAAGACAGAATAATGGAAAAAAAAAATCCCAAACGTCAGCTGGGGATGTAAACAACTAGGACATGTGAAAAGAGAATGCCCTGTGAATCCTTGGCCTCAGGCACCACAGGCGAATGTCAATGACTGGCAGCAAGACCCTCAACAGCAAGTCCAAGGTCCACTCAATCCATGGCATGGACCACCACAGGGCTACTAGGGATGCTCAGAGAATCCTACGGGGAGGGGTCAGCTTCCAATGATATCAACCGATGCTGATCAAGAACATATACTGCAGGTTAAAATAGAGGGCAAGACAACACCGGTTATGTTACACACTGGTGCCACATTCATGTGTATAAGTCCAAATTATGCCTCTCACCTCCCCCAGTCAGGTAAATATGTAAAAACAGTAGGATTCTCTGGACAAATGCAGTTAATTCCAATGACGGCTCCAGTAAACATAGAAGTAAAAGGCAAAGCAGTAAAAATCCCAATCTTAATATCAGAAAACACACCAGTGAATTTATTGGGTAGAGATGCTATTTGCAAAATGAACTTACAAATATGGTGCACTCCAGAAGGAATATACATAGATGACAGAGGAGTAAAACAAATGATGGTAATGCAGCCATCAGAATCTCAAGGTCCACAAGCAAATGTATATTGGTTAGGAGAACTAGGAGAGGAAATAGAAGATACAGTGAGTAAATGGGGAAAAAACATTAAAGCACAGTTAGGTGATGATGTAACAAGAGATCCAGACCTAGAAAAGGAATGGCTGAGCAAAACAAAGCAACAGAAAATCTCACTAGTGTCAAAATATATAGTTGTAGGACAGGAGGGGGCTGCACTTAATGTGGAGAACAATGACTTCATTGAAAAATGGTTTCAAGTACCAGACTCCGTCCCACATGTGACCCTATATGTAAGTAAGGGAAGAGAACAGAAAGACTGTGATGACAAATGATGAAGAAAGCAGAAAGAGTAAAATGGAGAGAGACAGAAAATCCTCTGATTTTAGAATCAGCAGACAAAACATGCTTAAAGACTTTGTGTACTACAGAAATGTCAGGGACACCCAAAATAGTAGTTATTACTGCTGCAGAAAAATGGATTAAAAAAATGGTGGAACTATTGCCAGAAATGGAAAAGCAAGTGCCGGCTGAATTATGGTCAAGTCATGACACAGATGTAGGGTTAGTGGTATCTGCAAACCCAATTCAAATCAAAATAAAACCAGGAACACGGCCTCCACTGAAGCAAAAATACCTGTTAAAGCAAGAGGCAATATCAGGAATCAAAAACACTATTGAAGGGCTACTCAAGGCAGGAGTACTAGTTGAAACATCAAGCTGTTGTAATACACCTATATTACCAGTAGCAAAGGCAGATAAAACAAAATGGCAATTAGTACATGACTTAAGAGCAGTTAATGATGTAGTGGAGGATTGGCCTGCAGAAGTACCCAATCCGCATACGCTGCTGACTAATGTTCCCCCTGCATGCCAATTATTTCACTGTAATTGACTTGTGTTCTGCCTTTTTCAGTATTCCTCTAGCAGAAGAGAGCAGACATCTTTTTTCATTAACCTATCAAGGAAAACAGTACACATACACATGATTGCCACAGGGGTTCAAGCATTCGCCGCATGTGTTCAATCAGGTACTGAAAGCAGACCTAGAGGATCTCAGAATTGATAGCACATTGATACAGTATGTTGATGACTTACTGATTTGCTCACCAACACTGGAGCAGTGTCATCGGGATACAATCAGGGAACTCACTAAGCTGGCTGAGGGAGGTCATAAAGTATCTAAAGACAAGCTACAGTACTGCCTACCACAGGTGGAGTATTTGGGACGAATTATTGCGTATCAAACAAAGTCAATATCACCTAGCCAATTGGAAGGCATAAGTAAAGCACCACAACCACAGACAGTGGGACAAACGATGACCTTTTTGGGAATGACAGGATTTAGCTCTGTTTGGATAGAAGATTATGCAATTAAAACAAACCCCTTGCGAGCATTAATGAAACAGGACAGCAAAATCTTAGAAGTTAGCTGACTTGGGATGCGGATGCATTAGTAGACTTTGAGTCATTAAAGAAAGAACTACAAATAGCATTCCATCTATATGTAGCAGATAGGAAGAGTGGCTATGTGTCTGCAGTTCTGATGCAGGAACTTTGTAGTGGAAGATGAAAACAGCCCATAGCATATTAAAGTACAAAAATGGATAGTGTAGCACAAGCATATCCGCCGTGTTATCACGGATTAGCAGCTGTCTATTATGCTAATGAAAAAGCCTCCACGGTGACTATGGGATACCCAGTGGTGCTTTATACTCACCATAAAATAATAGCGCTAATAGAAAATGGAAAATTTGTGCTGACACAGGCAAGAAGCTTAGCATATTAAACATTGCTGACATACCCAGATGTAACTATAAAAAGATATACTATGGTAAATCCAGCAAATTACTTTCCCTTAGAAGATGAAGGGACACCACATGATTGTGTGGCAAATTCATTAGCTTTCACATGCCTAAGACCTGACCTGGAATCAACACCGATGGTTGAGGCAGAAATAGACTATTTTGTTGATGGATCTTGTTTCAGAGATCATTTGGGAAATCATGCTGGATTTGCCGTGGTGAAAAAGGAAGGAGAGACCTATGTGCCAGTTGTGGTTCAGCATTGAGAACAGCCATGCTCAGCACAACTGGCAGAATTGAAAGCATTGACCAAAAGTCTTATAGCTAAAGACCAAAATGTCAACATATACACAGACTCTGCATATGCACACGGAGTGTGTCATTTGTTCGGGGCAGTTTGGAAACAAAGAGGGTTCAAAAAGAGTGATGGATCCACAATCCAGCACAATGATCAGATAATTAAACTGATCTCAGCTATGATGTATCCAAGAAAGTTGGCTATAATTAAATGTCAGGCCCACAAAAAAGGCAAAGACTTTGTTATTAAAGGAAATAATGCTGCAGATGCATATGCACGAGAAGCCTCAGGATGTAAGGTGGCGATAATGGCTCCAGTAGAGGTTATACTACAAGTTCAGCCAAATTTAACGGATGTCGCATGTATACAACGCCAAGCTGGCCAACCTGAATTAACACAATGGCAACAGAGGGGGGCGATTAGGAATGTAAACGGAATATGGAGAACACATGATGGGCAAATATTGCTCCAGTAGTACTCCTCAACTTGCTAATATCTGATGTGCTTGGATTTGATTACTGCGCGAGGGGGGAGGTAATGAGAAAAAAAAAACAGCAAGGCTACTGGTCTCCATATTTGCAAGCTTCAGTAGATGAATTTTTAGCAAACTGTGAAATCTGTGAAAAACATAATGTCAGAAAAGGCACATCCGCACCAATAGGACACATACCAGTGCCAGAAGGACCATTTAAACATCTAGAAATGGACTATGTAGACATGATAAGACCAGTCTGAGGGAAAGATACATGCTGGTAATAATAGACAGATTTAGCAAATGGGTAGAAGCTGTGCCATCAGCAGATCAGGGATCGTAAACAGTAATTAAATTCCTGACAAGAGAGGTCATCCCAAGATTTGGGATACTATCTCAAATTAGCTCAGACAATGGTTCGGCATTTATCCAAAGAGCAGAAAAAACAGTAATACAGCAACTAAGAATAAAACAATGATTACGATGCATTTACCATCCGTAGTTTCAGGGAATGGTGGAAAGGGTAAATGGAAATCTCAAGGCAAAGATTTAAAAATCTGTCAAAGACAGACTCAATTGAGTTGATGCGCTTCCACTGGCATTAATGAAATACCACATGCAGACAAACAGAATCATTAATTTGACCCTGCATGAAATGTTGACAGGGAGACCCATGCCAGTACCCTATGTAAGAGGACCATATGAGGGTCCATCCTTGGAACAGTTAGAGATGGAACTAAAAGCCTATATGAGACAATTGACTGCTATACATAAAAAAAATCTTTTCACAGGAACAAAGACGACAACCCAGACAAGAAGAAAACGCACCTTGCCCAATCGTTCCTGGAGACTTTGTGCATCTGAGGGTATTCAGACGATGGCAGAACGAAACAAGACAAGAAGGGCCCTATGAAGTGGTGCAGGAAACTCCAACAGCAGTAAAGGTAAGAGGCAGCAACACGTGGTATCACTTAAATCACTGTACAAGGGTACGTAGGAAAAATCTACCATGGAATCAGCAGCCTAGAGTAGAAGAAGTCCTGCAACAACTGGATAGAGAACCCATGGAGGGAGAAGGAGAAATAGAAGAAGGACAAGAGAATGTAGGGGAAGAGCTCCCTGAGACAGAAAGATAACCTGAAATACATGTCCCAGAGGAGCAGGAACAGGAAGAAGAAGAAAGAGAAAGACAGGAAGAAAGTGCTCAATCTGCTATATCAGCAGCTGAAAATGATGAGACAAGACAACAAGCGCAGACAATGGAAGAATTGCTGCGGGAAGCAGAAGAAAGAATGGAAGCTGAAGGAAATATTGATTTGGATGATTACTGACTTACCTGGGGCAGGTATTACCCCGACACAGGGCCTACCGGATAAACGTCCCAAGAAAGACCAGAATCCCCAGGTGAACAACCCTCAGGAAGTACATGACGCGCTCCCTACAATTAACCCCATAGACCTTGTGTGGTTTTTCCAAGACAGAGCAGAGACAAGATACTATAGAACGGGGAAGCAGCCGCGGCCATTTGCCCGGGGACGAGGAGCCCAGCCACCTGGAAGCGGAGGAACGGCCGCCGACTGCGAGGGGAGAAGGTACTCCTGGCCGACCGCCTGGAGCGAGGAATGCCACTGCCAGGGGCGGAGGAGATCCCTTCTGGGCGCTGAAATGCGGCAGGGTAAGAGACCACCGACCGCGAGCAGGGAGGGGCTCCGAGTCCGACCGCCTGGAGCGAGGAAACCGCTGCCAGGGGCAGGGGAGGCCCCTTCTGATCCCCAAGAACGCGGCAGGGCGTTCCATCTGCCAGGGGCTGGAGAGCTACCTCTGGCCCCCTCCCTCGGCCAGGTTGATGGGGATGACCTGCCGGCAGACCGCACGGGAGGCACCCCCCCCAGGGGATGTACGTCAGACCGGGGAACGAGGGAGGAATGTGGCACGGTGGAGGGCAGGCTGGGTCGTGACTCAACACGCCCGGTCCCGTATTAGGCTAATCAAGCCACCGAGAGGGATAAAGGCCGACTGCAGAGGGCAGTGCGAAAGAGAGAGATCGTTCACGGACATGTCCGTCGTCTTATGTGTTTGTCTTTTGAGTTTACCATTAAACCTTTAGTTTGTATGTCAACCTGGTTTCTCACCTCTTCCTTGCCCATGAGGGCGAACTTCTTTACAGGGCCGAATATACAGTAAGACAAGCAAATATGATGAGTTGTATAATGTGTTCGCCCTCTCCTTTGAAAAAATTTGTGGTAGTTCCAAATCAGTAAGATTATAGGCATTGTACTGGGTACTATGCTGAGAATTGTGTTGAGAAAGGAAAAACAGTGTTTTTCCCAGCAGAATGCCTGGTGTTTTTGGGAAATCCAGGATATGATAAATACTATGAAATGAAACGGTGGGGAAATGAATGCCAAAAACTGGATATCTGTGTAGATAATAGAAAAAGAGAAAGTCCACTAGAATATACAATAAATCGACAATTGGAGTATGAATGCTGAAATCAATGTGGGACGATTTAAGGGAAATTGTGCAGTAACATGGCACTTAGCAGATAGGAAGATGTGATTAGGTTTAGTGGGCCACAATAAACAGTGACAGTAGGGCAGAATTTTACTACAACTATAACTCCAAGGTGTCTACGTGTACTTACAGGAAGTTGTCTTACAAACTGTAAAAACAAGACTTTAGTATCTCCAGTAATAAGGGTTTATGAGGAACAAACAGAAGCTGTAGCAGACTATTTTTGGCTATGTGGGAGAAATCAGTTAAAAACTACCCTACCAAAAGAATGGAAAGGAATATGCGCCAGAGTTAGGCTGATACAAGAAGTAACTTTGGTAACATGGGACCCCTTTGAGCCAGACATACAAACTGTGCCAAAGAAAATTGTCCAGGATAAAAATAGAGTAAAATGAGCATATGCTCCAGATCCTAATGTTATATAGATGCAATTGGACAACCAAGAGGAATACCTCAAGAATTTAAAGCTAGAAACTAGATAAAATCAGGCCTTGAGTCAATGTTTGTATGGATAACAGCTAATAAAAATGTGGAATGGATCAATTATATTTACTATAACCAGCAAAGATTTATTAACTATACAGATGAGGCAATGAAGGCATTGGGAGATCAATTAGCAGCCACTAGTAAAATGGCATGGCAGAATAGACATTAAACTGGCTATTAGCGGACAAGGGAGGTGTGTGTGTAATGTTTGGAGCTGATTGCTGTACATATATTCTGAATAATACAGCCCCAGAAGGCTCTTTCACAAGGGCAATGAAGAAATTACATGAGCTGAGAGAAGAAGTTAAATCCAATGCAGGAAGAGATCAGATGTTTGGGAAATGGTTTGATGATCTTTTTGGGTCATGGAAAGCAGGGCTAATTAAAATAGGTATAATGATAGCTGTTGAGTTTTAAAAGTTGATTGAGAAATCAAACTAAGAGTGAAAAAGGGAAACTTTTATTTTTGTTATTTTCTGAAAACTTTTCTCCTGGTTCTGATAGTAAGGGAGATAGCATGACTATTGTATTTTCTTGTATATGATAAAATAGGTAGCAACTCAAAACGAAAGGAGTTAGAGGGTGTTTTGTTTGTAATTTTTAACACAATCCCTTAATGCTATTCAATATTAGAGTTCAGTAATCATTGTAAGAAAGATATATCTACAACAGTACTGTAATGTACCTAAGCAAGTAGAAATAGTGATATTGATTGTGTAAAATATGCATGGAGAACAGGGTGCCCAGAGACTGTGAAGAAAGGAACGACGAGCACCTCAGTGCTTGGCTATAAGAGCAAAAAGACTCAACTGGTGGTTTAAAAAGCCACTGTCTGCTCCAACACACCACCAGATAGCGAGTTCCTCTGGCACCGATGGATGCATTTTACTATGTTAAACTTAATAATAGTTTAAGTATGTATAACTACTAAAATATGCGTAATCATCTGTACTCTATATCACGCAGCGCTAGGACTGCATGCACATGCTTGTTACAGGAGTTGATTTGTAACACCCCCAGAAAGGAATTAGTTAGAGGATTGGGATCTTTTACTTTCTCCTACCTAAATGTGGAAGGAGAGGTTTGGTCCTTAATCCTCCAGAGTGCGGTTCCATAAAGACAGTTTGGGTAAAGGACTGAATGGCTTCCATTGGCCACTTAATGAAAAGGATAGGCTGTCTTGTGAGACTGCACTCTGGGTGAGGGTAATAGGGTGAGAATATGAAGTCTCAGAGGGGGAATATATGGTGTATTTTCTAAAATATATTATGTATTTTCTTTTATTAGTCAAATAATATTGTGAGTAAACAAATTAATATGACCAATATGATATTACATTGTAAAGAAAGGCAGAGGTATGTTGAGTCACCACTAAGACTACGTGTCCCTTACACAAACTGTGACATAAGCTCATTCTATGGAAAATAGTTAATCATTCTATGATAAATAGTCAAACTGTACATTCTTTTTTAAAAATAGACAGGCAAGGGATTTTCCACCAATAGTTAAAAAGAAGAGAATCTAAAAGATAATGGTGGCAAGTGAAAGAACACAGGCAGTGGGCCCATTGGTCAGAGATACTGGACTCAAGATAACAAAGGTATATAACTGAGAGCTTGGTGACTGTGTATTCAGAACGGACAACAGACCTTTCTCAAGTATGTTGGCGATTCAATAAACTACAACTTTGGCATTTGGAAACCTAGACTCTGAGAGATTTCTTGCATCTTAAGATTCTGCAAAGATTTTCCACAACACAAACTACCACCCAAACGGGGACTTGAATCCTGGACCCTCAGATTAAAAGTCTGATGCTCTAGTGACTGAGGTATCCACGCTCTGTCAGTTGAGTCAACCCCCTCGGATGTAAAAGCAGTTCAGACATTGACACGAGACTTGTTTCTTTTGAGGAAGCAAAAGCAGTAACCTTCTAAAACGCCAGCAGAAAGGCAACCATTCATTGTTCTGATAATCACTTTTCTCTACACAACATAATGCAGTGACTCTTGAGCAGGCTAGTTAAGGCCTTTAAGTCATCAGGGGTACCACATATGCAGATCCTAATGCCTGAAGTTTCATTTGAGCCTGAAGGCTCAAATCTAGACATGGGTCGGCAAGGGAAATTTAAAATATGCTTGCACAAAGATAGGGCCAAAGACATAATTAATGAATCTCTCTGACACCCACTGAAAATCATGAAAGGAAACCAAATGCACAGCAACATTCAACTGTAATTGGCAGGGTTTGAACCTGTGCGGGTAGACCCCAATGGATTTCCCCAATGGAAGTGCATCGCCTTAACCACTCAGCCACAACTTCTTGAAGGAAGAAGGAATACAGCAATGTCTATTTGTCTGATTCCTTTTATCAATAACGCATGTACAAAGGGCAGCAATTTATGGCTAGGCAAAGCCTGACAGTGGTGCTTTCAAAGCAGCACCTCTGCCAGTTTGATCTCAATTCCCGTGTAAGATTGCCACCAAGTCTTCCAGGTGGCTAAACCTTAATCCAATGGTGAATAATTAAACAGGCATGTAACAACTTTTGTAGGTTAATCACATCGAAAAGAGCAAACAGTTGGTGTTGTGGTTTCTGCCCAATTTGTGAAAAATCACCCTCAAAGACTTTATTTGATAGGAGTGTAAGGAGTTTTTGATATCAGAAGAATAGATATTATTATCAGACAATAGAGCCGAGTTGCCCCTGCAGAAACAACTGATGTGTCTTGAGTTTGCACACGCTTACAAAGGTCTCACAAGGCGTGCTAAAACCTTCCATACTTTTTGTTCTGCGTCTTCAGTCCGTTATTTTTAAGAAGGGAAGGGGCCTCCATACTCACACACACAGTAAAATACATATTTGACCATCAGAAATAATTGTAGAATAAAATGGCTATATTTACACTTGATTAATTTATACTTAACTTGATAAAAATACACCACATATCCCCCTGACTTTCAGAGTCACACCTTCACATATTTAAGCATGTGCTTGCAAGTGGTTGAGCCTTGTTTTTTGTTGTCACAGAGTGTATCATCTTGCTTGTAGTGTAAATATCTTCAACCCAGATACTTTGCGCATCAAAGAGGGTCACCCTTTGGGGAGAGGTTAGGCTAACACTTACACTCAGGGCGTGGTTTTCATATCTTCTTATATATATTCATTAGAGGGATCAATTTCCTCCCATCTTGGTCTTTCTGTTCATCCAGGTTGTTGTCATTGTATTGGACCATATACATTGATCAAGGTAATCTACTCACTGTTGCTCAGATCAAGAATGTAAAATCAATGGTAACACACAACAGATTATTCCTCCCACAAGGATTGCTATTTCAATCATTATATTAATTTTAGCCAATTGTGCACCCTATTTCTTAAATAATTCTATTTAAATTGTTATAAAAAACAAGCCATGCAATGTTAATCTTTAGTCACCACCATGTTTTCTTTTTCCATTCTTCATTAATATTCAAATGTACATGAGTTCAATAAAAGCATGAGTAAAAATAATTTTTCAATCTTAATTCTTCATCATACAAACATACTTTAATAATTTAGGCACTTCTTTTTATGCAGGTTCTCAAAATTTTACCCCCAAATCCAATCTTTAAATAATATTCTACACATGGTATGATTCCCTGATGTACAGTGACAGAATGCTTAGTATTTATCACTGTTTTAATAAAGTGGTTATTAAAATTCAGTCGGGTTGAGTAGAACTCACACCTTTCAGGCAGGTTTCTTCTAGACCTCCTTTTTGATGCTTCAAACCTAAAAGCATCCATCCACTTTCTTAAACCCATATTACCCTCCCATCTTGGACAGGTTTCCAGGGCGGTGTGCCCTGCCTTAGGTTGGCCCCCTCTTTAACATTGGAGATTCTTACCCGTCATTGGGTCATCACCTCTTGCCACTGGTCTGATACCGCTCAGTCCTATCAGCCAATTCTTAATAATTTAGTATCCGTAAACAGATAATTTCTTTTGCTTCAGAAAGTATCACCTGAGAACCATCACAGTCAATGAAGCCATCTACAACTGCTTAAATATGGAGACAGTTCAAACATGGTTAAATTCACAAAGCATTATTCAAAATTAAACAGTCTATTAAAACTAAAAAAATAAAAGTAAAAATGCTAAAATTAAACTCATTTCGTTCAAGATGTGTTTCTGCTCCTTTAGCAAACGTCACAAAATACCTTGTATAATCTTGGGAACTACTTTCAGAATAAAACAAAATACAGGGTAGCTTTTATCAAGCTTCTGGAAGCTTTATTTAAAACATCACCTTAATCAATAATGGCTTTTAGATAGTTTTGAACCTACATCTATTCTCTCAGATGAAAATCCAACTTAATCTCTTTCCTTTAATATAAACACAACTTCAAATTGTCCTCTGAATTGGGAAAATCTTAATTGCCCTTAAAACCTTTAACGATGATGAGGAAAGTGGTTTGATCCTTCATATCACTGTATCTAACATTAGTGTCACATCACATCATTTTCCAAATAAAAACAATTTAAAGAATTTAAAGAAAATTCAACAATTTAAAGATGTGCCTTTAACACACACTTCAACATCTGCTCGTGAGTTTCTTGTTTCAAGTAGACACTTATCAAACAGAGAGTGAGAAAGGGGAGGGGATCAGAGGGGGACATTCCATCTCATTACAGCTGTTCCTTCTTTCTCATTTTAGAATCTCACAATAATACATTTAAGTTATCCTTCAACAGTGAAAAAGTGATCATTATAAGAATTCATTATATTAACTGCTTTCAAACTCTTCCATTTTAAACCATCTTCAAAAAACCTCTTCCAGAACTTTCAACCTTCTTCTCTTGTTAGAAATTTGATTACTGTTCCTGACCCCTGATCAGCTGATAGCACTATTTCCAGACATGTGCTAAATCTATCTTTCTCATGTCCATATAATACATAACCAAATGCTTGAATGGTCCTTCTGGCACTGGCATATGAACTATGGGTGGTATTATTATGTTCACATAGACCTGCATTATTTCAATTAATGATTTCTAAAACAAGAGCCATCAAATCTTTAATAAACACAAGCTTTTCCTCTCTTTTTCAACATTCTCTTTATATTCAATTCAACTTACTTTAGTCTTCTGTTCAAGCTGAGCTTTACATTTACAACACCTATCTTATCTCTTCTTTTTTCTTTCTGTTGAATAACACTCTAATGATTACTTTCTCTGTTTTCTTACTCTCTCATGAGAAGGAAGTTCCATTCTATCTAATGAAACAACAAAAATCACCTTTTTAAACTAACAGAAAAGTACATTTTTAAACAAAATAAAGTCAAATCTCTTGTGTTTTGAAATAATTGATCAGTAAAATACATTAAATCCTTTAATTTCTCATGACTCTCATCTTTTATATCCTAATGCTAAGCTTCATTTAACAATAAGATTTTTCACTTATTATTCTCTTATATTCCTCAGCATTTGCTGAAACATGATTCAGTTAAATAGTAGAGACAAACATCACTGTGCAGAAAGTGTATGCCTCTAAAGTGATACTTTCATAGATTTATCTCAAAATAGTAATATTTGTACTAGAAAAAGATACTATATCAACTCTTTGTAACACCCACTACCATTTTTCTTTAAATCGAGGGTACTCTGGAAAATTTAGGCGAGTACCAATCCAATAGGTAACGCTTACTTTACCATAAATTTGTAATATTTACTCTTTAAATCAATAACTCAGCGGTTTGATGCTGGATTTAAATTTAGATCCTCAGAACAATTTAGACATGGGTATTGAACCCATGGATGGCAGTTGGAAAGGCAAAAATCCAATTAGTCATATAAGACTGATATCAACTTATCCAGAGAAATGTAATCCACATTTGAAATGTCAATTCAGTTATGATTACCAGCAGTCATGATAGTGTGAGGGCCAATCAGATAATAGCCCACATCTTTCAGTCTTTTTCCCTCTGACTTCCTCCTGCAGCATTAGCCGCTTCAATAAATCATCTGGCCAGGTCATCTACAATGGTAATATACTAGTTGCAGAATAAGTTAGTGAACAACATACACATAATGATGACATTAAATTATTTATGATATTCAATTTAATCTTAATGTTTCTCCATGGGTTTCACCTGCTACCAATGACCAATTTTTTATTAGCATTTTCAATTATTTTTACAATTAAATGTAGCACAGATATTTCTTAAATCTTCAAATTAGAACTTCTAGCATGGATAGCATTTTCTATTTTATGCACTTCTAAACAAAGAAAACTTCTATTTTGTTAAATATCAGAGCATCTGAGCAAAACTGTTTATAACGTTTGCTTAGTTCTGCTTCCTTATTGAATGTTAGGACTTTATTTTCATTTTATCTGGCATGATTAGTCACAGAACAAACCCAAGAAAAACATCTCAAAGCAAATTTGAATGATCTAAATCATTCTAACATTTATTTTCTTTCATTGTAGTCTCAGTGGCAGCTCTCAGTGTACCCATGATCAACCAATGCCTACACTGTGTATATAAAACAAGAAATTAAAGAAAAATATGTAATCTTAAAATAATCTGCTATCTATCTTTTCTAAATTCAGGGTGCCCCTTTGTTTGAGTGGAGACATCAAGAGAGACAAGATGTTTTAGTACAGGGTATATCCCCTCCTGCCCACTCTCCTTACAGAGTCTCACAGGTCTCACTCAATCTCTCCATTCAGACATTCCCTAGCAAATATAATAAACATTACCTGTCTTATTTTTGTTGGTTGATCAAATTTACACCGATAAAGTTGCATTCACATGTAAATTGTTCTCCAGACATATTTAAAAACATCAAAAAACAAGACATTATAGTGTTTAATTTAATATTGTAAAAAATTGTGTTTTCTCATAAAGTTGAATAGACAGAACTTAAAACAGACTCATGAATGTGAAGTTTTCTCATTTAAGGTTTACTTTTCATACTCCAGTTACAAAATCCTTATTTTTTATTTCTCTTTCCCATTATCTTGACATGTTAGCATTTCCATTGTGACTTTCTGGTATAGGTATACTGCTTACCAGCATATGTGAATGCAAATAAGTGTCTACTTCCTCCGCCACCGGAATACTGAAAAAGGCGGAGCATAAATCAATCACAGTAAAGTATTTGGTATCAGGAGGGACATTTGTCAGCAGTGTGTGCGGATTTGGAACATCAGCTGGCCAATTTTCTACTATATCACTGATTGCTCGTAAGTCATGAACAAGGCGCCATTTAGATTTGTTTGCTTTGATCACAGGCAAAATTTAAGAATTACAGTAACTGTTTGTTTCCATTAATACTCCGGCTTTTACTAGACCATCTATAGTGTCTTTTATGCCTGTTTCAGCCTCAGGCTGCAAAGGGTACAGCAATTTCTTTTGGCAGACGTGCACCTGGTTAAGTTGTATTATTATTGGTCTGGCTGAATTTACCAGTCCTACATCTGTGTCATGCTGAGACCATAACTCATTTGGTACCTGATGCTCCAATTATTTAAATAGTTCAGCATCAATAGACTCTACCAATTTGTGTGTTATCATCTGCGTTTGTATTTTTTATTGATGACTACTTCCTGAGGAGTACCCATCAATTAAGCCCCACACAAAATTTGAATGTAATTTTTGTCAGCAGAATGGAAAAAATCAATGGATTTACTGTTGTTTCCCATTGGCACTGTTTAGCTTTTTTCATCATTGGCCCCAAATATTTTGCATTCCAATACTTCCCTAAATATAAGGATACATGTGGAGCAGAATCTACTACATTAAATCAATTTTTTACTACTTCATTATCAGTTATACTCAAGGCTGCTCCCTGTTTACCTACTATGATGTATATACATTTTTCAGTTTCTTTAATTATTTTATGTATTTGTGCTTCTATTACTTGGGCTTCTGCTTCAATCTCCTCTTCTTCTGTTCTCACTTGCCCTAACAGTTCTTTTTCACATACAGTATCTTCATCCTATTTCAATAAAAACATTTCTTAAGCTGCCCATGCTTGTTCATAACAATCTAATGGCAGTTTTTTCTCACTTTTTCTGAACTTTCTTTTTTCCTTCGGTCTGACTCCCAGTCTTGTTTGTCTTTCTTTTTCTAACTCCACGTGTCCCTCCATCTGCATTTCTCCTAGAACCTCTACAGTTCCCTTGAGTATTAGGAACTGACCTTCTGAGGGCACATATGGAGGTGGTTTGACAAGGGCCTCTTCTCCTTTTAATTCATCTCTTTATCTGCATTCTTCAGTATTTTTCTAGCCTGTCTTATATTTTTCAGATAATTTTCTCCTTTTTTGAACAATGCTAGCACTTCTCTCTCCCTCCCTCTTTTTGCTTCTCTCTTTTTATTTTTGTTACTTTTATCTTTAATTTTGTAATTTCTTATCAATGTTTCCATTTCCTCACACCAAGATACATCAAATGTCCCTTCCTTTGGCCATTTTGTCATCATATCTTTGGTTCTTTTTTGCCATTTGTTTGAGAGTTTATCTATAAATTCTTTACACAATGGATATTTTAATCCTAATATGTCCACAGGAGTGGCTGCCATAATTATACCTTATGTATTATGACAACACTTAACTTTAATACAACCTTTGTTTGAAATCCAATTACTTATTTGACTTTAGTTTAATGCAAAACACTGGAGTCAAAGTTTTTTTCCCAGATAATGTGATTTCCCAAATGAAATTCAATTACTTTAAGTTTTCTATTATTTTAATATTCTTACTTGTCACTGTGAAATTAACTTAAAAGCACAGTTATATCACTTAACTGTATAAATTATCTGTATGGAGTTAAATAATTGTCTTTGTGCAGTACTTTGTACAGTCTAGTTAGGAGTTATGACCATTCAACAGCTGCTTTTTCTCAGCTTAGTTAATCTGACACCAGGCTTCCTTTGTTGCTTAAATAGAACAGCACATGACTAAATTTTTTTCTGCCAGCCAAAAGTTAACTTTTTTTCTTTCTTTTCTTTCATGCACATTTTGTTTTACAGCAGTGTTGTCTCAGTGTTTTTATTATTTTCCCTATTGTTAGTTTATACTATATTACATTTACCCTTCTATATTTATCTTTTTTTTATCATTGGTTTTAACCAAGCTAATTTTTAAGTGCCCTCTCTGCATCAGATCTCTTTTGCCTCTCATATTTATGGAAGGTTGAAAATAGGCTTAAATAGATTTTCTTTGCTATAAATTGCATATATACTCTTCGTTAGTTATGCATTAAAGATTAAAGAGTTTCTCTATCTGGACCACAAATGTTGCAATTTTGTAGAGTTGCCAAACAACCCACAAAGCCAAGACTTCTGTTAACTAAGAAAATTCCCTTCCAAAGTTTCACGAGACAGGCTTTCATTCCCAACATCCATTCAACATATACAAGAAAAACCTTCTTTATTAGACAACATTTACTCCATTCATCCTGTCAATTTTTAAATTTTAGGGCTCATATAACATACACTCTGCATTCCTTTTATTGTTAAGGACTCATCATACATTCCCCGGTACTGGGCTTGTATTTGTACTCAGTCATACTTCCATACACACACTTTCAAACACAGACACAAATACACTCACAACCACAGAAATGTCACACTTATTACAAACACAAGGCCTTTATAAATGCAGAGCTCTCAAAAAACACAATACAATTCTAAAATTGTTCCTATCCTAAGTTACCTGCAGGATTTATTTTATTTATTTTTTGTATTATTTATTTTTTGTCTACCCGTGCAGACCTCTTTCTAATATAGCAGAGCGGTATCCATCGGACTTTTCCTGCCTACCCGTTCAGACCTCTTATTGCTATGCAATAGAGCGGTATCCATAGGACTTTTCCTACATATTTAATTCCTCATCACATGAGGAATATTTTTAATTCCTCAACACATGAGGAATATTCCAAGGCCTACTTTATCTGTTTTTATGTATCACTCTCCATCATATTAACAGTAAAAACGGATCATTGCATGCAATTATTTCTCTTCTGGAATCAAAAACCCTTTTAGTCCTTTTACTATTTAAATTTGGAAGAGCTTTTGAGTGTCTTTACCACCACAGGTAAACTGGCAAGCAACACAAAATTAAATAAGCAAAATGCTTACCTGTTAGTTGGCCACATGTTTTTGTGTTGCTCGTCCAGCAAACCTGCTTTGGTCACTCTTCTGCCCTGTTCCGTCCGTTTGTGGTCGCCATTTTGTTGTGGTATCTGCCCAGTTTGTGAAAAATCACTCTCATAAGGCTTTATAGAAGAATAGACTTTATTATCAGACAATAGAGCAGAGTTGCCCCTGCAGAAACTACTGATGTGTCTTGAGTTTGCACACGCTTACATAGGTCTCACAAGGTGTGGCTAAAACCTTCCATACTTTTTGTTCTGTGGTCTTCAGTCTGTTATTTTTAAGGGAACATATGGAACCTCTTTAAGGGGCCTTATTTTCACAGGCGCCCACACACACACACACAAAATAATTGTAGAATAAAATGGCTATATTTACACTTGACTATGTAACGGTGGCAATTTAAATGTAAAATTTCGGGTGCCAGACAGGTTTAGGCCTGTCAAAATGATTACAGTTCCCAGATAGCTCTAAAAGCCACCAATTACACACAATATCATAAAAAACAAAATGATGTATCAAAGCATAAGTGTATTTAAATACCAAAGAAAACAGTAAACAAAAAGGCAAGGAGTCAAAGACTAAACAAAATACCAGAAAGAATTAAATACCAACAGAACAAATATCACATTACAAATATAACATAATAATTCAAGTGTGTGTGTGTGTGTGTGTGTGTGTGTGTGTAGTTGAGAGAGTTAAGGCAGTAGGACAGTTTGTGAAAGGTGCACGCTGGGTTATGGAGAGTTTGTAATGTACCTGAATGACTGTGGGCAATACTGCAGGACGCAGAGTGCGAGTCCAACAAATGGGATTAAAAGGTAGGTCAGAAGAAAACAAGGTATTTCCTGGTGCTTCCTCTTTAGACCTTAAATTTTCTTCTGCGCTTGAAGATGAACTCCTGCCACTCCACTTTCACGCAAACAGTGCAATCAATGGTAAAAAAAAGACCCAAGCCTCACTTTCTAGTGATGAGCACTTGTGGAATTAGTCCCCTCGTTGGTTCATCTCTTCTCCGATCGCGTTCCTATTCCACGTCGCTGTACACAAAAACAAACTTTCTTACTCCACTGCACACCAAAACTTCAGCTCACTCCAGTCTCAAATCTCTCTCGATTTTTGTTGTGACATCAACCTTTTCAACAATCTTCCTGGTTACTTTTATAGCTGCCTTTATTGTTGTCACCTGGTGATCTGACAAGCAGCCATTTTAGTTGGTGGTGGTGGAGGATCCTTAAAGGGGCAGTGCGTAGTTCTGCTCCGCCACAATTAATTTATACTTAACTTGATAAAAATACACCACATTGGTCATTTAGTATGAGAGATTTGTAGCTATCTTAGCCTCATTACAAATTGATAGACAATCACCCAAACAGGGACTTGAAACCAGACCCAAAGATTAATAATCTGATGCTCTACCGAATGAGCTATCCAGGAAAATGCTGCTTGTCACAACCCTCTGGGAGATAAAGGAAGTAAAGCCAAAAACTGCATGCACCATTTTTTAACCTCAAGATAATTTGCTGTGAAGTCTAAAATCAATAAACATTGAGAATGTTGAGCTGCCCTTGGCATGTAGGAATGATTACAAATCTTGGAAAAAAGCAGTCATCTTCCAAAACGCCAGCAGAAAGGCAAACTTTCATAGTTCTGATACACATGTTTCTCTACTCAAAATAGTGCAGTGACCCTTGAGATGGCAAGTTAAGGAATTTACGTTGTCAGGGGGTACCAAAGCCACAGATCCTTATGCCTGAAGTGTGTGTACAGATAAAGAGACGACTTGTGCCTTTTAGAACATTGCCCATTTCAGGCTCGAAACTAGACGCGGGTCAGCAAGGGAAATTGAATAAAGCTTGTGCAAAGATAGGGTCAAAGGCATTATTAATGCATAACAGCTCACCCACTCTAAACCAATAGAATAAAACAAAAGCACAGCAGAGTTTGAACCTGCACAGGGAGTCCCTGAGGATTTTCTAGTCCATTGCCTCAAACACTCAGCCACGACTAAACGCAGCTACGCATGTGCATGCTTTTGGCTGAATTTATAAAGCACAAGTCGCTGCTGAGGCGAGGCCATGCAAACACCCAAATGAAGGATTTGGGTGAGTAGATGTGGAAAAAGTATGTTGATTTCTTTGTCAATCAGAAAATGCTGCCGTAACCCAGATTCAAACCAGGGTTGCTGCGGCCACAACGCAGAGTACTAACCTCTATACGATCACGGCGCACCACTAAAAATGTCCTGATGTGCCCTACTCAGACCTGCCTAAATGTAAAAAGCTTTTGGATCACTTGTCTGTGAAGTGTATATATAAAAGTATTTCTGTAGCCTATATGGACAACAAAACTTTTCAACTGACATAACATTGTCACAACCATTTTCATTAATGGTTACAACCCCAAGAGAGTGGGCATTGCCAGGAAATGGATAGCAGAACAACAGTAGCAACGTAGTGAGGAGAATTTAAATCTGCATGGGGAGACCACAATGGATTTCCAGTATATTGCCTTAAACA
This sequence comes from Moxostoma hubbsi, assembly GCA_032164185.1. Lineage (NCBI taxonomy): Eukaryota > Metazoa > Chordata > Actinopteri > Cypriniformes > Catostomidae > Moxostoma > Moxostoma hubbsi. Next base: position 1,674,453 of record JAVLUX010000031.1, on the reverse strand, counting down.
AGAAAATATCATTACAAACTACCACCCAAACAGCGACTTGAACCCTGCACCCTAAGATTAAAAGTCTGACGCTCTAGTGACAGAGGTTTCCACACTCTGTCACTGCTTCTAGTCAGTTTTTCCTCTCTTCATTAACAATAAGTGTCGTAACAGCGTTTTTTTCCCATTAATGTGAAAATTACAAAGAATAGAAATATAATATAACATGTTCTTAGGAGTGCCAACACTTCTAGATTATTTGTGAATCTACATGCTAGTATTATTTCTGGATTTTGCATTAAAGTCAGAGTTTTTACAGAGGCTGTGTCCGAAAACATGAGAATGCTGCCTTCAGGAGCTGTATACCGAGGTTGGATAAAAGGTGCTTTTCAAACTGTTCTGAGACCAGTTTCCTTATGAGTTCCATTCAGTCATGCTGTCGGTTAAGTCATTAAATGTTTAGGTAGAAAGTCAGCTGCTTTCGTTTTTGGATCCAGTGTGGTTGCCAAAAATAGTTCTTCTTAGCTTTTTGGTGATTCACATTTTTTATGCATATTGCCACCTACTGAGCAGGGAGGATAAAAAAAAAAAAGATGAAACAGGAAAAGGAAAAAATAAATAAATCACATTTGCACAATAGCCCAGTAAGTGGCGATATGCACGAATAATGTGAATCGGCAAAAAACTAAAGAAAACCTCTTGTGAAAGTGCATAGAAAGGCCTGTGAAAGTAGATTTAGAATAAAAAAGGACATAAATATTGATCTCTTTCTCACCCACACTTATCATATCGTTTCTGAAGACAATCGCTGAGTTCAGAATTGCATACTACTCTTACTATTTCTGCCATAGACCGATATTTGACAGATAAAAGTCTCAGATAAAAGAATATTTTTCTACCAGTGTAGCCAAACGAATTGTCAAACCTCACTGCTATTTTTAATGCCAAGATATTCTTGTAAAGGCCCCAGCACACTCACAGTGAAAAGCTAGCTTCTTTGTTCTTCACTCAGAGATAAAATAAATTCGAAACAGTTGAGCAACAGTATACTGTTTGCAAAAATGTAGAAACCTGCAACAATGCTGAGGGAGGCGTTTAGAGGTACATTTAAATATAAGGACGCTTACGACTACATGTAAAATATCAACTAATATAACAATAAAATGTATTATCAATGACTTCAAGCCTCATTCTATGAGTAGAATTCACACAAGATCAGTAAAAGAAGCTGTTTCAACCACTCAATGATGATTTATACAGAAACATACAGACAAAAGAATGATGATAAGAGAGTCATACCTTACAACTGGCAGATGTGTGAATGGCCTTAGCTGCAGATGGCACATGATTGAAGCAGGATTTTATTTAAACAATAGAGTAAATTGACACTTAAGAGTTTAAAAGTAGACTAATTAAACAATAAAATGCATGGCACATTCTTTGAAAATGTCTCTAAGTGAATGATCATACAGATGTAGAGAAATTTGCTACAGCTCACTAATACCTCTACACATCAGTGTGTTCATGTAGGCTGATATTGACTGAATGGGAATTAGCTGTCTGCCTCAAAAAGTTGGAGCTACAGGTCACATTCACCAATGACAAGGACCAATAGCAGTAAGGTGTTTAGCAGCCATTACGAAGTTTTCCTGAAAGTTTGCCCAGACAAGCTGTTACGAACTACCAAAACGAACACAAAAACATCCGTTTTGGCAAGATTTTTTAGAAATAAAAACACGCCTGTTCGTTCTTTGATTTCGTAGAAAGTGTGCAGAGGCATTTAATGTGCCTTGTCATATACAAGAATTTTAGACAAATATACAACAATAAAATAAAGAACAGACATTGGACCCTTGTTTTCTTTTATATAATTTTATTTAAAATTTAATTTGTAATGAACTGGTGCGTCATATTTTATTCTGTACATGCTTTATTTCATGTACATCATACAATATGTATTTATATAGCTGTATCCTTTGTCAGGGCCAGTGCTATGATTTCTGGAGCCCTAGATAACCACCAGACCCGGGGCCCCCTTTGCACTTGTCACTTTTTCACTGTCCCCCCTGAACGCTTTCACCATCTGTCCATTTTGAGGCCCCCCTTTTATGTGTCTTTATTTAATAACTCTTTCATTAATTGCATTAACAGTTAAAGTGTTTATAACACTATGCTAAAGTAAACTACTGTAGTGTTGTCCTACACTACCAGTCTGTATGGACACGGTACACCTAAGTTTTCACTTTTTAAAATAATAGTAGTCATTAAACTATAAAATTGTATAGAACTTATATAGTGACCAACATAGGAAGAACATATAATTGTCTATTTGAAAAATATTTTCAAGCATCTAAGCACACACATTTAGATCAGAAAGTTTTGAAGAAATATTTTGACGTACATTTATCTTATTACTTATAAGATAAATGTACGTCAAAATATTTCTTCAAAATATTCTTGCCTCAGTATCTTCACAAACTTCAAGAGTATCCACCTTATTTTACAACATGGATGTAAGCAAGTGGGCAAGATACATTTCCAGCAAGTGTGAGAAAGTTCTGTTGTCATTAGTTTTTTCCAGTGTCCAATAACAGGGCGGTGACTGAGATTAAGGGAGCAATATTCGGCTGGCCATGTTATCCTAACATAAGGATCCTCTCCATTTAGAGGAAAAAAGCTTTAAGTCACACATAAATTCTCCTACCCTTTTACATCGGGTAGAATAGTTTTAATTCAAGTTTCACATTTACAGTTGTTTAAATAATCCATAATTGTCACATACTTCAACAGAGCATCTTTAATTTTTGGATTTATTTTGAATATATTAATAAATTAAGTTTCAATAACATAACAGCAAGTACACTGAGGTACTGCAGCTGCACAGAAACGGCACTTTGAAGTGACGCATGAGTGAGCAGGGCATTTCGTTTTACAAATTTGTCTTGCTTCGATTCCTCCTCTCTCGTTTCCATTCCTTCCATCCTTTCTTCATTTCCTAAGAGGGTGGAGCTAGGAAAAAAGGAAGCAAGGAAACAAGGATGCAGAATTTAAGAAATGAAAAGCACCCTTTGACAGCTCACAAGCGGTTTCTCACTCACAACACAGTGAACCACATGGTTGTCTTGTTCAGCCTGTCTGACCTGGGCATCACAGTAACTGCACTTGGATGGGTTAAGTCATACCTCATTGACAGATCTTTCAAGGTCTTCTGGAGATGAGAGGTGTCTAAGTCACACCTGCTGACCAGTGGTGTTCCTCATGGATCAGTCACTGGACCTTTTCGATATACACAACATCACTCAGACCGGTCATTGAGGCACATGGCTTTTCCTACCACTGCTATGCAGATGATACACAGCTCTACCTGTCATTCCAGCCTGATGACCCTACAGTCTCAGCTCGTATCTCTGCCTGCCTCTTGGACATTTCGGCCTGAATGAAGAAATTCCACCTTCAGTTTAACCTTTCCTAGACAGAACTCCTCATTATCCCAGCCAACCCATCTGTTGACAACAACCTCACTATTCATCTTGGTTGAACTACACTAACACCAAATAGAACAGCTAAGAACCTGGGAGTGGTGGTAGATGATACACTTATTTTTATTTTAATCATTTCTGGATGAATATTCTGCACAGCTCCTTGTCCAAGCTCTGGCCAAGACTGGACTACTGTAATGCTCTGTTGTCTGGCTTTCCAGCTAACTCAGCTGTTGCAGATGGTCAAGAATGCAGCAGAGCACCTGGTCTTCAATCAGCCAAAAAGGGCTCATGTCATCCCACTCTTGTTTTCTTATCAGTGGTTACTGATGTGGCCTTCCAGACAGTCACCGCACCACACCCTCTTACTTTAATTCATTTATCCAGATCTGTGCTCCAACTCGCTCTCTACGGTCTATAAATGAGCAGCGCCTGGTGATCCCATCACAAAGAGGCTAGTTCACTATTTCACTATCATTCACTTTCTCTATTCCACTGTGATGGAATGAGCTTCCAACTTCCACACGATCTGTTGATACATCTCAACTTTCAAGAACCATCTGTCTGTCTGTCTATCTACTTCTCTACTTCCCCTACGTTAGCACCTATACTACTCCAGCCACCTTGAGAGCTTGTCAGTACAATACTGTAGATGTTGTTGAACATTGTATGACAAATTGCTTGCTATGTTCCTTATTATCAAGTTGCTTTATATAAAAGTGTCTGCTAAATGACTAAATGTAAATGTAAATTTATAAAATGGAATAAGCAGAACAAAGCAAAACCAGCATGGGATGAAGTGGATATTTACCACCACATAAATGCATTTAGAAATATAACACTGCACATGATGGACACATATTTTTTTCGTGTTTGAGCATTCCATTTGGGATGCTTTTTTGATTGGTTTTGTTTTAAACTACATTCCAATTAAAATAAGTGCATGAGACACAGCAATGCAAAGTCTGTACTGGAGCCATCAGCCTGTGAAGCAATCAGAGAGTGCAGAATTAGTTTATGGTCTAAATATTAAATAAAATCAGAGCATTTAGGCTGATCGTGAATCAAACACATTGTTCAGAGAGACCACTTCAAGCATGGCAACTGAGCATCTCTGGCAGTTTTCTCTGTGTGGAGGATTGAAAAAAAAACATTGATCTCTGGAGAGAAATGGAGGAGGAACAGAGAAGAGAAGATCAAAGATTAATTTGGTTTATCAAATGCCACCGCATGCAAATTAATCTGTGAAGAACACAAGCCTGCCTTCCATATCCCACAGACATGATGAAGGCTTTAAATCTTGAAAAATGCTTTTTGTGAGGGGCTCAATTACAAATTGTTAGACTCAAAGTCTATAGACACAAGGAATAACCAGGTTAACTGAATGGTGGCACTTCCAGGATGTTAATTGTTTTGTCTGCTAAATTGTCTGAACTGCCCCCAGTTCCCGAAGCTGGAACTGTAGTTGTGCGCATGCATTTGAGTAGGAATTTCATTAATATAGACCAATCAACAGCTGTGTCTCTACAATGGGGCGAGTGGGGCTAAACCCTGCCAGAGGTTGTGCAAATTGCATGGCATTATCATACATTTATGTTAAGAAATAATATATTTCCCACGACATAAACATGTTTTATGTCCATTATACAAGAAAAAAGTATATATTATTTTGGGAAATTCTATTATTATTATTAAGGTATGTTGCATAAAAGCCATTTAAATGTTCTTATTTGCTATGCATGGGGCTAGCCCTTCATCCTCAATGTTAATCAACAGAGATCTGGAGAACATCATGCTCATGTTCAACGAGCGTTCAACGATGGCCCGAGAGGCTAGTTTGCCTTTGCCCCTGAACCAATCAAATGCTTTGATCATATTTATGTCAAAGTGTTAACATGAGCATCGGAAGTTACTGGGTGCAGAATAGACATGCGAAGTGAACTTCATTGGTAAGTTTTAAAAGCTAATTTTATTATAATGTGCTGCTGGTTGGATTAATTAAAGAGCACCATTCATCATTTCAATGAATTGTATGACATTGCATTGAGATTTTGTGATGCATTGGATCTTATTAGATTACAATGACTGCTAAATATTGGGAATCTGCCGTTTTGAGTAGTTATGTTATGCTGTTCATTCCAGAAAAGAGAGATAATATGCACACCCTTTGATGATTTGCCTATTTGTTTACTTTCACAGTCACTTGAGCTTTTTGACGTGGGATGTGCACATCTTAGTGTTGTTTTGTGCTGAGATTAAATTATTAGGGATGTCTGTGTGCCATGTTCAGAGGTTGTGTTAGAAAAAAGTATTTATTTGTCACTCTGTTAAATTTCTGTCACAATCTATTTTTATCTGTCATCCTTGATTTAATTTTATAAGTACTAAGACATTGAGGGGCGTAGCATCAATTATAATGGCACATAAATGACAGTAGATAAGCTTTTATGATCGATTTGTTTTGACTCCCCTTGTTTGAGTCTGGTGAAACCAATGAGTTCTAGTGTGAAACTTCTACCTGTCAATCAAAAGCTGTGCTAAAACAAGATTTTTAATCTTTGCCGGTAAAAGTGCATACACATGGATAAGTTCACAGAACTTCATAGTCCATCTATGCAGGGTTGGGGAGTAACGGAATACATGTAACAGCAATACGTATTTAAAATACAAAACATAAGTAACGTCTCGGTTACGTATGTAACCTCTGTTCCCTGATGGAGGGAACGAGACGTTGTGTCGAAGAAGCGACACTAGGGGTCTCTCTTGAGCGCCGAATATGCCTCTGATCTATGAAAAAAGGCCAATGAGAGTTGGCGAACAGTATTTGCATACCCCGCCCCCGGATACGGATATAAAGGCAAGGGAAATACGCTCGTTCATTCAGGATTTTTCTGAGGAGCCGGGAGTGTTCCGGGCACCTCAGCAGCTTGGCTCAGTGACGTGGCCGGGAAGACACGACGTCTCGTTCCCTCCATCAGGGAACGGAGGTTACATACGTAACCGAGACGTTCCCTGTCTGTCACTCACTTCGACGTCGTGTCGAAGAAGCGACACTAGGGGTCCACTTCAAATCACGCCATGCGCTGAGCCGTGTACGTGTGCTGCTGACACAGAAGCGGGCAGGTATTTCACGTAGGTCCAAGATTGGTCGTAAGCCGCCGCCTTTCTTGGATACGATGAAGTAAGGGCTGTAGAAACCCTTCTTCATCTCGGTTGGAGGGACAGGCTCTATCGCGTCTTTGAACAAAAGAGTAGGATTTCCGCGTGCAGGGACTGGGCATGTTCGCCGTGTACAGCGGCAAAGCGGACGCCCGTGAAGGGGGGCGGGAGCCTGGCAAACTGAATTGCGTAACCGAGTCGCATGGTCCGGGCCAGCCAGCGAGACTGGTTGGGAAGTGAAAGCCATGCGTCCAACCTCTGCGCTAGAGGCACCAAAGGGACGATTAGTTTTGACGTACCCGACGGAGCTTCGCAGCGGGGCGGAGCAGGTAGGGCAGCGTCGGGCGGCGACAGGGCGACCCAAGGCTGAGGTGCTGAGAAAAGACTCAAAGCACTTACCTTGCTCCGCACACCCGGCAGGGGGCGGGTTGGTGACTGAGGAGGAGGTCCAGGGTAGGCGTCCTCTAGACTCGTTGGAACCGGTCGGCCGGGGAACAGTCGTGGGGCTGGAGACGGGTGGTCTATGTCCAGGAAGCCAGGACTGTTGAGATCTGGAGGCAAATTGCCGTGAGAACGGCATTTGCGGGCCAGGTGACCCAGAGACATAGGAAATAGCTCTTTTATTGGGAATGTGGGTACCGCAACCCCATCTAAGGGGGGCGGCAAATGAAATTTGTTTAAAAACAAAAGATTCTCTTCCCGGCCCTCCACCGGGGGACGGAGCGGTCTTACCACCTCCGGAGCTAACATCTCTGTCGCTGGGTCATCCGTCTCAGGAGCGCCTGGGAGCCAGGTTGAGGCGGAGCAGATTTCTTGGCCGTAGGGGGACGCCCTCGGCGAGCAGACAGGACAGTGGCTGTGACGGCAGGTTTGCGGCGCGGCAGAATGTGTGAGATGTCGGGGTCAGGGCTACCCTCGTGCAGATCCCTGAGCGCCTTGGCCTGGTGTACTTGCAGGATGGCCATAGTATTTTGATTACTGAAGAGATTACTTTGCATTTTTTTGTCATTTGTTTCTGTTAATATTTAGTCAACCAAATTGATCAAGTGAATTTGAACAGCGGGGAAACACTTTCTTATGATGTGTTACATTCATACGAGCAGACAGAGAAGTAAGTTTGTCAGCTTTACGCTAAGCTAAAATGCTATTTCTAGCCATTTTACATGCACACGTTACCAGACACGATCATATTTATTTATCAAGAAAATTCACTTTGGATCATAATTTCTTTTTGTTTAGTAAAACCTTTGATATTAAGGCAAAAATCATATTCTTGATAATAATGTTTGTGTTGTTTTCCTGTAATAAATATCTAAAAATCCTGAAAACATGATCAGTTTGATTAATCTTGTTATAGAAACAACACTGCATAAGATATTTGGGTTTTTCAGAGAATGTATTTTTAACATGTGTATTTTGTCTTACTGTACAGGCAGAGTTTTTATAGTCAAAACAAGTGAAAAAAATCTACCAGTGCTGAAGAAGTAATCCAAAGTATTTAGAATACTTTACTGACCTTGAGTAATCTAATGGAATACATTACAAGTTACATTTTACAGCATGTATTCTGTAATCTGTAGTGGAATACATTTCAAAAGTAACCCTCCCTACCCTGATCTAGGTTACTCCACTAAAATAATGGACAATTCTGCTATTAATGTGATGTTTGCGCTTATTAAATGCATGCATAATTGGCTGAAATGATTATCATACATTTACACACTGAAGTAATGATGTATGCAGTCATAAAATCTGATACTCTCTACTCAAAATCCAATCACAAAGAGGTGCACAATACCAGGTGTAAATAATGATGGTGCGAGTTAATACGCATCTAATATGCATATTAATACCAGAGAATATACAGGGCACATGCACTGAAGCACTAGGTTATAATGTTTTTCCTTGTTTATTTTCTTTGTCAAAATGACGGACAAAATATGGAATTATTCATCAATGCTTCAAAGATCGGTCAATTGATTGTTAATTGATTGTTTATGCCCTACACTAAATAATGACCCTGAGACACCACTGCCAATCACAAAACCTAAACCCAACCCAATGTAGTTCAGTCTCTGAAAGATTTAGCATGTGAATATGGGTATGATATTGATAGGATATTGGTGACTTTGTCTCAGTAAAATATTCAAAATTGTTGCAAGGAAGTTACAACAGATTTGATGTCAAATGCTATTATGGCTCTTGAGTGTCATGTGACCAATTACGACATTTAGATTTTTGGATATTTTTGAATGAGATGTGACTGCCTTCACAGAGAGGAAGATTTTAAGAAAGATTTTTTGGAATAAATTATTGTGACTACTTTTATCTGTTGTTACATCTTTTATATTGTTGGTTAGCTATGGCATTTGATAAATTGGATAGGTTTAGGTGTAGGGGTGGGGTAAGGTGTTCAAATATATCTGTATTATAGTGTAATGTAAATGAAATTATTATGACTAAATTGACCTGCATGTTACATGTGTAAGGTGCCAGCGAGTCTGGGCTACCCCTCGGGAGAACAAAAGGCTCTCATGAGAATCAACATTTGAACTGTCTCTTGCACATGTAACAGCAACATCCGAGACGCAGCCAGCAGGGGCTTGCACCTCACTTCTACCGTCTGATTATCTTCCCCTACTCCCCCCTCTCCTCCTCACTTAGAACTCACTAAAAACCTATACAATGTCAAGTGTGTACAAAAAAGTAACTATAACATGTTTGGTATCATTTTAAGTGTCTCAGTGCGCCTGGTAAACTGGTCTCATCCTCCCAGCCATAATGAAAAGCAAAAAGAAGTTATAAGATATGAGAGATGTCGTGTGCATCTTAAAGGTGTGCCCTCCCCCAGATATATGTAAATGTACAGGAACCTACTCAATAGGGGACCCAAATCTAATTAGAAGGACAGACACCACCATTTGGTTAGCTTATTGAATTATCTGGGTATTTAAGGAGATGTGGCACATCGTTCGTGGTTCTCTGTAGTCAGACGATCCCGCACAATTTACTGTGTGTAGTTTATATCTGGTAACTGCCATGAACCTGTTATGTTACCTGGTCAATAAATTGTAAACATTTGATTTTATTCTGACTGACTCTGAAATTGTTTTCCCAAACAGATTGAGCGATTCGTATGTTACCGCAAGTCTGCGTCAGATTAGTGACGACTAATATTTGGCATCAGTTCAAGTGTACTTGGTTTGCAAAGACAGAAAGGGAATTTCCGTTTAGAACAGCTTAATGCTGCTTGACTAATCTAAATTCGGGTGTGTCTTACCTCTGTTTTAATTTGATGTTTCTCCAGATAAGTGTATGCGAGAAACCACGCATGGCCAATCCAAAGCTATTATAAGAGAAGTTATGTTGGTCAACTTATATCTGTAATAGTGGCCGTGACCTCTACTGAAGAAAACGTTAAGTTAAATTCAAGTGTATGCAATTCCATGGGGGCTATACTGAAGTATCTTTGATTGTGTATACGTGAACGTGACCGATCTCAGGTATATAGCAATTACCTCTGTTTGATGATCCAATACTGACCGCTTGTGATCATGAGACCCGCGGTGTAGAGAAAACACGCGAGGACCTCAAAGCGACATAGTTTCCTAATCTGAACGGGTAAAGTATAATTAAAGGAGTTAAAAGAATAATCAAACATTCGCTCACTTTTAATGATGCTCAGATATCATTAAAACCTTTTTCATTTATGGAGTCAGATGAAATAACGAGGTAATACGAGAGAAAATGTATTTCATTTAATCTGGTTGTGTTGTGTAAAAGAAAGACAGTAACGCGCAGAGACCTTCACCCGTATTATTGGAGACCGCCATTGGACCGATAAACGGGCTTACACATGTTTTAAATCATTGACAAGTGGTCAGGTTTAGAAACTGAATTCGTTTCAAATATCAATACGATAGTATAATGTAACTAAACAAACATATTTAAGTAAAATGATTAATAATATTACGGTTAAACGCACAATATAAATTTGAAGCTTGTTGAGCCTGTGACGGAATTGTCCAAACTGAGGTGCGAACAAATTGATAATGATGTTTTTATGATGCTGGCAAAACATCATTATGGTGACTTCATTGTTATGAGACTGACCTGAATATCTAGTTTGATCTCCTGAGGTGGATTAACAACATTTTCTGATGGTTATGCACCTGCTGATCCTCTGTCGAAAAAGAACAAAAATCTGACTTCAAGCCCTTCTTGCTGTGTCTGAAAGCTGTGCCTGTGAGAACCCAGAGATTATCAGACAAGCAAAAGTGTTGATCATTAGACAGGACAGGTGGGTGTGTGGTTAGGGAAGCAATTTGATTTAGAATCTGCAGGTCTTCTGAAGTTGTTCTTGGTTTCTTTTTCTTTTGATTAAAAGCACACACCACAAGTCATAGAGTCCTTTCTATGAACTCTTTGTTTAGCAAAAATAACATATTTTTATCCTCTGTATCAATTTACAAATATATTTCAGATGCTATTATTCAACAACAAATTAAGCCACAGACACTGAACTTGTTGACTGTTGAAGAAGTGGCAACTTTAAGGGATAGTTCACCCAAAATCTTTTACTCACTCTTATACGTTTCAAACCATATGATTTTCTATCTAATATGGATCACAAAGGATGTGATGCGAGTTTGTCCATACAATGTAAGTCAATGGGGTCCAAAACTTTAAAGCTCCAAAAAGGACATAAAGGCATCATGAAGGCAATCCACATGACTTGAGTGGTTTAATCCATGTCTCCTGAAGTGATATGATCACTTTGGGTGGGAAACAGTAAAAAATGTGAGTCCTTATTTACTATAAATCTTGACATCTTTAGTCTTCTTAACACGTTTATGAGAGAAGCTCATTCACACTCTTTCTCACTGTTGACACATGTGCAGAGCTCTGTACACAAACCAGATACAGTGTTGCCAGGTTTGTGGTTTTTATGCCCAGTTTAGCTATTTTGAAAATGCAGACGTGAGTTAAAATTATAGTCACAGGTTGAGTGAAATGTACCTCGACACCAAAGGGTTGATTATAAACATTAGAAAATGAAAATGCTTATTGATGTAAAATGATTTTGGGATTTGAGACCTGGCAACCACATGCAATGTCAAAGAATCCCTATCAGGAAGCCTTCACTGTCTTCCAGTCTTACCGGATGTCAATATTATGGATGGGCGGTACCACTTATTTACTCCAATATCATCAATACCTTATGCATCTATTAAAGGAATTTCCCAGGTTCAATACACTTTAAGCTCAATCGACAGCGTTTGTGGCATTATTTTGATTACCACAAAATGTATTTCAACTCGTCCCTCCTTAAAAAAAAAAGCAAAAATCTGTGTTCCAGTGAGACACTTAAAATAGGAGTCAAGGGGGCCAATTTTTGGAGGATTTAAACTCATGAATGTGAAGCTTATCATTTTAGAAAAACACTTGCATGAATTCTTCTGTTAAAACTCATCATGGTAACGAAGTTGTAAAATTGGCCATAACTTTTCACAGATGTGATTAGTAAGGGATTTTATCACCATAAAATCATGTTTACACGCATATTCTTTGTCTTGTGTTTTTACTTTTGAAACAGTGAGTATTTGAATGTTAAAAAATTGGCCTCCATTCACGTCCATTGTAAATGTCTCACTGCAACACACATTTTTGCTTCTTTATTTTTTTAGAAAAGGAGGAACGAGTCAAAATAACGCTGCTGATTAAGCTTAACTTGAACTGAACCTGGAATATTCCTTTAAGTAGATATTTATTTGCTTTAACTGAAAATGATTAGACTTCTGTTTGGTTTACCCTTACAAAATGATCCTTGGTTTTACTACAGTAACCATAGTTTAACCATGGTTACTACAATGTTACTATAATAAAACCAAGGTTATTCTGTTTGTAAATATATCAGTTATTAACAACAATTACAGAGCATTATCAATATTCTAGCAACTGTTCATTTAAAAAATCTTGTAACAATCATCACACAAACTCTTTATAAGATATGTTTCTCTGTTTTTCTCTCATCACCTCAGCAAGACACTGATCACTCTTGTTTGAATGAGCGCTGTGACTGAACGGCATTTTCTGTGGCTGATTGTGTCTGTCAGCGTTTATGCTCGTTAGGATGAGCAGATGAAGAAATGTAGTTCTCTTCATGGAAGCATATTGTATGTTCATGGTGACCTAATAACAATATCACTAGTAAAAAGAAAAAAGAAGAAGAACACTTTAGAATCAATATTTTTATGCAAGTATCCATTCTGCAGAACAAGTCAATCATCCCTTGTCAAGATTTCTAGAGAATAAGGACTTAAATTGTGGACTTTTTCTAATTTTTTTTACTCAAAGCAATAATTTTGCTTCAAAACACTTTGATTTACATTGGATGAACAAAAACACCACTTACATCCTTCAAAATATCTTGGTTTTTTTCTGCAAAAGGAAGTCATACAGTTTTGAGAGAGAATGAGAGGATTATACTTTTTTGGTGAACCATCGTTTTAATTTCAGAGAAATTTGACCTATCAGTAATCTTCCAAACATTCTATTAGCATTCAAGCCCAGGAGCAATCAGACTTTGTCTTCTATTGATGCAATTTGTTACCCTGATAATGGCAGAAACACACACGTTCATAAGTCAATCAGTGAAGCATTAACCAGCAGTAAATCCTTCAGAATAACCACAGGGTTCAGCTTTAACTCAGAGCCCAAAGTCCACATCGCAGTCTTTATTCAGTCAGAGATGGGCCTCAGGCAGATAGAGATGTCCACTTTGACTGTGTTTCTGAAGGAGGTTCCTGGATGGTTCCTTTGGGCTGGTATCTTCACACCTGTGACGATACTACTACTGCTCATCATCACTCACCTCAGCTTTACACAGTGGCGTTGAACGTCCTTTCCACCCTGTGTAGTTCCTGGATGCGGTAGAGTGCTCTCTGCTTCAGATGGCCTCAGGGCGTTGTCTCGTGTGTCTGGGCAGCAATTACACCGAGGCAGCGTTTGTGGATGGTTCATGTTCTCACTGCGAGGGCATGACCATGGCAACGTTGCAGTCGCGGCTTGCTTTCAATAGAAAGCACGCCACTCCAGCCGCCCCCGCGTTGCTCCTTCTTCCCACGGGATTGAGGACGATAAGGCTGGCACTGGAGGCGATCTGGGGATGGCAGCGGGTGCAGCTCCGCCGGGTATGCCCCCTCGGACCACCCGCCCCCCGGCACGCACGTTGATTCCCGTCCGTGGTCGAGGCAACAGCGGCTCGCCTCATGGCCGGCCAGCCTATCCTCTAGAGCTCGAGGTATGTCCAGGCTGAGGCTGACGCGAAGTTTTGTGACATGCTTGCCCAGGCCGCCGCCAGCGCGGGGTTGGACTGGAACCCTCCATCCTCCCCACAGCCATCGCGGTTGGATGACTGGTTCCTGGGCCCTGCGCGCTGCTCACAGCCTCGCCCCCCCCAGTCCTGTTTTTCTCGGAGGTGCATGATTAGCTGACGTCTTCGTGGAGAGCCCCTCTCTCCACTCATCACAAAGCCTACTCATCCGCTCTCGCTACCATCGACGGCAGAACGGCCTATGGGTATATGGCGATTCCCCAGGTGGATAGGGCTGTTGCGCTCCATCTATGTCCCGGAAACCCTACCACCTGGCGGGGTAGCCCTGTGCTCCCTTCTAAGGCCTGCGGGACGACGTCATTGTTTACTGCCAAAGCCTACAGCACCGTTGGACAGGCCGCTTCCGCCCTGTACGCCATGGCCATCCTGCAAGTCCACCAGGCCAAGGCGCTCAAAGATCTGCATGAGGGTAGCCCTGATCCTGATGTGTTGCGGGAACTGCGCTCAGCGACCGACCTCGCCCTCAGGGCCACGAAGGTCACAGCGCAGTCACTTGGGCAGGCGATGGCCATGCTTGTGGTCCAGGAATGTCATCTGTGGCTGAACTTGGAAATGTCATCTTGAGCTTCCTCCGCAACCTCCCAGTTCGGCCTCTTCGGCGACACCATCGAGGAATTTGCCCAGCACGGTGAAGAAGCAGACGGAGGCAATCTCTCATATCCTGCCCCGCCGCAAGCCTGCTGCCATGGGCCATGCCCGTCTGCAACCCAGGCCCAGCTCTCAGCCCCAGCGTCGAGCACACCACAGGAAGCAGACGCCCCCATCTCACGGACCCCCTCGAGGACCCGTAAGGCTCCCAGGCGCTCCTGAGACACTCGACCCAGGTACCAAGACGTTAGCTCCAGAGATGGTAAGACCACTCCGTCCCCTGGAGTGGAGGGCCGGGAGGAGAATCCTTTGTTCAATTTATTTCATGTGCCACATTCTCAATAAAAGAGCTATTTCCTTTGTCTCTGGGTCACCTGGCCTGCAAATGCCGTTCTCACGGCACTCTGCTGCCAGATCTCAACAGTCCCAGCATGCTGGATGCAGACCACCCACCCGCCGGGTATGTCAAAAATAATCATCCCCTTGGTGCCTCTAGCACGGAGTTTGGACGCGTGGCTCTCACTTCCCAACCCGTCTCGCTGGCTGGCCCAGACCATCCGACTAGGTTACGCAATTCAGTTTGCCAGGCCTCCGCCCCCCCCTTCATGGGCGTCCACTTCTCCGCAGTACGCGGCGACCTTGCCAAATCCCTGCATGCGGAAATGGCTACTCTCTTACTCAAAGACGCGATAGAGCCTGTCCCTCCAACCGAGATGAAGAAGGGTCTCTACAGCCCTTACTTCATCGTACCCAAGAAAGGCAGCGGCTTACGACCGATCTTGGACTTGCAAGTTTTCAACCAAGCGTTGCACAAACTCCCGTTCAAAATGCTCATGCAGAAACATTTTAACCTGCGTCCGGCATCTAGATTGGTTCGCAGCGGTAGACCTGAAGGATGCGTACTTCCATGTCTCAATTCTGCCTCAACACCGACCCTTCTTACGGTTCGCGTTTGACGGCCAGGCTTATCAGTACAAAGTCCTCCCCTTCGGCATGTCTCTGTCCCCTCGCGTCTTCACGAAAGTCGCAGAGGCATCCCTTGCCCCGCTCTGAGAAGCCGGCATCCGCATACTCAATTACCTCGACGACTGGCTCATCCTGGCCCACTCCCAAGAGTTACTATGTGCCCACAGGGACCAGGTGCTCAGTCACCTCAGCCGTTTAGGGCTTCAGGTCAACTGGGAAAAGAGCAAGCTCACCCCGGTCCAGAGCATCTCTTTTCTCGGCATGGAGTTAGACTCAGTCTCAATGTCAGCACGTCTCACCAACGAGCGTGCGCAGTCAGTGTTGAGGTGCCTTGCCGCTTTCAGGCTGGGCACAACGGTCCCCTTAAAACTTTTCCAGAGGCTCCTGGGGCATATGGCATCCTCCGCGGCGGTCGCGCCGCTGGGGTTGATGCATATGAGACCGCTTCAGACTCGAGTCCCGAGACGAGCATGTTGCCGTGGCACTCACCGTGTGATGATCACCCCCGCCTGCTACCAAACATTCAAACCCTGGACAGACCGCTCTTTTCTATGAGCAGGAGTACCCTTGCAGCAGGTGTCCCGACACATCTTGGTCACGACCGGCGCCTCCAGATTGGGTTGGGGCGCCATGTGCAACGGGTGCGCAGTAGCAGGCCGTTGGAAAGGGGCCCTGCTGTGCTGGCACATCAACTGCCTGGAGTTGCTGACTGTTTTCTTTGCCCTGCAAAAGTTTCTCCCGTTAGTTCGAGACAAACATGTCCTGATCAGGTCAGACAGCACCACTGTCACGACTCGCCCGTCGTCTCCTCTTTTGGAGCCAGCAGCGACTCAAGTCACTCACATCCCCGGCAACCTCAATGTGGTAGCGGACGCGCTGTCACGACAATGCTTGCCCGGTGGAGAATGGAAGCTTCACCCCCAGTCGGTCCAGCTGATTTGGGAACGGTTCGGCAAGGCCCAGGTAGACATGTTTGCCTCCCAAGAGACCTCCCATTGCCCGCTCTGGTATGCCTGATCAGAGGCTCCCCTCGGGGCAGACGCACTGGCACACAGCTGTCCTGCGGGGCTGCGCAAGTACGCATTTCCCCCAGTGAGCCTGGTCAGGGAGGATGAGGAACAAGTGCTCCTTATTGGCCCACCCGGGCCTGGTTCTCGGATCTCGTACTCCTCGTGACAGCCCCTCCCTGGCAAATTCCCCTGAGGAAAGACCTTCTTTCTCAGGGACGGGGCATGTTCTGGCATCCGCACCCAGACCTTTGAAACCTCCATGTCTGGCCCCTGGACAGGACGCGGAAGATCTAGCTGGTCTACCACCCACGGTCGTAGCCACGATCAACCAAGCCAGATTCCCTTCTACCAGGCAACTTTACACCCTGAAATGACGCTTGTTCACGAATTGGTGTTCTTCCCGAGCTGAAGACCCACAGAGGTGCGCAGTTAGGTCAGTGCTCTTATTTCTGCAAGAGAGGCTGGAAGGGAGGCTGTCCCCTTCCACCCTGAAGATGTCGCCGCCATCGCGGCCCACCACGATGCAGTAGACGGCAAGTCTTTGGGTAAGCATGACTTAATCATCAGTTTCCTAAGAGTCGCCCGGAGGTTGAACCTCTCCCGGCCAAGCCTGTTCCCCTCCTGGGATCTCTCAGTGGTCCTCGCGGGCCTCCAGAGACCCCCCTTCGAGCCGCTAGAATCAGTTGGACTCAGGGCCCTCTCTCTAAAGACGGCCCTGCTGATCGCTCTCACTTCCAGCAAGAGGGTCGGGGACCTGCAAGTGTTCTCTGTTAGCGACACCTGCCTGGAGGTCGGTCCGGCAGACACATATGTGATCCTAAGACCATGACCGGGCTACATGCCCAAAGTCCCTACCATGCCCTTCAGAGACCAGGTAGTGAACCTGCAAGCGCTGCCCCGGGAGGAAGCAGACCCAGCCACTTCATTGCTGTGTCCGGTACGTGCTTTGCGTATCTATTTGGACTGCACGCAGAGCTTTAGGTGCTCTGAGCAGCTCTTTGTCTGCTTTGGGGGACAGCAGAAAGGGAACGCTGTCTCCAAACAGAGGCTCTCCCACTGGGTGGTGGATGCCATTTCATTGGCCTATCGCACCCAGGCCATGCCCCCAGGGTCCGAGCACACTCAACAAGGAGTATTGCGTCCTCTTGGGCACTGGCCAGAGGCGCCTCCCTAGCAGACGAGCAGTAGAGCAGCGGATTGGGCAACACCTAATACCTTTGCGAGATTTTACAATCTCAGTATTGTCCCGTGTTTTCTAAGGTCCGTGCCGGTAGAACTCTTTCCCTCGGCCAAAGTAAAACTGTGCGATTTCTCTCCCAGGAGATCCTACCCACACGGGTCTCTGGTCGATTCCTCCCTAGCCCTTTTGGGTCCACTGGTCAGCGGAGGAACTTGCCGACCCAGTCCACTACAGGTAATCTAATCTAACCTGTACTGGAATAGGTGCTCCACAGATCGGGACTCCTACACGGACTCCCCCTGTGTGTATTTTCCGCAATACGGTCCCCTTATGAAGTGGACCCATGTCTCCCTTAGGCATTTTTTGGGGGGCATTGGGGAAGGGTACGTGCAGTCTGAAACACAGTTGGTCGCTTGTGCACGTGAATTACCTGCCCGCTCCTGTGTCAGCAGTACACAAACACGGGTCAGCGCATGGCGTGATTTGAAGTGGACCCCTATTGTCGCTTCTTCGACACAACGTCAAAGAGAGCGACAGACGGGGAACGTCTCAGTTACATATGTAACTTCCGTTCCCTGATGGAGAGAACGAGACATCCCGGCCACATCGCTGAGCCGAGCCACTGCAGTGGCTGGACCATTTCCGGCTCCTCAGAAAAATCCTGAATGAACTTGACGTATTTCCCCGTATGTCTGGGCGGGGTATGCAAATACTGTCTGCCAACTTCTCATTGGCCTTTTTTAGTAGACCAGAGGCATATTCGGCGCTCAAGAGATACCCCTAGTGTCGCTTCTTTGACACGACATCTCGTTCCCTCCATCAGGGAAAGGAGGTTACATACGTAACCAAGACTTTACATTTACATTTACATGTATTCATTTGGCAGACGCTTTTATCCAAAGCGACTTACAAAAGAGGAAGAACATAAGCGAATCATCTTAAGGAGACAGTGGTACGAAAAGTGCCATACTACAAAGTTTCAGTATCATCACAATAGTATACAAAACCGATTTAAGTGCAACAAGAATTGTTAATACATTTAGAATTTTTTTTTTTTTTTTTTTTTTTTTTTAGCGGCTGGATAAATACTCTTGGAAAATATGTGTTTTTAGCCGTTTTTTGAATATAGAGAGTGAGTCAGCTTCACGGATTGAGTTGGGGAGGTCATTCCACCACCGTGGTATGATAAAGCTGAAAGTCCGGAAAAGTGTTTTGGTGCCTCTTTGTTTTGGTACAACAAGGCGCCGCTCATTTGCCGACCGCAGGCTTCTGGTGGGAGTGTAGCTCTGCATAAATGTTTTTAGGTATGCTGGAGCAGACCCAGTGATTGTTCTGTATGCCAGCATCAGGGCCTTGAATTTAATACGTGCATGAACCGGCAGCCAGTGGAGAGAGACAAAGAGTGGTGTAACATGTGCTCTCTTTGGTTCATTAAAGACCAGACGTGCTGCTGCATTCTGGATCATTTGCAGAGGTCTAATAGCACATGCAGGAAGGCCTGCAAAGAGAGCATTACAGTAGTCCAGTCTAGTTATGACAAGTGACTGAACAAGCAGTTGTGTGGCATGTTCAGAGAGGAAAGGTCTTATCTTCCTGATATTGTAGAGTGTAAATCTACATGATCTTGCAGTCTTTGAGATGTGGTCTGTGAAATTTAGCTTGTCATCAATGGTTACCCCTAGATTTCTGACCGTTTTGGAAGGCGACACTGTAGTTGGACCCAGCTGCACAGTGATGTTGTGTTCAACATCAGGGTTGGCTGGAAAGACAAGGAGTTCAGTCTTGGCTGGGTTGAGTTGCAGGTGGTGTTCCTTCATCCAGGCTGAGATGTCAGCCAGACAGGCAGCGATTCGAGCGGTCACTGTGGTGTCGTTGGGCTGGAAAGACAAGTAAAGTTGTGTATCATCAGCGTAGCAGTGGTAAGAGAAACCATGTGACTGGATGATGGGTCCTAATGACGTTGTGTATATGGAGAAGAGAAGTGGCCCAAGCACTGATCCCTGAGGTACCCCAGTAAGTAACTGATGTGGCTTGGATACCTCACCTCTCCAGGCTACCTTAAAAGACCTACCTGAGAGATAGGAGTTGAACCAGTCAAGCACAGTTCCGGTGATGCCCAGTTTAGAGAGGGTGGAAAGTAGGATCTGATGGTTGACTGTGTCAAAGGCTGCAGAAAGGTCCAGCAGAATCAGAACGGATGATCTGGATTCAGCTTTCGCCAGTCTCAGCGACTCTGTGACAGACAGCAGGGCAGTCTCAGTGGAGTGACCACTTTTGAAGCCTGACTGATTGTCATCCAGCAGCTTGTTCTGTGAGAGATAGGCAGAGATCTGATTGAAAACTGCCCTTTCAAGTGTTTTTGCCATGAATGGGATGAGAGAGACTGGTCTGTAGTGTTCTATCTGTGTGGGGTTAAGTGTAGGTTTTTTCAGCAGTGGGGTTACTCTAGCCTGCTTAAATGTAGTGGGAAAAGTGCCTTCAAGAAGAGATGCGTTAATTATGTGTGTAAGTGCAGGTAGGATGGACGGAGAGATGGCCTGGAGAAGGTGTGATGGAATGGGGTCAAGAGAACAGGTGGTGGGGTGGTTGGAGAGGAGGAGTTTAGAGACCTCAGTGTCAGTTAGAGGAGAGAACATAGAGAGAGAAGAGTTGCATACAGGAGTTGGGTGTTTGACAGGGTGTGGTGCTGTGAATGTATTGCTGATGGCTGTAACCTTATTAGTAAAAAATGTGGCGAAGATATCTGCTGTAAGTGATGTGTCAGGTGGTGGAGGGGGAGGGCAGAGAAGCGAGTTAAATGTTCTAAACAAGCTACGAGTGTCTGTGGTGCTGTTGATCTTGGTCTGGTAATATGAAGTTTTTGCAGCTTTAACATTATCTGAAAAAGTTGCAAGCATAAGTTGATATTTACCTAGATCGGCTGGATCTTTAGATTTCCGCCATCTCCTCTCGGCTGCCCTGAGATCGGTCCGATGTTCACGAATTACGTCAGACAGCCAGGGGCTGGGTGGTGTAGTACGTGCTGGTCTAGAGGAGAGAGGACAGATGTTGTCTAGACAGGTTGTTAGGGTAGAGCTAAGTGTGTCTGTGGCAGTGTTTACATTGAGCGTGGAAAATACATTTATTGTGGGAAGAGAGGCAGAGACATCATTGGATAGGCGAAAGGGTGAGAGGGAACGGAGGTTACGGCGAAAGGAAACCAAAGGTGGAGTTGGTTTTACAATGGATGGGAGAGTCATGTTAAATTGAACAAAGTAATGATCAGAGACATGTAATGGAGTAACAAGAATATTTGAGGTAATACAGTTACGTGTAAAAACGAGGTCCAGCTGGTTGCCCGATCTGTGAGTTGCTGTGGTGTGTAGTCTTTCCAAGTCAAATGAGGCCAGAAGAGTATTCAGTTCAGTGGCCTGGGGGGCTTGTCTTGGTGTATGTTGAAATCGCCAAGGACCACAAGTGGCCTACCATCCTCTGGCAAAGAGGACAGCAGGACATCCAACTCCTCAAGAAAGCTTGTCAGCTGACCTGGAGGGCGATAGATGACAACAACATGTATTTTTGTGGGTTGCATTGTAGTAATGGCATGGAATTCAAAGGATGTATTGTTACATAGTGAAGCCTGTGGAGAAAAAGTCCAGTTATTATTAATGAGCAAACCTGTTCCCCCACCCCTGCCGGTATGTCGAGGGGTGTGAGAGAAGGAGAAGTTGTTGGAGAGTGCAGCAGGTGTTGCTGTATCCTCAGGACGTATCCATGTCTCCGTCAGCGCCAGGATGCTGAGGGTGGACTGTGTGGCGAAAGCTGGAATGAAGGCAGCTTTGTTCACAGCAGACTGGCAGTTCCAGAGTCCCACTGAGAACGAGAGTGGAGCAGGAGTTGAAATGCAAAGTGGCCGTAGGTTGTGTGGCTTGCGTTTAGTCTCGCATCTGTATCTTGTGAACGGTCTACAACAGATAAAAGGGATGTGCTTGAATGCATGTGTTATTAGTGAGCTAGACATGTATGTATGTATAAGTAGAATAATAAAAGAGAATAAATAAAATACAAAATACTTAAGTGCTTTGGTGTGTGGCGCCTTGTCGGTGTCCTTGCTCGGTGGACTCGCACAGGTAGACTCGCTGGTCTTTACCCAAGTAGGTCTTCACACGTGGAGGGCTTAACATGAGGATTACCACTTCCGCGTCAACATTCAGTCAAATAAATACACTTTTTGCCGTTCAATGGGAAAAGCAGCCACGCCTTAATGCTACTTAGCACAACAAAGCTAGTCACTTGGTCAGCCGAAACCGAAACTAGGGGGCACGCAGGTGACAAGTGCTGGAACAAACGCGGCTTCCGTACACCGCAAATAAATTATGCAACACTCTAACAATAAATAATACTCTAAAACAAGTGAAGCACTGTTTGCAGACACTAAAACGACACACTGGATAACCAATACTAAATCTAGCAGCGAATACTACGGGACAAGTCAAACAAATCTAGCAGCGAAAACTATGGGACAAGTCAAAGCAAAAAATAGCGCTCACACACATAAACACGCGACCCGCGTTCAAGACAGTAAACAGACAGCACCTGATCTAGCAATGAATACCACTCTAACGACGATAAAAACAATGAAATAAACACACTTACATACAACTGCAGACTCCTGTAGATAGATCGCTTCTCCTGTTAAGTTGCACTGAATGTAGATTTGATATTTGCTTTAATGACAGCATGTTTAATGACAGCATGTACTTGAGCTGACATGAGCTCCACAAGTTTGTGCAAAACCAAACCATCAACGTGATTTGATAATGTTCCATAGAGCATATTGTGCACTTCAATTTAAGCAAGAACATCTGAACTTTTGTACAAAAGGGTCGACATGATCAATATCACAATTCTTTTTATTTGATCAGTGAATCTTCTTCTACTTCTTGTCTTTGTTTCTGTTTTGTTTAAGACTGTGTTTTGAAATCCCAGATTTTCACGTGGTCAGACATTTGTACATCACTGTGTATGTGTGCCAACAGTAAAACCACCTTGCTCATAATATTGAATTTAATACAAGAAAGCAGAATTTTTCAGGGCTGATTTTAACAGTGGTACCACCTGAAGCAGAAATATCTGAAATAAGAGCAAAGCTCAAATAACATCATTGCTTTGATTCTTTTTTTTTTTTTTACTAAATAGTTTTCTACTTTATATGGTACTTGTTCTTTAATTCTGCGATATGATTAAAGTAAAGATAGTAGGGACTGTATTGAAATCACTTTTACTCAACATATTTGACAGATGAAATGGTGACAATAAAGATGGTCGTGTATCAAATGAAGGACAGATTCCAAGTGTTTGTGTCAACCTGTAACTCTTTTCTGTTTCTCAGCAAAGAAAGAGCTAGCAACGGCACCAGACCCTCGTCAAACACTGTATCGCCTCTGTTATGGACCGTGCTACAGACCCAGGGCACACACATGACAGACACAAAGCACCTGTGCTGAGAGACGACTCAAAGGAACAGAACACTTGAGCAACAAACGTGTGCAAGAAATCACAGCATTTGGAGCTCTGACACAAGGATCAGACAACTGTGTGTGTGTGTGTGTGTTTTAAAGCAGGTACTTTTAATGGTCCTCACACAGAAGTGCCAGAACTTTTAATTGAGCAGCAGTGGACGTGCACTTCATTTCACATTATTTTTTATGCAAAAGCTGCATAAATTCTTTAATGCTTAAATTCTTCTCAAAGAGTCCATGAATTTGCTCAACGAGTCAAATTTGTTTATGTTTGGATGCATTTCCTGTTGAAACAGGAAGTTTGAGCAATACATATCAAAGAGGTCATCCCCTTTTATAATTTAGTCCTTTGCATGTATTAGTGGGAGAAACTTTCTCATTCTATAGAGCATTTGATAGGACAAACATTTGAAAATAAAGACAAAGATAAAGACTGTCAAAGCTAAATGCTTATATAAGTTGTCAACTTTTAAGAGTACATTGGCATTTAGGAAGATTCAAAGTTTGACATGGACTAAAAGCCTCAAAACTCTCATTTAGATTTTTGGGGGGTTTTAACGTCTTATTTTTATTTGTTAGGTTTATACATATTTATTAAACTGAAGTGCTGGTACTTACAGTAGGTATATTATCTCTTTTTTATAGAGATAGGCTCAAAATATCTTTTCTCTTATTTTTAGGATTTATGCATTTCAATTTTATATACATTTCCATTAAACTGAATTGCGTAATCTTTAAAAAAAAAAAAAAAACCTTATGATTTTATTTTTTTTAAAAATTAATTTAGTTAAAGATTATTTGATTTATTTTGATAATTTGACATGAAATTAAAATGTATAAATCTTAAAAATATTTTTGCCTGTTGTTCTTAATTTTTGGATAAGATTATTTTCTTATCCATACATATTTATAACAAATATACATCAAATTTAATTCTCACTTAAATACTATGTATTATTCATATTATTTCTTGCTGTTTTACTATTGATTGATAGTGTTATACGAAGAATAATGTTTACGGTTCATTAAATTATGCAAGGTATAAATTCTCTTAACTGCTAGAGAAAATAACTGAATTGTCTCCACAAACTAGAGATAAGGATCATCAAGGTCTTAAGCCACTTAAGTTGAGAATTTCAATTCCTTTCACTTGCTATAACATGTTTAATTTGTTTCTGGTCAGACAAAGCCCTTACATCTGTCTCTTGGATAGCAAGAGTTAATCCTCATATACTATTTTGTCATTTCTGACCCAAATCAATTTTCCTCATTTAATAAAAATGTTTTCCTTTTTCTGAGCAGCACAAGACTTGGTGAATTTTCCTTCATTTGCCATCTGAAAAAAAAAGAAAAAGAAAAAAAAATGTGGTTGTTTATAAAAATTCATGGCAAATTTTGATGGGATTCACGGAAAATTAATGGGAAAAACAAGAGCATTTTTTTTTATCTGTCAAATACATTGCCACAACAACAACAACAAAAAGATTTTGGTGCAGCTATCATTATGAGGACTTTATATAGATATAATGATTTTTATACTGTACGAACTATAAATTCTATCCCCTAACAAAATCCCTAAACTGAACACTCACAAAAAACATTCTGCATTTTTACATTTTCAATAAAACTTTTTAATATAATTTAATGTTTTTTTTTAAAGCTATTTAAATTATGGGGACACTAGAAATGTCCTCATAAACCACATTTATAGCATAATACCCTTTAATTACCAGTTTGTAACCTAAAAAAAGTCCTCGTAAACCACCCAAACCCACACACATACATGGCATCTAAAAGTGGAGCTCTACAGATATCTTTTGGTCACTGTTGGCATTACAAGTCACCTGTTGCTTTCAAGCTGATGACAGAAATCTGACACTCACACACATACGTTTGCAAAATACATTTTTATAGTAGAAAGTGTGAAATGTATAAATGTATACTCTCTGATACTTAATATTCAGACTTTTTTAGTTCATTTCTGTTTTTTGATGATCATTTTCTTGACATTATGCATTTACTTTGAGTTATAAAATGTTTATGCTTGAAATAAATTATTGGTAGAAAAATGCTTATTCTGTGTCTTCTCTTTGTAACACCATGGTCAGTTTTGATTGTAAGCATTATGACATTAACTGCAAAAAACTGACACTTCAAATCAATTTTAAAATGTTAAACTGTGACAAATAATAGTTTAATAATGTCTAAATATTCACTGATCAGCCACAATAAAACCACTGACAGGTGAAGTGAATAACATTTATTATCTCGTTACAATGGCACCTGTCAAGGGGTGGGATATATTAGGCAGCAAGTGAACAGTAGGTTCTTGAATTCGCTGTATTGGAAGCAGGAAAAATGGGCAAACGTAAGGATCGGAGCGACTTTGACAATAACCAAATTGTAATGGCTAAACAACTGGGTCAGAGCATCTCCAAAACAGAAGGTCTTGTGGGGTTAGTGGTGAACCGGATAGGGTCATGGGTGTCCAAGGCTCAGTGATGTGCATGGGGAGCGAAGGTTAGCCCATCTGGTCCAATCCCACAGAAGAGCTACTGTAGCACGATTGCACAATCGGCTGAAAAACGTAATGCTGGCCATGATAGAAAGGTGTCAGAACAAACAGTGCATCACAGCTTGCTTTGTATCTGCAGACCTGTCAGAGTGCCCATGCAGACCCCTGTCCACCACCGAAAGCACATACAATGGGCACATGAGCGTCAGAACTGGACCATGGAGCAATGGAAGAAGGTGGCCTGGTCTGATGAATCAGGATTTATTTTAGATCATGTGGACGGCCGGGTACGTGTGCATTGTTTACCTGGGAAAGACATGGCAGCAGGATGCACTATGGAAAGAAGGCAGGCTGGCAGAGGCACTGTGACGCTCTGGACAATGTTCAGCTGGGAAACCTTGGGTCCTGGCATTCATGTATATGTTACTTTGACATGTACCACCGTAATAACGTAAAGATTGCTGCAGACCACGTACACCCCTTTGTGGCAATGGTACTCCCTGTTGGCAGTGGCCTCTTTCAGTGGTATAATGCGCAAGGCCACACAGCAAAACTTGTCGAGGAATGGTTTGAGGAACATGACAAAGAGTTCAAGGTGTTGACTGGGCTTCCAAATTCTCCAGATCTCAATCCGATTGAGCATCTATGAGATGTGCTGGATCAACAAGTCCGATCCATGGAGGCCCAACCTCGCAACTTACAGGACTTGAAGGATCTGCTGCTAACATCTTTGTGCTAGATACCACAGGACACCTTCAGAGGTTGTGTGGAGTCCATTCCTCGATGGGCCAGAGCTGTTTTGGCTTCACGTGGGGGACCTACACGATATTAGGCAGGTTGTTTTAATGTTGTGGTTGATCAGTGTATATTCAAAAGCATATCTTGTGATAGAATATCAAAGGATTACTCAAGTCATCAGACTACACAGTAGGTAACTACAGCAATCTACTGGCTGTTACTGGCATGATATGGTTTTCAAGTCATGCCATTTATATATTTTATTCCACTGGATGGCAGCAATCTGACTACAATATGTCACATTTCACATTTCACTCATATTTTCTTAATGTTTTAACTTATAAAAGTGTAGGTTCAGATTTTAAAAAAAAAAAACGCAAAAATTAAATTAAATAAAAATGCATAATTAAATTTTTCTAAATGGAAGAAATAGTATCATCATCATCATCATAAAAAAACAAAATCAAATAAAAATGGTTTAGATTCTATTTGAAAATTCATAATGCATGTGTATTTGTCTACTAAACTCATTTCAAGCATAAGCACAATATTTTAGATCAAAAAGTTAAGATCACGAGAAACTTAAATGTAACCCCACAGCAACACCGGTTCGTATCTGGGTCACGGCACCAATTGTATCAATGATGTAAGCTTTTTTAAAGTGACCTTGAGCTTGGAAAGCCACTATACAGTATAAATAAAACTTCTAAATATAGTCTAGTGTATCCAAACTTTGGACAGGCAGTGTATATAAATCTGAAAATAAACCTCAAATGAGTCAGACCACAAATATTCGAGAATAAACAAACTTTTATTTGAAGAGTGTTACACAAAGGGTTGGGAGGGGCATAAAAACATGACAGATCATACAAAGCTGCTAAAAAAAAAGAAAGAAAAAAGAAGACAATACTAATATGAATTGCTATACACAGGGTCCATGGAGACGACGGGAGCAGAGACTACAGAGAGGGGAACACAGGCCTTAATCTACGGCTAAAACTTGAGCAGTGGCAGTTCTTTGTCATTTGATCACTTCATTCAAATATCTGAAACAAATTACAAATATTTAATAGGGCAATAGACTGACCTCATCTAATATGATCAGTTTATTGACAGGGACAGATTTTAAATAAAATAATCATTAAAAAAGGTTTTCTACAAACATATATCAGATTATTGGTGCCAGAAAATTGTTTCCCAAACCTTCCCAAAAGCTGCCTAGATTTAATGTTTTTCCTTTTCGTGCATTTACAAGGTTTAGTCTTGTTTCTCAGAGAGGTAGAAAGAAGTTCCTCCCCTTGATGGAATGTTTTGGAGTTTGACTGCATAGAGGAATGATTGGCACTGCCATCCACCATTGAGAAATAACACCATGCCATTTATCCTGTACTGGCCCTTACAAGCACACAAAGTCCTGCCGCCATCCTCGCTCCATCCCCCCCTTAAAAACATTAAATATCACCTTCACTGTCCTCATATTATTACAAATACTCCACCATTAAGTGATGAAACCAATAAAGACTGGATAGTAAAAATTCACCTCATGTGATTCTTTTTTTTGTTGAGTTTTTAATGCCTCTGCATGTACTAGGAATGTGAATGACTAAACAATAGAAACAACAAAAATCTGATCTTCATAAATGGTAAAGACAATCTTTTGAGGAAAAAAAGATAAACACTTAAAAAAAAAAAAGGCTACAAATGTTAGAAAAGTGGTTCTGGTTGTGGATGTTAGAAAATGAAAACGTTTCGATACAGGATTCAGAGCTCTTCTCTCGCCAGGCCCATCACTTCACTCATTCAGATGGATGACTGAATGAACTCTGATCCCATATGGCAGAACGTTGTGGATTTCAGTTCTGTGAACAGAACAGAAAAAGAGGAAGTGTTAAAAGCATGTAACAGTTTGGATACAGTTCTGAGACTGTCCTAAAACCAAGTAAGCTGTAACCAAGACAACATGATGGATTCGGTCCATAGAATTGAAAACATTATGCTTTACATCAATATTTAAGGATATTTTTGCCAGGATAAGATACAGTGAGGAAAATAAGTATTTGAACACCCTGCTATTTTGCAAGTTCTCCCACATGGAAATCATGGAGGGGTCTGAAATTGTCATCGTAGGTGCATGTCCACTGTGAGAGACATAATCTAAAAAAAAAAAAATCCAGAAATCACAATGTATGATTTTTTAACTATTTATTTGTATGATACAGCTGCAAATAAGTATTTGAACACCTGTCTATCAGCTAGAATTCTGACCCTCAAAGACCTGTTAGTCTGCCTTTAAAATGTCCACCTCCACTCCATTTATTATCCTAAATTAGATGCACCTGTTTGAGGTCGTTAGCTGCATAAAGACACCTGTCCACCCCATACAATCAGTAAGAATCCAACTACTAACATGGCCAAGACCAAAGAGCTGTCCAAAGACACTAGAGACAAAATTGTACACCTCCACAAGGCTGGAAAGGGCTGCGGGGAAATTGCCAAGCAGCTTGGTGAAAAAAGGTCCACTGTTGGAGCAATCATTAGAAAATGGAAGAAGCTAAACATGACTGTCAATCTCCCTCGGACTGGGGCTCCATGCAAGATCTCACCTCGTGGGGTCTCAATGATCCTAAGAAAGGTGAGAAATCAGCCCAGAACTACACGGGAGGAGCTGGTCAATGACCTGAAAAGAGCTGGGACCACCGTTTCCAAGGTTACTGTTGGTAATACACTAAGACGTCATTGGTTTGAAATCATGCATGGCACGGAAGGTTCCCCTGCTTAAAGGGTTACTTCAGGATTTAGCATTAAGCTTTGTATCAGTAGAAAACCAGTAGTATTTTTGAATTACCGAGCTCCCCCCCCTCATATCCCCCTGAGACGAGAGATTTATTTATTTTTAGTCTGGAAAAAAATCCTCCGATGACGCAAAAATCGTCATTTTGCGTCGGAGGATTTTTGGTCCAGAGGCTTAAAACTACAGCCAGTATTCCGCATGTTTTCACCACGCCCATATGGGGCGGGATCTCACTCACAGAATGTGAAGATAGTGTCAGCCATCTTTCTGTAGAAGCTAAGAAAACAGGCTCTTGCTCTGTGTAGAAAGTTTGTATACAAGTAGACTAATCACGATGGCGGAAGGTAGTTTTGAAGTTGAAATGGCAGAAGGGGATTTCGAAGATCTGTTGCGAGAATCTGATGCTCGCGCTACCTGTACGAGCCGCAATACAGCGATGAACAGAGGCTGGAGCAGCTGCTGTAGCAGGGGAGCAAAACCTGCTTGGCAGGCAGGAGGAAGAGAGTGTTAAATTATATTCAGACTCGAGTTGGGGCGGACTGGTGGTGTCAGTGCTCTCGCTGTGCGCCTATATAAACAGATAGAGAGTCCTATTGCTGTCGCGAATTTCAGCGATACTGGACGAGATCGCTGAATCCGCTGATGAAACTGCACCGATAACATGAGCATGTATAACTGAGCACCCAAGTTTTGTACCACACATGGACAGGGGAGTCCTGGAAACTTATTTTAGGATCCCGAAGATAAATTGGAAACGCCAGCCGAAGCCCGCAGGGACAAACTGACGGCTTAGTGTAAAGTGAGTATTTTGTTTGTTTTTCTTTTTGTTACTAAGACGTCATGTACAGAGTTTGGACACCCGGAATTATCTTAATGTTCTTCCCGCGTAGTCAGTCAATTTATCAACTAACTCACGATTTATAGAGGTACGATGTAGCATAGTTGTATCATATTTTCAGATACTGCCACCTGTAACCAGTAGGCGTGGTTTGGGAGTGGCCTCGTAAGGGCAGCAAAGCAAGTGCATTCTGGGAGTTGTTGTCTTTCAGCCACATGTGTAAAAAATACATTTTCTGCCTTTTCTCAGTCTAGAATGCTTCAAATTCAAAAATAATTTCACATTTATACTATATAAATGACCAATTTTAAATACACATTCATCTTCCCAGAGGTGAAGTATCCCTTTAAACCAGCACATGTCAAGGCCCGTCTTAAGTTTGCCAATGACCATTTGGATGATCCAGAGGAGTCATGGGAGAAAGTCATGTGGTCAGATGAGACCAAAATAGAA
Organism: Moxostoma hubbsi; assembly: GCA_032164185.1. Taxonomy (NCBI): domain Eukaryota; kingdom Metazoa; phylum Chordata; class Actinopteri; order Cypriniformes; family Catostomidae; genus Moxostoma; species Moxostoma hubbsi. The sequence continues at coordinate 1,643,860 of JAVLUX010000031.1, read as the reverse complement.
CTTTTTGGTCATAATTCCACTAACCGTGTTTGGAGGAAGAAGAATGATGAGTACCATCCCAAGAACACCATCCCTACAGTGAAGCATGGGGGTGGTAGCATCATGCTTTGGGGGTGTTTTTCTGCACATGGGACAGGGCGACTGCACTGTATTAAGGAGAGGATGACCGGGGCCATGTATTGCGAGATTTTGGGGAACAACCTCCTTCCCTCAGTTAGAGCATTGAAGATGGGTCGAGGCTGGGTCTTCCAACATGACAATGACCCGAAGCACACAGCCAGGATAACCAAGGAGTGGCTCTGTAAGAAGCATATCAAGGTTCTGGCGTGGCCTAGCCAGTCTCCAGACCTAAACCCAATAGAGAATCTTTGGAGGGAGCTCAAACTCCGTGTTTCTCAGCGACAGCCCAGAAACCTGACTGATCTAGAGAAGATCTGTGTGGAGGAGTGGGCCAAAATCCCTCCTGCAGTGTGTGCAAACCTGGTGAAAAACTACAGGAAACGTTTGACCTCTGTAATTGCAAACAAAGGCTACTGTACCAAATATTAACATTGATTTTCTCAGGTGTTCAAATACTTATTTGCAGCTGTATCATACAAATAAATAGTTAAAAAAAATCATACATTGTGATTTCTGGATTTTTTTTTTTAGATTATGTCTCTCACAGTGGACATGCACCTACGATGACAATTTCAGACCCCTCCATGATTTCTAAGTGGGAGAACTTGCAAAATAGCAGGGTGTTCAAATACTTATTTTCCTCACTGTATCTCAGAGCAGTGGCAGCGCTATGATATTCCTCATCCCAAAAGAACACAGTCGTCCACTGCAGACACATCCTGAGGGAACCGTATCAGCACCGCCAGACGACAGCTGTCCAATTCTCAGCGCAGAGGAAAAGCTTTTAATGTTCTAGTGATTTGCTCAGGAGTTCTTGTTTTCTGTGGGGTTCAGGTCACCCCGAGGACTTGAACTGGCTCTTCACATATTTCAAACAAGATGAAAGTGTGCACACGGGCACTACAGTAGTTACACTCAGTGCTTAACCTTTAAAGGATGAGGTTCCAGAACAACTGACCTGACCAAGTTTGGGGGCAGTTTACAAACAAAACAACATTGCTCCCAGTAAATTGAATGAAGCTGTACACGCTGCTGGTAGCATTCATGTTTCCATCAAAGTTATGAATTGAATTTATTCTCTCGAGAAACTGCTTTACGTTTACATTTTGGCTTTGCAATATGCACAATTGAATTGAAACCAACTTCTCTCAGTTCAGGAAACTCTAGGCTGCTATAAGCTTTTGACGCACTGCGTCATGTGACAAAACAACATGATGCTGATCACAGCTGAGTTTGTCTTTGGGAGAAACGGCAATAAAACTACATCTGGTAAGAAACCTCATTCAGTTTGATTCAAAAGATTAGAGTCCCTAGTTTCATCCGATATGCCTTTTATTTTATGTTTTTATTGAACCATTTATTTGCAAAACAGCACGCTGTTAAACACAATGACCACGTACGTGGATTCATTTTCCTTAAAATATATTTTACTGTGCATCGTCACGTTGAGAATAAATGGATGCATCCAAAAGTGTGTGTGTGTCACTCCGCTTGTGTTCCTGCCATTCTAAACTAAAGTGCAAGAGCAGTGCAGATGTGTTAAGAGCTATCTGTCTCTTACATTTAATTGTGACATTACATATGTTAGCCAGCAGGTGGAGACAGAAGACCATTTTTGTGTGTAATATGAGCCAGTTAGGTGATGTGATGCATCAGCGTTTACACTACATGATCGCTTGTATTACTACTAAAGCTAGGAAATAGCTTTAAACAAACAACTTCATTACGGCTCATCACAGCTGAGAGACACAACAGACAGATTAATTACACAAACTCAAGGAGCTTACCGCTTACCGGCGTTAAACATTGGAGAGGACATACTGTTCAAAATGGCGGAGGAGATTGCAGTTTCTAACGTGAATGTCTCTTGTGCAACAGCTACCGCAAAATAGGGATGGCTATTTTTCCACTGAGAAAATAAGATGAATTTCACCAAAATTACATTATCTTCAGAAAGCTGATTAACAGACTACAGCATCATCAGCAGGTGATCACTCACTCACTCACTCACTCACTCACTCACTCACTCACTCACTCACTCACTCACTCACTCACTCACTCACACACACACACACACACACACACCTCCAATAACATGTTAGAAACATCCCAAGACAAGATACTAGTAGTTCAAAGTGATGTTTTTGGAGTGGTGGTGGTATAGTGGCTAGAGCACAGGGCTGCTAATCAGAAGGTCGCTGGTTCGAACCCCACGGCCACCACCATTGTGTCCTTGAGCAAGGCACTTAACTCCAGGTTGCTCCGGGGGATTGTCCCTGTAATAAGGGCTCTGTAAGTCGCTTTGGATAAAAGCGTCTGCCAAATGCATAAATCTAAATGTAAATGTTTTTGAGAGGCTTGGACACAATGGCAGATTCTGATCCGTGGTGTAAGAAAGTTTATGACTGTACTCAGTTTTTAAATTTTTTTTTCAAATTGACTTGTTCATTGAACTGTTGTATAAAAGCAACATCACACTCGCAATCGTGCAATATGGCCCTAAATCAGCACTACTGAGATTACCTGCGGCACTCGGCTGAATCACAGCAGTGCTGATGTGGGGCCGTAATCGCACCCTTGCTCATGAGACATTGCTTAAATATCCTACTGAGACCAGAGTGTGACTGCTGTGTGTATTTTCCTTATTCATTTGTAACTAGTAGACCCTAATAAACAAACAAATTCTAGAGCAAGCAGTTTTAGCAACTATGTTGGGACTATGTTGTGAAATTTTATATAATACTAATCTACTGAAAGTCAGATTTTTTTTTTCATCAAATCAGATTCAGATCATGTAATCAGATTTTATGAGTGAATGACTTAACCTCCAGTGTGCTGTGTGTCTGCACTGGTCTCAGAACAGTTTGAAATGCAGCTTATTTTCATCATAACTCCATATAAAGCCTCTGAAAGACACATTTTCCAGCTTTTAAATGTAAAAATGCACAGTAAACATAGGAATGCACAAGGATATGTATAATTATTTTAATGTAATTATTTCATCATTATATTGACTTTTTAATTTAGAGGCCTTTCTCTTTGCAGTTAATTAATCAGCATACCATGTAATTCATTCGATTAAAATATATATATATATATATACACACACACACATTTCTTTAAAACAATTGTGGACTGCACAAATTACTTTAACCAGTCATCCAGAAGAGTTGTTGACTACTCAATGATCAATGTTCACATGACGATGCAGGTCAGAAACGAAAGCGTGCATATCACCATTGACAAAATTCCATAACTTGTCTACACACAAATTCCTTCACATTGGATTACAAATGTTTGTATTTGTTTAGAAATGTTGGCATGCATATTGGTCTATAAACTATTATATAGTCAGGGACAATGCAGAGGGCTGACAGACAATGGGGGTGCTTGAAACATTCAAGCTAAAATATTAAATAGTTTTGAATGTGGAAAATAGTAATATTTAAGAATGAGGTGTCCAAACTTTTCAATGACAGTGCATAAATTTGTAGGCACAATTAAGCCCTTGTTATACGACCAACACAGACCAGGTTTGAATTGACACTGCTTTAGCAGAACTGGACTTGCGTAACAAGAAATACATTGTGCATTGGGACCACAGCACACAGAAAGACAAAGACAAACAATGAATGAATAAAAGGAAAAAGCATAAATGAAAAGGGAAGAAAGAGTCTCTTAGGCAGAGATCACCGTCAGGTCCAAGCAGGACAGCCAGTTGTCAAGAGCAACACTTGCAGCCATTTTCTTACCTGTCCTTTAGTCATCGTCCTCTTCTGCTAACTCTGTCTCTTTGTGGACGACCACGCGAGTGACGGACATATCAGGGTGCTGCTCTTTGGCCTCCTTTATAGCCTGGGCCAATGCCTGACCCCGCCCACAATAAACATCAACACAAACGAAACAAAAACCAAACAAAAAGGATTAACGGAAAACAAACAACCAAACACAAGAATGAAAAAACAATTAAACTGAACACACACGGAGGATGACAAGGATGCATGTTTACATGCAAAATCTTACAGTGCATTCAGAAAGTATTCAGACCCCTTTTCACATTTTTAATGTTACACTTTTATGCTAAAAGGCTTTAAATTATTTTTTCACATCATTCTACACTCCACACCCCATAATGACAAAGCAAAAAGCAGATTTTTGATAACTTTGCAAATGTATTAAAACTAAAAAACTGAAATATCACATTGACATAAGTATTCAGACCCTTATCTCAGTACTTAGTTGAAGCACATCTATTGTGTATGATGGGACAAGCTTTGCACACCTGGATTTGGGGATTTTCTGCAATTCTTTTCTGCAGATCCTCTAAAGCTCTGCCAGGTTAGATGGGGCCGTTGGTGGACAGTCATTTTCAGGTCTCTCCAGAGATGTTCAATTGGGATCAAGTCCAGGCTCTGGCTGGGCCACTCAAGGACATTCACTGAGTTGTCCCTAAACCGCTCTTGTGTTGTCTATGCTGTGCGCTTGGGGTCATTGTCCTGTTGGAAGGTGAACCTTTGACCCAGTCTGGGGTCCTGAATGCTCTGGACTAGGTTTTCATTAAGGATATCTCTGTATTTTGCTACATTCAGCTTTCCTTCAACCCCGACCAGTCCCCGCTGCTGAAAAACACCCCCACAGCATGATGCTCCCACCACCATGCTTCACCGTTGCGCAGATGATGAGTTCAGTCTTCCTTTCATCAGACCAAAGAGTCTTGTTTCTCACAGTCTGAGTGTCCTTTAGATGTTTTTTATGTGTCTTGTGCTGAGGAGAGGCTTCCGTCTGGCCACTCTGCCATAAAGCCCAGATTGGTGGAGTGTTGCAGTGATTGTTGTCTTTCTGCAAGTTTCTCCCATCTCAACACATGATCTCTGGAGTAGCGGTCAAACGATTTTTTTTTTTCAGGGCCGATACAGATTATTAGTATTCAAGGAAATCAATAAACAATATTTGGGGACTATATAAATTTACAGTAAAACATTTAGTATTTTCTTTTTTTTAAATCAGTCAAAAAAAATATATTAAGAACCAGGAAAAGACAAGCAAAGTAGTGGACTATGGTGGATTGTTGACCATTTTTTTAAAAATATATATATATAAAAAAAAAAGAAAAAAACACACACACACACACACACACACACACCATTAAAAGCACCTGCCTAATATTGTGTAGGTTCCCCTCGTGCTGCCAAAACAGCACCAACCTGCATTTTAGAATAGCATTCAGAGATTGAACACAATTATAGAGCGGTTATCTGAGTTACTGTAGACTTTGTCATTTTGACACAGTCTGTCCATTCTCTGTTGACCTCTCTCATCAGCAAGACATTTCCATCCACAGAACTGCCGCTCACTCGATGTTATGCATTTTCAGCTATAAGACCTTAAATAAACAGGTGTGTCCTGTCCAAATCATGTCCAATCAATTGAATTTGGCACAGGTGGACTCCAAAGTGTAGAAACAACTCAAAAGATGATCCAGAGAAATGGGATGCACCTGAGCTAAATTGGACTGAATACTTATGTCAATGTGATTTCACTTTTTTCTTTTTAATAAATTTGTAGTTATCAAAAATCTGTTTTTTGCTTTGTAATAATGGGGTATGGATTGTTGAAAAAAAATTATAATTGAAAGCATTTTAGCAAAAGGTTGTAACATAAAATGTGAAAAATAGAGGTCTCAATACTTTCTGAACACACTGTACATTGATTATGCTGAATCTGACAACATAACGTCATGTAAATGCTTAAAAGCTGCTTATCAATGTATTGTGAAACATGAAAAGCACAATAACAATTTAAAAAAAAAAGGTCAAAAACCAATACATTTTTGCCCACTGTGCCAATTTCAATTAGGGCACTTCTGGTGGCATATACAGTATTGCACATGAAGTCTAAACATGTAAATGCACTCATTGATAACTATCTAAAATTAGCTCATTGTAAAAATCTGAGAGCACAAGAAAAACGTTTTTATCAGATCACAGATACAAGTGTTAACATGTAGAGTTAAATCAGGGTAATGGGTTTCACTCAGATTTCGCTTAAATGGTGGTTTTTAAAAGCTCTTAAATGGTATTCACATGACCTTACAAGTTGTCGGGTTATAACGCATAAAATCACTGTGAGAGGAATTGCATAAATGGTCTCATGGATGGCATGGCAGTTGTAGGAAGACTAGTGCCAGTCTAGGAGCATCACAAATGTCACGTCGCTATGGAAACCAGTGTGCGTGTTTCTAATCTATCAGAAAACTCAACCGGTGTGCGCGTCATACTCTACAGGCAGACGTCATACTGCATCTGCCTTGTTTGTGGTTGAGAATGAACCACTAATACACTTGAATAATGCACGTATTTCACATATTTCACACATGCATTGAGTCATTTTCAGGTGTTCCTCTGCTATATCCAAGACGTAAACCATATTTATTTGACATAAATGTATAAATCTTTCAACAGGGACCTACTACAAGTTCAGAGATTTTTAAAAATATAGTTGATAAATTATAATAGTATAATTGTCAACAATGAAAATGGTCATCATTTGCTCATTTCCAATGGTTTTTATGATGAGTAGATCATTCTGTCATAAAAGAATTTGAACAGATTGGCTATACTATTTAGCTGGAAATCAAAGATCATAATGTTCTGATTTATCTCAGAGATAGCTAGTTTGGTTCAATGCTTAAAATTATTTATTGAAGATTTTTTTCAAGCCTTATGGTAGAATTGAATGAAGAGAAATAAAAATACTTCAGCAACCAAGTCCACTGATAAAAGTGTGCGCTCACGGGTATCTCACCTGATCGTGATCAATGTCAGAGTCTCCCGTGATGACGATGCGCTTCTCAATGCGAGTTTCTGACAGTCCGCCCTTTAATGTCTGTTAATCATTCAAATGACATGTTGACAACAATAAATAGATGTATTAAAGATAATACTGTATGATAAAGGCATTTGCAACACATCTGAATTAGTGTTGTCATGGTTCATGAAAGCTAAAACAGAAAGCAATTGATTTGGAAACGGAAATAAAAACAACTGAAACTAACTGAATTAAAAGATAATAACCCTGATTTCAGTTGTGCTGTGTGATGACAATGCTCAGCTGGATGTGGGATTTGATTTAGCTATGATATTACTGGATAATATCATTTTCTCCAGCCCACAGAATGTTATTACATTTTGCTAAAGGTTATGAAAAATATTTTCTTTAAGTTAACACACACTGGGGTCTGGGTAGCTCTGCGAGTATTGGCGCTGACTATCACACCTGGAGTCATGAGTTTGAATTCAAGGTGTGCGGAGTAACTCCAGTCAGGTCTCCTTAGCAACCAAATTGGCCCGGTTGCTAGGGAAGGTAGAGTCACATGGGGTAACCTCCTCGTGGTCACTAAAATGGGGGTTCTCCCTCAGTGGGGCGCATGGAGAGTTGTGCGTGGATGCCGCAGAGAATAGCGTGAAGTCTCCACATGTGCTTTGTCTTTGCAGTCACAGGCTCAACAAGTCACATGATAAGATGCGCGGATTGACGGTCTCAGATGCGGAGGCAACTGAGATTCGTCGTCCACCACCCAGATTGAGGAGAGACACTACGACACCACTAGGACTTAAAGTGCATTGGAAATTGGACATTCCAAATTGGGGAGAAAAAAGGATAACATGCACTGATAAATCAGTTCAATTTGATTTTATGTTGAAACATAAAAATTCAATAGAGAATCCCTTTTTGAAATGCACGGTTTCGAAGAATGATTATATATATATATATACACAAAAGTCACAAAAGCATTTGTTTTAAGATTGTTATTTATATCTTCAGCTTTAGTGTGTCAATAGGAAATATAAATGTTAACTTCCAAACATTACTTTTGCAAGTAGAAAAGATTAGAATAGAAGAACAGGGAGCCCTGCCAGATGTCATGGCCCCCACAGAGCCCCCCACTGAACATCGAGTCTGTCTGAGATTACATAAAAGATAGAAGAAATTGAGAATATATAGTAAATATCTTGGTCAGATCAAATGCAGGATGGTATGTGTGATCATGTGTGTTACCTTTGTGATGTGTGTGGTAGTGGTGGTGCAGAGTGATTCAGAAGTGATGGTTTGAGCTGTCATGAGCACACCTGGCTCCCCATCTCCATTACCATCCATCTGTCAAGCACACACAGGAAAAAAACACACACAAACACATGCATTAAATAGCACTATAGACAATGGAAACAATGTCAAATATTCTAAACACAAATTATTGTGTATGTGTGAAATCAGGGCTGAACAGTGGGACAGTTTTGAATGCATTTGCTATTAAAACATATGCAATGACAAAATTTTAGCCCATTCACATGTGTGCAAGTGTCATTTCCACCAACAAAACGTTTTGCAACAAACAACAGAAAAAAGAGAGATGAGCAGAATCGAAAAAATGCAAGAAATTGTTATAATTGACCTTAACCCTCTGGGGTCGATGGACGCGCCGGCGTGTCCTGCTGGATATTTTCGTCATTACAGCAGAAACAACTTAAAATACTCCGTCATTTTTGGGTATACAGATACGTGAAGACATCATTAGAGACTATAAAGGGTCTACTTTTATTTGTGTACACTCACAATAACAACAAATCCTTGAGCTTTTGTAAAATAAAGAAAATAAAAAAGGGTTAGCTGTAAGCAGTCTGTGTTCACGAGCATATATCTGAAACACGTCACAAAAATGAACTGAAACTCCGCAAATACTTATCACACAAACATGAAACACAAAGAAAGCTTAAAATGTCTTTTAAATAAACAATTCAAATTTAAAACAAATATTCTCCTGCAATGTAATCTGTATAAAACAAAGTGATGTTCAGTTTTTACTGGTCTATCTAATTATCCGTAATGTGATCCCACCCACCAGCAGAACGCGCCATTCATACGCTAATGTGCTGAGGCGATCAATGCAAATGTACACGCCCCCCACTGTGAGGCTGTAAACAAATGTCATTCATTTTTCTGCGCGTTTGTAACGATACACAGGCGATGAAACTTCCGGATATTAAGGAAGATTTAACATTTTCCTCAGAAGAAGAGCGGGACTCCGATGAACGTTTGTATTTTGAAGAGAGACTTGATCCAGCCGAGGATACAATTTCGGACGAGTAAGTCATTTAGTTTTCATTAGTTGACATGCTATTTTATATAAACTTTTTAACTTTTATTTTACTAGTGGGACTGTTTCTAGACTTGCCAGCCAGGATTCAGAGTATCGAAATTTGACATGTCCTAATAGGCAAGTTTTAGTTACATTTAAATGCTGTTACGGCTAAAGCAGGTATTTAAATTACGCTGAATAATATAAATATGATATAAAAATAATATGAATGTTTAGATTTTATTTTATCTAGTGTTTATGCTGCCTCATTATCATCAACAAAGCTTGTGCTTGCAAATATCTGTTCAGGTTAAATGAGTAAAATGCACTTTAAATATGCCCATATTAGAAAATCAGCATCTTATAATGATTTCTGAAGGATCATGTGACACTGAAGACTGCAGTAATGATGCTGAAAATTCAGCTTTGATCACAAATTGCATTTTACAATATAATTAAATATAACACTGTTTACAATATCACTGTTTTTACTGTATTTTGGATCAAATAAATGCAGTCTTGGTGAGCAGAAGAGACTTCTTTTAAATGGTAGTGTAGGTCTAAAATTAAGTAAAGTCTATACATGTAAAGAAAATGTATAGTCAGAAGACTTCTTTTAACTTAAAACTTGATTTTGATCATTAAGTCTCCTCACATTCATTCTCTTTCTGTCACGTTCCTCACTGATAGGCCCAGGGGAGGGTTTTTTGTCTCCTCAGGTGTGAAATACATCCATATTTATGATAGTTCATGCTTCCTCGCATATGACCTTTCTAACACTAAAAGTGTCTTACAAAACTTCAAATACTATATTATTTTGCATGAATGAGTGATCAGGATGGTTTTCACATCATTTTGTTGCAAAAACTCTAGGCTACAAGATCCAGTTCTCAAAAGTCTTGTGGACAAATGTTTAGTATGTGTTATATGGCCTTATTTCAATGAACTTAAAAAAAAAGTTTTCAAAAACCATGCATAAACGTCATTTTCTCAAAAATACAAACATGTACACACATGTTGCTCACATATTATTGTAGTCCAGTTTGTGGTGAATACAGTGTCATCAGACTTTAGCCATTAATGTGTTTTTAAGCAGCTGAAAAAAGCACAAATGTCAAGGCATGTCAAAACTTCTCCAGGGCCCAAAACACCCTCAGACCCCAGAGGGTTAAAGTCTGTAGGCACATATTTGCTGGATTTCTAGAAGACGAGCTTAAACAATGATTCTACACGCCCGGTCTCTTATCAAGCTAATCAAGCCTCCCAGAGGGATAAAGGCTGAATGCGGTGGATGGTGCAGGAGAAAGACATTGCGCGTCCTTCTCGGATTAGTGATTAGCTTGATAAGGGACCGGGCATGTAGAATCACGTCCCGGCCCCGCCCTCCACCACAATGACATTCAGAGAAACCCAGTGGTAGATTTCATTCCTCTAATAGGCTACTCAGATTAGTGGTCATTGGATATTTATTTTCAGTGCTCTATTCTTAAAGCACTATAATTAACATTGCATACAGTATGTTAATAAAAATGATTAAAATCAAAGCATTTTTATTTTTTAATTACATAACAGGAAATAAGGAAATACATATTATGTGGTGGTCAGGGCAAATGGCCATTCTTGTCACAATTATTTATAGCAATACAGCGAAACACAATGTAGTCGACACTGATTCGCAAATTATCCAATCTAAACCCTTGAGCAGCACGCAAGCAGGGTTTATTCACTGCTATCAACAGAATCAGACAGACACGCCCTGGACTGGACAGATCACGTGACCGCTCTCACCTGGGCGGCCTCATAGGTGATGGTCTTGGTTTCCGTGTGAACGATAGGGACCTCCTTGGTGGATATCTCAGTCTTCTGCGCGGCAAACGTGTCTGAAATTGTCACCATCTCTGTCTTCACAACAGGAGGCTACAGAGAGACAGAAGCGGTCAGTACACGGAACACAAACAAATGCAGTCCGGCATGTGTTTACATCGCACATGAACACACAGACAAACAGCACTACTACACACACAAGTGAAGAGAGGAACATGCCATGCACCGTTTAAAGAAACACAAAACCAGAGTGTGCCGCTATGAACTACACTTTGGTATAATGCATTCAGCATATGCAAATCACAGCAGCCAAACTGAAAAAAACAAGCCCAAAAAAATTTTAAAGTTGACAAAGTCTGTATTTGTACTCATTTTGGCAAATAGTAATTGAGTGCAGTTTTGGTTTCTGTAATCTTTGGCAGTCAATAAACAACATGCAAAAGCACCCAATCATACACACACAAACAGGAAGCTGAGCAAATACAATCACATCAATATATCACGATTTTTTATTTTGTCCAAAGTTTTACCAAAACTTTAGATCATTGGAATTGTGTTTAATTATTGAAGCAGCAGGTTGTTTAAACCTTAAATGCATAGCTCGGGTCTTTAGTGATTCTCATTAGACCAATGGTGATTAATAGTCATACTTCTCAAAGGAATATTCTGGGTACAATACAAGCTTAAGCTCAATCAATATTGATTACCACCAAAAAGTTTTTAGAATCATCCCTCCTTTTCTTTAAAAAACTGTAACCCAAGACATAAACAATATGTGTCTAACATGATTTTAGTGTGATAAAAACACAACTACCTTATAATCAATGAATGCTTCTGCCTTTAAACCATCCAAAAATTGGCTTCATTCACTTCCATTATAAGTGCGTCACTGTAAACTCCATTTCAGCTTTTTGTTTTGATTGTTTTATGGTAATCAGCATAATGCCACAAATGATGTCCTTTGAGCTTAACTCGTACTGAACCCGGAATATTCCTTTAATGTGTAAGTGTGCTTCATACACCTTAAGAAGTCATTTATTCATATTTAACTTAGAATCATATCATTATAAAGGGATATATGATTTCTTTTAAGGTTTTAAAACTTATGAATGACATAAAAAAATAGCATTTTAAACATCAACATTTTCCCAAATATATAAAATGTGTATTGCTTTTTGGTTGTTTTAGGAAAAGGCAACCTTAATAGCTATTATTACATTATATTATGAAATAGTAAAATATTTCCGTCCCAAATTCTTCACTTTCACACAATATTTTAAGTTTCAGCTAAGACATTGTAGTGCCGGCCAACGTGTCCCGAAAATAATAACGTTTGCAAGACAAATTGAAAGAAAGCAAGCATCTCATTTCAGTTTATTTTGCAATATAAACACGATGGACTATGAATAATAATAATAATGCAAAATAGGCTAATAATGACACAATCGAGACAAATTATTAATCAACATTTGTTCATTATAGCTGCTTTTTCATATTTACCTTGGTTCTTGATTTTTATTACTATTTTCCTCCAATTTTTCGTAGCACAGTAGTGTTTTGCTGCCAAAGTGAAGTAAACTGTGCATTTCTCTAGAACTTGAGATACACATAATAGCCAAGTGTCCTTCTCTCCAAAAGATGGCAACACAACGCTGTTTTAATGTGATTCTGAAGTGAGACGTTTCTCACTGTGGGACACAAAACAGAAATAATGCAGACTGCTTTTGCCAATGTGCTGGATACAACACGTTGTGGTCGCAAGTTGAAATTTTTCAGACATTAGGACATTTTAACGCTCCAAAAACTGTCATTGCCAGCTAACGGAAACCCTGCTGCAAGCCCTTATTTCTCATGAAGGAAGATCTTGAAGTTTTGTGTGTATTTGTCAACATGTTTCTTCATTCTATCATCTCCACAGAAATAGAGTAAGAGTGTGTTATATACGCTAATTATGTAGATTTTATTTTTATTATTATTTACACAAAATTAACACATTAAAAATGGACAGTCCTAATCAAAATGTAACAGAATATATTCTATTCTATTGTATTATTTTCTAACGGTCTTGAAAATGCATGATCCAGGCACTTTGTAGATCCATATGGGATAGATATATGTGCCGGGTCACTAAAGACATAACGAGTAATGTTTGGCGAAACACCCATGCATTTAAGGGTTAAATAAGTACAAACTCTTAAACCAGCATTTCTCAGTGCGTACCAATTAAGATATTGACTTGTGATTTATTGAATCGTGATGTATTCTCGGAACAGGTAGTTGGCGATACCCAGCCCTACACACACACACACACACACACACATAGAGCATGGGGATTGGGCATGTTTCTATGCCTATCCTCAACTAGCAGTGAGGAGAATCAATGTGAACTCACATATCAAATAAGAAATATGCACAGAGCTGCATGAAAAATGCAACACATCCCCATACAAAAGACAGGCAACATGCAAATCTCCCTGCTAACGTCTTCAATACGACTGTGACATTTGTTTGTGTGTGTGCATGTGTATATATATATAAGTGTTTGTGTAGAGGACTCAGATGGAATATAAAATCGACTTATAGGTGTGAGGAGATGGAATGACTGATGTTTAACTCTCTCATTTAAGCTTCAATCGCTTCCTTCAACAATGGCTAGAGCGCAGAGCAGCCAGTGTGCAGATAAAGCAGGATCTTCTTCCAGAAAGGAAGTAGGAGTGGGAAATGGAAGAGGAGATGAGGAAGGGGAAGCGTAGGCGATCATCTCAGCTCAGGATGTCAATTACCTCCGAACAACAAATAACCTGCGGCAGGTGCTCAGTTTCCACATGGGAAATGCTGCCGTTGACTATGTGAGGCTCCTCCTCTTCTACAACAGCACTGAGAGTGGGCGGGACATCACTGTCAAGGTCATGTCCATTTGGAGCTTCGTCCGGCGTTACCAAGACCTCATTTGACGATACTTCTTCAGGCTGCGCAGGCTCAGCAGGTTCTGCTTCTGTGGTTGGCTGTGACTCGATCCTAGAGGGTGGGGCTTGTTGGTTAAGCACTGCCTCCAGCTCCTCCTCAGGATCTTCTTTGATTTGCTGCACCGAGACGCTCGTACTGGGTGGTTCAGCGTGGTACTCAGCCTCTTCTTCGCTCTCGCTGTCTGACGATAAACTCTTCTCCTCTTTGACCTCCGGAGCATTCTCCGTTTCTGTGGTGATGGATGTCTCAGGGGTGTGGATTTTGGGTTTGGCTTTGACGACTTCCTCGATGACAACGGTCTCTTCCAGGACCTCTACGACGTCTTGTTGGCCGTTAACATCAGAACTCTGTTTGTCCTCTGCACTCTACACCAGACAAGCACACAGACACACGTGGGATGGAGAGAAAAGCAAAAACAAACGATGACCACAGAAACAACCTGAAAGAAACAAACTTCCTGCATAAACGCAAAAACAACACACATATATAAGCAACATAACGAGAGAGACTGACGATGATGGCAAGCTGAAAGATGGATGGACAGGTGATTTCTTAGAAAAGAGAAAAAAGTAAAAAAAAAAAACAATGTCGTAAAGGAAGACTGGAATCATGGATGTCTGCAATGGAAAAACGATGAGATGTGTGCAGTGTTAGGTGTCAGTTTGGTTAGGTGATGCTAGGCGTTAGGTTGGCTGAGTGAGGACGTTGGACCACCTTGCTGGCATCTCTGCGTTCAGTCTCGGGATGGGGAGAGCTTTTCTGTGGAACCTAAAAGGCAATCGTAGCACAGTCACTCAAACACTCACTTTCAGGAGACTGGACCATAACACTATGAGGGACGTCCATGTGGAATGGGACAAACGAGTGTTAACAGTTAGTGTACAGGACTCCCCTTACAAGTGCTATAGTCCATTTGTAAACCAAAATCATGCAAATAACACAAAGTACAAAGAGGACTCACACAAACTCAACAGCAAAGGTGAAAATGATTGGCTAAATTACCGTTTTACTCTTAAGCTTATGGCCAGTCTGGCAATTACATCCAAGGACATGGAACACAACAGTGCAAAACAACCCCCTCTAGAGCTGATTTCATAAGTGCCATCAACTACAATCAATTCGGAAGAGGCTTATTGAGATCTATTATTCTGTTATCAATATACTACCTTCATATGTCGGCAGAAATAATTCACAATTTCTAAACAAGGCATGACAAAAGATCCTGTACATGCTTTAGTATTTCATCAATAGTAATTTCATGCAATAATGGCAAATTCGTTTTTACACTGGTATTTAGAATAGTGTAATTTCATTGTTTTCCATAGCAGCTCTACATGGCGCTTCTTCAAATTTCGATGAGGAATGGATCAGTCCCCGCTGCCAGATCTGGCCATGAACTTGTTTTTTATTTTGAGAGATGGAGGCATGTGGCAGCAGAGAACACAGAGCCGTAAGCAGTTGCATAGAGAGAGAAAGCCAGATCAAGCACAGGGATAGACAGAGCAAGCGATAACAGTGAAAGACACCTCAAGGTGTGCTGAGGCTTTACTGCCATCTGCTGGAGCAGTAGTGGTACTGCATGAACCAGCCAGACCGGAGAAACAGGCCTCACTCAGAAAGAGGTAGGTTAGCTCCTCTTCCAAACTCTACACAGGGTTATAGGACCACACCGAAGGGCAAGACATTAAATGAGCGGGTTTGAAGACAAGAACAGACAAAGAAACAAGAGGGAGAGAAAAACAGAAAAGAAATTCATTGACACTACATAGTGAGGACAGAACTAATACTCTGAGAACATGCTTAGATTCTAAATCAGAGGATCTCAACTGGTGTTGTTCCAGGATTTAACATTGGACATCAAGTGGCGACCCAACACTGGACAAAAACTCATCATACAAGTAAACAAATGTCATTCGAATCAAACATTTATTAATATTGCCAAACAAGCATAGGCATCTGTTAATTCACTGCACAACACACATTGCCGTTGGCAAGACAAAGACATTTTTTGTATTTTTGATTCATGACCCATCAGTTGAGAAACTGCGCTAAAGTTTTAGTAGTTTACCCAAAAAAGAAAATGCAATTTTTTGTTTCTTCCGTGGAACACAAAAGATGTTTTGAATGGGAACTCGGGCTAATAAGCTTTACAAATGACAAAAATGCACCATAAAAGCACTAAAAAAATATTTTCTGAAGCCATAAGATCGCTTAATATTGATAACATCAAACGTAATCATTTCTCACGTCTCAAGCTCAATCGTGATTCAAGTCTTGATGAGTCATGTTTGAATGAAACAATTCAAATATTTCTGTTTCTCACACAAAGATATCGTATGGCAGGCTTATTCAACCCTAAAAACTGAAAAAATGTCATCTTTCTACAGACAACAGTTTACAATATAGTATAATACAGGGGCTTTCTAACGGGGTCTGGGGCCACAAGAGGGTACTGGGGGTCGGCAGAACATATCAGAGAAAATTAAAGTGTAACATTTTTACAGGAGCAAAAATTGAATTGAAAATGTTCAGGTTAATACATGTAACATCATTCTAGTAAATATTATAAAAGTAAATATTTTCCATGTTATACTTTTTATCATTTCTTTTGACTTTAGTAAAATGACTATATAAATGGAAATGATTTAATGTAAAAAAACAACACGCTGTCGGCTCTTTATAATATCAAACGTACTATTTTTCTCATGTTATAAAAGGGTCTTCATACATGAAAATATAGAATAGCTTTCATGATATTTCATGTCATGATATTTCCACCTAGCAGGAAATTATAGGTTAAATAAGGTAATAAAGCTGTATTTTTAATATTAGTCAACAACCCTTTTGCAGCATGTATTAAACTTGATTAAATGTTAATTTCAACATACTAATACATTTTTAAAAGGAAATGTTGTACATGTTAACATTAAAAAAATAACATGTACTAACATAATGAACAATAAAAAAAAAATATGAACATTAACCTAAAATATGGTTCATTGTTAGTCCATGAGAGCTGATACATTTACTAATGTTAAAAAATACAAAAAATGTGTTTCTCCAGTAGTTCCTGCTAGGTGGAAGTCATATTTTGTATTAAAATAATGTTTAATTTACATAGTGCTTTTAAAACTGTTCCATAACAGAGTAAATTAGACTAGAAAATAAATAAGGCAAGAATCCACAGCACTTGTTACAGGCTCTTGCACAGAAGTTCAAAATGAAAAATACAATTTTACTGAACACTGATACACAAATGAAGTTTGTTATGCATGCAATGATTTAAACTTCTCTTGACCAAATTAAAACACTCGCTTGTCAGTTGCCCATGATATTAGTTCTTCAAATCTAAAAAAAAACATTAATATAATTTACAACCCACATCACCAAAAAGAGTGATCATTTTTGTAGTGCAACCTCTGAAACGAATTTGAACACATTCTCAACAGTGATGGGGTAATAGGAGTCTGACAGCAAATAATATTGTCATTAAAATGTGTATGTATACTATATACACTCACCTAAAGGATTATTAGGAACACCTGTTCAATTTCTCATTAATGCAATTATCTAATCAACCAATCACATGGCAGTTGCTTCAATGCATTTAGGGGTGTGGTCCTGGTCAAGACAATCTCCTGAACCCCAAACTGAATGTCAGAATGGGAAAGAAAGGTGATTTAAGCAATTTTGAGCGTGGCATGGTTGTTGGTGCCAGACGGGCCGGTCTGAGTATTTCACAATCTGCTCAGTTACTGGGATTTTCACGCACAACCATTTCTAGGGTTTACAAAGAATGGTGTGAAAAGGGAAAAACATCCAGTATGTGGCAGTCCTGTGGGCGAAAATGCCTTGTTGATGCTAGAGGTCAGAGGAGAATGGGCCGACTGATTCAAGCTGATAGAAGAGCAACTTTGACTGAAATAACCACTCGTTACAACCGAGGTATGCAGCAAAGCATTTGTGAAGCCACAACACGCACAACCTTGAGGCGGATGGGCTACAACAGCAGAAGACCCCACCGGGTACCACTCATCTCCACTACAAATAGGAAAAAGAGGCTACAATTTGCAAGAGCTCACCAAAATTGGACATTTGAAGACTGGAAAAATGTTGCCTGGTCTGATGAGTCTCGATTTCTGTTGAGACATTCAGATGGTAGAGTCAGAGTTTGGCGTAAACAGAATGAGAACATGGATCCATCATGCCTTGTTACCACTGTGCAGGCTGGTGGTGGTGGTGTAATGGTGTGGGGGATGTTTTCTTGGCACACTTTAGGCCCCTTAGTGCCAATTGGGCATCGTTTAAATGCCACGGCCTACCTGAGCATTGTTTCTAACCATGTCCATCCCTTTATGGCCACCATGTACCCATCCTCTGATGGCTACTTCCAGCAGGATAATGCACCATGTCACAAAGCTCGAATCATTTCAAATTGGTTTCTTGAACATGACAATGAGTTCACTGTACTAAAATGGCCCCCACAGTCACCAGATCTCAACCCAATAGAGCATCTTTTGGATGTGGTGGAACGGGAGCTTCGTGCCCTGGATGTGCATCCCACAAATCTCCATCAACTGCAAGATGCTATCCTATCAATATGGGCCAACATTTCTAAAGAATGCTTTCAGCACCTTGTTGAATCAATGCCACGTAGAATTAAGGCAGTTCTGAAGGTGAAAGGGGGTCAAACACAGTATTAGTATGGTGTTCCTAATAATCCTTTAGGTGAGTGTATAAATGTATAAACATGTTTGTATAAAGGAAAAGCAATCTGAGAGAAATAACTGACAACCTTTTCAATTTTTCAAACGGGCCATATATGGCCCACAGACCTCCAGTTGAACAGGCCTGTCATATGGCTTCAGAAGACTTGGAATATAGCACACAAATCATTTAGACTACTTTTATGATATCGATACTTTTGTGTGATGTTTGGACTTTGGCAAACCCAGTCTCCGTTTATCTTCACTGTTTATACTAAAAGACAAAGAGCAACCAGCAAGAACATCTTTTGTGTTCCACTAAGACAGAACATCCCACAGGTTTATAAGAACATGAGGGTCAGTAAATCATGACAGAATTTGCATTATTTGGGTGAACTATCCCTTACCACAAATGAAGGCATAACAAGCAAAACTATTTCAACATTAACACACAGAGAACTATAACAGCAGAGAGGACACTGAGTGAGAAGAGTGCGCAAAGCAGTGTTTCTAACCCAGAGATTAAGTGTTTTAAAGGGTGACAAAGAAGCGATAATGTGAAACGGGTGCAAATGAAATCACTCTCACACACACACACAACCCTGAAACGAATAACTTTGTCATTGGCTGGAGCCAAAACTTGTGCTGATATGAGAAGTCAAAAAAACAAAATCAAGAGAAAGCAGAAGATTGCATCATATCAAAATAAGAAAAACGGTGCCTTTCAAAAATAGAATAATAAAATGAAGGAGCATGTGTGCAGCTGAGAGACAGAAACATAATTGAAAACACACCTGAAAAATGCAAACCTACATAATGAGAAAGCAGTTCTCAGTTTAGTTCAAAGAAAGACTTTACAGTTCTGGAAACGGTCATTTCAAAAGAACATAAGACAGATGCAAGACGGCAAGGAACAAAATTACAGCAGTGAAAAGTACAGAGAGAGCAACACATAATATGATACACATACACTACAGTAAATAATACACTATAAAAACATGAAAAAGCAAACATTGCTAACATGAAAACAAAATACAACTCAAAAGAATCAATCAGATTGAATTTATGCTCACAGCGGTGAGAGGAAGAATCAATCAGATTGGGGTTGGTGCTCATAAAATGACAGCTTTGAAAGGCAGAAGGCATGAGTGTGTGACAGCTGGGATTATGGGTAGTCATTTAAAATCTCCTTAAAGTGAATCTGACAACAGTGCATTGTGACGCAAGGAAGACAGGTGTTCACGTTAGCCTTTATCTAATCTAGCATGCATCTCATGCTGACGGTACTTCTGCTGGGGAATGCGATCATCTTCTTGACTTCATCAGAGCCAACATGAAGGAGAGCCAAAGTCCTTTCTCCAGTCAGATCACATGGTGGCCCTAAACAGCTATTTTATCTACTTGAATGGCAAAAGTCTGAAATCTAGTTATGTTTCTTCAGTTCAAATCACAACAAAACGTTTTTTTTTTTCACGTTGCACTAGCTAATGCGCATGTGCATTCTGGAGTGACAACTAGCGGTTGACCAATGTGGGTTTCGACGATACTGATAACTGGATATGATGCAATGTGCGAAGCAGCTTCTACATGACTCGTGTTGCGGCATCAACACTCCATTCAATGCTAACCCTCTACATGAGCACTCTTACAAAAATCAAGAGTTCTGCCAAACCCATGTGGCAAATTGGCTGCATTATTTTCACATGCAAATGAACTCTGTTGCAAACTCTTCAGTTTGCCATTAAAGTGTTTGCCAGAAGCAACAACTTGTCCATTGTTGCCAAAGGTATGCTGCAGGTTCACCACTACCGGTGAAGAGCAGCAAACTTCTGGCAATAATTTGCGGCAAATCACAAGCTCATTTGAATGTGAAAATCATGAGTGGAAAATTAGCAAAAAACCAGTAGGTGTCCACAGTTAACACAGAAATCATGTTTGTGGAGAAGAGAAAAAAAGACCTTGCGATAGCTTTGATCGCACAAAATAATAGGACTCCTCATTTTTGCTAAGGTCATAGGATCTGATTGGTAAATTTGAATTAGTTCAATAACTGAGGTCTCTGGATGCTTAAAAAAAAAGATTTAATACAAAAATTATTATTAATTATTATATCTTCAGAAACTGAGTTTTTTTAAATATTTCTTTTAACTTTGTACTTTGAAGCCCTATTCACGCTGATTATCACCCCTGGATTTGGAATCCAGGGCTTGAAGAGTGACTCCAGTCAGATCTCCTAAGCAACCAAATTGGCCCGGTTGCTAGGCAGGATAGAGTCACATGGGGAAACCTCCTTGTGGTCGTGATTAGTGGCTCTCGCTCTCGGTGGGGCGTGTGGTGATTTGAGCGTGGATGCCGCGGAGAATAGCGTGAAACCTCCACACACGCCACGTCTCCGCGGTAACATGCTCAACAAGCCACGTGATAAGATTTGCGTATTGACGGTCTCAGGCGCGGAGGCAACGGAGATTCGTCCTCCGCCACCCATATTGAGGCGAGTCACTACGCCACCACACGGAGCTACAGCGCATTGGGAATTGGCCATTCCAAATTAGGGAGAAAAAAAAAAAGCCCTATTCATCCAGGATTTGTTACCTATCAGGAACGTGGGGTGAAGTAATAATTACAAAAGCTTAATCCTGTGTGATTTGGTCATACAAGTAATTTTTCCAGACTTTTCATGGACTGCGTGTTCCCACAGATTGCAGCATCTTTCACCTTTTATAAAACCGCCAGTAAAACAACCCCAGGTTATACTAATCGCATGGAAACTGATGTATATACTGAGTAAATATTACCCAATCTCCAGTGAAAAGGAGCTTTTCCCAGTATTTTTTCATAGTTGTAAGTATAGAGGTGCTCCTGGATGCCACTTTTTTTAACCTTGTACCTGAAGTTAATCATGTGGAGGTGCAGAGCCTGAAGATGCAGTATGAAATCAAGAAAATGTTTGTACAATTTATTCAGCAGTGGCTAGCCTAGTCTAGCATATGAATCTACGGATACCTAAATGACCAATAATGGTAATATATAATAACCTAACTGCTGCAAAAGTAATCAGTTTCGACAATACATACATGATAAAGACTAATCTACTTCTGGAATATAAACAGCCGTTCGCATTAACAATTACTTAGAGACATATGTCCGTTAAACTAATCCCGTCCGAATAGGGCTAAAAAGACATCATCGATGTGTCAAAAATATATGTGAAATTCACTTTGGTGTAAAGTTGGACCTGCCATTGATAAGACAGACGTAACATGCAAATTGCCTGGTAATCAATGGCCAACATGCTTTGAAAGGTCAGCAGCCACAGGGTCAAAGTTGAAAGTCGCAATTTTAAGCATCCTGTACAACGTTGCTCCAGAAGTAATACTGATGCTTCAATGTAGAGTTCAACATATTTGGCAATGCTGACGCAAGTCATGTGGAAGCTCATTGACACACATGTCAAAATTAAAAACAGCACAAATGGACTGTGGACAAATAAACTGGACTGTTGGCCAGTGATAATTGATAGGGCAATGATATGGAAATAAACAATCCTCTGACTTCTAAAGCCACTTAAAGTATTGGGGGCTATTCTCAACAAATATTGATTTGTGATTAATTACTCATTCTATCATCTAATTAATTCAATTAAAATCTTACTTGATTGATATCCCAAACTATTATATAAAGACAAAAGTTTATCTTCCATTGACAGGGCTGATGGTAGATTTTGGCACACTTCTGATAATTGGTCAAGTGAACAACGTTACAAATACCGTTAATCTTCAAGTGGCCGAATATTGGCTGATTAATCAACCTGGCTGTTGGTCCATAACTTAAATGACTCTCTTGAAGACCAGCAGATGCATTAGTCAACATATGAAAGGCTTGACTTTCTATTCTACAGCCGCCATATTGAGTGCTTTGATTTCTCCTGTTAATTTCTCTACAAGTGCCCCATCTTCTCCTCGTACTCTCTTACTCCTCGTCCCAACTGTCACACCACAGAACAGAAATCAAACACACACAGGCAGTCTCTCAGGGCGAGAAGGACAGGGAGCGACTGACAAGCAGGTTTGCGCAAGCAGAGGAGAGGGTATGAAGTGCCATCTGTATCCCGGGGCGAAGCACACATACCCCGTGAGCCTGATGGCGCAGGGTGATGGCAGGGCTGCCCGTCAGCCGTTTGTCCCACTGACTGGGCCTGGCCTCGGGTGTAGCCTCCATAAAACTGCGCTTTAGCTCGCTAATGCTAGCCTGATGTTTCAACACATCCTCCTGTGTCTTATCCAAGTCCTGATGGGCCCCCAGCACCAGGGAGAGGAAGGCAGGGGTGAAGGCAAAGGGACAACCAGCATGTTAGTCAAACACAGTCCTGAACCACGATTGAGCTGAACCTCACTGCTCACCCAACAGGAGCACATAAAAACAGTTTAGTTGAAAAACCCTGAAGAGTCTGCAGTTATGTATAAAAAAACCTAGTGAGCTGCCATCATAGAAAGCAGTTTAAGGCCATCATAGGCGTGCTACAGACATAAATGTGGTTTCAATGTCAGCAGCAATATTACGCTGCCTTCTAAGTTACCTTGCTTTGGCCAAAATCTAAGGCAGCATCACATACATCCTTCAGGAAAAAAAAGCAAACACAGAATGCATTGCAAAGAGAACATTTTCCTTCAGTGTCAAGCGAAATGCAAAGAAGTGAATTTTTCACTGATAATACTGATAAAAATATAATGAAAAGATTTATTTAGAAAATAGTTAATATTGCATCAGCAATTTAAATATTTCTAAAATTTTTATGAAAATATTAATCTAAAATAGTTTATATTTCATTCAGCACTGAAAATATTAATACAAATATTTTTTGTAATACTGTAGTTCAAATTGCATTTAGCACTAAATTATTTATTAAATTCGGATGAAAATAATTAGATAATATAGTTCATATTTCAATGACCACTGAAAATATTGATTCAATTCTGATTAAAACATTAACAAAATATTAATAAAATGATGAAAATATTCAATCTAATTAAAAATGGAATATTTTAGCTAGTATTTGCATGTGTTCTGTATTTTTAAGAGTGGCATGAGTATCACTGACTATTACGGAGTTTACAGAAATGTCAAACACTGCTGGAATTGATTCAGTCACTTGTGAGGAGCACTACTTGTGTGGCATGTGGAGTTTATGAGGAGCGTTTCAAATCGGTCACGTATGAGGCTCCATTTCAGTTAGGATGCTGCCTTAGAAGGTATCACTTTTATAAATGAGCTAAATGCTAGTATAAAACTGTGAATCAAATCTCTTGTGCTTCACATACTGGAAGCATGTTTCTGCCTATGTAGAGTGGATTAAATAGTCACTCATGATGCTAAAATGCTGCTTTAGAAGGCAGCTGCCTATGTAGGCAACAGACAGCTCACTAGCTTTTGTAACAAAAAAAAAAAACTGTATAAGACATCATATTTTTTGAGTAGACATCATATTTATTTGGACAAACGAAAGATGGCTGAGATGGATAGACCATCCATGGTCACAGTACCGTCCATGGGTTGTTAGACACAATTTAGGACTTTAAGACAGTAAAACAGACTGTCCGTCTATTCCTTACAGCTTTGTTTTCATTCACACTAAATTAAATATGCCATCTACTCACAGTCTATGAGTGAGTTCACAACAGGAAGTACTCCAAACCCAGTGTGATCTACAGAACTCCTTTACAGTTATCTAGAGCAAAATAAGTCAGTTTTCCAAATTTGAAGGACACTGTTAATCCCACTGTTTGATCCCAGTGTAACAGTGGGGTTATGAGGGTCAGGTAGAGATCAGGGGCTGTGGGCAGCAGTGAAGCCAGACTCATTTACACACTTAAAGGACTTCAGTAGTGCAGTGATATACTGCCTCAGTGCTAAAGACACACACCTGCCGCTGAGACAACACAACAGTAGTACAAACTGAATATAAGTGTGGGCATATACAGTGTTATGCTAATAAGCACTGTGGCACTACCAAAACATTGCTCTGCCTGTTTGAGTGGTCTAGCCGTTTAAATTCTGTCTAAACCAATGACATGAGTTTGGGACGAGACTATTCGTTTTACCAACCAATAGAAGACGCACTTCAAAAAGTAATTCCGTCAATTGGTATTTTTGTCTTTTTAACAAGGTCTTTAGAGTAAAAATGACACATTTCATCTTTATGGTTTAGACTGCAATTTTTTCCTTTTACCCACAAACTAAATCATCTAACTCATGTAACTATGTGATATTGCATCTGTGATTATGCAAATGTGGGTGTCTCACTAGGTGCTGGGTGTCTTTAGCACTGATAGTGTCACCTTAGGGTCAGTTTCGTTTAGTTATAAAAATCAAACAATGTGAATGGAACATCACCACAACCAAAGCAGAAAATTACCTGTCTGGTTAGGGAAATAATATTAGTCTTGTTACGAAACCCATTCCCAAATGACATTTATACACACATTAAAATAACACCACATACATTCAGAGTTCACCCGTAAACATGCACCCTATTTAACATGCAGTCCATGCATGGGTGTACACACGCACACATACAGTACACAATAATCCATGCACACACAGCCTGAAAGAGTAAGAGTGAGAGGCAGCCCAGAAAAGTAGAGGACAAATGTCCACCATCGATTCTACTTATGCTTTTTCATTTGTTTGCGATCAATCGACATACAAACCTCCAACATTAAATTGCTATGTCTGACATATATATTTTCCCCCTGCACTCTCAACTTGCTCTGTGGAATTAAAAAATGAGACAACACATTTGAAAAAAAAAAAAATTAAAATCTTGAACCAAAAACTTGAAATGAAATGATTATATAAATATATATATATATATATAAAAAAGGACAAATGTTCGGATTAGCATACTAACATACTTCTTACTATATCTGCAGTAAATAGCATGTATGATATGGTATATAATGAATATCCAGATGAGCTACGACATTCTTTTTTTTAACCGATAAAGTAAATGTATAAAGTTAAATTGTCACACAAATAAAATTAAACATAGACAAAACTATTAGCTCAAATAGTAGGCAGTATATAGTGTATAACTGTGCACTATTCTGTAAGTAGTAAATGAGTATAGCGTTCCGAACATGGCATATATTTGCCAGAACCAGTTTGGTTCATAACATTTTAAAATGTCTTTGGGTTTCTCCAAAGCATACCAATCAACAGGCAAATCTGCATTTCATTGATCAAAATCAATCAGAATTACTATTAGAAATCATTTGACTATGCAACCAAACTGCCACTGATTAGCCAACCAATGTGCAAATCCAATAGCCTGTTGATTAATCCGGAAGCTCAAATGATTTGTGCCTCATTTGTGTTGGAAAAAAAAAAAGCACAAAAAAAAACCCCACAACAAAAAACATCACATTACAGCAAAGCACATAAACAACAGCGCAAATGCAAACGTAATTGACCATCACCACAGCAATGAACAGAAACATTTCACACCATCCATGATGCAAGAACCCTGATATCAATTTGACAACTTCAAATAAAAAAAAAAGAAAAAGTGCATCTCAAACAAGTAAAGACCTTTGTCTCAGAAGAGTCAGCACCGTCTTTCTCAGTCTGCTCATGCCATTGGAGATAAAACATCAAGATTAGTTCAAGACACAGCCTACAACAGCTCTGGATTGTATGCCAATTATTTGAATATGATTACAGATGTATGCTTGGAAAGTTAGCAGACCTCAAGGGCCAATTCAGAGGTGGCGGATGTGGTCGTGTCTGCACTTGGCTTCTCCACGTCCTCCACCTGTGGACTCTAATTTGGTGGAATAATGGACAACATTGTCGGAAAGGAAAAGAAAAGGTGAAATGGATGATGGGAAGGCCTGAATCCCCAATCAAAGTGCATACAGGACGTGTGATATCACAAGGGGCTCGGGAACCGGCTAGTCAGAGAGTTAACG
Source organism: Moxostoma hubbsi (assembly GCA_032164185.1). NCBI lineage: Eukaryota > Metazoa > Chordata > Actinopteri > Cypriniformes > Catostomidae > Moxostoma > Moxostoma hubbsi. Next base: position 1,617,140 of record JAVLUX010000031.1, on the reverse strand, counting down.
TCCAGTTCAAATATTTCTGTGCACGGATTTCCCTTTGAGATTGTTTTGCGTTTCATAAGTTATATTTGTTTCAGAGTCTGATAAAATACGTTAAAGCGCATGACGAACACTCATCCGAGATTAAGATTGTCTAGATAAGATTGTCTACTACATTTAAATTGTATCTTTCCATAAAAATGTCTGAGCAATTACATTTCACAGTTGTATATGTACAATAAGACAATTTAATAAAGATATATTGAGCATATGTCTGTTAAATACACACTTGAAACTGGCCGCAGGAGAGCGAGAGCATTTTCACATAGGATGTGGACCATAAATGGATTCCCACTGCAATGTTGGCTATTTAAACGGACACAAGCTGCGAGCAGGGGGATATTCTACACTTAACACAGACAATCTGGCACTGGAGCATGGTGTGTGACAGAAAAAAGAGATTTAGAAGAGGGGGAAGGCAAACAGCAAAAAAAGTGCACAGAGTAGCATTTTAGGAGGTTTGCGGGCACAGAGACAGGAAAGGGGAGGTCAGGAATCGGTTTAGGCGGCGGGGTCACAATGTATTTCCTCTGGAGACATAATCTCAGCCTCTGCTGGCCTGAAGTGTGCGATCGCTTTGGGCTCCAGGTAGCCGAGCGACATGGCCAGAGGAAACGCCAACAGCAGTGATAGCACCACAGACTGGCAGGCAGAGAGGCAGACGGCGAAGATGAGCAGGAAGGAGGGAAGAAGGGAAGGGGAGGAGAGGGGAAGTCGACGGTGCAGTCTGGCAGGAAGCAGCATGGCAGCGTAGTCCTCTGGCAGGGAAGGCAGACTGATATACCCGTCCTTATCCAGGAGGGAGGGCAGACGCAGCCCCTTACAGAAACTGAGCATGGAAAGGCCAAGCCGGGGCAGGGCCGAGCGAGTTAATGATGGTGGCTGGGGCTCTTCTGATCCTGGAACAGGTTCCACAAGAGAGGAGGAGGACAGGGCACATACACCATCTCCATCTGAATTGGTGCTCCTGGCAGGATAACTGGTGGAGCCTTCAGCCACCCAGGTCAAAGGGTCAGTCTCATGTTCAAGGTGAGGATCAGGGTCACCCTCGGAGATGTCTGACAACACGTCCAGCTCAGAGATGGTGTCGAGGGTGGGTGGGAGAGAGGAGAGGGTGGAGGAGGAGGGGGAAAATGGGAACATGAAGGGAGACTGTGGGGTGGAGACCATATGCAGGGGTGTACAAACATAAAAGAAAGAAACAAAAGAGAAATGTGCATGGAAAAAAGTGTGAGAACACATAAGGGAGTGAGCAGGAAAAGAGAAAGGGAGAGAAAAACACAACATTAGTCAGTGAGCCGAGTAATGTCTAGGTCAGCAGTGACATGGAGCGTGAGGGTTTGGTGTGAGGAATGGCACACTAGGAAAGACATGGGATAGTGCGAGCCGTTTCAGTGTGTGTGTGTGTGTGTGTGTGTGTGTGTGCGCGTACGTATGTGTGTATTAGCATGAGACAGTGCAAGCACTTGACAACAGCAAAACTAATGCTTACATTGTTGGTGCTGAAGCTCAGGAGAAAAAAAAAAAAGAAGACATCGAGGGCGTTTTCACACTAGGATGCGGACCTGAGCCCGTTTGACGTCACATTTCGGTTTGTTTGGCCGATGTGAAAGCAGTTTCCGAACTAAAGGGGCTTCCAACGTCAAGCACCAATTTGACCTCAACATGAAAATACGTGCTTTGATTTTAGTGTTAGCATTGGCCACGTATTTACACATCTGCTGAATTGTCCGTTAAGTGTCAAAGTGGAAATGGACCCTTTTCACACTTCGCGTTCACAAAGCAGAAGTCGTCATAATTGGGTAAATGAAACTATGGACACTGCTGAGTTGTATGTGTTTTCACAGTCCTTAAATGTGTTGCCTGAATTTACATTTGGAGACGTTGACCGCATCGTCCAAATGAACTCATCAACGGTTAAATCTAAACTCAAAGGTTACAAGTTGTTCCTCAAGCATTATCTGTACTAATAGAAAGGTAAATCAATAAAAAGAAGTTACTGAGAGGTTGTATGATAAATTAGTATGCACACTAACTATCTTCATAGTTCAATCTATCTACATTTTGTCATAAATTGCAAAAAAAGAGGGTACAGTTCACAAATCTTTGAGTTGTACTTGGTAATGTGAAGGAGTGGAGAGACCCATGTCCCGCAACATCTGACTTGTAACCCTGTCAAACACACTCTTGTGTCGGTGAAATCGTGATGTACAGCTCAGACTCCAAAGTGTTTCACAATGCCACCTGTGGGCGACTGCTGTAAGTCCTCATCTTAAAAATGCTGTTCACAGACGAAAGTGTCCTCTCATTTAATATTAAATTATTACATTCACGTTTAATTGCCTGAACGAGCTTGTACAAAGTTCATGATCTTTTGGAAATTCATGGAAAGACATATCTGGATGATTTATTTTACAATTTGTAAAAGAAATAATAGAATAAATAAGAAAACTGTTGTGGCACTGGTTAGAACTGTTCTTCCCGATCACCACAATGGTTTACCCAACTATGACGACATCCGCTTTGCAAAAGTGGAAGTGTGAAAAAGGGTGATTTGAACTATTACAATTCTTTCCAGGGGTGACACTGACGCTTCACTAAACAGTTCAATGTATTTGGCACTGCAGATGCGAGTCAGGTAGAAGCCCCATACTGTGCGCATCAGCAAACTGCCCATGATTTCACTTAAAACAGTGGTCCACATGGACTCTAATACAGTGCATAAATTGGCCGTTAACTGGAAAAAAACAAAGCTGACTTCTAACCATGAGTGAGTTGTAGCACTCATTATGGTACTCGCATTCATGATGCAAATTACCGCACTTCGGAATCAAATAATACAGTGAGAATAGAGTGGTATGACAGTAATCTGGCCTAATTTATGGACATGAACTGTGAAATTCTTAAAATCACATATACAGGGTTCCCAACCTTTTTTGACCAATTAATTTCCATGTCTTTCCCAGTCGTTTGTAATAATTGGAAAGCAATTTTTACAAATAATTTTGATTATGACTGATTTGCTAATTAATGTTCAGACCAGTTTGTGTAACATTTCAACCAATCAACTGAAAAAAGAAGTTAAAATGAGGTTTTCCATGACTGTAGGAACCCTTTATATAATTTGTTTGATAATTTCCAATCTGAGTGGGAATTTTCATTCTTCGTATCACTTGTAATTTGCCACAGATGCAAGTTCCGTTCTGTGCATGTAAAGTTTTGGCAGTAAAAACAAATGAATGAGAACAAAAAATGTAGTAAAAAAAAGTGAAGTCAACAACATAACGAATCTTTTACCTGGCTCAAGTGGTAAACCACTGCTTCTAGTACGTAGATGAAGCTGAATAACAGATTGTGGGTCCAAAAATCAAACTTCGTTTCAGATCAAGCAATCAAACCAAAAGTGTGAAAACAACCTCACTGTCCTAAATAAAACTCGTGGAGCAGCCCTGAACCTTATATAATTAACAGGCCAGTGACGGGGTCCACATCCTTTTATATGAGTCAAGGAGAAATGTAAACTGCAAAAGACGGTTTGTGTGAGTTTGAAGGCAGTTCTACAGACGGATGAACTTTTCAGAAAGGTTTTCCATCCTCCATTGGTTTTCCTGTAGGGTATCAGTGAAAGGCTCTCTTCATATCAGAGCTGTAGTTTACAATAGCTCCCTTCGACCTCACAGACAGCATGAATACAGCGCTTTGACGGACACGAATATGTCACATCTGGAAGGCAGACTGACCCATGCCAGATGGGGTCAGCTGAGGCCAGAGGTCGCTCTGTGCATTGTTCAAGAACCAGACACAGTGTGAGCGTGTGTCTCCAATAGGAATTTGATCCAAGTAGATCAAAAACATTTGGGTGATATTATTCAAAGGGGTTAGCTTCATGATACAAAACAAAAACAGCAAAAGAACCAAAAATTATTCATATAACACCCTAACACTGTGTCCTAACCAGGCAATACATTTACAGAATCAAGTTATTTGTTCTGTGTGACGCAACAGATTTGCAGCCAATCAGAACAGATTTGAATTTAATATACCAGTGAGATTTCTATGTGGGCAGGCCAGCACAATGCCCGCTACATATATAAAAACTAAACTGACAAAATGTCTTGTCGCTTGTCGTAGCTTTTTAGGACATGGAAGAGATATCCGTTTTATCGCCTCACAACTGGTTAGGACACAGTATATAAGAGACATGTGCAGTTTGTTGCAGTACTACAGAAAAAAAACATTTAACAGAAATTAAACAGGGGTAATATCACAACCTCTAGGTATTCATTCCTGTGCTGTAGTTGTGAACATGAAGAATGTGATGTAGTTCATTGTTACGTCTCTCTCACCTTGGTATCGGAGTTGAGCTCCAGGGCCGGACCGTTCTCTCCAGCACCTGTAGTCAGAGCGGAGTCCAGAGCTTGACTGTTATCGCTCACATTCAACACAGGAGCTATACCATCAGAGAGAGAGACAGAGAATGATCATGATGACATTCTGAAAAATTATGTGAACCCTTTGGAATGATCTGTTTTTCTGTATTAATTGGTCATAAAATGTGATCTCATTTAGAAAAACACAATGTGCTTAAGCTAACAACATAAAACAATTATAATCTTTCATTTCTTTATGTTTTTGCTGTTTTTGCTGTTTTTCCTGTAGCTGCGGATTAGACCTGCACAACGTTCAGAAGGAATTTTGGACCATTCATCCTTACAGAACTGATTCAGTTCAGACATATTCTTTGGATGTCTCTAGAGGTCATTCCACAGCATCTCTATTGGGTTCAGGTCTGGACTCTGACTGGGACACTCCGAAAGGTGGATTTTCTTTTTTTGAAGCCATTCTGTAGTGGATTTACTTAGATGTTTAGGATCATTGTCCTGCTGCATCAGCAAACTTCTACTGAGCTTCAGCTGATACACAGCAACCCTGATATTATCCTGCAGGATATCTTGATAAACTAGGGACCGCAAGCGGTCCAGGCCCAGAAGCAGCCCCCTCCACCCTACTTCACCGATGGGATGATGTATTCATGTTGGCATTTTGTGCCCTTTTAGGACATACAAAGTGCTGCGAGTTCTTCCCATACAATTCAACCTTATTTTCATCAGTCCACAAAAGTTCCCAGTCGTGTTATGGAGTATCAAGGTGGTCTTTAGCAAACTTCATGCACACAGAAATGTTTTTTTTTTTCGGAAAGCAGCGGCTTCCTTCATGTTCATGCCATGGACACCATACCTGTTTAATGTTTTCTGTATAGTAGACTCATGAACAGATGTTAACCAGTTCCAATGATTCCTTCAAGTCTGGACTCTAGTGTTCTTTTTACCTCCATTGAATATTCTGTTGTGTGCACTTTGTTAAAACAGATTGTGTTTGTTCATTATTGTATCTTAGATGACAGATTTTAAGACAAATTTATACATAAATGCAGGTCATTCCAAAGGTTTCACATACTTTTTCTTGCCACTGTATAAGCTGTAGTAATCAGGAGGGTATGTTCGGAATGGTACAGTTCCATACTACTCATATTAATTCTGCAAGGTGCGTTATGTACTCCTGTATACTGTGTTGCATACAGAAGTACTACTATTGCCAAAATAACAACAAACACAGCACACTACAAGGAAAACTGTATCCCATAAAAACTGTATCCCAAAACCAAATTTGACCTTCCATTTCCAATGTGGCTAATGAACCAGAATTTGAATCCTTATTTGATTTGGCTGTGAACAGTTATGACATTTTTAAACAATCAATTGCAAATTAACTTTATATTTGAGATAACTGAATGGCACTATTTCATGTTCGGCACATTCATGTCCCAGGAACTGATTTTTACAAAAACAAAATATTTTTGGTAACAGTTTCTATTGGGGCTTTTCCACTGCACGGTACAACTCGACTCTGCTCGCTTTTTTGGGGTTTTCCACTGTGGATAGTACCTGGTACCTGATACTTTTAGTACCACCTCGGCCGAGGTTCCAAGCAAGTACTAACATGTGATGTCAAATGTGACGTCAAAATCCTGCAGATCACTGATTGGTCAAGGAGAATCGTCACTACCAGCGTCACTGGATTTCCGACACGCGTCATCAACCGGCTAGTTTTACGCATACTAATCACTTTCACACTAAATATACTTTATACGAAACCAAATACCAGAGACCACTTATACAAATATCTTATGAGCTGAGAACATGCTAACCATAGAAATATAAATCATAAAAGTTTAAGAACCATTTCATGGTCAGAATGGCGACATTTTGAATCACGCTCGCGCCAGAGAATTATTGCACCTCGACCTGTAATTGGCAAAAATGCTTCGTTCTACTCTTCCCCGTGGAACACGGAAGCTTGACCTCTGACCCACTTTCTGTACATCTGAATATCTGCGGTTTGAATTTTACAATATTGAATTTAATGTTCTGAATTTCTTCTTCATCTTGAAAACTTGAAGCTGTATTTTTTAAAACGGGATATATACAGTGTAAGAATTCAGAACCAAACATTTGCTGTTTGAAAAGACATATTTATAAAATTATGCCATAAAATAAAACAATTCAATTTGGTTAAAAATATGAAATTCAAACCTATTTAAAATACAACGTAATATTTCATTTGGCAAAATTACACTTATAATTCAAATTCAAAAGTCTATAATTCAAATTTACACAATTCAAATTCAAATTGTTTTGTCGTATTTCTGGCCCCATAGATATAATGCATTATACTCTTATCTATAACTATGAATATGTTAAGAATTAAAATGTATTATAAATGTAGTTTCAAATATTTACAAGAGTTTCTAATATATTAGGTAAATATTATGTATGCATTATAAAGCAGTACGCTAGTATCCCATTCCGAACATAGCCCCAATCTCAACCGGGACTCTAAATCCCCTGAGGTCAAACAACATTCACATCTAAAAGACAGCAATCACAACCAATTACAGTTTTACAAACAAACATGTGACATGATTTCTATAAGTTTCGCTTCATGTGAGAATCTAGTGCAGAAACCCAGAGGAGAATTGCACACAGTAAAAATACAACCGACTTCTGAAAATAGCAAACTAAAACCCTAAACATATGCTGTAACCCTTGAGCTTTGGCTGATGGCATTACCACCACTCCCAAAAGGAGGAAAACCTGCATTAGGAATCTCTGAATAATGAATCAGAAAGCGTGGAGGTACAAAATACGAGAGTTGTTCTTCTTCTACCCCCTCCTGATACGCCCGCATTTCATTGGCATGACCTTGTTTGAGCTGTGTGAAAGTAGGCTAATGTTGCTGGGACATCCAGTTCATCACCCGCTGCAGAACTGGGGCACCTTGCAGTTTCCCGAACGTCCACCAGGGAGCAATCTTACCATTGTTAAAAACACACTGTATCATGCCTATTAATGTGAAATGGGTGGCTGGATTCCTAGCAGCAGGAAAAACAGGGTCATCTTAATAGAGGAAAGCTGAGAATGCTGTTTCTATGAAGATTGAATTAGCATAAATACCGACAGCAACCTTTATAAATAATTTTTTTTAGGTCCACGCACTTATGGATTATCAAGTCTCTGTCATAATGATGCTGATGTGGAACATTTTACGTTGTGCAGAGAGACACAGGTGCATAACTTCGCATATCCAGAGGGACATGATGCAATGCCGGAGGCCGTTAACACACTGGCTTCTAAACGTGGTGGCATGTCATGTCCACTTCACAACTCTGTAATTAGAAAACACCTTTGAATCCAGTTTGTGTCACCACTGAAAATACTCAAGGCACTTTTTTAAACAAATTAGATCCATATAAATATATTTTCAGCAGAACAGGGTTTGATTGAGGGCAATCGTTCATTGCCATTAGGGTCTAATGCAATCTTTAACTGGATCACAATGGTCACCATGTTTACTTTTCCAAGCAGCAGTGTACATGTAAGAAAAGCTTGACAGTGATGGTTTTCTGTGCAATATCAGTGCTCTTTCATTCCTCTCTGCCTTTTAAACTCATTTCCTCAAACACACACTCTGAGCTCATCTCTCCTGCTCCGTCTAAAGACAGTAAACAGATGTCCCCCTCATTTCCTGTGTCTGCTATGGCAGAGAATATGGACAATGTGGCTACTTCTATTATGGAAGCATAGTAGGAATCTCAAATACAATACAAAACAATTACTCAGTGAAAACGATATCTGGAACAATGGGCATGCCTAACTTAGAAAACAACAAATATGTGGGCATTTATGGAAGGCAAGATAAATACCCCTAAAACCCACCATTAGCTAGCTTGCAAGATAAGTTAGCATTGACAACTCACTGACTGTAACTGCCATGGTGTCCTGAGTGGGACGATGTCCCAGCACACAGCCATGATCTCAAACCATGAAAAGGTCTATATTTGGACACCGCTTTGTCCATTGTGCATTTTAACAGATTTGTAATGTACCCACAATTTTTTTACATTTCCCGAACCTATACCACTGGATACACAACCTGGCAATTCCGAGAAATCCCAGGGGAGGCACGATGAAGCCCCAGAAGTAACATTGGGAACGCAAGTGGTTTTAACAGTTTAAGTATTCATAAAACTAACATTTACAAATCAATTACAATTCTCCTTGAGCTGGCCGCCGGCACAACACACGTTAGACGTTACACATGCAGAGCAGTCCTCAGATGAACTGCCTCATTCATCACTGTGAGATTTCTTGCAGATAAAGAGTTCATAACCTGGAACTCGACAAAGCCAAGGGAAATGTGGGATACATACTGCTTCACGTCAACAGGGACAACATCAAGCACTAGGCTTGTTTTCTGTTCCTCTGATGATACTGATGAGTTTTGGGCAAGTTATGGAAAAAAAACAGCTTTTGTAAGGTCTTTCATTGGAGACCAAAAGAGTTCCCGGAGGAATAAAACATTTCCTGTAGCACTCCAGCGTGTGTGTGTGTGTGTGTGTGTGTGTGTGTGTGTGTGTGTGTGTGTGTGTGTGTGACTGAGAGTCACACACCAGCAACAAAGACTCTTGCGTTGAGTTCAGGTGTTCAATAAAGATCACCTAAAGCTCAAATGACCAGTAAACATGACTTCTACCTTTCAGTTCATATTAAATGGGTCATATATTATTTATTTATTTTTTAATCTGAGAATTTGATGTCCCATACAGAAAACGTCCTCCTCTGTCCACCCTGAACATTTAGTAGAGGTGTTTGGTAAGGCAAGCATCACTATTACTGTTGCTCATACTTGAACAAACCCCCTGACTCTATAAAACATGTAAAGTAACTCTTCCCATGCCGTTTGTATTACGGACATGAATGACAAATCAGATCATGCGGCTTCTTGAGGAAAGGTGTGCTATTACTTTTCTAAGTAATCAGACATTCAATTATAGCCAGGTGGACATTAAAACAGGCAAAACAATCCAATCAAATGTTAATTGTAAGCGTCAGAGAGAGGATTGGAAAGGCACTTTTTTGTTGCAAGAAACCTTTACTAACATTATAAATGTACTTACTACATCATTTGATAGAACAATGTAAAACATGGACCCCTAAGAACAAACAATGTTGCTGTGAGTAGGGCTGGGAAATGAGCTGCAAAAACTCTTTGTTCTCTACTTCCATGACTACCTTACCTCACTAGGAGTATATTAATTCATGACCGCCTCTAAAGCTCAAAAACATTCAAACCTACTTCACTTCATCGCACACTTGGCCCCGCACACTGGTTCTTTAATTCGAGAGAGGACACAAACAATTCCTGAACACCAAAGGGGCCCATCTGGACTATTTTCAATTATTGTTTTCTTTTAAACATGCAAAAAAACCAGACAGACGTCATTTACCGCTTGATACGTATCCCAGGCCACTTTTAAAAGATGCGGTGTCAAGTTACAACTCTGAAGAGGAGAATCCACTCTCATTCAGCTGCTGCCATTTGCTGTTTTGAGCACAAACGAGTCACGGACACGTTCTTTTGCCCATCTGCGCTATTTATAATTGTTGGTGTATGCGCTGGATGGATGTCTTTGATCGTTTAGATGCATTTCAGTGCAGGATTATAATGAAAACTGTCTTCAGCGTATTTTAGCATGGATTGTATGTTTTTTTTTTTTGGCTATAAGTGTGGATTGCTTGTGAACAGTCATAAAACTATTCAAGCTTTGCAAAGAAACTGATAATGAAGGATAGGACAGTTAAAACAATTGAACCCAAAACAAAACAGAAAGTAAACAGATCCATTCATGAATATTTCAAATGTCATGACTGTCTGTTAGTTTATGGTGCTATATATATTCACATGCAATGTGTTGGATGTGTGTTGTGTGTAAACTCTGACATTTACTTTTATAATGTTGTGGAGCTTGTTTGTTCTCTTCAGAATAAATTAAAAAAAAATGGCAGAATTTTAGGGACTGCATAATGTTACCCAATCAGAACAGTGGACGTTTACGTTGAAGTTTTAAGGAGGCTGTTAGGCCAAAATTGAGCGTTTCAGACATGGGGACAAAAACAGCGTATACATTATATAGATGACTAAATTATGAATGTTAACATGCAAAAGAACATTACTAACTGTGGTGGTGGGGGCGTGGTTGAGCGCCAGCGTGTGAATGGAGAGCGAGATCAGGAGATGAGAATGGTAAGGATCATCACCTGGCAATAACTGTCCCTAACAGCTGTTTGTCATTGCAGTGAGAGTTGGAGATGGATTGAAGAACAAGCCAGAGGGCAGTGAGGGAGAGAGAGAGAGCTACCACACACACCCGAGACTGCGTTAAACTGTGTAAGCTGAAAAGCGTGATTATTGAGTGCAGTGATGAAAAGCCAATTTTGTGCTATAAAATAAATACAGTTTGACTTGGATTTGCCGTCTCCTTGCAACTCCATTACAAACTTTGTTACACTAACATTATCAGTCGACCTCGGAGAATAAAAAAGAAAAAAAAAAAAAAACAGCATTTCATGACTCCTTTAACGATTCTTGAACATTATTTCGCCAATGTGGATGCAACATTGAGCCAAAATACTCATGACATTTCATGCGCTACAATTCAGCACTACTGCAACACCAAAGTGGTCTAACTATTTTTTTTATCTTTTAGTAAATCAAAAACGCAAGTCATTTATTTTGTCAAGTCCGACTCAAAATAAACCAATAATTGTTACAGTGTTATGTGTACTTACTGTTGGTGAGACTTAAATCAGAATAATACCTGAATGGTTGTACACATGAGTTATGTTAGTTTTGAGTTTTGTTGCATTTATGTTATATTGGCATACATTATGTGGTGTTTCATAAAAATGTATGAATGGATAAAATACCTTAATTAAAATGTATGTGTAAACACGAGAGAATCTGTGCTGTTAAATCTGAAATGATCTCATCATTTGGTAACAAGCTGCTGAGGGCAGTAAATACAATACGAAGTACATTTAAATTTACTCAAAAGTACTAAAAGATTTGTTAATGGAAACGGGATCATTACGAAGAATCGAAACAGGAATTCTTTGCGATTTCCATCCCTAGCTGTGGGAAAAAAAGTGCATCAATAAATATTCATCACACACATACAGAAAAAAAGCAGTGTGATACCTCCATCAAGACTGCACGAGATGCGTTTACTGGAGGTGCGCTGGAAGTACGGCTTGGGGCGGTCGATAAGGGTACTGGCCTGTCGCGTCTGAGCCTGCGTTCTACCGCTGTAACGGAACTTGGAACCCAGAGTCAGGAACTTGGTCTTGGTGGGCTGCTCAGGAGTCATCAACCTGCAAACACAATAAGCACACAACACCGTTCAGAAGAAGTATACTCGCATATGTGAACATGTGGAGATGTACTCATACTAGAAGCAGTTTTGAAAGTATAATCATAAAACAAACATTACACATGTTAGCATGACACTGGTGTGATACTATCACTAACAAACCCTGTATGAGCTACGTTATATCCAATCTCAAATACCTTGTATCCAAACTAAAGCCGTGGCCAAAAGTGTTGGCAGTGACATAAATTTTGTGTTTCACAAAGTTTTCTGCTTCAGTTGTTGTGGTGTTGATTCACATTGTTTCTAGATTATTGTGCAGAGTGATCAGATGCATTTAAAATAATTGCAAAAAGCTCCAAAAAAAATTAACTATCACAAAACCCCAAATTTCACCGTTTCATTTCACTAATCATATCAGCAGCACTTGGGAAGTGTGAACGAGTATTAGTCCGGTGAAATCACTCTATCATTCTGACTGGATTATAAGAGCAGACTGATTGCTATAAAAGGAGGGAAGAAGTGCTTCCAATCATTGTGTTCTTGTTAGCAATGGTTACCTCTAAAGAAAGACGTGCAGCCATCATCACTTTGCATAAAAATGGCCTCACATGCAAAAGAATATTCATGCAAAGAATATTGCACCTGAAAGAACCATTTACCGGATCATCAAGAACTTCAAGGATCAGTTCAACTGCAGTGAAGAAGGCTTCAGGACGTCCCAGAGTGTCCAGCAAGTACCAGGACCGTCTCCTCCTGAGGAGTCAGCTATGGAATCGTGTCACCACCAGTGCAGAGCTCAATATTGGCAGCAGGTTGGTGTGAGTGGATCTGCACGCACAGTGAGGTGAAGACTTTTGGACAATGGCCTGGTGTCAAGAAGGGCAGCAAAGAAGCCTCTTCTCTCCAAGAAAAACATCAAGGACTGACTGAAAAAGGATTGGACAGCAGAAGACTGGTGCAAAATTATTTTCTCTGATGAAGCCCCCTTCCGACTGTTTGGGACATCTGGAAAATCGATAGTCGATAATCGATAGAGAAGGTGAACGCTACCATGAGTCCTGTGTCGTGCCAACAGTGAAGCATCCTGAGACCATCCATGTGTGGGGTTTCTTTTCATCACAGGGAGTGGGCTCTCTCACACTTCTGCCCAAAAACACTGCCATGAATAAAGAATGGTATCAAAATGTCCTGCAAGAGCAACTTCTCTCAACGATCCAGGAGTAATTTGGTGATGATCCGTGCATTTTCCAGCATGATGGAGCACCATATCACAAGGCAAGAGTAATAATGAAGTGGCTCGGAGATCATTACATTGAAATTGTGGATCTGTGGCCAGGCAACTCCCCGGACCTTAATCCCATAGAGAACCTGTGGTCAGTCCTCAAAAGGCGAGTGGACAAGCAAAAGCCCACAAATTGTGATCAACTCTGAGCACTAATAAGGAAAGAATGGATCACCATCAGTCAGGATTTGGCCAAGAAGCTGATATCCAGCATGCCAGATTGAATTGCTGAGGTTATGAAGAACAAGGGTCAACACTGTAAATATTGACTCTTTGCATATATTGAATGTTTTTGCCAATAAAATCCTTTCAAATTTGTGAAACGCTTATCATTGTTTTCCAGTATACCATAGAAACATGTTAAAAAAGAATCTACAAATACTGAAGCAGCAAACTTTGCAAAACACAAAATTTATGTCTGTAGAGCTGTCAAGTGCTTAAAAATTTATGACATATGTTGTTTCATTAATAAAATTAATTGCATATTAATAATTGCTGTAAAAAGCACAGAAATTAAGATAATTAGAAGACATTACATTATGACAGACAAAATACTTCCAGAAAATTTCCAATTAGTTTATCAATGGCCTATAATCCACAGTAATTAATTTTGCAATAAAGCTGTCAGTCACTCCAAGGTAAATTAGGGGCCGTTCATAAAGGAGTTGTTCTTGTACTCTGGCAATGTTTTGCATTTGCTTGTTTTTGGCCATCTTGCTTTTTTCAGCATCACAGCTCTGTAATTGTATACTATGGGCATCTCACATTATGTTTTTGTGTACAGTTTGAAAAACTTGTCTTGACATGAATCCACCTTGAAGTCCTGCCTAAAAATGACAATTTGGACAACTTTACAGCTCAAATAACACATTTTTACTGAAGACAGAGTATATTTCCATTAAACACAAGTCCTGTTTGTATTTAGACAGTAAAAATCATTATCTAAGAGCTGGGGATGTGTTGTTGAATTGTACGTGGAGTATTAAAAAGTTTAAAATGAGATATTTCTGAGCAAAGACTGAGATCCCTCTGATTCTGAACCAAAACCAACAGCAATACTAGCCTGCAGGTAATGTGCATTGAGTTCAAGTCAGTCTGAAACACCCCCTCAGACATATTAACATCATGCCATCATATCTTTAACCTAATTCCTTCTACATCTGGCTCCCTGAGGAGGTCCCATCATGATATAAAGACATATGTGCAGCCTGCACTCTGGAGGGAAAAGTTTTGCTGCAGGACGCATCCTTATGGAGAGAGATTGCTGAAGGACAGTGACAAATTCTGTGGTGCCTCAAAACACATTGATCAGTCTGGAGATCTTCATGGCACAATCTGCTGATCAGAAGTATGTGCACACAGTCACTGTCCTGTCACCTTGTCACCTTGTCATGGTGACATCATCGCACCATGTTCTGTCTTGTGTTTTGGGTCCTGTCTTTGTGTTGAGCGCAGGGGTACAGGTGTGTGTTACAGCCGTGGAATCTTCGGCTAATGTCATCGTCCTGTCACTCTGTCACGGGACCGTGACATCATCCCATGTCTTGTGTTTTATGTACTGTTTTTGTGAGAGTGCACGGGTCCGGCTGCGAGTGACCACCGTGCACTCTTCAGTCGGTCATGTTTCCTGTCTGGAGCATGGTGTCTGGATCCTGACTTCCTGTATTGTTCCGTTTCAGTCTTTGCCGGTATCCGGACACTCATGCTCAGTGATCTGTTTGTTTTGGACTAATGTGTTGACATTTCTCCCTTATGTGTTACAGGTGCCGCTGACACACAGAATCAGCTTTTCCAAGGGAACGCTGATCATGCCAACTTTCAGCTGGCGAGTGGCACCCTTGTTTGTTCCTGCTTATTTTAATCCCCTCGTGTGTCATGTTCTTTGTTGGAATGTTGAATGTAGTTGTATGTAGTCTGTAGTAGGTTGTGCGTTATCATTATTGGAAGCTGTTTGATGTGAAGTACTTGCCTCACTCTCCCAGCCTAGTTGGTCCGGTCTCGTGTATCTGTTTGGTTGCCCGTCTCTACCAGAGTGTAAGGAGTGTGGTTGCCTTCCAGTTTGCTGCGTGTCAGCTTATCTTCTACAGAGGATTCCTTGTCTCCGTCCACGTATCACAGCTCGTTGAGCTCACCACAGTCATCCAACAACTCCGCCAGTCTCCTGATACTGGCCTCACCCAGAAACCGTCCTCACCAGCTCCAGTGATTCCCTATGTTTCTGGACGCTTCGAGCCATGCCCTAATCCTCCAGCCCCATTCTCAGGTGAGGCGGACTCTTGTTGCTCCTTCCTTAGACAATGTGTACTTCTCGTTGTGGATCAACCAGTCATGCTGAAATTGGTGGATTCCAGAGCCAAAAAGAATGTTATATGGATGTCAACGTGGATTCCAAATGGCATTTTCTGATGGTCCAGTTTGACAAACCCAATGGAGGAGCAAGGCACCTGCTCCTCAGTTGCCGACAGCTTCTAAGGCCACAGAGGCTCTTCCCTTAACACTGCCAGTGGCACAGAGGCCATTCTCCTGCCGCTGTCAGCGCTCACTGCCACGGAGGCCATTCTCCTGCCGCTGTCAGCGCTCACTGCCAGGGAAGCCATCCTCCTGCCGCTGTCAGCGCTCACTGCCACAGAGGCCATCCTCCTGCCGCTGTCAGCGCTCACTGCCACAGAGGCCATTCTCCTGCCGCCTTCAGCATCCTCGGCCATGGAGGCCGTTCCAGTCACTGTCAGCATCCTTGGCCATGGAGGCCATTCCCCTGCTGCTGCCAGCATACACGGAAGGCCGTTTCCCTGTCACTGCCTGTGCTCACAATCAAGGAGGTCGTTCCCCTGCCAATGCCAGTTCCCATGACCACAGAGGTCATTCCAGTCACTGCCTGTGCTCACAGCCATGGAGGCTGTTCCCCAGTCCATGTCAGTCCTCACAGCCACTGCCCCCTGTCCAGTCCTTTGACCCCTATCCAGCAGCTACCACCCAGTACTCGGTCCTCTAAGCCCTGAGGCTGCCTCCCAGGCAGCCAGTCCCCACCTCTGCTCTGAGGCCTCCTCACAGGCCTCTGGACAATGACCCTTTCCTTAATCACCTGTCCCTTGATGGTTTCTGTTTATTTTAAACCCCCCGTGTGTCATGTTCTTAGCTGGATTGTTGAATGTAGTTGTATGTAGTCTGAAGCAGGAGTGTGGTTGCCTTCCAGTTTGCTGTACACTTGTTCTCTGTGCTCACGAGTCTTCAGTGGATGATTCCTCATCTCTGCCCGTGTGTCGGGAGGGTGAATGCCCGCCAGTATGCTGGGCATTGTTCTCTGCACCTCACTATGATTCAACAGAAGATTCCTATGAATCTGCTCCTGACTTCCACATGCACACACTCGCCTATGAACACACTATTCACGAATTTCCCCTAAAACATCCCGCAGCTACTGCAGCCGGTGCCAGGGTCCTCAGTCTTCACCAGCACAGTTGAAGTGCATATTTATAGTTAATAAATCCTTTAAACTTTTCCTTTGCTCTTGGGTCTCTGTCTCGCTCTCTGACACACACTGGCTCTGTTTCAATCCCTAGTGAGCTACCTACCTAGGCAGCATTTTTAGGCATGAAATGAAGATGAAAGCTGTTCCAAACAGTAAGCCAGTAAAATTCTGCTTAAATTTCCATTTTGGCCAAAATCTATGACACCATTGCATGTGTCCTCTGCTAAATCAAGAACAAAGAGTAATTTTTGGATTCTTGGCCTCGAATAGGACTAGACTATAGAAAAGAATACAATAAAATATAGAATAAAGGACAGAGAATATAGGAAAAAATAAGAATATGTAGAACATACAACAGAATGTAGAATATAATACAGAATAAATAGAATAGAATTGAACAGATTAATTTGGCTGGGCTGATGGAAATTTTGTCCAGTCTTGTACAGAGCAGGGCTGGGCGATAGGAAGATGTTATTGAATATGGACGATGTCTTATAAATCTCCCGATGCCGATTTCGACACTCATTGACAGATGATGATCAACAATATTGGTAAAAGGCAAAACCATGGATCTGGGAAGTTGCCAGATAATATATTCAATAGCAGCACAGGGTGTTTTTTTTGCACATGCATCCCCGCAAAATGGGACGAGGCTGAATCCAGCTCCTTATTCACAAGCTCCTCCTCCAAATGCAGGTGTTTCACGAATGGGTAAATTTGATCTTCTACACACAACAGTGGTGGCTGACCTGCAAGACGTCTTTGAGTAACACATGATAAGAAATGCTGTTAAACACAGACACTATTATATTTTTAAGAACAAGCAAAAGTCGTCAATGCCTGTGTCTGATGTGCTGTTTGGTCAAAGGCGTGCAGTGGGAGCGTCTCGTGGATGCACATGTAAAGAGTTCACGCTCTTCTTTATTTCAGTTGTCTGAAAACTGTTTGCAAGAATATTGTCAGGTATGAGAATACTGCAATTGACCTCAGACCATTTTGGGAGGTACTCAGAGTTTAGTTTGGTTTATTTCCATGGAGCAGTTCGCACTTAACATGCATTGTGAGCACAACTCTGCTGGTTCACTTAAAAAATATTTGTATTTAAGAAACAAAAAGACAAAAGTGATTGTATCATAAAATAACACAAGACCACATTCACTATGAACCTAAAATTGAGTTCCATTTTCTTTTCTTTAGGCAGTATTAAAAAAATGATATACAAGGACAAATTCAATAAGAACACACATTTGGAAGCATTATTTTGGAAACACAAGGGAATTGTGTTTTCTATTTGTTTAGGCACAGACTAAGTGAAGTTACAAAATGTTTTAGCCTTTTAGAAAGTGGTAATTATGTTGGTTGTGTTGAACTTTCTAGAGGTAATGGTATATTTCTATTTGTATTTTATTATCATTACATTTATGTCTTTAGTTCTTTATTTTTAGGTTATTAGTAATTTCCCACATGTTGTCATAGTCAGATACTGCGTGATAACAAATGAGGCCGATGGAGATGGTAAATGTTTGGATAAAATATTGTAAAAATATGTTTTTTTTTGCATATCGCCCAGCCATAGAACAGAACAGGATACATTATAGAATAAAATGGAATAGAATAGTGTCATATGAACAAGCAGTCAGTAATTGCACAGCTTGATTAAAGTCTCGCAGGTCAGAAGTACATGATATAAACAGAAACAGTTACAGAGACACTTTTGTTTGTGTTATGTAGCCTAATGTTGTACTTCAGGATAGTGAACCTTCCACAGTTCTTATTTCATTTCGAGTTGGAAATGAATACTTGCGAATAACCGCTTCGATTGATGTATAAGTGTTTTCGATTCACTAAAAAGAACTGCTCTTTAGAGTCATTAGTTCAAGAATATGAATACACTAGGCATGCTGTGTGTTTTATGATGAAGATTCAGTAGAGGGCAGTGCCGCAGGAAACACTGTCAGAGTATTTTAGCACAGTGCTTGCACATGCGAGAACCGTTAACAATCAAAAGTCATGAAAATCATACGGTTTCAGTATTATAAATAAATAAGTAAACAAAACTAGGTTCTTGGTTCCCAACCCTACTGGCCAGTCTTGTAATAGAGAGGTAGAGAAATTCTGCACCCAGCAGCACAGATGTCATGTGAAGTCAGCGTGGCCCACCATCTGCATTACACACACACCTCACTGCATGCTCACTTCACACACGCTACAGCAACCCGACCGCTCACAGCACACGACAGTCAAGACAAAAACAACCCATTCAAGTCCACACACACACACACACACACACACACCTGGAACACAATCTACATTTGTGTGTCTGATGAAGGGAAGTCAAAAGAGTGTGTTTACCTGAAGAAGGTGTGGTGTTCCACACACACTTTCCAAACTCTTTTGGCCGCACGATGGTTGGGCAACTTGAAGCCAACTGTACTCTCAAACTGCTCAGCCTGAAACACAAAGACTTCATGAAACATGAATGAGAGATGAAAATGTAGCAAATATGAGCACCTTGACCAAAATACGGGTCAACTCCCGTTCCTGTGAGTGTTTCTGGACTATACAGAATCATGACAAAGTTACATGAAGTACCATGGTATGCATTAAAGTACAATTTGACTACAATCTGATACCATCAGTGCACCATGGGACATTGCTTTTGCAGAAGGGAAGGCAGACATATTGTTTTATCTATGTGTGTGTGTTTTCTGCAGTGCTGGTTGTGTTGAGATGGTTGTATAGTCGTACCTCTCCTGGCCTGATCTTGATGTAGAAGTTGCTGCGTTTGTAGGAGATCTTGAGGATTTTGGGCCAGGCGAAACGGTTTATCCGCAGACGATCCTTATAGATTAACAAACCGTTTGAACAGACCCCCAACATGATATCAACTCCCTCACAGTCCTGTTGAAAACAAAATTGTGTCATTATCAAAATATGAGCAAGTCAGCAAATATTTGATTTTCCAAAAAACATCCGCTTCCAACTCTGTGTAGACACGAGAGCTGTTTACATTTGGGCACATTTGTTGTTTACTCCCGATTTACAAGTACGCATCTGTGAATAACAACATCAATTATTTGCCATAAAAACAAAGGTCCTGATGTCTTCGATTACAACAACAACAGCTATCAGAAGAATTCAATTTGATTCGGAATTTTGGATTTGCAGCACTTGAACCCCACTGTACTGTATTTTATTTTCAATTCGTTTAGTTTGTCTATTGAGAAGACACTTGTTTGAAATGCTCGTGACTTTACGTCATCTACTCTCACAGCTACATTTAAAGCTCATTTCAAACTCTAACTCGTTCAACGCCTTCATGTTATTAGATGTGTAATGTCATTTGAATGTGATCATTACAATATTGAATCATGCCAGTGAAGTCTCTCATCATTCAAGCACTTATCTTAATACAATGCTTCTACGTAACGTCCTCAATGGGTCTTTATTGCTAGAACTTTTGGGCCGTCGAGCACAGGTCATTGATCCGACTGTGTTAACTGTAGAGCTGAGACAGAAATCAATACTGCCGATAACAGATTGAGCTCAGTCTTCTAACAGTTCAGCAGCTCTCTGATCAGCATATCAGTGCTCAAACCTGCAGGCCTCATGTGACCTCTGACCCTCTTAAGAGAGCACATGAGGTTCTGCTGCTGCTGCTCATTTTCAATTAAACAAAACCTGGGTGAATCTCACGAAACCTGTCAAGAACATGTATGGTTCATTATCAAAAGAAATGAAAATATGCAGTATATTTACTAGCTTTTATGAATTCATATTAAGAAATCTCATGGACTATAATTTAAAATGAATCTGTCACATGGCAGAATGATTTAAAATGAATAAGTGAACAGTAAGGGTGTATTTTACAACATTAGTAAACATGAACGAACAATACTTTCACAGCATTTCTTAATTGACTTGTCTCATAGTATTCGCTGCTAGATTTAAGGGTGGTTATCCAGTGTGTGTAAAACTATCATCGTTTTAGTGTCTGCAAACAGTGCTTCACTAGTTTTAGAGTATTATTTATTGATAAAGTGCAGCATAATTTATTTGCGGTGTATGCATTTGTTCCCGCGCTTGTCACTTCACACGACCCTCAGTTTAGTTTGACCACGTGACTAGCTTTGTTGTGCTAAGTAGCATTAAGGCATGGCTGCTTTTTCCACTGAATGGCTCGATAAATGTGTATTTATTGGACTGAATGCTGATGCAGAAGTGGCAGTGGAAGCGGTAGCCCTCATGTTAAGCCCTCCTCGTGTGAAGACCTACTTGGGTAAAGACCAGCGAGTCTACCTGTGCGAGTCCACCGAGCAAGGACACCGACAAGGCTCCACTCACCATTGCACTTAAGTATTATTTATTTATTTTTTTTACTTATACATACACACTAACGTGTCTAGTTCACTAATAACACATGCCTTCAAGCACATCCCTGTTATCTGTTATAAACCGCTCACAAGATACAGATGCGAGACTAAACGCAAGCCACACAACCTACGGCCACTTTGCATTTCAACTCCTGCTCCACTCTCGTTCTCAGTGGGACTCTGGAACTGCCAGTCTGCTGTGAACAAAGCTGCCTTCATTCCAGCTTTCGCCACACAGTCCACCCTCAGCATCCTGGCGCTGACGGAGACATGGATACGTCCTGAGGATACAGCAAAACCTGCTGCTCTCTCCAACAACAACTTCATCTTGTCAGGGGTAGAGTAACAGGTTTGCTCATTCATAATAACTGGACTTTTTCTCCACAGGCTTCACTATGTAACAATACATCCTTTGAATTCCATGCCGTTACTACAATGCAACCCACAAAAATACATGTTGTTGTCAGCTGACAAGCTTTCTTGAGGAGTTGGATGTCCTGCTGTCCTCTTTGCCAGAGGATGGTAGGCCACTTGTGGTCCTTGGCGATTTCAACATACACCAAGACAAGCCCCCCAGGCCACTGAACTGAATACTCTTCTGGCCTCATTTGACTTGGAAAGACTACACACCACAGCAACTCACAGATCGGGCAACCAGCTGGACCTCGTTTTTACACGTAACTGTATTACCTCAAATATTCTTGTTACTCCATTACATGTCTCTGATCATTACTTTGTTCAATTCAACATGATTCTCCCATCCATAGTAAAACCGACTCCACCTTTGGTTTCCTTTCGCCGTAACCTCCGTTCCCTCTCACCCTCTCGCCTATCCAATGATGTCTCTGCCTCTCTTCCCACAATAAATGTATTTTCCACGCTCAATGTAAACACTGCCACAGACACACTTAGCTCTACTTTAACAACCTGTCTAGACAACATCTGTCCTCTCACCTCTAGACCAGCACGTACTACACCACCCAGCCCCTGGCTGTCTGATGTCATTCGTGAACATCGGACTGATCTCAGGGCAGCTGAGAGGAGATGGTGGGAATCTAAAGATCCAGCCGATCTAGGTAAATATCAACTTATGCTTGCAACTTTTTCAGATAACGTTAAAGCTGCAAAAACTTCATATTACCAGACCAAGAACAACAGCACCACAGACACTCGTAGCTTGTTTAGAACATTTAACACACTTCTCTGCCCTCCCCGTCCACCACCCGACACATCACTAACAGCAGATATCTTCGCCACATTTTTTACTAATAAGGTTACAGCCATCAGCAATACATTCACAGCACCACACCCTGTCAAACACCCACCAGAAGCCTACAGTCAGCTAAGGAACGTCGCCTTGTTGTACCAAAACACTTTCCCGGACTTTCGGTTTCACTGTACCATGTTGGTGGAATGATCTCCCCAACTCAATCCATGAAGCTGACTCACTCTCTATCTTCAAAAAACAACTAAAAACACATCTTTTCCAAGAGCGCTTAACCATTCACAAAAAAAAAAAAAAAAAAAAAAATAATAATAATAATTCTTGTTGCACTGTAATCTGTTTTGAATGCTATTCTGATGCTAGTGAAACTTTGTAGTATGGCTCTTTTCATACAAATGTCTCCTTAAGATGATTTTCGTATGTTCTTCCTCTTTTGTAAGTCGATTTGGATAAAAGCATCTGCCAAATGAATAAATGTAAATGTAATGTTGGTTCATGTAAATTTCAACATATACATTTTTAAAATAAGTTAAATATGAACTAATGATGAACATTAAGCTCAATAAATGCTGTAAAATATATTTTCATTGTTTCTTCATGATGCTTAATGTATGTACTAATGTTAACAAATACTGCCGTACAGTAAAATTGTTACAATTTTAACCTAAATATATTTTTAATAATATCAAGCAATTATTTGACATGCTGATTTAAATACAAATCTTTGTGTAACAGTCATTTTTACTGAGAGTTCACTGTAATACACAAACAGCTGCAGTACAACAGTGATAAGAATGTAAGAATTACAAACAACCACATAAAGACATAAATAATATTAGTCCTATGACTATATATTTCTACACAACATATTTAATTGAACTTTATTTTAGGGGTGAACTGTGACCTGGAAACGTTCTTGTGAGGATCAGTTGTCTTTTGGTAAATCATCTTTGTGGTTCAAGCACAAAATATCAAATGTGAGTAATAAAGACTTCAGAACTTTATCAGATCTAAAATCAAACACATTCACTACAGATTTGTGCTGAAAATGTGTGTGGCTTTAAAAAAACCGACCCACACGACGACAGTTCAAATGTTTTATTCGGGGACAGGAAATTACCTCTAAATATAATAAAACATTTATAATATTCCCTGTGTTTTTCTGGACTGTTTACTAGGTACCAAACGACTCAATTAAAAAACAATCGACACCAAATATGTCTTCTATAAGGACATGACAGAATAAGACTAATACACCACCATGTGTCAGTCCTTAAAAGGTCATGAGACACTCCAGGAAGAGTGGAAGAGAAAACACTAGTCTAACTGAATACCACAAGCGTTTCCTTCAGCTGGAGTATTGAAGAGAGAGGTCGTTGGGGAGATAAACTGAATATGGGAAAATAGCCAGTGAGCTGATATTCTTCTGCAAGTTTAAAAATGGCAACAGATTTTTTCCCAGACCTTGACACCCCCATTACTGCTGAACACACACACACACACACACACACACAGGATAATTGGAGTGGGGGTAAAATAGAATAAATGATTCTATTTATTTTTACATACTAGTATGTAAAAGCGGTGGTCTGAGATTCTCTTCATGTGAACTGCAGAATGATCTGCGATTGATGTGAAAGTGAAACATTCTGTAGGTGAACTGCTATTGAAGAAAGCTCTGTTCCAAAATCAGGTGAACGGTCCAATGGACTACTGTTTGCACAGGCCGCTTACTCCTGAGCCAGCACACTTACTGAAATGGCACCTCAAAAGTTCTCGTAGATTTTTCAATTATTCTTTTCACTAATTTGCAATGTAAAAAACTGTATTTAATTAGAATAATCAGAGCTCCAGACTGCAACAAAAAATGTAATTAATACCTGTGACGATAATGTCAAATCTAGCAAAGAATGAAGAAGGACTTTGCCGTGAGTGTATCGACGGCATCATCTGTAGATGTTCTACCTTGGCGTGATGCAAATCCACACCGTACATGGAGAGCTTTTTCGCATTTTCCAAAAACTGGGCATCTGCTTGGGCCGGAGTCATACCCCTGAAAGAGAAGAGGGTAGAAGATGATTTTTAGTTGAGATGTGAGTTAACTACATGACTGAGACGAGCATAAATCTCAGCAGTTGAACCTTCACATGCCGTCAGCACAGAGGTGGTGTAAAAACATTTAGGACTGTTTCTTACACACTGTGGGCTTTGCCCCATCCTGCACTGGGATGTTTGGGAACGGGGCATGAGACACTTCAAGTAAAGTCCCAAGAGGTTCAGCCTCAAAATGAAAGGTCAGGGCATTTGAAGGTCAGTTTATTATGGCGATGAATTAAATGAAGCAATGTGAATTTCAAAGTTGGCAGCTGTAAGACTTTAAAAATAAATCAGTGGTGGATGCTGGAATAGGAAAAGAACGCATTCATAAATTCATCTGGGAATCAAATCGTCTAGTGGAAATATTTATGGCCAGTAAATAATCTCATTTAAGACCAAAACGTCATTTTATCACGTCCCAAACGATGGAGAGAAAAACCCACCTGAAATCTGCGTTCACAGATCACACTGAAAATGATTCAGCTGAACTCTGATTGGACAATCCAAAGACAGTTTAATGCTTTTAAAATCCCCTCTGAGTGGAATATGGATTCATGAACAGTGCGAATAATACATGACTGTACTCTACTTTCATTCATTTGTTCTTTTGTTTCTTTTCTCATTCTGTCTTTTAGATTGTATTTCTGGATTTCAAATGTTTGGTTATAGGGCTGTTTTTGTTTGTCAGACCTGTGGGACTTGTGCAGCTCCACCACCCTGTCCTCCAGCTCCTTGGTCTGGTTTGGAGCGAACTGGAAGTCTGAGATGTAGTCCAGACGATGTTCTTCCGGGTCATAGTCACCAAGCTCAGCCTGCAGGGCGTATGATTCGAGCAGTGCATGTGTGACAAAGGAACAGGGCAGTCGCCCCGATGCAATATCCTGCCTCAACTGAAGGCACAACAGAAACCTGCAGAGATGAGGGGAGATAAACGTACAGTCTTTGTATGTGTCAGACACACTGACCTTGACCTGCATTGTTCCCTTGTGAAAATAATATGTGCGGACAGGTTTGACTGATAATAAGAGGGAAAACTCTGACTGAGAAATCGGTGTTTGACAGGCAGTTAAAGGCTGCAGGAAGTTGTCTTATGGCCTGCACGTTCAAACACACCAAGAAGTTGTCCAGGTGTTATAACTGTTATACTGTGAACAAGTCATCTAACATCACTTTAAAAAATATAATGTCATGCACCTTGTATAAAAGCATCAGCTGATTGACAACTTCCTATATTTGCATTCACGTTCTTCATTAAATATGAACATATAGTATTTACGATATATTCAAAATAATTACAAAGGGAAACTGAAAACAATTAATGAATTACAAGAATAAAAGCATTATACCATAAGAAACACAAATAGAGGAACCACATATGCATTCCAGGGGTACTAAACACCCACAAATCATCTCTGCCCCATCCTCTGTACAATAGAAATCATTGTTGGACTGTTATTTGGCATTTTATTTTGCTATTGAGTTTATAATTATATGAGTTGATGTACTGATGATTTTATATACTGTGATGGGGTGAATTGTGTGTTTGCATCTTAATAATAATAATTAATAATACTGCACACATGCACTAAGATGTTTTGTCTAATTAACGAGCTTGTTAAGTAATTCATCAGAGAATCGTGATTGTTGAGTGTTCCAATTACCTGCGATTAGAAGTTGATGCTCACACCAGGCAAACCATCGGACTTAATAAAAAATGAAAAACTCTGTGCAGTTGTATCACAACATTACACACTGAAGAAGTGAGTACTGTGAGATATGAATCAAAGGAGTGGGGATCATATTGATTTTGAGACCATTAAGAAACTTTTCCTGATAAAACCTTCCAGAATAAAAACATCGTCTACTTGCATTAAAAGCAGGGCGGATGAGTAAGATCTGTTTAAGAGACAGGGGAGTCTTGCGGTAATGACATGATGGCGGTTACTCGCCTTTCAGATTAAATACATGCGCGGGTCCTGAGCGTCTTATACAACCCCTGTGCCATGGGATTATTTTAGTAAATTGTAGCAGCCTAACATATCTGAAATGAGGAAAATCTGGAGGACTTAAAAAAAAAAATTGTGTGTATCGAGCACAGAACAGAGAATTATTCAAATAAATGCAATCAACTGAATGTTAAAAAGACAGTTCACATGGTCAAACACCTTAAAGAATACCTGAAGTTCAAAGTTCACTTGTTTCTACAAGTAACATTTAGTCAAAAGTAGACGGCTGTATGGTTTTTGACCTTCATATGCGTTCTAGGGTTAAAAGAGTTGCATTTTTGTAGTTTAACTACTAAAAGTAGCTTGTAGGGTTATAAAGTAGCTTCTGCAACACTGGTAAAAGCGCTAAATGATAAGCACATAACTTTCCGTGAAGATTTTGGGCAGGTCTAATAGCATATCGTGTATCAGCGTGAGTGTACCGTGTTATGTCCTCAGTCAGTTGGGATGGATCGGGAGGGTAAAACTTCACACAGAATGCAAACTGCCACTGAGAGTCTAAAGGAAAAAACATATAGATTAAACAAGAGTAAGAACAGAGATTGTACGAAGAGAGAATATCGCAGCAGGTCCTGGATCACCAAGAACAGTGTTGACACAAATTTACAGTCAGACCGGAGCGTACAACCAAAAATGAAGCATACAATTACAAAACATGATTGTGTATAGTAGTTACATCGTTTCCAATGCTGTGAAACATTTCCAAGTTTAAAGCAAATTAGTCACCAAATTGTGTTTTCATGATCATTGATTGCTGCCATTATCAGTACTTGTGTACTTGCAGTTGGTATTTAATAAGAAACATAATGTAGGGTGGAGAAAGAGAAGAGACAGCAGATGTTGGTGATTATGGTGGAGTCTGAATGGGTGCTGATGTCTGCAAGCTCCATTAGTAAACCAACACTCTGATGTTTCATTGTGATCATCATTTACAAATGAACGTTTTAAAAGGCTGAAATGGACCACACTAATGACACAATATCAATATGTTGGGCTGGACTGTAAACACGTCTCCATGAAACAAACTAAAAGCAGTCAAGTAAACTCATGTGCTCCCAATACAATTAAACCCAGAGGCACATGTTGAAAAAGGGTTGTTGTTGCATTGCCTTTTTATTCTCTACAACAGAATATATTTGAATGACACTGCAGGACGAGGCCCATAATTCCCAATAAGCAGGCAACGCAAGACTTTGTCTAGTGTTCTGTCAGTTTTCACGTAGGGAAGAAAAGATCATGAAAATGTCAAATGTTCATTAGTAAACAAAGTTGCGGTCCTGGATACTGAATGGTAACCAACAAAAATAATGTTGTAATATGTGCTTGCATTCACACACATCCCGAGACAATCCCCATCATGTGACATCAGTGACATCATGGTGTGACTTCTACTGTACAAGTAACAGTCAAAAATAAAATCTTGGTATCAAGGTGCATTGCAATATTATTCATATTAAATAATAGATAAACTATATATACACACACACACACACACACACACACACACGTGTATATATATATATATATATATATATATATATATATATATATATATATATATATATATATATAAATGAATAATTTTCAATGATACAGTCCTGCAACAGTAAAGTTCGATTCAGTAATCACGTTTTAAATGTAGTTTAATTCTCAATGGGCCTACCTTCCTAAAATAATGTAAACTAACTACACCAACAATTCAGACACTAGCATGTATTACAATCCAAAGTGATTAGGCTATTCATTTGTCATTCATTTGTTGCTGTTTTCTAGCAATTCTTTTTTTTTGTTTTGCATTACCAGTGCCATTTTACGTATGCCTTAGCACTTTTTATACATTACAATAATAATAAAAAAAAACATTAATAATAAACAAATTGTACGCTAACAGTTGCGTTGCGATTAAGCATTGAGAAGCCTCAAGGCAAATCTCATCTTAATTTCAACAAATTCTAAAATTTGAAATACAATTATATTTGGGAGAAAAACAGAACCTAATGTGTTGGAAAATATAAATAAATGAACTTTGTATCGTTATGTTCTTGCCTTTTTTAGGGTTAAGATAATAAATATGTGAAACAGTTGTCCTGTCGTTATGTTGTTAAGCACTGTGGCGAGGAACTAGTTACATTGAGACATAACAAAACTATTAAAAGTGTACTGTATCTGGTTGTGTTTCTTATGTATCATTAATTAGCCTACACTAACTGTATTTTCACTTGCATTCATCTTCACAAATATCATGGGATGTTCACGGAGATTGTACTTTAGGTTTGAAATGTTCTCTGCATGAGATGACACTTTTTTCATCACAATTTGCAAACTGGGTAACCATCATTAACATTTTAAATACCCAAAGTATTCCTACTGAACATCGCAGACTTCAACCGTACCATATGTGAGGGGAAAATAAAGTTCAAGCTCCGACATTTGGTATGCTGCACTCTGAATGAAAAATGATCTTATATTTTCTCTAGTGCCCGACCGATTTAACAGTCGCCCGGTATTATCCTTTTACCGATATATCGTATCGACGTATATGTTTTCCAATATGCACATATATGAAAACGTTCTTTCAGAACATACAACACAGAAAACAATGCTTGGGTGATTTAGAGTTGGTGTCATAACGTAGTTTCTCCAGCAGAGCGCGCTCCGACATTGTTTACAGAGCTGAGCTGATGATGGTTCCGCAGACAGTGTGGAGTTAAGCAGTGCGGTGTTAAGCTGTGTCTTCTCTGTAAATTGCTAACTAGTTTGTGAAATACATACTGGAATGTTAATAAACGATGATCCCATTATTATCCCTTTTAATATAACTAATATAACGTTAACCTTGACCCTGACAACCATGTCACTCATGTTTATCATATCTGTTTGCTGTTAGCCAGCTATAGTTTGTCAGTGCAGTCAGTAATGTAGCAGATTAAAAGGAAAACAACATCTTTTTGCAGCTTAGCAGACAACCGTGCAGTGGTGGTTTGTGTCTGTTGAGTGTTGATTTCACGCCATGTTGTTACCTACTTGTTGAGATTCAATGCTGGAAAGTAAATAAAGTCCATCTTTTTCTCTCCGTGACAATGAGCTTATAGCTAACTAGCTAACCACATAGCTACTTTCATTGCATGTCAGCTGAGTGGAAGCTACCGAGCAATTCCAGTCATTGCATTTATAAAATGTAATAATAAATGTTTTCCACCATTGAAAGTTTCCCCTGAACATGTATAGCAGAATACGGTGTAACACCGCTGCTGCGGTTTATCTCTTGACTCGGCAGGTGTAAATGCGTCTTGTGTTACAGCCTGCCCCTAATTGACTGGCAGTATCAAAATAGTCAACATTTGCCTGATGCTAAAAAGTACTACTGATGTTTATTTAGATATATATTGGATTTTTATTTATTCTTTATTTCCTCAGTGTTCATTTCTAGAATGTGTTGACGATGTATAATAATTAGAATGTCAAATATTCTTTGATAAAAATATTTGTTTAAGAAAGCAGTCTTCTGAGTACATTTGCATAGTCATATCAGTGCAAAATAAGTGCACAATCCACTTAGAAAAGATTTTAAAAATCCCATATTGGTCAGACACTATTTATCACATCAGGTATGTGACACTGTTAATGCTAATTTATCTGATATTTACAATTAAAACGCTAATTTATTTACATATAAAAAAAAAAAAAATGTAATCTATAAACATCCCGACACAATGCAGTGAATGAAAAATATTCCAATGCTTTATTACTGCCATATGTTTTGTTTTTTTAAACCGCAGTACACAGTGCAACTGTTGAATCTTTATTCTGCACACAAACATTCTCCTTTGCATGATAAATACATCATCACTTCGACTCACACACCATTCACGGTATCGGCTCTGCTTTTGTTCACACGTGTTCCGAGATTGATCCCGGCAATGTTACTAGGATCTGATTGGTCCCGCCAATATCCCGAGATCAGAACACAGTGTGAATGAGGTTTAGTTCAGCGGTTTTGTACACCAGCTGTTCATGTAGCTTTTCCATTAACAGGTCGCTATCATTTTTCATTATTTTGTATTCATACGTTTTCGACTCAATTATACAAATTAGGGTGTATAGATGCATATAGTATTTGTGCCAGAAATACAGCTCTAATTACATTTTAAAAATATTTCATCTAGGCCTGTTGATTTAACATTTTAAATTTGTGCAATTAATTCTATAAAAAAATACAACAACAAAAAAAATAACCCATATGTAAATTTCATAATAAAAGTACATATTTTTCTACCATAACTTCACAAAGTACATGTAACCATGTTTATATGAGGAGTGTCAACAGGGGGCAGTCAGCACACCTCAGCGCTCTGTCTGTGTGTGTTACATAGCACTTGACTGGATCTCAAAGAATGGCTCAATTTAAACAGAAGGGGAAGTTTTTTTTTAACTTATTTACAGACAACCCCATATTAAAAGTGTGTGAAAATCTGTAAATATATATATATATATATATATATATATATATATATATATATATATATATATATATATATATATATAGTTGAAGCCAGAGGTTTACATACAACTAAGCCAAATACATTTAAACTCAGTTTTTTACAACTCTTAAAATTTAATCATAGAAGAAATTCCCTGTCTTAGGTCAGTTTGGATCACTACTTTATGTTAAGAATGTGAAATGTCAGAATAATAGTCGAGAGAATGATTTATTTCAGCTTTTATTTCTTACATCACATTCCCAGTGGTTCAGAAGTTTACACACACTTTATTAGTATTTGGTAGCATTGCCTTTAAATTGTTTAACTTGTGTCAAATGTTTTGGGGATCCTTCCACAAGCTTCCCACAATAAGTTGCTGGAATTTTGTCCCATTCCTCCAGACAGAACTGATGTAACTGAGACAGGTTTGTAGACCTCCTTGCTCACACATGCTTTTTCAGTTCTGCCCACAAATGTTCTATCAGATTGAGGTCAGGACTTTGTGATGGCCACTGATGTCTTGAGATGTTGCTTCAATATATCCACATAATTTTCCTTCCTCATGATCCCATCTATTTTGTGAAGTGCACCAGTCCCTCCTGCAGCAAAACATGATCCCGCTATCCCCATGCTTCACTGTTGGGATGGTGTTCTTCGGCTTGCAAGCCTCACCCTTTTTCCTCCAAACATAACGATGGTCATTATGGCCAAACAGTTGAATTATCGTTTCATCAGATCAGAGGACATTTCTCCAAAAAGTAAGATCTTTGTCCCATGTGCTCTTGCAAACTGTAGTCTGGATTTTTTTATGGTGGTTTTGGAGCAGTGGCTTCTTTCTTGCTCAGCAGCCTTTCAGGTTATTTCGATATAGAACTCGTTTTACTGTGGATATAGATACTTGTAGTCCTCTTTCCTCCAGCATCTTCACAAGGTCCTTTGCTGTTGTTCTGGGATTGTTCATCTCTAGGAGACAGAATGTGTCTTCTTCCAGAAAGGTATGATGGCTGTGTGGTCCATAGGTATTTATACTTGCATACTATTGTTTGTTCAGATGAACGTGGCACCTTCAGGCATTTGGAAATTGCTCCCAAGGATGATACAGACTTGTGGAGGTCCAAAACTTTTTTTCTGAGTTTTTGGCTGATTTCTTTTGATTTTCACATGATGTCAAGCAAAGAGGCACTGAGTTAAGGTAAGCTTAAAGTACATCCACAGGTACACCTCCAATTGTCTCCAATTAGCCTTTCAGAAGCTAATTGCCTAAAGGCTTGACATAATTTTCTAGAATTTTCCAAGCTGCTTAAAGGCACAGTTAACTTAGAGAAATGTTGTGTTGCAAGTTGCTATTTCTGTACGCTGGGAAATTCCATTCCACCCAAACTGGCTTTTGTCAAGTGCAATTGATCACCTCATGTCATGGATTTTACCAGACCACATTGACACATTAATTTCACTCAACAAAAATGTATGGCCTGACTGAGTATTAAATGGCTATTTTAGGATAGGTATGCCTAATTTTCCACATTATTTGTTACCCTCCCATGAAGTAGTTTTAAACAAAATACAACTGCTAAATAGGTTAAACTATCTTTTGTTTTGTGAGTAGATGTCATCATGTTTAAGGCCATTGAATTAGTTTGTTTCTCAAAGGCCAATTTTTATATATATATATATATATATATATATATATATATATATACACATATACACATACACATATATATATATATATATATATACATATACATATATATATATATATATACATATATATACATATATATACACATATACATATATATATATACACACACACAAGCCATTCTTTTAAATGGTAAATAATATTGGCTAACTTTCTTAACTGAACAGCTGTCATTTTTTGTAATAGATCATAGGCTAATGCACGCCACCAAATATGCTTAACTTTTCAGTACGACTGAGCAATATGGGATATTTTTCAGCCCATTGATGATATTCGATATATACATCTCTATAATTATGTATTTGTTCTGAATTGGCTAAAAAGTTTTTTTTTTTTTTTTTTTTTTTAAATCAGAGGAACCCTCATTTTATCCAAAACAGCCATTCTAGTCAAGTAGATTCAATATTATAAATGCAACGATTGAAAATCTACTTAAAAACAATAAAAACGTTTCCCACAGTTTTTCTCTAAAATAAGACAAGGGAGAATGAGATCTAATAATTTTCATTGATAGAAACTTTTGCATATATATATATATATATATATATATATATATGGATACATAACCGCTTAATAAAAAGCATTTTTTAGCTTTATATATTTTTACCAAAAAACATTTGTGACTGAACAAGGTACGCAACATTTTTTAAAATATTTATTTAAACCTATATTGCATAATAATATCTTCATATTATATATAATATTGCATTATAATATCTTCACCACATTTTTTACTAATAAGGTTACAGCCATCAGCAATACATTCACAGCACCACACCCTGTCAAACACCCAACTCCTGTATGCAACCCTTCTCTCTCTATGTTCTCTCCTTTAACTGACACTGAGGTCTCAAAACTCCTCCTCTCCAAACACCCCACAACCTGTTCTCTTGACCCCATTCCATCACACCTTCTCCAGGCCATCTCTCCGTCCATCCTACCTGCACTTACACACATAATTAACACATCTCTTCTTGAAGGCACTTTTCCCACTACATTTAAGCAGGCTAGAGTAACCCCACTGCTGAAAAAACCTACACTTAACCCCACACAGATAGAACACTACAGACCAGTCTCTCTCATCCCATTCATGGCAAAAACACTTGAAAGTGGACACTTCACTGAGACTGTCTAGTCTGTCTGTCAAGGAGTCGCTGAGACAGGCGAAAGCTGAATCCAGATCATCAGTTCTGATTCTGCTGGACCTTTCTGCAGCCTCTGACACAGTCAACCATCAGATCCTACTCTCCACAGTTGTATACAGTTGTACAGTTTACGGACCACCGAGTCCGCTCATTGTTGCTAATAATACTCGAGGCATCATGTAACATACTGTTATCAATATACTGTTATCATAAATTAGAGTTTGCTGTGTTGAAATCCAACCACGTTGGACTGTTTTGTATTTACGCCATCGCGGATGAGACCGGCACACTGTGTTTATCCATTAAATGGCCAAAGGCCGCAGGACAGGTTACGAGTCGTTCACCATGTCTCTGAGTGATAAACTAACAGTTGCCTTCTCTCCCACTATCGCAAAACCAACTTCAGCACTGCCACTTTATTCTCTCTCTCTCTGTCGTACTAACCACACACACATGTACAACCCCTCAATTACATTTGGCTAGTAGATAGCTTTGTCCCCAAGTTACCATACAAGCAGAGACACACGGTAAACGGGCAGACACCATTAACCAGCTTCTCTCCGCCCACATTCGCAGCCATACTCTCTGGCCGGAAATCTCATGTGATGTACTCTCCCCACACACACACACACACACACACACACACACACACACACACACACACACACACACACACACACACACACACACACACACACACACACAGTCCTCTCATGTGTTATAGGGTTATTTTGGTTAACATATCTAAATCACGTCACTGTTTAGTTTGTAGTTGTAAGTCGGAAGTTTATTGACTGCATTGTATTAATTGATATTACTGCATCAATAAACTTTGTTATATTTCAAAGAGAAGTGTCTTGGTTTGTTTTGCATACACATGTCAAAGGCTGGCAGGGGATGCCAGTGCTCAAATTCAAACCTTCACGGTTTCCTTTTGACTTCTGATGATCTACGGACATAAATTTTCCTAAGAGAACAATCTAATATTGAGACTGTTATACTGTCTGTTTATTAGTCCCTGATTCCAGGGTGGTGCCCCGTCAACTTAATTAATATTAATATTCTATTGATTTTGATAATTGACAATTATCTTTGTTGAATTTGAAGGATCAATAAGCTAGTGTTAAGTATAATCTATGTTCCATTCATTTTAATAATTAATGATTATCTTTGTTAATATATTCTATTGAATTTGATGATTGTTGATTTAAAAGGATTTAAAAAAGCTAACATTGATTCTAATCAGTGCTCTATTGATTTTAATAAATCATAATTATCTATGATTATTAATTATTGCTAATAACCAAACCCACACCTAAACTGAGCCCTACAACTGTGACCCATCATCCAGTCACATGGTTTCTCTTACTACTGCTACACTGATGACAAGCAACTCTACTTGTCTTTTCAGCCCAACGACACCACAGTGACCGCTCGAATCACTGCCTGTCTGGCAGACATCTCAGCCTGGATGAAGGAACACCACCTGTAACTCAACCCAGCCAAGACTGAACTCCTCGTCTTTCCAGCCAACCCTGATGTTGAACACAACATCACTGTGCAGCTGGGTCCAACTACAGTGTCGCCTTCCAAAACGGTCAGAAATCTAGGGGTAACCATTGATGACAAGCTAAATTCACAGACCACATCTCAAAGACTGCAAGATCATGTAGATTTACACTCTATAATATCAGGAAGATAAGACCTTTCCTCTCTGAACAAGCCACACAACTGCTTGTTCAGTCACTTGTCATAACTAGACTGGACTACTGTAACGCTCTCTTTGCAGGCCTTCCTGCATGTGCTATTAGACCTCTGCAAATGATCCAGAATGCAGCAGCACGTCTGGTCTTTAATAAACCAAAGAGAGCACATGTTACACCACTCTTTGTCTCTCTCCACTGGCTGCCGGTTGATGCACATATCAAATTAAAGGCCCTGATGCTGGCATACAGAACAATCACTGGGTTGCACTGTAATCTGTTTTGAATGCTATTCTGATGCTAGTGAAACTTTGTAGTATGGCTCTTTTCATACAAATGTCTCCTTAAGATGATTTTCTTATGTTCTTCCTCTTTTGTAAGTCGATTTGGATAAAAGCATCTGCCAAATGAATAAATGTAAATGTAATACTAAATTATTACTGTGGGAACCCATTGAAATGTATTATCTTAATACAGAGTTATTATTTTTAAATATAGGGGCCAAGCGCCAAAGATGCTGCGGCACATATTGTATCCGTTAGTATTATTCATCTTCCTCCCAATGAGAGTCTATGGCAGCCCATAGAACTATTCATAGTAAAATTATTACATTTGGTACACTGAACACTGGTCACGAATAGTCCCCATAACAAATTTGGGACCTCTAGGACAAACTCCATAGCACCACCACCAGTTCAAAATGCACTTTTCGTTTGAGCGTATCTTTTGGACCATTTATCCTAGAGACAAAATTATTTTTTTGTCTGATTACACTTTTCTTAATATTTTACATTACATTATAACTCTGCAGTAGCTGCCATCTTGGATTATGATGTGTACGGTTTAAAAGTTTCACGTCTTTCGAACTTTGTCAAAACAACTTCTTGATATATTTTCCAGACTGAGCCACACAGAAATGCTAATACAGAATTACACATTTTCGCATTTGTTTAACAGTTACAGCATAACAAATTTAACAAAGTCAGTGTGAAAATGGATTTGAGGCTGTATCTCGGCTATACTTTGTTCTATTGAAACAAAACTTGAGTTGTGTGACAGTGCCACCTATGGGTCAATAATTGTGAAAAATTGCATTTTAAGGCCCATAACTTTTGAGCTGTATGTCCTAAAATCATGAGGTTGGTTTCTGTGGATTCATGTGGATTTCAATGATAACAGATTTTCCCATATCAATCATACAGTCTCTCTGCCATATTTAATTCTATTAAAAAGTGGTCTCTTTTTTAAATGGTTTATCAGATTTAAAAGAAAATTGGAATACTTCATCTGATTCATGTCTTGAGGATACCTGAGCAGATTTGAGACAGCGCCACATACAGCTAAAAAGATAAACCACATTTGTGTGCCGAC
This sequence comes from Moxostoma hubbsi, assembly GCA_032164185.1. NCBI lineage: Eukaryota > Metazoa > Chordata > Actinopteri > Cypriniformes > Catostomidae > Moxostoma > Moxostoma hubbsi. Next base: position 1,580,480 of record JAVLUX010000031.1, on the reverse strand, counting down.
TCTAACTGTGCCATGTCTCTTTGCCATCAGCCGGACAACTGAGTGGCACTGTGTGAGAATGTCTGGTCAAAGATCTGAGGTTGTGATTTCAAATCCCCATCTCATCAAATCATGCAGTTAAAAATGATGTTGTTACAGAGATCTTTGCATTGTGCTTACTGAGTGGTTGTTGGGCTTTTCCTCAATTAAATTTAGATTTTCATCTTTGTTAAAAGGTTACATGAATACAAAGTTGATAATGGTGACTATGCTTAGCTGTGATTCCTCTAAGCTTAGTATGTCCCTTTGTTGACAGTCAATGTTGTGGCAGTGTGGTGCAGTGAAAATGTGTTGTGTCCTAGTGTGACTATTAAACCACAAAGGCTGTGAATTAATGAGATAAATATAGTTTGCATGTGCTGCATGCTTCAAAGTAAATAGATCTTCTTTTAAGAATGTTTTAATGTAAATATGAAGTCGTCTGCTCATATTAAGGATCTCTAAAATAACGTCATGAGCATTATGTGCTCTGTTTGTAGCAGATGACAGCGAGCAAAATACTAATTCACTTTGTAGTGCAGAGCACACACAGACTACATATTTATTAATTAAATAGCAGCCTTTTGCAGTTTAATAAATCACATTGGGTCACATAGAGACTGCCTTTTCTGGAGGTAAGAAGCTACCATCAGTAACACAGAAAAGGAAAAGGCTTCAAAATAAAAGTTTCAGCCAAAATCAAAGCTCAATTTAAATGGAAAACATTAGAACAGAAATATATCACTATAAGTATAGTTATGTAATATTCACTGTACTACAATTCTACTACTAATACTACAGCTAATAATAATAATAATACAATTAAAAAAATTGTACTATTTTACACTGCCTGGGCAAAAAAAAAAAAAAGTTGAATACTCTAAAATTTTGTTGGACTGCCTTTAACTTTGATTACACGGCACATTAGTCGTAGCATTACTTCGACAACCTTATGCAACTTCACAACATTTATTTCCATCCAGAGTTGCATTCATTTTGGACCAAGATTTTGTATTGATGACGGGAGAGTCGAGCCACTCTGTAATTTATGTGATAACTTTCATTCCATTCAGTACATTCAGGTATTCAGCTGACTTCATTTTAATGCCGCAAATCTAGAGTCTAGACCTGACCAACTGAAGCAACCCCAGATCATAACACTGCCTCCAGAGTCTTGTACAGTGGGCACTATGCATGATGGGTGCATCACTTCATGCACTTTCCTTCTTACACTGATGCGCCCATCGCTTTGAATGTGGTAAATCTGGACTCATCAGATCACATGACCTTTTCCAATCTTTATCCTCCCTAGAAAATTCAAGGCATTTTTCTATTAGCCTCACTAACAAGTGGCTTTCTTGTGGCCACACTGCTGTTTAGTCCCAATCCTGTAAGTTGTCGTCCTATTGTTCATGTGGAAATGCTCTTTCACTATTAAACATAGCCGTGAGTTCTACTGTCCATTTTTAAGATGTGACTTCAAGTGTTTTAGTGATCTCTGATCACGATCATTCAAGATTATTTCTTCTGTGAAACTGACGGTTCACCACTATCCTTCCTTTGCTCAAATCACTGGAACTGGGTTAAGAACTGTCCAATGCTTTATTAATCTCATTAGTTGTTTTCTTTGCTTGATGCAGATCAATCATTTTCCAGGAGCACGGGATACGTCTTCCGACATGATTGTTTAAGAAATGAGAAGCTACACAATCCATCAGTTAGAGTCAAAAGAATTGTTGCCAGCTGAAACATATTCATTACTGCAATAATGATCCGATCGTAGACTCTTAACTATCTGCTTATTTAAATACAAATTATGTATTCTTTTTTTTTGGCCAGCCAGTGTACATAATCAATATCTCACATCCGTGATGCTTTGTTGTGACAAAAATAACTCCGATGTTGTTTTGTGGATTGTGCTATGTTCATGTCTGTCTCTAGTTGCAGCATTTTGCTGTTTAATAATCACTTATGACCATATTGTCATTTTGATGTTATTTTGATTCATTGTGAAGCCCTGAAGGATCCTGAAATTAGTCTACTGATGTGCTCTTTTATATGTGCAAATATAAAGCACATTTAAATCATATTCACAATCTTGCTCAATTTTATACTGTGATTATATTGGGAATATTCGATCCTGCCCTACACAGTACATTCTTTTTCTATAGTCAATACTTTTGATGAAAATAATGAAAAGGTTTTGCCTAGTCTGTTCTAATATGTTGGGTAACTTGGTGGATGTACAATGATCATTATGCAAGGCAAGCCATCACAAATATATGCCCCTTTTCACACTGCATTCTGTATCGGATTTGGCTTTTGGAATGTGTCACATATACACATAAAACGTTTTTTAACTGTTGTCTAAGAGTTTCTTACTTTTAGATCAGTCGACTCCAATTATTCCAATTAACTGTCAATGAAATTAGTTGTTGTGCACATCCCTAATTATTCGTTTTCTTTTTGTTTTAAGAATGAAGTATGAGATAGAATGCAGAATCTGTTCACAAACGCTCTCTCTCGGTTCTTCTCAACCTTCCTCTTTTATACTTAAATTTCTGTTTCTGTGTGCATCATTCCAGCTGTGTAATAATTATAGTTATGAACTCTGCAGATGTGTGTGTTCCTGTCTTACAGCCAGCAACAATTACACAGACCCACCCGGGAAAACAGTGCAGTTTATGTCCTGCAGAGCACTGGGTCCAGAGACACTTCATTATCATCATCATCATCAGAGATCACAGCCCTATCAACCCACTACACCACAACATAACCACTCATGAGCATTACTGGAAAACATCAGCTTCACTGCTTTACTGTTATGAGCTCGAAGGGAAGGACTGCTGGACAGAAACAGATCAATATACTGTATATATAGAGAAAGAAAGAGAACATACTGCAGATCTGCCGTTTGATTTCCTTGGTAGGGTCCAGCCAGCACTGTAACAGAAATAAAGATTTGTTAAACAAATGCATTGTATAATCAACACTATGTCACACAATGAATTTATTTCCATTGCATGTGTGTAGATTTTAGTTTAAAATGTGTATAAATGTATAAGGGAAAGTCTACAATTGTAGATGCTTTAACTGATCAACAACTTGTCGAAAGGTGAAGTGTGTCATTTCTGCACCACTTGCATCACCAAACTGAATTGCAAAAATAACATCTGTTATCAAATAGGTTTTCTGAACACTCGGAGCGTTTGCCATTGATCAGTCAAACAGATAGTAACGTAACCAAACTCACGGCATTGGTTGAGTCATTGTTGCCGTGTCAGGCTGCTCGGGATGCTTAAACAGAGAAATATGTTGAAAGCGCTACAGAGTCACAGCGTTTACACTTTTTGGGGAAATGAACCTATAAATGGGTTACTTATAGTTGGACTTCATATTAAGCTTGGATAGGGCAAGTATTTCAACATTACCACTAAAGGGTCTAAACCTGAATCTATAAATCAGTTTGTTATATTGCAGGATGGAAAGACACAGTTATCACTATATAGAAGTGACTTCTATATGCCATACAGACAAGGAACGATAAACTAGGGCAGGGGTGCTCACACCTCTCTGGCCAAATATAATGTTATTACCGTAAGATCTACTGCACACAATATACACCGATCAGCCACAACATTAAAACCACCTGCCTAATATCGTGTAGGTCCCCCTTGTGCTGCCAAAACAGATCTGACCCGTCGAGTCATGGACTCCACAAGACCCATGAAGGTGTCCTGTGTTATCTGGCACCAAGACATTAGCAGCAGATCCTTCAAGTCCTGTAAGTTGCGAGATGGAGCTGCCGTGTATCAAACTTGTTGGTCCAGCACATCCCACAGATGCTCAATCGTATTGAGATCTTGGGAATTTAGAGTCCAGGGCAACACATTGAACTCTTCATAATGTTCCTCAAACCATTCTTGAACAATGTGTGCAGTGTGGCAGGGCACATTATCCTGCTGAAAGAATCCACTGCCATCAGGGAATACCACTGCCATGAAGGGGTGTACCTGGTCTGCAACAATGGATGGATGGATGGGTGGATGGTAGGATGTATGTGTCAAAGTAACATCCACATTAATGCCGGGGCCCAAGGTTTCGCAGCAGAACCTGCCTAATATATCCCATTGTAATAAGATAATAAATGTTATTCACTTCACCTGTCAGTGGTTTTATTGTGGCTGATCAGTGTAAATATCATTGTAAACAGTGCTGTCGTGATACCAGACTTTAAGTAGATGGCTTGATACTAGTTTTGATACCTAGCACTTAATTAGTTAATTAAGTAAATATTATTTCAAGTAAATATTTAAGAGAAGTAATCAGTCATTAGTCAAATAAGATCAAAGAAACAAAGAGAACAAGTAATAGAACAAATGAAGATTAACAGCAGTGTCAAGTAACATTCATAAACTGGAGAAAGAAATCAGTAAATGTAACAAAACGACTTAAATTACTGGTCTTCATTGTAGGATTATAATACATTTTAGGCTGCATTTCAACTCAAACTGGTTAATTCAGAAAATTGACTTTTCATGTTGCATTTGCTTTTAAAACACTGTTGGGTAGGTTTAGAGTAAGGATGTCAGTTTTGTTCACCTCTCATTTATCTTTTGATACACAATCGGATAGGTTTAGGTTAAAGTTTTAGTTTAGGGAGGTACATTTTACTCATTAAAAATCATTTCACCTTAAAAATCTTGTCTGATTACAACACCATTTCACCCCCCAACCCCCCCCCCCCCCCCCCACTGAGCATTTCACAGAAAAATGCAGCCAAACATGTAATAAAGCACGAAACTTTAGTTGGCAAAACTGTGGCCATGGGCACATCATTTTCATGTGATCAGGACGCACAGAATGAGAGCCACTCACACAGGACACGTTCTTCACAGCTAGACGAAACACAGAATGCAGGAATCTCCAGACACCCTTTTCAAAGTTGACACAGCGTACTAAAATCACAGCATTTATGACACTGAAAACCAGTGAGACTGTTGGCTTATGTTCGATTGAATGCTAAAGCCACTCTTTGTATTGTCTAATCAATGCTTTAATTTTCTGCCACAACAATGCAATATATTTCAACCAGAATATCTGAATTATTATATTTATTATAGGCCCTACATATTAGGCCACTTCTCTTCTCCATATACACAACATCACTGGGACCCATCATCCAGTCACATGGTTTCTCTTACTACTGCTACACTGATGACAAGCAACTCTACTTGTCTTTTCAGCCCAACGACACCACAGTGACCGCTCGAATCACTGCCTGTCTGGCAGACATCTCAGCCTGGATGAAGGAACACCACCTGTAACTCAACCCAGCCAAGACTGAACTCCTTGTCTTTCCAGCCAACCCTGATGTTGAACACAACATCACTGTGCAGCTGGGTCCAACTACAGTGTCGCCTTCCAAAACGGTCAGAAATCTAGGGGTAACCATTGATGACAAGCTAAATTTCACAGACCACATCTCAAAGACTGCAAGATCATGTAGATTTACACTCTATAATATCAGGAAGATAAGACCTTTCCTCTCTGAACAAGCCACACAACTGCTTGTTCAGTCACTTGTCATAACTAGACTGGACTACTGTAACGCTCTCTTTGCAGGCCTTCCTGCATGTGCTATTAGACCTCTGTAAATGATCCAGAATGCAGCAGCATGTCTGGTCTTTAATAAACCAAAGAGAGCACATGTTACACCATTCTTTGTCTCTCTCCACTGGCTGCCGGTTGATGCACATATCAAATTAAAGGCTTGATGCTAGCATACAAAACAGTCACTGGGTCTGCTCCAACATACCTAAAATAATTTCTGCAGATCTACACGCCCACTAGAAGCCTGCGGTCGGCTAAGGAACGTCGCCTTGTTGTACCAACACAGAGGCACCAAAACACTTTCCCGGACTCTCAGTTTAATCATACCACGGTGGTGGAATGACCTCCCCAACTCAATCCGTGAAGCTGACTCACTCAGATCTCACTCAAAAACATATCTTTTACAAGAGCACTTCACCAGTCACTAAAAAAAAATGTAATAAATAAAAATAATTCTTGTTGCACTTAAATCGGTTTTGTATACTATTGTGATGATAGTGAAACTTTGTAGTATGGCTCTTTTCATACAAATGTCTCCTTAAGATGAATCACTTGTGTTTTCTTCTTTTGTAAGACGCTTTGGATAAAAGCATCTGCCAAATGAATAAATGTAATGTAAATGTAATATTACATTTATAATTACTTGAATTTTGCATTATTTACATGTTATTATCTTTATTTTGGGGCATATTTATTTTTTGTTGCAAATATTGATACATGCAATTAATTGCGGTTAATTTGATTATTTAATTTAATCAGTGTCAGGTAATTAATTCATTTACAGTCTTACTTTAGCTTAACTGACATTTGTTTACATTAATGCCTCACCCAGATGGGCGTTTTTACTGAATTTTGAAGTGTGCTGACATTCTCAGTACACACACACACACACACACTCTCTCACAAGCGTGAACACAGACAGTGCACAAGCATATTGAAATGAGGAAATACATGATCAACAAGTGGTTGTCTTGCGATCAACATATTTTGCACCCCTGAATTGTGACTCTTGAAACGCTGCAGTGTGTATGTGGCCTCTGTGATGCTTAACGGCTGTGGACACTGGTTTCATCAGTTGGATTGTTGGTTGCATCATTGAGTGATTTATAACAGCATATATCCATCACTTCAACATGCATATGATCATGGACGGATAATGATCTGAGCATCTCCCTCGTGCAAACAGTCTCCTCTCATGGGGTCTACTGAGTGCCTCACAAACACCACACCCAACAGAACTAAAAAACAGCACGCCTGAAAACCACACATCTAATATCCCATGATGCATCTCAAACAATCGGCAAATCATGGCACATAGTGAGAAAAAAACATTTACACTAAAGCTTTTAGCATCAACTTTGTGCTTCATTGCCAATGCAATTTAAGGATTGATCTGCTGCTATGATTTAGAGCAGAATTGTCTACAAGATCACAACAAATCAATAGCAGCAAGAAATCAATGCAACTAATAGCGTGTGCACATTCTAAAGTGAATGACAATTCCACTGAACTGTGGGCATTGAATTAGTTTAATGTCAAACGCCGCGGTTCCACTGTCGGGCCAAATGAGGGCATGCTAGTGCGTGCTAGGGCCAGTTGCATTCCCACTGCCACTTCTGGAGCTTCATCCTGCTTCCTCAAGGCTTTCTCTGAGCTATCGGCCAATGGCCTTTGGCCCGCCAATTACCCTTGGGCCGAACAATTCCAACCGAAGATTGAGGCGAGGTCAATGTCAAAGGCGGAGTTTCGCCAAACTTGCAAGGTCTTGTATCCAGTGCAAAACGGTACAGATTTGGGAATAATTAAAAAATTGCAGCCTCAGTACAAATCCGTTAAAACGCACAATGGCCAAAGCGGTGACCAAAGGAAAACTTTCCATGGTTTGAGATCATGGTCTGTGTGCTGGGACATCGCTGTTAGTGGAGAGACCACTCGGGACACCGTGACAGTTACAGTCGGTGAGTTGTCAATGCTAACTTATCTTGCTAGCTAGCTAATATTTACATTTGATATAAACTTGATATTCTAGATAACTAATTAACATGGATACCTCAGCTTGAGCTTCCCTCTTGCTTTTGAAAAGTGTGGGGTGTTTGACGTTGGCACCAGGGCGGCGTGTTAAAGGTGGGTTTTAAGGACACGCTGCCCGAATTCCAAGTCTATTGACCAGTTGACAGAAGAGACAGATGTTTCAACCCTTAGTGGTGGTGGCGTAGTGGGCTAAAGCGCATAACTGGTAATCAGAAGGTTGCTGGTTTGCTCCCCACAGCCACCACACCATTGTGTCCTTAAGCAAGGCACTTAACTCCAGGTTGCTCCGGGGGGGATTGTCCCTGTAATAAGTGCACTGTAAGTCACTTTGGATAAAAGCATCTGCCAAATGCATAAATATAACACTTAGGTCAATGTGTAGGGATTAAATAAATAAATTCATTTACATAATGTGTGGTTTACCACCTCCTATGTATTACTTGTGTTAAATGGATCAATTAACCTAGTGAGGAAAAACATATAAATTCTGCTTTCTTCAAAATCCCACCCTTCAAAAACATGTCAGCCAACCCAATGTGACCAAACCCCAATGAGCAAAATGATTGAAAGTCAGAAAGAGTTTCTGATAAAATAAATGTGAAAGCTAGCCCCCATGATCTATTTCCTGTTTACAGAATCTACTGTGACTCTCACAGAGACAAGTGGGATTTTAATTCAGTGATATCTGTCATGTGGTAGAAACATTTTGTGTTAACCTAAAAAATAAAAAAAAACAGCATCTTTAATGAGCACAAAAATTGCTAGATCAGCACAACACAACTTATAGTGGAAAAAATGACTTGAGGTGCATTTTTAAAAGATGATTAAAACAGTTTTTGACTCAATGAGGCAGCTTTTGAATGTGGTGCTCATGGGCACTCCACAATGGTCAAAAGATGTTCATCTTGCACATGTATAAATGATAAAAAATCATTTTCACCTCAGAGCTGGTTGGTTGGATTCATGGCTCTAACCTTTATGAAATCCCAATGGGAAAAAAAATAAATGGGAAATATACTTCCAGAACCAAGATGACTGAAAAAGTTGGTTGGCACTATGTCACTCCACATGCGATACTTCTTAATAACACAAGAGCGTTTCCTTTGTGAACAGCCCCGTATAAACTCTGTTGCAGAAATATACGCACAGAAATTCCAATACAAGTGTCATCCACACAAATTGAAGAACTCAATGAAAATTACAAATTATTCTGTTTTTCTAGAGCTGTCAGAATGAACTCATTAACGCATGCGATTCATTAATATTTTAAATAAAAGTTTAATGCATACATTTTTCATAATTGCGATTAACGCATTTACTGTTAATCCAGCATAAACGCTGGTGTGAAGGGTGGAACCTTTGTAATGTGTACGCCCGGAGTCATTAAACTGACACACACATCACAAACAGACACAGAGCACTTCTACCAAGATGAGCCTACAAGAAAGGAGCTCTTAGCACTATCTGATGTACAAAACATGCCCAGATGGGACTTGTGATAGACATCGTGTATTGTTCAGCATATGTAAAGCATATTTTAATTACCACAGAAACACACCAGATCTTAACTATCACCAACACACAGAATGAGACGTTTTTATGTGCAAGTGCTTTTTATGGTGAGTTCAAAGCAGCACTCGATGCAGGCGTTGATGCACTGACACGAATCATGAAAGCAGCTTCACGATTGCTGTAACAAAGCTGATAGTCACAGTATACCGGCAGATTAATATTGTGGAGGATGAGAGTTTAAGCGATTTAATCCCCACCGCAATGAACACTATACCTATGTGGAGACTAGTTCTTTCAATTATTCAAACTCCCACTTAGACTTTAGGAAACGTTTAATGTTACTTGAATTGGTGCTATTTTAGTCATTTCTATCTTTATACTGTAGAAGGCTTTGTTTGGAAAATATTAATAAAGTATTATATTGTTACATATAGTTTTGTTTTCTTTCCTAAGATTGAAAAAAATGAATTTTGACAAGAAAAGTATATAATGTCAAATTTCAGCACTTTTAAAATCTGTGATTAATCGCAAATAAGTACTGACAGCACGATTTATTTTCTTAAATGAACAATGCATTAAATACAAAAACTGAGATAACATATTTGAATCGACTAACAGCAATTTAGTCAGAACATGTATGAATACTTGCACAGAGTATGCTTCTGGCCTAACACCCTATACAACAACACTTCCTACAAACTTCTGTTCCAACTACCTGTGAAGGTAGTTGATGGTGGTTCTTCATGTGATGCTATGGTAAATGAGTGTAGTACTGTTAAGCAAGAGTTCAAACTCACCCTCTGATCGGCGTTGTCTTTAAAGCTCAAAGCAAAGTAATCTTTCTCCAAGAGATTCAGGTGCTCGCACACTTCAAAGAACAGGTACTGGCCTTTTGCCCGTTTCTGGAGAAAGAGGAAAAACATTTGACACATAAATCCATGTAACACACTGGCTTGATGAAGTACACTAACAACTGTCTCGTAGAATTCATCTGTATTGTACTTGAACATGATTTATTTCTTGACCTCCCTTGAAACATCTTCATCAGTCATGGACGTGGATATGAAACAACAAAGTTTCAAGTAACAAATCACATCTCTTTCATGTCATTCTGAGTTTTTGCCAATTAGCTGTGTTTCCATCGCCCGGATTTTTGTGGAAGTTTGGGATATCGCATAAAAACTTTGGATTGAAATATTTGCATAAAAAGCTTGTACGCTCACAGCTTATACGCACATGCACATAAACTAAAATGGAGACACATTTACTGAATATGTTCCAATAAAATGTATATAGAAATATACATGTCCATAAAAAAAAGTCATACCTCAACAAGCCATGTGAAAACATACAGTAATCCGCTCAGAGAATTTCATCACATAGCATCTCAAATCTGGTTATTGTGAAATGCCAAAGTTTGCTGTCTACTATTACCTTCCAGACACACTTTCACTCCAGACATCCAATCGCTAGCAAACATCAAGATCTTTAGAACGTTTTGTCTGCATGCTCTAAACCACAAGTTATACATTTCATTTATAAAAAAGAGCCACAGTGGCTACAACGTCCATTTCCATTTTCTCCATCCCATGAGTTTTCTTATGGTAATGCTGCTTTGTTCACAAATTGTTTTAGCGTTATTCAGATTTTGATTGGGCACATAGCTACTGACAGATAACAAGTGACAAGACTTTGTCGGCAGTTAAGTTTGCATTATTTGTTGTTAAGCAGTAGGTAGGTCCACTCACATATCGAATGTGTTCTGACTAACAGTGATTCCGTCGCTTGGAGGAGCATTCTCATTTAATTTAGGCCAGAAAAATACTTGGCACTTGAAACGGCTAGTTAAGAGGTGGTGTTAAATGCCAGCGTTGGCCGTTTGGAATCATGACTGGACAGTGTGTCAAGAGTCTGTATGAAGACGCCAGACAGAGATGCTGGGTAAAAATGGGCAGATGTGTGACATTCCTCACATTCTGGACACAAGAACAGTGAGTGTGTGAGTGACTCTTGAGGAATGAGAGGGTGGCATTGAACTAAACAGTCTCTCTATTTTCCTCAGAATTGTGTTCTCCAGACGCAACAAACGATGCTCTTCAAGCATTACTCACTGTCTCCCTGGAAAAGAATATTTTAAAGACAAAAGGGAAGTGCTGCATTTTTCCACCCCTACTATAAAGACAAACACATACATGTTAAAATGATTTCAGTGTGACAAAATCACTTACTAACCATATCTGTGTACACTTATTTCCAATATTTCAACGGTTTCATTATGAAACGCCAGTAAAACCTGTAATCCCGGTAAACAATTTTATCAGACTAAAATCATGTTTGTATGTATAATGTTTGTCTCGTGGCTATACTTTAATATTTATGGACTGGACTAATCTGCCTAATTAAACTAGGCTTTCTTAAGACAGACTAGTTCAGACAATCCACTGACTAGTTGATTTTGAAAATATAGTTTTGCGCATCCCTACTCATACGTGAATGTACTAATGATTGTGACATCAATGCTATGCTCATTTTTGGATGAGCCGTTTTTGCAGTATATTTTCACCAAATGGTCTGTTAGGACTGGGCAGGATGACATCAAACTCTAATGATCCAAAAGATCAAGAAATAATATAAAGATCAAGAAATTCCCATAATATAACCCCCAAAGCATTAAATCTGTCTGGTTATGACATGACACACAGACTACACCAAGCTGCCATTATGGATGCAATTATACAAACTAATCCGAGCTTTTATTCACACTATGAGGCAGATTTACTGATGAGTGACAGGATGTTACGCTCGGTAAACTCTAAAGCTGCTGTTTCAACACTGAAATCATGAGCGGACATTAAGAACAGATGCGTGCACACACACACACACACACACACACACACACACGCGCACACACTCTAATGGATTTCAGTTTCCACTAGATCAATAGTGAAATGCTATTGCTGCAGAAGGGTTGCATTAGGTGAAAGTGCATTAAGTGTAAAAAGACGAGTGTAAACAAACTCAAACATTGAGCGGACAGAACCATTAGAGTATGAGACATGTCGTCCATCTTTTTCTTTCCATTTCAGATCTGTTTCTTCCAGCCACTGTTACATTTCACACAAGCACAGGGCACAAAACCTACACTGCAAAAAAATAATTTCTTAATTTTTGTTTGAGTTTTTGTTGTGTTTTTCAAGAAACACTTACTTAAATCATCCTTACAACAAGACACATTTACTTATCACGAACATATTCTTACTCCATTGGTAAAAAAAATTTTTAAAAAAAAAATTTTTTTTATCTAAGCATAAACCCCACAAAATGTTGTTAGATTTATTCTTAAAACATGTTCTTCATTATTATCTAATTTAGAACAGGCGGGTTATTTCATGTCAAATCAACCAAATTTTAGAAGCTATCCCGGATTATATATTTTTTCACTTTGGTAAATCTTTTTTTCTGAAGGGAGATAAACACAAATGATATCAAAGCCAAATGTCATGAATCAATATTCATAAGTAATCCATCATTTTGTAGAAGGGGGTCAAAATGACAATGTTTGCTTATGATTGTGGGGCAAAACTACAGGTGAAAAAATTAAATTAGAAAGGTGGCAGCTTTACGATTCTATTTTTGCACAGAGATTGGCAGTTGACTATATCACCTCTTTTTGCATTGGCACAAGGTGTTACTACAATTAGCACATTTACATTTTCCATAATAGGTCAATGATGTGATGCTCATTTTTTTGTCCAGACCAAATGATTCATTACAAATGCAATTCAAAGTCACAGTTGAGTTCAAAGTCATTTTGATATTTTGTCTGTCTTAAAGTAAAAAAAAAATGAAAGTTGCATACATTCACATTTATTCAAGGTACAAGGAAAGCCTTTTAATACCTTTTACTTCATGGTTACACCACTTTGGAATGACATTTCTATAAAAAAATTAAATAAAATTGTTGTTGTAAAACAATGCTTTATGCGTTTTTCCAAAAATTTGTGAAATGAAAATGGATTACATTTCTATGAACTTAAAACAAACTTTGTCATTTTTAGCACATTGGACAGTTTGTCAATAACCTTAAAATAAGTCTGGATCCGTAGGGGCTAGACGCTGATATGCTGGACACTTGTTGGCTTCTTTTCCTTTCTATCTACTCCAACTCATCAATTGGACAAACAAACAACAAATATGTACACTACCGTTCAAAAGTTTGGGGTCACTTGTCTGAAATGTTTCTCATGATCTTAAAAATCTTTTGATCTGAAGGTGTATGCTTAAAAGTTTGAAATTAACTTTGTAGACAAAATATTATTCTGCCAAAACATATACATTTATTTAATTACAAATCTAAAATTTCCTAAAAAAAAAAAAGTTTTTGAAATGGATGACTTGGATCAAAATATGAAGAAAAGAAGCCAATAAGTGCCCAACATAGATGGGAACTCCTTCAATACTGTTTAAAAAGCATCCCGGGGTGATTCCTCAAGAAGTTGGTTGAGAAAATGTCACGAGTACATGTCTGCAAAATCTAGGCAAAGGGTGACTACTTTGAAGATGCTAAAATATTACATAGATTTGGATTTATTTTGGATTTTTTGGTCACAAAATAATTCCCATATTTCCATTTCTATTATTCCATAGTTTTGCTGACTACTATTATTCTAAAATGTGAAATAAATAAATAAATAAAGAATGAGTAAGTGACCCCAAACTTTTGAACGGTAGTGTATATCTGTCTACAAAACTCATTTTAAGCTTTAAGCATAAGATTGAGAAACAAACGGTGACCAAACCTTTGACTGGTAGTGCATCTGAAAATGTGTCGAATATCTGACAACAAATTTGATCCAATTTCACACTCCATGTCAGATCAGGAGAGGCTTTCTGTTTTAAATGCATTGATAAAATGTGCTGCAAAAAACTCAGAAGTTGGAGACGGATACTCCGGCAGGGGTAACTGGAGACACGTCCCCATGGAAAGCAACTAGGTGTTGGCACAATGGCTCTTGAGCATAACAAACGCCCACAACTGAACCCATGAACAGAAGGAAAAGTGGAATACAGCTTTGATATCCACCTCAGTGCACATCATGACTTACACTGTATGTACAGATATTTAAGAGTGAAATTCAAGCCCTTTTCAAGGTACCTCAATCATCTTTTTCAAGCACCTCGAAGCTTTAATTATTATCCAATTCTAAATGTTACTTGACCAAAATGCAATGATAAAAGCATCCTCTGTGATTTCAAACATTGCCCAACCTATTCAAAAATAATGTTTTAAGAATTCCTTTAAACCCACAGACAGCCAAGACTGGAATCCTTAATATGATTACAACCCAAGTCTTTAACACGCGGATACAGTCAGAAACACAAATTACCATAGAGGAAAACAAATCCTGGTTACTGTACTTCATTATTTCCAGGAGGAAAATGAAGAGAGATATCAAATAGATGTCACTATTTATAAATAAAGTTTGTGTGGGTGTGTTTTATCCCCACAAATCCTACAACTGATATTTGAATAAAGGCTAAAAGAAGAGAAATACAAGCTATTCAGTGACAATTTATGAGAAGCATGTGGAATATCACCACTAAACATGCACACCCAGGGCAAAGTTAATTGTATTCATCTTGGGCCAGAGTTTTAGAAGCAGTAAATATGCCTCTTATATCTGACACGCGCATCTCAGCGGGAAGAATTAGGCAGGGTTTTGTGTGAACCGCCTCAGTGCACTTCAGTGTGCTCCAGAGATAGAAGCAAAGCACTGGGACAGCGCCGAGAGAAACTTGCGTGATTCAGTCGTGCTTCGATATCGCAGAGACCACTTATATGACCCATTTGAATTCAGAGAACATTCTAGTTAAAAGCTCTATATGGAGGAAGTTGAACCTCTGTAACTGTTAGACAGCCCTGACATTATAAACAACACTAAAAGGTAAAGAGATAACAGCCCTGCATCAACATCGATTACAAGTTTTTTAAAATACACCTCATTGTCCAAACTAAAATATTTTTACAGCAGTAACACTAACTGGTAACTGGTATAGATGCATATGAATTCGATTAGGGCGAATCTACCATATAAATAGATTCAATCATGTCGGAAGACGTATCCCGTGCTCCTGGAAAATGATTGATCTGCATCAAGCAAAGAAAACAACTAATGAGATTAATAAAGCATTGGACAGTTCTTAACCCAGTTCCAGTGATTTGAGCAAAGGAAGGATAGTGGTGAACCGTCAGTTTCACAGAAGAAATAATCTTGAATGATCGTGATCAGAGATCACTAAAACACTTGAAGTCACATCTTAAAAATGGACAGTAGAACTCACGGCTATGTTTAATAGTGAAAGAGCATTTCCACATGAACAATAGGACGACAACTTACAGGATTGGGACTAAACAGCAGTGTGGCCACAAGAAAGCCACTTGTTAGTGAGGCTAATAGAAAAATGCCTTGAATTTTCTAGGGAGGATAAAGATTGGAAAAGGTCATGTGATCTGATGAGTCCAGATTTACCACATTCAAAGCGATGGGCGCATCAGTGTAAGAAGGAAAGTGCATGAAGTGATGCACCCATCATGCATAGTGCCCACTGTACAAGACTCTGGAGGCAGTGTTATGATCTGGGGTTGCTTCAGTTGGTCAGGTCTAGACTCTAGATTTGCGGCATTAAAATGAAGTCAGCTGAATACCTGAATGTACTGAATGACCAGGTTATCCCATCAATGGATTTTTTTTTTCCCTTGATGGCACGGGCATATTCCAGGATGGCAATGCCAAGATTCATCAGGCTCAAATCATAATCACAATTTAGAGCTGGAACTAAACACTTGATGCTATTGTGAACTAGAGGTTTGTTGTGAGAAAAATGTACACTGTGAAAACAGAATATATGCTGAGATAGTGAGAGCGAGAGATATAAAAAGGTCAGAAAGTAAAAACAAACTAATAAATGAATGAACAAACAAAAGCAGCTAAATAAAATAACAAAATAACTAATGGTATGACTGAAATAAAGTGAAAAGACAAATCAAAATAAAGAAAGAGCGAGAGAGCGAGCGAAAAGTGAGAGATTGGGAAAAACAAGAAAGCTTGCGAAAGAGTGAAAGAGAAGGAAAGAAAAACTCTTAACTCTGGCCTGAACTCATCTGAGATTGTTGTTAGTATGTTTGTGATTAGTTGAGGACACAACATGAGAAGGCTGAATAATAGAGACACTGTCCTGAAGCATTACTGTCAAACACAACCTAAGGGGGAACAGTCTGACATATTTATCATCTACCAGAGGAACGAGAGCAATTCTCTCCAGCATCTTGAACTCACGATGATCATGTTATTCAAAGAACTCGGATGCTTTTACATTTTAACATCCGGATTCTGCATCCAAGAAAACACGTGACTGGCTTTCTCTCCATAAACTCGCCATTTACAGCATTAAAAATATACGGCCATATGCGAGTGTATATGTGTGCTGTTCTATAGGTCAGTGCACTGTGATTAGTTGAGGATACGTGCGCTGTGATTGAGTGTTTGTGAAGATCATCTCTCCAGAAAGAAAGACAGGATCAATCCTTCTGTCAGGACGGGCAGGTTCTCAACTGGTTTCGATTCAGGACAGATTTTACACTGGACATCAACCCAACACAGCACAAAATAGTTTTTCACACAAAAGTAAACAAAAATGTCCTTAAACAATGACATTTCTAAATATTACAATGAGCATCCATAGACCCAACAGTATGTAAATAATTAGCATAGCATTGGTTGAACAGGGAAATTGATTTGCCAGACTAACAAGTGAACTAATATGTATTGTTTGGGTAAAAAAAAGAGACGCATTACAAACGCTTTCTATTTTCTCTCACGGGGGTGCAGCTTTTTTGCTGGTTTTATACAGTCAATACAGCAAAACTTTAAGGATAAGGTTTGTATGATGTAGGCCTACGATTGTTATGCCAGTAGGTAGCCACAATAACAGTTACACTTGAGCTGACCAAATATATGGATTGATAATTTGTAGTAGGGATGTGTGCGGTTAACATTTCTCCCAATCAGTTAAACGTATGGTTTCATGAACTGTTATTCGGGTTTTTGCCGGGAGTTGGTGGAAATAATGTTTATTGCAATGGAATTTCCTCAAATGCTACTCAAAATACTCAGAACGGTGAGCTACCGGTCTTTAAAGTCAAACAAAAAGGATTCTTCTTATTTTTATTATATGGCCTGTGGGCTAAGCCCTGGATGTCACTGAAGTCTAGTGACACCGCTGATTCAAGTTAAGCTCAATCAGCAGCATTTGTGGCATAATGTTGATCAATTATTTTTGTAATCTTTTTCCACCTTTTCTTTAAAAAAAAAAAAAAAGGAAAAAATCAAAAAAAAAAAAAAAAAAAGGCCAAGCCACAAGACGTAAACAATATGGGTTTTAACATGATTTTAGTGTGATAAAAATTACTTCCTATCCGCATCTGTGGAAAGATCGCTTTGACAATTTTACAACATCGTTTCCATCAACAAAGCCAAGCGCATACTACACAACATTCACCCACAACTGAGGCCCTGACACGTTTTGGGTGATCTGATCACAAGCGTACAAGCGAGACATCACTGTTACATCTAGTCATCTCTTATGACCAATTGCATTTAGATTATGAGGGGAGAATCTATGATTTCAGGATGACATCAATTATTACATCTGTGGATCTGAATGATAAAGCAAAAACGCAAAATGACAAAGTGCTAAAAAAATGGCGCACAGTTTCTCTGAATTATAATTGCATTTAATATAAGCGCAAACATGGCGTTTAGAGCAGAATTCTGAGTTCTATTAGGGGAATACATGTATTAACTGAGCTTCAGATGTGTGTGCTTCTCAGGGCAAGTTGCAAGAGCGTGCATACTACACAACTGTTGGTTGTGCGATCTAAGATTTCTAGTCACAGACTAGCCACCGGCTCAAAACATGAAAGGAGGCAAGCTTGAGTCGTGTAGTGCGCGCTATACTTAAAACAACCATAAAAATTACAATTTAAACAACTTTAAAGCTAAAAGAAATACATAAGTTTTAACAGAAGAATTCGTGTAAGTGTTTTTCTAAAATTATAAGCTTCACATTTTTGCCTTCAAACCCTCCAGAAATTGGCACCATTGACTTCTATTGGAAGTGCCTCACTGGAACACACATTCTATTTTTTTTAAGAAAATTATTTTCGTGTTAAATCAACGTTATGCCTCAAATGTTGTCGATTTAGCTTAGCTTGTATTGATGTACCCAGAATATTTCATAAAATACAATTTTGTTCTTTTGATTAATTACTTGAGAACTTGAAACAATATTTACTCAAATTAGTTAGAATTTTGTTGTGGTTTTGAAAAAGATATTAAGAATAGTCAAATTGCTTTCAAATGTTAGCAAAATGGACATCATAACTGAAATATTCCAAAATAAATCAAAATCAGAAACTAATTGCGAGCTTGTGAATCTGCATCGATACCCAGTCCTTTTATTTAATCTGGTTTGTATTTTCTTTTACATGGTGTAGTTTTATTCATGGGTTTCAAGGGGGTGTTCATGAGAGACTTCATGGTCGCCACTGTCCAAATGAACGTCATGTCTGGAATTCTTTGTTTTATCTTGCGGCTTACACTTTAGGCCGATCCGGAGACAGCCACAACTCAGATTAAACATGCCACTGTCTTGTGTATGAATACACTAGGACAATAGCGGTTAGTGATGCTTCAGCACTTTCCGGTGGTAGGGACAAAAGCAACCCTGTTCAAACTTCACAGAGCGGCCAGTAATTACAACTCAGACCTCTCCACTAACATTGTATCAAAACACAACCTGAATCCTTATCGTCACTTATTTGCACTCAATGAAACTCAAGTTATACATTATCTTACGCAGTGAAACATGGACGTAACCTAGTGAGCTGCTCATCTAGACAGCTTGTAGGCAGTACATTATGTTGCCTTCTAAAATACCTCATTAGGTCAGAATCGGAGTTATCTGCAGAGAAGGCAATCCCATAATGCACGGTGACAAGCTCAGTGAAGAACATTTTTAAGGAACAATTTCCTTGGTACTTGATGCTGATGGTCAAATATTTTAGTGTAATGACCAGAAAACAGTATAATTGACCGTTGTCCCAGGGAAGTGATTTCCTATCTCTTTCATGGCTCTAGTATTCTCAATTCAAACATGTTCACCATGTATTGGTAGGTATCATTTATTTGGTAGGTAGTCATGTACAGGGCTCCAGGCTACCTCTTTGCTTGACATCATGGGAAAATCAAAAGAAATCAGCCAAGACCTCAGGGGGAAAAAAACAGGTCTGGATCTTCCTTGGGAGCAATTTCCAAACACCTACCACGTTCATCTGTACAACAATAGTACACAAGTATAAACACCATGAGACCACGCAGACATCATACCGCTCTGGAATGAGGTGCATTCTGTCTCCTAGAGATGAACAAGGTTTGGTGCAAGAAGTGCAAATCAATCCCAGAACAACAGCAAAGGACCTTGTGAAGATGCTGGAGGAAACAGGAATACAAGTATCTATATCCACAGTAAAACGAGTCCTATATCGACAAAGCCTGAAAGGCTGCTCAGCTTGGAAGAAGCCACTGCTCCAAAACTGCCATAACAAAGCCAGACTACAGTTTGCAAGAGCACATGGGACAAAGATCTTACTTTTTGGAGAAATGTCTTCTGGTCTGATGAAACAAAAATGTAACTGTTTGGCCATAATGACCATCATTATGTTTGGAGGAAAAAGGGTGAGATTGCGAGCCGAAGAACACCATCCCAACTGTGAAGAAAGCACAGTGTGCTTTGCTGCAGGAGGGACTGGTGCACTTCACAAAATAGATGGCATCATGAGGAAGGAAAATGATGTGGATATATTGAAGCAACTTCTCAGGACATCAGCCAGGAAGTTAAAGCTTGGTCACAAATGGGTCTTCCAAATGGACAATGACCCCAAGCATACCTCCAAAGTTGTGGCAAAATGTCTTTGGGACAACCAAGTCAAGGTATTGGAGTGGCCATCACAAAGTCCTGACCTCAATCTGATAGAACATTTGTGGGCAGAACTGAAAAAGATTGTGTGAGCAAGGAGGTCTACAAACCTGTCTCAGTTACATCAGTTCTGTCTGGAGGAATGGGACAAAATTCCAGCAACTTATTGTGGGAAGCTTGTGGAAGGATCCCCAAAACATTTGACACAAGTTAAACAATTTAAAGGCAATGCTACCAAATACTAATAAAGTGTGTGTAAACTTCTGAACCACTGGGAATGTGATGTAAGAAATAAAAGCTGAAATAAATTATATCTATTTTTTACATTTTAGTTCTATAATGAAATGTATTAATATGGTGTAACAAATATATTTTTGTCTACAAACCTAATTTCAAACATATAAGCACACAGCTTCAGATCAATAAGATTTTTAAGATAATGAGAAACATTTCAGTCAAGTGTTTCAAAACTTTTGACCGGTAGAGTGTGTGTGTGTTGCATAAAATGTTGCATACTTCAATATTTCATTGGACTGCTGTAAGCTTTGATTACACCGTGCATTCGTCGTGACATTGTTTCAACAACCTTATACAAGTTCACAACATTTATTTCCATCCAGAGTTGCATTCATTTTTGTCTGAGATCTTGTATTGATGACGGGAGATTCGAACCACTCTGTAAAGTCTCCTCCAGCACACCCCAAAGACTTTCAATGGGGTTAAGGTCAAGACTCTGTGGTGGCCAATTCATGTGTGAAATTGATTCCTCAAGCTCCCTGAACCACTCTTTCACAATTTGAGCCTGATGAATCTTGGCATTGCCATCCTGGAATATGCCTGTGCCATCAAGGGAAAAAAAAAAATCCATTGATGGGATAACCTGGTCATTCAGTACATTCAGGTATTCAGCTGACTTCATTTTAATGCCGCAAATCTAGAGTCTAGACCTGACCAACTGAAGCAACCCCAGATCATAACACTGCCTCCAGAGTCTTGTACAGTGGGCACTATGCATGATGGGTGCATCACTTCATGCACTTTCCTTCTTACACTGATGCGCCCATCGCTTTGAATGTGGTAAATCTGGACTCATCAGATCACATGACCTTTTCCAATCTTTATCCTCCCTAGAAAATTCAAGGCATTTTTCTATTAGCCTCACTAACAAGTGGCTTTCTTGTGGCCACACTGCTGTTTAGTCCCAATCCTGTAAGTTGTCGTCCTATTGTTCATGTGGAAATGCTCTTTCACTATTAAACATAGCCGTGAGTTCTACTGTCCATTTTTAAGATGTGACTTCAAGTGTTTTAGTGATCTCTGATCACGATCATTCAAGATTATTTCTTCTGTGAAACTGACGGTTCACCACTATCCTTCCTTTGCTCAAATCACTGGAACTGGGTTAAGAACTGTCCAATGCTTTATTAATCTCATTAGTTGTTTTCTTTGCTTGATGCAGATCAATCATTTTCCAGGAGCACGGGATACGTCTTCCGACATGATTGTTTAAGAAATGAGAAGCTACACAATCCATCAGTTAGAGTCAAAAGAATTGTTGCCAGCTGAAACATATTCATTACTGCAATAATGATCCGATCGTAGACTCTTAACTATCTGCTTATTTAAATACAGACGATGGATGAATGGACAGACAACAATGGCCATCATATCAGTTATTGGCCATAATAATAAATAACTGACAAATATGAGAAACTGTATTTATGATAAACAATTATCAGCTAAAACTTCTACATTGACGAATATGTATATGTGTTGTGTGCTCTCCAAATGTCCAGAGCCCATCAGCAGCAGCAGCAGATATAGGAGTTTAATCAGCAGGAGGTGTACAGACCCCCTCTAATCTGTCCCTAGAGGACCCCTCCCCCAAAAACACTTAACACACCCTCCAAATCACTGCAGGGTCACAGGTCATCCCCCAGTATTTAAGTGCCTCTTTCAGCACACTGCCTGATCCAATTACAGCATCCTAACTGAACACACACCAACACAAACCAACACAAACCTTCAGCACCACAAAAAATCTCTTACACTCAGTTCTACAGTTAAATAAGTTCAATTCAACACAACAGTGCACTAGAATTCCTCAACATTAATGTGGTTGTCGGTCTATTAGACCATCCACTTGATCAGCTCAGTCAACAGCATTTAACTGAAGCACACACTTTTTTACAGGCCTTTCACACTACAGCTTTAAATACAGCCCCTAGACTCTAAAATCAAAAATAAAATCACACAAATCCAAGAGGATGAAGCCTACAGTGTATGTACAGATATTTAAGAGTGAAATTCAAGCCCTTTTCAAGGTACCTCAATCATCTTTTTCAAGCACCTCGAAGCTTTAATTATTATCCAATTCTAAATGTTACTTGACCAAAATGCAATGATAAAAGCATCCTCTGTGATTTCAAACATTGCCCAACCTATTCAAAAATAATGTTTTAAGAATTCCTTTAAACCCACAGACAGCCAAGACTGGAATCCTTAATATGATTACAACCCAAGTGTTTAACACACTCCAGAAATTCAGCCATTTTTCTGCTTCTTTTGATAACTGGACTGATGCCAGCACAACTGATCGGTTAAAAGATTTCAAGAAGTAAATAAATTCTCTTGGATAAAAGATGTTATTTTCTTCTTAAGGAGAACGTGTAGAAAGGCAGAATGTGCTTGGAAATCAATTAAACTTATTGTTGACTTTGAGCACATGAAGGATCTCTTAAGACCATTAACGCCGCTAGAACTAATAACTGCCATTCTGCTAGGTTTTTATTCAACACAAATAATAATCTGATCAACCCTGTATCTAGTGTTGCATTTTGTCTGATAGATCGTAACACATTTTAAAAAAACAATTAACATGTATGGAACACTCGAGTTGTAGGGAGAGTTTATTGGATTCTTTCTCTCCCATTTCAGAGCAGGATCTTTATAAAATTGTATAACAGTTGAAACCATAATGTTGTCTGTGATGAGGAGGAGGCCCGGACTGGCTGTGAGGACATGCGTGCATCCCTGAATTGGGCTAATCAGATGGGAGGGGGATAAAGAAGAGCCGGAGATACCAGTTCGAGAGCAAGATTACTCATTTGTGTTCCAGAGGAGTTACAGACTGCTTCTGAAGAAGCCTTCATTAGATCCTTCTGTTGCTAATAACTATAGGCCTATCTCAAAATTACCTTTTACCTAAAACATTTTTAGTGATAGCAGTAGCAAAGCTACTGGTGGAGGTAGTATCTGGGGTGGTTTAAGACTGGTTTGTTTCCTATTTGTCAAATAGGAAATTTGTAGAGTCTATTAGAGATGAGATGTCCTCCTCTTCAAAACTAAATTGTGGTGTTCCGCAAGGATCCCTGTTAGGGCCAGTATTGTTTCAGGATACATGTTGCCTCTTGGTCCAGTGATTTGAAAATGCAACATTAATATTCATTGCTATGCAAACGTCCTGAAATTGTATTTGCCGTTGAATCCCAATGATCTGTCTAATTTAAATGTTCAAGTGTGTAAAAAATTGGATGGCATGTAATTTTCTGCAGTTAAATTCTGATAACACAGATCTCACCTCCACCTCACAGGAGAACAGGCTGCCGTCCAATAAGGTCACGTGACACACCACCATCTTCATCTTCTTGCTGAGTTTGAGTGGAGACAGGAGCCGGTTCTCCTGCTGGGTCACCTGCTCCTCCTCTTTCACAGTCTTTTTCTTGGTTTCCTTCTCCTCTGATTCCCCCTCTTTCTCCTCCCTTGCAGGCTGTGAACACACACACACACACAATGACCTGTCTCACACACTCATGTTTTCCATTGGAGCAGATCGTTGCTTTGTGATGTCACTGGGTGGGTGCTGAGTTCAGACACAGAGAGAAGAATGATGTTTTTTGCCAAAAGTATGGAGCGTAAGGAAGCGTTTAATGACACAAGAGGTCTGATGGTGTGACAGGCGCTCTCTGTAAGTCATACTGAAATCACAACAGTGTGTGTCTGGAATATTGTGTCATGTTTTTTCCAGCATCTGATTTCCATTAGGATAAAATCACATGCAGGTTTAACTGAGGTGATGCTTTCTTCAGAAGGGAGATGCGGTAATGATCTGATTATACTGATCTAGAACACACAGCTTTCAGGATTTATTTATTTTTTGTCTTGTTTTCCAGTTCAAATAAAAAATAAATAAATCCTTAACAAGATATATTAACTTGAAAAGCAAAACTATCAAGAAAATACATATTGGTGTTTAAAAAAATATATATAAAAAAAAAAATTTGCTTGGTCTTTGTTTTTTAAGTCTTGAAGTAATAGTTCACCCAAAAATGAAAATTGTCTCTTCATTTACTCACCCTCATGCCATCCCAGATACGTGTGACTTTCTTCTGCAGAACACATTTGGAAAAACTTTTTTTAAAGCACTTTAGAAGTCATTCATTTAACCACTGGAGTCATATGGATGACGTTTATGCTGACTGTCTGTTCTTTTTGGAGCTTCAAAAGGTCGGATCACATCCACTTGTATTTGAAGGACCTACTGAGCTGAAACGTTTTTCTATTTTTCCTCAAATGTGTTCTGCAGAAGAAAGCAAGTCATGCACATCTGGGATGTGATTAGGGTGGGTGAATCATCCCTTTAACCAAGTGGACAGAAGTGTCAGTGAAGAGCACGCTTGAGATGAAATATGAGACAAAATAAAGAAAATCAAGGGAAATATCACTTTATATTGGCCGTCATTTTCAATCGAGCTTTCATTTTGCAAGATTACACAAAAAGTGTGAAAATGTGATTTAATTGTGTGTATTTAGGGTACATAACATGTTATCTATGAAATGAGTCTTAGACAAGAGTGTCGGTCATTTTATTTGATAAAGTATAAAAATGTCATTTCCATCAGCGTCGTTTCCAGTGCTTCCAATCTATTAAACAAGACAGAATTTGAGATGTGCTGGAAATGACACAAATGACAGAAATCTCCTGTGATTCACGTACACACACTGTTAGCAGACAAATAAAATAAAAGTGTGAAAATGTTTTAATGAGACTTTACTTTTTAGGAGTCCACAGAACTACAAGTGCTTCTTGAAGATGAAACATTCATATATGCCGTGTGTGACCGATCAAGTCCAATTCAATCTCTTTAATCATCTCATGTAAAGACATGAGGACAGGATTGCTCCACAGATGACTTTCGGTATGTTCAACTTGAAGCAGTGCTTGTTGAATAGTAATTCTGTCTGACTTTACTTGACGTCACTGTGTAGGACATCGAAAGAACCGCAAGAGTGAGTCGAGACCAGACGGCTGGGTCAGCCGCTCCAGTTGCTCCAAAGCGAGCTCTGATGACGGCACTGCTTATTCGTAATTATTTGGCCAGACTGTCCGATGACAACAATGACGTGCACTAGGAGCATAGGAATTCGGAATGCCATACTACACATACTCCTCTTACAACTTCTGTTTAAAAGTGTAGTATGGTAGTATGTTATTACTAGGGATGGGCATTTTGTCTATTCGAGTACTCGGACTACTAACTCCAATACTCGTTCTGTACTCAAGGGGCAATTACATGTTCATAACTGTATATATAATAACATGTCTGACAAATGTCTTTGGCTGCTGCATTGAAACTTGTTCCAGTGTACTGTCTATTTATTATCATAGGCTGTTCTAAAATAATCTGTAACAAAATGTACAAATGATTGCATAATCAAAATATAATGCATCATATTTTGTCATTATGAGATATCTAACTCGAGTGGAAATCTTCATTTATTTCGTCGAGATGAAGGTGTGTAAAACATCACGCAGGGCAGGGAGGTTTAGTCAGTGACAAACATTCACTTTTATTTAATAATATCCATTAACGAGTCAAAGTTCTTACATAAAATGATAATACATCGTGTAGCAAACGTTTTGCAGAGACAGGTGTTCAGAACACGGTTTTGATTATTGTAATGATAGTGTTGCAGCATCCTATATCAGTTTGTTTGCCATGAGAAGTCTCTGATAATCAATGTACCCCTCAAAGTCATAACGTAATCAATCTCAAAATTGAAAATAAGCTCCCTCTTGTCAGGTCATTGTCACTGGATTTTGAAAGTTAAAATTCCCATCATGATTCTTACATACACACACACACACACACGTGGACACTCCGACATTATACACATTACACACACACTTACACGAGAGCGAGTAACAGAGCCGTCATGTCAGCGCACTCCTGCATCTCAGTAGGGTTGAAACAGTTGTTAAGGTTAACATCGGGAATATGGTGACACTCGCTGCTGCTGAGATGTGCTAAAACATGCTTCTTGCCGATTTTGAAGCGATGTTACTTCTGACGAGAGATGCAACAAATAAAAGTAATTCCAGAAGCGACCAATCTCATTTTATGAGTTTCTCTCTTTCGATCCCACAAACACGCACGCACACACGCGCACACTACCTTGTTACTCCAATGTCTTGAAAGAGCGCAAAGCAGAAGAGCAAATATTAAAGCAAGACGCCTAATCTGTGGTGGAAGAAAGTAGTTCCACTCATAAGAGCGTTTTAGGGACAAATTCCAGAAAATGTCTTGAGATAAAACCATGAACAATGTCTTAAGGTGTGGTAACAGTGGTATAAGCAGAACATTTGTCTCGAGCCAGCTGAATTTTTTTTAAATAATGCACACCCGAGGGGTAACGGTCACTCCACTGTGTGTCATGACTGTATTACAACCTCAGGTGTGCATTATTTTAAAAAAATTCAACGGGCCCCGAGTCAATTATTCAATCTATTTTTTCATCGGTCTATCCATCTTCAATCTATCTGTCAATAATGAGGTCATTTTCACACAGCCTTTTCTGGAAAATGACTGCCATTTTTTCATTTAGAGATCAATTGTGAACAGGATAGGTTGGGAAATATCAGTAAATGAGCTCTGGCAATTTCCCAGAATAAGTTGCAACATTACCTGAAAAGCACCTTTTTGATTCTGTGTGTGAACAAAGCCATAAGTTTAACGGTTTGAGCACATACGAAGTCAGGACACGCTGATGCAAGGAGTCTGCTTTGGGCCAATCACAAACGTCTGACGGAGATGACGCAATTATGCCACACCGCTTTACACCTAAACATTTCTGACACTATGGTCCGTGGATGCTAGTGATAGCATTTAGATCCCTACAGTTCATCAGTTCCATTTGAAGTTGCTGGATACGATGTTTTGGGGTCACGAGCAGCTGCAGAAATGTTAACGTTTGCCAGAAAATTCAAGCATCAACAACATTACAGCCCATGTACGTTCAGACACATCACACCATGTTTTCAAACTAGAAGTCTACGTTTTCAGCGCAGCTGTTTAAAGGGAATTTCCAGCTAATGACATCAGAGTTGTTTGTATTTTGGTGTTGATGAGTGAATGACAGCGAAACGGATAAAAGCATTTCAATTCGAGGCAGATTTTGCATCACATCATAAACAGTGTTTTTAAGATGCTGTGGCAATTTAACTAAGAACAACACATCTGGAGACCACTTCATGTGGAGTTGAGCTCCTTCCAGCTGTGTTTGAAAACAAGAAAACGTCCTCATCTTCGGTACACGTGTTTGTTGTCTGTACAGCATGAGTTGAGCTTACCGCCCACTGTTGACTGAGATTTGCCTGACGGTGCTACATGCGCCAGTGTGAATCTCAAATGGAAGGAAAATTCCTTATTCTGATCTGGGAGCGTGGTTAATTGTGTTTTCAGCATGTATTTTTAATAAAACACCCTAATTATTACATTTTGAGGTTGATGTATATAAATGATGCAGATGTTAATGCGCACCTGTGTATCAGCACTGCCAATGGACTTCTCCTCCTCCTTATCTTTCTCCTCCACCTGCACCTCCTCTCCCGCCAACTCCTTCACTTCCTCCAGCAGTTCTGCACTTGGAGATAATGCGCGTCCTCCACCCGCCTCCTCTTTTATCTCTTTCTTCTCCTCCCCGTTCTCCACGCTCTCACTTGCTTTGTCTTGGCTCTGTGATTTCTGTCTTTTAAGCCATGGAGGCAGAAAGCGTGAGATGCCCTTCTCTTTTTTGTTCCCACTGGCAGGAGGAGAACTGCTGACTTCAGGAGACACTGCCTCTTCCTGTTCAGTCTTGGGCTCTGCGCTCTGGCTCCCCTCCTGGTCGAGAACACATTAGGAAATATACAATGTTTCAGAATGGAATACAATCATTTTTTCATAGTGATTTCATAAAATCCTTTATTAAAGAGTTGTCAGCCATGAAGCAAACCAACCAGCTCTGAGGTGAATCACAACATTACAAACTTCGATTTGAAGCAAAAACGCACATTTTGTTGTCTGATTGGTGGATCATTCTCTTCAGGATCATGGGTAATGAAGTTGAAATAACATGATGACTGATGACTTCAACAGAAGCATATACCTTCTGTTAACATCCTCATTGCTCACGGTAGGTCTGTTGTTCCCCTATAAGGTTTATTCCCCTATAGAGTAAATGAATGACGTTTACTTTCAGGAACAGACTCTGTTGCTAGTCAGAAGCAGATGTTATTAGGAAGAGGGATATTCTCATTCTAGAGAGTGTTTAAATGGACAAATGTTAAGAACGTCAGTACTCATCAATATGTCATAAATATTTCTGCTTTATTTTCCAGAAAGAATACATTTTGTGCATTATATTATTGTGTATTATATAACCATCTGTGTATATTACACATTTGTATATATATTAAGTTCATGTTGACTATTTTTTTTTTTATGGATCTTTAATTTACAAAGTGGTGTCAAATAAATTCGATCATTTATATATATATATATATTTATATATATATACACACAGTATCTCACAAAAGTGAGTACACCCCTCACATTTGTGTAAATATTTGATTATATCTTTTCATGTGACAGCACTGAAGAAATGACACTTTGCTACAATGTAAAGTAGTGAGTGTACAGCTTGTATAACAGTGTAAATTTGCTGTCCCCTCAAAATAACTCGCAGCCATTAATGTCTAAACCACTGGCAACAAAAGTGAGTACACCCCTAAGTCAAAATGTCACGATGAGTGACACGCTTGTTAGTGTTACAAGGTCTCAGGTGTGAATAGGGAGCAGGTGTTAAATTTGGTGTCATCGCTCTCACACTCCCTCAAACTGGTCACTGGAAGTTCAACATGGCACCTCATGGCAAAGAATTCTCTGAGGGTCTGAAAAAAGAATTGTTGCTCTACATAAAGATGGCCTAGGCTATAAGAAGACTGCCAAGACCCTGACACTGAGCTGCAGTAATAATAAATTCAGAAGCACTCTCGTGGAATAAGCGGAGCTCTTTAAAGGAAACACTAACTATAAACTCAGAAACTGGCATTTCTCTGTGTGGTCGGTGCCTCTTCTATGAGTCGTGTGAATGTCCCGGTCTAAGGGGGAGAGATTGAAACTGCACCCGTCTGAGAGAGACTCTGCCTCGGGGACGCTCATCCCTCTAGATTAGCTAGATTAGAACGCGATTGCTCGCGACTTATTTAATCATAATATGTCACTGTGCATTTCTTATCGTTAAGAAAATTGGCAATATGCAGCTTTATTAATACGAGAGCACTTTGTACATTAGTTTGGACATTGTTTTTTATTCATTCTATTGTATGCTTGTTTATTTAGGTTTTGTTTTTTAGTACTTGGTAAAAACTTAAATTAAAAGTTGCAAAAGTCGAAGCAAATCTTATATAAGCGTTCAAAAATACTTTAAGCATACATTGTTCAGTTTTGTTATAATTAAAAAATAATACATTTAAATGAAAGTGTTGCTCAATGGCATATTATTGTTCTTAGTTCTGCTGCTAATGTTTTGTTAACTTTGTTATTAAAAGAGTGTTGTTCAGTAACCTGTTTTTGTGTTCTGCTTTGGTACCGAAAATGGTATCGATTACAGTGAAATTTCACTGGTATTGGTACCGACTACTGAAATTTTGGTACCGTGACAACACTACGTATGAGTGCTGCCAGCATTGCTGCAGAGGTTGAAGGGGTGGGGTGTCAGCCTGTAAGTGCTCAGACCATACGCCGCACACTGCATCAAATTGGTCATCCCAGAAGGAAGCCTCTTCTAAAGATGATGCACAAGAAAGCCCACAAACAGTTTGCTGAAGACAAGCAGACTAAGTACATGGATTACTGGAACCATGTCCTGTGGTCTGATGAGACCAAGATAAACTTATTTGGTTCAGATGGTGTCTGGCGGAAACCAGGTGAGGAGTACAAAGACAAGTGTGTCTTGCCTACAGTCAAGCATTGTGGTGTGAGTGTCATGGTCTGGGGCTGCATGAGTGCTGCCGGCACTGGGGAGCTACGTTTTACACATTAAACAGTCAAATATAAAAATCACAGAAATGTATGTTATATTTCCCAGCCCTAATATACACACGTACGCACGCACACACACGCAAACACATGCGCGCGCATCAGGTGGATGCTTTTAGAGTGCCTCACAAAGTTTGCACTGTTTCCTTTGTTTTTTAACATTTTGCACAAAAATGCTGTATTTTTAGGATGCTCTGTCAAATAAAATGCAGTTTGAAATGATTAAAAACACACCTTGAGTGCATTGAGTTGTGCTTCATCTTTGAATGCTAGAATGTGTCCTGCTGTGTTACACTCCAGCTGGAGCTGCGCTGATTGCCCCTTGCTGACTGAAAAAACCTTAAGGTGGTACTTCAAGATTGCTCCATTAGTAGGAAAATTCCTTATTAAAGATTTGACATGCAGTCAAGGCATGATTACTTGTGTAAACACTCATCTAGTTTTAATTCTGATACGCCATTCCTAGCACGCAAACCTTTTACAATCATTGCGTCTATTATTAATATTATCCTTTGATTTGATGTCATTGAACTATTCAATGTTTGCTGTAGTTTTTGAAACAAGTTATCATTGTTGCATAAAGAGTTATTTTATTAGTACCTCCAGTGTGTCTGCGCTAGCTGGAGTGGGTTGGGTGTCGCTGTCAGTGGGTTTGTCGGGCTGGTCTGTTTGTGTAGCGTCCGTCAGCTGCTGAACTTCTGGAACCTTCTCTGGTTCCTTCTTCACATCCGTCTCTGGTCCCACCTCTGTCGTCATTACGCCCGATCACACTGACAGACAAAAAAAAACACACACTTATACAAGCAACTCCAAAGTACATTTACAGTGTTAGGTAACTTATCCTCCAAAAAGTAATCTACTCCAAATCACTAATTACATGATCAGATTCATTTACTGATTACTTAGTGGGAAAAATATTACTTTTTTTCATTTATTGAAACTAAACTCATATGGAACTTCTGCAAATTTGACGTCACACAGATGAATCAACAAGACCTTCCACACTTACACATTAAAAGATTCCCTCTGGGAAAAATGCCGTAAAAAAAATCATATGCCTCCTTTAAAACTCAGAAGTCTGAAACTGACCAATTTTTTTAGTTCAGACGCATCGAGTTATGCTAACGTGAGACAGATGAAAGTGCTTTCAAATTAAAGCATCAAAACATTCTTTCATCTTCTCAAAGCAAAAGAATAAAGCCTCAGTCATCCCTGTAGTCCATCAAAAGCCCACCATGAGCAAACACACGCTATTCAGCACTATTGAGGTGTGTCACGGGCAGAACACCTGTCTGTCTGCGCTCCATACGCACACAATACAAGCCTGACAATACTGTGCAAAGCAAACACTCCACAATGGTGGTGTGCTTGTGAAATGCAGGGGGCCGTCACACACAGACAGGGTCTAAAATGAACTTTAAAGCCACACTTGCCAATGGCAAGTGAATTAAAAAAGGTTACCGTTCATCTGACGAAGCACACTTGTGAAAACATAATATATATTTTTTAAATAGCATGACATATACATTATGTACAACAAAGCTTTTAAACCAAATAAGCTTTTAAAAATAGTGGTCTACATTCAGGCTGATCAGGTGCAGAACAAGCAACAGAACTAAACATGTGAAAGTGAATATTTAAAAAAAACATGTATATGTTGTCAACTTTATTATAAAACATCTGAACTTTGTAAAAAATACAACAATTCGAAATTCTATTCATTAATATTTATAGGCCTATAGCCTTTATCATGCATCGATAATCTGAAGATTTTCCTGATGATTATACACACACTGGCGGCCAAAGTTTGGAATAATGCACAGATTTTGCTCTTATGAAAGAAATTGGTACTTTTATTCACCAAAGTGGCATTCAACTGATCACAATGTATATTCTATGTATAAAATTCCTGAAAAAATTATTTAAAGAGAATCCGTGCAGCAATGACAGCTTTGCAGATCCTTGTTATTCTAGCTGTCAGTTTGTCCAGATACTCAGGTGACCTTTCACCCCACACTTCCTGTAGCACTTGACCTTTCACCCCACACTTCCTGTAGCACTTGTCATAGATGTGACTGTCTTGTCGGGCACTTCTCACGCACCTTACAGTCTAGCTGATCCCACAAAAGATCCATAACACTCTTTTCCAATTATCTGTTGTCCAATGTCTGTTTCTTTGCCCACTCAAACATTTTCTTTTTGTTTTCTGTTTCAAAAGTGGCTTTTTCTTTGTAATTCTTCCCATAAGTCCTCCTGAATCTTCTCTTTACGGTTGTACATGAAGGCGGAGTCTCGGGTCATCAGCAGTGCACGCACCTACGTGGTCATCCACGGCTTCTGGTTGGAGCGTGAGGTGATGGTCTTGGAGGTGACATCATCAATGCACTTGCTGATCACTGATGCTGTGTATTCCTCCAAGTTGGTAGAGTCGCCATATGTTGCATCCTCCCTGAATATGTTTCAGTCAGTACACTCAAGCGTCATGTCTGGAGGTAACCAGGCACCGCTCATCACCTGTGCAATACCATCCCAACGGTGAAGCATGGTGGTGGGAGCATCATGCTGTGGGGGTGTTTTTCAGCAGCGGGGACTGGTCAGGGTTGAAGGAAAGCTGAATGTAGCAAAATACAGAGATATCCTTAATGAAAACCTAGTCCAGAGCATTCAGGACCCCAGACTGGGTCAAAGGTTCACCTTCCAACAGGACAATGACCCCAAGCGCACAGCATAGACAACACAAGAGCGGTTTAGGGACAACTCAGTGAATGTCCTTGAGTGGCCCAGCCAGAGCCTGGACTTGATCCCAATTGAACATCTCTGGAGAGACCTGAAAATGACTGTCCACCAACGGCCCCATCTAACCTGGCAGAGCTTTAGAGGATCTGCAGAAAAGAATTGCAGAAAATCCCCAAATCCAGGTGTGCAAAGCTTGTCCCATCATACACAATAGATGTGCTTCAACTAAGTACTGAGATAAGGGTCTGAATACTTATGTCAATGTGATATTTCAGTTTTTTATTTTTAATACATTTGTAAAGTTATCAAAAATTTGGTTTTTGCTTTGTCATTATGGGGTGTGGAGTGTGGATCTGGACAAAAATTCCTATTGCGATTTATTCTTTTAAATATTAAGATTGCGATATGATAAACAAAAAACTAGTAAGGGTTCCCTTGTTTTACCCATGTTCTACTGCGAATAT
Organism: Moxostoma hubbsi; assembly: GCA_032164185.1. Lineage (NCBI taxonomy): Eukaryota > Metazoa > Chordata > Actinopteri > Cypriniformes > Catostomidae > Moxostoma > Moxostoma hubbsi. Next base: position 1,546,708 of record JAVLUX010000031.1, on the reverse strand, counting down.
AAATACTTGGGCAACTCTGAGGGTTCACACTTGAGCCCTCTTAAAAACAACCATGTACGTTCCTATGCAGTTCAGTTAAACCAATTCTTATCCATCAATAATACACCTGGGTGCCATGGGGTGTATGATACGTATTTGTAAATAAACTTGTAGTGGTCAAATATATTTGGAATTACATAAAAGTGAATTATTAAATGTTCTAAAAACATGTTACCGTTCTACTACACTTACTCCCCAGATAAAATGTTCAACTGTCATTTGTCACTTGGCCCCTGTACACTACACAGCTTTGATTTCCTGTCACTGGGTCACATTCAAATGATGAATTCTATTGTAACAACACTTTCCAAACCTGAGGCGACAGCAAAGCTTCAACCCACATCCCTATAACAGCGCACACACTCACACAAACATCTCTAATTCACCAGGACCTCCTGGAGATGAAAGTTAAAACTGGCGTTTCTTTTTGTTTTCTCATCTACATAATAGTGTACTCCTAAGACAAGACAAAATAAACTTTACATTTTAAACATGACAAATTTACAGTCTTTCTCTTCTGGGAAAATGGTCCAATCTTGCACTACACAGATTTTTGACCAATCATATGCTCTCAAGAATGATAATGTCCCTCCCTTTAATACCACCAGCTACCAATCAGCAAATCATATTCATGCAGTAAGTGTGATGTAAAATAAAGCCTACTGCTTATTTTAAAAAGAAAAGAGACAAGCCTTTCGATATGTGCACAATCTCCCTGTTTTAAATGGAAATTTGTCAACACAGGAATGAAAACGATGTCTTCAATGATATAGGCGAGGCAAATATGTGATGATCCAAACATGAGCTCAACTTAAACAGATGGAGGAATGCTGGGAGTTTGTAAGAGCGCACAGCTGTTCCAACAAACCACAGAGAGAGAGAGAGAGAGAGAGAGAGAGAGAGAGAGAGAGAGAGAAAGAGAGAGATACACACCCTTGCAAACCAATCACAGCTTTCATCAAAACCCTCAGGACACATCTACACAACAGAATATATTATTCTTAAAGCTGAAATTTCCAACCTTTTCAATGTTAAAATACTATCTCAGCTTAATATGCATAGACAATTATATTTTCTAAAAATCTGTAATCACGGTGTCTCATTATAAAAATGGCTGCGCTTGTTTAAGTGGCCAGCCCAACCCTAGATATACAACGACACTGATTCAACCAATGGCATACGTTGGGTGGGAGTGGGGGGTAAAAGTGTTGGGAGACCACAAGAGGGCGAAATAACATTTACTGAAATGCGCACAAACACACACAAACACACACACACAGACACACACACACACACATACACACACACACACACAGGATAAGCTGAAGTGGTAAAGGAAATGGTAGTCCAAAGTTACAAAGGTTTTTGTACTTCAATGATGAACAGCGACGTTGATGAGTTTGCAGGATATTGAAACATTTATTATGCAATTTTTCTGTATGTAGCCTTGAATAGGTCTTTCATTCAAGCGGTCAAACCACAAAACGACATACTTGTATCTGAAAATACATTGTGTAGGCTACAGTTGAAGTTTACATCCACTTAGGTTGAAGTCATTAGAACTAATTTTTTAAACATTCCACAGATTTCATATTAGAAAACTATAGTTTTGGCAAGTCGTTTAGGACATCTGCTTTGCGCATGACAAGTAATGTTTCCAGATTGTTTGACTTTTAATTGACTATCACAATTCCAATGGGACAGAAGTTTACATAAACTAAGTTAACTGTGCTTTTAAGCAGCTTGGAAAATTCCAGAAAATTATGTCAAGCTTCGATAGGAGCTTCTGATAGGAGGTGTACTGAATTGGAGGTGGACCTGTGGATGTATTTTAAGGCCTAACTTCAAACTCATTGACTCTTTGCTTGACATCATGGGAAAATCAAAATAAATCAGCCAAAACCTCAGAAAAAACATTGTGGACCTCTACAAGTCTGGTTCATCCTTGGGAGCAATTTCCAAACACCAGAAGGTATGACGTTCATCTGTACAACAATACTACACAAGTATAAACATCATGGGGCCACGAAGACATCATACCGCTCTTGAATGAGGTGCATTCTGTCTCCTAGAGTTGAACGTAGTTTGGTGTGAAAAGTACAAATCAATCCCAGAATAACAACAATGGACCTTGTGAAGATGCTGGAGGAAAGAGGAATACAAGTATCTATATCCACAGTAAAATGAGTTCTATATCGATATATCTTGAAAGGCTCCTCAGCAATGAAGAAGCCACTGCTCCAAAACAACCATAAAAAGTCAGACTACAGTTTACAAGTGCACATGGGACAAAGATCTTACTTTTTGGAGAAATGTCTTCTGGTCTGGTGAAACAAATATGTAACTGTTTGGCCATAATGACCATCATTATGTTTGGAGGAAAAAGGGTGAGGCTTGCGAAGAACACCATCACAACCATGAAGAATGGGGGTGGCTGCATCATGTTGTGGGGTTTTTGCTGTAGGAGGGACTGGTGCACTTCTCAAAATAGATGGCATCATGAGGAAGGAAAATGATGTGGATATATTGAAGCAACATCTCAAGACATCAGCCAGGAAGTTAAAGCTTGGTCACAAATGGGTCTTCCAAATGGACAATGACCCCAAGCATACCACCAAAGTTGTGGTAAAATGGATTAAGGAAAACAAAGTCAATGAATTGGAGTGTCCATCACAAAGTCCTGACCTCAATTCAATAGAAAATGTGTGAGCAAAACTGAAAAAGCATGGAGGTCTACAAACCTGTCTCAGTTACATCAGTTCTGTCTGGAGGAATGGGACAAAATTCCAGCAACTTATTGTGGGAAGCTTGTGGAAGGATCCCCAAAATATTTGACCCAAGTTAAAAAATGTAAAAGCAATGCTACCAAATACTAATAAAGTGTGTGTAAACTTCTGAACCACTGGGAATGTGATGAAGGAAATAAAAGCTGAAATAAATCATTCTCTCGACTATTATTCTGACATTTCACATTCTTAACATAAAGTAGTGATCCAAACTGACCTAAGACAGGGAATTTCTTCGACTAATAGGAATTGTGAAAAACTGAGTTAAGTTTAAGTATTTGGCTAAGGTGTATGTAAACTTCTGACTTCAAATACATAAGATACATGTTCACAATATGATCAGTGATGGCTAGAATAAATAATCTTTGTCCTCTGATTATGATTTGGGTCCAATTTAATGAAAAACTATGCGAGTTGCACTCCATGGTACTTCAGGATGTTCTTGCTGAGTGTTGGTGGTGTCATGTCAAGTGAAGTGTTTTTTATTGTGGTTTCATGCATATACAGTTAGTTCAGTACACAGTGAAACGAGACCACGTTCCTCCAGGACCATGGTGCTACATAAAACAACAACATAGAACAAACACAGAACCACATGACATTACACAGACTAAATAACATACTTATATAAAATACCTATACAAGGGTGTGTTTGTACCCTTGTAGAAAATAATAGTTTCTAGAATGCGCCATGTCGTCTGCCAGATGCATCCGGTGTGCGACCCCCTTTAATTTTCCATGCTGCTCACAATTTACCAAAGTTGTGTTGAGAAATATGTCTGAAGAGACTATTGTGCAACGAGCAGTGCAATTTATATATAAATGTCCCTACTGCTTCAAGCTTGGATTGCTCCGATGGTAGGAACTTTCCTTCTGGAATTTACATACAGGTTGTTAACATGATTACATTTTTCATGCATTTAATCACACTAAATGAATACTCTAAATCGACAGCCCTACTTCTTTTATATTATTATATTTTAAAAATGTATTTTATTACCGCTACAGACATTATAACATCATTATAATTACTATAATATATTTCATTTACAACTAATCAATAATAATCCAGAATGAAAATAATCAACAACCAATGTCATTATCGATTAGTCGATATGTGCAGCGTGCATTGAGAAACTCCATCAGTTACGTCACTTTGTTTTTATGATCAAACTCACAACCGTTTGTCTTTATTGCAAGCGAGTCTATGTTAAACCGCTAACACTACACCGAGTCCACGATAACAAATGACCTTTAATCAAAGACAGAAAATAAAATGTGTCTATTTCTATACAATTAAATCAAATAAATAATTGAAGATTAAGTGATTATCAAAATAATCCTTAGTGGCAGCCTGTATATGTTATAATACACAAAAATGATACTTGGCAATATTGCATGTAAAACCTCCATGCCAATAAATAGACCGGGAGAAAGAGTGTTGACCCTTAGCCAGGGGAAAACCAGTGATGATAGTGTTACATAAAACAAGGAAAACAACATGGTGTGTGTGTGTGTGTGTGTGTGTGTGTGTGTGTGTGTGTGTGTGTGTGTGAGTGAAAGCAGAAAGTGTGCAGGAGGAAACAGAATGACATCATCGTGTGTGTTGGGGCGTGTCCTAAAAAGCACATCTGTGTTATGATGTGAGATCTGAGAGAGTTATGACTTGACCCTGTATATGTTAAATACTTGAGACACAAGTGTGTGATTTGTGATACATCAGATGATAAAACACTTTCAGTCCATCATGACACAGAAAACAAAGATGTTTCAAACTCCCAGCAGGTAGTGTTCACAAAAGATCAACTAGTGACAAATTAAGCAAATTTTGACTGTTGTCCTGTATCGAAGTTAGCATAAACAACTATTGCATATAACCTGAATTCACACACTAAGGTTTTAAAGTATCGGAGCACGCAGGGTTGTAAGCAGTGACAGTTTTGTTCGGATTTCAATTAAAAATGAACTCAATTAACCTATTCATACGATTGCCAAACTGCAAAAGTTGAATAGTACAAGCATTGCAACAAAGAGCATGTACAATGAGTCTAATGTCTACTTTACTATTGCCAAAAAAACCCAAAACAATCTTAGAAACAGACAGAGAGCTCCTTCAAAATTTGAGATCCTTTTACTATGTTTAAAGCAAAAGTTTGGCTCGACTTATTTTGTGCAGTGCGAGACAAGATCCACGCAAAACATTTGTCACTGAATTTTACTCTAGAGTGTAACACAGAATTATCCTGTACTTTCCCTCTGAATCTCGCACCAACTCTTGCAGTTACAATCGAGTCCACAGGTGGAAGGAAATGCGAAATTGTACAAGAAACTCTGAAGCTTATCAGCTTATGTGCGTTAAATATCTGAACATGGGCAGACTTGCAGCACTCGTTTTTCAGAATAACAACGTGAAATTATTAAAAAAAAAAAAACATTTGATCACCTTTAGGCTAAATATCGACTCAAGAGTTTATATATGTTATTCATGTGTGTTACGCTAATGTCATCAGAACTGATTTCTGTGAGGTCTGGGTGAGTGCAAATCTTTTTTACTGTTATTTCAAAAAAATATGTTAATGCATATTGTTCATTTCTTTCTTTTTATCCCCAAAAGAAAAGCATAGTTCGTTGAATTTATCTTATTATGAAACTGTACTTGCTAACATTTGAAAATAAAGCTACATTTCACATACGTGTCATACATGTTATTTTTAACTGACATTTTACTTCACGGATAATCAATTGCTAGTTTTCTGTGGGTTTCAGTACTCGACTGCAAAATTACTCAAAAATGCCCATCCCTATATTTGATATGTGCTGAATCGAAACACTTCTGTGACGCTCGCTGAACTGATGCGATTCTTAAAGAGAAAGTACAGTTTTAGCACGTGTTCCACGTATCAGTGTAAAAACATAAATGCTACAAATTATGCACGTAACAATAAACATAAAAAATATGAAATATGATAAATATGCAACTTCATGTCATGTAATGATGGAATTTTCATGGAAATTCCAATACATGGAATTTGTACATTTGTAAAAAGCTAAAATGTGACCAAAATTATAATAATTATGTACCTACTTAAAATGTCCCTCGTATAATTTACAGCATTAGCTCACAAAATGGACATAATAAATATACTCAAATGAATTGGAATCAAAATCTGGATCACCACTCCACCCTACACATCTTTATTTGATATTTTTACAGCGTCTGAAGCTACATCAGGACAATTATTGTCCAGTTGCAATTTGCTTAACTCACTTCCTCAGAGCAGGTAAGATAACTTCCTCTTTTCTAAAGCCTCAAAAGCCTTTCTTCATTTGAGCGAACGGTCTAGAATGAGGACCAGACCTCATGGATTGTGTATGTTTGTGTGTGTCCTAACACACTAATCCCCAAACTGCAACGCTTGCAGATGACAATCAACACACGCTGTCAAAGCTAATCAGGATCTCTGAACCACACAAAACAGCCTGTCTGTCTATCTGCCTGTCTGTCTCTAAACCTGAAATGCACACACAGTTGGTATGAGTGCGAGATAGATGGGTTTGGTTGACAATATTGCGGACAATAATAGCAGAGCAGCTAATCTTTAAAGGATTGGTTTACCCAAAAATGAAAATTGTGTCATTATTTACTCACTCATGCTCTTCTAAACCTCTATGACTTTAACCCTGAAAATACAAGCTGCTCTTTTCCATGCAATGAAAGTGGATAGGACCCAGGGGCTGTCAAGCTCATAAAAGTAGTTCATGTGCTTTATTCCAAGTCTTCTGTAACCATCCGTTAGCTTTGTGTGAAATGTTGTCATTATTGTCACCACTCACTTTCATTGTACGTACAAAAGCAGCGTCAACATGCTGCCTAATACCTCCTTTTGTGTTCCACGGAAGTCAGTCAGTCGTAACGGGTTTGAAACATGACGACGAGTGATTGACAGAATAGAGGGCAGGTGTGTGAGATTGCCCGTTCTTCACCTGATGTTCTTCTGCTGTACCTGTGTGTAATCCCTGCTCACGTCAGGTGTAATACTAGTACTACTAACTAATCACAAACATCTATTGTGTGATGGCTTTATAAAATGACCTCTAAAGCGCTTGATCGTTCGTGTGTGTGTGTGTGTGTGTGTGTGTGTGTGTGTGTGATATTAGGGATTTACTTAAGCTGAGAGCAGAGTAAAGACTAGAGCACAACTCTAACACATCTGTTCTATAACGATCAAATCTCAAACATTTGAACATTTAAATAACATGGTGCAGTAATGTGGCCGTAAAATGGAAGTAAAAGGACTTATTTTATTTTTACACAGAGATAGGTAGATCTATTTCTTAAATCAGTTCCGGAGCTCCATTTGCATTATGTGCTGAAGTCCAAAAATGGGGAAAAAACACTTTGTGTTGGATCATGATTTGCTAAGTATCACTAAGTATCATCAACAAAAAATGTACTATATATATATATATATATACACACACACACACACACACACACACCACACTTATTCATCTTTGTTAATGTTAGTTAATACAAATACAATTGTTTATTGTTAGTTTACAGTGCTTACAGTAATGTTAATATATACCTGTACAATTTTTGATTTTATAAATGTATTATATGTTGAAATGAACACTAATCAAGATGAATAAATACCGTTCAAATATTGTACATTGTTAGTTCATATTAACTATGCTGTTAGATACAATGTTAAGAAATGGAACCTTATTGTAAAGTGATGCCAAATGATTACATTTACAATGGTTGAAAATTAAATGTGGGTCACATGGTATGAAGCTAGTTTTTCATGAGGTCTGCAGTACAAATAATGCTGACATTAGAAATGTACTTGTATTTAATTACATAATAACAATAATGTCCATTTTTGAGAGCCCAAAAATATACTTTTATAAAAAAAAGAATTGCTCAATGTGGCTCCCAGTTAATCTTTCTTTAGAAAAACATATTAACAAAATGTTACATATCAGCTGCACAAGTTTCTAAAATGTTGTTGACGTGACATGGAATTACCCTTTTTGTGTAAATAAAACCTCTCGTGTTTCCTGCAGGCTGCTCACATGAACCCCTACAGTCACTATACAGTGTAAAGACGGCTATAAAACATTCAATGCAAGGAAGGCAAGGTCCATCACAATTCAGTATGCAAATGTTAATGGGGACAACATCACTGTTGATTAGATATTCAACATTACATCCCAGTCAGTGAACAAGGATTATCAAAATTCTCTAACATTAAAAAAACATCTGTTTTTCAACAGGACTGAAATAGATCAAGTCTGAATGGCGTCTGTACATCAAGCGGTTGAAGGTATATTATTAGCAGGAATGCCAAAAGGTTTAGAATAAACCCTAACAAGAATATGTGAGGAATAAGCACTTCATTAAAAGTGCCACTAGCAACTTCCAAAAAAAAAAAAAAAAAAAAAGTCATAAGACGCTCTTTAGGAGGCAATAATGCAAAAAAAAAAACATTATGACTCTTACATAACCTAGCACTCGACCCATCTGTCATATGATCTCACACACACTAAATCTTAATCTAACAGACTACCTCCATACAGCAAGCACATGAGTCACATTTCTTTCAATTTGAATGTATAGAGTAGGGTCGTCACGCTACCAAACGTTCAGTAATCGCTGCTGATCCCAGTACAATTTCACGATTCTTGAGTCACCAGTTTCAATGCCACAACAAATCTGGGTAATATGCTATTGAACACGCTCTTTTAGCCTTATTCAAATGTTGAAGATGAATCAAATTAAATCAATTACATGTTTTCTTCAAGTGTTTCTCTACCAAGTAAACAATGCTTCATGATTATTCATTTTTTATTATAAATTCCATCAACAAAACAGTTTCTATTCAAATGAATTAGTAAATCTTTAAATCAAATGAAAATAAAACAATAACCTCAGCGACTCACAGCATAATCTATAACACAACATTGGTCTTTTTGATTTATTTCAAATAAAGTGCTGCACAGAGTATCAGAGTAAAAAACAATCAGTACAACATCACTCTTGCTTGTGAGATATTATTATTATTACTTAAATTAAGTTATAAATAAATAAATTAATTTATAATAATACAGTTTATTATTACACAGTTACACTATATTTCGATATTTCTGTTGTAAGTTGAATCTGACTTTCATTCTGGTTTTTGCATTTTTGATGGTAGCTTCACATTAAGGCTGGGCGAAATGGACCAAAAATCATATCTCTTTATTTTTAGGCTGAATGGCGATACACGATATACTGTATATCTCGGTATTTCTACGAAGTGGGCTAAATGTTCAGTTAAAAGTCAAAGCCACATGTGAGATGGTGAATGAAGCTAGCAACAAGCTTTGTTTCGGGCTGCGAAGGCTTTGCGGCGGGGGTTCCAGCAGCTGCACGGAGGATAACACACACTTCGTACTGCAGTTTATGGCACTGTTGTAAATGGTGGAAGAGATCTGAAGTGCTTCCACTTCAGTATATGCAACCTGTTTATAACATTCTCTACAGATGACATGCAGCGCATTGTGATGTGCTTGACCTTCGGACAAGAAAATAGGTCGTTCACTTGTCCAGAGAGAAAAAAGGACATTTATTTGTTACATGCTCAAGTAACATGTCAGAGTTTCTGTTGTATGTAGGGTTGCAACGGTATGATAACCGTCTCAGAAAATATCACAGTATCACGGTATTACACAATTACTATCATCAGTGAAAACAGACGGGTTATTTTATTTATTTATTTTTGAGCAAACACTTTATTAGAATTGAAACCTGAAACCATTTATTTTATTGAAGTATGTGTAAAAAGTCTCCCATTTGAACAAAAAAAAGAAAAAAGAAAAATAAGAAAGCTAACAGAATTATAATAATAAATCGAATTATGAACATGATAAAAACAGCATGAAATTATAACATGTTATATAACTAACGCATGTTAGTTTATATGATAAATGAACTACTGAATGAAAATAACATCAGCTGTGTGAGCTTTTAAAGTAATGTCCTCTGATTATTAACAGTTAACATATACTGTAGACTGCTCCTGTCTGTACCTTTAACTCAGTGCTTCTCAACTGGTTTTGCTTCAGGACAGATTTTACATTAGAAATTCAAGTGTCGACCTGTCATAGATTAAACATAACCTGTATTTAATGTATCCTGGGTTGCATTTCCTTTTATGTTATATAGTTTTGTTCATGGTTTTCCAGTACAAGGACCTGCATCAAGTCACATTATTTTTGTTGTTGACGTCAGCAACAAAATCTACAGGAAGTTGTCTCCCCCCCTTTTAAAAATTTTACTATTTTGGTAAAGGGGCCACATCAGGCTTTAAGTAGTGCATGGGGGGGGGGGGGTGGGCACATTGTATTACTTTTGAGATACAGTGTTCTGCATTGATTTGTTTTTTGTAACTTTTAAGCCCAGAAATAGTTGTGTACTTAATTTTCATAAGTGTATTTGTGACTAAAGGGACTATTCTGTAATTGCCCAAAGTACTGTATTGCTCTACAAAGTTAGATACTTTTCTATCAGGCATTAAAAAACTAAAAGGCTGAGCTTATATTTTTATAATATTCATTTATTATTCAATCTCTACATCAGGGGTCTGTTTTAATAAAACTATTCACTATTCATTCATGTTCACCCTCAAAGGGTCATGATGCGGGTCTCCTCGATGGTTTGACTTTCAGCACACAACTGAATAATACCGGCTGCGTGACTATGATAAATGAATACTGCAAGAGTTAGATTAACATACAGGCGCGAAGGGACTTCAACATTTCTAAATTGCACAAATAATAAATACATAAACATATTCATCTCTTGCTTGCTTTTGCTTGTATGTCAATGATGCCGAGATCTACTTTACTATTTCATTTAATCACTGAGAATGTTTACCTGCAAAGTAGCCCCAAGCGTCACATTCAAAGGCAAAAGCCAGATAGAAATAGTGCACTCGCGTGCATGGTTGCCAGATTGCACAAAATAAGTATAACATTAGGCAGAATATTTCCAATTTGCGACAGTATAAATCTGAAACTGGGGATGTTTCGGCTCTTATCTGTTTTCTGTTTGTTTAGCAGTGAACATACTTTCCAAGCTCTGAATAAAGTGTAATATAACTTTAAAAAAGGGTTGCTGATTTAACGTGTTAATCTAGTGTGATCATACAGTATATGCCAATATTATTAGCAGGTTAAGCAAAAACGCTGCATGTAAACACCTTTAACAGCATTTTTATCCAACGTGCGCAAGTGTTGTGCTCATAACAGTTTATATTTAGACGTTTAATGTAAACGCAGGTTTCTTATGTTGTCATTTTTTTAATAAGACGTTTTTGAAAATTATCTTCTTGCTATTGTTACAATTGCCAAATTCCAGCTCATTGTAACTGGATATTAAACATCTAATATGTATTTACGCTTTCAGGGTGGACAGACATATTACTTGTCTCTAGAAACTTGTTGCATCGTGCCTGGTTGGGACACAAACTTACATCCACCGTGCCAACACCTATCTTAAATAACTGTTATTACTTGAGAAAGAACAACTGTATTGCTCTAATAGAACTATCTGCATCTTCTCCGTTACAGACCGAGGCACAGCAGTAACGCTTTTACAAATTCAACCAGTGCTGAGCAAATTTGATCACAGAACGCCTGAATCATGTGACCTCAATAAACAGAAACTGCTCTGAGACTCATTGAAATAAAGTCATTGCACCTGACAGCAGTTACATTAGAGAACAAGTCCTACTGTGTTCTTGTCCTCTGTCAGATCACTGCATCACTGCACTGGTGGACAACTGAGACACACACAGATGGGACGGGGTCATACAGAAGACCACGCCCTCACTGTACACATACAAGTGTCAGGACATATCATAGACTTCTTATGTTTGTATGAGGCAATCTCAAATTCTGTGGGTTGATTTTTAGAAAATGGTTTAAATTGTTATACTGAGGTCTCAATAAAACTGAAACTTTTGACCAGGCCTTCATTTATTGTTAGCACTTTTCAAATGCCTTTTTATGTTTTAGTCTTGTCTCAGACTTTCAATATTAAACTATGAAAATTCATTTTGAAAAACTATGATCATTAAGACTTGGTAAATATATCGTTTTTCCAATGCATCGCGAACTTCATTTGAATGTTCTCAATTTCAAACCTTAAATCAAATCAATCTTTTACTGTAAGTTTTTGGGTCGAGTATGACAATGATCCTCCTGAGACCCGAGTGTGACTGCTGTGTGTATTTTCCATTCCCCTTTTAGATTTGTAACTAGTAGCACTCGATAAATATTCAAATATATGCATATACACTTACCTAAAGGATTATTAGGAACACCATACTAATACTTCAGATCTGCCTTAATTCTACGTGGCATTGATTCAACAAGGTGCTGAAAGCATTCTTTAGAAATGTTGGCCCATATTGATAGGATAGCATCTTGCAGTTGATGGAGATTTGTGGGATGCACATCCAGGGCACGAAGCTCCCGTTCCACCACATCCCAAAGATACTCTATTGGGTTGAGATCTGGTGACTGTGGGGGCCATTTTAGTACAGTGAACTCATTGTCATGTTCAAGAAACCAATTTGAAATGATTCAAGCTTTGTGACATGGTGCATTATCCTGCTGGAAGTAGCCATCAGAGGATGGGTACATGGTGGCCATAAAGGGATGGACATGGTCAGAAACAATGCTCAGGTAGGCCGTGGCATTTAAACGATGCCCAATTGGCACTAAGGGGCCTAAAGTGTGCCAAGAAAACATCCCCCACACCATTACACCACCACCACCAGCCTGCACAGTGGTAACAAGGCATGATGGATCCATGTTCTCATTCTGTTTACGCCAAATTCTGACTCTACCATCTGAATGTCTCAACAGAAATCGAGACTCAGACCAAGCAACATTTTTCCAGTCTTCAACTGTCCAATTTTGGTGAGCTCTTGCAAATTGTAGCCTCTTTTTCCTATTTGTAGTGGAGATGGGTGGTACCCGGTGGGGTCTTCTGCTGTTGTAGCCCATCCGCCTCAAGGTTGTGCATGTTGTGGCTTCACAAATGCTTTGCTGCATACCTCGGTTGTAACGAGTGGTTATTTCAGTCAAAGTTGCTCTTCTATCAGCTTGAATCAGTCGGCCCATTCTCCTCTGACCTCTAGCATCAACAAGGCATTTTCGCCCACAGGACTGCCGCATACTGGATGTTTTTCCCTTTTCACACCATTCTTTGTAAACCCTAGAAATGGTTGTGCGTGAAAATCCCAGTAACTGAGCAGATTGTGAAATACTCAGACCGGCCCGTCTGGCACCAACAACCATGCCACGCTCAAAATTGCTTAAATCACCTTTCTTTCCCATTCTGACATTCAGTTTGGAGTTCAGGAGATTGTCTTGACCAGGACCACACCCCTAAATGCATTGAAGCAACTGCCATGTGATTGGTTGATTAGGTAATTGCATTAATGAGAAATTGAACAGGTGTTCCTAATAATCCTTTAGGTGAGTGTGTGTATATGTGTGTGTATATATATATATATATATATATATATATTTTTTTTTTTAGACCAAATTTTCCTAAAAATGTATGTCCACATAGTATGTTCCGAATTTATGTCCTAATGATCATTGTCTCATGTGTGTCAAACATGTTGATCCAAACATCATCTGCAGCCTGAAACTGAACTTTTGATGCACCCTTGCTCCCTATTTAGTGAATGACTTAACCTCTAGTGTGCTGTCTGCCTGCACTGGTCTCAGAACAGTTTGAAATGCAGCTTATTTTCATCATAACTCCATATAAAGCCTCTGAAAGACACATTTTCAGCTTTTGATGCATCCATTGATTCTCATTACGATAATGTACTGTGAATGTTGGATATCTGAACTGAAGCTGAACATACAGTCCACATACGTGTTCGTTGCGTTTAACAGCGTGCCGTTTTGTGATAAATCACTCAAATTAAATAAATGTCATATCGGATGAAACTAGAGACTCTAATCTTTTGAATCAAACAGGTTTCAATGTAAAACTGAATTTGGTTTCTTAGCAGATGTAGTTTTATTGGTTGCTGCGATCAATGTCATGTTTCATCACATGACTCGTGCATCGAAAGTTTAACCCTTTACTGACAGAAAAGAGTCTGCTGAACTGAGATCAGTCAGATTAAATTAAATTATAGCAAAGACAAAATACAACTTTGTCGCAAGTGTGCATGGGTTCACACAAGTTTAATTCAGTCAGATTTATCCAGTCAGCTCGGACTGATTTACTTGTTAATTCACTAAAAAGAACCGGCTCATAAGCGTCCTTCAGTCAGGAATCGGACAACACTGGCAGTGCTGTTTTTGTTTGATTCTCTAAAAAAGAATCAGCTCAAAGAGTCATTTTTTTGGGAATCGGACTACACTGGTCATGCTTTATGTCTTGCGCTGTAGATTCAGTAGCAGTGTTGCATCTGAATAACACGGTTTAATTTAATCTGGTTTTCTGTCTGCATCGACGGAAGGCTGCACATTCAAGAACAGTTAAAGGAACCATACGCAATGAAAATCACTCTGGTAATATAATGCTATTATTAACGGAGAACGTGTGCTGGTATGTAATTAAAACTTACACGCACATCCTCTCAAAATTAGAGAGAGGTTTTCCCTTTTTTTACGATGGCATGAACGGTCCTGAACACTGCCTTCATCTTGCTTCTAGATTTACTTCTTACTGAGAATATCGATGGGCAGCAGGAAACTGGCCAAGGGTCATTCGGTCTAAACACCTGTGGCAGTGCTTACTGAAGGCCACCAGAGACCCCTTGAGGACAAAACTGGAACATTACTTTTACAAGCTGACACAGACATTAATAAAAAGTCAAAACTGTCAAATTCACCAGCCAAATGGAAAATATACCCACATTTGCCACTTGCTGGGTGTTAATTTCACACCGTGATAGCATGGATGAGGTAAAGAAGCCATTCAAGTCCTCTCTTGTGAATATGTGCTCATTTACACATGCTCTTTACAGAACTGCCAGTTTTCTTAAAGAGCCAGTAAAGATTTTTAGCATGTGTTCAACAAATCAATGTAAATACTTGCAAATAGTATAAATTATGCATTAAACAAACACCATGTAACAAAATATTATATAATATGTTCTTTTGGAATACATGGATTTGTACATTTTTTTAAAAAGCTAAATTATAATTTGCTAAATTGTTATTTTCATAATGTACCAAGCTAGAAGGTCCCCTTATGTAATTGCTTACAAATGTAAGCAAAATGGATGAATATGAATGATGAATACCATCTAAACAAAGAGTAAAAAAACAAACAACTTCAGCATTTATTGTGTGAAAATGACACGTTACACGGAACAAGTCAAACCAAACTTTTACACTCAACACACAGTGAAAGGATCTCACAGCTAAACTTCACCCTAAACTACTCAATCACTGATGAGTGAAATCACAACATTATTAGTTGCATATGTCAACCACATCTCAAAGACTGCAAGATCATGTAGATTTACATTCTATAATATCAGGAAGATAAGACCTTTCCTCTCTGAACAAGCCACACAACTGCTTGTTCAGTCACTTGTCATAACTAGACTGGACTACTGTAATGCTCTCTTTGCAGGCCTTCCTGCATGTGCTATTAGACCTCTGCAAATGATCCAGAATGCAGCAGCACGTCTGGTCTTTAATAAACCAAAGAGAGCACATGTTACACCACTCTTTGTCTCTCTCCACTGGCTGCCGGTTGATGCACATATCAAATTAAAGGCCCTGATGCTAGCATACAAAACAGTCACTCTGTCTGCTCCAGCATACCTAAAAACATTTATGCAGATCTACACGCCCACTAGAAACCTGCACAAAGAGGAACCAAAACACTTTCCCGGACTTTCGGTTTCACTGTACCATGTTGGTGGAATGATCTCCCCAACTCAATCCGTGAAGCTGACTCAAAACACATCTTTTCCAAGAGCATTTAACCATTCTCTCATAAAAAATATTACATTATATATATATATATATATATATATATATATATATATATATATATATATATATATATATATACTTCAAGGACTAGAATCTGTCTTGGATAATCCAATTCTGATGCTAGTGAAACTTTGCAACAAGGCACTTTTTGTACCACTGTCTCCTTAAGATGAATCTCTTATGATGCATTATTCCTCATTTGAAAGTGTCTGCCAAATGAATACATGTAAATATGTGAGTGATTTACTCCCATTGAAGAGGGTTGATGATTTAAGAATTGAGATTGTTCAAATGAAGATCGCGATGGATCTGAAAATCAATCGACTTTCCCAATCCTAGTGTGCATTATGTAACGGTAAACATGTCAGTCTAGTTGTATGCTACATTGTCACATGACCTCACTATGTTACATGTTTAATTTTGCATGTGTCATTCATATCAGAAATATATACATTTTCAATTCAACTCAGTGTAAAAAAATGTCATCTGGGTATCCCATTCAAGCTGTACACAACACACATACTAACTACACACTGCAGAAACAGATACTATACAGTAGTAGTATAGTAGTAAGCCTTATTCGCACATCCTGACAGAGCACATACAGACTGTAATATATAAATGGCTTACTTATTAAACAAATGTACGTATCTCTAACACAAAGAACGAAAACAAGCATGCGCCACATTTAATAAAGTGAATGATAAATGTGTAATAAAGGGAGCGTGCACATTGTCCCACCCAAGAGTACAAATCAAGGGTTTGGCTTGTATTGAGGGCCAACTCCCCTTCAGAGACATTTCTTCATAAATATAACAAAAGCCCACAGAGCCCATGTGTGTGTGTGTGTCTGTGAATCACTCCAGCAGAGATTCCTCCTCAGCCTCTTTAATGAGAATAGACACACACACAGGTTCAAACGTTCATTCTGCAGCGCTCCATACACAACATGATCTTTCCATCACACACACACACAACAAGGCTGATGAATACAAATTTGGCAAAAAACAAAACAAACGTAATGACATTTTGAAAAGTTATATTCTCAATTATTAAAAGTTTTGAGAATGTATTGATTAGACACCACTTTTGATGAAATTAACTTTTATGAAAATCCCTGAAAAATAATAATTATAAAACTATAATTATAAATAACTAAACTGGTGTGTTCAGTAGCACATTATAATATTAGCATATTTTTGCTGTGGCATCGAAATTGGTATCACGAACTGTGAAATTTCACTGGTATCGGTAGTGACTACTGAAATGTTGGTAACGTGACATCACTAGTTGTGTGTGTTTGCGGTTTGTCATATGTGATCTTTGGGTTATGGTTAATGCCCTGTAACTGCTGCTTGCAGCTATATTTTTTAAACGTGATTGCTTTAAAAAAAAATATATATATATATATATATATATATATATATATATATATATATATATATATATATGTATAATAAATAAGTAAATAACATTTGTATTTAGACTCACAGTGAGCAAGCTAACAATAGTAAGCTATTGTTTGTAAACAATAAAGACGAGATGAAAAGATGCAGAATGAGGATAATCAAAGAGTTTAAATTGAATCATACCGCTGACAAAAACATGAAGAGAAACACTGCAAGATATTAACAATGCACTAACATCGCTTTTACGTACCTCATTCTTCAGTAGAATCATGTGCTCAGCATTTCACCAGTTTCTCATGTTCTTTAATCTTACATTTTCAACATACGCATCTTTAAAATGTTTGATACATTTTTAAATCATTTTAAGTAGTTTATACATTTTTCAAAATGTTTACATTTTTGGTTAATTGACTAAATTTAAAAAGACATCGTCAAAAAACAAGAATTTTGACAAATAAAAAAATAAAAAAAATGAACACTGCATTTACATCACATTTAATTTACAAAATGTGACGCATTTCTGGGTAAAATCGAATATTCAATAGGGGAAAAAAAATGCAGGACGAGACTTTTTTTTTCACTCATGAAAAGTGGGCTTTGAATGTTTTGCAAGTGCCAGACTCAGTGTTTACACTCTTCAAGGAATTACCCTACAGATGGCTAATACTTGTATTTGACTAAAACTGAGATAACAATAAGTATTTAAACATCCAAAAGCTTCAGCTTAGGGAAAGTAAATTAGATTGCATGTTGCCTTCACTTTTCTGACTGAAATTTCACAGTCTACACAAGCTTTAAAATCAACGATGGCGCTTCTGCAAATAAGGTCAATGCAGTGGTTCTCAACCAGGGGGCCGGGACTCCTAGGCCAATGTTAGCATGTTGGTAGCATGTTATAGCACTTAGCTAGACATTGCTAGTATATTGCTTACATGTTTTAGCTAGTTTAGTTGCTATGATGTTTTAATACTCAGCTAGGCATTGAAAGCATGTTTTATCATGTTGCTAGCATGTTGCATCAATTAGCTAGGCATTGCTAGCATGTTTTTTGCATATTGTAACACTTAGCTAGGCATTGCTAACATGTTTTAACATGTCGTTAGCATGTTGCCAGCATGTTTTAGCATTTAGCAAGGCATTGTTAACATTTTTAGCATGTCTCTAGCATATCGCTAGCATGTTTTATTACTTAGCTAGACATTGTGTCCTGCAGTAATAATTTAGCATTATGCAATGTTCAACTGGTAAAATCATTTAAAGTTAAATAATGCTTTTTATTAAGCTACTTTGTATCATTGTGTATGAAATATAAAGTGCAAATCAATATGTTTGAATTTTAAATTAACAATTTATTAGGTTTTTATTTAATGTCTTTAAAATATTGAATACTCGCTACAATGGATGAAATGATGGATCCTCTGATAAAACAAACCAAAAAAACACACTTTTGAGCCATTTTAGAGCAAATACATCATTAATGAGATTTATATCGAATACCATAAATAGGCTTAAAAATAGAGATATCATTTAAGACATCGCCCAGCCCTAAACATCAGCAGATGAAAGTAAAAACCACAACAGCGGATGTAATTGTATAACTTGAGTCTGAAGGAACATAAGCACATCTTTATGGGTCTATAAGAGAATGTCAGGTGTCTCATCGCAGTTGTAGCACACATGCACCAACATGTGTATTAGGGATGTGCGAGACTAGTCGACTAAACGGTTCTGACGCTGCTCGTAGACACTGGAATTACTAGTCGGTCACGTAAGCACGTTGCAGATAAATGCCCTTTTTCAGTGGAATTTAGCATTGGATTTGGAATAGATGAAGTATTTTAAATGGGTCACATAAACACATTTTGTTTTACCGTTTTCTGAAGGTTGGTCTCTTTTTAGACTAGTTGACTCCAAAATATTCACTTAAACGTCAGTGAAATTAGTCGTTCCGCACATACCTACTGTGTATGCGTGCACAGTTATATCGAGTATACTTTGACAGGCTCGCGTTCGACTGTACGCAGACACTGAGCGTTCACGTCAAAGTCTTTAGGATATTCCTCACAGCCTCGTTGTCATTGCTGTCAAAAATCAAAGATGGCGCTACAGTGAATAAGGTCTATACAGGCCTATTTTAACATAAAAACATCATATGACCAGTTGCCCTTGAGAACAGCTGCAGCACATTTATTAGCATCACAGCACTAGTTTATGAGAGATTAGAGAAACAGGTTTTTCTTTTCATTTTTTCACCTGCTGCCCCATCTAGTCTCCTGCGCTGGAGATTGCCATGGAGACGGGCAGTTCCTGGCTATGCATGCAGTTTGTGTCATGTCAGATCAGCAGCAATAAAAGAAGGTCAAAGCGCTGAATACACCGAGAACAACACACACACACCGAAAGTTAATCTGTTTGATACCGTCTGGTGAGGTGGAACAAATTACCCTCATTTGGGAGTTTTAAATAAACTGTACTGTGGTGGATTAATGAATTATTCATGAATTTTAAAACATGCACATTTGTTAATGCAGGGTGGCCGAGATTTTCAAGTGTTTCAGTAACACAAGTGTGTGTTTGTGTGTGTGTGTGTGTGTGTGTGTGTAAGTAATGCAAGAATCCCTCATTTCTTATAGTATACGTTTCATTATTGTGCAGTATTCTAATAACATGCCAAGCCTGTAAAACACATTTTCTGCTGATGTCACCAAGGCCATGTGGGTAAAAAATAATATTAACCAAAGAAAGATAAAGTCTGTTAAGATGCACTTTGAAGCTGACTTGACAGAGAAACTAGATTTAAAAGGTTTAAGTTTGAAGTTAAACTGGCATTACAGTAAGACAGCTAACTAACAACCAACTAACTAGATAGACACAGATACACAGATAGAAAGACAGAGAGACAGACAAATAGAGATAGATAGAAAGAGAGAGAAACAAAGCAGATAAAAAAAATACCTTTTGTGGCATTGTTTACCATTTTGAATCCGTTGGATTTTGAATTAATTAGCATTCTGTTGGCCAATTTAAACATTCAGCCTCTGTAACACTATGGGATTTTCCCAATCTTTCCATCCACTGTGTGAAAACCATACATCTGATTATAAAGAAAAGACATAGCACACTATTCCAGAACAGTCTGAAGGTCCGTGCCAACTATGGCAGATGTAGCATTAAAGCTCTCGGAGAAGTTACAAGTTATTATACAAATCTATAAATGCAGCACAGAATTACAGAAGAGGAGGAAATTACAGCGTTTCAGGAAATGCAGGACATTATAAACATATATAATGCCTTTTCAGTGTCACAATAAAAGCTCCTTGTGAAGTTGAAGTAAATACTGCTATAAAAATAAAAATGTCTGTAATTGGCCACTGGCTGGTAAATGTTGAGATTTCACTCAGCAGTGATTGTTTGGTATAGTGGAGAAGAAATTCAGCTGTGAGATCCTTTCACTGTGTTGAGAGTAAAAGTTTGGTTTGACTTGTTCCGTGTAATGTGTATCCAAAGACGAGATCCACACAATCCATCCGTCAATGAATAATAGGGTTGTAAATGGGATGTTTCATCATGATACAATCTTGAAACGATTCGATATTTGCCGATACTTCAAAATCTGCCTTGCTTTGATTAGGTTCAGGGGCCTGCGATCGATATTACGATATTATGTGCCTATTTTACACAATCAATAATCATTTTTTTTGCCCTCAAATGCAACCAAAATATAATTTGATCATTTTATTCAGTTCTCTGTATCCACATTGGGACATCCACAACAAAATAAGGTACTTCAGATGTTGACAAACATACAGATAATAATATAAAACATAACGTCACAGTAAATGATCATCAATCTTTTTTTCAGTTTAGTCCATTTCAAAGTACTTACATACTCATGACTTGTTTTCCAACTATTGGTGGTTTTCTTGCATACAACTTCCACAGTTGAAATGAAAAATTCTGTTACAGTTAGCTGGGATAAAAGTTAGTAAGGGTGTTGATTATCACGATATTCTTTTTTATATCACTCGATATCGATATTTATCACGATATTCAATCACATTTGAATTTTTTTTTTGAATTTCCCAAAAAAGAAGAGTAAACAAAGTCTAAACAGTCTTTACAAAACTGCATTGGGGGCCCAGACACAGCCAATGCAGTGGTGTCTGAGGGATCTTCTATGAAAAGTTTATCAATTGAGTGCAGTTGAATATGAATGTTATAAGATGATCTGTTTATTTTTAATCACAATGACAGTATATATATATTAATTTTTTTACATTAAAATTATTTTCATATTTCTTTACATACAGATATCCAATTATGCCCTTGTGACTGAGGAATGATACAGTATGGGGGTTCAGGGGTATATCCAGAGAGAAACGTCTGAAAATGTAAAAGTCTGAATGGACCATTTTTCTATTTTCATTAAAGTGAGAGACTAAACTGCAAACTAGTCATTGTTTTGTCTTTCATCCTTGTCAGAGATGATGAAATCTGAATAATTTCACAATTACAACAGAAATCTATTTATTATTAAAGGCTTGGAACATGCTGATTAATAAAACTACATTTAGAAAGAAAAACGTTATGGTTTAAAAGGCGCTCACATGTTTACGCACGTGGGGAAGAGAGGAAGCGGGTGTGGACTGGGACAGTGCTAGAGAAAAATATTCAAGAATACAACGCAGAAAGATCTGATATGATGTAACCAGCACTGTTGTTTTGTCGTGCTGCTCAATAGAGATGATGAGAGGGCGTAACCGTCGTCATGATGTCTAAGAAAGCCAAACTGCTAGCATTTTTAGCAACACGCATATCTAGATGTAGAACACAGGCTAAATATCGAAAATTACTCAAAAGCTTATTGTTGATATCATGGAGTTATTTTATGGCGATAAATATTGATATCGTTTTGTCGGCCAGCTCTAGTGTTGATGTGTAGATGTGTAAAGTCTTATAACTGATGCTGGAGCTGAGCAGGTGTTTCTCTTTCCATCGTTAGTGCTGTTCAGAATGTTGCCGTGGTCAAGACATTTCACATGATGGTTCAACAGCTCCCTAGTACATTTAAACAGCAAATTCTCATGTAGAATTCAAATAAGTCGCATGCGCAACGATATCGATGGAAGACCGAATTAATCACGCATTGTGATCTGCTCTGAGTTTTTCACGGGAATGCACATTTTAAGGAGCGCCTGGTTGATCGCACTCGCACGAATCCTGTCAATGGAACTTGCATTTCATGGTAGCCCGGTTGAGACATGGATAGCAGAGCACAATTTGGCTTCAAAGCTCCTGCGCACATCCGTGTACCATATGTAAAGCGTATTCACCACTCAAAGTCAAATGAATGTAATACGGTTGCTTCATCGCCTGACGGAAATGCGTACAAACATGGCTGTGTATAACGTTGGTATCGATAACATTGGATTGTTGGTCAATGGATCGATGCATCCTTACATCCCTATAGAATAATATCAAAAACGACAAAAATAGAAATATGTCATTCTATTCTAACACAACCAAAACACTTCTGTTACACTTCTGTTACACTTCTGTTGATGAACTGCTGTTATTCTTAAAGAAACAGTACTGTATTAGCATGTGCTCTAATTATCAATATAAATACTTGTAAATAGTAAAAATTATGCATGTAAACAGTAAACATGTTACAAAAAATTCAATAATCATATTTATTGATGAAATACATGGATTTGTAAAATTTTCAAAAAGCCAAAATGTGACCCAAATTATAAACAATCAAATAAAATTGGTAAAATCAATATTGTCTTACAGTAACCTCAAGGTTCCCTTTATAATTTACAGCATTAGCTGAGATAAAAAAAAAATTCATATGCAATCAAAATGGACATTATAACTAAAAAATACCAAATGAATCTAGGAAAACTCAGCCCTAGTTATTTGAATGGGGCATAAGAGTTGTTGCTAAAACAGTCACTTATGAGGATCTATAATGGTTGGGATGCTGCTTATGTAAGTAAAAGTCAGCAAGGCAGCACACTAGGTTTTGGAACAAAGGTGCTGGCTATTAATGACCAAATGATTACTCCAGTTGACAGCAGACCTGATCTATGGAGGACATCTTGAGAACATCATCTAATTCTAATCAATGAGAAACTGGATAGTGCATCCTGGGAGGAAGACCAATGTCAATCCAATATCAATAAGATACCACTGTAAACTAAACACACACAGACTTATGAAGCTCTCCTGCTCTCTTACATCTGCAAATGATAATCAACTTGTTTTATAATATCCATATAGTGGTTTCACAACTGTGTGTGTGTGTGTGTGTGTGTGTGTGTGTGTGTGTGTGTGTGTGTGTGTGTGTTAGGCCAATGGTCCCATCTGTTCAGGATTGGGAATGGTAGGATATAACTGCAGATCAGATCTGGAGAATGGATGATGACATCATAGCAAACATACCCAGCCAAGCCAGACTCAATGGGCTGTCCACATGTATTTAAAAATGACTGTGCAACTGTCCTTGTTGTGAAAGCCTAAACTTCTTAATTAATAGGATATAATGAATATACTGAAATATTAGCTACTATTTATAAGCCATCCTACTGTATTCTGAATTCTTCATGCTTTGGAGACCATTATTAATTTTCTGCACCAAATTCTTGAATATCTTTCTCTAGCACCGAACACATTACATTTATGCCCTGTCCCGCTCTGCATGCATTGCCACTTTTCCCAGCATGAGAGCAGAAATTAATCATTTTAAAATGAAGTTGAAAAAACATGGACTGATGCTTCAACATAAGCGTACCATAGATTAACAACCTCAGAGCTCACAGTAGGTCTGTTTTGTAAAGTTTTATAAGTTATTTTTAATAATCAAACCCCCTATGGAACAGATAATAATGGGAGTTTTACTTCTGGAACCAAACTGTTGTATAGTTCTCAATGGTCTACTCCTGATGGCCCACATTTTCACAAGTTTCACAAGGCCTTATCAATGGAAAACACAATCTGGGAACCCAACAATCATTTTATATTATAGACACCTGCTTTGATTTTGTTGACTTTAAATGTACAATATGCTTGCTTTATTGTCTTTATATCCTTAACACAGGAAGTACAATGAATGCTTGGGCTGATGAAGGCAATTTAGCCAAACTTAGATTGCATTTCTAATTAAATACAGTCTGTTATGAAATCAATTTTCCGATTACTCATTTAAATGGCAAAAAAATATCAATAGTGACAGTCCTGATCTTATTATTTCACCAGAGCAAGACAAATCCTGTTTTCATGATATGAGATCCCTCTGAAGAAGACATTAGAAGGGTTCATAAAGGAGGAATGTGCCAGAAGAACGAGTAGCTGCTTGTGTCTC
Source organism: Moxostoma hubbsi (assembly GCA_032164185.1). NCBI lineage: Eukaryota > Metazoa > Chordata > Actinopteri > Cypriniformes > Catostomidae > Moxostoma > Moxostoma hubbsi. The sequence goes on along the minus strand of JAVLUX010000031.1, from coordinate 1,522,073 downwards.
AGTGCTTTTGTAAAAATGGCTCTGAGAGGCAGACGAGTGAAGGAAATTGTATCGCAATAAATGGTAAAAGTCACAAAAAACAGGCCTGACAAAAGTCAAACTGCAAAAATGTACGTTTGTCATGTTCCCACTCGTTTGTTTCCATGTGGCTCGAGAGGAAAAGCAGGATAAAGCTGTTCATATATAATCCAGATCCACCTTGACAGGGAAAAATGGTATTAGACAAAGAGATAACACACACACACATGCACAGAGCAACTATTGAGCATGACCGTCCCTTTTGCACTGCTCTGAAAGACTATTGTTCTGAAGACTCATAAGCACTGTTGTGTTAAACTCTCGTATTCATCTCACGTTAGTGCGGTCAGCCGGAACGGACTCATCTCACTAGGGAGGGTGAAACAGGGTTTATTGCCCCACAGGTGCGCATACATTGCCATAGTAACCTGTTGCTGGGGTACATGACCCAGTCTAAGACACTACTCCAACTATAACTTAAGATCCATAGACATTATATAGTCCCACAGGTGGGAAGACGCATGACCTTCCCCCCCTTAGATGTCAATACTCACTAGTGTTATTTAAAAACAAAAATGGGCAGTATACAACAGTGGACAAAATGGACTGAAAACGCAAACTGAACCAACATCACGCTTGCCCTTTAGATTATAACAGGGGTGGGCTGGGCGATATGGCTACAGCAATTATATCTTTATATTTTTCAGCCAACTGATGATAATGTTTTAATCCTGAAATGGCCTAAAAGTGTTTTGATTTGAATCAGAACCATCATTTCTACCAAACAGCTATTTTAGCAAAGTAGATTCAAAAAGTAAAAATCGAGTTAAAATAATAAAGGTGTGTCTTCCGGTTTCTGACTAAATAAACAAGGAAGAATGATACTATTTGAAATCATTTTCATTTATATGCACCAATATCCAACAATACACAGGCCTTGTAATACAAAGCATTATTTACCAAGATACATTATTACTGCAATAGTTACAAAAATACTGTAACCCAGTTGAATAATATAATCCACCTTTTTCCCCCTGATTTGGTTTTTGGTTTCCCCCACACACATCAGCATATGTTCTTACCGGATAATGTCATGTTTAGGGTAATAAATCTGTCAAATTTGCCAAAGAAAAAAGCACTTGGCTCCATAGTGCTGATACTTTACCGAGCCTCGATGACCAATTTTGACAGTGCCTGACCCGTCAAAGTTTAAGGAGCAAGTAGAAGGCATTAAGCGATGGTCCGAGGTGAGTAACGTTGATATCATTAACTGCTGAGTTGATATGACAGCCAACAACTACACAACAACTACACAACTCCCTCCTCTGAAGATGGCCCCAAGTCAAGAGTATCAGTGGGAACAAGACCAATTAGCATTCACTGCTATGAACAGACATGTTCAGGACGCCAGAGAGAAGACCTCTGTGAGAACAGAACTCGTGGTGTTTGCAGACATTTATTCATTTGACCATAATTGATTGAGTTAATGTGGACTTTGACAGACGGTGTACCTAGTCAACAGGAAATAAAATATTATCTAATAATACCAGATTACTGAACATTTGTGATTGCCGATGATCGACTGTAGATGAACTACTGCTCATATTTGTTAATGCAATGATGACATTTATAGTGTTTATAATGTAATGTGTTGTAGATTATTCTTATTAAAATAAGAGTCCCAGGCGTATTCCGGGCTTGCTTATAGTTCAAATTTCAGTGTTATCCACCAAATCATATTTGTTTCAGGTTATTATTCTAATACGATTTTCTTCTATTTGGACTCTTGTTACCTCCAAGTGTTTAGTCTGTCACAAAAGTTTCTTAGAAAATGCATTCAATATCTGCAAATTCTAATATTAGCCAACCTCTACTATGGATTAGCCTTGTGCAATGTGACAATCAAAAACAAGCACTGTATAATTAGGCAGTTTCTTGTCCATGTGACTCCAATTTCACGTGTCTTTTCTACATCAGAAGAAGCGGCATGATGACTAAAAAGCAAATCATTCCCATTGTAATCAATGATGCCGTCTACTCTGGACGCGCCACGCTTAGGGTTTAGAAAACCCCCATTTTATTTCTGATGTTAGTGTAGACAGGGTGTTAATGGACATTTACACAAGACATGTTCCTTCTGTCAAAAACAGCCAAACACAGCATAACATGACCAAAATGGAGGGGTCTTGACTTTTTATTTTGAGATGCTGTCTTAATACAATGCTCCCGGCGGGATGCTCAAAAAACAGAGCAAGCTGCAACACAATGGCCTTTCAGGATCTTTTCAGAGCTGTTGTTGCTCTGATAACCGTGAGCTTGAGTTAATCTAGAGGCACTCAGTTAATTGGAAGGACAGAGCCGAAAGACAAATTGCAAGACAAATGTATCCATGCTCCACAGGACACCCCTGAGCTCAGAGAAATGAGCTTTCACTTTCAACACATGACTGTGATTTGAAGAGTGGCACATTTTATCCAAATGACTTCTTCTCTTGGGGTTTAGGTGAAAGGTTTAGTCACTAAATTGGACTCCTATGGATAAGCTGTTTTTAACTATGTTTGGGAACATGCCAAACCCCAGGCTGGATTCTTCTTTTATCAGTTTCAAAGAAGCATGCCAATGGGACAAAGTTTATCCCCTCTCATATGGTCTTCTTTGTGTGTGTGTGTGAGTAGCTGTAAATGTCATTCAGATGGGTCTGCTCTGGTAAGATCATTAACTGATGCTGCGCTGGAAACTGATGGGCTCAAACTCCTGGGCACATGCCTTTTAACATTCTGAGAATAACTAGGCCTAGATGATTTTAAATATAAGGAAAACACAGGTTTCTTGTAGTCAGATTCTTTTTTAAAAGCTGATTTTTGGTAGTTATCCGTGTGTTGGTGTGCATGTTAATGCACTCGTGGTTAATTAAAACCGTGTAGTTTGTTGAGATGTGTGCTATTATTTTTCTAAGCAATCAGGTGATTTGACTTTCGCCTGGATGATTGATAAAATGGGCAAAACAGATCCCATAGAATTAGACTGAAGAAGGGACCCGAATCAAGCATAGACTCTTTGACTCAGGGCAATAAGTAACCATCTAGCAAGCGTCCAGAAAACACTAGCAACCACATAGCAACATGTTAAAACCACCCACAACATTCTAGCACCTCTGGATGGGCAAGCACCACTCACCGTTTCTTCAGAAAATCTAAAAATGTAGTAAAATAATTCTTCCAAATAAAATAGTTCATTAGCATATTTTCTGTTGCCAAGCATTAATACAGAATATAGAACTTAAGTACAACGCAGTCAAAGGTTTTGCACAACAGCTTTGTACGTGGCTCAATCGATCAGAATAAACAGTGATTATACAGTCATTTTATAATCAATCTCACCCACTATCAATGATGTTAAAGCTAATATTGGTTTTGTTATTTGTTCTCAAGTCAGAAGTAAAAATCCCATTAAAAGTTTTCCATAGGGGAATTAATTATCAACCATATCTTAGAAACCTTTAAAGACAGACCTACCGTGAGCTCGGAGTGGTGGTGGGTTAGTGGGCTAAAGTACATAACTGTTAAGCAGAAGGTCGCTGGTTCGAACCCCACGGCCACCACCATTGTGTCCTTACAGGGGGATTATCCCTGTAATAAGTGCTCTGTAAGATAGCTTTGTAGCTTTGGACAAAAGCGTCTGCCAAATGCATAAATGTAAAAATCAATGGTATATGCTTTTGTTAAAGCAACCATTCCACATTATTCAACTTCATAAAACAAGTTTATTAGCAAAATTCCTAGTGAAGAACTATGCTTCCTAAGATCCTGAAGACACATGATCCACCAATCAGAGAATGACGGCCAACAAAGTGCACGAAAAGAGCAATGCAGTGACTGCCCACTCCATTGATGCACTGTGAATGACGCAGTTGCTCTCCCTACACTCTCAAACTACTTCAATATTTGCATTTATCTGAAGTTTGCAATAAACTTTTTACTTCAACTTTAAATCAATAGTTTTATACTTTTCCATCTTTTTATTCAATGATGTCATTTGCAATGATTCTTGGGATTGTAGTTCTTTTACTGTAAAGTAAACAGGTTTGTATCTTTGTCTTTTTGTCTGACTTTCAGATTCTTTTTTTCAATTAAAATACAATTTTGTAATGTTGTAATTCATCTTGGAGCTCGCTGGTTTGGCTTTCAACTCTTTTATGAAGGATTTTATGAAATCCCTATGGAAAAAACTTCTGGAACCTAGACGGCTGAAAAAGTGGGTGGTCACTGTTGCACTCTATAGTGGACAGTAAGTATTGTTGAATGTGGGTGATGTAACAGGTGGTGTGTCATTGACAGTGTACTGATGTAACCCATGTAATTCTCAGCCCTCCAGGTGGATGGACCGACCATTTATCTATCTTCCACCTCTTCCAGCGATGGACAATCCCACAATTCTTCCGAATGTTTGAGCAATCCCTGTCCCAGCATGCCACAGAATTAGGAGGGCACCGTCAGGTCAGAGCAAACTGTTCCAACAGGAAACTCACCCTCAGAGCCTCAATCTTTGTCTGCATATGCAGCACACTTCTTAAAATTGCAACGTCATAATACTTCAGCGCAGTGACATGGGAGATAGTGAAGCAGTATTTTTAAAATTTAAAATAGACAATCATTCACTGATATATTGACAATGCATGCAAAAGCTTTTTGCTGGTAGTTCTCAACAGTCCAAAAATGGGTCATAGGTGTGTTGTGAATGGGTTGCAACTAGGGCTGGGCGATAGGACGATGCAATCAGACAAAGACACACACTTGAACAAACAGACGTTGTTATATTTGAAGAACAGACAAAAGAAAAATCGATCGATGCCGTGTCTGATTATCTGTTTATTCAGAGGTTCAATGGTGCGCTGCTTATCAATGTTTAAAAGGGAGAAAACAACACTTCCCACATCTTTTTTTGTTGATATCAAAAGGCTGTTCATTTAAATGCACAGTGTTTTAGGCTCGGTTCACACCTGGTATTAAGATGTTTTTTGGGCAAACTGATCATAAGTGGTCCGGAGAGACACATTACCATTTAACACCTGCTAGTATTTTGGGTCTCCTGTGACTACTTACGTTTGGATTTCGAAGGCAGGATCTCCAAATTCACAACGACATACGATTACTTCAGTGAATCACGCAGCAAAGCGCAAAAAAAGGTGAACAATAAAAAAGTGCAAAAAAAATGTGTGCACAGTTTCTCCCAATTATACTTGCATTTAATCGAAGTACAAACGCAACATTTCAAATAGAGTTGTCTGTTATTTTAGTAAAGCACCTGTAGTACCAGATGTGTGCTTCTCATCAGTGTCTCTGCATGTTGTTATCAGACACACTGAAGATGATACAGGAAATACTTGTGCAGGTATAAGTTAGTGCTTTTTCAAATTTTCCGATTGGATGATTATTTGATTTGCAAAGCTGTACCTAACTGGCAAAGTTTAAAATTCTTGTTTTAGAGCAGTGGTTGATTGACAGGTGAGTGGGCGGTGCTTCCCTTCTGTTTGAGCACATTTTATCTGATGAGCATGCATACATGCATTTTCGAATGATTTATATATTTATATATTAAATAACAATATTGTAATGGCTACATTTGGAAACTTCAAACTCAAATAGTCAAGATAAAAAAAGTAATAAACAACTTGCTTTTAAAACTCAACCCAACCAAAAAAAAAGCAACATTTCACATTACACCACATCAGTCTGAAGTTGTCAACCATTTATATTATTAGAAACTCAAGATCTCCTCAATGTAACGTAACAAAGAAAATAGCATGAACGTTAATTCAAAATCCAAACCAAATTTTTGACTGATTTAATGCGACTTAATTTCATAATATTCTTTTGCGTGCTTCATTTTGAGGTGCTTAAACAGATTACTTGTATTACGAGTGATTATCATTGTGTGTCACAGTTTGCAGATTACATCCTTCTTCTCCGTGTCGACTTTTGTGAACCTACACCACAGATGCTGCACCTTCTTCATTTTCATGACTTGTAGTCGTCCCGTTCTATGGAGTCGTCTTTCTCCATTAGGGTTTTTACTACGTCAAAATTAATTGAGTATCACGAGTGGTCCGGCTCAAATATCACAGGAAGCCTGCTGCAGTTATGCACACTTGCAAGCTTCAGAGATAGTGTGTGCCACATACACGTGAAATACAGATGTGTGTTAGATGAGATGCATGTTTAGCGCTTTTGAATGTCACTGAATTTTCTTGGGCAGTCACAGAAAAAAAATTTTCATTCAGTGATATTCATGATATGGCAAAATCTCTATCGATTGGCACTTTATACCATGGCAAAACAAATGTCATCGTATCACCCAGCCCTACGTCATCCCGTTTCAAATTGATAGATCTTAATACCAGGTGTAAATGGGGCATTAGTTAATAAGGCAAGTCAGTCCACTCACTGGCCATTTTGGTATGCCTTTAGGCACCTATTTTCTATGTAAACAAATGCCATAAAACATCAGCTCTTTTCTACTTGAATGGGGAAAGACTGAAATCTCCAAAACGGTTGGTCAAGATTTCAAAGAACATTTCAAATTTGCAGGAAAATCTGACAACACTGATTTCATAAAGAATTGTGCTTCTATATCTCAGATCAGGCAGGTCCAGCTAATGTGCATTTGCGTACTTGAGTTGATTGACAGGTGATATCTGTATATAAAAGGTCATTGGCTCTTGTACCTGTAAGGCCAGACATCCTTTTCGACATCTGCCATGTTGGGCTTTACAATTTCTCCAATTCATTTTAATACCAGTGCTCCATCTTGCCACAATCTGATGCATGTTTTATGTCTCACATAAACACAGTTCACTTGATTTGGATAGCATAAAGAAAGCATGCAGTTTCCCTTAACTGAAGATGAAAAAAAATACATTCTATTTATCAACTTATCAAAATTACAAAATCAAGGGAAATAAATCAACCATTATGATTTATATACTGATGTCATTATGATGTATGTGTGTATGAACAGCAGTGGATTGCTTACACTTGCTGCCAAGTATGTGGTTAATAATTTGTCCAAGAATGATGTCAATCCAAAAACACCACAGTGACCATCAGGAAAAACAACTCCCGAAGAGACCCATAGATCCCACCTGAATACATCCAACAAACACCACATGTTCAATTTCTAAATACATCAACTGACTTACTGATGGATTGTTTGCATGTAGTTATCAATGAACTTTCAAAGCAAATATGGACTCATATTATTCCAAAATACTGCAAAATCAAAATGATAAATACAATACAATGCTTAGATGGTTATAATTGGTGCTGCTGTAAAACTCTAGGTTACATGTGATTGTGAGAAAGGTATTTACATTTGTTTATAGAGGAGCACTGTAGATGCTAATCTAGAGCGGGCAACATGTGGGAGACCCAAATAAAGCAGCATATTTGTCTAATTTCTCTAGCTAGAATATCATTTATATATTGTGTGTAAAATTGGGCACAAACAGAACACAGTTAGAGTGAGGCCTTGATAATCAACAGAATAGCTACAACTAGTGCTGCAACTAACAATACATTTGATAATCGATTAATCGAACGATTATTCGAACGATTATTGAGCGATTACTGCAGCGTTTAATCGTTAGCTATTAACTGATTACTCAGCTTGAGCCCCGGCTTAAAATGTTGTATTAAACATGCTTACTAACAATAAAGAGGACAAAATCATCTTAAAACAAGATACAAAAATCCTTAAAACAAGATACATTTACTTGAGAAGCAACATAGAATGTATTTAGACTTGCTTAGACAATATATTTTGTATAAACGTGTATTTTTTCACATGGTTATTCTTCTGAAGTGGAAAACAAATCATAAAATATATTTTGTTGCAGTGTATAATGGGGCGAAGACTCTTTTCTGTTCACTTCGATCCATCTTTAACAAACTCTCTCGTATTAACAAAGCTGTGTATTGCCAATGTCCATCATGTTATAATCTAGCTGCAGTGAGTGAGCATGATAGGGACGAGCATCCCCATGACATGCGCTGACCACACAGAGAAATGCAGATTTCAGAGTTTGTAGTTATTTACATGATCTGCTTCTGTATTATTTGCAAATGCATTTAAGATGAAATGCCGGGGTATTTCCTTTAAAGAGCTCCAGCTCCACAACGAGAGTGCTTCCGTATTTATTTACTATGTATGTTTGCATTATTTTTGCACCTGAAGCTGTGAAAGTTTAGAGTGCATCTGGACTGTGATCTGTGTAATTCTTCCTCTCCTCAATCAGTAGTGAACTGCAGTGCTGTTCTCACACATCATCATTAGAGTTTAATGTGATCTTATGTTACATTAAATTAGATCAAACAATTATTTCAACAACGGAAACTTGTGATGACAATATATTTTAAGAAAAAATGTTATTAACGTTGTCGATAACGATGGCTAATCGTTTCAGCCCTAGCTACAACAACAAAAAAACCTTCATGGAAAACTTTTGAATTATGACAGAATTTGATCCTTTTTTTAATTGATTTATATGTGGCTCATTTAACCGTTTGAAAGAATCAATTTGGTGAAATGAATCAAACTTCCCAACTCTACATGCAATGAATAACCATACATGGACCAACAACATAAAAATACCTTATCTCAGACTGGACTAGGTGATATATTGAATATTAACGATATAATCGCGATAATTTAACTATGTAAAACTGACCAATATCTTGTCTTGCGATGATTTTAATGTGCTTTAATTTGGCCAGTAAGTTTCATAAGGAGCGCATCAGTAGACTAATTTCATGATCCTTCACAATTAATGAAAACAACGGTTATTAAATGTAATAGTGGATTTCTGCTTTTGTTCTTGGGGCAAATGTGTAAGTGAAAATAATATTTGCCGTGGTCTGCCATTAACTGCTGTCGAAGTTTACCCTGCAATCATTTACTTCAGCATTGTAAAAAAACAGAACGGAAATATAACACAAATATAATAATCAGAATAATAATGATAATTCAACATTATATTATAATAATAATTCTGACGTGTCCCACAGTAATAATTTAGCATTATGCAATGTTCAACTGGGGTGTCATAAATACGTCAGTGAAGTAGCTTTGCACATTAAAATCATTTAAAGTTAAATCATGCTTTTTATTAAGCTACTTTGTATCATTGTGTATGAAATATAAATATAAAGTGCAAATCAATTCATATGTTTGAATTTTAAATTAACAAATTATTAGGTTTTTATTTAATGTCTTTAAAATATTGAATCTAGTTGCTACAATGCACGATGAAATGATGGATCCTCTGATAAAACAAACCCAAAAAACACACTTTTGAGCCATTTTAGAGCAAATACATCGTTATTGAAATATATATTGTCAGTAGGCTGAAAAATATCGAGATATGATTTAAGACATATCACCCAGCCCTAAACTGGAACAGAATGGAAACAAACACAATTATTATAATGACACGCAGACAAACAGACGGTGTACACATTTAAACCGTGGCGAGACTTGTTTGACAGCTGCCAGTGCACTTATGCACTAATCCAACAGACAAAAAGTACAGGCAAAGAATTATTAAGGACTGCAATATGTGGAATTATTCCAATGCTTTTCCTTGTGTGTGTGTGTGTGTGTGTGTGTGTGTGTGTGTGTGTGAGAGTGTAAACCACTCAGAGACCCTGAACGGACTCTGACAGATGGTTTGGTCTAATGCTACACTTGCAGACTCAGTGACAGAGGAACAGAACCAGCAGAAAACCATCCAACTGGAAGTAAAACCTTTAAACATCACCCAGTGCAGCTTAGCTACACTTCCATGCCCCATCAAAAACCTGACTCTCAACCACAACCTAATCCCTCCTGCGCCTGAAACAGCTTTAAGTGGCCAGCACTAGGGAGGGGCTGAAATGTTCTCGAATGACATATTCTGACCTTTATCATCAAATCAACCGCTGAAATCATAATGGAAATGAAACCGTGCCCTGACATTTGTTTTGATTCTTGAAAAATATTATCCTAGTAATACGATATTAATATCACTCAAATTCATCCATTCATTCAAGAATGGAGTTTTGACTAAACGGGAGATAAACTTCAGATGGCTGTTATTTTGTATAGTCCATGAATTCACTTAAAGGTGCACTCAATTTTTCCAAAGTTTATCTCCTAAAGACATGCATTGTAATTTTGCAATATATGTAGGAAATCATGAGCACTCATTAAAATGAACACCCTTGTCATATCAGTAACTTTATACAGGGTTTCTGAGGTTTTATGAAGCTAAATTTAAGACTTTATTAAGACCAACTAAAGAAAATGTATGGAATCAACTGAAGGGAACACAATATGTTGTGTAAATGTAAATGTCTAGGGAGCACATGAAGAGTCATATATACTGTCACTTACTGACAGATGAAGCAGCACATACCACCACCTGTACTGTATACCGATCAATGGATATTTAGAGATCTAATGTAAGCCGAAATTAGTCCTAGTCTTCACTCTAAAATAACAAACAGGGTGAACAGAAGTCTCAAAACAGGACAGTGTGTGTGTGCGCGTGTGCGTGCATTAATATTGTTTTTTTTTTAACGAGGAATCAAAAAAATTGCATTTTGTTTTATCTAGTATTACTTTGAAGAAGCTATTTGATATAACACATCCTCACATATATTCCACACAAAAGTAACAGTCAGTATCTGGTGTGGCACCAGCTGCATTAAATACTGCAGTGCATCTCCTCCTCATGGACTGCACCAGATTTACCAGTTCTTGCTGTGAGATGTTACCCCACTCTTCCACCAAGCCACTTGCAAGTTCCTGGAAATTTCTGGGGGGAATGGCCCTAGCCCTCACCCTCCGATCCTACAGGTCCCAGACGTGCTCAATGGGATTGAGATCCGGGCTCTTCGCTGGCCATGGCAGAACACTGACATTCATGTCTTGCAGGAAGTCATGCACAGAACGAGCAGTATGGCTGGTGGCATTGTCATGCTGGAGGGTCATGTCAGGATGAGTGTACAGGAAGGGTACCACATGAGGGAGGAGGATGTCTTCCCTGTATCGCACAGCGTTGAGATTGCCTGCAATGACAACAAGTTCAGTCCGATGATGCTGTGACAGACCGCCCCAGATCATGACGGACCCTCCACCTCCAAATCGATCGCGCTCCAGAGTACAGGCCTCGGTGTAACACTCCTTCCTTCCATGATAAACGCGAGTCTCACCACCAACCATAGTAAGGCAAAACCGCGACTCATCAGTGAAGAGAACTTTGCCAGTCCTGTCTGGTCCAGTGAAGGTGGGTTTGTGCCCATAGGCGACGTTGTTGCCGTTGATGTCTGGTAAGGACCTGCCTTACAACAGGCCTACAAGCCCTCAGTCCAGCCTCTCTCTGCCTATTGTGGACAGTCTGAGCACTGATGGAGGGATTGTGTGTTCCTGGTGTAACTTGTGCAAGTTGTTTCCATCCTGTTCCTGTCCCACAGGTGTCTATTCAGATGTACCGATCCGGTGCAGGTGTTTTTACATGTGGTCTGCCACTGCAAGGACAATCAGCTGTCTCCCTGTAGTGCTGTCTGAGGCGTCTCACAGTACGGACGTTGCAATTTATTGCCCTGGCCACAGCAGTGCTCATGCCTCCATGCCTAAGAAAACGTTCACACAGATGAGCAGGACCCTGGGCATCTTTCTTTTGGTGTTTTTCAGAGTCAGTAGAAATGTCTTTTTAATGTCCTAAGTTTTTAGAACTGTGATCTTGGTTGCCCACCATCTGTAAGCTGTTAGTGTCTTAATGACCGTTCCACAGGTGCATGTTCATTAATTGTTTATGGTTCATGGAAAACATTGTTTAAACCCTTTCCAATAAAGATCTAATGTTATTTGCATTTTTATAATGCAGTGTCCTGAAAAAGGGACGTTTCTTTTTTTGCTGAGTTTATTACATATGTAATTATGAGAAGACTTGTCATGTCAGGTACACATTAACAACATTGGAACCTAAAATTAAAAATGCAACCCCCACATCCCAACAAATGTAGAATGTAAAAAGTTCAGTGTAGCTGTCCGAATGTGACATTGTCTGATTTACCTCCGTACTCGTGTGGAAATGAACATTAATAGTGACAGAAAAATACTCGCTTTCATATCCACATGTTACACAAAGATATGGATCAGCTTCTTTCAGCTTGTTGTTCAAAAATTATTTTTATTAGTGCATTTCTACTTGCGCTGACTGACAGGACAAAGAGTGCGTGGCAAGTGCATGATGTCATCGCCATGGTAACCAGATACATTTCAGCAGATTTCCTGAAAGACTCGAATGAAAATATCGTCAAATCAACGTGCAACATAGAGAACTGCCATGACCGTATGACCTTTTTAATATCCGCAGAAACCCTGTTATAAAAGCTGTTTTATTCTACACGTTACAGTCACACGACCAGCTGAACACTACTCACTTAATCTCCGTAACATCCTGTTATTGGACACTTTCACTCATTGATTAAAGTACTCATGACTGACTGTGAATAATACATTTCTACAATGTCATCTGAAACTGAAATCTATTGATGTTAAATGATGCTGCATCAAGACGCTAGGTGTCAGTGTAAGTCCAACATGACACAAACACTAAACTTACTGACTGCACCTTTAATGAGCGAATTAGTAGGCTATTAGGGGGAGGGACATTCTCACTCTACAGAGCATATGATTGGTCAAAACTAATGGTCAACCAATATGGGGTTTTCAATGGCTGATGCCTATATAAATGTAAATAAACATAATACAATTTAACAACAGCAAATCAGATGTACATCATTTTAATAGTGAAACAAACACTCAAAAACAGAAAGAGTTGACTATCAATTGACCAAAAGATTTGGAAGATTTTGAAACTGACACAAGTGAAAGTTAACACACTTGTTTTCAGCCAAGCGAACACCATTTTCCGATATCAGCATCGGCCGATACTCGCAAAATGGTCAATTATCGTCTGATATATCAGTCTATCGCAAGCCTGTGGAATGAAGGCTGACTCACCGATATTTTTGCTTCAGGTTCCGAGAAGACCAAGACTGTACTTTTTAAATGTGTATGTCTGTAAAAATTGTTTTATCCATTATGAGTACACTAACATATGAGGCATCAAAGCAATTAGGCATGGACCGAAAGCCACAAAACTCTATTTTATTTAAATAGGACTTAAAAAAAAAAAAACATTAAAAGTGGTTACAATGATTATTACAGCCCTGCTGAGGGCACTTAAGATCAGGTAACTGAAAGGTTATAGGATAGGTTCGCTGACAGTGGAGGTGGCTAACAGCAAGTTAACACATTTATTTTGGCATATTTAGTAAGTTGGAGCATTCAAGCATTTTGGGAACCATTAAAGGAATATTCCAGGTTCCAATGGAAGTCAATGGGGTTTAATCTGTAAACATTAAAATACTCACTGCTTTAGAAGTATAGACACAAGACATCAACAATATGTGAGTTAAATCACACACTAACTTTCATTGGCATGACGACGTAACACTTTAAACTCTAACTCCTTAACATGACCATAAAAATGCCTATTTGAACTAATTTACAGCACAGATACTACTCTGTTTTTAACAGTACTGTCAAATTATAGGCCTCACATTTCTGCCTTTAAAGGTGCACTCAGTGATTCCTGAGAAACAAACATTCCCGCCCTTCAGTGCTCATTTGGAAGCTCCGCACACCATATTTTACCCCTCGGAGGTCTCTATACCACTGAAAAGCCTCCCCGATGTTGACGTGGCTCCTAGCCCTCGACTTATTATAATCCTTCTATTTTAGTTCATATTCATCTGACCTTTTTCTCAGTTATTAGTCCTCAGAGTTTAGAAAGTTCACATCAGTCAGATTTGCCATTGCTCTTCTAATGGATTTCCCTCTCGCTCTGCCCCACCCCCTGTTGCTGAATGGCTGGAGTAGTATTGGGTGGATTGGTCTGATCCGCTTTGTTTTTGTCCCATTTACAGATCCAGGGCTGTGTACAAATACTAGATTTTTTTTTCAGCCCACCCACATAACGGACAGCTAGCAGACTGTGAGGAGAAATATGCAGGATTTGACAAAAAGTGAATTGAATTAGAATTACTGAGTGCACCTTTAAACCCTCCAAGATTTGGCCCCATTGACTTCCATTGTAAGCGTCTCACGGTTACCTCGATTTTCGCTCAATTTTAAATAAATAAATAAAACGAGTGATGTTTGTGTCGATCATAATTATGCCACAAACTCTGTCAAAATAGTTTAACTTGTATTGAACCTGGAATATTGCTTTGCTGATGTCCAAGATGCTGTCTAGGTGGACAGCTCACTAGGTTTACAGTACCTGTAGTAACTTTGGTATTTTGGTGGAAACCAGGCCCAACGGGGGGGGGGGGGGGGGGGGGGGGGGGGACACTTCGTTTTAAATAATTCGTTTTTCTACAGTCAAGCGCGTGCATTTGTGAGAGTGTGTAATGTGTGCGAGATGTGTGTAATGTTTGTGATGTGTGTGTGCTCACTGCGTGCGCGTGACGCGACTGTATTTACGGCACGTGCCACACTCTAAACATGATTATAACCGCAACCAGCAGCTTTAATGTGCGCTGATGCAATGCAGCGGGTTGTAAATGTGGCACAGATAGGGTTCAGTGATGTAAAAGCAGTATAAACATCCCGACTAGAGATTAAAGCGTTACATAAAGACACTATAGGGGGTGGTCGAATTTGACGCGGTCTTTAGAGAATACATCCATATGTTACGCTTTACAAACACAAACATTTACGTCACACGCGATCATGCTTGTTTAACACCACCATTACAATGTGAATACATTGTGTTAAGTTCTCTAAAGACATCAACAAACTTCAAATCAATGCATTTAAAACAGCAGCAGCCTGTAAAACATCAGATTCATTGAATACAAGAGTAGGATTCAGAAGAATCACATCCAAACACAATTACAATACATACATACACATATACACACACATACATTATATATATATATATATATATATATATATATATATATCTCGAGTAGTTCTTAATCAATTACCGGGGCTATCTTACTAAACGACACGATCTGACCATCAGCTGATGAATTATGTTGTTGTATGACAGAATCAGCTCCATGCCTGAAGCTCACAGACGACATCGATCAAAAACAGCCATAAGCACATACCTGATTCAGTTTAGACGCACTCAGCACAACTCTCGGGATGCGGTCTCCAGTCAAAGAGCTTCCGATAGCCTCAGAAATGTAACATTGAAATTCCCACAGCGAAATCTTTTTGGGAGAAAAGCCAACGTAGTGAAAACACGCGAACCCTCCCCTCGACGATCAACAGCGGTTGAATGCGAATGCATTTCGATTGGCGGGCGGAAATTCATCCTGACATGTGATTGGTTTATCTTGCTGTCTGTCTGCAATACTCGCCTTTTATTGGTCGGTTCTGAAAATGCTTCATCGAACTGCGGACAAAAGGACCCGCAGCAGCAAGAACTGTTGACTAGAAGTGAAATAGCACAAACTAGTGGATGTATTTAAAATCACAAGACGTGCAATAAAACAATCCTAAACACATCCATATACACCTGTGGTAAAATAAACAAACCATCATCCAGAATACTCCACAACTCACACACTTCATGTTTAGCCTAACTCAACACCTGAGCACAAACGCTTTATTCATATGGTCTTTTTAACTGTACAATAGAATGTATATTATATATATATAACACAGGGTAGGGAGGATTACTTTTGAAATGAATTCCACTACAGATTACAGAATACATGCTGTAAAATGTAACTTGTAATGTATTCCGTTAGATTACTCAAGGTCAGTAAAGTATTCTAAATACTTTGGATTACTTCTTCAGCGCTGGTAGATTTTTTCACTTGTTTTGACTATAAAAACTCTGCCTGTACAGTAAGACAAAATACACATGTTAAAAATACATTCTCTGAAAAACCCAAATATCTTACGCAGTGTTGTTTCTACAACAAGATTGATCAAATTGATTGAAGGATTTTTAGATATTTTTTTACAGGAAAACAATACAAAATTATTATCAAGAATATGATTTTTGCCCTAATATCAAAGGTTTTACTAAACAAAAAGAAATTATGATCTAACATGAATTTTCTTGATAAATAAATATGGTCGTGTCTGGTAACGTGTGCATGTAAATATGGCTAGAAATAGCATTTTAACTTAGCATAAAGCTGACAATGAACACAAGGTTTATTTCTACTTCTTGTGCTCCAAACTTACTTCAAACGTACTTCTCTGTCTGCTCGTATGAATGTACATCAGAAGAAAGTGTTTCACCGCTGTTCAAATGCACTTTAGATCGCATCATTTATATGGATAAAAGTTTTCCATCGGAGAGGACAAAATATTAAATGACAATAAAATGCAAAAGTAATCTCTTCAGTAATCAAAATACTTTTTTAATGTAACTTTATTCTAATGATCAATAATATAAATTGAAACTGTAGTGGATTACAGTTACTTATAATTTGTATTTTAAATATGTAATCCCGTTACATGTATTCTGTTACTCCCCAACCCTGTATGTATGTATGTATGTACACTACCGTTCAAAAGTTTGGGGTCACATTGAAATGTCCTTATTTTTGAAGGAAAAGCACTGTACTTTTCAATGAAGACAACTTTAAACTAGTCTTAACTTTGAAGAAATACACTCTATACATTGCTAATGTGGTAAATGACTATTCTAGCTGCAAATGTCTGGTTTTTGGTGCAATATGTACATAGGTGTATAGAGGCCCATTTCCAGCAACTATCACTCCAGTGTTCTAATGGTACAATGTGTTTGCTCATTGGCTCAGAAGGCTAATTGATGATTAGAAAACCCTTGTGCAATCATGTTCACACATCTGAAAACAGTTTAGGTCGTTACAGAAGCTACAAAACTGACCTTCCTTTGAGCAGATTGAGTTTCTGGAGCATCACATTTGTGGGGTCAATTAAACGCTCAAAATGGCCAGAAAAAGAGAACTTTCATCTGAAACTCGACAGTCTATTCTTGTCCTTAGAAATGAAGGCTATTCCATGCGAGACATTGCTAAGAAATTGAAGATTTCCTACAACGGTGTGTACTACTCCCTTCAGAGGACAGCACAAACAGGCTCTAACCAGAGTAGAAAAAGAAGTGGGAGGCCGCGTTGCACAACTGAGCAAGAAGATAAGTACATTAGAGTCTCTAGTTTGAGAAACAGACGCCTCACAGGTCCCCAACTAGCATCTTCATTAAATAGTACCCGCAAAACACCAGTGTCAACATGTACAGTGAAGAGGCGGCTGCGGGATTCTGGGCTTCAGGGCAGAGTGGCAAAGAAAAAGCCATATCTGAGACTGGCCAATAAAAGAAAAAGATTAAAATGGGCAAAAGAACACAGACATTGGACAGAGGAAGACTGGAAAAAAGTGTTGTGGACAGATGAATCCAAGTTTGAGGTGTTTGGATCACAAAGAAGAACGTTTGTGAGACGCAGAACAAATGAAAAGATGCTGGAAGAATGCCTGACGCCATCTGTTAAGCATGGTGGAGGTAATATAATGGTCTGGGGTTGCTTTGGTGCTGGTAAGGTGGGAGATTTGTACAGGGTAAAAGGGATTCTGAATAAGGAAGGCTATCACTCCATTTTGCAACGCCATGCCATACCCAGTGGACAGCGCTTGATTGGAGCCAATTTCATCCTACAACAGGACAATGACCCTAAACACACCTCCAAATTGTGCAAGAACTATTTAGAGCAGAAGCAGGCAGCTGGTATTCTATCGGTAATGGAGTGGCCAGCGCAGTCACCAGATCTGAACCCCATTGAGCTGTTGTGGGAGCAGCTTGACCGTATGGTACGCAAGAAGTGCCCATCCAACCAATCCAACTTGTGGGAGCTGCTTCTGGAAGCGTGGGGTGCAATTTCTCCAGATTACCTCAACAAATTAACAGCTAGAATGCCAAAGGTCTGCAATGCTGTAATTGCTGCAAATGGAGGATTCTTTGACGAAAGCAAAGTTTGATGTAAAAAAAATCTTATTTCAAATACAAATCATTATTTCTAACCTTGTCAATGTCTTGACTCTATTTTCTATTCATTTCACAACGTATGGTGGTGAATAAGTGTGACTTTTCAGGAAAACACAAAATTGTTTGGGTGACCCCAAACTTTTGAACGGTAGTGTATGTATGATATATATATATATATATATGCTTTGTGTTTTTAGGTTATGTTTTATCATTTAAGGAGTATTTCCTCTGCTTACAAAAAACTACCATGATAACCATAGTTTTCTCTACAATAGCAGTTCAAACTAAACCAAGTAACAAAAAGGATTCTAGTCAGCACTCAAATCGGTCATTTCTCTTTTAATAACAAAAACGTAATTTTCTTTACAGCAAATACCTTAGGCCACATCCACATTAACCCTTTTAAAGGGATCGTCCATCAAAAAATGAAGTCATCATTTACTCATCTTCATGCCATTCCAGATGTGTCTGACTTCCTTTCTTCTGCAGAACACAAATGAAGATTTTTAGAAGTATAATTCAGTTCTGTAGGTCCGTAAAATGCAAGTGAATGGTGACCAGAACTTTGAAGCTCCAAAAGCATATAAAGGCAGCATAAAAGTAATCAATTAGACTCCAGTGGTTAAATCTATATCTTCAGAAGTGATATGATAGTTGTGCGAGAGAAATAGATCAATATTTAAGTCTCATTTTATTATAAATTCTTCTCCCTGCCCAGTATGTGGCATTATGCACAAAGAATGTGAATCGCCAAAAACAAAATAAGAAGAATGTGACAGTTAAAGTGGAAATTTATAATAAAAAATGACTTAAATATGGATCTGTCTCTCTCCCACATCTATCATATCACTTCTGAAGACATGGATTAAACCACTGGAGTCTTATGGATTACTTTTATACTGCCTTTATGTGCTTTTTGAGCTTCAAATTTTGGACCCTGTTGACTGGCATTGCATGAACTATACAGAGATATATTGCAGAGATATTTTTTCTAAAAATCTTCATTTGTGTTCTGCAGAAGAAAGAAAGTTGTTCACATGTGGAATGGCATGAGGGTGAGTAAATGATGAGAGAATTTTCATTTCTGGATGAACTGTTCCTTTAAGTATAACTGTGTGGACGAGAGGCGTAAATGTAGGGAAATGAACGTGTTTTCCAATTACAACGTACTTGTGTGGACAACATGGCCTAAGAACCATTTCAATATCTCAAAGTACTGTGGACTTTTATGTCATTTCACAATTTAAAAAATAAAAAAAAAGACCAAAAAATGATGATAGTAATGATTTCTAAAATATCATGTGGTGACTACCAAGTCAGAAAGTATTCAAATACTTTCATTGAACTATGAAAACATGAGTGTACACAACATTCATTTCAAAAAAGTTCTGTATATATATATATATATATTATTTTTATTATTATTTTTGACCAATGTCATGAATTGAAGAGTCTTCTGAGGGTTACACCACATGACCTGAACAAAATGTGCCTTTTCATAAAAAGTTTTAAAATATTGATATTTAATGACGCAACAAAATAGTGATTCTTTTGAAATATTAAACACAATAATGAAGGTCTAATTTGTCACATGACAACAGAATGGCAATCTACATGTTGGTTTCACCACATGAATTATTCTGCACTTCTCATGTCTTTTTTCAAGAACTTCATCTTTTTGACATGTTCCGTATCTACTACTATAACACCCTTATTGGTAGCTGAAAGCATAATCAAATGAGCCGATATTAAATAAGAGGTGGATTATAGGTGCAGATTTCAAGTGGGCCGGCTCATTAGCGAGGTCAAGATCAGGAGTTATAAGACACTTGACACAGGATCAAAGGTGAGGACAGAATGTGACCTGAACATGTGCACTGACCACTCATGGCACCAGACTGTCTGTCATCCTCACAACATAAACACTGAACCCGTGTATAAAACACATCAAATAACACGCACATTGCTCACTACATCCTGCTTAACGTCTTCAAACATTTGAGCACACATTTAGTTCCACAGTCATGCATGTCACACAAGCAGCAAAACCACTGCAACCTTACAAAAACATTATTACATATTTATAGCAGAGACAACGCCGCTTTACATCAATCAGCAAGAACATATATATATATATATATATATATACATACAGGGGCAAACTGGGACACTCAAGGCAGCTTAAAAAAGCATGAATGTCATTGCATTAGACAACAAAATATTAAAAGTGGACAGTAGATCAAATATTTGAGACGTTCTGTGGTCACACTAGGATTTGAGCATGCAAAAATATTTCAGACAATTATTGTATTGAAACAAGACGTCAGTGTTTGACATTTTCATTACAAAAACACAGTCACAATTGCAAGATAATAGCTCGTATAAAGTTGCAATTAAAAGAAATACAGTCACAATTGTGATGTATAACGTCCGCATTACTTTTATTTCTTTATTCTGTGATGGGATCAAGGCACCATGGAATTTGCAGACCTTCTGCAGTGGAATACAACATTTCTGGGCACGAGGTTGTGTTTCCGGTCTCCGGTGTTCAGATGCGTTTGAAGGAAAGTGCACGAGTGAGAAGTGTAGCGTGACCACAACTTAAGGGGAAGTGACTTCATACATACACGAAAAATCACCTTGACAACTGATGTGTAAAACATCATTGCTAAAATGGCTCAGACAAATGAAGATATGTGACAAAACGATTAGAGCTCTGGCTGCATTTGTTTGCAGATGTGGAATGCAATGATTCAAACACAAACAGCACAGACAGAACAAAACCGGCCACTCACCAGAGGATAGACCAACATCCAGAAGACAATACGGTCATAATCCATCCACAGTTTTTCAGGATTTGTTGACAGAGAAAAAGAAAAGAGCAAATTTACTCGATTTTTGAAATTCTATTCATTTTTATTTACAACCAGATAAATGATCAGAAGAAGTGTACCTTTGTGACTGTTATCCTCCAATCAACACAGCTGAGACAACTCCTGAAAAAACCTGAAAGAAATTGATTAGCCTGACATATCTTTCACAAACCTTCTTCCCCAGGTAAAGCTTTCCCTTTGCCAGTGAGCGCTGCCATTATTCGGAGCAAACTGTGCTCAGATCTGAATGTTAAAAATAGCGTGTTGCTGATCTGACTGCTGACCAATACCTGCGGACAAGGTTAACGTTAAAGGGGATTAGTGTTGGAGAGAGGATACACTTATTCTTATGCTAATAAAGCCTCTTGATGCTAAGTTTGGCCTCAGTAACATACACATGCACGTACAGGGACACATGGGCCTTAAGCCACCAACACAGGAAGAACTACTATTGCAGTTGATGATATTATTGGCTATAGAGTGGATTGTTTGTGTTTTTTGTTGATCTGAAATGACATATGATATGAAACTGCATGTGTCTGAGTCTCTGACTTTGTAACAGCAACACTCCATGTTCATTATGACACATGTATTGCACACAACGTCACAGATAACGTCAAATAACCCAAAAATGTTCTTCATATCGCAACTTCTACATCAAATCAAATTTAACTCCATGAAGTTACACCAACAAAACTCATTGGTAAGGGTGAGGTCAGGTCGAAATAGCTCCTTAAAGGGATAGTACACCCCCCAAAAATATGGCAATTCTGTTATCATTTACTCACCCACACGTTGTTCCAAATCCATCTGACGACAATGCTATTTCCCATACTATGAAAGTGAATGATGACTGCGGCTAACATTCAGCCTAACATATCATTTTTTGTTCCACAGAAGAAACTAAAGTCATAAAATTCTTGTTTTGGGGTCAGTGGATATTCAGGGCTTAGACCAGACTTCTGTGGATATGTATGGGGCAATCCTTTGATTAAATATTGAAATATAAAATACTTTAGCCTATCATAAAAGCTTACATGTTAATCTGAGAGGTGTCATTTATATAGTAAATCTTTAAATATTACTGGAACTGAATCTACTATGTCCCACTTACTTGTGTCTCAGCCTTGCATATGCTCAAAGATCAGTTTGCTTGCCTTTAATGTAATAAAAATATACGTTTTATATCATTGAATTGTTGGGTGCAAGTGAAGGGACAGTTCACCCAAAAGTCAAATTCTCTCATCGTTTACTCACCCTCATGCCGTCCCAGATGTGTATGACTTTCTTTCTTCTGTAGAACACAGCAATCTGATTGATCTTGTGTGAGAACACATCAAAATATAACTCCTTTTTTACTGTATTGCCAATGCAGTAGCTAGGTGCGAACTCTTGCGCCCAGCTGTAGAAGCTGTAACTGAGCATGAAATCATGATTGCCAAAGAGACTGCTGTCAAGATGCACAGTGAAAAATTTGTTCTTTTTTGGTCTGTGATCACCCAGAACCAATTGGATCACTTCAGAAGACATTGCTTTAACCACTGTTTAATGGAGATTTTGGAGTTCTGATTTCCACTGTATGGTCCTACAGAGTTGAGAAATTCTTCTAAAACTCTTTGTTTGTGTTCAGCTCAGCATTTTCATTTTTGGAGTGAACTAATCATTTGATTAGTTTATAAGATAGAAGGCTGTAAATAGAGTAAAATACTATAGGTGATTATGAGAAAAAATTGTTGCTGGATTTGCCAAAGTTTTCAAGGTTCATGGTGTCTTAATAAAAGAGTTTTGCAAAAACTGTAAAAGTCCTGGCTCATGGCTTTAAGTTTGCAAATTCCTTGAGCACATCTGTATGTTTTTCAAGGTTATATCTCTAAATATTGGGCACATATTGCATCTGACTGGATAAAGTCAACACAGTGTTCAATATCTCACCAAGACGGGCATTTTGACTGTTTACACACAATCGCGAGTCTCGAGTGTTTGGAAGCAGCCGCCAGTCAGCGTGTGGGTGTCGAACTGAGTTGCTATTTGGTGACGTTACTGACTGCTAGTATTACTTCTATATTACACCGTTTTAAAGAATATATATTAGGGCTGTCATTTTACATTTTTTATAAAATTAAATATATGATGTGCCAAATAATTAATCAAAAGAATTGCAATTAATTGCATATTAATATTTACTGAGAAAGGCTCTCAACTAAGTAGAATTTAGTATAAAATAATGAAAAACAAATATATATATATTTAAGCAATGTCTCACGAGCAAGGGTGCGATTACGGCCCCACATCAGCACTGCTGTGATTCAGCCGAGTGCCACAGGTAATCTCAGTAGTGCTGATTTAGGGCCATATTGCACGATTGCGAGTGTGATGTTGCTTTTATACAACAGTTCAATGAACAAGTCAATTTAAAAAATTAGTGTACAGTCATAGAAACACATTTGTGCATGGAACTGATCAGAATCTGTTGTTGCTGGTTCAAAATAAATGATGCGTCCAAACCTCTCATCACTTTACAAATAGTACCACAGCTTGTGCTGTTTAGAACAAGTTATTGGATAAACAAGGATGAATGTATGTGTGTATGTTTGTGTGTGTGTGTGTGTGTGTATGTATGTATGTATGTATGTGTGAGTGTGTGTGTATGTGTGTGTGAGTGTGTGTGTATATATGTGTGTATGTGTATGTGTGTGTGAGTGTGTGTATGTATGTGTGAGTGTGTGTGTGTGTGAGAGAGAGAGAGAGAGAGAGAGGAGTGTGTGCGATCACCTGTTGCCACTCCCAAGCAGAGATGCTGTCAGCTTTCTGAAGGTCAGATTTCTCTGTGGAAAAATTGCTGTCCAAGCGGAGGTATTTCTCCCAATTTCGCAGTAGCCGGTGCACAAGAGTCGATCACTATAGAAACCGCAATGTCCTCCGCCATTTTAAACAGTATGTATCCAATGTGGAAAGTCCGGTAAGAGGTAAGTGCCTTCAGTTTGTGTAATTTATCAGTCTGTTGTGTCTCTCAGCTGTGATGAGCCGTAATGCTGAAGTTGTTTGTTTAAAGCTGTTTAAAGCTATTTCCTAGCTTTAGTAGTGTAGTAGTAATACAAGTGATCACGGAGAGCTGTTGTATGTAAACACTGACTAACGCTGACTCACTTCACATCAGCAACGGGCTCATATTACACACAAAAATTATATTTTGCCACCACCTGCTGGCTAAAATATGTAAATGTAAAAAAAAAATAGATGTAAAGAGAGACATTCACTGCTCTTACACTTTAGTTTAGAACAACGAACACAAACGGAGTGATACACACACAGTGAAGTGTCCGAGTGCTGATGGTGTGAGACTCTAAGTGCTCGTGACATCTCTCGTCCAATCAGATTCGAGGACCAAAACTAATATATATATATATATATATATATATATATATATATACACACACACATACACACACATAAATATTACAATTCAGATCATTCTTAGTACATTATATTGCATATATGGACAGTTATCACACCAACGTGTGTTACCCGGAATTATCCGTGTTTATATCTGTGTCTCCCACTGAATGTGTTTTGATGCACTATACAATATGGAATAGCCTTTCTGTGGACTCCCATCTACTCAGGGCCCCCCTCAAGCCTGGGCCTGGGACAAAAGGTCCAGTTCTACCCCTTTATCCCTGTGTATATATATATATATATATATATATATATATATATTGTCGCATCGGAGCTAGTAAAGCATCTAGAGAATACAAAACAAAAAAACAAAAAAATAAGGATTTAAAACTCATCAAATTTTGTTTGTTTTGTTTTATATATAAATATAATATATTACTGTATCATATATAATTATATAAAAATGTATATTATATAAATTAATGTTTCTCCATATCATTGCACATAAACTTATTATTGGACTAATCCCCTCTGCTCTATTTTTAATTGTTGGTCTATGTACTCACGCATCAGAATTTTGGAGCATCTCACTTTGGCCACATCACATCTCACTAGTTTTCAGTGTTTCTAGTCATAAACGGAGTGTTTTTAGGACACTTTACAAGGTAAATGTTGTTTAAACTTTTGAAAAACACCTCTCGATATCCCTTCATTCTGCTGTGCTCGGTTCAGCTATGATTTAGCGCATCATCTGTGAAAGGCTGAGCTGAGTTGTGCTGACTACTGACTCACTAAAACATCAATGTGGTACATCAAGCTTGAATTTCTCTGACGGAAAAAAAAATATTATAGAATTAACGTACTGGTCTTAATTGTATTAATTTTCAAGTTGTTGTTTTTCAAATAACTAAACTAATGCTTTAAATTGACAGCCCTAATAATTGTATTCATTTTGTATTCAACTTGATACCACTGTACTGATTTTGACATCTCTACAACATGATAAAAACATTTGTGGTTTAAGCCCCTTTAGCCAACCCTTAGCACCGCCCATGAAGTCATATGGGTTTGGAACAACAAGAGGGTTATTGAATTGAATGTTTTGGGTGAACTATACCTTTTATATAATAACTGCACTGCACATATTCATTTTTTACAGTGTACATCAGGCATGCAGGAGGAGCTACAAGAGTAAATCTGCATGTTTCAGAAAGCATCCTGGTTCTTTTAACAGAACTAAAATACATGATCTGCAGTACTGACATTAAAATACAGAACATAAGTGGTTAGCTTGTTTGTCAAGAGTCACATGACGGTCAAGTCATTCTTTAAATATTTGTTCAACAAATCATTAACAGCCTCCACACAACCTTGTAATTACATCAATTGCCTGTATTGAAAATAGTTTTCTTCTATGGCTTTGTTATACAGCAAGCAGCACATTGATAAACCGAGAATAGCGTGTAACTAAAGCCCTGACCTCATTACACTGGCCCTCAGCACGAGCACACACAATACAAGCATCTGATTCGCTCACCTCAAACTCCAGGCGACAGGCTGAAAGTTCTCAGGTAAACGTCAGGGCACAAACGGTTGGTATCACCTGGACGAACGGGTCTGAGAACTTGTCCTTGCTTTACACCTGTTTGCTGTTCCACCTGTGCTCTTGGCCTGTATAGTTCTGCTCCCCTCCTCAGCCTGAAACCCAAGACACAGTTTAATGTTACACAACACAAACAAGGGTGTGAAAGAGAGGTGAAACACAGCCAATGATAGAGCACTCCCGCCATTTTACAGAACTACTAACAATACATTTGTTATCAGAATATGTGCTCAGATAGACAGTTTGTGTTCCTTCCCACAGAGTTTGTGAAAGTGAAAATAATGATTTACTAGGTTCAAGGTCATAACAAAACGAATTGAATGCAGCCTGGTTTAAGGCCAAAAGTTTTCCCAACCCTCTGGGATTTCAAGTAATGTAATCCTACAACTAGCTGCAAGCAGAATCTATGACGCCAAGAACCAAATGGCTTCATTTGACCCACACAAAGCACAGCCCAAAGGACATACAGATGGGATTTTATGTGCATTGAAAAACTGCATTGCTTTATGAGTCATCCCAAGTAGAGTTTGGACCAATACTCCTCTGATCTCCAGTTCAGTGCACAATCCACTACACCACACTGCCACAAGTCTACCAGTTCCCCAGAGGACCATATCAAGCTGAGAGTAAGCACAAGAAAGCACAGCTGAGAAAATGATGTTTTTGTATAGGCCAAAAAGTTTTGAACATAAAAAATATATTTGACTGATTTTGTCCAGCAAGGTTTATTAACATCTGACATCATAGTAGGGGGAGTGTACATAAAACAATGCACTAGGTGATCACTAGGTGGCAATGAAACAAAACTGCTCAAGTACCTTCAGATCATGTTGTTGACGATGCCTACCAAGTTTAACGTTGTTTCAACAAATCTTTGCTAAGATGAAGTCATCTTAATTCTCAGAATTATTTACGAGGAACAGCTGAAACAAAAAGGAATTTTGCTGAACCTGACAAATGGAGTATCACTGGATTCTGCATGACCCAAGGAATAGGCCCAATAATTCAAAAGCTATTGAAGCAATAAAAGCATATCTGATTTATTTTAACCACAAGGCGGCACTGTCCTAAAACAGCTCAGGTATCCTAAGGGCATGGTGCCAAATATGCCTACCAAGTTTCCTACCAATACACCAAAGTTTCATTAATATACCACAAAAATTAGGATAAAACTAAAACCGATGGACAGGCAAAATTACATAAAATGGCAAAATTGGCAAAAAAATACGTCTGATATCGTAAATCCAAGGAATCAATAGCACCAGCCACACAATTTTAAGAAAAAAGGTTCATGGGCAAAAATTGCCATTTTTGAGATTTCTTGACCCATAGGTGGCACTGTCACCAATAATGGCAAGCACCCTCAGATCTTGATCCTAAAGAAGTATAACAAGTCTCATTTTGATTGACCAAAGCGTTAGGAAGATACAGCCTCACTTCCTGTTTTACGTTAACATTGTTCAATTTGTGTTGCTGTAACTTTTGAAAAAATGCAATTATCTAAATTCTGTTTGTTCTGAAGATAATTAGAGACAATATTTGAATGAATAGGACAAAGTTCATAGGAGTACCAAAAAAACATTAAATGTTACTGTAAAGGGCGGGAATTAAATGTAAATGGAAACTTGCAAAAGAAAAGTAACAAAAAAGATCAAAAGCAAAATAAATATGGGCTACAGCATCTTTAGTGCTTGGCCCATAAATATTAAAGCATAATCCAAGAGTGGCTGTTAAACACAACATGAAACTGAGCACTAACTAATCAGCATACTACTTACTGAACACTGCACTGTATACTGCCTACTTTTTAAAAATAATAATAAGTGAAACAGTAGACATTATTTCATTATTACCATGATTACCAGCTTTCTGACAGACAGGCAGCAGCTTGTGAGGCAGGGAAAATTCACTTCCACCACCTGTACCATCAGCACTGGTGCCCCCCAGGGATATGTGCTCTCCCCACTACTCTTCTCGCTCTACACAAATGACTGCACCACCAAGGATCCCTCTCTCAAGCTCCTGAAATTTGCAGACGACACCACTGTCATCGGCCTCATCCGAGACGATGATGAGTCTGCATATAGAAAGGAGGTTGAACAGCTGGCTGTCTGGTGCAGTCAAAACAACCTGGAGCTGAACACACTCAAAACGGTGGAGATGATTGTGGACTTTAGGAGGAACACCCCAACATTGTCCCCCCTCACCATTCTAAACAGCACTGTGGCAGCAGTGGAGTCATTCAGGTTCCTGGGCACTACCATCTCACAGGACCTGAAGTGGGAGATAAACATCGATTGTGAAAAAGGCCCAGCAGAGGTTGTACTTCCTTCGCCAGCTGAGGAAGTTCAACCTGCCACAGGTGCTGCTGAAACAGTTCTACTCAGCAGTCATTGAGTCTGTCCTCTGCACTTCTATAACTGTCTGGTTTGGTGCAGCTACGAAATCAGACATCAGAAGACTACAAAGGTCAGTCCGGACTGCTGAGCGGATTATTGGTTGCCCCCTGCCCCCCCTTCAAGAACTATACACTTCCAGAGTGAAGAAAAAGGCTGGTAAAATCACTCTGGACCCCGCTCACCCTGCCCACTACCTTTTTGAACTGTTGCCTTCTGGCCGGCACTTCAGAGCACTGAACACCAGAACCGTCAGACACAGGAACAGTTTTCCCCTCAGACTATTCATCTCATGAACAAATAAATTGCCCCATTGAGCAATAATTATGTGCAATACACAGTTTGTCTATTTATATTATCTAACATATCCACTTCTGCCATTACTTACATTGCTCTGCACATAATATACTGTATTTTGTTCTTTATAATCAGATTGTAATAGATTTGCACTACGTGTGTGTATGTGGGTATGTATGATGGTGAGTGTATATACATATATGTATAATTATTTATTTTTAGTCTTTTTTTGTTTTTAATTACCCATGTCTTGCTGCTGTTTCTGGTATTGTTTGTATTGTTGTACACTGGAAGCTCCTGTCACCAAGACAAATTCCTTGTATGTGTAAGCATACTTCGCAATAAAGCTGATTCTGATGATAAACATTGTCACACAACCTCATCATATTGGATGTAAGTGGTGTCCAGTTACCATCTGTGAAGATTATTATAAATTTGAATTTCAAGTAAAATGACTTTATGTTTTGGAAGTCTGATTAAATATTGTTAAAATTATGGGTGTGTTTACTTTTGGGTCAAATTAAGCGCATTGCATTTTGAGAGACAGAAACGCTGCATACTGTGCCCAGGATACTGTATATACTATTACTACAGCATCAGTAAGAGTAGTATGTTAGTATGCTATTCTGCATATAGCCACTGAAAATTAATCAACACATTGTCAACCAATCAAAATCAAGTAATAAACAATATAATTTATTGTATAATGCTTGTTGTAAGAAATATAGATTTGCTCTCAGTTTCAGGCCTACTTTTTCATTGTCACAAGTCTTTACTGACATGTAGCAGTTGTTTTTCTGTTCGTTCTCCTCCTTATCTGAAGCTCCAGGATTTCTTAAGCTCATC
Source organism: Moxostoma hubbsi (assembly GCA_032164185.1). NCBI lineage: Eukaryota > Metazoa > Chordata > Actinopteri > Cypriniformes > Catostomidae > Moxostoma > Moxostoma hubbsi. The sequence goes on along the minus strand of JAVLUX010000031.1, from coordinate 1,492,541 downwards.
CTTTAGTTCAAACTGGTATTTCGAGAGCACTGTTTAGACTGACACACATATAGAGATGTCTGTTATCCTTGACGCATGGTATAAATATGTTTGACTGTCAATAAACCTTTGAAGATGCTTTGATATACATTTTTTGCCAGAGTCTCTTCCCCTTGCATGCATATTCCTGAGCGAGAGGACAACGGAGAGTGCTGGGGGGAGGTTGAACTCTGGTGGCCAGTACGGGGATTTCTCCGGAAAGGTAAGAGAAACATATTTTGGTTTTCAGTCCAGTCCGCAGAGAAATACATTAGATTTTGCCCAAAAGATCTTTAACGTATTTCAGTATATGTTATTATAACAGATCGGTTCTTCCATTGGGATGCTGGAGCCTCATGAACTATAGACATGGGAAGAGGAATATTTTAAATAATTTTCTGAAACTTTTCAGTGGGATCCTATTCCTATAGTACTCTATTCCTGGAGTGTTCTTCACTCACAATTTAATTTGATACCTATTTATACCAAAAAAAGTGGTCAGAGCAAAAGTAAAGCCTTAAAATATATTTTTGCGGAATGTTTGGTTAGCAAATTGATTGTTAATTGTATCACTGAGGAGGAAACATCTTTGTTGAGTTGTGATAATGTGGAACATCAGCCGATGCTGGGGTAAACACCCAGAGACTGGATGTTCAGAAATAATAAAGGCTTTAACACAGAACCATTTTTGAGTAATCTGGCAGGATGGTCAGAGGGTAAAACTCAAATAGTTCCTTATACAAGGGAAGGTTAATTTAAAACTGCAGACATGGTTAAAATGAAATCTATGGTCACGGGAGGCTGGGGAGACCCAGTGTGGGATTATAATTACATAAAACTTCATTTTCTATATGGAAAGACATGAAGCCATTTTGGGAGAAGGGCCCCAAGAGAAAAAAAGACAGTAGTCTGAATCAACAATTGACCTCTGGGTCATGGGCCCAGCATGCTTCCGCTGCACATGTTGCTCTAGGTCTAACCCCTCTGCTGAGTTCCCCTCCTTGTGTCTCTCCCCCTCAGTGCATGGTGGTGGGAGACAACAGCTGTACCCTAATCTAAACACGCTGTTGAAAAGTCAAAACAACTCTGAGATATCGAGTGTTGAAAAAACACTTCCTATGCAGACTATCGATCCCCCACCCGTTAGCTCTGTCCATGCGTTTCCATTCGCACAAGTCCTAAATGGTTACAAAATATCTCCTCTCTCGGTGACAGAAGCAATGCTATCTGTATACAAGAACCCACATCAGTATGTGGCGGCACTTAAACATCTGACTTCCTATAGTCGGCGTACAGGCAGAGACTATAGTTTCATAATCTCCAAAACTCTCCCTTTGGAATGCAATGAATGTGAGTTGATAAAAGAGGTGCCAGCACTAGATCCAAAAAATGACATGCCTGTTGAAACGAAAGATGAGGTAACTGAACCACCAGAATTATTATGGGCATCCACTGCCTTTGTCGAAGGTTTCTTTAAACACTTGGATACATTCTTGACTGCTCAGGCCACATCAAAACAAACATGTCATATGCTGCTAATACCAAACAAAAGAAGAATGAAACACCAACTGCTTTCTTTATCAGGTTTAAGCAGGCATGGACTGAAGAGTCAGCAGTACCGATCACGGGAGCTCCTAGACAGTTGTTTCTCAACACACTTTTAAATAACATAGACAAACAGACTGCCTCTTTAATTAGAATCACAACTGCTATTTTAGGTGATATTTCAGTTATGGGACGCAGGCTGCGTGAACTGTCTAGTGCAGGGGCTTTTACAGATTCTAAAATGCATGCTTTCGTCCAGGTCCCAATGAAAACTCCAATTCCACAGTGCGGGGCTACTGCAAAAACTGTGACATGATTGTGTCATTACAGTGGAAAAAATGTGTCACTTTAAGAAGGAGTGCAGAAAGAGAGAATGGGATGAAAAATGCAGAACCAGTAGGGTATGTGAGAAGAAACAGGCCAGAATGAAAAAGAGCAGCCTAAAAACCCTGTTAACTGCACAATAGGCATGCTCACAGAGTTTTGAGCCCTTGGCACCGGAACTTTCTATGGTGTCTTTGCTATTTCCAAACAAACCGTCTTCATTGCCATTTGTTGAACTGAAAGTTGATAACAAACCATATGTGTTTTTAGTAGGTACCGGAGCTTCTTGTTCTTCACTGGCTGGACATTGTTATGAGGGCTCTGTTACGGGGAAAACAATCAACTCTGTAGGGATAAACGAGACCCCCGTTGTCAGTAACTTCCAAAGATCACAGATCACTGTTCAAAATGCATGCTTTTGTTATCATTCCTAATTCACCACTCATTGCTCGGACGGGACTTAATGCAAAAGATTGGTGCAAAAATATAATTTGATGATAACTCTGTACAAGTTGTTTTTTCTGCAGTTCTTTCCCTCACTACAGGCACAGGAACTGCTGAGATAGCTGCTGAAACACAGACTGAAGAGACACAGGAAATAGCTAACGTTAACCCAAAGTTGTGGGCCACCCACAAAGACGAGGCAGGACTTATTGACGTCTTTCCGTACAGAGCAACACTACAAACAGATACGCCATTATATAATAAACAATATGCTCTATCTGCTGAGAAAGAGGAAGGTATTCTATCAGTTATTGCTGAACTACTCCAGCAGGGCATCCTGGTTCCCACTCACTCACCCTACAACATACCCATTTAACCCTGTAAAGAAAGCAAATGTTACTTGGAGATTAACCCAAGACCTTAGGAAGATCAATAGTTTGATAAAGCCATTATCAGCTATTGTTCCAGACATGCAGACTACCATTAATTCTATTCCATCTAATCATGAATACTTTACAGTGATTGATTTATGTTCTACTTTTTTCAGTGTGCCGGTGGATCCTGTGAAACAGCCACCGTTCGCATTCACGCAAGGTGGGGTCCAATACACGTGGATGTGCCTTTCTCAAGGGTTTGGATATTCCCCGGCTGTGTTTTCTGCTGTAGTGCACATCGCCCAGCACAACTGCCTCCCGACACCTGCCTGTTGCAATACACAGATGATATTCTGGTCACTGGACAGTCTAAAGACTTGTATGCTGCTGCATCCGCCATTTTTTGCAATATCCTCGCTGCTGCAGGATTTAATGCCTCTAAAGCAAAACTTCAATGGGTCCAGATGAAGGTGGAATACTTGGGACATAATCTCACAGGTGGCGCAGTCTGCCTGTCTCCAGTCAGAGTAAAAACTATCACTACATTCACTTATCCAAAGCACAAGAAACAGAGGCAAAGCTTTCTGGGACTGGTGAATTATTGCAGATCCTGGGTGCCGAACTGTTCAAACTATGACGAGACTTTGCGTGATTCTACCTTGGGCTCAGACGAGAACATAACATGGACTGCTTAAATGACATCCGCTTTCAAATACCTCAAATCTGCACAGAGCAAACCACCTGCATTAGGGCTACCTTACTATACTAAATTGTTTCACCTCTATGTGCATGAAGGTGGGGGTATAGCCGCAGGGATCCTGGCCCAAGAGCATGGTGGTAACTACAGACCTGTTGCATACCTGTCCAAAACACTTGATGCATTTGCAAAAGGACTTCATGGTTGTCTGCGGGCAGTGGCTGCCACAGCTCTCATGGTACAAGACGCTGAGTGAATCGTCTTATCACACCCCCTCGTGGTGCACGCGTCTCATCAAATAGGTGCTATAATGCATAACATAACGACTCAACATATGACGGTGCAAAAAAGGTCAGGATAGTGAAGTAATGAAGTAATTTTATTAGATACTGCAAATTTGGCCCTACTGTACATTTACATACAATTTTGTCTGAAGGTTAATTTGAATGTGACAAGCATGACTGCTTGGAGAGAGTCCAGAATACTACTGCTTACAGGCCAGATGTTTTTTCATCTGTCCTGGAGGAAGGGAAACACTGGTATGTAGACAGGTCGTGTTCGAAACCTAATGTTAATGAATACTTGTGTGGTTATTCAATTGTAGAATTGCCAAATACCGTAATCGAAGCATACTCATTACCATATAAATCTGCACTGGCTGCTGACATAACTGCATTAACCAGAGCCTGTAAACTGGCAAAAGACTAATGCATGAACACATACAATGATTCTAAATACGCATATGGTGTAGTACATGATTTAGCTAAATTATGGGAAGAGAGAAGCTTTAAACCTTCAGGAGGAAAACAAATTGCTAATCATAGCATTGTGGCCGAGCTTATTTCTGCAGCACAATTGCCTTCTAAGTTGGCAGTCAAGTCAACCAAATAAGTCAAGGTTGCCGGACATGCTGCAGGAGACTCAGATGAGGCAAAGGGAAACAGATTTGCAGATGAGGTTGCCAAATGGGCAGGTAAGGAAGCAATGGTAAGTCCATTTCTGGACAAAGTGGACATGGACGTGCCTATAATGCATTCTATGTTAACTGAGGATTTAGACATGAAAGTTTTACAAGCAAACCTTCAAAAACAAAAAACAAACATTAAAAAAATATATATAAAAAAAATTAATAAATAATAATAATAATTCTCTCTAAAAAAAATGTTTTAGAATATTATTTTATTGAAAACTCCCCTTTGAAGTCCATGTATCAAATATGATGTAACAGGCTTTTGAGGAATATCTCTCAATCAACATTACATTCATGCACACTAGGGATGCACGATTTGAGGAAAAAGTCATATTGCGATTATTGAGGTTAATATTGCGATATAATAAACAAATGGTATCATGAGTCATCTTGCTTGGTTATCAAGGAAAATGCACAAATAGTTTACTGATAATGCTGAAATGTGTATTTTTAAACCAGCAACAACAACAACTGTAAATGCACAGTGTTTTCAAATTAAAATGATATTTTTTACAAAATTAAATAATATCTTTGCCTTATTGCAAACTTGTTATTTTCTCAATATTACACCAAAATAAAATAGAACAATAAATAAGAACATACACATTTTCAGGGACAGGGACATTTAAGCAGGATGTAACATGTACTTTGTAAACTCTTTTGATATAAAAGTGTGATTCACTCAATCAAACCTCTAAAACTGATGTTATTGTGTTTTTTTAAATGACCAACTGGTATTTCCAAATCCTCTTTCTAAACAGTTCTACTTATCGCTGGTATCTCTTGTCCAGTGTGTGGATCATTTTCTGAAATCTCACTTTACTAATGGTGCATGATGTCTCTTGCCAAGCAGTGCATTATGGAGTCAGTGATTTCTGTATATCTCATATGGTGTGACACTCGCTAACACATCTGTAATTGTGTTTGTTTGGCTTACAGGTTGTTGTTTCAGCGGTCTCTTTACTAATCTGGGCATTCACTGTCATGCATTCATCATACTTTTCTCTGTGCTGTTTCAGGTGCTGATATAAATTTGTTGTGTTGCCACGTGATGTAGTAACTTGAATTTTGCACAGTACCTCTCTCTGCTCAGTGTCAGGTATCTTAAAGCCAAAATATAACCATATAACCAGGGTTTTTCCTGGCTGAAAATGAGGCGGATGTGGTTCTATTTATTGTTTTTAGTCAATTTTTTTGACAAAGTTTGAGCATTTTTAATGTAGTGTTAGTCAATAAAAGCTGTTGACATTTTAGTCATATTGATATTTTAGTCACTGAACACTGTAAACATTTGAGCCATTAGAGTATTATTGATAAGCATTTGTCAATCTTGTCTATCCAAAACCAATATCATATATATATATTATTGTTGTTGTAATTTTAGTGTTATTTTTCACACAACATTGATCTTATCATGATGATATCATGATGATGACGTTGTGAGCTCCAGACAGCGGTGGTGAGAGACGAGCGTCTCCGTGTTAGAGGGCGCATCAGCCGGCGGAACTTTAAATCTCTCCCGCTCAGATTGTGTCTCTTCCACGACTGGTTGAAGCGGCTCTGACCGCACAGAGAATGACAGTGTTGGAGTTTGTGCTTATTTATATGGCACGCTCCCGTATTATTTGAAGCTTAATTAAGGGTGAAATAAAGATATATCGCCAAGCTGTGATCTGTGTTTCTATCAGACACTCCGACGGCCACGGGCACCGCTTCACGTGTATGGGTAGCGATCACGTTGAGGCAGCGTTCGTGGATGGTTCTTGTTCTCATTGCGCAACATTGCGGTCACGCTCCAGCCGCCCCCTACGCCGTGCTTTCTACCTACAGGTACGAGGCCGGCTCGGCTGGCGCTGGAGGAAATTTGGGGCTTTCAATGGCCGCGATCTCACCGGGTAAACCCCCGCGGATCTCCCGTTCCCCTGCGCGCTCGTTTGCCCCCGTCGAGCTCCGAGATGAGACCAGCTCACCTCACAGCCAGCTTAACGTCTCTTTCGGAGCACACGAGTAGGATGAATCCTCGATCGCTGCATTGGAGAGCATGCTGGCGATGTCGCAAATAACTGGGCTGCCATCTTCAGGTCTGCCCGCCGAGTCTGAGGCCGATGCAGAGCTGACCGCCACGCTTGCCCGGGCAGCCGCGAGTGTCTGTTTGGACTGGAACCCTCCACCCTCCCCTGAGGGCGGATGAGCTCATGTGTCATATTGCCACGTTACTTTCCCTTTGGGCAGGATGTGGTCTCCGCAGGGTCTTTTCCCCCCTGAAAGAATAGGAAAGGAAAAGAAAACCTTCCCTGATGCATATAATAGCGTAAGATGGCCCCAGCTGAATCTAATACTCTGTGGAGAGAAAACATAAAGAGAAAATGGCAGCGGCTGGCGCCCTCAGGGGTGTGGGGAACTACATGACATCTTGTGGCAGTTGTGGGACATTCGGCGAGGTTACGTGCAGACTGATGCACTTGCTATTACGCACGCAGCTATGGAATCAATTCCATGCCACATATATTTGCAAAAATATAAAGTATTGCAAAAAGAAAATAACTAGCAAAAGATAAAAAGTATTGAGCAAAAAAAAAAAAAAAAAAAGTTTTATAGTATCACAAAAGTAAAATAAAGTATCGAGGAAATAAAAGAAAGTTTTGCAAACAAAAATAAAGAATTGCAAAATAGAAATTAAATATAGCAAAAACCAATATATAATTAATTGCAGCATTGATTTTGCCACACATATTTTTCTTTGCAATGCCTACTAATTATTTTGCAACGCTCCTTTTAATCTGCATTTCCATCAAGTGTGAGCTCGTGACACCGTTTTGCCTTTTATGGCACTGTTTTGACGTGGGGGTGGAGTCAAGGGATTGGGGCGTGTACAACGGGCTCAGGAACGCCTCCCTGGAAGTTACGTCATTAGCTTGAGACACGGATCAATCATCATGGCTGAGCAGAGGCATGCGGGTGGATCTCAGGTGTGTAAAGTTGATTATTTCCTTTTATTTAATTAGCATTAAATGTGTATTAACAGCGTTTGCTTCAGATAAAGATCAGTTAAAGCGGTGGATTTATTAGCCATACTCGCTAACGTTAGCTAGCAGCTTTGGATAATGTACATATTTGTAAGGAATTATTAGTGTTAACAGATAATTGACAATCGTGAGAGGATCCTCTGGTGTCAAACAACAAATACGCTGTCAACAAGTCATTTTTATTGCAGCTATAAAATAAGTAATATAACAAACTAAGCTGTCATTTCCATAATATCTTGTCAAAATATCATACAAACCTTATTTTGCGTTTTGTATATGTCAACTTGCTTTCTGACTCCTGTTGAGTGCACAAGATAGCGAGTCTTACTACATTGACGAAAACGGGTTTATTTAGTGTTTGTGACGTGCTGGTGTTTATTAATATGTAAATAATTTATAACCAAAGTTTACTGAATTAAGTACAATTGCATTTACATATAATTTTACTTTTCTGCCAAGGATCTCTCATTGGCATTCATATGTACCTTGTAATTAACTTTCAATTGTAAATCCTGTAGGTCAATTACAATTTTAAAGGCAAATTCACCCCAAAATTCAAAGTGCATCCTAGCACTTGGATAATTTCCTCACATTCAAACACTCAATGAAAAGCTTTCCTTTCTATATTTGCTCACATTTTCAAAGGATTATGGATTAGAGTGACCCTTACTGTTATTGTATACATTTTCAGGTAATTTTACTTGAATAATAAAACCTATTTTGTGTTGGTCAAAACTGTAGTTATAAACATTTGGACAAGTCTTTATATTTCTTGCGGGCCTGTGAACCCATCCAAGCTTTTTAGATTGTTATTCAGTTCCTCTCAATGTCACACAGGTGTTGTTTAGTCACTGATTTGAGGATGCTGTCTCTGTTGACAATGACAGAGCTTCTGTGTGCTTTTCTCTACAAAATGTTTTTGGGTAGTAACCAAATCTAAAATCAAATACTCAATGTTTGATGTATTTAACTGTTATCATATTTCTTTTGTTTTTGGGTGAAAAAAAGCAAAGAACACACTTCAGGGTTAAGCCCCGCCCACACTCTGAATACAGAGACAGATACAAATCATTTTGTAATATGGACAGATACAGATACAAATACAGGTAATGGCTTCGCTGCACACCCCTACACACTAATTGACGTTGAACAAAACAAAACTGCTTTGTTTTTTTTTAGGATATTCCCTAAAATCAATATGAATGTCCTATAATTTCTCCTGTAATGAGTATTCCTGAAATGCACATGGCTTATTCCATAACTATAAAACATGTGAAATCCTGAACAGAGAGTCCACTTGCATTTTTCTATTTACAGTAATAGTTTTTTTTTTTTCATCACAAATTATATTATTAGCATAACAATTTGGATGGAAAATGAATTTAAATTTGAGAATTTCTTAGTATTTAGTATGGCTCCTCTTTCTCTTTAATGTGCTGGATCTGATATGAACAAAACCTGATGATCATCTTCAGCATGAAAGCAAAGAAATGTAATCGTTTGCACAAATAGTTACATTGCTTACATATCATTAGTGACCTACAAATGGTACAGGATCTTTTCATCTTTTTGTTTAAAACTTTTTAAATAAATAAAAAAAAAATACTATTTTGAATCCCAGATTTTGTGTGTGAACTCCCATGTATTTTTCAGAGATAAGGGAAATTTAGAGACTGGACCTCTTGGAACTCTTATTGAACAGTCCTGGTCTGCGATGTCATCAGCAGTTCCTTCCAGAACAAAGGGAGAACTAAAGCACACTTACCTTTTGAAGTCAAGCTCTCGTCCAGCTCTTATAGGCTTGTATCATCTTCCAGGTGAAGGAATCATTGTATGAAGTGCTGTAGGCGTCACACACAGAGACTGACACTGAACTGAGGGCTGATGTTCGGTTGCCAAGCAATACGTGGATCATCCTAGTACCGCAGCTGCTGCTGTCACATTCAAATGTCCCAGCTGGCTACAAGCTATGAATTAAACATTTGTTGTGGGCTTTCACGTGGCTTCTTTGCCTCCCTGTGCCTTCAGAATCAATACAACTTTTCTCCCAAAGAGTTGCAAGATGTTTCTGTTCTTCAGATATGTTAGCCATTGCTTCAACATTCTTAGATTTATTACTGTGATAGTTGAATGCTTGTTATTGTGTCTTCAGTTGTCAGCACAGAATCAAGCGGGAAGAAAAAGCGAGTGGAGAGTGAGGAAGATGGGCATGGAAAGAAAAATGAGACAGCTCGCCCAAACTACTTTGTCTCAGTGTCAGTCACCAACCCAAAGGTAAGTGCCAAGACCTATGCTACACATGTACACATGACGAGTCTAATAGACTTTACAGAAGAGGATTTCAAACTGTCGACATTAAGGGGGTGCTAAGGGGTCTGGGGAAAATTTGAGAGAAAGAAATGTACATTTTTAATTAAACATTTATTAAACATAAATAAGCAAATTTTAAATCATCAGTGTTTAGTTCAGCTCTCTAAAAAAATTTTGAAATCATAATAACAGTGAATATTTTGTTCTATTTAACCCTTTATGGACACATTGGAGAAAAAAGAAAAAAAAAACCCATCATTTTCACCACTAGAACATTTTTGTTTTTACTCACCAAACTTTAACATGACATGTGAGCTTAGTAATGCAACTGAAAAAGATTTTGAGCAAACTAGGATGGGAGTGTCCTTTCCTCGGTACAGTCTGTAGTATATGTGTGTGTATATATGGGCATATTTACATTTAGTAGATGCTTTTATCCAAAGTGACTTAAGTGCTAGCAGAATTGAATTTTTTTCAGCTCGTTCTTGAATGTTGAGAAGGTAACAGCAAATCTTGTGTAGGTTGGATGCTCATTCCACTACAGTGGAATAGAGAAAGTGAATGATTGTGAAATAGACTTTGAGCCTCTTTGTGATTGGATCACCATTCGTCACTCATTCATAGACTGCAGAGAGCGAGTTGGAGCATAGACCTGAAGAAGTGATTCCACCGAAAAGCGGTTCATGGAATCCAGAGTCAAAACTTTTAATTTTATGTGGGAAGTGGGGTGACATGAGCCATTTTTGGCTGATTGAAGACCAGACATGCTGCTGCATTCTGGACCATCTGCAGTGGCTTACAGAGTATTGGCTGGGATCACAATTAGTTCTGTCTTGGCAAGGTTGGGGTAAAGGTGTCATTCCTTCATTCAGGCCAAAATGCCAGAGATACGAGCCAAGGCAGTAAGGTCATCAGGCTGGAATGACAGGTAGAGCTGCATATCATCAGCGTAGCAGTGGTAGGAAAAGCCATGTGCCTCAATGACCGGTCCGAGTGATGTTGTGTATATTGAGTAGAGGGGTCCAAGCACTGATCCTTGAGGAACCCCAATGGTCAGCTGGTGTGTTTGGACACCTCTCCTCTCCAGGAAACCTTGTACGATCTGCCAGTGAGATATGACTTAAATCATCCAAGTGCAGTTTCTGTGATGCCCAGGTAAGAATGAGTGGACAGGATGATCTTGTGGTTCACTGTCAAAGGCAGCAGACAAGTCAAGGAGGATGAGGATGGATTTGGAGTTCGCTCTCACCAGTTGCAGGGTTTCAGCTGCTGACAATAGTGCAGTCTCTATTGAGTGTCTTTTTTAAAGTCAGACTGATATCTGTCGAGTAGGTTGTTCTGTGAGAGAAAAGAAGACAACTGGTTGAATATGACCTTCTCAAGAGTTTTAGAGAGGAAAGGTAGGAGAGAGACCAGTTCGATTACAGTGGGGTTATGTTTTGGTTACTTGAGCTGCTGTATTGAGCCTGAATGTATTGGGTAAGGGAAACAGAGGGTTGGATGTTGGAAGAGAGTTGCTGTGGGGGTTAGGTGTAGAGAACTGGCTGCTGATATTTCACTAAATTGTCAGTAAAAAATGTGGCAAAGTCATCAGCAGTCAGAGAAGTAATAGTGGTGGAGGAGGATATATAAGAGATGAGAAAGTTGAAAATAGTTTACAGGAATCTGAAGTGTTACTGATCTTGTTCTGTTCATAATACATTTTAGCAGCAGAAACTCTAATAGAAAAAGAGGAGAGAAGTGATTGATACTTACACAGGTCATCAGGGTGTTTTGACTTGTGCCACATTCTCTCCTGAAGGGTGTGGCATGTGATTGCCTGGAGGTAAGAGGTTAATGTTGAGCAAAAAGCATTTGCTTCATTTAAATCAAGTGAAGAGGAATGGTTAGCTGAGGGAAGGGATGCAGAGACTATGGAAGAGAAGCATGTGGGTGAAAGAGAGTGAAGATTGCAGCGAAAGGAGGCCATAGGTGGAGTAAGAGTTTAAGAAGAAGAGAGAGTACCAGGAATCTGGATGAAGAAATGGTCAGTGATATGTAGAGGGGTAACAATTGGATTACTGGAGATACAATTACATGCAAGGATGAGATCTAGCTTTTTAACCAAAACATTGAGTTTTGGTGCAGTCAGCTTTGATGACAGCTGAATGGCAGTTCTACAGTCCAACAGAGGTGGAGAGGGGCAGTGGAAAGGCAGTGATGAGTGACCTAAGGAGTGCGTAGTCTACAGCGTGTGTAGATTTTTGCCAAATGGAATGTACTAGAAACACATTATGAGTAGAGTAAAGAATAACTATGAGAAAAAGAGAGAAGGGGGAAAACAGCATAGAGGCTGGCTGCTTGTCAGTGTACTCACGCAGGTAGACTCGCAGGTCTTCACACGAAGAGGGCAGCACACAACACTGCTTCCGCTGCTGCTGCTACAGTGCCTTCACTAACTAAGTACTAATTGCTGTACGATTGAGTCCAGCCCACAAATTAGCAACTCAAAGTCAAAAAGTCCAAAACTGAAGCAGGATTTCCCCCAAAAAAAGCTCACTAATTGACAAAGATTTATCTTAATTTTCAGTGAAGTTCAGCACAATCTCCTGGCTAACAACAGCCACTAGTCCAATGTCACAGCAAAAAACACAGCAAGCAAACAAACTACAGTTGTTGTTCCCCTCTGACAGACCAAATGCTTGTGTGTGTGTGTGTGTGTGTGTGTGTGTGTGTGTGTGTGTGTGTATATATATATATACACAGTAATTCTGGAAATTATTCACAGTGATTCACTTTTTCCACATTTTGTTATGTTACAGCCTTATTCCAAAATAGATTAAATTCATTATTTTCCTCAAAATACTACAAACAATACCCCATAATGCCAACGTGAAAGAAGTTTGTTTGAAATCTTTGCAAATTTATTAAAAAAAAAAAAAAAAAAATGAAAGAAATCACATGTACATATGTATTCACAGCCTTTGCTCAATACTTTGTTGAAGCACCTTTGGCATCAATTACAGCCTCAAGTATTTTTGTGTATGATGCTACAAGCTTGGCACACCTATTTTTGGGCAGTTTCTCACATTCTTCTTTGCAGGACCTCTCAATTTCCATCAGGTTGGATGGGGAGCATCGGTGCACAGCCATTTTCAGATCTCTCCAGAGATGTTCAATCAGGTTCAAGTCTGGGCTCTGGCTGGGCCACTCAAGGACATTCAAAGAGTTGTCCCGTAGCCACTCCTTTCTTAACTTGGCTGTGTGCTTAGGGTCGTTATCCTGTTGGAAGATGAACCTTTCTGCTCTGGAGCAGGTTTTCATCAAGGATGTCTCTGTACATTGCTGCATTCATCTTTCCCTCGATCCGGACTAGTCTTCCAGTTCCTGCGGCTGAAAAACATTCCCACAGCATGATGCTGCCACCACCATGCTTCACTGTAGGGATGGTATTGGCCAGGTGATGAGCGGTGCCTGGTTTCCTCCAGACATGACACTTGCCATTCATTCAAAGAGCTCAATCTTTTGTTTCTCATGGTCTGTGAGTCCTTCAGGTGCCTTTTGGCAAACTCCAGGCGGGCTGTCATGTGCCTTTTACTGAGGAGTGGCTTCCGTCTGGCCGCTCTACCATACAGGCCTGATTGGTGGAGTGCTGTAGAGATGATTGTTCTTCAGTTTGGCCAGGTGGTCAGCTCTAGGAAAAGTGCTGGTGGTTCCAAACCTATTCCATTTACGGATGATGGAGGCCACTGTGCTCATTGGGACCTTCAATGCAGCAGAAAGGTTTCTGTACCCTTCCCCATAAGTGTGCCTTGATACAATCCTGTCTTGGAGGTCTACAGACAATTCCTTGGACTTCATGGCTTGGTTTGTGCTCTGACATGCACTGTTAACTGTGGGACTTTATATAGACAGGTGCGTGCCTTTCCAAATCATGTCCAATCAACTGAATTTACCACAGGTGGACTCCAATCAAGTTCTAGAAACATCTCAAGGATGATCAGAGGAAATAGGATGCACGTGAGCTCAATTTTGTGTGTCATGGCAAAGGGTGTGAATACTTCTGTACATGTGATTTTTTTTTAATTGTGAATTTTTAAAATTTCTTTCTCGTTGTCATTATAGGGTATTGTTTGTAGAATTTTGAGGAAAATAATGAATTTAATCTATTTTGGAATAAGGCTGTAACATAAATATGCATAAACAACAAAATGTAGAAAAAGTGAAGCGCTCTGAATACTTTGCACTGTATATATATATATATATACACACACATACACACAATTAGGTATTCATGTATTCACATGATCTAACCCTAACCCTTTATACACTATAGTATGTGAAAATATATTTTATTATATGTTTATAAATATGTTTTATTTAAGAACTCATTTTTATTTAATTTTAATCATTTTTTAGCATTTTTTAAATATGTACAAATTCAGCATTCTTTCAATTTATATGTTGTCATTCATACAATTGCATATATAAAAATTATATTAGCTTTCACTGCTTGAAATTCAATTCAAGCTACATATTTTAACAATGTATTCAGGTTGGAACCTTCTTTTTTTCTTTTTGTTGATTTTCTCCCCTTTTTCTCCCCAATTTGGAATGGCCAATTCTCAATGCGCTCTAAGTGCTTGTGGTGGTGTACTCGCCTTAATCCGGGTGGCGGAGGACAAATCTCAGTTGCCTTGTCTGAGACAGTCAATAGCGTGCATGGAGGCTTCATGCTATTCTCCACGGTGTCCACGCACAACTCACCACGTTCCCCACCGAGAGCGAAAACCACATTAGAGGATTCAGGCTCCTCAGTTCTCTATGGTCTCTATGGCCGTACAGCTGACAAAGGATTTAAAGGCATCAGTGTGCTGACACGCTTTCTCAGTCATTAGACACGCACACACGCGGTCTCTTTTCACATTGCACTTTTGAGTACGACCCATGGTACAATTACATCATTAACGTCATTTTGATTGGTAAGTCACAGCATTCTGGGATCAAATATTTGTATACTGTAAAATGACGTTAAACTGTATAATGGGCTGTTGTCCTAGACAAAAGATATGTTGTATAGTTGAATTCAATACTCTTAAAGAAAATACTCTCTTAAAGAATTGGCAAAAGATGCATTTCTGTTCACTGAATGATTATTAGATACATCGCTGTCAGTTATGGGTTGAGACTGGTGAGACGTGTCCTCACCACTTTTTGAAATCACTTTCATCACATGAAACATCTCCAGTTCTTGAGTTGGAGTTTCAATTTCATCTGTGTGTGTGTGTGTGTGTGTGTGTGTGTGTGTGTGTGTGTTCTGACTGGCGATCCCGAACCGAATGTGTTACTTTGAATGTTATGATCAGTGTTCGTTGCGGTTAGTGTCAGCAGGTTTTTCTTTTCTGTGTCGCTCATTGAGATGACCATGGCTGCGTCCCAATTCGCCTACTTATACTACGACCTAAAAGTATGTACTCTTTTTTTTGAAGAAAAAGTACATACTTTTGAGTGTGTAGCAAAAGAGTATGCACGTTCTGGGACATACTACGAAGACGTCATGCAATGGAAGAGAACGTGGTTGCCTAGTTACGCACACCGCGACAGTTAAACAAACATTCTACATTCCATTCATTCACAAATTGTGTTGGCAATGCGCCAGTTAATGAGGCGCTCAGTGTCTTCATCGGACCCTACAAGATAAACACGGTACTTTTTTTGCACAACACAAATCCATTAATATGATGAGACAATAAAATATAACTTTAATTAGCGCTAAACGTTTAAGTTCTTACACTTAAAAACTGAGGGCGCATCTCCGCTGCCGCATCCGGCCGCCATGTTTGCATCATCTCAAAGCTCCTCCCTCCCGCACGCAATGGGTTGTGGGCAATATTAGCCGTTAGAGTGTGCATCGATCTGCACTTCGGATTCTGACCGGAAATAGTAGACCATCCGGGTATCTTTGGAACACTCATTTCAACATACTACGATTTGGGAGGTACTAATTCTATTTTCGAATACTATTTAGGACGGATAGTATGCGAATTGGGACGCAGCACATCTCTCCCTCTCTCTTAATCACTCTCAGGTGAGCTGATTGTTGATGGGGCACACCGGTGCGCAGTGTGTTTCCTCCAAGCGTGCCGCACAAGCCCTCAAAAGTGAAGCCAAAACGTCTCGATCGCCCCCCAGAGGCCGGTCCTAGTATAGGTCATAAACCCCGCCTCCCCATGTTATTCAACGGGACGTGAGACCAACTAAACAATTAAATTACACTTCACATATCTTTTTTCCAAAGACAGTTTCTGGCATTTACTGTAGTTTTTATCACGCTGATGTAATTTCAAGTGTTTGTTTTTAAAATAAGTTTGTTTTTAGTTAGTTATTTGATGCTATAAAAACGGTGCTGTTACGTCATGATTGACAGCTGGCAAGTCAAGTGAAATAAGAACGACTGTTGATTGAAACAGGTAATTTAAAAGAATCTTTTACTGTGCATAACATCATTAATATTCATGAGTTTCACAGCACTGCCCCTCACAGTTTCATTTTCTGTACAGTTTATTTTTCTGTTGAACTAACTTTGTTAACTTTACTTTAAACTGAGTATTCCCGCTGTTACAAAGGTGATAGGCCTACAGGACTATGTTAGCAGAATATTTTGGGATATGCGTGCATTTTTCATCCATGTTTACACTTAACAAATAAAACAAATTGGCCTGAATAAGGTGGTGACGTTTAGTTGTTTGCCGGTTCTAATGTGAAGCTTAGGAACATTTAGAGTATGTTGATGTGTTTAATAGACAAAATCTTGGCGCTCTGGAGATATACATTTTGTTACTTATTTTTTATTATGCAATATATATATACATTGGTAAATCAGTAGCAAAATGGTTACTATGTGGTTCCTGTGGAAATGCAGTTGTATTGCAAATTCATTTGTAATTTGATCGTTATGCACAGTAAAAGATTCTTTTAAATTACCTGTTTCAATCAACAGTCGTTCTTAAGGACTGATTCAAGCACTCAAATAAATATTTCACATAATATGGTAATTCATCTCTACATCTGCTACTATCAGTTTCGGGATTTTGTGTACGAAGTGAAATCCCATCCATCTTCACTCGCATGCCTCGAAGTCTGGGTGAGCTGGAGAGGTGGAAGGCAACAGAATTCCGTCAATTCATGCTCTATACGGGTAAGCTGGTGCTGAAAGGAATCCTTGGGGATGACCTATATCATCATTTCCTGACCTTCAGCGTGGCCATGTGCTTGTTAGTATCCCCAACACTAATCAAGAGGCATTCAGAGTATGCAAGAAACCTACTCCACTACTTTGTCAGTAAAGGACAAGAGCTCTATGGGAGTGATTTTATTGTGTACAACATCCACTCTATGCTTCACATCACTGACGATGCTGTTCAATTCAATGGCCTAGACAACTGCAGTGCATTCAAATTTGAAGCATACCTGTACAATCTTACATCAACAGTGAATTTTTCATGACATTGTTTCATGTAAGAAAATAATGTTTAATTCAATGAACATACATATATTCTGGGAGGAACAATAGGTGATATCTTAATAACATTAACATTTATTTTATTTTCCTTAGCATGTACTATATTGTGGAATTTACAGAGGAGTCATCAGTTGGCATTGTAGCCCAGTGTTGGGTCTATGAAGATGAAGGGGTATAACCATCCACAAGTCCAACCCACATCAACAATAGAATCTTGATCAAAACAGATTAAATTGACAAAATTAGACTGACTTTTTTTGTACACATTTAGCAACAATACAGTTACTGGCCACCTACCAATCAGACAAAACGGGCAAAAAAAGAAGAACTTCCTGATGAGGAAAAATGGATTTCAAGAAAAATTTGTGTTTTTGCCAGAACTGGTAAGGTTCTATCTATGGCAGGATTTATTTATTATCTGATTGAACTAGATTATGTGATTACATTTAGATTTTCTATTTCCATAAACATTTCATCCCTAGGTGATTTTGAGAGGGCCCAAAAGTGGAGCAAAACAGCAGAATATACTTCTGCTGTAGAGAGCGATGATAGTAAAAGCTTAAAGAGGCCAAAAAACAAACCCAGCAGATTTGAAGACAGCAGTGATGGTATGCGATATACTGTATATAACCTTATGTACCCTTTTCTGAAAATGAAACAGATTAGACATTCATTTTCAGGTAACAACATATTCTCTGTTGGAAGCTGATAATACTGACTTTTTTTTTGTTTAGATGAGAATGCATTGTGGGTTCCACCTGCAACAAAGAGAAAGTATCAAGGTATACCAGTAAATTCCCTACTACTTACTAATAAATTTAGTTTAAGTATTATTCATTTAATATTGTGCATACCATTTAGATGGACCCTTTCCTCACCTCAAGGCAACATTTGGAACTGAAAGAAAAAAAACAGACAAATGTATGCTAGTATTGTTTTTCAATAATCACCTCTAATTAGGGAAAATATCATTCAAGATTTGCTAATGTTCAGTTTCACCAATTCACTTTATTGTTTAACAGTAATCGAAGCAAAACTTCCAACTCCACCTCAACTGCAACCAAGTAATTTTTTTATAAACAAATAAAGAACCATTGCATAGGAAATACAATCAATAATGTAACTGAATAGTATTGTATGATGCTTTCAACTGTTAAAGTTAACAACTGTGTATTCATCTTGCTTGCAGATGTTGATGAACCTCCCAGAACTTCCTCAAAAGACGCAATAGAAGACACAAATGGTAAAAATAAATTCAGTTTACTGAACTCGTAGGAGACAATTAATACGTTTATTGAATTGAGCATACACACACAAAAACACCCTTGGCCTATGTATTACAAGTTATTTGTATACTGCAGATATGAGACAAACCAGATTGCTACTATAATGCTCACACAACTTTTAATTCAAATAACTTAAGTACAACAATGTTGCATTCTAATTTTCAAAGGATCATATTATCTTCTTTAAACAGAAAACTTTCTTCCTCTTTTTTTCAAACTTACTGGTTTTGAGGTAATATATGTTGTAATAAGAAAACATACTGTAAAAACTAAAATGTAGTCAAGTCTATCTACTTGTACATCAGAAAAATGTTCTGATGTTACCTTTTTAGAGGAGAGACAACCATGGGCAAGGTCTTCCAGGGATGCCTCAATGCCAAAAGAGCTTAAAGGTAAAAGACACAACAAGAGACCAAATTCATTGAAATGCAATCAAAAATAAGTACATCACTGTATTTACCCTTAGGTTAAAGGAATTGTTCACCCAAAAATTATAATTTGTATCATTTACTAATCCTTCATGTAGTCTAAAACTTTAAACTCTACCCCCAGAACACAAAATGTATGTTTTAATATTTTGATGGAGATATGTGAATATAATAATATATATATAATGGTAAGCCACAGTTCTCCAGTGGTTTAATCCAAGTAATGTCTTCTGAGGCAATATGGTCAATTTTGGGTGAGAAACATACCAAAATGTAACTCCTTTTTCAATGTAATTAAATCATGCCATTGCAGCCTCTAAGTGCAGTCATTATTCCAATTGACCCATGTACTAAGAAGTGTTATTGAAATTATGATCATTCTTAGAGACTATATTGGCAAGATATACAGTGAATATGTAGTTACATTTTGGTTGGTTCTCACCTAAAATCTATCATATTGCCTCAGAAGGCATGGATTAAACCATTGGAGTCATACTCCATCACAGTTATTGAGATTTATTAGGAATATTTTAATCAACTTTTTAAAGTGGTACTTGAGTGAGCAAGGATATTACAATTTTAAATGATTTCTTCCTTTGATTCCTTCATCCACGTTTCCTTTCATCATTTCCTAAGAGGGCAGAGCCAGGAAGTGAGGAAAGGAAATCGAGGATGTGCAAATAAGGAACTGAGAAGCACCCC
This sequence comes from Moxostoma hubbsi, assembly GCA_032164185.1. Taxonomy (NCBI): domain Eukaryota; kingdom Metazoa; phylum Chordata; class Actinopteri; order Cypriniformes; family Catostomidae; genus Moxostoma; species Moxostoma hubbsi. Next base: position 1,472,916 of record JAVLUX010000031.1, on the reverse strand, counting down.
TAGAGTGTAGGTGCCCTTACGCTGTCTTTGTCCTTTTTTCAATTGCAGAAATACTGCAAGTGCTGCTACAAAAAGTAGAAAGCCTGGCAGCCTCTCAAAGGGAAATTATACTTCTGTTGCGGAGGAATCAGGGTCGGCAAAGGGAGGAAGACATCTTGGAGCTCAATATTGCTCAGACCAAGGAGGAGTTAGAGAACCTTGAGCACCACCTTAAAGAAGCAGAATTCAGAAAGAAAGTGGTGAGTGCCATGCTAATATTTAAAGGGTTTGTAATATCCTTGTTCTTTCAAAATAAGAGTTCAATGTACTATAAAGGTGTATATAATAACAGCTTAAACCAACTTAACCAAGGCTGCAGCGGTAAATACAAACCAGTCATATGTGAAGCTTTTTTTGTAAAATCATTGCTCTATTACATAATTAGCAGTGCTTCATGGGAGTGGGCAGCAGCGATAAGATTGTTTTGATGTCAGGTCTATTTTTGCTGCGCTGCTTATGCTGAATTAAAGTGACAGAGACATTGTTCTTGATCAAAACGAACATGGGTTGATACGAAAAAGTACCAATTTCACCATAAAAGCATATAAATGAAGTCTACTGTGACTTTTTTTTTTTAAATAAAAAAATTAAAACACACTATTGCCAGTAGTTGCAAAAACCACAAAAGCATGTTAAAATTATGGTTATAGTGCCACTTAGCAGTCAAGAACAGCAAATGCAAATGCATGTTACTGCGGAGTCAGCCAGCCAACTGTAAGAAGTAACTGAATGTGTAATGTTTAAAGGTAAAATGTAAATTTGCTTATAAAACTAGTAATAAAACATTGCAAAGCATAAAACCAAAATTAAATTAGCAATTGACCAAATATGTTTCAAATAATGAAATTGCAGGAAATATTTTATAGCCAAATTATGTTAAAATGGCTTAATGATACTGTTGACTGTGTTTACCTGCATGCCATAACTTGTGGCATTTTCTCAGACTCACCATCTCAGCCTTATTGGTGGGGCCAATCCAGGAGAGTGTGTAAGGAGGGTTATGCGGATAGTAGCAACCAACATTGTCTGGAGCCACTACAGTCTGCTGGGGAAGCGGGAGAAGTTGCCTCTGATTGGAACAACTGTGTGCAAAGTTATCAAACGTGAGTCAGTTTTCGGTTTATGAAAAAGAGATGGACAGTGATAGATATACACATTAAACAGTTTAGATAAACAGATAAACTGAATAGTGGAAATGATAAATAGCTAGCTTTAAGTCATCATTTACCTGCCCTCGTGGCTTTTTAAATCTATATGACTTTCCCTCTTCTGCGGAAGACTATATTAAGAATTATTATTAAAATTATTTTGTGCATACAATGAAAGCCAATCGGGTCCAAAACAGCAAGTTATTTTGGACTGCATTTACTTTCATTGCATAGACTAAATAATTCTTCCAAATATCTTCTCGAGTTCTACAAAAGAAAGAAAGTCATACAGGATTAAAACAACATAAGGGTGAGTAAATGACAATTTTAATTTTTGGGTGAACTTTTCCTTTAAATTATTTCTAGTTCACATATAAGAGCACATTCAGGAAACAGATTTGATGTCCTGTTACTGTTATAAATTATGATATACTCAAGTTTATCAGTATTATGAGATACTAAATAATTATTATGAGACACAAAGTCATTATTGTGACACCATTTTATTAACAAATACGCTACTTTTAACAATTTATAATTTAACTTATTTTCCAGCGCATTGATCAAATAAACTTACTTACTGTGACTTCTGTTTAATTCCAGATGCCGTCATGAAATGTAAAGCTGGTCTTGGAGAGAAGGATGTAGAATGTTTAATTGGAGAGACACTTAAACATGCGCCTGCCCAACTGAAAAAACGTGTTCAGGTATGGTTGATGCAAAATACAACTAGAATGTTCTCTAATTCATAGCCAAAGTTTAAACAAGCAGAAACAAAGAATAAACCCCTATCGATTATATGGCGTATAACACGTGCACAAATGATCTTCACTCATGGCGCGTTCGTGGCATTCTCGTGTAGCCTATGTATAAATATCATTGAAAAGAAAAGAGCAACATTTGACTTGTTTCAAAAGATGTACACAACTATGAACGCAAACTAAGCAACATGCACGCCACTTTCTAAATCAGCACATGTAATTCGACATCCTCGTGGGGGGGGGGGGAAGCCTATCCCAGCTAACATTGGGCGAAAGGTGGGGTACAATTAATAATAAATAGTTTAATTGAAGTGCTAAATGTGAAAGTTACAAATGAAAACAACTCACATGTTTCTTTTCATTTTGTTAACAGGGCCGACTAAATGAAGATATGGAGGAGTAGCTTCAAATGCACAATTCCACATTCAAGCTTGTTTATATTGATGTTTACCTGTTTGTGTAATATTGGTGTGAACATATTGTTTTTTTAATTCATAGTAAATTAACTGAATCAAATTCTGAGTCTGTATCATTCATATGTTGTTGAAAAAGCCTCTACAATAGTTTTGGGCAAATGAGGACAGAAATTAGATTGGTTCTGGATGTCCGCCCATAGAATATTAATTAAGATTAAAATTACCAACTGGTTACCAACACACAACTATTGATTCACGACGTTGCCACAACGTTGCGACGACAAACAGGCATCGTCACAAAGTTACGTTGTGGCGACGAATCCGGGAATTTCACTTTTCCGGTTGTCACGACGTAACCACTTACGTTGCCACGACGAAAGTTTCGTAATGTTATTACGTTGCCGTTACGTAATGGTCACGTAATTTGGCTAGCTGGGTACTTTCTTGTTGCAGCAAACTCTCAAAAATAGTGTTTTCATTGTGTCACAAAGCTGAAAACAGAAACCGGTCTCAATTTCCAAGATAAATATCTAAATATCTTTAAACAAAATTAATTGACTTAAAAATTAAAGCTGCATAAAATATTAAGACTTGTTTTCAAGAGAGTTTATCTTTATTTTATATAATTTATTCTTTAAAGAAGAGTTGGAATATAGTTCATGAGTTACATGGACAACTTTTATGCTACATTTAGGTGCTTTTTTGTCATTTTGCAGCCTGACACCAGTTCCCATTCACTTTCATTATACAGAAAGTGTGGCCAGAATATTCTTCAAAAATGCAACTTTTGTGTTCCATTATAGAAAGCCAATTGGGTTTGGAACAACATGAGGGTGAGTAAATGACACATATTTTTTATTTTTGGATGAACTGTTTCTCTATGGATGTTTAAATATTTTTACTGGAAAACAATATTTAAATTCAACATCATCAAATTCAGATGAAAGAATGGAAGTTTTGCGGTGCATCACTGATATAACAATTCATCTCCTTCTACACTGGTAATTATAATGTGCTGTCACTGTGATTATCTGTTATTAAATGTAACAGAATGATATTGTGTGGTGCTATGATTCATAGAACACAAATAATTATTTCTGAACATGCAAAACTTGCATAACCGGATAGTTGTGACTTCTTCCTGGATAATGCTTTTACATGTGTGTGTGTGTGTGTGTGTGTGTGCGCGTGTGTCAGCACTGCATCAACACAATCAGATCTGGAGTCTCTGCTGGCTGGCAGGAGTCTGATTCTGCCCTTCAGTGCAGTGGGACACTCCAAACAGGAAGTGGTGTTTTCTCAGATTGCAGGAGAACATCTGAGCACAATCACATTAGTGGCAGGTACATCACTCCTATTCTCTACATTACAGACATAGGGTGAATTCCAATCGAAAGTGATCGTCCCTATGCTCTACTCACTACAAAGGACAAAGCTCTAGATGTGGGTTCTCTAAAGGGAGCATGGCATTACAGTTTGAATGTACCCTTCACTAAAAGTCTTGTGAAAGGGCCTTTAGTGAAAAAATAAACATTCTTACTTTTGTTTGGAAAGACTCTTTGAGTGGCATCCCATTCAGGCACAATAATGCATTTTGGAAAATGCCCATACACTCATCGAGCACTTTATTATTGCATCTACTCATTCATGCGATTACCTAATCAGCCAATCGTGTGGCAGCAGTGTAGTGCATAAAATCACGTGATCTCAGTGATTTGGACTGTGGCATGATTGTTGGTGCCAGATGAGCTTTTTTTTTTATCCCTTATTCTCCGTAATTTTGGAATGCCCAATTCCACTACTTAGCAGGTCTCATGGTGGTGTGGATGCTCGCCTCAATCTGGGTGGCGGAGGACAAGCCTCAGTTGTCTCCACTTCTGAGACCGTCAATCGGCGCATCTTATCACGTGACTCGTTGTGCATGACACCGCGGAGACTCACAGCATGTGGAGACTCATGCTACTCTCCACGATCCACACACAACTCACCACATGCCCCATTGAGAGAACCACTAATCACCACCACGAGGAGGTTACCCCATGTGACTCTACCATCCCTAGCAACCGGGACAATTTGGTACGCCCTGGATTCAAACTCGCGACTCAAGGGGTGATATTCAGCGTTAATACTCGCTGAGATACACAGACCTCCAGCAGATTGGCTAGTTTGAGTATTTCTGTAACTGCTGATCTCCTAGAATTTAATCTGAATTAGTGCTGCACGATTAATCATATCTCAATCGTGATGTCAGCCTGTGTGATTATATGATGGCAAAATGCTGCGATTTTATTAAATAAATAAGTGCATGTGTGGACGTGACAGTCCATTCTCTCTGAGACCTGTTTGCCCATTTTCTACACCACTAATAAAAAGATGAGCAGTCAGTCTCAGTTTAGAGAGCGGCAAGTGTGGTCATGTCATGATAACAGAAACCGGACACAGGGAACAGACTTGACCAGACTTGACAAACTACCTTGGAAGAACGAGAATGCATCAATTGTGAGCTTTGAGATGTGCTGCGATTGTCCCGCAATTAACAGTCACAGCACATATGAATCCAGTGAGAGAACTACTGTAACATTCTGGAGCAGGACAAACCCAAGAGCGGAGATAACAGTTCCAAAATATGTATTAACAAAATCAATGACGCGCCACTGCACAGACAGTAGTGTGTTCGTCGTGGAAATCAGGAGGAGCTTGGCGAAGGGTAGGGTGTCCAGCAAACAATGCGAGCAACAGCTGATCTGTAGATTCCCGGCACACAGGCAGAGATTGGAATTCCTTTGTGGACTGCCAGGCTGAACTCAGCGAAGACTGGAAGGCAAACCACAACATGAACAACACGGGCAACCCAACAATGTGACAAGACAGGACCACCTAAACAAGGAGAGGGAGGTTAATACTCAGCAGAGAACAATAATCCAGAGAAACACGAGGGCTTTATGTAGGAAGTGCAATCAGGCTAAAACAGGTGTAGCTCGACAAGCAATCAGTGGCATGATCGGTGCCACCCTGAGAACAATGAAAGTTCCCATGAAAACATTGATCATGCCAGTCGAGTGTGCCTGTGAAACATGAGGGAGAGAAAATAACAAACCTGCAGGCTTACCAGAACCGTGACAAGTACTGGCATTGAAATATCAGTGACAGCATTAATATCATCACACTAGTAAGGTATTGCAGGACCAGTGACACGTTAAAAGAATGAAGTCTGTAAACTCTCATTTCTTCCATGTGTTTATTTCTATATTCAAATTATGCCCAACAAAACAATAAATGCTGACGTCAGACTTTCACAAGCTTTTATAAAGTTTTATAAAGAGAACTTTTGTTTCAATAAATGATCCAGGTGGAATTTTGGAAAGAATAATTTCAAGAAAAGGTATTGTTTCAAGAATAATGTTTTTCATCATATAACCCTTTGAAAGCTGGTGTATGTAATCTTTGCTAAAAGTGTAACACTGTGATACAGTAATGAAATTATAATATATGTAATAATGTAATAATATTATATATGTCTGGATCAAGGGTAAAACAATCAAATCTGTACATGACAAGTATTTGAAAAGTACACAACATAAATTATCAAGAGTTTCCCAGACTGTTTTAATGTGACCTTTGTAGAGCAAAAATAATATGTTAAAATCTTATAATTGTAATACAAATTTACCCTGTGGAACTTGAAAGTGCCTGAAGATGAAGAAATACACAGCTTTTGGTTAAATTAATGCTGGGTAAAAGTCCCTATCAATTTTTAAATCCCCATAGTGTACTCTATACGCAACACTACAATGAGAGTAAATCACTCACATGTGCCCCCAAATTTCATGCAATGCAACTAAAAATGTCTGTGATTGGCCACTGGCTGGTAAATGTTGAGCTTTGAAGAAGATCAGCAGTGAGAACATTTCTCTGGAAGTAGAAGTTTGGTTTGACTCGTTCCGTGTAATGTGTGTCCAAAGACGAGATCCACACAATCCATTTGTCATTGAATAATGTCTCTTTTAATATTCTTTCAACTGTAGGTTGTTGATTAAAGATAACAACAAAAATAGAAAAACTTAACTCCGATCTAACACAACCACAACAATTCTGTGAGTCGCTAGATGAACTGATGCTATTTTTAAAGAGACAGTAGCGGTTTAGCATGTGTTCTACATATCAGTGTAAATACTTGTAAATTGTACAAATTATGCATGTAAACCATAAACATGTAACAAAATATTCCATATATGTCATTTCAAGACATCATTTATTGATGGAATACATGAACATGGACACCAGTAAGATTTTGCAGGGTTTTGCATGGACATATAAATTAATGATAAAATACAAATTTGTAAAATCAATATTTTCAGAATGTACCAAGTTAGAAGGTCCTCTGTATAATTAACTGCGTTAGTTGAGAGAGAATTTCTTTCATATCGAAGCAAAATAGACATTATAACCGAAATATACCCATATGAATCAATATCAAATCAAATTGAAAGCTTGTGAATGGTAATCGAATCGAGAAATCTGTATACATACCCAGACCTGGTCAAAACAATTCAGTAATTATATTGTAGCATTTATGTGTGCATTCTGAGATATGTAAAAAAAATAATATTTATATTGGAAATCCATTGTGAACATGTAACAACAAATTTATGCCGAAAATATATAGTATAATAACAGTAATGTACTGAGTGGTAAGTCTGCTAATTTCACCTCTCTCTCTCTCTCTCTCTCTCTCTCTCTCTCTCTCTCTCTCTCTCTCTCACTCTCTATGTGTGTGTGTATTGATTAAGTTCTTGTCTTACATCGAGGACAAGTGGAATACTCTCATTTCTGTCCATGAGAGGCTGTAAATAGACTATCCCAGGATGCATCTGTCTAATGTTTAAGTCTCTCCACCCAGAGATGGTGAGGAAGGCGTTTGAGGAGAGGGGCATTGTGTCAGGAGATGACAAAGCATTCAAACCTCATCTGACGTTTCTGAAACACTCTCAAGCACCCAAACTACGCAAGCAGGTAAGAGTCTGTGTCTGTGCTCTCATTACAGGACTGTGTGCCTGTGTTACAGAATGAAAAGCATGTGAACAGGTCAGTGTGCCTTTATTTTTTACATTTTTTAACTTGCTTTCTCTTTCACATTTGTTGACATAAACAGTTTTCGAAGAACTATCGGCGCCAATAGTTGCTTTTTAGAACTATCGGTTAACAGCAAAAATCTATAACAATAGTTGTCTATATACATATATTTAAATATTGGTTTTATTATTATTTCTCAGTGCTCCTCTGTGGAGGACTATACAGTTAAAGCAATTTGCTTCTTCAGAATAAAAGCAGGCTCTTGAGGTGAAATAAAAACAATCATTGACCTACAATATTCATCCATATTTATATTTTCACTTGAATGCAAATTTGGTTATTTTGATTAGATAATCAAGTATTCTAAATTAAAGAGAGGGCATGAAAAGAAAAATGCAGCTATATGGAAACGTGCCCTGTCAGCACATCTTGTCTCCAACATATGTATTTATAGTCAAGTCAAGTTTTATTTGTATAGCACTTTTTACAACATAGTTTCAAAGCAGCTTTACAGAAAATTATGCATTAACAGAAAATGAAATATCTTTAAAATCTTAAAGTCATCATTGTGTAGTTTGATTAAATATGATTGTGAATTGTGTATAAAAATAAGTAATGAAATAATAATTGTATTTATAACCCAAGTGTAAAACGGATCATATTCATGGGCAAGGAAGAGCGGCCCTAACCACTCCAGGCGGTCGGCCAGGAGCCCCTCCTCCCCTCGCGGTCGGCGGCCGTTCCTCCGCGTCCAGGTGGCTGGGCTCCTCCGTCCCCCGGCAGATGGCCGCGGCTGCTCCACTGAGCAGTGGCGAGAACTCCGCTACGGCGCATCCCTCTTCCTTCCCGGGTTTCGGCACCAATGTAAAACGGATCATATTCATGGGCAAGGAATAGGCGAGAAACTGGCTTGACGTATAACTTAAAGGTTTAATGCAAAACTCAAAAGACAAACACATAAAAGGACGGACATGTCCGTAATTGAGCTCTCTCTCTCGATCACCGTCTGCGAGTGGCCTTTATCCCTCTTGATGGCTTAATTAGCCTAATACGGGACCGGGCGTGCGCAATCACGCGCCGGTCCCGCCCTCCACCGTGCCACACCAAGTGAGCAAGCTAAAGGTGACTGTGGCAAGGAACACAAAACTCCATAAGATGTTGATTAATGGAAGAAAAATAACCTTGGGGGAAACCAGACTCACTGTGGGGGCCAGTTCCCCTCTGACTAACATCATGAATATAATGCCAATATTACTTATGTATAGTGCAAGTCATGGTTTAAAATGATTAAACTAAGTAAGTGTTAAGGGTCAGTGTTTAAAACAAAGATTTTGTATGAACTGTAACATTAATAACTAATGTCTTTGAAATTCATCCTGGATTAACTGCAGAAGTTCACATAGATGCAATTGTCCTTGTTAATTGGCTGATGAAGGGTTTTGTTGGCAATTAATTGATAGTCTATGTATTTCATTTCAAGAGTGTAGTCCATCAATAGACGAGGTGTTGCAGGTAGAGATCAGTGAGGTGCATAGCAGTTCAACCTGCAGGTCATTTCGGTGAGGTCCATCCCAAGTCCAAGGTTCAGGCAATGACATGTGAAGTATCCCATGTCTTATGGTTGGAGTTGTCATCAGTTCATTCTCTGAAGTCCATTGTAATAGACTGAAGTGATGTTTGGCTGGCACCGGCTGCTATTAGTCATCATCACACAGCGACATGTAGCAGTGGTGTCCAACACAAAGCAGGAATGGTGCTGGATCCAGCTGGTTCTGGTGACCTCGGGATAGGAGTCCCGAGGTTGAGACAGGGAAACAAATAGAATAATATTAGCGTAGATGCCATTAAATTTATTGCCGTTATAGATCATGATCAATGTTTCTGGTTCCGACAGACCTAACTAAAACAGCCTAATTGTGGGTTGGAGGATAAATTAGGTGTATGTCTGGCTAAATAGATGAGTCTTTAGTCTAGACTTAAACTCAGTGAGTGTGTCTGCATCCCGAACATTATTAGGGAGAATATTCCATAGTTTTGGAGCCAAATATGAAAAGGATCTATCTCCTTTTGTGGATTGATCATAATGAACGTGATGGAATATAGTGTGGTAGAAGGTCACTTAAGTAATGCAGAGCTAGTCCATTCAAAGCTTTGTACGTAGTTAACAGAATTTTTAAATTAATACGAAATTTAACAGGTAGTCAATGTAACGACAATAAAATGGGGCTAATATGATCATATTTCTTGGTTCTCGTTAGCACTCTGGCTGCAGTATTTTTAATTGAAGTTTATTTATTGATCTTGCTGGACATCCTTCCAGTAATGCATTACAATAAACTAGTCTTTAGAATGTTATGATCAATCGTGTTAAATGCAGCACTAAGATCTAAAAGCACTAGAAGAAAATTTGCAGCAGCAATCAGATGGAGCAAGTAATTTGTAACTTTGATAAGTGCAGTCTCTGTACTGTGATGAGGCCAAAATCCTGACTGAAATTGTTAATATATACTATTTCTCTGTAGAAATTAACATAGTTGGGAGAACACTACATTTTATAGTATTTTCAACATAAAAGGGAGATTTGAAATCAGTCTATAATTAGCCAATTTTTCAGGATCAATTTGTGACTTCTTAATAAGCTGTTTAATTATAATAATTATATAACTGCCATTTAAAATTTTCGTGGGACATGTCCTAAGGAAAGAGAGGAGTTAATAATATTAAGAAGAGGTTCTGAAATGACAGGCGATACCTCTTTTAAGAGCTTAGTTGTTATTCGATCAAACGTACATGTTGTTGCTTTTGATGTCCCAATAAGTTTTGTTAGCTCTTCATGACATTGAAGGATTGAAGTTGCACATGAAGAAAATTATGAGACACTGTTTTCTGAGGTACTGTGATGACATCATCTGATTGCATTAATCCAATTTTATTTCTGATTATTCATGAAGTCATTACTCTTGTACTGCGACATAATATCTGGTTCTGTTGAGGCTTTATTCCTAACCAATTTAGCCACTGTACTGAATAAACACATATTGTTGTTATTGTTGTGGTTATTTTCTATGAGTTTGCTAAAATATGCTGACCTGGCAGCTTTTAGTGCCTGTCTGTAACTACAGACACTATCCTTCATGCACCGTGAAATACCTCTAATTTTGCATTCTTTCACATGCACTCCATTTGCCGAGCTTCTCTCTTGAGAGAATGAGTGTGATCATTGTACCATGGTGCAGGGCTTTTTTCTTTAATTTTTGACACTTATCAAGGGTGCTAGAGAGACTGTATTTATATTATTGTTATTTCATCAAGTTCTTCTAGACTTTGGGGCTAAGTGAGTGTATGAGATAGATCTGGAACATTATTAGCGAAGCTATCTTTTGTGGTTTTTATAATTCTACCTGAATGATAGCATGGTGTAGATTGAGAAACTTTATCTGATCATTATCTGATGCAGCATAGAAGAGACGAGGTAATCTGAGATATCATCACTCTGCGGTAGAATTTCTATATTATCAATATCAAATCTGTATGACAGAATTAAATCTAGTGTATGATTATGGCGATGAGTCAAAAGAGAGTTGAGAATATTGATAAATGCTAAACCTAAGGTGTCATTTTCATTATCTATGTGAATGTTGAAGTCAACAACAAATAAAGCTCTATCTACAGTAATGACTAGATCTGATAGAAAATTAGCAAATTCACCAAGGAAATCAGAATACGGTCCAGGTGATCTATACACTGTAGCAAGGGTAAAAGATGACAAAGATTTTTTATTTATATCTGACGGTCTCACATTAAGCATTATTAGTTCAAAAGACTTACATTTATACCCTGTCCTCTGAGTAACACCAAAACCTTCACTGTAAATTGTAGCAACACCTCATCCTCGACCCTTCAGACGAGGCTCATGTTTATAACAATAACCTGGGGGAGTAGATTCATTTAAACTAATATATTCATCCGGTTTAATCCAGGTGCAGGGGTGGAAAGAGTTCTGAAAAATTGTATCCAAGTACCAAAAAATTGTGTGTGAGTACAGTAAAAGTAGCTGTCCTAAAAACTACTCAAGTAAGAGTAAAAGAGTAGCTCATTTAAAAGTACAAAACCTATGCCTCATAATAATGAACACTGTATGCCAACTTTTAAAATAAATCACTTATCTATGATAAACACTACATGAATATGATTCCAAAAAATAAAAGGGAGACATGATAACAGAAATGAAAAGAGGGAAAAGATATGTATGTATGAAACAATTACATTAAAATCACTTTATGTGTAGAATCTAAATTTCCCTTTATGCCGACAGAGTGTTATTGTTGTGCATAATGCATGTTCAGACAATGCAAGGAATGCAAAAACATGCTAAATAAGCAGGATCACTTGGTGACACATCATGTCCTGCACAATAGTGGAGGTAGAGAAGGCATGGGAAAAGTTGCTTGGTACAGGGGCTACATCATGCTTAAAAAGGAATAATTCACTCAAAAATGAAAACCACTGGAGTTGTATGTATTCATTTTATGCTGCTTTTATGTGCTTTTTGGAGTGTCAAAATTTTGGCACCCCTTCACTTACATTGAATGGACCTACAGAGCTGAAATATTCTTCTAAAATAGAATTCTTCTAAAATAGACAGATGGCATGAGGGTGAGTAAATGATGAGAGAATTTTCATTTTTGTGTGAATTATTTCTTTAAATAGCACATGGGAGGACACATTATTTCCACATTGATTTAGTTCTTGTATCTTTTAAGCCCATAAATTGTTGTGTTCTCATTCTAATGTATGATGCAGTTTTCTGAAGTTTGTGACTGGTGGAATGTTATTATACATAATTATAATTATACATTATTTTATCATCTCTACTTTCCTGGTAATTTATTATACCAATTAACACACTCTCTACATCAGGGGTCAGTATTATTAAAAACATATTATTAAAAACATATTATTATTAAAAATGTCACCGGTTTATTCTATTACATTAATTCTAAAGCTACTCAAGTTATTCGGCCAAAAGTAGTGAGTGCTTTTCTCATTTCCTTGTTATTGTTGTTAGATTGATAGTCTTTAGATGACATAGTCTACTAGACAGTGCTCAATTCGGTTACATGTACACTTTATGCAGAATTATAAAGTGTATTTGATAATTTAGGCGCACAAACATTAGCCACCTGTCAATCAAAGAGCACACAGTGACAGATGTCAGGAAATAAAAAGTAAATCTTTTATATTTCATCTAGATCAACCAATCAGTGGTGCTCATGCTATCACGACTGATGTAATGAACACCCCTGGTTTAGATGTAGAACATAGGCTAAATATAGAAAATTACTCAAAATTTACCTTCGATATCGAGGACTTCTCTCTCTCTCTCTCTCTCTCTCTCTCTTTTTCAGATAAACTTCTTGATCATTTTATTGATAACATTGCATTACTCTCTCACAGCAGCCCAATAGTCTCAGTGATAGATTTAATATGATAGAGTTCATTTACAGGCTAGGTTATAGACACAGAATCTAGTAAGCAGAAATATGAATATTCCCTGTTGTCTTTAGTTTTTGTGCTTTTATGTTGACATTCTTGTTTAGTTTCCTGTGTTAGTTTTGTAATCCTCGTAGTTTTATTCCTTGATTGATTCTCCCTGATTGTTTCCCCAGGTGTTCCTTGTTTTCCCTTGTGTATTTAAGCCCTTGTTTTCCATTTCCTTAGTCAGTTTTTGCATGTTTTGTCATGTTCTATGCCTGGTCTCCTGCATTTAGTTATATTCTGTGTTACTTTGTTCATCTTTAGTTTGCATTAAAGCTGTACTTACATCCTCATTCTTTGCCTGCCTCATCACAATATGTTTCTTCAAATTAGAGGCAGGATTAATGCTGATATCTGTCTTGAGCAAGTTAAACTCACGACACGATCATGCAATTGGCCTTTTTTCACAGCAAAAATCCCTTTCAGGTGCAGCTGTGATGTTCAGGTGTTGAACTGTGCTTGAGGCATCCTCCACATCCATAACAGTTGGTGTCCAATGTACAGCTGCTGTTCAAGTTTTTTAGGTGTGATTTGATTTGATGGGAGTCACAAGACTCTCCCTAGCCAATCATGTTGATAGATAAAAATAAAATACAGGGAAGTAGCGAACAAAGAAGGTAGGAAAATAGCGCAGTAAAAGCACTTAACAGTTACAGCACTTAAAATGTACTCAAGTAAAAGTATAAAAAATTTAAACTACTTAAAAAAGTACTATTCTTGGGAAAAAGTAGTAAATTACAGTAACATTACTGTATTAAAAATACAGTAGAGTATATGTAATTCATTACATTACACCCCTGGGTTTGGTTGAAAGAGATCTAGTGTGTAGTAGCCTTACCATTATATGATATTTATCTTAATTTCTTTCTAGATGATTTAGTGAGGGTATTGTGTTTGGTAGTTCAGGGAACAGATACAGTCTCTATGAGATATCTAACTGATACAGTCTCAATGTGTTGTAGTTTATGTGACGTCTCAAGGCAGCTAGCAGATGTTTGGATTTGCCAGTTTGTCTGCTTCCTGACCTGTTCCCCGTTTGTTAAATACTATCACTATTAAGACTATGAGCCAAATTACAAGAGAGGAGAGTGGCACCTTCCCTGCAGGGATGGAGTTTGTCTTTCATGAGCAGGTCTGGTCTACCCCAAAAACTCTTCCAATTGTCTATAAATCCTATGCTATTCTACATACACCACTGTGACATCCAGCCGTTCAGTGACACTAATTTACTATAAACCTCATCAACACGATGAGCAGTGAGGGTGCCTGAGCATATAACAGTGTCTGATATCGTTTTTGCAAGTTCACACACATTATCTTAAGTGATCTCCAACTGGCGAAGCCAGACATTGTTAGTGCCAACATGAATAGAAATTTTAGAGAATCTATGTTTAGCGTTAGCCAGCATTTGTAAATTTGATTTGATGTCAGAAGCCTGAGCCCCCAAAATGCATTTAACAATGGTAGCTGGAGTCTCTATTTCCACATTCCTTACAATAGTATCACCAATTTTTAGGGCTCTTTCAACATGATTCTCAGTGGGTGCATCACTGAGTGGGGAGAATTGATTGGAGACCCTAACAGGAAACGGAGAGTGGTGTCTTTTTTCTGAGCGAGTATGCCGCCGAGACGTCACTCAAACACATTGCATTGTGGACTCTAGAGCCGTACTACCCGCATCCGTAACAGTATCTACTGGCTTCTCTTTCTCACTGACCTCCACTAGCATTCAGATGCATGCCTGAATAATTCCTAACATTTTTAATTCTATTTTATTTAATTTAATTTTAATTCCTCACTGCTGACGGAAGAAGCTATAGTTAACATGTGGCATGCAATGCAGGAAGAAATAACATGAGCGGATGCCATGACTTACCGCAATTGTTTGTTGTTGTTGGTTTTTCCTGAGTGGTGTGAGTTTGAGATCGATGTGAATCCCAGATGCAATTTTTTGTTGTTAAAGTTGTTCTTGATATGCGGTTCTTTGAGATCGATGCACTTATCTGTGTAACACAGAGGAGAAAATGGGTGCATGCTGTAAAATTCACACAGTTTAATTGTGATAAAATAAAAAGCGGATGCACATGGAAAAATGCACACAATTTAATCGAGATGAGAAAATTGGCAGATTTTAAAGATGAAAACAGATAGATAAGTGATGTTAAAAAAAAAAACCTAGCAGGCTACAAACACAGATTTGAGCTAGGCACCAGCAGCAACAGGAAGAGGGTATATATACAAAATCTTTCATCTGGTGACTTTATAGGATTTAAAAAGCTTAATTTGTTAATACTTAAGTACAGAGCGTTGCTTTAGAGCCAAGTTTCCGTTCGTTTAAAAATAAGAGTCCAGAAAGAAGTATGTGTTTTTTGGGATTGCTCATATTTCCGTTACGCTCCAAATAAAAAATTCTGGTTATTATTTAGGATTTTGTTTTCACAATAAAATAAATCTGGGATTTTATTCATTGTGGATTCTTGTAGCTGCTATGTCTGTGCCTGTCATATTAAGGAAACTATGTTTATTGAAATTCTATAAATGGATTTTGTAAACTATTAGCCGATTAATCGGTTATATGACTTTCCATCATCTTAGTTATCTGTATTGGCAAAGTCCAAAATAGTTCGATCTCTAATTTATATACATATATACACTGGCAGTCAAAAGTTTGGAATAATGTACAGGTTGTGCTCTTATGGAAAGAAATTGTTACCTTTATTCACCAAAGTGGCATTCAACTGATCACAATTTAAAGTTAGGCACGTTAGGCACGAGGGGGGCCTGCACATTATTAGTCTGGTGTTTTTAATATTGTGGCTGATCAATGTGTGTGTATATGTATGTGTATATATATATATATATATATATATATATATATATATACATATATATACATACACTCACCTAAAGGATTATTAGGAACACCATACTAATACTGTGTTTGACCCCCTTTCACCTTCAGAACTGCCTTAATTCTATGCGGCATTGATTCAACAAGGTGCTGAAAGCATTCTTTAGAAATGTTGGCCCATATTGATAGGATAGCATCTTGCAGTTGATGGAGATTTGTGGGATGCACATCCAGGGCACGAAGCTCCCGTTCCACCACATCCCAAAGATTCTCTATTGGGTTGAGATCTGGTGACTGTGGGGGCCATTTTAGTACAGTGAACTCATTGTCATGTTCAAGAAACCAATTTGAAATGATTCGAGCATTGTGACATGGTGCATTATCCTGCTGGAAGTAGCCATCAGAGGATGGGTACATGGTGGCCATAAAGGGATAGACATGGTCAGAAACAATGCTCAGGTAGGCCGTGGCATTTAAACAATGCCCAATTGGCACTAAGGGGCCTAAAGTGTGCCAAGAAAACATCCCCCACACCATTACACCGCCACCACCAGCCTGCACAGTGGTAACAAGGCATGATGGATCCATGTTCTCATTCTGTTTACGCTAAATTCTGACTCTACCATCTGAATGTCTCAATAGAAATCGAGACTCATCAGACCAGGCAACATTTTTCCAGTCTTCAACTGTCCAATTTTGGTGAGCTCTTGCAAATTGTAGCCTCTTTTTCCTATTTGTAGTGGAGATGAGCGGTACCCGGTGGGGTCTTCTGCTGTTGTAGCCCATCCGCCTCAAGGTTGTGCGTGTTGTGGCTTCACAAATGCTTTGCTGCCTACCTCGGTTGTAACGAGTGGTTATTTCAGTCAAAGTTGCTCTTCTATCAGCTTGAATCAGTCGGCCCATTCTCCTCTGACCTCTAGCATCAACAAGGCATTTTCGCCCACAGGACTGCCACATACTGAATGTTTTTCCCTTTTCACACTATTCTTTGTAAACCCTAGAAAAGGTTGTGCGTGAAAATCCCAGTAACGGAGCAGATTGTGAAATACTCAGACCGGCCCGTCTGGCACCAACAACCATGCCACGCTCAAAATTGCTTAAATCACCTTTCTTTCCCATTCTGACATTCAGTTTGGGGTTCAGGAGATTGTCTTGACCAGGACCACACCCCTAAATGCATTGAAGCAACTGCCATGTGATTGGTTGATTAGATAATTGCATTAATGAGAAATTGAACAGGTGTTCCTAATAATCCTTTATGTGAGTGTATATATATATATATATATATATATATATATATATATATATATATATATATACTGTGCAAAAGTCTTAATCATATAAGATGTTTTACAAAACAATTTATCCTAATATGGTTATAAATATTTTCAGCTTTAGTGTGTCAATAGGAAATATACATTTTATACTCAAACATTAGTTTTTAAACAGAATAGAATAGAAGAACAGGGAGTCCTGCAACAGATGTCATGGCCCCCACAGAGCCCCACGCTGAACATCGAGTCAGTCTGAGATTACATAAAAGATAGAAGAAATTGAGAATATATAGAAGAACTGTGGTGAATTCTCCCAGAATCTTGGAATCTTGGAAACACCAGGTGTATCTAGGGAAATTGGTGCTGTTTTAAAGGCAAAGGTGGTCACACCGAATATTGATTTAGCTTTTTATATGTTTACTGGATTTTGTATGATGTTAATTGATTAATGAAAACTATTTATGGCATTATTTTTGAAGACATCCTCACTATGCAACATTTTGATAATCAACATATTTCAAGTGCCAAAAACATTTGCACTGTACTGTTTATATTGTAACAAGTTTATTGTTTACATGAGTATTTGTAATATTTACAAGTATTTACATTGATATGTAGAACAATAGCTAAACTGGTAGTGTCTCTATAAGAATAGCAGCAGTTCAGCGAGCAACTCACAGAAGTGTTTCGATTGAGTGTCGAATGGCTTCTTTAATGCATCCGTGCTGTGTGTTATTAGAATTAAAGTGCTCTATTGTTGTTTTTGATCAACAATTGGCTGTAAAGAACAAAGAATATTAAAATAGACATTATTAAATGACAAATGGATTGTGTGGATCTCATCTTTGGATACACATTACACGGAACAAGTCAAACCAAACTTCTACTCTCAACATGCTGCTTTTCAACACTACACTACAAGTTACTTGCTGCAGTCAAAATAAATGTACAGGCATATTTTTTTAGAAGTATTACATTATTTGTACTTTCATATCCTTTTACAAACAATGGCCAATGTGCTGTGCTGGTGGAGAAGGGGTCCTGTTGGATCATATTCATATCAGAATCAGAATTTTTTTTTTTTTTTTATCATAACAGCAATTGCATTTTGAAAATTAAAAACAGTCAGGGTATCATTTGAGCTGGCATGATAACAAAGACAGTGATTGGAATTCCTGAGTTTCTCCTGGTCCAACGATCCTGATTGAAATTTGAAGATGCCCAAATCTCTAATAATCTTTCACAAATGTGGTTTTCAACCCCTGAAACAACACTTTTTGGATATTTTCAGCTCAATTCATAACAAAACTCCCATTGAAAGCAGTTTTGAAATGAATTTTTACATTAAGGGGTAATATTTTGCCCTCTGGATTTGATTTTCAGGGGCATTTTTTACCTTTAAGAAGACGTTTCTTTTCTAACCATATAAAGCATCTGTTTATGTCAAATACTTGATTCTCAAGATCGAGAATGTATAATCTCTTATCAATAAAATTAAATCAATATAAACTGAGATTATATGTGATTATATAACTAGAACTATAATAAATTATTAAGAAAGATATTAGATGTTACAAATAAAAAACCAGAAGAATTCATTGCGGGGCATTATTTACCCACACATTTGGAATTTTGCGGCATTTTTGCCCTGGTGTCAATTGATTTTTATTTGATCAGCATCATGATTTTATGTTACATTTACAGAATATATAGGGGAAAGTGGAAAGTGTCTAACCTTTGGCCTTTACTAATTCATTTTAAATAGCCCTGATTTGTACAAATTTGCCAATTGTTTTTGTTTTGCCATTTAATAAAGGACTTGTGAAGAACTCCTTGATGATTCTTAGGTGTGGCTGAAGAGCTACTTGCACCTGAAATGATGCCAAGTACATCAATCTGTTCAGCGAGACAGACAGTGAGGGGTTTGGCTTGAATCTGCTGTTATAATACCACTCATCACTCATTATAATACCAGCAATCACATTACACACACATTACACACTGCTTTAACCAGCTCATAATTCACTGCTCCAGAAGAGGACCGGATATATTTCAAGATGCTTTCACTGTGTCACGTGTTTCTGACTGTAGTTATCTATAGTTTTGGGAGAAAATGTCCCCCAAACGTGAGCAAAATCTGAAAGAACCTTCCTTTGGGGAAAATCACAGACATCCTAAATTGGAAATTTGATTAATAAATAAAAGAAATACTGTTGTTGTTTTTTATTTAAAGGGGTCATGAAATGCTATTTTGAATAGCTATATTATCTTCCCTGAGGTCCACTTATAATGTTAGTAAAGTTTTTTTGCATTAAAATATTCAGAATTTAGTCATATATGATCATTTTCCACCCTGTCTCTGGCGCTCTGTCTGAAACACTCTGTTTCAAGTGTATCTGTCTGCATCCAGCAAGAATACAAGGAACACCCACTACACGTATCACCCCCCTTGGATCATAAGCAATTCTACTGGCTACAAGAACTTTTTTAATCCTATGCAATTGTTGATTGACTCATATTCTCTAAACTCTTTAAATATGACAAAATATAACTTTTATGTTTTGTGTCACATATATTAAACAGAAGATTTAAACAGTAAACTGAACTTACTTGTTTAATGTGAAATTTGGTGGACGTTTTTGTTTACTCTATTCATGGTGTTTGCACAATTTCTGCTTCTCAGTAGCTAAACAGTAAGCCTATTAACTTAGCATAACGCAAACTTCTCCTCTTCACTTTCTTAATATTTCTCCTCACTGTCGCCACCTAGTGATGATATGGCAGGGTGATTGAATACAAAATAACTTTTTTTTTTTTTAATAATACATTTGTGGTATATTTAATGCTTTTACAAGCTTTTCATTTTTAAAATGTTTCTGGTTATGGTTAGGTTTAGAGTTATGGATAGGTGTAGGTGTATGGTTGCTGCGTGAATCCAAATAAACACAACAAACAGTGTATGAATATGGCAACCAACTGTTCC
Organism: Moxostoma hubbsi; assembly: GCA_032164185.1. Taxonomy (NCBI): domain Eukaryota; kingdom Metazoa; phylum Chordata; class Actinopteri; order Cypriniformes; family Catostomidae; genus Moxostoma; species Moxostoma hubbsi. The sequence goes on along the minus strand of JAVLUX010000031.1, from coordinate 1,452,833 downwards.
AGGACTTCAGGATTTCGCTTGTTATTTGGAGAGGGCGTAACTTGTGTGTGTGCCGTCTAGTAATCTTGCAGAACACAGACAGACCCCTCTACTCGGTTTTGGCATAAGCATGTCCTTTAAAGAACATAAATGCCCACTGTTCTGATTGGCTTACATCATGCAGCCCCTCAAATTCATCCATTTTTGAAAGTCAATCTTAAGAGAATGAACAAGCTCCACAACATTGTAAAACAACATTTCAGGGGTTACACATAACACACATCCAACACATTATATCTGAATATATTAAACCGTTCATCTCAAGCACAACAGTTAACACTCACACCCTATCTACACCGGACAGACACCTGTAGATGCGGTCATGAATTAATATACTACAAGTGGCATTTTTGCGGATTGATTTCAATAAATGTTTTTATTGCATTGGGGATTAAGTTTTCAGTTATGTAATTTACAGAAGATATTTACATTTACATTTATGCATTATGTATTTCTTTTAGGGGTAGGGTTTTGGTAAGTTTAAAGTAATTAGGCGTTTCTTCAACTTCTGACTTCTAGAAAGTAAAGTCTTGTTAAAACATGTTTCACACTCTCACTAGTTAGTCTTCTAACAGTGTGCAACAGTGTGTACATGAATCACTGGAGATTAATATAATTTTTGTGTCATTTCTAGAAAATTCTGTATTGTGTTTAATAGAATTCTGGGTAACACTTTATATTAACTACACAGTTTAAAATATTTGTAAAGCATTTGTTTATGGTTAATTGATCATTAATAAATTATTGGTCCTACATTAATAAGTAACATATAAGTAGCATGTTATTTGTTTTTATTCACTTTATTTAAAGAAATGGATTCACTGCGCTCTACCAGTACAGGGTGTGTAATCCACAAAAAATATTAGACAGTTTCAAAATCAAGATGATCCCCACTCCTCTTTCTGAATTCCTTATATTTGATTCATATCTCACAGTACTCACTTCTTCAGTGTGTAATGTTGTGATACAACTGCACAGAGTTTTTCATTTTTTATTAAGTCCGATGGTTTGCCTGGTGTGAGCATCAACTTCTAATCGCAGGTAATTGGAACACTCAACAATCACGATTCTCTGATGAATTACTTAACAAGCTCGTTAATTAGACAAAACTTCTTAGTGCATGTGTGAAGTGGCCTAATATTAATACAGTCATATAAGATGCAAACGTCTCGGTTACGTATGTAACCTCCATTCCCTGATGGAGGGAACGAGACGTCGTGTCGAATAAGCAACACTAGGGGTCTCTCTTGAGCGCCGAATATGCCTCTGATCTATGAAAAAAGGTCAGTGAGAAGTTGGCAGACAGTATTTTCTTACCCGCCCCGGACATATGGGTATAAAGGCGAGGAAATACTATGAGTTCATTCAGGATTTTTCTGTGGAGCCGGGAGTGTCCGGCCATCTCAGTGGCTCGGCTCAGCGGTGTGGCCGGGAGGACACGACGTCTCGTTTCCTCCATCAGGGAACGGAGGTTACATACGTAACTGAGACATTCCCCGTCTGTCGCTCACTTCAACGTCGTGTCGAAGAAGCAACACTAGGGGTCCACTTTAAATCATGCCATAGCGGGCAGGTATTTCACGTGCACAAGCGACCAACTGTGTTTCAGACTGAACGTACCCTTCCCCAATGCCCCAAAAAAGTTGTCGGAATCCTTTTGGAGGGGGAACAAGGCGACGCTTGCCAACCTGGGAACGGGCCAAGCCTGGCTGGGCCTCTTTTCTCTCTATGTTTCTCGGCATAGAGCAAGAGCAGTCGGGGCCCTTACCGCATCGTGGGAAGGGGGTCTTACCAGTTTCCTATTCTTTCAGGGGGAAAAGACCCTGCAGAGGCCACACCTGCCCAAAAAGGGGGGGTAAAGGTGGAGAAATACATCACATGGCCTCTTCGGTCACATGTGTGAAAGGATGGCGTGGTGGTAGATCCAGGGTCGAGGAGGGGGGAGTTGCCACAACACAGCGAAAAACTGCCTAAGGGAGATGCAGGTCAACTCGTAAGGTGACCCATGCCGCGGAAATACACACAGGAGGAGTCCGTGTAGGAGGCCTGACCTGTGGAGCACCTATTCCAGTACAGGGTAGTCTAGGGTACCCATAGTGGACTGGGTCGGCAAGTTGCTCCGCTGAACTGCGGACCCAAAAGTGCTAGGGATGAATCGACCAGGGATCTGGGAGGGATCTCTTGGGAAAGAGGGCACACTTTTTTACCTCGGCCGGGGGGAAAGGGCACTGGACGCAAGCTATTCGCCCGGTCAGACCGTCAGTGTGTACCGAGTTCTACCGGCTCGGACCTGAGAAAACACGGGACGAGACTGACTCAACCCTGAGATTGTAAAATCTTTCAAAGGTGTTAGGTGTTGCCCAACCCGCTGCCCTACAAATGTCTGCTAGGGAGGTACCCCTAGCCAGTGCCCACGAGGATGCCGCACTCCTTGTAGAGTGTGCTTGAACCTGTAGGGGGGGTGGCACGGCCTGGGTGTGATAGGCCAACAGGATGGCATCCACCACCCAGTGGGAAAGCCTCTGTTTGGAGACAGTGTTCCCTTTCTGCTGTCCCCCAAAGCAGACAAAGAGCTGCTCAGAGCACCTAAAGCTCTGAGTGCAGTCCAGGTAGGCACGCACATACCGGACACAGCAATGAGGGGGCTGGGTCTGGGTCCTCCCGGGGCAGCGCTTGCAGGTTCATTACCTGGTCTCTGAAGGGCATGGTAGGAACCTAGGAACTTAGGATCACATATGTGTCTGCCGGACTGAACTCCACGCAGGTGTGGCTAACAGAGAACGTTTGCAGGTCCCCAAACCTCTTGATGGAGGCGAGCGCGATCAGCAGGGCCGTCTTTAGAGAGAGGGCCCTGAGTCCAGCTGATTCTAGTGGCTCAAAGGGGGATCTCTGAAGACCGGTGAGGACCACTGAGAGATCCCAGGAGGGGAACAGGCTTGGCCGGGAGGGATTTAACCTCCGGGCACCTCTCAGGAACCTGATAATTAAGTCATGCCTACCCAGAGACTTGCCATCTACTGGGTCGTGGTGAGCTGCGATAGCGGCAACATACACCTTCAAGGTGGAAGGGGACAGCCTCCCTCCAACCTCTCCTGTAGGAACAGGAGCACTGACCTAACTGCGGACCTATGTGGGTCTTCAGCACGGGAAGAACACCAACTCACAAACAGACACCATTTCAGGGCGTAAAGTTGCCTGGTAGAGGGGGCTCTGGCTTGGTTGATCGTGGCTACGACTGTGGGTGGTAGACCAGCTAGATCTTCCACGTCCCATCCAGGGGCCAGACGTGGAGGTTCCAAAGGTCTGGGTGCGGATGCCAGAGTGTGCCCCGTCCCTGAGAAAGAAGGTCCTTCCTCAGGGTAATTCGCCAGGGAGGGGCTGTCACGAGGAGTCAAGGTTCCGAGAACCAGGCCCGGGTGAGCCAATAAGGAGCCACATGATTGACTTGCTCCTCGTCCTCCCTGACCTTGCACAGCACCTGTGCAAGAAGGCTCACTGGGGTAAATGCGTACTTGTGCAGCACTGCCAGCCAGCTGTGTGCCAGTGCGTCTGCCCCGAGGGGAGCCTCTGAACGGGCGTACCAGAGCGGGCACTGGGAGGTCTCTCGGGAGGCGAACAGGTCTACCTAGGCCTTGCTGAACCGTTCCCAGATCAGGTGGACCGACTGGTGGTGAAGCCTCCACTCTCCGCCAGCAAGCGATAGCACGTCCGCTATCACATTGAGGTTGCCGGGGATGTGAGTGGCACGTGCTGGCTCCAAAGGAGGAGACGACGGGCGAGCCGTGACATGTGGCAGAAGCGTACGCCGCCTTGGCAATTTATATACGTTACCGCAGTGGTGCTGTCTGACCTGACCAGGACATATTTGTCTCGTACTAACGGGAGAAACTTCTGCAGGGCAAAAAAGACAGTCAACAACTCCAGGCAGTTGATGTGCCAACGCGGTGGGGCCCCTTTCCAACGGCCTGCTACTGCGTGCCCATTGCACACGGCGCCCCGACCAGATCTGGAGGTGTCGGTCGTGTCCAAGAGGTGTCGGGACACCTGCTGTAGGGGTACTCCTGCCCATAGAAAACAGAGGTCTGTCCAGGGTTTGAGTGTTCGGCGGCAGGAGGGGGGTGATCGTCACACGGTGCATGCTGTGGCGACATGCTCGTCTCGGGACTTGAGTCTGAAGCCAGTGCTGAAGCGGTCTCATATGCATCAACCCCAAAGGCGCGACCGCCGTGGCAAATGATATATGCCCCAGGAGCCTCTGGAGAAAAGGGCCCTGAAAAAAAAGTTTTAAGAGGATCGTTGTGCCTGGCCTGAAAGCGGCGAGGCACCTCAACACTGACTGCGCACGCTCATTGGTGAGACGTGCTGACATTGAGACCGAGTCTAACTCCATACCGAGAAAAGAGATGCTCTGAACTGGAGTAAGCTTGCTCTTTTCCCAGTTGACCTGAAGCCCCAAACGGCTGAGGTGCCTGAGCACCTGGTCTCTGTGAGTGCATAGTAACTCTCGCGAGTTGGCCAGGATGGTAGATCCAGGGTACGATGGGTACAATGAAGTAAGGGCTGTAGAAACCCTTCTTCATCTCGGTATTTTATTTTAGTTCACCGTGTACTGCAGAAAAGCGGACGCCCACGAAAGGGGGCGGAGGCGATGACGCGTCCCGAGGCTTTGGTGCTGAGAAAAGACTCAAAGCACTTACCTTGCTCCGCACACCTGGCAGGGTGCGGGTTAGCGACTGTGGAGGATGTCCATGGTAGACCTCCTCTAGACTCGTTGGAACCGGCCGGCCGGGGAATAGTCTTGGGGCTGGAGACGGGTGGTCCATGTCCAGGAGGCTGGGACTGTTAAAATCTGGTGGCAGAGTGCCGTTTGAACGGCATTTGCGGGCCAGGTGACCCAGAGACAAAGGAAATAGCTCTTTTATTGAGAATGTGGGTACCGCAGCCCTGAGGGGGTGCGGCAAATGAAAATTGAACAAAAGATTCTCCTCCTGGACCTCCACCATGGGACGGAATGGTCTTACCATCTCTGGCGCTAACATCTTGGTCCCTGGGTCGACCGTCTCAGGAGCGCCTGGGAGCCTTACGGGTCCTCCGGGAGACGGGGGGGTGTCTGCTTCCTGCGGTGTGCTCGACGCTGGGGCTGAGAGCTGGGCCCGGGTTGAGGCGGAGCAAGGTGTTTCTTGGCTGCAGGGGGATGCCCTCGGCGAGCAGACGGGGCAGGGCCCGTGGAAGCAGGTTTGCAGCAGGATATGAGAGACAGCCTCCGTCTGCTTCTTCACCACGTAGAAATGCTCGGCGAAGTCCTCGACATGTCACCGAAGAGGTCAAACTGGGAGAGGGGGGCGTTGAGGAAGCAAGCTTTGTCGGCCTCACGCATCTCGACCAAGTTCAGACACAGATGACGTTCCTGGACCACAAGCGTGGCCATCGCTTGCCCGAGTGCCTGCGCTGTGACCTTCATGGCCCTGAGGGCGAGGTCGGTTGCTGAGTGCAGTTCCTGCAACACGTCGGGGTCAGGGCTACCCTCGTGCAGATCCCTGAGCGCCTTGGCCTGGTGGACTTGCAGGATGGTCGTGGCGTGCAAGGTGGAAATGGCCTGTCCCGTAGCGCTGTAGGCTTTGGTGGTGAACGAGGATGTCGTCCTACAGGCCTTGGAAGGGAGTATAGTACGACCCCGCCAGGTGGTGGGTTTTCCGGGGCATAGATGGAGCGCAACAGCCCTATCCACCTGGGGAATCGTCGTATATCCGTGGGCCACTCCGCCTTCAAGGGTAGTGAGAGCGAATGAGCAGGGCTTGGCTGTGGGCAGCGCCCAGACCCCAGGAACCAGTCATCCAACCGCAATGGGTGCAACCCCACACTGACGGCGGCCCGGGCAAGCATTTCGGACATCTGCGTGTCAGCCTCTGCCTGGGCATGCTGGCCCGAAGGCGGCAGCCCAGGGGAGGTATCAGCGTCAGACGCCGCGCTCTCCGATGCAGCGGCGAGCTTATCCACCTCGAGCTCCAGAGTATAGGCAGAGTGGCCGTGAGGCGAGCCGCTGTTACTTCGAGCACGGACGGGAGTCAATGATCGTGCCGGGGGGCAGGTGGTCTGAGGGGGCGTGCCCGGTGTAGCTGCACCCGCTGCCCTCCCCAAATCGCCTCCATCGCCAGCCGCATCGTCCTCAATCCCGTGGGAAGAAGGAGCGACATGGGGGGCTGCTGGAGTGGCGTGCTTTCTATTGAAAGCAAGCCGTGACCGCAACATTGCCATGGTCATGCCCTCGCAGTGAGAGCATGAACCATCCACAAACGCTGCCTCGGTGTGATCACTACCCAGACACACAAGACATCGCCTGTGGCCGTCTGAAGCGGAGAGCACTCTGTTGCATCCAGGAACTACTACTGCATACACGACCATTGGCTCCGAAGAACATTTCTGAATGAACTCATAGTATTTCCTCACCTTTATACCCGTATGTTCGGGGGCTTGGTATGCAAATACTGTCTGCCAACTTCTCATTGGCCTTTTTTCATAGACCAGAGGCATATTCTCGGCACTCAAGAGAGACCCCTAATGTCGCTTCTTCGACACAACGTCGAAGTGAGCGACAGACAGGGAACACACAATTCACCCCATCACAGTATATAAAATCATCAGTACATCAACTCATATAATTATAAACTCAATAGCAAAATAAAATGCCAAATAACAGTCCAACAATGATTTCTATTGTACAGAGGATGGGGCAGAGATGATTTGTGGGTGTTTAGAGGTAACTGAAGAGATTCATTAAAACCCAATGGAGACATGGACAAACAATACATCCAATAAATGTCCCGTTGTAGAAGTTTTCTCCACATTTCCACCTCTTCTGAAACTATCTACCTTTCAGTTTCTATACAGGTTAACTGTTTTATATCATGATTACAATCATGACAATATATAGAGATTGGTGAGGTAATGTCACGTCTTCTAATAGGTCATTTATGTTCACTTATACGTATTTTTAAAGATCTTCCCAGCGTAGATTAATGGACAGAGACATTTTAATAAAAATAGATTTCATCGGGTCCTATTTTTATGGCTTTCATACTTAAACATTTGCATTTTCTTTGAAGTAAAAAAAGTTGTTGATGTATTGAATTTCTAATTTTGCTCATTGAAACTTGTCATCAAAGTGGTGATTTGGCTAAAAATAATTTCTATGAGAGACAGATGTGTCTTGCTGAAGGGGGCTGCTCCTGGTCTGAATCCTGAAAGCTGAATTCTTCGATGATCAGCGTTCAAATCTCAGGACATTTGTACATTAAATACTGTGCTTGTATTTACTACAAGGATTGGTACCTGAGATACAATCTACCCCTGCAGTCTCTGGAAATTATGACATAAAATGCCCACAAACTACTGTTATTGTTCCATCCAGCCCAGCGCTGAGAAAAGTAACATGTACGGCATGACAACGTCGCATGTCCACTTCAGCAGTACAGTAAGGACATTCTCACTAATGAAGAAATTTCGGGGATGTGGGGGTCACAAATATAATGTTCTCTTTTGTGCTTTAATGTAGTAAGGTGCTGAATGTAATCATTTCCTGAATGAAGGCTTGAAATACGATAAAGGCCACAATTGTACAATTTTTGCTTTTGTAAGTTACGTGTATTTTAAACATGTATAAAAGACAAACACTGTGTCTGCATTGCTAGCAATTTCCCTGTTTCAGTCATCTTTTCTTTCTTTTTTGTGCTGTATCAAAGAAAAGATGAATATAATTTGGATTTGTTTTCATCACTGATGTATCTGTTAAATGACATGACTGTGTCAGCTGACTAGCAAAAAATCATTTACTGCCCTCAAGTTGTCCCTCATTGGTTTTTCTTCCCAGCAGAATCTTAACACAATCTTTTCTTCAACAATCCGAACGCTGCTCTTTTACATACAAAAACATTTCATATTGAGCACTGCTGTCAAGGTCCAGAGAAAGAAAAAATCATCATGAAAATATCATAAAACACATCCAGAAAGCATGGAATATACTTATGGATGACTTTTATACTGAACCTATAATAGTGCTTTATAGTATTTGTCCTTTATAAGCTCGACAGCTGCTGATCACTATAAACTGTTATTCTACGGACTACAGCTGCTTACAATGTCTATTTTATTATATCTATCTATTTTATGTTCCAGCATATGAGTACAACATACACGTGAGTAAATGAGTGAGTAAAAGTACATTTTGCGTTTGTGATATATGATTAAGTATATTGTGTTTACAGCCCTGACAGGTCCAGTGCTCATTTGAATTGGTAATAATGAGAACTGCTCGTAAAGCTTAATAGAATGGAACATGCTAAAGTGGCGTTTGAGCAATTAAAGGATCTTTTAATAAACTGTGGATTTTCCTCTCACTATTATTCCTGTACTTTGTGTTGTGTCTGTTTTATTATTATTATAATCATTATTTTAAGCTTTAGTGTCTGTTTTGAGATGCCGTGGAGATGCTTATTTCATGAGTAAAGGATCATTAATAAATGTTTAATTAGTATAATAATAAGTGTTACTAAAACAGTAACAAATACATTCATTGCGTTTAAATGTAAATCCAATTAATTACATCTAACATTTATTTACTATGAGTTCATGCCTTGTTCATGTTAAAGAAAACATGATCAAACTGCCAATAAATGAACTTATTAAACAATAATAAATCATTTGCTGCATTGAATATTAAAATATGTATGTAGTTTATTCATGTAGAAAAATCATTTATAAATGGTCAATTGACTTTAAAATAATGCTTTACAAATACTTTATACCATGTAGTTATAATAAAGTGTTACTGAATTCTGTGCTGGAAACGACGCTGATGGAAATGACATTTTTATACTTTATCAAATAAAATGACCGACACTCTTGTCTAAGACTCATTTCATAGATAACATGTTATGTACCCTAAATACACACAATTAAATCACATTTTCACACTTTTTGTGTAATCTTGCAAAATGAAAGCTCGATTGAAAATGACGGCCAATATAAAGTGATATTTCCCTTGATTTTCTTTATTTTGTCTCATATTTCATCTCAGGCGTGCTCTTCACTGACACTTCTGTCCACTCCGTTTACAATTTCACAAATATTTTAACAAACTTTATTAGGGCAAATTTTTTTTGTGCATTGGAAATGATCATTTTAGAAAAATTGATAGATCGAAGATGTGAGTGTGTGTGTGTGCCTGTGTATGTGTGTGTGTAAGTGAGTGTGTGTGTGTGTGTGTGAGAGTGAGTGTGTGTGTGTGTGAGTAAGTGTGTGAGTGTGTGTGTAAGTGAGTGTGTGTGTGTGTGTGTGAGAGAGAGTGAGTGTGTGTGTGTGTGTGTAAGTGTGTGAGTGTGTGTGTGTGAGAGAGAGAGAGTGAGTGAGTGTGTGCGTGTGTGTGTAAGTGAGTGTGTGTGTGTGTGTGTGTGAGAGAGTGTGTGAGTGCCTGTGTATGTGTGTGTGTGAGAGTGAGTGTGTGAGAGTGAGTGTGTGTGTGTGTGAGTGTGTGTGTAAGTGAGTGTGTGTGTGTGTGTGTGTGAGAGAGAGAGTGAGTGTGTGTGTGTGTAAGTGTGTGTGTGTGTGAGAGAGAGAGAGAGAGTGTGTGTGTGAGTGTGTGTAAGTGTGTGAGTGTGTGTGTAAGTGAGTGTGTGTGTGTGTGAGAGAGAGAGTGAGTGAGTGAGTGTGTGTGTGTGTGTGAGAGTGAGACAGACAGACAGTATTGGATATGGACGCATCATATCAGTGTGGAGGAGGCAGATAGAAGCTGTGTCTGTAATCTTCCCCCAGGACATGCTTCTTGCTGAGGTTATCGGCCACAACAGACGGTTCCACCCCTACTGTATGCTCTATTCCTTCCCCAGTACCTTTCAAAGTGTGTGTCTGCGTGTGTGAGTCCATCTGTGTGCTCAAACATCTAGATATTTTCTGTGTGTGTGCCTTTGCAGGGTATTAAAAAGCTCGACCCAACTGTGTTCTCAGAGTTTGAGAGTGTTGTATTTGGAGACGAGCGGGTGTGTAGAGTGGATCTGTGCTCCATGCTGAAGAAAAAGACTGCAGATGGATACTACCACCACCAGAAGAGCGTCACCTTCAGTGAGTAAATGTGAAAGATAGTGTACAGTGCAAAGGCATAAAGCATTACAGTTTTTTCCAATTGTTAACACACAATTTAGTAAACTAGGCTGGTTTTATCAAAATACTTAACACAATTCACAAAACCACACACCCAAACTGCAAAATACCTCATATATCCTGCAAAATGAAGCACTGGTTGCATATAGCATTATCAAAATCAAACATTTGCAGGGAATGGCACACACGTCATTCATATTAGCAGATGTTTGTCTAACCAACTACACACCGTTGGGCATAATGAAAAGCACTCTCATCTATTACAGCTTTGCCATAATACTAAAATAGTTCAAATTGTAGAAAATTTTCAGATTGTTCACATGCACAGAAATATTTGCAGACACACACACACATGCTGTTGAAACATTGATTTTATTATTTTTCACCAAACAAGTCAGTTTGCACAGCATGATATGATATGATATGATATGATATGCACAGCAGATATATTTACATTGGACTGAACAAAAATATGCTCACAAAAAACAGTAAACTGAAAAAGAAATTGCAGAAAAAATATCTAGAAAAACGAAAGAGGCAAGAAAAATAATTAGGCAGCATCTTGCCGCTCAGCTGGGTCTTCTTTGGCCATGAACTCCTCTACCAGCTCTACCCCTACCTCTCACGCTTCCTCTCTCTGCAATGTTGTTGTTGTAAAACAAAAGGTGCTCACCTGTGGTCTTTTCATAGTGCTTACTTCCTGTTTGAAGTGCTAACAATGAAACATTGAGGTGTTTGGCCAGGTGGCACATGTATTAGCCAATTAGCTAATGTAGTGTCATTTTAGTGTGTTAACAATTGGAAAAAACTGTAACTATGCATCTTGTCTAACACTTAAACCAGATAACTTTGAGGACATGTCAGTGTTTTGACTTTTCTTTTAGGAATATGTCCCTTTGCATCAGGCTTGCAGGTCATTTCCAAAGTGCACATCTTTTCATCCATTGTTTCAAATTATATTTACAGAAAATCCCTAGAAAACACAATTAACAGTAGATTAAACTAGATTTAATGAAACAGGTGAGGACACACAAGTCTTTTTATACACTATATTACAGAGAATATTTAAACAACAGACACAAACACACATTTCCCATCTAATACTTTATCTTCGTAATGCACTCATGAAAACTAAAATATATTTATTTAAATGCATGTGTAGACAAGCTCATTTGAATATATTTCTATAATTAAAAGCCTCAAAGATTGAGATTGTGTGAGAACTGGCAGATTTAAAGAAACAACCCATCTTGTGAATCTCACCAGATGTCTGAAGCTCTTGTTTATCTTCTGTTGTGTTGCTGTCGTTGGCCGTTTTTATTTTCTCTTCTTCTGTATTTGTTCATCTCTGTTCCGAAATGTTTGCTGCGCGTTACACACGTTACTTGGTGAAAACACTGCGCATGACCGGAAGTGATGCGCGACTTTCGCTGTGGCTTCTGGGAAATGATGTTCATAAATCACTTGATTCAATCTTTCAGGTGCTGGTGTTTTACATTACCATTAAAGGTGTACTCAGTATTTTACTTCTAAAGATATGAACAGTAATATTTAAACATGTATGAGATCATGACCACTCATGTGAGATGAAGTGTACAGTCATATCAGTAACCCTATGATCTGTTTGATTCGACATGGGGTGATGTTAGCATCACACGATCATCTGAAAATTATTTCATCTCAGTAACTGTCCTGTTATTGCACACTTTCATTTATGGGTTAATTAATCCTGGTTTACCGTGCATAGTGAATTTCCACAATGGCATCTGAAACTATTGATTATAAATGATGCAGCATCCTGGCCAATACTGTGTAAGCCAATGTAAGTCACTTCAACATACTTCAAAAATGTAAGCTAAGAGGATAATGTACTAATGATATACAGTTCCTATAATTATAATGATAGAACATTTGTTTTGACCTCACGATGACTAGTTCTATGACATTAATACATTTTTGAAACATTTTACTTAAACATCCAATTAAACTCTGAACAAAATGCTCCACACATTTTCAACTTAGTCTGGTATGTTTCATATGTAACCAGTCTTGCTCGACCCGCTCCAAGCGGATTCGAACCGGGGTCGCCAGCATGGGAGGCGGGGTGCTAATGAGGAGGCTAATGAGTGAGGTTTACACACACCACACAGCCGTCACGTACCAGCTGGCTACCGTTACACATATCCAAATGTGTTATAATAATGTTTGAGCAGGGAATAAAGATGAAAAGTTTTTCATTTCGGTTCGTTCTGAGCAAAACTCTTTTCCAAATGTTAACCGTTTATAACTTAAAATAATTCTCATTAATTGACAAGAGTATTTCGGCAGAGTGGTTTTCACTTTCATGTGTCTGTACGGTGTTTGCATAAGAACTAAAGATGAACTCCTCATTGATCTTGTACTTGGAGAAAAAGGTCTGAAATCTTATTCCAAGATTTCCTCAAAGGTTTCATTTGATCTGACATTTCACATGAAAACAGAGCTGGAAAGTGAATATCAGAGTACTGAAATATAATTAAGATTATAAATGAAAGCAGCATTTATTGCAAATAAATGATAGATGAGAGCAGCAGGAGTTTGAGGTTTAATCATGGTTAAAGATGAAACATTATCATATGTGACAGTAACAAACACGCAGCTGCTAAAAGAAAACGTATAAAATAATGCAAATAAGAGCGCCAATAACCTTCAACCAAACGTGTCGCAGAAGATTTAGTTGCCTAATTAAAGGAGTGGTCACAGCAGCCCCTCCATCTCCCTCATGAAGGCCTCGTACATCTGGTCTTTAGTCTTCATGTTGTGCGGGGCAATGCCTGCAGGCTGGGACGGGTTTATGGACACTTGTTTGGGCTGCTCACGCTCGTCCTCTCTCCTGCCGCCCATTTTCTCCACCGTGCCGGCGCGGTCTCTGCGCACGCGGAGCGCCGTGGGAACAAAGCGTGTCACCTCCGTCTTGGGGTTGATGATCTGAGGTTTGGCAGAGATGGTGGCGCCGCCCGGCTGTGCCGCATGGGGTCCGGAGATATTGGCGCGTTTCTCGATGGTGGGGGCGAGTGGGGGGGCGGTGCCGGGGGGCGGGGGCAGCTGCAGTGTGGAAGAGCGTGCGGACGCGTTCTGAGAGCTGTCGCCAGAGATGGATGCCGCCGAAGGCTTCTGACGTGGGACGATGCTGGGCGGGGCACTGAGCACATTGGGGTTGAGTGGTGGAGGGAAGAGAGAGAGTGGGGGGGCCATGCGGGGGGGGTCCGGCGCGGGGAGGAGGGGGGGGTGGAGGCATTCCTGCAAATCAAATCAAGATCTCACATTAAAACACATCAAACACACACTAATATTAAAACACACACACGCACACACACACACACACACAGACTGACCTGGAGGAGCCGGAGGGGGCAGGCGGGGTGGGGGTCCTCTGGGAGGAGGTCCAGGGGGCAGGCCTGGCGGCGGTCCGGGAGGAGGTCCTGGTGGTCGGCCCGGCGGGGGTCCTGGAGGCAGCATGCGCGGTATCGGACCCCTGAGAGAGGCCGGCAGCCCTGGAGGCCTCATGAATGGAGGAGCACCTGAACACACACACAGATTGTAAACACTAAAATACACCCCGTTTACAAACAATCAGTCGGACTAACAGATCAAGATAATGCGACTCTCCGGCTTCATCCAGCATGTTAATCGAACCGTAACTGGCCTCTCTGCGTGGCACGTTAAATATGATGAACTAATGATCTCCCTTCTTTCATGTCAAAACCATCTATCAATGAGAGAATCACAAACATCACTCGTTCTTTTCCCGTGATGACTTTTGATCTGCTTAAACGGGGATCATTTTGTAATAAAGATCTTCTGATACAGCCACTGCTTATGTGCCGCACACACCCGCTAGAGCACCGCAAACTCACTCTGAATGCAGACTATATTCTTAAAAGCAGCCTTCAGAGCTTTAGTAATCATGCAAGGCCATGTGGCGATCTTAAATCAATCGAGCATCCTTAAAGGAATATCTGAGGTACAATTTAATCTCAATCGACAGCATTTGTGTCATAAGGATGATTAGCACAAAAATTTATTTCAACTCGTCCCTCCTTTTCTTTAAAAATCATAAATGTTTGTTCCAGTGAGACACTTACAATGGGGTCAATTATTGGAGTGTTTAACCAGCAGAAATGTGAAGCTTATAATTTAATAAAATCACTTACATTATGGACTGTAAATGTAATGCTGGAATTGCTCAGGAATGGTGCGCAATCTCTAATACTTGATTACCAATTATATCATATGTTCAGACAGATGAAGACTGTGGCTCGACTACACAAAACCCCGCTGCCCAGTATTAACATCTATATAATAACAATAATAGAGAACACATAAGGGATGAATTTAACAGAGGAGACAGACCAGGAGGCGGTCCTGGAGGCGGGCCAGATGGTGGTCCTGGTGGCCTCATTGGAGGGGCAGGAGGCGGTCCTAAAGGAGGAGGCCCTGTGATTGGAGGAGCCTGCATGTGTGGAGGAGGCTGCTGAGTTGCCATTGGTGCAGATGGAGCAGGAAGTCTGGCACTGGCCAATGAGTGAGCAGCTTCAGCAGTTACACCTTCATCACCATCATCATCATCCGAATCCTCAGAGTCTGTGAACTCCTCTTCATCATCTTCATCTTCCTCAGGCACTGACTGACCTGCGCACACAAACACACACGTAAACATGTATTCAACATTCACCTCAAACGCGCGCGCGCACACACTCAAACACACACGTGTAAACGTATTCCACATTCACCTCAAACGCGCATGCACACACACACCCACACACTCAAACGCGCGCACACACACACACACACCTGCCATCCTCAGCATCATGGCCTGCAGTGGTGTGATGTTCTTGGTCTTCTTCATCGCCCTCTTCTTCCTCTTCTCTCCAGGTGGAGGCATGTCAGCAAACCGCACACTGCGACCTGTGCACAACAAACACAAACAATATATTGTTCAAACTCATCTACAGCGCCATGATAACAGACGTTTCCTGTCAACTGTGAGATTAATATGATTCAATGACTTACTTTTCAACAGCATTGATTTAATAAACTGTATTTCAGAGATATTATAACAGGGGGGCGATAGGACGATGATATCAGATATCAAACATATATTATGAAGATCGATTGTGACACTCAATTACATCATTACATTTACATTTATTGATTTGGCAGACGCTTTCCTCCAAAGTGACTTACAAAAGAGTAAAACATAAGCGAATCATCTTAAGGAGACAGTGGTACAAAAGTTTCACTATCATCAGAATAGTATACAAAACAGATTAAAGTGCAACAAGAATTTATATATATTTTTAGTGACTGGTGCTCTTGGAAAATGTTTTTAGCCATTTTTTAAAGACAGAAATGAGTCAGCTTCACAGATTGAGTTGGGAAGGTCATTCCACTAATGTGGTTTGATGAAGGTATGATTTTAGATTGTGACTGTTCTGTATGCCAGCATCAGAGCCTTGAATTTGATATGTGCATCAACCGGCAACCAGTGGAGAGAGACAAAGAGTGGTGTAACATGTGCTCTCTTTGGTTAATTAAAGACCAGACGTGCTGCTGCATTCTGGATCATTTGCAGAGGTCTAATAGCACATGCAGGAAGGCCTGCAAAGAGAGCGTTACAGTAGTCCAGTCTAGTTATGACAAGTGACTGAACAAGCAGTTGTGTGGCTTGTTCAGAGAGGAAAGGTCTTATCTTCCTGATATTATAGAGTGTAAATCTACATGATCTTGCAGTCTTTGAGATGTGGTCTCATTGACAGAAGATGATCGGCAATATTGGGAAATGGCAAAACCATGTATCTGTGAAGTCAGCAAATGCATTAAACAGTAGCGCAGGATGTGAAACTAGCACCCACCACGTGATGAAGCTGAATCCAGTTCTCAAGATGCCCAAAAGTCAGTGCTCGTGTCCGATTCGTCTGTTCAGAGGCGTGCAGCACGAGCGTCTCGTTGAACAAGCGCTTGTTAAGAGTTTTCACTCTGTCTCGGTTTCATCTGAAAACTGTTTCTGCAAATAATCTCTGATCATCTCGGGTGGTGCTGCGAGTTTCACTTTATTTCCACGCGGTTACGCGGTATATCTTTTTATTAAATCATAAATAAAGACATGTTCATCTTGAGCCTAATATTGAGTTTTATTTTCTTTAGGCAGCATTAACTGTATTACCAAAACACAATCCGATAACAACACACATTTGGCAGCATTATTTTGGGAACACAAGGGGATGTATTAGGCTTATTTATTATCTTTACATTAATAACTGTCTTTAGATCTTAATCTGTAGAGTGTTAGTCATTTTCCACCTGTTGTCGTTGGATGTTTGCGTGATGTAAATGGGGCAGATGGAGACGGTAAATGTGTGATTTGAGGAGGTGGTTAAATAAGATTTTTTTAAATCAAAATCAATCAAGCAAATAATGAACCGATCCTCGCAGCGGGGTTAGCGATATAATCGTGTATGGCGATATTTATTATGGCGATTATTGATCAAATATGTTTTACCTATCACCCGCTCTAGTATGAATAAATACGTTGGGGGGGATCTGCAAACACAAATAAACAAACAAACCACAAACACACACAGAGTCTCACCTGTGTGTTTATCGGCTCTCTCGTCCTCTAGGTCGTCATGGCGATCACTTGTCATTCTCATGTCAGCGTCGGTGTCGTCTCTTTCTCCGCCACTGTCATCCTGTGAGTCGCTGTCGTCATCTGCGTCGCTCTCACTGTCAGTGTCTCGCCCGCCAGCGTCAAACATTTCAGTATCTGAACCGCCACCACCCTCTGTCATCAAACACATGTAACTGTAATGTATGTGTGTATTTATACAGGTGCGTGTGCCCGTGTATTTATACAGGTGTGTGTGCCCATGCATTTATACAGGTGTGTGTGTCCGTGCATTTATACAGGTGTGTGTGCCCGTGCATTTATACAGGTGTGTGTTTGTGTATTTATACGCGCGCTCGTGTGCTATAGGTGCATTTATACGCGCGTGTATGTGTGTATTTATACGCGCGTGTATGTGTGTATTTATACGCGCGTGTGTGCTAGAGGTGTATTTATAAGCGTGTATGTGTGTATTTATACGCGCGTGTGTGCTAGAGGTGTATTTATAAGCGTGTATATGTGTATTTATACGCGCGTGTGTGCTAGAGGTGTATTTATAAGCGTGTATGCTAGAGGTGTATTTATAAGCGTGTATGTGTGTATTTATACGCGCGTGTGTGCTAGAGGTGTATTTATAAGCGTGTATATGTGTATTTATACGCGCGTGTGTGCTAGAGGTGTATTTATAAGCGTGTATGTGTGTATTTATACGCGCGTGTATGTGTGTATTTATACGCGCGTGTGTGCTAGAGGTGTATTTATAAGCGTGTATGTGTGTATTTATACGCGCGTGTGTGCTAGAGTTGTATTTATAAGCGTGTATGTGTGTATTTATACGCGCGTGTGTGCTAGAGGTGTATTTATAAGCGTGTATGTGTGTATTTATACGCGCGTGTGTGCTAGAGGTGTATTTATAAGCGTGTATGTGTGTATTTATACGCGCGTGTGTGCTAGAGGTGTATTTATAAGCGTGTATGTGTGTATTTATACGCGCGTGTGTGCTAGAGGTGTATTTATAAGCGTGTATGTGTGTATTTATACGCGCGTGTGTGCTAGAGGTGTATTTATAAGCGTGTATGTGTGTATTTATACGCGCGTGTGTGCTAGAGGTGTATTTATAAGCGTGTATATGTGTATTTATACGTGCGTGTGTGCTAGAGGTGTATTTATAAGCGTGTATGTGTGTATTTATACGCGCGTGTATGTGTGTATTTATACTTGCGTGTGTGCTAGAGGTGTATTTATAAGCGTGTATGTGTGTATTTATACGCGCGTGTATGTGTGTATTTATACGCGCGTGTGTGCTAGAGGTGTATTTATAAGCGTGTATGTGTGTATTTATACGCGCGTGTGTGCTAGAGGTGTATTTATAAGCGTGTATGTGTGTATTTATACGCGCGTGTATGTGTGTATTTATACGCGCGTGTGTGCTAGAGGTGTATTTATAAGCGTATATGTGTGTATTTATACGCGCGTGTGTGCTAGAGGTGTATTTATAAGCGTGTATGTGTGTATTTATACGCGCGCGTGTGCTAGAGGTGTATTTATAAGCGTGTATGTGTGTATTTATACGCGCGCGTGTGCTAGAGGTGTATTTATAAGCGTGTATATGTGTATTTATACGCGCGTGTGTGCTAGAGGTGTATTTATAAGCGTGTATGTGTGTATTTATACGCGCGTGTGTGCTAGAGGTGTATTTATAAGCGTGTATATGTGTATTTATACGCGCGTGTGTGCTAGAGGTGTATTTATAAGCGTGTATGTGTGTATTTATACGCGCGTGTATGTGTGTATTTATACGCGCGTGTGTGCTAGAGGTGTATTTATAAGCGTGTTTGTGTGTATTTATACGCGCGTGTATGTGTGTATTTATACGCGCGTGTGTGCTAGAGGTGTATTTATAAGCGTGTATATGTGTATTTATACGCGCGTGTGTGCTAGAGGTGTATTTATAAGCGTGTATGTGTGTATTTATACGCGCGTGTGTGCTAGAGGTGTATTTATAAGCGTGTATATGTGTATTTATACGCGCGTGTGTGCTAGAGGTGTATTTATAAGCGTGTATGTGTGTATTTATACGCGCGTGTATGTGTGTATTTATACGCGCGTGTGTGCTAGAGGTGTATTTATAAGCGTGTATGTGTGTATTTATACGCGCGTGTATGTGTGTATTTATACGCGCGTGTGTGCTAGAGGTGTATTTATAAGTGTGTATGTGTGTATTTATACGCGCGTGTGTGCAAGAGGTGTATTTATAAGCGTGTATGTGTGTATTTATACGCGCGCGTGTGCTAGAGGTGTATTTATAAGCGTGTATGTGTGTATTTATACGCGCGTGTGTGCTAGAGGTGTATTTATAAGCGTGTATGTGTGTATTTATACGCGCGCGTGTGCTAGAGGTGTATTTATACGCGCGCGTGTGCTAGAGGTGTATTTATACGCGCGCGTGTGCTAGAGGTGTATTTATACGCGCGCGTGCTATAGGTGCATTTATACGCGCGTGTATGTGTGTATTTATACGCGTGTATATGTGTATTTATACACGTGTGTGTGTGCTAGAGGTGTATTTATACGCGCGCGTGTATTTATACGCATGTGTGTATTTATACGCGCGTGTGTGTGCTATAGGTGCATTTATACGCGTGTATGTGCATTTATACACGTGTGTGTGTGCTAGAGGTGTATTTATAAGCGCGTGTATGTGTGTATTTATACACGTGTGTGTGTGTGTGTGTGTGTGTGTGTGCTAGAGGAGTATTTATACAAGTTTGTATTTATACGTGCGTGCATCTTTCATTTTACCTTTACAAAACAAATTTGACTTGCAGACGAAACACTTTGATGAACTTTATGTTTGCTTGTCTGGAATGAAAGCATGTCACACAGTTCTGGGAGGTAATAGTACACCATCATTTTGATGATTTTGGTATTTCATAGTAACCAGAGCAAGATTTGACATGATATTGATGATATTCTCTGAGCGAATTATGTATTCATATGACTTGTTGAGGCAAAGTCATGTGACTTTTATGATGCACATCTGTATTCCTTTATAAATTCTGTAAATGTGTTTCCATCATAGTCCACCTTAATGTTTTATGCCATGCATTTTGGTGTTTCCATCCAGCATCTTAATGTAATATCCCATAAATATGCATAAATATACATTGCATCCGGAAAGTATTCAGAGCGCTTCACTTTTTCTACATTTTGTTGTTTATGCAAAATGGATTCAATTCATTATTTTCCTCCAAATACTACAAACAATACCCCATAATGACAACATGAAAAATGTTTGTTTGAAATCTTTGCAAATTTATTAAAAATAAAAAAAGTATTCACATGTGAATATGAATAGGAATTGTCTATAGACCTTGGAGACAGGATTGTAATGAGGCACAGATCTGGGGAAGGGTACAGAAATTTTTTGGCAGCATTGAAGGTCCCAATGAGCACAGTGGCCTCCATCATCCGTAAATGGAAGTTTGGAACCACCAGGACTCTTCCTAGAGCTGGTCACCCGGTCAAACTGAGTGATCAAGGGAGAAGGACCTTAGTCAGGGAGGTGACCAAGAACCCGATGGTCACTCTGACAGAGCTCCAGCATTTCTCTGTGGAGAGAGGAGAACCTTCTAGAAGAACAACCATCTCTACAGCACTCCACCAATCAGGCCTGTATGGTAGAGCGGCCAGACGGAAGCCACTCCTCAGTAAAAGGCACATGACAGCCCGCCTGGAGTTTGCCAAAAGGCACCTGAAGGACTCACAGACCATGAGAAACAAAAGATTGAGCTCTTTGGCCTGAATGGCAAGCATCATGTCTGGAGGAAACCAGGCACCGCTCATCACCTGGTCAATACCATCCCTACAGTGAAGCATGGTGGTGGCAGCATCATGCTGTGGGGATGTTTTTCAGCCGCAGGAACTGGAAGACTAGTCTGGATCGAGGGAAAGATGAATGCAGCAATGTACAGAGACATCCTTGATGAAAACCTGCTCCAGAGCAGAAAGGTTCATCTTCCAACAGGATAACGACCCTAAGCACACAGCCAAGTTAAGAAAGGAGTGGCTACGGGACAACTCTTTGAATGTCCTTGAGTGGCCCAGCCAGAGCCCAGACTTGAACCTGATTGAACATCTCTGGAGAGATCTGAAAATGGCTGTGCACCGATGCTTCCCATCCAACCTGATGGAGCTTGAGAGGTCCTGCAAAGAAGAATGGGAGAAACTGCCCAAAAATAGGTGTGCCAAACGCTGTGAATACTTTCCGGATGCACTGTACATGGATGGAAACTATGGATGCACTGATATGAAAATTGTTTGGCCAATACCAATAAACTGACAAATGAACAAAAAAACAAACAAACTAAATATAAAACCGATAAAAAAGCCAATAACGATATCGTCCCGATACTGATATTTTGCCTCTTACCATACTTTCTCATCAGATCACTGTATTAATTGGAAATTATGCTTTAAAAATGTACACTGTTTTCACAATAAATAATTTCTACTGAACATGACAGGCCAAAATTATAAAGAGAGCCACAGTAAAAGTTACATACAAAATAATAGATAAAAAAGATTTAAAAAAAAGACTAAATATGATAACGTGATGATTGATATGAAAAAATCTTCCAAAACATTTTTGGATTTAGAAAACGCAGCCTTTAAGGTTTAGTAATCACACATTTGTGATAATTGTGATCGTTTTATTGATTTTGACGTGACTTTCGTGTCCGGTGTTGTGAAAACGGCACTTACTTAAAGGCCACATGATGAGAGAAACCATTCAAAACACCTTGAAACCAGCAGACTTTGACTTCTGAGATATTGAATATTTTTACAGTAGAAAGACCTCTTATATGTCAACATATAGAGAAATATTTCATTCCCCATTAAAGTTTAAAGTTATTACTAATTCATTATACATAAACCATCAGTTTATTATATCAGCGTGTTCATGTTTATAACCGATATGCCGATGGTTTTAATTTGGTCAATAATTGGCCAATAAATATCAGCAGCCGATACATTGGTGCAGATCTAATCGAAACCCAAATATTGATATTAATCAGAATTATTCAACTAAATTTCCAAGAGGTCCAGTCTCTAAATTTCCTTATCAGCAAACATTTAAACAATCATAACGTATACATTTTTCTGGGGCTAACATGTCATATAATTATGAAATGAAATTAGTAATATATGCATTTCAGGAATATCCAAAGCAGAGCCGATTCTGGGATTTTAGCCTTAGCTGTGTTCGTCCTCTAAGTACACCATGAGATGTTGTCATGTTTTATAAGTATGTTACTTCTTTTCTGTATGTCGTGATATGTATATCACTAATGATGATGCATTAGTTTGTGTTTTATTTTGTGATTTCACTAGAACAGACTAGAAAGCAGGCCATGAACGAACCCCCAATGACTCCAGTGTTTAATCCATGTCTTCCGATGAGATCTGATTGCTTTGAGTGAGAAAATGATTAAGGGACCACAATTCAAGTCCTTATTCACTATACATCTTGACATTTACACAATGTAGGCTTTAAGATGGTGATTCTTTGATTATAACACGTTGCATTTTCATTTTATAATGTTTATCATCAACCTTTTAGTGTCGAGGTATTTCACTCAACCTGTGACTATAATTTTAACCCACGTCTGCATTTTCAAAATAGCCAAACTGGGTGTGAAAACCACATGCATCAAGAGAGAGGAAATGTGTGAATGAGCTACTCTCATAAATCTGCCAAGAAGACTTCAGATGTCAAGATTTATAGTAAATGATTACTTACATTTTGGCTCAAAATTATCAAACATGTGACTCGATAGGATTATAGTCAGAGTGTAAATGAAATCAAAGTTGGTACACATCATACACTAGCCAGCTTTCCCAAAATGTGCAAACTTGGCCCGACTGCAAATCAGGGCTAAAATCATCCCTAAAGTCATGTAGTATGATCCAGCTTTAAGTGTACCACAGACAGATTGACAACTTGTTTGCGAAATAGATTGCTGTAGACTGTAGGCCAGTGATAATCTTATGTTCTATGATATAGAAATAGAACAAACAATACATTGACTAATGAGATAAATATTTAGTGCTGCACGCTTCACAGTAAATGTGTGGAGGTGTTGTGCTGCTGCTCACACCATTTAGAGATCCTTGACTCATACACAGAAAACACCATCATGAGCATTACGCGCTCTGATTGTTACATCTGACAGCGAACAGAACACTAATTCACTTTGTAGTGCAGAGCACACACAGACTACATATTTATTAATTAAATAGCAGCCTTTTGCAGTTTAATAATCACATAGAGACCGGCTTTTCCAGAGGGGAGAAGCTACCATCAGTAACACAGAAAAGGGATTCAGTCCAAAATAAAGCTCAATTACATGTAAAAAAAAAAAAAGTACAATAGAAATGTATCACTACATTATAGTTAGGGCTGGGTATCGTTCCAAAAATTTAGATACCAATATCTTCGATACGGGTTCGATACCAATTTTATGAAATCCATTTTAACAAGATTACAAACATTACCTCAAAAAGACTTTGGTTTTATTTTTTCAGTTTGTTGACTTTTTTCCCAGACTCAAAAACTCATCACCTGAGCCTTCTGGACTCCTCATGCCAGGGTCGGCAGGGGCAGAGGCTAAAACATTAATGTGAAGAGGGGAAAAAAAACAAGAAATATAATCTGTTAATTCAGCCAACCATAAGGATAAGTACAGTTTAACAAGATAACTAGTTTAATGTGAGTTAAACTTAATCAGTTACTGTCAACCTTAAAACATTTTTAGCATCGATTGAGCTAGCTATCTATAGCCATACATCCAAACAATATCTAACGTTACGTAGGTCCCAGTTTATAGGACCATGTCACCGCTCACAGAAACGTTAATTTAACAAGTACACAAGCATATACCACTACAAGTTAGACAATTTTGTTTGTTGATTTGTTTGCTAAACGTTAACCTTACCTGTCGTAGTCCCAGTCATAGCACCTCTGCATTCATCAGTAGTTTTGGAGGAGGACTCGTGTGATGGGCATGTTGATTGAGGACTCGTGTGATGGGCATGTTGAAGGAGGACTTGTGCGGTGGGCATGTTGAAGGAGGACTCGTGCGGTGGGCATATTGATGGTGGACTCGTGCGGTGGGCATGTTGAAGGAGGACTCGTGCGGTGGGCATGTTGATGGAGGACTCGTGCGGTGGGCATGTTGAAGGAGGACTCGTGCGGTGGGCATGTTGATGGAGGACTCGTGCGGTGGGCATGTTGAAGGAGGACTCGTGCGGTGGGCATGTTGATGGAGGACTCGTGCGGTGGGCATGTTGATGGAGGACTCGTGCGGTGGGCATGTTGGAGGAGGACTCGTGTGGTGGGCATGTTGATGGAGGACTCATGTGGTGGGCATGTTGAAGGAGGACTCGTGCGGTGGGCATGTTGAAGGAGGACTCGTGCGGTGGGCATGTTGAAGGAGGACTCGTGCGATGGGCATGTTGGAGGAGGACTCGTGCGGTGGGCATGTCGGAGGAGGACTCGTGCGGTGGGCATGTTGGAGGAGGACTCGTGCGGTGGGCATGTTGGAGGAGGACTCGTGCGGTGGGCATGTTGGAGGAGGACTCGTGGGGTGGGCATGTTGGAGGAGGACTCGTGGGGTGGGCATGTTGGAGGAGGACTCGTGCGGTGGGCATGTTGGAGGAGGACTCGTGCGGTGGGCATGTTGGAGGAGGACTCGTGTGGTGGGCATGTTTCGATATTTTCCACATCTTTCACATCTATGGAGGTTGAGACGAATACACACTACAGCCTCACGTGTGAGCTGCATCTCTGGGCCTAACCGGCGTAAACTAGTGTTTTTACTTGATCAATCACCGGCACTTTTAGATTTGGGCACATCTAGCATGCTACATGCTTATCATTGACGTTGACAAGATTAACCCCTTAGGTATCGAAATTTGGTACCAAACGACAAGACATTTTTTGATACTCGATTATTTTGAGGCAATTTGGTCGGTGCCTAAAATGTATTGAGCCCTATATAAAGTTATGTAATATTCACTGTAAACTACTACTACTAATAATAATAATAATACATCGATAATAATTGTGTCATATTTAAACAGTATTTCACATCTGAGATGCTCTGTTGTGCAGCACTTTATTTGACAAAAATAACTCAAAATGTTAAAAAAATTATTGTTTTATTTTCATTAAATTAAAGTTTAATTAAAGTTAAACTGACCCTATTTTTAGGAAAATTTTGACATTTCAAACTGTTGATATGGAATTCAGAATAAAAACAAAACATGGGTACTGCGAGAACCGCAAATGAAGTCTCGGTGCTCATTATCGTTTTCCAAACATGGTATCTGGACGTCCCTATTTATATGTTTTGATATAAATGAGAGACTTTTAAAAGTGCTTTGTGATGTACATATCCAAAGTTAACTAATTACTTATTTCAATGAGTAAGAAATCATTTCTGCAAGCACAGGTTTCAGATCAGTATGTGACACTAGATGTCAGTGTTGTTTTTCTGTCTGGGACTGTTGTGGAACACGCTGTCAATCACTCACTCAGAAACAACTTATTAAATGCCCTTTAAGTTCTATGATCATAATGATGTAGAGAGGAATGAACAGGATATTCTAATGTTTAATTTTTATTTAAAAGTGTCAGTGTTAAAATGAGCATTACATCCAAACTGCATCCTTCAACTGATATTGGTACATGATTGGTCCATATAGATTTATTCTTTTCTCAGACATGAAATCCAGTCATGCTATCAGTGATAATCACAGATGCAGTCTGATCATATTTTACAATGGCTGATCATCTAGGATAAGTTTAACTCTGTAAACCTGTCAATAGAATTCCTCATGGAATGCTGTGCTCTTCCAAGATAATTTCTGAATGTTCATCCATTCCACAGGATTCTGGAAAGTTTTTTTCCCAATATTTATTTTGGAAATCATTTTTTCAAAACACCCTCATCCTGCTTTACTTCTATGCACTTTTCAAAATCCCTTATTATTTTTTAGGAGTTTTATCCCATAATGCTCCTCCAGTATTTTTCATTAAGTCTGACTTTCATTCAGTGTCAAACCCAAAAATAGGCTGCAGGTCTGTTCTAAAAGGGAAAATCAGTGCTGAACACAAATAATGAAAGTGCAAAATAAATAGTCTTATGAACTTTAAAAAGGGAGTAGAATGCACCTCCCATATCATTTGTTTTTAATGTCACAGGATGTGCGTCCAGTCAAACTTTACACATTCATCTGTCACTTTGTAAATGTTAGTCAAATTAGACAGATGGGTCATCGAAAAATAAGGTTGTCTGAGGTGATGAAAACATATCAGGTTCGTGTACATGTTGGTTTTACAAATTTTGAAAAACTATTTGATAGCATTTTCTACCAAGAGAAAAAAAATATTTAATGACTTTAAACATGTCATGTGGTGTAACCATCAAGTCATAAGTATTCAAATACTTTCCTTGCACCTTAATACACAAGTGTGCACAACTTAATTAATTTCCAAAAAAGAAGATTTCTCAGGGTTACACCACATGAGCTGAATATAATGTGCCTTTAAAATGTACATATACATATATTTGCACACCACTCACATTCCCGGCAACCTCAATGTGATAGCGGACGCGCTGTCACGACAATGTTTGCCCTGCGGAGAGTGGAGGCTTCACCCCCAGCTGGTCCAGCTGATTTGGGAACAGTTCGGCAAGGCCCAGGTAGACCTGTTT
Organism: Moxostoma hubbsi; assembly: GCA_032164185.1. Classification (NCBI taxonomy): domain Eukaryota; kingdom Metazoa; phylum Chordata; class Actinopteri; order Cypriniformes; family Catostomidae; genus Moxostoma; species Moxostoma hubbsi. Next base: position 1,426,214 of record JAVLUX010000031.1, on the reverse strand, counting down.
GCCTCCCAAGAGACCTCCCACTGCCTGCTCTGGTATTCCCAAACAGAGGCTCCCCTCGGGGCAGACGTACTGGCACACAGCCTTCTTGCACAGATGCTGTGCAAGGTCAGGGAGGACGAGGAACAAGTCACCCTTGTGGCTCCTTATTGGCCCACCTGGGCCTGGTCCTTGGACCTTGTATTCCTCACCACAGCCCCTCCCTGGCAAATTCCCCTGAGGAAGGACCTTCTTTCTCAGGGACGGGGCACGCTTTGGCATCCGCACCAGACCTCTGGAACCTCCATGTCTGGCCCCTGGACAGGACGCAGAAGATCTAGCTGGTCTACCACCCACGGTCGTAGCCACGATCAACCAGGCCAGAGCCCCCTCTGCCAGGCAACTTTACGCCCTGAAATGGCGTGTTCGCAAATTGGTGTTCTTCCCAGGCTGAAGACCCACAGAGGAGCGCAGCTAGGTCAATGCTCCTGTTCCTACAGGAGGGGAGGCTGTCTCCTACCACCTTGAACGTGTATGTTGCTGCTATCACAGCTCACCACGACCCAGTAGACGGCAAGTCTCTGGGTAGGCATGACTTAATTATCAGGTTCCTAAGAGACGCCCGGAGGTTAAATCCCTCACGGCCAGGCCTGTTCCCCTCCTTGGATCTCTCGGTGGTCCTCACCAGTCTTCAGAGATCCCCCTTCGAGCCGCTATAATCAGTTGGCTCAGGGCCCACTCTCTAAAAAGACGGTCCTGCTGATCGCGCTCGCTTCCATGCAAGCGTTCTCTGTTAGCAACACTTGCCTGGAGTTCTGGCAGACACACATGTGAACCTAAGACCACAACCAGGCTACGTGCCCAAGGTCCCTACCACTCTTTTCAGAGACCAGGTAGTGAACCTGCAAGCACTGCCCTGGGAGGAGGCACACCCAGCCCCTTCATTGCTGTGTCCGGTATGTGCCTTGCGTGCCTATCTGGACCGCACTCAGAAGCTTTAGGTGCTCTGAGCAGCTCTTTGTCTGCTCTGGGACAGCGGAAAGGGATCACTGTCTCCAAACAGAGGCTTCCACACTGGGTGGTGGATCCCACCTTACAGGCCTATCACACCCAGGCCATGCCTCCCCCCTTGCGGGTCGAGCGCACTCAACAAGGAGTATTGCGTCCTCGTGGGCACTGGCTACGGGCACCTCCCTAGCAGACATTTGTAGAGCAGCGGGTTGGGCAACACCTAACACCTTTGCAAGATTTTACAATCTCAGGGTTGAGTCAGTCTCGTCCTGTGTTTTCTCAGTTCCAAGCCGGTAGAACTCGGTACACGTTGACAGTCTGACCGGGTGAATCGCTTGGGTCCAGCGCCCTTTCCCTCTGCCAAGGTAAAACAGTGCACCTTCTTTCCCAGGAGACCCCTTTAGGTTCCTGGTTGATTCCTCCCTAGCCCACTTGGGTCCGCAGTTCAGCGGAGGAACTCGCCGACCCAGTCCACTACGGGTACCCCAGGCTACCCCTACTGGAATAGGTGCTCCACAGGTGAGGCCTCCTACGCGGACTCCTCCTGTGTGTACTTCCACGATACGGTCACCTTACGAGCTGACCCGCGTCTCCCTTAGGCAGTCCTTCGCTGCCCTCTGGTCGTCGTGTTGTAGAAACTCCCCACTCCTCGAAGTTGGATCTACCACCACGCCATTCTTTCCCACATGTGACCGAAGAGAGGTAGGTGTGGCCTCCGCAGGGTCTTTTCCCCCTGAAAGAATAGGAATTCGGGTAAGACCCCCTTCCCACGATGCGGTAAGGGCCCCGGCTGCTCTTGCACTATGCCGAGAAACATAGAGAGAAAAGAGGCCCAGCCAGGCTTGGCCCATTCCCTAGTTGGCAAGCGTCGCCTTGTTCCCCTCTAGGGTAACCAAAAGGATTCCGATGACTTTTTTGGGGCATTGGGGAAGGGTACGAGCAGTCTGAAACACAGTTGGTCGCTTGTGCATGTGAAATACCTGCCCGCTATGGCGTGATTTAAAGTGGACCCCTAGTGTTGCTTCTTCGACACGACGTCGAAGTGAGCGACAGACGGGGAATGTCTCGGTTGCGTATGTAACCTCTGTTCCCTGATGGAGGGAACGAGACGTCGTGTCCTCTCAGCCACGTCGCTGAGCCGAGCCGCTGAGGTGGCCGGACACTCCTGGCTCCTCAGAAAAATCCTGAATGAACGTGTGTATTTCACTCGCCTTTGTACCCGTATGTCCGGGGGCGGGGTATGCAAATACTGTTCGCCAACTCTCATTGGCCTTTTTTCATAGATCAGAGGCATATTCGGCGCTCAAGAGAGACCCCTTCTTTGACACGACGTCTCGTTACCTCCATTTGGCAACGGAGGTTACATACATAACAGAGACGTTTTTACTAGTTGAAATTCCATTTTGACATCAAGAATGAGACTTTCACTAGCAGTAATTCATATTCTACAGGTGATTAAGCTTTGAAAGGGCTTGTGATAGGCAGAAAGTGCTCACTGCGTTCTGTCTCAGTACCACAGGCACAATTCAGAGCTAGAAAAGTTTCTTCTTCCGTGTACACTAGTGGAAGTCCTATGGGTTTTCATTGCTGATACCAATATCTAGAGAGCACAGTGGCTGATAGCAGATATAATGTTAATGTAAGGGAGACCGGGGCTAGTTGTCACACTTTTACCCCAGTGAAAATATTTTAGATATTAAATGTTTTTAAAACTGATGTCATTTTTCAATGTTAAACTTATTTCTCAAATCCAAGCTTAATATTAAGAATCATCTATTAGAAAGTTTGCTTGGTGTTATCTGTTATCTGTTTGGTGACTCCGGGGGGCGCAGAAGTGACACACTTCAGCATGTGAAATGGGACAAATTGTCCATTTAAAAATGTGAGACCCAGCCAGACAAAAATACATTTGTCCTATAAGCATAAAGTTCAGTTCAAATGAATCTACCATTATTATATAGCTGACCTTATCTGAATGTATGCTGGTGTGATTTTATTGTCTTCACTTATTTAAGATAAAATATAAAGGAGAGAAATGAGAAAAAAAATCTAGTCAAAGATGGTTTTGAACAAGGTGTTTGAAACCAACATACAAAATCACAGATGGAGGAAACGCGCATTTGTGTAATTAGACTTTTAACTCAAATCGTTATAGTTACTGTTGCACAGTTACACTTATACCATGGTCACTTGCCAGCAACAATTAGCTACAGCTGTCATTGATTTTTACAGCACAACTTTAGACTGGTCATTTTATCTACAGCTCGTTAGATCAAGAGTTCTGCATATTCTTGATCAGACACAGATGAAGTAGTGCAATAATATCACATTTATTTCAAATAATTCAATAAAAAGCTGAGCAGATAATTGGAAAATTGGACATGAGTTTTTTGGAGACCAAACACTCTTCAAACTGTGAATTTAAATAAACAATCCAGAAATAATAATAGCCACAAAATGTAAAAGGGTTGTCACTTATCTATGATACTGTAAACGCTACATGAATCTGATTTTTAAAAATAAATAAAAGGGTGACATAATTAGAGAAATTAAAAGATGAAAAAGTTATTTTCAATATCGTAATGTATAAAAAATCAGTTTACGTGTAGGGTCTAAATTTTCCTTAATGCCGACTGAGAAAGTTATTGTTGAGCATAAAACATGTTGAAAACAATGCAAAGAATGCAAAAAAAAAAAAAAAAAAGCGGTGTCCCTTGGCATGTTAATTCTCCTCCCTGCTCAGTCAATCTCCACTTTAACTTTCACTTTATTCTTCTTTTGTTTTTGGCGATTCACATTCTTCATGCATATCGTCATCTGCTGGGAAGAGAGAAGAATTTCTAGCAAAAAATTACGTAAATATTGATCTGTTTCTCACCACATCTATCATATCACTTCTGAAGACATGGATTAAACCACTGTAGTCATATGGGTTAGACTACTTTTATGCTGATTTATGTGATTTTTTGGAGCTTCAAAATGTTAGCACCGATTTACTTGCATTGAATGGACCTACAGAGCTGAAAAATTGTATGTGTGTTCTGAAGAAAGAAAGTCAAAGACAGATGGCATGAGGGTAAATGATGACAGAAGTTTCATTTTTGTGTGAATTATTTCTTTAAATAGCACATGGGGGGACATATTGTCCTCCTTTTGAGATACAATGTTCAACGATGATTTAGTTCTTGTGTCTTTTAAGCCCAGAAAGAGTTGCGTTCTCATTCTAATGTATGATGCACCATTTTCTGAAGTTTGTGACTGGTGGAATGTTGCTCTACAAATGTTGATCATTAGAAAGGCTAATCATAATTATAAATTATTTAATCATCTCTAATTTCCTTTCAATTTATTATTCCAATTAACACACTCTCTTAAAGCTACTCAAGTTATTCAGCCAAAAGTACTGTGTTTTTCTCATTTCCTTGTTATTGTTGTTAGATTGATAGTCTTTAGATGACATAGTCTACTAGACAGTGCTCAATTCGGTTACATGTACACTTTAAGTCCAACATTTTGATACAAATGCTATTTTTGTCCCACTGTTTAAATTCACTTTAGACATAAACGACTGCGTTTACATTAAATCCTCATCAAGACGGACCTTCCTCGGATGCTAAAGCGGGGCAGCGAGTGTCAGTCAGGATTTTGCACTGATGAGCCGAAAATAAGGTACGGCTGTTTACAGTGGTAGGTCTAGTGCTGTGGCAGGAGGGACACTACGTCTCGTTCCTTCCCTCGGGGAACAGAGGTTACAACAGTAACCATGACGTTCCCCTTCTGTCACTTGACGTTGTGTCGAATGAAGTGACACAAGGTGTTCCATCTAAAAACAGCATACAATGACCGTGTTACATGAACTGTCGAGACAGGAGCAAGCAGGCTACTGTGTTGGCTGCACGTAGCCCTCCCCAACGCCCCAGAGAGATGTCACATCTGTTTGGAGATGGTGTTCCCTTTCCGCCATCCGCCGAAGCCAAAGAGCTGCTCAGAACATCTAGAGCTCTGCGTGCGGTCCAAATAGATACGCAAAGCACGTACCGGACACAGCCACAAGAAGGCTAGGTCTGCCTCCTCCCGGGGCAGCTTGCTTGCAGGTTCATGACCTGGTCCCTTAAGGTGGTCATAGGAACCTTGGGCATGTAGCCCGGTCGCGGCCTCAGGATAACGTGAGAATGTGCCGGACCAAACTCCAGGCAGGTGTCGCTGAGAGTGAATAATCAAGTCATGCTTACTTAGGGACTTGCCATCCACAGCATCGTTGTGGGCTGCGATAGAAGCTACATACACCTTCAAGGTGTAGGGGGACAGCCTCCCCTCCAGCCTCTCCTGCAAGAATGAAAGCACTGACCGAACTGCACCCCTCTGCGGGTCTTCGGCTCGGGAAGAACACCAATTCACAATCAAGCGCCACTTTAGGGTGTAAAGTTGCCTGGTGGAGGGAGCTCTGGCTTGGTTGACTGTGTCTACGACTGCAGGTGGTAGATCCACTAGATCTTCTGCATCCTGTCCAGGGGCCAGATGTGGAGGTTCTAGAGGTCAGGCACGGGTGCCCCGTCCCTGAGAAAGAGGGTCCTTCCTCAGGGAAATTTTCCAGGAAGGTGCTGTCGGTGGAGCATAAGATCCAAGAACCAGGTCCAGGTGGGCCAGTAAGGGGCCACCAGGATGACGTGTTCCTTGTCCTCCCTGATCTTGCACAGCACCAGTGCAAGAAGACTCACTGGGGGAAATGCATACTTGCGCAGCCCTCTGGGCCAGCTGTGTGCCAGCAAGTCTGTCCCAAGAGGAGCTCCTGTCAGGGTGTACCAGAGTGGGCAGTGGGAGTTGTCCTGGGAGGCAAAGAGATCTATATGTGCCATACCGAATCGGTCCCAGATCAGCTGGACCACCTGGGGGTGGAGTCTCCACTCTCCGCTGGGCAAAACCTGCCATGGATAGGGCGAAATGGTTGCCATGGATGTAAGGGGCGTGCAGCGACCTGATTCGTGGCTGACTCCAAAGGAGTAGATGGCGGGCGAGTTTGCGATTAATGTATGTTGCGGTACTGTCTGAACGGATCAAGATGAGCTTGCCCCGAATTAGTAGGAGAAACATCCGTAGGGCAAGAGATACAGCCAGCAACTCCAGGCAGTTGATGTGCCAACGCAGCCGGGGTCCTTTCCAGGGCCCAGCGGCATCGTGCCCGTTGCACACGGCACCCCAAACCTGTTGAGAGGCCATCTCGGGACTCGAGTCTGTAGCCAGTGCTGAAGTGGTCTCATATTCATCAACACGAGCGGAGCGGCTGAGGATGCCATATGCCCCAACTCCATGGAGAGAAAAGAGATGCTCTGAACCGGGGCGAGCTTGCTCTTTTCCCAGTTGACCTGAAGCCCTAGATGGCTGAGGTGCCTTAGCACCTTGTCCCTGTGAGTGCATAGTAACTCTCGAGAGTGATCCAGGATGAGCCAGTCATCAAGGTAGTTGAGTATGCGGATGCCCACTTCCCTTAGCAGGGCAAGAGCTGCCTCTGCGACCTTTGTGAAGATGTGAGGGGGCAGGGACAGGACGAAGGGGACCTTGTACTGATTAGCCTGGTCGTTGAAGACGAACCTAGTGAGGGTTGGTTTCGAGGCAAGATGGATGCGTGGAAGTACGCATCCTTCAGGTCTACCACTGCAAACCAATCTAGCTGTCGAACGCAGGTAAGAATGTGTTTCTGCGTGAGCATTTTGAACAGGAGTCTGTGCAAAGCCCGATTGAGAATTTGGAGGTCTAAGATTGGTCACAACCCGCCACCTTTTTGGGTACGATGAAGTAAGGGCGGTAGAGACCTTTCTTCATCTTGGCTGGAGGGATGGGCTCTATCGCGTCCTTGAGAAGCAGAGTCTGCTTTTTCGCCATGTACGGAGGTGAAGTGAATACGGCCGAAATGAGGTGGGAGCCAGGCGATATTAGTTGCATAGCCAAGTCGGATGGTCCTGGCCAACCAGTGTGACAGGATGGGCAGCGAAAGCCGCGTATCCAAACTCCGTGCGAGGGGCACTAACGGGACGATCACTTTTGATGTACCGGGCGGGGCTTCGCGGCGGGGGGGAGCAGGTAATAGTGTTTTGCAGAAGAGCATCCTGAGGATTGGGTGCTGATAAAAGACTCAAAGCACTTACCTTGCTCTGCACACCCGGCAGGGGGCGGGTTAGAGACTGAGGAAGAGGTCCCAGAGAGGCGTCTTCAAAACTCGTTAGCGCTGGCCTGCTGGGGCTGAGCTGTCGCAGGTCTGGAGGTGAGAGAGCTGCATCCGGGGAGCCGGGTCTGTAGAGTTTTGGGGCCGGGGTGCTGTGAGAGCGGCGTGTACCAGCTGGATGACCCAGGGTGTGATGAAATCGCTCTTTATTGAGAATGTTGGTGAAACAGCCTGAAGGCGGTGCAGCAAATGAAACAAGGATTCTCCTCCTGGCCCTCCACCGGGGGATGGAGTGGTCTTGGAACCAGCTCCGGAGCGAACGTCTGACTACCTGGGTTGCCCATCTCAGGAGCGCTTCGGAGCTTTCCTGGTCCTGGAAGGGGTCCTGGAGACGGGGGGCATACGCTGCCTGCGAGATGCTCGACGCTGCGGGGGGCAGCACCGCGACAAGATGTGCCATCTGCTTCTTCACCGCCGAAAACTGCTGGCCGAAGGAGATGGGGGCATTGACAACGTTGTGCATCTCGACCCCGCCCGAGTGCCTGCGCTGTGACCTTCATAGCTCTTGAGTGCGAGGTCTGTGGTAGAGCGCAGTTCCTTCAGCACATCGGGGTCGGAACAACCCAGGTGCAGTAGTAGTCTTTGAGTGCCTTGCTTGGTAAACTTGCAGGAGTGCAATGGCATGCAGGGCGGAGGCGGCCTGTCTGGTGGCGCGGTAGACTTTCGAGGTCAGTGATGACGTCATTCTACAGGCTCTGGTGGAGAGTACCCGGCGGTCCCACCAGGTGGTGGCGTTCTTGAGACACAAGTGGATCGCAACCACTCTGTCCACCTGGGGGACCTCCGTGTACCTGTGGGCCGCCCCGCCATCCAGGGTAGTAAGAGCGGACAGGCGGAGGGGTCAGTTCCGGGACGTAAAAGGTGCCCTCCCTCAGCTCGTCATGCACTTTCGGGAAGAACAGAACTGGGGGGGCGGGGGGCGTGTCTATGAGCGGTGCCCTGACCCAAGGAACCGATTATGTAGCCGTAAGGCCCGGGAAAGCATAGCGGACATCTGCATGTCAGCCTCAGACTGAACGAGCAGACCCGAAGGTGGCAGCCCAGACGAGTCATCAGCATCAGACGTCATGTCGTCATCCAATTCCGAGGGCTCAAGATCGTCCTCAATCCCATGGCAAAAAGGAACAACGTGGTGGGGGAGTGGCGGCTGAAGTGGCTTTCTCTCGTGAGAAAAGAAAGCCGCAACCGCAATGTTGCCATGGCTATGTTCTCGCACTGAGAACATGAACCATTCATAAAATGCTGCCTACGTGTGATCGCATTCCAGGCACACAAAGCAGCTTTTATGACCATCAGAAGTGGAGAGAAATCAACCGCATTCAGGAACTACACAGAGGTGGAAAGACATCTTTAAAAAGACACGTCCTGAAAAGGACATTCAACGCTTACTGTGTATTGCTCTTTTATGAGTGGGAACTCAAACTCTTTTAGAGGAAATAAACTCTTTTTAGGAGTAGAAACACTCTTTCAGGCAATGAAAGCACTGTCGAAGACCCAGTGGCGTGGACTGCACAGCGTGCAGTGAGAGAGAATGCCAGCTTGAAACGTGCCGTAGATCCAACAGCAGTGCTTATCGCCAGTAGAGGTGAGTGGAACAGTGGTGAACTCAGCTTGCTGTTGCGCAACCGTTCAGCTACGAAGAAAAATTCTGACTGACACTCGCTGCCCTGCTTCCCTTTATACCTGTATGTCCGGGGCGGGGCATGCAAATTCTGTCTGCCAACTTGACATTGGCCTTTTCTCAAGTTCAGAGGTATGTTTGGCATCCCAGGAAGACCCCTTGTGTTACTTCATTCGATACAACGTCGAGTGAGTGCAGAAGGGGAACTACTCAAAATGTATCATCGATATCGAGGATTATTTTATTTATTTATTTTTCAGATAAACGTCAAGATAATTTTATTGCCCAGCCCTATTGATGACACTGCATAAATCTCTCACATCACACCCAATAATCTCAGTGATAGATTTAAAATTATATGAGTTCAATTACAGGCTACGTTAGACACAGAATCTGGTAAGCAGAAATATGAAATTTACCTTGATATGTTTCTTCATATTAGAGGCAGGATTAATGCTGATATCTGACTTGAGCAAGTTAAACTCAGTCAAGCACAGTCAAGCAATTGGCCTTTATCACTGCGAAAATTCTTTCCAGGTGCAGCTGTGATGTTCAGCTGTAAACTGTGCTTGAGGCATCCTCCACATCCATAACAGTTGACGCCGATCTGCAGGGTTGGGAGTAACGGAATACATGTAATGGGATTATGTATATAAAACACAAAATACAAGTAACTGTAATCCACTACAGTTACAATTTAAATAATTGATAATTAGAATATCAAATCAAATCAATCAAATCAAATCACTTTATTGTCACACTACTGTGTACACGAGTGCAACAGTAGGTGAAATTCTTGTGTGCAGTTCCGAGTAACATAGCAGTCATGACAGTGACGAGACATAAACCACTTTACAATAAACAACATATTTACACAACAATTTACATAACAAATGTACACATACTTACACAACAATTTACATAACAAATGTACACAATACACACAATGTAGAATACACATACACTAGATACGGGTATAAATATATATAAACACTAATTGAATTGGGAGAATATATTGACAGAGTGATGATTAATAAAGTGCAGTGCTGATTGTTGATCGTGAGAGATCATGTGTTCAAAAGTCTTATTGCTTGTGGGAAGAAGCTGTCATGTAGTCGGGTGGTGCGGGTCCTGATGCTGCGATACCGCCTGCCTGATGGAAGCAGTGAGAGCAGCCCATGACTCGGGTGGCTGGAGTCTTTGATAATCCTCCGAGCTTTATTCACATACCGTCTGTTATATATATCCTGGAGGGAGGGAAGCTCACCTCCGATGATGTTTCTGGCCGTTCGCACCACCCTTTGCAGGTCTTTGCGGTTGTGGGCGGTGCTATTGCCGTACCAGGCGGTGATGCAGCCAGTCAGGATGCTCTCTACAGTGCTGGTGTAGAACCGTGTGAGGATGTGGTGGTTCATTCCAAACTTCCTCAGCCATCTCAGGAAGAAGAGGCGCTGGTGAGCCTTCTTCACAACGGCCTCAGTGTGGACGGACCATGTGAGTTCCTCAGTAATGTGGACACCGAGGAACTTGAAGCTGCTGACTCTCTCCACCGGTGCTCCATTAATGGTGATGGGGCTGTGTTCTCTGTCTTTCTTTCTGAAGTCCACCACAAGCTCCTTGGTTTTACTGACGTTGAGGAAGAGGTTGTGCTCCTGACACCAGCGTGTCAGAGTGTGCACCTCCTCTCTGTAGGCCGTTTCATCATTGTCAGTGATCAGACCTACAACCGTCGTATCGTCAGCAAACTTAATGACGGCATTGGAGCTATGTGTTGCCACACAGTCATGTGTGTAAAGGGAATACAGGAGTGGGCTGAGAACACAGCCCTGCGGGGCTCCAGTGTTGAGGGTCAGTGATGAGGAGATGTTGCTGCCCATTCTAACCACCTGACGTCTGCCTGACAGGAAATCCAGGATCCAGCTGCACAGCGAGCTGTTTAAGCCCAGAGCCCGGAGTTTCTCATCAAGCTTGGAGGGCATTATGGTGTTGAATGCTGAGCTGTAGTCTACAAACAGCATTCTCACATATGTGTTCCTTTTTTCCAGATGGGACAGAGCAGTGTGTATTGTAGATGCAATGGCATCATCAGTGGAGCGGTTGTTACGGTAGGCAAACTGCAATGGGTCCAAAGAGGTGGGCAGAACAGAGCAGATGTGATCTCTGATCAACCTCTCAAAGCATTTGCTGATGATGGGGGTGAGGGCAACAGGACGCCAGTCATTTAAGCAAGTGATTTTTGATTGCTTCGGTACAGGCACAATGGTTGATGTTTTGAAGCATGTGGGGACTACAGACAGGGATAGGGACAAGTTGAAAATGTCCGTAAAAACACCAGCCAGTTGGTTCGCGCATGCTCTGATGACGTGGCCCGGAATGCCGTCTGGACCCGCGGCTTTACGGATGTTCACCCGTCGAAAGGATCGGGTTACATCCGCAACAGAGACGGAGAGTGAACCATCATCTGTAGTATCGGCCGCGAGTGCTCTCTCTGTGAGGGCGGTGTTGTTGTCCTCGAAACGAGCATAAAATGTATTAAGCTCGTCCGGGAGAGAGGCAGCGGTGTTCATGGCGGAGTTTTTATTCCGTTTATAGTCCGTGATGGTGTTAATTCCCTGCCACATACTTCTGGAGTCAGTGGTGTTAAACTGTTCTTCAATTTTGTGCCTGTACTGGCGTTTGGCTGCACGGATGGAGTTACGGAGGGCATAACTGGCTTGTTTACGCTCTTCCACGTTCCCGGAATTAAAAGCGGTGGTCCGCGCAGTAAGTGCCGCGCGAACATCGCCGTTAACCCAGGGTTTCTGGTTGGGGTAGATCCGTATATTTTTTGTCGGAACAACGTCCTCTACGCACTTTCTGATGAAACACGTTACGCTATCAGCGTAAACCTCGATGTCGTCATCGGAGGCAGACCGGAACATCTCCCAGTCCGCGTGATCAAAACAGTCCTGTAGCGCAGAGTCTGATTGGTCCGACCAGCACTGGATCATTCTGAGGGCGGGTGATTCCCGTTTCAGTTTCTGCCTGTAAGCGTGCAGAAGCAGAACGGAAGAGTGGTCAGATTTGCCAAATGGTGGGCGGGGGAGGGATTTGTAGCCATCCCGGAAAGGAGAATAGCAATGATCCAAAACCCGGTCCCCTCGTGTGTTATAGCTGATGTGTTGGTGGTATTTTGGTGCTATTGTTTTGAAGTTGGCTTTGTTGAAGTCCCCGGCAACAATGAACGCGGCCTCAGGGTGTGCGGTTTCCTGCTGACTTATACTGCCATACAGTTCCTTAAGTGCCCGGTCTGTGTTGGCTTGTGGGGGGATGTACACAGCAGTGATAATGACCGCTGTGAATTCCCTCGGTAGCCAGAATGGTCGACACAGAAGCATGAGAAATTCCAGATCAGGAGAGCAGAAAGACCTGATAAAATGTACATTCCTCTGATCACACCATGATTTGTTGATCATAAAACATACACCTCCACCTCTGCTTTTACCTGAGAGGTCTTTCGCTCTGTCCGCTCGGTGCACGGAGAAACCCGTGGGTTCGATGGCCGAGTCTGGAATCTCCGCGGACATCCAGGAATAGTTACATTCAAAATTATTTTGATTACTGAAGATATTACTTTGCATTTTTTTGTCATTTGTTTCATTTAATATTTAGTCCTATCAGATGGAAAACATTTATTCATATAAATGATGCGATCCAAAGTGCATTTGAACAGCGATGAAACACTTTCTTATGATGTGTTACGAGCAGAGAAGTACGTTTGAAGTAAGTTTGGAGCACAAGAAGTAGAAATAAACCTTAAGATAAAATGCTATTTTACATGCACACGTTACCAGACACAATCATATTTATTTATCAAGAAAATTCACATTAGATCATAATTTCTTTTTGTCTAGTAAGAACTTTGATATTAGGGCAAAAATCATATTCTTGATAATAATTTTGTATTGTTTTCCTGTAAAAAAATATCTAAAAATCCTTCAATCAATTTGATCAATCTTGTTGTAGAAACAACACTGCGTAAGATATTTGGGTTTTTCAGAGAATGTATTTTTAACATGTGTATTTTGTCTTACTGTACAGGCAGAGTTTTTATAGTCAAAACAAGTGAAAAAATCTACCAGCGCTGAAGAAATAATCCAAAGTATTTAGAATACTTTACTGACCTTGAGTAATCTAACGGAATACATTACAAATGACATTTTACAGCATGTATTCTTTAAACTGTAGTCGAATACATTTCAAAAGTAATCCTCCCTACCCTGCCAATCTACAGCTGCCGTTCAAGTTTTTTTACGTGTGATTTGATTTGACTGGTGTCACGAGACACTCCCTAGCCAATCATGTTGATAGATAAAAATAAAATCAGTACGGGGAAGTAGCGAACACAGAAGGTGGGAAAATAGTGCATTAAAAGTTAATTAACAGTTACAGTACTTAAAATGTAGTCAAGTAGAAGTAAAAGTATAAAATTAAAAAAACTACTAAAAAAAGTACAATTCGTGGGGAAAACTACTTAATTACATTAACATGAGTATTCGTAATGCGTTACTTTACACCCTTGGTTAGCACTGCATGAGCGAGCTGAGCCCTCTAGCGGCTGTGTGCTTTATCAAATAACAATTCAAAGACTCTTTGATAGGTCCCACTTTCCTTCTGTCAAACCATACTTTAGTAACAAACTCTATGTGTGTGTAAGTGGAAAGTGCTGGTGCATTTCTAATTATGTTCAGTTCAGACTCAGTAATACAGGGCTGATGAACACTGATTTCTCTTCTGTTTCTCCATTACCACATCACAGTTGATTTAAAGACAGCACTGCATGACTTGATGATGTTGTATTTTGTGATGTTGTCTATATTCGCGTACAGAGGTTGTTTGAATAGAGGCATAAATCTCTCTCAATGAGTCATTATAGAGGACAGCAGAGTAGATGTATTCATATAGAATGTGATTAAAACTGACTGGAACTACCTGTGCATTAAACAGTTGTAACGCATGCATTCCAGCCAATCAGAATCGAGTTTTCGAATAGACCATGGTATAAATATTTATGTATGCTCTATATGTTACTGTACATGTCTAACGGTAGTGACTATGAACTTGATACAAAACAAATATTTGAGAGATCAGACAAAAGTTGGATAATGATGATTATGATCAACTATTTTGAGACCTGATCATGATATCAAAAGCATTCATATGCTATCATTGGACGACAGCTGTTTAACTCTCGTCTGGCACAATGGTTTCTCAGTTTTTGTGTTTTTCTCAGGCAGACCTTTATATTAGATCCGTTATGTCCAGCATTCTGTGTAAAATCAGAGACTCGGGCCAGATGAACTCTAAAGATGTTTTTGTTTAATGAAAAGTGCCACAGGGCAGTATTGATCAGCATGTGTGTTAGTGCTGTTAGATCACCGGGAGGGATGTGAAGAGGTGAGAGAAACTCATGCATGTTTATAGAAATCACTCGGAGCTTCCTTCTGAGGTTTGTGTGTAATAATGGCAAGACTGAATATTGCTATGGTGTTCAGTGATGTAGTAATGAAATAAGTTCAAATGATGCACACTCACATTAGATGAAGAATTCAGTCATGTCAGTTGCCCAATAAAAGCAGTTTAATTTTACACCCCCTCATGGGTGCTGCCATGTTGACTGAATATGAGAACTTGTGTTATGCAATTGACTACCACTTATAATGACAATAATAACATTATTTATATTTATATAGCGCTTTCAGCCAATGCTTAAACATAAAATACATGTAAACAAAATGAGCAAACCAAACAATATAAACACAATATACTTACTACAGACAACAACAGAGCCCAAGTCAACAGAATAGTCCAGAGTGATGATATTGATCAGCAGGAGTGTGAAATCACTAAGTCCCAACAGAATGAAAGCAAGTGGAAAGATAAAATGTCCCTGCTGAGTGATAAAACAAACCGCTATTGAGCTCCAGTCCGGATCAAGGATGAATGTCACAGCCAGCAGAGAACTCACAAACAGCGGCTGTTTGTCACAGTCCAGTGTGCAACAACTTGCGAAAATCCATTTCGATTAAATCCAAGAATGTCTATTTAATGTAAACTGAATGCTTTAATGAAATAAATCTATTTAACTTCCTGGCTTTTATATCTAAAGATATCACATCACTAGCAATGTATGTATACACACCTGCTACATATCTTACACAGCTTTGATTGTGGAAATATGTTTTTGTGTATTTTTCTAGAATTTATAAAATACTAAAATCCATTTAACTTCTTGTTCATTTCACCTGATGATGTCACACCACCTGCAAAATATTCACAAACACACCTTGGATTTTGGAAATATGATTTTGTTTATTATTTATGAATTTTTCTAATCCATATAAATTCCTGGTCATGTGTCCTGATGATGTCACATCACCTGTAATATATTCACAAATGGTCTGCACATATAGCACTTTTTCTAACCTCAGAGGTTACCAAAGCGCTTTGCACTGTGTGTGTCTCTCTCTCTCTCTCTCACACACACACACACACACACACACACACACACACACACACCCACCCACCCACCAATGGCAGCAGAGCTGTTTAAGAATTGCTGTGTGTGTGCTAGCCTGTCATCAGGAGCAACTTGGGGTTCAGTGTCTTGCCCAAGGACGCTTCAGCACAGAGTCATATGGGCCAGGATTCAAACCACCAACCCTGCGATTAGTGGCCGACCCGCTCTACCAACTGAGCCACAGCCGCTCCAAAATCTTCAGGGCAGAATCTGATCACTGTCAATGTTGAGCCTGACACAGCGCCTCCTCCTTTGGAACGAGCACCTCCTCCATTCCTTATGTGCGACAAACGTCCCAGGCTGCCTGAACTGCGGCTTGGATCTGTTGTCCCACCAGGGAGCTATGCCTAGGGAATAGAGGCTTCATTCACAGAGGGTCCTGAGGATTTAGGACATATTTGACAAAGTGGAAGTGGACCTGTTTGCCTCTGTGGAGACAAACCACTGTGCCCTCTGGTACTCCATTCCCAAACCCTGCCAGGGGTGGATGCCATGGCTCACAAATGGCCCGTGAAACTCAAGTATGCATTTCCTTCAGTGAGTCTATCAGTCTAGATGAATTTTCCCTCCTGGGATTTCACTATATAGGAAGATTGATCATTACTATATACACTTTGAGGCACGTCCTATGCAGCCTGTGACATCCTATACATATCCTTTCTCAAGTGTATATGCCTTGGGCGAATCCCCTCTGTGGGGTGTGCTGTCACGTTAGTAGAGTGCCGTGATTGGACACTGTTCCCATAGTGTCAGCAACACAATGTTGAGAGGCCATAATCAAAAGGGAACATCTCAATTGTGCATGTAACCTTAAGATGAAGGGAATGAGACTGCATAAATTGTCTCTCAGTCCAAGAATTCAGAGGAAATGGTTGTTTTGCACCCGCTTTTTATATTGGTCAAATGTGCGCCTAAAGGGACAGGCCTGAAACACCAATGCCAATTTAAGAATTGCTGTTATTGTACAAAGGGCTTCAACTAGGTCGTTGAGAATGGAATTTCCCATAGCATCAGTGAAGCAATGTCTCAATCCCTTCATCTAATGGAATCGAGGTTACATGCTTAACCAAGAAGATTTACTTTCCCTCTTTCCTATGCTGTTTGAGTGCACTGCAATTAAAGCTGTAACAATTAAACTGCTTTGACTTTATATTAGTGGAAAGTACATAGTAAGTAATGAGTTATTCAACGTAAAAACATGTTACTGTAATAGGCTGTTTTTCTACAGTTCCTAAAACATTTTGAGTGTTGTCAGTGCTAAAAGTACACAATGTTATCTGCCATGTCCAAATGTTCTGGAGGATTTTCAAAAACCTTTTTAAAAAAAAGATGGGAAGGATTTCTTCTTCTTCTTCTTCTTCTTCTTCTTCTTCTTGTTATAATTATTATTATGGGTAGCACGTGTTTGTGAAAGCATTAAATGTGGTGTGATATCACTTATATGTTATAGGTGTTTGTAAATATATAACAGGTGGTGTGACATCATCAGGTAAAACACAGGTTTTGTTTTTGAAAAAAATACAAAGTTACGATTCCAAAATAAAAGTCATGTAAGGTGGAAAGGTGTTATGTATACATGTTCTCAGGACTGGACTGGTAATCTGGCATACCGGGCATTGTCCCTGTGGGCCGACTCACTTTGGGGCCAAACAGGGGTGGACTGGCCATCAGGAGAACCGAGCGTTTTTGATAAAGTTTTTGATTCAACTTTTACATTTTTTTATGATTTTTATTTTATTTGTTAAGCCAGTTTATGCCACGGCTGGTGTGCTGTAATGTTTGGTATTGTCTGTCTTAGACTTTTATGCGTTTAAACAAGTTTCACACGTCTCCCAAAACCCTTTCAAATATTTTATGTTAATGTTTATTAAAGGAAAGAGTCTGTCTTCACTGCTGATGGGGGAAAAGGAGGTTTGATAACAGGTGGGATCAAACCCACATCACGAGCAGAATCAACACCACATATTGACCACTACTGGCCACTGACTGACTATTTCTCAGTTAATACTTCAATGATTTTACAGGACAAAACAAGACACCCGGGCCGCAATCCCAGCCTCCGATCACTGTGAGAACAACATTTACAAGAACATGCTTTTAGTTACAATGTAATTCACTCACTGTAGACATTTTATTTCCACATTTAAAAAATATTCTTAACGTTTATAAAATAAAGTGTATGTCTTCGATGACATGAAATGGGAATGAAAGTGGCATTGAAAAAACAGATTATACAGACCACTCACAACTAAACCCTGTCCTGAAAGATCAAAATAAATATATTTTCCCCTCAAAAAAATATTGTGCTAGCCTATATTTCTTATGCACCAAACACTATATTCACATAACCAAATGACATTGCTAAAACATTGTTTTCTCTGTTATTTGGGTCTTTATAGCATTTCTTAGTTCTATAAAAATGGAAAAACATAATCAATGTCATTGAGCTTTGGGTTCACATCGGTTAATAGCAAATATTAACTACTTAAAAATGACTATGACAGATAATGAATAACAAAGCATGTGACCTAGTGTTGAACTGCATACTGTTTTTGGTTATTCCATGTAGTGTGCAACTCAATCACATGAATTGGGACAGATAGGATATAAATAATGTGATCACAGTACTAACTTTTATTAGTGAACTAAATATTTTACAATATTTCATTTGATAATTACTCTACTCCCTTGAAGAATAATTCTGTTCACTTTTTATCCCATTTTTATTGCCAGGAAAATATAACAAATGACACAATATACATATAATCACATTTGATAATCCTGTTTAAATATAGAAAAAATGGGGTAACCTATAGGCACAATAAAAAAAGCACAGGTTTAGAGTCTTGACAGTTTTTGGAAGTTACAGTTGTTTGTTTATGCTACTCATAACATCTGTGTTTATGTATAAAACTACCCACACATGATAATTCTCTCTAATAAAATGTGAATAAAGAAATGGAAACAAATAACTGGAAAGTGTTTATCATGCGTCTCCAGGACAGTGTCCAGCCAGCAAATTAATATCATGATCATTTTTTTCTTCTGTGGTGGTGGATTTCTTCTTCTCTTTCTTCTATTCTGATTGAATACCTACTGTAGCCTAAAAATAGCAAAACAGAAGATAAACACATCTTTGTTAGTAAACATAATTTGTGCTTCCAGTATGATAGGATCAAAAGGTACTATAGGGATGAATAAGAGCCAGCTAAACACTTACTGAGTGCACCTTTTGTTAATTGTTTGCTACTGTATGACATGACTATATCAAGTTTGAACTGTGGATAGCTTATGTAACATTGCATAACATGGTTATAGTGTTAGTCAATAATAACATTAGTCATTACAGTGTTACATTTCACAGAGTAACTGTGTCACGATGGGCTGCAGAACTCCACCAGTGCTTCCATGTCTCTGCCTGTCTTACACACCGCCTGAGCCCTAATAGCCCAAACGACAATGAGATTACATGCTAATTGAATCTTACTTGTAGAGGGTTAAAAGGAGGCAAGAGCTCTGTGAGCCTTAGAGAGAGAGAGAGAGAGAGAGAGAGAGAGAGAGAGAGACAGAGAGAGACAGGAGGGGGCTTAAATGTTCTGTAAGGTCAGGACATTTATTTCATGAGGGTCATTGTATGAGCCATGCAGCAGTGTGTGCATGCGTGCGTGCGTGTGTGTGTGTGTGTGCATGCTCATTATGTATGCAGCTTTGTTGGGTGAACCTGAGTTTGTGCTGCAATCCTTCTTTTTGTCAGTATTTTTGTATAGTTTTCCAGTAACAATAATTTATTGAGAAGCAAAATTATGTAAAATATGAAGATTTGTCAAGATTATGTCATTTTGCTTCACATGTATCTTGTTTAACCCTTTAAACTCGGGATAGCAGGCCAACCGAGAGAAAAAAATATGATCAAAATATTAATAGTTACAGTCTTGACAACACAAAAAGGTATCGTTTTAAAGTTTATAAGCTCTACTGTCCGATGTATGTAGGCATTATGACCAAATATTTGTGCTTTGAAATTTGCAGACAAATCAGAAGTGTTCCATTTGATAATTTCAGAAACATTTTGCACTGTACACATTATTGTAATCGGTCATGACAATTATTGTGTCATGTGTTGCTCTCAAAGAGTAGAATACAAGCAGCCTATCAAATATAGCGAGTAATAGCTAAGTATATTTTTTGGACATAAATGTTACATGCAAACAGGTGTTGCTTACATGCTACATTTTCAAACATAAATATCACATAAGATTACTTAGAGGAGGTGATTATGTTTAAAATAAACCCACACACAACAAAATCGGATGGATGCATAAATCATTAGATAATCCACCTGGAGCACAATGTGCAGACTGCACATAATAATCTGGCTAAAACATATTTATCGGAAAATATGTAGTATGTTGTCCAGCGTCATGGAATGCTAAACCAATCATATTAGGATTCAGATCGCTGCAACCAGAGGTGGAAGTCATCCAAATATGGGTAGAGCGAATTGTTTAACTATTTTTGTTTAAAATAGTTGTTTTGTGTGATTTTTTCAGCAGTTTCTTAGGCTGAGAGTCTCATAATTTATCATAACACATATCATTAAAAATGCCACAGAAACAGGACATCTTTAAAAACACTTTCAGATCTTAAAGGGTGAATGTTTAGATGAAAAACAAGATAAAAGATTAAGAAAACGAGTATAATCTCATATTTTATACTTTTCTCTATGGAAAAATGTCTACAAAATCAGCATATATGCAGCCAATTTCTCATGACAGAGCAAAAATAACAAATTACCGCCCAAATAGTACCAAAGTATGGTTGAACATAAAATGTTACCATTTTCTTCTGTAAATTCTAGATTTATTAACAGAGTATGTTGAATGTGTGAGATAAAGCACACCTGCTATTGATTTTATGCTCTTTAGTCATATTCACACATACAGCCTTTTCCAGAAATTACCTACAACTTCCAGTTTAGAGGTCATGTGTGAACACAACCCTTTTGAAAATACTGGTCAATTTAGCTCTGGCAATTTTCCTTAATGACAAGTTGTATAATTTCCTATGTGACAGCATTTTGTCCTATGTAGTTCAACAGTCTCATTTGAAGTCATCGCATACGGTGTCATTGAGTCTCGAGCAAATGCCAAAATGAAAAAACCCCACCAACATTACTGACCGCATACGTTCAGCTACAAGATCATAACCTGCCATGTTTACAAACTAAAAGCCCACATTTCTGAGGTTATTTCCAGCATACAACATCACATAGTTTAATGGCATTTGGTGGGTGATGTGTGAATGGTAGCAAATCAGACAAAAGACAGAAAGTAGTTTCATTTTTGAACAGCGGATTTGGAACATTTACCAGTAAAAGCAACACAACGATTTTCCTCTAATTTACCTGGTTGTATGTGTGAATGTTGCTTATGTCTGGGTGAATCTCAAGTCCTGGTCATATGGTGAGAAAGAGAAAGAATTAAAAAATGGCAAAACTGCAAAACAAGGCTCATATTATTTGGGTTTATCTGTGTTTGTAATTCTCATAATTCTTATTGATGATTCTCATTAGATTTTCATTGATGTAATACAGTCATCGAAATCATCCTGTCTGGACACAATAGCAACTTTTCCACTATCGGGCCAGTGTGAGCCAGGGCTATCAATTGTCCAGCCGGGGCCAATAGCCTTGGACCTCGAGCCACAAGACCAAAATCTATCTGCGTTCTCACCATCCAGCCAATATCCCCACAGCGTTGCCCTGAAACCCGCCCTTAATACTTTATTACAGCAGAAATTAAAGGTATTTTTCCTTTTAAAGTGTTCTTGTTCTTGACTGTCTCTGTGAGTTTCACCCTAGTACATAATGTTTTTATTTAGAGAGGATAAAAAAGGCAGAAGATAAAAGCACACTTGATTAAATCACTATAACTGCCTCCAGCCTCATGTTCACCCACGGGATACAAGAGAGTTTGAGTGTGTGTGTGTGTGTGTGTATGTGTGTAGTAGTAGTATCTACTAGTATCTGCTGTTGCTTTTAGTGGCTGTGTGTTCATGTGTGTTGTGTTTTCTGTAGCTCAGATGAGTCTGATCACCTCTCTAAATGAATTTTATGAGCCCCTAGTTTAAATACAGGGACTGTTAATTAAACATGATGCATAATTAGTCATTATTCTGTCTTGGTTGGAGTACATTTGTAAGTAGTGTAATGCCTAATATACACTGTCAAGTGTAATATGAGGTCATTTAACTGTCAAAGTGTTTCATGACTGATTAAATTGTAATTAATCCAGTGAGCCGATTTATGTTCAGATAGGTGGATTGAGAACTGACCCCAAACATTGGCTGCTCGTTACGAACAACTTATGTCATAAAGGGTGTTTTTTTTTTTTCTATCAATCAGAGAACCATAATTTCAATCAACAGACACTGTACACAATTTGATTTAAAAATGTTTTATGCATATATTAAGTACAAATATTTTTTTCATCAAAGTATAACATTATGAGGAAGGAAGTTTTATCATCTTTCTTTAAATGCGGCAATATAACTATATAGTAATAAAGAGCAATATTGACCTACCCCTACAGTATATTGCTAAAATATTTTTATAATCTAAGTACTTTGAATTATTTCATTTTGACTATAAACAAGTGAAAAAAATCTACATGTAAAGTAAAACAACAACAACGAACCTTTATTAACAATACATTCTCTGAAAAAGCCTAAATGTCAACACAAGTAAATAAATCTTGTTTTGATTTTTTTTTTTTAACAATACAAACATTTTCATTAAGAACTCGTCTATTGCCCTAATATCAAAGGTCTTACAAGATAAAAAAATAAATTTGACCTGACATTGATTTTCTTGATAGAATTCATTATAAAATATTACTTGGTACACACTTGGTAACAGATGCATGCAGCGGCTAGAATTAGCACTTTATCTTAGCATAAACCTATATGTTCACATCTCAATTAACACATTATTGACTATTTCTGCTGCTCCAAACTTCAAAATCCTTCAGATCATTGTTTATAGAATGAGGCAGAAAATATATTATTTTATGCTTTCTATACAATTCTAAAGGATACATTGGTTAGCATTTATAATATAAACATCCTTTTTTTCTTGTAAAAATACCCAAACCGCATAAAAACCTTGGAAACAATTTATCGTTTTAATCGTGGACTTATTGGATTTATGTTTCATCTGTAAAATAATTTCTGTTTTCTGTTAAGCTTTAGAAACATGCTGTACTTCCACTATTATGTTCCTCAATGACATCATATCAACATTTTCACTAGGGTTTTTAATATTTGTACTGACAACGATTAGATTTGATTATGATTATCTACCTAACAATTACAATGCATCATGAAATCTGAAATTTGGACGAGATTCGATCCAATTTCTTTTTAATTTTTTTTGTTGTTGAAAAAATCATAATTATTTTCAAAAAATACACAGTATAAAATAAAAAGACAGTAATTTGCATAATTTATTCATGCTTCAGTGCATGCTGCGAATCAGAATACATGAGTGTGACGTGATGTTCTCTTGGCTTATATTTTTGATTTCAGCAGAATAGTTTTTCTATGTCAACATAATAACTTGATGCAAACACAGTTGATTTCAAAGATGATTAATTTTAATGCTTGTATCACATAACCAACTATATTTACAAGCTTATTCAAGTGTAACTAAGTTGCATTGTGGCACAACTGAGGTGTTTGCCTTTGATCGCCGAGGAAGACCCGAGTACAGCTAACATTAACACGCTACAAGCTACTCATAACTTAAAGTATTCAACTTCAGTTAAGCTACTCTTTTAAAAAAGTAGTTAGTTACACTTCAAGTTATTGATAATAAGTAATAACAATCAGATGATATTTAATCTGTAATCATGCAGAATTAAATAATATCACCTGACGAGTTTTGCTGCAATCTCTTTATTTTCGTCAAAGGTTTACTGCAGGTTCACCACTGCAGGTGTAGAGCTGCAAACGTCTGGCAAACATTTACGGCGAATCACAAAGAAAGAAAGAAAGAAAGAAAGAAAGGAAGGAAGAATGAAAGAAGATCAAAGCAATAAATCTATTATCTGACCTGAATTTTCATGAGAGAATTCATTATAAATATAATCTTGCTTAGTAAAAAATGCATGTAAAGGCTAGAAACAGCATTTTAGCTTAGCATAAAGCTAATTTACACAATATCTATTTCTGCTGCTCCAAACTTATTTCAAAATCCCACAGAGTGTGTACAACGACGTATGTGGATGTAAGTTCATAGAATGAGGCAGAAAATATATTATTTTAAGCTTTCTATACAATGCTAAAGGCTACATTGGTTAGGATTTATCATATAAATATCCTTTTTTCTTGTAAAAATACTTAAACCGCATAATAAAAACCTGGCCTGCCGCCAAACGTTCAAACCCTGGACGGACCTCTGCTTTCTATGGACAGGAGTCCCTTTGCAGCAGGTGTCCCAATGCGTCCTGGTCACTACCGACGTCTCCAAATTGGGTTGGGGCGCCGTGTGCAACGGGCATGCAGCCGGTACATCAATTGCCTAGAGTTGTTGGCTGTACTTCTTGCCTTGCGGAGGTTTCTCCCGCTAATTCAGGGCAAGCATGTCTTGATCCAATCAGACAGCACCACCACGGTACCGTACATAAATACTCACAAATTGCCCGTCGTCTCCTCCTTTGGAGCCAGCAGCAACTCAGGTCGCTGCATGCCACTCACATCCCCGGCAACCTCAACGTGGTAGCGGACACGGATGAGGAACAAGTCACTCTAGTGGCCCCCTATTGGTCCATTCAAATTTGGTTCTCACGCTCCTCGCGACAGCACCTACCTGGCGAATTCCCCTGAGGAAGGACCTTCTTTCTCAGGGACCGGGCACCCTCTGGCATCCGCACCCAGACCTCAGGAACCTCCACATCTGGCCCCTGGACTGGATGCGGAAGATCTAGCTGGTCTACCACCTGCCATCGTAGACACAATCAACCAAGCCAGAGCGCTCTCTACCAGGCAACTTTATTTTCAAATCAAAATCAAAATCAAATCACTTTATTGTCACACTACTGTGTACACGAGTGCAACAGTAGGTGAAAGTCTTGTAAAAATTTATGCCCTGAAGTGGCGCTTGTTCGCAAATTGGTTTCTTCCCGGGCTGAAGACCCACAGAGGTGTGCAGTTAGGTCAGTGCTCTCATTTCTCAAGGTGGAGGGGGAGCCTATCCCCCTCCACCTTGAAAGTGTATGTAGCTGGCCCACCCACGACACATTAGACGGAAAGTCTTTGGGTAAGCACAAATTAATTATCAGGTTCCAAAGAGGTGCCCGGAGGTTAAATCCCTCCCGGACAAGCCTGTTCCCCTCCTGGGATCTCTCAGTGGTCCTCTCGGGCCTTCAGAGACCCCCCCTTTGAGCTGCTAGAATCAGTCGAACTCAAGGCCCTCTCCCTGAAGACGGACCTCCTGATCGCATCCATCAAGAGGGTCGGGGACCTGCAAGCATTCTCTGTCAGCGACACCTGCTTGGAGTTCGGTCTGGCAGACACTCATGTGATCATAAGACTGGGCTATGTGCCCATGGTTCCTACGACTCCCTTCAGGGACCAGGAGGCAGGCCCAGCCCCTTTGTTGCTGTGTCCGGTACGTGCTTTGCGTATCTATTTGGACCGCACACAGAGCTTTAGACATTCTGAGCAGCTCATTGTCTGCTTTGGTGGACAGCGGAAAGGGAACGCTGTCTCCAAACAGAGGCTTTCCCACTGGTAAAGGATGCCATTACATTGGCTTATCACACCCAGGCTATGCCCCCCCCCCTTTGCGCGTCCAAGCACACTCAACAAAAAGTGTTGTGTCCTCGTGGGCACTGGCCAGATGCACCTCCCTAGCAGACATATGCAGAGCAGCGGGTTGGGCAACACCCAATACCTTTACGAGATTTGACAATCTCAGGGTTGAGTCGGTTTCATCCCGTGTTTTCTCAGGTCCGAGCCGGTAGAACTCGGTAACACGCTGACAACTGACCGGGTGGACCGCTAGCACCTAGTGCCCTTTCCTTCTGCTGAGGTAAAACCGTGCGCTCTTATCCCAGGAGATCTCACTAACTCGGCTCCCTGGATGACTCCTCCCGAGCCCTCTGGTCCACGAATTCAACGGAGGAATTCACCGACCAAAAACCAATGCGGGTACTCAATCTACCCTGTACTGGAATAGGTGCTCCACAGGTAGGGCTCCTACGTGGACTTCCCCCTGTGTGTATTTTCCGCGGTACGGTCCCCTTGCGAGTGGGCCTGCGCCTCTCAATGAGGCAGGATCTACCACCACTTTCCGCATGTGACCTAAAAGCCCATGTGATGTATCTCACCACTCTTTACCTCCCCCACTCTAGGCAGGTGTGGTCTCCGCAGGGTCTTTGCCCCCTGAAAGAATATGAACAGGGAAAGATCGCCTTCTCTGATGCATAAGATGGCCCCAGCCAACTCTATGAACATAGAGAGAGAAAAGGCGCGGCTGGTGCAGCCTGATCCCATGCCTGGCACATCACCTTGTTCCCCCCTATCGGGGGGGTAAAGAAGCAGAAGGTTTTGATGATTTTATGGGGCGTTGGGGAAGGGTACATGCAGTCTGACACAGCCGGTCGCTTTGGCACGTAAAATACCTGCCCGCTCCTGTGTCAGCAGCTCACGTACGCGGTCGAAGTGAGCGACAGACGGGGAACGTTTAGGTTACTGTTGTACTGCTCCCTGATGGAGGGAATGAGACGTTGTGTCCTCCCGGCCACATCGCTGAACCGAGCCACTGTTGCGGCCGAACCTCATTGTCGGCTCCTCAGAAAAATCCTGAATGGAACAGACGCATTTCCCCCCTTCATACCCGTATGTCCGGGGGCGGGACATGCAACTTCTGTCTGCCAATTTCTCATTGGCCTTTTCTCATAGACCAGAGATGCGAAAGGCACTCAAGAGAGACCCCTAGTGTCGCTTCTTCGACACGACATCAGGGAATGGAGGTTACAACAGTAACCTAGACGTTTTGCTTATATTAAATACAAGTATAACTGGCAGTTGGATGTGCCACTTTTTTGCTCTTTATTTTTGTTCTAATACTTTAATTGTGTTTTATTTATAATGCAGTCATAAACTGATGTAATGATTGATGTATACAGTCATGAAATCAAAGGCCAATCAATCCCAGCACATGTGGACAAGAGACACAAATTACCAGGTATGGCGATGGCTGATTGGTTAGCCTGATCGGACCGGTCTAAACACATCTTTACTACCAGGCAATAAATTGGGGAACGCACACACAGCGAGAGTGTGAAGTCAAAACTGATGGACAGCAGTATATCTTTTTTATCTCTCAAAATGATGGACAGCATTTGGTATATTAATTTATCTTAAATTACTTTTTGAATGTAACTGTATTCTGATTACCAACTATTTAAATTGTAACTGTAGTGGAATACAGTTACTAATATTTTGTATTTTAAATTCATAACGTCCCACAACATCCGATACTCCCCAACCCTCATTGCGAAACTATACAAAAGATGCAGTCCTTAGGAAACGTAAAAAATATACAACAAAAAGCACATTAAAATCATCACGATATTACTGATAATGCTTAATTTTATATCCAATTTTTTATCATTGCGAACATAAAGTGAATATTCAGTACATCACCGTCCCTACGCCAATCACACAGTGTTGTTTTTATATCCGTCTCTTGTCCTGGATTAAAAATGTGCAAGCGGCAGCCAGATGTATGTTTTAAGGTTTGTTCTAGTTCAGTAAGCTCACACACACACACACACACACCCCCCCCCCCCCCCCCCAATAAGCCCTTGTCCATTCCAAAGCAATTATTCAAACTGGCATGAGGATGAGGTGGAGCTAGAGTCGGCTGATGTCCCACCCACCTCCTCCTTACACACTCACACACACACACACTTGCATAATCACAGTGGACCGATAGAGACAGGCGCACACTCTCGCATGCACTATGGCTGGATTGTACAGATCCTCTGTTTGAAGACAAACAAACCAGTGGGAACGAGGCAGACATGGGGCAGTTATGTTGTTTCCCTCTCTCGCGGCCGGAGGATAAGCTCAGTAAGTGTTTGCTGGTGTCACGACGGGAATGTTCCAGGAGCTGTGGATGTAGACACAGATTTCTGTCGCTGCATCTGATGAGGAGCTTTTGTTTTTTTTGTTTGTTTTTTTTTTTTGTCGTATTTTGTGTGCTGCTGAACGGAGCACTTAAATATTAGGCTGTAAATGACTGGCGGCTTTTTGCTGTATGTGAGACCAGAGCACCACTGGAAGCTTTATGAGAGTGACATACAGTCCGACAGATCATACAATACTGAACGAGCATCTTTAGTACTGGAGGGTTTGTGGTGAGAATCTTTATTTCTGTGTTTAAAGAAATAGCTCATCTTTAAAGTCATTAATTACACACCCTAAATATGTCATTCCAAACCTGTATGCTGTTTTTCAGTGGAACTTTTGAAGAATCTTCAAGCAGCTTTTTCCATACATAGTTATGTTGTTAGTACCATAGTTACCACATCTTTAGGACAAAAAAGTAACCATATGGCTCGTGTGCTCTATTCTAATACTTCTAAAGCTATACGATGTCATTGTGAACAGACCAAAATTTAAGGCGCAGCAACACAGATAGCCGCAGAAAGGTTTATTAACACCAAGAATGAAAAAAGGCTAAATTAATTGCAAGCAAAGCTTTTTTTCACAACAAGATTTAAACAAAAAATGAACAAAACACTAAGAGTTAAATGAAAAAACAAAATAAACTGTAGATGAAAGGTTTATTCACAAGACCGAAAAGATCAAACACACACCAAAAGGAAAGAGTTAAACAAGAGCAAAACAAGCATGCTAAATGAATTTGGAAAGTTAAATGGAAAAACGAAACAAATTGTCAAAGAATATGTCTAGGTTACTCTTGTAACCGCCATTCCCTGATGGAGGGAACGAGACCTTGTGTTGAATGAAGTGACACTAGGGGTCATTCTTGAAGGCCTCGGTTACCTCTGAACTTGAGAAAAGAGAAAATGAGAAATTGGCAGACAGAATATGCAGAATTTGTAAGCGATGTGCCAAGCATGGGAGCAGGCCGTGCCAGCCATGCCTTTTCTCTCTCTATGTTTCTCGCATAGAGTTAAAGTGGCTGGGGCCATTTAACGCTATAACATGCATCGGGGAAGGCGTTCTTTCCCAAGTCTAATTCTTTCAGGGGGAAAAGACCTTGCGTAGACCACATCCTGCCCACGCTGGGGAGAGGTTAAATGTGGTGAATACATCACATGGGTTTTCAGGCCACATGTGGAAGTGGTGCGGTGGTAGATCCTACCTTCTGAGAGGGAGGGGTTGCTACAAACACAGAGACCGGGGCCAGAGGGGACTGCCCAAGGGAGACGTGGGTCCACCGGTGGGGGGACCGTACCACGGAAATACGGCCTGGGTCTGATTGGCCAGCCATGGCGTTGACGACACAGTGGGCAGCCTCTGTTGGAAACAGCGCCCCTTTCTACTGTCTGCCACAGCAAACAAAGCGCTGCTCAGAACATCTAAAGCTCTGCATGTGGTCCTCATAGGTACACAAAGCACGCACTGGACACAGCAACGATAAGGCTGGGTCTGCCTCCTCCTGGGGCAGCATCGCTTGCAGGTTCACTACCTCTGAGGAAGTCGTAGGAACCTTGGGCACGTAGCCCGGTTGGGGTCTTAGGATGATGTGAGCATCTGCTGTACCGGACTCCAGGCAAGTGTCGCTGACAGAGAACACTCGCAGGTCCCCGGCCTAATCAGGATGGCTGTCTTAAAGGAGAGGGCTCTAATCTGCTGAACAGAGCTCTTAAATATTAGGCTGTAAATGACTGGTGGCTTTTTGCTGTATGTGAGACCAGAGCACCACTGGAAGCTTTATGAGAGTGACATACAGTCCGACAGATCATACAATACTGAACGAGCATCTTTAGTACTGGAGGGTTTGTGGTGAGAATCTTTATTTCTGTGTTTAATGAAATAGCTCATCTTTAAAGTCATTAATTACACACCCTAAATATGTAATTCCAAACATGTATGTTGTTTTTCAGTGGAACTTTTGAAGAATCTTCAAGCAGCTTTTTCCGTACATAGTTATGTAGTTAGTACCATAGTTACCACATCTTTAGGACAAAAAAGCACCAAAAAAGTCATCTATATGACTCGTGTGCTCTATTCTAAGTCTTCTAAAGCTGAGCTTCTAAGGCTTTTTGCTCTTGGGAAGCAAACAGGACCACCTGTGCTTTGCCGAATTGCTCACAAATCAGCTGCTCCACTCTCTGCTGAGCGTGCCCTGTCATGACAGCGCATCTGCTGCCGTGTTGAGGCTGCCCAGGATATGAGTGGCGTGCGGTGACCTGAGTCGGCGGGCCAGTTGTGACATGTGACAAGAGCGTACGCCACCGTGGCGATTTATATACTCCACTGTCGTGGTGCTGTCTCAATGGATCAAGCCTCTGCGACCTTCGTGAAGATGTGAGGGGACAGGGACGAGCTGAAGGGGAGAACCTGGTACTAGTATTTCGGGGCATCTTATGCGAGCCGTAGGAAGGGTCTGCGCGGGGGTCCGAGGCAAAAGTGAGGCGTGAAAATACGCATCCTTCAGATCTGCCGCTGCGAACCAATCTAGATGTTAGACACACTTTAGAATAAGTTTCCACGTGAGCATCTTTGAACGGGAGTCTGTGTGAGGCCTGGTTCAGAACTTGCAGGTCCAAGATTGGCCACCACACACTTGGCCTGTCTTGGATACGATGAAGTGAGGGCCGTAGAACCCTGGCTTAATCTCGGCTGGTGGGATGGCTCTATCAAATCCCTGTGGGGCGAGTGCATGGCAAACTAAATTGCGTCGCCAAGTCGGATGGTCCCGGCCAGCCAGCGCAATGGGTTGGAAGCGACGCATCCAAGCTCTGAGCGGGGGAAGCAGGTAATATTATGTCAGGGAGCAAAGTTGCGACCCAAAACAGTTAAAGAGATAAAAAACTCAAAGGACTTGCCTTGCTCCGCATACCCGGCTGGGGGCAGGAAAGTGACTGAGGAGGAGGTCCTATAGAGGCATCCTATAGAATTGTCAGAACAGGCCTGCCGGGAGTCTACAGTTGAGAGCGTTGAGGTGTGGTGGCCTCGTCCATGGTGCAGTGACTGTAGGTGTTTGGCACCAGACGGTCGTGAGAACGGCGTGTGGGAGCACCGGTTAGGTGACTGAAGGAGTGAGGAAACCGCTCTCATTTTCCTGGCAATGTAGGTACCGCAGCCCGAACAGGGTGCGGCAAGAGATTTCTCTCCCGGCCCTCCACCAGGGATAGAGTGTTCCAGATCTCGCTCCTTGGTTTTTCTCAGGAATGCTTGGGAGTCTTCAGCGGCACCCTGACCCAAGGAACCAATCGTCTAGCTGTGAGGGGGTGGTTTGGAGGGTTCCAGTCCAGCCCCGTGCTCACGGTGGCCCGGGCAAGCATAGCGGACATCTCTGCGTCAGTCTCAGACTGGATAAGCAGACCCGAAGGTGGCAGCCCAGTTGACGCCGCTATGACGTTCTCCGATGCAGTGGCGAAATCATCATCCAGCTCGCGGGGTCTGAGGGAGATATCACACTGGCCATGGGGTGAGCCTCTCTTGCATCAGACCCGGACGGAAGCAAGCGAGCGTGCTGGGGGGCGGGTTATTCGTGGGGATTTACCCAGCAAAACCGAGCCCGCTGCACTCTCCAAATCGCCTTCATCACCGGCTGAAGTGGCTTTCTCTCAGAGGAAAGAAAGGCACATCCGCAACATTTCCATGGTTATGTTTGCACACTGAGAACACAAACCATTAATAAAAAAACTGCCTGCATGTTATTGCAGCCCAGACACACGAGGCAGCTCTTATGACCGTCAGAAGCGGAGAGATATCTGCCGCATCCAGGAACTACACAAAGGCGGAAAGACATCTTTAAAAAGACGTTTCTTTAACAAGACGTTCAATGCCAATATGTATACTCTTTTAGAGGTATTTGCTCTGTAAGGAAACACTGTCGAAGTGCTCAGGGGCGTGGACTGCACTGGCTTGCATAGAAGGGAGAAAGCTGCTGGTAATGCGCCGTAGGATCCAACTGCAATGCTCTTAGAGGCGAGTGGACCAGTAGTGGAACACTAGCTTTCTAAACCCATGCTCGGCTCCGAAGAAACAAATCTGACTAAACAGATGCACGATTCCCTCCTTTTATACCCATTTGTCCGGGGGAGGGACATGCAAATTCTGTCTGCCAATTTGTCATTGGCCTTTTCTCAAGTTCAGAGGTAACGAGGCCTTCAAGAAAGACCCCTAGTGTAGCTTCATTTGACACAACGTCATGTGAGCGACAGACGGGGAAGTGTACTAACACCACGTGCAACACTTATTGCACACGAAAGGTTTATTAACACCAAGAGCGAAACGAATTGTAGACAAAAGTTCTATCCACAACAAGGTCAATTGACACCAAAACGAAAAAGCTAAACAAATGATTGATAAAAGGTCTATTCACACCAAAAGCAAAAGGTAAAAGAATTGTTAATAAAAGGTCTATTTATTCCATAAGCAAAACTAAAATGAATTGTCCATTGAAGGTCTATTCACACCAAGAAAAAAGTAAATTGTTCATGAAATGTCTTTCCAAAAGTATCGTAAAAGTCTATATGACTCTTGCGTTCTATTCTAAGACTTCTGAAGCTATGTGTGAGAAACGGACCGAAATTTAAGACGTATCTTACTCTAAATTAAGCTCACATCTAGCCTGAGTTCACGCCCAGATTCATTTTTGGCGCTTTGGCGGCAAAACATCATTGTTTCTTGCGTGTTGCAAGGAAACGTTGCTCACCATTTTTTAATCTGGTCACGAATGCTAGAAGCGAACTTCAGATGAGGGGATGATTAAATGTTTTGCTTTGTTCACAATTCAAAGTTATGACTTCAGCGGACTTGGAATATGCTGCACAAGTTGTATGGACTTATTTTATAATGCTGAGTGTTTGTTTTTTTGTGTGTGTGTTTTTTTTTTTGTTTTTTTGAGTTTGACAGATTTGGTCAAATGAGCTGCTTAAAGATTCACCAGAAACTCTCTTTTTTTTTGTTTTCCATGTAAATATAACAACATAGTGGTTTGGAGTGATACGAGAGTCAATAAATTATGACAGATGTTCATTTTAGGTGAACTATTCCTTTAAAGATGACATTCAAAAAGGACAATAGCACGTATGATTTCTTTAGATCCAGAACTTCAGGTTTGACTGAGAAGAGTACAGAAACAGCACATGGTGTGCATTAAGGCTAATTTGAGGGCACATGATGGTAAAGAAAGTGTGTGAAAGATATAGACTGTAGGACCGTGAGATAAGCACATGCATAACAGAGCAAGAGAGAATCGTGCTGTGAAATTAGTGGAGAGGGAGTAACTGAAGAAAGATGTGTTTATGAGACTGCTGGTGTCACAGATAGTGTTGGTTGAAATGAGTGTTTGTCAGCATGTGTGCATGTGCGATGCTGTCAAACTGAGATGTCTGTGTTTAAGCAGTGGGATAGAAATAAATAATAGAAGTTAGACGCATACACACACAGCATGTCCTTCTGCACATTCACACAGCACTTTGATATGTCCTGGAGGAGGTGGCGTAGGAGTGTTAACACAAACACACAGCAACACCACTCAATTCATTCATTCCTTTCATGGTTTTGTTAAAGATGTTTCAGTATGTTGATGAAGGCTGTTTTATGATACATACCACTTTTCCCTCGTCTTATCTTATGTGCTTTGTTCTTGCATATGTGTGAGATGGATTTAAGGCCGTTGTCTCAGCAGAAACACCAGCCTTGACCTGAGAAAGTACACTAGTGTTCATACTGTAGCACTGTCTTTCTCTGTTTCTCTAAGGTTAGATTTGATTGCCTTGTGCAGTGACAGAGAACAGACACACACACACACACACACAGATAAGAGGTCTTAGACTCACAGTAGTGTTGATTCAGCCTGTATGGATTCAGTGTGTGCTTTCAGCAGGCTTCGATAAAAAAAAACCCATCTTGAACTATGACTATTGCTTTTGGTGACTGATCTACATTTATTGTGAATTATAATCAAACTGCAGACAAATTGTGTAAATCCTGCTTCTGGCAATTTAAGGCCTGTTTCCACTGACAGGAAAGCACATTTTCTGTTGAAGTTGTATTTACTCTCAATACCAAAAAGAAAAGGCTTAATGTATTGTTGATTAAATATCCATGCACACCAAAGTTACATTCATAATAGCTTACTGTCAAAATATATAATGCTTTTAATGAAGAACGCACTTCCTTGCTGTTAATAAATAATGATTTTTAGGTATGCAGGTGAGTAGTAAGAATAGATTCCTGTTTCCAGACATACAGGAATATGGGCATTGTCCGTGGACTCAAATATATGACATAATATCAACAACTGCAAATAAAATCTACTCTTGGTTTTGTTAAACAAGCTCAATTTAATCACAAGGAACTAGGGCTGGGACAACGCGTAATCGATGACGTCGACGCAAAAAATACGTCGACGCAAAATATGCGCGTCGATTCGTCAGACCCAAAACAAAGATGGCGGCGCCGGAGAGTATTAGCAACTTGTGCGTGCAAGGCGGCACGCACTTGTTCCTCTAAAGTATGGGAATTCTTTAATTTAAAAGGAAACAATTCCGTGATATGTCATCTTTGCAAAATGGAGATGGCCTTCCATTATAGCACCACGGCAATGCACCAGCACCTGAAGAGGCGCCACCCGGGAGCAGCTGCAGTTGACAGAGCACCGTAAGTTTTTTTTCAACACTCCACTTTGCACTCGATGTTGGAGTAGGCTATAATACGTTGTCGACACCTAAAGTTTTCGTTTATAGCTATTAATAATGCACTTATAGCTATGAATGTCGTGAAAAATACATAGAGGACACTGACAACGCGCTGACAGACAGGACCAAGCAGGTAACATTTAATAAAGTCTCAACTTTCAAATTTGGTCAGTCAAAGAAAATTAAACCATAAATAGGCCTACTATTTTGTGGCTCTTTAATGTGTCGTGACAGATTGCCTCAGTTAAAGCTGCTCGTGAACCGATCATCTTTTTCTTGGTTAATTTATAGCATCAAATAGGCTATACATGAATGTAGCCTACATCAGAAGGACTGATGTTTTAACCGCGGAAAGACGTCAGTACAGTAGCCTACAATCCATTATTCAACTCCACTGACGTTAATCTTCTCTCTCCTGACTACTTTGTCAGACAAAAATGGCATATTATGATTGATTGATCAGATCGCCTGTCAATCAAACTCCCGGCGATTTTTAAACATTTTTTTTTTACATTTTATAATTGAATCGAAATTGAATCGGACTGGAAAAATGAATCGTTAGATTAATCGATGCGTCAAAAAAATAATCGCTAGATTAATCGTTTAAAAAATAATCGTTTATCCCAGCCCTACAAGGAACACATTTCTTCAACTTTCACTCCTGTGGGAGAGTCCAGTGGATGACCACTTCAGAATCTCACCGAAAATAGTAGGTCATTTTTGGGGGGGGGTTCATGCTGTTTTATAAATTCTGAGAATTTGGATAGTGTAACGAGGACTCAGACTGGTTGGGATCCATTTGCAGTGTTTTAATGAGAACAGCAGCGTCAAAACAGGCGAGGGTCAAGAGACAGGCAAACGGTTACAAGCAGGCAGACGTTATACTGGTCACAAACAGGCAGATGGTCAGGGCAGGCAGCAAATAAACGTAGTTGAAACACAGAGCAAGATCGGTACACAGAAAATCAGAGTAGGTAGTAGAGAATATGCTTAGAAATGTAGCCAGAGCAAACAAGACTTCGCAAAGAGTGAGATGGCAGACAGTGTTTAAATAGAGGGACAGATATGGGGAACAGCTGTGGTGTCATTAGACCGGGTATGTGGAAGTGTAGTTTGGAAAGTCAGTATTCCGGAGAGTCTGACCTCCGGTGGCCGGTTGGGGGAGTGCCTAACTCGGCATTCGTGACAGATAGACTACTCCAATGGTGTACTCTTTTTGCCATACTATATAGTAGGGAAGTATGCATATTTGGACGCAGTTTAGGAGTGATACAAAAAAACTAATGTTGTCAATGAAAGGTCTATTCACACCAAGAATTAAAAGGTCAATTCATACCAAAATTAAAAAGCTAAACAAATTGTCGACTAAAGGTCTATGTACTCCAAGAGTGAGATGAAAAAGTTTAACTGTTGATACAAGAGGTCTATTCACATCAAGCACAAACAAAAAAGCTAAACAAGTGAAAAGTCTTTTCACACCCTGAGCGAAACTAAATTTAAACAAATTGTTGACCAAAGGTCTGTCCACATCCAGAGTGAAACGAATTGGTGACAAAAGGTCTAATCACACCAAGAATTAAATTGACTATTCATACAAAAACTAAAAAGCGAATCAAATGATTTGAATTAGAGGTCTATCTACATCAAAAGTGAAATGAAAATGCTAAACAAACTGTCATCTAAAGGTTTATTCACACCAAAAGTTAAATAATTTTTTGTCAAAAGCTCTATTTACACCAAGGGGGAAAGAACTGTAGACAAAAGGTCAATTCATACCAAAACGAAAAAGCGTAGCGAATTGTCAACAAAAGTCTATTCACACAAATCGTGAAACTAATTGTCGATGGAGGTTGTATTTACACCAAGAGCAAAACTAAATACCAAAATTAATTGTTGACAAAAGTCAGAGTGAGAAACAGAGAGTGAAATAAAAAAACTAAGCAAATTGTTGTCGAACAGCAGCATAAGTGAAACGAACTGTAGCTGAAAGGTCAAATCACTCCAAAATGAAAGAGCTAAATTCAGATTAATGATGAAAGGTCTATATCACAGCACGAGTGAAACAAATAATTAAACATATTGTCGATGTCTGTCCACATCAACAGTGAAATGAATAATTGCCAGGTGGAACGAAAAATAAATCCATTGTAGTACAGTAGGTGGTGCTGATTGACAACTAAATTTAAATGTAGATGCCTGTAAACTAGACACGTTTATCCCTTTTGCACCATGGTCTAGGGGTTGGTGGCTTATCTCGTACTGTTCTGCACATTCCACCTAAAAAAAGGCGGTTCTATGCTGGAAAAATTTATTCTACACTGGCCCCTTAAACCGGCTTGACCTAAATCAACATCAGTGTCGGGACAGTGTCCTCACCAAGCAAGCTTTTGGGAGTAACGGTCACTTCCATTTGAATCAATGAAGTTGTCTAACCCGAAAGTGCCCATTGCAGCCGTCACGATGCACATTCAGTTGACAGACACCCAGTTCATTTTTGTCATACCGTAGAGCTACTCCAGTCACATTATTTTCCCTGTTCGTCTTTTAATAAAAAAGTCTTCATATATGGGAACTGATTACTATGAATTTGGTCATTTAAATAACTAAATTCAGCTTGGATTCAAAGCCAGTTTATGATGGCATATGATCAATTAAGATGCTAAATTAAATAACTTTTAATGTTGAAATTAGTTTTCAAACTAGAAGTCTCTCCATCACAAATTCTGACCTCTGCCCTCACAAAAAAAGGTATGAAACCAAAGAATTACATTTTGGCTGGTTAGCATGGCCCAGTTCCATTCAACTCAGAAAGTAGGAATTTCAAATTTCCTGCTTGGAAAAATGCAATGGAACTCCACTTGAAGTCTTGAAACTTGGAAACTCGAGTGGAATTGTCAACTCCGATTTCACCAAGATGTGTGTACCCAGGGAGATACATTCACTTTTAGGCAAATAAAAATCGCAAGTCAGTCAAAGTTCCTACATTCCATGATAATAAAACTTGCTTGTTTGCTGAGACAGGTGTGTAAAACACCTGTAAATTATGCTATCGTTTGATAATCGTACACCTGTAAAATAAACACTAGCATTGCATAGCATCATTCATCTTCTGTAATTTGGTGGCTAGGAATCGTCTCGGTTAAAATTAAATACCTGCTAAGCTAATGATTGCATTGCAGTTTTGTTTTCATATGTGTCTTCTTCCCAGCATCAAGCAATGTAATGCCTTTATGTTGAGAGATCGGAGATACCAAGTGGGAATATTCCGCTTCTGACTTGGGATTGCAGCATGTAGGTTGCACTAGCAACTGCCATTGAGATGAATTGGAATGCCAACGAATAGATCTCCCTGGGTACTATACACCTCCTTGACCTCACTCAATTCTTGTCAGAAAGGGTATGAAACCCCTCCCAGATAAGCGCTTCCCTCAGGAGACATGTCTGTTTGAAACACAGTGCAGGATCTTCATTAAAGGAGATGAAGCTTCCTGAGGAAATGGCAACAATAAGACACTATTACACATAGACATTCGTGGAAAAAATTCCATCCCAGTGTAAGAATACTTCTAAAAGCTAAAGCGTCCATCTGGATTGTCTTTGTATCTTGCTGACGAGATTCTCAGTAGTATTTGAGATTGTCATTGCAGTCTAGAGGTGCGAAGATCTTACTCAGCAGTTGTCGCTCTGACTGAAGTCTGAAGTGTCTTATTCAGTCTGTTGATGTCACAGTGACAGTCATCTTCAGAGTAGAGTGTCAGTTTAACCTGCTGTGTATTTGGATGCCAAATTATGTATAATGAGCTCTTGACTGAGTAGCAGAGATAACCATTGAGCTTCAAGGTTCATTAAAGGGTTAGTTCACCCTGAAATGTAAATTCTGTCATCATCTTTGGCATTTCCTTCTCCCGTGAAACACTAAAGGAGGTTGAGATTTCAAGCTTCAAAAAGGACACAAATGCATCATAACGCATCATAAAAGTAGTCTATTTGACTTGTGTGCTATTTTCCAAGTATTCTAGTATTCTGTAAGTCATAACGAAGCTTTGTGTGAGAAAACAGTGGAACCCTGTGCCATGTTCATGAGAGTTAATGTCCGATTTGTGAATGAATTATTCTTATTAGTCTGATCTATTCAGTGAATCAGTTAATCCAGTTGACGAAACTGGCCTGAATTAGGGATGTGGGTGAGAAATCGACTAATCAAGTACTCTGTACCAGCTAGTCAACTATTAAAACACTACTCGAGTATCACAAATGTATTTTCCTTTGCACATTTGCCATAACCATGGTTGATTTATCCTGTACTTCTCCTCTGAATCTCTCACCAAATTGTGCAGTTACAACTGAGTCCACTGGGGGCTCTGTGGATGTGTATCATCGATGTGTTGGATGAGAGAAGGAGACATGATGCCATCTTTGTGTGCTTTCAAGCAAAGCCAAGCGTGTTAATACTTGTAATATATGAATTCTTACTGAATTCTAATCTATTGGTATTCGGTTCTTGTTGGAGTCATGCAAACTAACAGTCAAGGATCTGCTTTTATAGTGGAAATGAAATACGAAGCAGTACAAGAAACTCGGAAGCTTATCCGACCATAATCTCTTAAAATGGGCAGAGAGCATTTTTTAAAAAGCCAACTTTCATAACTTGTTTTTCTGAATAATAATGTGATCGCCTTTATGTAGAGTCAGAGTTGACTCTGTTTTGTACTGTTTTTACTTTTATTTTTATTATTCTGCATTTTGTTTATTCATTTTTTTTCCAAAAAGAAATGCATAGATTGTTGAAGTTATCTTATTTTAAAACCATTCTTGGTAACATTTGTGAATAAAACTAAATATACATTTAACGTAAGTTTCATACTTGATATTTTCAACATAAATTTTAATTTACAGTAATTGTTTACTGGGTTTTTTTGTGGGTTAGAGTACTCGACTACAGAATTACTCGAAAATGCCCATCCCAAGTCTGAATGATTAGTTTATGAATCAGACTGATTCAGTTATCAAGTTCAACTCACTGACTCAATAATCCGGTTATAGCAGTCCTCGGGGTGACAGCTCAATGTAGGGGAAGATGGTCAGTGAATAATGACTTAAATTTTGGAATGACTTTAAAGTTTTCAGATGATTTGGAATTTAGCCATTTATGTTGTATGGACAACTTGTATTATACTTCTGTGGTGCTTTTGTGTCCTTTTTGAAGGTTGAAAGCTTCAATACCCATTCTTTGTTAACTGCATAAAAATAGTGACCAGAACATTTTTTCAGATATTTCCTTTTGTGTTCACCGGAAGAAATTAAGTTATAATGCCGTTGAGTTTTTGAAGTGAACTGTGACTGGGAAGAAGCACAAAAGACACAATATACACTGCCTTGCCAAAAAGACTGTGTAATAAAAAGTTGCACACCCTAATATTTCGTTGGACCGCCTTTAGCTTTGATTACGGCACATATTCGTCATGGCATTGTTTCAACAACCTTATGCAACGTCACAAAATGTATTGAACTTTTTGCATTGCTCCACAGTCCAATCTTTATGGCTTTTTTTTGGCCAGGCAGTGTACAGCTCTTCATGATAACATACACTCCTGGAACAGGGAGAATATGTATTTTCTATGGACTAGTTTGATATATGTATCAAATCAGTTTACAAATAGAGTCAAATATATGCCATCCTCAATTAGTTAAAGCTGAAGTATCTAATTTTTCCAATTTTAAAATACATTCACCTATTCCAGCTTAATATGCAGAGTCAACTATAAATAAGCCATTCATTGGTTTATTCTCCAGAAAAATATAACCAGTGTGGGTTTATGGTGCTATCAAAACATTGCTCTATTTGTCTGAGCATCATGACCAGCCTGACACATTGACTCAACTGATGGTGTAAGTTTGGCGGACAGAGATGTGATCTCATTATGGTTCATCAGAGGCCATCTGTTGATTATGATGGTTTATGATGCTATGATTGAGGGGAAATCACTCCAGACTGAAGATTGCAGTGAGTCATGGAATTGGTTGCTAAATGTGTTGTTTATCTTGCAGATCTTATGCACAGCAGACAGCGTGCTGCACGGACAAGTATGTGTTACTCTCTGAGTGTTCCCCCTTCACTGTTACTTGTTTCTTCAACCCCCCCTACTGCACTAATAATGAAAGACTGAGTTTCTCCCCCACTTCTGTGTGTTTGTTCACAACATGATTTTACCATATCGGTATCAGATGATATTGGCATTTTTGAAATTATTTGTATCAATTTGATTTGGAAGTTATTGGAAGTAGATAATCATTTAAATGCATATTTTTTCCAATTTAAACGTAAACTTCTTTTAGATATATTTTTAATATTAGTCATCATATCGGCCAAGGTTAGTAATTTTAAATGATCAGCATGTGTCTGATGGTGTAGGAAGCAGATATTATCAACACTTATCTTCCCATTTAACAGAAATATCAGTTATTACTTTAACATAAACTTCATTATTAGTAATCATTATCAGTCAAAATTAGCTCATTTATTTTTATTATTAATATTAATTTACTTTCAACCTTGTTTTGATGAGATTGATATTGGAAGCTGATAGTATCAGGAATTGTGTTATCCCATTTAAACCTTAAACTCTTTTTCCTCTACCATGGTTACAATAGTACAGTTATCAATCATTTTAAATGTACACAATGTTATGCCAATTTCATTTGCATAATATACAATTATAGATAGGAACCTTTTTTTGAATGAAACAATGAAACTAATTGGCCATTAGTTATTGGCCATGACATATAAATAATTATTGTTATTGTATCAGTCTACATTAGGATTTTATAAATGATCTACATCGGAGTGCCATCTGTGCCAGTTTAACCATTACCCATCTTTTATTCTGCACATTCTAATATATTGTATAAATTATAAATTGATAATCTGAGCCATCATACTGGTTATCGGTCCTAACATGATTATTATCTGTATCTATTTACATAATTATCAGTCTAGATTAGAATTTCAGTGTAAACATTGAAAAATCGGCCATCATATCAGGTACAGGTAATAACATAATTACAAGCAGTATCTGTTGAAAATACCATGGGTCTTGAATGGAATTGTAGTGTAAACATTAAAAAAAAAAAATCCAAAATGTATTAATTTACAAATAACAGCCATCATATCATGCTTCCCATCATTATTCCTGATGATAATCTCGATTAAATAATCTAACAATGAACAAAAAGCCTAAAGGCTGAGAGAGATTTTCTGATGGTAAATAATCACGGTACATCACCGCATTACCCTGCTCCCAGTGCCCGCACTCATTGACCTGTAGGGTTATTTCACTGAGGTAGACATGTGTTTGATGTGCTGAAAAGATTTGTGTTTTTGGCGGTCAGTATACAGCTTTTTTTGACAGCTCTGTATGTATCTGTGTGTAGGTGTTAAGAAAGCCCCACCACCAGATGATGAAGAGTTAGTGAGTCTGAGTAAACGGCTGGTTGAAGATGCCGTGTTCCGGGCCGTTCAGCAGTATATGGAGGAAACGCAACAAAACGGCATGGCACCTAAAGACAAGGGCCCTGACGGCAAACTGAACACCACTAAATGACCCCTGACCTGTACCCTGCCCCGCCCATGTGGAGACCTGAAACACGTCTCCATCTGCCAAGGGGTGTCAAAAGATAACAGAGAAGTGTTGGAGTCGAGAGAACTACTGTAAAGTGAATCGACTGTGAAGTAAAGTGCGGTGTGGAAGATCATGGCAGATTTCTCCTCTTTGTTCTCTGAATGCATACAAGACTCAAAAATCAAAGTCCTTCTATGTCACCCGGCAGTTCTTTCCTCTCAATAGAGCTGTTCAGTTATGATGTCAAATTGTAGGTCTACCCAGAAGACTAATTCACCATGGGATCCTTCACTAACATCCAATGGGTTAGAATAGTAGTTTTTGATTTGAGTGGTTAAAATGACTTTGAGACATAGGGTTAGGGTTAACCCTAAAAGGGTCATTTTACATATATATATATATATATATATATATTTTTTTTTTTTTTTTTTCTCTAACAAAATGTGAAAGTGATGTTAAGACATTCTGAAAACCCATTTGAAATTATTGAGGGAACTCATGGCTTGAAAATGTGAATTCTCTTCCAGGTTTAAGAGCTACAACCCGATCAGCTCTTCTGTCTGTTTTTCTGTTCATTTATGAAGGATTGTTAAGAGAAAGACAGAAAGATGGCAAGAAATGAAATATCTGGAGTACATTTCAAACACACGTCTCTGTTAAATAACACTAGTGTCTGAGGTATTGTTGCAGTCAATCATTTTCTCTTTGGCATCTTCACATCTGAGGCTTTGACGACAATCACAGATAATCTACAGTACCGCTACTGCTCTCAGTTATTCAGTTTTACTGCGGAAATGATCTGCAGGCCTGATGCCCAATCCAAAGAAAGAACCATCAAACTCAACATGTGGACTATGCACAGGAGATGAAATATGATCAATATGATGAGAGGGATATTTTGTTTGTGTATGCTTCACCCTGCCCTTGTATTTCAGTGTCAGATGATGTTGCTTGTTGTTGTATGCAGTGTGTGTGCCCGGAGAAGACTAGATTCAGAGAGAGATCACACGCGGATGAGAGTACAGGGCTACAGGCGATAGAGACTCTGTTAGCACAAGTGCATATTCAAGCTAAGATCGTACAGGAGTTGATGTGACTGAAACTCTACTCTAAAGTGCATGGAAACACACACATACCTTTACTGACAGATAAACACCATGTACAAACCAGCAACCTTTTGTCTTATTCTCAACTAAAAATATCTTAACACCCTTAAAGTATAGACACATTTACTTGAGATTTCGAAGTATGATATTTAATTAGATTTTTCTTCATCCACTGGCAAATTGTTTTCTGCCCAAATCCAACTAAATTTGACTGTGATTTATGCTTAACAAAAGAACAGCAAAAATCTTAACTGAAGATATATTCTCTGAAAACAAGTCTTACACAGTTTTGTTTCTCCAGTTTTATGTTCATTTGATTTTATTTTGAAAAACAAGACAAATATAACATTTTAAAAAATACACCAAAACCAGGAAAGAAGAAGGTTCGGGATAAGGTTATTCCGATGTTTTGTTTAGTTTTTTAGTTTGAATTATTTGCTAATTGTATTTGAATTGTTTGATGTGTACAAGGCTTGAGATGAGCACTATCACAGTGGCCTTACACAGAGAAATCAGATCTTATTCTATTGCTGAATAACATGTTGTGTCCTTTCAGTTGGTTTTAGTTCATGTATGCATATTTTCACCAGAACCTTAAAATGTGTCTTT
Source organism: Moxostoma hubbsi (assembly GCA_032164185.1). Classification (NCBI taxonomy): domain Eukaryota; kingdom Metazoa; phylum Chordata; class Actinopteri; order Cypriniformes; family Catostomidae; genus Moxostoma; species Moxostoma hubbsi. Next base: position 1,382,576 of record JAVLUX010000031.1, on the reverse strand, counting down.
TTAATGCTCCTTGTCCATGCGTGAGATTTGTCTTCTTTTTTCCCATATTGACGAACTCATTTGGCCAAACTGAATGCATTCTGGCCATGTTGAAGCAGGTTTGATATGTTTAAACATGCACAATGTCATCATTTACCATGTTGTTTCCATCTGTTCAAAAGTCACTTTTTTACTCTACAAAATAAAGGACAAGATGAGTAATACACGATAAAATGTTTCAACATATGATTCAGTTTCTCCAGTGGATGATACACCTTTGGGAATATGTTCATTATTGAGATGGTTGTATTCAAAAATGAGTATTTAGTCTCGTTCTTATCATACCTCTCACCCCCTCAGGATCACTTTAGCAGGGATATTCCAAGAGCTGGCTGGAAAACTTTCTGAAACGCCTCTTCAGTATTACAAATGTATTTTTGACACTCATCCTCTGAAATAAGCGAACCAGATAACTACCATCTGTCGTGTGGTTATGGTTGGGAATATACTAGAATATTTCTGGCTTAATGTTAAGAATATACATTCTCAGGAAACATGCCATGTGTTGCCTTTATGAACATTTCTATTTTCATAGAAAATTTGAAATATCTAATAATAATAGAATCATTTATAGTGATTTCCTGGAAAACCATTTCTCTCTAGGCCTGATGCAGAGAGGCTTATCCATGCCTTCATGACATCAAGGCTTGATTACTGTAACTCTCTTTTTGCGGGTTTACCACCAAATTCTATTAGGACGTTGCAATATATACAGAACTCTGCCGCACGTGTTTTGACTCATATATCCTCACGCCATCACATTACACCTGTGCTTCAGCAACTGCATTGGCTTCCAGTTCAGCCACGTCTTGATTTTAAAATTCGGATTTTAACCTATAAAGCAGTACATGGGTTGGCTCCAGATTACATCTGTGACTTGGTTACTCCATCCATTCCCGCTCACTCTCTCCGCTCTGCTGGCTATTTCCATTTATAATTGTATTATTTTTATGTATTTTTTCTTCTTCTACATATATTTTTATCTTACATGTTTGATTATTTGGTTTTGTACATGCTGTAGCGCTTTGAGTCTCAGAAAGGCGCATTACAAATACAATTTATTATTATTATTATTATTAAGAGTCAAGGGGAAACAATCATGTAAATTTTCCCCTCAAATATTTTACTTTTTAAGAGCATCTTTGTTAAATAATGTTAATAATACTTCTGATAAAGTTATCACAAACAACTGAAAAAGTCATGGAAATTCATGGGTCAAAAAGAGTGGGAACTTTCTAGCAAATATACAGTGTGTATGTATATATATATAAACTAAACTTATAATTGTATTTTTCCCCCCATACTAACTTTTGAGCTTGGCATTGCAAATATAATTGTTGCTATAATTCAGTACTGAAAGAAACTCACCTTTGTTTCAACCATGTGGTCAAAAAGAAAATGCAAAAAATAATGACTGATTAAATATGAAGCATTATTTTTAAAGGGGATATGTCTCATCATACAGTAACAGTGTTGATAAGAAAGAGCAGAGACAAATGCCATATTTTCTGCATTAACCAATAAAATAATGTGACAAAGTTCAGTATCCTGTAAATGATATCAGCACACAGCACAAATGACACAGTTTCCTTAGAATGAGCCACATGTGTTTCCATCAATCAGCAGTAAAATATACCACATGACATGCCATTCAGATTAAGTTTATGCTTCCAGCTAAGGGACTTTGGCCCTTTCGTACCAACATATCATTAACTTCTAGAGCTAACAATTATGTACTTTGCATAAAAGATGTTTTGTCCAGGGTATGACAGTCTTATAATCTTCAGTCATTCCCATAAACTCATTGAGAATGATGTGATAGCTTATCTTCAACGTGAGCGTTGTGTAAGACATAACGCATGTGCAGAAGCTGTTATTAGGCTTTATATCAGAGTAATAAAGGATGAGTTACACCTGAGTGTGCACATGTTCAAAATCATGTCTGTTCTACAAGTGTTCTTGTAGAACCTTTGACCTTCAACACAAAGGTTGTAAAGGTAAAATGGGCCTGTGCACACCTGTATTACCATCTGTCTTATGTAAAAAAAAACAAGTGCTCAGCCAAGACACGTCATGTATTAAAGAAAATGAAAATTCGGAATTCTGAAAAATACGGACATTATTTCCTCACGTCGATAAATACATTTGATACGTTTTTTCTTCACAAAACACAAAAGAAGAATTTTTAAGTCTTCACAGGGTTTATCTGCCAGATGATGAAGAGACAATAATAGGAAAAGGGCAAAATAAATCAATCAATAAATACTTTTCTCACTTTTTTTACACTACAGAAAAAGAGAGCAATCGAGACTTCTAAATCCCTAACCCATACATTGATAACTAAAGAGAATCTTTCAAATCTTAAGATGTGGTCACGAGATGTGATGAAAAACAGTGCGGTTTGATGTTATTTATGTATATTTAGTTTTGATTTAATTAATTAAAGACTGAATAACACACTAAGTTACAGAATGGCTTCAGAAAAATTGGAATATAGTGCATGTGTCATACTGATTAGTTTTATTGGGCTTTTTCAAGCTTGACAAACCGGAGTGACCATTGACTATTCATGTCTCTGTATCTTAATATTTGCATAATGATTTTACATCTCTCATTGTATGTATCACAGCAGTTTATTGTTGAAATGTTTTGGCCCTGATCTTCACACAATGCTATCTTATGACATCTAAACACTTACTACGGCACATTATGAGTTATTTTAATTTACATTTACATAATCAACTACATTTACAAGCTTGTTTGTGTGTGACGAAATTGAGATGCGTGATGAAAACCCATAATTCATGGCTCATTCTATAATTGGGGGTACATTTCATGTCAACAAAAAAGTGCTTTGTCAATAAAACAACTATTGGTTTAAGTTAATACAGTTCTTCAAGGTAACATTTGCTAGCAGAGCTGGACTAGGAAGAGAAATTGGTTCGGGATTTTACAAAAATTATTGAGCGTGGGTGGGGTGGGAGGGTGTTCGCTGTCCTTTTCTGCATATCGCAGAGAAGTTTTGTGGTCTGTTCTGCATAACGCAGCAGCTCATTTTACCTTATCGTGGCCAATTCGATCCGTTTAGCGGCATCCCACTGGCCCGCTCGGTTCTCCCGATGGCCAGTCAACCCCTGATCGGCCCCAAAGTACATCGGCCCACCAGGAAAATGCCCGGTATGCCAGATTACCAGTCCAGCCCTGTCTGCTAGTTGCAAAGATTAATCATTAAACACCTTTTTGATATTATAGGGGAACAGATGTTTTCCCTGGTGAGTTTGTCAGCTATGTTACGGACAAACTGCATGTCATTACAGACACTGATTAAATGCCACACTTCATGTAACACACAGAATTAAGTGTTCTTTTGTCTCTTCAGCCAGATGTGCAGTCATTCTTATAAAATCATTTTAAGAATTGTATGTTTTTGCAGATATTCATTTGCAAAGGATCGAGTTAGTCTAGTTACAGTATAAAGTATAAATAGTCAAGTTATTTTAGTAAAATCAATAAAATGTCCCTCACACACATGCACGCACACACAAGCATGACGGCACAAACACTCTCAGTGTCCTCTGACACATACAGGACTAAATAATTACAAAAAAACTGATCTATAGAAAATAATGTATTACTTTTGAGTACACATCGGTGGACAGAGTAGGGTCACGTCAACTATGTTACCCATGAGTTGATTCTAGGGTAACTTAGCTGGCATGTAACATAGTAACCAATTCCCCCCATTTTGACTCGTGCCTGGCCAACCACATGTCATTTTCTTGATCAGGTTAACCTTCAATTTGAAATGATATTTGAGTTAAAATCATAAAAATATTGCAAACCATCAACTGATGGTCAATTAATATACTCCTTGACAATATGCTATTGTAGTTAAAATATTGAAGAAAAAAATACAAAAACACTAGCCATTATGTTCAAAATGTCCCCCGCTGTGGAAAATGATGCTGGTCACATGGTTTTGGGATAACTATATTTTAGTTGCATGGGGTGTATTTTTAGAAACATAGTTGACAGAACTTTTGTGGATATGAGTAAAAAATATATATTTTCTTTATTAAAATGTCAAACTCAATCTAAAAAAATATTTTTTTTCTGAAGTGTTTAGAATTTCAATATAAAAAATATATAGATCTGTGACAGCCCAGCCTCTTTGTCAGGTTGAGGTTCTACCTGACTGGACCATGGCGGTATCAGCCTGCCTTTGTGTTTTGTGTTCCCCCTTTGTGTGAGCGAGGACCATGACGTCATCATCCCATCTGTCTTGTGTTTCGTGTTTGTGTTTTGTGTGGGCGCACGGGTCTGGCGGTGGGTTACTGCTATGTGCGATTTGCCACTGTGTGCCTCCCGGTGATGTCACGGTCATGGCACCTTACCAGGTTGGGTGTTACACCTGTGCAGGACCGTGGCATCACCGTCCCTTGTCTGTTTTGTAGGAACGTGTTTACGTTTTGCCCTTATGGTTTTCAGCTGCCACTGACATACTGGATCAGCGTTTCCATGGGAACCCTGATTGTTTCCATAGCAACACTGATTTGTTGCAACCTTCGGCTGCGAGCAGCAGCTGTCTCTTGTTTGTTTCCCCCTATTTATTTTCCCTCGTGTGCCATGTCCGAGGGGGATCATTGTTTCTGTTTGTGCTTGCTGTTGTGCATTTGTGACCGTGATTGTGATTGTATGTGGATGTGTGTTTTCCTGCAGATCGCCAGTGTCGCACACAGTCTTGTTGGAGGAGGATTCCTCGGATCTGTCATGTGTCGGGAGAATCACTTGCCTGTGTTTTGCAATGCACACACCCATCTCACGAACTCTTATCCCTTACCCGCTTTTCCTCTTGAGCACGGACAAACTGCTGCTGGAGTGCCTTTTGTGTTTTTGTATTTTATAAAAGACTGACATTCATCTCCTTTGTTCTTGGGTCCTGTTTCCCCAGCACTCTGACAAGATCGTATTGACTAACATTTGTGATGTCTGGCTGGCACAGGCTGCATTTAGTCATTGTAGGGTGTTACATATATAATTTAGAGATGTGGACTCAATCAGTTAAAGTGCCCGCAATCTCACACCATAATATGTAGGGAATTATATATATATTTTAGAGATGTGGACGGGAAAGTCAAAATGGGTATTTTGCACGCATTTTACCATCATTATATGTAGGGTAATTTGCACGTGTGCTAAATTTAGGAGGGAATTTAGGGTCTTGAAATATGTGAGCTATGAACTAAATTAACTGTCCTTATTAGGTAATGAAATGTATAACGGAATTAGTCGCGTTCGACAACCATTATAAATTAGATATATAACAAATAACTAGATTATTTGTCTTTAATAGATTCTACACCATTGAAATCGTAATACAACGTTTAATTCTATCAGCTCACAATTTCTACTGTAAGGAATAAGCTTTAATAAGTGGATTATGATTAATTAACTTATTGGAGTGATATTATTCTCATGGCTCATTGAAAATAATACCACACATATTTAGGTACGGCTTAGAAGCAAAATCTTTCAGAAACAGGGATGAGATTATTTATCACAATATACCACAGTCAAGTCGTCTTTGAACACAGACAAACTTTATTACAATTTTAAACATAAATCTAATCTAACATATATATATACATGAGACAGGTTGGTGAAAAGTGACAGAATGAGAAATAACTGATCAGTACAGTGAAAATGAACTCTATGGAGTCTGTTGACAATACCTTAAGAACCATTTCATCCTTCTTTCAGTTTACATCGATTTGCTATCAGATTACCCACGTTATTTGATTAGGACACCAGCACTTTGAGCACAATATTGGAGATGTACTTGCGTGTCATTGTGGTGTTTCTTTGCATTCTTTGTGTTGTTTGGTTCTTGGTCAAAAGTTCATTCTATCCATGTTTTGATCTTTGTATGATCGAAGTTATTGTCTGAATGAATGATTATTTTGAAGCGAGGCCATAGATAATGATGAGTTTTCTCGGGACATTAAGTCCCGAGCTCCCTTGGACCTTACATGGCATGGACCTGGTTCCGACGAGATCCCGAGAAGACCATGAGGGAGTAGTCAGAGCAAAGTCTGAGCAGTCGGGAGAGGCCGGATGAGAGACGATGACAGAAGAGCAGAGAAGGAAGAGCAGAAGAGGAAGAGACAGAGAGATAATGTTCTTCCTGTTTGGAAATATTTGAACTGAAATTTGCTGCATCCCCATATGTGTCCTGCGCCAATCAGAAGTGACTTTTCAGAGTCACTTTGTCGTGTATGTATTAAAACGTGAAAATCCCTGGTTACAAAATCATATTGGTTTTACACATCATTGTATTTTATCAAGTTAAGCATTATTAGTTACCATTCTTAGTAGAATCAGATGACATACAAAATTAAAGATTATATTTATCAATTATAGGTGATTGCACATCACTACGCACATTTTAAAGAGGTCCATCAGTCTATAATAATTAATTTGTCAGGTACAAACTTTACCACAGTTCAGAGTGATTTTCAGCATTATCTAGCAAGGCTATATTAAGATGAAATGTCTTGGAGTTGTGCAAATCTGACAGTCCTTGTAACCTTACAAAAGAACAGCCTGGATTGGGGGTTCTTGTGAAGGCCGTTGATTTACAACGTTGAAACATTCCAAACTGAAAGGCTGTTTTTTTTCCTAGATCCAGATATATGTTGTTTCAATTCTTCTGCATATATAATCTTACATCATCATCACTCATAGACACATAGCAGTACAGTCCAACACCAAGCAGGAATGGAGCTGGATCTGGTTGGCTCTGGTAACCTCGGGATATGAATCCAGAGTTTGAGACAGGGAAATAAATAGAATAATAGTAGCGTAGATGCTATTCAATTTATTGCAGAGTTATAGATCATGATCAACATTTCTGGTTCTGGCAGACCAAACTAAAGCAGACTAATTGTGAGTTAAAGGATAATTTAGGTGTATGTCTGGCTAAATAGATGAGTCTTTAGTGTAGACATAAACTGAGTGAGTGTGTCTGCATCCCGAAGACATAGCGTGGTAGAAGGTCACATAAGTACTGCGGAGCTCGACCACTCAAAGCTTTGTACGTAGTTAATAAAAATTTTAAATGAATTTGAAATTTAACAGGTAGCCAATATACCGATGATAAAATGGGGCTAATATGATCATATTTAATGGTTCTCATTAGCACTCTGCCTGCTGCATTTTGCACCAATTTATTGATCTTTATTGATCTTGCTGGACATCCTCCCAGTAATGCAATAGAATAATCTAGTCTTGAGGTCATGAATGCATTAATTAGTTTTTCAGCATCAGCAACAGATAGCATGTGTCGTAATTTAGCAATATTTCTGAGGTGGAAGAATGTTGTTCTACAAACATTGGAAATTTGATTTTCAAAGGACAGATTGGTATCAAATATAACACCCAAGATCTTCGCTGTAGAAAACGATGGAACAGTACATCCATCGAGAGTCAAATTATGTTTTAGCGGTCCTATTTTTGGTCCAATAATTAGTACCTCTGTTTTGTCAGAATTGAGAAGAAGGAAATTTCTGGCCATCCAATCTTTGATTCCATTGATACACTCTGCTAATTTGGTCAATTGTGAAATTTCACCTGGTTTAAAAGAAATATAAAGTTGGGTATCGTCAGCATAACAGTGGAAACCTTTCCATGATTTCTGATAATATCTCCCAGGGAGCATATATAAGGAGAAAAGCAAAGGCCCTAAAACTGATCCCTGTGGCACTCCATAATTCACTTTTGTTTGACAATTTGACAATTCCTCGTTTACACAGACAAAGCTGGTAGTGGTCTGCTAAATATGACCTAAACCGTGCTAATGCAACTCCACTAATGCCAATATAATTCTCAAGACTATTCAAGAGATTGTTGTGATCTATGGTGTTGAAGGCAACACTAAGATATAAAAGCACTAGAAGAAAAAAACAGCAACTATCAGATGATAAGAGCAAGTCATTAGTAACTCTGATAAGTGCAGTCTCTGTACTGTGATGGGGCCTAAATCCTGACTGAAATTGTTTTCTGTAGAAATGAACTTAGTTGAGGACACTACCTTTTCTAGTATTTTCGACATAAATGGGAGATTTCAAACTGGTCTCTAATTAGCCAATTGTCCAGGATCAAGCTGTTGCTTCTTAATAAGCGGTTCGATAACTGCCACTTTAAAGTGTCTTGGGAGATGTCCTAAGGATAGTTAGGAGGAGTTAATAATATTAAGAAGAGGTTCTGACATTACAGGGAATACCTCTTTTAAGAGATTAGTTGGTATTGGAACTAAAAAACATGTTGTGGCTTTTGATGTTTCTATAAGTTTTGTTAGGTCTTCATGACCTATAGCAGTGAAGGATTGAAGTTGCTCGTGAGGAAAATTATGAGATACTGTTTTCTGTGGTGCTATGACAAATGACTGCATAATTCCATCATTTTAGCTGTAAAGAAATTCATGAAGTCATTACTAATAAGCTGCAATGGAATATCTGTCTCAGTCTAGGCTTTATTCCAAAACAATTTAACCACAGTACTGAATAAATACCTCGGATTGTTTTGGTTATTTTTTGAGACTTTGCTAAAATATGCTGACCTGGCAGCTTTTAGTGTCTATCTGCAGCCTCAGACACTATCCTTCCATGCACCGCGAAATACCTCTAACTTTGTATTTTTCCACTTGTGCTCCATTTTCCGAGCTGCTCTCTTGAGAGAATGAGTGTCATCATTGTACCATGGTACAGGGCTTTTATCTTTAAATGTATTTAATCGAAATGGGGCGACACTATCAAGAGTGCTAGAGAAGTCTGTATTTATATTTTCTGTTATTTCATCAAGTTCTTCAAGACTTTTTGGCTTACTGAGTATATTAGATAGATCTGGAAGATTATTAGTGAAGCTATCTTTAGTGGTCTAAAAATAGTACTACCTGAACGATAGCATGGTGTTGATTGAGTGACATTGACTGATTGCAGCTCACAAGAGACAAGGTAATGATCTGATATGTCATTGCTCTGCGGCATTATTTTTATTTGTATTTTTTCAAAGGTTGGTTCAGAGTATTTATTAAAAACAGTGTACAAAAACAAAACTGCATACAAACATACACTGATGTAATACAAGCAAGCAACACCCTAGAATCACGAACAGCAGCTTTACTCAGTGGTTCTTTGACAAAATGTCTATGTTACGTATGTAACCTCCATTCCCTGATGGAGGGAACGAGACGTTGTGTCGAAGAAGCGACACTAGTGATCCAATTTAAATCATGCCATGTGCTGAGTCGTGTTCTGCTGACACAGGAGCGGGCAGGTATTTTATGTGCCAAAGCGACCAGCTGTGTCAGACTGCACGTACCCTTACCCAACACCCCATAAAATCATCAGAGCCTTCTGGTTAATTACCCCCGCCAGGGGGGAACAAGGCAACGTGCCAAGCATGGGAGCAGGCCGTGCCAGCTGCGCCTTTTCTCTCTCTATGTTTCTCGCATAGAGTTAAAGCTGCTGGGGCCATCTTAATGCTAAAATACACATCGGGGAAGGCGATCTTACCCAGTTCCTATTCTTTCAGGGGGAAAAGACCCTGCGGAGACCACACCTGCCCAGACTGGGGGAGGTAAAGTGTGGTGAAATACATCACATGGACTTTTAGGTCATATGTGGAGAATTGCGCGGTGATAGATCCCACCTCATTGGGAGGGAGGAGTTGCTACAAACATGGCGACCGGGGGTCCGTGAGGACTACCCAAGGGAGACACGGGTCCGCTCGCAAGGTGTCCGTACTGCAGAAAATACACACAGGGGAATAAGTCCACTTAGGGGCCCGTCCTGTGGAGCACCTATTCCAGTACAGGGTAGATTGAGTACCCGCATTGGATTCAGTCTGCGAATTCCTCCGCTGAATTCGTGGACCAGAGGGCTAGGGAGGAGTCATCCAGGGAGCCGAGTTAGAGGGATCTCCTGGGATAAAAGCGCACGGTTTTACCTCAATGGAGGGGAAGGGCACTAGGTGCAAGCTATCCACCCGGTCAGTTGTCAGCGTTTTACCGAGTTCTTCCGGCTCGGCCCTGAGAAAACACAGGACGAAACCGACTCAACCCTGAGATTGTAAAATCTAAATAAAGTATTGTGTGTTGCCCAACCCGCTGCTCTGCATATGTCTGCTAGGGAGGTGTCTCTGGCCAGTGCCCACGAGGATGCAACACTTCTTGTTGAGTGTGCTCGGACCCGCAAGGGGGGGGCACGGCCTGGGTGTGATAGGCCAATGTAATGACGTCAACTACCCAGTGGGAAAGCCTCTGTTTGGAGACAGCGCTCCCTTTCCACTGTCCACCAAAGCAGACAAAGAGCTGCTCAGAACTTCTAAAGCTCTGCGTGCGGTCCAAGTAGGTATGCAAAGCACGTACCGGACACAACAACGAAGGAGCTGGTTGCAGGTTCACTACCTGGTCCTTGAAGGAAGTGGTAGGAACCTTGGGCACATAGCCCGGTCGTGGTCTTAGGACCACCTGAGTGTCTGCTGGACCAGACTCCTGGCAGGTGTCGCTGACCAAGAACGCTTGTAGGTCCCCAACCCTCTTGATGGAGGTGAGTGCGATCAGGAGGTCCGTCTTCAGGGAGAGGGCCCTGAGTCCGACTGATTCTAGCGGCTTGGAGGGAGGTCTCTGAAGGCCCGAGATGACCACTGAGAGATCCCAGGAGGGGAACAGGCTTGGCCGGGAGTGATTTAACCTCCGGGCGCCTCTTAGGAACCTAATTAAGTCATGCTTACCCAAAGACTTGCCATCTACTGTGTCATGGTGGGCCGCAATAGCGGATACATACACCTTCAAGGTGGAGGGGGACAGCCTCACCTCCAACCTCTCCTGCAGGAATGAGAACACTGACCTAACTGTGCACCTCTGTGGGTCTTCAGCTCGGGAAGAACACCAATTCATGAACAAGTGCCACTTCAGGGCATAAGGTTGCCTGGTAGAGGGGGCTCTGGCTTGGTTGATCGTGTCTATGACGGAAGGTGGTAGATCAGCTAGATCTTCCACATCCCGTCCAGGGGCCAGACGTGGAAGTTCTATAGGTCTGGGTGCGGATGCCAGAGCGTGCCCCATCCCTGAGAAAGAAGGTCCTTCCTCATGGGAATTCGCCAGGGAGGGGCTGTCACGAGGAGTACGAGATCCGAGAACCAAGTGTCCGAGTGGGCCAATAAGGAGCCACTAGAGTGACTTGTTCCTCATCCTCCCTGACCTTGCACAGCACCTGTGCAAGAAGGCTCACTGGGGGAAATGCGTACTTGCGCAGCCCCGTGGGCCAGCTGTGTGCCAGCGCGTCTGCCCCGAGGGGAGCCTCCATTCAGGCGTACCAGAGTGGGCAGTGGGAGGTCTCTCGGGAGGCGAACAGGTCTACCTGAGCCTTGCCGAACTGTTCCCAAATCAGCTGGACTGAATGGGGGTGAAGCCTCCACTCTCCGCTGAGCAAGCGTTGTCGTGATAGCACGTCCGCCACCACGTTAAGGTTGCCCGGGAGTAAGTAGAGCTGAGTCGCTGCTGGCTCCAAAGGAGGAGACGATGGGCGAGTTGTGACATGTGACGGGAGCGTTCACCACCTTGGCGATTTTATGTACGCTACCATGGTGGTGCTGTCTGATCGAATCAAGATGTGTTTGTCCTGAACAGAAACCTCCGCAGGGCAAGAAGTACAGCCAACAACTCTAGGCAATTGATGTGCCAGCGCAGCGGGGCACCTTTCCAATGGCCTGCAGCCGCATGCCTGTTGCACACGGCGCCCCAACCCAATCTCCCGTCCCCTGAATGTTTGGCGGAAGGCTGGGATGATGATCATACAATGCATGCCACGGCGCCATGCTCGTCTCGGGACTCGAGTCTGGAGCCAGTGCCGAAGCAGTCTCATATGCATCAACCCCAGTGGCGCGACCGCCGCGGAGGATGCCAAATGCCCCAGGAGCTTTACATTTTTTAAAGGGATCGCTGTTCCAGGCCCGAAGGCGGCGAGGCATTTCAGCACTGACTGCATGCACTCGTTGGTGTGGCACGCTGACATTGAGACTGAGTCTAACTCCATGCTGAGAAAAGAGATGCTCTGTACCGGGGCGAGCTTGCTCTTTTCCCAGATAACCTCAAGCCCTAAATGGCTGAAGTGCCTGAGCACCTGGTCCCTGTGGGTGCATAGTGTGGGCTATGCATAGTGTGGGCTCCCAACTCTCAGGTGTGGGCCAGGATGAGCCAGGATGAGGCAGTCGTCGAGGTAGTTGAGTATGCGGAAGTGGGGCAAGGGCTGCCTCTGCGACCTTCATAAAGACACGAGGGGACAGGGACATGCCGAAGGGGAGGACCTTGTACTGATATGCCTGGCCGTCGAACGCGAACCATAGGAAGGGTTGATGTCGAGGCAATATTGAGACGTCGAAGTACGCGTCCTTCAGGTCTACCGCTGTGATCCAATCTAGATGCCGGATGCAAGTTAAAATGTGTTTTTGCGTAAGCATTTAGAACGGGAGTTTGTGCAAGGCCCGGTTGAAAACTTGCAAGTCCAAGATCAGTCGTAAGCCGCCGCCTTTCTTGGGTACAATGAAGTAAGGGCTGTAAAAACCCTTCTTCATCTCGGTTGGAGGGCCAGGCTCTATCGCATCTTCGCGTTTGTTTTGGCATGTTCGCCATTAACTCTCGCTGGCTAATTGAATTGCATAACCGAGTCGAATGGTCCTGGCCAGCCAGCTTGATGGATTGGGAAATGAGAGCCACGCATCCAAACTCCAAGCTAGGGGCACTAAGTGGACGGTTATTGTTGACATACCCGGTGGGGCTTCGCAGCGGGGCGGAGCAGGTAATGTGGCATTGGGAGGCAAGGATGCATGGAGAGGGGAGCACAGGGAAACACCGCCAGTTGGCGGCGTTATCGGGGCATAGGTGGATCGCAACCGCTCAGTCCACCAGGGGGAGCGCCATGTACCCATGGGCCACTCCGCTGTTGAGGGTAGTGAGAGCGGATGAGCGAGAGGCTTTGTGATGGGTGGAGAAGGGTGTCCTCCACGAACTCATCAGCACATCATGCACTTCCGGGAAGAAAGGAACCGGGGGGGTGGCCGAGGAACCAATCGTCCAGCTGTGAAGGCTGTGGGGAGGACGGAGGGTTCCAGACTATCCCCACGCTGGCGGCGGCCCGGGCAAGCATGTCGGACATCTGGGCATCAGCCTCAAACTGGGCATGCTGGCCCGAAGTCGGCAGCCCAGTCGAGTCAAACTCTCCAATGCAGCGGCGAGCTCATCCAGCTCAGGGGGCTCAAGACGATAGGCAGGCTGGCCATGAGGCGAGCCGCTGTTGCCTCGAGCCAGGACGAGGGGGCGGGTGCTTTGTGGGGGCGTACCCAGCGGAACCAAGCCTGTTGCCATCCCCAGATCACCTCCATCGCCAGCTGGGTCATCCTCAATCCCGTGAGAAGAAGGAGCAATGCAGGGGGTGACTGGAGTTGTGTTCCTTCTGTTGAAGGAAAGCTGCGACCGCAATGTTGCCATGGTCATGTTCTCGCAGCGAGGGGCAAACTGCACTGCTGTGCAGTGAAGGGAGAAAGCCGCTGATATGCGCCATAGATCCAACAGCAATCGCTCAGAGATGAGAGGAACAGTGTGTGACTCACAGCTCGCTGCATACACAACCTTCGGCACCGAAGAACATTTCTGAAAGAAACAGATGCATTTCCCCTCCTTTATGCAAATTCTGTCTGCCAATTTCTCATTGACCTTTTCTCATAGCTCAGAGATGCAAAAGGTGCTCAAGAGAGACCCCTAGTGTCGCTTCTTCGACACGACGTCGAAGTGAGTGTTAGACGGGGAAAGAATGTTCACTGAGGATGTATTGCTCGCTCAGTGAGGGGTCATATGGAATGCATTTTTATTTACATAAGTCATCTTCCTGTTTACTAGAAGAGTTTAGCAAACACTGTATACCATCATGGTCTGACTTTACTGCACAAATCTTTTTTACCCATCTCACAGAGGTGGATAGTAACTCGTTACCTTTACTCGAGTAACATTTTGGGGAAAATTTTACTTTTAGAGAAGTTTTAAAAGTGGGAACTTTTTACTCTCACTCAAGTAAATTTCTAATTATTTTTTACTTCTTTACAATGTGTGGCGTTACTGTCGTTATATTACTGGGTTTAATTTGAATTAATGTGTAATTTATTGCAAGATTATTGAATGGGATTTTTACGAGAGCGGAAGTTCACAGCTGCGCACGCTGACACAGACTGTCACTCAATCACTGCAGCAGCATCAAACTCTTCAAAGTGAAAGACTTTCTTCGCTCCGCACAGTGAAAAAAAGAATAGATTTGTCATGCCATGCCTTCAGGCAGCATGCTAAGGTATGTTTTGGTTCTAATTCTAACGCGGGCTTTTCTGTGCAATGAGATGGTCATTGCCATCAGTTTATAAGTGTACATATTTAAATCAGTGCAGCAATATATCAGTGTGCTTTGTCCCGCATGTCTTAAGCAGTATTTATGCATTTACTCCGCACCCTCGGGGGGTACAGGAAACTATCGCAGCTAATTCAGGTGCATTAACTGTATTAATCCAGTAATGATTTGTCAAAAAGTAATATACTACATTCAGCATTAAATAAAATATTGCAGGAGTGAAGGAAGCAGTAAACTCCTAGCTCATATGTTTTCCCTGGGATGGATTGTGGGAAATTAACCGTCATCGAGTGTACTTGAAATGTATACTTGAAATTAGAGTGCATTGTGGGTAAGAATGAGTGAACAAAAGTAGGGAACGAGTGGCTCACTCAGAATTCAAATACTCCTACAAAATAGCGAAATTCAAAATAGTGCACTATATAGTGATAGGGGGTGGTTTCAGACACGGTGAGTGTTCCACAACCAGAGTTGGTGCCCTACGTAGGCTGCGTTCTCTGCATTTAGAGAGCAGCAGTACTGCTGTACAGAACTAACTATCTAAATACGTACGACACTGAAAACTGTAACTACACAGATATAAGAATCCACACAGGACTTTAAATGAAATAGTGAAAGAAGGCATTATATTTCAGCATTATATATAATGTCCTTGGACATTTTCACGTTTTCACTGTAATAATTACTAGAAATTTTTCCAAACCTCTCTTCTTATTGACAAATTCATTCAGATCTGACAAGAGCCCTTAAAGGGCAAAATTACAATTCTAATTATTTACTCACCCGCTTGCAACCCCAGATGTGTATGACTTCCTTTCTTATGCAGAACACAAATTCAGATTTTTAAAAGAATTTCTCAGCTCTGTAGGTCCATACAATACAAGTGAATGTGTGGCAACATTTTAAAGCTAAACAAACAAACAAAAGTCATCATAAAAATAATCCATAAAACTCTAATGGTTAAATCAGTATCTTCAGAAGCAATGTGATAGGTGTGGATGAGAAACAGAGAAACAGATCACTTTCACATTCTTCTTGTGTTTTTGGTGATTCATATTCTTCTCTGCATATAGCCCACTGCTGTCTAGAAAAAAATGACAAATATTGATCTGTTTTTCACCCACACCTATAATATAACTTCTGAAGACATGGATTAAACCACTGGAGTCTTATGGAATACTTTTATACTGCCTTTATTTGCTTTTGGGAACATCAAAATGTTGGCCTACAGAGCTCAAATATTCTTTTAAAAATCTGAAAAGTCATACTGTGATGGCATGAGGGCGAGTAAATGATGAGAAATTTTTCATTTTTGGGTAAACTATCTCTTTAAAGTGATAGCTCAGACAAAATGTTATATTCTGTCATCTACTCCCATGTTGTTCCAAACCAGTGTGAGGCTTTGTATTATGTGGAACACAAAATATGTTAGACAGAATGTTAGGAACTGACAGTCTCGGTCACCATTATATATATAAAACACTGAAAGTGAATAGTGACTCAGGCAAACATTCGGTCTAATATCTCCTTACTGTGTTAATGGTAGAAAGAAAGTCAAATGGGTTTGGAACAACATCATGGTGAATGTTGACAGAATTTACATTAAAAAATAATAAAAATTCTGTAGTGCATGTTTAATGTGTATTATTTTATGGAATATAGGGGAGTAAACGTCTATTATGTAATTTGTGAAAGTAACGAGTTACTCACTGCTTGAGTACTCTTTTAATTGGATACTTTCTTACTTTTACTTAAGCAAATATTTATGTTTGTACTTTAACTTCTACTTGAGTTTGAAATAATTGGACTTTTACTTGAGTACAGCTTTTGGCTACTCTTACCCACCTCTGTTTAAACTAATATATTCATCCGGTTAAAGCCAGGTTTTGGTCAAACAGAGCACATTCAAACTATTACTATTACAATTACTAATTTACAATTAGTGCTTTGGTTGAAAGAGATCAAATGTGTAGTAGTCCTATCTTTATATGATGGTTATCTTAAATGTTTTGTTATTTTCAAGTTTTACTGTAATATTTTTTTTCCAAAATGATTTAGGGAGGGGTATGTGTTTAGTAGTTTGGGGAACAGACACAGTCTCTATGTGATATCAATGTGTTGTGTGACATCTCAAGGCAGCTAGCAGATGTTCGGATTAGCCAGTTTGTCTGCTTCCTGACCTGGGCCCCAGTTAGTCAAATACTATTACTATTAAGACTATCAGCCAAATTACTAGAGAGGTTGTCTCTCTTTAGCAGCTCAGGTCTACCCCAAAAACTCATCCAATTTTCTATAAATCCTATTCTATTCTCCAGACACCACTCAGACATCCAGCCATTCAGTGACACTATTCTACTATAAACTTTGGGGGTCAGAGTATATTACCGTGTCTGACATAATTTTTGCAAGTTCACACACCTCTTTAACATTATATCTAGTGATCTCCGACTGGCGAAGCTGGAGATCATTAGTGCCAATATGAATGACAATTTTAGAAAATCTACATTTAGAATTAGCCAGCACTTATAAATTTGATCTGATGTCAAATGCCCGAGCCTCCAAAATGCATTTAATAATGGTGGCTGGAGTATCTATTTCCATGTTTCTTACAATAATATCACCAATTATTAGGGCTCTTTAAACATGATTCTCAGTGGGTGCATTACTGAGTGGGGAGAATCAATTGGAAACCCTAACAGGAATGGGAGAGTGGTGTCACTTTGCTGAGTGAATGTGCCGTGAGATGTCACCCAAACGCCTTGCTGCTGGGGATCCAAAACAGTATCTACCGGCTTCTCTTTCTCACTGACCTCCACTAACATTTGGATATGTGTCTCTAACTCATTAGCCTTCTCTGTCAGCCTGACTAATTCCTTAAATTTATCACATGTAAACCCCTCACTGCTGATTGAAAAAGCTATAGTAAACATGTGGCATGCAATGCAGGAAGCAATAATATGAGAGGATGCCATGACTTACCGCAGTTGTTTGTTGTTGTTATGGTTGTTTCAGATCGATGTGAATCCCTCACGCAATTTTTTGATGTTGTAGTGTTAGTTCCTAATCAGCAGATGTTTGAGATTGGTGCAATAATCAGTGTAAAACACAGAGAAAACGAATGCACGTAGTCGAAATGCGATATGCAGACATGCAGAAAAAAGAAAAGAAAGAAAACGGTGCATGCGGTAATATACACACAGTTGAAGCAGTAGAAAAGAGAAGACACGTGGTAAAATAAAATGATGAGAGTAGAGGAATAAGCAATGCTAAGCAGACTAGCAAGCCACAAACAAACAAACAGACTCATGCAGCGTGTCGGCAGCAACCGGAACAGGAAACAAACAGTTTACACTTTTCTTCTAAATGTAGTTTCAGCAGCCGCGGGGCCGTGCATTTTAAGTCTTGAAACGAAAGTCACCAGAACTTGAAACAAAATTTAATGTTCAAGCAAGCCTAATTTTAACTGCTGCATGACTGTTTTCATCATAATCAGAATTTTTCATATGATTTCTACTAAGGAGGTCAATAATACCTGGAAAAATTTATCTAATAATATTTGCGATTTAAATGTTGCATTAAATTTCATTTTGTCAGGGTACACGGTTATGTTGCGTTCCATTCAAGTTGGTTGTGGGATATTTCTACTTGATATCTCTGACTGTAAATGCATTCCATTCCCCAATATTCGGAACTGCAATGCTCCCGTTATTTAGCAGGGGTTTGACTCTCATTAGAGATGTCTCCTAGCAACCCAACTGATAAACAATGCTGCAGCGCTAGCATTTGTGCTTCAGGTATACGATTATCAAAAGAGATTATAATGTTTTATACAACAGTTTCTGCAGGCGTTTGTTAAACAAGCTTTAATATCATGTAATTTGGAGACAAACTAAGTTATCGATATTACTTAATAAAGTTAATGTTTATCAATTACTTAGTATATCTAGTATATCTTAGTATAGAGTTGGGAATTTCTGCACGAGCCTACAAGATGTAATTCGGACTTCAATATGCATTCCATTGCACTTTTCATAGTAAAACGTAAAATCAGACTTTCCGAGTTGAATGGAACGCAGCACTACTTTTCAAAACTTGATTCATACTGAATGCTTCAGCAGCCTAATTTACACGTAGAAAACTCCTGATGTTTCTGTAACAATGCAAAAAGCACTTACCAATTTACTTGAAGTGAAAATCAGTCCTCCTTTCCTGATTAATAAATTAAGCAATTACATGGTCATGCAGAACATCTCGTGTTTTTAAATCCATAAGGATCTCTTTCTCAATGGCGATAGCGGCAGTGATGACGATCTCGCGCTCTTCGCTTTCAAATGCGTCACTTAAAGCGTGATTGCATCACTCGAGGCCAGCTAAAAGGATTCGACCGGGACATACTGTATCCTAAAGATCACACCCACCAAGAACAAATAAATCAATCTGATTAGCTGATGAATCTGACAATCTGACTTTAGTTGCAGAGGTTGGTATAGTAGCCAAAAACTGTACTCAAGTAAAAGTACAATTACTTCAAAAACATAATTACTCAAGTAGAAGTAAAAGTACTAACATAAATAATTACTTGAATTGAGTGAGAAAGTATCCAAATAAAAGAGTACTCAAGTAGTGACGTTTACTCCCCTATATTCCATTACATAATACACATTGAACATGTACTACAGAATTATGAGCATTATTAATAGAAATTCGGTCATCATTCACCATCATGTTGTTCCAAACTTGTATGACTTTCTTTCTTCCATGCAACACAATAAGGAGATATTAGACAGAATGTTTGCCTGAGTCACTATTTACTTTTAGTAAATGTTTATATATATATATATATATATATATATATATATATATATATATATATATATATATATTTTTTTTTTTTTTTTTTTTTGAAAGTGAATGGTGAGCGAGACTGTCAGTCCCTAACATTCTGTCTAATATATTTTGTGTTCCACATAATACAAAGCCTCACACTGGTTTGGAACAACATGAGTGTAGAGAAATTATGACAGACTATTAAACTATGGCTGAGCTATCACTTTAAAGGGATAGTTCACCCAAAAATACAAATTCTCTTATCATTTACTCACGTTCATTCCATCCCAGATGAGTATGACTTCCTTTCTTCTGCAAAACAAAAATTCAGATTTTTAAAAGAATATTTTCGCTCTGTAGGCCAAATTTTTGATGCTCCAAAAAGCACATAAAGGCAGTATAAAAGTAATCCATAAGACTCCAGTGGTTTAATCCATGTCTTCAGAAGTTATATTATAGGTGTGGGCGAAAAACAGATCAATATTTGTCATTTTTTTCTAGACAGCAGTGGGCTATATGCAGAGAAGAATATGAATCACCAAAAACACAAGAAGAATGTGAAAGTGATCTGTTTCTCTGTTTCTCATCCACACCTATCACATTGCTTCTGAAGATACTGATTTAACCATTAGAGTTTTATGGATTATTTTTATGATGACTTTTGTTTGTTTGTTTAGCTTTAAAATGTTGCCACACATTCACTTGCATTGTATGGACCTACAGAGCTGAGAAATTCTTTTAAAAATCTGAATTTGTGTTCTGCTGAAGAAATGAAGTCATACACATCTGGGGTTGCATGCGGGTGAGTAAATAATGAGAATTGTAATTTTTGGGTGAACTATCCCTTTAAGGGCTCTTGTCAGATCTGAATTTGTCAATAAGAAGAGAGGTTTGGAAAAATTCCTAGTAATTATTACAGTGAAAACATGAAAATGTCCAAGGACATTATATATAATGCTGAAATATAATGCCTTCTTTCACTATTTCATTTAAAGTCCTGTGTGGATTCTTATATCTGTGTAGTTACAGTTTTCAGTGTCGTACGTATTTAGATAGTTAGTTCTGTACAGCAGTACTGCTGCTCTCTAAATGCAGAGAACGCAGCCTACGTAGGGCACCAACTCTGGTCGTGGAACACTCACCGTGTCTGAAACCACCCCCTAACACTATATAGTGCACTATTTTGAGTTTTCGCTATTTTGTAGGAGTATTTGAATTCTGAGTGAGCCACTCGTTCCCTACTTTTGTTCACTCATTCTTACCCACAATGCACTCTAATTTCAAGTGTACATTTCAAGTACACTCGATGACGGTTAATTTCCCACAATCCATCCCAGGGAAAACATATGAGATAGGAGTTTACTGCTTCCATTTTATTTAATGCTGAATGTAGTAAATTACTTTTTGACAAATCATTACTAGATTAAAATAACATAATAACATACAGAGAGACAAAACATACAGATACATTTAAAAATGTACTCTTTATGTGATCAAATGTGTTTACTCTTTATATTAAAACACAGTATATATTAAAAATGACAAACAGAATGAAGATTTATTGTTTTCATATATTATTTAATAAGAATAACAAATAAGACCAAAGTATTTTAAAATGTCATATGTGAAGTTTCTGCACCAGCCCCAGAGCTCCGATACTCTCATCCGAATTCACTCATTTCGTTCACTTACTGCTGAGATATAGTGCACTAACTGCCATTCACTATATAGGAAATAGTGAATGAGAGAACGATTGAGTACACAGCCACTCTCGTCACGACGATTGCCTCGTGCACATCACATGCGCACCTTGCTGTACACTCGCAGAAATGCTGTCTGTTCGCGCTCCAGTTGTCGATCACGTGAATGGCAGTGATTTACACTTAACTTGGATGTTTACGTGTATTTATACAGTTAATCCGCCTGAATTAGCTGCGATAGTTTCCAGTACCCCCGCGAGGGTGCGGAGTAAATGCATAAATACTGCTTAAGACATGCGGGACAAAGCACACTGATATATTGCTGCACTGATTTAAATATGTACACTTATAAACTTATGTCATAAGAGCCCAGTTACAGAATCACCCTGCAAATGACCATCTCATTACACAGAAAAGCCCGCGTTAGAATTAGAGCCAAAACGCAGTGATTGAGTGACAGTCTGTGTCAGCGCGCGCAGCTGTGAACTTCCGCTCTCGTAAAAGTCCCATTCAATAATCTCACAATAAATTACACATTAATTCAAATTAAACCCAGTAATGTAAAGTAAAAGTAAAAAAAAATAAATCATTAGAAATTTACTTGAGTGAGAGTAAAAAGCACCCACTTTTAAATCTACTCTAAAAGTAACATTTTCCCCAAAATTCGAGTAAATGGAACGAGTTACTATCCACCTCCGTTTAGTTGCTCATTCATTTGCACTGTTGAGGGATTCTGTAGAAATTCTGAAGGTCTGCTTCAAGCTTCGGGCATGTGAAACAATTGTCACACTTCGCTTGTAAGCATCATGGAATAAATTCTGACTGGATAAATGTGAAAAGAGATTAAAAATACATAGGCAAAATGGTGATTGATAATGAAAGGATGAAAAATATGTATTTATTTGGCATGTTAGGCCAGCAGAGAAGGCTTTGCTGGCCCTGAGAATTCGCCACTGGGTTTCAATGATCTATAATTTGTGTTGACCCCTTGTGATTGGATCAGTCAAAACACATCTTAATACCAGCTATAAACGTGCTTCATTATGTTTTATATGCATTGTTACCTCAACAAAAATGTGACTCAAACACTAAAGGAACAGTAAATATGTATATGTACTGTAAATATTTATCATGTGCAGAGATGTTTTGAATCCATTCAACCCCTTTCGGCCCCTATTGTTTGTGTTTGTTCATCTCTTATTCATGAGCAAACAATTCATTCAGCATCAATGTTTAAAAGCACATGTTTTCCACAAATAGCAATGCTGTCATGAACTCAGTATGTAGGACTCGTTAACTGTGGGGAAAGTGTGATCCATTACCCCATTACCAAACACTGTTTGTTCACTGTTCACTGTTTTCAAAGCTGTCTTGTTCATAATGACTGTAAAATCTATCTGTTGCTTAATTGCTGCTTCTCCTAAAAAAGCAGTGAGAAAAATCCATGAAGCTGCATGTGTTGTGGGAGCAGATCGGTGGGGAATGGTAGCTGCTGCTTTAATTTTGTAGTAATTACACAGTGTGATGTCCAAGAAGAAAAATACATCACTTTAATGTAAACCAGTTGCAGGTTTAGGATTAGGTTTGGATTATGGAGTAGATTTAAAGATATACTGTATATTTCTGTTGACTGTTCTACATCATATAACTCACTTTTGGCACCCCTCTGTGGCAGGGGTGTAAAGTAATTGAGTAATTATATATAAGTAGTGTACTTGTGGTGAACATCAGTTAATATGGCATTCCAGGGACCAGTTTATGGCAGGGCCCCTCTCTAACTGCCGGTGTGGAAGAAGATGTGCCACACTATGATTGGATCCTTGGTGAATGAACATAAACATATGTTCATTCACCATCAGATAAGATGCTAAGACAGCTACCAGACACCTCTTACAGGGCAAAAAGGGGGATCTTCTGCCCCCACCAACTCATTCCTAAAGTAGACAAGAACTGCCATGAATGCCTTCAGGAACTCCCGGATGCAAAGCAATGGAAGGCCACAGAGATCTATGAATACCTTAAGTTTGGAGGCCTTAAATTAATATAAACTACAACACATCCACTGCATTTCATGCAAAGCTCAGTTTTTGTTAATGGTTGTTGACAGTTAACACAACAGTTCATGGGACAGACCTATACAGACAAAGAAATGCATGGAGGATGACTTAACCGTTTCTTATCGTGTTTGGTCTCTATCTGTTCCAGACGATGCCTTTAATAATTTGAAAGATGTTTGGTAAATAAAAACTGCATGGGTAAAATGTTAAAGACACTGTTTTAACACTGTACTTGAAGATATACAAATGAGTTCCACACTAGGGTGGGCAGAACTGTGGCTACTTCAGACACCAATGGCCAATCACACACCAGATTTCAATCTCCTCCTCATCAGATAAATATGTCTCCCAGGTAGACACACACTTGTCCTCCATTTCCAACTCGACGGGGAAGGAGACATTAGCAGACACGCCATGTCCTGAGTTTCTGACCTGACGAGGAAAGAAGCTACAAGATAGTTGAGGTTAAGCTTTTGTGAGCAAAACCTTTGATATTTCTTTATTGCTGCACTTTAGCTGAAAAAGGGCCCCAGCATTGAGGGACCTTATCTGACCCATACGGCCCCTCCAGCAGCACAGCCCAGTCCACAAAAGGACCTCTGCATCGACAGACATTGCCTGTCCCACACGGCTCCTCAGTGACGCAGCCAGACTTCAAAGGACCCTGTGAAGATTCAACTGACCCAGCTGCCTGTCCACTCTTCAAGGTCCCTCTTGGTGCAACCGAAGTTCAGCATTCTCCATCCCAGCGTGGCAACGACTACTGGATCGGAACTCTGCACCCTTCCCACTGCATGCTACCCACATCGCCAGTGGAAGAAGTCTCTACTGCCGAACTGATCACCCGACTGTGTGGAACGTTACCTGTGGTCAGGTTATTTCAAATAATATGTATATTATTTGTTTAATGATAAATAACATTATTCATCACCATTTAGCAGCGTTCCTATACAATTCTCTCCCATTGCTACATTCAGTTCAACAGCATTGCATTTATCAGTGTTTTTTTAAATTATTTAATTCACTACATTCCTTTTTGGTTATTAGTTTATTATCCTTTAGCAGTGCCCAAAGAGACTACTAGTTGTCCAGACTCTCTCAAATCCTTCAGATAAATAAGCTTAAATCAACTCCATCTAGCTTACATTAATTCAGAATTATTGAACAAATCTTTTGTGTGTGTTCTTAAATTGTTAAGATAGTATTCTTAACTGGTGTCCCATATTGCAACGGGGGAGTGGTCATCTGATACACTCATAACCACACCTTAAGCGACACAAAATCCAAAATCACTACGTCATCGGTAAATTGAGTAGCAAACACTAAATGCTTAAGTATTATTTTGGGGGATATGTACAGTACTTTGGAAAAGTCTGAGGCACATAAGTTGTTTCACAAAAGCATTTGTTTTAAGATTGTTATTTATATCTTCAGCTTTAGTGTGTCAATAGGAAATATAAATGTTAACTTCCAAACATTACTTTTGCAAGTAGAAAAGATTAGAATAGAAGAACAGGGAGCCCTGCCAGATGTCATGGCCCCCACAGAGCCCCCCACTGAACATCGAGTCAGTCTGAGATTACATAAAAGATTGAAGAAATTGAGAATATATAGAAGAACTGTGGTGAATTCTCCCAGAATCTTGGAATATCCTATCTGCTGACAACCAAGAAACACAGTGTCCAGGTGTATCTAGGAGAATTGGTGCTGTTTTAAAGGCAAAGGTGGTCACACCGAATATTGATTTAGCTTTTTTTATGCGTACTGGAATTTGTATGATGTTAATTGATTAATGAAAACTATTTATGGCATTATTTTTGAAGACATCCTCAAAATGCAACATGCCTAAAATTTTGCACAGTGCTGCACTTT
Source organism: Moxostoma hubbsi (assembly GCA_032164185.1). Classification (NCBI taxonomy): domain Eukaryota; kingdom Metazoa; phylum Chordata; class Actinopteri; order Cypriniformes; family Catostomidae; genus Moxostoma; species Moxostoma hubbsi. The sequence continues at coordinate 1,357,631 of JAVLUX010000031.1, read as the reverse complement.
TCTCGAGTGCAATTTAAACAGAATACTTTTACTTAACTATGTTACCAAAGAAAAAATAGTACTTTACTCCGTACAGTTTTATTAAGAATTTAAAAGTACTTGTTACATTTTTGCAGATCATTTTCTTTAGTCTTAATCTACCGAAGCCACATTTTTATGCATCCAACAAGAAAGGCAACAGAAAAGAAGCCAGCCATTTCTAACTGAGTGTTGCGTGGATTTTGAGCAATCTGCAGAAGCTAAATTTCAGATCTGATTTGAGCTTTGGATGACTTGAATTATTTACCAGGGGTATTTTTGACATGGAGTGCCATTTTTATTTTCCTGGTCAATAGCTGATGCTATTCTACATACCAATCTACATCTTGATGTAATTCTTCCTCATGATCACGCAGCATGTTTTCATCAGTTGAAGGGGAGACTAAACACTATTAAAGTGTGATGAGACTCACGCTGAGCGTGCAAGCCATTCGCTCATCACAAGCTGATCAATTATTTAGTCTTTTTTGGTGAATCACGCCAGACATTCTGGTATATAAGGAGCTGGAATGCAACCACTCATTCAGGTTTTGCACAGAGGAGCCGAGAAAAGGTCCTGGCCATTTCAGCGGGTAGTTCAGTGTTGTGGCAGGAGGGACACAACATCTCATTCCCTCCATCAGGGAATGGAGTTTACATTAGTAACCATGATGTTCCCCTTCTGTCACTCACTCGATGTTGTGTCGATGTAGTGACACTAGGGGTCCCATGGAAAATGCCACAACTACTGAACTGTGTCATGTGGACTGGCAGTGCAAGATGGGCAGAGCTCTGTGTGCCTCGTAGCCAGCACACCAGGCTATCACGTAACTACCTCCAACACACTCGTAGGCGTCAAACGGTCCCTTGCACCTCAGGGACAAGTCGACTGCTCAAAAAATAAGGACCGGCTGACCCAGCTATGGGTCAGCTTCTCTTTTTTCTCCCCAAAAGTAGCGGGGACAGAGAGGCCTCTGCCAAAGAAGACGTGGTTTACCAACTGGGCAACCCTTTTGCGGAAAATAAATCACACGGAGTTACACGGTGTAACCAACGTGGAGCACCTACCCCAGTCCAGGGACTAATTGACATCAATGTTTCTAAAAATAGAATGTGCTGTGCCTTTCACATCACATACATTAAAATGTTTAACTTAGATCATGTTTGTTTACATCTTGGTACGGTGCATGTGCATAACTTGTCGTTCCAGCTATTTGGAAATTCGGAAAGCATAGAATAATTTTAGCATACAATACATTTAACCTTCTGTTGCCGATTTTCCAGTGAAATCAGTCTGTCTGGAGTTTAAACCTGCAACAGTTTGGTAACCAGGCCAGAGTTGGAGTGATTGAGGTGAAGCTTTAAGTTCAGACAATAATAAAAGAAAAGACCGGTGGCACACCAGTGGTTCATCCTTATAAGGATGACTTGGAAAATGTATTTGATGATACTAGAGGAGAGAAAGAGAGTTATTGTTTAGATTTTGCACAGCTGTTTGTGAATGGTGTTTGCCAAGAACAGAAATAGCGCTGTCTTGAAAAAACATTAGATTTAGTTACAAAAACTGCTAAATATTATTCCATGGTAACATTAGACTGCCTATATATCCCCTTAATGAGTTTGTTGAAAGAGTCCAGAGTACATTGCGATAGCTATTAATAGTTTAAAAACCAACATATTACAATTACACAGTATAGCATCCTATTTATAATTAGCACAGTGTAGTCGTGTCTGAATCAGTGTCTTTCACAGTCTTCTGCCTTACAGCTCTAACGAGACACACAGTGAGCGTGACAGTCAGCTGAAAACAGATGTATTCATTCCTTGATAATGCCTTTATTCAACTAACCAATGACCCCACACTGGAGAAGTGCTGGGGGAGAGTAGGGTAAATTGCCATTTTTGCAACTTTCCTATTTTAGTAAACAACAATTTAGATACTGTTTGAACACGATTTACATTCCAAATAAAAATATTAGCATAAATTAGTTGCTAACAAGAAAACAATAAAAAAAATGCGTACAGTATAATTATGCAATCCCATTTTCCCATGTTATGTTGATGAAAACTTACTCTTAATATTATTTGATCCACTGGCACAGCTTATCCCGATGCATGATACACTTTACTCCACTCTACCATTTGGGAAAATGCTTTATGTAATCATCTTTATGCAATGAAATAACATGTTTTTATACAGTGGCGATTCACCAATATGTAAGCTGTGTATTTTTAGATCTGAATAAATTTGCCTTGACAATAAATCTCATTTTACCTGCCATGTAGAACATTTATATTGACATGGATTAAATAATTCTTATCATGTTTCTCATGTGCATCTCTCAGTCACAGGCAGCTGTATACAGTGTGATGGGTCGTTTCTGAATTTATGGTGACGTGACATTGTTCACAGTTTCCAAGATTAAAAACTTTGGATAAACCTTTAACCTCCTTAAACCCCAAGTCCACATGTTGACATTATGTTTTGGATTTGCAGTAGGCTATCCATAAATTCATTTCATTTAAACTGACTGATCTCAGTTCAGGAGACACTGTGCTGTCAGTAAAGGGTTAAACTTTCGATGCACCGAGTTATATGGCAAAACAACATGGCGGTGCTCTCAGTTGAGTTTGTCTTTGGGACATTATTTATAAATTAATTTTTTATTTGGTCGCGATTATTCGCATTGGTTTTGTAGTTGAAAATGCTGAAATTTGACACCATATATACATATTTTCCTGTCAAAATTCATTTATTTCCGTCATAGGAAAGAAAACAAAACAAAATGTAACAATATAATGCTTTATTAATATTTTCCAAACAAAGCCTTCTACAGTATAAAGATAGAAATGACTAAAATAGCACCAATTCAAGTAACATTAAACGTTTCCTAAAGTCTAAGTGGGAGTTTGAATAATTGAAAGAACTAGTCCCTACAGGTTGAGTATTCATTCATGTTTTCAATCATTTATATTTATTCTCTATATATCTCATAATTTTTCATTTAAAATATTAATCTCATAACATTATTTATGCATTTGTAAATACATATAATTCCCCCTTCAGTTGCAGCTTCTGTGCCACCTTGCTGTGTAAAGATGGCTTTAGCCCCCACAGGTATAGTATTCATTGCAATGAGCATTAAATCTCTTAAACTCTCATCCTCCACAATATGAATTGAAAAAAACTGATTTTTTAGTTTTGGTCAAATGGGGAGAGTATTGAGACAATTCACTGAAATTAGTCAGCTTACTGTCATTTTAATTTCATAAATAAATGCAATCAGAAGAGAAGGAATTGTAATCAAAAGGGAGCAGTTGCCCTTCTAATAGGACTGTAATATTGGTCCTGATGTTGCACCTATCACAGGTTGCCACCTGTTCCAACACAAAAGCCAATAGTCATGGCCCTGCTCAAGCTGGCAACCTGCACCAAGATGTGGGGAAACTTTCGGTCTTAGTATAAGGACCATCCAGTGCTGTGTGCACAGATATTATAGAAAAGCTGATGCAGTGTAATATCAGGGTTTACATATGATACATTCCTGATATTCAACAGGCTATTTTAAACAATCATCTAATCTAAAGCATCGGCATCACAACTGCATTATGTCCCGCATATTTGTACAGCAACTTTTAACGACCAACTGAACTTGATTATCATCTAAAATAATTTTTAGTGTCATAATGCAATTTACATTGAGGTAAAGAAGGTTAGATTTAAAATATTAAAAACTTTTAAAATGTTCAAAAGCTTGTTTTATGAAAGTGAACTCATTGGACAAATAGTTCTGATAGTTTATAGTCTTGAAAAAAGTGCAGAACATTCTGAGAACGTCATTCAGCCACTGTTTTCATCTACTGAACAGAGTAAAGCTAATTTTAAAGTTTGTGTAAAGGAAAGGCAAGTATATAGGCCTTTACTTTATATATATATATATATATATTTATATATATATATATATATATATATATATATATATATATATATAATTTGGTTTAATAAAGGGAATTTTGTCAATATTTTTTCAGATGGAAGCGAAACAAAAATTTTATAGAATTGGGCTATATTGGTGTTCCTAAAAATCACACTGATGCTTTTCTCGTAGTATTGTGCACAGAAATTATGTTTTTTGTATTGTGGGCTAATTCCATGACTGCCATCTATTATTTTGAATGGTGTGTAAAAGCCTACCATGATTAATCACAAAAAGTGGTCATTAATTTGTTCTCCTTGCACTTGTCGATGACCGGTGCATGATATAAGATATTCCTGTTGGCACTCCTGGAAATGTCATGACGCAGATGTGTTTGCAGCATCGGATCTGTGAAGGTATGCCGTTAAGATCAATCCATAGTGCGAGTAATGTTTCACATACAATAAATTGTCTTTCAAGGATGTATACCTTGTCGTCATGATTAACAAAAGCTAACGATTTGAGTCAATTCTGTCATGTAACACTATATTTTTGCGTTAATGCCTATTTTCTCGACAAAAAGTGTTTTTCACAACATTTGAAGTATCGACATAGAGTTTATGCACTAGAGTTAAACAGAAAAATATTGTGCCGACACTTGTGAAATTTTAGCAATAATTTGCATTTCCATCAGCTTTATCGGTAAACTTTTCGATGCGCTACAATTTTTGACACAAAAAACCCCCCTTGGATGGAAATTTAGTTAGTGTAATGACTCCGGGCAGACACGTTACAAAGATTCCACCCTCCCAGCAAGTGTTAATCACATTTAAGAAAAATGTATGCATTCAAACGTTTTAATTAATTGCATGCATTTAACATTTTAATTCTGACAGCAAGAGTAGAGTCTCTAGTTTTATCCGATATGCCATTTTTTACATTTCATAAATTTATCGTGAAACGGCATGTTGTTAAACATAATGACCACATACATGTGCTATAGGCTCATTTTCATTTTAAATATCCTTTATTTGTATTATCATAATGAGAATCAATGGATGCATCAAAAGCTGATAAATGTGTCTTTCAGAGGCTTTATATGGAGTTATGATGAAAATAAGCTGCATTTCAAACTGTTCTGAGACCAGTGCAGGCAGACAGCACACTGGAGGTTAAGTCATTCACTAAATAGAGAGCAAGGGAGCATCCTATATCTCTCCTATAACTGTTCTGAGACCAGTGCAGACAGACAGCACACTGGAGGTTAAGTCATTCACTAAATAGAGAGCAAGGGAGCATCCTATAACTCTCCTATAACTGTTCTGAGACCAGTGCAGACAGACAGCACACTGGAGGTTAAGTCATGCACTAAATAGAGAGCAAGGGAGCATCCTATAGCTCTCCTATAACTGTTCTGAGACCAGTGTAGACAGACAGCACACTGGAGGTTAAGTCATGCACTAAATAGGGAGCAAGGGAGCATCCTATAGCTCTCCTATAACTGTTCTGAGACCAGTGCAGACATCCAGCACACTGGAGGTTAAGTCATGCACTAAATAGAGAGCAAGGGAGCATCCTATAGCTCTCCTATAACTGTTCTGAGACCAGTGCAGGCAGACAGCACACTGGAGGTTAAGTCATGCACTAAATAGGGAGCAAGGGAGCATCCTATAGCTCTCCTATAACTGTTCTGAGACCAGTGCAGGCAGACAGCACACTGGAGGTTAAGTCATGCACTAAATAGGGAGCAAGGGAGCATCCTATAGCTCTCCTATAACTTTTCTGAGACCAGTGCAGACAGACAGCACGCTGGAGGTTAAGTCATGCACTAAATAGGGAGCAAGGGAGCATCCTATAGCTCTCCTATAACTGTTCTGAGACCAGTGCAGACAGACAGCACACTGGAGGTTAAGTCATGCACTAAACAGGGAGCAAGGGAGCATCCTATAGCTCTCCTATAACTGTTCTGAGACCAGTGCAGACAGACAGCACACTGGAGGTTAAGTCATTCACTAAATAGGGAGCATCCTATATCTCTCTATGCAGTTAAGTGCGTTCACTCCTAAAATCTGATCAAAAGTTCAGTTTCAGGCTGCAGATGATGTTTGGATCAACATGTTTGACACACATGAGACAATGATCATCAGGACATAAATTCACCATTTATATAATGGATCATATTTGATCATGATTTAACGTGATTGGATCATTACTCTGAATCAGAATTAATTATGATCATTTATGATGTAATGTCTGTAATGTCTCAAAAACCTGAATAATCAACACTCCTGCAAACATCTTAAACTATTTGATGGAAATAATCTGACATTCTATAGCTTATTGTTATTTAAAATTTCACAACTTAGTCCCGCTGTCCACAGATGAGGATATACATTTATAGGAAAACTATTTGGTCTTGTGTGTTTATTAGGGGTTACTAGTTACAAATCAAAAAGCGGAATGAAAAATGGACACAGAAGTCACTCTCGGGTCTCTGTAGGCCAAGACATTTTTACATGTGATTAAACATTTTTTAAATGAGACGATAACTGGAAACTACTCTAGTATTTTAAAATAATATGTAGTATACAGTGTTTACTGTGTAGTATTTAGTTGTTATTGTGGTAATCTAGTATTGCTTTCCAAACACAGCCAGAGTTCTCATTATAAGACACCCAGAAATACCCTATACACTGTGTGCTTGGGTCATTTTGTAAATTTTGTTTTGATTTGGCCAACCGTAATATGCCATCTGAATTAGAGACTGCCGTCATATTGAAACAGAATGTATATGCCATCCAATCATAGGTTTTCTTGTGGAAGGATGCTGTTGCTTCATCTCCATGGAGACCTAAACAGGCAGTAATCATGGGTGGCTTATCTAAATGCATTCATTCAATGCTCGTCGTGGCTGTCAGGTCCTTGCACATTTATTTTCCCAGTAAGGAGATGAGGGGGAAGAGGAGAATGGCTCTTGAGAAAAGCAGCTGTGCTCCACTTGTGTTATATTCTTAATCATTTTTGGCTTCAGGAAAGCCAATGTTCCTTCAACACAGTACAGCAGCCAATCATCTATTATCACACACGTGGACATGATAAGTTGTTGTGTATATTGTGTATACTGCACTGCAAAAACTGATTACTGTCATATTGCCCTCCTTACACGGCTCATATTGGGGGCATTTTTTTTTAATCTTTACACAGGTAATTTTTTTCTAGCCTTAGGACTCCATCATTCTTTTATGTCAAATACATTTGTTTAGACTATTAATTAAATTTTAAAATGGCATGTTTCAATAATTACACTACATTGCATAATGTGAATTGTTACCGAAACAAAATTTTTTCTTCAAATAAATTTCCAAATATTTTATCGTAATCTCGAACACGAGGAGGTTACCCCATGTGACTCTACCCTCCCTAGGCCAATTTGGTTGCTTAGGTGACCTGACTGGAGTCACTCAGCACACCCTGGATTTGAACTTGCTACTCCACAGGTGTTATGTTACTATTATTATTAACTACATTGTAGCATTTTGTATTTTTAGCGACATTTATCCTACATACAGATGTGTGTCAGCATTCACAATCACAACATCATCAAATCAGTTTGTTCACCGTTTCTAATGATTATGATCTGCGCAAATATCTGGTTCTTGTGTGCAAATTGATCATATGTGCAGGACAAGGAAAGGCTAATTTTCCCCTCATTTAATGGGAGAATAAAAGAGAAAAAGGAAGAACAGACATAAGGCTCTTTCAGTTTTAGGCTACATTTATTTTGTGTAAAAAGACAGTTCAACATTAGATTGCCATTGTTCTCTTATGTGGGTTGATATTGACAAAGATACATGCTCTAAATGCTCCTCAGTTTTCATTAATAATAACCCTACATGTAAAGCTAATCAAAACCTATTTGTAAACTGAGGGTTTGAAGCCATGTTTATTCTTCAGACAAATTGTAATGAAATTACAAACTGTTTAATGTAGATATTATTTGTCATATTATCATGTTAGTTCAAATAAAAGTGTAAGGTATGATGAATAAGGAAAAAAGTTTGGCCCCAGCTGAGTGTTCATCTGAATAATCTGGCCCCCACAAGAAAGTTGTTGAAGAGGCCATCTACATTGTATAAAACCCCAAGTTTATTTATTTATTTATAAATAAACTTTTGTAAACAAAAAGAGTCTTACAGTATAATTTTTTTACTGCCAAAAAATGACATTTACAGTAATAATAATAAATAATAATATATTTTATTTATAAAATAAAAATCTCGCAGTGGGGGGACTTGTAACAGTCCCCACACTGTGAGGGCATGACCATGGCAACGTTGCGGTCGCGGCTCGCTTTCAACAGAAAGCACGCCACTCCAGCAGCCCCCCGCATCGGTCCTTCTTCCCACGGGATTGAGGACGATGCCGCTGGCGGCGATCTGGGGATGGCAGCGGGTGCAGCTCCGCCGGGTATGCCCCCTCGGAAAACCGCACCGCTCACAGCCGCGCACATCCCGGTCCCATTTTTCCCGGAAGTGCATGATGAGCTGACGTCTATTTGGAGGGCGCTGCTCTCCACTCGTCATGCCACTCGCTCATCCGCTCTCGCTACCCTCGACTGCGGAGTGGCCCACGGGTACACGGCGATTCCCCAGGTGGATAGGGCTGTTGCACTCCACCTGTGCCCCGGAAACCCGACCACCTGGCGGGGTTACCCTGTGCTCCCCTCCAAGGCCTGTAGGATGACGTCTACACTGACTGCTAAAGCCTACAGTGCCGTCAGACACGCCACTTACGCCCTGCACGCCATGGCCCTCCTGCAAGTCCACCAGACCAAGGCGATTAAAGATCTGCACGTGGGTAGCCCTGATCCCGATATGCTGCAAGAACTGTGCTCAGCGACCGACCTCGCCCTCAGGGCCACGAAGGTCACAGTGCTGTCACTCGGGCAGGCGATGGCCACACTCATGGTCCAGGAACGTCATCCATGGCTGAACTTGGTCAAGATGCATGAAACCGACAAGACTCGCTTTCTCAACTCCCCTGTCTCTCAGTTCGGCCTTTTCGGAGACACTGTCGAGGTCTTTACCCAGCAGTTCTCCATGGTGAAGTTCACGCTGCCCTCCGGTCGCCATGTTGTAGCAACTCCCCCCTCTTCGAGGCTGGATCTACCACCGCGCCATTCTTTCCCACATGTGACCGAAGAGGCCATGTGATGTATTTTGCCACGGTACCTCCCCCTTCTTGGGCAGGTTTGGTCTCCGCAGGGTCTTTTCCCCCTGAAAGAATAGGAAAATTGGTAAGACCCCACGATGCGTAAGGGCCCCAGCCGTTTGGCTCTATGAGAGAAACATAGAGTGAAAAGAGGCCCGGCTAGGCTCGGCCCGTCCCAGGTTGGCAAGCGCCGCCTTGTTCCCCTGCTTGGGTATCTAGAAGGATTCCAACGTCATTTATGGGGCATTGGGGAAGGGTACATGCAGTCTGACACAGCTGGTCGTCCTGGCACGTGAAATACCTGCCCGCTCCTGTGTCAACAGTACACATACACGGCTCAGTGCATGGCGTGATTTGAGGTGGACCCCTAGTGTCTTTGTTTCTTCGACACAACGTCGAAGTGAACGACAGATGGGGAACGTCTAGGTTACATATGTAACCTCCGTTCCCTGATGGAGGGAACGAGACGTCGTGTCCTCCCGGCCACGTCGCTGAGCCAAGCTGGCTCCTCAGAAAAATCCTGAATGAACTCATAGTATTTCCTCGCCTTTATACCCGTATGTCCGGGGGCGGGGTATGCAAATACTGTCTGCCAACTTCTCATTGGCCTTTTTTCATGCATCCGAGGCATATTTGGCACTCAAGAGAGACCCCTAGTGTCGCTTCTTCGACACGACGTCTCCTTCCCTCCATCAGGGAACGGAGGTTACATATGTAACCTAGATGATATATTGTTCAGAATTTTATAAAAATAAATAAATAAACAAGTATTGTGAAACTTTTAAGTTACAGTAATATGGTTTCTCTGCTCGGATGCCTGTGATAATTTGAGGGGAATTGTCTCCAATCATACACTAAAATCAGAATTTAGTTTTAAGAAAAGCTTTAGCAGCATTAGTGCATAAATTCCAACTCTTAAACTCGCAGTCCACATGTACATTTACAGATTACTCTCCTGTGTTTTTTAAGTATCAACTGATTCTCTCTGTGGGACAGTGTTTTAGGTGCTTGTCTGTGTTTTTATTACCTGGTGTTTTGCCAGGCCTCTGTGAAGTCTGTCAGGATGCCTTCAAGCATTTCAATTCGTGTTAACAAATTGCCACTAAAAAAAACTCACCCATAAACCAGCAGCAATAATAATAAACACTGGAGCACTTCAGCAAACATTTCTCCAGCCACAGGAGGATAATTATATTCCACAAATCTGTGAAAATCTTCAGGAAAGAGCTGTGGTATGTTTAGTCAACCCAGTTAAGCTTTTTAGTGGCCTCGGTTGTCGCACCAGCCTATGAAATATTTCAACTGCAGCTTGTTAATTTGCAAGGTCAGTCAAAAACAAATTGCTCACTGTTAAGAGTAGACAGCTTTTACTCAGAGAAGCTAAATTTAACTGTCCCTTTCCCATAATGCAAAACAAGTCTGAAATGCACCAAAAGGAGGTATTTATTCATTTGTTATTTGGTGTCAGCTGTGGTGGTACATTGTTGGTTGGTCATTTGATGAGGTATGTCGAGGTAAGTCATCATTTGGCCTTCGCTTAAACAGCCCACATGGCAGTATTATTGTCCACCGCAAGAAAATGTACGGATAGAGCAAGTGACTAAAACAAGTAGGAAGGTTTTTAATCAAGCCAACATTAACAATTTTCTGTTGTTACCTTATATTTAGTAAGGCGTTTTGCATTTATTCATGTGTTTACATCTTTCCCTCTAGCGCTACTTCTGGGATGTAATTGTGTTTACTTAAACAATAGTAAGTGTGATTCAGAGGTTGCAATTTCTCTCTAAAGTTAACATGCATTCATCAACACTGCTGTGTCCAAATGGTGTCATTTGGGCCTGAAACTTTCAGGATTTTTTAAATTACTTTTCTGATTTGACATTAAATATCTCAGGGTGTAAATAAGACAGCTCCAAAAAACTGCTTTTGTTTTGTTCCCAATCATTTCAACTTTAAATGAATAAAATGTTGTATTGATCCAAAACGCAATTACATTATAGCATTAAAAAAATATTTTATCATAGTGGCCAAAAACTTATCCATGTGTCCAAAAGCCTCTGAACAAATAAAACAATAATTGTACATAAGAACTAATTACACATGCAAACACAACAAAGGTGCGCTCTCTCTCCAAAGAATACAGGAATTAGCGTAATGAGATCTCCTCCAGTTCCATTCTGTGTCATTTGCATCATCACTGAGTCTGTGTCATGTAATTGGCGCTGCTGGTGGCCATATGTAATGACAGTGAATGAACCTCTCTGCCCATATTTGGATGACTTCCACCTTTGGTTGCAGTGATCTGAATGAGTTCGATGATGCTGGAAATGTACTACATAAATTCCAATTAAGTCATCTGATCCAGGAAAGCTAACATGTTTTTTAGCCAGATAGCACATTATGTGCTATGTGCACATTGTACTTTGTGTGGATCATCTAATGATCTATGTATCCCATTACATTGTGTCTTTGCTCATTTTAATGGGAATCACATCCTCCAAGTAATGGTATGTGATATTTTATTTTCTGTTTACTTTTTGTGAGGTTATAAGTGAAAATGTGGCCTATAAGCAACACCTGTTTATATGTATGTAACATAATAAAGTGGCTCATGGGCAAAGAAGAGGCGAGAAACCGGCTTAACGTATAAATAATGGTTTAATGAGAAACTCAAAAGACAAACACATAAGACGACAGACTTTATCCCTCTCAGCGGCTTGATTAGCCTGATACGGGACCGGGTGTGTCGAGTCACGAGCCGGCCCCGCCCTCTGCCCTGCCACATTCCTCCCCCTTTCTTTCAGCCCCCGGCCTGACGTACATCCCCCCTCTCTCTCTCCCTGTGCGGTCTGCCGGCAGGTCATCCCCATCAACCTGGACGAGGGAGGGGGCAAGGGGAGGGAAACAAATAATAATTATAATGGGTATTATATACTCTTGTAACAGTCCCCCCTAAAACCACTACAATTTAAAAAGGAGAGGGAAAGGGCCAACGCAGAGCGGCAGTGTGAGAGAGAGGAGAGAGAGATAAAAAATGTTTAAAAACTTACTCGCCGGATCTCCGATATGCCGTAGCTTGTTCCTCGGCCACTCCTCCACCCTCTACCGAACGGCAGCCGCGCCCCTCCAGATGGATCCGAGGTAGCTCTCCAGCCCCTGGCGGATGGAATGCCCCACCGCGTTTTTGGGGACTCGGAAGGGGTCTCCCCCGCCCCTGGCAGTGGTTTCCTCGCTCCAGGCAGTCAGACTCGCATAAGACAAACGCATAAGATGACGGACATGTCTGTAAGGATCTCTCTCTGCCGCACCACTCTCTGTGATCGGCCTTTATCCCTCTCAGCGACTTGATTAGCCTGATACGGGACTGGGTGTGTTGAGTCACGAGCCGGCTCCGCCCTCCGTCCTGCCACAATGTACAGTATGTCAAAGACATATACTTAGCTATTTCTTGCTATATTTCATATAATAGACATTGTCTGTGAGTAAAACAAATAGGCTGGTTGTATTCTACATATTGAGAGCTTTTGGAAAGCTGGAAATGACACGGCATTTTGATCAGCTTGATACCAGGGTCAAGCCAATAATTGGCACCACGAGCAGCAAAAGAAGCATTGTGACATGTTTTTGGTTAGAGTCCGATGAACAGTGTATGAGGGGTCCGAAAATGTAAACTTTCAATCATAAAAAAAAACATTTATTTAGAAAATAACTAAACATTGCTTTTTCACTTTTGTCCAGCATATGGAACTGTTCTGAAACTGCTGAGGTACTATCTGGGCATGATGGTTATCATGCAAGAAAGCGTTCAAGAGTTATAAGCCAAAATAGCTATATTTCTATCTCCTGACCAGTAGAGGACAGTGTGCTGAAATAGTGCAGGTAACCTTGGGAGTTAATGGTGATTCCCAAGTTTCATCCCAATCCCTCAAAGCGTTGCGGAGATACTGCCTCAAGTTTAATTTTGCACATTCTTGGTAAAATTCATTGAAGCGTCATTTGAAAATGGTATTGTTTATCAAAATTTTGTGAAAAGTCTTCACTTTTCAATTTTCGTGCAAATCGGAGAAACAGTCTAGGAGGAGTTAGAAATAGTAGCTTTTCAAAACATTTAAAAGTGGCGGACAGGAAGTTTACTCGATCATGGCGTAATTTGTTTCATTGTTTCCCCAGCATGGTCCGCGCCCTGTCTGCCCACCGAGGGCATCCCCCTGCGTCCAAGCAACAGGCAGCTCTGCCTCAACCTGGGCCCAGTTCTCAGCCCCAGCATCGAGCAGCTCACAGGCAGCGCACGCCTCCCATCTCCAGGACTTCCTCTAGGACCCGGAAGGCTCCTAATCACTCCTGAGATGGAAGACTCAGGGAGTCAGACATTCTCTCCGGAGCTGGTACCAAGACCACTCCGTTCCCTGGTGGAGGGCTGGCAGGAAAATCCTTGTTTTTCCATACTGTTAATAAAAGAACTATTTCCCCACTTCCTGGGTCATCCAGTCGGTGCGTGCCATTCTCACAGTGCCCCAGCTCCAAAATCCTACAGTCCCGGCTCCCCGGACGCAGTCACTTTGCCTCCGGACCCACGACTGCTCTGTCCTCTGTCAGCGTTGACGAATTCTGAAGATACCTTTCCAGGACCTCTTCCTCAGTCTCTAACCCGCCCACTGCCGGGTGCACGGAGGCAGGTAAGTGCTTTAAGTCTTTTCTCAGCACCCAAGCCTTGGGACGCTCTTCTGCCTCCTGACACGCTATTAACTGCTCCCCCATGTGAAGCCCCAACTGGTACGTCAAAAGCAATCATCCCTCTAGTGCCCCTCGTGCGGAGTTTGGATGCGTGGCTTTCGCTGTCCAACCAACTCCGTACGCAGCGAAAAAGCCAGCGCTTTACGGGCGGAGATCAAGACTCTGCTTCTCAAGGATGTGATTTTGCCTGTCCCTCCAGCGGAATGGGCACACTGCCGCTGGCTCCTGGACAGGGCCCAGGCTGCGTTGGCACAACAACTTTGTGTTGCTGGCAGTATTCCTTGCCCTGCAGAGGTTTCTCCTGCTGATTCGGCACAAGCATGTCTTGATCTGTTCAGACAGCACCGCAACGGTGCGCATCACCAAGGCGGCGTGCGCTCTCATCATATGTCACAAATCACCCGCCATCTCCTCCTTTGGAGTCAGCAACGATTCAGGTCAGGTACCTGGCAACTGCAGCACGATGGCGGACACACTGTAGCGACATGTTTCACCCAGTGGAGAGTGGAGGCTCCACCCTCAGGTGGTCCAGCTGATTTGGGGCCATTCGGCATGACATAGGTAGATCTCTTTGCCTCCCAGGACAACACTCACTGCCTGGTCTTGTACTCCCTGACAGAAGCCCCTCTCGGGACAGACACGTTGTCACACAGCTGGCCCCGGGGGCTGCGCAAGTAGGTATTTTCCCCAGTGAGCCGCCTTGCACTGGTGCTGTGCAAGATCAGGGAGGACGAGGAACAAGTCACCTTGGTGGCTCCTTATTTGCCCACCCGGATCTCATGCTCCTCGCAACAGCACCTCCCTGGCAAATTCCTCTGAGGTCTTAAAGAAAGTAACTTTTGTCTCATTCAGCATTTATTTCCAGTTGCTGTGGTGCTTTATTCAAAAGTGCGTTCACACTGACAGTGATTTAATCTTTGTTGACTGTTAGTAGGCATTTCTACTTTATCCAACTGTATCAGGTGGCGGATCACAGCTTCACTCTCTTCACTCCCATTGGTAGATGCTGCTTTGCTTCACTGCTTACAGTATGTGCAGAACATTAAACTCTGCTCAACTTTGCTCATCACTAATGGTCAGTCAAGTTGCCTCAAATCGCCTGATTACTTTGGCACTGTTTAAACGCCCTTAAGAGAATATCTATTACCCAATCATACATGTTATGGGGATACTGGGGCTGGTTGTCACTATTATTAGTTCAGTCAAAATGTCTTATTATAAGTCAGATTCAGTATAGGTGCATGCCTTAATGGAATATTCCAGGTACAATGCAAGATAAGTTCAATCGACAGCATTTGTGGCATAATGTTGATTACCACAAAAAATAATTATGACTATGATTCTTAAAAAATAAAATTAAATCTGTGTTCCAGTGAGACACTTACAACAGAATTTTTGGAAGGTTTAAATGTGAAGAAATGTGATGCTTATAATTTTCTAAAAGCACTTAGATGAATTCTTCTGTTAAAACTATTATTTGGGCTGTACATTTATTTATGGTTATTTTATTTAAAAAAATACGTTTTTCTTGTTTCAAACGGGGGCATGACTCAAAAAATTGAGAACCACTGCTTTAAAGTCTTCGACAACAAAGAAGCTATTAAACATTACAACCATTAAAAAAGATATAGTTCATTGGTATACTCACTCTTACAATCATCTACAATGTTTTACAATATAAACACTAAGTAAGCAAAGTAAACATTGCCATTTAACAGTATTTCATCAACAGTAAATCATGAGCGATCTATTGTGATATATGTGCGGTACTCACTGATTGAGAACTGCTCTGAAACGGCTTTATCATGAGCTCTCATGCCTTCACTTTGAATCAGCACACAGACTATGTATTTATTTAATTAAATCTTAGTCTTTCGCAGTTTAATGTGATTCCTGTTTTTCCATTCCCAAATTTAAGACCTCTTCAAATAATAATTAAGACATTTTTGAACCATTTAAGAACTTACTTTTAATAACCTTACATTTTGAAAACTAAATGTAAGACTTTTTAAGGACCTGTGGGGGACCCTGTGTATAGGCTTAATGTATGCCAGTGTAAATAAGCTTGTGACAACTTCTGTTTAAGGGTAAATAAGCTTGTTTGACAACTAGCCCCGGTCTCCAACCCACCGGCCTGTGTGTGTACAGACATACTTGTTTTCCTTCCAATCTGACTCTGAACACACTTAACCCAATCAACAGCTGTTCCCTGGGGTCCTGATCAACTAAAATATTCATGCAAAACTAGAGAAAAAGCCAACATTAAGTGCATTAAATACAGAGTGCATGCAAAGCAGGAGATTTAGAAGTCAAACTGCCGTCGGTACTAGACGTTTCTGCCAAGAGACAGATGAATGGAAGAGACTAACCCTCGAGAAGCTCCAATTGACTCGAATTGAAGACAAACAGAAGGTTTAGACATACACACACGTGCACAAACTCCTTCATGGTCTGTGTTGCCATGGATACACCGATGGCCTGGAAAATGATAATGGAGGAGACAGGGAAAAGCTCATTTTTGTGGGTAAAGACAGGATTCTTCAATACAACAAAAGAATGACAGACCTGAGTGACTTTAAAAATGATAAAACACCAAATGAAAGATGAAATGATGCTACTGCCAGGCAAATTTCTGTTGGGTTATATGGAAGTCACCCAGCCAGGCAAAGAGTTGAACGCATTGGAAAATAGACCAGAAAAAATAGGGATGGAGAGTTTGAGAATTTATTGGCATAACAGTTTACCTTTGAGTGTTTTTCTGTCTAAGATGAGTGGAATGGTCTCTTAAATCAGGGAGATGGAAGGTGAGCTCTTGAGTGCTAAAGGTTGAATTTACTTTAACTTTGTAAGCACACATAAAACTGTGTCTGCAGATGTGGCTAATATACTGTAGATCAGACCTTTGGAATTAAAGACCAAACTTGTATAGACACTTAAAATACTCAAACTCAGTCATTTAAGCTGAATTTATTTTTACAAAGATTTTTTCCATTTTAGATGTCTGTGAGCTGTGGGCACCCCACAAATGTCCTGATGTCTTGCATTGCTAGTTCCCTGATTAAACGGCATAAGGTCTGGTCTACATTGCATCAAAGAAATGCCCATTGAGAAGAGACTATCTGACTGACATGTGCAGCTGTTAATTTACAATTCAGTCGTAAGTTAATTGGTTCTTCTCGCGTAATAAACTGTCAAATTCCATTTTTTACTCGATTGGTGATAGAATGATTAAAAATTATTAAAATGGTCAAAATAGAAAACTTCTTTTGATCTTATGGTACAGTTACAAAATGTAGTAATTACCATAATTACGGCTTTGCAACTTGTAAAAACCAGTTACATCTTTGTCAAACTCATAATTACAAGATAGAAAATCTTATCTTTGAGTAAGCTCATGACAGCATGTACAACCAAAATGCCAGCAGGCTTCACAGTTAAAGGTAGTTTTACAGTTTGCAAATAGTGTTAGAATCTAATTGCACCCCTGATTTAAAAAATAACATATAGCAAGGGTTTTCAGCATGGGGTCCATGGTGGTACCGCAGATTATTGTTTGATCCACCACCACCAATCGTAATAATCACTCGCACGAGAGCGAGAGACAGTACTTCTGCTCCCTATATGCATATTACGCAGTCTTCGTAGGGCACCAACTCCCTAGGGGGGAACCAGCAACTTCATAGGCTGCCCTTACTCACACGTTATACATAATTCAAGGACCACTGTCTTTAGTCAACACTATTCGCCGCTGCATCCACAGATGCAAGTTAAGACTTCACTACGCAAAGCAGAAGCTTTACATCAACACTGTCAAGAAGCGCTGCCGACTTCTCTGGGCTCGGTCTCATCTTATTTGGAAAGTAGAACAGTGGAACTGTAGTGTTTTTTTGTCCAAAGACTCCACATTTCAAAACGTTTTTGAAAAACAGCCGTTGTGTTCTCCGGGACAAAGAGAAAAGGACCAGGCCACATACTGCCCGGTTTACAAGTGCATGGCTGTGTAGGCAGAAAGTGTGGGTGCTAGATTGGCCTGCCTGCAGTCCTGACCATCTCCATTTGAGTATGTGTGGTGTATTATGAAGCACACCATATGGCAACAAAGACCCCATACAATTGTGCAGCTAAAGACTTACATAATGGATGAATGGGGGGAAATTCCACTTTCTAAACTTAATAAACTTGTGTCTTCAGTGCCCAGATGCTTAATAAGTGTTATTAGAAGAAATGTTGATGTTTCACAGAGGTCGCATCTTTTTTGGAGTGTGTTTCAATCATCTGATTTGAAATTACTGTACATTTTAAAACAAAACAAGTAAAATACAATTAAAGTAACAGGTTAAATCATTCAATATAGCAAAGGGTGAATATCATTTACAAAAAAGAAATTTTTTTTTGTTTTTATTAGCATTTTTCACACTGTCCCAACTTTTTCGGAATTGAGGTTGTGAGTAGTATTAAATGAAATATTAATTGTGGAGACAGGAAACAGGATGGGGAAAAGTTGGACAAAGGAGGGAATCAGTCTCGGGTTGTGCGGATGAGAAAAAGCGCAAACACACCATTCTTACATACTACACCATTGCAGTGACTCTTGGGCTGCAATTTGTCTTCAATTTCTGTGTTTCTACCAGACTATTTGTGTGCAAATAGTCATGCTGTGTGGCAGGTGCTATTTACACCTTGTGCAAATAGTCACTCTATTATATTTATTATCCAGTTTATTTCCTAATATCAAAAATTATTTTAAACAGTAATGTATGCGCAGCGTAGTTCTAGCGGGAAGACTAGCAGCTGTACATCATCGCACCATTAGCTTGGTAATTCACAGCCAATCACATGTAAGCCATTGCTTTATAAGTCTGCTCACAATCTATCACATTGCTGTTTCAGTGTGCTAACACGGCAACCTCCACCACCCCACCAGCACCAGTTGAGTCCCGTCCTGCACAGGGGTAGGCTCCTCGCCCTTGCCTCCTATCTCCAGTAGGATATGACGGTTCCGAGTACTACAACTTCGGACCGCCAGACGAGGCCTACGCCAAAGAGAGACATTACCTTTCTGTTTTATATTCATCAAATAAATGTCATCTTCAATTTCACTCAAGTCTGCGAATCTTCCTGATAGAACATATTTTACACAGGAAGAATTTTTTTATATATATGAAACTATAAATTTTTTGTCAAAATATAACAGTTGCTGTTTAGATTCATTTGAGCATGGGTGATGATGTGTCATTTGAAAAACCTTTATTTTGGTGCATAATTCACTGTTGCTCTTTTCCTCCTCAGTTCTGTTTAGTATGTCAGGGCTGTCTACTGTTTGAACGGTTTGAAGTCCTCTTTATATACATAGACATACATCCACATCTCCATTCTGCCTCGACACCGACCCTTTTTATGGTTCGCGTTCGACGGCCAGGCGTATCAGTACAAGGTCCTCCCCTTCGGCCAGTCCCTGTCCCCTCACGTCTTCACCAAGGTCACAGAGGCATTCCTTGCCCCACTACGGGAAGTGGGCATCCGCTTACTCAATTACTTTGACGACTGGCTCATCCTAGCACACTCTCGAGAGTTAATATGCGCCCACAGGGACCAGGTGCTTGCGCACCTCAGCCGTTTTGGGCTTCAGGTCAACTGGGAAAAAAGCGAGCTCTCTCCCGTTCAGAGCATCTCTTTTCTTGGTTTGGAGTTAGACTCAGTCTCGATGTCAGCGCGCCTCACAACCGAGCGTGCAAAGTCAGTGCTCATGTGCCTCGCTCGCTTCAAGACGGGTTCCTCTCAAATGGTTTCAGAGGCTCCTGGGGCATATGGCATCCTCGGCCACGGTCGTGCCACTCGGGTTGATGCATATGAGACCACTCCAGCACTAGCTTCATACTCGAGTCTCGAGATGGACATGGTGCAGCGGCATATACAGTGTGTTTATCACCCCTTCCTACCATCAGACTTTCAACCCTTGGACAGACCTCTGTTTTCTGCGGACAGGAGTCCCCCAACAGCAGGTGTCCAGACGTGTCGTGGTCACCAACAGACGCCTCTCAACTGGGTTAGGGTGCCGTATACTACGGGCACGCAGCCGCTGACTCCTGGATGGGGCCCCGCCTGTGCTGGCACATAAACTGCCGCGAGTTGTTGGCTGTTCTCCTTGCTCTGCGGAGGTTTCTCCCACTGATTCGGGGCAAGCACGTCTTGATCCGTACAGACAGCACCGCCACGGTAGCATACATTAATCGCCACTGCGGCGTACGCTCCCGTCACATGTCACAACTCGCCTGCCATCTCCTCCTTTGGAGTCAGCCACGACTCAGGTCTCTGCTCGCCACTCACATCACGGACAACCGCAACACGACGGCGGGTGCGATGTCGCGACAGGTCTCACTCAGCGGAGAGTGGAGGCAACCCACCCAGGTGGTCCAGCTGATTTGGGACTGCCTCAGCATGGCACAGATAGATCTCTTTGCCTCCCAAGATATATCCCACTGCCCGCTCTGGTACTCCCTAACGGAGGCCCCTCTTGGCACAGACATGCTGGCACACAACTGGCCCCAGGGACTGCACAAGTATGCATTTCCCCCAGTAGCCTTCTTGCACTGGTGCAGTGCAAGGTCAGGGAGGACGAGGAACAGGTCCAACCCGGACCTGGTTCTCAGATATCACACTCCTCGTGACAGCACCTCCTTGGCAAATTCCCCTGAGGAAGGACCTTCTTTCTCAGGGATGGGTTACCCTCTGGCACCTGTGCCCAGACCCCTGGAATCTCCACGTCTGGCCCCTGAACGGGAAGCAGAAGACTTAAACGGCCTACCAACTGCAGCCTACCACAAGAGGCGCCCGGAGGTTGAACCCTTCCCGGCCAAGCCTGTTCCCCTCCTGGCATCTCTCAGTGGTCCTCTCAGGCCTTCAGAGACCCCCCTTCAAGCCGCTTGATTCAGTCGATCTCAAAGCCCTCTCATTGAAGACGGTCCTCCTGATCACTCTTGCTTCCATCAAGAGGGTCGGGGACCTGCAAGTGTTCGCTGTCAGCGACACTTGCCTGGAGTTAGGTCCAGCAGATGCTCACGTCATCCTAAGACCGCAACCGGGCTACGTGCCCAAGGTTCCTACGACCCCCTTCAGTAACCAGGTTGTGAACCTGCAAGCGCTTCCCTGGGAGGAGCTCTTTGTCTGCTTCGGCGGACGGCGGAAAGGGAACACTGTCTCCAAACAAAGGTTAGCTCATTGGGTTGTCACACCCAGGCTGTGCCCCCCCCCCCCCCTTGCGGGTTTGAGCACACTACGAGAAGTGTGGCACCTCCTTAGCAGACATCTACATAGCGGCGGGCTGGGCAACACCCAACACCTTTGCTAGGTTCTACAACCTCAGGGTTGAGTCAGTCTCGTTCTGTGTTTTGTCAGGTCCGAGCCAGTAGAACTCGGTAATACGGAACAGCTTACCGGGTGTTCCACTTGCACCTTGTGCCCTTCACCAAGCTGATCCATGTGCATTCTTTCCCAGGTTAGCCAGTAAGCTCTCTCTTCCTGGATATTCTTCATCCCTAGCCCTCTGGCCGCAGATTCAATGGAGGAATTCGCCACCAGACCCACCACGAGTTGAGTGCTCCGTTTTGGGCTTGGGCTCCTCAGGCATAGTACCCGCTTCAGGCAACTCCCTGTGACGTATTTTCCGTGGCATGGTCCCCCTGCTGGCAGGACCCGCGTCTCCCTTGGGCAGCCCTCTCCATGTCTGTAGAATCTCTTGTCAGGCAGGATCTACCACTGCGAATGTCCACGGGTGGCTTGACAACCCCCGTGTGTATTAGCTACAAGTTACCTCCCCACAGTCTTGGCAGGTCATGGTCTTTGCAGGGCCTTTCCCCTGAAAGAACAGGAACAGGAAAGGAAGCCTTCCCCGACACATCTATAGTGTTATGATAGCCCGAGCTGTTCTTTTAACTCTATGAAGAGAAACACAGAGAGAAAAGGCCGCAGCTGGCCCCCATATAAGTCATGTCACCTGTTACCAAACGGGTACTGGGAACCTAAGAGTGGTATATGACACCTTTTATTGGGGGTGTTGGGGAGGGTTACGTGCAGCCAACCCAGCTGCTTCTATCATGCAACACCCTGCTTACATTTACATTTATGCATTTGGCAGACTCTTTTATCCAAAGTGACTTACAGTGCACTTATTACAGGGACAATCCCTCCCCGGAGCAACCTGGAGTTAAGTGCCTTGCTCAAGGACACATTGGTGGTGGCTCAAACCAGCAACCTTCTGATTAACAGTTCTGTGCTATAGACCACTACGCCACCACCACTCCGCTGCTTGCACCTGGACCATTTTGAAGTGGGACACCTTGTTTCACTACAATAGCGACAATGTCGAGTGAGTGACGGAAGGGGAACATCATGGTTACTGTTGTAACCTCCGTTCCCCGATGGAAGGAACGAGATGTTGTGTTCTCCTTGCCACGTCACTATGCCTACCAATGTAATGCGCAGTAACCTTACTCTCTGCTTCTGAGTGAAAACCTGTCTGACAGTCGCTCACCCGCTCCCCTTTGTAAGCATATGTCCAGGGGCGGGACATGCGAATTCTGTCTGCCAATTTCACAGGTATGCGAGGCTGTCAGAAGAGACCCCTTGTGTCACTACAATCGACAAAACATCTCGTTCCTTCTATCTGGGAATGGAGGTTACAACAGTAACCATGACGATTTGAATTTTTTTTAAAGATTTCTTATTTTAACACCTTGGAAAACCTTATTTGTCAGTGACAGTATTAGACAAAGTATAAGATGGCACAATGACAAAGTATTAGACAAAAAAAAAATCTTTGACAACACATCCCCTTGAATATTTTTTTTACAAATCAACCACTGTGTATTTTAATATATATTCAAAAATTAATGTGCAGTGAAGTAATCACAAAGAGAAAGAATGCCATGTTTTGATGTTAACAAATGTCATGTCTCTTGCACTGATTTCATTAGATAAAAGTCAGGTCAAAAGTATGCTCTTTTTCTAAGCAGGACAATTGTGGAAACTAAGTACAGAGTCATAAGTTAATTATCTTGAGGGGAGGACACTTTGACCACAGGCCCTCCGAAAACCCACCTCTGATTGGCTTACAGCCTCTTCAGGGTGTGACCAAACAGAAATGGTTAAAAGACCAGCCTGGACAACACGTCTCGCTGGCTCTTCTCGGCTCTGTGACTTATACACAACTTTTACTTCTGTCCCGGGAAGTCCCGAGTCTCCTTTGCGGGAGGCCTCGCTTTTGGGGCTCTACCTGGTCATTCCATCACCCTTTCATCGAGCCAAACAAAGGGCGCTTGGAACTGAACCAAGCAGGATTTTCAAACTCCATCCTGTCCGACTTCTATAAAGATGTCAAAGACATCGATTCAAAGCCCCGTCTGATCATTCCAGCACTGAATTATCTTGCATCCATGATCATTGACGGAACACAACCAGAACTTTCTACGGACCCAGCCAAAGAACCAAATCAATGCAATGCAACGAAATGCAAGTATACCTTCAGGCTTTTGTTAGAAAGTGCTGGTGTTTTATTTAAGTACTTTGGGTAATCCGACTGCAAATAGAGGTATACAAAATGAAGTATCGATTGTTCTCAGGGCATGGTCTGTAAAAACATTGTTTCATTTTCTCTGTTACAAATCATTTCCATTCACCATCTGTTACAGCTCACTCACCAACCTTTTTATGTTTGTCTATGTGTGTTAGTTTAGTTTTATGTTGTAGATTAGCAATAAAGTCTTGTTTGTATTCAAATTGAATTTGACTGTGTATTTTATCAAATCCTATTGGTCCCTAGAAATCTGTCAATCCTAAAATGCTGCATTGCTCATAAACTTTGTTTAAATCTATTTGAGATATTATTTTCAATCACATTGAAAGTAGTATTATTGTATGAATTAAGATTACACTCAGATCAACTCATCACTGGCCGAATACTTTGATCTTACGTAAAGATTAATTCTTATATTATTCCCCGAATCAAGATTCCATTTGAGCTAAATTCTGTGCATAAGTGGTTGGAAAATGATGCAGAAATAAGCTTAAAGCCATAAGCTGACCATTATGCATATTCCTTACATATAATTGGGGATGAATACTGGCAGCTGTAAATATACCCTGTGACATAGATGCTAATTCCCTACATATAATGATGATCAAGCTTGGCCAAATTTCTTTAACCAATTATTTATACATAAAGTCCTAATGTCTCTTCTCCATCCTGGGCCAGAAAGAGTTTCGCAGAACTGAGAAGATGGTACTTCATTATGTGAGGATGAAGAAGCACTGTATCGGTTCTCAAAAATGGAGTGCTCTACCTAACATACCAAAGATGGCAGACCTTCCATCAGCTGCTTTCGTCCATTCACTGTAAACATTGGCGAATGGAGAAGAGATGGGGATTTTTTTTTTTTTTTTAAATGTATGACAACCCATTCCCTTCATCTTGATCTTCTTGAAAGCCTTGATACTGATGCCTTCCTAATGTCTCACCGCAGACTCATAGTTCAAAGAGGCAAACCATTCGAACTCCTCTCTGATAACGGCACTTTGGTGGAAACAAAGAGATGAGAGAGGCCTATGAAGTTATGGACCCTCAACTATAGGAACGACTGATAGAAAATAATATATAATTTAAGTTTATTCAACCCAGTGCACCTCACTTCAGAGGCACTTGGGAAAGGGAGACAAAGTCTGTGAAACAAGCCTTGAAGTTTGTACTAAAGGTTCAGACAGTCACTGAGAGTGTCCTCCGTACCGTTTAGGAAGAGGGCATCATGAATGCCAAGCCACTTTGATATGTGTCTTTATGAGTCGCCATGATTCCTCCCTTCTACAAGTAGTTTATGACTCCAGTAATCTCCTAGGAACCCAGAGATGGAAACATAGTCAAATACTTATTTTGGTCTAGATTAATTCATCATTACCTTCCAAATTTCCTAAGAGAGACAAAAATGGCATAAAGATGTTAGAGAACTCAGTCTAGACCAAGTGGTCCTGATAGTGGATCATTCTGGGCAGTTGGTAAGGTGAATAATATCTTTCCCAGTCTTGATGGACAAATCAGGATGCAGCAGTTCAGGTCCAGGATCAAATGTATGTGAGACCTGTATCTAGTATAGTCCCACTCCCTAAACTTCCTAATAGTGACACCCTTGAATCTAATACTTAAAAAGGACTTTCTCCCTGTTCCAAAGACCTGGCTGGACTTTTTGGGAATAAATCATAGGGGTATCTGTTAAGAATTCCTGTAAGTGCCGTCCATTTAAGCAAGGTAAACAGTGCTTACCTAACAAAATGGTGAAAAGAAAAATTACATTATCAAATATATAAACGTAATTGTTAATATAAACTACTGTTTTTGTTCAAATTCATCCTCTTTCATCTCAGTTGAGCAGCACACACAGTTATTCATTTAGTTATCACCCTCTGGTATAAGCACTTTATGTTATGATTTGTCTGATTCCATTGTTTACAGCCCTTTCATTCAACACTGTACATTCATTTAAATTGAATCACACTTGCTACTACAAATGTCCAAGGACAGCATGCTTACCAAAATGAGTAAGCCAATCAAATCAATTTTGGTTTTGTGTCAATATTTTCACATTACTAATGCGTTATTAATTGCTAAAATGGATATCTTCAGTGTAAGCATCAATGACCTAAACGGATTTGGCAAAGTTAATTTCAATAAAAAATCGAGAAAGAGAGGCTATCAACTTCAACAAGCAGACGACTTTTACAACAAAGTGACGGAGATGTTCATTTGCAAGGATAGATGCATGGATTTAGTGTTCAAGTAAACAAATGATATTGTAGAGAACAGCCGAAAACAGTCATGGCAAGCGCAACAGTGTTGCAAAGAGCGGACTGAACAGAGTGCAATTGCTCTTAACAATTTCATTTACTTTTACTAAGGGAATAATTATACGTATATCAAAATACGTCACAACCCTACATGTATGGCTATGTCACGAAATTTCTGTCACAACCTAAAGTTTAAGAAATGCTGCTTTAGACCACAAATCCCCTGTGACGTGTATGCAGAACTTATATTAAACTTTGTAAACTGGGATTCCTTCTCTTGTCTGTTTCTCTTTCCAGAAACACACACTCATCTCTATAAGCACTTCACCCGAATCTAAAGAGCATCTTTCACAACACGCATCGTTTCAAAGCAGCTTTATTGAAAATTATGCAGTAACTAACATGCTGTAATATCTTAAAGTCCTGTGCAGTTTAAATTAATAACGTGATTGATCATGCCTTAAAAATAATTGTGTTTTGGTGAGGAGAAAGAAATTTGCAGTTGCAAAGTTGGAGCTCATTACAGCTGCAGGGAAGGCTGATGACAGCAGTGACAAAGGGCTTCAGTGGAAGCATGGTAAAATACCATGGGAAGACGAAAATACATTTGAATATGAATGTATTAATGTATGCATGTCTGTGATGCGGTCCCCATTTGTGGCCAATTCTGGGTTTCTGCTTGTTCAGCTCCCATTCCCACCTTAACCACTGGGGATAAGAGTGAGTACCTTCTAATTAATAAATCACATAGAGACTCCATGTGTTATTTACTAAATCTGGCTGGACCGACCATTCACAGATTTGATGAATACTAGCAACTGTGCTTAACCAATTAGGAGAGGAATTTGAACAAGTCATTGAGTTGTTGTGTCCTTGACTAAAATGCAGAAAAGTAGCTAAAGTAGAGATTATTTGCCAATGATTGAAGACTATGAGGGCTTTGCATGAAACCTCTGTTGATATGCCTGTTGGGGATGGAAGAAACACCTCCAAACAACTGATGACAAATATGATGCGTAGCATCTGGAGGAGACATCTATAGAGAAGCAGTAAAGAAATCTGAATTCAATCCTTGTCTCGAAGTAACTCTTAGAGACACCTGCTGAAGGTAATATTGTTCATACCCCTGTGAGAGGAGCAGAAAGATAACTGAAGGCATTTCTGTAGAGAAAGCAAATTAGACATGTGAAGATGCACCTTAAACCAGTGGAATGTTAATGAAATCGCAAATCAGTGAAATATGTGACAACCATGGGGATTATGAACCATGGCATCCTGCAGGTCAAGGCAGATGGAAAAAGGATGGAAAAAGGCTGCACTCACACTAGTACTGCTTATTTGTACTTAATGTATAAATAAAAATGTAACACTTATTGCTGGAGCAGTATTAATATGTAATAGCTCACCCAAAAAAATGTGAAAACTTTTTTCATTCATGAAACGCAAGGATGGTGAATCGTAATCATAAATGTGAAGCCATATGATAGTATTGTCTGAGGAACAGACCAAAATAAATGATTAATTTATGTTCATTTAAAATGTTAATACACCAAAAACCTTCCTTTCCTTCCATTGGAATCTGGCAGGCACACAAGTACATCTACGTTTACATCTCTGTGCAGTGAGCGTACCTGACATCATATAAGGAGAAAAAGTTGGAGGACAAGAAAATACATACAAACTTAATTGGTTCCTGCATGCATTATCACTGCTACACATTTAAATGAATAAAAGCTAACAAGATTTTAAAAGTATCTTCAAGTAAGTAATTTAAACTTAAATAAATGCATTTTAATGCATTAAAACAAATAAACATTTAAATAAACCTGAATTAAAAAAAGAAAAAAATATATTTATTTTACATTTATTTGGAACTAAAATACTTTTGTCCCTTATTTTTAAGTGACACTACTAGTACTCCATAACTCCTGTCACAGACATCAGAGGAACAATCTGTGTGACAGAGTCTTATGGGTTCAGTGCACTCTCATGTTGCCAGGTAACACTGTCTGCCATTCCACACCGCTCAAAGAGAGAGAGAGAGAGAGAGAGAGAGAGAGAGAGACTTCTGAAGAGCCCATTTAAACTGCAGGGACAGAAAGTAAACGACAAAGCCAAATCCATTTATATTTAAGAGTTACATTTAATCGAAAACTTTAGAAAGAATAGGTCTAAATGAACCTTTAATATGCTAATGCATTACAGAGTTCTTCTGCTGAACTAGTGGAGTACTGAAGGACTGCAGAAAAAGCAAATGTGATAAGAAAAACACAGTTGCTGAAACAATGACACTTTCTGCTCAACTTGTGTGCTCTTGAGGATTCATACTCCAGTCCTTTACATTGCAAGTGCAACGCTCTATCACTTAAGCTACAGAGCAATTTGATCAAAAAATTGTTAAAGTGTCAAGATGTCATTAGATTGCATTGAGTGAGTAGCAGGGCAAAAAATAAGTGTTTGTGAACTGATAATTTGCTGTTTTACTCATAATGTGTGTGAAAGTGAATAAAAGTCATCGTTGTGGTATGCCTCTAGTGTTTATTTCACCACAAAACTGTTGCAATAAGCAATACGAGCCACATAAAAAATGTTGTGCAAAAAAGTAGGAATTGTAACGTGAATCTATGAGGTTCAACCAGCTTGACAGTTGTACAGAAAACTACAAAACAAAAATAGTGTAAAATATGCGTAGACATTATGATCATACATTCTGGCCAATCGAAAGTAAAGAATACAGATTATTTCCCATATTAAAAAAAGATGAGTAAAGTTCTGCTTGTGGAATTGATATTGAGTTTATTTGCTATTACTGTAAGTGCCTCAAACAAAACTCGAAAAATCAAAGATTCAATGCCATGATCCTCACAAACTTCATCCAGCAACATGTCCTTGGAAGTGCTTATGGTATCAGCCGATTAAAAAGTAAACAACAAAAAGTTGTTTACTTTTGTTTACACAAACCTGTGCTCTGTGTTGCAAGCAGCCAATCGGATTAAAGCTTGCTGTTTAATGTACAATGTACATTAGATTAATGTAAAATGGTATATTGTTGGTTCAGAGAGGTGCCGTTTGAGATAGTACACAGAGCACTTCGAAGCTAGAACAGTCATTGCATTCTTGTCGTAGACATGCAACAGAATTGCTACAAAAATTATTCAATTACACATTCATGATTAAAAATGATGTGTTTCATTATTACGATTTATTTCTTACAGAGTATAACTTTTCTAATAAGGAAAATATTACTGAGTGCACCTTTACAGAGTATTGTTTGATGCAAATTATTGAGGTGATAATGTGAAGAAGCTACCACTTTGTTGCATTTCAAACTACAGTAAAAGTAGTAGTAGCAAATAATAAAACATACATAATTTAACCTTGTGCGACCCCGAGTCCACATGTGTGGACATTGGATTTCGGTTTTGCTATATGCAACAAACCGACTGAATACTGTTCACAATAGCATGGCATTAATTTCTTTGAAGCGCTTCTATGGACATCGAGCCAACAAAATTGCCTCTGGTAAGAAACCTCTTTAAGTGTTTTCATTGAACCATGATTGGGTGTAAAGAGTAGTGTCTTCAGTTCCGTTTGATATGCCGCTTTAAAAAATGTATTAATTTTTCATGCATCAGTGTGCTGATAAAGATGATGAGCTCATATGTGGATATTCTGATATTATTCTCTCAAAAGTTCAAAAAACATGTTAATTCTTCTAAATCACCTTCAACAGGAACACATCTGTGGGTCATTTCACTTCATTTTATTATACATTTTGTTATATTTTATTTTGTTATCATTGTACAATATGGTTCTGCTCATTAACATTAGTAAATGCATTCCTACTGTATATTAACTGTGAGAATCAATGAGTCCAAGAAACTGAAATTTTGTCTTTCAGAGGCTTTATATGGAGTTATAAAATAAGGTGCATTTTAAACTGTTCTGAGACCAGTGCAGAGAGACAGTACAATGGAGGTTAAGCCATTCACTAAAAAGGAAACAAGGGAGCATCCTATAGCTCTCTATGCAGTTAAGTGCATACAGTTCAAACTTACTATCAAAACTTCAGTTAGAGACTGCAGACATAGGACAATGTAATCAGTACATAGATTCACAATTTATAATCATCCATCCATCCATCCATCCATCCTCAACTGCTTATCCGGGCGACGGTGACAGCAGTATAAGCAAAGCTGCTGATTCATCCTCCAGCTCATTCTGGAGGATCCCAAGGTGTTCTCAGGGCAGCCGATAGATAAAATCCCTCCAGCATGTCCTGGGTCTTCCCCGGACCTCCTCCCAGTTGGACATGCCTAAAACACCTTCACAGGAAGGTGTCTATGAGGTATCCTAATTAGATGCCCGAACCATCTCAACTGGCTTTTTTCTATGCGGAGCAGCAGTGGCTCTATTGGTGTTTGCTATTGGTTATTGCTTTGTTATTCAGTGCAAGTCATGGACTGGCCATAACGAACACCATGTTTGTTCATAAGAATTCATAATGTATCATTTTATTTTAACATTGTTGGTTGGCAGTGATTGGGAGATGCTGGACATTACTTTTAATCAGAAATAATTATGCTAATTTCTGATGTAATGTAACATCTCTAAAACATGAATAAACAACACTCCTGGAAACATAATAAAACAATTGACGAAAACAATCAGACTTTCTACAGCTTGGTATTTTGGGGATTTAAATTTTTTTTTTTTTAAATTGCGCTTGTTTAGTAGGTGCTTCTAGATACAAATAACAAAGGGAAATGGAAAATGCACTCATGCAGTCACCCTTGGGTCTCAGGAGGTTAAAAGAGATTAATAAATCGGCAATCATTTTCTGTGTGCTAATAAACATTCATTTGTGATCATTCACAGATACTACCTGCTGAGAGGGTGGAGTTACTACACACACAGCGACCGGGGGGCTGTGGGGACCTCTCAAGGGAGACGCGGGTCCGCTTGCAAGGGGACCGTACCTCGTAAAATACACACAGGGGGATAAGTCCATATGGGGGCCCGTCCTGTGGAGCACCTATTCCAGTACAGAGTAGTTTGAGTACCTGTACTGGGTCTGGTCTGGGAATTCCTTCGCTGAATTCGTGGACCAGAGGGCTAGGGAGGAGTCATCCAGGGAGCCGAGTTAGTGGGATCTCCGGGATAAGAGTGCACGAGATTGCCTCAGTGGAGGGAAAAGCGCTAAATACAAGCGGTACACCCGGTCGGTTGTTACCGCGTTACCGAGTTCTACCAGCTTGGACCTGAGAGAACACGGGATGAATCCGACTTGACCCTGAGGTTGTAAAATCTCGTAAAGGTATTGGGTGTTGCACAACTCACTGCTCTGCATATGTCTGCTAGAGAGGTGCCTTTGGCCAGTGCCCATGATGATGCCACACTTCTCGTCGAGTGTGCTCGGACCCGCACACCTGGGTGTGATAGGCCAATGCTATGGCGTCAACTACCCAGTGGGAAAGCCTCTGTTTGGAGACAGTGTTCCCTTTCCACTGTCCACCAAAGCAGACAAAGAGCTGATAAGAACCTCTAAAGCTCTGCGTACGGTCCACATAAGTACGCAGGGCACGCACTGGACACAGCAATGAAGGGGCTGGGTCTGCCTCCTCCCGGGGCAGCGCTTGCAGGTTCACTACCTGGTCTCTGAAGGGATTCGTAGGAATCTTGGGCACATAGTCCGGTCACAGTCTTAGGATGATGTGTCTGCCGGACCGAACTCCAGGCAAGTGTCGCTGACAGAGAACGCTTGCAGGTACATGACCCTCTTGATGGAAGCGAGGGCGATCAGGACGGCCGTTTTCAGGGAGAGGGACTTGAGTTGAACTGATTCTAGCAGCTCAAAGGGGGATCTCTGAAGGCCCGAGAGGACCACTGAGAGATCCCAGGAGGGGAACATGCTTGGCCGGGGGGGTTTCAACCTCCGGGCACCTCTAAGGAACCTGAAAATCAAGTCGCGCTTACCCAAAAACTTGCCGTCTACTGCGTTGTGGAGTGCCTCGATAGCATCAACATATACCTTCAAGGTGGAGAGGGACCTTCTCCCCTACAACCTCTCCTGCAGGAATGAGAGCACTGACCCGACTATGCACCTCTGTGTATCCCGGGAAGAACACCAATTCGCAAACAAGTGCCACTTCAGGGCATAAAGTTGCCTGGTAGAGGGAGCTCTGGCTTGGTTGATCATATCTACGACAGCAGGTGGTAGACCACTTAGATCTTCCGCATCCCGTCCAGGGGCCAGACGTGGAGGTACCAGATGTCTGGGCGCAGATGCCAGAGGGTGCCCCATCCCTGAGAAAGAAGGTCTTTCCTCAGGGGAATTCACCAGGGAGGGGCTGTCGCGAGGAGCACGAGATCCAAGAACCAAGTCTGAGTGGGCCAGTAGGGAGCCACCAGAATGACTTGTTCCTCGTCCTCCCTGACCTTGCACAGCACCCGTGCTGAAGAAGGCTCACTGGGGGAAATGCGTACTTGCGCAGCCCCATGGGCCAGCGCGTCTGTCCCGAGGAGAGCCTCCGTTCGGGAGTACCAGAGTGTGCAGTGGAAGGTCTCTCGGGAGATGAACAGATCTACCTGTGCCTTGCCAAACCATTCCTAAATCAGCTGGACTGACTGGGAGGTGAAGGCTGAATGCGTTGGGACACCTGCTGTAAAGGGACTCCTGTCCGCAGAAAACAGAGGTCTGTCCAGGGTTTGAAAATCTGGCAGCAGGCAGGGGTGATGAACACACGGTGTGTGCCGCGGCACCATGCCCATCTCGGGACTCGAGTCTAGTGCCAGTGCTGACGTGGTCTCATATGCATCAACCCCAGCGGCGCGACCACCGCGGAGGATGCCATATGCCCCAGGAGCCTCTGGAAATGTTTTAGAGGAACCGCCGTGCCTGGCTTGATCAAGGTGAGGCATTTCAGCACGGATTGCGCACGCTCATTGGTGAGGCACGCTACAACTGAGACTGAGTCTAACTCCATGCCGAGAAAAGAGATGCTCTGAACCGGGGCGAGCGTGCTCTTTTCCCAGATGACCTGAAGCCCTATGGGAGTGGGCCAGGATGAGCCAGTAATCGAGATAGTTGAGTATGTGAATGCCAGCTTCCCTTAGCGGGGCAAGGGCTGCCTCTGTGAACTTTGTAAAGATGCAAGGGAACAGGGACATAGCCCTGTACTGATATGCCTGGCCATCGAACGCAAACCGCAGAAAAGGTCAATGTCGAGGCAAGATCGAGACGTGGAAGTACGCGTCCTTCAGGTCTACCACTGCAAACCAATCTTGATGCCGGAGATGTGTCTTTGCGTGAGCATTTTGAACGGGAGTTTGTGCAAGGCCAAGATTGGTCATAAGTCACTGCCTTTCTTGGGTACAATGAAGTAAGGGCTGTAGAAACCATTCTTCATCTCTGTTGGAGGGACAGGCTCTATCGCGTCTTTGAGTAAAAGGGTCGCGATTTCCGCATGCAGGGTGTTGGTGTCTATGCCGTGCACCACGGTAAAGCGGACGTACCGGGCGGAGCTTCGCAGTGGGGCGGAGCAGGCAATACGGCATTAGGAGGCAAAAGCGTGTCCCGAGGCTCTGGTGCTGGGGGAAGACTCGAAGCACTTACCTTGCTCCGCACACCCGGCATGGGGCGGGTTAGTGACTGAGGAGGAGGTCCTATGAAGGCGTCCTCTGGACTTGTCAGAACCTGGCAGCAGTCATGGGTCCGGAGGCGGGAGGTCCGCATTCGGGATGCCGTGAGAACAGCATTTGCGTGCCGGGTGACCTGGACAAAGAGGAAATTGCTCAGTTATTGAGAATGTGGGTACCGCAGGCGGAGCTGCACGTTTTCTGGGAGCTGCAGGAGGATGCCCTCGGCGGGCAGATGGAGCACGGCCCGTGCTGGTGGCGTGACGGGGCATGATGTGTGAAATGTCCTCTGTCTGCTTCTTCACCGCTGAGAAATGCTGGGCGAAGTCCTCGATGATGTTGCCAAAGAGACCTTTGCTTTGTCCACGTCCTGCATCTTGAACAGGTTCAGCCACAGATGTCATTCCTGAACCATGAGGGTGGCCATCCCCTGCCCGAGTGTTTGCGCTGTGACCTTCGTGGCCCTGAGGGTGAGGTCGGTCGCTGAGCGCAGTTCCTGCAACACGTCGGGGTCAGGACTACCCAAGTGCAGATCTTTAAGTGCCTTGGCCTGGCGGCGCTGTAGGCTCTGGAGGTCAGTGACGACATCATCCTACAGGGCTTGGAGTAGAGCACCGGATGATCCCACCAGGTGGTGGCGTTCTTGGGACACAGGTGGATCACAACCGCTCTGTCCACCTGGGGGACCTCTGAGTACCCATGGACCGCACCACCGTCAAGGGTAGTGAGAGCAGATGAACGAGGGGGACGGT
Organism: Moxostoma hubbsi; assembly: GCA_032164185.1. Lineage (NCBI taxonomy): Eukaryota > Metazoa > Chordata > Actinopteri > Cypriniformes > Catostomidae > Moxostoma > Moxostoma hubbsi. The sequence continues at coordinate 1,323,532 of JAVLUX010000031.1, read as the reverse complement.
TATGGGCAGTAAAAGGTGCCCTCCACGACCTCATCAGCTCATCATGTACTTCCAGGAAGAAAGGAACCGGGGGGGGCGGCCTGGCTGTGAGCAGCGCCCAGACCCGTGGAACCAATCATCCAGCCGTGAAGACTGTGGGGAGGACGGAGGGTTCCAGCCCAGCCCCACGCTGATGGCAGCCCGGGCAAGCATGTCGGCCATCTGGGCGTCGGCCTCTGACTGGGCGTGCCAACCCGAGGGTGACAGCCCAATCGAGTCTTCCGCATCAGACACCTGAACACTCTCCGATGCAGCGGTGAGCTCATCATCCAGCTCGGGGGGCTCAAGAGGATAGGCAGACTGGCCATGAGGTGAGCCGCTGTCACCCCGAGTCCGGGCAGAAGTCAACGAGTGTGTTGGAGGCGGGTGGTTCGTGGGGATGTACTCGGCGAAACAGAGCCCGCTGCCATCCCCAAATCGCCTTCATCGCGTCGTCCTCAATCCCGTGGGAAGGAGGAGCGACGCGGGGGGTGGCTGGAGTGGCGTTCCTTTTTAGGAAGGAAAGCCATGACCGCAACGTTGCCATGGTAAGGTTCTCGCAGTGAGAACATGAATCATCCACAAACGCTGCCTCTGTGTGATCGCGGCCCAGACACACGAGTCAGCCTCTGTGACCATCAGGAGCGGAGAGAACTCGACCGCATCCAGGTACTACACAGGGGCGGAAGGGCATCTTTATAAAGACGCGTCCTGAAAAGGACGTTCAACGACTCTGTGTATTGTTCTTTTAGAGAAATAAACTCTTTTAAGAAATTTTCGCTTTTAGGAAAAGAGCTGTCGAAGTGCCCAGGGGCAAAGCTGCACTGCAGAGAAGGAGAAAGCAGCTGATATGTGCCGTAGATCCAACAGCAAACGGCCTTTCAAGATATGAAGTGAACAGTCTTGTGAATGCAGCTCATTGATCACACAACCGGTCGGCTCCGAAGAAGAATTTTGAATGGACAGATGCATTTCCCTCCCTTTATACCTGTATGTCCAGGGGCGGCACATGCAAATTCTGTATGCCAATTTCTCATTGGCCTTTTCTCAAGTTCAGAGATGCGTGAGGATATCAAGAGAGACCCCTAGTGTCGCTTCTTCGACACAACGTTGAAGTGAGCGACAGACGGGGAAATATGATTCAAACCAGTTCAAAATCCTTTTGACTAAAATGTTACTAAAAACATGATTAAAACACTACAATTCAGTTAGACTAAAATACCACTTTAAAAACAGGCTCTAGATCTGTTAAAATGTATTTGATTAAAATGTTTGGAACTTGCTGTGGGTGTTTCAAGGTGGACCGGTCCAGCAGCAAAGAGTTCCAAATCAAAAATGTTAAAGCTTTAGAGGAAATCTAACGGGTGGATGGAATATACCAGCTGCGAACGTCTAGAGGGGACATTGGGAAAGCTGGAAATTTGAGCAAATGTGATTTTGTCAAATAGAATGATTTTTACATCAGCTTAAATGATATCCATGGCTCTGATTTTAGTTGATGTATAATGTTTGTTTCTGTACATGTGTTGTTAGTGTCATTCTGTATGGTCTGTATGTTTATGGTGCTGGCCAACTCCTTTAAATTCAGTATGTGTCTTGTTTAGTCAGTCTTTGTTCGTTAGTTTGAAGTTTATAGTCCTGGTCATGCTTGCTGTGAGTTGTCCTCTGAAAAGGCTGAAGCAAATGCAACTTTTGTGACTTGGAATATTTTTGAAACACTTATTTGTTGCGTCTGACCTGAATGTCATTTTTTCATTATTTCTCTCTCTCACCACCAATGGAGATGTTGGGCATAATCCTTATACTTGCATGAGCGAGTCCTAATTAGTGATACATCCTCACTCTGTCCATTCTTTTGTGGCTACGGACATTTATGTTGTGATTTGCTGGGTAATTCTGATAGCAGATCCATCACACAAACTCCTGGACTAAAATTAAATTAACTGCAATGTTCAAGATGTCTTAAAATAGCCGCAGTTTCTATGTTGCTTGTAAATATTATTAATAAAAAATAAATTGAATCAATGCAATGGAAAAAAATTATTTTTGCCTGCATAATGGTGTAGTAATGTAATTTACCAGCAGGAGCTATTTCCTGATGTTGGTGAGCCTAAACAACCAGGGGTGCTTCTCATTTCTAAAACTGTGCATCCTTATGTCCTTTCCTTGAGCCTAGCTCCTCCCTTTTAGGGTGCAAGGATAGGAAACTTGCTGTAATGTTGTTGACACTTAATGAATTAATATACTCACAAAAAATCGCTATAATTTAAGATGTACTGTTGAAGTATGTGACAATTATGGTGTATTTAAAGGTAATACGTGAATTAAAATTGTGCCAGATGTAAAGGGGGAGGAGAAGTTATGCATGTGTACTTTTTCAACAAAAAGGACTTCCACATACGATCCATATGTGCGTCCTCACTCAATCCTCCTCAGAATGTTTCCTCTGTCCTTACGGTGCAAAATTTACGCTTGGAGCTCACGAGTGCCCATACATTCATCAACACTTGGCTTCGGCCACTGGGGACAGTGCTTTGAAATTTGGTAAACACAGACCGATTTCAGCAGAAGAACTTTCAACCTACTGTAGTCGATTTCATAGTGAATTCATACTCTGGAGATCATTGCTTTTTCTAAATGTAGACTGCACTGTCAGTATGTAATGCAGTAAATGCAGCAGGCCAATACTGGAAAATAAAAATTGGCTTCAAAGTGTTTTTGTTGTTGCCTTTACAAAGCAACGTAGTTTCATTAGTTACTTTAAATTATGAGCAGCTTGTAGCTTGAAAACATACAGTTTCAAAGTAGCTTCACCGAAACTACTGCAATTTCACATGATCAGAAACAAACATTTTTGAAAGCCCACCCCTGATGTTCTGTAGTAATCTGTGCTGTGTGTGACTGGACTTCTCTGATCAAAAGCAATTTCCCTCGTCTCATTTCCCGTGATCCACAATAACAACCCAGCGGTCATTACTCCTCAATCAGCCTACACACAGACACACACTTTCACACACACACAGACACACACACAGACACACACACACACAGACACACACTCATACACACACACTCACACACAGACAGAAAAAGAGGTTGAATTCATTTGCCCATGTGATCAGCTTGAAATTGGATGGGTTGGTAATTGCTGTGATTTTCATTATACACAAACCATGACAGCATATAGATTACACCGATGAGCCAAAACATTATGACCACTCACGGGTGAAGAGAATAATGTTGATAAGCTCCTAACAAGGTCACATGTAAAAGTCTGGGTAGATTAGATGGTAAGCGAACAATCCATTCTCATAGTCAGCGTGTTGAATGCAGGAGAATTGGGCAGGAGTGAAGACCTGAGTGACTTTGATCAGGAGTAAATTGTTATGGCCAGATGACTGGGTCAGAACTTCTCTGAAACAACAAGGCTTGTGGGGTGCTCCCGGTCAGCAGTGGCGATTACTTACCGAAAGTGGTCTGAGAAGGGACAAACTACAAACCGGCCACAGGGTGTTGGGCACCCAAAGATCATTGATGGGTGAGAGCAATGAAGGCTATCCCATCTGGTCCGAACCGACAGAAATGTTAATGATGGTTATGGGAGGAATGTGTCACAACACACAGTGCATCGCACCCTGCTGCGTATGGGGCTGCATAGCCGCAGACCAGTCAGAGTGCCCATGATGACCCCTGTCTACTGTCAAAAGCGCCTATAATGGGTATGCGAGTGTTGGAACTGGACTTTGGTGTAGTGGAATGAGGTCTGTTTCCTGTTTCCTTTTACATCATGTAGATGGCCATGTACATATGCGTGTTAACCTGGGGAAGTGATGGCATCAGGAAAGAGTGTGATGCTCTGGGCAATGTTCTGCTGGGAAAACCTGGGTCCAGCTATTCACGTGGACGTCAGTTTGGCAAGTGCCATTTACTTAAACATCGTTGCAGACCAGGTACACCCTGATAATAGTGGCCTCTTTCAGCAGGATAATGCCACACTGCACACATTGTTCAGGAGTGGTTTGAGGAACATGATGAAGAGTTCAAGGTTTTACGCTGACCTCTAAATTCCCCAGATCTCAAGTAGAGACCATGCATACATGTGTAAACCAGTAGACTTTGTTGTCAGAATTTCTACTTTTTTAAAGTAATAAGTACAGACGGATGTGCTTGTGGATATCTACTTTACTGAAAGCTGAAGTGTGTAACTTTTTCTGTGTTTTAATACTTCTATCCCAGCTAATTATGCCGAAACAGTCATCATAAGTAAGCCATTCATAGGTTAATTTTCTTGAAAACTGTAAACACTGTGTCTCTGTGGTGTTATGAAAATTGCTCTGTTTTGAGCGACCGTCTCAAGAGAGACTATAACTCGACCAATGGCGTGAGTTGGGGATGGGACGATCTGTTTGTTTGATCAACGCATAAGGCGGGCATTTTCAGAAAGCTGTTTTGAAAACAATGTTCATTTTTGGAATTCTGTTTGGTTACGCTAGTGGCGCAGAAATGACACACTATAGCTTTAAGTGTCTCTAATTAAACTCTGAATATCTTTCAATGATTTAATGCCATTTATCTTGCAATCTTTGGCAAATGTAATGATTTGTTTTTTCTCAATGTCAGGGCAGTCTTTTGATGAATGGCATCATATCATAATAGTAACTTTTTGTCTGCATCGTGAAAACATCCTTGTCATTCCGTTCACCTCAGTTCAGGTGATTCATTCACAGGCTTAAAATTCTTCTGATTTATTACACGTGTGTTTGACTGTAATATGTTTTATTATAATTATAAATCTATTATCACATAGATATTTTAGATCCCCTTATCCATCCATATTTTTAAATCTAACCACTTATAAACAATATATATGTAACATGTTAGAATAGTCACAATGATTTGTATATTTTACACTATAATATAGATATTTTTGTGCACTTAACCACAAACTAACACATACACCTAACCTCTAGAAGAACAGTGACGCACGCGTACAGTACAGCGATCAAAAACAATTCAATAGTTCAACAGATTGCGTCTGTCTGATGAAATGTGTTGAGAAAACCTGTTTGAGAATAAATGCCATTTGGAAGTGGCATGATGGTCTGAGATAACTGGAATTAACATATTTCACAGCTGAACACCAAAGCCTGTACAAGCTCTTTCCCCCTGTGCTATAATCCAGCCTGCTACACTTGGAGATTAGCATGAAATCCCTCCTAATGCAAACTGAACACAATTTGGCAGGCACAACCAGAGAAACAGCTCGTTCACTCGTACACATGGCCCATGATCTGGATAAAAGTGGTTTTTGTTCTCTGTCTCAGTGTGACCACAGCAACCGTAGGCATACTCGGCCCTCAGAAGTGGAACTGAGTGGGCTGTTTTTTAGGAATTGATTGCAACTGTCTGGTTCTGGAAGTAAAAATCCCATGTTTTCCTTTGGAGAGAGAACGCTCCACCAATCAGAGAATATGCACCAATATGCAGTACAAATGCACAACAATAAATCAAGTTCCAAACATAGGTTCTGGAGCAGCTTGTTCATCTAAGACGGTAAATCATACCAAGGATGTACAGTACGGACGGCTGCTTTCCTTGCACCAGTGACGATTCTTCCGGGATTGTTTCCTGCCCACTCATTCACGTCACACTTCCATGGCTCTCTACACAGAGCTCAAAAAAGTTCTTCATCCGACAAGTTGTTCCTCATCTTAAGTAACTTTCAGCTCACACATCTAATGCTGTCTGTTTTAGCATCCGCTGCTTTTTACAATTTACGATCTTTTTTCCCTCCGGAGCAGATGAGGCTACCAGGTGCGACAATGCAGAAATAGAAACGAAGCCATCGATTGAATGCCCTGTCGCTCATGGTTTGTCACGGTTGGTTAGGACAAAAACTCTGATTAACATGAAAAAGATACCTTTATCATGTGTCACAGTGTTGTGTCTGGTTAGGACAGGGTGTAAGGCCTGAAACATAAGCTTCTTTATAAAAGAGTGAACGCAGATGCTTCCAGACACGCAAGCCTGATTTCACGTATCGCTGCATTTGAAAATGACACGCAGTGCATTATCAGTGGTGCTGCAAGGGCTGCTATAGCAAATATACAGTAGCATAAATGGTGTTCTTCCGTGGACACTTATCTCTTTCAGGTGAACTTTAGTCATGCTGAGCAACATTTTAAAGAGAATCTTGCAGAACAAATTAGTTTAAGTTGTTTTAACCAAATGAAAATTCTCTCATCATTTACTCAACCTCATGCCATCCCAGATGTGTATGACTTTCTTTCTTCTGCTGAACACAAATGAAGATTTTTAGAAGAATATTTCAGCTCTGTAGGTCTGTGCAATGCAAGTGAATGGTGACCAGGCCTTTGAAGGTCCAAAAAGCACATAAAGGCAGCATAAAAGTAATCCATACAACTCCACTGGTCTTCAAAAGAGATATGATAGATGAGAGTGAGAAATAAATCAATATTTAAGTCCTTTAATTTTTACTATAAATCTCTGCTTTCACTTTCACATTCTGAAAGTGAAAGTAGAGATTTATAGTAAAAAAGGATTGAAATATTGATCTGTTTCTCACCCAAAGTGATTGCATTGCATAGACATAAAGTTAAACATCGGAGTTGTATTGATTCGTGGTGATGAGGTTTATAGTAAATTAGTGTCACTGAACGGCTGGATGTCTGAGTGGTGTCCGGAGAATAGCATAGGATTTATAGATGATTGGAAGAGTTTTTGGTGTAAAGCGAGATAGACTCCATTCCTCCAGGGAAGAAGACACTTTTCTCTCTAGTAATTTGGCTCAAAGTCTTAATAGTAATAGTATTTGATTAACTGGGGCCCAGGTCAGGAAGCAGACAAACTTGAGATGTCACACAGGCCACATAAACTACAACACATATATATCAAATAGACACAGTATCACCTAGATATCTCATAGAGACTGTGTCTGTTCCCCAAACTGCCAAACACAAAACCTTTATTAAAGGAATATTCCGGGTTCAATACAAGTTCAGCTCAATCGACAGCATTTGTATCATAATGTTGATTACCACAAAAACGTATTTCAACTCGTCCCTCCTTTTCTTTAATTAAAGCACAAATGTGTGTTCCAGTGAGACACTTCCAATGGAAGTCAATGGGTAAACATTAAAATACTGTTTCAAATGTATAGACACAAGACATCAACAATATATGTGTTTACATGATTTTACTGACATTAAATCACACACTGACCACATCTGTGTGAAGTTATAGACAATTTTACAACTTATATGCCATGACGATGTAACGTCAACAAACACTAAAACTTCTGTAAAAACGAGAATTTAAACAAAAAGAATTGTTGTTTTAACAGAAGAATTAATGTAAGTGCTTTTAGAAAATTATAAACGTCACATTTCTGCCTTTAAACGCTCCCAAAATTGACCCCATTGACTCCTATTGTGTCTCACTGGAACGCAGATGTTTGCCTTTTTTAATGAAAATAAGGAACGAGTTGAAATTCATTTTTATGGTAATCAACATTATGCCACAAATGCCGTCGATTTAGCTAAACTTGTATTGAACCCGGAACATTGCTTTAAGTAATTTAGAAGAAACTTGATTGATGTCGAACTAGAAAATTACAAGAAAATAAAAGATATACATCTACAGTATGACAGTTTGGGCTACTACATATTAGATCTTTCATTTAAAGCACTAATTGTTAATGAAATTATTACAGATAATAGTTTGCATGCACTCTGTTTATCAGAAACCTGGCTTATACCGGATGAATATATTAGTTTAAATGAATCTACTCCCAAAATTGTTCTTATAAACATGAGTCTTGATGGAAGGCTATTCACATAGATAAAGAAACGGATACACTGGGATTAGTGTTTATCAAACATTCTCAACTCTGTTGGGGTCAGACAAAATGTGACAGTACCCACGTATTGCCACAATCATACGCTAGACTTAATTCTTATGGAGTTGATGTTGATAGCAATTCTGCCACAGAGCAATGACATCTCGAGTCATTACATCACATCTTGTGCTTAGCTAAGCTCACTCAATATACACAACACTATCAATTGGATTGAACTATTCTTTCGACCACTAAAGATGTAGTAGCTTCACTAAAAAATCTTTCAGATCTGTCTCAAATATTCAGTATGCCAAAAGGTTCAGAAGAACTTGATGTTGTCACAGAAAATATGGACACAGTCTTCTCTAGCACCCTAGATAGTGTCGGCCCCTTGGATTAAAGAAAGTTAAAGAGAAAAGCCCAACACTGTGGTACAATAATCACACTCATGTTCTCAAGAAATCATGCATTAACAAAATCAAAAAATGAAACTCTAATATCTATAAAGTCTCAGAGTGATCATTGTGTAGTTTGACTAAATGTAAAATTACAAAAAAAAAAAAAAAAAAGAAATTCTTGGAAAGCTTTATTCCCTATGACAATTGAATTGTTGTACAGGATTTATATTTATTTTATATTAATGACAATGCAGGTCATCGTATCACTCAAAACATCACTTAATGCACAAAATATTCCCCATATGTGTCACTACAAGACATTTAGGAGAAAAACAAAATCTAAACTTATGATACATAGGTATCAAGTAGATTTGTTCGAAAGCACATTAGTTGCCTTATTTCTTTAGTAGAGTTTCATTTGAACACTTCAGACACATCGGTGAGGTTCAGACTAGAATTGTTACAATTCCACTAAAATCATGTAATCTTGCAGTTTCTAAAGTCAGCAGCTCACCGGTGAGCTCACTGGAGTACTTCATTGTGATTAGTATATTGCGACATTCTGTAATCAAATATTTTTGTATAATGACCGCTAAACAGTAGAACTGACCATTGTTATATGCTGTGCTACTGTGGTTTCATGTCTCTTGAATCAGACTGATCTCACTGTGAATTTAGCAACAGTACATCGAAAGTTCTTCCGCTGAATTTGTTTTGTGCTTACTAACATGTTCTTATCAGTGGCTGAAGCTGAAAGTGTTAAATGTATGTGCATGCGTGAGCTCCAGTTTCCAGGTGAAATCTCCACAGAGTGGCACCAAAAGTGAGTGTTTTTTATTGTAAATGATGTAATACTGCATAGTGAAGAGGAATGCATATTTTATTAACTTCAGGATTCCACGGGACCAGAACCCATATCTCAGAGGCGGCTCGCTAATCCGGATAACTGCACAATATCCTTTACTTGGACTACTCTTCAAAGCCTCACGTTGATTTTTCAAACTCAAAGGGATAGTTCCCAGATGTGTGTGACTTGCTTTCTTCTGCAGAACACAAATGAACATATTTAGAAGAATATCTCAGTTCTGTAGGTCCATACAATGCAAGTGAATGGTGATCAAATCTTTGAAGCTCCAAAAAGCACATAAAGGAAGCATGCAACTTATGGTTAAATCAACATCAAACATCATTTTCTTTTTACTATAATTCTCCTCTTTCAAATAGCCCTTAATTCTTCTTTTGTTTTTGGCGATTCGCCGCTTTTGTGCATATCGCCGCCACGTACTGGATGAGGATGTATAGGAAAAAACTACTTGCATATTGATGTTTCATTCAGGGTCTCCAGACAACATATTATATCTAAAAAGCAAATATTGATATACGATTAATTGCAATTAATTAACCAATATGTAATGCAATTAATTTGGCTGAAAATTTGAATCGATTGACAGCACGTTTCATTTGATCTTAAAGGAAAAAGCTATATCTGTTCAGATTGAGAATTCATTTCTGAAATTTAAATGAATTTGACAAATTGACTTTTTATTTTTTAAACTCTGACAGTTAGAGAATGCCCCAGGACATTAAAAACATTTTTAAAATAGCTCATTAAATAACCCACTAATCCTCAATATTAGGGAGGGTGTGCCCTCCTAAATGTCAATGGTGGTTCCGGCCACTCACTCTCTCTGCATTAGAGAACAGTAGATCTGTGACCCCTGTCTAAAGCTCCAGGCTACAGTGAGTTTGTGTCTGGCTTTATCTGCGCGCGCGCACACACACACACACACACACACACACACACACACACACACACACACACTCTTCGAAACACAACTGGTTTTTATTCCACGTAAGAAAATGACTATGAATCATGAATCAAAAATCAAAAAGACACAAAACACACTTTTATTTGAAAAAACATGAAAACAAAATGACGTTGCTGTATCAAAGTTCAGGCAAAATCTTAGTCAATAAGCAAAACAATCTAGCATTCTAGTCCATGATTCTGGGGTCAGAGGCAACACAGATGTTTTCCAGTGGATTTCCTGAATCAGAATAAGGCAGGTGACGGAGCGTCAGTTTAAAGAGGTTACGTGTCACGTTCTTCAGGAGACACACCCCCTCCAGTCCTACAATGTGACCAGTGGGAAAGAGTCTGTCCAGATTTCTGAGCATTAAAGATTCTGCCTCAATGAAACATGAAATCCAAACACCTTCATCAACAACATTTACCTGTCAAATCTTCATTCTTAAAGGGATAGTTCCCCCAAAAGGAAAAATTGTCATTCCAAACCCTTTTCTGCAGAACACTTACTGTAATATTGACCACATCTGTCAAGCTCCAAAATAGACAAAAACACAGCAAAAAGCCCCATTAAAGGCATATAACAAATTTAATTTGTTATTTTTTGTTGTTATTCACCGATAATCTTCCTCTCCATACTGTAGAAGCCCGGGTTAGTGCCAAATTTTACAACAATGCATCAACGATATTGACATGACATTTAGATATCTGTATTTAGATGTTTGCAGAGGGGAGCCACGAATACTGACTTCAATTTCTGTCTGTTCCTCACAAAAAACAATCATACTGCTTTTGAAGACTTGGAATATAAAGCATCAGTTATTTGGACTACTTCTATGACACTTTTATGGAGCTTTTCCATTTATATAGATATTCTTCAAAAAATGTTTGCTGCTTTTGTGTCATAAGGGGTTGGAATGACACGAGTTAATAATGTTTCTTTTCCTTTTTTGGGTGAACCATTCTTTAATTGTGTTAAAACCTAATACTCCAACCATCAAGAGCTTGAGATCAGAATGCTTTAAGTGAGACAGAAAGACATCGGAATGAACTGACTTCAGGACACTGTAGCAGCTATGATGACATTACTCTGTTCAGCGCTGCAGCATCACTGGCCGACAGACAGAGGGATATTAGCATGTCCAGCTCCACTCTGGGGTGCAGGGGACGAGACCGTCGGTGGCTGAGGGGTGTTGGTCGCCGTAGAGACAGCTGCTGCTGGCTCCATCTTACTGATGTGAGTGATGAATCGCAGACGGAGACGCATCGCCTGCCTAAGCGAACAGATGATCCTCTCCACCTAAACAAAGAAAAAGACACAGCAGCCTCAGATGACCCTTTTTATGAAGCTTTCTGAATAATTAAAAAAAAATAAAATAATAAATTAATAACTATAGTTTTGACCAGCACAAAAGAAAATATATGTGTGTGTTGTGTGTTGTGTGTGTGTGTGTGTGTGTGTGTGTGTGTGTTAGTTACCTGGTCTTTGACGCTGTCCCCGGTGAACATGTATTTGATGTGGTAAAGGAAGTCACAGATGGGGTCCATATATGCCAAGTGTTTACTGTGCTGGTCCACCGCCTGAAGCATCTCATAAAACGCCACTCCAATCTGAGGAAAAAAACTAAATAAATCTTAATTCACCACCACTCTCTGGCTCCAGGGAGGGCTGGGTATCTGGTTATCGCCAAAGACATTATAAGGCACAGAAGACAAACCATTTGTAGAATAATGAATAGGAGACCTTTTACATTGGCTGTAGGAATAGAAGAGCCGCCTTTCCCTAACCCTAACATGTGTTCAGTCGAAACATGCCCAAAACATGCCCAGATGGGACTTGTGATAGACATCGTGTATTGTTCAGCATATGTAAAGCATATTTTAATTACCACAGAAACACACCAGATCTTAACTATCACCAACACACAGAATGAGACGTTTTTATGTGCAAGTGCTTTTTATGGTGAGTTCAAAGCAGCACTCGATGCAGGCGTTGATGCACTGACACGAATCATGAAAGCAGCTTCACGATTGCTGTAACAAAGCTGATAGTCACAGTATACCGGCAGATTAATATTGTGGAGGATGAGAGTTTAAGCGATTTAATCCCCACCGCAATGAACACTTGAATATGAATATGCCTACGTCATATGCCAGAACTCGACTCTCGCGAGGACGGCCGTCACCGGAAGCCAGTGATTATAGTTTATAAAGTTATAAATTTGTAATAAATCAAAGTTATACATTTTTCTTACAAAAATGTATCGATTTGCTTCAGGAGGCCTTTACTAACCCCCTGAAGCCGTATGGATTACTATTATGATGGATGGATGTGCTTTTTTGGGCTTCAAAATCTAAGGTACCATTCACTCCCATTATAAAGCTTGGAGGAGCAGGATATTTTTTAATATAACTCTGGTTGTGTTTGGCTGAAAGAAGAAAGTCATATACTAGTACACAGCCCCATCACCATTAATGGAGCACCGGTGGAGAGAGTCAGCAGCTTCAAGTTCCTCTGTGTCCACATTACTGAGGAACTCACATGGTCCGTCCACACTGAGGCCGTTGTGAAGAAGGCTCACCAGCGCCTCTTCTTCCTGAGACGGCTGAGGAAGTTTGGAATGAACCACCACATCCTCACACGGTTCTACACCAGTACTGTAGAGAGCATCCTGACTGGCTGCATCACCGCCTGGTACGGCAATAGCACCGCCCACAACCGCAAAGCCCTGCAAAGGGTGGTGCGAACTGCCAGAAACATCATCGGAGGTGAGCTTCCCTCCCTCCAGGATATATATAACAGACGGTGTGTGAATAAAGCTCGGAGGATTATCAAAGACTCCAGCCACCCGAGTCATGGTCTGCTCTCACTGCTTCCATCAGGCAGGCGGTATCGCAGCATCAGGACCCGCACCACCCGACTACATGACAGCTTCTTCCCACAAGCAATAAGACTTTTGAACACATGATCTCTCACGATCAACAATCTGCACTGCACTTTATTAATCTTCATTCTGTCAATATATTCTCCCCAATTCAATTAGTGAATATATATTTTTATATACCCTATCTAGTGTACGTGTATTCTATATTGTGTGTATTGTTTACTGTACATTGTATATCAGTACTATGTTGTATAATTATGTGTACATTTGATATGTAAATTGTTGTGTAATTATGTGTACATTTGTTGTGTAAGTATGTGTACATTTGTTATGTAAATTGTTGTGTAGGTATGTGTACATTTGTTATGTAAATTGTGTTGTGTAAATGTTGTTATTGTAAAGTGGTATATGTCTCGTCACTGTCATTACTGCAATGTTGCTCGGAACTGCACACAAGAATTTCACCTACTGTTGCACTCGTGTACACAGTAGTGTGACAATAAAGTGATTTGATTTGATTTGATTTAGTAAACTAGTATGGTTTAATTTGAGCAAATTACGGAATAATTAAAATTTTTGCATGATCTAACCCTTTACCTACTAAAAATGATCTGATTAATCATGATTCAAAATTGTAATTGACTGACAGCACTAATATTTATATCGATTTTGATAGTTGATTAATGATTATTAGAACAATTAATCAACTATTCAAACAATCAAAATGTCGAGTAATTGTTTCAGCCCTAATATCAGCACAGCTCAACAGACCTACAATAAAAGACAATTCATACAAAGAACAGATATTTACCACAAAAACAAGATAAGAGCTTTTGGGCCATGTGTCTGGAATCAGTGTTTCAGATTTGTATCTTGTATTAAGGCATGTGAATGAAAGCTTTTTTTGTTCTGTTCTTTGTGTGAACGAGCCTATAAGGTTGTATCAAGGTTGATACACAATACTAAAATATTAGTCAATACTAATACCACTGAAATTTTGCAATTCTTGAATTTAAAATCCTAGTATGATGCAACCAAAGCTAGTTATTAGTTACGTATTGTGATGTCTCACCAATAGGCCTATCTAATTTGCCGAAAGGTTGATGTTGGTAAGTGGCCGCTAATTAGTCAGCGAATTAACGATGAATCCTACATTGCTAAAAGCCTGGCGCATGAATATTAATTACGTTATATAATTGGGCTCTTCAAGAGGATTATGAAGCAACATAAGCATGATCAAGTCAAGTGCACACTACACGACTGATCACAGACTGGATCAGTGGTCCTCGACATAAGCTACCAACGGTAGAGTTTATTTGTGATAACATGTCAACAAACAACATGAAAGGAAGGGCTTGTGGATGCTTTTGCAAAAGCAGAATGGGATTTACACAGAATGGGAGAAAAAAATGAGAAAAAGAGCCAAAATACTGATGAGGCAGCAGTTTGAGCTTTCAATTTATTTTGGCTTTGCTCTCCTTTTGCTTCTGATACTGTAAAAAAAAAAAAAAAGAAGAAAAAATATTGTTGCATTTTTTATTTCTTGGTACTGACTTTGTACCAGGATTCTGGCCACCAAGTTCTGCCGCCAAATTGGTGAAATTGAAAACGGATCTGATCCAAATCTTGTATTGAACTGTGTGCTCCTCCAGACAGTGCGCTGGAAGATGGATGTGTCTGGAGAGAGCACTTTCATTAGATTCACCACTTAAACAAGCCCACAAGTCTCACAGGACACAAGCTCCAAGAAATGCACAGACACACGCATACACAACATGAACAACTCATCTCAGTTTAAACTGTCCCTAAGGATAACCATAGATGCAGGTTTGCTATTATTGCAAGAAGATGCTTCTTAATTAGTTTGTTTTGCTGTGGAATAATTAATTGCTATCCACAGAATATTCAGAAGCAGCGACCTGTGGACTGCTGAAACGAGGAGACAAAGTCCTCTCTCTGCAATTGAGTTATTTTAAATCAATAGAAATGCATTAACTACAATAGCACAAGCATATTTCATGTATCTTTCATTTGTTACCACTGACTGCAGTAAAACACATCTGCAAAGAGAATGTCATAACTGTGAAACAATGTTCATTTTGTATTCCAGTTATCATTTTTGTCTTTTCATTGTTATGTCCTATAAAAGTCAAATCAAATCAAATCAAAATCACTTTATTGTCACACTACTGTGTACACGAATGCAACAGTAGGTGAAATTCTTGTGTGCAGTTCCGAGTAACATTGCAGTCATGACAGTGACGAGAAAAGTAGTCAATATTTCATGTTCACACTCTTTAATTTATGTCAATTTTACTCTAAAAGGTTCAAGTTCATCTGTTCAGTGTCTGTGCAGATGTCAGTTGTAATATGAGGTTTATGTTGTGGGCATATATAGGATGTGTTTGAGTGAGTTGATTAACACGTTATTAAAGTTCATTGTACAGATGTTCAGTGGGGAAATGCACAACATACCATGACTGGAATATTAACATCAATTACATTCTTTCTAGATATTTCTTTCTTTAACCAGTACATATATAAAAACAGTGTTAGTGCATTGTGAACATCTTGCAGTATTATTTTTGTCATTTTTGCCAACAGTATGTTTTTATTTAAACCATTTGATTACTGTCATGATGCATCTTTTCATCTCATCTTCATTAATGTTGACAAAATCAACACCAATGTGAAATAATCAGTGCCTTTTACTTTTGGACGGACAGAAATTTTGTTCACAGTAAATACATAATGACCATTTTTTTCTGCTTGAGGAAACTTCCTTATTAAACTAATTTATGGTAAATATATATTTTTCATATTTAATAATACTTTTGTTTTATTTTTTACTGTCAATTATTTCCCCATCCAGATGTTTTTAAGGCACCGTCTCCCTTGCTTCCATTTAAAAAAATGTCCCTGCTTAGAAGGTTGTGTTCAAAACAGCCTTATTCAAATCAAGTCAACTCCTCAAACTGCCTCAGGATTCCCTTCACCACTCTCTTCTCTCTCCCATGAGGCTTTGCTTTCAAAAGAGTGAAGGTGATTGTGAGTCACAGTCTTTTAAAACGTGAATGTGGTGTGTATAAGTGGGACAATGGTGTGAACATTCTTTACCTCCAGCATGCATCTTGTCCTCTCCTGTTGGAAGCGCTGTAAGAACGGCCCCACGAGATGATACACGTACAGTAGCTGGAACTCGGTCTTCACGATGGGCTTCAGAACTTCAGACAGGAACCTAATACACACAATCACATGAGAGTTAATACCATAATTCACAACATTAACATGACAGACATTCTCAACTAAAGCAAATAAGCCACTGGAGGCCGCGTGTTACATGATTTTACCACGGATCAGTGCTGTTATTAAACACAACAAAGTAGAGTGCCTAAAACACCCCTAAAAGAATCCAGTGGCATACTGACAAAATGCAATATAATAAGACACGTTGGCTTGAGAAAAAATATTTAAGTATTCAAACTGCTCAAGACTTATAACCTTCCAATCTATCTTCAACCTGCCCAATATTTAAACAGCAAGAGGTCAGTGTTGGGGAGTAACTAGCTAAAAGCAGCGACACTACTAACTTAACTAGTGGAAGCGATTGACTGAAATGATTCAGAGAGAGAGGACGGTTTATGTGTGTGTGTTTGATTACTCGCTCGACTCAAGTGTATTGTGAAGATCCAGTGCTACTCGCTGGAAAATGTAGCTTGTTTCTGGAAAAGAAACACAATTGTGAAAATATCTGCGCTACTGTCAAGCTACTGAAAAATGTAGTTAAGTTAGTAGCATCACTACTTTTAGTAAACTACTTCCCAACACTGAGGGACAAGCAATGAAAATACAGCAGCTAAAGACTTAACACAGAGAGGATGAGGGCAGATATGATAAATAAGGGTTTTATTTATTTTACAAATCTGAAATTACTTTTTCGGGTTTTGGATGTTTCATTAAAGACAGTGGTGGGGACAAATGCTACGAGTATGCTAATATTCTCCTGTTGCCTTTGTCAGATCACGTCTCCTTCAGGAGCAGCCCTTCACTCAATAAACTGTGTGTGTGTGTGTGTGTGTGATTATGCGCATGGCCAGGATCCCAGGCGTCAAAGTGCTGTCTGCAGAGGGCCAACAGGCAGAATTTAACAGATGTATCACAACAAACAGCGCATGTGATTCCCACGGGAGAGTTGAAGTGTCACATTGTAAACACATGTATAACAGTGCACACAAACACATAATTTTTACCCTGAAAGGCAACATGAACGCAAATGGACCCAATTGACTTTTTTAATGCATATTTCTGCTTTTTACAATGAATGATTTATCATTGTACAATATTCTACAAACAAACACATATTTTTGTATTATTTTTTCAAAGTGTAATCACTTTCTCCGCCTCTGAAACAACAGTAGTAACAGCTGGGTCTGTTCTGACTACTTCCATTCAAGCTTGAATTGCTCCACTGGAAATCCATTATTAGAGAATTTATGTACAGGCCAGTAGGGCATGATTCAATTATTTATTTATTTATTCAGCATGTTATGTTGTTTAATGTCCTACTTGGGAATGAGGGAGAGCTGCCCGATGCTGGAGTGATGCCAGACGGCGTGTGCCAGCGCCAGGACATAACTGCAGTGCATCTCTGAGTATGACTGGTGACAGGCGGTGAAGTCCAGCAGCTGGAAGGGGTAACCAACCCACTCTGCCTCAGAACTCAGAACCGGACTGCTGACCACACTCACGATTCGGTCATGAAGGACAATCCAGTAAGGCTCCTGAGAGAGAGGGAAAGCAAGAGAAGGGTCATCAACAAAAACACAATTTTTAAAAAAGCAGTGCAAATCACAAAATGATGATTTCACGATGATATAATTTACATTTAATAATGTCTGACTGTTCTGAAAGGAAATACTCTCTGTATCACTTCAGAAATGCTGTCAGTGTGAAAACACAATGTGAATCTACTGTTATAGTTACACTTACACCCCACAGTACAAATGATTGAAAGTGCATAATAAAAACATTACAAAGTAGCAAAAGAAAGAATGAAAGGGTGAAAGAAATAGCAAGAGTGCAAGACCAAATGAGGCAAAAAAGAACGTACAAAAGACAAAAAATCAGTGAAAGTTTTAGTGATAAAAACAAAAGAATGTGTGTGAAAGACAGAATGAAAGAAAGAGTGAAAGAAAAAAGGAGCCAATGTGCAAAATAGCAAAAGAACAAACAAAAAGTGCGAAAGAATGAAATAAAAAGTACAAGTGTGAATGAAAGAAAGAAAGTGCTAAATAAAAAGCAAAAGACTAAAATAAATGAGTAAAATAAAGTGAGAAAGGAAATAGAAAATTCCACGAGGAGAAAGTGCGAAAGAAAGAGTGAATTAAAGTGCAAAAGAGTGAGAAAGAAAAAAGAAAGAAAAGAAAGTGAAAAAAAAGAAAGAGCGAAGTGCAAAAGAAAGAGCTAAATATATTGAGGAAAAAAGTGAAAGAAACAAAGAAAGAAATGTGTGCAGTAAAGATAAAATAGCGAAAGAATAAACAAAATTAAAAGTGCAAAAAAATGAGCAACAGAAAGAACGAAAGAAATAGAGCAAAAGAAAGAAAGTGTCCGTACAGGCAGAGCAGTGATGACCAGTCCGATAGCATTCATCCAGGCTGTGATGTGTTCTCGAGGAACCAGCGGCTGACTGTAAAACACAACAGCACAAAACACATTCACCAGCCATTATCATCACACACACACACACACACACACACACACACACACACACACACACACACACACACACACACTGTAACTCAAACTATGACCTCAGCAACAATTCCATACAATGAAAGTGGATTACTATTCATGGTATAAAAAAAAGATGCAATGAAAGTCAAGTGTTTCCTGTCTTCAATAGCTTTAGATAAGATGCAGTGCAGTAAATCTATAAAGCAGCATTGCAAAACACCAAATAGTATCATTATATTCATTTGCAACCCCTTCTCCAGACCATCAACTCTCATAATATTGCTCTTTATAACACTGTCATCATGATGAACTCTGACCTCTTGAGCACTACATTGAGGAGGGCATTCCCCACATCTTTCCCTGGTACAGCGAGAGCCATGAGCTCCACACAGGTGACGTGCAGCGCGTGAGCAGCGGGGTTTG
The DNA here is from genome assembly GCA_032164185.1 of Moxostoma hubbsi. Lineage (NCBI taxonomy): Eukaryota > Metazoa > Chordata > Actinopteri > Cypriniformes > Catostomidae > Moxostoma > Moxostoma hubbsi. The sequence continues at coordinate 1,304,407 of JAVLUX010000031.1, read as the reverse complement.
GAAACTCATTAAAGCGCCAGTCGCAGTTGGGGAACGGTCCTGGAGATTTTCCTGCCATGGGTGACGTCAGTTAAGGAAGGGTCTCTTGACTAGACAGGTGGAGAGGGAAATTCATTTTCTATATGCCCATGAGATTTCATGAGTATTTTTGGTCTGTTTTCCAGAAAGAGACTGTAAACTTGAAATGTTTGTATATGTTAAAAGTTCATTTGGACAACTTTGAGTAAACGCTAGAATATAGATGACCTCAAAGCTAACAGATGTGGACTAAATGGAAAAAAATCTCATCCAATAAGTACTTGGGTATCTGGGTGGATGAGAGGCTCTCTTTTAGAGTGCATATTGAGCACCTAGTGATTAGGCTGGATTTTTATCATCGAAATGGGGCCTGCCTTAATTTAGCAGTTAGGACAACGCTTGTACAAGCTACATTCTTAAGTGCTCTAGAAAATGGGGATATTATTTACATACTTACTGCCTCTATATTTCACTGCCTAGGCTCCATGTATCATACGTTTTACAACCAATTCGTTGTCTAATACAGATCATTGTGTACTTTATGATTTGGTCTCTTGGCTTTCATTAAGCAGCATTGGTATATTTTTATATACAAAGCCATACTGGTAAACTCCTTTTTATCAGTGCAGTTTTCTGTAACTTTCAATAGCTTTTATGATTCCCGCTCCTCTAGATGACTCCTCTACAGGGCACACATGATTTGCTCAGAACTTGGTAGAACGGCTTTCACTTATTTTGCACCCAGGTCATGGAATAACCTTCAGAACACTCTACAGCTTAATCATTTTGTCTCCTTGAGAAAGTTCAAAACTTTGATGCAAATCTGTGCAACTGAAGACTGCAGTTGCTATTCATAAGCTGGATTTTGTATTATGTATTTGTAGTCCTTTCTTTGTATTTATGTGTTTTCATTTTTGTCAAGATTGATTTGATCATTTATTTTACTTTGTAATGGTGTGAGTTCTTGGCCAGGTCTCCCTCGAAAAAGTGATTTATTCTTAAGGAACTTCTTGGTTAAATAAAAAAAAAAAAAAAACTGATTTCATGGGGCTTTAAAGAAATAGAATTTAAGCTCAATTGACTCCTCCCTTTTTCATTTTAAAAAAAGCAATGGAACAATGGAAGTGAATGGGGACAATCCAAAAAGATACAAATTGTATTTAACTTAAATTGTATTAAACATTCCTTAAAGGATTTCTGACAACTTTATGATATTTCTGGAGTATGTACATTTTTTTTGCAGGACTCTTGGATCACACCAATTTGACAAGTTTGTGAATGTGTGTTATTCAGAAAACAGAGCGGACTCAGTAAAGGATATTGTCCACGAGTCGTCCGATGAGTTTGCAGTAATAGGTGTCGTCAGGGATCCAGACGTTGTCTTCTCTGGGGTTCATTCCACACTTCAGGTATGTCTCGCTGAGACACCAGCCAGGTGTGCGGTTGTCCTTGAGCGAGCTCATGATGGCATGCACCAGCTTCCTCTTCAGGTTGGTGCGATCTCGCAGATGCCTCTCATAGTAATGAAGTGTGTTGTATAGGTAAGTCACTGGCCGGTCTGCATGTAAAGGGTCAGGATTTCCATTAACAAAAACAAACCCAAGAAATATTTCCCTGAAAAATTATTTCAAATTGAGCCAAAGTGAAGCTACACACTGTTTAATCAACTACAGTATATTCATTCAGGTTTTTAGTATGCCTATCACAATGTGTGAAATGCGTTTGTTGCATTCAGCATGTGATGCGTGGCAAACATCACACATTCCGCTCACTGGCGAAAATCATGGGCGCAGCATCACGCAGCTCAAAAACTCACTGTGAAAGCTGTAACCTGTTAATATGGCCGCTGAAATGAATCTGTGGCATTCATGCGCTGCAGGTGCAGTATGTGTGAAACACGTTATTCAGTTGGGCACTTTGAACAATTTGAGGCTCATCACTTAGGTGTCTATCTCACCGTGGAACTTGTAGAGCCCCCCCAGATGATCCAGAAGAGTCTCCAGAGATTTCGACACAGGCAGCAGCTCCAGGAAGCGATGGATGACGATGTCAAACACGGGCAGGAATCGCAGACACACGTTACCAAAGTAGATGGGCAGGTACTGTGACTGCAGCTGGATGGGGGGGTTCACCTGCTCTGCCAGACCCTCAAAGTACAGCTTCTCTGGATACTTCTGCAGGTGCCCGAGACATGGAGGATACCATTTCAAAGTTCAACTCATACAAATGAGGGATGGATCAGTGATGGTCAGTTAGACTATTAGTGAGGTCAACTTGTTTTTTTTAAGTTTTATATTTTTAATAGTTGTGTCTAAATTAGCAGGCTGACAGGTGACACATGAAGTGCGCTATGGTGGCTTTAACTTCCATTTTCATTTGTATTTTGTGTAGGGCTGGAAAACTTTACTTGTTACGTTCTGTGACTTTTTAACACATTAAAAATTAAAAAACATTTCAGGCAGCATATATTTTCACTTTCCTGAAACTACACACATTTTTGTCACTAATGAGGAAGTTTCTCTTAGTTTGAACAGCAAGGCCAGAATCATCTGAGGTCAAACAGCATACTAAAGGATGTTGTGCTGGCCATTCATCATAAGAGCTGAATGTAAAACTAAATGTCACACCAAGTGAAGGTCAATCTGTCCTTGAAATGCCACCGAAATATAAAGATAGGGTGGGAGCAAATAAATGTGTGCATATGACATTTTACACAAACATCAAACCAGATTTCCTGAACAGAGATTATTTTTTCCATCTCTAAAGGTCAAGAATAGTCAGTGTTAAAAACAAATCCATATCTATCCTGGAAGAGCACTGGAGGGGTATACAACCGTTAACAGTTTGAAAAATGCTAACAGTCTCTGGGGTGGCCAGCATTTGGTGTGTGTGACTGCTGCTGAACTATATTTGAAAACTTGGCAGGTCCCTGATGAACAAATGCATAGTTACAAGGACACAGATGTAGTATGGTGATGCCGAAGGTCAATAGATGAAGACACAAAATCCACAACACTACAGTTGAGACATAACAAAAGATATGAGAAGCAAAATATTGACATAAGTCAAGGACATTTTATAGAAAATAGTGGGAAATGGGTGCACGTTTGTGATCAGTCTGACTTCAAAAGTTATTTTAAAAAAAATACAAAATATACAGTTCTGCTCATGGACATCTAGTCTACTTGCTTCTAAATCTCTCAAACATATCTCTGAGGGGGGAATTCACAATCTGTCCTGTTCTCACAATGAAGTTCGTGTCATTTTTGTGTTCTGTGTGTGCTATTTTTAATAGTGGCCAATGTACATATGCATCAGACTGATGCTTTTGGAGCATCTCATGGTTTTAGCATCACAAATGCAATGTTTTAGGACGATGTGTCAGGTTAAAAGTAGTTGAAACTTTGAAAGTGGTGTCTGGAGATCCTTAAATTCCAATGAGTTTCGTCCAGCTGTCAAGAACGTGTCCTTTGAGCAGCTCTCGTTCTGTGTCTGCGCTACTTGTGAGGTTTGTTGAGGTGCGCTGACTGCCCCCTGCTGACACTCCTCATAGAGACATTACATATACTTCAAGCTTGAATTGCTCCGAAGGTAGAAAATAAGTACTTTTATTACATAATTCATGTATGAGTCAGGAGGCATGATTAATTGTTTTGTTTTTTTTAATTAATTGCACTACATTAACCTACTGAGACCAGAGTGTGACTGCTGTTTGTATTTTCCATTTCTTTTTTTATTTGTATCTAGTAGCCCCTAATAAACTTGAGCAAATAAGTTTTCATAAAAATGAATGTCCACATATGTGAATAGCAAGACCACATTGTGAAATTTTAAATAACAATAAGCTATAGAATGTATTCATCAATAGTTTATGATGTTTCCAGGAGTGTTGATTATTCATGTTTTTGAGACATTACAGACATTACATCATAAATGATCATAATTAATTCTGATTCACAGTAATGTCCAGCATCATCCAATCACTGTCAACCATGTTCAAATAAAATGATCCATTATAAATGGTGAATCTATGTCCTGATGATCATTGTCCCATGTGTGTCAAACATGTTGAGTGATCCAAACAACATCTGCAGCCTGAAACTGAACTTTTGATCAGATTTTAGGAGTGAACACACTTAACTGCAGAGATATAGGATGCTCCCTTGCTCCCTATTTAGTGAATTACTTAACCTCCAGTGTGCTGTCTGTTGTTGATTGCTCAATTGGAAACATCTTAATCTCAGATCAAGCCCTGGTGTGTTTAGAGGTGTTGCCACATACAGAGAAAAATATAGTTGGAACTTCAATATATCCCTTTTTCAAACTCAGTATCCTCTGTGGGCGAGGCTTGGGAGGCACTTAAAGCGGTTCTTAGGGTTCGGATCATACATTATGCCTCATTCATCAAACAACCCATTAAAAGATGGAAGGGAATATTAAAAGTGTCTAGGCAGAGCTGAAGTGTTGAATTTAATCTGATGGCCTCAGAGAATTTACCTGATTGAAATACAGATATAATACTATTTTGTCGTGGAAAGTGGAGTTTTGCCTATTCAGGGCAAGTCATACTTTGAGTCAGGGGACAAAGCAGGGAAGCTTTTGGCTAGATATATAAAGCGGAGAGAGTCTTTCTACCATTCCCTCAGTGAAATCTGCTGGTGGTGAAATATTTGCCTCAGTCATTGATATTAATAATGCTTTTAAAGAATTCTATCTTGATCTTTATAGTTCCACATCTTTGTCTACTGATGAAGATATTAGAAAATGTGTGGAACATTAGAACTCCCTAAACTGACGACTGAGCAAAAAAAAATATTTTTATTATGAGATAACCTAGGAGGAGCTTGGCGAGGTAATTAAGGCCTTGCCTACAGGCAAGGCTCCGGGGCCAGATGGTTTTGACGCTGAATTTTTTAGATCTTACAGAACTCGCTCCACTTTTGTTAGAAGTTTATAAGGAATCATTAAAGAATGAAAAGCTTCCATCAACCATGACACAATCCCGGATCAGTCTTATTCTTAAAAAGATCCAAGCAAGTGTAAGAGTTACCGTACAATTTCCCTGATCCAGCTATACATAAAAATATTGTCAAAAATTCTGGCTAACGATTAAGTACAGTTATGACTAACTGTACTTAATCTCTTATACATAAAGATCAGGTGGGGTTTATTCGGGGCTGCAGCTCTTCTGATAACATTAGGCATTTCATCAATATCATGTGGTCATTGGTGAATAATCAGACTCCGGTCGCTGCCATCTCACTTGATGCTGAAATGGAGTTTGATATAGTAGAATGGGATTATCTTTTTAAGATTTTAGAAATGTTAGAGTTTGGGAATACTTTTATTGGATGGATTGAGTCACTTTCTAGACACCCGATAGCAATGGTACAAACTAATGGATTAATTTCAGATTATTTTACTCTGGATAGGGGCACCCGGCAGGGTTGCCCTCTTTCCCCATTATTGTTCTGTCTTGCCCTGGAACCATTAGCAGCCACAATAAGAAGGGAAGATGATTTTCCAGGGGTGATGGCGGGAGGTGTGGCACATAAGCTTTTGCTTTACGCAGATGATATTTTATTATTAGTCTCTGACCCTTCTAGATCCATGCCTTGCCTCCACAGAATTATTAATTCCTTTTCAAAGTTCTCAGGATACAGAGTTAATTGGTCTAAATCCGAAGCTGATAATGGCTTTTCAGTGGCCAAACAGAGCATTAAGTATTTGGGTATTTTATTTACACATATTGTGTTAAGAGTTTATATTGACCCTTTAATAAAAATGTTTGAGCAATGTGGGCAGGTGGGCTTCATTACATTTATCGATTATTGGCAAGGTTAATGTTATTAAAATGAATTGTATTCCAAAATGACCTGCTACAGTCACTCCCTATAGATGTCCCCCTCTCTTATTTTAAGCAATTTGATAGCACAGCAAACTTCTTCATTTGGAACGGGAAACATCCCACATTACATTTCAGTAAATTGCATAGGCCGATTGACAAAGTTGGGCTAGGTCTACCCAAGATTTAGTTTTATAATTATGCATTCTGTCTCAGCCATTTGGCTCATTGGTCGCTTTCAGGGAGCCCCTCCCTGTTTTTGTATTGAACAGGAAGTTCTTGCCCCTATTTCACCATTGCAAAGCCTTTCTATTAAACTAACCGGAGAAGTTAAATTACACCCTGTTATCTCGCATTTACACTTGGTATGGACAAAGGTGTCCAAAGCGTTTAATTCAGACATTTATTTAAAAGTTGCCTTGAGCTTATGGCTGAACCCCATTAATCTGGTTCAACATTTTGGGATTCCCAGATCTCAGTTCTTTAGATATTTACAGTTGCGCCACCTGCTCTGTACTATTTCTGAGAGTAGCATACACCCCCTTAAAGCGGCAGATACTCTGGGAGAGGTAATTACTGCTTTTGGAAAAGGTCATGATGCATCACCTGCTAATTCAGAGTCTAGGGGACAGAGCTAACAACTTCTCTCAAGAGATTATGGGAGAAAGATTTAAACTTGGTATTGGAGGAGGGAGAGTGGGTTAGGATTCTAAAAAAAAGTCAAGTCTACATCTAGAGATGCAAGGGTGCACCCTTATGCAATTCAAGATTTTACATAAATTCTAAAGGACCCACTCAAGATTGTATAGGCTTGGTCTTAAGACACACCCACCAGCTGGCGATACCAATCATAGGATGAGACATAACCCATGTCTTTTGGGGGTGTGTTAAGATCCAGGAGTTTTGGTTGAAGGTTCAGAGTCTTGTGTGTGATGTATTGGGCACTCGGGTTTCATTTAGCCCCAGACTCTGTATTCTGGGCAATGGGGCGATCATCGAGTTGAGGAGACACATAAAGAGTTGGGTCATAACCAGCGTAATTTTTGCCAGAATGATTTTTTTAACTAGTTGGAGGTCGTCTGGAGCGCCCTCATTGCAGGAGTGGTGCTCGGAGATGGGGAGGGTTGTGCTTTTTGAAGAAGGGTCATTTAGAAGACTAGGGATATTAAAGCTTTTTACAGAGAAATGAGATGGATATTTGACGTTGCTGGATGTATGATTGTTATTATTTTTTGTGTTTGTGTGTGTGTGTGTCTATAATCATGTACAACCACTGGGATGTTGTTGAGGCCAGGGTGGGGTGATAGTGGGGGTTAATTGTTGATTCTGTAAATGTATGTTTTGTTTTTCTGTGTTCAATATGTAAATCAATAAAAAAAATTGTTAATCAGAAATTGGATCAACAACCATTCAACGTTTTTTGTTGACAATTTTTTCTTGTCGACTTTGTTGATAATGTTGACTAATCGTTTCAGCCCTAGTTTGTGTACATTTCTTTTGATCATATCAGCAGTAATTCATCAAATAATGATAAACAGATGGAGAAGAGAGTTATAATCTATCATATATCCAGATGTGCAGTGTAGCCAAGTGCACTCGTCTGAGCACAATGGTTTATCCTGTTTTGTTTGCAGACTTATGAACATGAAATAATCCATAATATTTACTTTTGAATGGATGGAAAATTTGACCATAAAGTCTAAACAATTTCCAAAAGTTCCATCAGTGTTGTTGCTCTATTATTGTTGTGTAATCGATTTCAGATTTACCACCTCTAAACAGTAAAAAGTGTGACTACACAACTAACTGGTGTGTGGCACTGGTTTATATTAGTTTGATATAGGATGTTAGCGTGTAGCATGTTGTGTTTTGGTGTGTATTGTGTTACCTTGTGGTAGGTCATGTGTTTGGTGTGCCAGTCACTCTGTAGCCAGTGTTCAGGAGCATTCTCTTTCACAAAATCACTTACACGGTTGCGGAAGTCATTTGGTTTGAGGAGCAGGAGTTGAATGATGAAGTAACACACCTGAGCCTCGTTACCTTCGTGACTCCTCATTGCCTGTATGAACAAACAAATAAACACACAAAGTTCAATGAAAGTTAGATGCAGAGGTTTGTCAGCATTTGCTTGCACATAAAAACTACTGTGATTGAATGTTTTACATGTAAAAGTGGGCCATTCTTGGCTAGAATATGTGGCCATGTTTGGACCAGACTTTACAACATTTAGTCAAAAGTCTGACTCGATGTTAATTTTGTCAACAAGATAACTGATGAAAAAGTATAGTTAAATGAAGGTTTTCTGACATAATGACCCCTGCTGGGCTCGTGGTTTTTCTTCACCCTGGTGTTTGTGGGCTGGTATTTCGCTATTAGCTGATCAGCCCTACTCATTAAGACTACCCAGCTGTTCACCTGTACGGAGGGCGTTTAAAAACCGGCTCTCGTCATCCAAGCAGTGCCTCTCCCCGATTCAGACTTGTGTTATTGTTCTCTTTTGTTACCAGTTATTTTATGTCATTACTTCTTTTCTTTTTAATAAATTATGCTTTGAGCGAGATTTCCAACGTGTAGTATCCCTTATTGTTGCGGCTTACGAGCCGGAGACTCGAGACGAGATGAAAAAGAAGCATCATGATAACCAAATGGTTTAAATTAAAAACATACTGTTGAGGAGTCACGTGACACCATGCAAGGATCGAACTAGTGAACAGCGAGCTATGTGCATTTTGCTTTTTGTGATTTTCTCCCCTTCTCTCCCCAATTTGTAAAGCCCAATTCCCAATGCGCTCTAAGTCCTCGTGGTGGCATAGTGACTCGCCTCAATCCGGGTGGCAGAGAACAAATCCCAGTTGCCTCCACGTCTGAGACCGTCAATACACACATCTTATGTGGCTTGTTGTGCGTGTTACCATGGACATGTAGTGTATGTGGAGGCTTCGCGCTATTCTCCACGGCATCCACACACAACTCACTACGTGCCCCACTGAGAGCGAGAACCACATTATAGCGACCACGAGGAGGTTTCCCCATGTGACTCTACCCTCCCTAGCAACAGGGCCAATTTGGTTGCTTAGGAGAACAGGCTGGAGTCACTCAGCACGCCCTGGATTCAAACTCTCGACTCCAGGTGTGATAGTCAGCGTCAATACTTGCTGAGTTACCCAGGCCTCCCCTTTGGTAGTTTTAATGCTTTTAATGACATAAACTGGTGAGATTCAAAACACTGCTCCATAACTGTTCTAGAAGGACAAAATGTTAAAGAATTCAAAATACTCAGGCTCTGGAGACATTAAAACACACTTACGTGCTCAAGTTGATGCCCCAGAGTCAATTTAATCAGAGAAGTGCAGGAAAAGCTGCGAGAGATGCTGAACATGTTAGCAATGCTGACGAAGGTCGTTGATGACTTGGAGGATCTTGCTGTGATACGTCGATCGATCACTGCCATGAAGGCGAAGTTCATTGAGGTGGTTACAGGAGTGGGGGATATCAAGAAATTATAAATTATCTGGAGTCATCGGAGAGGGAATTATCTGCTAATCTGCTAGTGACCAAGGTGGGTTTGGAGTGTGTCTGGGAGAAGTTGGAGGACATGGAGAACTGTAGCCAATGGAAAATTATCCGAATTCCTGAGGGCAAATAAGGACTCTGCTCAACATAACAGGCCATAAGATGGAAATTGAGCGAGCTCACAGGTTTCCTGCTTGGCGAGCCTTGGAGGGAGGTAGGCCCGATAAATTCTGGCCAAATTTATGAGATCATCCGATAAAGATCTTGTGTTATGTGAGGCGAGAAGACAGGCTTTCTTGGGGGAAGAAATAAATAAATAAAAATCACAGCATATTCTGGTTCACAGATTTTGTGAACACGACAAGAGAGAAATGTGATTGATTCAAGGAATGCAAGAAACTTTTACATCAACAGAAGGTTGCTTTTGCACTGATATTCCCAGCCAAATTGAGAATAGATGTTAAGGAGGGCTGTAAAACATTCACATGCACACAGCAAGTGATGTCCTTCATAAAATCAATGGAGTAAGTCATCTTGTGGTACTGCAGCTGAGTGGACCAGCTCTCTGCACATTTGCTTGACTGTTTGAAGAATCGGTGTGCTTTTTTTGTGCCGATTACAACTAGCGGCTGGAGCTTATTTTGTAGAGTAACAACTTCAGGACAGTTTATACACGCTCTTTGTGTTTATTCCGCCTACTGTCTCACATATTTGTATAGAAACACCAGATTTTAGTAATCTGATGCAATCTTATGAAATTGTTTGTTTTGTTCAGGGGGAAGTTTGGGTTTTGATGGTCACACCAATGTTGGAAAATGGTCTTTATAATCTTGTTTTTGACAAACAATTTATTTTTTCTTATATGTCAAAATGTCAAATGTTTTTGTCTCTCACCACGTGGAATGTGAATGGGTTGGGGCACCCCATAAAAAGGAAGGAAGGTTATTTCTCTTCTTAAGTGTAAGAATTATATTATAGTGTTTCTTCAAGAAATGCACCTTTCTCCACAGGAAGCTGAAAAATTTGGAAAGATATGGGGTAGGTATTTTGTGAAGCAAAAGTGAGAAAGCCATCTAAAAGCAACATTGATGCTTCATAGGATGTGCAAAAATCTTGGTCTTACAGATATTTGGAGACTTTTGAACCCATCTGGTAGGGACTTACTCTAGAATAGATTTTGTTTTAAATTTCTATGTCCCTCATTTAATCTGTTGTTGGTTGCTCAATTGGACACATTTATTCTCAGATCAAGCCCTGGTGTGTTTAGAGGTGTTGCCACAAATGGTGAAAAATAAATCATATAGTTGGAGCTTTAATGTATACCATTTGCAAAATCCTGAATGCCAACAAATGCTAAATGCTAAATGCTAAATGTATCCTCTGTGGGTGTGGCTTGGGAGGCACTTAAGGCAGTTCTTAGGGGTCGGCTCATACAGTATGCCTCATTCATCAAACAATCCAAAGCACAAGAACTCATGGAATTGGAAGAGGAAAATTAAAAGTGCTGAGGCAGAGCTGAAGTGCCAAATGTTGTCAAATGGCCTCAGGGAATTGACCCGATTGAAACACAGATGTAAGTCTATTTTGTCACGAAAGGTGGAGTGTTGGCTATTCAGGGCACGACAGCCATACTTTGAGTCAGGGGACAAAGCAGGGAAGCTTCTGGCTAGATAGATAATCTGCTGGTGGTGAAATATTTACCTCAGCCCTTGATATTAATATTTTTTGATAATATATCTTGATCTCTACAGTTCCATGTCTTCGTCTACTGATGAGGATATTAGAAACTTTGTGAAACCATTAGGACTTCCTAAACTGACAACTGAGAAAACGAATTCTCTTGATTCTGAGATAACCTTGGAGGAGCCTGGCGAGGTAATATAGGACTTGCCTACTGGCTCCATGGCCAGATGACTTTGCCACTGAATTTTTTTCGATCTTATGCCACAGAACTGACTCCATTTTTGCTAGAAGGTAATACGAATCATGAAAGAATGGAAAGCTTCCACCAACCCTGACGCAAGCCCGGATCAGTCTGATTCTTAAAAAGGACAAAGATCCAACCGAGTGTAAGAGTTACCATCCAATTTTCCTGATCCAGTTAGACGTTAAAATATTGTACAAAACTTCTGGCTAACCGATGAAGTAGTTATGACATCTCTCAAACATGTAAATCAGGAATTTTGGTTGAGGGTTCAGAGTTTTATGTGTGATGTATTGGATACTCAAATTTCATTTTGCCCCAGACTCTGCATTTTAGGTGATGGGGCGGTCATTAATATAGGGGATAGATTCATAAAAACTTAGATTTGTCTAATAGGAAGTGGGGTAGATATTTGGTCTTTTTGGAGGGTTTTCCAGGAGAGACAGTGGAGAGGGATTTGTAGTTATAAATGTGTGTATTCTTATTGTTTTTTGAAAAAATACTTGGTTTTTTATGTTTCTAAATAATTATGACCACTGTGTTGTTCGGGGGGGAAGGGTTTAATTTGATATAATTTGATTCCATATATTCTGTTATGTCCATTTCATTTGTTTTAGGGAATCAATTAAATTTTTAATAAAAAATAAATAATTTAAAACATACTGTTGACATAAATATGACAAAAATACTGCAAGATGATACCAATGCACTAACACTGTTTTTTATTTATTTATTTTTGAAAAATCTAGGAAGAATAGATTGAAATATTCAGGTGATAGTATGTTGTGTATTTCCCGCTGAACACCTGTACAGTGAAATTTACTAACGGGTTAATTACGTCAAAACACAACCTATAAACTCATTAAGCACTTTACTAGGAAGTCCTGTAAACCTATTTGTTCATGCGATTATCTAATCGTGGCAGCAGTCCAATGCATGAAATCATGCAGATACAGGTCAGGAGCTTCAGTTAATGTTCACATCAAACATCAGAATGGGGAAAACATTTGATCTCAGTTATTTAGAACGTGGCATGATTGTTGGTGTCAGAGGGGCTGATTTGAGTATTTCTGGAACAGTCTCTAGAATTTACTCAGAATGGTGCCAAAAATAAAAAACATCCAGTGAGCGGCAGTTCTGCAGGCAGAAACGCCTTGATGTAAGAGGTCAGAGAATTGTGAATACGCCATTTACTAAAAACTGGCCACCAGTAATGCAATATGTTAGTAATATAGCGAGTAGTTCATTCATTTTTCAAAATGTGTGAGTTTTTGTTTAAAGTTTGCTCTCTAAATACTACATATTTCCTAAATTGAACAGACATTTTCGTTAAATGTTAAAATCTATGACTAAAATAAAAACTGAAAATTAAAGGGTCTTTTGATATATAAGAGTTTATTGTACTATAAAAACATACAGCAAGTTTCAGAACTCAAAACTTCCTCACTAGTCCAAAAAGAGTATTTATTGTCACTAAGCAGCAAAGACGTCTCTCTACTTCCGCGACTTCCCTGTCACACGAGGGCCTTCATCAAAGTATGACCGCCTGCAGAGCAAGAGGTCAATGCCTCCTTTTACATCAGCTCCTCTTTTGTCCGCCCAATAGTGCATAGTCAGAGTGAATGCTGAGAGCTGGACAGGTACAGCCATTGCTACACACCCAAAAGGATCATTGCTGAAGTTACTTAACTAACAAAGAGAATGCGATGTTGGGGAAGATTCAAAAACATTGTGGCGCTCCTTGCTGTGAAAATTCAGCGTCTCTGCTTAGCCTTCCAAAGGATGACAACGTTAAGAAAGAGTGGCTGAAGTTTATTTGGAAAAAAGTTCCTGATCGATCAAAGTGGAATTATATGTTTTGTTCAGCACATTTCTCTATGGATTTTTTTGAGAACTACAATAATTCAGAGAACTACAATAATAATTTTGACTTCGCCAAAAAAAGTTATTGAAAGATGGAGCAGTGCCAACTATATTAGACATGACAGCAATGCTGGTAAGTGACAAATGTAATAATACAGTTTCTGTCTGTGTTTGTTTGATACGCAAGGAATTGTATAGTCAGACGTTTTTATTGCTAAATAAACAATGATCAGGACTCCAACATATAACAGATCATGCTTAATACATGGTTACTTACCAAATAAATACATTATTATTAAAAAAAATGTATGTGAGAATAAATTATTTCATTATATAAGCAATCTTAGTGCGGAGTGCAACAAACGAAATTGTGTAGTACATGCTAGTAGCTGCTGTCTTGTCTGTTTTGTATTAGCCAGGATGTCCCGTATTTTGGCTTCAATTAACGCATCAGGACAGCCATTATGCAGAAGTTAAGCAGTGAAACAGCCAAGGGTGATCACCGGATGACTGGTGAAATGATCGAGGTGCAGCTTGTAATTGGTGAACATCCCGTATTTCAATTACATGGGAGGCAAAAAAAAACTGGGCCGACCATCCATTACAGCTGGGTACAGAATTATGAAGCATTCACGTTCACACCTTGTGTAAGTCTGGACTATTTTCACCATTGTCAGATTTATATAGCATAATTACACTGCATGTCCAAATATTAGGCATGTGAGTATTCTGATCTTATTATTATTTCCATGCACATTTTTCAACTCCAAACCATATAAACTTGAATGCTTATTGGATCCAATCATTTTCAGGTGGTATGTATTTGAGTAATGAGGGAGGGTGTGGCAAAAGCGACTAACATTATATCAAGGTGTTCGTCATTATTAGGCAGCTTCATTACCTCAGGTAAAATGGGCCAAAAAAACAGATTTAACGGACACTGAAAAGTCAAATATTGTAAAATGCCTTTCAGACGATGCAACACTCTTGAAATAGCTAAACTAATAAGGTGTGACCACGGGACAATCAAACGTTTGACTGACAGATTTTTCAAAGGTTTTATAGATAAATGAAATGAGTGACTCTTGATGGCCCAGATGGATGGGCCTGTGGCTGGATCACTAATGGACACAGGGCACCACTTTGAGTCAGGCACCAGCAAGGTGGAGGAGGGGTACTGGTATGGGCTGTTATCATTAAGGATGAGGTAGTTGGACCTTTTCGAGTTGACAATGGACAAACTCAACTCTCAAACCTACTGCTAGTTTCTGGAAAGTACTTTCTTTAAGCAAGTATTAATATTAGGCATGTGATTTTTAGAAGCACATTTCAGCTCTGAATGTACATACAATAAAATTAAACGGGTGTCATCAGTCTGTTGGCGGTCCAAAAAGTTTGGCAGCATAAAAGTAATCCAATATTTAGGCAGCATAAAAGTAATCCATAGACTCCAGTTGATCAGTGAATGTGTTCTGAAGCAAACCAATAGGTTTGTGTAAGAAACAAATCAATAATTAAAGCTTTATTAACCTTTAAAAAAACACTTCCTGCTAGCAGTCGATGCATCACAGAGCTGTCGCTTGACATAAGCACAATGGCGCATACACGCGAAAAGTCAGAAAACCGCGCTTTGATTACAACAGAAGAAAGACTTTCACGCAAGAGTTCGGTCATTACAAACGGCATCCCAGCACTGGCCGGAAGCAACAGTTTATATTTAAAAACTTTCTTATTATCAATTTTCGTTTCTTACAACAACCTATGGATTTACTTCAGAAGACATTCATTGATTGACTGGAGTCGTGTGGATTACTTTTATGCTTCCTAAATATGACTTTTGGATTGTCAAACACATGTTTATTTGCATTGTATGGACAGAGTAGAAATTTGCTTATCAAAATCTTCATTTCAGGTCTGCTGAAGAAGGAAAGACCGACACATTTGGGATAGCTTAAAGATGAGTTAGTCATGAGAGGACTCATACTTTTGGTGAACTATTCCTTTAAGTTTCACTAAGGATGTTAGTAAAGGTTTTTGCACAAAAACAGTCACAGCTTAGGTGAGTCAATCATGAGAAAATGTAATTTTTGGGTGATCTAATCCTTTAAGGTAAATATTAAAATAAAACAAATGCATGACATGACCCTTTTAACACTGGTCTGGCTTCGTAAGACTAATACAGGAATAAAAATTAGTTGCTCAAAGTGTAATATTCAGACAGGGCTGAAAACCACAAAAGCGCAGCAGGTCACTGTGCACTGCAGGCAGGGATCTGTGCCAGTAATGTCACTGATCAATCAGAATTATAAATGAAGCCAGGAAGCTCATTGATCAGATGCTGAGAAGGCTGTCCCTTTGGGCTTTTTACAAATACATCAGATAAAAGCTTCTGTTAGCATCTGACACATATAGTTGAAATCAGAAGTTTACATACACATTGAAGTTGAAGTCATTCAAACTAATTTTTAACCACTGCATAGATTTCATATTAGCAAGCTATAGTTATAAAGTAATTTAGGATATCTACTTATGTCTTTGCGCATGACACAAGTCATTTTTTCAACACTTGTTTACAGACAGTTAACATTTAATTGACCATTATATCAAAATTCCAGTGGGTCAGAAGTTTGCACACACACTAAGTTAACTGTGCTTTTAAGCAGCTTGGACAATTCCAGAAAATTATGTCTAGCCTTTAGGTAATTAGCCAATTAGCTTCAATTAGGAGGTGTACCTGTGGATGTATTTTAAGGCCTACATTCAAACTCGGTGCCCCTTTGCTTGACATCATGGGAAAATCAAAAGAAATCAAGACCTCAGAAAAACAAAGTCTGGTTCATACTTGGGAGCCATTTCCAAACGCTTGAAGGTACCACATTCATCTGTACAAACAATAGTACTTATAAACACCATGGGACCACGCAGCCATCATACTGCTCAGGAAGGAGATGCAGTCTGTCTCTTAGAGATGAGACATTCTGTCCATAGTTTGTTGCAAGAAGTGCAAATCAATCCCAGAACAGCAGCATTGTAAAGATGCTGGAGGAAACAGGTAGACAAGTATCTATATCCACAGTAAAACTCCTATCTCCTATATCGACATAACCTGAAAGGTTGCTCAGCAAGGAAGAAGCCACTGCTCCAAAACTGACATAAAAAAGCCAGACTACAGTTTGCAAGTGCACATAGGACAAAGATCTTACTTTTTGGAGAAATTTCCTCTGGTCTAATGAAAATAAAATGTAACTGCCATAATAATTAACGTTATTTTTTTAGGAAAAAGGGTGAGACTTGAAAGCCGAAGAACACCATCCCAACAGTGAAGAATGGGGGTGGCAGCATCATGTTGTGGGGTTTTTGCTGCAGGAGGGACGGTGCACTTCACAAAATAGATGGCATCATGAGGAAGGAAAATTATGTGGATATATTGAAGCAACATCTCAAGACTTCAGTCAGGAAGTTAAAGCTCAGTCGCAAATAGGCCTTCCAAATGGTCAATGACTCCAAGAAAACCACCAATGTTGTGGTAAAATGGATTAAGGACAACAAAGTCAATGAATTGGAGTGGCCATCACAAAGTCCTGACCTCAATTCAATAGAAAATGTGTGAGCAGAACTGAAAAAGCATGTGTGAGCAAGGAGGTCTACAAACATGTCTCAGTTACATCAGTTCTGTCTGGAGGAATGGGACAAAATTCCAGCAACTTATTGTGGGAAGCTTGTGGAAGGATCCCCCAAAACATTTGACAAGGCAAACAATTTAAAGGCAATACTACCAAAAACTAACAAAGAGTACGTAAACTTCTGAACCACTGGGAATGTGATGAAGGAAATAAAAGCTGAAATAAATAATTGTCAACAATTATTCTGACATTTCACATTCATAAATTAGTGATCCTAAATGGCCTAAGACAGGGAATGTTTACATTGAGAGTTAAATTGTATTTGGCAAAGGTGCATGTAAACTTGTTGCACATATAGCTTTTTCCCTGCACTAACAGTCCATTCAATCCATGAGTCAATAGAGCTGTTCAGGCTGTAGTCGTAAATCCCAGAAGAATATTTGAGCTATATTAGCATATTAGCACCATAGTGTTCCTAATAAAGTTCTCAGTGAGTAATATTTTATTATTATAATACTGAATAATTTTTATTTGGTGGCCTTTTTTTTAGCATGCATATATAAATTATATATATATATATATATATATATATATATATATATATATATATATATATATATATATATATATACACACACACACATATATGTGTATGTGTGTGTGTATATATATATATATATATATATATATATATATATATATATATATACACACACTCACCTAAAGGATTATTAGGAACACCATACTAATACTGTGTTTGACCCCCTTTCGCCTTCAGAACTGCCTTAATTCTACGTGGCATTGATTCAACAAGGTGCTGAAAGCATTCTTTAGAAATGTTGGCCCATATTGATAGGATAGCATCTTGCAGTTGATGGAGATTTGTGGGATGCACATCCAGGGCACGAAGCTCCCGTTCCACCACATCCCAAAGATGCTCTATTGGGTTGAGATCTGGTGACTGTGGGGGCCATTTTAGTACAGTGAACTCATTGTCATGTTCAAGAAACCAATTTGAAATGATTCGAGCTTTGTGACATGGTGCATTATCCTGCTGGAAGTAGCCATCAGAGGATGGGTACATGGTGGCCATAAAGGGATGGACATGGTCAGAAACAATGCTCAGGTAGGCCGTGGCATTTAAACGATGCCCAATTGGCACTAAGGGGCCTAAAGTGTGCCAAGAAAACATCCCCCACACCATTACACCACCACCAGCCTGCACAGTGGTAACAAGGCATGATGGATCAAATCAAATCAAATCACTTTATTGTCACACTACTGTGTACACGAGTGCAACAGCAGGTGAAATTCTTGTGTGCAGTTCCGAGCAACATTGCAGTAATGACAGTGACGAGACATAAACCACTTTACAATAACAACATATATACACAACACAATTTACATAACAAATGTACACATACCTACACAACAATTTACATATCAAATGTACACAATACACACAATGTAGAATACACATACACTAGATAAGGGTATAAATATATATATATATATATATATATATATATATATATATATATATATATATATATATATATACACTAACTGAATTGGGAGCGAGAATATATTGACAGAATGAGGATTAATAAAGTGCAGTGCTGATTGTTGATCGTGAGAGATCATGTGTTCAAAAGTCTTATTGCTTGTGGGAAGAAGCTGTCATGTAGTCGGGTGGTGCGGGTCCTGATGCTGCGATACCGCCTGCCTGATGGAAGCAGTGAGAGCAGACCATGACTCGGGTGGCTGGAGTCTTTGATAATCCTCTGAGCTTTATTCACACACCGTCTGTTATATATATCCTGGAGGGAGGGAAGCTCACCTCCGATGATGTTTCTGGCCGTTCGGACCACCCTTTGCAGGTCTTTGCGGTTGTGGGCGGTGCTATTGCCGTACCAGGCGGTGATGCAGCCAGTCAGGATGCTCTCTACAGTGCTGGTGTAGAACCGTGTGAGGATGTGTTGGTTCATTCCAAACTTCCTCAGCCGTCTCAGGAAGAAGAGGCGCTGGTGAGCCTTCTTCACAACGGCCTCAGTGTGGACGGACCATGTGAGTTCCTCAGTAATGTGGACACAGAGGAACTTGAAGCTGCTGACTCTCTCCACCGGTGCTCCATTAATGGTGATGGGGCTGTGTTCTCTGTCTTTCTTCCTGAAGTCCACCACAAGCTCCTTGGTTTTACTGACATTGAGGGAGAGGTTGTGCTCCTGACACCAGCGTGTCAGAGTGTGCACCTCCTCTCTGTAGGCTGTTCATCATTGTCAGTGATCAGACCTACAACCGTCGTATCGTCAGCAAACTTAATGACGGCATTGGAGCTATGTGTCGCCACACAGTCATGTGTGTAAAGGGAATACAGGAGTGGGCTGAGAACACAGCCCTGCGGGGCTCCAGTGTTGAGGGTCAGTGATGAGGAGATGTTGCTGCCCATTCTAACCACCTGACGTCTGCCTGACAGGAAATCCAGGATCCAGCTGCACAGCGAGCTGTTTAAGCCCAGAGCCCGGAGTTTCTCATCAAGCTTGGAGGGCATTATGGTGTTGAATGCTGAGCTGTAGTCTACAAACAGCATTCTCACATACGTGTTCCTTTTTTCCAGGTGGGATAGAGCAGTGTGTATTGTAGATGCAATAGCATCATCAGTGGAGCGGTTGTTACGGTAGGCAAACTGCAATGGGTCCAAAGAGGTGGGCAGAACAGAGCAGATGTGATCTCTGATCAACCTCTCAAAGCATTTGCTGATGATGGGGGTGAGGGCAACAGGACGCCAGTCATTTAAGCATGTGATTTTGGCTTGCTTCGGTACAGGCACAATGGTTTATGTTTTGAAGCATGTGGGGACTACAGACAGGGAGAGGGACAGGTTGAAAATGTCCGTAAAAACACCAGCCAGTTGGTTCGCGCATGCTCTGATGACGCGGCCCGGAATGCCGTCTGGACCCGCGGCTTTGCGAATGTTCACCCGTCGAAAGGATCGGGTTACATCCGCAACAGAGACGGAGAGTGAACCATCATCTGTAGTATTGGCCGCGAGTGCTCTCTCTCGGATCCATGTTCTCATTCTGTTTACGCCAAATTCTGACTCTACCATCTGAATGTCTCAACAGAAATCGAGACTCATCAGACCAGGCAACATTTTTCCAGTCTTCAAATGTCGAATTTTGGTGAGCTCTTGCAAATTGTAGCCTCTTTTTCCTATTTGTAGTGGAGATGAGTGGTACCCGGTGGGGTCTTCTGCTGTTGTAGCCCATCCACCTCAAGGTTGTGCATGTTGTGGCTTCACAAATGCTTTGCTGCATACCTCGGTTGTAACGAGTGGTTATTTCAGTCAAAGTTGCTCTTCTATCAGCTTGAATCAGTTGGCCCATTCTCCTCTGACCTCTAGCATCAACAATGCATTTTCGCCCATAGGACTGCCGCATACTGGATGTTTTTCCCTTTTCACACCATTCTTTGTAAACCCTAGAAATGGTTGTGCGTGAAAATCCCAGTAACTGAGCAGATTGTGAAATACTCAGACCGGCCCGTCTGGCACCAACAACCATGCCACGCTCAAAATTGCTTAAATCACCTTTCTTTCCCATTCTGACATTCAGTTTGGAGTTCAGGAGATTGTCTTGACCAGGACCACACCCCTAAATGCATTGAAGCAACTGCCATGTGATTGGTTGATTAGATAATTGCATTAATGAGAAATTGAACAGGCGTTCCTAATAATCCTTTAGGTGAGTGTGTGTGTATATATATATATATATATATATATATATATATATATATATATATATATATATATACACAGGTGCTGGTCATATAATTAGAATATCATCAAAAAGTTGATTTATTTCAGTAATTCCATTCAAAAAGTGAAATTTGGATATTATATTCATTCATTACACACAGACTGATATATTTCAAATGTTTATTTCATTTAATTGTGATGATTAAAACTGACAACTAATGAAAATCCCAAATTCAGTATCTCCGAAAATTAGAATATTACTCAAGACCAATACAAAAAAAAGGATTTTTAGAAATGTTGGCCAACTGAAAAGTATGAGCATGAAAAGTATGAGCATGTACAGCACTCAATACTTAGTTGGGGCTCCTTTTGCCTGAATTACTGCAGCAATGCAGCGTGGCATGGAGTCGATCAGTCTGTGGCACTGCTCAGGTGTTATGAGAGCCCAGGTTGCTCTGATAGTGGCCTTCAGCTCTTCTGCATTGCTGGGTCTGGCGTATCACATCTTCCTCTTCACAATACCCCATAGATTTTCTATAGGGTTAAGGTCAGGCGAGTTTGCTGGCCAATTAAGAACAGGGATACCATGGTCCTTAAACCAGGTACTGGTAGCTTTCATGTCCTGTTGGAAAATGAAATTTGCATCTCCATAAAATTGGTCAGCAGCAGGAAGCATGAAGTGCTCTAAAACTTCCTGGTAGACGGCTGCGTTGACCTTGGACCTCAGGAAACACAGTGGACCAACACCAGCAGATGACATGGCACCCCAAACCATCACTGACTGTGGAAACTTTACACTGGACTTCAAGCAACGTGGATTCTGTGCCTCTCCTCTCTTCCTCCAGACTCTGGGATCTTGAATTCCAAAGGAAATGCAAAATTGACTTTCATCAGAGAACATAACTTTGGACCACTCAGCAGCAGTCCAGGCGAGACACTTCTGACGCTGTGTCTTGTTCAGGAGTGGCTTGACACAAGGAATGCGACAGCTGAAACCCATGTCTTGCATACGTCTGTGCGTGGTGGTTCTTGAAGCACTGACTCCAGCTGCAGTCCACTCTTTGTGAATCTCCCACACATTTTTGAATGGGTTTTGTTTCACAATCCTCTCCAGGGTGCGGTTATCCCTATTGCTTGTACACTTTTTTCTACCACATCTTTTTCTTCCCTTCGCCTCTCTATTAATGTGCTTGGACACAGAGCTCTGTGAACAGCCAGCCTCTTTAGCAATGACCTTTTGTGTCTTGCCCTCCTTGTGCAAGATGTCAATGGTCGTCTTTTGGACAGCTGTCAAGTCAGCAGTCTTCCCCATGATTGTGTAGCCTACAGAACTAGACTGAGAGACCATTTAAAGGCCTTTGCAGGTGTTTTGAGTTAATTAGCTGATTAGAGTGTGGCACCAGGTGTCTTCAATATTGAACCTTTTCACAATATTCGAATTTTCTGAGATTCTGATTTTGGGGTTTTCATTAGTTGTCAGTTATAATCATCAAAATTAAAAGGAATGAACACTTGAAATATATCAATCTGTGTGGAATGAATGTATACATTATACAAGTTTCACTTTTTGAATGGCATTACTGAAATAAATCAACTTTTTGATGATATTCTAATTATATGACCAGCACCTGTGTATATGTGTGTGTGTATATATATATATATATATATATATATATAGATATATAGATATATAGATATATATATATGTATATAGATATATATATATATATATATATATAGATATATATATATATATATATATATATATATATATATATATATATATATATATATATATATATATGTGTGTGTGTGTGTGTGTGTGTGTGTGTATATATATATATATATATATATATATATATACACACACACACACACACACACACACACACACACACACACACACACACATATATATATATATATATATATATATATATATATATATATACACTACCGTTCAAAAGTTTGGGGTCACTTACTCATTCTTTATTTATTTATTTATTTCACATTTTAGAATAATAGTAGTCAGCAAAACTATGGAATAATAGAAATGGAAATATGGGAATTATTTTGTGACCAAAAAATCCAAAATAAATCCAAAACTATGTAATATTTTAGCATCTTCAAAGTAGTCACCCTTTGCCTAGATTTTGCAGACATGTACTCGTGACATTTTCTCAACCAACTTCTTGAGGAATCACCCCGGGATGCTTTTTAAACAGTATTGAAGGAGTTCCCATCTATGTTGGGCACTTATTGGCTTCTTTTCTTCATATTTTGATCCAAGTCATCCATTTCAAAAACTTTTTTTTTTTTAGGAAATTTTAGATTTGTAATTAAATAAATGTATATGTTTTGGCAGAATAATATTTTGTCTACAAAGTTAATTTCAAACTTTTAAGCATACACCTTCAGATCAAAAGATTTTTAAGATCATGAGAAACATTTCAGACAAGTGACCCCAAACTTTTGAACGGTAGTGTATATATCAAATAATTCAATATATATTAAAACAAATTATGAATATAATATATAATATTATAGATAAAATAAATTACATTATTGTGGCAGACAAGTAAAGCATTGACTAGATAATACAAAAAGTGGCTTTAAAAGTCAATATATTGTTTCCAATATAGCCAACCATTTTCTAATTAAGTCTGTCAATCTGTCCGAGGTAGACTTAAGGGCTGTTCTCATTCTGAATACACCATTTTCTTTGGTCTATGTACACATTCTTCAGATGGAGCACTTCACTGGTTTCCAGCATCTTGCGCATACTATAAATGCGTTTTTCAAGTAGACTTGCTACTGCTAGAACATACACGGACATACAGAGTTAAGCATGTTGACAGGATTCTGCTTCACAATTAGAAAAACACATGCTACATCAAGTATGTATGACATGCTGATACACAATAAGACTTGAATACAATCCCAATGCAACTAGGGCTGGGCATAGAGTTTGATACATTTTAGGCACCGACCGAATTGTCTCAAAACAATCGAGTATCAAAAAATGTCTTGTCGTTCGGTGCCAAATTTCGATACCTAAGGGGTTAATCTCGTCAACGTCCGTGATGTCAGACGTCAGAGATGTGCCCAAATCTAAAAGTGCCAGTGATTGGCTGTGTTTAGGCATCAAGTAAAAACACTAGTTTACGCCGGTTACGCCAAGAGATGCGGCTCACACGTGAGGCTGTAGTGTGTATGCGTCTCAACCCCCATAGATTTAAAATATGTGGAAAAGACCAAAAGTGTGGCTACATTTCACCAGGCTCGATGACAACAGCGTGCGATGCAATATTTGCGACAAGATAATTGCTGCCAAGACCGGTAACACGACAAATCTGATGAAGCACTTGACAGTGCACGGAATAAACTTAAAGAGCAGAAAGTTGCTCCGTCTTCGACTGCAAGAGGAGCGAGCCGGTGCAGTCGTCCTCTCAGCGTCCACACGAGTCCTCCTCCGACATGCCCACCGCACGAGTCCTCCTCCGACATGCCCACCGCACGAGTCCTCCTCCGACATGCCCACCGCACGAGTCCTCCTTCAACATGCCCATCACACGAGTCCTCCATCAACATGCCCACCACATGAGTCCTCCATCAACATGCCCACCACACGAGTCCTCCTTAAACATGCCCACCACACGAGTCCTCCTTCAACATGTCCACCACACGAGTCCTCCTCCAAAACTACTGATGAATGCAGTGGCGCTACGACTGGGACTATGACAGGTAAGGTTGGTGACATAGTCCTATAAACTGGGACCTACGTAACGTTAGATATTGTTTGGATGTATGGCTATAGATAGCTAGCTCAATCGATGCTAAAAATGTTTTAAGGTTGACAGTAACTGATTAAGTTTAACTCACATTAAACTAGTTATCTTGTTAAACTGTACTTATCCTTATGGTTGGCTGAATTAACAGATTATATTTCTTGTTTTTTTCCCCTCTTCACATTAATGTTTTAGCCTCTGCCCCTGCCGACCCTGGCATGAGGAGTCCAGAAGGCTCAGGTGATGAGTTTTTGAGTCTGGGAAAAAAGTCAACAAACTGAAAAAATAAAACCAAAGTCTTTTTGAGGTAATGTTTGTAATCTTGTTAAAATGGATTTCATAAAATTGGTATCGAAAAAAGTATAGTTTAGGAACCCAAGAGATGCGGCTCACACGTGAGGCTGTAGTGTGTATGCGTCTCAACCCCCATAGATTTAAAATATGTGGAAAAGACCAAAAGTGTGGCTACATTTCACCAGGCTCGATGACAACAGCGTGCGATGCGATATTTGCGACAAGATAATTGCTGCCAAGACCGGTAACATGACAAATCTGATGAAGCACTTGACAGTGCACGGAATAAACTTAAAGAGCAGAAAGTTGCTCCGTCTTCGACTGCAAGAGGACCAAGCCGGTGCAGTCGTCCTCTCAGCGTCCACACGAGTCCTCCTCCGACATGCCCACCGCACGAGTCCTCCTCCGACATGCCCACCGCACGAGTCCTCCTTCGACATGCCCACCGCACGAGTCCTCCTCCGACATGCCCACCGCACGAGTCCTCCTCCGACATGCCCACCGCACGAGTCCTCCTTCAACATGCCCATCACACGAGTCCTCCTTCAACATGCCCACCACACGAGTCCTCCATCAACATGCCCACCACACGAGTCCTCCTCCAACATGCCCACCGCACGAGTCCTCCTCCAACATGCCCACCGCACGAGTCCTCCATCAACATGCCCACCGCACGAGTCCTCCATCAACATGCCCACCGCACGAGTCCTCCTCCAACATGCCCACCACACGAGTCCTCCATCAACATGCCCACCGCACGAGTCCTCCTCCAACATGCCCACCACACGAGTCCTCCATCAACATGCCCACCGCACGAGTCCTCCTCCAACATGCCCACCACACGAGTCCTCCTTCAACATGTCCACCACACGAGTCCTCCTCCAAAACTACTGATGAATGCAGTGGCGCTACGACTGGGACTATGACAGGTAAGGTTGGTGACATAGTCCTATAAACTGGGACCTACGTAACGTTAGATATTGTTTGGATGTATGGCTATAGATAGCTAGCTCAATCGATGCTAAAAATGTTTTAAGGTTGACAGTAACTGATTAAGTTTAACTCACATTAAACTAGTTATCTTGTTAAACTGTACTTATCCTTATGGTTGGCTGAATTAACAGATTATATTTCTTGTTTTTTTCCCCTCTTCACATTAATGTTTTAGCCTCTGCCCCTGCCGACCCTGGCATGAGGAGTCCAGAAGGCTCAGGTGATGAGTTTTTGAGTCTGGGAAAAAAGTCAACAAACTGAAAAAATAAAACCAAAGTCTTTTTGAGGTAATGTTTGTAATCTTGTTAAAATGGATTTCATAAAATTGGTATCGAAAAAAGTATAGTTTAGGAACCCGTATCGAAGATATTGGTATCTAAATTTTTTGAACGATGCCCAGCCATACATGTAACAGATCTAGACAGGTGAGGGTGGGATGGAGGAGGGTTTCAGACAAAACACTCTCAGTGCACTGCAGTGAATCCAGCTAATTTGAAAATGAGCCAATTTAAATGTAGGCAAAGAGAAAGTACGCAAGTCAATTGGCTAACCGATTACATGTCCAAGGACCTATGAGCTTACGCTATGTGAGCCGATTGGCTCAACATATTCATGTTAGCATGTTGATTGGCTAAAAGATAAGTTTAAAGAACCTATCAGCTTGCACCATATAGAGTTTCATGCATAAACGTAGTCATTTTAAAATGAGTCGGTTTGTTGAATGTACTGCAACATTACCTGTATAGCTGGAGTTGCGCTGACTGCTCTCTGCTGACTGTGAGTCACAAAAACCTGAGGTGGTACTTCAAGCTTGAACCACTCCATTGGGAGGAAAATTCCTTATTATTGGGCATGGTTACTTTTTAGATAATTAAATCACATTGAATAAAAGGCATTAAATCAACTATATAATTACAAAATAAATATTGCCCTTTTTTTTTAATAATTAGTATATCAAGTACTAACATCTGCTGAGGGATTTTTTGCATTTAGGCTTTGTTTGAAACAACTTTCATTAGTAGAGCAAAATTACTGTAGATTAAAAACCGACCATTTTCTGTAAGAAATGCAAGTTCCTCAATTTCAATTTATTGTTTACAAAACCGAAATAGTGCTATTGTATTAAATATCAATGCGGTTAATGCATGTAATGCAGTTTGCGCATTGCCAGTCTTGGCAAGTTATTAATGTACTGTAAATAATAATTTTGTGAATTTTAACAGGTGGTACAAAATTGTGTTGAAAGTATACTTGAATATATTTCATGGTTTTAATTTGTCAATGTTTATATTAATATTAAACTTTTTTAATAAACAAGTATTTAATGGCATATTAGTTTTGCTGTGGTATTGAGAATCATGAAAATCTACTACTGAAGTTTTGGTGTCATGACAAAACCTTGAGTACATACAGCTGTCACTGTGTAATAAAGTTAACATTTTGGCCTGCAAAATAAGTGTCAGTTTTTAGAGTTTTTACGTTAACGGAGTTATTTGAGAGACAATCCTGCAGAACAATGAAATGAGACGTGCTGTGCAAAGCCGTTCATCACTGTCAAACTGGATGTGTGCTTTATGAGGACACCTCCATCTGCAGGACACACTGAAAGACATTAAGACAGAGCTCACCAGACAGAGGATGAGTCTGTCCAGGGTCACAATGTTGTACTTCCACACCATGTCGTTCAGTATCTCAATACATTTATTTAGCTGCTGCCCGCCTG
This sequence comes from Moxostoma hubbsi, assembly GCA_032164185.1. Taxonomy (NCBI): domain Eukaryota; kingdom Metazoa; phylum Chordata; class Actinopteri; order Cypriniformes; family Catostomidae; genus Moxostoma; species Moxostoma hubbsi. The sequence goes on along the minus strand of JAVLUX010000031.1, from coordinate 1,277,066 downwards.
CTGATGTAGAGAACTCATAAACCAGGAAGTCTGCAAAGGTCCGCACATGGGCCACCAACGCACGTGCCCCGATACGCTCCAGAACCCTGCCAGACAAGAGAGGAAGAAAATAAGAGAACAATTAATATTTTTAGCATGGAGCAGAAATTGTTTCATTAGAACATTTGGTCCATTTTACATCAAAGTTTAGTTTGTTTGGCTGGTATGAAACAATGGCAATATTAATTAAATTTTAACCTTTAACCCTTTTTAACACATCACACCAAAATATCAAATGTGAATTTATTAGTAAGAAATTAAATAACACTATCTAGATTAAAGTAAAAACACTAAAGTTATGCATTTCTTTTGGGGTTGTATAATATTTAACTAAAAAACTCAATTACTCCATTCATGTTCATATAAAATAAGCACATTTTATGTTATCTTCACTCCAATAAAATTAAATTTCAGTATATTGAAAGATTGTCAAATCCAAATATATCATGCATTGGGGGTAGTTGGTGACATCTGCTGGAATAACAATAACAATTACATGAAAAGACAACTATGGTCGATTCAGAGATAGCTTCAGTGCTCCATGCATTGGCTGATCTCTATAATCAATGTTGTAACAAACATCATTTCTAGATATTATCACAAGTTTTGCATTGGTATATGTAAAGAAATTATAAAAGAAAAATTGTTGTAAAATTGTTGCATTTTACAACAACTTATGTTAAAGGATTACATTTTGTAATGGTGCCACAATATGCTTACGAGTCAAACCTGACCATGGTGTGCAGCTCCCACACCCAAGTGTAAACATTCTTACAGTAGGGTCGGACTAAGACTTTAAACTAACCTTGAAATGTGTGTTATAAATTGTGGCTTATTTATTTTTATTTGACAAAATTCAAAATAATTGTTCAGTTATGTCTCTCCCATTCATTCTTGTATGTTTGTGTGTTCTGGACTGTGGATGCTTTATAGTCTCACTCCCTTATTTACACTCACCTAAAGGATTATTAGGAACGCCTGTTCAATTTCTCATTAATGCAATTATCTAATAACCAATCACATGGCAGTTGCTTCAATGCATTTAGGGGTGTGGTCCTGGTCAAGACAATCTCCTGAACTCCAAACTGAATGTCAGAATGGGAAAGAAAGGTGATTTAAGCAATTTTGAGCGTGGCATGGTTGTTGGTGCCAGACGGGCCGGTCTGAGTATTTCACAATCTGCTCAGTTACTGGGATTTTCACGCACAACCATTTCTAGGGTTTACAAAGAATGGTGTGAAAAGGGAAAAACATCCAGTATGTGGCAGTCCTGTGGGCGAAAATGCCTTGTTGATGCTAGAGGTCAGAGGAGAATGGGCCGACTGATTCAAGCTGATAGAAGCGCAACTTTGACTGAAATAACCACTCGTTACAACCGAGGTAGGCAGCAAAGCATTTGTGAAGCCACAACACGCACAACCTTGAGGCGGATGGGCTACAACAGCAGAAGACCCCACCGGGTACCACTCATCTCCACTACAAATAGGAAAAAGAGGCTACAATTTGCAAGAGCTCACCAAAATTGGACAGTTGAAGACTGGAAAAATGTTGCCTGGTCTGATGAGTCTCGATTTCTGTTGAGACATTCAGATGGTAGAGTCAGAATTTGGCATAAACAGAATGAGAACATGGATCCATCATGCCTTGTTACCACTGTGCAGGCTGGTGGTGGTGGTGTAATGGTGTGGGGGATGTTTTCTTGGCACACTTTAGGCCCCTTAGTGCCAATTGGGCATCGTTTAAATGCCACGGCCTACCTGAGCATTGTTTCTGACCATGTCCATCCCTTTATGGCCACCATGTACCCATCCTCTGATGGCTACTTCCAGCAGGATAATGCACCATGTCACAAAGCTCGAATCATTTCAAATTGGTTTCTTGAACATGACAATGAGTTCACTGTACTAAAATGGCCCCCACAGTCACCAGATCTCAACCCAATAGCGCATTATTGGGATGTGGTGGAACGGGAGCTTCGTGCCCTGGATGTACATCCTACAAATCTCCATCAACTGCAAGATGCTATCCTATCAATATGGGCCAATATTTCTAAAGAATGCTTTCAGCACCTTGTTGAATCAATGCCACGTAGAATTAAGGCAGTTCTGAAGGTGAAAGGGGGTCAAACACAGTATTAGTATGGTGTTCCTAATAATCCTTTAGGTGAGTGTATATGTGTGTGTTCTGCATTATGTTGGATTTATTGATTTTTATTTTCTATGGATTTTCTTACCATTGTGAAAACAGCTGAACTCCCCTACACTGCATATTATTCTTTATAACTTGTGAATTCAGATGATAAGATATAATGTTAAACTTTGTCATTGTGCAGAGTACAGGTACAGAGCCAATGAAATGCAGTTGTTTTCGTATATCCCCACTAAGATGGGGTCAGAGCGCAGGGTCAGCCATAAAACAGCACCCATGGAGCAGATAGGATCAGTCCTTGCTCAAGGGCCCAACAGTGGTATCTTGGCAGTACTGTGGCTTGAACCCTCAACCTTTGAGTCAGAAACCCAGAGCCTTAGCCGCTGAGCCACTACTGTTGCAGCTGGACGGCATCCTTTGACACCAACAGCAGGCACCAGTGTGAATACATTCGTAGAAAACAATGGCTTCGAATTTTATGAAGCGGCATGTCATATGCCTGACATGTCCTTAAGAGACTCCCAAATTTTTAGCACATTTTGCTGTATATGGAGGTTTTGAGACAACTTCAGTCTGACCCAAAATGAAGCACTCTTCACAGCAGCTCTCTTGATGTCAATGTTATAGAGGAGTGTTCAGCTCATTCTGCTGAAGGATGCTTATCTGATCACAGCTCAGATTTTTTTCTTTGCTGTGAGAGACAGTGTTGAAACTAGTGATTAACTGATATGGGTTTTTCTTCAATGGCCAATGGCAATGTTGATATTAGGTAACAACTGATCCTTGGGCAGCAAAATTTACTGTAGTGGAAGTGAATTTACATAGCGACAGGATTGGTGCAGCACTGACATTTGATAGAGAGACAGAAATGCTTTAAAAGTTTTTCTGGTTACAACTGTAAACTTGGTTGCCTTAAAATAAGGAAATGAGACGCTGCGTCAGTAGTTGACTCTATGGGAAAATTCTCCCAGGAGTGACTATCTCTGAAGCCCTATAAAATAACACCAATCTATTGGTCTAGGGGCACTGGCATAGTCTCCCCTTCATATTGAACAATAGTAAGGAAAAGAGACAAACCTCAATAACCACTCATGGTTAGGAAGTATAACAAGGACATTAGCCATATCAGGTTAAATGTAAAAAAATTCTCATCCACAACGTTGAGGAGGAAATAGAGAAATAGAATGGTGTAGACATTCAATACATTGCTCTTCATACTGGGAAGAGTTAAAGAATGACATGGTCGGTGCCTGGGTAGCTCAGCGAATATTGACACTGACTACCACCGCTGGAGTCGTGAGTTCGAATCCAGGTCTCCAAAGCAACCAAATTGACTTGGTTGCTAGGGAGGGTAGAGACACATGGGGAAACCTCCTAGTGGTTGCTATAATGTGGTTCTCACTCTCAGTGGGGAGCATGGTGAGTTGTGTGTGGATGCTGCAGAGAATAGCATGAAGCCTCCACACGTGCTACATCTCCATGGTAACGCGCTCAACATGCCACTTGATAAGATGCGTGGATTGACATTCTCGAACACATAGGAAACTGAGATTCTTCCTCTGCCACCTCTGCGCTTTCAGTCCATGGTCCCAAGTATATGCTATGGCAAAAATCTAAATATTAACATCATTACGTCACAGTTTGGGTTTCAAGTCAGTGGAAAAGTTTGCAATAAGCTCCAGATTGCCATGGCCGTGAACCAGCCAAGAACATTCACAATTTCATTCGAAGAAGGGCTATGAATGTTGTCCGTGGTGCAGCTCAGTGAGACTGAATGACGCACAAACTTAAAATTCCCTTAAGTGGACAGTAAAATGTGATTGGATTTGAAGTGCATAATAATTGCGGATATCGATTATTAATATTCATGACAGGCCTACTCATAATTTATACAGATGAGCCAAAACATGGCCAATCACAGGTGAAGCGAATAACATTGATCATCTTCTAACAAGGCCACATGTCAAGGTCTGGGTAGATAAGATAAGCGAACAACCAGTTTTCATAGTCAACATGTTGAATGCAAGAGAAATGGGCAGGAGTAAAGACCTGAGCTACTCTGACAAGGGCCAAATTGTTATGGCCAGATGACTTGGTCAGGGCATCTCTGAAACGGCAAGGCCTGTGGGGTGCTTCGTCAGCAGTGGTGAGTACCTACCAACAGTGGTCCGAGAAGGGACAAACCACAAACCGGCAACACAGAGTGTTGGGACTGAAGACCGGTCAGAGCGCAAGGAAGATGGTCACCTGGTCCGATGAGTCCCATTTTCTTTTACATCACGTGGACGGCCGTGTACATGTGTGCCGTTTACCTGGGGAAGGGATGGCACCAGGAAGCACTGTGGGAAGATGACAAGCCGGTGGTGGGAATTTGATACGTTCCTCCTACCCAAGCATTGTTGCAGACCAGGCACAGCCCTTCATGACAATGCTATTTCCTGATGGCAATGATACTCCCTGATGATAGTGACCTCATTCAGCAGGATACTGTGCCCTGCCACACTGCACACTTTGTTCAGAAATGGTTTGAGGAACATAATGAAGAGTTCAAGGTGTTGCCTTGGCCTCTAAATTCCCAATATCTCAATCCGATTAAGCATCTGTGGGATGTGCTGGACCAATAAGTCTGATACACGGCAGCTCCATCTCGCAACTTACAGGACTTGAAGGATCTGCTGCTAATGTCTTGGTGCCAGATAACACAGGACACCTTCAGGGGTTTTGTATAGTTAATGCCTCAGCAGGTCATAAGCATATTAGGCAGGTGGTCATAATATTTTGGCTCGTCAGTGTGTATTGAAATCAAAGACACTGCATAGATGAATTGCACTGGTCTTTAGAGCCATGTGTGATCAAACTGAGAATGTTGTGAAAACAGTCCTTGGAAAATTTGAACCAAAATCTCAGTTGACCAATTGACATCTGCAACAACTCCAAAACCACAGCAGTTGATCCATGTGAGGTCAATTTAATTTAGAGTGATGAAAGGATCTTGGTGCTAAACTTCTTCACCACTTCATAACTCAGTCCCTGGAGAATGAAATCTGAACATTTATTTGCCAGTGGCTACTCACAGACCTTTTTTTTTTATCTGCATAGCCCAAAATTTGGTTGCATGTTCTTTTGTTAATTTAATGAAAAACAACTATGGTTGTTTGATTAGAATTAACTTCTGATTGAAAAATCAGCCTTTAAAGCCATTTTAGAGTAAAAACTTAAAGGTGACCTATTATGCAAAATTCACTTTTACATGGTGTTTGTACATAAATGTGAGTCGGCAGTGTGTGTGTGTGCACAACCACCCTACAATGTTAAAAGTCCACCCACTCTCTTTCTTATATTTCTATTTATCAAAAACAGTGTCAGAATGAACGGTTTTCGTTTCTGCTCCAAAGTGACGTCACGTTAGAGTAGGCCTCACCCATGACCTGTGACGGACTCCACCCTCTTCCCCTGAGTGTTCTACACACAGTCCGTAATTTTTTTCCACACTGGAGTAAATACAGTAAGAAGAATAATGTCTCAGCTTTGTAAGCATCATAAGTGTTCTGTTGTAGGATGTAAAAGTGAATATAAGAGTCTTAATGTACTCTCGGCGTAAGAGCCACTGAAGACACAGTGGACAAGCTGGACTGGTAATCTGGCATATCGGGAGAACCGAGCAGGCCAGTGGGTTGGCCGCGAAACGGGCCTAATGGGCCACGATAAGAACACTTTTGGGCCAGTTGCTATGTAAAATCCCGGGCCGATTTCTCTTCCCAGTCCAGCCCTGCCTGAACTCTGGTATTTACGCTGTCAGTCATATTGGTTCTGATTTGTTGTTGCTGTAGTAACCGAAGCACAAGCTGTAAAGTCACAGCCCTCTTCTGGAAAGGGGGCGGAGCAACAGCTCATTTGCATTTAAAGAAACACACACGAAATCAGCGTGCTTTTGATTCCACCCAAAAAGAGGCATTTCTAACATGGTATAATAAATGATCTGTGGGGTATTTTGAGCTGAAACTTCAGACACATTCTGGGGACACCTGAGATTTATATTACATCTTGTAAAAAGGGGCATAATAGGTCTCCTTTAAATATAGAGATCTCAAATCTCTATCAAATCAAATGGAATTTCTGCTTCACTGTCCCTCAATGGTGGAACTACCTTCCCAACTACATCTGTGAAGCAGACTGCCTCTCTATCTTCAAAAACAGCTAGAGACACTTTTTCATGAGAACTTGAGACAACTGTACACTCATGATAAAATAAAAACTAAATAATGCAATTGAAACTTTGTAATGCAGCTATTTTCGTGTTATGGTCTCAAAAGGAATATTCCATATACAAGTTAAGATCAATCAAAAGCATCTGTGGCACAGATGTATAACATTTATTTTGACTCGTTCCTTCTTTTGAACCCGGAAAATTCCTTTAAGGTGCATCACTTATGTTGTTTTATTCCTCAATTTTAAGTCGCTTTGGATAAAAGCATCTGCTAAATTAATAATGTAAATGTGAAATATCAAGAAAAAACATGTCACAGAGAGAATAAGAATGAACAGAGGACTGCATAATCACCCAGTCAGAAGGTTTGAGATTACAAGGATTTCAACGCAATCTCTTTACTGTCATTTTAAAGTCTGAACATTCAGGTTAATCTGTGTTCATTGATTACTATAATAAATTCTGCAGAAGTGCAATTTAATCCGTCAGTTTAAAAGCAAGGCATACATGTCAACACCCTTAAACATCCTTGTGCCCTGTGGCCCACTTTCACTGCTGGTGTGATGAGGATGAGCTCGTGACTAGTGTCTTAAGTGGAACACACAGGTTGTGTGCCAAGCCGCTCCATTCATCCCACACAACCGGCCTTTAACCAGCTGTGGCCCTCAGATTAAATTAGACTACACAAACACACACACGCTTCAAATTATGCATTCTGTACTAATAGAAGTGATTCAAAGATATACAAATGAATGTTCCAGACGCAGGCGACTTACTGTGCCTGTACTAGCTAGCTAATTTTTTCAAACAATATAAACTTGATATTCTAGATAACTATATAAAATGTTACCTCAGTTTGAGCTGCCCTCTTTCTTTGAGAAATGGGCGGGGTGTTTGACGTTGTCATCAGGGTGGCGTGTTAAAGGCAGGTTTTAGGGCAACGCTGCGGGGCTAATGGCCAGATGGTGGGAACGGAGATCGATTTTGGTCTCGAATCTCAAATCAATGTTTCATGTCTATTTATTCATTTATTTGGCAAGTCGTCTTGTAATAAACTGTGTTGGTTTATACACAGAAGAATTGAAACATAATCTGGATCTAGGAAAACCCCAGCCTTTCAGTTTGGAATGTTTCCATGTTATAAATCAAACGGCCCAGTCGTCCTCATTGGTCAGAAAGGCCCCTCCGCAACCTGACCTCCTCCTGAGTTAAAGCAGACTTCTCTTTTGTAAGGTTACAAGGACCGTCAGATTTGCACAACTCCAAGACATTTCATCTTAATATAGCCTTGCTAGATAATGCTAAAAATCACTTTGAACAGTGGTAAAGTTTGTACCTGACAAATTAATGATTATAGACTGATGGACCTCTTTAAAATGTGCGTAGTGATGTGCAATCACCTATAATTGATAAATATAATCTTTAATTTTGTATGTCATCTGATTCTACTAAGAATGGTAACTAATAATGCTTAACTTGATAAAATACAATGATGTGTAAAACCAATATGATTTTGTAACCAGGGATTTTCACGTTTTATTACATACACGACAAAGTGACTCTGAAAAGTCACTTCTGATTGGTGCAGGACACATATGGGGATGCAGCAAATTTCAGTTCAAATATTTCCAAACAGGAAGAACATTATCTCTCTGTCTCTTCCTCTTCTGCTCTTCCTTCTCTGCTCTTCTGTCATCGTCTCTCATCCGGCCTCTCCCGACTGCTCAGACTTTGCTCTGACTACTCCCTCATGGTCTTCTCGGGATCTCGTCGGAACCAGGTCCATGCCATGTAAGGTCCAAAGGACCTCGGGACTTAATGTCCCGAGAAAACTCATCATTCTCTATGGCCTCGCTTCAAAATAATCATTCATACTAGGGCTGCACGTTTTCAAGTTTTTCATTAACCGTTAACCGAGGCCCTTAACGGTTAATACTCGGTTAACCATAGTGTGCGCCAGGGATGGAAATTAACTTTTTTGTCCACCGGCCACTGTGGATTTCAAAATCTACCAGCCACTCAATGTTTTTACCAGCCACTTTCTTGTTTTTAACCGACAATGTGTAACTGCATGTGAAAATTAATACTACAAGATCTACAATACTTAAGCCGTTTATTTAATCTCAAGTCTCAATGAAATACTGGCATTTTCTCTTTCTCTCTTATAGCCTACACACACAATCCATGAACTGATATTCATTTCAGTTCGCATACGAGGAAAACACAATGTTACGGACGTGAGCGCTCTGAAAGCGGCACTGAAAGATGCTTTAAAACTTCCACAGAGACATCAAACAGAAAGCACAAAACCTTTCTTTAAAGTGAATTTCGTTTTGTATTAATTGTGTCTTAATTTTAATCAATGTTTCATCAACCAATTGCCTGGATTTAATAAATAAGAATTAAATATAGCAGACGATATAATCACGAAGCGAGGCGCCGGCGCGTGAACTGGAGCTCGTCTCATAAATGAACCGAAACTCAGTGTATAAGGTAGCCTTGCCTCACAAATAATTCAAAACTAAAGAAAACAGACACAGACTGCTCTCTGCTTATGTAATCCGTAAGAAATGTGCATTTCTCTCTGGTGCGTTACTGCGAAGACCGCGAGTCAGCATCGTCAACTTCATCTTTGCAAATGACACGGACAAAAAAAAGACTTGTTTATTAATAAATAATTCAAATATCTCCTTGCTATATTTTACATATTCATAATCATTACTTTTGCCGGTTCTTTGTGACAGATTTTAGGAGCTTTATTGGCAGCGCCACGCCGCCACCCTTACATGAGCACGTCACCGCACCCACCAGAATAGCCCTGTTTTTTTGTTAAGGATTTGTTTACTGTGTGTGTGATTCATTTAATGGAAAGCACATTCACTGAGTTGTCTTGCTAATCAGTGTCTCCTCCTTTATTCAAACTAATTTGTCCTTTAACAGACGAACGTCGCATGATGCTATTTTTATTTACCCGCCACGGTGGCCGGTAGGTGAAGCGAGTTTACCCGCCACAACACAAAATCACCCGCATTTGGCTGGTGGCGGGTGCTAATTTCCATCCCTGGTGTGCCCGGGTGTTGGCTGTTGAGATGGTACAACAACGAGGTTGTACTTGAAGTATATCAATATACTGCATTGCAATACTTGCATTTTGCCCCGTCATTCTCGATTTTAAAGTGCTCCCACGCTGTGCTTTTCTTTGCCCACTTCATATTAGAAAACTGGTCAAGACTACTTCTTGTGGACATTACAAATGTCTGGGAGTGCTCTGGCAGTCTCTGGTGGTGCAAAAATGTATTACAACTAAATTCAATGCACGCCATTGACGCCACTTAACCAAGCAAAATGTTTCACTCGGTTACGCAATTTTTAACGGTTAATCGGTTAATCGGTTAACCATGGACACCCCTAATTCATACAGACAATAACTTTGATCATACAAAGATCAAAACATGGATGGAATGAACTTTTGACCAAGAACCAAACAACACAAAGAATGCAAAGAAACACCACAATGACACGCAAGTACATCTCCAATATTGTGCTCAAAGTGCTGGTGTCCTAATCAAATAACGTGCGTAATCTGATAGCAAATCGATGTAAACTGAAAGAAGGATGAAATGGTTCTTAAGGTATTGTCAACAGACTCCATAGAGTTCATTTTCACTGTACTGATCAGTTATTTCTCATTCTGTCACTTTTCACCAACCTGTCTCATGTATATATATATATATATGTTAGATTAGATTTATGTTTAAAATTGAAATAAAGTTTGTCTGTGTTCAAAGACGACTTGACTGTGGTATATTGTGATAAATAATCTCATCCCTGTTTCTGAAAGATTTTGCTTCTAAGCTGTACCTAAATATGTGTGGTATTATTTTCAATGAGCCATGAGAATAATATCACTCCAATAAGTGAATTAATCATAATTCACTTATTAAAGCTTATTCCTTACAGTAGAAATTGTGAGCTGATAGAATTAAACGTTGTATTATGATTTCAATGGTGGAGAACCTATTAAAGACAAATAATCTAGTTATTTGTCATTTATCTAATTTATAATGGTTGTCGAACGCGACTAATTCCATTATACATTTCAATACCTAATAAGGTATAATAAGGACAGTTTAATTTAGTTCATAGCTCACATATTTCAAGACTCTAAATTCCCTTCTAAATATAGCATACCAAATATCCTTACATATAATGGTGGTAGAATGTGTGCAAAGTATCCTATATATTATGGTGTGAGAATGCGGCCATTTTAACTGATCCCGTCCACATCTCTAAATTACATAAGTAATACCCTACATATAATGGTGGAGAACGTGGGCAAGAATCTAAATTATTTATTTGTCATTTTATACACAGTCATCTTCTTTGAACCAGAAACATAACATAGAAACTACAAAAGTTCCGCGCCTGTGAGGTATACATTATGTGCAATTTGTTGTCATGACAACAAGAAAGAACAAACTTGTATTTACCTCCGAACGCCACCTTCAGCACTCATGAAAAGAGCATAAACATAGAACTGAACAAAATGAAACCCAGACAAATGAAATCAAATCACTTTGTCACACTACTGTGTACACGAGTGCAACAGTAGGTAAAAGTCTTGTGTGCAGTTCTGAGCAACATAGCAGTCATGACAGTGACGAGACATATACCAATTTACAATAAAAAACATATTTACACAACACAATTTACATAACAAATGTACACATAATTACACAACACAGTACTGATATACAATGTACAGTAAATAATACACACCCACTAGATAGGGTAGATAAAAATATATATACACAATAGTTGAATTGGGGAGAATATATTTGACAGTCCAGTGTGTGATACAAGATGATGATTAATAAAGTGCAGTGCTGATTGTTGATCGTGAGAGATCATGTGTTCAAAAGTCTGATTGCTTGGGGGAAGAAGCTGTCATGTAGTCGGCTGGTGCGGGTCCTGATGCTGCGATACCGCCTGCCTGATGGAAGCAGTGAGAGCAGACCATGACTCGGGTGGCTGGAGTCTCTGATGATCCTCCGAGCTTTTTTCACACACCGCCTGTTATATATGTCCTGGAGGGAGGGAAGCTCACCTCCGATGATGTTTCTGGCAGTTCGCACCACCCTTTGGAGTTCTTTGCGGTTGTGGGCGGTGCTATTGCCGTACCAGGCAGTGATGCAGCCAGTCAGGATGCTCTCTACAGTGCTAGTGTAGAACCGTGTGAGGATGTTGTGGTTCATTCCAAACTTCTTCAGCTGTCTCAGGAAGAAGAGGCGCTGGTGAGCCTTCTTCACAACGGCCTCAGTATGGACGGACCATGTGAGTTCCTCAGTAATGTGGACACAGAGGAACTTGAAGCTGCTGACTCTCTCCACCGGTGCTCCATTAATGGTGATGGGGCTGTGTTGTCTGTCTTTCTTCCTGAAGTCCACTACAAGCTCCTTGGTTTTACTGACGTTGGGGGAGAGGTTGTGCTCCTGACACCAGTGTTTCATCATTGTTAGTCCTACCACTGTCGTATTGTCAGCAAACTTAATGATGGCATTGGAGCTATGTGTTGCCACACAGTCATGTGTGTACAGGGAATACAAGAGTGGGCTGAGAACACAGTCCTGCGGGGCTCCAGTGTTGAGGGTCAGTGATGAGGAGATGTTGCTGCCCATTCTAACCACCTGACGTCTGCCTGACAGGAAATCCAGGATCCAGCTGCACAGCGAGCTGTTTAAGCCCAGAGCCTGGAGTTTCTCATCAAGCTTGGAGGGGACTATGGTGTTGAATGCTGAGCTGTACTCTACAAACAGCATTCTCTCACATATGTGTTCCTTTTTTCCAGGTGGGAGAGAGCAGTGTGTATTGTAGATGCAATGGCCTCGTCAGTGGAGCGGTTGTTGCAGTAGGCAAACTGTAATGGGTCCAAAGAGGTGGGCAGAACAGAGCAGATGTAATCTCTGATTAGCCTCTCAAAGCATTTGCTGATATGGGGGTCAGAGCACAATGGTTGATGTTTTGAAGCATGTGGGGACTACAGACAGGGAGAGGGACAGGTTGAAAATGTCCGTAAAAACACCAGCCAGTTGGTTCGCGCACGCTCTGATGACGCGGCCCGGAATGCCGTCTGGACCCGCGGCTTTATGGATGTTCACCCGTCGGAAGGATCGGGTTACATCCGCAACAGAGACGGAGAGTGAACCATCCTCTGTAGTATCGGCCGGAAGTGCTCTCTCTGCGAGGGCGGTGTTGTTGTCCTCGAAACGAGCATAAAATGTATTAAGCTCGTCCGGGAGAGAGGCAGCGGTGTTCAAACGGAATAAAAACTCCGCCATGTAGTCCGTGATGGTGTTAATTCCCTGCCACATACTTCTAGAGTCAGTGGTGTTGAACTGTCCTTCAATTTTGTGCCTGTACTGGCGTTTGGCTGTACTGATGGATTTACGGAGGGCATAACTGGCTTGTTTACGCTCCTCTGCATTCCCGGAATTAAAAGCGGAGGTCCGCGCAGTAAGTGCCTCGCGAACATCGCCGTTAACCCATGGTTTCTGGTTGGGGTAGATCCGTATTGTTTTGGTCGGAACAAGGTCCTCTACGCACTTCCTGATGAAACGCGTTACGCTATCAGCATCAACATCTCCCAGTCCGCGTGATCAAAACAGTCTTGTAGCATAGAGTCTGATTGGTCCGACCAGCACTGGATCGTTCTGAGGGTGGGTGCTTCCCGTTTCAGTTTCTGCCTGTAAGCGGGCAGAAGCAGAACGGAAGAGTGGTCTGATTTGCCAAATGGTGGGCAGGGGAGGGATTTGTAGCCATCCCGGAAAGGAGAATAGCAATGATCCAAAACCCGGTCCCCTCGTGTGTTGAAGCTGATGTGTTGGTGGTATTTTGGTGCTATTGTTTTAAAATTGGCTTTGTTGAAGTCCCCAGCAACAGTGAACGTGGCCTCAGGGTGCGCGGTTTCCTGCTCACTAATACTCCCATACAGTTCCCTGAGTGCCCGGTCTGTGTCGGCTTGTGGGGGGATGTACACAGCTGTGATAATGAGCACTGTGAATTCCCTCGTAAAATAAATTTTTTTTTATGATAAAATGTACGTTCCTCTGATCACACCATGATTTGTTGATCATAAAACATACACCACCACCTCTGCTTTTACCTGAGAGGTCTTTCGCTCTGTCCGCTCGGTGCACAGAGAACCCTGTGGGTTCGATGGCCGAGTCTGGAATCTCTGCAGACATCCAGGTTTCCGTAAGACAGATAACGCAGCAATCTCTCGTCTCTCATTGGAAGGAGATCCGCGCTCTCAGCTCGCAGAGCTTGTTGTCCAGAGACTGAACATTTGCAAGTAGAATACTGGGTAGCGGGGGACGATTTGCGCGATGTCTTACTCTGATGAGAACGCCGGCTCTTTTTCCCCTTTTCCTTCTGCATTTCCGTGGCTGGGCAGCCCAGACAAAGGGCTCCGCTGGCGTGTTTGTAAACCGCGGGTCGGCATTGAGGAATTTGAAGTCCGGTTTTCGGTGTGTGATTGCCGAACCAATGTCCAAAAGCGTTTGTCTGTCGTACACAATAAGGCAGACAAAATCCAAGACAAAAAAAAAAAAAAAAACACAAAACTGTAAACAAAACAAACAATAAACTGCAGTGTTTTGACGGAGCCCGCGACGCAGCCATACTCGGCGCCATCTTGAGCTATGAAGACACTATATGGAATAAAGTTCCAGTTAAACTAAGCCTCGACGAAAGGAGTTTGACATTTTAAATTTCCCCTGAGAGGACAAAGAAATCTCTTTGCAGTGAGGTAAGAAAAAATACGAGCGATGTTCCTCCATCTCTTTCTGAATGGACGTATTTAATAGCTAGTTTTATGACATTGCGATGTTCCAGTGCATTCAACTAGACTATTTTTAACTGTCTGTGGTTAATTATTGAATTTGATGTTCATATTTTTGTGTCTGCTCGCTGAGCGAATTTGGAAATAACTCATTTTTGAATGGGAGTGTAAATATTTGATCGCTAAGGATTTGCAGTCAATATGGTTTAACTTCAGTGAAAGACCCTGTTGTTTATCCAGAATCTGACACAAAATCCCCTCTGATCAAATTTCGTTGTTTAAACATCCACAGTTAACTTGCCGCTTAAATACAGCTTAATCTAGCTACGAATGAGTTGAAACAAGCGCCACTACAAGCGCCACTCTGTGAAATGATCACGCGAGTTGTCTGGAACTGGCATTGATGGAATTGCTCTTTAAAAGTACTAGAGTGATACTACCATGCCGCAAACTTCTAAGTTTACTGTTTATTCAACTGATTAATTGAAAAAACTGAAAATAATCATTTGTTTATGAATCGGACATCACTACTCCTCATGAATAAGCCAAGGAGAGCTAGGACAGATATTGAGATTTTCAGTAAATTATTGTGTAAATTTCAATTTCGTTCCTCACACAAAAGAACCATCTGGCTTAAGAAAACTTGGAATACAGTGCACAGGTAAACCACTTTTACTATATGATAATGCTGTTTTTTTTATTGCCATTTTGGATCTTGACAGCCTCAGTTTTCTTTCAGCTCCCATATATGGAAACTGCATAGTTTGGAATAATATGAAAATGAGTAAATAATTATAGAATTTGGATTTTTATGTGATATACAAGTAAACAAGTCAGTCGTCTTTAACCCTTAAATGCATCCCTCGGATCTTTAGTGACCCGGGAACTCATTGCTCCCCCTGTACCTCATCCATTTTTTTAAAAGTTGCACCCACACCTCTTTAGTAGTCCTCAATCAATCTCTTATAAATAGTGCAATACACACACACACACACACACACACACACACAAAAGTACCAGGCAAAGAAAGCAACACCCTATTAATAAAAGAAAATTAATAAATAAAAGACTTTGATATATTTTCCAGTTTCTAGAAATGCACCTGGTTAATAAAGAGTCTTCTGACACCTGCATGGCCTCAGATAGATCACTGATTATTGCTTTGATCTGTGACATGTTTCAAGCTTGATGCATCTCTAGCCAACATTTGTGAAGGGATCTCTGACAAGTTTTGTGGTTTGAATTATATGGTAAACGTTGGATTATTTACTTCTGCATTTCTAATAAACCCACTAGAGGGTGCAGCTCAAACACACTGAGCTGAATGAACAATGCAGACTATATTTGTATTAGGGATGACTCATTTCACCAAAGTTTAAACAAAAATTTGGTAGTTGGCAAATCTAAAAAGAAACCATCAAAAACAGTAAAAATAATCCTATTTAAAAATCTATTTGCGACCCATTTGAAATATTTAATCTATTCCAATAGCTAAATCCAATACAAAATGTCACAAATGACAAATGACAAGCATGCACAGAATCAACAGTAGCCAAAATAGGCATATTTGTTGAAAACAACTGAACGAATAGGCAGCAGAGGACCAATAATATAGAAAGCATAATAGCCTGGTTAATGAAAATCACCAAGTAAAAGTTACCCAGCATATTATAAATATAATATAATTTTCTGTTTCAAAAGTGTCTTTTTTGTAATTCTTCCCATAAGTCCTCCTGAATCTTCTCTTTACTGTTGTACATGGAACT
This sequence comes from Moxostoma hubbsi, assembly GCA_032164185.1. Classification (NCBI taxonomy): domain Eukaryota; kingdom Metazoa; phylum Chordata; class Actinopteri; order Cypriniformes; family Catostomidae; genus Moxostoma; species Moxostoma hubbsi. The sequence goes on along the minus strand of JAVLUX010000031.1, from coordinate 1,261,066 downwards.
GGTGTTGAGCGGGTAGAATTCAATGAAGCTGTCAGCGGAGGACACGTGAGGTGTCTATTTCACAAACTAGAGACTCTGATGTACTTATCCTCTTGTTTAGTTGTACATCTGGTCTTCCACATCTCTTTCTGTCCTTGTTAGAGACAGTTGTGCTTTGTCTTTGAAGACTGTAGTTACACCTTTGTATTAAATCTTCAGTTTTTTGGCAATTTCAAGCACTGTATAGCCTTCATTCCTCAAAACAATGACTGACTGATGAGTTTCTAGAGAAATCTGTTCCTTTTTTGCCATTTTTGACCTAATATTGACCTTACGACATGCCAGACTATTGCATACTGCAGCAACTCAAAAAACAACACAATGTTAAACTTCATTTAATGAACCAAATAGGTTTCAACTGTGTTTGATATAATGGCAAATGATTTTCTAGTACCAAATTAGTCATTTAGCATGATTCATCAGGGCTAATGTGTTGGAGTGATGAGTGCTGTTTTTTTACATCAGTAATGTCCTGACTATACTTTGTGATCAGTTGAATGAAAAATCTGTACATTATTCCAAACTTTTGGCCGCCATTGTATATTTAACAGCAGGCACTTTGAAAACATATGTGTTTTTGTTTATGTTTAGCTCATTATGTTTTTGACAGCCAGTTGCGCCTCGTGAAATTTCAGTGTGAAAGTAATGAATCCTTTTCTAGGTTTGTCCTCATTTGTTGCATTTTCTCTTTGATATACAAAAATAAAACATCAAAATGTATTTTATTTTATTGTTTTCTAATTGTCTTGAAAATAATTTGACACTCACTTTGGTGAAATTCTCATGCATTTAATCGTTAAACAAACAGTAGATCCTGATGAAGTAAACACAAATAAATCAGGAGGCAAGATATTGTAAAACAGGAAGTAGGAATGTGTCGCACCTGAAGCCGATCTGGTTGATGTGGTCCGTCTCCAGCAGCATCTTCCACAGCAGACACAGGAAGAGGGGCGGAGAGCCCTGCATGGAGAAGTGTGTGATGATGTCATTCTCATTGGTCATGGACTTCCACTTCCTGTACTCCTCCTCTACATTCTTCTTCAAGTTAAAACGGCTCTCCTGAGGAACGTTATTCTGCTTGAAGAATGCCTGAAAAGAGAAAATGAGGTGAATTTTTCACTTCCTGATTTACAGTGGGAATTATCACGAAGCACAGAGTCCAATATAGCCGTAAAATAATCCACCCAAACAAATGGAACCTCCGATAACATTGTTCTCTTTATTTATCAAATGAATAAAACAGTGCTGACATATTCATTAAATGTACATTACTACCCGTTTCATTCTACTAACCACATTTCACTCGCCAAAGCCTCCAAAAAGTGTGGCTCTTTTTTCCCCGTTTATAATCTCTAAGACAGGTTTGATTTCTCAAGATGCCAATTTCAGTAGAATAGCTCTAGAATTAAGTCTGAAGTAAAGCAGAACATAATGCGTTTACTTTTGCATTAGCTTAACAACATGCCACACTCCAGCGTTTCAAAAGCTTTTCTGCATGTCATAACTGCTTTGAGATCAAACAAATGTCCTAACACTACATTACACATAACAAATATGTCTGCTTGTACAGAAAAGCATGCTAGCACAAAGTCAAGCTTTGATGTAAATCAGGGGAAATGCAACGCATTAAGAAAGCTTTGAGGTTCTAATACTTCAAACAACATAATGTGGGTTTTCAGAGACAAGTGACTGTCCAAGTGACTGTCCAGTGCTTCATTTTCTACTCATGTTACAGATTTCATTACTAACCCAGTATGAGAACTCCGATGACAGCAATACTCAAGTTCTGATTTCCTAAGAGGAAGTGACATCAACCACTTTCTTCAAATTCTCAACTTCATAACCATTATGTGGATCTGAACTCTGCAGATTTGTTTACACCAGTGGTCAAGGGGACAGTCAGGGATCCAGGACAATGAGCAAACTTCCAAGGGGGCCACAAGATGACTTAAAATTAGGGCTGTCTATTGATTAAAATTACTTGCATGACACGTGATTAATTACATGCAATTAATTGCAATATACAAATTAGCTGTATTTGTTATTTTTCTGAGAAAGGCCCCAAATAAAGATCATTAAATAAAAATTATAAATGTAAAAAAATGTAAAACATTTTTTTTAATTGATAATTCTTTTTTTTAAAAGTTGTAATAATTTTTTTGTAATTTATATAAAAATTGTTTGATAAAACAAAAAAATTATAATAACATTCTCATTTAATAGCAAATTATCATATATTTACTGAACCAAAATACAGAACCATGAAACAAACTGTGATAAATTAGAACCGTTACATATTAAATGAGCGAGTCGGTTTATTATAGTATCACTCAGCAATAGTGTTTAAAAGAAATAATAATAATAAAATATAAAACTAATGATTTAAAGTTGTAACTATAGAAACAACATATTTAAGTTTATTGCAAAATATACAAGTAGTTTGAGAATGTAGGCAGTCACAGGAGTGGGCAGTTGCTGCAGAGCTCTTTTAGTGAACTTTGTTCTCTGATTGGTGGATCTTTCCCTTCAGGATCATGGGTAATGTAGTTCTTCAACAGGAATTGTGCACACTTATTAAACACAATTTCTAAAAAATTAAGTTGAAATTACATGGACTGGGGGGCGCTGGTGAGCAGGCATGGAGTAAGTTGTGTTTTTGGTGAGCTCCGCTAAATTAAGTTAAATTAATTATATTTTGGGGCGTTTTATTGTTTTAAATTGGCACTAAAACATTCTGTTGTAACGCCTCTTGTTCATGAAAAACGTTTTTTTTTTTAAAATACTGCAGCACATAAATGGCAAAAATTCTGCGACAGTACACATACATGGGGAAAAGTATTGCGAGTAGGCCTGGCACCACGTGCAGTGACCAGAAATCGCTGGAGAAACTCTGAAATTCTGTCGCTGTTGATAAATTATATCTATTTTTTATATTTGAAAAAGGATCCCATTGCCTTTAAGGCTAATATGGATAATAGGTTATACGCTCTTTATTTTTATTTTTACTAGAAGTGCCTGCTACACTGTTTTCTCCATAACAAGCACTTAAATGTATGGATGTCTTTTCAATGTGTTTGGGGTTCACTCTCTTCTTTTGGGTGAACGGGGGTGGGTGAACATTTCTTCAGATATTTGCAGATTCGCAGTTTTATGATATCTAACACTATTGACTTTCCAGCTCTACCTAATGAATCTCTAATTGATATTATTTTGAAAATCAGTCCACTCTCCAAGAATAATACAGGTCTGATATACTCTTTGATTTCCTCACAGAATTTAACATCTTTGACAAAATCAAAGCAACAATGGGGAAGTGAACTTGATATGCAACTTTCATAAGAAGCATGGCAAGATATTATAAATAAGATTCATTCAACCTCAATCTGTTCACGACATACAATTATTAAATTCAAAATAGTCCCCGTCTACACTGGACAAAAGCTAAATTAGCAACATTTTCACCAAATATAGACTCCTTGTGTGATTGGTGTAGAGTTCAGATAGTTAATCATACACACATATTTTGGTAATGTCCTAAGCTTGTTAATTATTGGCAATTAATATTTCTTTTTTTTTTTTTTTCAGGAGTTCTGCATTTATCTATTAATCCTTCCCCCATTTTTGCAATATTCGGTTTAACTACAGAACTCTGTTTAGATAATAATGCTAAAAATATGATTTCTTTTCGACTTTATTAGTTAGACATCTTATATTGCTTAAGTGGAAGGACAGATCTCCACATACTTTTAGTCATTGGATCAGGGATCTTATGCATCATCTTGCAATAGAGAAGATTCAATACTCCACTAAAAGCTGTAGTCGAACGTTTTTCATTATTTGGCAGCCAGTGCTGACTTGTATACAGCAAATGGATCCAAATATTTACATTTACATTTCTGCATTTGGCAGACGCTTTTTATCCAAAGCGACTTACAGAGCCCTTATTACAGGGACAATCCCCCGGAGCAACCTGGAGTTAAGTGCCTTGCTCAAGGGCACAATGGTGGTGGCCGTGGGGTTCGAACCAGCAACCTTCTGATTAGCAGCCCTGTGCTCTAGCTACTACGCCACCACCACCTCAAAAAAAATTTCTCTCTTTCTTTCCCTCCTTATTTTCTTTTATCTGACCCTGTGAGCCCATGATAATATGGTACAGAAAAGCCTGTAAGATAATATGTAATGGTGAAGTGGGGATGGGGAGCTCTGTTGGAGCAAGATAATTGATTTCATCTTAATCTGTTTTTGAATTTGCTGTTATATTATACTATGTAAAATATTAATAAAAAGATTTTGAGGAAAAAAAAAAATGTACATGGACTGATGATTTCAACAGAAGCAGATACCTTCCCTTAACATTCTCAGAGCTCACAGTAGGTCTGTTTTCAAAGCTCTATCGGTTATCGTTATTAATCTGTTCCCCTATGGAAAAAATGAATAGGATTTTTTACCTCCAGTATGCATGTATATATATTTTATTTATTTTTTGCCATGGGGCTGTAGACTGAGAGCAGTGTGTGTTCAGATTAGTACCTGCAGAGGAGCAGGAAAGCAGCTGAGAGTGTGAGAGGCCCAGTTATGAGGAGTGAAGTTCATGATGGTCTGCAGGATGTCTTTACACCAGGTGCCCTGAATAGAGTCCGACCCTGTGAAGAAATCTGCAACACACAGAGATGAGACTTAATTTCAACAGCAGAGAGAGAGAGAGAGAGAGAGAGAGAGAGAGAGAGAGAGAGCGCAAACAAACAGGTGCAGTGAACATGAGATCTGCATCAGGGTTGTTATTCTGAGATCTTTAAACGTCAAAAAACAATCATGGTTTGTCAGACACAAAAAGAGATAATGCATGATGTCGATTGGATTAAACTAAAATGAAAATATGACATTGAGGAAGTGCTGCTGTTGCTTTAAACATATAATATTTTAATATATTACACTACCGGTCAAACGTCTGTACACATAAATTATGCCTAAACATAAGTTTAATTTTAATAAATAAACAATTTAATTGGTGTGGAAAGTGAAATAAAAGTAGTCAACAAGAGTCTAGCATAAACCCAAAATGTGGTTACACTGGTACCATTGAAGAGTGAAGAGTGGAGCTTGAGGACGGGAACACAAACACTATGCTATATGATGCTTCACTCAAGTAGCAAATAATATAAAGGTTCCCACTCTTTTAAAGGCACAATTTTCCAGAACATTTCATGTGCCCAACGTGTACCATATTTAAGCAAAAACACACGGGAGGTCATGAACTTGTGGTTATTGGATTGTTATTTGTTTTTATTCTGTGTTCGACAGTTTACTGTATTATCAAAATGGTGTCTAATAAAAATGAATTAATTTTAATGAAATGAAAATATACTTTAATAAAATTTTTCAACGTAACATTGCATTATTTTCTGTGCTTTTATAAAAAAACACTGGAGATTTATCAAATGAAATGCTGCACAACAGAACATCACAGATGTGAGATATTGCTTTAAATCATTATTATTATTATTGAACTAATGTAAACATTACTATACAGTAGTAGTAATATATTTGTCTTTTTTCTTCTCCACTTCACATGTTTTTTTTAGCGGTTTATGGGTGATTTGACAGTAGATTCTCACTTCTGGATAAGCAGTTTGCTATATGGCCCAGTGTGATTATTAAACCTGAAAAGCTGTGATTTAATTAGATAAATATATAGTCTGTATGTGCTGCGCACTTCAGGGCACTCTGCGCTATCTTCTACTACACCTTTTCAGTGTATGTGCGGCCGGCTTCACAGTCATTCTGAAGCACGCAGTACATGCAGATTATAAATTGAATCAATTTAAATCACAGTCTTTTGTGGTTTATTAAATCACACTAGAACATTTTGCAATTTTAATTAAATTCATTGTGCATTTAAACACTAATTTTCATCCCAAATATGTCAAATTCTGTGACATTCCGCGTTTTATAGCTAAGGCCATTTTTACGACAGAATTCTGTGTTTCCGTCTGTTTTCACAAGGTATTACATGTGTTAACCATAGTATAAGTGGACTCCGATCGTTGAATTATAAAACATTAATTGGCCGCATCATCACACTACCACCTTGAGGTGTGAATTTATTCTTTTATAAAATCAGCGTTTCGAGCGTCTCCATTGTCTTAATTTAACAACTGAAATGTTTTTGTAGTTAACACAACAGTAGTATTGGAATGAATCTAAAAACATAATTTGCACAAAATCATTACTTTTTTAACTACTTTGTTGGAGCAAAGTACGGATGACAGCAGATGAGCATAGAATGTACATGATGGGCTTTGTTCATGACAGTCAATTGTTGATGTAGTTTCACAATTAGCAGGCAACAACAGTGACAAAACATTATGAATTTTTGTATTTGACACCTATCCAGGGTCCTGATTATGACCTTGTTTTTTGCGACACATTCAAAGAGTTTTACTATACTAAAATAATTTCCAGGACAAATCATTATTTTTCAGGACATTTAGTTCTCATTTTCCATGCCCTTTCCATGACTGGAAAACTGCATTGAAAAATTCCAGGTTGTCCAGGATGCGTGGGAACCCTGTGTATGATGTATTAGCATAACTTTACAAATCAGTAATGTGACAAAAACATTATGTAAAAATAACTTTGTTGAAATTACGTTAACCAATTATGTTTTCTGACCAAGAATTAATGAGCTAAACCAAGAGGAAAAAAATGTTTCATGCTCATGTGGAACAGATGTACAGTTGAAGTCACAAGTTTACATAAAGCCGTGGCCAAAAGTGTTGGCAGTGACATCAATTTTGTGTTTCACAAAGTTTTCTGCTTCAGTTGTTGTGGTGTTGATTCACATTGTTTCTAGATTATTGTGCAGAGTGATCAGATGCATTTAAAATAATTGCAAAAAGCTTCATTGGCCAAAAATTTTTACTAATTCATTTCACTAATCATATCAGCAGCACCTGGGAAAGTATGAACAAGTACTAGTCCGGTGAAATCACTCTATCATTCTGACTGGATTATAAGAGCAGACTGATTGCTATAAAAGGAGGGAAGAAGTGCTTCCAATCAGGATGTCCCAGAGTGTCCAGCAAGTACCAGGACCGTCTCCTCCTGAGGAGTCCGCTATGGAATCGTGTCACCACCAGTGCAGAGCTCAATATTGGCAGCAGGTTGGTGTGAGTGCATCTGCACGCACAGTGAGGTGAAGACTTTTGGACAATGGCCTGGTGTCAAGAAGGGCAGCAAAGAAGCCTCTTCTCTCCAAGAAAAACATCAAGGACTGACTGAAAAAGGATTGGACAGCAGAAGACTGGTGCAAAATTATTTTCTCTGATGAAGCCCCCTTCCGACTGTTTGGGACATCTGGAAAATCGATTGTCCGGAGAAGAAAAGGTGAACGCTAAAATGAGTCCTGTGTCGGGCCAACAGTGAAGAATCCTGAGACCATCCATGTGTGGGGATTCTTTTCATCACAGGGAGTGGGCTCGCTCACATTTCTGCCCAAAACACTGCCATGAATAAAGAATGGTATCAAAATGTCCTGCAAGAGCAACTTCTCCCAATGATCCAAGGTAATTTGGTGATGATCCGTGCATTTTCCAGCATGATGGAGCACCATGTCACAAGGCAAGAGTGATAATGAAGTGGCTCGGAGATCATTACATTGAAATTGTGGATCTGTGGCCAGGCAACTCCCCGGACCTTAATCCCATAGAGAACCTGTGGTCAGTCCTCAAAAGGCGAGTGGACAAGCAAAAGCCCACAAATTGTGATCAACTCTGAGCACTAATAAGGAAAGAATGGGTCGCCATCAGTCAGGATTTGGCCCAGAAGCTGATATCCAGCATGCCAGATTGAATTGCAGTGGTTATGAAGAACAAGGGTCAACACTGTAAATATTGACTCTTTGCATATATTGAATGTTTTTGCCAATAAAATCCTTTCAAACTTATGAAACACTTATAATTGTTTTCCAGAATACCATAGAAACATGTTAAAAAAAATAATCTACAAATACTGAAGCAGCAAACTTTGTAAAACACCAAATTTATTTTACTGCCAATACTTTGGGCCACAGCTGTACACCTTATACATTTAAACTCAGTTTTTTCACAATTCCTGACTTTTAATTGTTCTTCGGCTTGCAAGCCTCACCCTTTTCCCTCCAAACAAACGATGGTCAATAAGGCCAAACATTAAATTTTTGTTTCATCAGACAACAGGGCATTTCTCCAAAAAGTAAGATCTTTGTCCCATGTGTATTTGCAAACTGTAGTCTGGCTTTTTTTATGGCAGTTTTGGAGCAGTGGCTTCTTTCTTGCTCAGCAGCCTTTCACGTTATTTCGATATAGAACTCATTTTACTGTGGATATAGATACTTGTATTCCTCTTTCCTCCAGCATCTTCACAAGGTCCATTGTTGTTATTCTGGGATTGATTTGCACTTTTCACATCAAACTACGTTCAACTCTAGGAGACAGAATGCACCTCATTCAAGAGCGGTATGATGTCTTCGTGGCCCCATGATGTTTATACTTGTGTAACTATTGTTGTACAGATGAACGTCATACCTTCTGGTGTTTGGAAATTGCTCCCAAGGATGAACCAGACTTGTAGAGGTCCACAATGTTTTTTCTGAGTTTTTGGCTGATTTCTTTTGATTTTCCCATGATGTCAAGCAAAGAGGCACTGAGTTTGAAGTTAGGCCTTAAAATACATCCACAGGTCCACCTCCAATTCAGTACACCTCCTATCAGAAGCTAATTGGCTTATTGCTAAAGGCTTGACATCATTTTCTGGAATTATTCTAGCTGCTTAAAGGCACAGTTAACTTAGTTTATGTAAACTTCTGTTCCATTGGAATTGTGATAGTCAATTAAAAGTCAAACAATCTGTCTGTAAATAATTGTTGGAAAAATTACTTGTGTCATGCACAAAGTAGATGTCCTAAACTACTTGCCAAAACTAAAGTTTGCTAATATGAAATCTGTGTTTAAAAAATGAGTTTTAATGACTTCACCTAAGTGTAAGTAAATCTCTGACTTCAAATGTACACCAAAATGTTTTTTTACAGTGTAGGGCACTCACAATACCAACATTTTCAGTGCCAATACCAGTAAAATTCTCAATACAAATTTCAATAACACAACAAAACAGATAACATGCTGTTGAACAAATTCCTGTAGCCTATTAAAGTTAAATATTAATGTTAATGATAAATTAGTTTCTAAACTTGTTATAAAGTAAATTAAAACTAATAAAAATAAGAAATAAATTAAGAAAAAAAAAATAATGTTGCGAGGGGGCTGCAAGAACGGTTGCTCTCATGCCCTATCAAGAACGTGCACAGAAGATCAACAGTCTGTAAAAATTCTCACTAAATAATACATTCAATTTTGGTTTGTTTCTCACCAAATTTCATCGTATGCTTTCATAAGAATCATGATTATCATGGAATAATTTATTAGACTTCTGAATTATAATTTTGTGTACTTCTGAAGCTTGAAGAAGTGGTCACCATAAACTGCCATTGTATGACATCACTGAGCACATAATTTTATCACAATTCTTTAATAACATTAAGTGCTATTTCTTTTCAGTCTTGTTGTTTGATTAATATTAACAACATAACAGAAAGCTGTGTTTAAATACCGCATCTGACAGCCCTTTTGGACATTTGAAGCCCATCTGAATGTTCATGCACGGAGCCGCATAACCATATTTACCATGAGGTGGTATGAATTGAATTGGTAACTGCAGAAACACAGATATTGTTAAATCTTTATTTTTAGGATGGACTTCTGTCATCCCTAGTCCAGAGAATGCTTGAGGGAATGGAGTTAAGGTGTATTTAAAGCAAAAGTGAAACTAAAATGTGAGGCAAATCACAAAGCAAAACCATTCACATCCAGAGCAAAATGGATATTCATTGGGCTGAACAAAAACAGAATTTCCTTTTTTACACGGCTTACAAGAACACTACTGCCGTAGAAGAGGAAAGCCAAGCACTACTCAAAAGTTGGAAAACAGCTACAGAACAAAAAATGGATGAAGGTTAAACAAGAAAAAAATGCATTGAAAGCTAATATTCTCTCTTTGAACAAGTGTTGAAGAATCAGTGAAACATGTCATAATGGACAACTTTCTCAAGGGCTGTGACGGTGCCGTGACGTCTGAAGTGTATCTTATGTACTGTAAGTGACATACCTGTGACGTGTGTGGCTCGAGCGAGCGTGAGGATGAGTGCTCTGTTCAGCTCTTCTGACTCAGCAGACAGCACTGTTTTAGGATCACTGAGGAACCGTGTAAACTGCGGCTGAACTTCTGAACTCCCCAATGCCGTGATCAATCGTAAAGCAGTACTCTCAACGCTGCACACACAAACACACAGAGCATCTTAACCCACATCCATTAACATTTTTACAAGGAGATATGTGTCATCTTAAGGGATGTTAAAAAGAATTCTATGCCTAACCAGAGATGGAGTTGGTTCTGATTGGTCTGTGGAACGGCAGCGAGGGAGTGCAGGTGTGACAGGAGCTGCACACGATAATGAGGCTGAATGTGGTGCATCCGATAACTGAACATCTCCAACAGCGTATGCAGAATCCCCCACGCATGAGACTTGAACACGTTCGGCAACAGCTGGCCTGGTGGAGAACACAAGAACAGAAAGTCTATAATGTATCGTTCAGGCAACTCATGACTATGACCTGTGTGACACAGACAGTGACTAATGTGTCATCAGAGACGTGCCTATAATGTGTGTTTCAGACTTACTGATGAAGCCCTTAATGCCCAAGGACTCGATCTCCATGTAGACCAGCAGTCTGCTGTAGGTCTCCACCAGGGCAGGCGCCAGGGCAAGGCTAGACTTTGCGTGTGCCAGTTTAATGACTCGAGTTGCAATGCTGTGGATCAAGCTGACAGGAAGAACAGAAGCTCATTTGAGTTCAATTTGGAAAATGCATGAATGAACTGAACTGAATTGTTGGTGCCACACTCGACAAATAGGGTACACTTTAACTAAGATGGCGCCACCTCGGTGTGGAGCTCTCCAATTCTTTTGTTGTTTTTAGTATTTTTTTTCCAATCAGTTTCAGTCTGAAGCACAGCTTTGTTGTTTAAGCGAGCTATGTGAAGAGAGCTGACGCGCTGGTCAAGCTTTGCTAGCGCGGATTTGAACAGCGCTGCAGAGTATTCATCTAGCGAATCTCCGCTCTCTCCCTAACAAAACAGATGAACTACATCTGCTCACCCGTACAAACAAGGACATCACAGAAACCTGGCAAAGTGAAGCCAGCCCAGACAGGACAGCCAGCCCAGACAGGACATCTGCCGGGCTTTCAGCTGTTCAGAGCGGATCGCATTGCGGAGTAAACGGGGAAAACATCAGTCGAACATGCTTTTACATCAATGAAAGTACATATGAATGTGCTATCCTAATTTGGAAGAGCTCTTTATCAACTGTAAGCCTTTCTACTCGCCATGGGAGTTTTACTAGTTTATTCTGGTGAGTGTTAATATCCAGCCACATGTATGTGTGAATGCAGCACTTCAATAACTGGCTGATCAAATCACAGACACGGAGCAACTACACCCGGAATCAGTTATTATTATTCTCTGTGATTATAACAAAGCCAACCTCACCCGTGAACTGCCCAAATACAGACAGCACTTTACATGCCCCACCAGAGACAGAATATACTGGCCCACTGTTACACAAATTAAAGGATACATGTCGCTCTGTCCCAAGAACAGCTTTGGGACTCTCTGATCACGGTCTGGTTCATCTTCTTCCAAGCAACAGGCAGAATCTAAAATCGGCTAAATCTGTGGTAAGGACTGTAAAGAGAAGGACCAATGAAGCAGAGATGGAACTTCAAACCTGCTTTGACTACCAACAACTGGCTGACTACTTGAATGTGTTTTACTGAAGATTTGAAAAGCCCAGTCTCACACCCCACACCTGCTCTGACCTTCACTTCACACAAACACCAACAATTCCCTTCAAATTTGCTTGTAGAGCAAACAGGTCTGTGGATGATCCAGTCTACATGGAATTGCATCATATCCTGCAACATCTGGACAAACCACGGACATATGCAATGATCCTTTTTGTGGACATTAGTTCAGCTTTCAACACCATCATCCCAGCTACTCTCCGGACTACATTATACCATCTCTCTTTTCCCATGTCAGACAGGCAGCAGATAGTGAGACGGGGAAATTCACTTCTAGCACATGTACAAACATACCATTTTTAGGTCGCTGTGTAAAGTTAAACATAGTTTAATACTTAGAAAAAACGTCTTGAGATCCCCAAGCAAGATTTGCAGTTCATCAAACTGTGTTTTTAATGCAAGAACATGTTCTCGTGTTGTGCTATCAGCTGAATGACTGTTTTTTTCTCTGTATAAGCTGCGCATTGCCTATACAGCTGAAGTTTTGCTTACTGCCCCCTGGAGAAACCAGGTGGTACTACAAGCTTGAATTGCTCCGGAATCTTCCTTATTACGGTTGGCTGGGTTCCAAAGACAAAAGTGTAAATGTAAAAATTAACGAACTAAAGTTGACCAAATAGAGACACATATTTAAAGTTTTTGGAAATATAACATTTTTTAGATTCTGTGTTAAATATAAATAAATGACTTCTTAAAGATGCACTATGTAAGATTGTTTTGGTCACAATTAACAAAAGTTAATAATTGAGTACATCAAAAATCTTTGATTTTTATTTTAAGGGAATTTGAGCTGGCAAGCTGGACTTGGCACAAAACCGTAGGCAGATGTCATTTGTCCATGTGTGTTTATGTCATATCCTTAAGCTGAGAATCAAGGTCCGACTGTGTGTCGAGAAGCAGGAAGCGACAATTTTTCAGTCAATCCAGACACAGTTTCAGGAGTCAGGGTAGCAGCAGGGTGAATTCACTCTTCTAATGGATTTAACTGTTAGGTGAAGTTGTTTACCTGCTACACGGCTTGGATATGTTTTCTAGTAGTGTTGTTGCAGCTTATATTGTATGTCATGCTTTAATAAAATCAAACATTACAAAAAGTTTATAAGTTGTTGTTATTTTCAGTGAAGTTACTGTTACAGTAGTCATGACTTCTGAGTATTTTTTAACATTGCTGAAGTTTTGAGAATTCTAAATTGTGCAATTCTAAATGTTTGGGTAACAAAGCTGCCGTTTATACTACAGATGACATTTTTTTTCAGTTTATTCAGGGTCATGTCACGGTGTTTAACATACTGTTTCAGACACCAGTAAAGCCAATAATGCAGGTTTTTCTCTCCGTGGACCACCGCTTTAGCACTGTGCCACTTCGTTGCTTTATTAAACTTGTCAAGGCCCCTTTCACTTTTAAAAACGCAAATCTCTGTCTACTCATTTGTCGTGGCCGTGCTGTCTTTTTAGAGTTTGTGTTGCAAATCATGTAAAAAGTATACTTCCACACAATCTCTGAGAGACGGCTTCAAAGTTATCTATTTTAACAACAGTAACCTAGGTATCAACTCCTCAGCTGGCCCGCACGATTTTAAATAAAAAGCGTCACGTCCAAACCCCACCCACGAACAGTTTATCAAATCATCAGGGCTGTTCGAACATAACACCTTTGCAGAACAAAAACACCACTGCATTTCATCATCATTTGTAGGCAATCTAAGCGAAGCCGGTTCGCCTAGTACGTATAAATTAGCCTTAAGTCAATAAAGAACTTTGAGCAATAAATCCATGTACAGACATTTGCCCTTTTATCCATTTAGCAGATAGCCTGTTTAAACAGATCTAAAAGCCACAATAAGTACAAGGTAACTCCCCATGAATTTATGCTTATCTCAAGCTGTCTATAATGTATCGATTTCATCGCACAGTAATGTTTACAAATTTGTTTAGCATGTACAGAACCGATATATCGGTCTACCTCTATATAAGAGAAGCAGGATTTTCGACCAATGAGATTTCTCTTTAGTCGGGCCTACACAGCACAAAGCCGCAGAAACTGATAGGCAAAATGTTCCGTCACTGGTCGCAGCTGGTTGTTAGGACAAAAAGGGAAAAAGATCTTTAAATCGCTTGCCGCTGTATGGTGTTATGCCTGGTTATTTGTAGTGTATTTGTGCAGAATTTTCTCCACTCACCTCATTTTGGCATGAACAGTAAGGGAGTCCAGCAGGTTCATGGGTAGAGGTGTGACGGATCCAGACGCCATGCAGTTAGTGCCAGGCAGATTGATCCGCATGGTGCCATTACCATAGATCGTCTCCACCAGCACGCCCATGGGCAGAGTAAAACACTCAGAATTTGTGGAGTATGCATTACACAGCAAAGCAATCTTGTAATCTGTCATTGGCAGACTCTTATTACGCAGACTCTGCTGAAGGAACCTGAAAACACGCAGAGAGAGAAAGCGAGTGTAAGAGGGATCTGATCGGACTCATTTGGGGTAATTACACTTGGTCAGATCAAGCATGTTACTGATTAGGAAAAGTGTAAATGTCCTCCAAGGCGCATTCAAGACAGATAGCAATCCAAACACTTCCGGAGGTACAACAGTACTTATCTCCAGTGTGTCTCTGGCAGTTAGTTCAGGTTGTGTGTAAAAGTTTCTTACTCATGGTGCAGCTTGAGTGAGTGTGGGATGGGGATCTGCAATTTGGAGTTGTCGTTCTGAGCTTTGCGGTTCAGGTGGATCCAGATGCAGGTCATTGCGAAGGCGTGAGTGGACTGGGGCTTGTTGATGTCTGGTACAGGAATACACTAAAAATACAAAGAACAAACCCACACTTCATTACAGTGCCCTTTATCTATAATCAACTAGAATATAAACATTTCATATTCGAGAAGTCATAAGTTAAAATTCTATGGGGGTGGAATGTACATATTTATTCATTTTAGTCATATTCCTCAGGCTAAAATTGCATATCATTTTAGTCAACGTAAATAACATATTGGCAAACTGGAATATCATCATCAATTCTTTCTAGGTTTTTTATTCTTTAACAATCATTGTAATTGATACCGTTTCATTGTAGTGATGATGCGTCTTTTTCGGCTCATCTTTGTAGACAAACTAATAATAAAAACACTAGCAACTACCAATCTCCAAACATCATCGGCATTAAGTCTAATTCATCGTAGTCATCTTTCCTTCCACGTTGCAAATTTAATTTATGTGAAAAATCGGAATATTGAAATTGTGAATAAAGATGAGTTTCATCTCATGTATTCAAGACAACAAAATCGACACTTCCAGGGTAATTGGTATATTTATGGTATAATTAAAAAAGAAATAAAAATGGAAATGGAAGTTGAAGCCACTGGAACTTTTATTAAATGTAATAAATGACTTGCGGTTTAGAGCATGAAGACGAACTTCATATTTGCTAGCGTTCAGCGGCAGATGCCTTATGTCTGGAGTGAAAGCGTGTCTGGAAGGTAATAGTAGACAATCATTTTAATTACAGACATTGGCATTTCACAATAACCAGATTTGAGATGCTATGTGATGATATTGCTCCACTGCTTTGTCCATTTATGAGTGAATTATTCATTCACAAGACTTTTTTTTTTTTTTATGCAGAATATGCACATACGGGAATTTATTTGTTAAATGTGTTGCCATTGTAGTTTATACATAAGTCTACTAACACAATAAAAATGTATAAATTTTTTATCATATTAATGCACATTTTATTTGCAACTTCACATTTCCAGCTAGCATTTTTATGCAATATCCCAAATTTGACATACATCAAGTTTAAAAATATGTGCATGGACACCACTATAATAGCTTATTCTGGCCAAGAACCACCCACTTCGACAGGAAGATGTCATTTGACTGGCATGTGAAATGACCAATCAATTGTTTAAAACAGGTTGAATATTCAAAACTCATGAAAATCTCACAAGACTTGAAACTTAAACACCTTATAAACACACTTTTGTCTTCCAAATTAAAGACAAAGCTACAAGTACTTTTAAAGTCTTTCATGAGGATATGAACTGCAATCTCACGAAGCATTGCTAATAATGCTATAGAATAGAAAACAATAGAAAAATATGAACAATTGTTGATTATAAGTATAGAAACAAAACATTTTAAGATTATTGCAAAATATTTAGATTTATACTCATTTGCATCAGTCACAGTGCATTTTGGGAGTGGGCTGAGCTAGAGCTCTTTTGCCACACTTTGCTATATGCAATTCTCTGAGTGGTGGATCTTTCTCTCGATCATGGATAATGTAGTTCTTAACCAGGAATTCTGCTATTAAATGTTTTGTTTTTTTAAGAGAGTTGAATAATGCGGACTGACGGCTTCAACAGAAGCATTTACCATCGATTAAGAACGTCAGTGCTCACGGTAGGTCTGTCTTAAAAGGTTTATAACTTATCGTTAAAAATCAATATGGACAAAATGAATAGGAATTTACTTCCGTAACCAGACTGTTCTATTGTGTAAAACCAGCTAATTTCACATTGGAGTTGACCACTTTGAGAAAGCTCTTGCCATTTTTGTGTGCAATAGACAGTCAGACGGGTCCATGGGTGTGCTGTCCGAGACTGAGACTAGACGAGGCATCTAAAGTGTGTTATATAAGAATGAACAGCAAGATTTAAAAGGCCTTAAGGTCATTAGGATCATCAATATATTCACTCTAATGTGAAGGAAAGCGGAGACTGGGCTTGTTTGACAGTGAAATCTTTTAAGTTTTCTCCAGGGTGAGTGTCTAATTGCTTTGCGCTTACTGAATCCTTTAGTTAAACAAGGACGATGTGCGATCCAAGCACATCTGTCAATCACAGATGCTCCGGGCTAATGGCTGGATCAAACAGCAGCTCAAATCACACTGCATCCCAGCAGCTTGGCTTTCATCTCAGATTCCCTGCAGCAGTATGCACATGGGCAACCATAACCAGCAAATCTGTTTGTGTTTTGCAGTAGTCATAAAAGATCTTTTTTGTGAAAAGGATTCCTTCAGGTTAATATAATTACTCGGGGTGGTTGATATAGCGACACAAATGTGTCAACTGGCAAATATTTTAGAGCATTGTATCTATAGCGTTTATGCAAAACACCACCACATGGTAGAGAATTTGCGCTGCAATCAGAGGTTGTTCTAAAAACAATCATCAATTTTATTTGTCATTTTTTACTTTTGCATTAAAAAGTGCTTTCTCAATGACTTGGGTGTAAGATAAGTCAAAATGAGAATCATTCATAATTCTGATCCACAAAATTATACCACAACACCTTTGTCAACTGTGCATTTATGTCTAGTATATAATCAAGGGTTACTACAATTTTGACTAATTAATGGGTCATTATGAAAATATTGAATTAATTATATTTCAATTTGTCAATTGCCTGAAAAAACCCTTGCCTCCATTTACAACAGCTCTATGACAATAACAGTAATTAATGTTAGAGGTAGACGTATATATCAGGGTTTTTTTTCCCAGATTAATTGGTGTTGATAAGATTAATGTGAGAGGTAGACCAATATATCGGTTTTACAGATTAATCTGTGACTGAGATTAATGTGAGAGGCAGACTGATATATCAGTTTTACAGATTAAATCAGTGCCGATAAAATTAATGTCAGAGGTAAACCGATATTTTGGTTTAATGGACTAGTCGTGCCGAATATTTTTGCAGATATTTTGTTCCTCCGTGTTTCTCCTCCAAGGATTCCACAGTACAAACAAATTTGTTCTACAGTATAACAGCAGCCTCTAGAGGTGAAATAAAAACAATCACTAAGAATATTCATTTTGGCCTCTATGTCTGTGCCCATCACAGTAAAGAAAGGCTATGAAACATTTTAACATTCTTAAAATCTATTTTAAAGACAGGTGATTAATCGGTTATCGGCATTCACCACCTAAATGATCGGTCCTGGCAAAATCCACTATCGGTCGACCTTTAATATGTCAAGTTGTTTTCTCAGGTCAAACATTAGTGCAAGGCCTAACAAGTATGAAAAAGTTAAACAAAATAAGTTATGAATCATTTAAATAATATAAAAATAATGTTTGTCCTTTGATTTCATGTCATTGGTGTCAATGTTAAAAACTTGTATTATGAAAATATAAAATGTTTTGGAAAAGAACTTCCAAGGTCAAACTTAAGAGGAAGAAGAGTCAAGAACACATGACTGCCGTGAGGTCAGAAAATTTAGTTGAGCAATCCCACCTTCACCTTCATCTGGAATGTGGCGTTTGACTGGTGGTGGTTTAGCCTGGACTATTGGGTTGCAGATCAAACACTACAAGGATTTATCCATGCACACCCTTGTGTCCAAGAGCATGCCAATGAATGGTGTAAAGTTAAAGCACCTGATTATTTACTAATTAATTATGACCGACTGTATTAAAGAACCTATAGCCCACTAGCTAAAACGAAACCTTGATCGGGTGACCCAACCCAAAGGGCACAGCATGTACCAAAGTGCCACATTTTATATTAATGATCTTGTACAGAAGCTGCCACAGACCATCATGTTCTGCTTAAATGAAAATAGCATTTCAGTAATGAGTTGATTCACCTCTTTCTCAGGGTAGAGCAGGTCAAAGAGCTTCATCACAGGCAGGAAGTCAGCCAGAGCGTTCTTCTGAATACTGCCGGAGATAAACTGCAGGAGCACCCACATCAAGTGATCCCTACCTTTAATCAGCCCTCGACCGGCCAGCTGCTCAGAGGAAGTGGAACAAGCACACATTCAGTGAAATACAGGGTAGAAGATCTTTCCCAAGTGACTAAAAAGAGTGCGAGCAAAGTATATGAAGAAACAAGCAAGTATGCATGCTTGCCTGCTTGAGTGCTTTTGTATGGCCCTGTCCCAAATGGGGGATATGATCTGGACTTCCAGTCTCCTAGCCTTGGGTTGTGCTAAGCTTATTTAGCAGCATGTAGCTACGTCACTATGTCTTTAAAAGAATAGCTTATACAAAAATGAAAATTCGCCTTCATGTTGTTCCAAACCTGTATGCCATTGTGTTTTCCTTGGAACACAAAATGTGTAATTCTGAAAAATGTTTACGCTCCTTTTCTCTATAAAACAACAGATTATAGGGACTACGGCTGTCAAGCTAAAAAAAGAACAATAAAAGTTAAAAGTCCACATATCTAGTGGTATATTTTGGCTCTCAAATCTCATTCATGCTCATAGAAAAAATAACTGTGAAAGTTTGGAGCGACACAAAGGGGTGAGCATGTGATGACAGTATTTTCATTTATGGTTGAACTGTTACTTTAAGTGCACACTCTTGTAACCTGTACAGTCTTCTAAAGTTCTGTACCACATCACCAGAGAGTGCTCCAGGAGGAGACCTGCCAGGGCTGAAGGTACCGTTTAGGACATGGACATGTGTGAGTGTTTCCCTCCCCACAGCTTCACCTTCAGATGGAGCGACAGCACCATGTGAGGGAAGCTAGCGAACTGGAACAGAACAAAGAAGATAAGCTGACTGGAGAGATGCTGCCACAGGAGCTGACTGGTGCCGCCGTCATCAAACTGCTCCTCCGTCTCTGACCGCTCCATGGCGTACACCACCAGATCCACCAGCTGGTCCTCCAGAACCGGACATCTCTGCTTATGCTGGAACATGGAAGAACAGTCCAAAAACAGCACTCTTACATGGACCAGAACCACTGCAAACACTAGAATAACTGGGTCCTGTGGAAATACTGTGAATACTTCAAACTCTTCATTTACAGACTTAAGACATGTTAACCCTACATAGAGCCCTAGAGTTTCACATGACCATTTCTACCCTCTTTCTGACCACCCACAATGTTTGGCAGATTTACCCCATGGCCTTTTCACTGCATCGACAAACAAATGATAGACCAGAAGTCAATAATGAAAATCGTATCAATTATCGATTAGTTGGATATTTGTGGCAAGCATGGAGAATCTCTGTCAGTGACGTCACTTTACAGCCTAGCGAAAAATGTGCTGCATGATGAAACTAGTTAGAAAAAACAACGGAGACAAGTTGAAGCGGAAAAACAAACATGACCCAAGATGCCCATCAAACGAGACCACTTTATAAACACTTCAAACATCATAAGCTTTCAGTTTAATGTGAAGCGGTTGCTGCATCAGGTGCTTTGAAAGAGGGATTAAGGCTGGTTTCTCTCCAGTGCATAACTTACTGCTATTTTCAATGCTTTTTAATGTATGCATGTTATGAATTCAAACTCAGCCACATAATTCCATTTCGCAAAACCATTTGTCTTTACCAAAAATGAGCCTCCATTAAACTTTTAAGCGCATGTAATACAATGATCTTAGGATGTCTAGGCAAAAAGTCTAGGATGAGACTTTTCAGCACGAGAGTGATTCTGATGACTGTATAAATTGTATGCTAAATATAAAGTATAATAATGTAAAGGATTGGGGGGTCTGGGTAGCTCAGCAGGGGGTCTTGACGCCGACTACCACCCCTGGAGTCACGAGTATGATTCCAGGGCATGATAAATGACTCCAGCTATGTCTTCTAAACAAGTGGCGAGTTGAGCACGGATGCCGCATAGAATAGCGTGAAGCCTCAACATGTGCTATGTCTCCACGTTAACGCACTCAACAAGCCATGATAAGATGTGCAGATTGACGGCCTCAGACGTGAAGTCAACTGAGATTTGTCCTCCGCCACCCGGATCGAGGTGAGTCACTACACCACCACGAGGACTTAAAGCGCATTGGGAATTGGGCGTTCCAGATTGGGGAGAATTTTTTTTTAATAATAATAATAATAATAATAATGCAAAGGATCCTGATATTTGATAGTCCTGATAATGCCAAATGTAATGTCTGATTTCACCAGTTAATTTATACTATGATAAACATTATTTTACTGGATAACCATTTACATTTTTTTTTTTTGAAAACACTAGTTTAGAAAAATGTTAAACTTACAATATGAATTTTAAATACTTAATATATATATATATATATATATATATATATATATATATATATATATATATATATATGTATATATGTATATATATATATATATGTAATCAGTAACATAATTTTATTCAACTGGGCTCTAACATCCACCAGCTCCGTGATGTCGTCATGGAGGAGTGGAAGAGGACTCCAGTGGCAACCTGTGAAGCTCTGGTTAACTCCATGCCCAAGAGGACATTTTCACTTAGGGGTGTACTCACTTTTGTTGCCAGTGGTTTAGACATTAATGGCTGCGAGTTATTTTGAGGGGACAGCAAATTTACACTGTTATACAAGCTGTACACTCACTACTTTACATTGTAGCAAAGTGTCATTTCTTCAGTGCTGTCACATGAAATAAATAAATATATATATATATATATATATATATATATATATATATATATATATATATATATATATATATATATATATATATCTCATACATACAGTATCTCACAAAAGTGAGTACACCCCTCACATTTTTGTAAATATTTGATCATATCTTTTCATTTTATATATATATATATATATATATATATATATATATATATATATATATATATATATATATATATATATGCATGCAGCCCATATATTTTAGGTTGTTAACTGGAAAAATTTGAATATTATTATTATAGTGCCACTTTTGGAACTACCGATATTTTAAATATTTTCAGTTGCATTGTTTTGTGACACGTTTTAATAGGGTACATTTACTGTAAGTAACGATGTTCTGTTCATGTTTTTTCTTAAAGTAGTAAGTGAAAACACGACAAAAATATACGTGTTACTTGGGTGCAAACATTACATGTATACGGAGATTAGTGTTTGTATTATGCTTTTTGTTGTTAACATTTTGTTACGTGCTGTTAATGTATAGTCTCATTTAGGTCTAATTATTATATATCTGCAGTTTCTTCGCTCTCTCATTTGAACTAATTTAGGGATTCATCAGGATTAATGTAAATACTTATAGAAATGGACACTATAAAATGTATGCAAATATAATGTTATTTATTTCTCATTCAAATCAGCATACATCTGTAATATTGACACACTTCTGGTTTAGGTTACATCCAGTGTTTTGTGTAATTGGATTACAAAGTAATAAAGTAATCTAATTACCTTTAGGCACAAACATTTGTGTAATATTAGGTTTAAAATTCTTGTAATCAGTTTACAGTTACTGACTTCCAATTAAAGACATTAAGTACAGTAGTTGGTTTACAAATATTTAAAAAAAAAAATAATAATAATAATAATAATAATAATAATAATAATAATATATATATATATTATTAGGGATGCACAGATACCTCTTTTTCTCTTCCCATCCCAATATCAGAAATCTCAGTATCGTCCGATCCTGATCTGATACCAGTGTTGTTTTTTTGCATAATCAGTTTAGAATATCTTTACATTATTGTTTGGAAATAATTGGGTGTGCTCCTTAATATGTAAAGAAACACAAACCTCTAACTACACATTATTTCAATATAAATGTATACCTTATTAAGAAACACTTTATTATTAACTTGTATCTGGACTTTAAAGGTTTATTTTTTGTAAACAAAAAATAATAATAATAATAATAATAATAATAATAATAATAATATATCTCAATCGAGCACCTTTAACTTTTAAACCCTCATGCTTTTATTTTAACATTCTGAAGTCTCCAGGAAGTCCTGTAAGTGTGTCTGTTTGTGGGCTAGTTCACAGTAGTTTAATTCGCTACTTATTCAAATTCTGGTAAAATACTCCTCCGGTGCCGTTCTAAATGCATATTATAAGTGAACCGAACTATTGAGCATCTACATCTGAGATGTTGTTCATGAGTAGCGCTCAAATTGCGAGTGTGTGTAAACTGACGTGCTGGAACGGCACGTGCATTTTATATATTTACTTATTAAACAGCCTTTTGTGATTCACAGAGCGATCACATGTCTTCAAGTGGCATTCACTCAAATGCATGAGTCATATGAACTGCTTTAATTGTGTTTTTATGGTTCTTTTATGTAATTTTTTGAGCTTGGCAGTAACGAAAATGACTAACACACATTATCGGATTTGGCTCATCGGACCTGAGCCGTCTAAAAAGCTTCAGTATCGGAGCCATAAATGATCCAGGTATCGGATTGGTGCATCCCTATATATTATTTATGAGTAATACAATTGAAATGTGAATTCATATGTGCATCAGTTTGCATTTCTGTGACAGCTGAAGAGTGTGCAACAATGAACAAGGCGAAAATTATTTTGAATGAGTTGAGCGAAAAGATTATACAAATGTTTTAGAAAATAACTTAAAAACCAATGAGTAATGTAATTAATTTTCAATTAATCATTAAAGTTATCTGATTATAATTTAGTAGTTATAAAGTAGATATTCATTTGTAGAGGATTCCTTTTTTTAGTAACTTACCCAACACTGGGTACATCCACCAATCCTTAAAAAGCATCAGTTAAGATTATAAAATGTAGATTTCAAACTTTAAAAGACACCTTTTTTAAATTAATAAGCTAGCATTTAAAGGCAAATAAGAGTTAAAAGGCAAAAGTTTAAAGAATTGGTTATCGGGGGGGGGGGGGGGGGGGGGTCTGGGGTATCTCAGCGAGTATTAATGCTGACTATCACCCATGGAGTCACGAGTTTGAATCCAGGGCGTGTTGAGTGACTCCAGCCAGGTCTCCTTAGCAAACAAATTGGCCCGGTTCCTAGGGAGTGTAGAGTCACATGGGGTAACCTCCTCGTGGTTGTGATTAGGGGTTCTCGGTCTCGCACTTCAATGTGGCGTGTGGTAAGTTGTGTGTGAATCGTGGAGAGTACATGAGCATGATGCACAACGAGTCACGTGATAAGATGTGCAGATTGACGGTCTCAGAAGCAGAGGCAACTGAGACTTGTCCTCCACCACCCGGATTGAGGCGAGTAACCGAGGACCAACTAAGTAGTGGGAATTGGGCATTCCAAATTGGGAGAAAAGGGGATCAAATAATTGTTTTGTTTTTATTATTGGTATCCACCGATAATCAGAGTAACTTTTTCTATTGCAGGCGGAGTGTATGTAAACGGTAAAGGACAACTTTGCAGATTTTGCACTAACTGTTTGCTCATTTGTAGTAATCATACAAAACACTGAACGCAACATCTGTGGTTTTAATAAGCCGGTTTCAATTTTTATGCTTTGTGCTTTTAGCCTTATATATGATTAGGTAAATATCTAAAAAGCAACAACATGAAATCTTCAATGCTCATTTCATACAACAAATCACAATTTCAAACTAATCTTAATACCTTAAGCTTTGCAAATAGTCCATTATTGAAGGATAACATTTGTAAACTATATTAGACTTGATCTGCATCCCATGCACTGTATGAGACCTGGAACACAGTGATCAGAACTGTTGCTCATCTTTCATGTGAACATCAAAAACAGACCGCTTAATTCTAAGGGCAAAGAGAGGGAAGAATATGGTCATGGAAAACAACTTTATTAACATTATAGGTGAACCTTAGGCAAAATATAAATATGCATGATGATAAAATACAACTTTTCTCAAAATGTGACGGTGCATGATACAAGTGAGCCATTTTACTCACTGAACACACATAGCATATTCAACATGGCCACGGTCACAGAAGATGGCGAAACAAATGTGCCTCACACACACTCGTGAAAGCATGACATGAAGATGTTCACAGAAGCCCTGATCGCAGGGAAAGCTGCAACATACCACAGCGAAACAACAAAACCTCAGGCTTTCATTGACTGATACGTTCCCACACATTAAAAATCAATCCAACTAAAATCGAAAAGCTAATAAATCATTCGGAATAATGTGTGAACTGGTTTGTCCATTTCACTGAAAAGAACCAATTTACTCATAAATCGGACATCACTTTGGGGTGATTCTCACGAAATGATGTCCTGGTCATATTTAACCCCAAAACAATTCAAAAATATTCAATATATGAAATTCTATTTTGCATTAAAAAAAAATTAAGCCTATATTTAGGACCTTAAGTTTTTTGCATTGTGACATTATTGCCAGAACACATTTTACACCCTAATTTCTCATTACAGTCACGTCTGAATGTTTTACTCTTACTATTCCCATCTGAGAACTATAACACACAGATATGCATCACAGTTAAAAGAAATTGTACAATTATATTTGAAAATTAATGAAATGAAAGGCAAAAATGAAAGGCACTACCAAGGGAGTACTACTACAATTTATAAATACTTAATTTATATAACATTTGATTTTTTTTCATGATGTGGTAATGATAATATTTATAATGACCTTTTGTTCACAGCGCGGTAATGAGAATTGAGGGGTTAAATGTGCTTAAATGTCTAAAATATCTTAAATGGCCCTTAACATAGGCTTTAATGATCTATATCAAAAATACAATTTCTCAATTGCTTCTTTTGATTTTGGGGTAAAATAGGACCAGGACAGTTTCTTGATAGGTTTTGTGAGAATCACAAATAGTTTTTTTTTCACAAACAGGCCGAATGGTTACTACTTCTGAACCATGCTGTTCTGTACCAATTGGGTTAGCCGACATGGCCATGTTGTCAGACTGGGCAAGTGACCAATCATGAGTTGGTTTGGAAACGTCCCGAATCGGGGAGCAGTTGAAATGATACCGGAATCGTTGCTCACCATGCTCAGAACCGTTCGGCTCAATGATGGACAAGCGCATCATGCCTTGCGAGCATGTTTTACTGTAAACAAGACCAATATCTAGCCAATTAAACAACCATTGCAGACATTTCCATGACTTCTTTTAGGCCAGGAAAACACAGCTTTAAAATTCCCTAACATTTTCAGGTTTTCTGTGACCATGGGTACCCTGTAACTTTATTTCACAGGAGAGTGACATCCAAACAGAATGTGGACAGGTCAAGTCGTCACTTCCCTTTGATATAATGCAGCTTGCTCTGTAATATGGCATGCAGGGATCGATTAAACTACTATTGTGAGCCACAATACATGCTGGGGTGTTGGGTGTGTATCAGCACCAGTGTTGTTTTTTTAGATACAAATTGATTATTAAGTTTAAAGACTTAATGAAATGGTTAGATGAACATAATTATCTTTCCTATGTTGACATATTTCCTATTGAAACAGAACATTGTGAGGGACTATATGTTTTATAGCAAACAGCCTTTACATCACAGGCTGGTAAAACTACATTTTACAGCTTGTAGAATAGACAATAGTGAAAACACTGCCTCTTCTTCCCCTACAGCTGCAGATCTGCCAGAATTGGAGAGTGATAGGTGAAAATGAAGCAGTATTAATTTATGCAGTAAGGTCTATTCAAGCTGAGACTGGTTCTGATTAGGAGAAATTTGATTTTTAGAGGCCCATGGTCAAGGGAGTGTAAATGTGCCCAAATGGCATGCTGTCAAATTATTTGCTTGCATGGACTAAAAGCCACAAAACTCAAACTTTGATGTGGCACGAGAAATTTGAGAGCATTTTCATAACATGAGCTGCATATGCATTTTGCTTAGGGCTGTCAATTGATTAAAGTTTGTAATTTCATGATATGCAAATTAATCACAATTAATTGCTTACAACAATATTTAATGAAAAAAGCCCACAAATAACAATAATTCAATATAAATAATATATAATATTTTAAATATATGTAAATACAATTACAGTGGCCAAAAAGTATGTGAACCCTTTGGAATTAGCTGGTTTTCTGCATTACTGATCATAAAATATGATCTCATCTTCATCAAAGTCATAAGTATAGACAAACACAATGTGCTTAAGCTAACAACACACAAACAACTATAATCATTCATGTCTTTTTTTGATCACACCCCATTAAACATTCACATTGCTATGTAAAAAGTAAGTGAACCCTTAGGCTAATGACATCAACAAAAGCTAATTAGAATCAGGAGTTGGCTAACCTGGCATCCAATTAATGAAAAAAGATTGGAGGTGTGGGTTAGAGTTACTTTGACTTATAAAAAGCACTCAAACTTTTTGAGTTGTCTATTCACAAGAAGCATCTGCTGATGTGGACAGTGCAAAGAGATTTCAGAAGACCTACAATCAAGAATTGTTGCTTTGCATAAAGATGGTAAGGTTACAAAGTTATCTCATAGGGCTTGGATATTCATCTGTCCACATTTAAACAAATTGGCTATAAATAGAGACGATTTAGTACTGTGGGTATTCTCTCTAGAAGTGGTCGTCCAGTTAAGATAACTCAAAGTGCACACAACAGAATATTCAATGAGGTATAAAAGAACACTAGAGTCCAGACTTGAAGGAATCATTGGAACTGGTTAACATCTGTTCATGAGTCTACTATACAGGAAACATTAAACAGGTATGGTGTTCATGGCAGGACACTACGACGGAAGATGCTGCTTTCCGACAAAAACATTTCTGTGTGCCTGAAGTTTCCTAAAGACCACCTTGATACTCCATAACACGACTGGGAACTTTTGTGGACTGATGAAAATAAGGTTGAATTGTATGGCGTAAAAAGGGCACCAAATGCAACATGAAAACATCGTCCCAACGGTGGAGCATGGTGGAGGGAACAACATGTAGCATGAAATTTGGTGGCAAATGTGAGTGATTTCCTCTCACTGTAGTGCAGGGATGCCCATAGAGTAACAGATCGATATGTGGCTTTTGAGAATCAATGTTGTATCGACCAAAGTTGGTGTATGGTTGCCATGATACCTCTGTAAAAAGGGCACCCAATGCCATGAAAACATCATCCCAACGGTGGAGTATGGTGGAGGGAGGATCATGATTTGGGGCTGCTTCTGGGCCTGAACCGCTTGCCATAATCAAGGAAAATTAATTCCCTAGTTTATCAAGATATCCTGCAGGATAATATCAGGGTTGCTGTGTATCAGCTGAAGCTCAGTAGAAGTTTGCTGATGCAGCAGGACAATGATCCTAAACATCTAAGTAAATCCACTACAGAATGGCTTCAAAAAAAGAAAATCCACCTTTCGGAGTGTCCCAGTCAGAGTCCAGACCTGAACCCAATAGAGATGCTGTGGAATGACCTCTAGAGACATCCAAAGAATATGTCTGAACTGAATCAGTTCTGTAAGGATGAATGGTCCAAAATTCCTTCTGAACGTTGTGCAGGTCTAATCCGCAGCTACAGGAAAAACTTGGTTGGATCATCCAGTTATTAAATCCAAGGGTTCACATACTTTTTCCACAGCACTGTGAATGTTTAATGGAATGTGATCAATAAAGACATGAATGATTATAGTTGTTTGTATGTTGTTAGCTTAAGCACATTGTGTTTTTCTATACTTGTGACATTGATGAAGATGAGATCACATTTTATGACCAATTTTTTGCAGAAAACCAGCTAAATCCAAAGGGTTCACATACTTTTTCTAGACACTATATATCTGTTTGCCATTTTTAATTGTTGCTTTATGCACATATGCATCAGACAAATTGAGTGACTTTGAGCGTCTCACAGCTTTATAGCGTCATAAATGCCTCATATTAAGGAAAGATTTGAATGTATCATCTGTGTTTAGCAACACACAATACCCAATAAACACTAGCAGAACACACACACACACACACACACACACACACACAACAGCACCAGCACAAACATACACAGCATGCGCTGATCAGGGCTTGAAATTAACAGATTGTCTTCATTCTCAGGCACGCTTTAAAATTCCTGAAAGAGGAATAGTGATGTGTGTGTGTGTGTGCGCGTGCGTGCGTGCGTGCGTGCGTGCGTGCGTGTGTGCGTGCACGCACGCGCGCGTGTGCCTGTGCCCCTTTTACACATCTACACAAAAGAATGGCTTATTGCATTGTTTCTTTCTTTGTATAGTGTGCATTTCAAATATTACAAATATTTCAGTGCAGAGTTATTATAGTGTAATGTTCCTCATTTAACTAAACTATTTTAGAAACTGCTTTGTCATATTAAATCCAATCATGGGAGATTAAGGAACATTCTCAGGAAATGGTGCCATTAGTATGCTCAAGACTTTCTTCTAGGGCTGGGTATCGATTTCCCGATTCGATTCGATTCAATACCATGTTGGTTCATTTTATAATATTTCAGTTATAATGGCCCTTTTGCTTACATACAAATTGAATTCTCTCCCAGCTAATGCTGTGAATTATGCAGGGGATCTTCAAACTAGGAACATTGTGAAAATAGAAATTTTACTAATTATATTTGATTCGTTTTTCATCATTTTTATCATGTTTTAGCTTTTTTTAAATGAACAAATCAATATATTTAATAAATAACTATTATATTATGTTTTGTTACATTTTTATTGTTTAATTCCACAAATTGTAGTTCTGTAAACAGAGTCTTTAAATCAGTGCATATTAACGAGAGAGACTCGAGTGGCATTATGTCATCGGTGCCATGTCTGATTACAATTAAATGTTTATTTATAGTTTTTGATCAGCAACTGACTGTAAATAACAGAGAGGATATTAAAAGAGACATTATTCAATGACAAATGGGTTTGTGGATCTGCAGAATGAAATTTGGTTGCAAATGTGAGTGATTTCCTCTCACTGTTGTGCAGGGATGCCCATAGAGTAAAAGATCGATACATGGCTTCGGAGAATCAATATAAAACAATTTATCGAAAAATACGTTTCTTTTGGCTCAGCCCTACTTTCTACTGATATAATGAACAGTACTGATACAGGTAAAAATCAGCTGTTTTGTTTCTTTTTCCAAACTGTAAAAATGTGGTTGATTTACGGTTGCCATGATACCTCAATAATGTCCTACGGTATAATACCAGCTGAAGTATCACAATGGCGAGTAATATTACATACCCTATTAGTTATTAGAATAGTATTCTGTGAAAATAAGGTAGTTCATCTTCATTTATTCATTTTCATGCAGCATTTCAAGATGGTCCGGTTAAACCCTGCCACAGTAAACTGAGGTAGAATACCACTACTATCTGGGAATATTACTACGATACATTCAACGGGAATTACAGATGAAAACACCTTGAGTAAGGTAGGTAGTACTATGGCACCGGTATACCTTGCAACCCAAAGGTTGGTTTGATGACATTGTGCTAGCTAAGGCTATTTTTAAAACATGTTTGTTCTGATCTTTGACCCTTTAACATTCAATTCAAGCAAACAAGACACGTTTTATTCATTTCAGTGATTTGATGAGTTATTAGCAAAGCACACTGAATGTATTTATTTATCTCTTTAAATTACAAGTATATACACCCCAAAATTAATGTGACAGGGTTGAAATGATGTAGTGCTTTAGGGATAGGATTCTCAAGTATTGTTACTTCTCAAGACTGAAACCAAATATTCAGGATTTGTGTAATAGTTTAAGAATCAGGCATTGAGAACCCATCTCTGTTTATCACTAATCTGAATTATTTCCCAAAGTCTATGGCAGTAATAGCCCTGGTACTCTGGGCCTGAGGTTGGGGAAAAAATGATTTCTTTACCTGTAGAAATAAATCAGCTGTAACGTTTTCAAATGAAATTATTTGAAACTTTTCACTGACAATGAGGGCGTTCACACGCACATTCTCACAACGATTCTGCTTAATAATCTGACAACGTGTGTGTCATGTAAACGCAATAAACAGTGTTGCTTTATTGGTGAAATGTCATAAACTGCTTAAGATTAAACAGATCAACGTGGGTAGATTTTTGCCCATAACACTGATTTTGCATTTTACCGGTGCTCTTATCGGTTTATCCAACGTGCACACAACTCTTTGCGATTTGATGTCAAAAGCAGAGCATAATGCATGTCAACACGGATTTCTTGCTTGTCAAGACTTTTTAAATAAGCTGATTTTTGGGAGTGTATTGGTGTGCAGGTAAACAGCTCATTTTCAAGCATAAAATGGCACAGTTTCCTGAGAACAACCCCTAAATACGTTTTGCATTACATTATACAACCATTTAAAAGACTTTAAATTCTGGTCTTAAATCGAATTGAAAACAGTCTAAATTCAATCTATTCTTTAATAGATTGTGTCACTTTTGTTTGAAAAACATTTAAACGCTTTGGGAAAGAGAGAAAGTAGTCATGAGCAGTTTGTCTGAAATACTGCAGAAATTGGCCATTGAAAGAAAGCCGATGGATTTATTGGTCAATCTTTCAAATGCTCTTACAATTGCTCGTGGCAGTCAGTAATTTCAAGCCCTATGTTTATTTTTTTTATTGTATTTTTGTATTTATTGGTTTTCGATTGCAATTAAAATGGAATAGTTTGGTTTGGCTATGAGGAAGCTTCCAGAGTCTGGTTAGTCACAATACAACAGTAAGATTGTGAACATACCTGAGCAATGTTCAAAGTCTAGAGCATTGGAGGAGGAGGAGGAGGAGGAGGAGGAGGATGGGCGGGGCAAGACAGGACAGAACAAAAATAAAGGAAGAAAAAAAAGAAAACACAAATACAGTGACTAGGAGGCCAGCTCCAAGTAACCCTGTCAGTCAAGCCAAACCACACCCCCAGAGACAGGTATGAGAGAGACAGGCGGGGCTATACTCCCTTCCAGACAGCAGAAATGGACAGGCATGCTGGCCGAAAGGACAGACAGACAATAAGAAGTCCCGGCCGAAAGAGAGAGATCTGGCAAACCGAGCAGAGGTGGAGCTGTATAAAGGCGCTAGTTTGGCAGGGAGTATTTCTGGAGGCTGTGGGAGTGTGGGACTATTGATGTCTCCAGCTCTCTGTCTCTACCTCTATCAGCTTCTCATCACAGAGGAGGGAGAGAGAGCACTGAGAGACATAGAGAAAAGCAGAGAGAGAGAGAGAGAGAGATTGAGAGAGAGAGAGAGAGAGAGAGAGCAGGGTACCTGTTTGTTGAGGCCCAGCATGTTGCACACCATGTCTCTGGAGTACGGCTGCTCCAGCACATACCTCAACAGACCCGTTTGTGGTTCAAACAGGTCCTATAGCAGAGAGAGAGAGATTTTGTGAGATAAATAAAGAGACATTTGCAACACATTTAATGCCTGTAACGTGACACATTTCCCTGTGAAACAGAGTGGGACTTGATTTTAACCATCAGGATTTGACTGGACTATGTCAGTCAAATCAAGCCATGAAGTCCAAGGATTGCCTGTAGAGCTCCGAGACAGGATTGTATTGAGGCAAATAATCCTGTCAAATAAGTGAATGCTGCATACTTATGCACACTGAACGAGTGCATCTCACAGAGTCATGTCCCGGTCATATTTCACCCCAAAAATCCAAAGAGAAAAAAAAAAAAAAAAAAAAGAGACATTTTTTTTGGCATATTAACATTGTCTTCAGAATTCCTTCCATTTCACACTTTCCTTCAAACTCCAATTACTGTCATTGGTCTCGAGGTCTTACTTTTGAGTTTGTAATTCCCACTATTCTCAACCATGATTCTCAGTAAATATATTGTAATACAATGATTTTTTATGTAAGTCAGGAATCATTTCCATGACATTCAACTATGTAATATGTTTATTGTTGTTTTTTCACATTACAATAATGAAAATTA
Source organism: Moxostoma hubbsi (assembly GCA_032164185.1). NCBI lineage: Eukaryota > Metazoa > Chordata > Actinopteri > Cypriniformes > Catostomidae > Moxostoma > Moxostoma hubbsi. The sequence continues at coordinate 1,228,524 of JAVLUX010000031.1, read as the reverse complement.
GATTTTGTTTTAAAATTACATCCAGTGCTATTCTCGTCATACAAATGTAAAGTGTTACCTATATATGACACTGACTACATTTTTTCAAAAGACTAAAAGTATGACTAAAACAAATCTGTGTTAAAAAGTAACACTGATTAAATGTAATAGTGCAGTCATGAAAATAATGTCAGGCTTCAATTTCATTCTTTTTTGTATGTTCTTTGTGAGAATCATCCAAACATAATGAACCATTAAAAACCTCTTGCTGCAGTCTCATGCTCTACGACAAACAGCGATGTGTAAAATTAAGCAGTATTACAGGAGCAGAACATCTCAGCTCTATTCTCTGAGGACAACTGCAGTACCTTATCATATGGCAGCATTCCCCGGAGTGGGAAACGCAGAGTCGTTGGGTCCAGTTTCCATGAATTACAGATGGCTCCAGAATTATTAACCACCGGCAGAAGACTACAGCGACCTGAAACAGATACACACATCAAACTGTAAACATGTGGCAGCCAGAGGCTGAAGGGATATGTATATGTACACTGAAGATGGGTGAATTTATAATCTCACCACAGATGGAGTTTATTCGAGCAGTGGGTCTGAAACTATCAACAAAGTCAGATATCAGGCTGCCCAACAACTGATAAGGAAAAAAAAAGAGATGAGACTAAAAGTTTCTTTTATTATCCCAGGTGTAACTTTACATCACGTTATCAAAATGACCAATACAACAATCGATCTATAAATAAGAGTCAGGAGTGCATGTGTTGAATCTCACCCAGTGCGAGAACGCCCCCTCTGGATACAGTTTTCTGATCTCAGTCACAGCAAAGTACGCCGGCAGCAGACAAGCATTCCGGTCCAGGATGTATTCCACAACCTTCACAGAGGAAAATGAACTACACATCACAAGCGGAGCATGAAACTAGCGATGTGCAGCATCATTCATTTTTGAAAATCTGCTAATTGAATGATCAGACTCAAGTAAGGCCATTACAAACAGACTGATTTCATATCCACAACACACTCAAGATTACTATTTCTTAAAAATAGATAGACAGAGCGTGATGGAGTGGAACAGAACGCAGGGGTCTTGACACAAAAAAGAAGTGTAATGCAACTGCCAAAGTCATGCACTTGGTGACTTGTGTCAATTTCATAGAAATGTCATCTTTGTAGAATTATATTTTTTTTTTTTATTTAATTACTCATTCCTACTAGAAACTCCATCTGTTCATACTCGCGTGAGTTCAAACATACTTCTCGTGCTGCCAGCAGCTGTTGAACCACTGCTGAGCTCACAAAGTTTGGGATGGTCTGAATCTTATCCATCACAGCCTTCAGTAAATCCCTCACACCCTGAAAAACAACACACAGAGATCTGAATATAGAGTAAACAGACAGACACACAAATCAAATTCATCACAATTCTATTAACACAGATCGGAGTTCACTCTCACGGTGAATGTTTCAGGATCACAGACTGAATATAGGTGTCCGGTACCTTGTAGTCGACTCCTCCAATGATTTTGCGAACGAGTTTGAAGGTCAAAGCCCAAAGTTGAGTCCTCTCCCACTCCAGAGTGTCAGAACTGATCAAAGCCTGACACACCATCCTACAGAACACAGTTACACACAATCACTCAAGCTTCTTCCTTCAGATCACATGATTCATGGATCTGCCTGTCTCAAATCACCCAGGATGCAACAGGGAAGAGTTCAGGTATGTAGCTATTATAAATCAGGGTTGTCATGACACCAAAATGTCACCAGTCAATACCAATAACGGACAGATGTTATGATTCTTAATAATATACCACCGTAAATGCTAAAAGAAATTAAATAAAACATTGAAGTATATAAACTTCAAGTATTTATCATTTATCATGTTGCCTGTGGGACATTTACTTATACTGTACCACCCAAAAATGCAATTAATGTTGACAAACTGTATACTATTTGAAAGGTCTAAGTGTTCAGCGCCAATATTTGATCACTTGTTTTTCCAGAAACAGATACAGTGCATTCAGAAAGTTTTCAGACCTCTTCATTTTTTCATATTTTATGTTGCTGCCTTTTTAAAAAAATAAATAAATAATCACATCACTCTACAATCCATACCCCATAAAGACAAAGCAAAAAACTGATTTTTGATAACTTTGCATGTTTATTAAAAAGAAAAAAAGTTAAATATCACATTGACATAAGTATTCAGACCTTTTGCTATGATGACACTTGAAATTTAGCTCAGGTGCATCCCATTTCTCTGGATCATCTTTGAGATGTTTCTACACTTTGATTGGAGTGCACCTGTGGCAAATTTAATTGATTGGACATGATTCGGAAAGGTACACACCTGTCTATATAAGGTCTCACAGCTGAAAATGCATATTAGATCAAAAAACAAGCCAGAGACGTGATTGTGTCGAGGCACAGATCTGGGGAAGGCTACAAAAATTTGGTTGCACTGAAGGTTCCCAAGAGCACAGTGGCCTCCATAATTCTTAAATAGAAGAAGTTTGGAACAACCAGGATTCTTTCTAGAGCGGGCAGCCTGGGCAAACTGAGCAACCGGGGGAGAAGGGCCTTGGTTAGAGAGTTGACCAAGAACCCGATGGTCACTCTTGTTGAGCTCCAGAGATCATGTGTTGAGATGGGAGAAACTTGCAGAAAGACAACAATCACTGCAACACTCCACCAATCTGGGCTTTATGGCAGAGTGGCCAGACGGAAGCCTCTCCTCAGCACAAGACACATAAAAAACATCTAAAGGACACTCAGACTGTGAGAAACAAGACTCTTTGGTCTGATGAAAGGAAGACTGAACTCATCATCTGCGCAACGGTGAAGCATGGTGGTGGGAGCATCATGCTGTGGGGGTGTTTTTCAGCAGCGGGGACTGGTCGGGGTTGAAGGAAAGCTGAATGTAGCAAAATACAGAGATATCCTTAATGAAAACCTAGTCCAGAGCATTCAGGACCCCAGACTGGGTCAAAGGTTCACCTTCCAACAGGACAATGACCCCAAGCGCACAGCATAGACAACACAAGAGCGGTTTAGGGACAACTCAGTGAATGTCCTTGAGTGGCCCAGCCAGAGCCTGGACTTGATCCCAATCGAACATCTCTTTAGAGACCTGAAAATGACTGTCCACCAACGGCCCCATCTAACTGGTACGGCAATAGCACCGCCCACAACCGCAAAGACCTGCAAAGGGTGGTGCGAACTGCCAGAAACATCATCGGAGGTGAGCTTCCCTCCCTCCAGGATATATATAACAGACGGTGTGTGAATAAAGCTCGGAGGATCATCAGAGACTCCAGCCACCCGAGTCATGGGCTGCTCTCACTGCTTCCATCAGGCAGGCGGTATCGCAGCATCAGGACCCGCACCACCCGACTACATGACAGCTTCTTCCCACAAGCAATAAGACTTTTGAACACATGATCTCTCACGATCAACAATCAGCACTGCACTTTATTAATCATCACTCTGTCAATATATTCTCCCAATTCAATTAGTGTTTATATATATTTATACCCGTATCTAGTGTATGTGTATTCTACATTGTGTGTATTGTGTACATTTGTTATGTAAATTGTTGTGTAAGTATGTGTACATTTGTTATGTAAATTGTGTTGTGTATATATGTTGTTATTGTAAAGTGGTTTATGTCTCGTCACTGTCATTACTGCAATGTTGCTCGGAACTGCACACAAGAATTTCACCTACTGTTGCACTCGTGTACACAGTAGTGTGACAATAAAGTGATTTGATTTGATTTTGATTTTGATTTGAACCTGGCAGAGCTTTAGAGGATCTGCAGAAAAGAATTGCAGAAAATCCCCAAATCCAGGTGTGCAAAGCTTGTCCCATCATACACAATAGATGTGCTTCAACTAAGTACTGAGATAAGGGTCTGAATACTTATGTCAATGTGATATTTCAGTTTTTTATTTTTAATACATTTGCAAAGTTATCAAAAATCTGCTTTTTGCTTTGTCATTACGGAGCATGGAGTGTAGGATGAAGCATTTTAGCATAAGGTTGCAACATAACAAAATGTGAAAAAAAATTTATTTCTGTATGCACTCTATACAATAAGTCATGACAGGAGTACAACTGAAAATATGAAAAAGCAATGCAGAAATTCACACTTTCATTATGAAATACTGAGCCAAACATAAATCCAATTCATCGCACATGAGTAAACTTTCCATTGCAAGCTTCCAGTACATAAAACCCCATTGTACTTTGTCCAAAAAACTGATAGGTCAGAAAAATATTGATGTAATATCCATTGTTTATATCAGAACATAAGCACTGCTTCTGTTGTAAAAGTATATAAAATCTATTCCCATCATAGTCTAAAGAACAAAATTATCACACCACCAAAAAAACGAGGCATTTTATTCAAAATAGCCAAACAAAATCTGTAAATATGCCTAGACAGAACAAAAGATTACAGGAGCCTAATTTGTTTGTGCTGTCATCCTTTAATTTAAAACATATCTTAAGACGTGTGGTTTTGAGATCATTGCTTTTCTTGTATGCTCTGACACATATTTAATATACATTTTATATCAATTGATATTTAATATCAATTTTCTTTTTTACTTATATTACTTAAGAGCTCTAAGTGTCCTCTTTCAGAAGAAACCAAAATTATGCCTGTAGCCCAAAGGGTTCTGAAAAGTTATTAAAATAAACTGTCAGTATTCAGAACAAATGCATAATTGAAGTGTTTTTTCTCGTCATATCTTTAATGACACAGACAGCAGCAGGTCTAATGAGTTGCATTTACACTGCAAGGGCTAATGACCAGATCTCATATTTTCACACAAATTTGGTCTGTGCACCAATCATTTTAGAAGGTTGACTGATATATAGGGCTGCACAATTAATCGCAATTACGCAATTACGATTACGGACGCCACGATTATGTAATTGTGAAAACCGACGATAACAGCGTTCAATTTAAGTCTGCTCCTGTTGCATCAATGGTTTCTATTTACAATGACTTTTTGCAGCGGTTGAGTATTCAAGCCAATCACTGACATGTCCAATGAGCAATGAAATGGCAATGGCCAATCAGAGCCGCTTAAAATAGTCCTCTGTCCCATCAGTAATGACGACTGATCCTAATGCGCAAGTTTTAAATGGTCTGAATACCCAGTTGCTTTATGTTCCACCTCTGTTCGAGGTGGCATAAGAAAATTAATACTGAAGAATCATCACCTGACACTTGAAAATAAGCTATAGAGCAAGAGCGAAAAGCACTCCAGTTATTTTGAATTCATTGCATATTGCACCGCTCGCTTTGAACGTAGATGTTGAATACACTGAAAATGAGCAACACGACAAAACTAAAACGATCCCGTTCTAATCAAGGCACAGACTCTTGTGTAAATAATTGAGTTGTTATGCTGATTAGACAGCTTTGTTTTTAATGAGAGCATTCGTCAGAGTACAGAACATTGTGCGGAGCATAATAACTGCGCTCGCATCGAAATGCAGATCTCAAACAGTGTAAACCTGCAGTGAGTGACCGCAGTCATTGTAAAGAGAGAGTTGGTCGCGTTGTTCGATTTCTGTGTGCAATTTATTAAAAATGTAATAACAGTTTTGTTTAGTCATGTTAATAGTTAGGCCAATGTGAATATGATTTGTACAAAATAGCAATAAAATAATTCAGCTTAACTGTTTTAAGTGTGTTTTGGAGGTGTAGCCAACATAAAGAATATGACATGAAAAGCATATTTCAGGAATCACTGTCATTGTTATCGCGTCTGCTCTAATAAGACACATTTGCCACGCACCTGGTATTAGTCGATTTAACATTTTCACGAATCACGTAAACTCAGATCGCAAATGACTGTTTTTAATTTCCAAAGTGCAACCACTGAGGCCAAAAATGATCTAACGATGATCTTACAAGAACAAGATCACCATTGAAGATCTAACGGGATGAGTGGTCTTCTGTCTCGCCATCAAAGGTCTTACTGAACGCAGTAAGTAGCAGTCATTTTAGATCGGCTGTTAATAAAGTTGAATATTGAATATGTCCTGTACGTGGACTAATAATTTAAGCAGTAATTTAGCAATAATGTAATTTATACCATAGATATCCATTTAAAATAATTTTTATTTGGCCTAACATTAGCAAACATTATTACAATTTTTAATGCTTAAAAGAAACTGGAGCACAGTTCATATCCACCATTGAAATCTGCTACTCTGAAGAACCACATGGTTGCTTATTTTGAGACATCACAGTAATTTAATATTTTAATCAACATGGCAATAATCGACAATTATGATTTTTGCTATAATCATGCAGCCCTACTGATATATTTTACTGTTCATGCATGCAGACACATACCACAACGTCCAGCCAGTCAAAGAGTATACACGATCAAATGTATGTCGAGTTGGAAAGCACCAGGGTACCAAACCAAGTGGATACTCTACACTACTTGGTACTGGTACTTTTGACATCTCTATTTGAAATGTTTTGCTTGAACTGTAACATTGCTTGTTTTGTGCACACATTCTTTATCTTTGTGATAATCTGTGCATCAGAGTCTATTAAAAAAATGCTGGTACCTGTCGGGTTCTACTGTAAATGTCTGTGCAGATTTGGGCATGTTCACCTGGGAGGCAGCAAGCTGGTCTCCACCGCCATGGCCAGACAGTCGTACAGGAAGGAGATGCGTTTGGGGCTGTGTTGACTGTGAATGAAGCGCACAATCCACTGCACACACTGATCATGTGACTCCTGCAGTGACATCACACACTTCACATTAGACAATAACCTTATACATACACACATATACGGTCTCTATTGTGAGGAAATCTCTATCTATAAACATGTATAATATGTATATGAATATTGTTGACCTGAGGCAGAGTGCTCCAGTACTGTCTGAATGCTCCTAAACAGCTCATGAGTTTAGTCCTCTCATCTTCAGGCCCATCCATGAACATCCTGCGACCACACAAAACATATTACACAGCACACAACTCATTTAGACTGATTCACTCATTTATATTTCAGGCTGAAGAGTTTAAATCTTCATCATTTACTCACCCAGCAAACGCCTCTTCAATCACCTCAGTTTTCTCATGTAAACAAAGCACGAAAACACTCAGTTTCTTTGCTTGCTATATTTGCACAATCAATTGCATAATTGTGAATAAAAAGAGATTTGTGGTCATATATATAAAACACTACTAAAACAATAATCCATGTATGGTACAAAGTTATTAAACAGTAATAAAATGATTGTGTTCTGAATGAAATCACCCACCACTACATCTTCAAATATACTCTGCAGCTGACTTTCCATCGGGACGGCCATGATGAGGTGAGTCGCAGAAAAACATGTAATACACTCACATTTGCATGTTTAAGTGTGGATGTTTGTGTAGAAATATCGCTATATTACTGCTCTCATGTACACAACAGCAGCGCCTTTGGACACGAACCGGAAGCTCGAATCTTCTTCTTCTTGTGTTGTATTGGCGGTTCGCATTGTTAGATAGCGCATTACCGCCATCTACTGTGTGTAATGGATCAGAGACTTTCCTGCTTCGTATTCTTCCTCCCACCTGTTCTGTTCCTGGATCTTTAGATGCATCTGTATAAACTTCAGTAAGACCATCATATTTGGTCCAAATAAACTCCTTTGTTATTTCTGCCTCTATTACTATTATATATCTTTGGTATGGGAGAAGAAATTTCTTTCCTCCAGATAGTACATTAATCGATCATTAAAATGTATGCATTTGGTGACTCAGCAAGTCAAGTGCCTTGCTCAAGGACACAATGATGTGGCAGTGGGGTTCGAACTGACAACCTTCTGATTACCAGTTCAGGACTGCCCCATCACCCAAAATACACAGTCTGGGGCAAAATGAAAATTGAGTGTCCACTACGTCACACATGAAGCATAAGACTTGACACACCCCCAAAAAACATGGGTTGTGTCCACGTCTTCATAATTGGCATTGACAGCATGTGGGTGTGCTTTTAAGACCAATGACCTTTTCCAAATGCAGTAATCACCACTCCCAGAGAATCTGCCAATTTAGGGGTGTGTATGCTACTCCCAAAAATAGTACAGAGCAGATGGCACAGCTGTAAATACCTATAGAACTGAGATCTGGGAATCCTAAAATGCTGAACCATATTTTCAAAAGATCTCAACACTCATGTAAAATAGGTCATCGTGTGTAATAACCTCCCTCACAATCCACTCTGACCAGCAGAAAGGGGACTTATTGACACATAATTTAGGGTTCAGCCATATGCTCAAGACAACATTTAAATAAATGTCAGAATTAAACACTCTGGACACTTTTGTCCATACCGAGTGCATGGGGTGTAACTGAACTTCTCCGGTTAGTTTGATAGAAAGGCTTTGCAATGGCAAAATAGGGGCAAATACTTCCTGTTACTAATACAAAACCAGGTAGGGGGCTCTCAGGTGGAAGCGACCAATGAGCCAAATGTCTGAGACCGAATGCATAATAATAAAATAAAATCTTGGGTAGGCCTAGCCCAACTTTGTCAATCGGCCTATGTAACTTATTGAAATGTAATCTGGAAATTTACCATTTCACACAAAGGACTTCGCTATGCTATCAAACTGCTTGAAAAAAGAGAGATGGACACTTATAGGGAGTGACTGTAGCAGGAAGTTGAATTTTGGAATACAATTCATTTTAATAACATTAACCTTCCAATCACAGATAAATGTAATGAAGCCCACCTTCCCACATCACTCAAAAAACTTTTTATTAAAGGGTCAAAATTGCTCGGCATAAGATGCACAAATACTTAATGCCCTGTTTGGATCACCGGAAGGTGCCCGGGTGAAAAGCCATTACTGGACAGTATGCTGTCAGAGCCAAAGCTTCGGATTTATACCAATTGATTCCTGAGAATTTAGGGAAGGAATTAATAATTCTGTGGAGGCAAGGCATGGATCTAGAAGGGTCAGAGACTAATAATAAAATATCATCTGCTTAAAGCAAAAGCTTATGCACCATACCTCCCACCACCACCCCTGGAAAATCATCTTCCTCTCTTATCGTGGCTGCTAATGTTTCCAGCCAAGACAGAACAATAATGGGGAAAGAGGGCAACCTTGTTGTGTGCCCCTATCCAGAGTAAAATCTGAAATTAATCCATTAGTTTGAACCGTGGCTATCGTGTGTCTATAAAGTAACTTAATCTGGACACCTCCCTCTGCAACTGGATCCTGGACTTCCTGACTGGGAGACCTCAGTCAGTCCGGATCGGAAACAGCATCTCCACTGGGGCCCCCCGGGGCTGTGTGCTCAGTCCACTGCTGTTCACTCTGCTGACTCACAACTGTGCAGCAATGCACAGCTCGAATCACATCATCAAGTTTGCAGATGACACGACCGTGGTGGGTCTCATCAGCAAGAACGACGAGTCGGCATACAGAGAGGAGGTGCAGCGGCTAACGGACTGGTGTAGAGCCAATAACCTGTCTCTGAATGTGGACAAAACAAAAGAGATGGTTGTTGACTTTAGGAGAACACAGAGCTGCATCACTGCCTGGTTTGGGACCACTCTCCGGTGAACATTGACGGCTCCACTGTGAAGATCGTCAAGAGCACCAAACACCTCACCTGGTCCCTCAACACCAGCTCTATTACCAAGAAAGCCCAGCAGCGTCTCTACTTTCTGCGAAGGCTGAGGAAAGCACATCTCCCACCCCCCATCCTCACTACATTCTATAGAGGGACTATTGAGAGCATCCTGAGCAGCTGCATCACTGCCTGGTTTGGGACTTGCACCGTTTCGGACCGCAAAGCCCTGCAGAGGATAGTGAGGACAGCTGAGAAGATCATCAGGGTCTCTCTTCCCTCCATCAAAGATATTTACATAAAACACTGTATCCGCAAAGCAACCAGCATTGTGGACGACCCCACACACCCCTCACACAAACCATCTGGCAGGAGGTACCGAAGCATTCAGGCCCTCACAGCCAGACTGTGTAACAGCTTCTTTCCCCAAGCCATCAGACTCCTCAATACTCAGAGACTGGACTGACACACACACACACACACACACACCTGTACACCACCCAACTTTTGCACATGTCCAGAGTTGCAGTAAATTCATTGTCACTTTATACCTGGCTGCTACTTCAATAACTGCTATGTCCATAGAACACTATTTCATTGTATGTTATGTTTATATTTGGCATTTTTAGAAAGTGTCATCTTTTTGCACTACTCGATTACTAATGTGTACTGGTCATTTTAGTACGTTATTGTACTGTCCCGTACTTTTTGCACACAATGCACTTGCACTTTATGTAGGAATGTTATTTAGTCCGTATAGTCTCATGTGGTTCTGTGTTTGTCCTATGTTGTTTTTATGTAGCACCATGGTCCTGGAGGAACGTTGTCTCATTTCGCTATGTAATGTACTAACTGTATATGGTTGAACGACAATTAAAAAAAAAATTGACTTCAATTGACTTGACTTAATCCATCTAATAAAAGTATTCCTGAATCTTAAAAAGATAATCCCATTCTACCATATCAAACGCCTTTTCGTTGTCAAGTGAGATGGCAGCAACTGGAGTCTGATCTTTCACCACTGACCACATGATACTGATGAAAAGCCTAATGTTATCAGAAGAGCTGCGGCCCTGAATAAACCCCACCTGATCTATAAGTATAAGAGATGTCATAACTTTACTTAATCGATTAGCCAAAACTTTTGACAATATTTTAACGTCTAGTTGGATCAGGACAACTTTTACACTTGCTTGGATCTTTGTCCTTTTTAAGGATCAGACTGATAAGGGCTTGTGTCATGGTTGGCGGAAGCTTTTCATTCTTTAATGATTCCGTATAAATGTCTAAAAAAGTGAAGCCAGTTCTGTAGCATAAGATCTAAAAAATTCAGCGGCAAAGCTGTCTGGCCCCGGAGCCTTGCCTATGGGTAAGGCCTTAATTACCTCGCCAAGCTCCTCCAAGTTTATCTCAGAATCAAGATAATTTTTTAACTCTGTCGTCAGTTTAGGGAGTTCTCATGGTTCCACAAAGTTTCTAAAATCTTCATCAATAGACAAAGATTTAGAGCTATAGAGATCAAGATAGAACTCTATAAAGGCATTATTAATATCAATTGCCAAGGTAAATATATCACCATTTCACTGAGGGAATGGTAGAGAAAGACTCTCTGTGCTTATATATATATATATATATATATATATATATATATATATATATATAGAGAGAGAGAGAGAGAGAGAGAGAGAGAGAGAGAGAGAGAGAGAGAGAGAGAGAGCCAAATGCTTCCCTGCTTTGTCCCCTGACTCAAAGTATGACTGTCTTGCCCTGAACAGCCAAAACTCCACCTTCCGTGGCAAAATAGTATTATATCTATATTTCAATCAGGTAAATTCCCTGAAGCCATTAGACAACATTAGTTACTTCAGCACTGCCTCTGAACTTTTAATATTTCCTTCAACTCCACTAGTTCTTGTGCTTTGGAATTTTTTGGTGAATGAGGCATACTGTAAGATCCGGCCCATGTAGAACTTGTAGATTCATTCACAAAAATGTCTCGAAGGTGTGTTCCTTCACAAAATAAATTAAAAGCCACTAGCGGAACCAGCACAAAAAAAAATTCTGTTCAGTTTCCTCAGACAGTCAAACGAATGTTCAGTGAGCTGGCTGTTTCATAAATGCAGCAGATGACCCAATGTCCTGCAAAAAACACTCCACAAAACAAACTCCAGCCAACAGGAAGCACAAGCGCTTAGAATGAGCAGATTCATCCACAACTGTCCCAAAGGAGTGTTAGTCCACAAAACAAACTCCAGCTGCCATTTGGAACCAGCACAAAAATAAACATAATAGGCATTCTGTTTCCTTGGATGGTCAATGTTCAGTGAGTCAGTTCACTTGGAGGCCATGTCAAGTCAAGTCAAGCGGTTTTTATTGTCGTTCAGCCATATACAGTTAATACAGTACACAGTGAAATGAGACAACGTTCCAACAGACCATGGTGCTACATAAAACAACATAGGACAAACACAGGACCACATGAGACTACACAGACTAAATAAAATACCTATATAAAGTGAACGTGCAAAAACGTGTGCAAAAAGTACGGGACAGTACAATAAGTTACTAAAAATTAACAGGACAATAGGCACAGTGAGAGACAGTGCAGCGCCGACCAGTACACAGTAGTGCAAAAAGATGACAGTTTCTAAAAATGCCAAATGTAAACATAACGTACTATGAGATAGTGTTCTATGGACATAGCAGTTATTGAGGTAGCAGACAGTTATAATGTGACAATAATTAAAGTGCAACTCAGGACATGTGTGTGTGTGTCAAACCAGCCTCTGAGTATTGAGGAGTCTGATGGCTTGGGGGAAGAAGCTGTTACACAGTCTGGCCGTGAGGGCCCGAATGCTTCGGTACCTCTTGCCAGACGGCAAGAGGGTGAAGAGTTTGTGTGAGGGGTGTGTGGGGTCGTCCACAATGCTGGTGGCTTTGCGGATGCAGTGTTTTTTGTAAGTGTCTTTGATGGAGGGACGAGAGACCCTGATGATCTTCTCAGCTGTCCTCACTATCCTCTGCAGGGCTTTGCGGTCCGAAACTGTGCAAGTCCCAAACCAGGCAGTGATGCAGCTGCTCAGGATGCTCTCAATAGTCCCTCTATAGAATGTAGTGAGGATGGGGGGGTGGGAGATGTGCTTTCCTCAGCCTTCGAAGAAAGTAGAGACACTGATGGGCTTTCTTGGTAATAGAGCTGGTGTTGAGGGACCAGGTGAGGTTCTCCGCCAGGTGAACACCAAGGAATTTGGTGCTCTTGACGATCTCCACAGAGGAGCCATCGATATTCAGTGGAGAGCGTTCACCCTGTGCTCTCCTAAAGTCACCAACCATCTCTTTTGTCTTGTCCACATTCAGAGACAGGTTGTTGGCTCTACACCAGTCTGTTAGCTGCTGCACCTCCTCTCTGCATGCTGACTCGTCGTTCTTGCTGATGAGACCCACCACGGTCGTGTCATCAGCGAACTTGATGATGTGATTCAAGCTGAGCATTGCTGCACAGTCGTGAGTCAGCAGTGGACTGAGCACACAGCACTGGGGGGGCCCCAGTGCGCAGTGTGGTGATGGTGGAGATGCTGAGGTCTCCCAGTCAGGAAGTCCAGGATCCAGTTGCAGAGGGAGGTGTCCAGGTTCAGCTTTCCAATCAGGTGCTGGGGAATGAATGTGATGAATGCTGAGCTGAAGTCTATGAACAGCATTCGAACGTATGAGTCCTTTTTATCTAGGTGGGTGAGGGCCAGATGAAGGGTGGTGGCGATGGCGTTGTCTGTTGAGCCTCTCGAAGCACATCATGATGATTGGTGTGAGTGCGACGGGAAGGTAGTCGTTGAGGCAGGACCCTGAAGACTTCTTTGACATGGGGATGATGGTGGTGGCCTTGAAGCATGTTGGAACGACGGCGCTGCTCAGAGAGATGTTGAAGATGTCGGTAAGAACATCTGCCAGCTGGTCTGCACATCCTCTGAGCACTCTGCCAGGAATATTGTCTAGTCCAGCAACCTTCCGTGGGTTGACTCACAGTTTTCCTCACATCCACCGTGGTTAGCACCTGGTCATTGGGAGGAGTGGTGGTCTTCCTCGCCACCACGTCATTCTGCACTTCAAACTGAGCGTAGAAGTCGTTCAGCGCATCTGGAAGGGAGGCATCTTTGTCACAGGCAACTGATGTTGTCCTGTAGTTGGCGATGGCCTGGATGCCCTGCCAAATGCGCTGCGTGTCACCGGTGTCCTGGAAGTGACCGTGGATTCTCTGGGCGTGTGCGCGCTTTGCCTCTCTGATGACCCGGGACAGTTTGGCCCTCGCTGTTCTTAGGGCTGCCTTGGTGCCTGCTCTGAAGGCGGAGTCTCGGGTCCTCAGCAGTGTGCGCACCTCCGCAGTCATCCACGGTTTCTGGTTGGAGCATGTGGTGATGGCCTTGGAGAAAGTGACATCATCAATCCACTTGCTGATGTAGCTGGTCACTGATGCTGTGTATTCCTCCAAGTTGGTAGAATTGTCATATGTTGCAGCCTCCCTGAACATGTGCCAGTCAGTACACTCAAAACAGTCCTGAAGAGCAGAGATGGCTTCTGCTGGCCAGGTTTTCACCTGCTTCTGGAGAGGTTTTGTGCATCTGATGAGTGGTCTGTATGCTGGAATTAGCATAACAGAGATGTGGTCTGAGTAGCCGAGGTGGGGGCGGGGCTCTACCCGGTACGCGCCTGGGATGTTTGTGTAAACAAGATCAAGCGCGTTCGCCCCTCTTGTTGCAAAGTCCACATACTGATGGAATTTAGGGAGCACTGTCTTGAGATTCGCATGGTTGAAATCTCCGGCGTCAATAAACAGTCCGTCGGGGTGAGCATTCTGCAGTTCGCTCATAGCCCCATACAGTTCACAGAGTGCTTCCTTAGCATTAGCACTGGGTGGAATGTAAACTCTGGTTATAATAACAGTGGTGAATTCCCGTGGTAAATAAAAAGGTCTGCATCCAACAGTCACAAGCTCCACCAGTGATGAGCAGTAGCTAGAGACTAGCATAGAGTTCTTGCACCATTCCATGTTGATGTAAACACACAAGCCACCACCGCGAGTCTTACCGCAGAGAGCTTCATTTCTGTCGTCCGTGGTGGTATCCGGAACTCTGTCGCTGAGCTATGTCTCCGTGAAAACAAAGACGCAGCAGTCTCTAAACTCACGCTGCGTAGTCTGCTGGAGTCGGATGTAGTCCAGTTTATTGTCCAGGGAGCAAACATTTGAGAGCAGGATAGACGGGAGAGCCGGCCGGCTAGGGTTTGTTTTTAGCCTAGCATGGACCCCCACCCTCTTGCCGCGCTTCTGCTTTCTTGCACACCGCTTACAACGTCCCCTCCCCCAGCCACTTGCATCAGGCGACGCCGAGGACTGGAGTTCTGGTCTCCGCAGCAAGCCAAGTATGCATAGTGCCTCCTGCTGTCATCATGCAGCTTGGTTGTTGCATGAATCCTATATTTGAGCAGTGTTTGGCGATGACACCGGTTGCTCCGATGTCCGTGTGCCACAAAAGTCGGGTTTTTTAACAAAAATAGCACCATTTTGGATCCGGAGTGGCCGCTGCGTGCTACCGCACCGCCATAGCACGCAGCGCTATGGTGGCAGGAAGTGTGTTTCTCATTACTAAAGAAAAAAGCATTCTTCCGTTTACACAATTAGAGTTTTGACTCAAACAGGTATAATTACTGAGCTCTCTGTTGTAAGGGCCCCTCTCTTCTATTGCAATCAAATTTATGGAATTGTAATAAATTCATGTGGAACTATTTTCCCCTCTTTTGTGTGTGAAAGAGAATAAAGCTCTTTTGTACTCGAAAATGAGTTGTTACTTTCAGATAAGCAAGATAGGAACAAAATGAGCTGTTATCTTAAGCAAATACAATGATGAGAACTAAGAGAAATCACCCATAATGAGCTAAATTAAAGAAGGTTCAGTCTATCTGTGAATGAATTCAGTTTCAGAGTTCAAAGGTAACAGTTATTGTAGGCTATGTTGTTGCTGTGTATTCTTCTGCAGACAAAATATAGATGGATTTTAAAAGTATTCTGTGTGGTATTCAGTTACAGACAGACAGACAGAACTCTGATAGTCATTCATGTAATGTAGTCAGACCTGAAAGACCTGTCAGATGTCATACCACACAACTCTATCAGGCTGAAGCTGACGTTCATTAATAACCTCCCATGAGCGTATCGGTCACGTGTGCTAATTCATATTCACGAGCCAAGCCGCTGACGCCCCGCCCACCAGCGAAGTGTATTTTTGGAGATTGGTGAAAGGTGCGCGTAAAGTGACATGTGAAATGATTCAGTCAACAGCACAGAGGGGATCATGTTCACGCTCATGCGACTCTGTTTTTACTATGGATGAAGTTTTGTCGATCGTCTTGTGTCTGCTTTTGGCAAGAACTTCAGGTATGTTTCTTTTCACTGAAAAATGCTCTCAGACAATCGTGTGCTTGTGTGTTTCTTGCTGTTATTCGTTATCAGTTGTAATTCCAATTTCTCATACTTTAAAGCCTGTGTAATCCTGTGAATGCAGAGTCTCTGGTTTAATATTATATAGCCTAGTTAGTTATAACATCAGTTTTAGAGTGTGATTAAAGGATTACTCATTGAGAAGAGAAACGACTGTGTAATAAATAATTGAAAAGACAGATTTTTGCAACATATGTCTTTATATCAATACAAGTTTTTCAAAAGCAGAAACTAGAAATGTAAAAGCTTTGGGATGTAATTAAAGTGAAAGCATTGGAATTGTCTAGTGTGGTATTTAGTCATGAATCCAGCTGTAATAAAAAACAAAGTCATTTTATAAGTTGTCTTTTATGGCAGTCTCATATGATAGAAACACTCTTGTGCTGAATTTATTCTTTAAAGAAACCTTTATAAAAATGCCCGTATTGTATTTATGCCGTTTTGGTTTATGTTATAAATGAACTACTGCTCATTTTTAACCCTTGTGTGAACCGCTCTCGTGCTGAGCATTTTCCTGTGCTTTTTTTATTCAGCAATGTCGATTATTCTCTGTATTTGCTTTTGCAATCTCTGAAAAAACCTCCAAAGCAAGATAACGTTATTGTATCCATCTCAGGCAAAAACACAAAGAACCAAGAGCAGGACTTAGAATGAGACAGGAATACAATCAACAACTGGATCATCAGGGCATGATATACACAACTATAAATGAGAAAATTAAACACAGGTGAGGAACAATAGGGAACAACTGGAGGTGATCAGAGCAGGGGATGATGGGAAGTGTAGTCCGGAAACAGATGACAGGGGAGAAACACAGGCCAGACAACAGTGAATCGTGACAAGAATAAGAAAACTGCAAAATAATTCTTAGCCAGTGTACGTAATCATTTGATCTTAACCAAGTCTATCTAGTAAGCCATCTAGAAATCAATATCTATAAATGATCAAGTCTATCTAGAAAGTACTCATGGTATATCAAACAATTTGTGTGTATATTCATAAACCTCTGCAGATAGAGACATACTCTGAGCAGTGCAGCAAAAATAAATAATTTATCATTACAATTCAGCTAGCAAAGTTTCTCAAAATGATCGCTTGCCAAATGTTGGCTATAGATGCAGTACACTTAAAAGACATCACAGAACAAAGCAATAATTTGTCATCTATCTGAATCATCATCAGATGTTTGATTCTCCCATATATAGCCTCTCCATGATTTGAAATGAAGCGCAATAACTGTCACATAACCAATGGTTTTATGGGTAAATAAAAGAAAGGAGAGCGTTCATCAACATGCGCACACCGAGGCCAGTTATAGCCTTAAGCAGGTGTATACCTGCATGATGGACAAAGCTGAGCTACAGTCACACTGTACCATCGTACTGGAATATTACCACTGTCTTTTATTTCAGTCTCCGTGTTGTTAACCTGTCACGTTCATTTGTAGTGCCACACACGTGCAGTTGAACAGATCGGGAGCTGAATATAGACAAGCGTTGTGAATTATTTTTCTCTTCCTTATTCAGCCTTTGGTGGATTTACAACGTTAAACTATAGCGTTTGCAATATTTTTATAATGCATTTTATAATAAAAAAAAATCTTATTATGAGGGAACACAAAAAATTATTATGAGGTAAAAAGTACTGCTGTGGAATGCTAAACTTATTTCCAAGCAGTCTGTGTATGAGCGTGTCTTTAGAGGGTGGGGTTTCGGAAAGAGGGAGCGTTTCTATTTCAATGGCTAAGTCTTGTGGAAGATCCAGAACGGCTAACGTCACTTACAGCACCTCTAACATAGCTTTAGATGAAGAATAATAGATCAAAATGCAGGACACTGGTGAAACATGTCAAGAAGGATATTATCTCTTATAATGTTCATGTGTAAAACTGTAGCATCGACTTCCGGTTGGGCAGTGAAGCATGATGACAGGTTAAGCTGTGAGCTCCCTTAAGTCAGCTTAAAAACTCCGCTAAAACTCGATATATATTTGTTGAGAATTTTCGTGTGCTGAGAGATGAGCGGAGGTAACAAATCTAAAGCTAAAAGAAACCTCGAAAAGCAAGGTAAAGACCCCAAACGAACAGAGACAGACAGCATGCAAGGAAAAGAAGAAAATGGCGACCGAGAAACTTCAGACGCTCTGCGCGTGGGTTTGAATGCTATAAGTAAGCAGATACAGGAATTTCGCAGCGAGCTGAAAGCGGAGCTCGGGACATTTAAAGATGAAATCAAAACCCAGATGAAACGCGAGATAGAGGAGTTTAAAGAGGACATAAATAAAAAAATCGTGGCAACAACACAAGAAATACAGGAACAAAATGCAAAAGCTGAGGCCACCTTGTCGCGTGTTGAAGAAATGGAGTGCTGGAGCACCGATGGTCTACTACTCGACTTCATACAAGAACACAAAAAGATCACGGAAAAACTGGCGGACCTCGAGTCGCACTCCAGAAGAAATAACCTGCGGATTTTCGGAGTGCCAGAAGAGGCCGAGAAGGGGTCTGTTACTCAGTTCGTCGAAGAAATTATCCGGAGTAAACTTGACATTGAAACCGACTGTCAAATTCAGCGGGCGCACAGGGCTCTGGCGCCGAAACCTAAAACAGATCAACCACCAAGGGCCATCGTGGTGAATTTCCTACAGTATAATACGAAGGAGAAAGTCCTGAGAAGAGCCTGGGAAAAGAAAATAATCACACTTGGAGAGCGGAGGATTTTCTTCGACCATGATTACACCTCGGCTGTGGTGCAGCAACGCAAGTCGTATGTTAAAGCCAAGAAAATTTTGAAAGAAGGGGGGATTCGATTTCAGACTCCATTTACAAAGATGAGAGTTCACTGGGATAATGGAGTAAAAACATACAACGAAGCTGGAGAAGTGGAGAAAGACTTGCGTGATAGAGGATATAAAGTGACGGATTCCGAAGATGCAGCCGGCCCAATAACGTTACAGGAACGACTCGAGGCACGGAAAAGTTTAGCATGGCAACGGGCCGGCAGAGAACGGAGAGCGGAGGCAAGCAGAAGGGCACGGAAACGGCTGGAGGATTTTCGGTGGACAAACACGGTGAATTTGTAACGAACCCTCTATGTGACGACGTGAAAAAGGGACTAATATATAAGGGGTCAAGGGGGAGCAATGTTGCGCGATGATCGTAACTTAGAACAATTAAATAAAACAGTGAGAGGCATTTGGGTACATGCATTGACTTAGGGGAGACTTGGACAATGAAGGAAAAAAAAAAAAAAATATCTAGTATGGGTGCAAAAACATTTTACAGACTGCATCTCATATCTAGAAGGGGGCCCTCAGTTAAGCTGAGGCTTTCCCTCTCTATGGAGACAGTGACTCAAAACCCTAAGTTCTGGGTAAACATTCCCATCTGGAGGTCAGTTGATATCCTTTCAGTTTATCTAATATGTTTTGGTTTATGTAAAAGTTGTTTAGTTGTTTGTATTTGTTCAAATGTTTGCCAGTGGGGTTATCATTATACAATGATTATTATAGAGATAGTTGAATGCAGGAGAGAGACATTGAGATAATGTCTTTGAATGTTAACGGACTAGGGAACCCAGTCAAAAGAGCTAAAGTTATAGCCAAATTGAAAAAGGAAAAGAAACATATTTATTTTCTGCAAGAAACACATTTATCGAATGAGGAGCATGAAAAACTGAAAAAATTTGGTTTTAAAAATATATTTTATAGTTCATGTCCAAACCATCGTAAGAGAGGGGTCATTATCTTAATTCCAAAAGGTGTTAACTTTGATTGTCACAAAGAAGTAAAGGATAAAGAAGGGAGATATGTTATTGTTAAAGGAACAGTTAATAATTGCATGGTAACCTTGATAAATGTTTATGCCCCACCGGAAAGCAATAAACAATATTTTAAAGTACTATTTGATATTGTGGCGGAGGAGATGGAGGGGGTTGGTATATGTGGAGGGGACCTAAACATAGTGCTTAACCATGACCTGGATACTACAAGTCATAAAAGAAACAAAAAACATATAACAAAATTCATGAACCACATATGTACAGAAATGGGCCTAATTGATGTCTGGAGGGAATTACACCCATTGGAGAAGGATTATAGTCACTACTCTGTCACGCATTCTGTGTATTCTAGAATAGATTATTTTCTCTTACAAGAAGAAAACAGACACCGGATACAGAATTGTTGTATTGGGGTAGCTGATGTATCGGATCATAATGCTATTTATATGAAGATCTCTCTGGGAGAGGAAAAAAGGAACACGTTGTGGAGATTAAATCTAGGAATATTAAATAATAAATCAGTAGTTGAGCAAATCCGAATAGAAATAAAAAGATACTTAGAGGAAAATAAGAATGGAGAGGTAGACCCCTCTATACTATGGGATGCACTAAAAGCAGTGATTCGAGGAAAATTAATAGCTATTACAAGCACTTTAAAAAAAGAAAGGATAGCTCATTATGAGAAACTTATTTCAGAATTAAAACAATTGGAGCTTAAACATAAACATAAATCAAATAAAGAGGTGGTGGCTCAAATGAGAGAATTGAGAAAGGAAATTAACAGCTTGTTGCAGTCAGAAGTGGAGAAAAAGGCTAGATTCGCGAAACAAACTTACTATGAATCAGGACCGAAAGCACTTAAATTATTAGCAAGACGAATGCGGAAGCAACAGACTGATAATTTAATCTCCAAAGTACGAGACCCCAAAACGAATCAAATTAAATGCGAACCAACAGATATTAGAGATATATTTAAGAAGTACTATGAAGAATTATACAAACAGACCTCTGATATGAATGGAACCAAAACACAAGAATTCCTTAATACATTAGATATGCCCTCTATTGGTGAAGTACAAAATAAAAGTCTAACTGCAGAAATAACCACTGAGGAACTACAGCAGGTCATGGGCAAATTAAAATCAGGCAAATCACCAGGGAGCGATGGTTTCCCTTCAGAATGGTATAGAATTCACTACAAAGAACTGATGCCATTACTAAGGGACACGTTCAATTGGGTCATAAAAGAAGGGAAAACTCCTCCATCGTGGAAAGATGCTATCATTTCTGTTATCCCCAAGGAGAAAAAAGACAGGGAACATTGTCAAAACTATAGACCCATATCACTTCTTAATACAGACTATAAAATTTTTAGCTCTATCTTGGCATCCAGAATACAAATGTTCTTACCAGACTTGATAGATGAAGACCAAACAGGTTTTGTTAAAGGTCGACAAACATATGATAATATAAGGAGAACTCTCCATATAATAGAGAGGGCTCATCGAAATAAATTACCTGTAGGCCTAATCAGTCTTGATGCCGAGAAGGCCTTCGACAGGGTCAATTGGGAATTTCTTTACTTAACATTAGAAAAGTTGGGTTTTAATGACAAATCTGTCCAGTGTATCAAGTCATTATATCAGAACCCAACTGCTAGAGTAAGAGTAAATGGGTCTCTGTCAGAGAGATTCCTCCTGGAAAGAGGAACTAGACAGGGTTGCTGTCTCAGTCCCTCTCTATTTGCCATCTATATAGAGCCGCTGGCTCAATTAATCAGACAGCACTTGTTGATTCCAGGGGTCGAAATTAATGGCATGGAACATAAAATTTGTCTTTTTGCAGATGATGTTATGATCTATTTAGCTGAACCCAAAAAACATTTCATAAACCTTATGCAAGTGTTAGAGCAATTTAATGAATTTGCTGGATACAAATTAAATGTAACAAAAACCCAAATTCTTATGCTTAATTGTAAACCAAACATGCAACTCAAACAAAACTATGACATTAATTGGGACGCAAAATGCATAAAATACCTAGGTATAAATATAACTAAAGACTTAACAAAATTGTATAGGGCCAATTATGACCTAATTACTTATAATATAAAGAGTGACATTGAGAGGTGGACCACGTATCCCATGAGCTTCAGTGATAGGATAAAAGGAATAAAAATGAATGTCTTACCGCGCCTGCTGTATTTGTTTCAATCCCTCCCAGTGGAAATCCCACCAAAGCAATTCTTTGAATGGGACAAAATAATATCCAGGTATATATGGGGGGGTAAAAGACCCAGAGTGCGCTATTCAACTCTCCAATTACCTAGAGAGAAAGGTGGCATGGCTCTTCCAAGTCTTAAAAATTATTACTGTGCAGCACAGTTGCGTCCCATCATATATTGGTGCACTTCTAGTTACATAGCCAAGTGGAAAGACATAGAAACACATATACAAGATCTTCAAGTTCAGTCACTTATAGGGGAGAGTAAAATCCATGGATATATTAAAGACAAACTGGACCCAATAACAACCTTCTCATTGAAGGTGTGGCATTCTATTGTTAAACAATTCAAATTGGAGACAGAAATTGGAATACTTAGGTGGATTACTTATGATGAGGAATTTAAGTCAGGAAGGGATGACCCAATATTTCAATAGTGGAGGGATAGGGGAATAACAGCATTGAGCTGTGTAATTACAGAGGGTGAAATTAGAAGTTTCCAGGACTTAAAGGAAAACTTTGGAATAAGAAATCAGGATTTATTTAGATACTTCCAATTAAGGGATTACTACAACAAAAAAAGGAAAGTTAAAGTAAATGATATCCATCCCCTTACTAAAATGATGATGGACGCCTATGAGCATACACTACCCAGAATAATTTCTTTTGTGTATGAAGTGTTGATGTGTAGCGGCCCCTCCTCTACACTATATATAAAATCAAAATGGGAAAAAGAACTAAAGATTGAAATAACAGAAACGGATTGGTATGACTTGTGGTCAATACACCAAACTACTACCAGTTAACAAATATGGAGGGAGTTTTGCTGGAAGTGCCTTATCCGCTTCTTTATAACACCTAAGATCAGAAACAAACAAGTCTCCGGACAACAAGCTTGCTGGAGGCAGTGTGGACAGTTAGAAGCGGATCACACACACATTTTTTGGAGCTGTGAGAAAATTCAGTCTTTTTGGGACGATGTGCAGGTAGTTATGTCGGAAGTGTTTGGATTTAAAATACCTAGAACCTCTATGTTTCTACTTATGGGAAATATTAAAGGCATAGTCCTTAAAAGAGATCAATACTTATGTAAGATCCTTCTTGTAGCCTGCAAAAAAACTATAACTAGGAACTGGCTTAAAGATACAACTTTGAAGTGTAAACAATGGTTTGGAATTATTGAAGAAATCATGGATATGGAAGAACTTACATATATTTTAAAGATGAAAAAAGGTGCTTTTAAAAGGGACTGGGAAAAGTGGCTGATATATAAAGAATGTAAAGACATCCTCAACTAAGTAAACAGTAATGACTATTAGAATGGTTAACCTCACCAGTTCGGCTTGGTGTTCAGTGTGTTTTTTTTAAATTTTTTTTTATTTTTTTAATTTTAGGTATGCAGGTATACGATGATTTATATTTGAGAATAAGCGTGGGTATTGTGATGGCCCCGGGGCCGTATAAAGCTGTATAAGTATAAAGCTGTCTATGTCATGTAGCATACACCTGCGATGTGTTTAAGCATAATTCCTTCTCCTATTTTTTGTTAATATTGTTTTTGCTTTAACTGTTCATCCTGTAAATTAAAAATAAAAGTGTTTAAAACTGTAGCATCAGTTGACGGACTGCTTGAGCCCCAGAATGTCCACTTCTACTCACTGAACCTCAGGACCATGGTGAGATGGACACCAGGAGATGGAGCTCTCAATGGAACCCTCTACACTGTGGAATATGCCATGTGAGTGAACTAATTCATCGAACAAAGTCCATAATGCAACATTAGCATTGTAAGCTTTTTGATTCAATCATATAGTAGTGATGTAGCAGCATTTGGGGTCTTCAGATCGTCATTCAGGTGTGCTATTTTACCGTAGTTATGGTGATGCAGAGACGAGCAACAGTGAGCAGGTGAGATGGAGGCGGGTGGTGCAGTGCACCTCCGTCACGCAGACAGAATGTGATGTGTCTTTGGAGACGGATGACCTGAAGGAGGAGTATTATGCCAGAGTCAGGGCTGTCAGCCCACACACACAATCCCTCTGGACCGAGAGTGAAACCAGGTTCAGACCCATGTTTGACAGTGAGTCTTCACCTTGTGATATTTGACTTTGGACTAGATGGATGGATCGCCTGTCACAGTAACATTAGTTCAACCAATGCAATGAGTTTTGCCATGAGATCTCATGAAAATGATCTGACCGTGGTGACGTTTTTGCAAAATTATATTTCATGGTTCCTTATACGTATCATATCAGTTCTGAGGTGAAATGCCCACTGTGTGGCACTAAAAGCGAGTAAGAGTTTTAAATCAACAAAACCGACATCCCTACCCTAAGCCTTAAACCTAACCGATAGTGTCAGAAAAAGCAAATGTGAGATGAAAAACATAACCATGTCATTTTTCGGTGCTTCTGTCGACTCGCGTGCTCTTCAGGACTCGTACCCCGCTCCTTTACGTCACAAGTGCATCTCTCAGTTCAGCTAGCACACAATTTGATCACACTTAAACAAGCTTGTAAATGTAGTTGATAATGAAATGCAAGCGTTACAATGAGTCATCTGCTACTCTTTAGATATCATACGATAGCATTGTTTGAGAAACAGAGCGAAAAGTAAGTGTTTATGATATAATAATGTGCCGTTCTACTTGTGATTTGTTCATTTCACCAGATCCCATAAACTGAAGCAAAAGTTTAGTTATAGTAATGTGATCCTATGAGACCAGGTGGGGTGGAGTTTTTGGGGAACCTGTTTGAAATGACACACTTCAAATTGAAGGATAATAACACAATGAAATGAACACAATGCTTAAAAGCACACACCAAAAAGTGTATATATAATACAGCATGTTCATAATATTCTTATATTTGAATGTATTGTTAATTTCTTTATTACTTATTTATAAACCCATTTTTGCAGTATTGTCCAACCCAGTCCTCTACAGTGACCGCTCATCTTCGGCATTGTTTGTGACTTCTGTTTTGATGTTTTAACTGTTTAAAAACAGGAAACTTCCCACAATGGGTTGGAGCATTAACACACTCATTAACTATGAATATCTTTATTCTTTTATTGAGCTGGAGTAAAACTCACATGTACTTCTTGTTTTGATGTCATTTATATACATATGTAGTGTTTGCGTTGCAGTGATAACTGAGCCATAACGCTCATTAAAGAAAATGATTTGCAGCAGTCGACCTTGTCTGTTTCTATCATACAGCGATTCTTGGACCTCCACTAGTGGAAGTAACTGTGGTGCAAAACTACGTGGACATCATCATACAGGGTCCCTTCAGGAAAACCAAGAGGGCAAAGAAAGAAAAATCCCTGTGGAAAATCTTCCCGCACATGATCTATACGGTCTCTGTGTACAACAACAAGAGCAAACACACGGTTGGTGCTTGATTCTTTTATTTGAAAAATCTCGATGGGGAGAATTCACGAAACAGCCGCACCACTTTTTCTCAGTATTCCCATGTTTTATTCGATTACCACCCACAATCCAGTTTAACCAGGCACTAAATATTCAAATTAGTACTGTGCGTTCTTTGAATAATGCTCAATGTCATGCCTTCTTTGTGTGTAAATTAGAGTTATTTTAGATTGTTCCTTATATCATTACTTTTGTGAATCAAGTGCTAGAAAACAGATAGCATGTGAAATTAATAACGCTATCATTTTGAATTCCCCCCGAATGTTATAACTCTGTAAGTCACATAGTTAGCCTGAATAATGAAAATGATTTTCCCTTCACTTTGTTATGCTGCCAGCAAAACTTTCTTCAAAAAAACGGTAGCTTGACCCTGGGTCCCCTGGAATTCTCCACACATCTCTGCGTTGTGGTTCAGGCACATTCCCAGACCTTCCCTTTGGCCAGCAAACCCAGTGAACAGACGTGTGTCGAGACACCCAAAGGTACACCCAAAGGTTCACCAAACTTGATCAGCCAGTGACAGACCAAAGATTCCTTTCTTTTTACTTTCAGATTATCAAAAGTTAAGCAGGTTTGAGCAGTATTTGATTGAAAGATCTGGTTGCATTCTTTGCAATCGAGGAAACCTTTAGTATTGTTGTAAACTGCTTATGAATGTGTGCATAACGCATTACTGTAGCTGTGGTGTTTTCCCAGTGTGCTCTCGGGCTGGACTTCCTTGTGCTTATCTGAATAGCCTTTCAACAAAGTGGGAATAAAATTAAATCTTGATCTCTTTCTAAAGTACTTTTCACATAAAATGTTTGATTTTTTCCTCACAAATGTAAAATAATATCTTTATTTCCTTGTTCATTGTCGTGCACAAGTCATCCATGTGTTTCGCCCTTTCGTTGACTTTATCTGTCACTAAAACATAGAAATGAACATAATTCATATTTTACATGTATTCTACATAAATAATATTACTTTAGAAATATGTAGCCAAAGTAATAGGCTTCGTAAAAGTAAAGGAATATTCCGGGTTCAATACAAGTTCAGCTCAATCGACAGCATTTGTATCATAATGTTGATTACCACAAAAATGTATTTCAACTCGTCCCTCCTTTTCTTTAATTAAAGCACAAATGTGTGTTCCAGTGAGACACTTCCAATGGAAGTCAATGGGTAAACATTAAAATACTGTTTCAAATGTATAGACACAAGACATCAACAATATATGTGTTTACATGATTTTACTGACATTAAATCACACACTGACCACATCTGTGTGTAACTCGGATAAATTTGTAGTTTTCTGCAAAGCCTTTTGGCAACTATATCATATAGTTGCATGTTTAAAATAGTTGCTCTTTTATTATTCCTGAGGTAGTTATATCAAATATCGGCAGAACACAGTTAATATAAAGTGTGTGTGTGTGTGTGTGTGTGTGTGTGTGTGTGTGTGTGTGTGTGTGTGCCTGTGAGTGTGTGTGCCTGTGAGTGTGTGTGCCTGTGAGTGTGTGTGCCTGTGAGTGTGTGTGCCTGTGAGTGCGTGTGCCTGTGAGTGCGTGTGCCTGTGAGTGCGCCTTGCCTGTGAGTGCGAGTGTGCCTGTGCGTGCGAGTGTGCATCTGTGTCTGTGTGTGGGAGAGTCAGCTCTGTGACTGTGAACAGGCACTTTTCAATGCAGAAATAATGCAAAAGCAACTAATGATGGATAAAAATAGTCATGACACAAATTTTACATATAATTTGTTGGATAAAGTGTATTTGGTGTGTAACCTCTGACTAGAACGTACATTCTGTGTCATGCGGTGACGTTTTGCATGTACTTGACATAAACAACACTTGAAAAAAGTGCTCAGTTGACAATTTTATGACACAAAGGTATATCTTTTTAACTAGAATATCAATGGATGCGCTACATCCTGGAACAGCGCACAAACATTCAGACCATTAAGGGGACAGTTAGCTTACATGTGACTTTTATTGACACAGTTTTGGTATGTTTTGAAATGTTGCATTGTAAAAGTTAACCAAACCAAGAGGAAAATGCAACACTGTAACATTTTTAGCCCATTTTGGAACAAATTAAACGAGCTACAGGTCTAAAAACAACCTAAAACAACTTTACAGCTCAAATAATACAAAATTAATATGGGCATTTATAAAATTATAAGCATCACTTTTCTACCTTTTAAACCCTTCAAAATTGTCCCATTAACTTCCATTGCATCTCACTGGAACACAGTTTTTTCTTTTTTTTTAAAAAAAAAGGAGGATCGAGTCAAAATAATTTTTTGTGTTAATCAACATTATTCCACAAATGCTGTAGATTGAATTTATCTTGTATTGTATCTGGAATATTCCATTAAATTAACTAAATATCAGTAACTGTATCTGATTACAAAATGTAAAATGTAATGCTTGATTAGATTACATGAACAAATTACTTTTATATCAGATATATATAATATATATATATATATATATATTTATATTATATTATATTTTATACCCGACACTGGTAATTACAAAGTTGAAAAGTCTGGAATGGGTTAACAAGGTACACGTGTACCATTTTAAACCCATGTGTGTTTGAAATGAGCCCACTAATAGTTTTACATTTTAGGAAATTAACACTTCACTTATTTATCAACCACTCTTGCTTTCTGTCTTTTTATATTTCAAAGTAAAAGAACAGTTAAGCTCATATGGTATCTGTCTGTGGGATTATTATAGTCATATTATAGACCCTACAGTCTTTCTGTTTATGACAGTGTGTGTGTTAATGTATAACCTCATGGCTTGATGGTGAAGTTTGTTTAGACAGTGATTTCATTGCTGTTGTAGATCCATTTAGAGATCAGCTGCTGACGGCTATGCTGGGAGGTGTGTTACCATCTGCTCTCTGTCTGTGTATACTCGCTGTGCTGGGCGGCCTCATTCACTGCTACATTACTGACCACAGACAGACCCTGCCCAAGAGCACGGTGAGGTTACCAATGCCCCGCCAACCACCCACAACCAGTCTGATTATCCATTACAAACACTAAAACTGAAACTAAAGTAAAATACTTTTTCATAACTGCAAAACTAACTCAAATTAAATTAAAATGACCACAAATTAATTTTATTTGTATTTTTTGATACACAGAATATTTTCAGCATTCACCTTAATTAAATATGGAAATGCTACTAGATATAGGTAACACAAGACCGATGTTAGACATATTTAAATTATACCAGTAACGGTTTAGCAGCCATAAAACACAAAAACCAAAATAAAAACTGAACTGATTTTAGAGAACACTAAGAAAATTAAAACAAAACTAAAGAGATAAAGTGTGAAAAGCAATAGAATTAAAAACTAAATTAACAAAACTATAATAACCTTGTCCACAAAATCCTAGCAACTGCATAGCAATGTACTAACAACAACTCACAAAACAAAACAAGGAGGGTGAAGTGTTTGGTATCATTGTAAATTTTGTAATTTTGTGTTTATACAACAAATCAATCAAAAGTTATTGCGTTCCAAAAATAATTTATCATAGTGTCCAAAAATGTCTCCAAACAAATAAAACATAAGAACTAATAACACATGCAAACACAACAGTGACGAAAGCATAGCATGCAGACATGATTTTAGTCATGAGATTTCACAGAATGAGTTTCATTCTGTGTCATTTGAGTCATCATTGAGTCTGTGTCGTGTATTTGGCGCCATCTCCTGGTGGCCATATGTAACATTTTGCTTCATGTGGAATATCAGTTCCCAACCCTGTTCCTGGAGGCCCCCAACACTACACATTATGGATATCTCCTTAATCAAATCCTCCTGATTCAACTTGTTAGCTCGTTAATAGAGACTCTACTACCTGAATTGGGTGTGCCAGATATGCACACAAAATGTGCAGTGTTGGGGGATTCTGGTCTTAATTAATATTTTTATAATACTGTATGTATCTTATATCTACTTATGTTCATCTTGCGCTAAACATTCTGTCCCCTTCCCTTTTGAAATGATTGCTACGCCCCCGATCCATCATCAATACTCATTTCTATTCAATTACCATCCAATCTTGAAGTTCTTTTGCCTGTTCACCATTTTCTTCTCATTTACCAGTGTTCAATGTGGCTTATTCTTTAAAAATCTGCCTAAAATGCCAACATTCCAGAGTGTTCTCTTCAATGTTGCAGATGAAACTGCTGTTTGGCTTGTACTGTTCATTGAAGTTGCTTGTGTAGGACCTGTGAGGAGTGTGTAGCTCTGTCCCAAATAATGCAATGTACAGTCTATGCACTTAGTCATGTGAATGTTCAAAGTGTAGTAACATCCCATATGAAACACACAGTGTTTTTTTACTGTACGGAAGCATTCGCCATTTAACAGCTGACAGGAGAGACGTTTAAACGCATGCGAGATGTTGCCGTTGCTTTAGCCCGTTTGCCAACCTCAGTTCAACATTTTATCTAAAACAGTGTACAGTGATGGTACAGCATTCAACTTACATTTGTAAGGTGCTGTATCCACTGAAGTGTCTCTATTATTTACACGCTTTGCAGCCAGGTAACTCCACCCCTTCTGCTAAATACGGCAAGCCATGAGCGCTGAGTGCATGAAGTGTCCAACATTCCACACTCCGTTTTAACAGCTGAAGAAGTGCATCATCAGGGTACTCGTAGTGCACTTCTTTTTGCCGCATTTTCAGTGTAAACGTACTACTCGCACTACTTACACTACGAAATGACGTAAAATAGTCCACAAGCGTGTGCACCTTGTTTCTGATTATCTTTTTTTGTGCATCTGGACCACCCACTTCTCTCTCTATCCCGTCAGATCCAGTTTGACTTTTGTTTTCAAGTCACTAATGCATGGAATAGTCTTCATCTCTCAAAAGAACAATAGACTGGTGTGTTTTAGAGAAATTTGTTTCTTTTCAGCCATTTTTCAAACAAATATTTGACTTGGAAGTGCAAAATGATTTGGAGGAAATGTAAATATACTCTAGCAACTGACAAACAACCCCACTATATTTTGATGTCCACACATCATTAAGTAGAGAACCTCCATTTTCAACTGTTCTAATAATAGGAAAAGATTCCTCAGTATCAAAGTAGCACATTCAAATGGATTCAAAAGTATGATGTGACCGATTATTTTCTTAGTAGACTGAAATATTGACTGCTGAAAATGGGGCTTTGATTTTGATCAATTTAATGCATCCTTGGTGAACAGAAGCATTGATTTCCTTTAAGAACAAAACAAATATATATATATTTATAGCAATTTCATATTAACTGTATTAATTGTCTAATTCCAGGATATGGTGCGTGCAAGTGAAAAACTTCAAACTTTCCAACCTGAAAGGTCCCAAACAATCATCTTCAACCTGACTGGTACGGGTAGATTCGGAATAGAATCCAAATTGATCTCTCTTGCGGCTCTGATGCAGCCCAACTCTGGTGAGGCTTCCTCAGTTGGCGATACCCAGGCCCTGCCTCTGCCCGCTGCAGTAGAGCTGCCAGTGTCTTATGCACAGCAGCATGTGACAGCGTTGGGTAATTCTGGTGTGGTTTCAGAAGACTGGCAGGTTGAACGCTCTGTGAGTGACGACTCTGACCTGCAGACATGGCCACAGGTGTCCAGTCATGACGAGGCTGGAGATTATGGAATTGTACTGCTGGCCAAGCTTGAACCAGAGGACCAGTGTGATGCTGAGGTTAGTCTGTACAGAACACAAGGCAAGACGCTAGAGCCCAGACAGCCACAGGATGAAGAGGACAAAGAAGAAGATGCACAGATATTTCTGGATTGGAGACCTGAGATCCCTCTGATGGGGTTGTTAAACTTAGATAACGAGGTACAGATTGAGATTGAAGGGAAGAAAGATGAAGTTCCACTACTGCCTAACGTCATACTGAGACAGTTATCAGAGCAGAGCTCAGAGCAGGAGGATGACTTTACCAAAATGGAGAGAAACTGGGGCCTTGTTATCCACAGTAACCCAGAATAGAGCGTAACAGTTGAGTTCAAGAAGGGAAAATTTCACTCATTTTCTCCATAGAGAAACAGGTTGTCAGTAATAATTAGGGCTGTCAATGTAACACATTTAGTGCGATTAATTATATGTTAAAAAATGTAACACAATTAATTATGCCCTGGATCTGTACGTAAATTCCATAATAAATAATGTTTTTACCATCGGAGCATTTCAAGCTTGATGTACCACCATGATGCAGTAGAGATCTCAAGATGCGTTTTTAAACTACATTTAACTTGACACAGCGTCCTTAAACACAGCACTTATGACTAGAGATGATGAAAACAAGTGAGACGCGACACAACCAAAGTAAGACGTATCAAAAAGCATCCGTTTGACGCATGAGTACATAGACCAACAATTAAACTTACTGCAGAGGGATGTAGACCAAAAATAGGGTTATGTTCAATGATGTAGAAATAAAACAAACATTATTTTGACTTTAAAGGTAGTTTTTGTATTGTCTAAATGCTTTACTTGACTGCTGCCACAATATATACTGTTTATTATGTAATGTATATGAATTGTCTGATTTAACATTATTATTATTATTATTATTATATAATATTATTTGTATATAATATATTTGTAATTATTATATACTAAATTATCTTTATTTGGGCGCCTTTCTCAGTAAATATTGATATGTGATTAATGCGATTCATTTGATTAATTAATGGAAGTGATGGAAATGTATGCAACAAAAAGTTCCTACTTCCTTAAAGATATTAATGAATCTTATCTTACCATCTTAATAAAGTGTTGTGAAATATCTCACCGGTCTCTGTGACAGCTGTAGTCTCTGTAAATATTTGAAATGGCATTCCAAAAACTTGTTTGGAAAGGGACTTAGACACTGTACTGTAATGTTGTGATTCATCTCTGCACTGGTCTTTATCAAGAACTCTTTGAAATACATATGGAGGAAATGAATGGGAAAAACACTTCTGTATCCAATTCTGCAGAATAAGTTGCCACTCACTGTTGCGCTCTATAAATACAGGAAACTGAGTCATTTTGGGATTTGCCTGTATCTCAGAGTTATGAGAGAATATGAAGAGGATAATTATAGTTTACGCTATTGATCTGATCTGTGTTCAACTTTTAAGATTACAGAGTTTAGCAAATGAGATTTAATGAAGGGTATTTCTTTTTTTTTTCTTCTTTTTTTGTATAATTAAAAATTCTAAATAACACTTTGCACTCTGAGTGACCTTTCCTGACCTTTCTGGCACTCTATGGCTTTGGAGTCATTAAATAAATTCACATTCTCATGTGTCATATAGTATTATATATATATATATATATTGATATACTGTATATATGAAATCAACAATTTTATTAAAGTATTGTCATTTTGTTAAATGTGTAAGATTGCACAAAGTGGTAGAAATACTTGTGATTTTTGACATGTTTTTATTTGATATATGTGAAAGAGAATTTCAGAGTATTTTGCTGTGTCATAGCATTATTAATGATTGTAAAACAAGCACAAACTCACTTTAAGGAGCAGATCACTACAATTCTGTCATTATTCTTCCATCTTTCAAAACAAATAAATGAACCTGAGGAGTTTGATCAATTAGATGAAATGCTTTCTTTCCTTTTTGTCTACTATTCAGCTTTTTTAATAATTCATACAGTCTGTCCCTGTCAGTGCATTGTTTTCAATGAGAACCCTTTGGCATCAATTGACTGTCACAAAGAGCATCAGAATTTGATCATCTTGAAATTATATGTTGGGGTATAATTCTGTACTTATGGCATGATTTTCATTTATTCACTGTGGTTAATGTTTCATCAGCAACATGAATTCGTTTGCAGTTGTTAATGTTTCATCATTTGTTTTCTGGCCGGTTTTGTTCCGGGTTTATTCAAAATCTTCCCAAAGTCACATTATAGCTCTGTACAGAACAGACCCAAATGTCACGATCTCCCAGCCATGTTCACATTGTTCACATGTTCCAATTCACACTTGTTTTAACATTAAAACATTGCCTTCTGAAGAAGCGTGTATCTTTACCATCTTAAATTCGGATTGACCTTTTCAATAAGATGTGACTGCCTTCACGGAGGGGGACGATTTTCAGCGATTAAAACCTATAGTTTCACTCTGTTCCTCACACGAAATGTGTCATACTGCATTGTTTGAAATACTATTATAGTGCATTTTTGTAATAAGTTATTGTGACTGCACTAGGACCTGCTTGTTCCATCTTTTATATTGTTGAGAATTGGTTAGGTTTAGTTGTAGGGGTGGGGTTAGATGCCATGAGGGATAGACTTACCGTCGCTTCAATGACATACACAGCATAAAACTATCAAAAAGCTCCTACAACACATCTCATTTTTCACAACTCATGTTGTCTGGAGGTTTTTGTGAAATTTCTTGAAATATATTCTTTTTCAATGTTTCGACAGCAGAATGATCCAAAAACACTTTAAACAACTGTACAACCAATTGATAGGCTGTGTGTTTATCACTCACAGCCTCGTTGTCATTAATTCCCATCAAAAATCATATAAGGTCTATAGCCATTTCATATGTGGGGCAAATTCTATGCCCTGTTTGTCCCAAAGCACAGAGCTCTTAATGTGGGCACTCTGATGAGCACATGGCTTTACTGTATGAATGTTCCCGTCACTAACAGTCTTGTGGAAGGACCATTCATGAAAAAAATCATTTTCGTACTTTGGTTTGGAACGGCCCTAACCCTTCCTCACAGTGCCCATAAAAGGCGCAAAAAGCAAGTAGGTATAGCTGCAGGCCGAAAACCTTCAAATGGGGCAGAATCTCCAAAAGGGGGTTGTGCCAACTCCAAAAGGGGGCGTCACTTCCACTCATGGTTAGGGGCTACCTGTATCTTTGCTGGCTGTTTATGTTAATGTTTCATCAGCAACATGAATTCGTTTGCAGTGGTTAATGTTTCATCATTTGTTTTCTGGCCTGTTTTGTTCCGGGTTTATTCAAAATCTTCCCAAAGTCACATTATAGCTCTGTACAGAACAGACCCAAATGTCTGGAATGGTTAGGGCAACAACAAAAGAAAAATAAACAAACAAACTTCAAAAGAAATTAAATCACAATTCATATTTAAAATCTTTCAAACCGCTTCTCCACAGTGAATCAGAATACTAATGGTTTCATTTATAAACTGAAAAGACAAAAATGTCAGACTTCTCACAGATATATCAAACAGATCAGAATCATCCTAAAACACTCAGTAAATCAGAGGTTAAAGACAGCAGCGGCCACAGCCGTCAGAGACAGTCAGCCGTATGAACAAGGTTGTAAAACAGCAGCTAGCACTTTCAGGCCGCACCTGAAATAAAAATGTTGTAAGAATATAAATAAAGTTCATAAATTCTGTCAAGATTACAAAAAAATCCCATGATAACTTAGATCAAGGTGAAATTCTTACTCTACAGTAGGCTTTATGCTAACTGTGCTCGTCACCTCACACACACACACATCCCTAATAACAAGTACATAATTAGACAATGAATCGCATCTGTAAGAAAAAGCAATAAATCAGGCGACTCACCAGGGAAAAGCGACAGGAAATAGAAGCCAACAGAGCTTTACTGCCCACAAAACATGAACACACGCAGGAGAATCACAACACCACACAGACTTTTTATAAAGCCACAACAACTTAACGCATGCTCAATGTCAAGACGCCGCTCAACACAAGTGGCTTGCCGTTTGAGATGTACACAAACATTAAGATAGCAAAACAAATTCTAAAGAACCAATCATCAGGGAAAATATTAGAGACACTCAACCCATCACATATGCAAGCCTGGACTCCACACCTCTCACCTCACACAGGCTGCAGTATTTCACTTCTGCTCAATAAGATGAAGAATGACACAATAAAATATTGACTTTTTATTGATATTGATACCTGGTCAAATTTCTGTACATTTGCTCAAAAATTGTACCTCAGTATCAGCCTCCTGCATCTCTGTGAAGTGAAACTGCACATACCCCTCACTGGCTCCAGTACACTGCTCTGGTTGAACTGTGTGAGAGTGAATATGCATGTTGAACAGTAGAATGGATCAATGTTTGGGGAAGCAGAAAAGGTAGAAAAAACATTTGATATCCTTCATGAAATTGGAACATCTCAGACTCACTAGGATTACAGCAAAGGCTCCAAAATCTAGGGGGCTCACTTTCACCTCCACAGATAAGTCACTGTTCCCTTTAAAGATGGTCACTTCGATGCTGCATCAGTTGGTGAGGCTTTGGGAAACAACTCTTACCAGGAGTGACTATTGGCAGATGGAACTTGGTGCTCCAGGCCTAGATGTGCATCATCGCAGGCATATAACCTGGAGGACAATGCCATTTCATGCTCTGTATGCTCGGTCCCCTCCCCTCCCACCATACTCCTTCTGTGGCTCCCAAAGCAGCACACGAGTGAGGCATGTGAGGCATGTGTGGTTCCTACAGAACTACCGTATCTCCACATCCCACTGCCCAAAGCCATTCTTCCCATTGCTGCGTGACCAGTTGGTAAAGTGCCATGCACCCTACTCTGCGCACACACTGACTTCTGGTGCGGCGACCTTCACAATGCTACACCACTCCGCTAAGGGCTATGTTGGAATTGCCCTTGGCCAAGTGGCCAGATGCAATGTTGTGACCACGGATGCGTCCAGCTCATGCAGGGGAGCCATATGTGACAGTTGTCTAGCCTTCTGCAAATGGTCACGTGCACGGTTGGCATGGCACTAGGGGCAGTAGTGGCATTTGTAGTGCATTATTGGCCTGTGGCCACACTATGCTTTTCCCCACTGTGGTGTGGTGCATATTTAAGCATATTTAATGTTAGCCCTAACTCGAACCTAACCTGGCACAATACAAATACATTATAGTCTACAACTGTCACAACATGGACAATAAAGTAAAATAAAATAGAGAAGTACATGAATGTGGGAACATGTATTTTACAAACAACTTGTGTAAAAGGGTTAGAAATGACATTTTAGCTTAGCATAAAGCTAAATGTTCACATGACAGTTTACACGTTTAACTATTTCTGCTGCTCCAAAACGTCAAATTCCCACAGAGTGTACACAACAACATATTTTTCCTCATTGACGTCACATCCACTTTTTCAATAATAACAGTATAAAAGCACTAAATACAAAAATTAAGGGAAACTCAAACAACCACAAGGGGGAAAACAATAAACATAATCTACACCGAAGGGGGAAAACCTAAGAAAATATAATTCAGGGTGGGGCAGGGGAAACGGGAAACAGAACCGACCGGACTGAGGAAGGGATGGGAATAAAAAACAGGACCAACAGACCAACAACACGAGACTGAATTCCCTGCCATGTGCACTTCGGTCCGTCTTGTTTCATGTCAAGAGCACAGTGTCTGGATCCTGACTTCCTGTCTGGTTCAATTTCAGTCTGTGTCAGGATCCTCGTTCTCCATGTCTGTCTGTTATTGATGTGGGTGCATTGTGCTTATGTCATCTTGGCAGCATGCACTCGCGTCAATAGTTTGTCTGTCTCTCACGAACACGGGTGTGCTTCACATTGCGTGCCCTGGGTCACAATTCCTGACATTTAATCATAGAAAACGTTATAGGATCACTACTTTATTTTAAGAATGTGAAACGTCAGAATAATAGTCGAGAGAATTATTTATTTCAGCTTTTATTTCTTTCATCACATTCCCAGTGGTTCAGAAGTTTACACACACTTTATTAGTATTTGGAAGCATTGCCTTTATATTCTTCAACTTCAATCATATGTTTTGGATATCCTTCCACAAGCTTCCCACAATAAGTTGCTGGAATTTTGTCCCATTCCTCCAGACAGAACTGATGTAACTGAGACAGGTTTGTAGACCTCCATGCTTTATCAGTTCTGCTCACACATTTTCTATCAGATTGAGGTCAGGACTTTGTGATGGACACTCCAATTCATTGACTTTGTTGTCCTTAATCCATTTTGCCACAACTTTGGAGGTATGCTTGGGGTCAATGTCCATTTGGAAGACCCATTTGTGACCAAGCTTTAACTTCTTGGCTGATGTCTTGAGATGTTGCTTCAATATATCCACATCATTTTCCTTCCTCATGATGCCATCTATTTTTTTAGTGCACCAGTCCCTCCTGCAGCAAAGCACCCCACAACATGATGCTGCCACCCCCATTCTTCACGGTTGGGATGGTGTTCTTCGGCTTGCAAGCCTCACCCTTTTTCCTCCAAACATAACGATGGTCATTATGGCCAAACAGTTGAATTATCGTTTCATCAGACCAGAGGACATTTCTCCAAAAAGTAAGATCTTTGTCCCCATGTGCACTTGCAATATAGATATTGACTACCTGTTTCCTCCAGCATCTTCACAAGGTCTTTTGGTGTTGTTCTGGGATTGATTTGCACTTTCCGCACCAAACTACGTTCATCTAGAGGAGACAGAATGCGTCTCCTTCCAGAGCGGTATGATGGCTGCATGGTCCCATGGTGTTTATACCTGCGTACTATTTTTGTACAAATGAATGTGGTACATTCAGGCATTTGCTCCCAAGGATGAACCAGACTTGTGGAGGTCCACAATTTTGGTTTTCTGAGGTCTTGGCTAATTTCTTTTGATCTTCCCATGATGTCAAGCAAAGAGGCACTGAGTTTGAAGGTAGGCCTTAAAATACATCCACAAGTGCACCTCGAATTGACTCCAATTAGCCTATCAGAAGCTAATTGCCTAAAGGCTTGACATCATTTTCTGGAATTTTCCAAGCTGCTTAAAGGCACAGTTAACTTAGTGTATGTGAACTTCTGACCCACTGGAATTGTGATATAGTCAATCTAAAGTGAAACAATCTGAATTCCGGTTACACATTGTAGTGTTAAGATGCACGCTATACAAGCTGTGAATTGTTTCAGCATGATATGACAAGATATGACCAGCGAACTTACAGTTCTTATTAATAACTCTTTAGAACCTATCCGGTCCTCAGTCAAGTCGTTTCAGCTGACTTTGGCATCTCAGGCTTCCACAATCAGAGAGATGGAGACTTGGAATCCCGTTCAAAATGCCAAAATGTCAGAGTATTGTTACTGCTGGAAAATTTGGAGGATGCTAGAGACTTGTTGGTCAAATTATTCTCCACCTTACTGGGAGACTAGCACACGGTGCCACCTGAGTTATGTCATGCTTACCGCAGCCTGCAACCAAAACCACAACCAGAGGAACCTCCATGACCTGTCATTGTTAGATTTCATCGTTATAATGAGAAGGAAATTGTTCTGAAGTGGGCAAAGTCTCATAAAGACTCCTCCTACTACAGACACAGAATTAAGATCTATAAGGATTTCAGCACAGTGGTGGCAAAGAGACGAGCAGCATTTAATCAGATCAATGCGCTTCTCTATAAGCAGGGAGTGAATTTTTGTCTCCGAGTCATCTACAACAACAGGGAGCACATTTTCAACTCTCCAAAGACCACTGAGCACCTCTACCAGCAACACTGTTCAACCCAAGAAGATTCAATGGCAAAGTAAAAGCTTATCTCCTCCAGGTGATACTGTTTTGGTTAGCCAGCTAGCTATGCTATTGGACTTGTTTGGTTTACTGTAAAAGTTGTTATTTGAATGTTTTGTTGTTACAGTAACAATGGACCTAACCGTTCTACCGTTCCATTTCGTGTTTAGTGACAGCATAGCTTTAAAAACTCTTGGCTACTCGGCAATGCACAGTCTAGCTGGCTATAGCACTGTTTGAACTGTGAAAATACCTTTGTGCCGTTATCAGATATGCATCGCCATCCTGTGGTTTGCGGTTGCTAATCATCTTTCACAGACTGTTCTCTCTCACTTTCTTGGATAATTTTATAATATACAGGGTATATAAATAAAATGTTTGGAGCAGATAACACCACATAATAAATCGGTTGTATGTTCACTGGCTCTGGCTTCTCGCTGGGGTGCTATTATTACTATCTTGGTGGGTCCAAATCTATGGGAATTGAACTCAGTCATATATGCCTGGTGTTTTATAAATTACTAACGCTACTGGAATGCTAGATGGGGTAACTGGACATTCTATGAAAATTATTACCTGGAGGCCTGGGGGGGGGTGGGGGGGGGGGGTGTTGGGCAGATTAAATGCTCCACTGATGTTGCTTTTCTATAGGAGACACACCTACGTACAGATGACCATGTCAGGGTCTGTAAACCATGGGTTGGACACATTTTTCAATACATTTTTAATAGTAAATCCAGAGACACTGCCATTTTAATAAATTAACGAATCAGGTATATCCCCTCTACTGTCCATCAAGTCTATTCTCGTATTGATTTATTTTTTTTGACAGGGCCCTTCTACCCTCTGTCAGATCTACAGAATATATTGCTATAGTAATTTTCCATCATGCCCCTCACATACTAGACCTCTGCCTCTCTTCAGGTTTACGTAGACATCAAGGAGGGTGGAAACTGAACACTTGATGTCTGGCCAGCACAGAGTTCTGCGGCTACGTATCCACAAATATTGATTTATTTTTAGAGACCAATAGGTCTGAATATCCCCATCATTTTTATGGGAAAGTATTATAGCTTTTATCAGTGAGCATGTCATTTCCTTCAGTGTGCATCTGGCCAAAACCAGAAGAGTGAGACAGGAACACTCACGAATGCTATTCTAGACATAGGCAGGCAACAGGCCTCCTCACCGAATCCTGTTCTGGCAGCTAAATGTCTATAAATGTGAAATGACTTTGATTTATTATCAACGAACAAAGCGGAATACCTACTACAACGGACAAGAGCAACTTATTATGAACATGGGGACAGGGCTAGTTGCCGCCTATGTGTCCTGAGGTATCGTTATGCTTCTCACTTCATATCACAAGTATGTGACTCCCATCAGAACCTGACCACAGACCCAGTAAACATAAATTCTGAGTTTTCTTCCTTTTACTCCAACCTTTACAAATCGCAGCCCCCCTCTGATACTTCTGGTATGGAGTCTTTTCTTAAAATTTAGATATACCAACCGTAAGTGGAAAATTGAAAAACTGGGCTTAGAAGAAATCAATTCCAGCATATTTCTGATGCAGGATAATAAAACTCCTGGCCCAAATGGATTCCCAGTGAAGTTCTATAAGAGGTTTGCCATGCAGCTTGCTCCTTTATTGTTAGATGTATTAATGACTCACTAGAGCAGGGTGTTTTACCACCAACGCTGAACCAGGCTTTGATTTCTCTTATACTAAAGAAAGGACCCTAACTTATGCGGTAGCTATAGACCCATCAGTTTACTTAACAATGATGTCAAGCTATTGGCAAAAGTGTTGGCACACCATCTTGAGACCTGCCTCCCTAGTATCATATCAGAGGACCAAACAGGCTTTATTTTGGGATGTCAGTTGTCATCTTGTGTCCATAGACTCCTTAATGTAATTTTGTCTCCCTCTGCTTCTTCAACTCCTGAAATGGCCATTTCATTGGATGCTGAGAAGGCGTTTGATCGAGGGGAATAACAATATTTATTTACAGTCCTACAAAAATTTGGCTTTGGTTCTAAATTTATCTCATTCACTTTCTATATTCTGCTCCATTAGCTAGTGTTAAAACAAACTCTGAAATCTCAACCCCTTTTCCTCTCACTCGTGGCACACGACACA
Organism: Moxostoma hubbsi; assembly: GCA_032164185.1. Taxonomy (NCBI): domain Eukaryota; kingdom Metazoa; phylum Chordata; class Actinopteri; order Cypriniformes; family Catostomidae; genus Moxostoma; species Moxostoma hubbsi. The sequence goes on along the minus strand of JAVLUX010000031.1, from coordinate 1,187,313 downwards.
GTGGTTCTATAGCATTGGCTATAGAACCACTCTCTATAGCTCTGAAATGTTCCACATTGTTCTCAGGCATACACAGAGTAGCTTTGTATGCTGTTGATCTATTAGTATACGTCCAATACCCATTAAAATTTGCTGATGGTATAGGGAATCTCTTAAAGACCTTTGGAGTGTTTTCATGTTACACACTGAATTGCAAAGAGCATGTGCTTTCCTGTCAACCAGTTGGCCAAATTAATCTCTCCAGGTGTACTGCCCTTTCACCTATCCCCTTGTGGAAATAATTTCATGAAACTGACTGAGAGGATTAAACTGGACCTTCATCGATGGAGCGTGTTACCTCTTTCGCTTGTATGTCATATTGAAACAATCAAAATGAAAATTCTACCTTGAATCCCATTTTTTTTTTCTCTTCCTCTTTTTTAACTAACTTAGCTCCACTATACTATCTTACATCTGGGCAGGTAAACCTCCCAGGATCCAAAAGGCAGCTCTCCAGAGGCTTAAACAGGATAGGGGCTTTGCCTTCCTCAACATGTTGCTGTATTATTGGGCCGCCAACAAATTTTGTCACTCCCCTGACGTGGATTGGTGCACTATTTCACCATTGCAAAGCCTTTCTATCAGACTAATCTGAGAAGTTAAGTTACATTCCGTTATCTCGCATTTGCACGTGGTATGGACAAAAATGTTGCCTCGAGCATATGGCTAAAACCAAAATTATGTATTGATAAGTCCCCTTTCTGTTGGTCAGAGTGGATTGTGAGGGAGGTTAATACGCTCGGTGACCTATATGCACCGATTCTGCAGTACAGTTCTGCACAACCTCCTACAGTACTCTCTGCAGCCTCCTCTGGGGATGAAGTTCCATCATATAAAGAGGAGAAGGATGATTTGATGGATACCATCTCACTTTATGCCAAGAATTCCCTTTATGGTAGCGATGGGCAGACTGAGGAAGACCAGCAGGATGACTCCAGGTCTGGCACTTCAGAAGACAGAAGCTCACATTCTGACATCCTTACCCACATTCATTGTACGGAAAGAACCCTAAGCCTTGATACTGATACTCAACCCCACCAAAAGGTGTGTGGGCAGGCATTTCCCACACTCAGCTGAGTGTTCCATTCTCAACCCCACCACAAGGTGTGTGGGCAGGTATTTTCCACACTCAGCCTTCTGCTTCCATTCTTGTGGTTGAGGATTATTCTCAGGTGTTAAGGAAGGCTTGGAATAATCTTAATCCTGGATCCCAGTTGAACACAGGTTGTAGACAATTGGCTAAAATGCACTATGCCCCTGAGAGTGGTATGGGGGATATGCCCTCATTTGAATGTGAAATTGCGGCTCTAACTACCTTGGGTCCAGACCAGTTTATGGATAATCCTTGGTGTCCTGGCAGAGAAAGCCAGAAGACTGATCGTTTAGTGTGCCAAGCATATTACGCAGCAACTCCTGCAGCCTGATCAGGGAATGCCCTGGTGATAGTTTTAGCCACTTCGAGAAATGTGGTTAATATGGAAGATCCCTAGTTGAAGCAGCCCTCTTCACACATTCACAGCTTACAAGGGACATCAGTGCCTCTTTGTCCTCCATACCCTTGGCTCAGAGACAGATCTGGTCAGCCAAGACATCTCTGCCTGAAATCATCAGATTTCAACAATGCGAATCTCAAGACAGTGCTCCCAAAATTCCATCAGTATGTGGACTTTGCAACGAGAGGGGCGAACATGCTTGATCTTGTTTACACAAACATCCCAGGCTCGTACTGGGCGGAGCTCCGACCCCACCTTGGCTACTCAGACCAGATCTGTAATGCTAATGTCCAGCATACAGACAAAACCGCTCCAGAAGCAGGTGAAAACCTGGTCAGCAGGAGCCATCTCTGCTCTTCAGGACTGTTTTGAATGTACTGACTGGCACATGTTCAGGGAAGCTGCAACATATGGCGACTCTACCAATTTGGAGGAATACACAGCATCAGTGACCAGCTACATCAGCAAGTGTATTGATGATGTCACTTTCTCCAAGACCATCACTACACGCTGCAACCAGAAGCCGTGGATGACTGCAGAGGTGCGTGTGCTGCTGAGGACCCGAGACTCCGCCTAAGAACAGCGAGGGCCAAACTGTCCCGGGCCATCAGAGAGGCAAAGCGCGCACACACCCAGATAAGCGGTGACACGCGGCGCATGTGGCAGGGCATCCAGGCCATCACCGACTACAGGACAACATCAGTTGCCTGTGACAAAGATGCCTCCCTTCCAGATGCGTTGAATGACTTCTAATCTAGGTTTGAAGCACAGAACGACGTGGTGGCGAGGAAGACCACCCCTCCTCCCAACGACCAGGTGCTCTGTCTTACCACGACTGATGTGAGGAAAACTCTATGTAGAGTCAACCCACGGAAGGCTGCTGGACCAGACAACATTCCTGGGAGACCTCAGTCAGTCTGGATCGGGAACAGCATCTCCACCACCACCACACTGAGCACCGGGCCCCTCAGGGCTGTGTGCTCAGTCCACTACTGTTCACGCTGCTGACTCACGACTGTGCAGCAATGCACAGCTCGAACCGCATGATCAAGTTCGCCGATGACACGACTGTGGTGGGTCTCATCAGCAAGAACGACAAATCAGCATGCAGAGAGGAGGTGCAGCGGCTAACGGACTAGTGTAGAGCCAACAACCTGTCTTTGAATGTGGACAAAACAAAAAGAGATGGTTGTTGACTATAGGAGAGCACAGAGTGACCGCTCTCCGCTGAACATTAACAGCTCCTCTGTGGAGAAGATCATCAAGAGCATCAAATTAATTGGTGTTCAACTGGCGGAGAACCTCACCTGGTCCCTCAACACCAGCTCTATTACCAATAAAGCCCATCAGCGTCTCTACTTTCTTCGAAGGCTAAGGAAAGCAAATCTCCAACCCCCCATCCTCACTACATACTATAGAGGGACTATTGAGAGCATCCTGAGCAGCTGCATCACTGCCTGGTTTGGGACTTGCACATAGTGATTGATAGTGAGGAAAGCAGGGTCTCTCTTCCCTCCATCAAAGACATTTAAAAAAACACTGCATCTGCAAAGCAACCAGCATTTTGGATGACCCCACACACCACGCAAGAGGTACCGAAGTATTTGGGCCCTCATGGCCAGACTGTGTAACAGCTTCTTCCCTCAAGCCATCAGACTCCTCAATACTCAGAGACTGGACTGACACACACATACGTGTCCTGAGTTGCAATTTAATTATTGTCACTTTATACCTGGCTACTACATCAATAACTGCCATATGCATAGAACACTATCTCATGGTATGTAAAGTTTACATTTGGCATTTTTAGAAAATTTCCTCTTTTTGCACTACTGTGTACTGGTTGGCGCTGCACTGTCTCTCACTGTGCCTATTGTCCGGTTAATTTTTAGTAATTTATTGTACTGTCCCGTACTTTTTGCACACGTTTGCACGTGCACTTTATATAGGTGTGTTATTTAGTCTGTGTAGTCTCATGTGGTTCTGTGTTTGTCCTTGACTTGACTTGACTCCTCCGGCATTGGAGGAGAATGCTGCTATCGAGGCCTCACCGCTGGCCGAAGTCTTTAAAACCCTCACCAGCATCCAGCAGTCACAACACCATGCAGAGGACCGGCAGGTGCTCCTCGGAGCCCTTCCAAAGAAAAGTCTTTGAAACGTAGAATGGCCTGTTTCTTTTGGCTGGGCATTCATTGCGGCATGCCGGGAATGTCAGTTGGTGAATTCACCGGCCACCCCAAAAGCGCCATTGCGCCCGCTGCCATTGACTGAGATCCCCTTCGACAGAACTGGAATGGATCTTGTCATGCCATTAGAGAAGACTGCACACGGACATCGCATTGTATTAGTTGGTTGACTATGCAACGCGATATTGCAAACATCTCAGCACGTACTGTTGCGGAGGCTGTTTTCAGTATGAGAGGTCCCACAAGCCTCCACCGGCTTTTCCCCATTTGAGCTACTGTATGGGCGCCAGCCACGTGGCGTGCTTGACGTCATACGGGAAGCTTGGGAGGAAGGACCTTCGAATAGTAAAAATCTAATTCAATACGTTCCTGAACTTAGAGTAAAACTCCACACTTTGGGGCAGGTAACACAGGAGAATTTGCTCCAAGCACGAATGTACGACAGGGGCACTCGACTATGGGAATTCACACAAGGAGATAAAGTGCTAGTATTACTGCCCACCTCGACCTCCAAATTCCTCGGCAAGTGGCAAGGACCCTTTGAGGTCACGCGACGAGTCGGAGATCTCGATTATGAGGTTAAGCGAACGGATAGGAGAGGGGCACGTCAAACCTACAACCTCAACCTCCTCAAACCATGGAGGGTGACGGTACCTGTATCCTTGGCAATGGCGGTTCAGGAGAGGGCGGAGTTTGGGCCGGAGGTATCTCACAAATCAAGTTCATTCACCCCAGTGTCTTGCGGAGACCACCTCTCACTGTCGCAGCTGACAGATGTTGCCAGGTTGCAAGCGGAATTCGCAGATGTGTTTTCTTCCCTGCCCGGTCGCACTAACCTCATAGAGAACCATATCGAGATCACCCCAGGTGTGGTAATTCGTAGCCGCCCCTATTGTCTTCCTGAACACAAGAAAAAGATTGTTAAGGAAGAATTAGAGGCAATGCTCAAAATGGGCATAATACAAGAGTCACACAGCAATTGGGCCAGCCCGGTAGTTCTGGTACCGAAGAGTGACGGCTTGGTCCGTTTCTGTTTTGACTACCGGAAAGTGAACACGGTGTCCAAATTTGATGCTTATCTAATGCCGTGAATTGATGAGTTACTCGATCGGTTGGGCGCGGCTCAATTTTACTCGACGCTGGACTTAACAAAGAGTTATTGGCAGATCCCTTTAACTCCAATGTCCCGAGAAAAAAAAAGCTTTTTCCACACTGTTCAGAATACACCAATTTGTGACGCTTCTGTTCAGTTTTTTTGAGCCCCGGCCATGTTTCAGCGCCTTATGGACAAGATCCTCAGTCCGCACACGGCATATGCCGCTGCATATCTAGATGACATCATTATTTACAGTAATGACTGGCGGCGGCATATACAACATCTGAGGGCTGTCCTGAGAGCGCTGAGACAGGCAGGACTCACGGCCAACCCGAAGAAATGTGCAATTGGGCAGGTGGAAGTTAGGTATCTGGGGTTCCACTTGGGTCACGGGCAGGTGCGTCCATAGGTTGACAAAACCGCAACGATTGCAGCCTGCCCAGCACCCAAGACCAAAAAGGGGGTAAGGCAGTTTTTGGGGCTGGCTGGCTACTACCGAAGTCTTGTGCCTAGTTATTCTGATGTCACCAGCCTGCTGACTGACCTTACTAAAAAGGGGGCTCCCGATCCGGTCCATTGGACAGAGTCGTGCCAACAGGCCTTCTTTAAGGTTAAACTCTGCACTGTGTGGGGGCCTGCTTTTACATGCACCTGATTTCTCTCCTTTATTTTGCAGACTGTTGCATCTGACAGGGGGCTGGGCACGGTGCTCTCGCAGGAGGTTGGAGGGGAGGAACGGCCAGTGCTATTTATTTGTCGCAAGCTCTCCTTCAGGAAGACAAAATATAGTACCATCGAGAAGGAGTGTCTTGCAATTAAGTGGGCTGTTCTGACACTCCGCTACTTCCTGCTGGGGCAGGCCTTCACCCTCTGTTCCGATCACGCTCCTCTGCAGTGGCTCCACCGCATGAAGTATACTATCGCGTGGATCACCCGTTGATATCTGGCTCTCCAGCCCTTTAAATTCAAGGTGGTCCACAGACCAGATCAGATGGTTGTGGCTGACTTTCTCTCCAGAAATGAAGGGGGGGGCATGTGGCATGGGGACGTGGTCATGTGTCGGTCTGTGGGAGAGAGAGTGGTAAGGCTTGTCACCTGGTTCATAATTACCCCTAAAACCTGTCCCTCGTTATAGTGATGCAGAGGGAGATATAAAAGGCACACCAGAGAATTACAGGGCGAGAGAGTTACCGACAAACCTACAGCCACAGTGTGTTTGCCCATTATTTTGTGTATCATTAGAGTTTGTATTGATGGTTACCATCAAAGTTGAATATTAAAATACCTTACCTTGAATCTGCTTTGTTGTCTCCTGACTCCTGAATTGTGAGATCACCCTCATGGGACCTTTTGCAGTCACTGACTAAAGCCCAGTTTGATCATCATTTGAACAAGCTGACCTCAAGTCGCTGACATTGAAAACATTCTCCTTGTAATTTGCTCAGCCAAGACATTAAGCGTGTTACACTCCTTGTTGGTCAGTGAAGACTGCCTGAGATGGAAGGCAGAAAATGCAAGGGTTTCCTTCTAGCCAAATCTGGCTTTTTACCCAAGGTCCTTAAGCCTAGCACAGTGAATCAGGTCAAGACCCCCTCAATTTGGGAACAGGTCTAGATATTTCATCATTATGTCCTGTTAGGGTGTTATATTGGATGCACTCAGCCTTTGCGACAATCACACACACAACTGTTTGACAAAGTGAAAATGCGAATAATAAAACTGCGACATTTGCCGTCTTCTTCTCGTTTCCATTAAAATGGCCTTTTATCAATAAAAAGGGTGTGCATGATGATGTCATGCTGTGGCACGGTGGAGGGCGGGACCGGCGCGTGATTACGCACGCCCGGTCCCGTATTAGGCTAATTAAGCCGTCAAGAGGGATAAAGGCCACTCGCAGACGGCGATCGAGAGAGAGAGCTCAATTACGGACATGTCCGTCGTCCTATGTGTTTGTCTTTTGAGTTTTCCATTAAACCTATTATTTATATGTCAAGCCGGTTTCTCGCCTCTTCCTTGCCCGTGACCTTGAACTTCTTTACATTGGTACCGAAACCCGGGAAGGAAGAGGGATACGCTGTAGCGGAGTTCTCGCCACTACCCCAAAGAAGCAGCCGCGGCCATCTGCCGGGGGACGAGGAGCCCAGCCGCCTGGACGCGGAGGAATGGCCGCCAACCGCGAGGGGAGAAGGGGATCCTATAGCCGACCGCCTGGAGCGGTCAGGGCCGCTGCCAGGGGCGGAGGATGCCCCTACCAGCCGCTGAAACGTGGAGGGGTCGAGGGAAGACCGCCGTCCATGAGCGGGGAGGGGATCGCGACCGACCGCCTGGAGCGGGAGAACCGCTGCCAGGGGCGGGGGAGTCCCCTTCGGCTCCCCGAGAACGCGGCGGGGCGTTTCGTCCGCCAGGGGCTGAGGACTGCCTCAGAGGCGCGGCTGCCGTTCGGTAGAGGGTGGAGGAGTGGCTGAGGAATGAGCTACGGCGTATCAAAGAACCGGCGAGTACGTTTTTTATTTTATTTTATTAATCTCTCTCTCCTCTCTCTCTCGATGCAGCTCTGCGTTGGCCTTTTCCCTCTTTTTTAAATTATGGTGTTTGTGGGAGGGGAGGTACTGCCCAGTGCAGGAACCCTCCCCCCCATTTTTAATTGTTGTTTTTTGTTTCCCTCCCCTTGCCCCCTCCCTCGTCCAGGTTGATGGGGATGACCTGCCGGCAGACCGCACGGGAGGCGCCCCCCCCCCCCCCCCCCAGGGGATGTACGTCAGGCCGGGGGTCCCCAGCCTGAAAGAACGGGGGAGGAATGTGGCACGGTGGAGGGCGCACGCCCGGTCCCGTATTAGGCTGATTAAGCCGTCAAGAGGGATAAAGGCGATCGAGAGAGAGAGCTCAATTACGGACATGTCCGTTATCTTATGTGTTTGTCTTTTGAGTTTTCCATTAAACCTATTATTTATATGTCAAGCCGGTTTCTCGCCTCTTCCTTGCCATGAATTTGATCTGTTTTACACATGCCTAACAAAAACACTTTGTTGCATAAGTTTTGGTTTAGGGCCTAAGAAATCTGCCCTGAAGCCGTTTCCATTCAGAAATGTGTCTTAAAGGGTTACTTCAGGATTTAGCATTAAGCTTTGTATCAGTAGAAAACCAGTAGTATTTTCGAATTACCGAGCTCCCCCCCCTCATATCCCCCTGAGACGAGAGATTTATTTATTTTTAGTCTGGAAAAAATCCTCCGATGACGCAAAAATCGTCATTTTGCGTCATCGGAGGATTTTTGGTCCAGAGGCTTAAAACTACAGCCAGTATTCCGCATGTTTTCACCACGCCCATATGGGGCGGGATCTCACTCACAGAATGTGAAGATAGTGTCAGCCATCTTTCTGTAGAAGCTAAGAAAACAGGCTCTTGCTCTGTGTAGAAAGTTTGTATACAAGTAGGCTAATCACGATGGCGGAAGGTAGTTTTGAAGTTGAAATGGCAGAAGGGGATTTCGAAGATCTGTTGCGAGAATCTGATGCTCGCGCTACCTGTACGAGCCGCAATACAGTGATGAACAGAGGCTGGAGCAGCTGCTGTAGCAGGGGAGCAAAACCTGCTTGGCAGGCAGGAGGAAGAGTGTGTTAAATTATATTCAGACTCGAGTTGGGGCGGACTGGTGGTGTCAGTGCTCTCGCTGTGCGCCTATGGAAACAGATAGAGAGTCCTATTGCTGTCGCGAATTTAAGCGATGCCGTTTTCTTCTGGACGAGATCGCTGAATCCGCTGATGAAACTGCACCGATAACATGAGCATGTATAACTGAGCACCCAAGTTTTGTACCACACATGGACAGGGGAGTCCTGGAAACTTATTTTAGGATCCCGAAGATAAATTGGAAACGCCAGCCGAAGCCCGCAGGGACAAACGGACGGCTTATTGTAAAGTGAGTATTTTGTTTGTTTTTCTTTTTGTTACTAAGACGTCATGTACAGAGTTTGGACACCCGGAATTATAATGTTCTTCCTGCGTAGTCAGTCAATTTATCAACTAACTCACGATTTATAGAGTCACGATGTATCAATACAAGCCTGGTTGTATCATATTTTCAGACACTGCCGCCTGTAACCGGTAGGCGTGGTTTGGGAGTGGCCTCGTAAGGGCAGCAAAGCAAGTGCATTCTGGGAGTTGTTGTCTTTCAGCCATATGTGTAAAAAATACATTTTCTGCCTTTTCTCAGTCTAGAATGGTTCAAATTCAAAAATAATTTCACATTTATACTATATAAATGACCAATTTTAAATACAAATTCATCTTCCCAGAGGTGAAGTATACCTTTAAGCGCTAATTCACCTCCCAGATGTCCCTAATAGTTTTTCTCTGAAGTTTTGGTCAAATGGGGAGAGTATTGAGACAATTAAAAATTTGCCAGTTCACTGTCATTTTAATTAACAAATAAAAGCAATCAGAAGAGGAGGAATTGCCATCAAAAGGGAGCAGTAGCCCTTCTGATATGACTGTAATATTGGTCCTGATGTTGCACCTATCACAGGTTGGCACCGGTTACGAGATCATCATGGCCCTGTTCAAGCTGGCAACCTGCACCAAGTAGTGGAGGAAACTTTCTGTCTCAGTATAAGGACCATTCATCGATGTGTATATTCAGTGTGCAGCTATTAAAGAAAAACAATTATGTGGTGTAATATCAGGGTTTACATATATGAAACATTCCTATTCAATATTTTGAACAATCATCTAATCAAAAGCATCACCATCACAACTGCATTATGTCCCGCATATTTCTCCAGCAACCTTTAACAACCAACTGAACTTGATTATCATCTAAAATGTATTTTAGCTTCAAAATGCAGATTTAGATTTTCTGATGAAGCAGTAAATGTGATCCGACGTAAAGATGGTTAGATTGAAAATATTGAAATGTTTTAAAGTGTTCAAAAGCAGCATTGGACAAATAGTTCTGATAGTTTATATTCTTGAAAAAAGTGCAGAACATTCTGAGAACGTCATTCAGCCACTGTTGAGTAAAGCTAATTTAAGTTTGAGAAAAGATAAGGCATATATAGGTCTGATAAAAAATAAATAAAAAAAAATCGTTTGGCAAATTATTTCTTTAATTTAATATTTCATTTGTTTGGTAATCAATTTTTTTAATTTAATGCTTTTTTCGTTTGGTAATTTATTTTATTTAATACAGGGGATTTTTCCAGCATTTTTTCAAAAGTAGACAAACAATAATTTAATAGAATTGGGCTGTAAGTGTTAAAAAAACACTTACCAGCTAATATTGTGTATTTATTCTTAATTTAAAACATCTTTGAGCACAGAAATGTGTTTTATGTTTTGTGGGCTAATTCCGTGACTGCCGTCTATTATTCTGAATGGTGTGTAAAAGCAACTTTAACAAATAAAGGGATGAATACTGCGATTAAATTAATCACAAACAGTGGCCATTCATTTGTTTCAATTTGCACGATATATTTGTGTTGGCACTCCTGGAAGTATCACGTTTGCAGTATCGGAAATATATCCCGTAATGATCAATCCATAATCACGTACAATCAGTGCTTTAAGTGGGCCGGTACGCGCCAGTACTCAGTACCACCACTTCCAAATATAGCTCTTGAGCGTACCGCCACCTCTCCGTGCGCCCAGAACGTGGTTTTAGCGTACCGGTACGCTCATTTGCACATCTGTTTTAATCCTTTGGCTGCGCTGCCGCTTTTCAGAGCGCCCTTCACAATGCACGCTTCCTAATTCGTCCCACCGAGAGCAGAGACTACATTACCCATACACCCTTGAGTTTTACAAGTGAAAAGCGCATGCGTCGCTTTTGCCGCTGTCAGTGTCAACTCAACGTGGTCCGGATAGGGTGTGTGAAACGCGCAACCATAGCTGCTCGGTTAAAATACAAATACAATGAACACTTAATATGCTCTCCTGGCTTCAGACTCTGAGTAGTAAAAGAACAAAGTCAGAATCAGAGGACTCGCTGGCTGACACCCCACCAAGCCAGAATGATATCGCTGCAGGTCAGACGCAAGCTAATGAAAGCAGCACTTGTGCCGCGGTCGATGAGGTTCTCACAAGTTTCGACGAGGACGAGAGTGACCAACAGCCGCGTTAGCGAGCATGAGTGGCCAGAATGTTGGTCCCATATTTTTTTCAATACCCTTTTGCAGATTTTATTTATTTTCAGTAGCTCTTTCTAGCTCAAGCAAATCCACAAACTAATAAAAGGATTTATTATTTTGTATAAGGTCGTCTGTTGACTGCTGTATATAAAACCCCTTCAATGTTGTTACCTCAGGGGAGGAGGGGAGTCAGCAAAAAAAATAAAATTAATAATAATAATAATAGAGTACCGGCACCTCTTTTGGGCCACTTAAAGCACTGCGTACAATACATTGGCTTTCAATACTGTCGTCATGATTAAAACAGGCTAACGATTGGGGCAAACTCTGTCATGTGACACAACATTTTTGCGTTAATGCCAATTTTATTGACAAAAAGTGTTTCCAAAACATTTTTTTGCGACATTTGATGTATGGACAGAGTTTATGCGCCCGAGTTAAAAGGAAAAATATTATCTCGACATTTGTGACATTTTAGTGATAATGTGCATTTCCAACAGCTTTATTTTGATGCGCTAAAACTAAATAATAGTAAACGATGAGAGAATTTTCATTTTTGTGTGAATTATTTATTTAAATAGCACATGGGAAGACTACGGAAGCGTATTGCATTCACTTGAGAAAAAAAAATCTACTCTGTTTTTCTGAATTAACGACTTAATTATCTCAGAATTACGAGATAATTTTTCATGAAAAAAAAAGTTTTTGCTCTGTTTTTCTGAAATAACGACTTAATTATCTCAGAATTACGAGATAATTTTTCATTAAAAAAAATATTTTGTTCTGTTTTTCTGAATTAACGAGATCCCTCAAAATCCTGCCATGGAGCTCTATTTTAGCTGAATTGCATGGAAGTAAACATGTCCCGCCTTTCAAGTTTAATCCGGTTTTATTTTACTTTGGGTCTGAGATATTGGGAGATACTGCTGTCTTTAAGTAATATAAATGGTATTTTTATTAGTGCGTCAACTTTGCGCAGACACCTCAAGACTTTGCGCCTGTTCAGACGAAAAGAACATTCTGATCTGCTTGACATTGCTGTGTTTCTCCAGGTTCAGTTGAACCGATATGGTATGCTTCACGGATATAAGTAATACCATATCGTAATATAAAAATAGAGCTCCTGGGCCGAACTAAGCCCAAATCAGCTGTACCACCTGAGGGTGGAGACTCCACTCTCTGCTGAGCATTACCTGTCATGACAGCACATCCACTGTGGTGTTTAGATTGCCCCTGATGATTTATATATGCACTGTCGCTGTGTTTTCTGAGTGAATCAACACGTGCTTGCCACGGATCAATGGTAGAAATCTGCGCAGGGCAAGAAATACAACCCCATCCAGGAGCCAGCGTCTGCGTGCCTGTTGCACATTGTGCCCCAGCCCAACTGGGAGGTGTCTGTAGTAACTACAAAGCATCTGAACACCTGCTGTAGGGGGACTCTGGTCTGTCCAAGGGCTGAATAAGTGACGGCAGGAAGGGGTGAGGGTCACACTGTATGTGCCGTGGCGCCATGCCCATCTCGGGACTCGAGTCTGAAGCCAGTACTGAAGCGGTCTCATATGCATCAACCCACGGACAAAAACGGTTTCAGTGGTGCCCGGTCTGAATGTACTCAGGCAGATCAGCACCGACCATTGTCATTGAGACTGAGTCTAACTCCATGCCTAGAAAAGAGGTGCTCTGAACCGGGGAGAGCTTGCTCTTTTCAGCCAAGTTACTGGTTAGACACGAGAGACCGAAGGGGAGCACCTTGTACTGATACACATGGCCATCGAAAGCGAACCATAGAAAGGGTCTGTGACAGGGTAATATTGAGACGTGAATGTATGCGTCCTTCAGGTCTACCACCACAAACCAATCTTTTCTCAGAATAAGTTTCTGCATCAGTATCTTGAACGGGAGTTTGTGTAAGGCTCAGTTCAGAACTCCCAGGTCCAAGATTGGCCGCAACCCACCGCCTTTCTTGGGTACGGTGAAGTAAGGGCTGTAAAATCCCTTCTCCATCTCGGCTGGAGGGACAGGCTCTATTGCGTCCTTGCGCAGAAGGGTTACAATCTCTGCAAGTAGGGTGGAGGCGGTTTCGCCCAACACTGAGGTGAAGCGGACGCCGCTGAAGCGTAGCAAATCGTAACAAGTCGGATGGTCCTGTCCAGGACAGGGGGTGGGTAGACGACTGAGGAGAAGGTTCTGTAGAGATGACCTCTAGACTCATCACCACCTGCCGGCCTGAGGTACGAGTGTGGTGCAGTTGGGCACGTGAATGCGGAAGGTTTGCTATCATGGGGCCCCTACGGCAAGTGCTCAGTGTCTGATCACCATGAGAACGGCACTTGTGGGCACCGGCTAAGTGACCCAGGGAGTGAGGAAACTGCTTCCTTTGTGACAATTTGGGTACCGCAGCCTGTTGGGGTGTGGCAAACAAAGAAAAGGAAAAGATTCTCCATCGGCCCTCCACCAGGGTTGGAGTGGTCTGGATACCAGCTCCGTGGCAGACATCTCTCTCCCTGGGTTGCCCTTCTCCGGAGCGCTTGGGAGCCTTCTGGGTCCGGGAGGTGGTTCGTGAGATGGGGTGCGTCCGCTTCCTGCAGGGAGCTCTACGCTGGGGCTGAGAGCTGGGCTCGGGCTGTGGCGGAGCTGCCTGGGGTTTCACCGCCACAGGGGGAGGCCCTCTGCGAGCAGACAGAACACGGTGGGCAAGATGTGTTGAATGGCCTCCGTCTGTTTCTTCACTGCCGAGAACTGCTATGAGCCGCGCCCCAAACCCAAGAACCAAGCGTCTAGCCACGAGGGCTGAGGGAGGGACGGAGGGTTCCAGTCCAGCCCGACACTCATGGTGGCCCGGGTAAGCATAGCACCCGATGGTGCTAGCCCAGTCGAGTCCCCAGTAGGGCTGCACAATTAATCGAAATGAAATCGATTATTAAATTGCAAAGGCTGCGATTTATTTAAATAAATAAATATTCTACTCCCTTCAAAGTTTATTTGCGCTTCTCAGTCCAGTCTATATTAAATTAGCGCATTGTTACAGTGTTTTCAGAGCGGTTCTGTGCACCAGAACTCCTTAGAACATGCTTAGAGTAACAAGTGCTTAGAGTTCGATTCCGTTTGCTTACGTCCACTAAAGTCTTTATTTACACTAAAATGGCGTGTCCTGCGTGAAGCGTTTTTTATAATTATCTACGTTAGCAGCATCTCAGTCTCCGCAAGGCACAGGTATCGTAAAAAACAGAATACAAGATGGGGTATAATTCAAACATCTTTATTTAATGATTGCTGAGCAAACAGCATTAAGAGTAACACCTGTAAAGTCCTCTTCTCCTGTCATTTGTTTACCTCTCACGAGAGAGTGTGTCACCCTTATTACACTCCCCGCAGAAACAAGTGAAAGCGGAACTAATATTACCAACATCCAACAAAATGAAAAGGAAGGAACATACATATAATAAATATATATAAAATATTTAGTTACTATAATATAATGCATTGCTAAATTAAATATAATAAATAATGAATAAAAATAATTAAATGAAATGGTGACAAATTAACCAAAATATTCATTTTAAATGTAATTACACCAATGGGTTATCAGTTCAACTTCAGATTGACATTAAGGCTCATTCTCTAGGACTATCTTATATACAGTAAAAAAAAAAAAATGTACAAGCCTACTAGTTTTTAAGGCCTACAATAAAGAGTAACATTTATATTTTGTGTATTCTGAATTATTCAATCAATCAACATTATTTTTGACAGCAAAAACTAGGCAACAACTATGGTTTTACCAACAGGGAAATTTGGTTAACAGTGACATTGAGCAGAAAGCTTGCATATAACCAGTTTTGACAGAGCTGCTGATAAATGTTAAATGATCAGCATCAATTGATGAGATGAAAATTAGAGATCGGTGTTGGATGTTAAAATCCTGATTTTAGCATGCCTAATATTCAAGTTGACTATTTAAAAACGAATGATGATGATTAGTGGGCTGAGACCCTATTACAAAATGGACAAAAACAGGTACACTGTGGATGGCAACATTTGGATATGAAGAAGACTTTGTTTTACTGTTTACATATTTATTTGTTTGTGGTTGAACTGAAAAAGGTCTCAGTTTGGTTCTTTTAAAGAAATCTCAAATGTGAAAACCCAGCAGCCTTTTTGCAGTTGAACATGTGGAAAACATTACCATCATAATCGCAGTTCAAATCGCAATTGCAATATTTTTTCTAAATAATCGCAATATAACTTTTTGTCCAAATCATGCAGCCCTAGTCCCCAGTATCGGAGTCCGCCAAGATACTCTCCGATGCAGTGGCGAAACTCTCATCCAGCTCGAGGGCTCCGAGGCCGTCAAAAGCAGAGAGGTAACGGCCGCATCCAGGAATGACACAAAGATGGAAGGAAATCTTAAAAAAGACACGTCTTTAAAAAGACGTTCAACGTCAATGTGTTTACTCTTTTAGAGGGCTGTCGAAGCGCTCAGGGGCATAGTCTGCACTGGTGTTCAGAAGAAGAAAAAAGATGCTGAAATACGCTGTATCAGTGTATGCTCTTTAGAGGTGAGTGGAACAGCAGTGGGTTTTACTCAGCTCGCTGAAACACAACCGCTCGGCTCCGAAGAAAAAATCTGTCTGAACAGAGGAACGTTTCCCTCCTTTTATACCCGTATGTCCTGGGGAGGGGCATGTAAATTCTGTTCGTCAATTCTGATTGGCCTTTTCTGAAAGATAAGAGGTAACCAAGAGAGACCCCTAGTGTCACTACATTGACAAAACGTCGAGTGAGTGACAGAAGGGGAACTTACATTCTATTCATTATAAAAAACATAGGTGTGCAAGAAAAATGCACAAAAAAGTAAAGTGACAACACAGGCAATTTTCAACATAGTGTAAATGTAAAAAAAAAAATAAGATGCATAAAATATGAAGGTAAATATTGTGTAAACTTGATTTAAAAATACCACATTTTCAGAAGTAATAGTATAAAAATAAGAAAATTGCTAAATACTTCTTAACCAACACAGGTATTAACTTTTATCTAAGAAAAATCTATTAAAAAGTGATTTAAAAATTATTATATTAAAAGTTAATCTAGAAAGCACTAATTACCAGTAGGCTATTCAAACCATTTGTGTGTATAATCATAAACCCCTGCAGAGTCTAGATATCAGAAAATTTCAGTTTAGACCATTTCTTTCCTAGTTTAGATAAGGAAATAAACTTGCGTTACAGAATGTGACAAAATGGACATGAAAAAATACATTGAAAATGCTTTAAAACCCACCGTCTGACTTCTAAACATTGGGATGGTATCTATTAACGCTGCATGACTGAATTATGAATGAAATTACGATACTGTCAGGGTTCTGCCCTTAGTTTTGTGGTTTTTTCCCCTTTGTGGTAGAGCCAGGGTACTGACATGTACGTGTTCATTGTCTGTTTTGTCCCTTGTGTGCGGTACACGTTGAGCAGCGCAGCAGATTATTATTAGATTATGTTGATTATATTACAAATCAGATTGCAAAATTTGTCAAAATGATCCCTTCCAAATGTTGGCTATAGAAACAGTAAGCTTGAAACACAACACGGATCAAATCACTAGACAGTGTTCTATCAAAATCATCATGGCAAAAGAACAAGCGGTGGAGGCAGGGGTTGTGTCAACCGAAAATTCTCAGTCATTTACCAATTTATTTTTTAAACATTGACAGATAATACCAAATGCTGTCTGTCTTTTTGACAAATAAAAAACGAAGAAAATAATCCTTAACTATAATAATAATCCTTGACTTCTCACTCTCTTTCATCACTCTCTTTCATCCCGCTGTGTGTGTTTGTGTGCCCTATTTATTGCCTGGTATTAAAATATGCATTTACCATTAGCACCTGGTGATAAGCATCTCTTTTGACCAATTATGTTCAGATTTCAAGGGGAGGGACTCCTCGAGAGGGACTTTATTATAATAAAGTGCAAAAAAATATAATAACAAAGTGAAAGGGTGAAAAAAGCGGCGCATTGTTTCTGCTAACTTGCATTTAATCTAAGTGCAAACATGATATTTAGAGCAGAATTGTGAGTTATTTTAGTGAAGTACCTGCATTAGAGCCTCAGAGATGTGTGTGCTTTACATCTGTGACACTTTATGTATGTATGTATGTATGTATGTATGTATGTGTATTTTCAATTTTTTAAATCAGATATATCAAATATTTCCTTTCAAATGTTACGTATAAAAATCTTGTTTTAGCGCAGCAGTTGACTGACAGGAAGTAAAAAAAAAACATACTTTAAGACATTCCACTGTCATATGCCATTAGAATATATGGCAAGTATGATGGATAAAAAAAGACCATGACAAAAATTTTACAACTCAGTCCATCAGAGTGACATATAAAGATTTTTTCTAGTGCAACCTCTGGGTGGAGGTTTGTGATTCTACTACTGATATCCATATGATTTGATATTAAGCACTGAAATTATAAAGTGACGAGCCGTCACAAAATCTGTTTATTCACATACTGATGCATCTGCTCCATCAACATTCAGAATAACCTCTGGTCTTCCTCTAGGGATTATGTCTTTATTAGATGCCAGCCCATCACTTAACAACCTCATAACTCATGCTAGCTCTGTCTAGAAAGACTTATGTGGTATCATTACGATCACGCATCTCTATGATGAAAATAAATGGAATTTTTACTTCCGGAACCCAAATGTAGCACTCTGTAGAGCTCACACTTGCATTGCATACTTTAGATTGTTAACACAGTACTACTATTGTCTCTGATGCAGTCACTGCAGAAACTGCTGGTGAACCCATCTGTAAATATGACAGCTGCAAACTCCACCCTCTGGAGACCAACATCGTGAAGTCCTATGGGAATGAGAGGGAATGGCAGAGAAAAGCCATCAAACCGGTGAGTAAACTTAAATGCACATGTGATCCCTTAGTCCAGACCGACAGAGAAGCATCTTAAATTGAACAGGGTATAAACTGGTGTTCCATGACCTTTTTAATCCCATCAGATATGTGAGATAAATTATTAATTAACATAAAGTTTACCTAGTATGAAAAAGAGCTGTAAAGACAAATATCTGTATGCTCCCCTTAAAGGAATATTCTGGGTTTGATACACATTAAACTCAATATGTTGAGCATATATGGCATAATGTTGATAATGTTGCAAGGAAAAAAAAATATTGACTTAATGTTAAAAATTATGCTACAAAGGCTGTTGATTGAACTTAATTTGTACTAATCCCGGAACATTCCTTTAAAAAGGTTATTTTTGGCCTGTCAACCTCTCTATTGACTTTATTGACCAACAATATGACAATAACAATGTCAAATTAGTGACATCATCTGTTGAATTGACACAAATAACTGCTGTAAAAACTTTTTTTATTTTTAACCAATTTTAAGAACAAAATTTTTTATATTTGTCCGTATTCCACATTTTGAATGAAACACTTTTATTGTATGATTTTCCTCTAGTACACAATGTAATATTCCTTAAAGTTAATTTTGAAACATACTGTATGTGTAAAATCATGAGCACTCCCGTTAAAATGAAGACTCATATCAGTACCCTGTTATAAAAGCTGTTTTATTCTACACGTTACAGTCACACGACCAGCTGAACACTACTCACTTAATCTCCGTAACATCCTGTTATTGGACACTTTCACTCATTGATTAAAGTACTCATGACTGACTGTGAATAATACATTTCTACAATGTCATCTGAAACTGAAATCTATTGATGTTAAATGATGCTGCATCAAGACGCTAGGTGTCAGTGTAAGTCCAACATGACACAAACACTAAACTTACTGGGACTTTAACTTTAAATGGACAGTGAAATAAGCATTCCTACTGACGCTCTGCATATGGCAGGCGGTCGTGCTTGCCTACACCCGTTCAGCATCAACACACCAGCAAGGAGTCACAAGTGTAATTCCAATTCCTAGAAAAAATGTATGGTGGTTGTGGATGAACTACACCGCTGATGGTAAACGATGTATAGTGTGCTCTCAATCACCAGCATCGAATGAATACAACAACATGCTTAACTCCTCAGGAGGAGCTGATTAAGAGGAGGCCTCCATGTTTGACCTATACAATCAATCCGCCGTTATCCGGTACCGACAAAACAACTCAGACCTGCACTGACCAAAATGTAATAACAGTGCTTCAGAATGAGTCAATGTGCCCTTTTAACTGTTTACTTTACAGGGCCAGTGGACATGTTAACAAAACTATGCTGGATAATTCCCAATGTACCAACTGGCCAGTGCCAGGTGCCAGTCCATCCAAGCTGGTTTCCTGGGTCAAGTGCAAAAAGACTGAATGTTACAAATTCTCTGATACGGGTTAACAAAACTTCATCCAATAAAAAATCGTTTCAGATCAAATACAGTTCTCAGGTGAAGGGAACCAAGGCCAACCACACATACCAAAATCAAAGTGTCAGTGAATCCACACAAACATTTAACAATATGAGAGTGGTAGCAGACGTGTGGTGAGTATGCTCTAGTAATGATTCAGAACTCCTTATCGCACCCCCAACACCATTTGATGGTTAATGTTACAGGAAGATGTTTCTGTTATGAAGATACGGGTAAACACCCAGAAATGAAGGTATCTAGAAGGTGATGCCTCAAGTGACCCTGAAGTATATCTAGACAGTGTTGGACAGCCTGGAGGTATTCCAAACCAGTTCAAAGCCCGAATCGAAATCGCTAGTGGTTTTGAATCCATCTTTTTATGGATAACCCCAAATAAAAACACTGAGTAGATCAATTTATTATATTATAATCTGCAACATTTCTTTAATAAAACGAAACGGGCCTTCGATTTGTTAAAAGAACAATTACTTCCCGCAAGTGAAATGACTAAACAGAATCGTAGATTACCTCTTGGCTAAAGATTGAGGAGTATGTAAAATGTTTGGTGACAAATGCTGGAAGTATGTCCTGGGTCACACTGATGATGGTGGTGAATTCATGAAGGTATTAAAGGAAATGGATAAGCTGAATAAAGAATTAGCTGATAACGCCGGACATCAGGGAATATGGGGACATTTTTTCAATATGTTTGGTTGGTTTGTGCCTTGGATGTCCCCCATTATATTGATTGCTGTATGTATTCTGCTTATGATACCATTTGGCCCATGTTTGCTACAATTACTAATGCAAATGTTGAATGTGATGATAAACAGATTGTGAGAAATAAATTGTACATGCTGTCCTTGTTTGACATCTAACTCTGTATGTATGTGTGATTAGCTAACCACAGAAGCACACCACACGCTCGAAGAGTCCATGACCTTCCGTAGATGCTGTTAGTTTCTCTTGTCTTTTCCTCTTTTGGAATGTTCCTCCATCGAGCACATACTCCTTTTTTTCAGACGTAACAAATATCTAGGACTGCCTTATCTGATTTTGTTCCTGTACAATTCCGGCACCAACAATTCCTTGTCCTTGGCCTTGCTGTCACTCTTCTATTGGTTGTTCTTTGTTCTATGAAAGATAGAAATATTATGCTTGCTGTGATACATTTTGAGCAGATTGAATATAGACAATCTGTGTGTTGTTGTTCTTTCTCCTCCTTTCATGAAGACTTCAGGGGCACAGACTCACGGCTGTAACCTGACCGGGCACATGAGACATAAATTAGAGGGACCAGGGAATTTTGGGACAACCACGATATTCCAAATATTGCTAAACGTTCTGGGGGCTTCGTCCAGGATATCCCACAATCAGGTAAGGTCAGTTTTGACGATTTCTGATTGACCTGTTTGGTTGCCATGCTGCACTATGTACGTATACCTGATACTGAAGATGGTTGAGAGGGCTACGTGATCCTTTCAGTATCAAAGTGGGCAATGTAAAATAAAAAAGGCCTCTGTAAGATATAAAATCTTCATGTCTAATCATTTTCTGTGTGTGTGCAAACTTTTTAGCTGAACACTGTTTCCTTTAGGTCAATGGTCAGTTCCCTTGTGCAGACATACAGATGTGGACTGACCTTGTAACTGATGACTCATCTGTCTTCTAGTTCTTTGTTTTAAGATCACATCATTTCTCTTATCTTTTCATTGACATAGGCACTGACCTACTTAAACTGTATATAAACCCTAGACATAACAGAATAAACCAGGAGAATGTACTTTGGTTGGCACTTTGGTGTCTGTCATTCCTCTTCCCTCCAGGCTTAGAGGTGCGAGGCAACGTATGCAGACTGAAGCAAACAACTAATTAGGGGACAAGAGAAAACTTAATTCAAAACAGTATAAGTTTTCTAACAGCCTCTCAACAAGTTCTTCTCTAGTTAGTACAGCTTACTTTGTTATTACAAGACACAGTTGCAAGCGTTTCCTGTTCTGCAAGAGGATGTGTCTATAGGAATGTATTTCCTGTTTCTGTACTCTTAGATATTACATGTAGCTCAAGCATATATAATGATGAGCTGGACAGTAAATGTTGAAGAAGGATCTGATACTCTCTGGTGTCAGTGCTACTTCTTTCTTCCCTCAGCTGAGACTCCTAATCGAGACGGGGACTGCAGATCAAGAATAATCAAACAAATATATTGCATGACAAAAAGCACCCAACAGGGACAATACCAAAAAAGATGAACTACAGTTTCGTCAGAGTTGACACAGAAAGAGCAACTGAAGGATCCTTTTTGAACTTTTTTAAGTAACGGTTTGCAAAGTAGCACTTATGAATTATTTTAAAAGAAATCTCTTTTAATATATTGGTTATAAAAAAAGAGATGTGGAAACATCCACACTTTTTTCCAACAGATATTACCTACTGCATTATTCCAGTAAGCAGTCACAGGTGGTAAAGTAACAATGTCCTGCTGGAATAATGAATGGACTGATCTATTTTTTTTTTTTTTTTTTTTTTTTGTAGGGTGAAGCAAAACACAATTTACCAACAGGAGCATTAACCAAACTCAAAGAGACTGGAAGTAGAGATTCAGCATCTCTCATTAAATCAAGAACACCTGATGGGATTGAACCCGTCACTATTGCAAATTCTTTGGGAGAAACAGGAAACTGAAAATGATCTAGAAATTCCTTATATGAAAACAACAACCCTTGAGAATTGATTAATTGACTGACTAATCAAATATTTGTATCAAACCAATTCTGAAAAAATATAGATTTATTCTTGTATCAAATATTACAGTTATTCCAAATAAAATATTTATGGGGTGAAAAACTGTACTTGAATATCAAAGTTTATGAAAAGCAGATAATGTTGCTGGTAATTTTTTAATTTTGTAGTTACATAACAAAAGGAAATCAGGGCCAAAGTTATAATTATATATGATATACCTTATATCTTATAAAGGTATAATTTAAAGCTCTAAAATCCAAATAATTAAGACCACTTTTTCCACAAAATGTTCATTACAACGGATTTTATAATATACTGACTTAAAAAAAAATTTCACAAAAAATGAAAGAGTATCTGGTCAATAACTTTACACAACTTTGGCTCCAAAAGAACAGATTGAGCTGCATAAATAAGCCTTGAGAGGTAAGAAGTATCCGACCTCTCAAACTAGAGATCTCTCTGTAGCCACTGGTTAAATCTCTTCTTAATTTTATCCGAAAGGGGTTGAAAACTAAAAATACATCTTTCTTTTTGGTCTTTCACTATATGAACTCCTAAATAACAAACCTTTTATTTCACAAGAATATCACGAATAACTGCACTGAATGTGATTGCAGTTGTTTATGGCCAAAAGCTCCCATTTTGTCGATGTATTTATATGTCTGTGGTTTGAACAGTCTTCCTTCGTCGTCAAGATGCGACACCGCTGTGACGTCATACGCAAAGCCCACAAGTTAAGAGTTTCAACAGAGGATGCGCGAAACACCAGGGGTTTGTAATATTAAAGCGATATTTACACGTTTACTGTCCACTGTTGAACATCAGCGCTGCATCTCTTGTGCTGACGTTACTATAGCAACCGATGAAAATATAGATAATGGAAACGAATGTTGAATTATTGCGCTGACATCTACTAATCTCTAATCACTGGCAGTTCTGCGAGTGTCATTCAGTTCAGTTATTGCCTGGAATTAGAGCCGTGTTTGATAGCTGTAAAATAATAAATCCTCTCAACAACTTCTTATTCAGTACAACTTGTTCTTCCTGTTCTGCACGACAGTTGATGTGTAACAAGCCGTTTCCTGTTTCGTATCAGGATGTGTCGACAAACTGCCATTTTTAGAAATGTGTTTCTTGTGTCTGTACTCTCTGTCCGAAGCCCTCACGTATCTCATGTCAAATATTCTAGATTAGAGCCGTGTTTGATAACCCTAATCTAACTCGCACACCTTTTCTGTCTGCACAGATTATTCCGTCCTGTGATGATAGAGTTTACTCAGGTTTTTCTTTGGTTTTAGAAAAGTCTTCAGACGTGAATCCAGTGTTATAGAGGAAGTTATAGAGGAAGAAGAGGTCAGACATGTAAGTGAAAATTCATTAATTCTGTAAAGATCCCTAACACAAAAAACATTTATGCAAAATCACATAACATTTTGTTTTCAGTCAAATCTAACATTTTACAGGGGGTTAAAACAAATAAGTTTATTTTTCTTACCTCATTGGTTTTATCCCACTAAAGTTGTGGGGAAAAAAGGTTAAAATATCTTATGTTTTGTTTTATGAATGTTTAGATATTTAACTGGAAAACAAGACACAAATACTGAGTAAGAAAGGAAATGCATGCATTCTTGTATAAAAATGACATAAGTAAATGTATATGACCGAAATGGCAAGCGCTAACAATTAGTTTTATTTAGAAAAATAATTAAAACCTGTCATTTGCTACAGAAACCGTAGTGTCCTCCACCATGTTGAAAGTTCACCTCTCCTCCCAACTCGGGTATCAAACTTATCGTAATTTCGATTTGAAGAGTCGTTCATGTGCAACTTCAGAGTGGGAAACGATCGTTTCAATGGCACGTAAAGGCAGCGTAAGCTTGCACTCAAAAAATACTTTAGCTGCTTGATCAATTTACTTAATTCAAATAAACTGAAGCAACAGTTGAAGCTACATCTTTGCATTCTATCCATTAGTTACACCGAGTAACTAGGTTTACCCAATTCAACTAGGCTCTTTATATACACAATGTGTTTGTGTTGAGATTATAATCATTTTACACGCTATGGAACCACCGGTAGGTCCAAAGGGGGCGCTATATCGTGAAAAAAGGTAACGCATTAACTCCTCCGTATGTATGAGTCCGGTATATGAGGTATCATTTGAAAACTTTGAATCAGAATTTTTCAGAGATGACCATCACTTCTGTTACGTAAATAACAACAGCGAGATGGATTACATAGATCTCGTTTGCTCTTCCTTGCACTCCCCAGATGTCATCCTTGAATTTTGCCACCTGTAATTCTCAACCCGTATTCAACAATCAATTTAGGTGAATTCACCTAAAATATTTAATAATATTTCAAATGAACAGAAAAATAACATCGAAATACTCTGATCTGTTTTCAAGATCATGAATTCGGAGGCTTTTTCAAATTCAAGTTCTGGTGATATAAAAATGACACCATACAGACAAAGTTAGGACAACAACAATTATATATTTTTTTATTCTGTCTATAATAAACACATACAATATTATTTATGAAAAATTGGAATTTATTTTTATTTTTTTTAAACATGAAACCAATTGTTTGCAATTAGTCCACAGTATGTGTGAATGGTGAGTTTTTAAATTCAAGTGTGAATTTAAGCATTTAAGAGAACTCATTTCAAACACGTGGAACCACTGTCCATGATTGAATCAAGTTCAGCCAAAGAGCTATTTTTTTGAGTGTGGACTAAGAGCCTTACTTTAAAAATAAACACCTGGAGAAGATGTGTGCCCGAGTACATCAATGGGCTATGATGATATTCATATTTTTTGTAACAGAACAGCTATGTTCTTAATCATAATTCACAATCATGCTGTTTTACTGTATATCAGCATTAACTGTGGACGATGACAGACATGTTGATATTCTGTTTAAGTGTGACATTCATCTAATCAATTTCAGTTATGTGGATGTGTTTGGAGCTGAATGTTCTTGTCTTTTCAGATTGATCACAAAATGTTACAACCAAAGGAGGAATATGATGATATCAGTCTTCTGGAGCCATTTGCAGTGAAAAGTGAAGTTGAGAATGAGGGTATGTATGGGATGTATTCAAGGTATACACTTTATCTGTATGTATATTCACTGAGAATTCAACCTATGGCCTTGCTGTTGCTAGTGCTGGACTCTTAACAGTCGAGCTACAGAAATTGTCAAAAGTTGTATTCAGTCTTTGCCAAGATAATGTCCTTACCATATTTAACCCTAAATCCATTCAGAAAAATTCATTACAGTTTAGCTCAATCAACAGCATTAATGTGACTATTCACATCATGGCTTTGAAAAATGAATCACAATACAACTTAGATTTATCTACAAATTTTGACCATCAAAAAGTTTGAAAAACAGAGGGCATAGTAAGCGTAGGCCATAACTGACTGTTGATTTTGCTGGCCATTTGTTGAACAAGTATGCCATTAATTTGCTTCAAGTGTTGTGCAAAATTCAGGAAGACAGGGAAAATCTGTTGTTGGTTGTGTCAGTGTCCCATCCGCCCTTGTTTCCCAGTACTGGGAAAGCTTTTGGATACCTGAGCCGTGGAAGCTCTGAACAGGGCTTGTCTGTTGCAGCCATTGCTCGATACCATATTACAGCCCAGAGCCCCCTCTAGAAGGCGGCTATATGCCTTGAAATGGGGAGTTTTTGCTGACTGGTGTTCCTCCTGTGGCACCTGTGCAGTCAATACCACACTTCTTACAGGATCGTTTGAAAAATAATTTTTTTTAATTTTTTTATTTTTTTTTGGTGGTTATCAAATCTTTTGCAAGGTGCAAGGCAACTAAGACCCTCTCGCCCGCTACCATCACTGTCTGTGACTTACCGCTTGTGTTGAATGTGCTTACAGGTTCCCCATTGAGCCACTAGATGCAATGTGCTTGCACAATCTCTCTCTAAAGACTGTACTTTGGCTTCAGTTAAACGTATTGGAGAACTTCTGACCTTATCTGTCAATGACTCTTGCTTGGAGTTTAGACCTTGCTTTTCAAATCTGTTGTCAAGCCTAGGAAATATTACGTGCCCAAGGTTTTGGCCACTCTTTCAGGGCTCAGGTTGTTAACCTTACAAGCTTTCTCTCCTCCTCCATTCATGTCAGACAAGGTGCAGAAACAGCACATGCTCTGCCCTGTGAGGGCGCTATGCATGTATGTTGACCATACGAGTCAATCCAGGCTGACAGATCAGCTCTTTGTCTGCTTTGTAGGACCTTCTAAAGGTTTGGCCGTCTCCAGGTCAAAAACATCCTTACTGGGTTGTCGAAGCCAATGCACTCACGTATGATTTGCAAGGTGTGCAATGGCCTATTGGTCTCCTTTCCAGCTAAAAGAGTAATGGTTAAGGATCTTCTACCCTGTGGCTAGTGGCATTATGCGTAGTTGTTAGTCATGAACCGTTCCTACCATGGTATGGATGCTATAGTTCCGTGGTGCTTCAGTTACTAGATTGGCTAGTGTCAGTGTCATATTCCCTATACCTTAAATGGCTGGACTTTATTTCTCTCTTTCCTTCTTATTTGTCAGTATAAGGGGAGACTCTGTCAATGCCTTTTAACTACCCTACAGGCTAGTATGCATAGCTTGTGAGTGTGGATCAATAGCGCGGCATGATGGTATACGATTCCCATAGCGTCAGCAACTGATGTAGTGTTTAAGTGACCAACTTGAAAGGGAACGGTGTAGTTACAACTGTAATCCTGGTTCTCTCAAAGGTGGGAATGAGACGCTTGCTGCACTATTGAGGGTTCGAGAAATGTGCTTGCTTCTCTTCAGCCAAAAATCCTGATGAAATGGCATTCTTATGGTGATGCGCGCATTAGGGGCAGAGCATCAAGCGCCATCTGCCGTTAAATTGCCGTGATTTTAAAGGGCTTCAGAGAGTCTCTTCCAGGAGGAGTTTCCCATAGCATCAGTGTCCCGTTCCCTCCTTTCAGGGAATCAGGGTTACAATCATAACCAGATCTTGCCCATTACTAAATTTCCTTGTTTGTGTTTTTATTGGACATTTTTATTAACAGTGTTAGGTCACCACATGATTTCTAGTGTGAAACATGGTTCTTGAAGCAAAACCAGTTGAGGTCTACTGAATTTACTAAATAATGTATAAAGTATACATTTTGAAAAATCTGCAATAATTTGATGACTTTTAATGAAAGTTTGTTTTGTGGCATTCATTTTTTGTATATTTTTGTAGAAGTGCTTGTCATAAGAAGAGTGAAAGGAAGAAAGAATACAGCAAGCAAGCCTCATTATTGCTCACAGTGTGGAAAAAGCTTCCATCTGAGTGCACAGTTAACAAGACACATGCGCATTCACAGCGGAGACAAACCATACAAATGCTCAAAGTGTGAAATGTGTTTCAGAACTAAAGAGAATCTGTCTGAGCATATACACACACACACTGACCAAAGACCTTATAAGTGCTATCAATGCGGGAAAGGCTTTTTACGACCAGGAAGACTTGAAATCCACAAGAGAATCCATACAGGAGAAAAGCCTCATAATTGTGCTCAGTGCAGGAAAAGTTTTAAAAGCATATCAGAACTCCAGCTTCACACAGCCATACACACAGGAGAAAAACATTACTACTGTTCTCAATGTGAGATGAGTTTCAGACGAAGCGGACACTTGACAAGACACATGCGTATTCATACTGGTGAGAGACCTTTCCAGTGTGCACAATGTGGGACAAGTTTCTCACGAGCAGAACACCTCAGAGGTCATCAGTTTACAGTTCACAGACAAACAAAGCAAGCAGATAATCTTGAAGAATGACGTATGCACTGCAGTTTTACAGTACATTTGTCCCTAAATCGCTTTCACATCACTTTTTGTAATCAAATCACTTTGATTTGAAACCTCTTTTGTATGGGAAGTGTTTTCTAATAGAACCAGATCAAATAAATAAATAAATACATAAACTATGAACATTTATATGAACAGAAACTGATGACATTATAGCATGCACAAAATGTTCAGTTATAAGTAATTAAACTACTGTGTTGAAGTTGTATTATTAAAGCTTAGTGAATCGATCACTGCCATATTAGGCACTTGGCTTGATTGTAATTATTTGTTAATTTGTTGAGTTAAAATTGTAAAAAATATTGATTTAAAAACAAACCTCACCTGACAAGTGAAAGTTGTCTCATCTGTGGGTTATGTAATAATGATAATGGGATTAAAGAAATGACATCTATTTTGTATAATTCAAGTTGAAAAATGTGAAAATAAACAGACTTATTTGAAAAATCTTCTGACTTGTGAACGTGTGTCTGTCTTGTCTGGTTGGTGGTTATCTACTAATAGTAATAGTTAAATAATTTTAAAATATTTGTATTCTATAATAATAGAGAACACCGTTTTGTTTGAGGAATAATGATTCAATTAATGTATGCATCAGTTTAAACTGTG
This sequence comes from Moxostoma hubbsi, assembly GCA_032164185.1. Taxonomy (NCBI): domain Eukaryota; kingdom Metazoa; phylum Chordata; class Actinopteri; order Cypriniformes; family Catostomidae; genus Moxostoma; species Moxostoma hubbsi. Next base: position 1,158,780 of record JAVLUX010000031.1, on the reverse strand, counting down.
AAACATAGCGGTGTTTAGCCATAACGTCAATTTTTAAAGGTGCACACTGTATTTGTTTCTCATTATAAAAGTATAACATCTAAAGACATGAATTGTAATTTTGAAACATACTGTATGTGTAAAATCATGAGCACTCCCGTTAAAATGAAGACTTATATCAGTACCCTGTTATAAAAGCTGTTTTATTCTACACGTTACAGTCACACGACCAGCTGAACACTACTCACTTAATCTCCGTAACATCCTGTTATTGGACACTTTCACTCATTGATTAAAGTACTCATGACTGACTGTGAATAATACATTTCTACAATGTCATCTGAAACTGAAATCTATTGATGTTAAATGATGCTGCATCAAGACGCTAGGTGTCAGTGTAAGTCCAACATGACAAACACTAAACTTACTGACTGCACCTTAAAGCGAATCGTGTTCTCTCTGGAATTTTCAATGAGTTTTTATAAAGGGGGTTTCAATTTATGAGAAAAATAAAGTCTGCGTTAGACTTCTCGAAGATACTTAGATGTTTTGAATATAAATTACACACAATATTGCCCCAAATGTTAATTTTGAAGCTGCCATTTAAAACAAATTATGGTTGCTGTTGAGTTGCTAAATAAGGACTACAACTACCACAAGCATGTGAGTGTATGTGCCTGATGAAATGGAAAACAGTCGTAGTCCTTATGTAGCCACTTGGATGCAACACTTTTGGGGTAAATACAGAAAAAACGTCAAAGAATCGCCTTGTATTTTGACCACAGACCTTATTTTACTTATAGATTCAAACTGCATTATATAAACCAAACATAGGAAATCCCGAAGGAACCCATAGCTCGAAAGTGATCATTATGTCCGTGTTTATGGACCGCAGCATGTACAGACTTTTATTTTGAAACGTTCTCCCGGAAGTGACCGTGTGTCTATCTGAAGGTTCGTTCCTCTGAGAAACAGATATACGGACGGTCGTCACGAGCAGAAGATTGATCATCGATTAGTATTTGTATTATTGAACCCACACAAGCTCAATCATGGCGAACGGTAAGTGAGATTCACTGGGGCTGACAATAACGAACTGTGATTTGTTTTGGACCAAAAAGCCAATACAAAGCTACAAAATATGAATAATGAATATTGCTTATATTTAATATGATAGTTGGAAAGGTAGTATATTAAAATACATGTAAATGAATGAATATGTGCTGTTGTTTGTCTTGTCTTAGAGTCAGTTGGTGTGCTATTCAAACTGTACTGCTTGACTGTGATGACTCTGATTACTGCCACATACACCGTGGCTCTGAGATACACCAGGACCGTGACCTCTGAACTCTACTTCTCCACCACTGCAGTGTGCATCACTGAGGTCATCAAACTGCTGCTCAGTCTGGGGATGCTGCTCAGGTGAGCCCACATCAACAGTCTGGTCAGTGAAAGACTCCAGTGTTGTGTGATTGTCATGAGTGTTGTTGTCATGGTGATGCAGGGAAGCAGGTGACCTCGGCAGGTGTAAAACAGTGCTGGTCAACCACATATTCCGAAGTCCAAAGGAACTGCTCAAGCTGAGTGTACCATCAGTGGTATATGCCATCCAGAACAACATGGCCTTCATAGCCTTGAGCAACCTGGACGCTGCTGTCTATCAGGTATTCAAACCACGAGTGGAGGAATGAACGATACTTAACACCCAAAGACCGAGAGTTATTGGGGAGATGCTTGATGCTTGAAAAAAAAAAAAAAAAAAACTGGGCATTTAGGGTGGCAGAATTTCATCACTTTTTTTTGTCAGTAAGTGGAAGTTCTTAATTCAAAACACAATTAAACATACAAAAAATATAAGAAAATGTGTTACAAGCAGCAATGGTAAAATTGTGAACAGTTTGACTATTTAAAACTAATAAGGACTATTGATATTGATGATACATTTACTGGTATAATCAAAATAACAACAAACACTCATCTCTATGTGATGTAGTATATTTAATATGTACCATTACTATATTTTAATGACAGAACTGCACAGAAAACAGCAATGTCTCCATTGTGAATATAGAAAACGCTTGTTTCTGCTACGCTTCCACAAATAGTCTCACATTTATAAAAGTTTATATTTTTGGGAAATGTAAACATCATTAAATCAGTAAAAATGTTGGGAATTACGAAAAAAAAAATTCAAATTCTTGAAAAATGTCATCTATCTTTTTTTGTGTAAACTCTGATAGCCATTTTTTTCTCTGCAAAACTTGTCACTTGTTATATATAGTTTTTACCCACAATTCATGAATATTATGTATTATTTATTGCTTTGAGCAAACTTTGCAGTTGTGCTATGCTGGGTCTCTGAGGGTTAACCTCCTGAGACTCCCGATTCCCCTTTTTGATTTGTAACTAGTAATGCTTAAGAAATTAGCAAAAAATTCTAGAGCAAATAGTTTTCCTATAAATGTATATCCTCATCTGTGGACAGCGGGATTAAGTTGTGAAATTTTAAATAACAATAAACTATAGAATGTCAGATTATTTCCATCAAATAGTTTAAGATGTTTGCAGGAGTGTTGATTATTCATGTTTTTGAGACATTACAGACATTACATCATAAATGATCATAATTAATTCTGATTCAGAGTAATGATCCAATCACGTTAAATCATGATCAAATATGATCCATTATATAAATGGTGAATTTATGTCCTGATGATCATTGTCTCATGCGTGTCAAACATGTTGATCCAAACATCATCTGCAGCCTGAAACTGAACTTTTGATGCACCCTTGCTCCCTATTTAGTGAATGACTTAACCTCCAGTGTGCTGTCTGCCTGCACTGGTCTCAGAACAGTTTGAAATGCAGCTTATTTTCATCATAACTCCATATAAAGCCTCTGAAAGACACATTTTCAGCTTTTGATGCATCCATTGATTCTCATTACGATAATGTACTGTGAATGTTGGATATCTGAACTGAAGCTGAACATACAGTCCACATACGTGTTCGTTGCGTTTAACAGCGTGCCGTTTTGTGATAAATCACTCAAATTAAATAAATGTCATATCGGATGAAACTAGAGACTCTAATCTTTTGAATCAAACAGGTTTCAATGTAAAACTGAATTTGGTTTCTTAGCAGATGTAGTTTTATTGGTTGCTGCGATCAATGTCATGTTTCATCACATGACTCGTGCATCGAAAGTTTAACCCTTTACTGACAGAAAAGAGTCTGCTGAACTGAGATCAGTCAGATTAAATTAAATTATAGCAAAGAGTCTGCTGAACTGAGATCAGTTGGTTTAAATTTAAATTCTGCGTTATTTACAGCTAAGACGAGATACAACGTGTACACAGGGTTACACAAGGTTATTTATGTAATATTTATCTGTATGTAGCCTACATGTATGTTTCAAAAGTCTAAATCCACTTGTGAAAATTAATGACAAATTATATTATCAGCATAACAGTTGGAGTGAACAGTTTAATTGAACAATAAAAATTAATTTCAGAGTTTGTTTTGTCCTCCTTCAGTTTTAATAACAGCATGCACTCACCGGTATTTCAGCGAGTATTGACGCTGACTGTCACATCTGGAGTCATGAGTTTGAATCCAGGGCATTCTGAGTAACTCCAGTCAGGTATCCTAAGCAACCAAATTGGCCCGGTTGCTAGGGAGGGTAGTCACATGGGGTAACCTCCTTGTGTTCACTATAATATGGTTCTCCCTCTCGGTGGGGCGGTGGTGAGTACGTGCCACGGACAATAGCGTGAAGCCTCCACACACGCTATGTTTCCATGGTAACACGCTCAACAAGTCACATGATAAAATGCACAGATTGACGGTCTCAGACACAGAGGTAATTGAGATTCGTCCTCCACCACCACGAGGACTTAGAAGCGCATTGTGAATTGGACATTCCAAATTGGGGAGAAAAAAACAGATAATAGTATGCACTCGAGCTAACATGAAAAAAGGGGCGGGAGCTCCAAACTGCCATTAAAGATATAGTGAGCCCCTAACTTTAAGCATGAGAGGAAGTGATGTCTCTTAGAGTTGTCCCAATCCCCTTTTGGAGAAACCCCTCCCCCTTTTGGAGACTCCACCCCATTTGTAGGTCTGGAGGTATACCTACTTGGAGAGACTTCATATGAATAAAAAATATACTCCTCTTTTCATTATGGTTGCGTGCCAGTGCTTAACCCTCCGACCTCTGTTATAAACAGAACTTTATAACAAAGAAGTACTACAAGATTAAAAATGAAGACTTCCTGGAGAAAGTAAACTACTATGTATAACTCTAGCAGTCATATGTCTGTCTGTCTATCTGTCTGTCAGGTGACGTATCAGTTAAAGATCCCCTGTACAGCTCTGTGTACGGTGCTGATGCTGAACCGTTCTCTAAGCAGACTGCAGTGGTTCTCAGTCTTCATGCTGTGTGGAGGAGTGACACTGGTGCAGTGGACACCGCCAGAATCCACTAAAGTTCAGGTAAATCCACCTTTTATCTAACCATCCATTACAGAAATGACACGGCTCTCTTGCGTTTGGGTATTTCTTACATTTTGGGAACTTGAAAGTAAAGTCTGGAATATGAATCACAGGAGATTTTTGTCGTTTTTGTGTCATTTCCAGCACATCTCAAATTCTCTTGATATGTTTAATTGAATTCTGTGTTGGAAATGACATTTTTAACCTTTAGAAAATAAAATGACCAACTCCTTTGTCTTGCCAAGGCTAATTTCATAGATAACATTTTATTTATCCTAAAACGCATCATATTTTCACTTTTTACATATTTTGTCAAAATTACAGCTTGGTTGCAAAAAGACGGCTGTTTGTCCTATATAGGGTAGTGCTGGTAACACCATGGACAGGTGGCCAATCCATCACAGGGCTGACACACACATATATATATTAGGGCTGTCAATTGATAAAAACTTTAATTGAACGAATTACGTGGTGTCCCGATTAATTAATCGCATATACAAATATTTGCTGAGAAAGCGTCTCATATAACAATAATTCAATATACAATGATTATACATATTTATATCAATATATATATATTCATATTCAGATAATTAATATGCTTTACATTCTTGTGACAGAAGAGTTCATCATTAATAAGACAAAAAGCGGCTTTAGAATACAATGTATTGTTTACTACCATATTATTGATCAAAAGTCAATCTTTGGCATACAGTTCACAGCAATCCATTTCACAAGTGAATTTATCAATCAGTTTCAGATTTATTATGAGGGCTTGTTTAAGGACCCGTCAATGAACACCTGCGTCAGAAATGCTTGTGTAGCGTCATAAACATAAAATGTTTAGGTCACTGTTAAATATAGTTTAATTCTCAATCTTACTTTAAACACATCTTGAGATCCCTTAGATCGCATTTGCGCTCCCTCGAGTGTTTTGAACGCAAGAACGTAACGCATGTTTGTGTTGTTCTGCTGAAGTGTTTCTTCACTGTATAAACTGTGTGTTGCTCATACAGCTGAAATCTCACTTACTGCCCCCTGGAGTAAACATTTACATTTATTCATTTGGCAGATGCTTTTATCCAAAGCGACTTACAAAAGAGGAAGAACATAAGAAAATCATCTTAAGGAGACATTTGTATGAAAAGAGCCATACTACAAAGTTTCACTATCATCACAATAGTATACAAAACCGATTTAAGTGCAACAAGAATTGTTAATTTTTTTTTTTTTTTTAGTGACTGGTTAAATACTCTTGGAAAAGATGTGTTTTTAGCCATTTTTTTGAAGATAGAGAGTGAGTCAGCTTCACGGATTGAGTTGGGGAGATCATTCCACCAACGTGGTATGATAAAACTGAAAGTCCGGAAAAGTGTTTTGGTGCCTCTTTGTTTTTGTGTCATGTTGTTGTGTCATGTGACTCAGTGTAGCAGAAGTTTAAACCTTAAATGACAGTGTGGAGTCTTGCGAACAGTATTCAGTCAGTTTTTAAACATTTACATTTACATTTATTCATTTGGCAGACGCTTTTATCCAAATCGACTTACAAAAGAGGAAAAACATACGAAAATCATCTTAAGGAGACATTTGTATGAAAAGAGCCATACTACAAAGTTTCACTAGCATCAGAATAGTATACAAAACCGATTTAAGTGCAACAAGAATTGTTAATTTTTTTTTTTTTTTTTAGTGACTTGTTAAATACTCTTGGAAAAGATGTGTTTTTAGCCATTTTTTGAAGACAGGTGGTTCTTCAAGCTTGCATTTCTCAGGAATATTCGTTATTATGGTCCGTGGGGCATGCGATTAATTACGTAAATGTTTTGTTAAATGGACAGCCCTAATATATACACATTTACACTCTCACCTATGGGCAATTTAGAGTCTCCAATTCACTTAACCTGCAAGGACTGTGGGGGAAACTAGAGCACCCGTTGGAAACCCACAAAAACATGGGGAGAACATGCAAACTCCACACTTCCCGTACTTTTGCACACGTTTTTGCACGTGCACTTTATATAGGTATTTTATATAGGTATTTTTATTTAGTCTGTGTAATGTCATGTGGTTCTGTGTTTGTCCTATGTTGTTGTTTTATGTAGCACCATGGTCCTGGAGGAACGTGGTCTCGTTTCACTGTGTACTGAACTAACTGTATATGCATGAAACCACAATAAAAAACACTTCACTTGACTTGACAGGCCCTGGGTGAGTCAGGACTCGAACCAGGGACCTTCTTGCTGTGAGGCGGCAATGCTACCCACTGGGCCATGAAATAAAAGTCTGAGTCTGGTAAAACGTTTTAGTGTGGCCATGTAAATGGAGGCTGTTTCATAAAAATCAATCCTGGGACATGCAAGAGCTGGAAGTTGAAGAAACACCCATATATGCTTTGCATTCAAAAATGACTCGAATTGATGTACAATATTTAGGTGACCATGTCGGTATCATTCAATATTTGTTTTTTTTTGGAAGCAGATTACAGAAGGGCTTTTTCCATTTTGAACAGTCAACTTTTACTATTATAGGTTTCGAATTACTAAAGCGTTTCCCATCATTTTCACTACATTAGAGGTCGATCAATATGAATTTTCCAGTGGCTGATGCTGATTTCGATAACTAGCGAGCGGGCTGATATAAAGCACACACACACACACACACATATATACACTACCGTTCAAAAGTTTGGGGTCACTTGTCTGAAATGTTTCTCATGATCTTAAAAATCTTTTGATCTGAAGGTGTATGCTTAAAAGTTTGAAATTAACTTTGTAGACAAAATATTATTCTGCCAAAACATATACATTTATTTAATTACAAATCTAAAATTTCCTAAAAAAAAAGTTTTTGAAATGGATGACTTGGATCAAAATATGAAGAAAAGAAGCCAATAAGTGCCCAACATAGATGGGAACTCCTTCAATACTGTTTAAAAAGCATCCCGGGGTGATTCCTCAAGAAGTTGGTTGAGAAAATGTCACGAGTACATGTCTGCAAAATCTAGGCAAAGGGTGACTACTTTGAAGATGCTAAAATATTACATAGTTTTGGATTTATTTTGGATTTTTTGGTCACAAAATAATTCCCATATTTCCATTTCTATTATTCCATAGTTTTGCTGACTACTATTATTCTAAAATGTGAAATAAATAAATAAATAAAGAATGAGTAAGTGACCCCAAACTTTTGAACGGTAGTATATATATATATATATGATTTAAATTTAATTGGGATTTACAGTGTAATAATAGCAATTAATATGTACACAAATAAATGATTATATAACACAATATTTGCATAATACGTTACTTGAAATTGCATTAACTAGGCTATGGTAAATTTTGGAACTGACACAAGGGAGAACTAACCCTTCTGTTAACCAATGCCAATAATCTCCAAATATTTATTTAACCTGACCAATATATCGATCTGTAACAGCTGTACATTATAATGTTTTGATGTGTCTTATTTCACTGTGTTTGATTATATATTGGAGCTACAGTGTGAACTTCTTTGTTTTAAAACAACACACACAACAATATAAATGGATAATGTCGGCCATAACATCGGTTACCGGACACAACACAAAAATAACGACAATGTCCATATCTGTGCGTCACTACTGTTATTGTTTTACCTGTGGCTGAAAAAAAGCACTCCTATTGTGATTTAGGTGGAGCAGAACCCGTTCCTGGGCTTTGTGGTGATTGCCATCGCAGTTCTTTGCTCTGGGTTTGCAGGTATGATATTATCAGTCAGCTGATTCGATATTCAGTATTTTTATTACTGACAAGTCACATGAAAGACTCATTTCAAGTCACATTTTTATTTTTATTTTGGAATAGGTGTGTATTTTGAGAAGGTTCTGAAGAGTTCGGACACATCTCTGTGGGTCAGAAACATTCAGATGTACCTGTCTGGTATACTGGTGACCCTCATAGGTGTTTACATGACAGACGGGACCAAAGTGTTGGAGAAAGGCTTCTTCTACGGATACACATCTTGGGTCTGCTTTGTAATCTGTGAGTTACCTTTGTGTCTTCTGAAGTGACATTTATTTCAAACACTGTCACTCTAGTGATGTAAATGTAGAAGTTTATGCTCCCCGAGGATCAATGTTACGCCTGTGAATGCAGTCAAATGGGCCACACCTGTTGACATGCCAGTGGAAACTATTTATTCTTTATCATTCCAAGGGAAACCTCTGAAATGACTTTGATATTAGTAACTTGTTTAACAGGTTTATTTGTTTTCTGGTTGTAGTTTTGGCGAGTGTGGGAGGAATGTACACGTCAGTGGTGGTGAAATACACCGATAACATCATGAAGGGCTTTTCTGCGGCCGCTGCTATCGTGCTGTCCACCGTGGCCTCTGTCATTCTCTTCGGCCTACAGATCAGTGAGTCCATTTCTAATTGTGTAACAGTCACCTCGCTCATGGATTTAGGGATCTACCCTGCTAACATAATGGTTTAAGCCACCATCCTAAACCAGAGTGACCCTGGACCCACAAAAAGTTCTTACAATAATGTTCTTGTTGACCAACAATTACATCAAAACATGTGTAGCCTATTAAGAAAACTTGAACTAGTCTATTGGATAATGCACCAGTTTAATTAACAGTAATTCCAGTGAAAACCATGAGAGAAAAATTGCACATTTTTTCCCACATTGTATCTGGACTTCAGTTGTGATAGTCTACGCATCCAACACAGTCAACTTAAATAATATTAGTATTATTACTAAATACTAGAGTTTTATTATACAACAGTAATATTTTTCATTTGTAATTTCTTAACTTTAAAACCCATGGTTTCTGGCCTAAAACTCCATAAGGACCTCCATAAGGAATTTCTTTTAGGGTCGCAACTGTCCCGTATTAGTCGGAATGTCCCATATTTTGCTCGAAATGAAGATGTCCTGTAGGTCCTTTGAATGTGTGACACAATGGAGTGCACATGGGTACTGTATACTGTATACTGTATTTATTAAACAAACAAAACTATAGAATAAAATGAGTCATATGGAGACTTTAATGGTGCTTTTATACTTCTATAATGTCTTTTTTGGAGCTTAGCAGTAACAACCATGACAATCACACAGCATCTGATTTGGATCTGGCTCGTCGATCTAAAAACTTCCGTATCGAATCCGAGACCAATCTAGGTATTGGATCCATGCTTCCATAGTTGTCAAGTGATTATCTGGGATGTTGGTAGTGTAGTGATTAAAACTCAGAACTGGTAACCAGAAGGTTGCTGGTTCAGTCTTTGCAAAAGCTGACATTATTGTGCTCTGGATCAAGTCACAATTACCTGTGACGGAAATTACAGGGAAAATTCAAGCGAGCGAAATAGTCATTTTAATGGGAATCCGTGTGACGGACTTCCGGTGGTGATGAATTTCCCCTCCGGGACTTCACGTGAAATTTAAGTTAGGTGAACTTTAGCAGGTCTTGTTGACCAATAGTAAAAAAGTTGCTTGACTTGACTGACTTCTGTGTGGGTGATGCTTTGTACAGTTACACTGAATATTCACAATGGACAAGGAAATCATTTTAGTAGTGAGTTTCTTTTAAACTTCCCTTTACCAGAGTATGAGGTGCAGTAAAAAAAAAAAGAAGAGGCTGCTTGGCTATTAGGTTGTTGCTGCTGTCACACACGCTCAATGTCCGCCCATGCCTTTTTCGCTTGCGGAATTTTGCCATGCAAAGGTAAATATTACTGTGGCTTTAAGCCCAGGTTACTCCAAAACTGAACATGTAATAATAGTGCAATAGTCCTACTGGTCTGGAAAGACAGGCTCATTTTGCACATTATCAACAACTAGTGTTCATATGACATGATGAAATAGACCAAATACAAAGGACATTTTTGTCAAAAGTTGTCAAAAAAAACTGGTTTAAAATAAAACGCATTAGGAATTGTAAAATTTGTATGCAGTTTGGTGTTTGTTTGAGATGTTATATTCATTTTACTGCTTTCTCTTTGCAGCTACGACTTTCATCACAGGAGGCATGTTGGTGTGTGTGTCCATTTACTTGTACGGTTTGCCGAAACAAGACACCACCAAAGTGCAGAAAGCTGATGCGGACACCACAAAACAGAAACTCCTCGCAATCTGACCAGCGAATCATGGGAAACAGAGAACAATGAGCTGCCAGTGTCTGCACTTGCCAAGCGCCTGAGCGACTCCCGTATTCATGCTCCGAGTTTAGATCCAACACATCTTTGAACTAGACGCAAACAGATGATCACTCGTCACTGTTGGCCATTAAGCGCTAACACTAGACCACACAGAAGGGAAACCTTTTGTAGTTTTATCTTTGCTTTTGGGGGGGAGGTTATTTTTTTTGTGAATCTGTCATCTTTTATCTCTGTATAATATCAATTACACTGAACACTCTTAATGCCAAAACATACTGGATGTACATATGAGACCCAATTGCACATCTTTTGTTTTTTCAATTGTTCTTAATTATTTACATGAGGCGAACGTCAAGACAATCCTATGCGTCTTGGGAGCCATGCTTGTAAAATAACTTTCATTTAATTACAATGTAATGCAAAAGATGACCCCCCGAGGTTAGTGTACACGCGTGTCTTTATTGAGGACAGTCTCTGTATGATGCATTGACATTGCATCCGCTGACATGATTAAATGTATATTTACAGTGGACACTTTCTAAATTTGAAAGTTTTGTTCATTCGAGGTCTCTGCAGTTAAACAGCAGAATGATGAAGCTTCTCGACTGGCAGGTCACTAACCAGAGGTCGGTCTCATGAAGACGGTTTGGGTGGCTACCCTGGGAAGTTTTAAGTTTAGTTTAAACAAACTCTGGTTTTTCCTGGTGTTATTTTTTTCAAACTTTGATGGAGCAGCTGTTTTTTCTCTTACTGTGTAAATGTTTAAATTCTTAATACTTTCATAATGTTCTCTTGATCTTCAACTGAGACGTAAATCACACAGAATTTTATGTGAGAACTCTCTCTGAGCTTCACATTCTGGCTGTTGGTATCAAATGTCGAACTCATGTGCACACAGGGTTCAGGGTTAATCATGAACTCCAGATCAAACTCTGAGTTGACAAGAGAACATTTATAGTGAGCGTCTTGAGCTCACTGAATCCGGTTTGGTTTTGTCAACCTGAAACTTTGAGACTCTGGGTTTGTTCAACAGGCAGACAGCAGTGACTAATGCAGATAATAAATGCTACTAACTATCTAATCTTGCATTGTAAATATACAGCCAATTAAAAAAGGCTAATGACAAAAACTCCTTTAAAAATGGAGTGAATCAAAGATAAACCTGGTTTGTGTTGACTGCAATGAGTTTCATTTGTGTTTCATTAGTGGCTTGAAAGGGAAGTGAAGGGCTAGATGGTGAGAAGTTCTCATGTTATGCTCTGCCATACTAACCTGGCTGTTGGTGAGGGCATCATATGGTTCTAGCACTATTAGCGGTATTATTAATAACATATATTTCTTCACTAGGACCATTTCATCCATGAAGAAAATGCCACGCCAAAACTTTACAAGTATATTGGTCTTTTTTTGGGCATACAAAACTAGTCATGCAGTTCTCAGTGGCTCTTAGTGTTTGTATAGCACATTTCAAAACATACTGTATTCATTTAAATATGGCCAATAAAAAATGTAAGCCAAACACAAAGATTCTACATTTTAAAACACATAATTTACTTATTTAGTCATATAATGAATTTACACTGGCTGGCCAAAAATAATAATAATCATATTTACAGTAAATAAGCAGATAGTTAAGAGTCTACGATCGGATCATTATTGCAGTAATGAATATGTTTCAGCTGGCAACAATTCTTTTGACTCTAACTGATGGATTGTGTAGCTTCTCATTTCTTAAACAATCATGTCGGAAGACGTATCCCGTGCTCCTGGAAAATGATTGATCTGCATCAAGCAAAGAAAACAACTAATGAGATTAATAAAGCATTGGACAGTTCTTAACCCAGTTCCAGTGATTTGAGCAAAGGAAGGATAGTGGTGAACCGTCAGTTTCACAGAAGAAATAATCTTGAATGATCGTGATCAGAGATCACTAAAACACTTGAAGTCACATCTTAAAAATGGACAGTAGAACTCACGGCTATGTTTAATAGTGAAAGAGCATTTCCACATGAACAATAGGACGACAACTTACAGGATTGGGACTAAACAGCAGTGTGGCCACAAGAAAGCCACTTGTTAGTGAGGCTAATAGAAAAATGCCTTGAATTTTCTAGGGAGGATAAAGATTGGAAAAGGTCATGTGATCTGATGAGTCCAGATTTACCACATTCAAAGCGATGGCGCATCAGTGTAAGAAGGAAAGCACATGAATTCATGCACCTGTCATCAATACAAGGTCTCGGCAACTCTGGATGGAAATAAATGTGAAGTTGCATAAGGTTATCAAAACAATGCCACGACGAATACATGCCGTAATCAAAGCTAAAGACGGTCCAATGAAATATTAGAGTATGCAAATTTTTTTGGCCAGACAGTGTAAAATTCTGTCATTATTTACTCGCCTTCACGTCCTTTCAAACCATACACTTTAATTTCAGTGGAACAACGTAACGGTGATAAAGAAATGATAGTATTTTCAATTTTAAGAGAACTGTTCCTTTAATTAAAATAACATCACATTTTCTCCACAGGTGTAATACCCAGAATCCTCATGCCATTGGCCAGAACGGAGCAGACAGAGCTGAATAGACAGAGTCTGGCCTGAGTAGAAACAAAAGAGAAACAAACAGGCTTTAACGAATCATTCAGAGACTGCAACAAAGTGCACATTTAAATTGCCTTGTTTTACCTTGTACAGCACCTGAGAATAATTTCCTTTAAACATAATTTCATGATCATGTGCTATTTTTTACTTGTGACTTCAAATATTCACTAATGACCCTATTCTAAGCTAAAAACTACGGTACTACTTGGTCAATGACATATATAAAGTGGGGCTTAGCAAAGGGTCAATAGATTTGACGGACAGTTCAAACATAGAGGTGTTTACCTGAGCCACCTCTGCAGAACTTCTCTTCACAGGCAGCTGTCGATGGGCCGAGGCCACCAGATGACTGAAAACACAGTTATACCTCATCAGAACTGCACGCCTACATAACACACCTGTTCAAAGGTGACAATTCCGTCTCTGGGGCTTTCAGAACAAAAACGCCCAGTTAAACCCAACCTGCCCGTCAGCTACACAAGCTTCTCTGTAGACTGTGATGTTCTTTATGCAGAGAGTAAACCACTATCATGATCCAGTGTGAATGATCACGGCTCATTAAATGTGGGCGTACCTCAGAGTAAAAAGGAAGTTGACCAGATGTCTGGGCTGCAGGTCACGTGCTGACTGAAGAAGCACTTCATCATATCTGAAAACAATCAGCCAGACTTGAGTTAACAAAGCTCACATCAGTTTTATCAAAAGGTAAACTTTCACTGTAGACATCAAAATCATCATTTAGAAAGATTTCATTTCTACATTTGGAAAAATTGTTCAAATTTACTGAAAATTGACAAAACATTATTATTATTACTATTATTAGTAGCAGTAGAAGTATATCTAATTATGATAACACTTTACAATAAAAATGTATTCGATAACATTAATAAATGCATCAGGTATCATGAACATGCAATGACATTTTTAAAAAAACTTTTATTAACCTTGGTTCATTATAATGATACTATTGTTCATTGTTAGTTGATGGTAGTTTATAATACATGAACTGACGTGTAGAACGGAGGAGGGCGGGGCCGGGCTGGAATGACGCACGCCTGGTCCCCAATCAGCCTGATGGCGCGTGTGAGGGGTAAAGGTGGCCGGTGACGACAGTTTGAGAGAGAGAGAATTACGGGTAGCTGCCCTGTATGTGGTTATGTTTGTGTGTTTTTTTTTATTAAATATAATTTTTATTGTTAAGCCTTAACCCCCTTACACTGGTGCCGAAACCCAGGAAACCAAAGCTGGACGTATGCCCCAAGAAGCCCTCCACCCAGTTGGCCGAAGTCCTCCAGTCCCTTGCGGGCATACATCAAACTCACCAACAAACCCTGCTTGAACTGCGCCAAGAACAAGACTGCCGGTTCTTTGAGATTCTGCGAGCTCAAGCAGAGGACGGCACACGATCCGGAGCCTCCTGAGCCAGGGGAGAGCCCCGGTCACGACCCCATACAGCAACAGCCCCCTGTCCCCACCCACACTTTAAAAGATGGGGGCGGAAGATGACCCAGAGGCCTTCCTCGATCTTTTTGAGAGAACCAGCTTATAAATATAAATAATATTTAATTAAATAAAAACACAAACATAACCACATACAGGGCAACTGCCCGTAATACTCTCTCTCTCAAACTGCCGTCACTGGCCGCCTTTATCCCTCACGTGCCCCATCAGGCTGATTGGGGAATGGGTGTGCATCATTCCACCCTGGCCCCGCCCTCCTCTGCTCTACATAATGTTAACATATATACTGCATATGTTGAAATTAACATTAACCAATATTAATAAATGCTGCAAATATATATATATATATATATATATATATATATATATATATATATATATATATATATATATACTGTATACTATTTTATTTTTAAAAGATTATTTAAAATTGTACACATTGTATTAAATTATATATTTATAATGGTTAAAATAGCCTGCATATAGTTATAACTGCTGTAGCATAATATTAATATACCAGTAGTAAAAAGATTTATACAAGGAATAAACTTAATTGTCATTTTTATAATTATATAATAAATAATATTAATATAAAAATGTCATAATATCATCAATATTTAATTATAAATATGTCATTGTCATTATTGAGTTTGTTCGTCAACAATATATTATTATTATTATTATTATTATTATTATTATTATCAAGGCTGTAACCACCATAGACACTGAGGGGGATGTGTCTTTCAGAGGCTTTATATGGAGTTTTGATGAAAATAAGGTGCATTTCAAACTGTTCTGAGATCAGTGCAGACAGACAGCACACTGGAGGTTAAGCCATTCACTAAACAGAGAGCAAGGGAGCATCCTATAGCTCTCCTATAACTGTTCTGAGACCAGTGCAGACAGACAGCACACTGGAGGTTAAGTAATGCACTAAATAGGGAGCAAGGGAGCATTTTATAGGTCTCCTATAACTGTTCTGAGACCAGTGCAGACAGACAGCACACTGGAGATTAAGTCATGCACTAAATAGGGAGCAAGGGAGTATCCTATAGCTCTCCTATAACTGTTCTGAGACCAGTGCAGACAGACAGCACACTGGAGGTTAAGTCATGCACTAAATAGGGAGCAAGGGAGCATCCTATAGCTCTCCTATAACTGTTCTGAGACCAGTGCAGACAGACAGCACACTGGAGGTTAAGTCATGCACTAAATAGGGAGCAAGGGAGCATCCTATAGCTCTCCTATAACTGTTCTGAGACCAGTGCAGACAGACAGCACACTGGAGGTTAAGTCATGCACTAAATAGGGAGCAAGGGAGCATCCTATATCTCTCTATGCAGTTAAGTGCGTTCACTCCTAAAATCTGATCAAAAGTTCAGTTTCAGGCTGCAGATGATGTTTGGATCACTCAACATGTTTGACACACATGACACTGATCATCAGTACATAGATTCACCATTTGTAATGGATCATTTTATTTGAACATGGTTTATTGTGATTGGATGATGCTGGACATTACTGTGAATCAGAATTAATTATGATCATTTATGATTTATTGTCTGTAACGTCTCAAAAACATGAATAATCAACACTCCTGGACACAACATAAACTATTTGATGAAAATAATCTGACTTTCTATATAGCTTGATCCATCCATCCATCTTCAACCGCTTATCCGAAGTCGGGTCGCGGGGGCAGCAGCTCCAGCAGGGGGCCCCAAACTTCCCTATCCCGAGCCACATTAACCAGCTCTGACTGGGGGACCCCGAGGCGTTCCCAGGCCAGTGTGGAGATGTAATCTCTCCACCTAGTCTTGGGTCTTCCCCAAGGCCTCCTCCCAGCTGGACGTGCCTGAAACACCTCGGCGCCCAGGGGGCATCCTTACCAGATGCCCAAACCACCTCAACTGACTCCTTTCGATGCAAAGGAGCAGCAGCTCTACTCCGAGCTCTTCACGGATTACTGAGCTCCTCACCCTATCTCTAAGGGAGAAGCCTGCCACCTTTCTGAGGAAGCCCATTTCGGCCGCTTGTACTCGCGACCTAGTTCTTTTCATGACCATAGGTGAGGGTAGGAACAAAAATTGACTGGTAGATCGAGAGCTTTGCCTTCCGGCTCAGCTCTCTTTTCGTGACAACGGTGCGATAGAGCGAGTGCAATACCGCCCCCGCTGCCCCGATTCTCCGGCCAACCTCCCGCCTCATTGTCCCCTCACTCGTGAACAAGACCCCGAGGTACTTGAACTCCTTCACTTGGGGCAATACCTCCTTCCCTACCCGGAGCACGCACTCCATCGGTTTCCTGCTGAGAACCATGGCCTCAGATTTAGAGGTGCTAATCCTTATCCCAGGCGCTTCACACTTGACTGCCAAGTGATCCAGTGAGAGCTGAATGTCACGGACTGATGATGACAAGCAGACTACATCATCTGCAAAAAGTAGCAATGAGATCCCCAGCCCACTGAACTGCACACACCTTCCCCACCCCGACTACGCCTCGATATCCTGTACATGAATATCACAAACAGGAATGTTGACAAAGCGCAGCCCTGGTGGAGACCAACCCCTACATGGAACGAACTCGACTTCATGCCAAGGACCCGGACACAGCTCTCGCTTCGGACGTACAGGGATTGGATCGCCCTAAGAAGGGACCCCCCCCCCACCCCATACTCCCGAAGCACCTCCCACAGTCTCTCCCGGGGGACCCGGTCATACGCCTTCTCCAGATCCACAAAACACATGTAGACTGGATGGGCATACTCCCAGGCCTCCTCCAGAATCCTTGCGAGAGTAAAAACGGCCAGGACGGAACCCGCATTGTTCCTCTTCAATCCGAGGTTCGACAATCGGCCGCAGCCTCCTCTCCAGCACCTTGGAGTAAACTTTACCAGGGAGGCTGAGAAGTGTGATACCCCTGTAGTTGGCACACACTCTCTGGTCCCCCTTTTTGAAGAGGGGAACCACCACCCCGTTCCTGCCACTCCTAAGGCACTGTCCCAGATTTCCACGCAATGTTGAAGAGGCGTGTCATCCATGACACCTCCTCCACATCCAAAGCTTTCAGCATTTCTGGTCAGATCTCATCAATCCCCGGGGCTTTGCCACTGCAGAGTTCTTTGACTACCTCAGTGACCTCCCCCAGGGAAATAGAATCTGATCCCCCATCAGCCACCAGCTCTGCCTCAAAGTGTTCCTTCCACCGTCCAATAACCTCCTCGGTTGAGGTCAACAGTGTCCCATCTTTGCTGTATACAGCTTGGATGGTTCCCCGTTTCCCCCTCCTAAGGTGGTGGACGGTTTTCCAGAAGCACTTTGGTGCGGACCGAAAGTCCTTCTCCATGGCTTCTCCGAACTTTTCCCACACCCACTGCTTTGCCTCCCTCACGGCTGAGGCTGCAGCCCTTCGGGCCTGTCGGTACCTTGCAACTGCCTCCGGAGACCTCCGGGACAACAAATGCCGGAAGGCCTCTTTCTTCAGTCGGACAGCTTCCCTGACCACCAGTGTGCACCACGGTGTTCGAGGGTTACCACCCCTTGAGGCACCTAAAACCTTGAGGCCACAGCTCTCCACCGCAGCTTCGGCAATGGAAGCTTTGAACATTGCCCACTCCGGTTCAATGTCCCCAACCTCCGCAGGGATGCCTGAAAAACTCTGCCGGAGGTGTGAGTTGAAGATCTTGCGGACAGGAACCTCCTTCAAATGTTCCTAGTTCACCCGCACTACTCGCTTGGGCTTCCCAGGTCTGTCCAGAGTCTTTCCCCACCCCCTGACCCAACTCACTACCAGATGGTGATTGGTTCACAGCTCTGCCCCACTCTTCACCCGAGTGTCCAAAACATATGGCCTCAGATCTGATGACACGATTACAAAATCGATCATCGACCTTCGGCCTAGGGTGCTCTGTTACCACGTACACTTATGAGCATCCTTATGTTCGAACATGGTGTTCGTTATAGATAATCCATGACTAGCACCGAAGTCTAATAACAAACATCCACTCGTATTCAGATAGGGGAGGCCGTTCCTCCCAATCACGCCTTTCTAGGTGTCCCTGTCATTTCCCACGTGCGCGTTGAAGTCACACAGCATCACTATGGAGTCCCCTACTGGGGCCCTATTCAGGACTCCATTCAGGGTCTCCAAGAAGGCAGAATACTCTGAACTGCTGTTCGGTGCATATGCACAAACAACAGTCAGAATTTTCCCCCCCACAACCCGTAGGCGTTTACACCAGGGTAAACGTAGCGGTGCTCAGCCGGGGACTTGTGAGTATCCCCACACCCACCCGTCGCCTCACACCCTGGGAAACTCCAGAGAAGAATAGAGTCCATCCCCTATCCAAGAGTACGGATCCAGAGCCAAAACTGTGCGTCAAAGTAACCCCACCAGATCCAACTGGTAACGCTCCACCTCCCTCACCAGTTCCGGCTCCTTCCCCCCCAGTGAGGTGACATTCTACGTCCCTAGAGCTAGCCTTTGCCGCCCGGGTCTGGTCCGTCGAGACCCACGGCCTTCACTGCCACCCATATGGCAGCGCACCCGACTCCTGCGGTTTCTCCAATGGGTGGTGGGCCCAAGGGATGTAGAGGGGGGGTCTATAGCTTGATATTATTTCAAATTTCACAACTTAGTCCCGCTGTCCACAGATGAGGATATACATTTATAGACTCTTATGGAGTTTTGTGTTCCTTGCCACAGTCGCCTAAAGCTTGCACTCTAGGTGTCTAAATATAAATATTATAATTTTCTATTATTTATTTTAAGGCACAATTTCCGATCATGTCTTTTTTTTTAAGCCGCACTATTATGACTTGAAGGCATTACTATATTACAGCTTTTGCTGTTAAAGCATAATTTCCTGTAAAGCTGCTTTGAAATGATTCCAAAGTGAAAAGCGCTACACAAATAAACATACCACATATATAACATCCACAGCCATCCATTTGACAAATAAGGTTCATTAATCTGTCTGAAATAGATTTATTATAAAGGCTTTACTAAGGACACATGCTTTAGACAGATGCTTTAGGAGTGTCTCACTTTGGTTGTGTTGCATCATATCAGCATTATTAAGGCACTGTGCCAAGTTAAAATAGTTTGAAACTAAGAAGATCACAGATTGAGAGCATTTGAATCGCTCCGTCCAGAACGCGTCATCATCTTGTGCTGTCACTAGTGTCAAGCTTCGGTTTGTTGTCTGTACAGCTGGAGTTTTGCTTACTGCCCCCTGCTGAAAACATATTACTATATGTATGCGCTGCAAAATAAACATTGTCATAAAAGAAAAATAAGCAGTAATTAACTGAATTTGACTCGCACTGAAACCGCCAGAAACACTCTATCCCTGCAGCTCCCTGCAAGTTTGGAGAATGTGCAACAGTGCCGTGTCTTCACTTTGAAGTGCACAGCACATACAGACTATAGATTTATTTATTAAATCACAGCTTTCTGCAGTTTAATCATTACATTTGTTTTAAATTTAAGACCTTTTTGAAAGATTTAAGACTTTTTTATGGTCTTAAATTTTGAAAACTGAACCAGGATATGATTAATTTGATTAGTTTTTTAACGTATTAATCAGGCAGAATTAACACATAAATCAATAGCCGTAATAATTGTGTAAGAAATATAAAATTCATATAAAAATGTTGTAATAGAAAAATAGAAAAAAATATATTATTCTTGCTGTTAATATTATTAAAATTCTTTACATACTATTGTTTCACTGGACTACAACAAAATGTCCATGATTATTGTCAATGATTATTTTTAGTTTAATTGTGTCCAACAGCACACATAAAAAATACTTCTGCCTATCAGTTAAACTATTAAACATAAGCACAAAAATAAAATGGGTGAATCCTCATTCATTCATACGCTCCTGTAAGCTCTCAATGGGACATGTATTCCACGGCTTGTGATTAATTAGAATATGATTTAATAGATCAAGTTAGCCCTAAACATCAACAAAATACACAGTTCCCATCCTCATATCTCAGTATATAGTATATATTTGATATCAGTAATCATAAGGGTGATGTTAATTGCCTCATCGCTGACAATATTGAATATGTGTAACTAGGCCAAACCAGTTTAACTGGCTGGAATACTAATAAAGCACAGCTTAAACTCACCTGAGCAGGTGCTGAAGAATTGAAATACTTCTGTTGTCCATGAGGGGTGAAACGTCACAGCACGTGTACTTCTCATTCTCATGTCTTCTCAACAAACTATAGACGACAAACACACCTCTGTAAAACCTCTTTTAAAAACATCTAAGAGCAAGAGGAATTAAAATGACCAAACTTTACATATTAGAAATCTTCTTTGAAGAAAAAGCTACACTTTCAAACTGTGATGTTGTTAAGATGCATATTAGTCCATGTCTGTTTAATTTGAAGCCATCTAAAGGCTAGTTGATGAAACAAACTTTTAGCAGATAAATGCATTTAAAATTCACCTTCTGGAAATTGGACCAAAACATGACATCATCTTGCACTTATTTTTGCCCAATAAATGCTGGTAGATGCTTTAATGTGAACTATATATGCATGTGTGTGTTTGTTAATCTTGATACCTGCAGAGTCTGGCGTGTGTGTACTGCAGAAATACACCTGTGTCCCCTTGAGCCTGCAGGACTTTGTCCCACTCAAATTTATAATCCGACATCAGAGGCCCTTTAAAGTCCTTACAAACACATTCAATAAAAGTTAGAACACTATTAGAGTCATCGGGCTGAGCAAGACTATAAAACACACCTTCATAACTGCCAGACACTTACAGGGCCATGACAAAGACAAATAATGATACATCAAGCATGACAGGACAGATTACAAGAAATGTGTGACAAATGCAGTCAGTCAGGCACACATCTAGACGTCATCCAGACAGAGGAACGGGTGCTGTGTTCCTGAATCACGTACAATAGAGAGTACCTGTATAATTAAAGCACTGATCCCAACCCTCTCCGCTGTTTGTTCTGGATCCTCTAGCACTTTTGAAGCTACAGAATAAACACAAAGAATGCAACCACATGAATGAAGACAAAAATATATGATATCATGAAGGTTGTGAGTAAAGAACTGAATTGAGAATACCTTTTCAATTTGAATTCAATTCCTGAATTTTAATGGAATTTGAAGTGAGGTAGCAATCAGGATGCAAAATTGTAATTTACCAAAGTTAAAGGTGCAGTAACTTTTGTGTTTGTGTCATCTTGGACTTTTATAAGGTTACTGATATCATATATCATT
Source organism: Moxostoma hubbsi (assembly GCA_032164185.1). Classification (NCBI taxonomy): domain Eukaryota; kingdom Metazoa; phylum Chordata; class Actinopteri; order Cypriniformes; family Catostomidae; genus Moxostoma; species Moxostoma hubbsi. Next base: position 1,136,836 of record JAVLUX010000031.1, on the reverse strand, counting down.
TTAATGTGAGTGCTCATGATTTTATACATACAGCATGTCTTTAGATGTTCTACTTTTATAATGAGAAAAAATGTCTTAGAGTGCACTTCTAAGAAGAATTCAAATGGATCTCATATATCTGCTGCATTTTCAAATAATACTATAGTTTTAATATTTAATTGACACAGAAATATCACATTTATTAATAATACATATTTGAAATGCTACCTGAAATTGAAATTTGTATTTATTTTCATTTGTATTAAGTACACATTTCTATAGGTGGCATCTCAAACAAAGGTATGCAAATCTGGGAATATGAGCAAAGGTGGTGGTAAAAATGTCTTTATTATTTATCCTTTTGAGCTTTCATTCAAAAAATTCACAAAAAATCTAACATTTAATTAAATTAAAACAATTGAATGAGGGGAAATATCTCATTATTAAATACATATTTTTCTCCAAAACACGTTTGCCACAATTATTGGCACCCCTAGAAATTATTATGAGTAAAATGTATCTGAAATGTATTTCATTCATATTTCGATTTTTTTCACCTGCTTGACTGGGAACATGAAATTGTTCAGCCATGACTTCCTGTTTCAAAGGGGTATAAATGTGAGGTAACACACGGACCAAATTACCTTAATCATCAATCACACTGGGTTACACTAAGGATATAGTTATGATGTGCAGCAAAAGATTGTTGAGCTTCACAAAGTGGGAAGTGGTAAAAAGAAAATAGCTAAAGCATTGAAATACCCATTTCCACCATCAGGGCAATAATTAACATGTTCCAATCAGCTGGAGATGTTAAGAATTGACCTGGAAAAGGACACGTGTCTATGTCGTCTCCACGCACAGTGAGGAGGATGTTCAAGTGGCCAAAGAATCTCCAAGGATCACAGCTGGAGAATTGCAGAAATTATTTGGGTCTAGGGGTCAGAAAGTCTCATAAAGAAATATCAGACATCAACTAAATCACCACAAGTTGTTTGTGGGGGTTTCCAGAAAAAAGCCTCTGCTCTCATCCAACAACAAACTCAAGCATCTTCAGTTTGCCAGACACTACTGGAACTTTAAATGGTGGTCAGATAAAACAGAAATAGAGCTTTTGGCTGCAAACACAAGAGATGGGTTTGGCGCACACAGAGAGGTAGCCATATGAAAAAGTACCCAGTGCCCCCGTGGGTAAATAGTGGTTACATGGCATCATGGACTCTATCAAATACCAACAGATACTAAATCTGCCTCTGCCAGAAAGCTTAAAATGAGCTTTGGCTGGATCTTCCAGCAGGACAACGAACCAAAACAATCATCAAACACAAAACAAAAAATCAAGGTTCTGCCAAGCTCATCCCAAAAGGGTGCCAATAATTGTGCCACACATATATTTTACAAATATATTTGTTTTTTGATAAAACTTGTGTTGTGTTTGTAGTTGTTGATATCCATAGAGGTTAGATTTTTGTGAATACTGTGAATGAAAGCCAATAAAGACTACTTTGCACATATTTACCAAGGGTGCCAATATTTTTGGCCACCACTGTATGTGTACTAGCTGTTGGCTAAACAAGTACACATTGTACATTATAAAATACATTCAGACAAGAAAGAAGATTATTACCAAAAGAACTCTGGACAATGGTATTTAAAAAAAATGCAATTTATCACATTTTTATTTTAATTATTTTAATGTCATAAATTTACACCATTTTATTTATTTATTTGTATGTTACCTTTTCCATTGTTTTATGAATGGCTGTTTTCTGCTTCCTAATTGTTTTACTTTGATCATGTGACTGAAAAGCCTGTAGGAGGGTGTAGTTTTAGATTTTGTCATGGTGGTGATGGTGTTAGGGTGAGTAACTTACACGAAAGTAACTTTAAACAGAACTCCTGAGATGTGATCTGATCTTGCTTTTTTTAACAAAATTAAGATGTTTAATCTGTGTTAATTCTCAGTTGAGAACAATGTTTTAATTATTCAAAATAATTATAAAATCATTTAGATTTGATTGCAAAACTTCCTGTTTTTCTTTTTACTTGCAATTCAGTAAATTCCTTTTCCCCAGCATTCCAATCCAATATCCTGTATGGTGAGGCCAAATTAATTGAAAGTCCAACTCATTAAGCTAATTCCAACACTGGAGAATAAAAGTATGCAAAACCTCTCTGGAATTAATCAATGCTGCTCTTGAAAACTTGTTGGTGTGATGTTAGCGTTTCTCACTTGTGGACCGTCTCATGTTGTTGAGCATCCTGTGTCGCGCTTCTGCCAGCACGTCCTCCAGGAACAGCACCTCTCCATGCCGTGTACTCATGCCCTGAACCAGCCCGAACGCTACGTGATGACACCTGCCACACACACACAAATACACAATCTTAAAAACTGACACGTGATATCTGCTGCTAACAGCCAGCGGAGTGAAATAAGTAGCTGCCCAAATCGTTTTCTCCAAGGGACTAATTGGTAATGTGTCCTTGTTGCAGTTTACAATGTGTATAATGCATAATTCTGACATACAAAGACAAAACACAGTAACTACACCAACACTGAAACTGAGAAAATGGCATTCAGTTATGAAGGAAAGTGGGACCTATAAATGTGTCTTTCACTGTCTGGCAAGACAAGGCAAACTAATTTGAATTGTAATTTGATAAACATCATCTAATATTGCTGCACTGCTCAGCACACAGCCGCTAGAGGGCGCCGCTCGCTCACGCAGTGCTCACTGAAGCGCTGAATGCAGACTGTTTTATAAAACACAGCCTTTTTCAGTTTAGTAATCGTGCAGTCTTATGTTCTTAATTCAATCAATTGTACAGCCTTAATGCATACTGATGTTTCAAAATCAAAGTCTGAGGTTTCAAAGCGTTTTGGATGTTTTTCCCCTCATCAAGCAAGTGCCACTACTGTCACATCTGTAATGCTGTTTTTTCCTCTAAATATTACATGTTCATAGGAGTGCCAACCCTTCAATATTCTTGACTATTTTTATTTCTGATTTGTGCATTTAAATTCACAGAGTTTTTACAGAGTGATTAATCTCCAAATTAGAGGGATAAGCAGGATCGAACATTAGGTATGCGTTAAACGATTTAAATGCACATCTGGAAGAATTCGGGTGGTTCTTTCCATCCTTTGCTTACATTAAAATAGTTTAACGGACACCTAGCCATGGATTATCCCTTACATACAGTATATAATATATATCATCTATTTTTCTATGACTTCCATCATGGCTCAACCAATCAGATTTTAGTATTCGTAACTACCTGTTTTATAATTATAATTTTGTCCTTTTTAATGTATTTAATTGAAGCTTTTAATGGTGTGAATTGTTAAGTGTGAAATTGTGTTTGACACTTGTTTAGGCAGGTTTCTAAGGATGCCAGGAAGTGCTAGTAAGAACAGGAGATTACACAGAATAGTGGAAGTTGTTTAGTTAGTAGGTGTGTTCAAATTCCAAGAGTACTTTTTTATTGTGAACACTTGTCATGAAGGTATATTTTGAAAAGGTGTGTCTTCTTCCTGAAATAAATATAACCACTGAATCTGTGTTTGAGAAAGAAAAATTACATTTATGGAGTCAGACAGGCAGTAAAAACAGTAGTCTCATGAAATTAAAAAACAACAAGATATCTTTGCTGGAGTCATGGGATTTAATTAATGCTGCTGAAACAGGTGAATCTTGTCAGGTGATTGGACTGGAGGTTGATTTCTGCACATTTCTGTCATCAACTGATGCTTACGTGCAATTACTGAAATATGGTCTTTTAGTGCTGTCAGTTGATTAAAGTATTAAGGGAGTGAATAGAGTGAGTGAGTGAGTGAGTGAGTGAGTGAGTGAGTGAGTGCGTGTACTTCTCTGCCCACTGGTGTCCCATGGCTAACAGGATGTGAAAGAGCTGCTGGAAATGGACGGATTGACTCTTATCTGTCTAAAAGAGGACACGAGGAGTGAGAGAATGCAGAAAGTGAATGAGTCACATGCTTCAGCAGGGATTTCAATCAGTCTTACCACATAGATCATCTCATCAAAGCCAAACCTCTCCTTTCTGTCCAACGCTGCTGCGATATCTCTGAAATTACATGGAAAAAGCTTTGAGAAAGGGACCATGTGCTTCAAACCTCCAAACAACAGGAAACACTCCTTTAAACATAATATATAACTGATATGCTCTAGTTACACACCTGGTGATGTACAGAGACGTCCCATCACTGCGTACTAATGTTGCATAGGATGACATATCGCCTCCTCCAGACATGTCTACCACACCTGTGCCCTTCCTGTTCATCAACAAATCACAATCAAATACTACAATCATAATCAGTTACCATTGTGTACATTATTACCAAATCCCAGTTCAGCACATATTCAGTGTTAAATGGTCACATGAGAGAATGAGAGAAGATAACGTACTCAGTGGTCTTTAACAGGTGTTTGCTCATCAGATCCTCCAGAACATTGTGTGTTTGACTCTGATGGAAAGACTCTCCAGAATAATGATCAAAGTGAACACCTAACCGCTGAGAGAAGACTAACACTGTCAGATGCTCTTCACAACAACACAAAAAAACATCTCAAATCAAGCCTCCTGACTGAAAATATCCTAGAAACTCTCTTAACAGAAAGTAAGCATTGTAACTTAACACTGATGAGCCAAAACATTATGACCACTCACGGGTGAAGAGAATAATGTTGATAAGCTCCTAACAAGGTCACATGTAAAAGTCTGGGTAGATTAGATGGTAAGCGAACAATCCATTCTCATAGTCAGCGTGTTGAATGCAGGAGAATTGGGCAGGAGTGAAGACCTGAGTGACTTTGATCAGGAGTAAATTGTTATGGCCAGATGACTGGGTCAGAACTTCTCTGAAACAACAAGGCTTGTGGGGTGCTCCCGGTCAGCAGTGGCGATTACTTACCGAAAGTGGTCTGAGAAGGGACAAACTACAAACCGGCCACAGGGTGTTGGGCACCCAAAGATCATTGATGGGTGAGAGCAATGAAGGCTATCCCATCTGGTCCGAACCGACAGAAGGTCTACTGTGGCACAGAAAATGTTAATGATGTTACGGGAGGAATGTGTCACAACACATGGTGCATCGCACACTGCTGCGTATGGGGCTGTGTATCTGCAGACGGTCAGAGTGCCCATGATGTCGAAAGCACCTACAATGGGCACACGAATGTCGGAACTGGACCTTGGAGCAGTGGAAGAAGGTCATCAGGTCCAATGAGTACCCTGGGAAACTCTGGGTCCGACCATTCATGTGGACGTCAATTTGACACGTGCCAGCTAGCTAAACATCGTTGCAGACCAGGTACACCCCTTCATGGCAATGGTATTCCCTGATGGCAGTGGATTCTTTCAGCAGGATAATGTGCCCTGCCACACTGCACACATTGTTCAGGAATGGTTTGAGGAACATTATGAAGAGTTCAATGTGTTGCCCTGGACTCTAAATTCTCCAGATCTCAATGCGATTGAGCATCTGTGGGAAGTGGTGGACCAACAAGTCTGATCCATGGTGGCTCCACCTCACAACTTACAGGACTTGAAGGATCTGCTGCTAATGTCTTGGTGCCAGAAATCACAGGACACCTTCATGGGTCTTGTAGAGTTCATGCCTCAGCAGAGGACCAACAGCACATTAGGCAGGTGGTCATAATGTTTTGGCTCATCAATGGTTTTCACACACAAAAAGGTAAGCCAATACAATTTCAAAGTCTTAAAGGTACAATGGCAAAAAATGGCCTGTTTAAAGGGATAGTACACTTAAAAATTGTAATTCTGCCATTCTATCCTCATTGTTTTCTTTCTTCTGTGGAACACCAATCTCTGCGCAGCTCTTGCCATTAAATGACATTTTAAAGCGATCACGTCTGTCAAGCTCCAAAGACGATAAAAAGCATCAAATAATAAGTTCATGCAACTCATACACTACATTCTAAGTCTTCTTAAGCCATATAATACTTTTGTGTGATAAACAGACTGAAATTTAAGCCAACTGTTCACTAAAAATTTGGGATGAACTTTCCCTTTTATTTTAAGAGTAAAAAAGGGTGAAAAATTGTCATGAAAAACTACTTTTGGTGAATAAAACAGTGGACTGCAGAGGAGAAATGCTACAAAAAATGAAAATATGACCCATTTGATTACATGATGCACAGCACAAAAGACTCTTCAGTTATCTTGCTGATATTAGCTGTCAGTACCTCATAGATGCGTTTGTACTCCTCAACCGTGATCTCGCGAAACTGTTTCCACAGTGACAGGGCCTGATCCTCATGCTGCTCAAGACGTCTGAAGAACTCTGCAGCAGCCAAACGCACGCTTTCATCACACTTGGCCTCACGGTTCACTTGAACATACACCTGTGCATTCCACAACATGAACAAATACAGCTCAAAAGAGTGTATGTGACAAAGCTACACATCACTTCAGCTACAGATAGCTGAGTGTGGTTCAGATATCTCCAGACTGGGCCAGTGCAGGAGATTTATAAACCAAACTCAATTAAGGAACTGACCTCAAATAGGTGCTGGAGGGCGTGCGCTCTCAGTTTCTCTTGAGATCCGAACCGTTCAAAGCCTGCTCCCAAAAGACCTGCAAAAGCCCCCAAAAAGTTTAATAACCATCCACCAAAATCCATCTTATTTATGACAGGCAGGATTTTGGGAGTCACACACATAGAGGACTGGAGTAATTGACAAATAATATGTCATTTTTAACATCAAGATAGTAGGGCAAAATGTACATGTGCTATAAATAAATACTTGGATGTTTCTTAAACTTTGGGCACTTTCTTGTCCCAGGGGTTGATTTTTATTAAACACATGGCAACGTTGGTTCTGAAGCAACTGAAAGAGGGACCGGATAAGATGGATTATTGTCATGTCCCTGGCAAATCCAAGGCCTGGTGTTACCAATTTACACTTTACCATCACCTGATGATATTTGATGTGAAATCACTGTAGCGGCAGTGGCAAGGATGGATGGGAGAATGCTCCCAAACTGTGGTCAGCAGCTTCCGGAAAGAAAAGTAAAGCGATGGTAGTTACAGAAGGATCTAGAATGGAAGAGGAAGTGTATATGATTAGAGCAGTCAACCAGCAGCAGCAAGGGCACTGGACAGTGTGGAAGGGAACATCTAATAGGGCTTTGGGGTGGGTTGACCTGTGGAAGATACTCTTGGCAAGGCTAAGTTTTCTGAGAACATTCACCTATGACACCCTTCCAAGGCCTGGAAATTTGTCTCAGTGGTATGGCAAAGAGGAGAACTGTCTACTCTTATGCTGACTGGGTGCAAGACCGCCATGGCGCAAGAATGGTTCAGGTGGCATGAACATGTCCGGAGATCCTAGAGATGTGTAGAGTAAAGGCAAACAAAGGCCACCATGCTCCTCAGAGGAACTTCAATGCCTTTTCTAAAAGGGGAAGGGCCAGGCAAAATCAGAACAATCCTAGCGTCTGAAAGTGATTGGACGATGTAAGTCAATCTAGGTCAGTGGCTGAAATTTCCTTCTGTGATCGCCATTATCTCCTTGAGGCTGGACGCAGTGTTATGGTGCACATCAGCTAGAAAACACATGATGATTGAGCTTACCATCCCCTGGGACAAGGGGAGAAATGTCTTGATGGGAGGGCAAGAATAATTGGAGATGTAAAGGATCTGGTGTCCAGCTGAGGGCGGTGAGGGAGATGTGGCCGCTGCTCAACCTCCAGGGGATTTATGAGGCAAAACATCTATGATGGGTGGCTCACGGTTGATGACCCCACAGCTGGACTGAAGGCACTGGCAGAGATGCGGCAGGTAATAACAGAAAACAGGTTTGACAGCTAACTGCACCTGATGATTATTGAAACAGATTTCAACTCTTTCCATTTTTTCTCATTAAAACTGAATTGGAAACTTTTGACCAAGCCTTCATTATTTATTTTTGCTACATTTCAAAGGCCTATTATGTATAAATTAATTTGACTAAAACGTTTTTAATGGGATATACTCTCTAGAAATTCACGAGGATAAAAGTGTCTGAAGTTGAAGAAACATCCACAAACTTTTTAACATTTTATCACAATTTTTAATTACCTATTAGCTTTAATAGTCCTGTAATGTGAAAATGTTTATTTTAAAAGTATATTTCACATAGCTTGTAAAAATTTGTTAAAAATGTTGTTAAAATAGTTTTAGCACGTCAAACTGAGCGACACTGCCGTCACTGCTTTACATGGTCACATCAACTGCACAAAAATTTGAATACTAGGCTTTCACTTTTCTTTGTTATTCAAGTTCAGAGTTAACTCACCAAACTGCATTCCCCAGTCACCCAAATAATTCACTCGAATAACCTCTTTACCCAAAGCCTTCTTTAGGTTGGCAATGAAGTTTCCTATGAAAAATGGGCATATAGTTTGTATCTTGTAAATGCAGACCACTCCCTCTACTGGTGACATGGAAAACTACTTACACATTCAGGTAAACGCACGCATTGGCTATGTTCAGAATAGCTACCATGTTACCATACTACGCTTAATATTTCTGTAGTATAGAGTATGCATATTTCCTATGTGCACAGAATACCGGATGACCAACAATATTTACCAATTATTATTTGACTATTCTTTTGTTTTATTATATTCTTACTATGTTTGATGTTGTACAGCACAGTGGTAAACTACTGTTGTTTTAATTGTGTTATATAAATAAACGTGACACTGACATTAACAATTACTTTTGCTACATTGCTATGGAGCTAGAACAATGACTTAATTATTTGAACTGCATTTTGTTCATTTAAATTCAAGACAAGTGACTAAGATTTTTGTGACATTTTATAAATTGGCCATAAGTTTGATTATTCAAATAACCTCTACTTTTTCCTGTGGAATATAGAAACTTGTCCTTTGGCTTAGTTTGTTTTCAATCTTTGGATTCTGAAATTCAGAATTTTTACAGATAATTCCACCTCTAAAAATGTTTAAGAAATACAAATATGATGAGGGGGTCTGGGTATCTCAGTGTGTATTGATGCTGACTACAACCCCTGGAGTCGTGAGTTGGAATCCAGGGTGTGCTGAGTGACTCCAGTTAGGTCTCCTAAGCAACCAAATTGGCCCGGTTGCTAGGAAGGGTAGAGTCACATGGGGTAACCTCCGCGTGGTCATGATTAGTGGTTCTCGCTCTCAGTGGGGCGTGTGGTGAGTTGTGTGAGTTGTGTGCCTCCACATGCTGTGAGTCTCCACGGTGTCATGCACAACGAGTCACTTGAGCTCCACCACCTGGATTGAGGTAAACGCGCCACCACGAGGACCTACTAAGTAGTAGGAATTGGGCATTCCAAATTGGGGAGAAAACAGGATAAATAAATAAAAGAAATACTCAACAAAAATCTTCAATTTTGATAAATGTAACATGTCTAGAAAATAAATCAACAAAAACTTTGATTAAAATACTTTAGTCATTGTTCTAGTTCTGGACGATATCTTTATTTCTAAATTAATAAACAACTTATTTTTACATACCGTAGTATGCTTCATTATGACAACATTGTGAAATGCTGCATAATGCCTATTGTTTCACATAGTATTTTTAACCTGCTCAACTCTGTTCAACTCACCATACACACATACAGAAATTGCATGAAAAACAAATTTGTCTAATTTTACAGAACCAAAGCAACACTATTGTAATCTCACATACCTACTATTATTAGTGGTGCTTGCAAAGCAACATTACTGTAATCTCACATACTTATTATTATTATTATTATTAGAGGTGCTTGCAAAGCAACACTATTGTAATCTCACATACTTATTATTATTAGAGGTGCTTGCAAAGAAACACTACTGTAATCTCACATACTTATTATTATTATTATTAGTGGTGCTTGCAAAGAAACACTATTGTAATCTCACATACTTATTATTATTATTAGTAGTAGTGCTTGCAAAGCAACACTATTGTAATCTCACATACTTATTATTATTATTATTATTAGTGGTGCTTGCAAAGCAACACTATTGTCATCTCACATACTTATTATTATTATTAGTGGTGCTTGCAAAGCAACACTACTGTAATCTCACATACTTATTATTATTATTATTATTAGGGGTGCTTGCAAAGCAACACTACTGTAATCTCACATACTTATTATTATTATTATTAGTGGTGCTTGCAAAGCAACACTATTGTAATCTCACATACTTATTATTATTATTATTATTAGTGGTGCTTGCAAAGCAACACCATTGTAATCTCACATACTTATTATTAGTGGTGCTTGCAAAGCAACACTATTGTAATCTCACAAACTTAATATTATTAGTGGTGCTTGCAAAGCAACACTATTGTAATCTCACATACTTATTATTATTATTAGTGGTGCTTGCAAAGCAACACCATTGTAATCTCACATACTTATTATTAGTGGTGCTTGCAAAGCAACACTATTGTAATCTCACATACTTATTATTATTATTATTATTATTAGTGGTGCTTGCAAAGCAACACTATTGTAATCTCACATACTTATTATTATTATTATTATTAGTGGTGCTTGCAAAGCAACACTATTGTAATCTCACATACTTATTATTATTAGTGGTGCTTGCAAAGCAACACCATTGTAATCTCACATACTTATTATTATTATTATTAGTGGTGCTTGCAAAGAAACACTATTGTAATCTCACATACTTATTATTATTATTATTATTAGAGGTGCTTGCAAAGAAACACTATTGTCATCTCACATACTTATTATTATTATTATTATTATTATTAGTGGTGCTTGCAAAGCAACACTACTGTAATCTCACATACTTATTATTATTATTATTAGTGGTGCTTGCAAAGCAACACTACTGTAATCTCACATACTTATTATTATTATTATTAGTGGTGCTTGCAAAGAAACACTATTGTAATCTCACATACTTATTATTATTATTATTATTAGTGGTGCTTGCAAAGCAACACTATTGTAATCTCACATACTTATTATTATTATTATTATTAGTGGTGCTTGCAAAGCAACACTATTGTAATCTCACATACTTATTATTAGTGGTGCTGCAAAGCAACACTACTGTAATCTCACATACTTATTATTATTATTATTAGTGGTGCTTGCAAAGCAACACTATTGTAATCTCACATAATTAATAATAATAATAATAATATTAGTGGTGCTTGCAAAGCGACACTACTGTAATCTCACATACTTATTATTATTATTATTATTATTAGTGGTGCTTGCAAAGCAACACTATTGTAATCTCACATACTGATTATTATTATTAGTGGTGCTTGCAAAGCAACACTATTGTAATCTCACATACGTACTATTATTATTATTAGTGAAGCTTGCAAAGCAACACTACTGTAATCTCACATACTTATTATTATTATTATTAGTGGTGCTTGCAAAGCAACACTACTGTAATCTCACATACTTATTATTATTATTAATATTATTATTAGTGGTGCTTGCAAAGCAACACTACTGTAATCTCACACATTTATTATTATTATTATTATTAGTGGTGCTTGCAAAGCAACACTATTGTAATCTCACATACTTATTATTATTATTATTATTATTATTAGTGGTGCTTGCAAAGCAACACTATTGTAATCTCACATACTTATTATTAGTGGTGCTTGCAAAGCAACACTATTGTAATCTCACATAATTAATAATAATAATAATAATATTAGTGGTGCTTGCAAAGCAACACTACTGTAATCTCACATACTTATTATTATTATTATTATTATTAGTGGTGCTTGCAAAGCAACACTATTGTAATCTCACATACTTATTATTATTATTAGTGGTGCTTGCAAAGCAACACCATTGTAATCTCACATACTTATTAGTGGTGCTTGCAAAGCAACACTATTGTAATCTCACATACTTATTATTAGTGGTGCTTGCAAAGCAACACTATTGTAATCTCACATACTTATTATTAGTGGTGCTTGCAAAGCAACACTACTGTAATCTCACATACTTATTATTATTATTATTAGTGGTGCTTGCAAAGAAACACTATTGTAATCTCACATACTTATAATTATTATTATTATTATTATTAGAGGTGCTTGCAAAGAAACACTATTGTCATCTCACATACTTATTATTATTATTATTATTATTAGTGGTGCTTGCAAAGCAACACTACTGTAATCTCACATACTTATTATTATTATTATTAGTGGTGCTTGCAAAGCAACACTACTGTAATCTCACATACTTATTATTATTATTATTAGTGGTGCTTGCAAAGAAACACTTGTAATCTCACATACTTATTATTATTATTATTATTAGTGGTGCTTGCAAAGCAACACTATTGTAATCTCACATACTTATTATTATTATTATTATTAGTGGTGCTTGCAAAGCAACACTATTGTAATCCCACATACTTATTATTAGTGGTGCTTGCAAAGCAACACTATTGTAATCTCACATACTTATTATTAGTGGTGCTGCAAAGCAACACTACTGCAATCTCACATACTTATTATTATTATTATTAGTGGTGCTTGCAAAGCAACACTATTGTAATCTCACATAATTAATAATAATAATATTAGTGGTGCTTGCAAAGCAACACTACTGTAATCTCACATACTTATTATTATTATTATTAGTGGTGCTTGCAAAGCAACACTATTGTAATCTCACATACTGATTATTATTATTAGTGGTGCTTGCAAAGCAACACTATTGTAATCTCACATACGTACTATTATTATTATTAGTGAAGCTTGCAAAGCAACACTACTGTAATCTCACATACTTATTATTATTATTATTAGTGGTGCTTGCAAAGCAACACTACTGTAATCTCACATACTTATTATTATTATTAATATTATTATTAGTGGTGCTTGCAAAGCAACACTACTGTAATCTCACACATTTATTATTATTATTATTAGTGGTGCTTGCAAAGCAACACTATTGTAATCTCACATACTTATTATTATTATTATTATTATTAGTGGTGCTTGCAAAGCAACACTATTGTAATCTCACATACTTATTATTAGTGGTGCTTGCAAAGCAACACTATTGTAATCTCACATACATATTATTATTATTGTTAGTGGTGCTTGCAAAGCAACACTATTGTAATCTCACATACTTACTATTATTATTATTATTATTTGTGATGCTTGCAAAGCAATACTATTGTAATCTCACATACTTATTATTATTATTATTAGTGGTGCTTGCAAAGCAACACTATTGTAATCTCACATATTTATTATTATTAGTGGTGCTTGCAAAGCAACACTATTGTAATCTCACATACTGATTATTATTATTAGTGGTGCTTGCAAAGCAACACTATTGTAATCTCACATACGTACTATTATTATTATTAGTGAAGCTTGCAAAGCAACACTACTGTAATCTCACATACTTATTATTATTATTATTAGTGGTGCTTGCAAAGCAACACTACTGTAATCTCACATACTTATTATTATTATTATTAGTGGTGCTTGCAAAGCAACACTATTGTAATCTCACATACTTATTATTATTATTATTATTATTAGTGGTGCTTGCAAAGCAACACTATTGTAATCTCACATACTTATTATTAGTGGTGCTTGCAAAGCAACACTATTGTAATCTCACATACATATTATTATTATTGTTAGTGGTGCTTGCAAAGCAACACTATTGTAATCTCACATACTTACTATTATTATTATTATTATTTGTGATGCTTGCAAAGCAATACTATTGTAATCTCACATACTTATTATTATTATTATTAGTGGTGCTTGCAAAGCAACACTATTGTAATCTCACATATTTATTATTATTAGTGGTGCTTGCAAAGCAACACTATTGTAATCTCACATACTTATTATTATTATTATTAGTGGTGCTTGCAAAGCAACACTATTGTAATCTCACATACTTATTATAATTATTATTTCACTCAGGATGGCAAGGAGCATTGTTGGCTGTCACCTTGGTAACTGCCTAGCAACCAGATGGGTTACCCTAGCAACCAAGTAACAAATCACATATCTCTGCACTAGAAAATCGAAGAGACTTCCGGGTTGACTTATTTCACTAAGGATGGCAAGGAGCTTTGATAAATATTACCCTGATATCTGCCTACCAACCATATGGGATCACCCTAGCAACCAAGTAACAAATCACATATCTCTGCACCAGAAAATCATAGAGACTTCCGGGTTGACTTATTTCACTCAGGATGGCAAGGAGGATTGTTAGCTGTCACCTTGGTAACTGCCTAGCAACCAGATGGGGTTACCCTAGCAACCAAGTAACAAATCACATATCTCTGCACCAGAAAATCATAGAGAATTCGGGGTTGTCTTATTTCAATCAGGATGGCAGGGAGCATTGGTAAGTATCACCCTAGTAACTACCTAGCAACCAGATGAGGTTACACTAGCAACCAAGTAACAAATCACATATCTCTGCACCAGAAAATCGTAGAGACTTCCGGATTGACTTATTTCACTCAGGATGGCAAGGAGCATTGTTGGCTGTCACCTTGGTAACTGCCTAGCAACCAGATGGGGTTATCCTAGCAGCCAAGTACCAAATCACATATCTCTGCACGAGAATATCATAGAGAATTCCGGTTTAACTTATTTCACTCAGGATGGCAAGTAGCATTGGTAAGTATCATCCTCGTAACTGCATAGCAACCAGATGGGGGTACCCTAGCAACCAAGTAACAAATCACATATCTATGAAACAGAACATTGTAGAGACTTCTGGGTTGACTTGTTTCACTCAGGATGGCAAGGAGCATTGTAAAGTATCACCTTGGTAACTGCCAAGCAACCAGATGGGGTTACCCTAGCAGCCAAGTACCAAATCACATATCTATTCAGAAGAAAATCCTACCATCATGGGGGTGGCCTCTTTCAACTTGGAACAGTTGGTGGGATATCGTGGTGAGAAATTTTGCCATGGCAAGCACCACTCACATTTTCTTCAGGAAATGAACCTATCTTTTCTTTTTTCCCCCAATCTTTGAAAGCATCTAATTCTGGTTCTGTTTGCTCTATCTCACTGCAAAAATTCTTATTTCATTACACTTGATGACAGCTAGGAAATGTTTTTTTCCTCTATCACCTTCCTTCACAACATACAGATCTGAAATGTAGGTGGTGCTTTAAAGCAGCTGAGCACTCGCACCATAGACATCCAGTCTATCTCGGCCTATGAATGGAGCTCAATCAAGGTGTCTTTGGAAAGCTGCGATCCTAAGCTTTGCGAACACAAAAAAAATGTCATCGTCAACAGTTGATGAAATCTTCATCATATTTTGCAGATGATTTGTTTATCATGCTTTTTCTGCGGGACTGCAAATTTGTTTGTACCAAGCAAGCTCACAGATAATGGATTTTGTGGCTATTTGGTGCTTACAGAAACAGGGGTGGGAGCAGAAATGAGACGTGTGTGGTCTTACAGAGCTCACCTTTATTTCACTTTTGATAATATTTCAAACTGTGGTGTTAGGACAACAAAATAAACTATACAGGCACATTCCTGAGAATGAGAGCTTTTATTTGATAAAATATGATAGTCTATTTAAGTGCTTTGTGAAAACATTAGATTCATACTCACAGTTCCACATCATTACTGCTAAGTGCCGCTCATTTGTGACATGGAGTTGCTCAGGCTTTATTTTGTAACTTTATGTAACATAAATGCAAAAGTGATTGTATTCTCTGAAAAGTTCAGAGCTTTCAAATGGAACCCCATATGAGTGACTTACAATGTATGCTTAAATGTATTGTGCGCTTCAGTCGTGCCACCAGGATTTAAGCGGTAAGAATACTAGACAATGTATAACAGGTATTCTGCACAATATGCCATAAGCAGAATGCAATGTTCCATTCTGAACATAACCATTAACATGCTAAATAAATTTTTCTTTTCACTTATTGACAAATGCCCATATGCAACACAATATAGCAGGAATTAGCAGGAAGTGAGTGACAACCTCACCAATAATTGTGGAGCGAAGATGTCCAGCATGAAACTTTTTAGCGATGTTTGGAGAACTATAACCAAAGAAACAGTTACTCAATTTACAGCATAACGCTGTGGAACCAGACACTTCATTTAACATGAGGTGTTAAGTACAGTATTTCTTCTAGATGTTCATAACAGGACAGAGAGGACCTCTATAAACCAACCTGAACTCCACAAGCGTCCTGCCACCCTGAAGATGTGTCAGAAGTTCACTCTTCACCCCAAACGTATCAGGCTCTAGATGCCGTTGCTTTAATAGTTTCTGTAACAGAAGACGATGATAAGATCTTGATATCCAGGAGGACTAGAGCAAAGACATGCAAACTGCTCCCAAAACCCCTTTGCAACTTCATCTGTTGACCTCGTATCAAGTTTCACTAACATTAATGATGAGTGAAAATGACAGTAATGGGAATTGGTGCGAAACGGCCCAAAAGTAGGCTTCATGTTGGGGCGAAATATGAACTGAATATGTTCTTGCTGGGTTTTGTGTTTGTTTACCTGTGCCAGGATCAGTTTATTTAATCTGAAGTGAATCACTCCTCGACCAGCAATGACCTCCTCTACAATGCCGTCCAGTTTTATCTAGAGTGGAGCATCACAAACATAAAAACCCTGTCTGATTCATCAATGAACATACAAAAGTAGATTATAATATATCTATGTGACTTGACATCAGTCAAACTCTGCCAGCTCACCTGTTTGACGAGTGTGTCAGTGATCATCTGCAGATCTCCATCAGGTATGACGGCTCCAATCTGCACCAGAGCATTCACTGAGACCCGTACATCAGCTGTCGACCTGAGATCGCAAAATACACATCCAGTATGACAAGACAGACAATCCAGATCAGAAAAATAACTTTGATAACTTAAACCTGGAAATTACTATAAACAATGTAAGATTCTGAGAAATGTAGAAGAAACCAAAAAAGTTAGGATGAGAAATAAAGAAGAAATATTTCTGCACTATTTCTAGGTCATTAAGAATGTTTGAACAAAAGGTCAGGTTTCTTTGCTTTCATTGAAGCGCACATTCACAATCATGCTAGAGAATATGATCATCAGGCTTTGTTCTTGTGTGAATATTTCAAACTCATGTACACTAAGTAGACTACAACTGTTATGATGATGATGATGATGTCATTAATTGTCTGTTTCAAATTCAAAGCATTTCACAAGTGGAGCCCTCTGTAACTTAATGACAACAATGCAGTGTTATCTACAGAATATTGTAGTAGTGTTTCTTCAGCTTCTTCAATGAGCAATTTCATGTCTCAGGGGTTGATTTTTATTAAAACTAAAATATTTCAACTTTTTATTTTTGAAGGTCAAATTAAAACTGACTGAAGAACATTTTACCTGGCCTTTATCATTTATGTGTGGTACTTAACAGTCTCTTTTATGCTTTAGATTTTTAGTTTTATTCTTCAGACTCAGACTTTCAATATTAAACTATGAAAATACTAATTCTTACCAGTTTAAAACTATGATCATCTGAACAAGGAGTGGAATAAACACGTCAATATGTATTGTGTGAAAATGATCAAACATGACGACTGTCCCGCGGTTGTGACGTCATTTCCACCACACCAAACAATTTCCCCCTTAATAAAGTTTCGTCAGAGTTAGTGTACTTGTTAATCAAGTGGACAAGAGTGTGAAGAGCATGAAATACGAGACCAAACAAAGGGTGAAAATAGGATTTAATTGTGTGTATTTAGGACACATAAACTGTTAGCTATGACATTTGATTTGATAGAGGTTAAAAAAAATGACATTTGCAGCACATAACTGAATTAAACACAAGACAGTATTTGAGATGTGCTGGAAATGACACAAAAATGACAGAAATCTCCTGTGATTCACGTACACACACACTGTTGGCCACTGTTAGCAGACAAATCAAATAAAAAAGAGAGTGAACATTTTTAATTAGACATTTCTTTAAATGTGCATCGCTAAAGAAACAGTACTTTCAGTATTTTTGATCTTACTGTTTCTTTGACACAGGAACTGCAGAGATCAGAGGAATAAAAACAGACTCAGACTGTCCACAAATCTGTGCAAGCTGCAAAACAAGAACATAAACTGAGCTCATATTTTAATACTTCAGCGTTTATTCTTTAATTAAGGGTCTCCTGACACTTTTACCTGCAGCGCGATGGTTCTCCTGAAGAAGCAAGCCATGTGTATGTATTGATATAACAGCTGTATTATTATTATTATAAGACATTACATGAAGTTAAAGTGTCATTGATTTGATCTGTTTCTCTGGTGCCTCGTGCTCTGCCTGTCGGGACGTGAGTTTGAACATTTTGAAGTCAGCTACTGTAATCTTGAATTCTTCAAAATAAAAGTCACCATGCTGTTCTAAACTTTCCAGTATTTTGTGTGAGATGTTATAATGATTACAGGTTGTTCAGAAGGACTTCGCGTAAATTCTGGTTGGGAAAATACTTCACTGTCAATATTTGACCCATAACATATTTGGCTGACAGCAGGAAATATGTTTTTGGCCGATACCTATTTTAACGACAACAAAAAAAAAAGACACCGATATTTTGCTACTTACCTTACTTAGTCATCAGATCACTGTATTAATTGGATATTATGCTTTAAAAATGTACAAAGTGGTACAAAAGCCTTTTCACTTTTTTAACAATAAATAATTTCTACTGAACATTACATGACAGGCCAAAATTTTAAAGAGAGCCACAGTAAAAGATACATACAAAATAATAGATAAAAAAGATTTTAAAAAATGACTAAATATGATAACGTGATGATTGATAAGAAAAAATGCTGTTTTGTACTTGCAAACCATTTTTGGACTTTTAAGGTTTAGTAATCACACAAAGCCATATTGTGATTTCAATCTTAATTCAATCAATCGTGCAGCATTAATGGATATCAAATCGATATCTCAGAAGTCAAAGTCTGCTGGTTTCAAGGTGTTTTTAATGGTTTCTCTCATCATGTGGCCTTTAAGTAAGTGCCGTTTTCACAACTCACATGTCCATTTATGCCATTTTTTTATGCATTAACATAAGAACGAGAAAGAATACAAATGAATATTACATGTTCTTTGGAGTAGCCAACTCTTCTACATATTGAAGCTATTATTTTTTCTGGATTATGCATTTTAATTCACAGTAAGTTTTTACAAAGTGTGTTACTAATGAATTAATTATAAAGTCAAAACCATCCATTTTTCATGCTATATATATATAGAAATATAACTGATATGCAGGTGGCTTTAATTTGGTCGAAAATTTGCTGATAAATATCGGAAGCTGGTACATCGGTGCATCTTCTTTTAGCCTAAAAATAATTAAGGTAATACGGAAAAGGCAATATTAGTGCACGCTGACCTGACATCCAAGTCTTCTTAACAGCAGTGAATTCTGGTAGACTTCGTCCACAGGATTCAATGAAAAATCAAAGTTGTGCAACGACATGTAGGGGAGATTGGGGTAAACAGTTATTCTAGGAAACTATACAAATATAGAAAGAGACTGTCACAGTTTTCTGGCTGATTTATAGACATATTTAAGGAAATATGAATAAAGGAGGGTAAAAGGAGAGTGCATTGTTGTTGTTTTTGGTAACAATTTACAATAAGGTTCTATTAACATTAGTAAATGCACTATAATGTTATTACAGCATTTATTAATCAAAAGATTAATTAAAGATTACTACATGCTAGCCCATGTTACCTAATGTAGTTCAACAATGCATAACCAATGTTTACAAATACAACCTTATTGTGAAGTGTTACCAGGTTATTTTAATCAACTCAAATTATATTTGTTCATATCTTCATGTGGAAAGAAATAGTTCACGTATTCCATTTACACACACCATGGCCTGATATTTCCTAAGTAGACATCCTGAAATATGTGGTCATCACCACAACCACCAATCCAATGAAATACCAGAGGGTTATGTCAATAGTACTGTTTAACTAGTGTTCAATACATTTAATCAGTAATCTTGATTTATAGGATTTTAAACATTTAATAGTAATCTCTTCAGCTGTATTCACTGCTTAACCTATTGCACATAAACAACTGCAAGAACACAAGTTATGTAAACAGTTTATTGGAATACTTTTCCCAACAGAAAGTCATTTAAACTACAGGAGCAGTAAAACCATAATGCAGAGAGGGAAAAGGGAAAAAAATAAAAATAAATTCAAACCATGAAAACAGACTCCAAACCAAATAAATGCTGTATATGATTTGTACATGAAAACTTCACATGAATGAGAGGATGTATTTACACAAAGCTATAAACAGTCTCGAAGATACATGGCCATTTCTCAACATCTCACATGTATCATGGCAATCAACATCATTTGCTGTCAATAAAGGCATTTAATGAAATTAAACATAAAAAAAAAAAAAAAAACTCTAGGATGAAATAAGAGGTGATTGTATAAAAGGCAACGGTAAAGCCTAATAAATATCCAGGGTTCAGTAAGTGAGACACAAGAGCCACTGATTTGAATAATAGTTTTGCAGAGGTCCATATATGGTCATTGTTGGCAGGAAGCACTCGGCTGCTGAAGAGAGAGAGAGAGAGATTGAGAGAGTGGTTTACGCACTGACAGAAGCCTGACACATAATCTGTGCCCTGTGGGAAAAGGATGCGATTGGCACTGCGGGGAACCCAGCTGAACCTATTCTGTGTGTCTAGATCTCACACAGGCAAAGAGATCCACTGGAGCACGGCAGCGACCACAGAAGAACAGTACGCGTCATGGCACGAGCCCACTCAGGACACATCTGTAGAAAAACAGAAAGTGAGCATGACGGACAGAGAATAAGATCATGAAAACCAAAAGTGCTCATTTCCTTTCATTATATGGAAAAGTGTGGAGTTTTTTTTATTTTTTTGGTTACCTATCCCTTTAAAGCTGAAGCATGTCATTTATTCGCCACCAAACGGAATTGCAAAAATAAACACTCTTGTATAAACCCCGTCTTCCATTGATCAAACAAACAGATCGTCCCATCCCCAACTCACGCCATTGGTCGAGTTATAGTCTCTCTTGAGACGGTCGCTCAAAACAGAGCAATTTTCATAACACCACAGAGACACAGTGTTTACAGTTTTCAAGAAAATTAACCTATGAATGGCTTACTTATGATGACTGTTTCGGCATATTTAGCTGGGATAGAAGTATTAAAACACAGAAAAAGTTACACACTTCAGCTTTCAGTAATATTTTATACATAATATCACAATATTTTGAAAGGCATTACTTACAGCTGGCAGGCTGCTCCCCAAATCGCCTCATTAACTGGTCATGGGTGAACTTCACAAATGCATCATATTGTTCTGGAGAGAAAAAGATTCACTTTATTAAGCACTTATAATGTTAGGAGACACTAAAGATCATATTTTGTTCATACATGTTGTGATGACAGCTGTGTTTCAGGACAAAACTGCAAGCAGCAATTAACAGGGTCAAGCACTTTAGGATCTTTAAAATGCATGCTTTTAAAGATATTATGTATTAATAAGACAGTCTGTTAGAACATAAAATAGAGATTAAGTGACATAAAAGTGCAACAGTCTGGTTCTGGAAGAAGAAATCTGGTTCACTCTTTCCATGTATGAAATTATTTTTACGAAAACGTATAAACATTTAAAGACAGACCTACTGTGAGCTACGAGTTTGGTCATTGATGGTATATGCTTCCGTTGAAGCCATCCGTCTACGTTATTTCAACTTCATTGTTTAAAAATGGCGTTTGATCGTGGAATTCATGGTGCACAACTACATTACCCATGGTACAGCAGAGAAAGATCCACCAATCAGAGAACTGTGAAAAAGCCCTGAAGAGACCGCCCACTTTCATGACGCTCTAAGAGTGACACATTAGAGTCTCGCTTCACCCCTCAAACTACATTAGTTGTGTGTGTGTGTATATATATATATATATATATATATATATATATAAGAACATTTAGCAATAAACGGAAAATATATTGTCAATAGCTCTCAATAGTATAAATCAATAGTTTTATATATTCTAATCATTTTTATGTGAGTATATCATTCGCAATGCTTCATGGGATTGTAGTTCATTCCCTCATGAAAGGCGGCAAGTACAGTTTGAATTACAAATAATTTTGCTTCAAAACAAAGTTTGTACTGTTGTGATTCACCTCGGAGCTGGTTGGTTTAGATCATGGATTAGAACTCTTATGAATGATTTTATGAAAAGTCAATGGGAAAAGCACTTCCGGAACTGGCACAGTGGGTGTGCACTGTTGAGCTCTATTAACAGAACCTTTAGGTTGAGGACCAAGGAGATCTGACCATATTAACATTCTTGACTGTTGCAGTGCCAACTATTGTCCGATCTTTCATGCTCAATACCGTGTGTCTGTGTAAAACTTTGCAGAACATACAACCGTTTACACACATGTAAAATGTGATAGTGTCTCCCAGACCCCTTGGGCCAAGAGAGCCATGTTTTGTTGCGAATGGTCTTTGTTAACTTTGTCTAACAGCTGCTGAAAGTTAATTGGTCGACACGGTCATGTTTTTCAGCATATGCAACTGTCCTCATAGACCTTGATGACACCTTGGACAAAGATACCGCATGCACAATTTCAAGTCGACTGGAGCAATGGTGCATAGTTACAGCTATTTTTAAATATGCCATCGGTATAACACCACCAAGTGGCACATTTTTAAATATGTCCTCAGATTGACCCCTTACATACGTGTGCCAAATTTGATGAAAATATCTCATTCCATTCAAGTTATAACCACTTAAAGGGTCACAACACCCCCGTTTCAGTACAGTTGAGCACTCACCACATTTTTGATGTCTGATCCAATCACTCAGCTTTATTTTAATAATGCCATTAACAGCATCAAAGATTCTCATAATTTCTCGTAACAGAATGCGCAAATAAATTACACATGCTTTGTCAGCTCACAATACTTTACTCACAATGGTCATTTATATCTGAAATTTAATACACAAATAAATGTCAAGCCATGTACTCTGCATAGAAAATGTTAGTTTTTTTTTTTTTTTTACACTTAAATAACTTTTAGGACTTATTTTGAGACTAATATAAGTCCTTAGATTGGTTAACACATTTACATTAGGGATAGATGGATGGATGGACAATATTTGTGTCTGGGACAATCAATGTAAACCACGTCTCTAACGAGTCCCTGTCAAGAACACCACACATCACTGCATATCTCAAAACACTCACATAAATAAATGTGTGGTGCGCGAACATTTAAAAGGTTTTGCCTTTGAATGAAAGCCTGCCCTGTCCTTCTGTTAGCAGTGCAGGGGACTTGCTTCACAGTACTATCAAGTCTCTCAACAAACTGATGCCGCTTGAGAGTTTGAAGTGCTAAATTCTCAAATAATATTGATAACACATGTGATATGGATTTGTTGAAATTTAATGGAAAGCCTAAACCACGTATGTCACGACCTGTGACGTTGACTCCAAGTTAATTTGGAACATGAAAATATAAATAGCTTGAAAAATCCCTAAATGAACCCTTTTCCTTTTGAAATTAAAAATAAATGTTGACATTCTCTGCCCTTAGGTGCAAGACATACATACCTGTTAACATCTCAAAACAAAGTGTAGAGTTTGAGTAGAAATGTGGCAACACCCATTTCTTACAATTTGGCGACAATGAATTGAAAGTTCTGGTCATTACTGATAGACTCTTGAGAATCTTTCTGCACTGCTTTGGTTCCGGTGGCACTTGCGACTGCGACATGTGGCATAAATAGGTGCTTAAACCCCTAATGACAATAGCAACTGCCAATACCTGCAAGTTTGGTTGTCAAGATCTCGTCATACTCTTCCCGAACCTTCTCCTCACGCTCCTTCAGCAGACGCTCGCAGATCATGCCCACCTGCTTCAACGTGAATAACGGTTGCTCCCGTCTGGAGGGCGAAACCGATCCAGAGGCTCCTTACAGAGAATAAAATCAAATCACCCTATGTCAATGCTAATACACAGCTCCAGAGGGTGATCAAAGGGTTGCTCCCACAGAGTGAAATCCAAAAATCCAAAATGCATGTTTCAGGATATTGAGGGATAATCCTAAAAGACTAGGCCAAAATCATTCTGGCAGATGATGCGCAGTACCTGGCAGTGTGGCTGTGCTGCTGACGGAGGTGTGTGGCTGCGAGTCGATGGGGCAACAAACGTCTGTCTGCTGGAAGCTGTTCTCCAGATGTCTTCTCTTCTGCATACGCTTGTACTCCTGCTTTATGTTGCACAAAATTTGCTCTGGAAGAGGGAAGCATCATTTTAAAACAGGCTTTGTGGTTTGATGGACAGATGTTAAATCAGAAATGCAGTTGCAGGGCACTTTAATTCCACAGGGACTTTGTTAACATGATAAGACAATTGTCTCTCCTGCCTTGAAACATTTCCTAACTGCAAAAGGAGGTTTCTTATCTAGTCTTCTTAGGGACTGGTATTGATACAGATTTACTGATTTGATTCCAATTCATTTGGGTACACTTCAGTTATAATGTCCACTTTGACAGAATTTATCTCTCAGCTAATGCTGCTGATTATACAGGGAACCTTCTAGCACAGTATATTATGAAAATATTCATTCTACTAATTTTATGTCACATTTGAGCTTTTTAATCAATTAATAAAATTAAAGATACCTTGAAACTGCATTTATTGGTCATATAATGAATTT
This sequence comes from Moxostoma hubbsi, assembly GCA_032164185.1. Taxonomy (NCBI): domain Eukaryota; kingdom Metazoa; phylum Chordata; class Actinopteri; order Cypriniformes; family Catostomidae; genus Moxostoma; species Moxostoma hubbsi. The sequence continues at coordinate 1,112,059 of JAVLUX010000031.1, read as the reverse complement.
TATACATGTTTACATGCATAATTTGTAATGTTTACATTGATATGTACAACACACGCTAAACTGCTCATTTTAGTGTCTCAAAAAACAGCGGCAGTTCAGTGTTTCAGTTGAGAGTCGAATGGCTTCTTTTCCGAATTTTCTCGGTGAACTATATTTGTGTTCAACATTTTCAGCCATTTTGTTCACCCCAACCACACGCCCATTCTCCAAAACCCCGCCCTCCAAAGATGTCAGCCAACCCGATGGCAGCAAAGCCGAACTCGCAATATAATTGACGGGCAGAGTGCGTTTCTGATTGGCTGAAAAAGTGTGGCCCGCTCCCTGACACGGTGACCCTAGGACGATCACAGAACAGGTGTGATTTCTCACAACACGTCTTTCACTAATATCTGTCAGGTACAAGCACATTTTAAACGTGTTTGTGTGGGGTGTATAGTGGAGAGCCATGTTAGTAAAGAGATACAAGCCTCAAGGAGCCGTATTAAAAATCACCAGTCTATAAAGGAACTATTCTAAACACACAATTTACACCAATAACAATATTATCACCTTTTCAAATCAGATCGTTAGAATAAACGCGTTTGTCGCTTATCTTCGTATATACCAATAAGGTGAGAGACCCAAACCCGATTATATCCTTGAGTTTATTAACGAGATCGTGACACATCTGTCCGCCTTTACTGATTCCAGCAGCATCTTAAAATGTCTGAAGTGTTCGGTGATGCTGTAATAGAGAGTATCAGTGAGATAATCATATTTGAACGTTGCTAGAGGGAGTGCTACAGGAATCCTCACATCTATACTGATAATTCAGTGAGTGTTTGTTATCTTAGATCTTTACAGACCTGTGGTGAGGGCTGAAGACACTCTGCCGAAGGGCGACGGCTCCATGCGCAGGTACTTCTGCGGGGAGGCGCTGGAGGTGGACGGGGACATGGGCGCACATCTCCTCCTCTTGGGAGACGCTTGGTTCATCAAAGGATCAAAATCCATAGTCCTTTTCAGCGTGGCACCACAAGCCATTTTAACTACGGATTGTGTCTGTTAATGAGATAAAGAGAAATGTTCCGCGCGCACGAACACACACACAGATAGCGACAGTCTTGCCGAATCTCAAGGAAACACGACTTAATCGCTTCGTTATTATTTAAATCCTGCGTCGATTTCCACCCAAAACATTGGCTAAGAAAAATGAACACTTAAAAGAACTGAGGAGCGCAGTGGTGGAGTCGATAATCTTTATAAAGGCACCGATGATTTCGGATTGTGCTAAGATCGAGTCCTACTCCGCTTGATTTCCGCCAGTGAGCACTAGCCGGCTAACAAATCTATGGAGTACAAACAAAACATTTGACGAAGCTGCTTCTCTGCACATGCGCAACCGTGTTCAGTGGAAGCAGGTACTTGTAGTTCATGTAAAACGCTTTGTCGATCCGGATTACCGTCAAGAGCGGCCATGAGACCTACATAACCCACAACACATTGCTCTCATTTTTTTCCCGACTGAATTCGCCCATTGGTGGTTTTGGATTGTTTGTGGATTTGAAAAAAGCACCGAAATATCTCCTGCTACGGAAGCCCTGAAAAAAGGCAAACGGCAAAAAAAAAAAAAAAGTTCCCTCAACAATATATTTTTCTTTAAAAAATAAAATAAAAATTCTCGCCAAAATGTTTTTTTTTCTCAAAAATATATATTTTTTTCTATCAAAATGATTTTTTCTCTCCAAAAAAAGATTTCTATCTCAAAATATATATGTTATTATATATGTTTCTTTCCTCGATTAAGATCAAAACATTCCTGATGTACTAAACAACAATAAAAATTAACAGATCAGGTACCACAGCTGTCATCTGTCGCCTTGTAAACATAAGATTTCATGCTTACTGATAGTGGCACCTTGTGGTCGAGGCTGGTACTACATGTTAATTGTCAGCTAGCAAGCAAAAAAAAACACCTAAAATGTGTTGTTGCCTCTTAAAGAAAAAAGAAAAAAACATTTTTGAGACAGATTCTTTTTTTTTTTTTTTTTTTTAGAGTTTTGTCAGATCCCTTTTGAGAATCAAAACCGTAACTTAGGAAGGTTTCTCTGTTCATACCAAATTCTCCAGCAAGTCTCAAATTGTCTTTTGGTTCAATACAAGTTAAGCTCAATCAACAGTATTTGTAGCATAATTTTAATTACCACAAAAAATAATTTTGTTATCTTCTTTGTGATCTCAATGGGTCACAAATCTGTATTCCATTGAGACACTTACAATGGAAGTCAATGGGGCCAATCTGTAAATGTTAAAATACAACTTTTCAAAAGTATAGACACGAGATGTACACAATATGTGTATTAACATGCTTTTTGTGTAAAATTAGAAGCTCTCATTACAGATAATTATCGGTGTCATAAATAAAGAAGTACTTAAATTATGAATACTTTTCAAAAAATGATATTCTCAACAAAAAAAAGATGACTATGCGAAATCTGTTGAAACTATAATTTCAAACATTTTGATTACTTGATGTCTTGATAAGTAAAAGATATTTTTTTATATGCAGATATCCGTAAATGTAAAAGTTCTTATTAACTGCATGCAAACAACTGAATACATGTTATAATTTTGAAAAGACCTGTCTCATTAAAGAAATAAAATAGAGTTGTATAAAACAACCTTAAAGGGATAGTTCACTTAAAAATGAGAATTCTGTCATCATTTGTTCACCCTCATGTTGTTCTAAACCCGTATGACTTTCGTCCGTGTAGCACAAAAGGAGATGGCCATGTAAGCACCTTTACCAGCGTTTTTACCAGCTTATCCAAGGTACACACGTGTTGAGCACATGCCTCTTCACGGTTTGACATCAAAAGCAAAGAAGAATGTAAATCCATGTAAACACGGATTTCTTGCTTTGTCAGATTTTTTTAAATGTTAAAATTTAAAATTATTTTTGTGTGCATGTAAATGGGCTCATTTAAAGTAAATAATGTTCAAGGTTAACATTCTGGCCAACATATCCTTTTGTGTTCCACAGAAGTATTAAAGTACTTTTTGGTTTACGTAATAAATATAAATAAGAGATCAAAGAAAAAATGATAAACAACAGTGTTATCTTTACAGTCAGTTATGACATGTATTTGAGAAAAGTTAGAGAAGCATACATTAGATCAATGAATGGAAAAGGGGAGGAAAAACCTATTTCTAAGTTAGAAAAAAACAAAGGGACAAAAAAGGAATGCAATCTAATCATTAATGGCGTAGTGTTCTGATGCAAAATGAATCCCCTCATCCATTTCCTCAATTTCAGAAATTCTGCCCTTTTTGAAGTACTTTTGAAGTACACAAAAAATGGACAATTTAAACCCTTTAATGCAAAAGGTGTAGCAGGACTACAGGTGTTTAGAAAAGTTCTAAATGTTTTTTTGTTGTCATGTATGGTGATTGAGGAGAAAAATGACATCCAAGAGCCTTTAGCCCCATTGTACCATATCATAGAGAACAATGTGTTAGTTGCTGTTTGTAATGTAAATGATATTTCACAAGTTCACAGGTTCATATAGTCCTGGAGTGTATTAAGTTCAACTGATTTGCCGTGCTTTTCATAATGGAGGGGCTCGAGCACAAGGCTAGTCTTGAGTTCTGAGGGCCCCCTCTAGAGTATAACTGATATAGGCATAATGAAATACACAGGTGGAGATGGAAAGGCGGATGGATAATAGAAGAATTGTCACCAAACAAACAAAAATAAGTGAGATAATGTTTAAACACATCTCACCTGTGCGAACACAATCAAAAAAATGTAATACTTCATTGTCATGACATGTCTAATACTTCATTGTAATACTTCATTGTCATGACATGTTCATTAGCCAAAACATGCCTAATATGCTGTTGGTCCTCTGCTGAGGCATGAACTCTACAAGACCCATGAAGGTGTCCTGTGATTTCTGGCACCAAGACATTAGCAGCAGATCCTTCAAGTCCTGTAAGTTGCGAGGTGGAGCCACCATGGATCAGACTTGTTGGTCCAGCACATCCCACAGATGCTCAATCGTATTGAGATCTTGGGAATTTAGAGTCCAGGGCAACACATTGAACTCCTCATTATGTTCCTCAAACCATTCCTGAACAATGTGTGCAGTGTGGCAGGGCACATTATCCTGCTGAAAGAATCCACTGCCATCAGGGAATACCATTGCCATGAAGGGGTGTACCTGGTCTGCAACGATGTTTAGCTAGCTGGCACGTGTCAAATTGACGTTCATATGAATAGACGGACCCAGAGTTTCCCAACAGAACATTTCCTAGAACATCACACTCCCTCCACCAGCTTGTCATCCTCTCACAGAGCATCCTGTACATGGCCGTCCACGTGATGTAAAAGAAAACAGGACTCATCGGACCAGGCAACCGTCTTCCACTACACCAAGGTCCAGTTACAACGCTCACGTGCACATTATAGGGACTTTCGATGGTGGACAGGGGTCATCGTGGACACTCTGACCGGTCTGTGACTATGCAACTCCATATGCACCAGGGTGCAATGACATCAGGTGAGAGAGGTGTGCTTGTTACAATAGCATGCGCTGTGCAACCGCTGGGAAATGCAATCCCCCCCTTCTTTGTATTCCCCCATAAATGTTATGAGGAATCCTTTATTCAAAGTGGGCCAACAGGGAGTGCCGGAAGTGGTAACGTCTCAGGATGGATGCAAGAGGAAGACTACTTCTTATTCCTTGATCACTTTGCAAAACACACAAAGGTCAGCCAAGAGAGGTTTTGCTTTTGCTGGATAACCACTGTTCACATATATCTGGGAAAGCATCCTCTCCTCCAGCTCACCTGGCGGCGACTGCATCCAGGCACAGATGATCCAGGCACCTCAAGGTTTTCTCCAGATTAAGCGTTCAGTCCTTCAGGTATACGGCCATTTCCAAATGCAGGGCCAAGGAAAACAACTGTCAGGACTAGGAAGAAGTCTGAAATACTTAATGATACACCAGTAAAGCAATCATTGATGGAAGAAGAACAGAGAAGAGGAACCAAAAATGTAAGAAAGTGTATCTTAGGAAAGAATAAAGGCAAGCAAAAGAAAAAGGAGAGAAAGCCCGCCAAGAAAATGTTGAAAGCTGAAGCTGAGGATTCTGATACCTCAGATGATGAAAACTTTTATGTTGTCATTGAGTCATTTGGCAACTCAAAACCAAATTAAGTGTGGGTAAAATGTGCCCTGTGCAGTCTCTGGGCCCACCAAGCCTGCACTCCAGATTTACCAACATTAATTTGTCACCATTGTAACTCTGATTAAGAATAAATGCACATAGACACACACACATACATAGACAGTGTTTTTTTATTAGACCTACATGTTTTTTTACACAGGTTCATTGTAGTAGAGGGTTCATTAAGCATACACACCATAAAGAAATTTTGTTCTAGTAGACTAATTTACACACATTTTTGAGTCAAACAAAAACTGGATTTGACTTATGGTCAGTCACAGAGAGAGAGAGACATTGTTCTGAAATGTTATTTTATTTAATTAAACCTGTTTTTGAAACATATTGCATGGTGTGGCCTCTGTTTTTGCTTCTTTTGTCTAATTGTTACAACTTACCCCAGCATGTGTTACAACATAATCCGGTAGTGGGGTAGGTTGTAACAAAGGAACACCATGTATTCGACATCAACTCATGAGGTCTGTGATGTTCTTGCAGAGGTTTGAATTGGTGACATTTCTAGTAAATAAATGTAAGCACCCTGTATAAAATTGAGAACTCTAGCTCAAAAATTAAATGAATTAAAGGTGCTGAAGCAAAAAGTGTTGCAACCATACCCGGTCTCCCCTATTTATACCCAACGTTGTCCTTGGACACTTTGGATAAAAGTGGCTCCAAAATACTAAATGTAGAATGTAAATGTCCTTAAGGGTCAAAATGACACTTTTTTATGTTCAATTTCAAAAAGCTTATAATAAAGGCTTTGTTTGTTCAATCTCCCTACTCTTAGTATAAAATCATTCCACTAGATGGCAGCAAACACTAGAATTTTTTTTTTTGAAATAACTTTCTAGGAGAAACAACAGTAACACAATGCAAGAAATAAAAATCCCAATTAAAAAACAGAAACCAAACAGAAGCAAGAAGGCCAATTGGAAGCAGTTTCCAAATTGTATAAAGACGCCAACGCTGCTGACAAACTTGCACCTCTGACTGTGATTATAGCAACCATTCAACAAGGTAATTCAAAACACAGACACTACTCGGTTTTCTGAATGTGCAGGGAGCTAGGGACAAGCCAAAGGGCAGGACTTTTAACTGGTATGCAGTCCCCTCGAAAGTGGATCTCAAGAGAGGCTGATTGACACAAACCAGTCCAGAGGACGGATATAAGACAAGATCTTTCTCTGAGGGATCAGATCCTCCAGTCCTTTGCCAGCCTTCACCAGTCTCACCAACAATCCCTGCTTGAGCTTCAAGCCCGGACAAGGATCGTTGCTTCTTCGAGATCATGCGAGTTCAAGCAGAGGACCGGCATGCGATCCGGAGCCTGCTCGGCCAGGAGAGAGCCCCGGCCACGACCCTGGACAACCGCAGCCCCCTGCTTCCACCCACTCTCCTCCACTTTGAGCAGACGGCTGAGGTCTGGAGCTGGCCGTGTGATCAATGGGCGGCCAGGCTCCTCCCGCTCTCGTCCGGGGAAGCGCAACTTGCTTCCCAACAACTGCCGGTGGCTAACCTCCTGGCCGACGACGATTTAAAGAAAGCCATCCTGCAGCAGGTGGGTCGAAGCCCGGAGCAGTACTGGCAGCTCTTCCGGTCTCTGAAGATGGGGAAGTCCGACCGCCCGTTTGCCTTTTCCCAGCGGCTCCGAGACACATGCCGGAAATGGCTGCTGGCAGGGAACCACAACGTCATGAGAGTTCTAGACCAGGTGGTACTGGAGCAACTTATCCTTCGGATGCCAAATGGAACGCCGGAGTGGGTCCAGTTCCAACGCCCGGCATCACTGGAGGAAGCTGTCCTACTGGTAGAAGATCATATGGCAACATACCCGAGGGCGGAAGACCCCTCTTCTTCACGCTCGCTCTCTCTCTCCAGAGCCTATTCCTGCCCCGTTGAGGCGAGGAGCTCCACCACTGCGTCCAGTTCCCCATGCAAGGTGGTGGGCCCCCACTCCAACTTCCCAGTTCCCTGCCGCTCTCCCCCTCAGGTGGAGGTGTCTGCCAACACAGGTGCGGGCATGGCACCTGGGCCGGCCTGCTGGAGATGGAGCTGGGGACGGTGGTCCGGATCCCTGATGCCCCACAGGCTGCCCCCGACCGAGCCGGAACTTACCGCATACCGGTAAGAATCAAGGGGGGGGTACTCACCAAGCTTTGGTGGACACAGGTTGTAATCAAACCACTATCCACCAACGCTTGGTTCAACACAGAGCATTGGGTACAGCAATAAAGGTGAAGGTGAAGTGTGTGCATGGGGATATTCACAAATACCCTATCGTGACCCTGGTAATTACATTTCGGGGAACAAAGCATAGAGTGGAGGCTGCGGTTAGTTCCCACCTCACACATCAGCTGATCTTGGGTACTAATTGTCCTGAGTTTAAAAGTGTATTAAAGGATTATGCGCAGATGTGTCCTGCAGAAAAGTGACGAGATGTGAAGTGTGTGATGCTTTGGCGGGGGAGGCGGGGCCGGGGCTGTCTTAGTCATCTCCCATTCACAAGGGATTTCCCGATGGGGATTTCCCTCTGGAGCAGCCGTGAGACGCAACCCTCAAGCACGCCTTTGACCAAGTGAGAGTAATTGATGGTCAAAAACGCTGCCCGAACATCCCGCATTCATATACCTATTTCACAATTATCAATGAGCGGTTGTATAGAGTGACACAGGACACTCGTACGAAAGAAGACACAACCCAACTCTTAATATCGTAGAGCCGCCGGGAAATGGTTTTCACTGTAATCTGATGGCAGGTCACCTAGGGGAAAGAAAAACACTGAACCGCTTAATAGCCCCAAAAGCGCTATTGCGCCCTCTTCCGCTAATCGAGGTTCCATTCGAGAGAATTGTCATGAACCTTGTCGGACCATTATAGCGGTCAGCACGTGGACATCGCTTTATATTAGTCCTAGTGGATTATGTAACGCGATATCCGGAAGCAGTGCCTCTGAGCAACATCTCAGCACGTAGTGTTGCCGAGGCACTCTTCAAAATGATCCCCCGGGTAGGGATTTCAAAAGAAATCCTCACCGACTAGGGCACAACCTTAGCTTAACAAAACACTTCAGCTTCACAAACACTCTAACTTCAAACACATTAACTTCTCCGACACAGACGCTGCAATCTAGCCTGGCTCTCTCTCTCCTCTGGGAGTGGCGTGGCCGTTTATATGCTGCTCTCCCCATGCTCACTGGAATTAAAGACAGGTGTTAGACATAATTTAGCTCAGGTGCAGGCATCCTTACCGCCTTCCCTCTCCGGACGGCCGCCTGACCATGCCCCCACTACCACAGTCCTCATCACTCTATGTGCTCCATATCCTGTCCTCGGGCACCTCCCTCTAAAGGCCCCTCGGGAGCTGCAGAAGGAGTATGGCGGGAGGAGAGGGGAGCATCTTTGCTTTGAGAATGAAAGAGAGCCAAGAAATAGAAAGTATAATGAGTTTCTTGCGCTCATGAGTTCTTACGCAACCAGTCTCAATAAGAACCGCATACATAAATCAATGCTCATGAAGGATATAATCACTTGCTTTTTCATGTGCTTGTAGAAACATTTAAAAAAACAATTGTTGAGCAAAAGGCTCTTTTAGTTTTCTTTACTGAAAGGAACACACACAATCCAACACAATGCCCAATATCAACATGGAATATGCTGTAAGTGAGCACAAGCAAGAAAATAGAAAAAAATCTATTGTCTATGATGTTTAGGTGTGCAATATCAACAGCGAAGCGAAGATTTGGGCATCCAGAGCTTGAAAGATGTATTCGTGACCCTGTAGGAAAAAAATTGGATGAAATGGCGCAGTGCTCTGGTTTATATGCCCACAAAGTTGGCGCATGAAGGATGGAATATCAAGTACCATCTGCCAATAGATTGGCGTGATTATAAAGGATTTCCATAGAGTCAGCTTCTGAAGATTTCTCAGTTGAAGGGGAATAGACTTTATTTACAAGCTGCAGCAGCGATGATGAGTTTGTTCTTGATTTGCTCAACAAGAAAGAAAACATTCGAGACCTCTAAAAAAAAATTTATTCAGTTCACCTGCTGGACAAGTTGTCTGGCAGTATTTTCATGTATGCATATTCTGAGGGTTGATTAGAAAATATTTAGTGTAAAAAACAATATTAAAGTCATCAATTAGAACAATACTGATGGCACTGCTATGCATACTGAATATATTTGTGTGTTATGGTCCTGCTTGTGATAGACAGACCATAACATAAAGGAGACAGAGACAGCAGAGTTCAAACTCAGAAATATAATTTATAGACTGCATCTAGCATTTACATTAAAGACTGAATGTTGAGCTCCATACGGGTATGTTTGTGTTTGCCTGTGTGTGTGGGTGTGTGATTGTGCGCAGAACTAGAGATGCACATCGAGAGAGTGCGAGAGGGGAAAAAGCACCTCCGTTTATGCTCACACCTATACAGGTGTAGTCAATGAGGTAATTCCATAACCCTACCTTCATTTCCAATAGCACCAGTACTACCACTACTGGCCTGTAGGAGCTCAGGGGGTCATAACACCTCATGTCCTCAAAGAGCTCTCCTCTAGAGCTCTAAAAAAACAACAACTCCTGGGTCCAGTCCTCTAATCCCAGGGCCCTAGGAAAACAATAATAAAAAGGAGCGAGACAAAACCACAGTATAAATATAATTTTGTCACATCATTTTCTTACGCTCTAGATAAAGCATCAGCAATGACATTATCAGTACCTTGGATGTGGACAATCTTCAATGTGTATGTCTGTAAGATCAATCTCCAACGCACTATGCGACGGTTTTGATTTCACATATGGTCAATAAACACCAGTGGATTGTGGTCTGTGTATATAATAATGGGAGTAGTGGACGAACCTAAATACACCTCAAAGTGCTGGACAGCAAGTACTGGTGGAAGTGCCTCCTTCTCCACAGTAGAATATACCTTTTGTTGTAGGTTGAACTTGAAAAATAACAAACTGGATGTTCAACCCCATCAGGACCAACCTGGAGAAGAACAGCACCAGAACCACAATCACTAGCATCAACAGTCAAGCGAAATGGCTCCAGCAAATGACTGCTGACAAAATTCTGACCATTTAGAGGGGCCTTTTGGGCTAAGGAGATTATTAAGTGTATTAAGTTTATTAACCACCACTGCAAAGTTCTCATAGAACCCTCTGTAATACCCTGCCATTCCAAGGACGAATTCCTTATGGTTGGAAGGCACTGGGAAATTACAGATAGCCTACACCTTCACTCCAACAGGACGACCTGACCAAGTCCTACTACCTTACCTAAATATTAAACTGTGGCCTTCCCAAACTCACATTTAGCCAGATTTTCTCTATCGCTCGCTAGTCTCTATTTTTATCATTGGATTTATTTCTCGCATGGTTCGCTCTGTTCTGGTCTATGATCGCTTGACTCTTTTAAATTTTTGAACGGAGGTAACTGACTGTTTGATACGAAATCCCATTATCAACTGGTGGTTCCCTTCCCATGCTGCGCCGGTCACACTGATGCAAGTCTGCCACCTGCCTGTGTGTTTGTTCTTGCAGAGGAACCGCAGAAGGAAGCGTCGAAAGCGGGCTTTACGATTAGTGAGGTCAAAGAAGTCCCGAAGGATTACTTTCTTCTCCTCTGTGGCCTCAGTGCAGGATGGTGTTGAAGTGCTGCCGACACTGAGGGGTTCATACTTGGTGCCTGTATTTTCAATTTCATCTGGATCAGGGTGGCGACCATTGGGACCGTGGTTTCGAGGTGGCGCCATGAAGGTTGCGGTGCTAACTTAAACAATCTACCTTCCCTGGGTAGCGGTAGGTTGGGAAATACATATGTGACTTCTCATCTTTTGTCTGACTCTGTCTCAGTGACAATGGCTTTGATCAATGCTAGATCACTCTCTAACAAATCCTTTATACTGAACAAACTTTTTCTCTCTCAGGAATTAGATTTTTTATTTGTTATGGAGACTTGGCTCAGCAACGGCAACATGGCTCCTCTTTCAGAACTTTTACCTCCTGACTGTAGTTATTTTAGCTCACCTAGGGCAGTCGGTAGGGGTGGGGGCCTTGCAGTTATTTTTAAAAGCAAGTTCAAATGCAGGCTTCTGTCCACTGAGGTGTTTGTTACATTTGAAGCTCAGTTGATTATGCTGAACTCTTTTAAATCTGTGTTATGTGCCCTCATCTACAGACCACTGTCATATAACAAAGATTTTTTATCTGCTATTATTCCTTGCTCAGATAACATTTTAATTTTGGGGGATTTTAATATTCATGTGTGTTGTCCCTCGAGACCACTGGTCAAAGAGTTTGTTAATTTATTAGATTCTTTTGGTTTATTTCCGAGTGTTACTGGCCCTACACATATATGTAGTCCTACCCTTGATTTGGTTTTATCTCTTGGTTTTTCTATCAGCAATGTGCAAATTGCTGACACTGTGTTCTCAGACCACAAGACTGTTATTTTTAACCCTAATTTTTCATGCAGTGATCAAGCTAATGATGGCCCTGTTGCTGTCGCATCTCGTTTTATCATTCCCTCTACTGCTAGTAGTTTTTCAGCTGCTTTTAATGTTTCTCCACTGAAATCACTGCTTGAGTCTCCTTTTTCTGGCATGGGGCCTGAGGAGTTGGTCTCCAAGTTCAACTTGTCATGCTCTGGCATCTTAAACACTGTGGCTCCGTTAAAACTTAGGACAAAAAAGTTAAGGCTCAGCCCTGGTTGAATAGTAATACCCGTGCTCTTAGGCAGGAGTGCAGGAAGGCTGAGCGAAAGTGGCTTAAAGATAAACTACAAGTGTCCTATGAAATTTTGAGAGACTGTTTGATTAAATTTCAAAGAGCAGTTAAATTAGCCAGATCAAGCTATTTTTCTAATATTATCTCAAAGAACTGTCATAATGCGAAAGTTCTTTTTTCCACCATTACATAATTTCTTCATCCAGTTGCCCTTACTCCCATCTCCCCTTCGGTGGACACATGTGAGCAGTTTTTAAGATTTTTTACTGTTAAAATTGCTGGTATACGCTCACGGATCTTACCTGCTATCAATGATCCTGTTACACAGTTCCACAAAATCTGTTGACCTGTTTTTCACCTGTGTCCCTGTCTCATCTCAAATATATAACTGCACATATGAAGCCTACTGGTTCTACGTGTGTTATTCCAGCCGCTATGTTTAAGGTGGTGGAATCAATTGGTCCAAGCATGTTATCGATTGTCAACAGTAGCCTGACCACTGGTATTGTTCCCAGCTGCTTCAAGCATGCTGTTATTCAGCCTCTTCTTAAGAAAGCAAACCTTGTTTCGTCTGATATGAACAGCTTTCGACCTATGTCTAAATGATCCTTTATGTAAAAAATATTAGAGAAGACGGTTCTTGCACAATAAAATATTTTTTTTGCTAACAATAATTTGCTCCATAAATTTCAGTCAGGTTTCAGAGCTGGTCATAGTACAGAGTCAGCTCTGTTTAGAGTTTTAAATGGTATTTTATTAGGTGTGGATTCTGGTAGTCCTGTTGGTCTTCTGCTGCTGGATCTTAGTGCCACTTTCGACACGGTCGATCATGACATTCTTATCGATCACCTAAGAGACCAGGTTGGTCTTCAGGGGTTAGCCTTGGATTGGGTCTCTTCATATCTGAAGGGAAGAACAATTTCAGTCTGTTTAGAGAACTGTTTTTCATCAGTTGTTCCTTTAACATGTGGGGTCCCTCAGGACTCCATCTTGGGACCCGTTTTATTCTCCCTCTACATGCTTCCGTTAGGAAAGATCTTTGATAAGCATAGCATACTTTCTTTCCTATTAAACATGGGAAGCACCTCTCTTTTGAGTCTTCATAAATGCATGGCCGATTTGAAGTGTTGGCTGGCAAACAACTTTCTCAAATTAAATGAGGATAAGTCAGAGTTTATTTTTTTTGGTCAAAGGGGATGTGAGGTAAATTTAGATAGCAATTTGTCACTGCTTCCAGGGAAAAAACTTTCCTATGTGAAAAACCTGGGTGTTATTTTTGACTCTGAGCTCAAGTTTGATCGACAAATAAATGCTGTTGTTAAAAATGTTTTTTTCCATCTTAGATCTATAGCAAAGTTGAAGTCCATCCTCTCTTTTGATGATTTGGAGAAGGTTGTGCATGCCTTTGTGTCTTCTCGATTGGACTATTGTAATGCTTTGTATCTGGGTGTGAGTCAGGCCTCTCTGTCTTGCCTGCAGCTGGTTCAGAATTCAGATGCTAGGCTTTTAACTGGAACAATGAAAAGAGACCATATTACCCCAGTATTGATTTCCCTCCATTGGTTACCGATCTGAATACAGAATCAAGTACAAAGTGTTGCTGCATGTATTTAAGGCTCACCATGGTTTTGCACCAGAGTACATCTCTGCTTTAATAAGCTTGCATCAACCTTTAAGGTCTCTCCGCTCTGGTGATCCGCTTTGTCTCCCTCGATCTCGCCTTAAAACTCAAAAGTGATAGAGCTTTTGTGGTTGCAGCCCCTACAGTTTGGAATGAGCTTCCATTGGTCATAAAATCATCTCCGTCTCTAGTCTCTTTCCAGGGGGCCTTAAATGCGTATTTATTTTCCCTAGCTTTTAATTAATTGCATTATAAATTTTATTAGGTCAATTTTATCTTATTCTTGTTTTATTGGTTTTAAATGTTTGTTGCATTCTTATGTATGTGATTTTATTTATTTTTTGTAACTCCATGTATAGCACTTTGTACCAAGAGTGGTTTTTGAAAGTGCTCTATAAGTAAAATTGAGTTGAGTTGAGTTGAGAATGTTGGTAAGGTTGGCCTCTGAAAGATGCTGGAAATGCACTTTTATCTGGAGGACATGCACTGACCAGCAGGAGCTAAACAGAACAGTGTCATCCAGATAAGCTTCACAACTAGACAACCCGCACAGAATTGATCGGGAGTAACAAAAGCCCACTCAGTCATTTTAATTGTCATGTCCATTTTAATGTCAATCCAAACTAAATAAAGGTGAATAAAAAAAAATGTTAAATAACTGATGAGCTGCATATGGGATAACATTGATCAGGCCCGGCTTCTGACAGCTTACACTATTCCCCATATTAAAAAAAAATATTGAAATAAATAAACAGATAAACATTGTATATAATCATACTCATGCACTTAGTTTACTAATTTTAACCACTAATAGTTCTAATGAAAACTAATATTAGCATTATATTCATTAATTTTCTCAATGATGGCTGTTGTGAAAAGTGCAATACAAATACATTTGACTTGTCTTGAAGATTGAAGTAATGGTAGTGTACTACCTCCATTATTAAGAAACTAAATAACGCAAAACACTTTTAGATAAATTAGAATTATGTAACGATTTGGGAGGCAGTCAAGGCAAGGATGAAGGCGAGGAGTAGGACCCAAGTGCAGCTTTATTGAAGATAGTGGTAAAACAGGAACAAGACAGGAACTTGGAACAAAGACAGGCTATGGCTTGGACTAGAGAACATCAGGGTAACATCAGGCAGGGGTAAGGGTTACAACAATAATACTTGACAAAGTACAAGGGAAACATGAGGACTTAAATACATGAACAGGGGAAACAACAGCCAATGGACAAACAGGACTTAATAAGGTGATTAACTAAAGCCAATGACAAAACTAGAACTGATAAACAAGCAATCAAACAATGAACCAATGAAAAACAGACACATGAACAAGGAGGGAAAACAGGACATGACAAGACTGGTTTCAAAATAAGAGTGCAATATGGAGTGAGACAAGTGCCAGAAACTTAAGAGTGAAAATACATAAACAAGAGACAACATGGAACGTTACAAATTACAGCCTTAAAGAAAATTTAGAGTCAAAAACAAAGTCAAATTAGAGTCCCCATGAATGCAAGGATGGAGTGGACAGAAATAATATCAAGGAGGAAAATAAGGATGTAGAAATATATTAGATGGAAAGATCTATAACATATAAGAATAAGATCCTAAAAATTGACAGATGGGAACTGCTTAAAGAAGTAATTATATAATATTAAATTATGACAATTCTTTCTGTTTGACAGAAATGTAATAAGCAATGATAAGCAGGTCTCTTATGACACTGATATTTCCGGTGACAGACGAGTTTGTCTCATATTCTAAAATTCAGAGAAACCATTGAGTGAAAAACTAAATAATTCAAGCCATTTTTCTGTTTCAATGTTAATGAGTATGGTCTTTGGGTAGCAAAGGATATACCAGTGAAACTATGTGTAAAGTCATTTTGGCAGCACAGAAATTTGGATGGATGGATGAAACGTAGTGCCATGTAAGCACCAAAGGTTATTTTCATGGCAAAAATAGAGTAGTTTAAAAAGCAATGACAACAATAAACAAAAAACTATCACAGCACTGTAAATAGATGTATAAGAGATGTAAGATGCATGGAGACAGACAGGGGAAACAGAAGGACACGTCCCGCAACAGTGCAGTGCGGGACAAGTTTTTTTATTGCTGAGTTGAGGTGCGGGTGGGATGATATGTGCAAGGAAACGGGAGAAAGAAATTACCTGCGTGACTCCCGCAAAATATAAATCTATTTAAAAAATACAGTTTATTTATTTCATGTATTTAAGGTACAGAGAGTTATTTGTGCTCTGTGCAGTGGAGAGTCCCTTAGTGCTATGGATGTTAACACTTTATTAAAGAAAGGTACAAATAAAACTTTGAAACCAGCCAAAGGCAGGGACGGATTACCGACCGGGCCAACGGGGCAGTGCCCAGGGGTCCTTGACTACCAGGGGGCCCTTGACTGCCCGGGGGTGCCCTGGACTTTAAGGCTGCGCAAGCTAGTTTTGTGATCCCCTCGCTTGAAAACCCTTTTGGGCATGAACAACCCACTTACGGGAGTGGGACTGAAAAATGTATGGACTACCTGTGGGCTTTTGCGGGCAGGAGCAGGACAAAACGCGAAAGTTGCAGGTGGGAGCGGGACAAAATTATTATTTTTTTCATTTGCGGGAGACGGACAGAATCTTTCAGGAGCACGTCTGAAAAGTCCATCCCGAATAGACCTCTGCTTTATACTTCATGTTCAGTATTTCACAAACACCCGAAGTGTGATTTTGGGTGGCTGATGTGAAGGGAGAGGGAGATATTTGATGAGAGGGAGCCTGTGATACATTAACAGTAGCCACATGGTCACTGCACCCTGGCAAAAGGCTACTGTGTGAGCACTAAAAATCTATACTGTACATTGCACAAAAATATATCTTACCATTCTCGTATAACGTCTTGGACTCTCTGGATTGCAGCAGCCACTTCTTGAGAGTGTCGTTGCTTTCGGCCAATGACAAAAATAGAAAAACACTGCATATTTCTGGTTCTCTTTTTTAATTGGATGGGCCATCTACTGCTCACCTTCAATGTTTGCAACACACAGCCCGCCCCCACATTGCTTTCAACTAATAAATATATATATATATATATATATATATATATATATATATATATATATATATATATATATATCCAATTTGGGTGGGCAAGACTCACATTCTGGTGGCCTCAGCCCACCCCTGGCCATGCCTACATCCGGCCCCGACATTGATGAATAATTTTGTAAATAATTTCCTTTATTTTGTTAGAAATAAAATTTTTAGAACGTAATGTACTGTGCCATGATAAATGGTGAGGTTTAAGACATTTGGCTCTACATGGGGGATTGGATCCGTTTCTTATTAAATTATTATTAAAACGTCAATCAAAAATAGAAAGACCATTTAGTAAAAGTTGGGGATTTTGTAAGGTTGTATCATTAATATATACAATTGAGGATTTGGTTAAGGTTAATATGACACTGGGGATAGCCTTATTTATTTATTTTTAATTATTTTTAATTTACAAAAGAACCATATTTTAAAATAAAATCGGGGTAAGTGTAGAATGGCCCATTCTTGTCAGTAAGTTGATTTACAATTAATATGTTATGCCGGAACCAATTCTCCATGTAAAATGACTTGTTGTTATAAGTAATATTACCATTGTTCCAAATAAAACATCTATTATGCTTGTACAAGCGTGACCAGTACAGTAATGCTTGTTATAAACTTGTTATGAGTCAGCCCGTGATCAACTGCGCCAGAAACCCCATCGATGCGCGCGTGCGCGACACAGTAGATAGAGAGACCGCGCGTGCGCGACACAGTAGACAGAGAGACCGCGCGTGAGCAGCGCTGCCCGCCATTTTACATTATTGGGAATCAAGCGGAGCTCTGCCGGGGAGTCATTTATCCGCCGCCCCCCGTACATCAATTCTACACTAACCGATCCAAACAGACCAGCAAAACGTCGTCAGGTAAGTATGCGCCCGCTCTGGGGTGACTTTAACGGCGAAGGGCTTTATTTCATCGTTGTTTGGGAACAATGCGAGGGGCGCGCGGGGGGAGGGGTGCTCCGGACACGTTCGGAACATTAGCGCGGTGAGAACAGGCCTCCAGCTCGTTTCAAACATCAAAACCAGTTAAATGTGTGTTTTATGGGTGGACAGATTTGTAGCATGTTTAATTGCATGTACTGTGTCTACGATGGGTAATAGTCTGGATTACACATGGTCTCGAGTTACGGGGTCAAATCATGTTAAAAACACCGGCCGATTGGTTTTGTGTCTGTATGTGTTGTGCGATTTCTATTATGGTTTGAGCATTTAATATTGAGAAATAGGCGATAACATCAGTCAAACTGTATTTATCATTGCTTATTCAATATGATTGTGGAGAATTGAGGTTACAGTGCTGATTAATGAAACCCTAGAGATAAAACTGAACACCCAAGTGATTGTCTGCTGTCTCTATCCAAACCTAGATTCATTTGTCTCATTGCATTTGAACAGATTTCTGGAGACATGGCCACAGAACATATTAATGGGAATGGTACTGAAGAACCAATGGACACGTCTGCTGCAGTTACCCATTCTGAACACTTCAACACTTTATTAGAAGCTGGTTTACCACAAAAAGTTGCTGAAAAGCTAGATGAAATTTACCTAGCAGGTAAGCCAAAACTTGGACCCTCCAAAGGGATTCCTGTGTATCCCATTCAATGCATGTTGAACTGTATGTGTCATTTCTGTCCGTCTTGAGTAGGGAATTGGAACGCAATGAGCAACTGTGTGTGATTTCACCACATATTGGGTACTGCAGCATTAAACAATGCTGAAATTTTGTAATGGCGCACAATTTTGGCCGCAATATTGAAGGCTGAATTGAGCATGTCTGGTCCTATCCAGAGAGAAGAGCCATTCGGAGGATTAGCTCTCAGTTGTTAAAGGGGTATGGGGAGGGGGCAACACAGGCCAGCTGGGAATATGCCAGGACAATAGATGCAGCTGTCTGGAGCAGAGACAGGTGATGTCCCCCCACGGCTTATCACTTACAGATGCTAGTTATAAAGAGGGGTGGGTCACTAATATAACCTTTTTATTTTACTGTATGGATTTAGGCAGTGCATTAGTTAGGCTTATCATAAAGATACATTCCTGTGATTACAGGTTAAATTTCATTCTTTGTCATTTTGCAGGTGGTGAAAGTGAAATTTAACCAGGGCAGAACTGGGGGCAAAATATGCTCTTTAAATGTATTCCTTATAACAGACCTGCTAATATTTTCAATACTAGACCTGTCTGGTACTAGAGATATTGCATAAAAGAGTTGATTTTACTGGTATAAGTAAACAAATATCACCTTATAATGGGTTTCAAATTGTGATCGTAATTATCATATTATAAACATAAGCATACAAGTATAAAGTTTTCTAGTTTTGCGCCACTCAAATATTTCATTGTCTAGAAATTGCTCTTTATGAGTACAAACGGGAGATTTCTCAAAACTCAAGAAAATGTCTTTGCCATATTTGACTCCAAATCAATACAAACTAAAGTCTGAAATTATTTTTGGCATGAAGAAATAAGCATACATTTAAGATAATTGTTTTCAGGACACTCACCATTCCCATAGCATGTCCAGACAATATTCCATTGTTGATTCGATGAATGATTCAATTTATTGTCATAAGTTACATTTTTTTTTTTTGACAATGGTTAAATGTTGTCAAATTATTTATTGCAATCAACGATACTAGAAGGCAGTACCAAGTAGGGATGGGTGTTTCCAGTAATTGTGTAGTCGACTAACTCACAAAAAACTAGTTATCAATTACGTGTAAATTAAAATGTATGTTAAAATTAACAAGTGACACAAATGTATATTTGGTTTCATTCACAAACGTTTCCAAGAATGGTTTCAAAATAAGAATTTCTACAAACTGCTTTTCATTTGGGGGAGAAATGAACAATGTGTGTTAATACATTTAAAAATCATTCTTACATAGAAACCAATTCTTATGGAATTAGGGCAACGCACAAACTTTAGGTCTACATATAAATGCTATCACGTTTTCATAATTTCACTTGTTATTGTTCTGTAAAACGAGTGGTGAAACTTTGCTTTTTCTAGAATTTACTCTGCCTGTGTTAAAAAAATCTATATATTTCAAGTATTGTAACTTCGAGATTTGGTGAGAGATTCGGCAGGCCAATGCATAAAGAAAAAAATCCATTTGACTAGCTGGTGCAGAATGAGTACTCGATTAATTGATTACTCATGCACATCCCTAGTACCAAGGGAGTATCACTCTAATGTATAAATCCTCCACTGCGGTAATCAGAATTGGAGGGTAAAATTTCTTCCCCCAAATTTTTTTCAATTTGATAAAAATCTTAATTGCCCTAAAAATAAATTTGAAATATTGATTTTGACTTTTGATTTTGAGTAAAATAGGACAAGGACATTTTCTCGACAGGTTTCCTTTTTTTTTGATAATCAAGTAATCATTACTAAACATGTACACTACCGTTCAAAAGTTTGGGGTCACCCAAACAATTTTGTGTTTTCCTGAAAAGTCACACTTATTCACCACCATACGTTGTGAAATGAATAGAAAATAGAGTCAAGACATTGACAAGGTTAGAAATAATGATTTGTATTTGAAATAAGATTTTTTTTACATCAAACTTTGCTTTCGTCAAAGAATCCTCCATTTGCAGCAATTACAGCATTGCAGACCTTTGGCATTCTAGCTGTTAATTTGTTGAGGTAATCTGGAGAAATTGCACCCCACGCTTCCAGAAGCAGCTCCCACAAGTTGGATTGGTTGGATGGGCACTTCTTGCGTACCATACGGTCAAGCTGCTCCCACAACAGCTCAGTGGGGTTCAGATCTGGTGACTGCGCTGGCCACTCCATTACCGATAGAATACCAGCTGCCTGCTTCTGCTCTAAATAGTTCTTGCACAATTTGGAGGTGTGTTTAGGGTCATTGTCCTGTTGTAGGATGAAATTGGCTCCAATCAAGCGCTGTCCACTGGGTATGGCATGGCGTTGCAAAATGGAGTGATAGCCTTCCTTATTCAGAATCCCTTTTACCCTGTACAAATCTCCCACCTTACCAGCACCAAAGCAACCCCAGACCATTATATTACCTCCACCATGCTTAACAGATGGCGTCAGGCATTCTTCCAGCATCTTTTCATTTGTTCTGCGTCTCACAAACGTTCTTCTTTGTGATCCAAACACCTCAAACTTGGATTCATCTGTCCACAACACTTTTTTCCAGTCTTCCTCTGTCCAATGTCTGTGTTCTTTTGCCCATTTTAATCTTTTTCTTTTATTGGCCAGTCTCAGATATGGCTTTTTCTTTGCCACTCTGCCCTGAAGCCCAGAATCCCGCAGCCGCCTCTTCACTGTACATGTTGACACTGGTGTTTTGCGGGTACTATTTAATGAAGATGCCAGTTGGGGACCTGTGAGGCGTCTGTTTCTCAAACTAGAGACTCTAATGTACTTATCTTCTTGCTCAGTTGTGCAACGCGGCCTCCCACTTCTTTTTCTACTCTGGTTAGAGCCTGTTTGTGCTGTCCTCTGAAGGGAGTAGTACACACCGTTGTAGGAAATCTTCAATTTCTTAGCAATGTCTCGCATGGAATAGCCTTCATTTCTAAGGACAAGAATAGACTGTCGAGTTTCAGATGAAAGTTCTCTTTTTCTGGCCATTTTGAGCGTTTAATTGACCCCACAAATGTGATGCTCCAGAAACTCAATCTGCTCAAAGGAAGGTCAGTTTTGTAGCTTCTGTAACGACCTAAACTGTTTTCAGATGTGTGAACATGATTGCACAAGGGTTTTCTAATCATCAATTAGCCTTCTGAGCCAATGAGCAAACACATTGTACCATTAGAACACTGGAGTGATAGTTGCTGGAAATGGGCCTCTATACACCTATGTACATATTGCACCAAAAACCAGACATTTGCAGCTAGAATAGTCATTTACCACATTAGCAATGTATAGAGTGTATTTCTTCAAAGTTAAGACTAGTTTAAAGTTGTCTTCATTGAAAAGTACAGTGCTTTTCCTTCAAAAATAAGGACATTTCAATGTGACCCCAAACTTTTGAACGGTAGTGTACATTTGTTGATCAAAGTTACTTTTTTGTTTCAAAGCAGATTTAATCTATGATTACTGTTTTATACCTTGTCCAAATGATGATACACTTGAACTCTCTCTCCGAGTAACATCTGTTACTCTGATGTACAGCAAAAGAGTCTGATTGGATACAGGTTATGATGCATCCTTGCATATTGCGATGAGGTGATTAATCCACACTGAGGTCTCTTTGATTTCCTCCCTGCAGGCCTTGTAGCTCACAGTGACCTGGATGAGAGGGCCATAGAAGCGCTGAAAGAGTTCAATGAGGAAGGTGCACTGCAAGTTCTTGTTCAGTTCAAAGAGAGTGATCTATCCCATGTTCAAGTAAGTGCACTCGCAGTGTTGTGTATGAGTGAATCCAGTGAAATGCAAGAGGTGTTTTACTAACATCCGCACGCTCTCTCGTAACCCAGAATAAAAGTGCTTTTCTCTGTGGCGTGATGAAGACCTACAGACAGAGAGAGAAACAGGGGACCAAAGTTCTAGACACCACTAAAGGACCAGATGAGGCAAAAATTAAAGTGCGTTCCAATTAAGAAGTTGTTCTTGAAAGATTTATATTTTCCCTCTAAACCTGTTTGTTGTGATTTGTATAATTAGCTGAAACACAGTTGATTTATTCAGTTTATTTGCCATGTTGGGCTGTAAATATACTCCAGACTGTGTTGGTAGCTTTCCTATTTTTTTCTTACAGACCTTGCTTGATAGAACTGGCTACACCCTAGATGTCACTACAGGTCAACGCAAATACGGTGGTCCTCCACCAGATTCCGTTTACACTGGTGTTCAGCCATCAATCGGAACGGAGGTAATTCACATCAGAACAGTTTCCATCATCCAATACAACACTGAATGAAGTTGAGTCATTACAGTTTCAAATGTTCGATCAGATGTCTTCTACAGATTGTTGCCACTTTCTTTGTGGTGGACATTCAGGTTGTCCAAATGATGAATTATGTACACTGTTCTTGAGTAACTTTGTTACACTGACAGTTTACCGCTAAGATCTGACCCGACAGCCTTACCAATGTTGCACATTTTGAAACCACCTTGATGCTGTTAAAGCCAAACGTTGCTGCTCAGATGTAAAAGTCCACTAAAATGTGTGATTGTATGTACAGTTGAAGTCAGAAATTTGCTTACACTTGGGTTAAAGTCATTAACTCATTTTTAACCACTCCACAGATTTCATATTAGCAAACTATAGTTTTGGCAGGTAATTTTTCCAACAATTGTTTACAGACAGATTGTTTCACTTTTAATTGACTATCACAATTCCAGTGGGTCAGAAGTTTACATGCACTAAGTTAACTTTGCCTTTAAGCAGCTAGAAAAATTCCAGAAAATGATGTCAAGCCTTTAGACAATTAACTTCTTGTAGGCTAATTGGAGGTGTACCGGTGGATGTATTTTAAGGCCTATCTTCAAACTCCGAGCCTCTTTGATTGACGACATGTGAAAATCAAAAGAAATCAGCCAAAACCTCAGGAAAAAAATTGTGGACCTTCACAAATTTGGTTCATCCTTGGGAGCAATTTCCAAATGCCTGAAGGTGCCACGTTCATCTGTACAAAAAATAGAATGCAAGTATAAACACTATGGGACCACGCAGACATACCGCTCAGGAAGAAGACACATTCTGTCTCCTAGAGATAAACAATCCCAGAACAACAGCAAAGGACCTTGTGAAGATGCTGGAGGAAAGAGGAATACAGGTATCTATATCTACAGTAAAATGAGTTCTATATCGATATGTTTTGAAAGGCTGCTCAGCAAAGAAGCAGCCATTGCTCCAAAATTGCCATAAAAAAGCCAGACTACAGTTTGCATGTGCACATGGGTCAAAAATCTTAATTTTGTAGAAATTTCCTCAGTTCTGATGAAACAAAAATGTAACTGTTTGGCCTTAATGACCATCATTATGCTTCGTGGAAAAAGGATGAGTCTTGCGAGCCGAAGAACACCATCCCAACCGTGAATCTTGGGGGTGGCAGCATCATGTTGTGGGTTTTTTTGCTGCAGGAGGGACTGGTGCACTTCTCAAAATAGATGGCATCATGAGGAAGGAAAATTATGTGGATATATTGAAGCAACATCTCAAGACATCAGCCAGGAAGTTAAAGCTTGGTCACAAATGGGTCTTCCAAATGGACAATGACCCCAAGCATACCTCCAAAGTTGTGGCAAAATGGTTTAAGAACAACAATGTCAAGGTATTGGAGTGGCCGTCAGAAAGCCCTGACCTCAATCTGAAAATTTGTGGGCAGAACTGAAAAAGAGTGTGAGAGCTGGGAGGCCTACACTTCTGTATATAAACTTCCGACCCACTGTGAATGTGATGTAAGAAATAAAAGCTAAAATAAATAATGCTCTGTATTATTCTGATATTTCACATTCTTACAATAGTGATCCTTGCTACTTTTAGTCATTTATGGCCTTACTCTGAATTGTCAGCTCTTTAGCCATCTGTTTAGATTGAGAAATTGAGGATAAAGAAAGTTATGAAATTCATAACGCAGCACCTGGTGTAAATGAACTGATCTGTCAGGCAATATTATTGATGTTTCCACTCTCTATCCTGCAGATCTTTGTTGGGAAGATCCCAAGGGACTTGTTTGAGGATGAGTTGGTGCCTCTGTTTGAGAAAGCGGGGCCCATCTGGGACCTGCGTCTGATGATGGATCCATTGAGTGGCCTGAACAGGGGTTATGCCTTCCTCACTTTCTGCACTAAAGAAGCTGCACAGGAGGCTGTCAAGCTAGTAAGACTGTTTCTAGAACTAAATTGCACTTGTGGCACTTTTTTCTTCTGTTTTTGATTTACATTATTTCTACTTCAGTACAAGACAAAAAACAAGACGTCTTAAATACTTTTCAGAAAACCATTGTGATTTTGACTTGATCTTGTTGATATAGCTTTGCATTATCTACAGAATAAGTGAGGCATTGCAAATTCAATGTGTTCAAATCGAAACTTTTTTTTTTCTCCCCCCAGTGTAACAATCATGAAATTCGCGCCGGCAAACATATTGGTGTGTGTATTTCAGTCGCAAACAACAGACTCTTTGTGGGCTCCATTCCCAAGAGCAAGACAAAAGAACAGATTGTTGAAGAGTTTTCCAAAGTCACAGGTGAGCTTTGCCTTGAAATTCCTTGCTCTGGGCTGCATATTTCAGTGTGTGTTTTTTTTTTTTTAAAGATGTGCAAAATGATTTGTAGTAAGTGGTCTTTAATATCTCTTCTAATCATCAGAGGGTCTTACGGATGTAATCCTTTACCATCAGCCGGATGATAAGAAAAAGAACAGGGGCTTCTGTTTTTTGGAGTATGAGGACCACAAAGCGGCAGCGCAGGCTCGCCGTAGGCTCATGAGTGGGAAGGTTAAAGTCTGGGGGAATGTGGTCACTGTCGAGTGGGCCGACCCTATCGAGGACCCTGACCCAGAGGTCATGGCAAAGGTCAGGATTATGAGACCTTTTATGAGTAATTTTTCAATAATTGATTTGTTGAATTCATTCTTTTGTAATTATGACTTGAATTAAACAAAAATCTAAATTGTTACATGATTAAATCACACCGCATCCAGGTTGTCCAAATTATGAATTTTGTCCACTGTTCTAGGTTAACTTTGTTATGCTGACAGTTTACTGCTACGATCTGACTCGACAGCCTCTCCTAGATTGCTTATAGCCAACACTAGCTTTGGTCTCCTGGCTAATGTACTTTTGTTTTTGGTTATATTGGGTTTCTAAATGTGCACAGAGATCACATTCTCATCTTCATCTGTGCACTTAGGTGAAAGTGTTGTTTGTCAGGAACCTGGCCAACAGTGTAACGGATGAAATTCTTGAAAAAGCATTCGGTCAGTTTGGCAAACTAGAGCGAGTGAAGAAACTGAAAGATTATGCCTTCATTCACTTTGATGAAAGAGATGGTGCTGTCAAGGTGAGATTTCTTTTGCTTTGAAACAGATTATAAATCGTTTTTTAGAATGATGGCCATAGTGTTTTATGGATGTTCACAGGCATTGGCTGAAATGAATGGTAAAGATTTGGAGGGAGAGCACATTGAAATTGTGTTTGCCAAGCCACCCGACCAGAAACGAAAAGAGAGGAAGGCGCAGCGTCAAGCAGCGAAGACTCAAATGTGAGTTTTATGCATGCAACTGTGCTGGACATGAATGGATTTCTTGTTGCAGTTCAATGTGTAGTGTTTATATTTCATCAGGGCTAAGCATGTTTATGCTCTTTTCTTCCAGGTACGATGATTACTACTATTATAGCCCACCTCAAATGCCTCCTCCCGCCAGGGGCCGTGGTAGGGGTGCCAGTCGCGGGGGTTACTCGTACCCGCCCGACTATTATGCCTATGAAGATTACTATGATTACTATGGCTACGATTACCATAATTACAGGGGTGGCTATGATGATCCGTACTTCGGCTACGATGATTTCCAGGCCCCTGCTCGAGGGCGAGGGGGGCATGGTGGGGCCAGAGGAGGCACGTCTCCCGCACGAGGCCGAGGGGCCAGCAATCCACGGGGCAGGGCAGGCTTCCTGCAGCGCGGCGGTCCGGGAGCGAGCAGAGGCCCACGTGGAGGAGCCAGAGGCGGGGTTCTGCCAAGAGGGCGCGGGGTACGTGGTGCTCGGGGTGGACGCGGTGGAAATATAGGAGGCAAACGCAAAGCCGATGGCTACAACCAGCCAGATTCCAAACGGCGCCAGACCATTAATCAGAACTGGGGCTCGCAACCTATTGCACAGCAACCCTTGCAAGGTGGCGATCATTCTGGTAACTATGGTTACAAATCTGACAACCAGGAGTTTTATCAGGATTCTTTTGGGCAACAGTGGAAATAGAGAACGTAGGGCATTTTCTTTTCTTTTTTAATAAAAGCCTTTTTATAGAGACTGATTGGCCCTAAAAATCCATTAATGGTTGCCTCACTTCTTTTCCTGGCGGGTTATTTGTATATATTTTAAGAATCCGCTTGGACTCGATCAGTAGTCACACCCCCACCTGCTTCTGCCGAACTGATTATATTTTCTTTTGTTTGGAAGTCGTTTCTTTTTAAAAATCGGGATTGACATTTTTAAATTTGCATCTCTGTGCTCAACCTCTGTCTATTTGGCTATATAGTACCTTGTATGTTCATAGGAATTTTGCTCTCCATGTCTTAAGTAGGAAGCGGCAACAAAAGGACGAAAAAGTACAAAAAATAAAAACTGTCTCCTAAACTGTATACAGCAAAATAAAAGAAGAAATTGCTATTTGTATGTAACAAAAGATAATGCTAGTAAAATAGCTTGTCTTGTTTTTGGATAAAACCATTTAAAAAAAAAAAAAAAAAAAAGGACATTTGATCCTTATTTTTTGGCTTTACATTTTGGCTTGTATTCTTTGCTGTTTGTCTGCTTTAATAAACATACACGCACCAGTGTACAAAAACTCAAATTGTGTTTCAAATTCATGTTTCGGCAAATTCTCTTCAAATTGCCTACAAATTTATGGCTCCTTGTGGAAGAAAAGGACTAAAGGTTTGCCTGTTAGACACGTGCTGCTACCTCACTGCATGCCTTCAGATTTATATCACCAAGTTCAAGTCCACATCTTCTCTCCACTCAAGCTTTGTGTAAATGCATATCCCATTTCACACAATCGCCTCCAATTGAGAGGCTTTTCTCTTTAACAATGTACTGCCATTTACAATTTTGGGAACCTCTCACGTGACCCTGTTTTGGATTTACTGGGGTTTCGTTAGAAATACTCCACCAGACGGAGTCTGAACGCAATAATAGCCACAAAGCACAATTTGACCAAAGCAGCGTGTCCAGATGAGGCGTTTTTGTCGCTGGAGGTTCTAACTCTTTACACTTGCACGTTTGTTTCAAATTTGAGCAACGTTGGGAAATATTACCATGCATGAATTTGTCTTTTTAATATCTTTTTTGCTTGTAGCAAACTTTGTTTTGTATCTCTGTAAAAGATCGTAACCTTTCCCCACCCTTTCAAAGCACCTAATTCCTGTCACCTTGAGCCAAATCAGTTGTGCTTGTTTCTCTCACAAGCTTCTTATACTTGTGCATGCCAAACCGTAGGATAGTTTCTAGTGAATGCATTTAGACTTCTCTTATTTTGTCTTACACCATTGCTGTCTTTTCTGTCATTTGTGTACTTGTGTGATTTTCCTTTTCTGTTGTATTTGTTGTTAACGCTCCTCTAATTTGTGTTCCTTTTGTTACCTGGCTAGCAGGGGAAAGGGGTCGAGGCTGGTCCTGACATGTACCAGTGAAGACTGACTAGCTCAGTGGGGCCACGCCAGGTGCTGCCAGTGGATGTGATGGTGGCAAGGTCCGTTCGACGGTCCACCTCAGTTCCTGCCTTACAGACGCATCTCTTCTCCCTGTCTGCCTCCCAAGTTTGCCATCAACGCAAAGTTACCATTAGACACGTTTGCACTCTGTGTTTCCTGTTTTGTATTTAATTTGTTTTAGTTTTTTTACATTTCCCAGAACCCCCTTATGTTGTGAGAACATACTTGCCATTTGCAGTTACTTCAGAAGGTTAAGAGAGCCCAAAGGATGTTAACCCTAACATTAAATGTATTTTGCACTTTGTAGATGTTTGAAGTGGCTTGGAGGAGCGTGATGCTGTTTATTTTTGTGCATTTTAAGTGCAACGTATCATGGGATGAACATGTTAAGCTTGTATCAAGTCTTGTGGTTTTATTTTGTTCCTGTTTAGTTGTTTCAACCTGGCATGATCAGCCAGGCATTCCAGGTAAAGTGGTTCCTTTTTGGAACCTTTTTTTTGGGGGATTTAACCTTTTTTATTTTTGTTGTTTTTATAGGGTTGGTTAACTACCTCATCGTGGAGGCTGAAACTGCCCTATTTTTACTGTACATACTGAGAATTTTAATGCAAGCAGGGCTTTTTATATTAAACTTATGCACAAGGGCAACAGCAGAGCCAATGTACTTAGTGTATTATAGTCCTTTTGTATTGATGCTAAACAGTCAGACTGGGCATGTGAATGACACTCAATGATGAGTCTAAAGAAGCCTTGCCTTCATCCAGTCTGAGCTAAGCGAGCCATGTGCTTCTGAGGATGTTGTTACTGGTTTGAAGACCTGTTAGGAGGATGTTACATTTTTATAAAGGCTTGAACTTGAAGCTTTAGCCATGTTTCACCAACATCCAATTGAACCACACTTTAAACGTTTTAAGAATATGCAGTCCATGCTGATGGCTGCTTTAATCCATTTGAAACCAACCTCACCCCATACGTATAGGTTCACCTAAACATGCACTATTCGCCACAATTTTGAAAGGTAAGTTCAGAATTATGACATGCACATCAGTGTGAGGCTATGTTCTTCTAGATGACCAATCAGATCTAAGAGAACTGAAATGACTTGTGCTTCCTAGTTCTTCTCTCAGTGAAGGAGTAATGGAGATGGGATCAGGCTCATTAACATTTTGCTCCATCCATGGCACTGTGACTGGATTGGTGAGAGTGGTTCAGTTGTGCTCTGGGAGGAAGGACAGGGATCATAATGTCATTTAACTGGGCACACCGTAGTTGCCTTGTCATCACTTTTAATGTGATGGGTTAAGATATGCATCATTTTGGGCATGTTATTGGTAACTTCAATTTGGTCTCTTGTACAGTTTATTCTTATTTTTAAGGGATTCTGCAAATTTGTTTCCATTTTCTTTTTAGCCTCTGAAAATATTGACTGAATTTTGAACATGATTGACTCCGCCATTATTTCTGTATCACTGGCAATTTTTTTATAAAAACAAACGAAAACAAATGGTTTGTTTTAAACACATTACTGGTGCATAAGTGTTTTTGCATTCCTGCAAATAAATTTTGTAAAAGGAAGTTGTGTGGACTTGTTTTATCGTTTAACTCTCCAGACTGTTTATGGCCTAAAGCCGTCTTGGTGTACTGTTTAGCCAGTTTAAAAATATAAAAGTATAACATCTAAAGACATGAATTGTAATTTTGAAACATACTGTATGTGTAAAATCATGAGCACTCCCGTTAAAATGAAGACTCATATCAGTACCCTGTTATAAAAGCTGTTTTATTCTACACGTTACAGTCACACGACCAGCTGAACACTACTCACTTAATCTCCGTAACATCCTGTTATTGGACACTTTCACTCATTGATTAAAGTACTCATGACTGACTGTGAATAATACATTTCTACAATGTCATCTGAAACTGAAATCTATTGATGTTAAATGATGCTGCATCAAGACGCTAGGTGTCAGTGTAAGTCCAACATGACACAAACACTAAACTTACTGACTGCACCTTTAATGAGCGAATTAGTAGGCTATTAGGGGGAGGGACATTCTCACTCTACAGAGCATATGATTGGTCAAAACTAATGGTCAACCAATATGGGGTTTTCAATGGCTGATGCCTATATAAATGTAAATAAACATAATACAATTTAACAACAGCAAATCAGATGTACATCATTTTAATAGTGAAACAAACACTCAAAAACAGAAAGAGTTGACTATCAATTGACCAAAAGATTTGGAAGATTTTGAAACTGACACAAGTGAAAGTTAACACACTTGTTTTCAGCCAAGTGAACACCATTTTCCGATATCAGCATCGGCCGATACTCGCAAAATGGTCAATTATCGTCTGATATATCAGTCTATCGCTAGACAAAGCTTCTAAATACCTCATTCTTCTAAAATGCAAATGCATTTTTGTTATTTTGTAGTGAATGGGCTGTAGGCTTATTAGGGGTGTAAATCGGAGCCTTCATGACGATTCGATACCGATTTCTTAAGCCAACGATTCGATTATTTTCGATACTTCAGAATTCCCCGCGATACGATTCGATACGATTCAATACTAGATATTTTTACATGATATCTATTAAGTTTTCAAATAAATCAACAAAAAATGAATTATTTGCCTTTTATTGAGAATACAGAAACAATATTATATTCACAATGTCTATGTTATGTTATGTTACACTATAGCAGTTGTGCTCAATGCACTGCAAATAGAACAGCAAATATAAGTTACTGCATCTACAGTTACAATAAAGTGCAATCCTGCACGTTTCTTTTATACAAAATTGGTTACATTTTGAAAATATAATTTGCATCTTATTAAGAGGTAATGGTCACACATCCTCTGCAGTAGATGAACTGCAAATAGAACAGTTACTACACAAAATCAGTTAAAGTGCAATAATAACAAAAAGTAACAAAAGTCTAGGACATAAGCCTACAGCCCATTCACTACAAAATAACAAAAATGCATTTGCATTTTAGAAGAATGAGGTATTTAGAAGCATGTCTCGTGGCTTGAGCTATAGCAGGGGCCTTGCAAATAGAACAGTTACTCAACAAAACAGTTTAAATGCAGTAAGAATCAAAAGTACTCGCTCTGCACTCATAAGACCCTGAATAACTTCATCACGTACTTTGGTGTAGAAGTTCGGAATATAGGACTCGCTGAAATGTTGACGTGAGGGGATGTTGTACCTCGGCTCAAGAACTTCGAGCAGGTATCTAAAGCCTTCGTTCTCTACGACGCAATAGAGCCTCATGTCTTTGCACATAAAAAACGCAATGCCTTTGGTGATGTTTTTTGCTCGTTTTGAAGTGCTCGACAACTTGGAAGGAAAAAATGTTGTCAGTGATTTGGAGGGCATGGAAGCCTGTGTTCTTTCTTTACACTCGGAGTCGCCATCAATACCATGGCGCCTTTTCAGGTGTGCGGATAGATTCGACGTATTGCCGCAGTATCTTATCTCACACTGACAGTCTTTCTCTTTACAATCGACAACATCTTTTACCACTGATCCATCTGTTTTCCTGAAGCCAAAATACTTCCACACCCATGACTTGACGCCGACTGGTGTATGTAACATTTGACTTTCATTGCCAGCTCGCTCTGACGGTTCCATCGCTCTTTCAGACTCAACAATGTGTTTGTGAACATACGTAAGTAACGCGTGTGAAGTAGAAGATAATAATGAGGTTAGCAGCTTAGGAGTAGGTTGTACGCATATGTCGGAGACGGAGTGGTAAACTCCGAGCGAACAGACAGGTGGCAAAATAAACACATTAATCGATACACTTGCGGATGTATCGATGCATTGAATCGTCGGCTGTATAATCGATGCATCGATACAAATCGATTAATATTTACACCCCTACCAGGTAGATCTGTTTGCCTCCCGAGAGACCTCCCACTGCCCGCTCTGGTACGCCCACTCAGAGGCTCCCCTTGGGGCAGATGCTCTGGCACACAGCTGGCCGGTGGGGCTGCGCAAGTACGCATTCCCCCCAGTGAGCCTTCTTGCACAGGTGCTGTGCAAGGTCATGGAGGACAAGGAGCAAGTCACTCTCGTGGCTCCTTATTGACCCACCTGGGCCTGGTTCTCGGACCTTGTACTCCTCGCGACAGCCCCTCCCTGGCGAATTCCCCTGAGGAAAGACCTCCTTTCTCAGGGATGGGGCACACTCTGGCATCTGCACCCAGACCTCTGGAACCTCCACATCTGGCCCCTGGACTGGACGTGGAAGATCTAGCTGGCCTACCACCCACGGTCGTAGCCACGATCAACCAGGCCAGAGCCCCTTCTACCAGGCAACTCTACGCCCTGAAATGGCATCTGTTCGTCAATTGGTGTTCTTCCCGGGCAGAAGACCCACAGAGGTGCGCAGTTAGGTCGGTGCTCCTGTTTCTACAGGAGAGGTTGGAGGGGAGGCTGTCCCCATCCACCCTGAAGGTGTATGTTGCTGCTATCGCAGCCCACCACAACCCAGTAGACGGCAAGTCTCTGGGTAAGCACGACTTAATCGTCAGGTTCCTAAGAGGGGCCCGGAGGCTAAATCCCTCCCGGCCAAACCTGTTTCCCCCTCCTGGGATCTCTCGGTTGTCCTCGCCGGTCTTCAGAGATCCCCTTTCGAGCCGCTAGAATCAGCTGGACTCAGTGCTCTCTCTCTAAAGACGCTCGCTTCCATCAAGAGGGTCGGGGACCTGCAAGCGTTCTCTACTAACGACACTTGCCTGGAGTTCGGTCCGCCAGACACTCATGTGATCCTAAGACCTCGACCGGGCTATGTGCCCAAGGTTCCTACCACGCCCTTCAGAGATCAGGTAGTGAACCTACAAGCGCTGCCCCGGGAGGAGGCAGACCCAGCCCTCTCACTGTTGTGTCCGGTACGTGCTTTGCGTGCCTACCTGGAACGCACCCAGAGCTTCAGGCGCTCTTAGCAGCTCTTTGTCTGCTTTGGAGGACAGCAGAAAGGGAATGCTGTCTCCAAACAGAGGTTGTCTCACTGGGTGGTGGACGCTATTCAGTTGGCCTATCACACCCAGTCCGTGCCCCCCCCCCCTTGGGGGTTCGAGCCCACTCTTCTAGGAGCGTGGCATCCTCATGGGCACTGGCTAGGGGCACCTCCCTAGCAGACATTTGCAGAGCTGCGGGCTGGGCAACACCTAATACCTTTACGAGATATTACAATCTCAGGGTTGAGTCAGTCTCGTCCTGTGTTTTCTCAGGTCCGAGCCCGTAGAACTCGGTACACGTCGACGGTCTGACCGGGTGAATCGCTTGTTTCCAGCGCCGTTTCCCTCTACCGAGTTAGAACAGTGCGCTTCTCTCCCAGAGGACCTAGGTCCCTGGTTGATTCCTCCCTAGCCCTTTGGACCAGCACAGCAGTTCAGCGGAGGAACTTGCTGGCCCAGTCCACTACGGGTACCTCAGGCTACCCCTACTGGAATAGGTGCTCCACAGATCAGGCCTCCTACGGGACTCCTCCTGTGTGTACTTCCGCGGTACGGTCACCTTGTGAGCTGACCCGCGTCCCCCTTAGGCAGTCCTTTGCTGCCCTCCGGTCGCCGTGTTGTAGCAACTCCCCCCTCCTCGAGGTTGGATCTACCACCGCGGCATTCTTCCCACATGTGACCCAAGAGGCCATGTGATGTATTTTGCCACCTCTACCTCCCCTTCCGGGTGGGTGTGGCCTTCGCAGGGTCTTTTCCCCCTAAAAGAATAGGAATTCAGGATAAGACCCCCTTCCCTCGATGCGGTAAGGGCCCTGGCTGCTCTTGCTCTATGCTGAGAAAACATAGAGAGAAGAGAGGCCCAGCCAGGCTTGGCCCGTTCCCTAGTTGGGAGCGTCACCTTGTTCCCCCTTAGGGTAACCAAAAGGATTCTGATGACTTTTTTGGGGCATCAGGGAAGAGTACGTGCAGCCTGAACACAGTTGGTCGCTTGTGCACATAGAAATACCTGCCCGCTTCTGTGTAAGCAGTACACGTACACGGCTCAGCGCATGGTGAGTTTTGAAGTGGACCCCTAGTGTCGCTTCTTCGACACGACGTCGAAGTGAGCGACAGACGGGGAACGTCTAGGTTACGCATGTAACCTCCGTTCCCTGATGGAGGGAACGAGACGTTGTGTCTTCCCGGCCACGTCGCTGAGCCGAGCCGTTGAGGTGCCCGGAACACTCCCGGCTCCTCAGAAAAATCCTGAATGAACGAGCATATTTCCCTCGCCTTTATATCCGTATCCGGAGGCGGGGTATGCAAATACTGTTCGCCAACTCTCATTGGCCTTTTTTCATAGATCAGAGGTATCTTTCGGCGCTCAAGAGAGACCCCTAGTGTTGCTTCTTCGACACGATGTCTCGCTCCCTCCATCAGGGAACGGAGGTTACATACGTAACCTAGACGTTTCAGGTCATTCTAACTTTACATTAGTTCATTGAAATACTTGCCTTTTTTGTGCATTTGTTTTAAAATGCAGTTCTGGAGCTTTTGTTTTACGCATCTAACAGATAGAACAAGGTGAAATTAAGCTATAATAATATAGGTTTTACTTATAAATATATTATTTTTAATATGAATATCCCTGTTAAGTCAACCAGTAAATACCTAGGTATACACACTAGAGAGACATTGGTAAATCTGTGGAGAGACATCGACTGGCAAAACTTTGACAGACAATTGATTGAAATGCCTACGTCAAAAGAAACGAAAATGGAGACTGATACAGATATTCGTCAAGCCATGCATAGTTGTGCAAAAAAATCTCTGGAAGCTGAATTCGAATTCTGTGGTGGAGACAGCTCTTGAGTCACCTGATGTCCGACGTCCTGCCAAGAAATATAGACCAATTGACTATTCGCAAGTATTAAATGTAGGTCTTCTTTCTGCCATAGAAAGGTGAATTAGTTGCGAATGGATATGATGGAAAAGCTTCAGTCTGTTGAACAAATTGCACAAGGCAACACGGTCTTCATTGCAGAGTTGCGTGATTCACTTGAATTCATGGCTAAGCAGGTGGAGGATATAAGTGGCACAGATAATACTTTGCAAAACATGGTTACCGCTCTGGAAAAAGAAAACCATGTTCTTCGTCAAAAGTGCGATGAGGTGCGTACAAATGACACTGGAATTTGCGGGTGGCTGGAATCCCGGAATGAATGGGGGAAAATGTGAAACAAATCATTGTTTAAATTTTTGGAAAGGTGGTTCCAGACATAGCTGATCAGTTGCCGAATACCAATGATATTGGCCATAAACTTGACCCACTGGTAGAGAAGGCAAGGATCGTGGGGAAGAGGGCCAGCTTTCAGGGACATTTGCTATAATTGATGGTAAAAGACTTTCTGTAAATTACATTTAATTATTTAGACCAGCAACAAGCTTGTTATTTTGTCAAATAATTTGTTAGGTTCACGGGTTTGCTTTTGTTGTGAATACGAAATAGTGATTATGATCCAATAAGTCTGGCTATATACATGCATATATATATATATATATATATATATATATATATATATATATATATACACTACCGTTCAAAAGTTTGGGGTCACATTGAAATGTCCTTATTTTTGAAGGAAAAGCACTGTACTTTTCAATGAAGACAACTTTAAACTAGTCTTAACTTTGAAGAAATACACTCTATACATTGCTAATGTGGTAAATGACTATTCTAGCTGCAAATGTCTGGTTTTTGGTGCAATATGTACATAGGTGTATAGAGGCCCATTTCCAGCAACTATCACTCCAGTGTTCTAATGGTACAATGTGTTTGCTCATTGGCTCAGAAGGCTAATTGATGATTAGAAAACCCTTGTGCAATCATGTTCACACATCTGAAAACAGTTTAGGTCGTTACAGAAGCTACAAAACTGACCTTCCTTTGAGCAGATTGAGTTTCTGGAGCATCACATTTGTGGGGTCAATTAAACGCTCAA
Organism: Moxostoma hubbsi; assembly: GCA_032164185.1. NCBI lineage: Eukaryota > Metazoa > Chordata > Actinopteri > Cypriniformes > Catostomidae > Moxostoma > Moxostoma hubbsi. Next base: position 1,076,077 of record JAVLUX010000031.1, on the reverse strand, counting down.
AATGGCCAGAAAAAGAGAACTTTCATCTGAAACTCGACAGTCTATTCTTGTCCTTAGAAATGAAGGCTATTCCATGCGAGACATTGCTAAGAAATTGAAGATTTCCTACAACGGTGTGTACTACTCCCTTCAGAGGACAGCACAAACAGGCTCTAACCAGAGTAGAAAAAGAAGTGGGAGGCCGCGTTGCACAACTGAGCAAGAAGATAAGTACATTAGAGTCTCTAGTTTGAGAAACAGACGCCTCACAGGTCCCCAACTGGCATCTTCATTAAATAGTACCCGCAAAACACCAGTGTCAACATGTACAGTGAAGAGGCGGCTGCGGGATTCTGGGCTTCAGGGCAGAGTGGCAAAGAAAAAGCCATATCTGAGACTGGCCAATAAAAGAAAAAGATTAAGATGGGCAAAAGAACACAGACATTGGACAGAGGAAGACTGGAAAAAAGTGTTGTGGACAGATGAATCCAAGTTTGAGGTGTTTGGATCACAAAGAAGAACGTTTGTGAGACGCAGAACAAATGAAAAGATGCTGGAAGAATGCCTGACGCCATCTGTTAAGCATGGTGGAGGTAATATAATGGTCTGGGGTTGCTTTGGTGCTGGTAAGGTGGGAGATTTGTACAGGGTAAAAGGGATTCTGAATAAGGAAGGCTATCACTCCATTTTGCAACGCCATGCCATACCCAGTGGACAGCGCTTGATTGGAGCCAATTTCATCCTACAACAGGACAATGACCCTAAACACACCTCCAAATTGTGCAAGAACTATTTAGAGCAGAAGCAGGCAGCTGGTATTCTATCGGTAATGGAGTGGCCAGCGCAGTCACCAGATCTGAACCCCACTGAGCTGTTGTGGGAGCAGCTTGACCGTATGGTACGCAAGAAGTGCCCATCCAACCAATCCAACTTGTGGGAGCTGCTTCTGGAAGCGTGGGGTGCAATTTCTCCAGATTACCTCAACAAATTAACAGCTAGAATGCCAAAGGTCTGCAATGCTGTAATTGCTGCAAATGGAGGATTCTTTGACGAAAGCAAAGTTTGATGTAAAAAAAATCTTATCTCAAATACAAATCATTATTTCTAACCTTGTCAATGTCTTGACTCTATTTTCTATTCATTTCACAACGTATGGTGGTGAATAAGTGTGACTTTTCAGGAAAACACAAAATTGTTTGGGTGACCCCAAACTTTTGAACGGTAGTGTATATATATATCATTACTATAGTAAAACTATATTTTAAGTTATACCTAAACATTGTTGGGTAGAACTAAGATAATCAAGGCTACGTTATTATTATTCGAAGTCAGTGTTGAGTTTTGTTAACTTACATCTGTTTCTCCTAAGCCTGATATTGTGTTTACTTATTAGGTAGTATGTTCTTTATGTCGTTATCTATAATATCTCTTCATGCCAGGGGGTTATGGAACAATGTAAAATGCGAAGCTTTATTTCTTTATGCTGTAACTTTTCTCTTTTTGTTTTTCGATTTAGCTACTAATGAGGGTTTATCACATAGATAAAAAAAAAAAACTGTTTAATGAACTTAAGCAAACATTCTACCGACTCTTGATCTTTTTTAGGTGTTTTATTCCCCCAATGCTAACACTTTCTAATAATTATTTAAATGAAAGACTAAAAAAGAAAAACATTGTCTTTCATTTCACAAAAAAACAAATAATCTTAAGGTTCTTATCTGAGCTGAAGTTCTGTCCCGTGAAAACAAAGAAGTTATGAAACTTGTTGAAAACATTGAGTGCGCTGAAATTTGTTGCTATGAGGAAAAAACATTGAGTGCGTTGAAATACTTCTCTCTTCTTTAGCATTGTCCAATTCGACTGGAGACACCCAACAAAAAAAACAAATCCACTCCATGCCAGCATCCTTTTTAACCCATCCTACCTTACTTGCTTCCCAATTCACCCTAAGGTGTGAGTAAATTATCAGTTGTTACATTGAGCTTGAAACCCCAAGATTTCTCAAGGAGTCACTTTTTTGAGGTAGCCACCAAGAAACATAAGCTCCCACTACCCAAACTGACTTACTTCTTCATGTCAGCTTTCACCTTATATGCCAAACAGGTGAGCCTATATAGCGCCCTCTAATGGCTTGTAGTGCTTCTACACCATTCCATTCTTACACTACCAAATAACTGTTACAGATATTTCATTCTGTTACATACCCCCTCCCATGTTTTTAAAATTTGTCACATCCGTGACAAATTTTCAAGTTCTGTACATGATATGAATCAATGACTGTCGGATCAGAAATAAAAGAAACTCGATAGTTCACCGGTCCTAACTTCTTTACTATTTTTGCCGGCCCTTTCCACCTGGGAGATAATTTGGCCATGAAAGCATCATCGGCCTTGGATAACGGATGAGATCGCACCCATACCACATCTCCTTCACAGAACTCTTGGTCCTTTCTCTTCTAATTGTAATACTTTCTTTGGTGCTGTTGTGCTTTCTCCACATTAGCTTTAACCAGATCAATTAGCTGAGCATGCCGTTCCAGAGTACTGTAACTCTGATGATCTGGATCTGGTGGATGTTGAATTGCTCGTTCCAATGGCCCTTTCAACCTTCTTCCGAGAGCGATTTCCGCTGGCGAGTATCCTGTGGTTTCTTGCCATGCCGAATTCAATGCAAAACGAAATTCCGGAAGCCACTGATCCCAGCTTCGGTGGTTCTCTTTTACATAGGACGCCAGCATCGTTTTAAGGTTCCTATTGACTCGTTCTGTTAAGTTACTTTGAGGATGATAGGCTGTCGTTAACCTCTGAATGACCTTCCATTGTTTACAGATAGATGTGAGGAGATTTGACGTGAACTGCCTTCCACGGTCAGACACCAGGTAAGTTGGCGTACCCCAACGAGTGAAAATCTCTTCAATGAGAATTCGAGCAATAGTAGGAGCTTTTGCGGCTCTCATTGGAAATAATTCCACCCATTTGGAGAAATAGTCCACAACTACTAACAGGTACTCATGTCGCTTTGAACTCCTTGGAAAAGGACCCATTATGTCAATCCCCATCATATGTCCCGGCTCGATTACTGTTACACTCTGCATCATACCTGTAGTCTTAGTTGTCGATGGTTTGTATTGTTGGCACACCGTACATACTTTGCAATACTGCCAAACGTCGCTTCTTATGCTGGGCCAATACACAAAATCAAGCAGTCGCATTAGGGTCTTGAAACTTCCTAAATGGCCACTCAATGGATTGTCATGAGCATAGGATAAAAACGTCTTTCTGAAAACAGCTGGAATCACTATTTGCAGTTTTTGTCCTTTCTTTCCTTCAGGGACACTCCTAAAAATCACTCCATTTTTGCACACATAGTGAACTCGCATTGCATCATCATTTTTTCTCTGCAGATTTTGGGCCATCAAATTCTGGATCTCCTTGTCATCTTTCTGAGCTTTGCCGACTTGCTCAAGATCAACAGGTAGAGTGTAGTCAGGTGAATTCTTTTTGTGTGCTGTATTTAAAAAAAGAGACTCAGTTTCTGTGTGGTACTTTCTCGACAGGGCATCAGGAACCACATTGCATTGTCCCTTATGGTAACTTACAAAGAAATGAAACCCCTGGAGCCGTATTGTCCACCTTATTAACCTGGAGGATGGCTTTGGATGTTGGAATGCCCAGACTAATGCAGCATGATCTGTTACCACCTCAAAAGGTTTGCCCTCCAGGTAATGTCTCCATTTTTCTACAGCCCACACGACTGCTAGACACTCTTTTTCTGATGTAGAGTATGCTCTCTCCGCTCCCTTCAACAGCCGAGATGCATATGCCACCACTCTTTCTTGTCCTCCTTCTTCTTGAGTTAAAACTGCCCCCAACCCTATCTCACTTGCGTCTGTCTGAACTTTAAAAGCACGGTTTACATCAGGTGAGATTAGAACCAGAGCACTGATGAGATCTTGTTTGATTGTCTCAAAGGCTCGTTGGCAATCTTCAGACCATATCCATTTTGCTCCTTTTTTCTTTAGAGCATGAAGTGGAGCAGCTTTCTTAGAAAAATTCTCAATAAACCTATGGTACCAACCTGACAGGCCCAGAAATCTTTGGACCTCTTTGACTGATGCAGGTACCGGGAATGACTGGACCGCTGATATTTTCTCCAGATCTGTCTTAACTCCATCTGCAGAGATGACATGACCTAGAAATGTCAGTGATGGCTTGATGAAATTGCATTTCTCCAAGTTAAGCGACAAACCAGCCTTTTGAAGACAAGTAAACACCTTCTGGAGATGTTGAAGGTGAGTTGAAATAGAAGGAGAGTAAACCACAATATCATCAATGTAGACCAGGCAGAATTTGTTTTTGTGCTCTCTTAGCACCTGTTCCATAAGCCTCTGAAAAGACGCGGCCGAGTTTTTAAGACCAAAGGGTAGACACAAAAATTCATATAATCCTGAAGATGTGCAAAACGCTGTTTTTTCAACACTGGACTGGTCCATCTCCATCTGCCAATACCCATTTTTAAGGTCCAAAGTACTGAAAACTTTGGCTCCATTCAGTGATTCCATTATATCAACAATTTGCGGCATAGGATAGGCATCCAGGTGAGTCTTTGCATTCAACCCTCTGTAATCTACACATAGTCTCTTACTCCCATCCTTCTTGTTTACCACAACTACTGGTGATGCCCACAGAGAGGTAGAAGGCTGAGTGATTTTCTTTTCAAGTAATTCCTTCACTTGACCTTCTATAAAATCATTCTAATAGGCAGAGACTTTGTATGGTTTTTTTCTTACCGGTTGCTGGTCAGTTGTGATGATCTGATGTCGAATAATGCCGGTTCGGCCTAGACTTTGTGTACATACCGTTGGCCATTGTACCATCAGGTCTTTTAGCTGTTCTTGTATCTCATGAGTTGTTTCAGCCTGCTTTGCTGCTTTAGAAATAAGATGATGTTCCTCTTCTCTTATGGCAGGACCTTCCTCTGTATCCAGAATAGCCATGTGAAAATGGTTAGTGGATGGTTCATCATGGAAAGAAAAAGGCAATGTACATTTCTTTTGTGTTACCTCAGGCAAATGAAAGTTCAAGGTGTTAAAATCCAAAACCATTTTAGATTTTTTCAAAAAGTCAAGACCCAGGATTACTGATACTGCTAAATCCTTATCTTCCATCACAAAAAAAATCTACTTTAAACTTTTCTTCTTTGATCTCACACATCCAGCTCACTTTTCCGATAGCTTTTTGACACTGTCCATTTGCTAAAATAAAGTTCTGATTGCTTGTATAAAACTGACCACTTTCTTTCTTGCTCAGTTCTTTCCAGATCTTTTTCTGGACAATCGAAAAAGTGCTTCCGGTATCAATTAAAGCATCAATGTTAGTGTGATTGATGGTCACAGGTAGTTGAAGAGCTCTGTACCCTTTGCTGGTGTTATGTTGATCTACCAGCATCAGTTGATGTTCTCTTTTTGACACTGCTGCTGGTATTCTTTTGTTTTGCTCCTCACTGTTAACTAAACTCCAGTGGTTTTTAGCTCCCATCCAATCCTTCTCAATCTGTGTCCCCAAACGAACTAATTCATCGACTGTGTTTGCAGAGCTTCTCAGCAAACTGGCTAATCTTGGGTTGCAGTTTCTGAGAATTGCATTCACAATCTCTGTTTCAGTCATTTTTGGATTGTTTCTCATACACAGTGCTCTATAGTGGTAAGCAAAATCCCGCATACTCTCTTTGTTTTGTTGTCTCCTATTTATGAGTCTCTGTGCAGCAACTTCTTTAAAATCCTCATTTAAAAATGCGAACAAAAACTTATCTTTAAAGCTTTTCCATGTACCTACGTTCTTTTTTTCAGCACTCCACCAGTCTTTTGCTGTCCCTTTTAACACCACAGCCAGTTTTGCCAGTATTTCTTTGTCAGGTAACGGGCAGAGATTAACATACTCCTCAATTCTCTCAATAAATACAACTGGATCATCAACACTTGCATTGGTGAAAGTGGGAAACTCTAATTTAACCGGCGGATTGTATGGTGCTGGAATTGTAGTCAGAGACATACACTGTTGACTCGAATGAGCTCGTTTTTCCATACTTTCCATCTTTGTAGTTTTATAATGACTGACCGTAGTTGCAGGAATGGGAGTAGATGAAAGTGGGTTTAGAGCTTGAATCATCTGATCTAGTTGCTTATCTCTCCTTTTTAGACAATCAACCATGCTCTGGCCTAAATCCACTATCCTACTGTTCAATTGTGTTTTAATTCGATCAGTTTCTCTTTGGATACGATAGTTAATTCTGTCTTCAAGTTTTTTCATCATATCTACCACTGTGTTTTGACTTACACAATCACTCACCCTATGTTCAATGTCAGTAAGGTGTTCTTCAATGTCGGTTAGACGTTGCTTTGTTACCCTTCCATTTGAATACAGCTCCTCCTCCTCAAATATAACCGGTGGTGGAGGTGGAATTGCAGTAAAATCTCCTGGATCGCCAGACTGGTCTGGTATTGCAAATCTCTCTTCTTCTGAATCAATATAAAGTCCACTAAAAGTGTCAATCATTTCATTCACTGGATCTCTCATCTGAATGAATGCTTCATCAGAGAAATCCTCAACGGACACGATCTCATCCCTATCCATTTTTAGACTATGGTGTTTGCTAGAAGTTTTTTTTTTTTTTTTTTGATCCTGGCTTAAAATTATGTAGTGACACACCCTCTAGGTTCAAGTACCTCTTAGTCAGAGTCCCTGTTCGGGCGCCATTTTGTAACTTTTCTCTTTTTGTTTTTCGATTTAGCTACTAATGAGGGTTTATCACATAGATAAAAAAAACTGTTTAATGAACTTAAGCAAACATTCTACCGACTCTTTTTTTAGGTGTTTTATTCCCCCAATGCTAACACTTTCTAATAATTATTCAAATGAAAGACTAAAAAAGAAAAACATTGTCTTTCATTTCACAAAAAAACAAAAAACAAATAATCTTAAGGTTCTTATCTGAGCTGAAGTTCTGTCCCGTGAAAACAAAGAAGTTATGAAACTTGTTGAAAACATTGAGTGCGCTGAAATTTGTTGCTATGAGGAAAAAACATTGAGTGCGTTGAAATACTTCTCTCTTCCTTAGCATTGTCCAATTCGACTGGAGACACCCAACAAAAAAAACAAATCCACTCCATGCCAGCATCCTTTTTAACCCATCCTACCTTACTTGCTTCCCAATTCACCCCAAGATGTGAGTAAATTATCAGTTGTTACATTGAGCTTAAAACCCCAAGGTTTCTCAAGGAGTCACTTTTTTGAGGTAGCCACCAAGAAACATAAGCTCCCACTACTCAAACTGACTTTAATGGCTTGTAGTGCTTCTACACCATTCCATTCTTACACTACCAAATAACTGTTACAGATATTTCATTCTGTTACAATGCTAAAAAGCACAAAACTCATTTTTTTTTTTCAAGAATGCCATTTGATTAAAAAACGACAGTACTTTCTGGAAGTCACAGTGGGGTAATGATGTATGGCTAGTACATGGTTCTGAACATTAGTAGGTATCTTTAAAAATAATTTCACTGGGGATATTTTGCATACAGATATATACTCTTTAGGTCATTTCTGCATAATAATCATTAGTTTGAATTGGCATATAATCCTTTTAGATAATATATATGGTTATAACTTGATAATGATTTTTTGCTTGAGGAAAAAATATTACATTGGTTAGGTAAATATATAAATGCCCTAATAATTATCGGTGATTATAATATAACCGTACACAACTCAATTGACAGATTTCCTCCACGACGAGCTTCATCCTCCAATTCTAATTTGAAAATGTTTTATGAATAAATTTGATATTAATGACATCTGGCAAAACAAGTTTCCTTGTGACAAAATGTATACTTGGAGTAATAAGGATAATTCTAGACAATCTTGCATTGTGAAATCATAATATTTCAGTTTTTATGCTCTGTACACCATTAACAAGTCATAAGAGCTATACATATTGTAGTCTGTATTTCTAATTGGAGTAGATTGAAAAAAATAATTAATATGGAAGATGAATAAATCTCTCATCAAACTAGATCCAGTAAAACAGGAAGATTCTAACTTGTATTGGATTACAACGAAAGAAGAAAATTATTTTTGCCGAAAGTAGGAATTACTCAGGTATGAAATTGGTAAATATTTGAGGAAAACTGGTAGTAATCTTGCTAAGAAAAGAAGAGAGAATGAAGATAATGTAGTATCCAATCTTTCTCATCTTACTAATCAAAGCTATCTTTCAGATTACGAAAGGAGAGAATATATTAAATATATTAAAAATTAAATTAAAAAAAAGTGAATTAGATGATTGTAACATCTGCTCCCTCCAACCAACAGAGGGAGCCCTCACCTGAATACTGACATCACTCAATTTCTTCTACAGTCACTTCCTGTTTGATATATATATAAAGAGCCATGCTTTCCATTAACACTTTGCGAAGTATTGCCAGTTTTTCCTGCCTTACTGAGTGCTCTCTCCATTGCTATTGTTTTTGCCTCTTGTTATGACCTTTTGCCTGCCTTTTTGGATGTCACGTTTTTGGATTACTGTTTTTGCCTTGGTTGCTTACTTGGACTGCCTATTTTGTTCACTGAACCCAGCCTGCATCTTTGACCATTGCTTTGCCTGTCGTTTTGGATTTTCTGCTTCAATAAAACTTCTGCATATGGATTCTCAACAAAAGCCCAGTCTAGTTCATTACAGAATACTTCGCCTGAAATGAATCCAGCAGAGGTATCACAGCTCCAGACGGCCTATGCATACCAGAGTGAGATACTAAAGGATTTTCAAGGCCAACTCTCCAACCTACGAGCAATCAACGAACATTTAACCCATTCAATCTCTTCCGTCGACTAGAGCTGAACCGGTAAGGTTTTCACTACCAGACAAATTTGATGGTTCTGCTGAAAATTGCAGAGGCGTCAATTTTTACGTCAATTTAGAATTTACTTTTCCAATCAACTTGAAGCATTTCGTCTAGATACTACAAAATGTTCGTTTATGATGACTTTGCTTACTGGAAAGGCATTAGATTGGCCTTCAGCTGTATGGGACAATGACTCCCAGTTATGAACGTCTTTTGACTATTTTGCACTACAACTTCAAGAGGTATTTCAATATCCTGCAGGAGGACAGGATATCTCTGTACAGTTGTTGCATATACGCCAAGGTAACGGATCGGCCGCTGATTATTCTATCCAATTTAGAACACTCGCAGCCCAGAGTGGATGGAACGATGTGGCACTTAAAACAGTGTTTCGAGAAGGACTTAACCACGAATTGCAAGCAGAATTGGGATGCAGAGATGAAACCACTGACTTATCTGCGTATATCACCATGGCTATTAAGTTAGATAATCTCATTCGTAACAAACCCCGCTCCAAACAGGTCAAAATGGCTCCTGTTCCAGTTGAAGCTGTTACTCTCTCCATGCCCCAATCCACAGAACCCATGCAAATTGGCTATACTAAAGTGTCACCAGAGGAACGACATCGCCGTCTGCAGGAACATCTATGTTTCTACTGTGGCCAACCTAATCATCAGTGCAAAACCTGTCCCAATCGAGCCAACAACACCTCAAGGAAAACAGTGAGTTTTGAAAATTTCCTTACTGTTCATCGTCAGAATTTCACCCTATCTGTATCCATTGAGGTTTCGAATAAAGAACACTATGTTTCAGCACTAGTGGATTCTGGGGCCGCAGTCAATTTAATCCATGAAGATCTTGTCCAAGAACTAAAAATCCCCACTCTGCCATGCATCCCTTCAATTGATATTACAGCAATTGACAACAAACCCATAGGACAGGGCATCTCACAACAGACTTTCCCAATAACTCTAAAAGTTGGACTGTTTCACACTGAAAGGATCTCATTTTATGTTATTTCTTCTCCCAAGAACCAGATCATCCTCGGTCATCCATGGTTGGCTATCCATGATCCTAGTATTTCCTGGAATCAAGGTGAAATCACCAAATGGTCTCCCCATTGTCAAGAGCATTGTTTTAACTCAAAGATAACCTTCCCATGTCTCACCACGAGTGTGGAAAGCCCAGATACCTCCACAGAGACTGTGATTCCATTTGAATACTCAGAATTTTCAGAGGTCTTCAACAAGGCAAATGCAACCCAACTACCTCCCCATCGTCCATGGGATTGTGCCATTGAGCTCCTCCCAAATACTACACCTCCTAAAAGTAAGGTTTATCCTTTGTCACTTCCAGAAACTCAGGCCATGGAAAACTACATTGAAGAAGCCTTGGCATCAGGTTTTATACGCCCCTCTTCCTCTCCAGGAGCTGCAGGGTTCTTCTTTGTAGAGAAAAAAGATGGCGGACTTAGACCATGTATAGATTTTCGAGGTCTCAATGCAATCACAGTAAAGAACAGCTATCCACTTCCTCTTGTTCCTTCAGCACTGGAACAGCCCTCCGAGAGGCACGTTTCTTCACCAAACTAGATCTTCAAAGTGCCTACAACCTTATTCGAATCAGAGAAGGTGATGAATGGAAGACTGCCTTCGTCACCACTAGGGGGCACTATGAATATCAAGTTATGCCATTTGGTCTAGTCAATGCACCCTCTGTCTTCCAGTCCTTTATTAATGAAATCTTCAGAGACCTTTTGAATCACTTTGTCATTGCTTACATTGACGACATCCTAATCTATTCCCAAACAAAGGAGGAGCATATTCAACATGTCAAGACAGCCCTAACTCGGCTCCAACAGAACCAGCTCTACGTCAAAGCTGAAAAATGTGAGTTTCATAACACTAGCACTAGTTTCTTAGGTTACATAATCAGTCATCACGGTGTGGAGATGGATCTATCCAAGATCAAAGCAGTTACTGAATGGCCACAACCTACCACTATCAAAGAACTTCAGCGATTTCTTGGCTTTGCAAATTTCTACAGAAGATTTATTAGGAATTACAGCATCGCAGCACCTCTTACATCATTACTCAAGGACAAACCCAAGAAACTTCCATGGAATGAATCTGCTAACACGGCTTTTAATACCCTCAAGACATGCTTCACTACTGCACCCATCCTCAAGCATCCTGATCCGAAGTTACCCTTCATCATTGAAGTGGATGCTTCCGATAATGGGATTGGGGCTGTTCTCTCTCAAAGGCATGGTATGCCAGGACGGATGTTCCCATGTGCCTTCTATTCTCGTAAACTCACTGCTGCTGAAAGAAATTACGATGTAGGTAACAAGGAACTACTCTCTATGAAAGCTGCAATGGAGGAATGCAGACATTGGTTAGAGGGAGCAGAACATCCATTTCTAGTTATCACAGACCATAAGAACTTTGAATACATCAAGAGTGCTAAGAGACTCAATCCACGACAAGCTCGCTGGTCTCTGTTCTTTTCCAGATTCCGATTCACAGTTACCTACTGCCCTGGAAACAAGAACAGTAAAGCAGACGCTTTGTCTAGAATGTATGAACCTATGTCTTTTCAAAATAACCAAGATCCCATTCTCCCTTCATCATTGGTTGTAGCCCCCATTCGCTGGGACATCATGGATGAGATCCAACAAGCACAGCAAACAGACCCTTCCCCACCTTCTTGCCCACCAACCAAGCAGTACGTCCCACGCATCCTTCGACAACGTGTGATCCAATGGGTGCATTCTTCCCTCAGCGCTGGACATCCAGGTATTCAACAAACTGTAGCCTTAATGCGCAACTCAATCTGGTGGTCAGACTTAAAGATGTTACTTCATATGTCAAGTCATGTCCTGTATGTGCTCCGTCTAAGACCCCCAAGGAACTACCTGCTGGACTACTGGAGTCCCTACCCATTCCTCAGAGGCCCTGGTCCCATCTATCAGTAGACTTTGTCACAGATCTACCCAAGTCTAACAATTTCACCACGATTCTGGTAATCATTGACCGCTTTTCTAAAGCTTGTCGTCTTGTCCCACTGAAGGGTCTTCCCACTGCCATGGAAACAGCCACTGCCTTGTTCCATCATGTGTTCCGGATATATGGATTGCCAGAGGACATTGTCACGGACCGGGGTCCTCAATTCACGTCGAGGGTATGGCAGGAATTTTGTAAACTTTTGGACATTAATGTTAGTTTAACCTCAGGCTACCACCCACAGGTGAATGGACAAGTGGAGAGACTGAACCAGGAGATCGGACATTACCTTAGGTCATACTGTAGTCGAGAACAACAGAGATGGAGTGAATTTCTTCCATGGGCTGAATATGCCCAAAATTCACTAACCCATTCATCTACTGGACTTACCCCCTTTCAATGCATACTGGGTTATAAACCTCCCATGTTCCCTTGGTCTGGGGAACCATCTACAGTACCAGCGGTGGATGACTGGATCAGAAGGAGTGAACGGGTGTGGGACAGCGTTCATGTGAGGCTTCAACGTGCCATTCATTCTCAGAGAATCCACGCGAATCGACGGAGGCGTCCCCACCCTAACTATCAGCCAGGCCAGAGGGTCTGGCTTTCCACACGAGACTTGCGTCTACGGCTACCTAGTAGGAAGCTCAGTCCCAGGTACGTTGGTCCATTTCGTATAATCAGACAGATATACCCTGTGACCTATCGACTTGAGCTTCCTGCTAATTACCGAATCTCTCCTTCATTTCATGTATCATTGCTAAAACCGGTCCACCCTGCGTGTGGCCCCGAAACCATGGAACCGGAACGTCCACCACCCTTGGAGATTAATGGAGAACCAGCATACTTGGTAAAGGAAATCATTGAGTCAAGGAGAAGAGGAAGCCAGGTGCAATATTTGGTGGATTGGGAGGGCTATGGACCAGAGGAGAGATCATGGGTAGCTGCCAAGGACATTCTGGATCCCTCTCTTATCCATGATTTTCATCGAACTCATCCTGACCACCCAGCACCCAGACCAAGGGGACGCCCCAGTCGAAGAACACCAGGATGTGTTCATAGAGGGGGGGATTCTGTAACATCTGCTCCCTCCAACCAACAGAGGGAGCCCTCACCTGAATACTGACATCACTCAATTTCTTCTACAGTCACTTCCTGTTTGATATATATATATATATATATATATATATATATATATATATATATATATATACACACACACACACATATATGTCATATTTTTAAGTCAGAGAAAAGAAATGCCATGTGCTCTACTTTTTAACTTCTGATTGATGGTATAGGACTGATGGATCCTAAAAATATATCTTTGTTCTGTACTGAATTCTTTAGCAATCTTTATAAATTCAGAGGCAACATCTTTTTTTTTCTATCATTTCTTTAGAGGAACTCACAAAATGTCCAAACGGAAAAATAACAAGTCGCCTGGAAGTGATGGAATTACATCTGAATTCTATAAACAGTTTTCCGAACAACTAGCACCCTTTCTGCTCTGGGTGTTCTTAGAGTGTCTAATCAATGAGATCCTTCCTTCAACTATGACACAGGGCATCATAATGTTATTACTAAAACCTAATAAAGATGTAGCTATGTTAGAGAATTGGCGGCCGATAAGTCTACTTAATACTGATTATACATTTTTTGCATCCATATTTGCAAATCGATTAAAACAAGTTTTACATGACATTATTGGTGAAACGCACAATTGTTTTACAAGAAAGCGACATATTGCCAATAATGTCTAAATTATAGACAGTGATGCCTACATATGGTTTTTAGATTTTTACAAGGCTTTTGATTCATTGGAGCATGCATTTATGTTTAAGGCAATGTAAAAATTTGGTCTGGGTAAATACTTTTGCAGTGCTATCAAAACTTTAGATAAAAATGGAAGTAGCTGTGTCAAACTTAAATACGGTACTTCTTCAAGATTTGATTTATCTTGTGGAATAAGACAAGGCTGTCCAATCTCCCCCTATCTTTTCTTGATTGCTTCCCAACTTCTTGCTACTTTTTTACTGTAGAGCAAATTTGAGGGTATATTGGTTGGGAATCAACATATTTTAATCAGTCAATTGGCAGACGACACTGCCATCTTTCTTAAAGATTCATCATAAATTTCGATTGCTGTTGGTTTAGTTGAAATATTTTCCAAAGTGTCAGGGCTTCATCTAAATATAAATAAATGTCAGCTGATGGCTGTAAAAAACAACAATGCTGCGATGTCTAATTCCTGTAAACTGTGAAGTGACTTATTTAGGTATAAAAATAGTTAAAGGTGAAAATGCCAGATGTTATTTAAATCTCAATCCAATTATTGAAAAAAACTCAGTGACCTACAGTATCTCTAAGAGGATGAATTTTATTATCAAAGGCAGAAGGCACATCTTGGTTGATATATACAGCTCTGTCTTAACACATTGATAACATTACGATTAAAAAAATTTATAAGACACTATTCAATTTTATATGGAGGAACAAAAATCATTATGTGAAGAACAATCTTGTATAAAAATAAATCATTTTTTTTTTTAAACTAGGTAAAAAAAAGATATCTTACTGGTAGGTTAACTTTTGAATCCTGAAGGAGTTTCTGATGAAATTTAAAATACATATCGCACAAAAATAATTCTCAATAGTCCTTGATGCGATACCTTCAGGTGCTGTAATGCTTTTAAGAGGTCAACTTTCTAATTTGACTATAACTTTATCTGAGATAGACCCTTTAAATACTTCAATAGGGAAGATGTGCTTCTCACCCATTCCTAGGAAAAACAATAGAGCAAGTCAAGCTTTATTTCAAGAAGAGGTTGTTACTGTCCCGTATGTAATTTCTTATTGGAATGGATTTGTTGACGGTATCCCTTGGAAAAAGGTATGGACCTTACCATTGAAATATTTTTTGACTAACAAAATCAGAGTTTTGAAATTGTTACGCAAATTGTATCCAGCAAAATGTGTTATTCAAAAAATACAAAATGACATAGACACTCAGTGCTGTTTTTGTAACAACTCATCAGAGACAGTTCTTTTTGGAGTAATCAGAAGGGATTGCATGGAGGACAGTGCCTTTATTTCACCTCATTTTAAGGAATGACGTCACAACTCGTAGTCAGGGCCACATATATTTATTTTGTAAAACACCTGTACACATTAAATAGATCAATTCATACATTGAGTACATTTCATAAACATGTATATGTATAAATATGTAATTGTTCATATGCTGTTAGTATAAGGAAAATATCCACGAGCATGAATGAACGACTGTCCTTAGAAGATGAGCCAGTGGGGAAAAAAAGAAGAAAAAAAAAAGAAGATGATGAACCAGTGAGTGCGGCGGTAATGATGACGTACGATTTGACGGACAATTATTGGCTCGTCTCATCCTGAAGGGCTATGATTGGCTATTCTCATCTTGAAGGGCTGTAATTGGCTATTCTGCATCCTGAAGGGCTGTGATTGGGTATTCTCATCCTAAAAGGCTGTGATTGGCTATTCTAATCCTGGAAGACTGTGATTGGTGAAGTGGTGAATTTGAAAACATTCCGTTTTCGCAAATAAGCAGTTACCAGAGCGGGCCTTGTTGTCCACCAATAAAGTATTATTTAAGATATTCGGAATTATCTTTTGTATTAAAAACTTCTAAATGAACCGTGTTTAACTGTAAACCTTAACAGTCGGTCGTTCAGGGTTAATCGAGAAGACACGATGGACGTTAACTCTTATTTTCAGTAAGTAGCATGTGACAGACACAATGTTTCTATATTTCAGATCGCCTTCAGTTGTTTATTGTTTATTTTATCTGATTTCCTGCAATACCGAAACGTTTATTTGATTCTATAATTGTTTGATGTCATCATTATGTTGTCTTGACAAGGGTTTTTTGTTTTGTCAAAATCTCTAAACCTTGGCCAAAGTGGCTGTAACTTTTAAACTACATCCACAGACTCCGTACAGTTCTTCAGACTGTCCTGACTATGTCATTCCACTGCTTTTTCCTTTAGCGGATCCCATAGACTTCCGTTGACGGAATGTACAAACAGGCCAAAACTATTCAGATCTGTTGTCTTTAAATGTATTCATGCTTTTAGCTGCACATTTATTAACTGTCTCTAAATGATCACGACAGGGCCTTTGAGTCAAGTGTGAGTGGTTATGTTGGAGATGACCCCTTAGATCCTTGGGACAAGTAAGTCTTTAATTAATCTTTTATCAATGGCTTGTCTTTATTCTAGTCATTTAATTCGATCACCTTTTCTGCGTGTTACAAATGTGTTTTGTGCTGTGTCAGGTTTGTACAGTTTCTCGAGTGCAAGCTGTCCCCAGAGGAGAGAAAGGGCATGTCTGTAGTGCTGGACCGCCTCATTCAAACCTTCATTCAAGATGAGCGATACCATAATGACCTGCGATACGTCACTCACTGCATCAAATGTGTAAGTTCACCCTCATACAGTCACTATTCTGAAGTCAGTGTCTTACTCTTTGAGATTGAATGATTAGTTTGGCCAATGATTTTGGCCAATCATGTTGTTGCAAATCTACTGTAATTGATATTAATACTATATTTAAGGAGAGTTTGGGCAAAATCACAGCTGTTTTCCATACAATGACAGCCTATAGTGTCTTTTCAAGCTCCAAAAAGGACAAACAAATAAACACCATACAAGTTAAGATTACATATGACTCATGCTCTATATTCCAAGTTAGAGTTGCAACTAGGGATGCGCCGATTGTGAAATTCTAAGGTCGATACCAATGTTTAAAATAACAATTTGGCCGATGCTGATTTTTTGTTTTTTGTTTTTGCTTTTAATTAATCCCCCTTTTGTGCCAGTGAAACAAAGAAATCTTCATTATAAAAAATAAATGAGCTGTTTTTAAGTCTTTCAGCCCTGTATCACACTGTCTTTGAATGAGCACAAATTCAATCATACAAATGTATGAAACAAAGTTTAATATAACCATCTTTCAAATAACAAAGACTCTTCTTGTGAAAAATCACTTTTTCAAGAGCCTTTTTAACCTGCTATACAACAGAATTTTTCACTAAATCACAGACCAGACAGTAAAATACTTAAACACCACTGACATTTTCTTGCACTTATTTGAAAACAAACCACACATGCGCACTGCATTGTTGCCCTCTTACATCATGCCAGAGTCATGTCTAGCCAGTGGCTGTGGGTGGTATATAGTACCACCCGTTGGATCATCTCCGAAACTGCAGCTGACTAGGCAACTGTTGTCCAAGTCGACCGCAAATAACCAAGACATATAAACGCATAAACATCGGTCTCTGCCATTGGTGAATGACATCGTATTTGCCGATAGGCCGATGTCAGTCAACAAGGCGAATGTTGGCCGATACATCGGTGCATCCCTAGTTGCAACGGTATAAGATTTTCACGGTACGATAACCGTCTCAGAAAATATCACGGTTTCACAGTATTACACAATTATTATAATTTTTTTGGTTGAACAAATGCTTTATAATAATTGAAACATATACTGTATTTGTGCGACTGCTCCTGTCTGTACCTTTAACTCGGTGCTTCTCAACTGGTTTTGCTTCAGGACAGATTTTACATTAGAAATCAAGTGGCGACCCATCATAGTAAAAATATAATCTGAATTTAACGTATTCTGGGTCACATTTCCTTTTATGTTGCATAGTTTTGTTCATGGTTTTCCAGTACAAGGACCTGCATCAAGTCACATTATTACCGACAGGAGGTTTTTTCTCCCCCTTTTAAAAATGATCCCATTTGTTTCCTAATTTCAGACAGAACATACATATTACACAAGAGGAAAGGCTCCTCATGACCATGTTTAGTGTAGCTAGTCTTAAATAATTGTAATAAGAATAATAAATGATATTATTTCTGAAAAAATGAATACTGGCTGAAACACATCTTGAAACTTTAACTACAACTGTCACTGTTGATATAAAATGAGGTCTAATAGATTCTACCTTTTAGATTATTTCATATGAAACTATAACATTATAACAACAAACTACAACAGTTACTTTTACTCATGAAAAATCATGAAACAATTTAGTAAAGTTGATGATGCATAATGAAAAATGAGTGCATAGCACAGTGTTGCTCTTTTCCTCCTCAGTGCTGTTTGGCATGTCAGGACTGTCTACTGTTTGAGAGGTTCGACTTGACTTCCTCCGTAATGCTTTAAACTAGAAAAGTCTCACTAGAATTGAAATTGGTCACATCAGTTTTGAGGTCTGCACTCCACAATATCGAGGGAATCCCAGTTGTTGCACGCACATGTCAGAGAGCAGATCATGATCACGAGCTCGTTGCACGTGCGAAAGTGCAGATGAGAAGCCTTTAACTGATTGCGAGATTATCATTAAATCTGACTCGGCAGTCCTAAAGAGGCTATCACTTGGATGGCCGCTGAAATATCTTCAATGGGAGGACCATGGCATTTTTCGAATAGACCAGTTGAGAAACACTGTTTTAACTCAAACTCAATTATGTCAGACCCCCTCGCCTCGCTTCTGACATGTACTGTGTGTGTGTGTGTGTGTGTGGGGGGGGGGGGGGGGGGGGGGGGGGGGTGTGTAAGTTGACGAGTCTGAAAGGCAGACGAGGAGGATAGGGGATGCGCAGGTGAGATTCTTCGTCCAGTTGCATTTTTTCACAATACCATAGATAAGCAAATGTACATGGTATTATAATTGTCTATTTTCATATTGTGAAACCGGTATACCGCTGCAACCCTATTCCAAGTTATACGATAGCTTAATGTTAGTCCCAAATTCAAGTTGTATTTCCGCTGTAGCTCTCAAGAGCTGCATAGTCTTCAAAATGTTCCTTTTTGTGAAATGCACAATGACTTAGAACTTTCCTTTTTGTATGAACTTGCACATTTTAACCACTTCCTCCAGGCGAGTTTCTACAGCGATCCGATTGAGGTGTACAGTCATTTGCACTTCCAAGGCATTGGAACACAAGCTGCAGTACTGTATGTGGAATGGGCCCATCAGTTTGAGAAAAAAGGGCTGCTTGCACAGGCTGAGACTGTGTACCAGAGAGCTCTAGAGAACAAGGCTCAACCACAGGACATTGTGCTTCAGCAGTACAAGTGAGTGAAAGCAAAACTACTCTGAGAAGAGCTCATAGGTATTCTTTGAGCTAAGATGAGCATCACTGTTATTTGAGTTTAGATATCCAGTGTTTCCCCTACCATTATATAAGGGGTGCCCCGCCCTCCTAACGGCTCGCCCCGCCCCCCCTTGAAGGTCAAGTGAATTTGATTTGATTTTGTTTATAGCGCCAGATTACAATTTGTTATTTTATTAAACTAAATAGCCCTTAAGTAATATGTTATTTATCTTATTTCCACGATGGCATGTCTTTTCTGTCTGTGTTTGCGCGTTTACAATTATCCCAATGAGTGCGCGCGCGCACACACACACACAAACAAACACTTGCGTCACATACAGATGAGCACTAGCGGACAGGGAGCACGCGGCGGGAAATATGTCGCGTCAACCAGATGAAAACCAGACAAAAATATTAGCATTTTTAAACGCTCACAGGGCAAACATCCGGAATAGGCTGCAAGGAGACCATCTTGCAGCATGCATGAGGATCTCAATAAATGGGCCAGACGTTTCTGACTTCCCATATCAAGAGGCTCTGGAAAAGTTCTTCCAGAAGCCCAGAAAGATACACCGCAGTGACAAAAGCTGCACACTTTGTGGATAAATTACATAAGCATAAATGTTCCAATGTTTAGTTTAATGTACAGTTCAAATAATTGTTCAGTTAATATATTCACTGCTGCCATTAAAAGAAACAAATTAACACCATGACTCCTTTAAGTGTTTGTGTCTGTGTCAATTTTCCTCAACCAACCAAAGTCCCCCCCCCCCGTACACCTAGGGGAAACACTGATATCTGTTCAAACCCCTATCCTTAACGATTAAACCACACAATTTTTGCTGCAGACATGAACGACTTCTCAAATTGTGTGGCTAAAAAATTCCATAGATTTACAATGATGAATGGACTCAAGTAATATATGGGAGTTTCTTCAACTTTGGCCACTTTTAAGAAGGCCTCTAGATTTCTACATTTTTTTTTTTTCTGAAATTCATGAAGTATCATTTTCAGCACATCTCAAATTCTGTATTGTGTTGTTTAACCCGGAAGGCCTGCAATTGTTTTGGGTTGAAATAATAACTACAGTCTTGACCAACACAAGTTTTAAAGCTTAGACGCTCTACTTTCTAATGCATGCAGGCAATATGACCAAAACTGAACAAGTGCTTTTGAAATCAGAAGTGCTCCGTTTTGATCATGTATTAATAAGTTTGCACTGTACATTTTATTGTAACTGTAAACACAAAACTCATCAAATAGTCATGTGTCATATCTTGTTGGAAAGCTCTTAGAGTAGAATACAACCAGCCTATTTTACTCTCAGATTAAAATATAGTGAGTAATAGATAAGTATATGTCATTGACAATTTTGTTGGTGTTGCTTATATGCCACATTTTCATGTATAACTCCACGAAAAATAATTCATTAACATTATTTAGAGTCAGTGATTATCTTTCAAACGAGTCCACACACAAGATAATCAGATGTATAGATCATTAGATAATCCACATGAAGCACAATGTTACATATGACCACCAGGAGATGGCGCCAAATACATGACACAGACTCAATGATGACTCAAATGGCACAGAATGAAACTCATTCTGTGAAATCTCATTACTAAAATCATGTTTGCTTTAGGGCTGAAACAATTAATCGACATTATCAACAATTCGAGTTCAAGATGGCACTGAGTATGGCTGCTGCATTGTGAGCTCCGACCCAGTGTCGCAGTTATTTTTGTTTGTTTTGTCTACAATTCTTAGTTATTTGTCTTGGATGTTGTCTGCCTTATTGTCTATGATAGACAAACAGTTTTGGTCACTGGTT
This sequence comes from Moxostoma hubbsi, assembly GCA_032164185.1. NCBI lineage: Eukaryota > Metazoa > Chordata > Actinopteri > Cypriniformes > Catostomidae > Moxostoma > Moxostoma hubbsi. The sequence goes on along the minus strand of JAVLUX010000031.1, from coordinate 1,055,209 downwards.
CTGCAATGGCACACTGAAAACCAGACTTTACCTATAGTTAGTTATACATGCATGCAATGGTCTTCTCACATATATCTTATTGTGTGACTGTCTGGAGTCAGGTTTCTCAACTGACCATCAAACCTGTTAGATCTCTAAATAAACAAACACTAAAAATGTTGGACAAGAAACCAATTAGATGGCATCATTGTAATATTTTACAAAAATATAGTTTGCTTGGCTTTGAACATTTTATAAATTTGTCTCATTAAAATGTTTTTTTTTAAATGTGTAAATAATCTTGCTGCAGATATCATATTCCAATTCATATCAAAACAGAGTTGTAAGGGGATCACTACAAGAGGAGAATTGTACAGTACCGAGGAGAAAAACAAAATTTGCTCAATCCACATTTTCAGTTCAAGGTACACTGCTTTGGAACAGCCTACCAGCAGAACTGAAAATGGAAAAAGGGCTGAACATTTTTCAAATAAATCTTAATAAATGGTTCAAACAAAAGCAGGTTTGTGAACACTGATGGTCATGCACAGTCTCAGCTTTCTTTTATTATTGTTTGCCAATTGCTTAGTTTTTTGTGTGATTATTGTTTTATTGTTGTTAAAAAAAGCCTAACCAGGGACTGGGACTGTAAATTAGCCTTTGGCTAGAAGCCTTTATGTGGCGCTTCGGTTGCTTGATATTGTAGCAATGTTTCTGCACTGTCCCTGTTAAATAAACTAACAATAAAAAATAATAAAGTCAAAGTCAATGCCGACCCGCTGTTTTCAAACACGACAGCGGAGCCCTTTGTCTGGGCAGCCTGGCTGTGTAAAATTAGCCAGAAAAGTGGAAGGAGAGCCGGCGTACTCGTCAGATTAAGACGTCGTGCAAATCGTCCACCGCTACCCAGTACACTACTGGCAAATGTTCAGTCTCTGGACAACGAGCTCTGCGAGCTGAGAGTGCGGATTTCTTTCCAATGAGGGACTGCTGCGTTATCTGTCTTACGGAAACCTGGATGTCTGCAGAGATTCCAGACTCGGCCATCGAACCCACGGGGTTCTCCGTGCACCGAGCGGACAGAGCGAAAGACCTCTCAGGTAAAAGCAGAGGTGGTGGTGTATGTTTTATGATCAACAAATCATGGTGTGATCAGAGGAACGTACATTTTATCAAGTCTTTCTGCTCTCCTGATCTGGAATAACTCTGTGAAATGCATCTGTGTCGACCATTCTGGCTACCGAGGGAATTCACAGCGGTCATTATCACAGCTGTGTACATCCCCCCCCCACAAGCCGACACAGACCGGGCACTAAGGGAACTGTATGGGAGTATTAGTGAGCAGGAAACCACGCACCCAGAGGCCGCGTTCATTGTTACCAAGGACTTTAACAAAGCCAATTTTGAAACAATAGCACCAAAATACCACCAACACATCAGCTTCAACACACTAGGGGACCGGGTTTTGGACCATTGCTATTCTCCTTTCCGGGATGGCTATACATTTACATTTATGCATTTGGCAGATGCTTTTATCCAAAGTGACTTACTTATTACAGGGGAGAATCCGCCTGGAGCGAACCAGCGACCTTCTGATTACCAGTTTAGTGCTTTAGCACACTATAAATGCCTCCCCCACCCACCATTTGGCAAATCGGACCACTCTTACTTTCTGCTTCTTCCTGCTTACAGGCAGAAACTGAAACAGGAAGCACCCGCCCTCAGAACGATCCAGTGCTGGTCGGACCAGTCAGTCTCTATGCTACAAGACTTGTGATCACGCAACTGGGAGATGTTCCGGTCCGCCTCTGAAGATGACATCGATGTTTATGCTGATAGCGTAACGTGTAACGTAAAGTGCATAGATGATGTAGTGCTGATAAAAAAAAAAAAAAAACTTATCTGTCTTAACCAGAAGCCATTGATTAATAGCAATGGTCATGCGGCACTTGTGTGAACCTCTGCTTTTTTTTGGAGGAGCATTATACAGTTAATCCTCTCACTGCTACCATCAGGCAGGCAGTATCGCAGCATCAGGACCCGCATCAGCCGACTCCATGACAGCTTCTTACCCAAGCAATCAGACCTTTTGAACTCTTGATCTCTCACGATCAATATACATTTACATTTATGCATTTGGAAGATGCTTTTATCCAAAGCAATTTACAATGCACTTATTACAGGGACAATCCCCCTGGAGCAACCTGAAGTTAAGTGCCTTGCAGGTGGTGGCCGTGGAGATCAAACCAGCAACCTTCTGATTAACAGTTATGTGCTTTAGCCCAGTACGCCACCACCACTCTATATACACTCGATATACATCAGTACTGCACTTTATCTCTCACTGGGCTGTCATAAAATACTTTTACCCACTGTTGCACTTGTGTATATAGTTGAGGGACAATATAAAGTGATTTGATTTGATAAATTGTGGACACAAGTTTCCGTTGTCAGATAGTCGTGTGATCTCATTTAACGTAACATGAGATCATATGAAACTCTTGATGATGCGTGAGAGCAGCACTGCAATTCACTACTGATTGAGTAGAGGAAGAATATGGCTCACAGTCCAGATGCACTCTAAACGTTCCAAACAGCTTCAGCTAATGTATAGAAGTATATTTTGTCTTTACTGCATTTGCAGAAGTATAACCTTATATACAAAATACACTTCTATTTAAGATACATTTTCCAAAAGCAAGTGTAAATATCTTCTATGTTGCTTCTCAAGTAAATGTATCTTGTTTTAAGGATTTTTAGACAATTTTAAATGGAAAATGGAACAAAATCTCTTGACAACAAGAGGATTTTTGCATTGAATTTCTTTACTGAATTAAACAAATATTTTTTTCCCTTTAATTCAGTGAATGTCATTTTGGAGGTATTTTTAAAAGATGATTTTTGTCCACTTTATTGTTAGTAAGCATGTTTAATACAACCTTTTAAGCCGGGGCACAAGCTGAATAATCAGTTAAGAGCTAACGATTATTGATCATTAGTTGCAGCCCTAGTCTGCATGCTATGCAAACCTTTAGTCATTGTTGTGTTTGCATGTGTAATTAGTTCTTATGTACAATTATTATCTTTCATTTGTTTACAGATGTTTTTGGACACCATGATAATTAGTTTTGTAATGCTATATCTTTTGATTGTTTTGTCATGTAAACACAAAATTGGTCTCTGATACAGTTGACATGATTGGGAACAAAACAAAAGCAGTTTTTCCTGAACTACCTTATTTACACCCAGAGATATTTAATGTCAAATCAGAAAAGAAGAAAAAAGTCATTTTGGGATTTTTCAGCAGTTTCTTAGGCTGATGATTTATCATAATCTATATCATTAACACATTTGATAAATTTTCTTTACAATGATACCAAACACTTGACCCTCCTTGTTTTTTTTTGTCATAAGTTTTAAGACTTTAATTTTGTGTATGCCACTGAAACAGGAAAAAACACATTCAGAGCTTGAAGGGTTAATAGAATTCTGTGCTGGAAATGACGCTGATGGGAATAGTATTTTGAACCAAACAAAGTCCCAATGCTTAAAAATGAATAATCTAATATTAAGTATAGAGCTTGTACTCAAGCAGGAAAAATCTCTCATAAATGTATTTATGTAGAGGACGCAACAGAGAAATGTTTTCAGGATTCTGGTAGAGACCTGTAATTGTTCATAGTAGCATTTACTGTAAGTATTCTAAGATTACACACCTAAAATCTAAAAGACATGCATCAAATGTAGCAAAGTTTGTAAGTATCAAAATATGTTTCTTTAACATGTGCCATAATATACCTTTAAATCCTTAAAGGATTACAATAATATTCTTTACCAGTGTGTACAATACACAGGCACCAAAGACCTTCACACAAGTCAAAATATATACATAGAATAATTGTATAAAATAAGCTTCTGGAATGATATTAAAAGTTAAAGACATCAAAAGACCAAACCTTATAAATCCAGATTTTCACTCTAAAGGAAACAAAATCTTCATTCATACACGAGGATACAGAGATTTAAAATCAAACATCCATCTGCATTCCCTCTACAAAGCATACTTTATAAATAATAAATATTATACAGGTGCTGGTCATATAATTAGAATATCATCAAAAAGTTGATTTATTTCAGTAATTCCATTCAAAAAGTGAAACTTGTATAATGTATACATTCATTCCACACAGACTGATATATTTCAAGTGTTCATTCCTTTTAATTTTGATGATTATAACTGACAACTAATGAAAACCCCAAAATCAGAATCTCAGAAAACTAGAATATTGTGAAAAGGTTCAATATTGAAGACAATGGTGCCACACTCTAATCAGCTAATTAACTCAACACCTGCAAAGGCCTTTAAATGGTCTCTCAGTCTAGTTTCTGTAGGCTACACAATCATGGGGAAGACTGCTGACTTGACAGCTGTCCAAAAGACGACCATTGACATCTTGCACAAGGAGGGCAAGACACAAAAGTTCATTGCTAAAGAGGCTGGCTGTTCACAGAGCTCTGTGTCCAAGCACATTAATAGAGAGGTGAAGGGAAGAAAAAGATGTGGTAGAAAAAAGTGTACAAGCAATAGGGATAACCGCACCCTGGAGAGGATTGTGAAACAAAACTGTGGCACGGTGGAGGGCGGGACCGGCGCGTGATTGCGCACGCCCGGTCCCGTATCTGGCTGATTGAGCCGGCAAGAGGGTTAAAAGGCCACTCGCAGACGGCGATCGGGAGAGAGAGCTTAATCAGCAGACGTCTGCGCAATCACGCGCCGGTCCCGCCCTCCACCGTGCCACACTCCTCCCCCGTTCTCTCAGGCTGGGGACCCCCGGCCTGACGTACATCCCCTGGGGGGGGGGGGCGCCTCCCGCGCGGTCTGCCGGCGGGTCATCCCCATCAACCTGGACGAGGGAGGGGGCAAGGGGAGGGAAACAACCATTAAAAATAAGGGGGGGGGGGGGAGGGTCCCTGCACTGGGCAGTACCTCCCCCTCCCATAAACACCATAATTTAAAAAAAGAGGGAAAAGGCCACCGCAGAGCGGTATCGAGAGAGAGAGGAGAGAGAGATTAAAGAAACGAAAGAAAAAAAAACGTACTCGCCGGTTCTCTGATACGCCGCAGCTCGTTCCTCAGCCACTTCTCCACCCTCTTCAGGACAACAGCCGCGCCTCTCCGGGCAGATCGGAGGCAGTCCTCAGCCCCTAGCGGACGGAACGCCTCGCCGCGTTCCCGGGGTGTCGAAGGGGCCTCCCCCCGCCCCTGGCAGCGGTTCTCCCGCTCCAGGCGGTCGGCGGCGAGCCCCTCCCCGCACGCGGTCGGCAGTCTCCAACCCCGCCGCGTTCCAGCGGCCAGTAGGGAACTCCCCCGCCCCTGGCAGCGGCCCTAACCGCTCCAGGCGGTCGGCCAGGAGCCCCTCCTCCCCTCGCGGTCGGCGGCCGTTCCTCCGCGTCCAGGCGGCTGGGCTCCTCCGTCCCCCGGCAGATGGCCGCGGCTGCTCCATTGAGAAGTGGCGAGAACTCCGCTACGGCGCATCCCTCTTCCTTCCCGGGCTTTCGGCACCAATGTAACACAGATCATAATTCATGGGCAAGGAAGAGGCGAGAAACCGGCTTGTCAACATAAATCATAATTTAATTAAGAACTTAAAACAAACATTTAGGACAGCAGACGTCTGCTGATTAAGCTCTCTCTCCCGATCGCCGTCTGCGAGTGGCCTTTTAACCCTCTTGCCGGCTCAATCAGCCAGATACGGGACTGGGCGTGCGCAATCACGCGCCGGTCCCGCCCTCCACCGTGCCACAAAAACCCATTCAAAAATGTGTGGGAGATTCACAAAGAGTGGACTGCAGCTGGAGTCAGTGCTTCAAGAACCACCACGCACAGACGTATGCAAGACATGGGTTTCAGCTGTCGCATTTCTTGTGTCAAGCCACTCTTGAACAAGACACAGCGTCAGAAGCGTCTCACCTGGGCTAAAGACAAAAAGGACTGGACTGCTGCTGAGTGGTCCAAAGTTATGTTCTCTGATGAAAGTAAATTTAGCATTTCCTTTGGAATTCAAGGTCCCAGAGTCTGGAGGAAGAGAGGAGAGGGACAGAATCCACGTTGCTTGAAGTCCAGTGTAAAGTTTCCACAGTCAGTGATGGTTTGGGGTGCCATGTCATCTGCTGGTGTTGGTCCACTGTGTTTTCTGAGGTCCAAGGTCAACACAGCCGTCTACCAGGAAGTTTTAGAGCACTTCATGCTTCCTGCTGCTGACCAATTTTATGGAGATGCAGATTTCATTTTCCAACAGGACTTGGAACCTGCACACAGTGCCAAAGCTACCAGTACCTGGTTTAAGGACCATATTGGCCAGCAAACTCGCCTGACCTTAACCCTATAGCAAATCTATGGGGTATTGTGAAGAGGAAGATGTGATACGCCAGACCCAACAATGCAGAAGAGCTGAAGGCCACTATCAGAGCAACCTGGGCTCTCATAACACCTGAGCAGTGCCACAGACTGATCGACTCCATGCCACGCCGCATTGCTGCAGTAATTCAGGCATAAGGAGCCCCAACTAAGTATTGAGTGCTGTACATGCTCATACTTTTCATGCTCATACTTTTCAGTTGGCCAACATTTCTAAAAATCCTTTTTTTGTATTGGTCTTAAATAATATTCTAATTTTCGGAGATACTGAATTTGGGATTTTCATTAGTTGTCAGTTTTAATCATCACAATTAAATGAAATAAACATTTGAAATATATCAGTCTGTGTGTAATGAATGAATATAATATCCAAGTTTCACTTTTTGAATGGAATTACTGAAATAAATCAACTTTTTGATGATATTCTAATTATATGACCAGCACCTATACAGAGAATAAATATTGAATTTGATATATGTAGTCCTATTAAGCTTAAACACTATAAAAAAAGTTTATATACATCACACAAATCACTGAAAACACCCCTGGAAGAAACAACTATGCTTTGACTTTCTCAGCTTTTTTTATAGCTTCTAAATACAAATACTGACTCCGTTCCCTCTCATTGGCTTATTCAATTGTGATGTGTTTTCAGGCTCTTTCAGGGGAGAATATCTGCAAATACTCAGACAGCACAACCAGGTAAAGCTTGTGGTACATTGTTCCTTTTCCTGTGGCTGTTACTGAGGACAATAATGAATACAGATTACTGGCTCTTCTGACACAGATAATGTGCGGCAGCCACTTCAAAACTCGCATCTTGTCAATCAGAATCTCAGACAGAGAGATGCTGTTCAACCGCAGTGCAAGGTAAAGCCACACTCTGACTTTCTGTATGTGTGTGTGTGTGTGTTTCACTTCACTCTTTATAAGGAGTATAGCTTCATCCTGATTTCTAATTCATACACATGAAAGTTAAATACAACAAACTTGTTTTGCAGGAGCCAGAAGAGACCTCTCCTGCTCCTAGAACAGTGCGCATGTAAGTGTTTATTATCATCGCTTCATGTTCTTTAATAAGTTTGTTTTGATGACTTTACTGCTGTTTTGAGTAATAGCTGTGGTTTAAACCAGTGGCTTTCAACTGGTTTTCCTTCTGGACCAGATTTTGCAACCAAGTCAAGCCATCGAGTGGTGACCCAACACGGTACTAAAATTGTTTATCGTACAAAAGCAACATCAATGTCATTAAATCAAACATTTTGACTGCAAAAGTATTAACATAATATAGGCTGAATAGGCAAAGTGACATTGTTGATGCATAAACAACACATGGCTATAGTTGTTATTACAATTAGCTATTGTACAAAGAGACATAAATTAGCAGCAATAAACTGCCGTGATTGGACGCACAGCCTTTAACGTCAACGGCAAAAGAAAAGGAAAGATGAGCCTATTTATTTTGTTATTCTAACTGTGCACAATTAGATGATTAGTTGCATTTCAATTAGAACGTTTTTTTTTTTTTACCAGGCCTTCAGTACTTTTCAAATGTCTTTTATGTATACTGTAGATTTGACAGATTTAACATTGACTTTCAATGTTAAACAATGAAAATTCATTTACAAAATACAACTTATAACATGCTTACATTTGTGATTATCTAAGCAAAGAGTGAAATAAACCATTTCAATATTTATTGTTTGAATATGTATACTATCAGCTTTCCAAAAATTATGACTGTCCCAAAGTTCAAAAATGCTAATAATGTCATTTACATTTGTGTCCTTTCGTGTATGGCTTTTAGAAAATAAAATAAATCATCAAAAATAATCTCCTTTTATGCATGTTCATACATTGTTAGTAGACAAATAATATGAAAAAAATAGCGAAGTGTGAAATTTGTTAACAAGATTTTCTACAGTGCTGAAAGTGCCCAAAATTGAAGAAAAACCCATTTGCATTTAGGATTGTTTTTGTTTTTTTCAAGCTGTCCACGACCCTATCAGAAAATAATTTCTACCCATTTTTGGGTCGTTAACCCAATTTAAAGTATAGAATTAAGGAAACATTCTGGTTTACTTTTATATGATAAACAGTTTAGGGACAGTGTTGAGTCGGCACTTAATATCCAGTGTAAAATTTGAGTCCTGCAGCTCCAGTTAGTGAAAATGGCATTGTTATTAAGTGTTTCCTCTGTGGTCAGAATCTCTCGATCAGAGAATAACCCGAGCCGGACTAGAAGCAGTAACGCTGTGCAGTGTGTGTCCATGTACTGTGTGGATGAGCTGAAGTGTGAGGGATCAGAGATGTCTTTTGAAGAGCTCCGAGCCAGACGCTACTTCACTAAGTGTAAACAGCAGGAGGAACAGCGCAGTCTGGGTGAGAGAACAATCCCACTATACAAACTGATCACCATTCTCTGACATACTCACTTTACATTGCTTGAGATCACAGACAGATGGAAGGATAGATAGATAGATGTAGATAGTGTGAGGAACATTATACTGGAAATAATTGCCCGATCATGATTATTTGATCTAACCGTGATAATTGTGCACTTCAAATCCAGTCACATTTTACTGTCCAAAAAGGTCATAAACAAAAACACAAATACACACAGAATCGCAAAGGTCTTCCTTCATGAGAAATGGAAGGTTTAATTGGAGAGCCTTAAAATTATGTGCGAGAGAAGAATTTAGGACAAACATTTTACCATTGCATAATTAAATATAATTTTAGACAATACAGTATAATATAACAGCTATTCAGGTTAGCTGGTTTTGTAAAATTTAAAATGGATTTAGACTAATGTTGACCATAAAGAGACATAATTGAAGTATTTGGAAGTATTTTAATATTCAAAATATTATTTTTCGTGTCATTTTACCCCTGGCTATGGAAAAATATTTTTAAAGCCTTAAAAGGGGATCGTATGTTTTATTATATGATTCCAATTTAAATATGAAATACTTCTGTAGGTGAATTTGTATGTGGATTATGACAACTTGTATGACCATTAATTTTCTGACAAATTTCAAAATCACGACAGGCCCTATTATGAGTTCACTTTACAAAAAGCTTCACTATGATGCTGCGCTTTGCTAAGTGCTATGGGGAACGATCCTAGTCGTGAACGAGCTGTGAATATGTGTGTAACACGTCAATGAACATTGACTGGAATTTATAGCCTCGGCTGATGTAGTCATTAGACGCACCTGTGGGGCTCTCGCATGGATCTGGCTGAGGAGCGAGAGACGGGTTCGTCCCTTTCCCTCGCTCTCTCCCCAGACCCAGCTGGTCCTTCCCGTGATCTCGAAGCGCGCTTCGGCGCCCCTTCGGTTCACGAGGGGGGCGGAGCGCTGAACCTCTGTACATTTCACGCACAATAATAAAACGCTCCAAACTAGAAGACAAATTTCTGTCTGGTGGCCAAAATAATTAAATAATTAAAAGAGGGAATGGAACTCTATATCAGTCCCTTCCTTTCTTCTATGACCTCCATAACAAATATTTTCTTTATGGAGGAAATTTATACTTCCCTTGTCTTCGTGCCCTCGATGTTGGTGTATTCAACTATCGTGGGTGCTGAAGCTCGGGGGTATTCGGTGATGCCACCGGTAGAAGAGACACCTGCGGGTTTTCTCTCGCCTGGCTTGGCATCATCGCTAAAGAGACTTACTCTCCCCACAAAGCTGTGCAGGACCACCTCCACGCTTGTGGGGAAAGCTTATCAAGCGCACCAGGCTAAATCTGTTGAAGGACCTGAGTGTGGCACCTCACTCAGGGGGAGGGGCCATCGGCCACCCAGCCCCGCCCCGGTCCTTCTAGACGGGAGGCTCTAAAACAAAACGTGGCGAATCGTGCTCCCCCTCATAAAGACTGGGGTCCAGTTCGTCACCCTCAGCAGCCCCCAATGCAAGACCTCAAGGGCGTGATTTCTAAGAAAAAGAAACCCTGACGGTCTTGTACCCAGCCTTGTGGGGGTAGTTCCCCTCGGGACGGGGCGCGTGTATCATCCACTTCGGCCCTCCCGATACCCTCACGAAACCTCTTCACTCCCGCCGCCTTTGGTGTTTCAGGTGATAGAGACTTCCATCAAAGAGTTGGGTGTACCGTTGCTTCCTGCCTTGATCCAGGACGCGGAACACTCGACATCCCCTCAACAGGAAGTGTCAGAAATGAACCCATCTCAGAGAACCTGGAAGCGTGGAAACTTCTGCCTGGTATTTCTATGTGGGTTCTAGAATCAGTAGAAAGAGGCTACAGAATTCAGTTTGCTCGCCGTCCTCCCCGTTTCAACGGCGTAGTTCCCACTACCGTGAAACCGGGACAGGCATGTCTACTGTGGAAAGAACTGCAAAATCTCTTGGTTAAAGGGGCCATAGAACATGTTCCCCTTCCAGAGAAAGAGTCAGGCTATTACAGCAGATACTTCCTGGTTCCCAAGAAGGGTGGGGGGGGGGGTTCCCAAGAAGCCTTCCAGTATCGGGTTCTTCCATTTGGCCTACCCCTATTAACCCGCACATTCAGGAAATGCATGGATGCAGCTCCAGGGCATCCGCATTCTGAATTTTATAGACGACTGGCTGATCCTAGCGCAGTTCCAAGAACTGGCAGTTCAGCACAGGGATATCGTCTTGACGCATCTGGCGGTTATATGGAATTCGGTCTCGATGCAGGCACAATCGTCTCCCGCACGAATCGTTTCCATTCAGAACACCCTGAACAAGGTCAGGCTAGGTCGAGTATGCTTGTCAGTATCATTGAATACTAGGTCTCATGGCATTGGTGTCCACGGTGATCCCTTCGGACCTTCTGCACATGAGACCGCTTCAGCTGTAGCTAGAAGCCAGGGGGTTTTATCCGAGGGCCGGTCCCCTAAGGCAAATAAGGGTTACGCGCCATGTGCTTCGTTCCCTTTCTATGTGATTCAGACCCCGGTTCTTACCTTGGGTCCCACTCTAGGTGTGTCTTTTGTCGTCGCAGGCTGCTAACAACAGACGCCTCCCTGACGGGCTGGGTAGTGGCCTTAAGTGGTCGTCCTGCTTAAAGGGATAGGAGGGTCGTCAGTTCGGTTGTCACAGGAACTGTCTCGAGCTGATGGCCGTATTTCTGGCCCTGAAATACTTCCTCCTGAGGCTGCCATGTCTTGGTGCGGGTGGGCAATACAGTGGTAGCCTCTTACGTAAACCATCGGGGGGGATCCATGTTCACGTCAGCTGAATTTCTGGCACGTTGGATCCTCCTTGGGGCCCAGGGCAGCTCCTGTCACTCAGGACAGTTTTGTCCCTGGATGCCCGTGTGTGTGGGAGCAGATTTATTCTGAAGTAGTGAACAAATCTAGGGCAGAAGAGGACCTCTTCGCCTCTATGATAGCGCAATGTCTCCTCTACTTCTCCCGAAGTCACCCAGCCCCCTTGGGTCTGGACTTAAAGGCCCTGAATGCGTCTGTATGCGTTTTTGTCCCCCGGTTTTTCTGCTCCCGGGAGTCTTTGCAAGGTTCGCCAGCAAGGGTCTTGCCTCCTACTAATGGCGCTGCGGTGGCCGAACAGGATATGTTTCTCGAATACCTCTCCTCGACGGCTCGCCTTGGGCAATTCCGAACAGGGAGGACCTTCTCATCCCTGGCCTGAATTGTGAAACCTTTCACGCTTGGCCCCTAAGTGTACCAACTGAGGTTCACAGGGCTTTCTCTTGAGGCTATCGAGACCTTTTCAAGTGCTAGGGCTCCCTCCACTTGGAACTGATCTGGGTAGATTTTACATGGCAGAAGAGGACCTCTTCGCCTCTGTTGATTAGCGCAATGTCTCCTCTACTTCTCCCCGAGTCGCCCAGTGTCCCCCCCTAAGTTCATATTACAGAACCAGCTAACTGCCAGTTTGCTTCAGTTCTGGATTTTCTGTAGAAAGAACTGTCAGCGGGCACTTGCCTCACCACTGCCAGGTTCTATGTGGCCTCCACTGCGGTTTGCCACACCTTGGTGGGTGGGGTGCCCCCTAAGAGGCATCCTTGCTAGGACCTCTTCATAGGGTAAGAGACCTCTAGAGTCAGCGTTTTGTAGACTTCTGACTCTCAAGATGGTTTTTCTTATGGCAATTACGTCTCTAAGGAGACTTGGGTACCTACAGGCTCCGTCTCTTTTGCCGGCCTGTTTAGAGTTTGCCCCAGCTATGACCAAAAGCATTCTTTGCACCCTCACCCTAACTATCTTAAGCCTTCTGCTCCCTGCCGTTTGTAACACCGGAGCAGCTAAGACTTCTCAGACTTCGTCCACTCTGTACCCTTCAGACTTATGTCCACCGCATTTGCTAGTGGCGTAAAGTCAGGGCAGCAATTCTTCACTTGGAAGCCATGACCAGGGGGCGGTCACCTCCTGGCAGACTATGTCACTTTGGGTGAGGGACATTATTGCCCGGTCCTACGAGGCGCGCGGTCAAGCTTCGCCAGTAGGTTTTAGTGCGCACTCCTCCTCTAAAGCCTTGGCTAGAGGTCTCCCTCTGCAACAAGTTTGTGATGTGGCAGGTTGGTCATCTCCGCACACATTCATCAAATTTTATGGTTTAGATGTTGATCTCTCTCATCAGTTTGTTACTCCGGGCTCTTATGCCCTTGAGTCGACATCTCAATCTCATATCTCTACAAGTTTGTGATGCGGCAGATTGGTCCTCTCCGCACACATTCGTCAGATTTTATAGTTTGGATGTCCATGCTACTCCGGGCTCTCATGTCCTTGGGTCGACATCTCAAGCTCATGTCTGATCAAGTTCGTAATGCGAACTTTATGGGTTAGATGCTTTGTTACTTTGGACTCTTATGTCCTTGAATCGACATCTCAAGCTCATGTCTGAACAAGTTTGTGATGCGGCAGGCTGGTCCTTTTCCACACACATTCATCAAATTTTATGGTTTAGATGTTTATGCTACTCCGAGCTCTTATGCCCTTGAGTCGACATCTCAAGTTCATGTCTGAGACCTCTCATGTTTTGTGAGCACACTTCACAACCGTAGGGGTCCGGACAGCCCCAGTGCGGCGGCGTGGGTATTGCATTCCCCATAGCGCTTAGCAAAGCGCAGCATCATAGTGAAGCTTTTTGTAAAGGGAATGTCTCGGGTTACATGTGTAACCCTTGTTCCCTGAAAAAAGCGGAATGAGATGCTGCGCTTCTTTGCCGCACTGGGACGTCCCAGGACTGCTCTTCAAAAAGAAGTATCTGACGACACCTGGTGACGCATCCATTTATAGCCTGGCCACAGGTGCGTCTAATGACTACATCAGCTGAGGCTATAAATTCCGGTCAATGTTCATTGACGTGTTACACACACATTCACAGCTCGTTCATGACTAGGATCGTTCCCCATAGCGTTTGGCAAAGCGCAGCATCTCGTTCCGCTTTTTTCAGGGAACAAGGGTTACACATGTAACCCGAGATGTTTTCTTTCCCCACTTTTTTCCTGTAATACTATGATTAACACAAATATCATGGTTAAAATATGGTAACTGTAGTAAATCCATGGTCCGTTGTTTTGTTCTGGATATTTTATATTTAAAAAAAAAATCCCCCTGCTGTACTTCCTGTAGCGAGACATGAGGCATTGTACATGTGAAGTAATTTTAAGGATTTAGAAGTTTACACTTCACCTACTCTATAGTTACTGTATTCTACTCATTATTTTTCATTATCAGTCCTTTTATGTTAGCACTGTTGTAGAAAAGAGTTTTGGGAGATTGTTGGATTATTGGTTTGTAAAGTCACCTTTGTGTCGTCTCTTATCTGAGGAACACTCGTGCCAAGAGAGAAGAACAGTGAGCAGGGACGTCATTAGGCCTATTTTAGGGGGGCTGAAGCTACCCCAAAATATTCCTAAGCCCCCCTAAATGATAATAAGAACAACAATAACAATTCGATTTATCAATAACCGTATCCTCATTCATATTTAGAATTAGACGCAACAAATGATATATATAATCCAGCTACAAAAAATAGCCGAAAAGTCGGAAGTTGGACAGAAGTACAAAGAGTCGTTGTGCTATCAAGATGATGCACCGCAGCGTCTCGTTGCATTGGTGTGAACTGTGGCAGCTTTCAGAGCGTTGCAGACCGGAGCGCTGCAAGTAACTGGAGGATTCATCTCGTCTCGTCGTTACTCTAGTTTGGTCTGAAGTTGAACTCGCTATGCACCCTCCCGCCCACACACACCGATACACACGCTAACGGTGAAAGGAAGATTGGTAAGTGTCGTGATACAGAGTGAAATTGTACATTGTTTTTAATTACCTGCTTACCTTTAGCTACGTTTTCTTGAGGTAAAGGAAAGGGGATATTTTGGTTTGCTATGGAAAACTGTAGTCTAGCTAGAGTGAACAAGCAAAATACAAGAAATGGTGAACTTAGCAAGCTAATCACAACTCTTTATTCTTTGACAATAATATAACCTATCTCTATAATAGGCATATAAAACAATATCAATCCACATAGAATGTTGTTGTCACTGAAAACTAAATGTCATAGGGTCCCTGTTAATGCTATTACCGTTGTATCCTTCAATTCATTAAGCATTTTTTGATGCTTCCACCAATGAAGTAGACAATAAACAAAAAGTAACTGTTGACTGGTTTTGAAAATGATTTCATTCTTAATTTTCCTTTATTTGAGTACTGCCTTTTTGTTGTTGATTTATATCATACATTGTATACATCATTTGGCAGAATAAATCATCTTTAATTGAGAAACGCTCAAACCTGTGTTGTCAAATTTCACTATGACCTTAAAATTCTGGTTCTTGGGTTAAACTGTATGCAAGCCAAACTACACAGTGAAATTACACACTGATTGAACCAATCCACAGCGCAGTTACAGTAATTACAGTAATTAAATAGCATTCTGTGGACAACTTATCTTATATAGAGAGGAATTAGATATAGTATGCTATTACTTTATCATACATTTACATGAGCAGACAGATAGCATTTAAGTCATTGCTTATAGAATAACTCATCAGGAGCAAAGTCTGGCCTAAGTAAATTCCCCCATGCAGATTTGATGTGTCTAAAAGCAACATTACAGTAACTTTTCTTTAACAGAGTAGAAATGGAAGAGGAGGATATGTCTGTCACGTTTTACTTGTTAACATCTTGGTTTCTTGACTGGTTGTTGAAATAAGTGTAGCTCTAGATGTGAGTGCAAAGATTTTGCAAACGCAAGTTACAAATACCCTGGGGGCTAAGCCCCCCTGTCTTCCAATCCTAGTGACGTCCCTGACAGTGAGCATTAGTTATTTGGCCTTGGTTTAAGACAGCAATGAAATTAGTTGTATGTTATTTATTATTTCCTGGTTTTCTTTTCAGACTTTATTGTATGATTCATATTGAATTATTTTATCATACATCCTATCCACATATAATAATGTATTCTTATAAGAAGACTGATTTTGGATTTCGCTGATACCGATGGGTGATATATTATATAATCGATTTTATATATATATATATATATATATATATATATATATATATATAAAAAGATATATAATCGTGATAATTTAACTGACTATGTAAAACTGACCAATATCTTGTCTTGCGATGATTTTAATGTGCTTTAATTTGGCCAGTAAGTTTCATAAGGAGCGCATCAGTAGACTAATTTCATGATCCTTCACAATTAATGAAAACAACGGTTATTAAATGTAATAGTGGATTTCTGCTTTTGTTCTTGGGGCAAATGTGTAAGTGAAAATAATATTTGCCGTGGTCTGCCATTAACTGCTGTCGAAGTTTACCCTGCAATCATTTACTTCAGCATTGTAAAAAAACAGAACGGAAATATAACACAAATATAATAATCAGAATAATAATGATAATTCAACATTATATTATAATAATAATTCTGACGTGTCCCACAGTAATAATTTAGCATTATGCAATGTTCAACTGGGGTGTCATAAATACGTCAGTGAAGTAGCTTTGCACATTAAAATCATTTAAAGTTAAATCATGCTTTTTATTAAGCTACTTTGTATCATTGTGTATGAAATATAAATATAAAGTGCAAATCAATTCATATGTTTGAATTTTAAATTAACAAATTATTAGGTTTTTATTTAATGTCTTTAAAATATTGAATCTAGTTGCTACAATGCACGATGAAATGATGGATCCTCTGATAAAACAAACCCAAAAAACACACTTTTGAGCCATTTTAGAGCAAATACATCGTTATTGAAATATATATTGTCAGTAGGCTGAAAAATATCGAGATATGATTTAAGACATATCGTCCAGCCCTACCGATAACTACGGTGGTGGAAAAGTATACATTTTGGCACAATTTTTTAAATTATTATTGTTGTTCACGAGATGTGAAGTTACAGACACAATGTATGTACTGACAGGACACATTTTCATATATTCATGTTTTTTTTTTTTTTTTATGCCCTCACTTTAATACTTGATTTACCTAATCAAAATAACCATATTTGAATTGAACTGAAGATAAAAATATGATTTTCTTTTTTGTCAATCAGTGTTTGTTTTTATTTCATCTCCAGAGCCCACTGTTATACTGTAGTACCAAGTTGTTCTAACTATAGAATCCTCCACAGAGGAGCATGTTGGAATTAAAATAAAATCTGCATCCATATCAGCACAGATTTTTGCAGAAAACCAGTAGGTCCAAAAATCAACTGTTGGTACAGATTAATCAGTGAAACCGATATATTAGTCTACCTCCTATTTCATATATACACTGATGATCCAAAACATTATGACCACTCACGGGTGAAGAGAATAATGTTGATCAGCTCCTAACAAGGTCACATGTAAAAGTCTGGGTAGATTAGATGGTAAGCGAACAATCCATTCTCATAGTCAGCGTGTTGAATGCAGGAGAATTGGGCAGGAGTGAAGACCTGAGTGACTTTGATCAGGAGTAAATTGTTATGGCCAGATGACTGGGTCAGAACTTCTCTGAAACAACAAGGCTTGTGGGGTGCTCCCGGTCAGCAGTGGCGATTACTTACCGAAAGTGGTCTGAGAAGGGACAAACTACAAACCGGCCACAGGGTGTTGGGCACCCAAAGATCATTGATGGGTGAGAGCAATGAAGGCTATCCCATCTGGTCCGAACCGACAGAAATGTTAATGATGGTTATGGGAGGAATGTGTCACAACACACAGTGCATCGCACCCTGCTGCGTATGGGGCTGCATAGCCGCAGACCAGTCAGAGTGCCCATGATGACCCCTGTCTACTGTCAAAAGCGCCTATAATGGGTATGCGAGTGTTGGAACTGGACTTTGGTGTAGTGGAATGAGGTCTGTTTCCTGTTTCCTTTTACATCATGTAGATGGCCATGTACATATGCGTGTTAACCTGGGGAAGTGATGGCATCAGGAAAGAGTGTGATGCTCTGGGCAATGTTCTGCTGGGAAAACCTGGGTCCAGCTATTCACGTGGACGTCAGTTTGACCTAAACATCATTGCAGACCAAATACACCCCATCATGGTATTGGTATTTCCTGATGGCAGTGGCCAGGGGTGCCGGAAATATGCATACTTCTGGCGCATGGATTAATCCTAGTATAGCATGGGAATTGACTGAAAAAGACACTACTAGCTGCTTTGAGTCATCGCTTTCCTATTCTTGATAGAAAATAATGATAAAAATGATGTCACTCAAGCCATCAAAAGGTTAGGCTTCAGCAAACTTTAGACAAAACAAGTGATGGGCGCACAAGAAACATGCTTCATTAAGCTTTGATACCTAAACAAACAATTTCTTTTGATTAAATGCTTCTAAGCATACATCACATTGGTCAGGTCAAGTGATTTCACCAGCAGGTGAGCGCAACGAATCACAGAATAATTTTCCGAATTTAATTGTTTCAGAGCATTCAAAAAGCTTGTGTTAGCTGTCATACCATCAAACAGTATCACAACTAACTCAGAGGAACACTGATCTCACTAGTGGTCAACCGATATGTCGTAAATATTCAGACTTTTTTTCATTATCTGCATCGGCCGATACATTTTCCCATTTAGACGATTTTTTTTCTTGAGGGCACCTAAATTGCCTGCTTGCATGTGAAGCAGGCGAGACATGTAAACAACCAGTCATGGTTTGTTTTCTTGTTACGTGCCATCATGTTACTACAATAATAAACCGGTGTGCAACCTAGTGTCATTTAAACAGTCTGCACATCAGAGCCGCGCGGCAGACACATTTGAGCTCATAATGTTAAAGTGCTCCCCTGTTTCATTCTCCCTCTCTCTCCTTAACAGTTGCCTCTCTGTAACTTTTAACTGTATATGTTGATAAACTCGATTTTGACAATCTTGGAAGCTGGTCTGGTATAAATTGGCCATATTGACTGCGGAATGTTGTTGTGGTGATGTTACAACCAGCCCACTTTGCATGTGTGTCATAAATTTGGGTTTTCAGTTTGTTTGGGCAGCAACATCTCTGACTTCACTTTAGCTCGCTGTGTTAGTATTCTTCTGGAGACCTCTTGAAAATGAATAAGCCTTGCATCATGGAAATGTGACATGTTTTTTGAAACACACCGTCACATATGAGCTGTAACGACTGTTGTTTGATCAGCGGATGAGCACCGCAGAGTTTGGGAGGAGGAAGATGAGGTGAGGAAGATGAAGCAGCTCTTGAATGATCTGGAGAAGAATGTGACTCTGCATCAGGCGGAGCAGGGGAACCCAGAGACACACACACTCCAGGTACAGACTTCTTAAACCTGTCCTAACAAACTAAGAGTGTTTGAAGTCAGAGGTCTGTTTGTATGATTGATTGGTGTGAAAGAAATTGCCCACTCATTGGTATATTAGAATACAAATAATTGGTAAATATTACTGGTAGTTTTCCCCTGCCCATACAGCCCTGCTTACATCTGCAGCAAAGTTGTTTCAGTGGCAGAGAAAGTCATTATTGTTTTATATAATATATTGAAAACAAACATTTTGATTCCCTGTAGAGTCACATGCAGGAGCAGCAGATAGCAGCACTGTGCATGGCTGAAACCACAGAGTCCGTGTCAGTGTCTCATACAGGACTGCAGCTCCGCAGCGAGCAATCCACTGGACTCAAGGTGAAATTAGACTGCGCTCCGTCCTCCAGACTCATGTCAGAATCAAGCCACACAGTACACGGCTCCCTGGCTCAGTGTGTGAGTGGCTCTAGAGAGAGCATGCAGGAACAGACTGACATGGTGTCAGAGCACACGACAGGAACGCATACCATATCACATGGCAATGCCAGCACAACCCTGATAATAAACAACCACTGCTCAGTCCAGGAAAGCAGAGGAGATCAGTAAGTATCAAACGCATCTTTTCAACTGTCCAAGTTCAACTCACTGGGTCTGTTTAAAAAAAAAAAAAAAAAAAAAACTCTAGTAGCTTCATAGGCAGTTGCTTTCTAAACCAGCATCTTAACGGCCATGAAATCTCAGAGGTGAGTGATTTGGAGCACTATACATGAGAAGCAACTCTATTCAGAATTGCATGCAATTAATGTCAATCCACCGTTTTCCTGACCAACATGGATGCTCTATGATTGCTCGTAAAATGTAAAAACAACCAACACGATTGAGCGTTCCTGACAGAGAACAGCCACTTGCGCAGTGATATCAACATGACTAACCTCCGTCCATTGCTTCATGTCATCTGACCACTTCAAAAATGATCATCGTGACTCTGTAAAATATCAGCACTATGGAGCCACGTGCTTTTTCCAGACAATTAAAAAAAAAAAACATGTATATGCTAAACATCACATTATCGTCTAAGAACATAAGCTGACGCGAGTGAAAATACAGGCTTCCGTTATGAATCGTGGAACTACTGCGTACAGGAAAAACGTGGATACAGGTGATGTAAGAGAAATGATGCTTAGGAATTAATAAAAATCCCTAAACCAATTCTTCTGCTTTCAAACAAATTTCGGCATTTAACTAATTCTGTACTGTTTGTAGTATAGCCATGAATGTGTCAAATCGACCTGCTTATTGAGGAGAGGTGTGATTATGTCTTTTGTAAGTGACCTAGTGTTTGATGTTTGCTTGGTAGGTAAAAATTTGACAACCAGTGCTCACATCCAGATCTAAATGCCATAGGGACATGGGATGGGCTCATTTGACTCAGATAGCAAGGAATAATATAGTATCACCTTGGCAAGAATTTTTTTGATTCCTAAATCACTTTGTTTTCTTGAATGCACTTGTTTTTCTGAGCTGTGTCTTTCTCTGTCCTTAGTGAGGTCTTTAAACCGGGTGAGGCAGATGGAGATGGAAACGCAGACAGTGAGTATTCGTCCTTGTGGACATACCCTCCTATAGAGCTGCTATATGTGTACTCGCTCATTCTGTCTCTCTCTCTTTCTCAGCATCATGTGGAGGTTTCAATCTCTCTCACGTTACTCCAAACACATCTATGGGTTTCCTTCACACCACACCATCCCGTGTTCTCCCTTCCCCCACGGTCAACACACGAGAGGCTTTGGGTAAGAACAAACACATCTCATTTAAGGCTTTTAGGCAAGATGTCACTTTTTGGAGATCGAATAGTCATTCATCATAATTTGCCTGCAAACCTTTGGTATGATATTTTGATCTGTAGATAGTATTTCATTGTATTTGACCTTGTGTTGTGTTACTGGTGTGTTTTGTCATTTTTAATTTACTGATCTATGTCTATTCATGTAGGTGTGATCATGGACATGTTTCAGGCACCCACCCTCCTCCAGGAGACCATGTTCAACAGCATCATCCAGCCTGAGGACAGCTTTGAGAAGAGCTGCAGAATCACTAGTACGTCCTGGAATCATCGCAATGATTCTTTTAGGATTTTTGAAGAAGCCCTCCCTTACAGCAGACCTTTTAATAAACTGGTCAAAGAGTCATTTGTTTGTATTTGGCAGTAGTGTATCTTTTCCAGTAATAAGCTACAATTTCCAGTGAGTATTTTTCTCAAAACGCTTTTCATCACATTGTATTGTGAACATGGCAATAGAGTCGAGGGGGTAATCAAAAGACACTTTTCCACCATCGTGCCAAATATTTCTCATTGCAAAACCGTACCGTTCCGTGTCAATCCGGGCCAGTTGGCGCGGTTACCGTTTCTTTTACCGTTGCAGTGAAATCAAGAGAATGTCCATAACAGATCCGTCTGTGGCTACGCCGTGAAAGGTAAGCATTGGAGTGACTGCGCGCGCTATAATGTCCCTGTTTTTAGGACTGTTCCCCCCCTGGTTTTACTCTTAAGTGACTTCTGTTTTTGTTGGGTGGTGCTGGAATAACACTGTGGAAACTCATTGGCTCAAAATTCCATTCCACATAGCTGTATATTGAACATCAAACCTGTTCTGATTGGCTGTGATTTTGTCACTTTGCTCTCCATTTCACTTTTGAAACTCTTGACGCTTGAGTTTGGAAATTGCAGTTTGTTGTGATGCACCTGGTTCTGGTTCACATTCTGATTCTGTTGTCTTGTGTTTTTAAGGTAGTGCCCCCTCATGTGTTAAACCACCTAGCATGACTCCATTCATGATTTTCCAGGACAAAAATGAGCAGGAGAATGGAGGGTAAGATTAGACCTTCAGCCACTCTTTAACATGAAAGTTTCAGTTTTGCTCTCTGACTGTATTCTGTCTGTGTGTCCTGCAGTTCTTGTGTGGCTCTGAGCATAATAAAACCAACCGTGAGCCGAGCACTGATGGAAATCGCAGTATCCAAAGCCAATGTAAGGACTGTAAACCAGCAGGACAAAACTGCATTTATCAACTTGGGATTGCATTAAGCAATCATGAGGAATCAAATTGAATCTAAAATATTTATAATTACCATATAAAAGAGCTTGATGTACTATGAAAACATACTGTAAATGTTAGAACTTCCTCCCCAGTCCAAAAAGAGCTTTTATTGAAACAAAAAAACAACAACAAAATGATTCTCGTTGAAACAAATATTGACGTCAGAAACCTGAAGCATGACTAGGTTTGTTTTGCGAGTCATGGTGATTTATTTTTAAAATAAATTCTTGATCAATTTAGTCTGATCTTAACAGTTTGGCTCATTTTAATTTGAATTGTTTTATGAATCTGTCGCAGTGTAATAAAGACTTGGCAAAGAGGCTGTTATTGAAGGATAAACAGTAAAAAAAACTCTACAGCAAACCAGCAGCTTGCAGTAAATCACTGTAGCTCATTTCACATGTGAAGAGGATGTTTACATTGGAGTTTTTGAAGTTGCCTTGATGAATGCAGTTCTAATTGGTATTCTGACATATTCCCTACTGAAGCTGGAAATGGGTATGGGACATGTTGAATGGCTCGACCCTATTTACAAAAAATAGCCAATAGGCTTTTGTTAACATTGCAGCACACCCACATACAGTACATACAGCCCTTTCCACAGTCCTTCTCAAGCCAGAGCCGTTTACATGGGGAAACTGAGAACTGATCTCAAAACCGGCCCGCTTTTCCACTAGGGATATGCCATGGTGGTCGACTAATCGACTAGTCGTCCAACAGCTGACTAGTCCATTAGTGGGGTTGACTATTTACATTAATGTTTAAGTGGTGGTGGTTTTAATAGGAGATGCCATTATCATACTAATTGAGAGGTGCAACTTCTCGGAGTGTTTTTGCATGTTTATAGCTTGCGGTTTTTAAAAGTGAATAATAGTCAGCACAGTAAAACCCTCGACATTAAGTTTTGTCTCTTTAATTCTTTAATTTTAGTCCATTTATGCACCGCTGCTGTTATAGACATCAAAATGCCACATCAACAATACATTACAAGACGATCACTGTCCGATGTTAAATCCTCTGCTGTGAGTAATGATCCAATATTTTTGAGGTGCTTTCTGGTGATTCTGTCTGAAAATGCTTAAATAGTTGCAGTAAAATATGTTTAAATTCCTTAATGTCGTGAACTAGATGTGTACCCGCGTTATCAGTTTTGCACTTTTGAGTGCTCTGGGAGGATCGCCTTGAGACTCCCAAGCTCTCTTGTTTACATTGAAGCACGTCATTCTGCAATGCATTCTTATTTTTCTTTTCTTTTTTTTTACAATGACAGTTTTGTGCAATAAAATGTTAGTTATTTAGCCTATTTATCTGCACGTAGCATCCATATATCCCTCTGAAATGCATCTGTTCAGGCCACATGAACATAACAGCCTAATTATATATGATTACACAGATCAAGGTCACGGGCAAGGAAGAGGCGAGAAACCGGCTTGACATATAACGTAAAGGTTTAATGTAAAACTCAAAAGACAAACACATAATTGAGCTCTCTCTCTCGATCGCCGTCTGCGAATGGCCTTTATCCCTCTTGACGGCTTAATTAGCCTAATACGGGACCGGGCGTGCGCAATCACACCCCGGTCCCGCCCTCCACCGTGCCACAATGATCTTTAACACCAAATAGTTGATTATGAAAATTGGTAGTTTTGCACAACATTTTCCACTAACTTTTCCTTAAAGACAGAAGAATGATACATTAATCCATAACAAGTCTAAAAACGCACAGTGCACATGGCGGTCTTAGTGTAAGACAAGGCTGGAGCCATTGTGGATGTCCAGTGCAGATGAATGAGAAACAAGAAAGTGAAAGATCACATTATTTAAATGTTTTGAATCACAATACTCAAGAAAATACAAAAAATAAAGAACACTTACTCATACTGTACATCTCAAGATACCTCAGACAGATGCCTGCATTAAAAATATGAATAAACTCCAGTTAATTTCTCCACATCTGATTCGTGTTTCATCATTCATTTGTTCACCTCTGCAAAACATTCAGGCCTGAAATTCATCAAACGTAACAGTGAATTTGATGTTATTTCCCTTTCAACGAAATGTAAAAATTCAAGCAGCAGGCCCATAAACAAGGTAGTTTTTGGTTTGAAAAACAGGTTTGGCAGGGAAAAGGAAGGAAATACCTTATCACCTTAACTGTTTGTTCCTTCAACCGATGCCAGGTTAGTGGTCTTTATATGACCGGTGGTGGAAGTGGTTAAAACTGACTTAAGAAAATTATTTTTTTTTTTTTAAACTTTTCGCTTAACTTCAGAGCGATCTCACGGTTATCACGTTTTTACTAAAGTCAATATAACATTTTTTTTTAAACAAATATGCATGGTTGAATCGTTGACAATTAGACCAGTAACATGCTTTAAGAAAATAAAATGCATTTTATTGAAAATATTTTATTTGTGCAAAATGAGTCCTTTAATATTCACCACTGACCAGGCCTTCATTAAGAAACGAAACAATAACCTCAAATATTTGACGCTTCGTTGATGTTGCTTTTTGCTGTTGTATATCGGTTTATCAGGACACGCCAATCAGCACTGAGTCTATAACAGATGAGAGTACCGTATGGGGCGCTCGTAACGTTTCAGTGGACCCGTGTCCCAACCACACCCGTGATTTCACCCTGTCCGCTCACCTGGTGTCCACACCCCTTCACCCTCACGCTCCTCACTCATGGGGTATGGAGCAGGAGCAAGGTATTGAACTGCATGATAGCATGAATAATTTTGCTTTTAATAATGTAATGTATTAGTCCAGCACTCTTTATCAAGCAGTATAGTTATGATTGTTTTCTCCCAGAGGAAAACATGCCGGTCAGTACTGTTGGCTGCCCTGAGGAAAACCCATTCATGCGGCAGCCCACTAAACTCAGGTACTGTCCTTATGAAACACATCACTATTCTGGGGCATTATGACCGTTTCTATCAGATTCTATCCTCAAAGGTTAAATGGTTACCTGTTAAATACATAAACTGATCAGTAGAGATGATTTATTTTCCAAAACCTTGTGAGCGGCCTTACTGTTTACATGGGCAGCATTGTAAATGAAAACAAGCAGCTCCTATAGCAAGCAGTGTCATAAATTGTTTCTCACATGAAATGCACGAAAAGATGCCACTGTCAGTTGAGTCAGACATTGCTAACCAAGCAACTTTATACTGCACGCGTAAAAATACACAGCACATGTTGAATATTTTGTATAAATAATTTTAAGTATTGAATGTAAAATAGTTTGCATTAATAATTTTTCCAAAATGAGATCTCAGAAGCCCATGATGTTTTCAAATTCTGCCTATGTAGACAGCTCACTAGATTTCTGAATGTTCTGTAACATCTTATTCTTTTTTTATGTCAATAGCAGCGTTTTATATTAAAATGGTAGATATATTTGGAATGGCGTACTACCATAGTATTTTTGCAGTTTGCACAAAATTAGAATTTCCTCTACCTGGATGACGAAAAGGGTTACTTCGGTCATGAAATTATCAGGGACATTAAATATTGTGTTTTCCAGGTCTAAAAAGTCTATATGGAATTTCTATAGTGAATAATTTTTTTTTCTTTGCTCTTCTCTAAAAAATGGCTAGCAATTGCTTTTTGTGAGTGCAATCTCTAATTATTTTTAAAGCCCCTTAGAAAAATTGTGGACAACTCATGGAATTGATTTAGTCAAAAAGTGTAGGTCCAGAGTTACAACTACATTTTTGTACAGTAACGAAATACTTCAAGGAATCTCATATCTCACTTGCTTTAATTTGTTTCAAGAGCTAAGACACTTTTATACAAAACAGTTTTAAAGCTAAATAGCTGTATGTATTTATTTATTATTAAGATAATAACTCAGTCACTCGCTGAATTAAACATGCAGCGTTGTAGTGTCATCTGAAAACATTTAGAATAGTACTGTTGCATACTGCAACACTTTCAAAAAATGATGCATTAAGGTAGTACTCCATTCCAAAAATAGCCATTCTCTTTAGTTGCAGTCCTATCTCTGTATCTTTCTGTTATATCAGACATTAGGCACTTTTCCACCATCAGCCTGAACAGTTCTAGTTGAGGAATCTTGCCGTTCCATACCAATCCGGGTTTGTTGGCACAGTTACTCTGTTTTTGTTGACTGGTGCAGTGAAATCAGGGTTAAGAATAAACTGAATGGGCAAGTGATGTCAAGTGTTCCATCAGCATGGTTTTCCATCCTGAGAGAATTCCGGGCTGGGAGCGGTTTGTAATTTAACCAAACGTTAACTTGACATGCTTAAAACCATTCGGCCTGAAGGTGGAAATGTGCTTAATGTTTCTTGCAATTGATTGGCCAGTTTCTCATTTGCCTTCAGTCCAATCTTGGAGCAGAGTCCAGCAGAAGAGAAGCTGCCTGAGGTGGCAGAATGCAGCATGCGGGCTCATGGCACTATTGTTGGAGAGGGCGTGCCTTTGGCCTATCAGAGTCAAGGGCTTTCACTGGTCCAACAAAGCCAAATGACCTGCAACAGCAGGCATCCACTGGCTGCTCTGTCCTTCCCTGACCAGACAACCCTGAGGGCAGAGGACGAGTCCATGAAATCAATCAACACGAGCACAAGACCCAGCTGGAACATCTATCAGAGCCCAGAGAAAGAGCCAGATGTCCCAGTGCATCAAGACTCGGTGGATGTTCTCTTGCCAAAGAGGTCCTTTCACAGGCACAAGACCTTGAAGAAGCCATTGGTGAGTCAGGATGTTATTAGCAGGTCCCTCTGTGAGCAAGATGTCCTGATGAGTCCAAAACCTGCTCCGGGACTGCACTGGTTACAGATGGACAGCTTTGCACATACAGCAGAATCAGATCTTGATGTTATGATGAGTCTGACCTCCGGAGCGGAACGGAGCGTCATCGCCAAGCCTAACTGGACCATCTACCAGAGTCCAGAGAAAGCAACTGAACCAGACTTCCTGTGGGCAAAGAATCAAGAACCGTTGACAGAACATGATTTAGATGTGCTCACAACTCAACAGGAAGTAGAAGTTCTCCATCCCAAGAAATCATTCCAGCAACGGAAGTCTGGGGCAAAGATTTTGCAGATGTTTCATGAGTCTCTCTTGATGAGTCCAAAGCAAGCATCTAAACCAGCTCAGGAGGAGCCAATGAGTCCAGACCCAGCACCAGGATTAAACTGGCTCTGCACCAACAGCCCACAACGGTCAACGGAACCAGATCTGGACGTCATGGCCACCCCACCACAGAGCTCCAAGAAAATCTCTTTTCCTGCTAGAGCAAACACAATGCTTCAACCGAGTCCTGCTCGGACTGCTGTCGGTGGAGTGGAAGTTCCTATGAGCCCCATGGACACATCCAGACAAGGTATTATTGCCATCACTGCACTCCTGAGCTGTTTCAGTGACTGACTGCTGTCTGTGCATGAAAACTTGTGTTTTACTTGTGCTTTACTTGTGTTATAACAAATTATATGGGTGAAATCCTGTCAAGTACAAGTGCATAACAGCAAATTTCATCCCAACATCAAAAGCAAAAATATTTATTTGCATAGGGAAAATCAGGTCTATTTTTAGGACCATTACTATTTTTGTCATTGTGACATTTTCATGACAATTAATTGCATTTTCCCACCAATTCTCATTACCATTATTAAAAAAAAGGGTCACTTATTACTGTAATGGAAACAAATATTTGTTTAAATGTATATTTATCATGTGGTATTTGTTTTTATCCCTTTCGTATATGCATTTATTTATTTATTGTCTGGACAGGATGATTTTAATTTCTGAAATACAGTTATAATGAGAATCTAATGCAAATCATCATTGGGAGTGAGTACTGCAAACCAGCTCAAATGTAAAACATCCATATGCATTATAATATTGAGGGGGAAATAAGCTTAATTACCATGAAAATACTGTCACAAAGTAATTTTCGTTATGCAAAATGTGTAAACCCCTCTCTCTCTCTCTCTCAATACAATTATTAGAATGTTGCAATGATTAATTTAAAGGTTACAATGCAACATGTTTTACAAGGCGTCATGAATGTATTTTGGGGTCAGTGTGACCCGGATGTATTTTTGTGGTGTTTTCTTAAGGCATTGTAAAACATGTTTCATTGTAATGCATTATCTTCTTTAAATTAATCATTGTAACATTCTAATAATTGTAATAAATAATAACTTAATATTTATAAATGTAACTATATAACTAGGCCTAATAATTTTTGGAATTGTAAACTATTTATCTTTTAGTAAGTGCATAACAATGCACAAAATACATGCAGTACAAAATAACACTTGGAACTGGGTGTCCGTAACACATTTTAATGCATTATAATACTCTTTAGTAGTGTAAATATTTGACATATAACTGCTTATACCGATCAGCCACAACATTAAAAGCACCTGCTTAATATTGCGTAGGTCCCTCTCGCCGCCAAAAACAGCACCAACCCATTCTGAGATGATATTCTTCTCACCACAATTGTACAGAGCGGTTATCTGAGTTACAGTAGACTTTGTCAGTTCAAACCAGTCTCTGTTGATCACTCTCATCAATAAGGCATTTCCATCCACAGAACTGCCACTCACTGGATGTTTTTTGTTTTTGTCACAATTCTGAGTAAATTCTAGAGACTGTTGTGTGTGTGAAAATTCCAGAAATACTCAAACCAGCCCGTCTGGCACCAACAATCATTTACATTTATGCATTTGGCAGACGCTTTTATCCAAAGCGACTTAAAGAGCCCATCCACCCGGAGCAGCCTGGAGTTAAGTGTCTTGCTCAAGGACACAATGGTGGTGGCTGTGGGGATCGAACCGACAACCTTCTGCTTAACAGTTTAGTGCTTTAGCCCACTACACCACCACCACTCCATCATGCCACGCTCCAAATCACTGAGATCACATTTGTTTCCCCATTCTGATGGTTGATGTGAACATTGAAGCTCTTGACCCATATCTGCCTGGTTTTATGCATTGCTGCCACATGATTGGCTGATTAGATAATCACATGGATGATCGTTGGTGCCAGATGGGCTGGTTTTCTCCTGGGATTTTCGGGAATGCAAGAAACCTTTACATCAACGGAAGGTCGCTTTTGCACTGATATTCCTGGCCAGATTGAGAATAGATTCTAAGGATGGCCATAAAACTGACTGTTTGAAAATTCTGCGTGCTCTTTTTGTGCTGGTTCCGCCTAGCGGCTGGAGTTTATTTTGTAAAGCAACACACCTTTGGGATGGTTTTGTGGATGAATCTACATGCTCTTTGTGCTTATTCTGCCTATCAGCTGGAGTTAATTTTTTGGAGTATTTCTGGCAAAGTTATTGGAGTAAGTAATTTGCTTGCACTCATGTTGCAGCCGAGTGGACCGGCTCACTGAACATCCGCTTGACAGTTTGAGGAACCTGGACGTTTTTTTGTGTGCTGGTGCTGCCTATCGGCTGGAGTTTATTTTGTATAATAACACACCTTCAAGTTGAAGCATGGATGAAGCTACACACTTTTTGTGTTTATTCTGCCTATTGGCTGGAGTGTGTTTTATAGATGATGTTTTGCTGTGTAATTCTGTCTCACAAAATGTGTATAGAAGCACCGGACTTGCCGATGGCAAGGTTGTTGCGGGGGCTATCATAGGTGTACATGGACTGTTTGAGTTTGGAGGGATGGACGCCAGTTGGTGCTGTCGTGCGCGGGGTTAACCCTCTGGGGTCTGAGGGTATTTTGGGCCCTGGAGAATTTTTGACATGCCTTGACATTTGTGCTTTTTTCAGCTGCTTAAAAACACATTAATGGCTAAAGTCTGATAACACTGTATTCACCACAAACTGGACTACAATAATATGTGAGCAACATGTGTGTACATGTTTGTATTTTTGAGAAAATAACGTTTATGCATGGTTTTTGAAAACTTTTTTTTTAAGTTCATTGAAATAAGGCCATATAACACATACTAAACATTTGTCCACAAGACTTTTGAGAACTGGGTCTTGTAGCCTAGAGTTTTTGCAACAAAATGATGTGAAAACCATCCTGATCACTCATTCATGCAAAATAATATAGTATTTGAAGTTTTGTAAGACACTTTTAGTGTTAGAAAGGTCATATGCGAGGAAGCATGAACTATCATAAATATGGATGTATTTCACACCTGAGGAGACAAAAAACCCTCCCCTGGGCCTATCAATGAGGAACGTGACAGAAAGAGAATGAATGTGAGGAGACTTAATGATCAAAATCAAGTTTTAAGTTAAAAGAAGTCTTCTGACTATACATTTTCTTTACATGTATAGACTTTACTTAATTTTAGACCTACACTACCGTTTAAAAGAAGTCTCTTCTGCTCACCAAGACTGCATTTATTTGATCCAAAATACAGTAAAAACAGTGATATTGTAAACAGTGTTATATTTAATTATATTGTAAAATGCAATTTGTGATCAAAGCTGAATTTTCAGCATCATTACTGCAGTCTTCAGTGTCACATGATCCTTCAGAAATCATTATAAGATGCTGATTTTCTAATATGGGCATATTTAAAGTGCATTTTACTCATTTAACCTGAACAGATATTTGCAAGCACAAGATTTGTTGATGATAATGAGGCAGCATAAACACTAGATAAAATAAAATCTAAACATTCATATTATTTTTATATCATATTTATATTATTCAGCGTAATTTAAATACCTGCTTTAGCCGTAACAGCATTTAAATGTAACTAAAACTTGCCTATTAGGACATGTCAAATTTCGATACTCTGAATCCTGGCTGGCAAGTCTAGAAACAGTCCCACTAGTAAAATAAAAGTTAAAAAGTTTATATAAAATAGCATGTCAACTAATGAAAACTAAATGACTTACTCGTCCGAAATTGTATCCTCGGCTGGATCAAGTCTCTCTTCAAAATACAAACGTTCATCGGAGTCCCGCTCTTCTTCTGAGGAAAATGTTAAATCTTCCTTAATATCCGGAAGTTTCATCGCCTGTGTATCGTTACAAACGCGCAGAAAAATGAATGACATTTGTTTACAGCCTCACAGTGGGGGGCGTGTACATTTGCATTGATCGCCTCAGCACATTAGCGTATGAATGGCGCGTTCTGCTGGTGGGTGGGATCACATTACGGATAATTAGATAGACCAGTAAAAACTGAACATCACTTTGTTTTATACAGATTACATTGCAGGAGAATATTTGTTTTAAATTTGAATTGTTTATTTAAAAGACATTTTAAGCTTTCTTTATGTTTCATGTTTGTGTGATAAGTATTCGCAGAGTTTCAGTTCATTTTTGTGACGTGTTTCAGATATATGCTCGTGAACACAGACTGTTTACAGCCAACATTTTTTATTTTCTTTATTTTACAAAAGCTCAAGGATTTGTTGTTATTGTGAGTGTACACAAAAGTAGACCCTTTATAGTCTCTAATGATGTCTTACACTTAGCTGTATGCTCCAAAATGACAGAGAATTTTAAAATCCAGCAGGACGTGCCGGTGCGTTACACAGTCATTACACTAAGTAAACATCTACAATTCGAAATTATCAAGCAGAATCAGACAAATTAGGAAGAGTCATTATTGTTTTAACTGAAATTCGGGGACAATGTCTTATTTTGGCTAATATTTATGCACCTAACATTGATCAGGTCTTTTTTATAGATCTTGAAATGATGTTGTAAGCCGCTGGCACCCCTCTTGATATAATATTGGGAGCAGACGTTAATCTTTTGATGGGGTGGTGGCGGGAAGCCTGGCACATAATCTTTTCACATATAATAATTATTATCATGTCTGACCCCACTAGATCTATGCCTTTCCTCCACACAACTATTAATTCCTTTTCTCAGGATACATTTCTCAGCATACAGAGTTAATTGGTCTAAATACAAAGTTTTGACTCTGAAACCATACTGCCTGTTAACAACTTTTTATGCCCTGTTTGGGCACCTTCCAGTGGCCCAAACAGGGCGTAAAGTATTTGGGTATTTTATTTCCAGCAAATTTGTTTGATTTTGTCAGTTAATTTGGACCCTTTAAAAAAAAGGTTTTCGAGCAATGTGGGCAGGTGGGCTTCTTTACATTTCTCTATGATTGGGAAGGTTATTTATAGAAAAATTAATTGTCAATTCTACAACTAGAGATGTAAGGGATTGTCTTATGCAATTTAAGATTTTACATTGATTCTATTGGACCCCCTCTCTATTATATAGACTTGGTCTGAAAGACACACCCACCTGCTGGTGATACCAATCAGAGGATGGGGACACAACCTATGTTTTTTTTTTTGTGGTGTGTTAATATCCAAGAATTTTGGTTGAGGGTTCAGAGTTTTCTGTGTGACGTATTGGGCACTCAAATAAAATTTTGCCCCAGACTCTGGTTTGGGCGAGGGGGGGCGGTCATCAATATGGGGGATATAAAAACAAAAAATTGGGTTCTGACCAGTGTTATGATTGGCAGGCAAATTGATCTTATGGGATGGAAGTCAGCTGGAGTGCCCTCATTTCAAGAGTAGTGGGCAGAGATGGGGAAGGTGGCAGCATTCAAGGAAATTTCAAGTAGAAGACTGGGAAACTAAAATTTATTTGATAGGAAATGGCCAGCTATATGGCCTTCTTGGAGTGCTCTTGGGGAGGGGCAGTGGAGAGAAAAGTATAGTTTTAAATGTGTCTGATTTATTTTTTTGTGTGTATGCTCATGTGTTACCACAGGGATATTTGTTGAGGATCAGGGTGGGGTTGGGGTTTGGGAGGGGGGAAGATGAGGGGTTAAATGTTGATTCTGTGAACATATGTTTTGCTTTTCTTTGTCAATTGTGTGAATCAATAAAAAGTGTTAATCAGAAAAAAGAATCAATATCTGGATCGGTCCAATTAAGATAAATTGGTAAATTGCTAATTACACCCATGCTTACAGTGCATTTAGAATAATTTTATAATGCATTACATTTACAGACTTTGGCTTGTGTATAGTATGCGCTCATCATCATCTTATTATTTCTGCAGCCTGTGTGAATCTAGTGTCAGATCCATGGGATGAGGACCTGATAGTCTCTCTGCTGTCGAACCTGCAGCCTCCTCTCACATCCCACCCTAACTTCACTGTCTGGAGCTGTCGGCTGCCCACCATCACTCCTAAAATGACAGTACAGATCGGTGAGTCATTCTAAACTAGCCACAATTTCCAAACTGTCTGTTATGGTCAATAAGAAGTGCTGTTTAAGCATCAAAGGCAAGCATCAAATTACTATTGCTCACACTTAGGAATAGTTCACCCAAAATGATAATTCTATTTATTTATTTATTTATTTACTTTTATCTCAAACTCGTATGGCTTTCTTCTGCGGAACACAAACGAAGACGTTTTATAGATGTTAAATGTGTTTATATCCATACAATGCAAGTCAATGGGGTCCAACACTTTCAAGCTCCAAAAAGCACATAAAGGCATCATAAAGGTTATCCCTACCAATGGTTTAATCCATGTGTTCTGATGCATGTACAGCAATCTTCCCGTGCGTTTAAATCATGCTCACGCAGAGGAGACTGCAGATGGTATTATATAGGCTTGGTCTGAAAGACACACCCACCTGCTGGCGATACCAATCAGAGGATGGGGACACAACCTATGTTTTATTTGTGGTGTGTTAATATCCAAGAATTTATTGTGAAAAAGGAGTTCAATTGTGAACTGTTCTCACCCAAAACCGAAAGTATCCCATCAGAAGACATGGATTAAACCACTGGGAGTCACATGGATTCATTTTATGATGCCTTGAAGTCTTTATTGGAGTTTGAAAGTGTTGAACCCCATTAACTTTTATTATATGGATATAAACGCCACATATTGCCATCAAAATTTCTTAGTTTGTGTTCTGCAGAAGAAATAAAGT
The DNA here is from genome assembly GCA_032164185.1 of Moxostoma hubbsi. NCBI lineage: Eukaryota > Metazoa > Chordata > Actinopteri > Cypriniformes > Catostomidae > Moxostoma > Moxostoma hubbsi. The sequence goes on along the minus strand of JAVLUX010000031.1, from coordinate 1,021,102 downwards.
CATGTGAGTTTGAGATGACATTAAGGATCAATTAATGATTGCAGAATTGTCATGTTTGGGTGAACTATTCCTTTAACGTTAGAGATAAACCCCTAACCCTTCGTATTAAGCTTCATATTAAACTCCCACACAGATTGTGCCTCAGACATGAATGATACCTCATAATTTTTTTATCTTCATCTTTCACCCTCAGCGGGAGAGTCACTGCGAGTGGACTTTGTGCTTGGACAGGGGGCTTTTGCAACAGTATACCAGGCCACCAACCTCATGACCACACAAAAACTCTTCCTGAAGGTGAGGTGCAAAGTTTCTTAACTTTATACACAGAGCGTGACATAACTTTTTGTGAGCACTGCGAAAGTTTGCATAAGTGAATGAAAGCACACGTTTTTGCCTGTACATTTTTGTTGACGAGCAAGGAATCAAAAACGAATGCCTGGTGGAAAAAAAAAAAATCATCAATTTGTTGCTGTGAATTTTCACATTGTGAATAAGGCCTTTCAGTTTAATGGCTTGTCGTGGTGAAAATGTGTGCTTGGTGTGACTAGGCTTAAGCTAAAGTGTTAGCCTCTAGGGAAATTAACCTATGATATCTTTCTTACATTTGTCTCTGAAGCTGTGATATAAGAAAGTATTTCTACATAGAAAATTATCAAACATCACCTTTAACTTCATGGGCTTTTTCTAGTTCTAGAAACCGTATGCTTGCTGTATAAGTTAAAACAGAGTGACTAGCAACTTTGTACTATGACATGCGTTAAATGGCCTCTTTTGTTCCACTGCTGCTCACAGGTGCAGAAGCCTGCGAACCCATGGGAGTTTTACATTGACAGCCAGTTGAATGGCCGCCTGCAGCGCAGTGTACGACATCTCTTTAACACCATATACACTGCTCATCTCTTCACCAATGGCAGCGTCCTCATCGGAGAGCTGCACAACTGTGGCACACTACTGGTGAGAATATCGTGTCTACATCTAGTGGATCTTTTATCACTCATTTTGAAATCCGTGTTTATTGTGCCACTTTGTAGTTACTGTTTATGTCATCATTATATTAGTTTTTAATTTCGTTTTTATTTCTATATTATTTTCAATTTAATTTTCATAAGCTTTCACTATGAATGTTAGTTTTAGTTTATTTTTTTCACATTTATTTTGTTTTAGTTGATGTTTCAATTAATTTAGTTTTCAATTTAGTTTGAGTACATTAGGGCTTCCAAAGTTAGTTTGGTAACTGATATAAGGTAAGTAATTGATGTAATGTCCTGCATTCAGCCTGAGACAGCTGGGATAGGATCCAGCACCTCCCCTGACGCTACATAGGACAAACGGCTACAGAACATGGATGGATGGATAATGTACAGTCAGTTGGTTATCGCACAATAAACCCTGGCAGGGTGAAGGGATTTTTTTGTTTTGTTGTGATAACCGTCTGAGTGTACATTAACAGATTTAATTCTATTGATATGAAAATTATTTTTCAGCCTGTTACAAGACGACATGCCAAACAAACAAAAACATGAAACGTAGATTTGTGTTGAAACTGTGCAATTATGTAAGACGAAATATATCACTGAACAGCTGAAGTAAAGCTCTGGTTTGCATCAGAGTTCTGTTGGTGTTTGTTTTATTATTAATGAATGAAGTAATGAATTTCTCCCAAATAAAAATATTGTCAGAGCATTTATTTGCAGTAAATGACAACTGGTCAAAATAACAAAAAGATGTTGCGTTTTCAGACCTTGAATATTGCAAAGAAAACAAGTTCATATTCATTTTTACACAATACTAATGTTTTAGGAAAAGTTCAGTGTGGCAGGGCGGAGGGCGGAGCTGGGTCGTGACGATACACACCCAGTCCCGTATCAGGCTAATCAAGCCACCGAGAGGGATAAAGGCCGATGGCAGACGGTGGTGCGACGAGTATTTAGTAATTTACGGACATGTCCGTCATATGTGTGTTTGTCCGTCATATGCGGGTTCAGGTCTAGAGATTGGGCTGGCCATGACAGGGTCTTGATCCAGTGGTCCTCCATCCACACCTTGATTGACCTGGCTATGTGGCATGGAGCATTGTCCTGCTGTGGGAAAAAATCCTCAGTTGGGGAACATTGTTAGAGCAGAAGAAAGCAAGTTTGCTTCCAGGATAACTTTGTGAAGGATGCATGAATAAAGCCACGTACAAAGAAGAATTGGCTCGATTCCAGCCTGGATAAGGAACCCCAAGATCATCACCGATCCTCCACCAAATTTCACAATGGGTGCGAGACACTGTGGTTTGTAGGCCTCTCTAGGTCTCATCAGAGGTGGTGAGCTTACTCCAGTCCTCTACGGGCCAATCCTTATGGTCTTTTGTGCACCTCAGCCTGACTCTTCTTTGCTTCTCATTGATGAAAGGCTTTTTTCTAGCTTTGCATGGCTTCAGCCCTGCCCCTAGGAGCCTGTTTTGAACCATCCTCACCATGCACTTCATCCCAGCTGCCATTTGCTATTCTGTCCTACGGTTTTTGAGTGACATTCGAATGAGTTGGCGGTCATCCTCGTCAGTGGAGAGTCGTTTTCACCCTCTGCTTGTCTCTAGGTCTGTTGTCCTCAATGTCTGCTGCTTAACCTTTTTCTTATGAATCTTTGAAATTTTAAGGATGGAAGCAAACTTGCGCTCACTGTATCAATCTGCTAGTAAAGCCAGTATTGAACCCTCCTTTTCCTCACTGAACATTTTTTTTTTGGCATGGTCGATTAGTTATTTTTTGATTCCTATTAATATTGAGGTACTACTAGCACTGTTTTTGCCATCCAGCTGGTCCTATTGCAAGAGGATAGTGAAGACCACAACAATGGTTTTTATACTTTTCCTTGTTAAATAAGATTTGGTTCAGGTGATCACAATCAGTAACTCATTAAGTAGAATGAGGTGTGCTTTGTGTTTGAATTAAATAGACACTGGAATTGAATAGAATGGCTGCCATACATGTAGAGATGCTGATTTTAAGAAAGCTTATGGAGATGTCTATTTTTTCCAGAGCACATTTTTGGTTTTGTTTAGAATTTTTAATAGTTACAGCTAGATTAATTATTGGATTGAATTTATGCCTTTTGAAAAGTAATTAAAATGTCTGTTTAAACATGCCTTTTTCAAGGATTGATTTTATCTCTGATTTGTTGTATATGCTCTATCAAAATCTGAAATTACCTGTTAGTTTGGCATCAGAGTGTTGAGGGCAGTAAATGCAATAAATCTTGCATTTCTTATTTCCAAATATTTCTTCCTCAAAAATAAGAATGGTTAATAGAACTGTTGAGTCAAAATCATTGAAAGAATTCAGAAACCGAATCTTTCTATTTCTTGCGACTCCCATCTCTAGTTTTCGGTCACATCTGATCGAAAACAAGCTGTCTGACTCATGACAACAGCAAAGTTTAAGGTGGTTATAATTTGTCACGGTTGTTGCAGAGATGAGGACTCAAACGCAGAGTTCAATACCAAAAATACTTTATTAACCAAAAAAACCTCCCACGAGGGGAATAAATAAAGAACCCCGAAGGGGACAAAGGGTTATCCAGGCTGTGGCGGAAGGGAACAGGGAATCATGACCGACTGGACCAGGCTACAGTAACAGTGATTCAGGACCAGCTGGAACGCAGGAAACATATACAGGGCCGACTATATAACAAGATGAACTGGCACTGGACATCAAACATGAGGAGCCTAAAAAGGGAGAGAAATCAAGCAGGTTAATAAAGGGCAGGTGTTACCAATTAAACAATAATGAGCAAACAAGGAGGTGGGGTGTTATGATACAGAAATGATGAAGCCATATGTTCTCACAAGAAGGCAAAACATCCTATTGGCATGAGTGCACATCGCCAAGACAATGAGGTGATATACACTCATGCCAATCGACAAACAAGACGAGAGAAGACACTTGTGTGAGAGTTCGGCCACAAGCACACCCGACACCTTACCAAAGTGACCGAAACCAAACACACAAACATGAAGACAACTCTGCGCTGGCTCATTGGCTGTGGCAGGCGTGGCCACTGGCTCATTTGCCATGACAACCCAGGCGCACGGCACAAAGCGAGTGCAACGCATGGACATGAGAGACAGACACAAAGACGGACATAGATTATTGAAGTGAGTGCATGCAGCCAATATGAGCATGATGCACCTACTTCAATAACAGACAGACAAAGGAGTATGAATGTCCGGGCCCAGACCAGAACCTAACTAGACAAGTTAGGACCCAGACACCATACTCCAGACATGAAACACAACAGACATAAGAGCACACGGCAGGGAATATAACAGAAACCACACACTTGCACAAAGACAGACATGGGCGTGTAATGCCACGGTCCTGTTAGGCCAAAACCCAGACTGACAGTGACAGGACCATGACAATAATGCATGATTGAAACACAAATCCAAAGATGCATCAAAATCAGAATTTGTATATATGCTGACTTTGCAAGCCAGTCCTTTGAGATGGGATTTTGTTTTGTTATTTACGTTAGGTGGTTTTAATATATATATAAAAACTAAAACGAGACTGTGTGTGTGTGTGTGTGTGTGTGTGTGTGTGTGTGTGTGTGTGTGTGTGTGTGTCTCTTTTTAGTTTACTTTGCTTCTTACAACAAAACAATTTTTTTATCAATAGTTTTAGTAGGCAGTAATAAACTTTATGGACAAAAATTATTTTCTGAAATGATATTTTGGAAAAAAAAAAGTAAATGTGGAAAGTGAACTGATGTGTTTTCCTGTCGTCCCCTCCTAGAGTGCTATTAATCTGTATAAAAGCCGCAGTGAGAAGGTGATGCCTCAGCCTCTAGTGCTCTACTTCACTGTCTGCATACTGCACATGGTCGAGCAGCTACACCAGGCAAACATCATACATGCTGACATCAAACCTGACAATTTCCTTTTGGGAGAAAGGTACATTGATCAAATAATGAGTCAAGGAAGAGATGTTAAAAATTGTAAATGATATTACTTGTCCTGGTTCATTTATCACACTGTAAAACGAAACCTGTTAGTAGCTGCATTTCCATAAACATGTTTAGCATTTTTAATGCACATTTCTGAAAGTTCATCTAAAGACAATGCAAAACATTGTGCGTTTCCATGAACTGTAAATGCGCATTATCTTGAGGGAGCTTGCCTTTTTGTCATGAGCAGCTGTATGACCTCTTTGCTTTGGGGAGAGTTGTATTGGCTGTAGTAAACTAATTGTACATTATGATATTAAATGCTGCCAAGAGACTTTGCAGAATAAGTGCAATAGCTCACATAATGAGGGCTCAAATGGCTATTCCCATTCACCAACAGCCTCTATATACCTGGGAGCGCCCGAGCTCAAGAGTTCTGGTGGATTGTGAGGACCCACTTTATGGACGATCAGTGTGTGAATCTCTTTCGACTTACGAGGGCTACATTTTGTGCTGTGGTCGGGGCTTTCGTTGAGCCAGTCACATCAAACTCTTGCCCACCTATATCATCTGATGAGCACATTGCCATCACGCTATACAAATGGTCATGAAGCATCATCGCTCATGCGAATAAACCATTTCAATCACTTTAATGCACTTTTTAACTAATGCAAATCTCTAGAAAATCCACTTCCTCCTAGCACATAAAATTGTATGCAAATTGAGTTTAATCGTATATCAAGTGTTTCCATTCAGGATTTCTTAGTTGGATGGAAACGCAGCTAGTGGTATACAGTATTCTGTTAGGACTGAGCCATATATCGAATATTCACTATATTATCACAATGATTTTGATGGCAATATAAAATGAAGCAATATAAAAATATTGAGATATTATATTTGTTGCCATATGGCCCAGCCCTATATTCTGTGCAGTACATTCTATTGTGTAATGCACATATTGGCAAATGTAGTAGATCATCTGGGTGTTCTGTACATACAAAAATAAATTACAGGCTGTGCACAATATACATGCTATTTAATGCAGTAATACTGCCTCATGAGGGCAAAACACAACAATGGCAACACTGAAACTGAGGGAAAATGGCTTTAAAGTACATTTTTGTGAGTGCAGATTCTGTAGTTGCTGCGGTTTTCACACACGGTTTCTCTGAATCAGAGCACAGTTGAGCTTAATCTACCTGTCACAGGATAGATTGTAGATAGTCTTAAGAGACACAATTTCAGAGTCAAAGGTAAATATCACAAAATGTGTAGCTACTGCATTTTGCCTTTGCAGGTCATTATGATTATATTATATGAATATGCCCATCATTGCACGTCTGCTTCAACCCAGACTGATGCAGTCCCAATGATTTCCAAAGAAGTCAAGTTTTCTTCTGTTCTTCTCACATTCAGGTTTCTGGAGAATGACTGCTTTGAGCAGGATAATCTACAGCACGGTTTGGCTCTCATCGATCTTGGTCAGAGCATTGATATGACACTCTTCCCAGAAGGCTCTGTGTTCACTGCCAAATGTATGACATCAGGCTTCCAGTGTGTGGAAATGCTGAGCGGACGACCCTGGAACTATCAGGTAACAATCATCCAGGGTTCCCTCGGATCCTTAAAGTCTTAATGTCTTAAATTCAGTTTCCCCAAAATTTAAGGTCATAAAAAGTCAAGAGTCATGTGTCAGAGACAGGCCCGATCAATTCTGGCCAAATTTCTGAGATCATCCAATAAAGATCTTGTTACATCAGGCAAGGATTGAGGGAACCCTTTTTTGGAAGAACCACAGTATTTTCTTGTTCCCAGACTTTGCGAATTTGATGAGCGAAACATTATCGATTCAAGGAGTGCGAGAAACTCTTAGATCAACGGAAGGGCGCTTTTGCATTGATGTTCCTGGCCAAATTGAGAATAGATTCTAAGGAGGGCATAAAGGATTGACATGTCCACAATAACCCTCATAAAGTCAGTGGAGTATTTTGTGGTTGTCATGTTGCAGCCAAGTGAACAGACTCACTGAACATCCACTTGATCATCTGAGGAAGCCAAGCGCCTTTTTGTTTCTTTTTGTGCTTGTTCCGCCTAGCGGCTGGAGTTTGTTTTATGTAGCAGCACTCCTTCGGGACAGTGTTGAGGATGAATCTGCACATTCTTTGTGCTTGTGGCTCTTATTGGTTGTAGTTTGTTTTGTGGAGTATTTCTTGCAGGACATTGGAGTGATTGGGTAATTTGTTGCATTCATGTAGCAGTTGAATGGGCTGGCTCACTGAACATTCGTTTGACTGTCTGAATCTGAATGGGCTTGTGTGTGTGTGTGTGTGTGTGTGTGTGTGTGTGTGTGTGTGTGTGTGTGTGTGTGTGTGTGTGTACTGGTTCTGCAAGAGGCTTGAGTTTGTTTTGTGGAGGAACACAACTTTGGGACAGTTATGTGGATTAATCTACACATTCTTTGTATTTATTCCGCCTACTGGCTGGAGTTTGTTTTATAGATTATCTTCTGTTGTGCAATTCTGTCTTACAAAATATGTATAGAAACACCGGACTTAAGCAATTTGACGACAAAGTTGTTATGGGGCTCTCGTAGGTGTTCATGGACTGTTTGAGTATAGAGGGATGGACGCCTATTGGCTCTGTCATGTGTGGGGTTAATGTGCACTGTAGTGGTTGCTACTCAATTTACCGATGACTTAGTGATTTTTGATTTTGTGTCGCTTAAGGTGTGGTTATGAGTGTATCAGATGACCACTCCCCCGTTGCAATATGGGACACCAGTTAAGAATACTATCTTAACAATTTAAGAACACACTCAAAAGATTTGTTCAATAATTCTGAATTAATGTAAGCTAGATGGAGTTGATTTAAGCTTATTTATCTGAAGGATTTGAGAGAGTCTGGACAACTAGTAGTCTCTTTGGGCACTGCTAAAGGATAATAAACTAATAACCAAAAAGGAATGTAGTGAATTAAATAATTTAAAAAAACACTGATAAATGCAATGCTGTTGAACTGAATGTAGCAATGGGAGAGAATTGTATAGGAACGCTGCTAAATGGTGATGAATAATGTTATTTATCATTAAACAAATAATATACATATTATTTGAAATGACCTGACCACAGGTAACGTTCCACACAGTCGGGTGATCAGTTCGGCAGTAGAGACTTCTTCCACTGGCGATGTAGGTAGCATGCAGTGTATCCTCTGTCTTACAGGTTTGGGAGGCACTTAAGGCAGTTCTTAGGGGTCAGATCATACAGTATGCCTCATTCACCAAAAAATTCCAAAGCACAAAAACTAGTGGAGTTGGACTACTGAAGCACCGAATGTCGTCTGATGGCCTCAGAGAATTCACCTGATTGAAATACAGAGATGATACTTTTTTTGTCACGGAAGTTTTGCCTATTCAGGGCAAGTCATACTTTGAGTTGGGGGACAACGCAGGGATGCTTTTGGCTAGATATATAAAGCAGAGAGAGTCTTTCTACCATTCCCTCAGTGAAATCTGCTGGTGGTGAAATATTTACCTCTGCCATTGATATTAAAAAGGCTTTTAAAGAAATCTTGAGTTCTATAGTTCCACGTCTTCTGAACCATTAGAACTCCCTAAACTGTCAGCTGAGCAAAAACATTCTCTTGATTCGGAGATAAACTTGGAGGAGCTTGGCGAGGTAATTAAGTCCCTACCTATAGGCAAGGCTCCGGGGCCAGATGGTTTTGACGCTGAATTTTTTTAGATCTTACAGAACTCGCTCCACTTTTGTTAGAAGTTTATAAAGGTATCATTAAAGATTCTTGGTATACAGAGTTAATTGGTCTAAATCCTAAAATTGGCTCTGACAGAGTACTGCCTAGTTACAGCTTTTCAACCGGGTGCCTTCCAGTGGCCAAAACCAGGCATCAAGTATTTGGTCATTTTATTCCATGTAAATTTGTCTGATTTAGTTCATTTTGACCCCTTAATAATAAGGTTTTCAAGCAATGTGGGCAGGTGGGCTTCATTACGTTTATCTATGATTGGGAAGGTTAAAGTTATTAAAATTAATTGTATTCCAAAATTTAACTACCTGCTACAGTCTCTCCCTGTTGATGTCCCTGTAACGCGGGTTAGGATGGGCAAGGAGGAGGCGAAAACCAGCTTGTCAATATAAATAATATTTTAATGAAGAACTTAAAACAAAAGCATAAACAAACACACAACGGACATGTCCGTGATTGAACTCTCTTTCTCGAACGCTCGTCACCGGCCGCCTTTATCCCTCGCGCGCCCCATCAGGCCGATTTGGGGACCGGGCGTGCAGCATTCCAGCCCGGCCCGGCCCCCCTCCACTCCACACTCCTCCCGGCGTTACCTCAGGCCAGGGGCCACCGGCATGACGTACCTGGGGAGGGGCGTGCTTTACGACCTGTCTGCCGGCTGGTTATCCCTGCCTTTCTCAACCTGGGATGAGACAGGAGGGGAAAACAACAACAACAACAAAAAATAGGCGAGGGAAAAGGCCAACATGACGTGAAAGAGAGAGAGAGAGGAGAGCGAGAAAAGGCTCACTCACCGGTTCTCCGATGAACCATCGCGTGGTCCTCGAACACTACTCCACACTCTCCGACGGGCGACAGCCGCTCCTCTCCGGGCGAACCGGAGTCACCTCCGACCCCCAGGGGACAGAACTCCCCTCCGCTTTCCTGGCGAAGAGTGGAGACATTCCTCCGCCCCTGGCAGCGGCCCTACCGCTCCGGGCAGTCGGGGAGTTTCTTCCCTCCAACCCCTCGCGGACGGCGGTCTTCCCTCGACCCCTCCGCGTCTCTGGGGATGGCAGGGCACTCCTCCGCCCCCGGCTGTGGCTCCTTCGCTCCAGGCAGTCGGGGAATCCAGTCCCCACTCGCCCCGCAGACGGCGGCCGTTTCCCGCATCCGGGCGGTCGGGCTACTCCGTCACCCGGCAGAAGGCAGCGGCGCTCCCCGGGGTGGACGGCAGTGTCGAGGACTCTGCGATGGGCATCCCTCCTCCCTCCTGGGTTTCGGCACCAATGTAACGCTGGTTAGGATGGGCAAGGAGGAGGCGAGAACCGGCTTGTCAATATAATTAATATTTTAATGAAGAACTTAAAACAAAAGCATAAACAAACACACAACGTACATGTCCGTGATTGAGCTCTCTCTCTCGAACCGTCGTCACCGGCCGCCTTTATCCCTCGCGGGCCCCATCAGGCCGATTGGGGACCGGGCGTGCAGCATTCCGGCCCGGCCCCCCTCCACTCCACAGTCCCCACTCTCTTTTTTTTCAAGCAATTCGATAGCATAGTGAAGTCCTTCATTTGGAATGGTAAGTGTCCTAGATTACATTTCATTAAGTTATATAGGCCGATTGAAAAAGGTCAAATTTTGTTTTATTGTTATGCAATCGGTTTCAGACATTTGGCTTATTGGTTGCTTCCACCTGAGAGAGCCCCTCTTTAAGTTTTGTATTGAACAGGATGTCCTTGCCCCCATTTTGCCATTGCAAAGCCTTTCTATCAAACTAATCGGAGAAGTTAAGTTACACCCCATGCACTCGGTATGGACAAAAGTGTCCAGAATGTTTAATTCAGACATTTATTTAAATGTTGCTTTGAGCAGGTGTCTGAACCCAAAATTATGTATTAATAAGTCCTCTATCTGCTGGTCAGAGTGGATTTTGAGGTATGTTAATGCGCTCTGTGACCTATATGAGTGTTGAGATCCTTTTGAAAATGTGTTCCAACATTTTGGGATTCCCAGATCTCAATAGGTATTTACAGCTGTGCCACCTGCTCTGTACTATTTTTGGGAGTAGCGTACACCCCCTTAAAGCGGCAGATACTCTGGGAGTGGTGATTACTGCTTTTGGAAAAGGTCATGAGGCATCATTGTGTTACTCCCTGCTTATTCAGAGTCTGGGGGATGAAGCTTCAACTTCTATCAAGAGATTATTGGAGAAAGATTTAAAATTTGGTATTGGAAGAAGGAGTGTGGGCTAGGATTCTCAAAAAAACATCAAGTCTAGAGATGCAAGGGTGCAGCTTATTACATAAATTCTGTTGGACCCCCTCTAGATTGTACAGCCATGGCCAAAAGTATTGGCAGTGACATACATTTTGTGTTTTCTGCTTCAGTTGTTGTGGTGTTGATTCAGATTGTTTCTAGATTATTGTGCAGAGTGATCAGGTGCATTTTAAATGATTGCAAAAAGCTTCATTGGCCAAAAAAAATTAACTTTATCACAAAAACCCAAATTTCACAGTTTTTTGGTCCTGGCACAAAATGACCAGCTAACATTATTTCACTAATCATATCAGCAGCACCTGGGAAAGTATGAATGAGTACTTGTCCGGTGAAATCACACTATCATTCTGATTGGATTATAAGAGCAGACTGATTGCTATAAAAGGAGGGAACAAGTGCTTCCAATCATTGTGTTCTCGTTAGCAATGGTTACCTCTAAAGAAAGAAGTGCAGCCATCATCACTTTGCATAAAAATGGCCTCACATGCAAGGAAATTCCTGCAAGGAATATTGCACCTGAAAGAACCATTTACCGGATCATCAAGAACTTCAAGGAGAGAGGTTCAACTGCAGTGAAGAAGGCTTCAGGATGTCCCAGAGTGTCCAGCAAGTGCCAGGACCGTCTCCTCCTGAGGAGTCAGCTATGGAATCGTGTCACCACCAGTGCAGAGCTTGCTCAATATTGGCAGCAGGTTGGTGTGAGTGCATCTGCACGCACAGTGAGGTGAAGACTTTTGGACAATGGCCTGGTGTCAAGAAGGGCAGCAAAGAAGCCTCTTCTCTCCAAGAAAAACATCAAGGACAGATTGAAATTCTGCAGGAAGTACAAGGATTGGACAGCAGAAGACTGGTGCAAAGTCATTTTCTCTGATGAAGCCCCCTTCCGAATGTTTGGGACATCTGGAAAATCGACAGTCCGGAGAAGAAAAGGTGAACGCTACTATGAGTCCTGTGTCGTACCAACAGTGAAGCATCCTGAGACCATCTATGTGTGGGGTTTCTTTTCATCCAAGGGAGTGGGCTCTCTCACACTTCTGCCCAAAAACACTGCCATGAATAAAGAATGGTATCAAAATGTCCTGCAAGAGCAACTTCTCCCAATGATCCAGGAGTAATTTGGTGATGATCCGTGCATTTTCCAGTATGATGGAGCACCATGACACAAGTCAAGAGTGATAATGAAATGGCTCGGAGATCATTACATTGAAATTTTGGATCCGTGGCCAGGCAACTCCCCGGATCTTAATCCCATAGAGAACCTGTGGTCAGTCCACAAAATGTGAGTGGACAAACAGAAGCCCACAAATTGTGATCAACTCTGAGCACTAATAAGGAAAGAATGGATCACCATCAGTCAGGATTTGGCCCAGAAGCTGATATCCAGCATGCCAGATTGAATTGCTGAGGTTATGAAGAACAAGGGTCAACACTGTAAATATTGACTCTTTGCATATATTGAATGTTTTTGCCAAAAAAATCCTTTCAAACTTATGAAACACTTATAATTGTTTTCCAGAATACCATAGAAACATGTTAAAAAAGAATCTACAAATACTGAAGCAGAAAAATGTGCAAAACACAAAATTTATGTCACTGCCAATACTTTGGGCCATGGCTGTACAGGCTTAGTGTTAAAGACACACCCATCTTCTGGCATTGCCAGTCAGAAGATGGAGGCACAATCCATGTTTTGTGGTGGTATGTTAATATCCAAGAATTTTGGTTGAAGGTTTAGAGTTTATATGTGACGTATTGGGTACTCAAATTTAATTTGGACCCATACTCTGTGATTTGGGCGAGGGGGCGGTCATCAATATGGGGGATAACTTGGATGATTGGCAGGCAAATTATTTGAAGGGGATGGAAGTCAGTGTGCGGAGATGGGGTGGGTGGCAGCTTTTGAGGTGGTGTCATGTAGAAGGCAGTGGTTTTGGTATTTGTTTGATAGGAAATGGGGCAGTTATTTAGCATTTTGGGGGGGCTCTCGGGGTGGGGCTGTGGAGAGAGAAGTCTAGTTTTAAATATTTATGATTATTATATTTTCTTTATGTGTGCGTGCGTGCGTGCGTGCATGTGTGTATTCTTATATGTGACAACATGGGTGTTTGTTGGGGGTTAGGTGATTGGGAAGGGGTAATAGTGGGGGTTAAATGTTGATTCAGTGTACAGTATATATGTTGTGTTTCTCTTTGTTATATATCTACTAATCAATAAAAAAAATATAGTTGAACAACAAAAGAGAAAAAGTTACACATTTCATCTTTAATAAACACTAACATTGACCTACAAAAAAAAAAAAAAAAACCCTGCAGTAATCCTATCATCCCCAAGCATGCTTTACTCGCTGTATACTAGTTTGTACAATGGTACATGCATGTTGTGCCACTTTGTATAGTTGTGTTCATAACAGTATGTAATCACAAATTGCATAAAATCTAATAAATTATGCATCATCCTTTAAGCCTTAAGAAATATTTGGAGATGGATGCAGTGTATTGTGGAAATTCTTTGCCCATTTTGTTAGCTTTTTGTGTAGGTTTGTTGCTTGGATGGTACATACTGTTAAAGCCCTTTCACACCAGACAATGAACACTGAATATTAACAATGGGTTCTTTTTAGGGATACACCAAATGGAATGTTTGGGTCAATATGAAAAACAGGTCATTTATATAGCGCAGTGTGACGAGACCGATAATTTCACCTTGTTAACCCTTTAAACTGGAGCTGCCAGTTAACTGTTTAAAAGTGACATGCTTGAAACAAACTAGGCGATTACCACAGCTCATTTCTCCGTGTGTACACGTTTATTCTCAATACACATAAATGAGGTTCAACAGTTTAAAATGTAATTTTTATTTATTTTGTTTCTAACAGACCGATTACTATGGCATTGCGGGAACGGTCTATTGTATGATATTTGGTACGTACATGCAAGTTAAAAATGAAGGTGGAGTTTGGAAAACAAATGGAGTTTTCAGAAGGTAAGTGATTTATTATTTGACCTTTCCTTATTGACTTTAAAGTGAATAAAAATAAATGGCATGTACTTTCTAAATACACATTCCTTATTGTGAACAATTCATCCGTGTACATGATTGCAGGAACACATGTGGTCTTTGTAATCTTTCATCAAAAGTTTCTTCACCTCTGAAACTCCTCCCCCTCAACCACCTGCCATGTAAAAAACACTTATCAGACTACAATCCATTCTCAATGGCTAAAATCAAGTCCTGCCCCACACTTTTTGCATTGCAGAAATATGGCACATTAACAAAGCACAATGGCTTGCTAATGCTGCGTCACTTTATCTTGAATTTCCGTTACAACTTTGAACAGGTGCATAAGATGCACGACACACATGCAGATATAAAGTGATAAAGTATTACAGACTGCTCCTGCTGTTCTAAAGATGTTTTGATCCATCTCTCTCTCAGGAATGTTCATGCCGATCTCTGGCAGGACTTCTTCCACATGCTTCTAAATGTACCGGACTGCAATGCTTTACCATGTCTGCGCAGTCTTCGTCTGCGTCTGAACACAGTCCTGCAGGAGAACTACAGCGCCAAACTCCGCAGTCTTAAGAACAGACTGGTGGTCCAGATCCTGGAGTCTCGCTCCTCGCGCAGATAAACACACATCTGACTGAAATGGCTCGTTGAACAATATTCTCACAAACAGGGGAGCTGTTTGCAGGTGGAATGGTGCCTGTGTTTGTCAGCATAGAGTTACTGGGTCGAAACTGCATTTGTTTTTTCTTCGCATTTGTATTTTACGGAGATTTCTTTATTTTATTAAATTGTGTAAAAAAAAAAAAAAAAAAAAAAAAAATCTTTTGTAGATTTTTAATAAACCTTGTTGGATCACAAGCACACTTACTGTGAACCGTTCCTGTATGAAACACTAGATGACACTGTGGACAGATCAATCTGATAAAGGGTAATTATAATTATGCATTTGGCAGACGCTTTTTATCCAAAGCGACTTACAGAGCCCTTATTACAGGGACAATCCCCCGGAGCAACCTGGAGTTAAGTGACTTGCTCAAGGGCACAATGGTGGTGGCTGTGGGGTTCGAACCAGCGACCTGATTAGTAGTCCTGTGCTCTAGCCACTACGCCACCACCTGATACATAACATTTTTTTTTTACATTTTTAATCACCTTTCACACGTTCAATTGAAATGCTCCTGTGGTGAAATGTTTTAGTATTACAAATATTCCTTGTAGCCTGTCAATTAATGAGGCCAAAATATAAGCTGTATGCGTAATCATTATAAAATAATTAGTGAAAAGCTTTTTTAACCCTAACAGACTTGAACCCTAACCCATTACATGGCAACTTTCCAAAAGTATTTAGCCTTTGTGTTGTGTTCGGCACATTTTGTTTATAAATCTCTTATTTTGCATATATTATCTCAAGATATTGCATTAGACCTTTTTATCAACTTTTTTACTAATTATGATGGGTTTTATACTCCTTATCTGAAGATATTTTTTTAAATATATATTTTTATTGATAGAAGAATGTGTTGAACTGCGTTCATACCGGTCCAGCATAAAACCAAAAAATATAAAATAATCACATAAATGAATAACCACTTTCTTGATCTGAACAAATGAGTTGTCATTTTAAAGTTTAGAAGCGAGCACATGTCAGAGGACTTCCACATACAGTATGTGCTCATCTAAAGGATTGGGATGTTTCTGAACACTTATACAATATTTTTATATTGTAGTTTAATCCATTAATTTCCAATGGCTGATCATTTTTGACAACAAGTTTAACAAAGTTGAATAAAAATTTAAATTTAAAGAAAGTAGTCCAAATTTTGTGTGTTTTAGATGCCCTATGTGAACAAAGGAATTGTATTCCAATTAGATAAATACTGCAAGAAAAAAAGTTGTCCGGGTCAAAATGAACAGAACACACAAGGTTTAATGTCATCAACACCTAATAAAGTTTTGAGAATAACAAGCCTTTTCTATTTAGTTCACTACGTAGTTTCACTTCTGTCTAGGCCTGAACGGAACTATACAAAACCTGCATGTTTGCCGCAGAGAAGCAAATTTATTTCACATACTTTTCATCTTTGCGTTTGGTAACGGTATGTTTGCAAATGAAGACACACGTCCTTTGAGTTTGTCCCACTAGTCATTATGATGTGTAATCACACTGCAGTTGAAAGTTCTCACATGAAAATATAATGTACTGTGACTTTTCAGTGCATATAGGCATTGATTCTTTACATGTGCATGCACTTTGTGGAGGATTCAATTGCAGTCCAATGTATTGGTGTATATATATATATATATATATATATATATATATATATATATATATATATATATATATATACACAACAATAGTGAATAATATTTTCTCCATAAAACAGGGCTCAATGCTAAGGATTTTTTCTACTGGCCCAGTCGTGCCAGTGCTTCAGATTTTTACTGGCCTCGACACAAAAATGACAAATAGCTGTTTTTACCATCATGGCTTTATAAAAAAACTCTTGTATATAAAAATATGTCCGAAGATAAATATTTTTTTTACATATCTTATGTTTTTAATACAATGTCCCCCAGGGGCCAGGCTAGCTCAACGAGTAAAGACACTGATTACCAAGTCACATAATAAAATGTGCAGATTTATGGACTCAGACGCTCAGCGAACTGAGATTCGTCCTCATCTACCCAGATTGAGTCCGCTACGCCACAACGAGGACTTAGAGCACTTTGGGAATTGGGCTTTCCAAATTGGGGAGAAAAAGGGAAGGAAAAGGAAAAATGTCCCCCAAAATGTAATCACATTTGTAATTTGTAAGATATGATTTATGCATTATGTAATCCCATATAAGCACTTTACAGATATAAATTCATAAATACATCATATTAACCTCAGCCGTCCTGCCATTTACACGCAGGCTTTCAAGCCAAGAGTTCTGTGGAGGAGATGATGGGTTTTCGGTCACCCATTTAGTCATACTGTCATGAATCTTTTGGCCATGTGTAGTGTTTTCACACACAGGGTCAAAGATTATTCACTGAGGTAAAGATTTGATTATTGGCTGAGAGAACAGACTTGCTACTAAATCGTATGTAATGTGTAATATACAGTAGAGGGATATTAGGCCTAATCTGTGAATTAATGTGTATATAACATGAAATCAGACAACCCAAACAAGACCAACACTGATTGATGTACAAAGAACAAAAACAAAAACACCTGTACGGTCCAGAAATGAGACACGTAATGGGTGTTTTATGAGGATGATATGAAGTAAACTGTTTCAAATATTCATCTTCACCTGCAGCCGAACAGCTCTGATAATAACAGCCTAATAGCCATAGTGATCTTGCTTCCCATATCAAATGGCAATTTCGAATTAATGTTTAAGTTTTGAAATATTACCTAATTAAATGTATACTTACATTTTGGATATTGCGCCGCTGGTGATTTTCAGACACGTGTATAACTGAGGTTTAACAAAGTCTATTACGTCTTAGTGAGTGATAAAGAGATAATTATGGAGAGACAATGTGTTTGATTTTTACAGTGGGAATAAAACAACGCTCTGTCCCTTTACAAGAGCACATGCATGTTAAACAATCCTATAGAAAAAACTGTTATTTCTTGTGTTCTAATATGTGGATTACTAATTTTCACCAACATGTAAAAATGAAAAATGTGAGGATTTTGCGCACTGTGAACGGGGAATGTGCAGGGATACTTAAAATCCCAATATGAAATTCATTAAGTGGGCTTTTTACTGATATTTTCTTAAAAATAAATTATATATATATGTGTGTGTGTGTGTGTGTGTGTGTGTGTGTGTGTGTGTGTGTGTAAGGTTATAGAAAAATTATGCCATTTAAATGGAGTTTCTTGAGTATTTGAAATGTTTTTTTAAGGGATATATTTCTCATTATATTTTGAGAATGACCCATATAATACATTAGTACTATATATGCTGTTTTATATATATGTTGCATGCTGAATGGGATGACAGATTTTGTTTCTTGTTTAAAGCCAACATCCTGTTTTTAGCAGAGCAACATCTAGCCAGATTTTGACAACTGGCATAAAGTCTCGTCCACATCACAGCTTATTCTGTAAAGCAGGCATACAACTAGCCGACCACAAACAACTTAATTTTAGCCAAAAGTGTCACACTTGCCAACACTTTTACTGAGATCTTGCCCTCTTCAGTAGGAGGTATGTTACACTTGCTGATTTATTATGGTTGAGGGGTAACAGAAATAACAATACTCTCTCACTCTCTGATTTCCTGTCATGTGGAGCTCGCCGAAGTAACAATTCCTCAGCCCTATTGACAGCCCCACTATGAGTATAGTCCAAATAAACTTTTGTTTAGTTCCCCCCCCCATAAAGTTACTGTATGTATTAACTACGAGGAAATAACATGATATTCTTGAGTATTTTAAACGTTTGACAGTTCTAGAATTATGTAATAAAAAGGTTACTGAGTTTGAATGGGACAAGACCCAAGAACAAAGGCCTTTGCACACCAGAGGCATCCCAATAATGCGAAAAATCAAAGATGAATGACCCTTTTATATTACTGCTATCACTGATGAAAATGCTCTTCTATAATGGTTACCACATTTACATGTGTTAAGCTCAAGTATTTTTTCATGTGTATTTCTTAAAATGTGTGAGAAAGTTTGATTCTCAGCCATACATCACTTACATTATTACACCTCATATTATAACAGTTTTTTCAACTGGATGGTCTAATTAATTTCATTCAGCTTCTGCACACTGCTGAAACTGATGTGCTTTCTATTGATGAACCATAATTTTGGAAATTGTTTACATTTTTATCAGATTTCCTTGGTTTCAAAAAGCTGACTTAAGAAGGACTGTATGCAGTTCTAAAAAAATATGACACTGATCTCTGGAAAACTAGATTTGGATCGGTCAATCGTGCAGAGATCTGTCATTAATGGAATGCAGATCGACAGAGTGTGTTAAATGTGTGTATTGTGATTAAAAAGCATGAAGAATGTGACATGGTAAATGTTCCCAATGAAAGTTCAATGCACATTAAATGAGCTTTCAAGAAAGAAATGAAGATGACAGAGCAATATATGTGAAATGGAACAAATGAAAAAAAAAATAGATTGGCATTTTTTTAGGATTTGTTGTTGATTTGACCTGTTGTTGAGCTCCATATGTGCCCAAGACATTTGAAAAATGGTCTATTTCCCTATTCACATAGATCGCATGACTGAAATATACTGTACATGGTTGTGTCATGCTGCAATACTCTGCTGGTTAGGTCCATGAGTACTTCCCCATGCACTTCGGTAAAAAAGAGTGCCATGATGTAAATCCACGAGTATAAGATATTGAAGCCGAAATAGCTCAGTTGGGAGAGCGTTAGACTGAAGATCTAAAGGTCCCTGGTTCAATCCTAGGTTTCGGCAGCAGTCTCTCTTGGATGCTTTTGGGCCACGGCTGCCATAGCCTTGTTTCAACTCCTTACCAAAGAGTAATATGACTCTCTTGTCACTGGGACTATCCAGTAAAGAGAATGGATCCATGGAGTAATGGATAGCATTTTGGTCTTTGAATGAAGAACTTTGAGTTCACATCTTAGACCAACTTCTTTAGCTTATTGTGGCCAATTCACAGGTTGTCTGTTGAAATTCCCATCAAAAGTGCTAAAGTGTGCCTTTCTCTTGGCAATTTCCAAAAACTCATTTTGGTTCTCCACAACCAGGGGAGCGCTTTTGAGCAAATTCCAGATCCATGCTGTAATGGTTATTAGTCTAGAATCTAAATCCAGTGAAATGAGCTCCAATCTCAGTGGAAATTTCATTGACTTTTGCAGCAAAGGTTCAGAGGACCCAGTAAAAAGTCGTTTTCAAAACCCTTGCGCCTCCATATCTCATCTAATGAAAGCGTTGGCACTCTGCTGCATAAGGCAGAGATCTGTCATCAATGGAATGCAGATCGACAGAGTGTGTTAAATGTGTGTATTGTGATTAAAAAGCATGAAGAATGTGACATGGTAAATGTTCCCAATGAAAGTTCAATGCACATTAAATGAGCTTTCAAGAAAGAAATGAAGATGACAGAGCAATATATGTGAAATGGAACAAATGAAAAAAAAAAAAATAGATTGGCATTTTTTTAGGATTTGTTGTTGATTTGACCTGTTGTTGAGCTCCATATTTGCCCAAGACATTTGAAAAATGGTCTATTTCCCTATTCACATAGATTGCATGACTGAAATATACTGTACATGATTGTGTCATGCTGCAATACTCTGCTGGTTAGGTCTATGAGTACTTCCCCATGCGCTTCTGTAAAAAAGAGTGCCATGATGTAAATCCACGAGAGCAAGATATCGAAGCCGAAATAGCTCAGTTGGGAGAGCGTTAGACTGAAGATCTAAAGGTCCCTTGTTCAATCCCGGGTTTTGGCAGCAGTCTCTCTTGGATGCTTTTGGGCCACGGCTGCCATAGCCTTGTTTCAACTCCTTACCAAAGAGTAATATGACTCTCTTGTCACTGGGACTAACCAGTGAAGAGAATGGATCCATGGGGTAATGGATAGCATTTTGGTCTTTGAATGAAGAACTTTGAGTTCACATCTTAGACCAACTTCTTTAGCTTATTGTGGCCAATTCACAGGTTGTCTGTTGAAATTGCCATCAAAAGTGCTAAAGTGTGCCTTTCTCTTGGCAATTTCCAAAAACTGATTTTGGTTCTCCACAACCAGGGGAGCGCTTTTGAGCAAATTCCAGATCCATGCTGTAATGGTTATTAGTCTAGAATCTAAATCCAGTGAAATGAGCTCCAATCTCAGTGGAAATTTCATTGACTTTTGCAGCAAAGGTTCAGAGGACCCAGTAAAAAGTCGTTTTCAAAACCCTTGCGACTCCATATCTCATCTAATGAAAGCGTTGGCACTCTGCTGCATAAGGCAGAGATCTGTCATCAATGGAATGCAGATCGAAAGTGTGTTAAATGTGTGTATTGTGATTAAAAAGCATGAAGAATGTGACATGGTAAATGTTCCCAATGAAAGTTCAATGCACATTAAATGAGCTTTCAAGAAAGAAATGAAGATGACAGAGCAATATATGTGAAATGGAACAAATGAAAAGAAAAAAAATAGATTGGCATTTTTTTAGGATTTGTTGTTGATTTGACCTGTTGTTGAGCTCCATATTTGCCCAAGACATTTGAAAAATGGTCTATTTCCCTATTCACATAGATCGCATGACTGAAATATACTGTACATGGTTGTGTCATGCTGCAATACTCTGCTGGTTAGGTCTATGAGTACTTCCCCATGCGCTTCTGTAAAAAAGAGTGCCATGATGTAAATCCACGAGTATAAGATATCGAAGCCGAAATAGCTCAGTTGGGAGAGCGTTAGACTGAAGATCTGAAGGTCCCTGGTTCAATCCCGGGTTTCGGCAGCAGTCTCTCTTGGATGCTTTTGGGCCACGGCTGCCATAGCCTTGTTTCAACTCCTTACCAAAGAGTAATATGACTCTCTTGTCACTGGGACTAACCAGTAAAGAGAATGGATCCATGGGGTAATGGATAGCATTTTGGTCTTTGAATGAAGAACTTTGAGTTCACATCTTAGACCAACTTCTTTAGCTTATTGTGGCCAATTCACAGGTTGTCTGTTGAAATTCCCATCAAAAGTGCTAAAGTGTGCCTTTCTCTTGGCAATTTCCAAAAACTCATTTTGGTTCTCCACAACCAGGGGAGCGCTTTTGAGCAAATTCCAGATCCATGCTGTAATGGTTATTAGTCTAGAATCTAAATCCAGTGAAATGAGCTCCAATCTCAGTGGAAATTTCATTGACTTTTGCAGCAAAGGTTCAGAGGACCCAGTAAAAAGTCGTTTTCAAAACCCTTGCGCCTCCATATCTCATCTAATGAAAGCGTTGGCACTCTGCTGCATAAGGCAGAGATCTGTCATCAATGGAATGCAGATCGACAGAGTGTGTTAAATGTGTGTATTGTGATTAAAAAGCATGAAGAATGTGACATGGTAAATGTTCCCAATGAAAGTTCAATGCACATTAAATGAGCTTTCAAGAAAGAAATGAAGATGACAGAGCAATATATGTGAAATGGAACAAATGAAAAAAAAAAAAATAGATTGGCATTTTTTTAGGATTTGTTGTTGATTTGACCTGTTGTTGAGCTCCATATTTGCCCAAGACATTTGAAAAATGTTCTATTTCCCTATTCACATAGATCGCATGACTGAAATATACTGTACATGGTTGTGTCATGCTGCAATACTCTGCTGGTTAGGTCTATGAGTACTTCCCCATGCGCTTCTGTAAAAAAGAGTGCCATGATGTAAATCCACGAGTATAAGATATCGACGCCGAAATAGCTCAGTTGGGAGAGCGTTAGACTGAAGATCTAAAGGTCCCTGGTTCAATCCCGGGTTTCGGCAGCAGTCTCTCTTGGATGCTTTTGGGCCACGGCTGCCATAGCCTTGTTTCAACTCCTTACCAAAGAGTAATATGACTCTCTTGTCACTGGGACTAACCAGTAAAGAGAATGGATCCATGGGGTAATGGATAGCATTTTGGTCTTTGAATGAAGAACTTTGAGTTCACATCTTAGACCAACTTCTTTAGCTTATTGTGGCCAATTCACAGGTTGTCTGTTGAAATTCCCATCAAAAGTGCTAAAGTGTGCCTTTCTCTTGGCAATTTCCAAAAACTCATTTTGGTTCTCCACAACCAGGGGAGCGCTTTTGAGCAAATTCCAGATCCATGCTGTAATGGTTATTAGTCTAGAATCTAAATCCAGTGAAATGAGCTCCAATCTCAGTGGAAATTTCATTGACTTTTGCAGCAAAGGTTCAGAGGACCCAGTAAAAAGTCGTTTTCAAAACCCTTGCGCCTCCATATCTCATCTAATGAAAGCATTGGCACTCTGCTGCATAAGGCAGAGATCTGTCATCAATGGAATGCAGATTGACAGAGTGTGTTAAATGTGTGTATTGTGATTAAAAAGCATGAAGAATGTGACATGGTAAATGTTCCCAATGAAAGTTCAATGCACATTAAATGAGCTTTCAAGAAAGAAATGAAGATGACAGAGCAATATATGTGAAATGGAACAAATGAAAAAAAAAAAAATAGATTGGCATTTTTTTAGGATTTGTTGTTGATTTGACCTGTTGTTGAGCTCCATATTTGCCCAAGACATTTGAAAAATGTTCTATTTCCCTATTCACATAGATCGCATGACTGAAATATACTGTACATGGTTGTGTCATGCTGCAATACTCTGCTGGTTAGGTCTATGAGTACTTCCCCATGCGCTTCTGTAAAAAAGAGTGCCATGATGTAAATCCACGAGTATAAGATATTGAAGCCGAAATAGCTCAGTTGGGAGAGCGTTAGACTGAAGATCTAATGGTCCCTGGTTCAATCCTAGGTTTTGGCAGCAGTCTCTCTTGGATGCTTTTGGGCCACGGCTGCCATAGCCTTGTTTCAACTCCTTACCAAAGAGTAATATGACTCTCTTGTCACTGGGACTAACCAGTAAAGAGAATGGATCCATGGGGTAATGGATAGCATTTTGGTCTTTGAATGAAGAACTTTGAGTTCACATCTTAGACCAACTTCTTTAGCTTATTGTGGCCAATTCACAGGTTGTCTGTTGAAATTCCCATCAAAAGTGCTAAAGTGTGCCTTTTTCTTGCCAATTTCCAAAAAATCATTTTGGTTCTCCACAACCAGGGGAGCGCTTTTGAGCAAATTCCAGATCCATGCTGTAATGGTTATTAGTCTGGAATCTAAATCCAGTGAAATGAGCTCCAATCTCAGTGGAATTTTCATTGACTTTTGCAGCAAAGGTTCAGAGGACCCAGTAAAAAGTCGTTTTCAAAACCCTTGCGCCTCCATATCTCATCTAATGAAAGCGTTGGCACTCTGCTGCATTTGGCAGAGATCTGTCATCAATGGAATGCAGATCGACAGAGTGTGTTAAATGTGTGTATTGTGATTAAAAAGCATGAAGAATGTGACATGGTAAATGTTCCCAATGAAAGTTCAATGCACATTAAATGAGCTTTCAAGAAAGAAATGAAGATGACAGAGCAATATATGTGAAATGGAACAAATGAAAAAAAAAATAGATTGGCATTTTTTTAGGATTTGTTGTTGATTTGACCTGTTGTTGAGCTCCATATTTGCCCAAGACATTTGAAAAATGGTCTATTTCCCTATTCACATAGATCGCATGACTGAAATATACTGTACATGGTTGTGTCATGCTGCAATACTCTGCTGGTTAGGTCTATGAGTACTTCCCCATGCGCTTCTGTAAAAAAGAGTGCCATGATGTAAATCCACGAGTATAAGATATCGAAGCCGAAATAGCTCAGTTGGGAGAGCGTTAGACTGAAGATCTAAAGGTCCCTGGTTCAATCCCGGGTTTCGGCAGCAGTCTCTCTTGGATGCTTTTGGGCCACGGCTGCCATAGCCTTGTTTCAACTCCTTACCAAAGAGTAATTTGACTCTCTTGTCACTGGGACTATCCAGTAAAGAGAATGGATCCATGGAGTAATGGATAGCATTTTGGTCTTTGAATGAAGAACTTTGAGTTCACATCTTAGACCAACTTCCTAAGCTATTTGTGGCCAATTCACAGGTTGTCTGTTGAAATTCCCATCAAAAGTGCTAAAGTGTGCCTTTTTCTTGCCAATTTCCAAAAAATCCTTTTGGTTCTCCACAACCAGGGGAGCGCTTTTGAGCAAATACCAGATCCATGCTGTAATGGTTATTAGTCTGGAATCTAAATCCAGTGAAATGAGCTCCAATCTCAGTGGAATTTTCATTGACTTTTGCAGCAAAGGTTCAGAGGACCCAGTAAAAAGTCGTTTTCAAAACCCTTGCGCCTCCATATCTCATCTAATGAAAGCGTTGGCACTCTGCTGCATAAGGCAGAGATCTGTCATCAATGGAATGCAGATCGACAGTGTGTGTTAAATGTGTGTATTGTGATTAAAAAGCATGAAGAATGTGACATGGTAAATGTTCCCAATGAAAGTTCAATGCACATTAAATGAGCTTTCAAGAAAGAAATGAAGATGACAGAGCAATATATGTGAAATGGAACAAATGAAAAAAAAAATAGATTGGCATTTTTTTAGGATTTGTTGTTGATTTGACCTGTTGTTGAGCTCCATATTTGCCCAAGACATTTGAAAAATGGTCTATTTCCCTATTCACATAGATCGCATGACTGAAATATACTGTACATGGTTGTGTCATGCTGCAATACTCTGCTGGTTAGGTCTATGAGTACTTCCCCATGCGCTTCTGTAAAAAAGAGTGCCATGATGTAAATCCACGAGTATAAGATATCGACGCCGAAATAGCTCAGTTGGGAGAGCGTTAGACTGAAGATCTAAAGGTCCCTGGTTCAATCCCGGGTTTCGGCAGCAGTCTCTCTTGGATGCTTTTGGGCCACGGCTGCCATAGCCTTGTTTCAACTCCTTACCAAAGAGTAATATGACTCTCTTGTCACTGGGACTAACCAGTAAAGAGAATGCATCCATGGGGTAATGGATAGCATTTTGGTCTTTGAATGAAGAACTTTGAGTTCACATCTTAGACCAACTTCTTTAGCTTATTGTGGCCAAGTCACAGGTTGTCTGTTGAAATTCCCATCAAAAGTGCTAAAGCGTGCCTTTCTCTTGGCAATTTCCAAAAACTCATTTTGGTTCTCCACAACCAGGGGAGAGCTTTTGAGCAAATTCCAGATCCATGCTGTAATGGTTATTAGTCTAGAATCTAAATCCAGTGAAATGAGCTCCAATCTCAGTGGAAATTTCATTGACTTTTGCAGCAAAGGTTCAGAGGACCCAGTAAAAAGTCGTTTTCAAAACCCTTGCGCCTCCATATCTCATCTAATGAAAGCATTGGCACTCTGCTGCATAAGGCAGAGATCTGTCATCAATGGAATGCAGATCGACAGAGTGTGTTAAATGTGTGTATTGTGATTAAAAAGCATGAAGAATGTGACATGGTAAATGTTCCCAATGAAAGTTCAATGCACATTAAATGAGCTTTCAAGAAAGAAATGAAGATGACAGAGCAATATATGTGAAATGGAACAAATGAAAAAAAAAAAAAATAGATTGGCATTTTTTTAGGATTTGTTGTTGATTTGACCTGTTGTTGAGCTCCATATTTGCCCAAGACATTTGAAAAATGGTCTATTTCCCTATTCACATAGATTGCATGACTGAAATATACTGTACATGGTTGTGTCATGCTGCAATACTCTGCTGGTTAGGTCTATGAGTACTTCCCCATGCGCTTCTGTAAAAAAGAGTGCCATGATGTAAATCCACGAGTATAAGATATCAAAGCCGAAATAGCTCAGTTGGGAGAGCGTTAGACTGAAGATCTAAAGGTCCCTGGTTCAATCCCGGGTTTCGGCAGCAGTCTCTCTTGGATGCTTTTGGGCCACGGCTGCCATAGCCTTGTTTCAACTCCTTACCAAAGAGTAATTTGACTCTCTTGTCACTGGGACTATCCAGTAAAGAGAATGGATCCATGGAGTAATGGATAGCATTTTGGTCTTTGAATGAAGAACTTTGAGTTCACATCTTAGACCAACTTCCTAAGCTATTTGTGGCCAATTCACAGGTTGTCTGTTGAAATTCCCATCAAAAGTGCTAAAGTGTGCCTTTTTCTTGCCAATTTCCAAAAAATCCTTTTGGTTCTCCACAACCAGGGGAGCGCTTTTGAGCAAATACCAGATCCATGCTGTAATGGTTATTAGTCTGGAATCTAAATCCAGTGAAATGAGCTCCAATCTCAGTGGAATTTTCATTGACTTTTGCAGCAAAGGTTCAGAGGACCCAGTAAAAAGTCGTTTTCAAAACCCTTGCGCCTCCATATCTCATCTAATGAAAGCGTTGGCACTCTGCTGCATAAGGCAGAGATCTGTCATCAATGGAATGCAGATCGACAGAGTGTGTTAAATGTGTGTATTGTGATTAAAAAGCATGAAGAATGTGACATGGTAAATGTTCCCAATGAAAGTTCAATGCACATTAAATGAGCTTTCAAGAAAGAAATGAAGATGACAGAGCAATATATGTGAAATGGAACAAATGAAAAAAAAAATAGATTGGCATTTTTTTAGGATTTGTTGTTGATTTGACCTGTTGTTGAGCTCCATATTTGCCCAAGACATTTGAAAAATGGTCTATTTCCCTTTTCACATAGATCGCATGACTGAAATATACTGTACATGGTTGTGTCATGCTGCAATACTCTGCTGGTTAGGTCTATGAGTACTTCCCCATGCGCTTCTGTAAAAAAGAGTGCCATGATGTAAATCCACGAGTATAAGATATCGAAGCCGAAATAGCTAAGTTGGTAGAGCGTTAGACTGAAGATCTAAAGGTCCCTGGTTCAATCCTGGGTTTCGGCAGCAGACTCTCACTGGGACTACCCAGTAAAGAGAATGGATCCATGGAGTAATGGATAGCATTTTGGTCTTTGAATGAAGAACTTTGAGTTCACATCTTAGACCAACTTCCTAAGCTATTTGTGGCCAATTCACAGGTTGTCTGTTGAAATTCCCATCAAAAGTGCTAAAGTGTGCCTTTTCCTTGCCAATTTCCAAAAAATCCTTTTGGTTCTCCACAACCAGGGGAGCGCTTTTGAGCAAATTCCAGATCCATGCTGTAATGGTTATTAGTCTAGAATCTAAATCCAGTGAAATGAGCTCCAATCTCAGTGGAATTTTCATTGACTTTTGCAGCAAAGGTTCAGAGGACCCAGTAAAAAGTCGTTTTCAAAACCCTTGCGCCTCCATATCTCATCTAATGAAAGCGTTGGCACTCTGCTGCATAAGGCAGAGATCTGTCATCAATGGAATGCAGATCGACAGTGTGTTAAATGTGTGTATTGTGATTAAAAAGCATGAAGAATGTGACATGGTAAATGTTCCCAATGAAAGTTCAATGCACATTAAATGAGCTTTCAAGAAAGAAATGAAGATGACAGAGCAATATATGTGAAATGGAACAAATGAAAAAAAAAAAATAGATTGGCATTTTTTTAGGATTTGTTGTTGATTTGACCTGTTGTTGAGCTCCATATTTGCCCAAGACATTTGAAAAATGGTCTATTTCCCTATTCACATAGATCGCATGACTGAAATATACTGTACATGGTTGTGTCATGCTGCAATACTCTGCTGGTTAGGTCTATGAGTACTTCCCCATGCGCTTCTGTAAAAAAGAGTGCCATGATGTAAATCCACGAGTATAAGATATCGATGCTGAAATAGCTCAGTTGGGAGAGCGTTAGACTGAAGATCTAAAGGTCCCTGGTTCAATCCCGGGTTTCGGCAGCAGTCTCTCTTGGATGCTTTTGGGCCACGGCTGCCATAGCCTTGTTTCAACTCCTTACCAAAGAGTAATTTGACTCTCTTGTCACTGGGACTAACCAGTAAAGAGAATGGATCCATGGGGTAATGGATAGCATTTTGGTCTTTGAATGAAGAACTTTGAGTTCACATCTTAGACCAACTTCTTTAGCTTATTGTGGCCAATTCACAGGTTGTCTGTTGAAATTCCCATCAAAAGTGCTAAAGTGTGCCTTTCTCTTGGCAATTTCCAAAAACTCATTTTGGTTCTCCACAACCAGGGGAGCGCTTTTGAGCAAATTCCAGATCCATGCTGTAATGGTTATTAGTCTAGAATCTAAATCCAGTGAAATGAGCTCCAATCTCAGTGGAAATTTCATTGACTTTTGCAGCAAAGGTTCAGAGGACCCAGTAAAAAGTCGTTTTCAAAACCCTTGCGCCTCCATATCTCATCTAATGAAAGCGTTGGCACTCTGCTGCATAAGGCAGAGATCTGTCATCAATGGAATGCAGATCGACAGAGTGTGTTAAATGTGTGTATTGTGATTAAAAAGCATGAAGAATGTGACATGGTAAATGTTCCCAATGAAAGTTCAATGCACATTAAATGAGCTTTCAAGAAAGAAATGAAGATGACAGAGCAATATATGTGAAATGGAACAAATGAAAAAAAAAATAGATTGGCATTTTTTTAGGATTTGTTGTTGATTTGACCTGTTGTTGAGCTCCATATTTGCCCAAGACATTTGAAAAATGGTCTATTTCCCTTTTCACATAGATCGCATGACTGAAATATACTGTACATGGTTGTGTCATGCTGCAATACTCTGCTGGTTAGGTCTATGAGTACTTCCCCATGCGCTTCTGTAAAAAAGAGTGCCATGATGTAAATCCACGAGTATAAGATATCGAAGCCGAAATAGCTCAGTTGGGAGAGCGTTAGACTGAAGATCTAAAGGTCCCTGGTTCAATCCCGGGTTTCGGCAGCAGTCTCTCTTGGATGCTTTTGGGCCACGGCTGCCATAGCCTTGTTTCAACTCCTTACCAAAGAGTAATTTGACTCTCTTGTCACTGGGACTAACCAGTAAAGAGAATGGATCCATGGGGTAATGGATAGCATTTTGGTCTTTGAATGAAGAACTTTGAGTTCACATCTTAGACCAACTTCTTTAGCTTATTGTGGCCAATTCACAGGTTGTCTGTTGAAATTCCCATCAAAAGTGCTAAAGTGTGCCTTTCTCTTGGCAATTTCCAAAAACTCATTTTGGTTCTCCACAACCAGGGGAGCGCTTTTGAGCAAATTCCAGATCCATGCTGTAATGGTTATTAGTCTAGAATCTAAATCCAGTGAAATGAGCTCCAATCTCAGTGGAAATTTCATTGACTTTTGCAGCAAAGGTTCAGAGGACCCAGTAAAAAGTCGTTTTCAAAACCCTTGCGCCTCCATATCTCATCTAATGAAAGCGTTGGCACTCTGCTGCATAAGGCAGAGATCTGTCATCAATGGAATGCAGATCGACAGAGTGTGTTAAATGTGTGTATTGTGATTAAAAAGCATGAAGAATGTGACATGGTAAATGTTCCCAATGAAAGTTCAATGCACATTAAATGAGCTTTCAAGAAAGAAATGAAGATGACAGAGCAATATATGTGAAATGGAACAAATGAAAAAAAAAATAGATTGGCATTTTTTTAGGATTTGTTGTTGATTTGACCTGTTGTTGAGCTCCATATTTGCCCAAGACATTTGAAAAATGGTCTATTTCCCTTTTCACATAGATCGCATGACTGAAATATACTGTACATGGTTGTGTCATGCTGCAATACTCTGCTGGTTAGGTCTATGAGTACTTCCCCATGCGCTTCTGTAAAAAAGAGTGCCATGATGTAAATCCACGAGTATAAGATATCAAAGCCGAAATAGCTCAGTTGGCAGAGCGTTAGACTGAAGATCTAAAGGTCCCTGGTTCAATCCCGGGTTTCGGCAGCAGTCTCTCTTGGATGCTTTTGGGCCACGGCTGCCATAGCCTTGTTTCAACTCCTTACCAAAGAGCAATTTGACTCTCTTGTCACTGGGACTAACCAGTAAAGAGAATGGATCCATGGGGCAATGGATAGCATTTTGGTCTTTGAATGAAGAACTTTGAGTTCACATCTTAGACCAACTTCTTTAGCTTATTGTGGCCAATTCACAGGTTGTCTGTTGAAATTCCCATCAAAAGTGCTAAAGTGTGCCTTTCTCTTGGCAATTTCCAAAAACTCATTTTGGTTCTCCACAACCAGGGGAGCGCTTTTGAGCAAATTCCAGATCCATGCTGTAATGGTTATTAGTCTAGAATCTAAATCCAGTGAAATGAGCTCCAATCTCAGTGGAAATTTCATTGACTTTTGCAGCAAAGGTTCAGAGGACCCAGTAAAAAGTCGTTTTCAAAACCCTTGCGCCTCCATATCTCATCTAATGAAAGCGTTGGCACTCTGCTGCATAAGGCAGAGATCTGTCATCAATGGAATGCAGATCGACAGAGTGTGTTAAATGTGTGTATTGTGATTAAAAAGCATGAAGAATGTGACATGGTAAATGTTCCCAATGAAAGTTCAATGCACATTAAATGAGCTTTCAAGAAAGAAATGAAGATGACAGAGCAATATATGTGAAATGGAACAAATGAAAAAAAAAAATAGATTGGCATTTTTTTAGGATTTGTTGTTGATTTGACCTGTTGTTGAGCTCCATATTTGCCCAAGACATTTGAAAAATAGTCTATTTCCCTATTCACATAGATCGCATGACTGAAATATACTGTACATGGTTGTGTCATGCTGCAATACTAGCTGGTTAGGTCTATGAGTACTTCCCCATGCGCTTCTGTAAAAAAGAGTGCCTTGGTGTAAATCCACGAGTGCAAGATATCGATGCCGAAATAGCTCAGTTGGGAGAGCGTTAGACTGAAGATCTAAAGGTCCCTGGTTCAATCCTGGGTTTCGGCAGCAGTCTCTCTTGGATGCTTTTGGGCCACGGCTGCCATAGCCTTGTTTCAACTCCTTACCAAAGAGTAATTTGACTCTCTTGTCACTGGGACTATCCAGTAAAGAGAATGGATCCATGGAGTAATGGATAGCATTTTGGTCTTTGAATGAAGAACTTTGAGTTCACATCTTAGACCAACTTCTTTAGCTTATTGTGGCCAATTCACAGGTTGTCTGTTGAAATTCCCATCAAAAGTGCTAAAGTGTGCCTTTCTCTTGGCAATTTCCAAAAACTCATTTTGGTTCTCCACAACCAGGGGAGCGCTTTTGAGCAAATTCCAGATCCATGCTGTAATGGTTATTAGTCTAGAATCTAAATCCAGTGAAATGAGCTCCAATCTCAGTGGAAATTTCATTGACTTTTGCAGCAAAGGTTCAGAGGACCCAGTAAAAAGTCGTTTTCAAAACCCTTGCGCCTCCATATCTCATCTAATGAAAGCGTTGGCACTCTGCTGCATAAGGCAGAGATCTGTCATCAATGGAATGCAGATCGACAGAGTGTGTTAAATGTGTGTATTGTGATTAAAAAGCATGAAGAATGTGACATGGTAAATGTTCCCAATGAAAGTTCAATGCACATTAAATGAGCTTTCAAGAAAGAAATGAAGATGACAGAGCAATATATGTGAAATGGAACAAATTAAAAAAAAAAATAGATTGGCATTTTTTTAGGATTTGTTGTTGATTTGACCTGTTGTTGAGCTCCATATTTGCCCAAGACATTTGAAAAATGTTCTATTTCCCTATTCACATAGATCGCATGACTGAAATATACTGTACATGGTTGTGTCATGCTGCAATACTAGCTGGTTAGGTCTATGAGTACTTCCCCATGCGCTTCTGTAAAAAAGAGTGCCTTGGTGTAAATCCACGAGTGCAAGATATCGATGCCGAAATAGCTCAGTTGGGAGAGTGTTAGACTGAAGATCTAAAGGTCCCTGGTTCAATCCCGGGTTTCGGCAGCAGTCTCTCTTGGATGCTTTTGGGCCACGGCTGCCATAGCCTTGTTTCAACTCCTTACCAAAGAGTAATATGACTCTCTTGTCACTGGGACTAACCAGTAAAGAGAATGGATCCATGGGGTAATGGATAGCATTTTGGTCTTTGAATGAAGAACTTTGAGTTCACATCTTAGACCAACTTCTTTAGCTTATTGTGGCCAATTCACAGGTTGTCTGTTGAAATTCCCATCAAAAGTGCTAAAGTGTGCCTTTCTCTTGGCAATTTCCAAAAACTCATTTTGGTTCTCCACAACCAGGGGAGCGCTTTTGAGCAAATTCCAGATCCATGCTGTAATGGTTATTAGTCTAGAATCTAAATCCAGTGAAATGAGCTCCAATCTCAGTGGAAATTTCATTGACTTTTGCAGCAAAGGTTCAGAGGACCCAGTAAAAAGTCGTTTTCAAAACCCTTGCGCCTCCATATCTCATCTAATGAAAGCGTTGGCACTCTGCTGCATAAGGCAGAGATCTGTCATCAATGGAATGCAGATCGACAGAGTGTGTTAAATGTGTGTATTGTGATTAAAAAGCATGAAGAATGTGACATGGTAAATGTTCCCAATGAAAGTTCAATGCACATTAAATGAGCTTTCAAGAAAGAAATGAAGATGACAGAGCAATATATGTGAAATGGAACAAATGAAAAAAAAAATAGATTGGCATTTTTTTAGGATTTGTTGTTGATTTGACCTGTTGTTGAGCTCCATATTTGCCCAAGACATTTGAAAAATGGTCTATTTCCCTTTTCACATAGATCGCATGACTGAAATATACTGTACATGGTTGTGTCATGCTGCAATACTCTGCTGGTTAGGTCTATGAGTACTTCCCCATGCGCTTCTGTAAAAAAAGAGTGCCATGATGTAAATCCACGAGTATAAGATATCGAAGCCGAAATAGCTCAGTTGGGAGAGCGTTAGACTGAAGATCTAAAGGTCCCTGGTTCAATCCCGGGTTTCGGCAGCAGTCTCTCTTGGATGCTTTTGGGCCACGGCTGCCATAGCCTTGTTTCAACTCCTTACCAAAGAGTAATTTGACTCTCTTGTCACTGGGACTAACCAGTAAAGAGAATGGATCCATGGGGTAATGGATAGCATTTTGGTCTTTGAATGAAGAACTTTGAGTTCACATCTTAGACCAACTTCTTTAGCTTATTGTGGCCAATTCACAGGTTGTCTGTTGAAATTCCCATCAAAAGTGCTAAAGTGTGCCTTTCTCTTGGCAATTTCCAAAAACTCATTTTGGTTCTCCACAACCAGGGGAGCGCTTTTGAGCAAATTCCAGATCCATGCTGTAATGGTTATTAGTCTAGAATCTAAATCCAGTGAAATGAGCTCCAATCTCAGTGGAAATTTCATTGACTTTTGCAGCAAAGGTTCAGAGGACCCAGTAAAAAGTCGTTTTCAAAACCCTTGCGCCTCCATATCTCATCTAATGAAAGCGTTGGCACTCTGCTGCATAAGGCAGAGATCTGTCATCAATGGAATGCAGATCGACAGAGTGTGTTAAATGTGTGTATTGTGATTAAAAAGCATGAAGAATGTGACATGGTAAATGTTCCCAATGAAAGTTCAATGCACATTAAATGAGCTTTCAAGAAAGAAATGAAGATGACAGAGCAATATATGTGAAATGGAACAAATGAAAAAAAAAAATAGATTGGCATTTTTTTAGGATTTGTTGTTGATTTGACCTGTTGTTGAGCTCCATATTTGCCCAAGACATTTGAAAAATAGTCTATTTCCCTATTCACATAGATCGCATGACTGAAATATACTGTACATGGTTGTGTCATGCTGCAATACTAGCTGGTTAGGTCTATGAGTACTTCCCCATGCGCTTCTGTAAAAAAGAGTGCCTTGGTGTAAATCCACGAGTGCAAGATATCGATGCCGAAATAGCTCAGTTGGGAGAGCGTTAGACTGAAGATCTAAAGGTCCCTGGTTCAATCCCGGGTTTCGGCAGCAGTCTCTCTTGGATGCTTTTGGTCCACGGCTGCCATAGCCTTGTTTCAACTCCTTACCAAAGAGTAATTTGACTCTCTTGTCACTGGGACTAACCAGTAAAGAGAATGGATCCATGGGGTAATGGATAGCATTTTGGTCTTTGAATGAAGAACTTTGAGTTCACATCTTAGACCAACTTCTTTAGCTTATTGTGGCCAATTCACAGGTTGTCTGTTGAAATTCCCATCAAAAGTGCTAAAGTGTGCCTTTCTCTTGGCAATTTCCAAAAACTCATTTTGGTTCTCCACAACCAGGGGAGCGCTTTTGAGCAAATTCCAGATCCATGCTGTAATGGTTATTAGTCTAGAATCTAAATCCAGTGAAATGAGCTCCAATCTCAGTGGAAATTTCATTGACTTTTGCAGCAAAGGTTCAGAGGACCCAGTAAAAAGTCGTTTTCAAAACCCTTGCGCCTCCATATCTCATCTAATGAAAGCGTTGGCACTCTGCTGCATAAGGCAGAGATCTGTCATCAATGGAATGCAGATCGACAGAGTGTGTTAAATGTGTGTATTGTGATTAAAAAGCATGAAGAATGTGACATGGTAAATGTTCCCAATGAAAGTTCAATGCACATTAAATGAGCTTTCAAGAAAGAAATGAAGATGACAGAGCAATATATGTGAAATGGAACAAATGAAAAAAAAAAATAGATTGGCATTTTTTTAGGATTTGTTGTTGATTTGACCTGTTGTTGAGCTCCATATTTGCCCAAGACATTTGAAAAATAGTCTATTTCCCTATTCACATAGATCGCATGACTGAAATATACTGTACATGGTTGTGTCATGCTGCAATACTAGCTGGTTAGGTCTATGAGTACTTCCCCATGCGCTTCTGTAAAAAAGAGTGCCTTGGTGTAAATCCACGAGTGCAAGATATCGATGCCGAAATAGCTCAGTTGGGAGAGCGTTAGACTGAAGATCTAAAGGTCCCTGGTTCAATCCTGGGTTTCGGCAGCAGTCTCTCTTGGATGCTTTTGGGCCACGGCTGCCATAGCCTTGTTTCAACTCCTTACCAAAGAGTAATTTGACTCTCTTGTCACTGGGACTATCCAGTAAAGAGAATGGATCCATGGAGTAATGGATAGCATTTTGGTCTTTGAATGAAGAACTTTGAGTTCACATCTTAGACCAACTTCTTTAGCTTATTGTGGCCAATTCACAGGTTGTCTGTTGAAATTCCCATCAAAAGTGCTAAAGTGTGCCTTTCTCTTGGCAATTTCCAAAAAATCATTTTGGTTCTCCACAACCAGGGGAGCGCTTTTGAGCAAATTCCAGATCCATGCTGTAATGGTTATTAGTCTAGAATCTAAATCCAGTGAAATGAGCTCCAATCTCAGTGGAAATTTCATTGACTTTTGCAGCAAAGGTTCAGAGGACCCAGTAAAAAGTCGTTTTCAAAACCCTTGCGCCTCCATATCTCATCTAATGAAAGCGTTGGCACTCTGCTGCATAAGGCAGAGATCTGTCATCAATGGAATGCAGATCGACAGAGTGTGTTAAATGTGTGTATTGTGATTAAAAAGCATGAAGAATGTGACATGGTAAATGTTCCCAATGAAAGTTCAATGCACATTAAATGAGCTTTCAAGAAAGAAATGAAGATGACAGAGCAATATATGTGAAATGGAACAAATTAAAAAAAAAAATAGATTGGCATTTTTTTAGGATTTGTTGTTGATTTGACCTGTTGTTGAGCTCCATATTTGCCCAAGACATTTGAAAAATGTTCTATTTCCCTATTCACATAGATCGCATGACTGAAATATACTGTACATGGTTGTGTCATGCTGCAATACTAGCTGGTTAGGTCTATGAGTACTTCCCCATGCGCTTCTGTAAAAAAGAGTGCCTTGGTGTAAATCCACGAGTGCAAGATATCGATGCCGAAATAGCTCAGTTGGGAGAGTGTTAGACTGAAGATCTAAAGGTCCCTGGTTCAATCCTGGGTTTCGGCAGCAGTCTCTCTTGGATGCTTTTGGGCCACGGCTGCCATAGCCTTGTTTCAACTCCTTACCAAAGAGTAATATGACTCTCTTGTCACTGGGACTAACCAGTAAAGAGAATGGATCCATGGGGTAATGGATAGCATTTTGGTCTTTGAATGAAGAACTTTGAGTTCACATCTTAGACCAACTTCTTTAGCTTATTGTGGCCAATTCACAGGTTGTCTGTTGAAATTCCCATCAAAAGTGCTAAAGTGTGCCTTTCTCTTGGCAATTTCCAAAAACTCATTTTGGTTCTCCACAACCAGGGGAGCGCTTTTGAGCAAATTCCAGATCCATGCTGTAATGGTTATTAGTCTAGAATCTAAATCCAGTGAAATGAGCTCCAATCTCAGTGGAAATTTCATTGACTTTTGCAGCAAAGGTTCAGAGGACCCAGTAAAAAGTCGTTTTCAAAACCCTTGCGCCTCCATATCTCATCTAATGAAAGCGTTGGCACTCTGCTGCATAAGGCAGAGATCTGTCATCAATGGAATGCAGATGGACAGAGTGTGTTAAATGTGTGTATTGTGATTAAAAAGCATGAAGAATGTGACATGGTAAATGTTCCCAATGAAAGTTCAATGCACATTAAATGAGCTTTCAAGAAAGAAATGAAGATGACAGAGCAATATATGTGAAATGGAACAAATGAAAAAAAAAATAGATTGTCATTTTTTTAGGATTTGTTGTTGATTTGACCTGTTGTTGAGCTCCATATTTGCCCAAGACATTTGAAAAATGGTCTATTTCCCTTTTCACATAGATCGCATGACTGAAATATACTGTACATGGTTGTGTCATGCTGCAATACTCTGCTGGTTAGGTCTATGAGTACTTCCCCATGCGCTTCTGTAAAAAAAGAGTGCCATGATGTAAATCCACGAGTATAAGATATCGAAGCCGAAATAGCTCAGTTGGGAGAGCGTTAGACTGAAGATCTAAAGGTCCCTGGTTCAATCCCGGGTTTCGGCAGCAGTCTCTCTTGGATGCTTTTGGGCCACGGCTGCCATAGCCTTGTTTCAACTCCTTACCAAAGAGTAATTTGACTCTCTTGTCACTGGGACTAACCAGTAAAGAGAATGGATCCATGGGGTAATGGATAGCATTTTGGTCTTTGAATGAAGAACTTTGAGTTCACATCTTAGACCAACTTCTTTAGCTTATTGTGGCCAATTCACAGGTTGTCTGTTGAAATTCCCATCAAAAGTGCTAAAGTGTGCCTTTCTCTTGGCAATTTCCAAAAACTCATTTTGGTTCTCCACAACCAGGGGAGCGCTTTTGAGCAAATTCCAGATCCATGCTGTAATGGTTATTAGTCTAGAATCTAAATCCAGTGAAATGAGCTCCAATCTCAGTGGAAATTTCATTGACTTTTGCAGCAAAGGTTCAGAGGACCCAGTAAAAAGTCGTTTTCAAAACCCTTGCGCCTCCATATCTCATCTAATGAAAGCGTTGGCACTCTGCTGCATAAGGCAGAGATCTGTCATCAATGGAATGCAGATCGACAGAGTGTGTTAAATGTGTGTATTGTGATTAAAAAGCATGAAGAATGTGACATGGTAAATGTTCCCAATGAAAGTTCAATGCACATTAAATGAGCTTTCAAGAAAGAAATGAAGATGACAGAGCAATATATGTGAAATGGAACAAATGAAAAAAAAAAATAGATTGGCATTTTTTTAGGATTTGTTGTTGATTTGACCTGTTGTTGAGCTCCATATTTGCCCAAGACATTTGAAAAATAGTCTATTTCCCTATTCACATAGATCGCATGACTGAAATATACTGTACATGGTTGTGTCATGCTGCAATACTAGCTGGTTAGGTCTATGAGTACTTCCCCATGCGCTTCTGTAAAAAAGAGTGCCTTGGTGTAAATCCACGAGTGCAAGATATCGATGCCGAAATAGCTCAGTTGGGAGAGCGGTAGACTGAAGATCTAAAGGTCCCTGGTTCAATCCCGGGTTTCGGCAGCAGTCTCTCTTGGATGCTTTTGGTCCACGGCTGCCATAGCCTTGTTTCAACTCCTTACCAAAGAGTAATTTGACTCTCTTGTCACTGGGACTAACCAGTAAAGAGAATGGATCCATGGGGTAATGGATAGCATTTTGGTCTTTGAATGAAGAACTTTGAGTTCACATCTTAGACCAACTTCTTTAGCTTATTGTGGCCAATTCACAGGTTGTCTGTTGAAATTCCCATCAAAAGTGCTAAAGTGTGCCTTTCTCTTGGCAATTTCCAAAAACTCATTTTGGTTCTCCACAACCAGGGGAGCGCTTTTGAGCAAATTCCAGATCCATGCTGTAATGGTTATTAGTCTAGAATCTAAATCCAGTGAAATGAGCTCCAATCTCAGTGGAAATTTCATTGACTTTTGCAGCAAAGGTTCAGAGGACCCAGTAAAAAGTCGTTTTCAAAACCCTTGCGCCTCCATATCTCATCTAATGAAAGCGTTGGCACTCTGCTGCATAAGGCAGAGATCTGTCATCAATGGAATGCAGATCGACAGAGTGTGTTAAATGTGTGTATTGTGATTAAAAAGCATGAAGAATGTGACATGGTAAATGTTCCCAATGAAAGTTCAATGCACATTAAATGAGCTTTCAAGAAAGAAATGAAGATGACAGAGCAATATATGTGAAATGGAACAAATGAAAAAAAAAAATAGATTGGCATTTTTTTAGGATTTGTTGTTGATTTGACCTGTTGTTGAGCTCCATATTTGCCCAAGACATTTGAAAAATAGTCTATTTCCCTATTCACATAGATCGCATGACTGAAATATACTGTACATGGTTGTGTCATGCTGCAATACTAGCTGGTTAGGTCTATGAGTACTTCCCCATGCGCTTCTGTAAAAAAGAGTGCCTTGGTGTAAATCCACGAGTGCAAGATATCGATGCCGAAATAGCTCAGTTGGGAGAGCGTTAGACTGAAGATCTAAAGGTCCCTGGTTCAATCCTGGGTTTCGGCAGCAGTCTCTCTTGGATGCTTTTGGGCCACGGCTGCCATAGCCTTGTTTCAACTCCTTACCAAAGAGTAATTTGACTCTCTTGTCACTGGGACTATCCAGTAAAGAGAATGGATCCATGGAGTAATGGATAGCATTTTGGTCTTTGAATGAAGAACTTTGAGTTCACATCTTAGACCAACTTCTTTAGCTTATTGTGGCCAATTCACAGGTTGTCTGTTGAAATTCCCATCAAAAGTGCTAAAGTGTGCCTTTCTCTTGGCAATTTCCAAAAAATCATTTTGGTTCTCCACAACCAGGGGAGCGCTTTTGAGCAAATTCCAGATCCATGCTGTAATGGTTATTAGTCTAGAATCTAAATCCAGTGAAATGAGCTCCAATCTCAGTGGAAATTTCATTGACTTTTGCAGCAAAGGTTCAGAGGACCCAGTAAAAAGTCGTTTTCAAAACCCTTGCGCCTCCATATCTCATCTAATGAAAGCGTTGGCACTCTGCTGCATAAGGCAGAGATCTGTCATCAATGGAATGCAGATCGACAGAGTGTGTTAAATGTGTGTATTGTGATTAAAAAGCATGAAGAATGTGACATGGTAAATGTTCCCAATGAAAGTTCAATGCACATTAAATGAGCTTTCAAGAAAGAAATGAAGATGACAGAGCAATATATGTGAAATGGAACAAATTAAAAAAAAAAATAGATTGGCATTTTTTTAGGATTTGTTGTTGATTTGACCTGTTGTTGAGCTCCATATTTGCCCAAGACATTTGAAAAATGTTCTATTTCCCTATTCACATAGATCGCATGACTGAAATATACTGTACATGGTTGTGTCATGCTGCAATACTAGCTGGTTAGGTCTATGAGTACTTCCCCATGCGCTTCTGTAAAAAAGAGTGCCTTGGTGTAAATCCACGAGTGCAAGATATCGATGCCGAAATAGCTCAGTTGGGAGAGTGTTAGACTGAAGATCTAAAGGTCCCTGGTTCAATCCTGGGTTTCGGCAGCAGTCTCTCTTGGATGCTTTTGGGCCACGGCTGCCATAGCCTTGTTTCAACTCCTTACCAAAGAGTAATATGACTCTCTTGTCACTGGGACTAACCAGTAAAGAGAATGGATCCATGGGGTAATGGATAGCATTTTGGTCTTTGAATGAAGAACTTTGAGTTCACATCTTAGACCAACTTCTTTAGCTTATTGTGGCCAATTCACAGGTTGTCTGTTGAAATTCCCATCAAAAGTGCTAAAGTGTGCCTTTCTCTTGGCAATTTCCAAAAACTCATTTTGGTTCTCCACAACCAGGGGAGCGCTTTTGAGCAAATTCCAGATCCATGCTGTAATGGTTATTAGTCTAGAATCTAAATCCAGTGAAATGAGCTCCAATCTCAGTGGAAATTTCATTGACTTTTGCAGCAAAGGTTCAGAGGACCCAGTAAAAAGTCGTTTTCAAAACCCTTGCGCCTCCATATCTCATCTAATGAAAGCGTTGGCACTCTGCTGCATAAGGCAGAGATCTGTCATCAATGGAATGCAGATCGACAGAGTGTGTTAAATGTGTGTATTGTGATTAAAAAGCATGAAGAATGTGACATGGTAAATGTTCCCAATGAAAGTTCAATGCACATTAAATGAGCTTTCAAGAAAGAAATGAAGATGACAGAGCAATATATGTGAAATGGAACAAATGAAAAAAAAAATAGATTGGCATTTTTTTAGGATTTGTTGTTGATTTGACCTGTTGTTGAGCTCCATATTTGCCCAAGACATTTGAAAAATGGTCTATTTCCCTTTTCACATAGATCGCATGACTGAAATATACTGTACATGGTTGTGTCATGCTGCAATACTCTGCTGGTTAGGTCTATGAGTACTTCCCCATGCGCTTCTGTAAAAAAAGAGTGCCATGATGTAAATCCACGAGTATAAGATATCGAAGCCGAAATAGCTCAGTTGGGAGAGCGTTAGACTGAAGATCTAAAGGTCCCTGGTTCAATCCCGGGTTTCGGCAGCAGTCTCTCTTGGATGCTTTTGGGCCACGGCTGCCATAGCCTTGTTTCAACTCCTTACCAAAGAGTAATTTGACTCTCTTGTCACTGGGACTAACCAGTAAAGAGAATGGATCCATGGGGTAATGGATAGCATTTTGGTCTTTGAATGAAGAACTTTGAGTTCACATCTTAGACCAACTTCTTTAGCTTATTGTGGCCAATTCAC
Organism: Moxostoma hubbsi; assembly: GCA_032164185.1. NCBI lineage: Eukaryota > Metazoa > Chordata > Actinopteri > Cypriniformes > Catostomidae > Moxostoma > Moxostoma hubbsi. The sequence continues at coordinate 979,521 of JAVLUX010000031.1, read as the reverse complement.
AGGTTGTCTGTTGAAATTCCCATCAAAAGTGCTAAAGTGTGCCTTTCTCTTGGCAATTTCCAAAAACTCATTTTGGTTCTCCACAACCAGGGGAGCGCTTTTGAGCAAATTCCAGATCCATGCTGTAATGGTTATTAGTCTAGAATCTAAATCCAGTGAAATGAGCTCCAATCTCAGTGGAAATTTCATTGACTTTTGCAGCAAAGGTTCAGAGGACCCAGTAAAAAGTCGTTTTCAAAACCCTTGCGCCTCCATATCTCATCTAATGAAAGCGTTGGCACTCTGCTGCATAAGGCAGAGATCTGTCATCAATGGAATGCAGATCGACAGAGTGTGTTAAATGTGTGTATTGTGATTAAAAAGCATGAAGAATGTGACATGGTAAATGTTCCCAATGAAAGTTCAATGCACATTAAATGAGCTTTCAAGAAAGAAATGAAGATGACAGAGCAATATATGTGAAATGGAACAAATGAAAAAAAAAAATAGATTGGCATTTTTTTAGGATTTGTTGTTGATTTGACCTGTTGTTGAGCTCCATATTTGCCCAAGACATTTGAAAAATAGTCTATTTCCCTATTCACATAGATCGCATGACTGAAATATACTGTACATGGTTGTGTCATGCTGCAATACTAGCTGGTTAGGTCTATGAGTACTTCCCCATGCGCTTCTGTAAAAAAGAGTGCCTTGGTGTAAATCCACGAGTGCAAGATATCGATGCCGAAATAGCTCAGTTGGGAGAGCGTTAGACTGAAGATCTAAAGGTCCCTGGTTCAATCCTGGGTTTCGGCAGCAGTCTCTCTTGGATGCTTTTGGGCCACGGCTGCCATAGCCTTGTTTCAACTCCTTACCAAAGAGTAATTTGACTCTCTTGTCACTGGGACTATCCAGTAAAGAGAATGGATCCATGGAGTAATGGATAGCATTTTGGTCTTTGAATGAAGAACTTTGAGTTCACATCTTAGAACAACTTCCTAAGCTATTTGTGGCCAATTCACAGGTTGTCTGTTGAAATTCCCATCAAAAGTGCTAAAGTGTGCCTTTCTCTTGGCAATTTCCAAAAACTCATTTTGGTTCTCCACAACCAGGGGAGCGCTTTTGAGCAAATTCCAGATCCATGCTGTAATGGTTATTAGTCTAGAATCTAAATCCAGTGAAATGAGCTCCAATCTCAGTGGAAATTTCATTGACTTTTGCAGCAAAGGTTCAGAGGACCCAGTAAAAAGTCGTTTTCAAAACCCTTGCGCCTCCATATCTCATCTAATGAAAGCGTTGGCACTCTGCTGCATAAGGCAGAGATCTGTCATCAATGGAATGCAGATGGACAGAGTGTGTTAAATGTGTGTATTGTGATTAAAAAGCATGAAGAATGTGACATGGTAAATGTTCCCAATGAAAGTTCAATGCACATTAAATGAGCTTTCAAGAAAGAAATGAAGATGACAGAGCAATATATGTGAAATGGAACAAATTTAAAAAAAAAAATAGATTGGCATTTTTTTAGGATTTGTTGTTGATTTGACCTGTTGTTGAGCTCCATATTTGCCCAAGACATTTGAAAAATGGTCTATTTCCCTATTCACATAGATTGCATGACTGAAATATACTGTACATGGTTGTGTCATGCTGCAATACTCTGCTGGTTAGGTCTATGAGTACTTCCCCATGCGCTTCTGTAAAAAAGAGTGCCATGATGTAAATCCACGAGTGCAAGATATCGAAGTCAAAATAGCTCAGTTGGGAGAGCTTTAGACTGAAGATATAAAGGTCCCTGGTTCAATCCCGGGTTTCGGCAGCAGGCTCTCTTGGATGCTTTTGGGCCACGGCTGCCATAGCCTTGTTTCAACTCCTTACCAAAGAGTAATATGACTCTCTTGTCACTGGGACTAACCAGTAAAGAGAATGTATCCATGGGGTAATGGATAGCATTTTGGTCTTTGAATGAAGAACTTTGAGTTCACATCTTAGACCAACTTCTTTAGCTTATTGTGGCCAATTCACAGGTTGTCTGTTGAAATTCCCATCAAAAGTGCTAAAGTGTGCCTTTCTCTTGGCAATTTCCAAAAAATCATTTTGGTTCTCCACAACCAGGGGAGCGCTTTTGAGCAAATTCCAGATCCATGCTGTAATGGTTATTAGTCTAGAATCTAAATCCAGTGAAATGAGCTCCAATCTCAGTGGAAACTTCATTGACTTTTGCAGCAAAGGTTCAGAGGACCCAGTAAAAAGTCGTTTTCAAAACCCTTGCGCCTCCATATCTCATCTAATGAAAGCGTTGGCACTCTGCTGCATAAGGCAGAGATCTGTCATCAATGGAATGCAGATCGACAGAGTGTGTTAAATGTGTGTATTGTGATTAAAAAGCATGAAGAATGTGACATGGTAAATGTTCCCAATGAAAGTTCAATGCACATTAAATGAGCTTTCAAGAAAGAAATGAAGATGACAGAGCAATATATGTGAAATGGAACAAATTAAAAAAAAAAAATAGATTGGCATTTTTTTAGGATTTGTTGTTGATTTGACCTGTTGTTGAGCTCCATATTTGCCCAAGACATTTGAAAAATGTTCTATTTCCCTATTCACATAGATCGCATGACTGAAATATACTGTACATGGTTGTGTCATGCTGCAATACTAGCTGGTTAGGTCTATGAGTACTTCCCCATGCGCTTCTGTAAAAAAGAGTGCCTTGGTGTAAATCCACGAGTGCAAGATATCGATGCCGAAATAGCTCAGTTGGGAGAGCGTTAGACTGAAGATCTAAAGGTCCCTGGTTCAATCTCGGGTTTTGGCAGCAGTCTCTCTTGGATGCTTTTGGGCCACGGCTGCCATAGCCTTGTTTCAACTCCTTACCAAAGAGTAATTTGACTCTCTTGTCACTGGGACTATCCAGTAAAGAGAATGGATCCATGGAGTAATGGATAGCATTTTGGTCTTTGAATGAAGAACTTTGAGTTCACATCTTAGACCAACTTCTTTAGCTTATTGTGGCCAATTCACAGGTTGTCTGTTGAAATTCCCATCAAAAGTGCTAAAGTGTGCCTTTCTCTTGGCAATTTCCAAAAACTCATTTTGGTTCTCCACAACCAGGGGAGCGCTTTTGAGCAAATTCCAGATCCATGCTGTAATGGTTATTAGTCTAGAATCTAAATCCAGTGAAATGAGCTCCAATCTCAGTGGAAATTTCATTGACTTTTGCAGCAAAGGTTCAGAGGACCCAGTAAAAAGTCGTTTTCAAAACCCTTGCGCCTCCATATCTCATCTAATGAAAGCGTTGGCACTCTGCTGCATAAGGCAGAGATCTGTCATCAATGGAATGCAGATGGACAGAGTGTGTTAAATGTGTGTATTGTGATTAAAAAGCATGAAGAATGTGACATGGTAAATGTTCCCAATGAAAGTTCAATGCACATTAAATGAGCTTTCAAGAAAGAAATGAAGATGACAGAGCAATATATGTGAAATGGAACAAATTTAAAAAAAAAAATAGATTGGCATTTTTTTAGGATTTGTTGTTGATTTGACCTGTTGTTGAGCTCCATATTTGCCCAAGACATTTGAAAAATGTTCTATTTCCCTATTCACATAGATCGCATGACTGAAATATACTGTACATGGTTGTGTCATGCTGCAATACTAGCTGGTTAGGTCTATGAGTACTTCCCCATGCGCTTCTGTAAAAAAGAGTGCCTTGGTGTAAATCCACGAGTGCAAGATATCGATGCCGAAATAGCTCAGTTGGGAGAGCGTTAGACTGAAGATCTAAAGGTCCCTGGTTCAATCCCGGGTTTCGGCAGCAGTCTCTCTTGGATGCTTTTGGGCCACGGCTGCCATAGCCTTGTTTCAACTCCTTACCAAAGAGTAATTTGACTCTCTTGTCACTGGGACTATCCAGTAAAGAGAATGGATCCATGGAGTAATGGATAGCATTTTGGTCTTTGAATGAAGAACTTTGAGTTCACATCTTAGAACAACTTCCTAAGCTATTTGTGGCCAATTCACAGGTTGTCTGTTGAAATTCCCATCAAAAGTGCTAAAGTGTGCCTTTCTCTTGGCAATTTCCAAAAACTCATTTTGGTTCTCCACAACCAGGGGAGCGCTTTTGAGCAAATACCAGATCCATGCTGTAATGGTTATTAGTCTGGAATCTAAATCCAGTGAAATGAGCTCCAATCTCAGTGGAATTTTCATTGACTTTTGCAGCAAAGGTTCAGAGGACCCAGTAAAAAGTCGTTTTCAAAACCCTTGCGCCTCCATATCTCATCTAATGAAAGCGTTGGCACTCTGCTGCATAAGGCAGAGATCTGTCATCAATGGAATGCAGATCGACAGAGTGTGTTAAATGTGTGTATTGTGATTAAAAAGCATGAAGAATGTGACATGGTAAATGTTCCCAATGAAAGTTCAATGCACATTAAATGAGCTTTCAAGAAAGAAATGAAGATGACAGAGCAATATATGTGAAATGGAACAAATGAAAAAAAAAAATAGATTGGCATTTTTTTAGGATTTGTTGTTGATTTGACCTGTTGTTGAGCTCCATATTTGCCCAAGACATTTGAAAAATGGTCTATTTCCCTATTCACATAGATCGCATGACTGAAATATACTGTACATGGTTGTGTCATGCTGCAATACTCTGCTGGTTAGGTCTATGAGTACTTCCCCATGCGCTTCTGTAAAAAAGAGTGTCATGACGTAAATCCACGAGTGCAAGGTATCGAAGCCGAAATAGCTCAGTTGGGAGAGCGTTAGACTGAAGATCTAAAGGTCCCTGGTTCAATCCCGGGTTTCGGCAGCCGTCTCTCTTGGATGCTTTTGGGCCACGGCTGCCATAGCCTTGTTTCAACTCCTTACCAAAGAGTAATTTGACTCTCTTGTCACTGGGACTAACCAGTAAAGAGAATGTATCCATGGGGTAATGGATAGCATTTTGGTCTTTGAATGAAGAACTTTGAGTTCACATCTTAGACCAACTTCTTTAGCTTATTGTGGCCAATTCACAGGTTGTCTGTTGAAATTCCCATCAAAAGTGCTAAAGTGTGCCTTTCTCTTGGCAATTTCCAAAAACTCATTTTGGTTCTCCACAACCAGGGGAGCGCTTTTGAGCAAATTCCAGATCCATGCTGTAATGGTTATTAGTCTAGAATCTAAATCCAGTGAAATGAGCTCCAATCTCAGTGGAAACTTCATTGACTTTTGCAGCAAAGGTTCAGAGGACCCAGTAAAAAGTCGTTTTCAAAACCCTTGCGCCTCCATATCTCATCTAATGAAAGCGTTGGCACTCTGCTGCATAAGGCAGAGATCTGTCATCAATGGAATGCAGATCGACAGAGTGTGTTAAATGTGTGTATTGTGATTAAAAAGCATGAAGAATGTGACATGGTAAATGTTCCCAATGAAAGTTCAATGCACATTAAATGAGCTTTCAAGAAAGAAATGAAGATGACAGAGCAATATATGTGAAATGGAAGAAATTTAAAAAAAAAAAATAGATTTGCATTTTTTTAGGATTTGTTGTTGATTTGACCTGTTGTTGAGCTCCATATTTGCCCAAGACATTTGAAAAATGTTCTATTTCCCTATTCACATAGATCGCATGACTGAAATATACTGTACATGGTTGTGTCATGCTGCAATACTAGCTGGTTAGGTCTATGAGTACTTCCCCATGCGCTTCTGTAAAAAAGAGTGCCTTGGTGTAAATCCACGAGTGCAAGATATCGATGCCGAAATAGCTCAGTTGGGAGAGCGTTAGACTGAAGATCTAAAGGTCCCTGGTTCAATCCCGGGTTTCGGCAGCAGTCTCTCTTGGATGCTTTTGGGCCACGGCTGCCATAGCCTTGTTTCAACTCCTTACCAAAGAGTAATTTGACTCTCTTGTCACTGGGACTATCCAGTAAAGAGAATGGATCCATGGAGTAATGGATAGTATTTTGGTCTTTGAATGAAGAACTTTGAGTTCACATCTTAGAACAACTTCCTAAGCTATTTGTGGCCAATTCACAGGTTGTCTGTTGAAATTCCCATCAAAAGTGCTAAAGTGTGCCTTTCTCTTGGCAATTTCCAAAAACTCATTTTGGTTCTCCACAACCAGGGGAGCGCTTTTGAGCAAATACCAGATCCATGCTGTAATGGTTATTAGTCTAGAATCTAAATCCAGTGAAATGAGCTCCAATCTCAGTGGAAACTTCATTGACTTTTGCAGCAAAGGTTCAGAGGACCCAGTAAAAAGTCGTTTTCAAAACCCTTGCGCCTCCATATCTCATCTAATGAAAGCGTTGGCACTCTGCTGCATAAGGCAGAGATCTGTCATCAATGGAATGCAGATCGACAGAGTGTGTTAAATGTGTGTATTGTGATTAAAAAGCATGAAGAATGTGACATGGTAAATGTTCCCAATGAAAGTTCAATGCACATTAAATGAGCTTTCAAGAAAGAAATGAAGATGACAGAGCAATATATGTGAAATGGAACAAATGAAAAAAAAAATAGATTGGCATTTTTTTAGGATTTGTTGTTGATTTGACCTGTTGTTGAGCTCCATATTTGCCCAAGACATTTGAAAAATGGTCTATTTCCCTTTTCACATAGATCGCATGACTGAAATATACTGTACATGGTTGTGTCATGCTGCAATACTCTGCTGGTTAGGTCTATGAGTACTTCCCCATGCGCTTCTGTAAAAAAGAGTGCCATGATGTAAATCCACGAGTATAAGATATCGAAGCCGAAATAGCTCAGTTGGGAGAGCGTTAGACTGAAGATCTAAAGGTCCCTGGTTCAATCCCGGGTTTCGGCAGCAGTCTCTCTTGGATGCTTTTGGGCCACGGCTGCCATAGCCTTGTTTCAACTCCTTACCAAAGAGTCATATGACTCTCTTGTCACTGGGACTAACCAGTAAAGAGAATGTATCCATGGGGTAATGGATAGCATTTTGGTCTTTGAATGAAGAACTTTGAGTTCAAATCTTAGACCAACTTCTTTAGCTTATTGTGGCCAATTCACAGGTTGTCTGTTGAAATTCCCATCAAAAGTGCTAAAGTGTGCTTTTCTCTTGGCAATTTCCAAAAAATCATTTTGGTTCTCCACAACCAGGGGAGCGCTTTTGAGCAAATTCCAGATCCATGCTGTAATGGTTATTAGTCTAGAATCTAAATCCAGTGAAATGAGCTCCAATCTCAGTGGAAATTTCATTGACTTTTGCAGCAAAGGTTCAGAGGACCCAGTAAAAAGTCGTTTTCAAAACCCTTGCGCCTCCATATCTCATCTAATGAAAGCGTTGGCACTCTGCTGCATAAGGCAGAGATCTGTCATCAATGGAATGCAGATCGACAGAGTGTGTTAAATGTGTGTATTGTGATTAAAAAGCATGAAGAATGTGACATGGTAAATGTTCCCAATGAAAGTTCAATGCACATTAAATGAGCTTTCAAGAAAGAAATGAAGATGACAGAGCAATATATGTGAAATGGAACAAATGAAAAAAAAAAATAGATTGGCATTTTTTTAGGATTTGTTGTTGATTTGACCTGTTGTTGAGCTCCATATTTGCCCAAGACATTTGAAAAATGGTCTATTTCCCTATTCACATAGATCGCATGACTGAAATATACTGTACATGGTTGTGTCATGCTGCAATACTCTGCTGGTTAGGTCTATGAGTACTTCCCCATGCGCTTCTGTAAAAAAGAGTGTCATGATGTAAATCCACGAGTGTGAGGTATCGAAGCTGAAATAGCTCAGTTGGGAGAGCGTTAGACTGAAGATCTAAAGGTCCCTGGTTCAATCCCGGGTTTCGGCAGCAGTTTCTCTTGGATGCTTTTGGGCCACGGCTGCCATAGCCTTGTTTCAACTCCTTACCAAAGAGTAATTTTACTCTCTTGTCACTGGGACTAACCAGTAAAGAGAATGTATCCATGGGGTAATGGATAGCATTTTGGTCTTTGAATGAAGAACTTTGAGTTCACATCTTAGACCAACTTCTTTAGCTTATTGTGGCCAATTCACAGGTTGTCTGTTGAAATTCCCATCAAAAGTGCTAAAGTGTGCCTTTCTCTTGGCAATTTCCAAAAACTCATTTTGGTTCTCCACAACCAGGGGAGCGCTTTTGAGCAAATTCCAGATCCATGCTGTAATGGTTATTAGTCTAGAATCTAAATCCAGTGAAATGAGCTCCAATCTCAGTGGAAATTTCATTGACTTTTGCAGCAAAGGTTCAGAGGACCCAGTAAAAAGTCGTTTTCAAAACCCTTGCGCCTCCATATCTCATCTAATGAAAGCGTTGGCACTCTGCTGCATAAGGCAGAGATCTGTCATCAATGGAATGCAGATCGACAGAGTGTGTTAAATGTGTGTATTGTGATTAAAAAGCATGAAGAATGTGACATGGTAAATGTTCCCAATGAAAGTTCAATGCACATTAAATGAGCTTTCAAGAAAGAAATGAAGATGACAGAGCAATATATGTGAAATGGAACAAATGAAAAAAAAAAAATAGATTGGCATTTTTTTAGGATTTGTTGTTGATTTGACCTGTTGTTGAGCTCCATATTTGCCCAAGACATTTGAAAAATGGTCTATTTCCCTATTCACATAGATCGCATGACTGAAATATACTGTACATGGTTGTGTCATGCTGCAATACTCTGCTGGTTAGGTCTATGAGTACTTCCCCATGCGCTTCTGTAAAAAAGAGTGCCATGATGTAAATCCACGAGTGCAAGGTATCGAAGCCGAAATAGCTCAGTTGGGAGAGTGTTAGACTGAAGATCTAAAGGTCCCTGGTTCAATCCTGGGTTTTGGCAGCAGTCTCTCTTGGATGCTTTTGGGCCACGGCTGCCATAGCCTTGTTTCAACTCCTTACCAAAGAGTAATATGACTCTCTTGTCACTGGGACTAACCAGTAAAGAGAATGGATCCATGGGGTAATGGATAGCATTTTGGTCTTTGAATGAAGAACTTTGAGTTCACATCTTAGACCAACTTCTTTAGCTTATTGTGGCCAATTCACAGGTTGTCTGTTGAAATTCCCATCAAAAGTGCTAAAGTGTGCCTTTCTCTTGGCAATTTCCAAAAAATCATTTTGGTTCTCCACAACCAGGGAAGCGCTTTTGAGCAAATTCCAGATCCATGCTGTAATGGTTATTAGTCTAGAATCTAAATCCAGTGAAATGAGCTCCAATCTCAGTGGAAATTTCATTGACTTTTGCAGCAAAGGTTCAGAGGACCCAGTAAAAAGTCGTTTTCAAAACCCTTGCGCCTCCATATCTCAACTAATGAAAGCGTTGGCACTCTGCTGCGTAAAGCAGAGATCTGTCGTTAATGGAATGCAGATCAACAGAGTGTGTTAAATGTGTGTTTTGTGATTAAATAGCATGAAGAATGTGACATGGTAAATGTTCCCAATGAAAGTTCAATGCACATTAAATGAGCTTTCAAGAAAGAAATGAAGATGACAGAGCAATATATGTGAAATGGAACAAATTTAAAAAAAAAAATAGATTGGCATTTTTTTAGGATTTGTTGTTGATTTGACCTGTTGTTGAGCTCCATATTTGCCCAAGACATTTGAAAAATGTTCTATTTCCCTATTCACATAGATCGCATGACTGAAATATACTGTACATGGTTGTGTCATGCTGCAATACTAGCTGGTTAGGTCTATGAGTACTTCCCCATGCGCTTCTGTAAAAAAGAGTGCCTTGGTGTAAATCCACGAGTGTAAGATGTCGATGCTGAAATAGCTCAGTTGGGAGAGCGTTAGACTGAAGATCTAAAGGTCCCTGGTTCAATCCCGGGTTTCGGCAGCAGTCTCTCTTGGATGCTTTTGGGCCACGGCTGCCATAGCCTTGTTTCAACTCCTTACCAAAGAGTAATATGACTCTCTTGTCACTGGGACTAACCAGTAAAGAGAATGGATCCATGGGGTAATGGATAGCATTTTGGTCTTTGAATGAAGAACTTTGAGTTCACATCTTAGACCAACTTCTTTAGCTTATTGTGGCCAATTCACAGGTTGTCTGTTGAAATTCCCATCAAAAGTGCTAAAGTGTGCCTTTCTCTTGGCAATTTCCAAAAACTCATTTTGGTTCTCCACAACCAGGGGAGCGCTTTTGAGCAAATTCCAGATCCATGCTGTAATGGTTATTAGTCTAGAATCTAAATCCAGTGAAATGAGCTCCAATCTCAGTGGAAATTTCATTGACTTTTGCAGCAAAGGTTCAGAGGACCCAGTAAAAAGTCGTTTTCAAAACCCTTGCGCCTCCATATCTCATCTAATGAAAGCGTTGGCACTCTGCTGCATAAGGCAGAGATCTGTCATCAATGGAATGCAGATCGACAGAGTGTGTTAAATGTGTGTATTGTGATTAAAAAGCATGAAGAATGTGACATGGTAAATGTTCCCAATGAAAGTTCAATGCACATTAAATGAGCTTTCAAGAAAGAAATGAAGATGACAGAGCAATATATGTGAAATGGAACAAATGAAAAAAAAAATAGATTGGCATTTTTTTAGGATTTGTTGTTGATTTGACCTGTTGTTGAGCTCCATATTTGCCCAAGACATTTGAAAAATGGTCTATTTCCCTTTTCACATAGATCGCATGACTGAAATATACTGTACATGGTTGTGTCATGCTGCAATACTCTGCTGGTTAGGTCTATGAGTACTTCCCCATGCGCTTCTGTAAAAAAGAGTGCCATGATGTAAATCCACGAGTATAAGATATCGAAGCCGAAATAGCTCAGTTGGGAGAGCGTTAGACTGAAGATCTAAAGGTCCCTGGTTCAATCCCGGGTTTCGGCAGCAGTCTCTCTTGGATGCTTTTGGGCCACGGCTGCCATAGCCTTGTTTCAACTCCTTACCAAAGAGTAATTTGACTCTCTTGTCACTGGGACTAACCAGTAAAGAGAATGGATCCATGGGGTAATGGATAGCATTTTGGTCTTTGAATGAAGAACTTTGAGTTCACATCTTAGACCAACTTCTTTAGCTTATTGTGGCCAATTCACAGGTTGTCTGTTGAAATTCCCATCAAAAGTGCTAAAGTGTGCCTTTCTCTTGGCAATTTCCAAAAACTCATTTTGGTTCTCCACAACCAGGGGAGCGCTTTTGAGCAAATTCCAGATCCATGCTGTAATGGTTATTAGTCTAGAATCTAAATCCAGTGAAATGAGCTCCAATCTCAGTGGAAATTTCATTGACTTTTGCAGCAAAGGTTCAGAGGACCCAGTAAAAAGTCGTTTTCAAAACCCTTGCGCCTCCATATCTCATCTAATGAAAGCGTTGGCACTCTGCTGCATAAGGCAGAGATCTGTCATCAATGGAATGCAGATCGACAGAGTGTGTTAAATGTGTGTATTGTGATTAAAAAGCATGAAGAATGTGACATGGTAAATGTTCCCAATGAAAGTTCAATGCACATTAAATGAGCTTTCAAGAAAGAAATGAAGATGACAGAGCAATATATGTGAAATGGAACAAATGAAAAAAAAAAATAGATTGGCATTTTTTTAGGATTTGTTGTTGATTTGACCTGTTGTTGAGCTCCATATTTGCCCAAGACATTTGAAAAATGTTCTATTTCCCTATTCACATAGATCGCATGACTGAAATATACTGTACATGGTTGTGTCATGCTGCAATACTAGCTGGTTAGGTCTATGAGTACTTCCCCATGCGCTTCTGTAAAAAAGAGTGCCTTGGTGTAAATCCACGAGTGCAAGATATCGATGCCGAAATAGCTCAGTTGGGAGAGCGTTAGACTGAAGATCTAAAGGTCCCTGGTTCAATCCCGTGTTTTGGCAGCAGTCTCTCTTGGATGCTTTTGGGCCACGGCTGCCATAGCCTTGTTTCAACTCCTTACCAAAGAGTAATTTGACTCTCTTGTCACTGGGACTAACCAGTAAAGAGAATGGATCCATGGGGTAATGGATAGCATTTTGGTCTTTGAATGAAGAACTTTGAGTTCACATCTTAGACCAACTTCTTTAGCTTATTGTGGCCAATTCACAGGTTGTCTGTTGAAATTCCCATCAAAAGTGCTAAAGTGTGCCTTTCTCTTGGCAATTTCCAAAAACTCATTTTGGTTCTCCACAACCAGGGGAGCGCTTTTGAGCAAATTCCAGATCCATGCTGTAATGGTTATTAGTCTAGAATCTAAATCCAGTGAAATGAGCTCCAATCTCAGTGGAAATTTCATTGACTTTTGCAGCAAAGGTTCAGAGGACCCAGTAAAAAGTCGTTTTCAAAACCCTTGCGCCTCCATATCTCATCTAATGAAAGCGTTGGCACTCTGCTGCATAAGGCAGAGATCTGTCATCAATGGAATGCAGATCGACAGAGTGTGTTAAATGTGTGTATTGTGATTAAAAAGCATGAAGAATGTGACATGGTAAATGTTCCCAATGAAAGTTCAATGCACATTAAATGAGCTTTCAAGAAAGAAATGAAGATGACAGAGCAATATATGTGAAATGGAACAAATGAAAAAAAAAAATAGATTGGCATTTTTTTAGGATTTGTTGTTGATTTGACCTGTTGTTGAGCTCCATATTTGCCCAAGACATTTGAAAAATGGTCTATTTCCCTATTCACATAGATCGCATGACTGAAATATACTGTACATGGTTGTGTCATGCTGCAATACTAGCTGGTTAGGTCTATGAGTACTTCCCCATGCGCTTCTGTAAAAAAGAGTGCCTTGGTGTAAATCCACGAGTGCAAGATATCGATGCCGAAATAGCTCAGTTGGGAGAGCGTTAGACTGAAGATCTAAAGGTCCCTGGTTCAATCCCGGGTTTCGGCAGCAGTCTCTCTTGGATGCTTTTGGGCCACGGCTGCCATAGCCTTGTTTCAACTCCTTACCAAAGAGTAATTTGACTCTCTTGTCACTGGGACTATCCAGTAAAGAGAATGGATCCATGGAGTAATGGATAGCATTTTGGTCTTTGAATGAAGAACTTTGAGTTCACATCTTAGAACAACTTCCTAAGCTATTTGTGGCCAATTCACAGGTTGTCTGTTGAAATTCCCATCAAAAGTGCTAAAGTGTGCCTTTCTCTTGGCAATTTCCAAAAACTCATTTTGGTTCTCCACAACCAGGGGAGCGCTTTTGAGCAAATTCCAGATCCATGCTGTAATGGTTATTAGTCTAGAATCTAAATCCAGTGAAATGAGCTCCAATCTCAGTGGAAATTTCATTGACTTTTGCAGCAAAGGTTCAGAGGACCCAGTAAAAAGTCGTTTTCAAAACCCTTGCGCCTCCATATCTCATCTAATGAAAGCGTTGGCACTCTGCTGCATAAGGCAGAGATCTGTCATCAATGGAATGCAGATCGACAGAGTGTGTTAAATGTGTGTATTGTGATTAAAAAGCATGAAGAATGTGACATGGTAAATGTTCCCAATGAAAGTTCAATGCACATTAAATGAGCTTTCAAGAAAGAAATGAAGATGACAGAGCAATATATGTGAAATGGAACAAATGAAAAAAAAAAATAGATTGGCATTTTTTTAGGATTTGTTGTTGATTTGACCTGTTGTTGAGCTCCATATTTGCCCAAGACATTTGAAAAATGGTCTATTTCCCTATTCACATAGATTGCATGACTGAAATATACTGTACATGGTTGTGTCATGCTGCAATACTCTGCTGGTTAGGTCTATGAGTACTTCCCCATGCGCTTCTGTAAAAAAGAGTGCCATGATGTAAATCCACGAGTGCAAGATATCGAAGCCAAAATAGCTCAGTTGGGAGAGCTTTAGACTGAAGATCTAAAGGTCCCTGGTTCAATCCCGGGTTTCGGCACCAGTCTCTCTTGGATGCTTTTGGGCCACGGCTGCCATAGCCTTGTTTCAACTCCTTACCAAAGAGTAATATGACTCTCTTGTCACTGGGACTAACCAGTAAAGAGAATGGATCCATGGGGTAATGGATAGCATTTTGGTCTTTGAATGAAGAACTTTGAGTTCACATCTTAGACCAACTTCTTTAGCTTATTGTGGCCAATTCACAGGTTGTCTGTTGAAATTCCCATCAAAAGTGCTAAAGTGTGCCTTTCTCTTGGCAATTTCCAAAAACTCATTTTGGTTCTCCACAACCAGGGGAGCGCTTTTGAGCAAATTCCAGATCCATGCTGTAATGGTTATTAGTCTAGAATCTAAATCCAGTGAAATGAGCTCCAATCTCAGTGGAAATTTCATTGACTTTTGCAGCAAAGGTTCAGAGGACCCAGTAAAAAGTCGTTTTCAAAACCCTTGCGCCTCCATATCTCATCTAATGAAAGCGTTGGCACTCTGCTGCATAAGGCAGAGATCTGTCATCAATGGAATGCAGATCGACAGAGTGTGTTAAATGTGTGTATTGTGAATAAAAAGCATGAAGAATGTGACATGGTAAATGTTCCCAATGAAAGTTCAATGCACATTAAATGAGCTTTCAAGAAAGAAATGAAGATGACAGAGCAATATATGTGAAATGGAACAAATGAAAAAAAAAATAGATTGGCATTTTTTTAGGATTTGTTGTTGATTTGACCTGTTGTTGAGCTCCATATTTGCCCAAGACATTTGAAAAATGGTCTATTTCCCTTTTCACATAGATCGCATGACTGAAATATACTGTACATGGTTGTGTCATGCTGCAATACTCTGCTGGTTAGGTCTATGAGTACTTCCCCATGCGCTTCTGTAAAAAAAGAGTGCCATGATGTAAATCCACGAGTATAAGATATCGAAGCCGAAATAGCTCAGTTGGGAGAGCGTTAGACTGAAGATCTAAAGGTCCCTGGTTCAATCCCGGGTTTCGGCAGCAGTCTCTCTTGGATGCTTTTGGGCCACGGCTGCCATAGCCTTGTTTCAACTCCTTACCAAAGAGTAATTTGACTCTCTTGTCACTGGGACTAACCAGTAAAGAGAATGGATCCATGGGGTAATGGATAGCATTTTGGTCTTTGAATGAAGAACTTTGAGTTCACATCTTAGACCAACTTCTTTAGCTTATTGTGGCCAATTCACAGGTTGTCTGTTGAAATTCCCATCAAAAGTGCTAAAGTGTGCCTTTCTCTTGGCAATTTCCAAAAACTCATTTTGGTTCTCCACAACCAGGGGAGCGCTTTTGAGCAAATTCCAGATCCATGCTGTAATGGTTATTAGTCTAGAATCTAAATCCAGTGAAATGAGCTCCAATCTCAGTGGAAATTTCATTGACTTTTGCAGCAAAGGTTCAGAGGACCCAGTAAAAAGTCGTTTTCAAAACCCTTGCGCCTCCATATCTCATCTAATGAAAGCGTTGGCACTCTGCTGCATAAGGCAGAGATCTGTCATCAATGGAATGCAGATCGACAGAGTGTGTTAAATGTGTGTATTGTGATTAAAAAGCATGAAGAATGTGACATGGTAAATGTTCCCAATGAAAGTTCAATGCACATTAAATGAGCTTTCAAGAAAGAAATGAAGATGACAGAGCAATATATGTGAAATGGAACAAATGAAAAAAAAAAATAGATTGGCATTTTTTTAGGATTTGTTGTTGATTTGACCTGTTGTTGAGCTCCATATTTGCCCAAGACATTTGAAAAATAGTCTATTTCCCTATTCACATAGATCGCATGACTGAAATATACTGTACATGGTTGTGTCATGCTGCAATACTAGCTGGTTAGGTCTATGAGTACTTCCCCATGCGCTTCTGTAAAAAAGAGTGCCTTGGTGTAAATCCACGAGTGCAAGATATCGATGCCGAAATAGCTCAGTTGGGAGAGCGGTAGACTGAAGATCTAAAGGTCCCTGGTTCAATCCCGGGTTTCGGCAGCAGTCTCTCTTGGATGCTTTTGGTCCACGGCTGCCATAGCCTTGTTTCAACTCCTTACCAAAGAGTAATTTGACTCTCTTGTCACTGGGACTAACCAGTAAAGAGAATGGATCCATGGGGTAATGGATAGCATTTTGGTCTTTGAATGAAGAACTTTGAGTTCACATCTTAGACCAACTTCTTTAGCTTATTGTGGCCAATTCACAGGTTGTCTGTTGAAATTCCCATCAAAAGTGCTAAAGTGTGCCTTTCTCTTGGCAATTTCCAAAAACTCATTTTGGTTCTCCACAACCAGGGGAGCGCTTTTGAGCAAATTCCAGATCCATGCTGTAATGGTTATTAGTCTAGAATCTAAATCCAGTGAAATGAGCTCCAATCTCAGTGGAAATTTCATTGACTTTTGCAGCAAAGGTTCAGAGGACCCAGTAAAAAGTCGTTTTCAAAACCCTTGCGCCTCCATATCTCATCTAATGAAAGCGTTGGCACTCTGCTGCATAAGGCAGAGATCTGTCATCAATGGAATGCAGATCGACAGAGTGTGTTAAATGTGTGTATTGTGATTAAAAAGCATGAAGAATGTGACATGGTAAATGTTCCCAATGAAAGTTCAATGCACATTAAATGAGCTTTCAAGAAAGAAATGAAGATGACAGAGCAATATATGTGAAATGGAACAAATGAAAAAAAAAATAGATTGGCATTTTTTTAGGATTTGTTGTTGATTTGACCTGTTGTTGAGCTCCATATTTGCCCAAGACATTTGAAAAATAGTCTATTTCCCTATTCACATAGATCGCATGACTGAAATATACTGTACATGGTTGTGTCATGCTGCAATACTAGCTGGTTAGGTCTATGAGTACTTCCCCATGCGCTTCTGTAAAAAAGAGTGCCTTGGTGTAAATCCACGAGTGCAAGATATCGATGCCGAAATAGCTCAGTTGGGAGAGCGTTAGACTGAAGATCTAAAGGTCCCTGGTTCAATCCTGGGTTTCGGCAGCAGTCTCTCTTGGATGCTTTTGGGCCACGGCTGCCATAGCCTTGTTTCAACTCCTTACCAAAGAGTAATTTGACTCTCTTGTCACTGGGACTATCCAGTAAAGAGAATGGATCCATGGAGTAATGGATAGCATTTTGGTCTTTGAATGAAGAACTTTGAGTTCACATCTTAGAACAACTTCCTAAGCTATTTGTGGCCAATTCACAGGTTGTCTGTTGAAATTCCCATCAAAAGTGCTAAAGTGTGCCTTTCTCTTGGCAATTTCCAAAAACTCATTTTGGTTCTCCACAACCAGGGGAGCGCTTTTGAGCAAATTCCAGATCCATGCTGTAATGGTTATTAGTCTAGAATCTAAATCCAGTGAAATGAGCTCCAATCTCAGTGGAAATTTCATTGACTTTTGCAGCAAAGGTTCAGAGGACCCAGTAAAAAGTCGTTTTCAAAACCCTTGCGCCTCCATATCTCATCTAATGAAAGCGTTGGCACTCTGCTGCATAAGGCAGAGATCTGTCATCAATGGAATGCAGATGGACAGAGTGTGTTAAATGTGTGTATTGTGATTAAAAAGCATGAAGAATGTGACATGGTAAATGTTCCCAATGAAAGTTCAATGCACATTAAATGAGCTTTCAAGAAAGAAATGAAGATGACAGAGCAATATATGTGAAATGGAACAAATTTAAAAAAAAAAATAGATTGGCATTTTTTTAGGATTTGTTGTTGATTTGACCTGTTGTTGAGCTCCATATTTGCCCAAGACATTTGAAAAATGGTCTATTTCCCTATTCACATAGATTGCATGACTGAAATATACTGTACATGGTTGTGTCATGCTGCAATACTCTGCTGGTTAGGTCTATGAGTACTTCCCCATGCGCTTCTGTAAAAAAGAGTGCCATGATGTAAATCCACGAGTGCAAGATATCGAAGTCAAAATAGCTCAGTTGGGAGAGCTTTAGACTGAAGATATAAAGGTCCCTGGTTCAATCCCGGGTTTCGGCAGCAGGCTCTCTTGGATGCTTTTGGGCCACGGCTGCCATAGCCTTGTTTCAACTCCTTACCAAAGAGTAATATGACTCTCTTGTCACTGGGACTAACCAGTAAAGAGAATGTATCCATGGGGTAATGGATAGCATTTTGGTCTTTGAATGAAGAACTTTGAGTTCACATCTTAGACCAACTTCTTTAGCTTATTGTGGCCAATTCACAGGTTGTCTGTTGAAATTCCCATCAAAAGTGCTAAAGTGTGCCTTTCTCTTGGCAATTTCCAAAAAATCATTTTGGTTCTCCACAACCAGGGGAGCGCTTTTGAGCAAATTCCAGATCCATGCTGTAATGGTTATTAGTCTAGAATCTAAATCCAGTGAAATGAGCTCCAATCTCAGTGGAAACTTCATTGACTTTTGCAGCAAAGGTTCAGAGGACCCAGTAAAAAGTCGTTTTCAAAACCCTTGCGCCTCCATATCTCATCTAATGAAAGCGTTGGCACTCTGCTGCATAAGGCAGAGATCTGTCATCAATGGAATGCAGATCGACAGAGTGTGTTAAATGTGTGTATTGTGATTAAAAAGCATGAAGAATGTGACATGGTAAATGTTCCCAATGAAAGTTCAATGCACATTAAATGAGCTTTCAAGAAAGAAATGAAGATGACAGAGCAATATATGTGAAATGGAACAAATTAAAAAAAAAAAATAGATTGGCATTTTTTTAGGATTTGTTGTTGATTTGACCTGTTGTTGAGCTCCATATTTGCCCAAGACATTTGAAAAATGTTCTATTTCCCTATTCACATAGATCGCATGACTGAAATATACTGTACATGGTTGTGTCATGCTGCAATACTAGCTGGTTAGGTCTATGAGTACTTCCCCATGCGCTTCTGTAAAAAAGAGTGCCTTGGTGTAAATCCACGAGTGCAAGATATCGATGCCGAAATAGCTCAGTTGGGAGAGCGTTAGACTGAAGATCTAAAGGTCCCTGGTTCAATCTCGGGTTTCGGCAGCAGTCTCTCTTGGATGCTTTTGGGCCACGGCTGCCATAGCCTTGTTTCAACTCCTTACCAAAGAGTAATTTGACTCTCTTGTCACTGGGACTATCCAGTAAAGAGAATGGATCCATGGAGTAATGGATAGCATTTTGGTCTTTGAATGAAGAACTTTGAGTTCACATCTTAGACCAACTTCTTTAGCTTATTGTGGCCAATTCACAGGTTGTCTGTTGAAATTCCCATCAAAAGTGCTAAAGTGTGCCTTTCTCTTGGCAATTTCCAAAAACTCATTTTGGTTCTCCACAACCAGGGGAGCGCTTTTGAGCAAATTCCAGATCCATGCTGTAATGGTTATTAGTCTAGAATCTAAATCCAGTGAAATGAGCTCCAATCTCAGTGGAAATTTCATTGACTTTTGCAGCAAAGGTTCAGAGGACCCAGTAAAAAGTCGTTTTCAAAACCCTTGCGCCTCCATATCTCATCTAATGAAAGCGTTGGCACTCTGCTGCATAAGGCAGAGATCTGTCATCAATGGAATGCAGATGGACAGAGTGTGTTAAATGTGTGTATTGTGATTAAAAAGCATGAAGAATGTGACATGGTAAATGTTCCCAATGAAAGTTCAATGCACATTAAATGAGCTTTCAAGAAAGAAATGAAGATGACAGAGCAATATATGTGAAATGGAACAAATTAAAAAAAAAAAATAGATTGGCATTTTTTTAGGATTTGTTGTTGATTTGACCTGTTGTTGAGCTCCATATTTGCCCAAGACATTTGAAAAATGTTCTATTTCCCTATTCACATAGATCGCATGACTGAAATATACTGTACATGGTTGTGTCATGCTGCAATACTAGCTGGTTAGGTCTATGAGTACTTCCCCATGCGCTTCTGTAAAAAAGAGTGCCTTGGTGTAAATCCACGAGTGCAAGATATCGATGCCGAAATAGCTCAGTTGGGAGAGCGTTAGACTGAAGATCTAAAGGTCCCTGGTTCAATCCCGGGTTTCGGCAGCAGTCTCTCTTGGATGCTTTTGGGCCACGGCTGCCATAGCCTTGTTTCAACTCCTTACCAAAGAGTAATTTGACTCTCTTGTCACTGGGACTATCCAGTAAAGAGAATGGATCCATGGAGTAATGGATAGCATTTTGGTCTTTGAATGAAGAACTTTGAGTTCACATCTTAGAACAACTTCCTAAGCTATTTGTGGCCAATTCACAGGTTGTCTGTTGAAATTCCCATCAAAAGTGCTAAAGTGTGCCTTTCTCTTGGCAATTTCCAAAAACTCATTTTGGTTCTCCACAACCAGGGGAGCGCTTTTGAGCAAATACCAGATCCATGCTGTAATGGTTATTAGTCTGGAATCTAAATCCAGTGAAATGAGCTCCAATCTCAGTGGAATTTTCATTGACTTTTGCAGCAAAGGTTCAGAGGACCCAGTAAAAAGTCGTTTTCAAAACCCTTGCGCCTCCATATCTCATCTAATGAAAGCGTTGGCACTCTGCTGCATAAGGCAGAGATCTGTCATCAATGGAATGCAGATCGACAGAGTGTGTTAAATGTGTGTATTGTGATTAAAAAGCATGAAGAATGTGACATGGTAAATGTTCCCAATGAAAGTTCAATGCACATTAAATGAGCTTTCAAGAAAGAAATGAAGATGACAGAGCAATATATGTGAAATGGAACAAATGAAAAAAAAAAATAGATTGGCATTTTTTTAGGATTTGTTGTTGATTTGACCTGTTGTTGAGCTCCATATTTGCCCAAGACATTTGAAAAATGGTCTATTTCCCTATTCACATAGATCGCATGACTGAAATATACTGTACATGGTTGTGTCATGCTGCAATACTCTGCTGGTTAGGTCTATGAGTACTTCCCCATGCGCTTCTGTAAAAAAGAGTGCCATGATGTAAATCCACGAGTGAAAGATATCGAAGCCAAAATAGCTCAGTTGGGAGAGCTTTAGACTGAAGATCTAAAGGTCCCTGGTTCAATCTCGGGTTTCGGCAGCAGTCTCTCTTGGATGCTTTTGGGCCACAGCTGCCATAGCCTTGTTTCAACTCCTTACCAAAGAGTAATATGACTCTCTTGTCACTGGGACTAACCAGTAAAGAGAATGTATCCATGGGGTAATGGATAGCATTTTGGTCTTTGAATGAAGAACTTTGAGTTCACATCTTAGACCAACTTCTTTAGCTTATTGTGGCCAATTCACAGGTTGTCTGTTGAAATTCCCATCAAAAGTGCTAAAGTGTGCCTTTCTCTTGGCAATTTCCAAAAACTCATTTTGGTTCTCCACAACCAGGGGAGCGCTTTTGAGCAAATTCCAGATCCATGCTGTAATGGTTATTAGTCTAGAATCTAAATCCAGTGAAATGAGCTCCAATCTCAGTGGAAACTTCATTGACTTTTGCAGCAAAGGTTCAGAGGACCCAGTAAAAAGTCGTTTTCAAAACCCTTGTGCCTCCATATCTCATCTAATGAAAGCGTTGGCACTCTGCTGCATAAGGCAGAGATCTGTCATCAATGGAATGCAGATGGACAGAGTGTGTTAAATGTGTGTATTGTGATTAAAAAGCATGAAGAATGTGACATGGTAAATGTTCCCAATGAAAGTTCAATGCACATTAAATGAGCTTTCAAGAAAGAAATGAAGATGACAGAGCAATATATGTGAAATGGATCAAATGAAAAAAAAAATAGATTGGCATTTTTTTAGGATTTGTTGTTGATTTGACCTGTTGTTGAGCTCCATATTTGCCCAAGACATTTGAAAAATGGTCTATTTCCCTATTCACATAGATCGCATGACTGAAATATACTGTACATGGTTGTGTCATGCTGCAATACTCTGCTGGTTAGGTCTATGAGTACTTCCCCATGCGCTTCTGTAAAAAAGAGTGTCATGACGTAAATCCACGAGTGCAAGGTATCGAAGCCGAAATAGCTCAGTTGGGAGAGCGTTAGACTGAAGATCTAAAGGTCCCTGGTTCAATCCCGGGTTTCGGCAGCCGTCTCTCTTGGATGCTTTTGGGCCACGGCTGCCATAGCCTTGTTTCAACTCCTTACCAAAGAGTAATTTGACTCTCTTGTCACTGGGACTAACCAGTAAAGAGAATGTATCCATGGGGTAATGGATAGCATTTTGGTCTTTGAATGAAGAACTTTGAGTTCACATCTTAGACCAACTTCTTTAGCTTATTGTGGCCAATTCACAGGTTGTCTGTTGAAATTCCCATCAAAAGTGCTAAAGTGTGCCTTTCTCTTGGCAATTTCCAAAAACTCATTTTGGTTCTCCACAACCAGGGGAGCGCTTTTGAGCAAATTCCAGATCCATGCTGTAATGGTTATTAGTCTAGAATCTAAATCCAGTGAAATGAGCTCCAATCTCAGTGGAAACTTCATTGACTTTTGCAGCAAAGGTTCAGAGGACCCAGTAAAAAGTCGTTTTCAAAACCCTTGCGCCTCCATATCTCATCTAATGAAAGCGTTGGCACTCTGCTGCATAAGGCAGAGATCTGTCATCAATGGAATGCAGATCGACAGAGTGTGTTAAATGTGTGTATTGTGATTAAAAAGCATGAAGAATGTGACATGGTAAATGTTCCCAATGAAAGTTCAATGCACATTAAATGAGCTTTCAAGAAAGAAATGAAGATGACAGAGCAATATATGTGAAATGGAAGAAATTTAAAAAAAAAAAATAGATTTGCATTTTTTTAGGATTTGTTGTTGATTTGACCTGTTGTTGAGCTCCATATTTGCCCAAGACATTTGAAAAATGTTCTATTTCCCTATTCACATAGATCGCATGACTGAAATATACTGTACATGGTTGTGTCATGCTGCAATACTAGCTGGTTAGGTCTATGAGTACTTCCCCATGCGCTTCTGTAAAAAAGAGTGCCTTGGTGTAAATCCACGAGTGCAAGATATCGATGCCGAAATAGCTCAGTTGGGAGAGCGTTAGACTGAAGATCTAAAGGTCCCTGGTTCAATCCCGGGTTTCGGCAGCAGTCTCTCTTGGATGCTTTTGGGCCACGGCTGCCATAGCCTTGTTTCAACTCCTTACCAAAGAGTAATTTGACTCTCTTGTCACTGGGACTATCCAGTAAAGAGAATGGATCCATGGAGTAATGGATAGCATTTTGGTCTTTGAATGAAGAACTTTGAGTTCACATCTTAGAACAACTTCCTAAGCTATTTGTGGCCAATTCACAGGTTGTCTGTTGAAATTCCCATCAAAAGTGCTAAAGTGTGCCTTTCTCTTGGCAATTTCCAAAAACTCATTTTGGTTCTCCACAACCAGGGGAGCGCTTTTGAGCAAATACCAGATCCATGCTGTAATGGTTATTAGTCTAGAATCTAAATCCAGTGAAATGAGCTCCAATCTCAGTGGAAACTTCATTGACTTTTGCAGCAAAGGTTCAGAGGACCCAGTAAAAAGTCGTTTTCAAAACCCTTGCGCCTCCATATCTCATCTAATGAAAGCGTTGGCACTCTGCTGCATAAGGCAGAGATCTGTCATCAATGGAATGCAGATCGACAGAGTGTGTTAAATGTGTGTATTGTGATTAAAAAGCATGAAGAATGTGACATGGTAAATGTTCCCAATGAAAGTTCAATGCACATTAAATGAGCTTTCAAGAAAGAAATGAAGATGACAGAGCAATATATGTGAAATGGAACAAATGAAAAAAAAAATAGATTGGCATTTTTTTAGGATTTGTTGTTGATTTGACCTGTTGTTGAGCTCCATATTTGCCCAAGACATTTGAAAAATGGTCTATTTCCCTTTTCACATAGATCGCATGACTGAAATATACTGTACATGGTTGTGTCATGCTGCAATACTCTGCTGGTTAGGTCTATGAGTACTTCCCCATGCGCTTCTGTAAAAAAGAGTGCCATGATGTAAATCCACGAGTATAAGATATCGAAGCCGAAATAGCTCAGTTGGGAGAGCGTTAGACTGAAGATCTAAAGGTCCCTGGTTCAATCCCGGGTTTCGGCAGCAGTCTCTCTTGGATGCTTTTGGGCCACGGCTGCCATAGCCTTGTTTCAACTCCTTACCAAAGAGTCATATGACTCTCTTGTCACTGGGACTAACCAGTAAAGAGAATGTATCCATGGGGTAATGGATAGCATTTTGGTCTTTGAATGAAGAACTTTGAGTTCAAATCTTAGACCAACTTCTTTAGCTTATTGTGGCCAATTCACAGGTTGTCTGTTGAAATTCCCATCAAAAGTGCTAAAGTGTGCTTTTCTCTTGGCAATTTCCAAAAAATCATTTTGGTTCTCCACAACCAGGGGAGCGCTTTTGAGCAAATTCCAGATCCATGCTGTAATGGTTATTAGTCTAGAATCTAAATCCAGTGAAATGAGCTCCAATCTCAGTGGAAATTTCATTGACTTTTGCAGCAAAGGTTCAGAGGACCCAGTAAAAAGTCGTTTTCAAAACCCTTGCGCCTCCATATCTCATCTAATGAAAGCGTTGGCACTCTGCTGCATAAGGCAGAGATCTGTCATCAATGGAATGCAGATCGACAGAGTGTGTTAAATGTGTGTATTGTGATTAAAAAGCATGAAGAATGTGACATGGTAAATGTTCCCAATGAAAGTTCAATGCACATTAAATGAGCTTTCAAGAAAGAAATGAAGATGACAGAGCAATATATGTGAAATGGAACAAATGAAAAAAAAAAATAGATTGGCATTTTTTTAGGATTTGTTGTTGATTTGACCTGTTGTTGAGCTCCATATTTGCCCAAGACATTTGAAAAATGGTCTATTTCCCTATTCACATAGATCGCATGACTGAAATATACTGTACATGGTTGTGTCATGCTGCAATACTCTGCTGGTTAGGTCTATGAGTACTTCCCCATGCGCTTCTGTAAAAAAGAGTGTCATGATGTAAATCCACGAGTGTGAGGTATCGAAGCTGAAATAGCTCAGTTGGGAGAGCGTTAGACTGAAGATCTAAAGGTCCCTGGTTCAATCCCGGGTTTCGGCAGCAGTTTCTCTTGGATGCTTTTGGGCCACGGCTGCCATAGCCTTGTTTCAACTCCTTACCAAAGAGTAATTTGACTCTCTTGTCACTGGGACTAACCAGTAAAGAGAATGTATCCATGGGGTAATGGATAGCATTTTGGTCTTTGAATGAAGAACTTTGAGTTCACATCTTAGACCAACTTCTTTAGCTTATTGTGGCCAATTCACAGGTTGTCTGTTGAAATTCCCATCAAAAGTGCTAAAGTGTGCCTTTCTCTTGGCAATTTCCAAAAACTCATTTTGGTTCTCCACAACCAGGGGAGCGCTTTTGAGCAAATTCCAGATCCATGCTGTAATGGTTATTAGTCTAGAATATAAATCCAGTGAAATGAGCTCCAATCTCAGTGGAAATTTCATTGACTTTTGCAGCAAAGGTTCAGAGGACCCAGTAAAAAGTCGTTTTCAAAACCCTTGCGCCTCCATATCTCATCTAATGAAAGCGTTGGCACTCTGCTGCATAAGGCAGAGATCTGTCATCAATGGAATGCAGATCGACAGAGTGTGTTAAATGTGTGTATTGTGATTAAAAAGCATGAAGAATGTGACATGGTAAATGTTCCCAATGAAAGTTCAATGCACATTAAATGAGCTTTCAAGAAAGAAATGAAGATGACAGAGCAATATATGTGAAATGGAACAAATGAAAAAAAAAAAATAGATTGGCATTTTTTTAGGATTTGTTGTTGATTTGACCTGTTGTTGAGCTCCATATTTGCCCAAGACATTTGAAAAATGGTCTATTTCCCTATTCACATAGATCGCATGACTGAAATATACTGTACATGGTTGTGTCATGCTGCAATACTCTGCTGGTTAGGTCTATGAGTACTTCCCCATGCGCTTCTGTAAAAAAGAGTGCCATGATGTAAATCCACGAGTGCAAGGTATCGAAGCCGAAATAGCTCAGTTGGGAGAGTGTTAGACTGAAGATCTAAAGGTCCCTGGTTCAATCCTGGGTTTTGGCAGCAGTCTCTCTTGGATGCTTTTGGGCCACGGCTGCCATAGCCTTGTTTCAACTCCTTACCAAAGAGTAATATGACTCTCTTGTCACTGGGACTAACCAGTAAAGAGAATGGATCCATGGGGTAATGGATAGCATTTTGGTCTTTGAATGAAGAACTTTGAGTTCACATCTTAGACCAACTTCTTTAGCTTATTGTGGCCAATTCACAGGTTGTCTGTTGAAATTCCCATCAAAAGTGCTAAAGTGTGCCTTTCTCTTGGCAATTTCCAAAAAATCATTTTGGTTCTCCACAACCAGGGAAGCGCTTTTGAGCAAATTCCAGATCCATGCTGTAATGGTTATTAGTCTAGAATCTAAATCCAGTGAAATGAGCTCCAATCTCAGTGGAAATTTCATTGACTTTTGCAGCAAAGGTTCAGAGGACCCAGTAAAAAGTCGTTTTCAAAACCCTTGCGCCTCCATATCTCAACTAATGAAAGCGTTGGCACTCTGCTGCGTAAAGCAGAGATCTGTCGTTAATGGAATGCAGATCAACAGAGTGTGTTAAATGTGTGTTTTGTGATTAAATAGCATGAAGAATGTGACATGGTAAATGTTCCCAATGAAAGTTCAATGCACATTAAATGAGCTTTCAAGAAAGAAATGAAGATGACAGAGCAATATATGTGAAATGGAACAAATTTAAAAAAAAAAATAGATTGGCATTTTTTTAGGATTTGTTGTTGATTTGACCTGTTGTTGAGCTCCATATTTGCCCAAGACATTTGAAAAATGTTCTATTTCCCTATTCACATAGATCGCATGACTGAAATATACTGTACATGGTTGTGTCATGCTGCAATACTAGCTGGTTAGGTCTATGAGTACTTCCCCATGCGCTTCTGTAAAAAAGAGTGCCTTGGTGTAAATCCACGAGTGTAAGATGTCGATGCTGAAATAGCTCAGTTGGGAGAGCGTTAGACTGAAGATCTAAAGGTCCCTGGTTCAATCCTGGGTTTCGGCAGCAGTCTCTCTTGGATGCTTTTGGGCCACGGCTGCCATAGCCTTGTTTCAACTCCTTACCAAAGAGTAATATGACTCTCTTGTCACTGGGACTAACCAGTAAAGAGAATGGATCCATGGGGTAATGGATAGCATTTTGGTCTTTGAATGAAGAACTTTGAGTTCACATCTTAGACCAACTTCTTTAGCTTATTGTGGCCAATTCACAGGTTGTCTGTTGAAATTCCCATCAAAAGTGCTAAAGTGTGCCTTTCTCTTGGCAATTTCCAAAAACTCATTTTGGTTCTCCACAACCAGGGGAGCGCTTTTGAGCAAATTCCAGATCCATGCTGTAATGGTTATTAGTCTAGAATCTAAATCCAGTGAAATGAGCTCCAATCTCAGTGGAAATTTCATTGACTTTTGCAGCAAAGGTTCAGAGGACCCAGTAAAAAGTCGTTTTCAAAACCCTTGCGCCTCCATATCTCATCTAATGAAAGCGTTGGCACTCTGCTGCATAAGGCAGAGATCTGTCATCAATGGAATGCAGATCGACAGAGTGTGTTAAATGTGTGTATTGTGATTAAAAAGCATGAAGAATGTGACATGGTAAATGTTCCCAATGAAAGTTCAATGCACATTAAATGAGCTTTCAAGAAAGAAATGAAGATGACAGAGCAATATATGTGAAATGGAACAAATGAAAAAAAAAATAGATTGGCATTTTTTTAGGATTTGTTGTTGATTTGACCTGTTGTTGAGCTCCATATTTGCCCAAGACATTTGAAAAATGGTCTATTTCCCTTTTCACATAGATCGCATGACTGAAATATACTGTACATGGTTGTGTCATGCTGCAATACTCTGCTGGTTAGGTCTATGAGTACTTCCCCATGCGCTTCTGTAAAAAAGAGTGCCATGATGTAAATCCACGAGTATAAGATATCGAAGCCGAAATAGCTCAGTTGGGAGAGCTTTAGACTGAAGATCTAAAGGTCCCTGGTTCAATCCCGGGTTTCGGCAGCAGTCTCTCTTGGATGCTTTTGGGCCACGGCTGCCATAGCCTTGTTTCAACTCCTTACCAAAGAGTAATTTGACTCTCTTGTCACTGGGACTAACCAGTAAAGAGAATGGATCCATGGGGTAATGGATAGCATTTTGGTCTTTGAATGAAGAACTTTGAGTTCACATCTTAGACCAACTTCTTTAGCTTATTGTGGCCAATTCACAGGTTGTCTGTTGAAATTCCCATCAAAAGTGCTAAAGTGTGCCTTTCTCTT
Source organism: Moxostoma hubbsi (assembly GCA_032164185.1). Classification (NCBI taxonomy): domain Eukaryota; kingdom Metazoa; phylum Chordata; class Actinopteri; order Cypriniformes; family Catostomidae; genus Moxostoma; species Moxostoma hubbsi. Next base: position 951,419 of record JAVLUX010000031.1, on the reverse strand, counting down.
GGCAATTTCCAAAAACTCATTTTGGTTCTCCACAACCAGGGGAGCGCTTTTGAGCAAATTCCAGATCCATGCTGTAATGGTTATTAGTCTAGAATCTAAATCCAGTGAAATGAGCTCCAATCTCAGTGGAAATTTCATTGACTTTTGCAGCAAAGGTTCAGAGGACCCAGTAAAAAGTCGTTTTCAAAACCCTTGCGCCTCCATATCTCATCTAATGAAAGCGTTGGCACTCTGCTGCATAAGGCAGAGATCTGTCATCAATGGAATGCAGATCGACAGAGTGTGTTAAATGTGTGTATTGTGATTAAAAAGCATGAAGAATGTGACATGGTAAATGTTCCCAATGAAAGTTCAATGCACATTAAATGAGCTTTCAAGAAAGAAATGAAGATGACAGAGCAATATATGTGAAATGGAACAAATGAAAAAAAAAAATAGATTGGCATTTTTTTAGGATTTGTTGTTGATTTGACCTGTTGTTGAGCTCCATATTTGCCCAAGACATTTGAAAAATGTTCTATTTCCCTATTCACATAGATCGCATGACTGAAATATACTGTACATGGTTGTGTCATGCTGCAATACTAGCTGGTTAGGTCTATGAGTACTTCCCCATGCGCTTCTGTAAAAAAGAGTGCCTTGGTGTAAATCCACGAGTGCAAGATATCGATGCCGAAATAGCTCAGTTGGGAGAGCGTTAGACTGAAGATCTAAAGGTCCCTGGTTCAATCCCGTGTTTTGGCAGCAGTCTCTCTTGGATGCTTTTGGGCCACGGCTGCCATAGCCTTGTTTCAACTCCTTACCAAAGAGTAATTTGACTCTCTTGTCACTGGGACTAACCAGTAAAGAGAATGGATCCATGGGGTAATGGATAGCATTTTGGTCTTTGAATGAAGAACTTTGAGTTCACATCTTAGACCAACTTCTTTAGCTTATTGTGGCCAATTCACAGGTTGTCTGTTGAAATTCCCATCAAAAGTGCTAAAGTGTGCCTTTCTCTTGGCAATTTCCAAAAACTCATTTTGGTTCTCCACAACCAGGGGAGCGCTTTTGAGCAAATTCCAGATCCATGCTGTAATGGTTATTAGTCTAGAATCTAAATCCAGTGAAATGAGCTCCAATCTCAGTGGAAATTTCATTGACTTTTGCAGCAAAGGTTCAGAGGACCCAGTAAAAAGTCGTTTTCAAAACCCTTGCGCCTCCATATCTCATCTAATGAAAGCGTTGGCACTCTGCTGCATAAGGCAGAGATCTGTCATCAATGGAATGCAGATCGACAGAGTGTGTTAAATGTGTGTATTGTGATTAAAAAGCATGAAGAATGTGACATGGTAAATGTTCCCAATGAAAGTTCAATGCACATTAAATGAGCTTTCAAGAAAGAAATGAAGATGACAGAGCAATATATGTGAAATGGAACAAATGAAAAAAAAAAATAGATTGGCATTTTTTTAGGATTTGTTGTTGATTTGACCTGTTGTTGAGCTCCATATTTGCCCAAGACATTTGAAAAATGGTCTATTTCCCTATTCACATAGATCGCATGACTGAAATATACTGTACATGGTTGTGTCATGCTGCAATACTAGCTGGTTAGGTCTATGAGTACTTCCCCATGCGCTTCTGTAAAAAAGAGTGCCTTGGTGTAAATCCACGAGTGCAAGGTATCGATGCCGAAATAGCTCAGTTGGGAGAGCGTTAGACTGAAGATCTAAAGGTCCCTGGTTCAATCCCGGGTTTCGGCAGCAGTCTCTCTTGGATGCTTTTGGGCCACGGCTGCCATAGCCTTGTTTCAACTCCTTACCAAAGAGTAATTTGACTCTCTTGTCACTGGGACTATCCAGTAAAGAGAATGGATCCATGGAGTAATGGATAGCATTTTGGTCTTTGAATGAAGAACTTTGAGTTCACATCTTAGAACAACTTCCTAAGCTATTTGTGGCCAATTCACAGGTTGTCTGTTGAAATTCCCATCAAAAGTGCTAAAGTGTGCCTTTCTCTTGGCAATTTCCAAAAACTCATTTTGGTTCTCCACAACCAGGGGAGCGCTTTTGAGCAAATTCCAGATCCATGCTGTAATGGTTATTAGTCTAGAATCTAAATCCAGTGAAATGAGCTCCAATCTCAGTGGAAATTTCATTGACTTTTGCAGCAAAGGTTCAGAGGACCCAGTAAAAAGTCGTTTTCAAAACCCTTGCGCCTCCATATCTCATCTAATGAAAGCGTTGGCACTCTGCTGCATAAGGCAGAGATCTGTCATCAATGGAATGCAGATCGACAGAGTGTGTTAAATGTGTGTATTGTGATTAAAAAGCATGAAGAATGTGACATGGTAAATGTTCCCAATGAAAGTTCAATGCACATTAAATGAGCTTTCAAGAAAGAAATGAAGATGACAGAGCAATATATGTGAAATGGAACAAATGAAAAAAAAAAATAGATTGGCATTTTTTTAGGATTTGTTGTTGATTTGACCTGTTGTTGAGCTCCATATTTGCCCAAGACATTTGAAAAATGGTCTATTTCCCTATTCACATAGATTGCATGACTGAAATATACTGTACATGGTTGTGTCATGCTGCAATACTCTGCTAGTTAGGTCTATGAGTACTTCCCCATGCGCTTCTGTAAAAAAGAGTGCCATGATGTAAATCCACGAGTGCAAGATATCGAAGCCAAAATAGCTCAGTTGGGAGAGCTTTAGACTGAAGATCTAAAGGTCCCTGGTTCAATCCCGGGTTTCGGCACCAGTCTCTCTTGGATGCTTTTGGGCCACGGCTGCCATAGCCTTGTTTCAACTCCTTACCAAAGAGTAATATGACTCTCTTGTCACTGGGACTAACCAGTAAAGAGAATGTATCCATGGGGTAATGGATAGCATTTTGGTCTTTGAATGAAGAACTTTGAGTTCACATCTTAGACCAACTTCTTTAGCTTATTGTGGCCAATTCACAGGTTGTCTGTTGAAATTCCCATCAAAAGTGCTAAAGTGTGCCTTTCTCTTGGCAATTTCCAAAAACTCATTTTGGTTCTCCACAACCAGGGGAGCGCTTTTGAGCAAATTCCAGATCCATGCTGTAATGGTTATTAGTCTAGAATCTAAATCCAGTGAAATGAGCTCCAATCTCAGTGGAAATTTCATTGACTTTTGCAGCAAAGGTTCAGAGGACCCAGTAAAAAGTCGTTTTCAAAACCCTTGCGCCTCCATATCTCATCTAATGAAAGCGTTGGCACTCTGCTGCATAAGGCAGAGATCTGTCATCAATGGAATGCAGATCGACAGAGTGTGTTAAATGTGTGTATTGTGATTAAAAAGCATGAAGAATGTGACATGGTAAATGTTCCCAATGAAAGTTCAATGCACATTAAATGAGCTTTCAAGAAAGAAATGAAGATGACAGAGCAATATATGTGAAATGGAACAAATGAAAAAAAAAAATAGATTGGCATTTTTTTAGGATTTGTTGTTGATTTGACCTGTTGTTGAGCTCCATATTTGCCCAAGACATTTGAAAAATGTTCTATTTCCCTATTCACATAGATCGCATGACTGAAATATACTGTACATGGTTGTGTCATGCTGCAATACTAGCTGGTTAGGTCTATGAGTACTTCCCCATGCGCTTCTGTAAAAAAGAGTGCCTTGGTGTAAATCCACGAGTGCAAGATATCGATGCCGAAATAGCTCAGTTGGGAGAGCGTTAGACTGAAGATCTAAAGGTCCCTGGTTCAATCCCGGGTTTCGGCAGCAGTCTCTCTTGGATGCTTTTGGGCCACGGCTGCCATAGCCTTGTTTCAACTCCTTACCAAAGAGTAATTTGACTCTCTTGTCACTGGGACTAACCAGTAAAGAGAATGGATCCATGGGGTAATGGATAGCATTTTGGTCTTTGAATGAAGAACTTTGAGTTCACATCTTAGACCAACTTCTTTAGCTTATTGTGGCCAATTCACAGGTTGTCTGTTGAAATTCCCATCAAAAGTGCTAAAGTGTGCCTTTCTCTTGGCAATTTCCAAAAACTCATTTTGGTTCTCCACAACCAGGGGAGCGCTTTTGAGCAAATTCCAGATCCATGCTGTAATGGTTATTAGTCTAGAATCTAAATCCAGTGAAATGAGCTCCAATCTCAGTGGAAATTTCATTGACTTTTGCAGCAAAGGTTCAGAGGACCCAGTAAAAAGTCGTTTTCAAAACCCTTGCGCCTCCATATCTCATCTAATGAAAGCGTTGGCACTCTGCTGCATAAGGCAGAGATCTGTCATCAATGGAATGCAGATCGACAGAGTGTGTTAAATGTGTGTATTGTGATTAAAAAGCATGAAGAATGTGACATGGTAAATGTTCCCAATGAAAGTTCAATGCACATTAAATGAGCTTTCAAGAAAGAAATGAAGATGACAGAGCAATATATGTGAAATGGAACAAATGAAAAAAAAAAATAGATTGGCATTTTTTTAGGATTTGTTGTTGATTTGACCTGTTGTTGAGCTCCATATTTGCCCAAGACATTTGAAAAATGGTCTATTTCCCTATTCACATAGATCGCATGACTGAAATATACTGTACATGGTTGTGTCATGCTGCAATACTAGCTGGTTAGGTCTATGAGTACTTCCCCATGCGCTTCTGTAAAAAAGAGTGCCTTGGTGTAAATCCACGAGTGCAAGATATCGATGCCGAAATAGCTCAGTTGGGAGAGCGTTAGACTGAAGATCTAAAGGTCCCTGGTTCAATCCCGGGTTTCGGCAGCAGTCTCTCTTGGATGCTTTTGGGCCACGGCTGCCATAGCCTTGTTTCAACTCCTTACCAAAGAGTAATTTGACTCTCTTGTCACTGGGACTATCCAGTAAAGAGAATGGATCCATGGAGTAATGGATAGCATTTTGGTCTTTGAATGAAGAACTTTGAGTTCACATCTTAGAACAACTTCCTAAGCTATTTGTGGCCAATTCACAGGTTGTCTGTTGAAATTCCCATCAAAAGTGCTAAAGTGTGCCTTTCTCTTGGCAATTTCCAAAAACTCATTTTGGTTCTCCACAACCAGGGGAGCGCTTTTGAGCAAATTCCAGATCCATGCTGTAATGGTTATTAGTCTAGAATCTAAATCCAGTGAAATGAGCTCCAATCTCAGTGGAAATTTCATTGACTTTTGCAGCAAAGGTTCAGAGGACCCAGTAAAAAGTCGTTTTCAAAACCCTTGCGCCTCCATATCTCATCTAATGAAAGCGTTGGCACTCTGCTGCATAAGGCAGAGATCTGTCATCAATGGAATGCAGATCGACAGAGTGTGTTAAATGTGTGTATTGTGATTAAAAAGCATGAAGAATGTGACATGGTAAATGTTCCCAATGAAAGTTCAATGCACATTAAATGAGCTTTCAAGAAAGAAATGAAGATGACAGAGCAATATATGTGAAATGGAACAAATGAAAAAAAAAAATAGATTGGCATTTTTTTAGGATTTGTTGTTGATTTGACCTGTTGTTGAGCTCCATATTTGCCCAAGACATTTGAAAAATGGTCTATTTCCCTATTCACATAGATTGCATGACTGAAATATACTGTACATGGTTGTGTCATGCTGCAATACTCTGCTAGTTAGGTCTATGAGTACTTCCCCATGCGCTTCTGTAAAAAAGAGTGCCATGATGTAAATCCACGAGTGCAAGATATCGAAGCCAAAATAGCTCAGTTGGGAGAGCTTTAGACTGAAGATCTAAAGGTCCCTGGTTCAATCCCGGGTTTCGGCACCAGTCTCTCTTGGATGCTTTTGGGCCACGGCTGCCATAGCCTTGTTTCAACTCCTTACCAAAGAGTAATATGACTCTCTTGTCACTGGGACTAACCAGTAAAGAGAATGTATCCATGGGGTAATGGATAGCATTTTGGTCTTTGAATGAAGAACTTTGAGTTCACATCTTAGACCAACTTCTTTAGCTTATTGTGGCCAATTCACAGGTTGTCTGTTGAAATTCCCATCAAAAGTGCTAAAGTGTGCCTTTCTCTTGGCAATTTCCAAAAACTCATTTTGGTTCTCCACAACCAGGGGAGCGCTTTTGAGCAAATTCCAGATCCATGCTGTAATGGTTATTAGTCTAGAATCTAAATCCAGTGAAATGAGCTCCAATCTCAGTGGAAATTTCATTGACTTTTGCAGCAAAGGTTCAGAGGACCCAGTAAAAAGTCGTTTTCAAAACCCTTGCGCCTCCATATCTCATCTAATGAAAGCGTTGGCACTCTGCTGCATAAGGCAGAGATCTGTCATCAATGGAATGCAGATCGACAGAGTGTGTTAAATGTGTGTATTGTGATTAAAAAGCATGAAGAATGTGACATGGTAAATGTTCCCAATGAAAGTTCAATGCACATTAAATGAGCTTTCAAGAAAGAAATGAAGATGACAGAGCAATATATGTGAAATGGAACAAATGAAAAAAAAAAATAGATTGGCATTTTTTTAGGATTTGTTGTTGATTTGACCTGTTGTTGAGCTCCATATTTGCCCAAGACATTTGAAAAATGTTCTATTTCCCTATTCACATAGATCGCATGACTGAAATATACTGTACATGGTTGTGTCATGCTGCAATACTAGCTGGTTAGGTCTATGAGTACTTCCCCATGCGCTTCTGTAAAAAAGAGTGCCTTGGTGTAAATCCACGAGTGCAAGATATCGATGCCGAAATAGCTCAGTTGGGAGAGCGTTAGACTGAAGATCTAAAGGTCCCTGGTTCAATCCCGGGTTTCGGCAGCAGTCTCTCTTGGATGCTTTTGGGCCACGGCTGCCATAGCCTTGTTTCAACTCCTTACCAAAGAGTAATTTGACTCTCTTGTCACTGGGACTAACCAGTAAAGAGAATGGATCCATGGGGTAATGGATAGCATTTTGGTCTTTGAATGAAGAACTTTGAGTTCACATCTTAGACCAACTTCTTTAGCTTATTGTGGCCAATTCACAGGTTGTCTGTTGAAATTCCCATCAAAAGTGCTAAAGTGTGCCTTTCTCTTGGCAATTTCCAAAAACTCATTTTGGTTCTCCACAACCAGGGGAGCGCTTTTGAGCAAATTCCAGATCCATGCTGTAATGGTTATTAGTCTAGAATCTAAATCCAGTGAAATGAGCTCCAATCTCAGTGGAAATTTCATTGACTTTTGCAGCAAAGGTTCAGAGGACCCAGTAAAAAGTCGTTTTCAAAACCCTTGCGCCTCCATATCTCATCTAATGAAAGCGTTGGCACTCTGCTGCATAAGGCAGAGATCTGTCATCAATGGAATGCAGATCGACAGAGTGTGTTAAATGTGTGTATTGTGATTAAAAAGCATGAAGAATGTGACATGGTAAATGTTCCCAATGAAAGTTCAATGCACATTAAATGAGCTTTCAAGAAAGAAATGAAGATGACAGAGCAATATATGTGAAATGGAACAAATGAAAAAAAAAAATAGATTGGCATTTTTTTAGGATTTGTTGTTGATTTGACCTGTTGTTGAGCTCCATATTTGCCCAAGACATTTGAAAAATGTTCTATTTCCCTATTCACATAGATCGCATGACTGAAATATACTGTACATGGTTGTGTCATGCTGCAATACTAGCTGGTTAGGTCTATGAGTACTTCCCCATGCGCTTCTGTAAAAAAGAGTGCCTTGGTGTAAATCCACGAGTGCAAGATATCGATGCCGAAATAGCTCAGTTGGGAGAGCGTTAGACTGAAGATCTAAAGGTCCCTGGTTCAATCCTGGGTTTCGGCAGCAGTCTCTCTTGGATGCTTTTGGGCCACGGCTGCCATAGCCTTGTTTCAACTCCTTACCAAAGAGTAATTTGACTCTCTTGTCACTGGGACTATCCAGTAAAGAGAATGGATCCATGGAGTAATGGATAGCATTTTGGTCTTTGAATGAAGAACTTTGAGTTCACATCTTAGAACAACTTCCTAAGCTATTTGTGGCCAATTCACAGGTTGTCTGTTGAAATTCCCATCAAAAGTGCTAAAGTGTGCCTTTCTCTTGGCAATTTCCAAAAACTCATTTTGGTTCTCCACAACCAGGGGAGCGCTTTTGAGCAAATTCCAGATCCATGCTGTAATGGTTATTAGTCTAGAATCTAAATCCAGTGAAATGAGCTCCAATCTCAGTGGAAATTTCATTGACTTTTGCAGCAAAGGTTCAGAGGACCCAGTAAAAAGTCGTTTTCAAAACCCTTGCGCCTCCATATCTCATCTAATGAAAGCGTTGGCACTCTGCTGCATAAGGCAGAGATCTGTCATCAATGGAATGCAGATCGACAGAGTGTGTTAAATGTGTGTATTGTGATTAAAAAGCATGAAGAATGTGACATGGTAAATGTTCCCAATGAAAGTTCAATGCACATTAAATGAGCTTTCAAGAAAGAAATGAAGATGACAGAGCAATATATGTGAAATGGAACAAATGAAAAAAAAAAATAGATTGGCATTTTTTTAGGATTTGTTGTTGATTTGACCTGTTGTTGAGCTCCATATTTGCCCAAGACATTTGAAAAATGGTCTATTTCCCTATTCACATAGATTGCATGACTGAAATATACTGTACATGGTTGTGTCATGCTGCAATACTCTGCTAGTTAGGTCTATGAGTACTTCCCCATGCGCTTCTGTAAAAAAGAGTGCCATGATGTAAATCCACGAGTGCAAGATATCGAAGCCAAAATAGCTCAGTTGGGAGAGCTTTAGACTGAAGATCTAAAGGTCCCTGGTTCAATCCCGGGTTTCGGCAGCAGTCTCTCTTGGATGCTTTTGGGCCACGGCTGCCATAGCCTTGTTTCAACTCCTTACCAAAGAGTAATATGACTCTCTTGTCACTGGGACTAACCAGTAAAGAGAATGGATCCATGGGGTAATGGATAGCATTTTGGTCTTTGAATGAAGAACTTTGAGTTCACATCTTAGACCAACTTCTTTAGCTTATTGTGGCCAATTCACAGGTTGTCTGTTGAAATTCCCATCAAAAGTGCTAAAGTGTGCCTTTCTCTTGGCAATTTCCAAAAACTCATTTTGGTTCTCCACAACCAGGGGAGCGCTTTTGAGCAAATTCCAGATCCATGCTGTAATGGTTATTAGTCTAGAATCTAAATCCAGTGAAATGAGCTCCAATCTCAGTGGAAATTTCATTGACTTTTGCAGCAAAGGTTCAGAGGACCCAGTAAAAAGTCGTTTTCAAAACCCTTGCGCCTCCATATCTCATCTAATGAAAGCGTTGGCACTCTGCTGCATAAGGCAGAGATCTGTCATCAATGGAATGCAGATCGACAGAGTGTGTTAAATGTGTGTATTGTGATTAAAAAGCATGAAGAATGTGACATGGTAAATGTTCCCAATGAAAGTTCAATGCACATTAAATGAGCTTTCAAGAAAGAAATGAAGATGACAGAGCAATATATGTGAAATGGAACAAATGAAAAAAAAAAATAGATTGGCATTTTTTTAGGATTTGTTGTTGATTTGACCTGTTGTTGAGCTCCATATTTGCCCAAGACATTTGAAAAATGTTCTATTTCCCTATTCACATAGATCGCATGACTGAAATATACTGTACATGGTTGTGTCATGCTGCAATACTAGCTGGTTAGGTCTATGAGTACTTCCCCATGCGCTTCTGTAAAAAAGAGTGCCTTGGTGTAAATCCACGAGTGCAAGATATCGATGCCGAAATAGCTCAGTTGGGAGAGCGTTAGACTGAAGATCTAAAGGTCCCTGGTTCAATCCTGGGTTTCGGCAGCAGTCTCTCTTGGATGCTTTTGGGCCACGGCTGCCATAGCCTTGTTTCAACTCCTTACCAAAGAGTAATTTGACTCTCTTGTCACTGGGACTATCCAGTAAAGAGAATGGATCCATGGAGTAATGGATAGCATTTTGGTCTTTGAATGAAGAACTTTGAGTTCACATCTTAGAACAACTTCCTAAGCTATTTGTGGCCAATTCACAGGTTGTCTGTTGAAATTCCCATCAAAAGTGCTAAAGTGTGCCTTTCTCTTGGCAATTTCCAAAAACTCATTTTGGTTCTCCACAACCAGGGGAGCGCTTTTGAGCAAATTCCAGATCCATGCTGTAATGGTTATTAGTCTAGAATCTAAATCCAGTGAAATGAGCTCCAATCTCAGTGGAAATTTCATTGACTTTTGCAGCAAAGGTTCAGAGGACCCAGTAAAAAGTCGTTTTCAAAACCCTTGCGCCTCCATATCTCATCTAATGAAAGCGTTGGCACTCTGCTGCATAAGGCAGAGATCTGTCATCAATGGAATGCAGATGGACAGAGTGTGTTAAATGTGTGTATTGTGATTAAAAAGCATGAAGAATGTGACATGGTAAATGTTCCCAATGAAAGTTCAATGCACATTAAATGAGCTTTCAAGAAAGAAATGAAGATGACAGAGCAATATATGTGAAATGGAACAAATGAAAAAAAAAAATAGATTGGCATTTTTTTAGGATTTGTTGTTGATTTGACCTGTTGTTGAGCTCCATATTTGCCCAAGACATTTGAAAAATGGTCTATTTCCCTATTCACATAGATTGCATGACTGAAATATACTGTACATGGTTGTGTCATGCTGCAATACTCTGCTAGTTAGGTCTATGAGTACTTCCCCATGCGCTTCTGTAAAAAAGAGTGCCATGATGTAAATCCACGAGTGCAAGATATCGAAGCCAAAATAGCTCAGTTGGGAGAGCTTTAGACTGAAGATCTAAAGGTCCCTGGTTCAATCCCGGGTTTCGGCAGCAGTCTCTCTTGGATGCTTTTGGGCCACGGCTGCCATAGCCTTGTTTCAACTCCTTACCAAAGAGTAATATGACTCTCTTGTCACTGGGACTAACCAGTAAAGAGAATGTATCCATGGGGTAATGGATAGCATTTTGGTCTTTGAATGAAGAACTTTGAGTTCACATCTTAGACCAACTTCTTTAGCTTATTGTGGCCAATTCACAGGTTGTCTGTTGAAATTCCCATCAAAAGTGCTAAAGTGTGCCTTTCTCTTGGCAATTTCCAAAAACTCATTTTGGTTCTCCACAACCAGGGGAGCGCTTTTGAGCAAATTCCAGATCCATGCTGTAATGGTTATTAGTCTAGAATCTAAATCCAGTGAAATGAGCTCCAATCTCAGTGGAAACTTCATTGACTTTTGCAGCAAAGGTTCAGAGGACCCAGTAAAAAGTCGTTTTCAAAACCCTTGCGCCTCCATATCTCATCTAATGAAAGCGTTGGCACTCTGCTGCATAAGGCAGAGATCTGTCATCAATGGAATGCAGATCGACAGAGTGTGTTAAATGTGTGTATTGTGATTAAAAAGCATGAAGAATGTGACATGGTAAATGTTCCCAATGAAAGTTCAATGCACATTAAATGAGCTTTCAAGAAAGAAATGAAGATGACAGAGCAATATATGTGAAATGGAACAAATTAAAAAAAAAAAATAGATTGGCATTTTTTTAGGATTTGTTGTTGATTTGACCTGTTGTTGAGCTCCATATTTGCCCAAGACATTTGAAAAATGTTCTATTTCCCTATTCACATAGATCGCATGACTGAAATATACTGTACATGGTTGTGTCATGCTGCAATACTAGCTGGTTAGGTCTATGAGTACTTCCCCATGCGCTTCTGTAAAAAAGAGTGCCTTGGTGTAAATCCACGAGTGCAAGATATCGATGCCGAAATAGCTCAGTTGGGAGAGCGTTAGACTGAAGATCTAAAGGTCCCTGGTTCAATCTCTGGTTTCGGCAGCAGTCTCTCTTGGATGCTTTTGGGCCACGGCTGCCATAGCCTTGTTTCAACTCCTTACCAAAGAGTAATTTGACTCTCTTGTCACTGGGACTATCCAGTAAAGAGAATGGATCCATGGAGTAATGGATAGCATTTTGGTCTTTGAATGAAGAACTTTGAGTTCACATCTTAGACCAACTTCTTTAGCTTATTGTGGCCAATTCACAGGTTGTCTGTTGAAATTCCCATCAAAAGTGCTAAAGTGTGCCTTTCTCTTGGCAATTTCCAAAAACTCATTTTGGTTCTCCACAACCAGGGGAGCGCTTTTGAGCAAATTCCAGATCCATGCTGTAATGGTTATTAGTCTAGAATCTAAATCCAGTGAAATGAGCTCCAATCTCAGTGGAAATTTCATTGACTTTTGCAGCAAAGGTTCAGAGGACCCAGTAAAAAGTCGTTTTCAAAACCCTTGCGCCTCCATATCTCATCTAATGAAAGCGTTGGCACTCTGCTGCATAAGGCAGAGATCTGTCATCAATGGAATGCAGATCGACAGAGTGTGTTAAATGTGTGTATTGTGATTAAAAAGCATGAAGAATGTGACATGGTAAATGTTCCCAATGAAAGTTCAATGCACATTAAATGAGCTTTCAAGAAAGAAATGAAGATGACAGAGCAATATATGTGAAATGGAACAAATGAAAAAAAAAAAATAGATTGGCATTTTTTTAGGATTTGTTGTTGATTTGACCTGTTGTTGAGCTCCATATTTGCCCAAGACATTTGAAAAATGTTCTATTTCCCTATTCACATAGATCGCATGACTGAAATATACTGTACATGGTTGTGTCATGCTGCAATACTAGCTGGTTAGGTCTATGAGTACTTCCCCATGCGCTTCTGTAAAAAAGAGTGCCTTGGTGTAAATCCACGAGTGCAAGATATCGATGCCGAAATAGCTCAGTTGGGAGAGCGTTAGACTGAAGATCTAAAGGTCCCTGGTTCAATCCCGGGTTTCGGCAGCAGTCTCTCTTGGATGCTTTTGGGCCACGGCTGCCATAGCCTTGTTTCAACTCCTTACCAAAGAGTAATTTGACTCTCTTGTCACTGGGACTATCCAGTAAAGAGAATGGATCCATGGAGTAATGGATAGCATTTTGGTCTTTGAATGAAGAACTTTGAGTTCACATCTTAGAACAACTTCCTAAGCTATTTGTGGCCAATTCACAGGTTGTCTGTTGAAATTCCCATCAAAAGTGCTAAAGTGTGCCTTTCTCTTGGCAATTTCCAAAAACTCATTTTGGTTCTCCACAACCAGGGGAGCGCTTTTGAGCAAATACCAGATCCATGCTGTAATGGTTATTAGTCTGGAATCTAAATCCAGTGAAATGAGCTCCAATCTCAGTGGAATTTTCATTGACTTTTGCAGCAAAGGTTCAGAGGACCCAGTAAAAAGTCGTTTTCAAAACCCTTGCGCCTCCATATCTCATCTAATGAAAGCGTTGGCACTCTGCTGCATAAGGCAGAGATCTGTCATCAATGGAATGCAGATCGACAGAGTGTGTTAAATGTGTGTATTGTGATTAAAAAGCATGAAGAATGTGACATGGTAAATGTTCCCAATGAAAGTTCAATGCACATTAAATGAGCTTTCAAGAAAGAAATGAAGATGACAGAGCAATATATGTGAAATGGATCAAATGAAAAAAAAAATAGATTGGCATTTTTTTAGGATTTGTTGTTGATTTGACCTGTTGTTGAGCTCCATATTTGCCCAAGACATTTGAAAAATGGTCTATTTCCCTATTCACATAGATCGCATGACTGAAATATACTGTACATGGTTGTGTCATGCTGCAATACTCTGCTGGTTAGGTCTATGAGTACTTCCCCATGCGCTTCTGTAAAAAAGAGTGTCATGACGTAAATCCACGAGTGCAAGGTATCGAAGCCGAAATAGCTCAGTTGGGAGAGCGTTAGACTGAAGATCTAAATGTCCCTGGTTAAATCCCGGGTTTCGGCAGCCGTCTCTCTTGGATGCTTTTGGGCCACGGCTGCCATAGCCTTGTTTCAACTCCTTACCAAAGAGTAATTTGACTCTCTTGTCACTGGGACTAACCAGTAAAGAGAATGGATCCATGGGGTAATGGATAGCATTTTGGTCTTTGAATGAAGAACTTTGAGTTCACATCTTAGACCAACTTCTTTAGCTTATTGTGGCCAATTCACAGGTTGTCTGTTGAAATTCCCATCAAAAGTGCTAAAGTGTGCCTTTCTCTTGGCAATTTCCAAAAACTCATTTTGGTTCTCCACAACCAGGGGAGCGCTTTTGAGCAAATTCCAGATCCATGCTGTAATGGTTATTAGTCTAGAATCTAAATCCAGTGAAATGAGCTCCAATCTCAGTGGAAACTTCATTGACTTTTGCAGCAAAGGTTCAGAGGACCCAGTAAAAAGTCGTTTTCAAAACCCTTGCGCCTCCATATCTCATCTAATGAAAGCGTTGGCACTCTGCTGCATAAGGCAGAGATCTGTCATCAATGGAATGCAGATCGACAGAGTGTGTTAAATGTGTGTATTGTGATTAAAAAGCATGAAGAATGTGACATGGTAAATGTTCCCAATGAAAGTTCAATGCACATTAAATGAGCTTTCAAGAAAGAAATGAAGATGACAGAGCAATATATGTGAAATGGAACAAATGAAAAAAAAAATAGATTGGCATTTTTTTAGGATTTGTTGTTGATTTGACCTGTTGTTGAGCTCCATATTTGCCCAAGACATTTGAAAAATGTTCTATTTCCCTATTCACATAGATAGCATGACTGAAATATACTGTACATGGTTGTGTCATGCTGCAATACTCTGCTGGTTAGGTCTATGAGTACTTCCCCATGCACTTCTGTAAAAAAGAGTGCCTTGATGTAAATCCACGAGAGTAAGATGGCAAAGCTGAAATAGCTCAGTTGGGAGAGCGTTAGACTGAAGATCTAAAGGTCCCTGGTTCAATCCTAGGTTTCGGCAGCAGACTCTCACTGGGACTAACCAGTAAAGAGAATGGATCCATGGAGTAATGGATAGCATTTTGGTCTTTGAATGAAGAACTTTGAGTTCACATCTTAGAACAACTTCCTAAGCTATTTGTGGCCAATTCACAGGTTGTCTGTTGAAATTCCCATCAAAAGTGCTAAAGTGTGCCTTTCTCTTGGCAATTTCCAAAAACTCATTTTGGTTCTCCACAACCAGGGGAGCGCTTTTGAGCAAATTCCAGATCCATGCTGTAATGGTTATTAGTCTAGAATCTAAATCCAGTGAAATGAGCTCCAATCTCAGTGGAAATTTCATTGACTTTTGCAGCAAAGGTTCAGAGGACCCAGTAAAAAGTCGTTTTCAAAACCCTTGCGCCTCCATATCTCATCTAATGAAAGCGTTGGCACTCTGCTGCATAAGGCAGAGATCTGTCATCAATGGAATGCAGATCGACAGAGTGTGTTAAATGTGTGTATTGTGATTAAAAAGCATGAAGAATGTGACATGGTAAATGTTCCCAATGAAAGTTCAATGCACATTAAATGAGCTTTCAAGAAAGAAATGAAGATGACAGAGCAATATATGTGAAATGGAACAAATGAAAAAAAAAAATAGATTGGCATTTTTTTAGGATTTGTTGTTGATTTGACCTGTTGTTGAGCTCCATATTTGCCCAAGACATTTGAAAAATGGTCTATTTCCCTATTCACATAGATTGCATGACTGAAATATACTGTACATGGTTGTGTCATGCTGCAATACTCTGCTGGTTAGGTCTATGAGTACTTCCCCATGCGCTTCTGTAAAAAAGAGTGCCATGATGTAAATCCACGAGTGAAAGATATCGAAGCCAAAATAGCTCAGTTGGGAGAGCTTTAGACTGAAGATCTAAAGGTCCCTGGTTCAATCTCGGGTTTCGGCAGCAGTCTCTCTTGGATGCTTTTGGGCCACGGCTGCCATAGCCTTGTTTCAACTCCTTACCAAAGAGTAATATGACTCTCTTGTCACTGGGACTAACCAGTAAAGAGAATGTATCCATGGGGTAATGGATAGCATTTTGGTCTTTGAATGAAGAACTTTGAGTTCACATCTTAGACCAACTTCTTTAGCTTATTGTGGCCAATTCACAGGTTGTCTGTTGAAATTCCCATCAAAAGTGCTAAAGTGTGCCTTTCTCTTGGCAATTTCCAAAAACTCATTTTGGTTCTCCACAACCAGGGGAGCGCTTTTGAGCAAATTCCAGATCCATGCTGTAATGGTTATTAGTCTAGAATCTAAATCCAGTGAAATGAGCTCCAATCTCAGTGGAAACTTCATTGACTTTTGCAGCAAAGGTTCAGAGGACCCAGTAAAAAGTCGTTTTCAAAACCCTTGCGCCTCCATATCTCATCTAATGAAAGCGTTGGCACTCTGCTGCATAAGGCAGAGATCTGTCATCAATGGAATGCAGATGGACAGAGTGTGTTAAATGTGTGTATTGTGATTAAAAAGCATGAAGAATGTGACATGGTAAATGTTCCCAATGAAAGTTCAATGCACATTAAATGAGCTTTCAAGAAAGAAATGAAGATGACAGAGCAATATATGTGAAATGGAACAAATGAAAAAAAAAATAGATTGGCATTTTTTTAGGATTTGTTGTTGATTTGACCTGTTGTTTAGCTCCATATTTGCCCAAGACATTTGAAAAATGTTCTATTTCCCTATTCACATAGATAGCATGACTGAAATATACTGTACATGGTTGTGTCATGCTGCAATACTCTGCTGGTTAGGTCTATGAGTACTTCCCCATGCACTTCTGTAAAAAAGAGTGCCTTGATGTAAATCCACGAGAGTAAGATGGCAAAGCTGAAATAGCTCAGTTGGGAGAGCGTTAGACTGAAGATCTAAAGGTCCCTGGTTCAATCCTGGGTTTCGGCAGCAGACTCTCACTGGGACTAACCAGTAAAGAGAATGGATCCATGGAGTAATGGATAGCATTTTGGTCTTTGAATGAAGAACTTTGAGTTCACATCTTAGACCAACTTCCTAAGCTATTTGTGGCCAATTCACAGGTTGTCTGTTGAAATTCCCATCAAAAGTGCTAAAGTGTGCCTTTTCCTTGCCAATTTCCAAAAAATCCTTTTGGTTCTCCACAACCAGGGGAGCGCTTTTGAGCAAATACCAGATCCATGCTGTAATGGTTATTAGTCTGGAATCTAAATCCAGTGAAATGAGCTCCAATCTCAGTGGAATTTTCATTGACTTTTGCAGCAAAGGTTCAGAGGACCCAGTAAAAAGTCGTTTTCAAAACCCTTGCGCCTCCATATCTCATCTAATGAAAGCGTTGGCACACTGCTGCATAAGGCAGAGATCTGTCATCAATGGAATGCAGATCGACAGAGTGTGTTAAATGTGTGTATTGTGATTAAAAAGCATGAAGAATGTGACATGGTAAATGTTCCCAATGAAAGTTCAATGCACATTAAATGAGCTTTCAAGAAAGAAATGAAGATGACAGAGCAATATATGTGAAATGGAACAAATGAAAAAAAAAAATAGATTGGCATTTTTTTAGGATTTGTTGTTGATTTGACCTGTTGTTGAGCTCCATATTTGCCCAAGACATTTGAAAAATGGTCTATTTCCCTATTCTCATAGATCGCATGACTGAAATATACTGTACATGGTTGTGTCATGCTGCAATACTCTGCTGGTTAGGTCTATGAGTACTTCCCCATGCGCTTCTGTAAAAAAGAGTGTCATGATGTAAATCCACGAGTGCAAGGTATCGAAGCCGAAATAGCTCAGTTGGGAGAGCGTTAGACTGAAGATCTAAATGTCCCTGGTTCAATCCCGGGTTTCGGCAGCCGTCTCTTTTGGATGCTTTTGGGCCACGGCTGCCATAGCCTTGTTTCAACTCCTTACCAAAGAGTAATTTGACTCTCTTGTCACTGGGACTAACCAGTAAAGAGAATGGATCCATGGGGTAATGGATAGCATTTTGGTCTTTGAATGAAGAACTTTGAGTTCACATCTTAGACCAACTTCTTTAGCTTATTGTGGCCAATTCACAGGTTGTCTGTTGAAATTCCCATCAAAAGTGCTAAAGTGTGCCTTTCTCTTGGCAATTTCCAAAAACTCATTTTGGTTCTCCACAACCAGGGGAGCGCTTTTGAGCAAATTCCAGATCCATGCTGTAATGGTTATTAGTCTAGAATCTAAATCCAGTGAAATGAGCTCCAATCTCAGTGGAAACTTCATTGACTTTTGCAGCAAAGGTTCAGAGGACCCAGTAAAAAGTCGTTTTCAAAACCCTTGCGCCTCCATATCTCATCTAATGAAAGCGTTGGCACTCTGCTGCATAAGGCAGAGATCTGTCATCAATGGAATGCAGATGGACAGAGTGTGTTAAATGTGTGTATTGTGATTAAAAAGCATGAAGAATGTGACATGGTAAATGTTCCCAATGAAAGTTCAATGCACATTAAATGAGCTTTCAAGAAAGAAATGAAGATGACAGAGCAATATATGTGAAATGGAACAAATGAAAAAAAAAATAGATTGGCATTTTTTTAGGATTTGTTGTTGATTTGACCTGTTGTTGAGCTCCATATTTGCCCAAGACATTTGAAAAATGTTCTATTTCCCTATTCACATAGATAGCATGACTGAAATATACTGTACATGGTTGTGTCATGCTGCAATACTCTGCTGGTTAGGTCTATGAGTACTTCCCCATGCACTTCTGTAAAAAAGAGTGCCTTGATGTAAATCCACGAGAGTAAGATGGCAAAGCTGAAATAGCTCAGTTGGGAGAGCGTTAGACTGAAGATCTAAAGGTCCCTGGTTCAATCCTGGGTTTCGGCAGCAGACTCTCACTGGGACTAACCAGTAAAGAGAATGGATCCATGGAGTAATGGATAGCATTTTGGTCTTTGAATGAAGAACTTTGAGTTCACATCTTAGACCAACTTCCTAAGCTATTTGTGGCCAATTCACAGGTTGTCTGTTGAAATTCCCATCAAAAGTGCTAAAGTGTGCCTTTTCCTTGCCAATTTCCAAAAAATCCTTTTGGTTCTCCACAACCAGGGGAGCGCTTTTGAGCAAATACCAGATCCATGCTGTAATGGTTATTAGTCTGGAATCTAAATCCAGTGAAATGAGCTCCAATCTCAGTGGAATTTTCATTGACTTTTGCAGCAAAGGTTCAGAGGACCCAGTAAAAAGTCGTTTTCAAAACCCTTGCGCCTCCATATCTCATCTAATGAAAGCGTTGGCACACTGCTGCATAAGGCAGAGATCTGTCATCAATGGAATGCAGATCGACAGAGTGTGTTAAATGTGTGTATTGTGATTAAAAAGCATGAAGAATGTGACATGGTAAATGTTCCCAATGAAAGTTCAATGCACATTAAATGAGCTTTCAAGAAAGAAATGAAGATGACAGAGCAATATATGTGAAATGGAACAAATGAAAAAAAAAAATAGATTGGCATTTTTTTAGGATTTGTTGTTGATTTGACCTGTTGTTGAGCTCCATATTTGCCCAAGACATTTGAAAAATGGTCTATTTCCCTATTCTCATAGATCGCATGACTGAAATATACTGTACATGGTTGTGTCATGCTGCAATACTCTGCTGGTTAGGTCTATGAGTACTTCCCCATGCGCTTCTGTAAAAAAGAGTGTCATGATGTAAATCCACGAGTGCGAGGTATCGAAGCCGAAATAGCTCAGTTGGGAGAGCGTTAGACTGAAGATCTAAATGTCCCTGGTTCAATCCCGGGTTTCGGCAGCCGTCTCTTTTGGATGCTTTTGGGCCACGGCTGCCATAGCCTTGTTTCAACTCCTTACCAAAGAGTAATTTGACTCTCTTGTCACTGGGACTAACCAGTAAAGAGAATGGATCCATGGGGTAATGGATAGCATTTTGGTCTTTGAATGAAGAACTTTGAGTTCACATCTTAGACCAACTTCTTTAGCTTATTGTGGCCAATTCACAGGTTGTCTGTTGAAATTCCCATCAAAAGTGCTAAAGTGTGCCTTTCTCTTGGCAATTTCCAAAAACTCATTTTGGTTCTCCACAACCAGGGGAGCGCTTTTGAGCAAATTCCAGATCCATGCTGTAATGGTTATTAGTCTAGAATCTAAATCCAGTGAAATGAGCTCCAATCTCAGTGGAAACTTCATTGACTTTTGCAGCAAAGGTTCAGAGGACCCAGTAAAAAGTCGTTTTCAAAACCCTTGCGCCTCCATATCTCATCTAATGAAAGCGTTGGCACTCTGCTGCATAAGGCAGAGATCTGTCATCAATGGAATGCAGATGGACAGAGTGTGTTAAATGTGTGTATTGTGATTAAAAAGCATGAAGAATGTGACATGGTAAATGTTCCCAATGAAAGTTCAATGCACATTAAATGAGCTTTCAAGAAAGAAATGAAGATGACAGAGCAATATATGTGAAATGGAACAAATGAAAAAAAAAATAGATTGGCATTTTTTTAGGATTTGTTGTTGATTTGACCTGTTGTTGAGCTCCATATTTGCCCAAGACATTTGAAAAATGGTCTATTTCCCTTTTCACATAGATCGCATGACTGAAATATACTGTACATGGTTGTGTCATGCTGCAATACTCTGCTGGTTAGGTCTATGAGTACTTCCCCATGCGCTTCTGTAAAAAAGAGTGCCATGATGTAAATCCACGAGTATAAGATATCGAAGCCGAAATAGCTCAGTTGGGAGAGCGTTAGACTGAAGATCTAAAGGTCCCTGGTTCAATCCCGGGTTTCGGCAGCAGTCTCTCTTGGATGCTTTTGGGCCACGGCTGCCATAGCCTTGTTTCAACTCCTTACCAAAGAGTAATTTGACTCTCTTGTCACTGGGACTAACCAGTAAAGAGAATGGATCCATGGGGTAATGGATAGCATTTTGGTCTTTGAATGAAGAACTTTGAGTTCACATCTTAGAACAACTTCCTAAGCTATTTGTGGCCAATTCACAGGTTGTCTGTTGAAATTCCCATCAAAAGTGCTAAAGTGTGCCTTTCTCTTGGCAATTTCCAAAAACTCATTTTGGTTCTCCACAACCAGGGGAGCGCTTTTGAGCAAATACCAGATCCATGCTGTAATGGTTATTAGTCTGGAATCTAAATCCAGTGAAATGAGCTCCAATCTCAGTGGAATTTTCATTGACTTTTGCAGCAAAGGTTCAGAGGACCCAGTAAAAAGTCGTTTTCAAAACCCTTGCGCCTCCATATCTCATCTAATGAAAGCGTTGGCACACTGCTGCATAAGGCAGAGATCTGTCATCAATGGAATGCAGATGGACAGAGTGTGTTAAATGTGTGTATTGTGATTAAAAAGCATGAAGAATGTGACATGGTAAATGTTCCCAATGAAAGTTCAATGCACATTAAATGAGCTTTCAAGAAAGAAATGAAGATGACAGAGCAATATATGTGAAATGGAACAAATGAAAAAAAAAAATAGATTGGCATTTTTTTAGGATTTGTTGTTGATTTGACCTGTTGTTGAGCTCCATATTTGCCCAAGACATTTGAAAAATGGTCTATTTCCCTATTCACATAGATCGCATGACTGAAATATACTGTACATGGTTGTGTCATGCTGCAATACTCTGCTGGTTAGGTCTATGAGTACTTCCCCATGCGCTTCTGTAAAAAAGAGTGCCATGATGTAAATCCACGAGTGCAAGATATCGAAGCCAAAATAGCTCAGTTGGGAGAGCTTTAGACTGAAGATCTAAAGGTCCCTGGTTCAATCCCGGGTTTCGGCAGCAGTCTCTCTTGGATGCTTTTGGGCCACGGCTGCCATAGCCTTGTTTCAACTCCTTACCAAAGAGTAATATGACTCTCTTGTCACTGGGACTAACCAGTAAAGAGAATGTATCCATGGGGTAATGGATAGCATTTTGGTCTTTGAATGAAGAACTTTGAGTTCACATCTTAGACCAACTTCTTTAGCTTATTGTGGCCAATTCACAGGTTGTCTGTTGAAATTCCCATCAAAAGTGCTAAAGTGTGCCTTTCTCTTGGCAATTTCCAAAAACTCATTTTGGTTCTCCACAACCAGGGGAGCGCTTTTGAGCAAATTCCAGATCCATGCTGTAATGGTTATTAGTCTAGAATCTAAATCCAGTGAAATGAGCTCCAATCTCAGTGGAAACTTCATTGACTTTTGCAGCAAAGGTTCAGAGGACCCAGTAAAAAGTCGTTTTCAAAACCCTTGTGCCTCCATATCTCATCTAATGAAAGCGTTGGCACTCTGCTGCATAAGGCAGAGATCTGTCATCAATGGAATGCAGATGGACAGAGTGTGTTAAATGTGTGTATTGTGATTAAAAAGCATGAAGAATGTGACATGGTAAATGTTCCCAATGAAAGTTCAATGCACATTAAATGAGCTTTCAAGAAAGAAATGAAGATGACAGAGCAATATATGTGAAATGGAACAAATGAAAAAAAAAATAGATTGGCATTTTTTTAGGATTTGTTGTTGATTTGACCTGTTGTTGAGCTCCATATTTGCCCAAGACATTTGAAAAATAGTCTATTTCCCTATTCACATAGATCGCATGACTGAAATATACTGTACATGATTGTGTCATGCTGCAATACTCTGCTGGTTAGGTCTATGAGTACTTCCCCATGCGCTTCTGTAAAAAAGAGTGCCATGATGTAAATCCACGAGTGAAAGATATCGAAGCCGAAATAGCTCATTTGGGAGAGCATTAGTCTGAAGATCTAAAGGTCCCTGGTTCAATCCCGGGTTTCGGCAGCAGTCTCTCTTGGATGCTTTTGGGCCACGGCTGCCATAGCCTTGTTTCAACTCCTTACCAAAGAGTAATTTGACTCTCTTGTCACTGGGACTATCCAGTAAAGAGAATGGATCCATGGAGTAATGGATAGCATTTTGGTCTTTGAATGAAGAACTTTGAGTTCACATCTTAGAACAACTTCCTAAGCTATTTGTGGCCAATTCACAGGTTGTCTGTTGAAATTCCCATCAAAAGTGCTAAAGTGTGCCTTTCTCTTGGCAATTTCCAAAAACTCATTTTGGTTCTCCACAACCAGGGGAGCGCTTTTGAGCAAATTCCAGATCCATGCTGTAATGGTTATTAGTCTAGAATCTAAATCCAGTGAAATGAGCTCCAATCTCAGTGGAAATTTCATTGACTTTTGCAGCAAAGGTTCAGAGGACCCAGTAAAAAGTCGTTTTCAAAACCCTTGCGCCTCCATATCTCATCTAATGAAAGCGTTGGCACTCTGCTGCATAAGGCAGAGATCTGTCATCAATGGAATGCAGATCGACAGAGTGTGTTAAATGTGTGTATTGTGATTAAAAAGCATGAAGAATGTGACATGGTAAATGTTCCCAATGAAAGTTCAATGCACATTAAATGAGCTTTCAAGAAAGAAATGAAGATGACAGAGCAATATATGTGAAATGGAACAAATGAAAAAAAAAAATAGATTGGCATTTTTTTAGGATTTGTTGTTGATTTGACCTGTTGTTGAGCTCCATATTTGCCCAAGACATTTGAAAAATGGTCTATTTCCCTATTCACATAGATTGCATGACTGAAATATACTGTACATGGTTGTGTCATGCTGCAATACTCTGCTGGTTAGGTCTATGAGTACTTCCCCATGCGCTTCTGTAAAAAAGAGTGCCATGATGTAAATCCACGAGTGCAAGATATCGAAGCCAAAATAGCTCAGTTGGGAGAGCTTTAGACTGAAGATCTAAAGGTCCCTGGTTCAATCCCGGGTTTCGGCAGCAGTCTCTCTTGGATGCTTTTGGGCCACGGCTGCCATAGCCTTGTTTCAACTCCTTACCAAAGAGTAATATGACTCTCTTGTCACTGGGACTAACCAGTAAAGAGAATGTATCCATGGGGTAATGGATAGCATTTTGGTCTTTGAATGAAGAACTTTGAGTTCACATCTTAGACCAACTTCTTTAGCTTATTGTGGCCAATTCACAGGTTGTCTGTTGAAATTCCCATCAAAAGTGCTAAAGTGTGCCTTTCTCTTGGCAATTTCCAAAAACTCATTTTGGTTCTCCACAACCAGGGGAGCGCTTTTGAGCAAATTCCAGATCCATGCTGTAATGGTTATTAGTCTAGAATCTAAATCCAGTGAAATGAGCTCCAATCTCAGTGGAAACTTCATTGACTTTTGCAGCAAAGGTTCAGAGGACCCAGTAAAAAGTCGTTTTCAAAACCCTTGCGCCTCCATATCTCATCTAATGAAAGCGTTGGCACTCTGCTGCATAAGGCAGAGATCTGTCATCAATGGAATGCAGATGGACAGAGTGTGTTAAATGTGTGTATTGTGATTAAAAAGCATGAAGAATGTGACATGGTAAATGTTCCCAATGAAAGTTCAATGCACATTAAATGAGCTTTCAAGAAAGAAATGAAGATGACAGAGCAATATATGTGAAATGGAACAAATGAAAAAAAAAAAATAGATTGGCATTTTTTTAGGATTTGTTGTTGATTTGACCTGTTGTTGAGCTCCATATTTGCCCAAGACATTTGAAAAATGTTCTATTTCCCTATTCACATAGATCGCATGACTGAAATATACTGTACATGGTTGTGTCATGCTGCAATACTAGCTGGTTAGGTCTATGAGTACTTCCCCATGCGCTTCTGTAAAAAAGAGTGCCTTGGTGTAAATCCACGAGTGCAAGATATCGATGCCGAAATAGCTCAGTTGGGAGAGCGTTAGACTGAAGATCTAAAGGTCCCTGGTTCAATCTTGGGTTTCGGCAGCAGTCTCTCTTGGATGCTTTTGGGCCACGGCTGCCATAGCCTTGTTTCAACTCCTTACCAAAGAGTAATTTGACTCTCTTGTCACTGGGACTATCCAGTAAAGAGAATGGATCCATGGAGTAATGGATAGCATTTTGGTCTTTGAATGAAGAACTTTGAGTTCACATCTTAGACCAACTTCTTTAGCTTATTGTGGCCAATTCACAGGTTGTCTGTTGAAATTCCCATCAAAAGTGCTAAAGTGTGCCTTTCTCTTGGCAATTTCCAAAAACTCATTTTGGTTCTCCACAACCAGGGGAGCGCTTTTGAGCAAATTCCAGATCCATGCTGTAATGGTTATTAGTCTAGAATCTAAATCCAGTGAAATGAGCTCCAATCTCAGTGGAAATTTCATTGACTTTTGCAGCAAAGGTTCAGAGGACCCAGTAAAAAGTCGTTTTCAAAACCCTTGCGCCTCCATATCTCATCTAATGAAAGCGTTGGCACTCTGCTGCATAAGGCAGAGATCTGTCATCAATGGAATGCAGATGGACAGAGTGTGTTAAATGTGTGTATTGTGATTAAAAAGCATGAAGAATGTGACATGGTAAATGTTCCCAATGAAAGTTCAATGCACATTAAATGAGCTTTCAAGAAAGAAATGAAGATGACAGAGCAATATATGTGAAATGGAACAAATTTAAAAAAAAAAATAGATTGGCATTTTTTTAGGATTTGTTGTTGATTTGACCTGTTGTTGAGCTCCATATTTGCCCAAGACATTTGAAAAATGTTCTATTTCCCTATTCACATAGATCGCATGACTGAAATATACTGTACATGGTTGTGTCATGCTGCAATACTAGCTGGTTAGGTCTATGAGTACTTCCCCATGCGCTTCTGTAAAAAAGAGTGCCTTGGTGTAAATCCACGAGTGCAAGATATCGATGCCGAAATAGCTCAGTTGGGAGAGTGTTAGACTGAAGATCTAAAGGTCCCTGGTTCAATCCCGGGTTTCGGCAGCAGTCTCTCTTGGATGCTTTTGGGCCACGGCTGCCATAGCCTTGTTTCAACTTCTTACCAAAGAGTAATTTGACTCTCTTGTCACTGGGACTATCCAGTAAAGAGAATGGATCCATGGAGTAATGGATAGCATTTTGGTCTTTGAATGAAGAACTTTGAGTTCACATCTTAGACCAACTTCTTTAGCTTATTGTGGCCAATTCACAGGTTGTCTGTTGAAATTCCCATCAAAAGTGCTAAAGTGTGCCTTTCTCTTGGCAATTTCCAAAAACTCATTTTGGTTCTCCACAACCAGGGGAGCGCTTTTGAGCAAATTCCAGATCCATGCTGTAATGGTTATTAGTCTAGAATCTAAATCCAGTGAAATGAGCTCCAATCTCAGTGGAAACTTCATTGACTTTTGCAGCAAAGGTTCAGAGGACCCAGTAAAAAGTCGTTTTCAAAACCCTTGCGCCTCCATATCTCATCTAATGAAAGCGTTGGCACTCTGCTGCATAAGGCAGAGATCTGTCATCAATGGAATGCAGATGGACAGAGTGTGTTAAATGTGTGTATTGTGATTAAAAAGCATGAAGAATGTGACATGGTAAATGTTCCCAATGAAAGTTCAATGCACATTAAATGAGCTTTCAAGAAAGAAATGAAGATGACAGAGCAATATATGTGAAATGGAACAAATGAAAAAAAAAATAGATTGGCATTTTTTTAGGATTTGTTGTTGATTTGACCTGTTGTTGAGCTCCATATTTGCCCAAGACATTTGAAAAATGGTCTATTTCCCTTTTCACATAGATCGCATGACTGAAATATACTGTACATGGTTGTGTCATGCTGCAATACTCTGCTGGTTAGGTCTATGAGTACTTCCCCATGCGCTTCTGTAAAAAAGAGTGCCATGATGTAAATCCACGAGTATAAGATATCGAAGCCGAAATAGCTCAGTTGGGAGAGCGTTAGACTGAAGATCTAAAGGTCCCTGGTTCAATCCCGGGTTTCGGCAGCAGTCTCTCTTGGATGCTTTTGGGCCACGGCTGCCATAGCCTTGTTTCAACTCCTTACCAAAGAGTAATTTGACTCTCTTGTCACTGGGACTAACCAGTAAAGAGAATGGATCCATGGGGAAATGGATAGCATTTTGGTCTTTGAATGAAGAACTTTGAGTTCACATCTTAGACCAACTTCTTTAGCTTATTGTGGCCAATTCACAGGTTGTCTGTTGAAATTCCCATCAAAAGTGCTAAAGTGTGCCTTTCTCTTGGCAATTTCCAAAAACTCATTTTGGTTCTCCACAACCAGGGGAGCGCTTTTGAGCAAATTCCAGATCCATGCTGTAATGGTTATTAGTCTAGAATCTAAATCCAGTGAAATGAGCTCCAATCTCAGTGGAAATTTCATTGACTTTTGCAGCAAAGGTTCAGAGGACCCAGTAAAAAGTCGTTTTCAAAACCCTTGCGCCTCCATATCTCATCTAATGAAAGCGTTGGCACTCTGCTGCATAAGGCAGAGATCTGTCATCAATGGAATGCAGATCGACAGAGTGTGTTAAATGTGTGTATTGTGATTAAAAAGCATGAAGAATGTGACATGGTAAATGTTCCCAATGAAAGTTCAATGCACATTAAATGAGCTTTCAAGAAAGAAATGAAGATGACAGAGCAATATATGTGAAATGGAACAAATGAAAAAAAAAAAATAGATTGGCATTTTTTTAGGATTTGTTGTTGATTTGACCTGTTGTTGAGCTCCATATTTGCCCAAGACATTTGAAAAATGTTCTATTTCCCTATTCACATAGATCGCATGACTGAAATATACTGTACATGGTTGTGTCATGCTGCAATACTAGTTGGTTAGGTCTATGAGTACTTCCCCATGCGCTTCTGTAAAAAAGAGTGCCTTGGTGTAAATCCACGAGTGCAAGATATCGATGCCGAAATAGCTCAGTTGGGAGAGCGTTAGACTGAAGATTTAAAGGTCCCTGGTTCAATCCCGGGTTTCGGCAGCAGTCTCTCTTGGATGCTTTTGGGCCACGGCTGCCATAGCCTTGTTTCAACTCCTTACCAAAGAGTAATTTGACTCTCTTGTCACTGGGACTATCCAGTAAAGAGAATGGATCCATGGAGTAATGGATAGCATTTTGGTCTTTGAATGAAGAACTTTGAGTTCACATCTTAGAACAACTTCCTAAGCTATTTGTGGCCAATTCACAGGTTGTCTGTTGAAATTCCCATCAAAAGTGCTAAAGTGTGCCTTTCTCTTGGCAATTTCCAAAAACTCATTTTGGTTCTCCACAACCAGGGGAGCGCTTTTGAGCAAATTCCAGATCCATGCTGTAATGGTTATTAGTCTAGAATCTAAATCCAGTGAAATGAGCTCCAATCTCAGTGGAAATTTCATTGACTTTTGCAGCAAAGGTTCAGAGGACCCAGTAAAAAGTCGTTTTCAAAACCCTTGCGCCTCCATATCTCATCTAATGAAAGCGTTGGCACTCTGCTGCATAAGGCAGAGATCTGTCATCAATGGAATGCAGATCGACAGAGTGTGTTACATGTGTGTATTGTGATTAAAAAGCATGAAGAATGTGACATGGTAAATGTTCCAAAATGAAAGTTCAATGCACATTAAATGAGCTTTCAAGAAAGAAATGAAGATGACAGAGCAATATATGTGAAATGGAACAAATGAAAAAAAAAATAGATTGGCATTTTTTTAGGATTTGTTGTTGATTTGACCTGTTGTTGAGCTCCATATTTGCCCAAGACATTTGAAAAATGTTCTATTTCCCTATTCACATAGATTGCATGACTGAAATATACTGTTCAATCCCGGGTTTCGGCAGCAGTCTCTCTTGGATGCTTTTGGGCCACGGCTGCCATAGCCTTGTTTCAACTCCTTACCAAAGAGTAATATGACTCTCTTGTCACTGGGACTAACCAGTAAAGAGAATGTATCCATGGGGTAATGGATAGCATTTTGGTCTTTGAATGAAGAACTTTGAGTTCACATCTTAGACCAACTTCTTTAGCTTATTGTGGCCAATTCACAGGTTGTCTGTTGAAATTCCCATCAAAAGTGCTAAAGTGTGCCTTTCTCTTGGCAATTTCCAAAAACTCATTTTGGTTCTCCACAACCAGGGGAGCGCTTTTGAGCAAATTCCAGATCCATGCTGTAATGGTTATTAGTCTAGAATCTAAATCCAGTGAAATGAGCTCCAATCTCAGTGGAAACTTCATTGACTTTTGCAGCAAAGGTTCAGAGGACCCAGTAAAAAGTCGTTTTCAAAACCCTTGTGCCTCCATATCTCATCTAATGAAAGTGTTGGCACTCTGCTGCATAAGGCAGAGATCTGTCATCAATGGAATGCAGATGGACAGAGTGTGATAAATGTGTGTATTGTGATTAAAAAGCATGAAGAATGTGACATGGTAAATGTTCCCAATGAAAGTTCAATGCACATTAAATGAGCTTTCAAGAAAGAAATGAAGATGACAGAGCAATATATGTGAAATGGATCAAATGAAAAAAAAAATAGATTGGCATTTTTTTAGGATTTGTTGTTGATTTGACCTGTTGTTGAGCTCCATATTTGCCCAAGACATTTGAAAAATGGTCTATTTCCCTATTCACATAGATCGCATGACTGAAATATACTGTACATGGTTGTGTCATGCTGCAATACTCTGCTGGTTAGGTCTATGAGTACTTCCCCATGCGCTTCTGTAAAAAAGAGTGCCTTGGTGTAAATCCACGAGTGCAAGATATCGATGCCGAAATAGCTCAGTTGGGAGAGCGTTAGACTGAAGATCTAAAGGTCCCTGGTTCAATCTCGGGTTTCGGCAGCAGTCTCTCTTGGATGCTTTTGGGCCACGGCTGCCATAGCCTTGTTTCAACTCCTTACCAAAGAGTAATTTGACTCTCTTGTCACTGGGACTAACCAGTAAAGAGAATGGATCCATGGGGAAATGGATAGCATTTTGGTCTTTGAATGAAGAACTTTGAGTTCACATCTTAGACCAACTTCTTTAGCTTATTGTGGCCAATTCACAGGTTGTCTGTTGAAATTCCCATCAAAAGTGCTAAAGTGTGCCTTTCTCTTGGCAATTTCCAAAAACTCATTTTGGTTCTCCACAACCAGGGGAGCGCTTTTGAGCAAATTCCAGATCCATGCTGTAATGGTTATTAGTCTAGAATCTAAATCCAGTGAAATGAGCTCCAATCTCAGTGGAAACTTCATTGACTTTTGCAGCAAAGGTTCAGAGGACCCAGTAAAAAGTCGTTTTCAAAACCCTTGCGCCTCCATATCTCATCTAATGAAAGCGTTGGCACTCTGCTGCATAAGGCAGAGATCTGTCATCAATGGAATGCAGATGGACAGAGTGTGTTAAATGTGTGTATTGTGATTAAAAAGCATGAAGAATGTGACATGGTAAATGTTCCCAATGAAAGTTCAATGCACATTAAATGAGCTTTCAAGAAAGAAATGAAGATGACAGAGCAATATATGTGAAATGGAACAAATTAAAAAAAAAAAATAGATTGGCATTTTTTTAGGATTTGTTGTTGATTTGACCTGTTGTTGAGCTCCATATTTGCCCAAGACATTTGAAAAATGGTCTATTTCCCTTTTCACATAGATCGCATGACTGAAATATACTGTACATGGTTGTGTCATGCTGCAATACTCTGCTGGTTAGGTCTATGAGTACTTCCCCATGCGCTTCTGTAAAAAAGAGTGCCATGATGTAAATCCACGAGTATAAGATATCGAAGCCGAAATAGCTCAGTTGGGAGAGCGTTAGACTGAAGATCTAAAGGTCCCTGGTTCAATCCCGGGTTTCGGCAGCAGTCTCTCTTGGATGCTTTTGGGCCACGGCTGCCATAGCCTTGTTTCAACTCCTTACCAAAGAGTAATTTGACTCTCTTGTCACTGGGACTAACCAGTAAAGAGAATGGATCCATGGGGAAATGGATAGCATTTTGGTCTTTGAATGAAGAACTTTGAGTTCACATCTTAGACCAACTTCTTTAGCTTATTGTGGCCAATTCACAGGTTGTCTGTTGAAATTCCCATCAAAAGTGCTAAAGTGTGCCTTTCTCTTGGCAATTTCCAAAAACTCATTTTGGTTCTCCACAACCAGGGGAGCGCTTTTGAGCAAATTCCAGATCCATGCTGTAATGGTTATTAGTCTAGAATCTAAATCCAGTGAAATGAGCTCCAATCTCAGTGGAAATTTCATTGACTTTTGCAGCAAAGGTTCAGAGGACCCAGTAAAAAGTCGTTTTCAAAACCCTTGCGCCTCCATATCTCATCTAATGAAAGCGTTGGCACTCTGCTGCATAAGGCAGAGATCTGTCATCAATGGAATGCAGATGGACAGAGTGTGTTAAATGTGTGTATTGTGATTAAAAAGCATGAAGAATGTGACATGGTAAATGTTCCCAATGAAAGTTCAATGCACATTAAATGAGCTTTCAAGAAAGAAATGAAGATGACAGAGCAATATATGTGAAATGGAACAAATGAAAAAAAAAATAGATTGGCATTTTTTTAGGATTTGTTGTTGATTTGACCTCCCAGCTAACAATTTTATGTTCTAAGAACGTTTTCCTAACGTTAGTATTTGGTTGTGGGAACATGAAAATGTCCAGTTTTCTTAACATTAGTAGAACGTTTTTTAAGGTTAATAACGTTATAAGGATGTTCCATTAACGTTTTATATAATTTTAATTCCCCCCAAACCTTTAAATAATGTTAGCCAAAGTTGTTGGAACGTTCCCTGTTAGGTGGGCTGTTGTTGAGCTCCATATTTGCCCAAGACATTTGAAAAATGGTCTATTTCCCTATTCACATAGATCGCATGACTGAAATATACTGTACATGGTTGTGTCATGCTGCAATACTCTGCTGGTTAGGTCTATGAGTACTTCCCCATGCGCTTCTGTAAAAAAGAGTGCCATGATGTAAATCCACGAGTGAATGATATCGAAGCCGAAATAGCTCATTTGGGAGAGCATTAGTCTGAAGATCTAAAGGTCCCTGGTTCAATCCCGGGTTTTGGCAGCAGTCTCTCTTGGATGCTTTTGGGCCACGGCTGCCATAGCCTTGTTTCAACTCCTTACCAAAGAGTAATTTGACTCTCTTGTCACTGGGACTATCCAGTAAAGAGAATGGATCCATGGGGTAATGGATAGCATTTTGGTCTTTGAATGAAGAACTTTGAGTTCACATCTTAGAACAACTTCCTAAGCTATTTGTGGCCAATTCACAGGTTGTCTGTTGAAATTCCCATCAAAAGTGCTAAAGTGTGCCTTTCTCTTGGCAATTTCCAAAAACTCATTTTGGTTCTCCACAACCAGGGGAGCGCTTTTGAGCAAATACCAGATCCATGCTGTAATGGTTATTAGTCTGGAATCTAAATCCAGTGAAATGAGCTCCAATCTCAGTGGAATTTTCATTGACTTTTGCAGCAAAGGTTCAGAGGACCCAGTAAAAAGTCGTTTTCAAAACCCTTGCGCCTCCATATCTCATCTAATGAAAGCGTTGGCACACTGCTGCATAAGGCAGAGATCTGTCATCAATGGAATGCAGATCGACAGAGTGTGTTAAATGTGTGTATTGTGATTAAAAAGCATGAAGAATGTGACATGGTAAATGTTCCCAATGAAAGTTCAATGCACATTAAATGAGCTTTCAAGAAAGAAATGAAGATGACAGAGCAATATATGTGAAATGGAACAAATGAAAAAAAAAATAGATTGGCATTTTTTTAGGATTTGTTGTTGATTTGACCTGTTGTTGAGCTCCATATTTGCCCAAGACATTTGAAAAATAGTCTATTTCCCTATTCACATAGATCGCATGACTGAAATATACTGTACATGATTGTGTCATGCTGCAATATTCTGCTGGTTAGGTCTATGAGTACTTCCCCATGCGCTTCTGTAAAAAAGAGTGCCATGATGTAAATCCACGAGTGAAAGATATCGAAGCCGAAATAGCTCATTTGGGAGAGCATTAGTCTGAAGATCTAAAGGTCCCTGGTTCAATCCCGGGTTTCGGCAGCAGTCTCTCTTGGATGCTTTTGGGCCACGGCTGCCATAGCCTTGTTTCAACTCCTTACCAAAGAGTAATATGACTCTCTTGTCACTGGGACTAACCAGTAAAGAGAATGGATCCATGGGGTAATGGATAGCATTTTGGTCTTTGAATGAAGAACTTTGAGTTCACATCTTAGACCAACTTCTTTATCTTATTGTGGCCAATTCACAGGTTGTCTGTTGAAATTCCCATCAAAAGTGCTAAAGTGTGCCTTTCTCTTGGCAATTTCCAAAAAATCATTTTGGTTCTCCACAACCAGGGGAGCGCTTTTGAGCAAATTCCAGATCCATGCTGTAATGGTTATTAGTCTAGAATCTAAATCCAGTGAAATGAGCTCCAATCTCAGTGGAAACTTCATTGACTTTTGCAGCAAAGGTTCAGAGGACCCAGTAAAAAGTCGTTTTCAAAACCCTTGTGCCTCCATATCTCATCTAATGAAAGCGTTGGCACTCTGCTGCATAAGGCAGAGATCTGTCATCAATGGAATGCAGATCGACAGAGTGTGTTAAATGTGTGTATTGTGATTAAAAAGCATGAAGAATGTGACATGGTAAATGTTCCCAATGAAAGTTCAATACACATTAAATGAGCTTTCAAGAAAGAAATGAAGATGACAGAGCAATATATGTGAAATGGAACAAATGAAGAAAAAAAATAGATTGGCATTTTTTTAGGATTTGTTGTTGATTTGACCTGTTGTTGAGCTCCATATTTGCCCAAGACATTTGAAAAATGGTCTATTTCCCTATTCACATAGATCGCATGACTGAAATATACTGTACATGGTTGTGTCATGCTGCAATACTCTGCTGGTTAGGTCTATGAGTACTTCCCCATGCGCTTCTGTAAAAAAGAGTGCCATGATGTAAATCCACAAGTATAAGATATCGAAGCCAAAATAGCTCAGTTGGGAGAGCGTTAGACTGAAGATCTAAAGGTCCCTGGTTCAATCCCGGGTTTCGGCAGCAGTCTCTCTTGGATGCTTTTGGGCCACGGCTGCCATAGCCTTGTTTCAACTCCTTACCAAAGAGTAATTTGACTCTCTTGTCACTGGGACTATCCAGTAAAGAGAATGGATCCATGGAGTAATGGATAGCATTTTGGTCTTTGAATGAAGAACTTTGAGTTCACATCTTAGACCAACTTCCTAAGCTATTTGTGGCCAATTCACAGGTTGTCTGTTGAAATTCCCATCAAAAGTGCTAAAGTGTGCCTTTTTCTTGCCAATTTCCAAAAAATCCTTTTGGTTCTCCACAACCAGGGGAGCGCTTTTGAGCAAATACCAGATCCATGCTGTAATGGTTATTAGTCTGGAATCTAAATCCAGTGAAATGAGCTCCAATCTCAGTGGAATTTTCATTGACTTTTGCAGCAAAGGTTCAGAGGACCCAGTAAAAAGTCGTTTTCAAAACCCTTGCGCCTCCATATCTCATCTAATGAAAGCGTTGGCACACTGCTGCATAAGGCAGAGATCTGTCATCAATGGAATGCAGATCGACAGAGTGTGTTAAATGTGTGTATTGTGATTAAAAAGCATGAAGAATGTGACATGGTAAATGTTCCCAATGAAAGTTCAATGCACATTAAATGAGCTTTCAAGAAAGAAATGAAGATGACAGAGCAATATATGTGAAATGGAACAAATGAAAAAAAAAATAGATTGGCATTTTTTTAGGATTTGTTGTTGATTTGACCTGTTGTTGAGCTCCATATTTGCCCAAGACATTTGAAAAATGGTCTATTTCCCTATTCACATAGATCGCATGACTGAAATATACTGTACATGGTTGTGTCATGCTGCAATACTCTGCTGGTTAGGTCTATGAGTACTTCCCCATGCGCTTCTGTAAAAAAGAGTGTCATGATGTAAATCCACGAGTGCGAGGTATCGAAGCCGAAATAGCTCAGTTGGGAGAGCGTTAGACTGAAGATCTAAATGTCCCTGGTTCAATCCCGGGTTTCGGCAGCCGTCTCTCTTGGATGCTTTTGGGCCACGGCTGCCATAGCCTTGTTTCAACTCCTTACCAAAGAGTAATTTGACTCTCTTGTCACTGGGACTATCCAGTAAAGAGAATGGATCCATGGAGTAATGGATAGCATTTTGGTCTTTGAATGAAGAACTTTGAGTTCACATCTTAGACCAACTTCCTAAGCTATTTGTGGCCAATTCACAGGTTGTCTGTTGAAATTCCCATCAAAAGTGCTAAAGTGTGCCTTTCTCTTGGCAATTTCCAAAAAATCATTTTGGTTCTCCACAACCAGGGGAGCGCTTTTGAGCAAATTCCAGATCCATGCTGTAATGGTTATTAGTCTAGAATCTAAATCCAGTGAAATGAGCTCCAATCTCAGTGGAAACTTCATTGACTTTTGCAGCAAAGGTTCAGAGGACCCAGTAAAAAGTCGTTTTCAAAACCCTTGCGCCTCCATATCTCATCTAATGAAAGCGTTGGCACTCTGCTGCATAAGGCAGAGATCTGTCATCAATGGAATGCAGATCGACAGAGTGTGTTAAATGTGTGTATTGTGATTAAAAAGCATGAAGAATGTGACATGGTAAATGTTCCCAATGAAAGTTCAATGCACATTAAATGAGCTTTCAAGAAAGAAATGAAGATGACAGAGCAATATATGTGAAATGGAACAAATGAAAAAAAAAATAGATTGGCATTTTTTTAGGATTTGTTGTTGATTTGACCTGTTGTTGAGCTCCATATTTGCCCAAGACATTTGAAAAATGGTCTATTTCCCTATTCACATAGATCGCAGGACTGAAATATACTGTACATGGTTGTGTCATGCTGCAATACTCTGCTGGTTAGGTCTATGAGTACTTCCCCATGCACTTCTGTAAAAAAGAGTGCCTTGATGTAAATCCACAAGTGTAAGATGTCAAAGCTGAAATAGCTCAGTTGGGAGAGCGTTAGACTGAAGAACTAAAGGTCCCTGGTTCAATCCTGGGTTTCGGCAGCAGTCTCTCACAGGGACTAACCAGTAAAGAGAATGTATCCATGGGGTAATGGATAGCATTTTGGTCTTTGAATGAAGAACTTTGAGTTCACATCTTAGACCAACTTCTTTAGCTTATTGTGGCCAATTCACAGGTTGTCTGTTGAAATTCCCATCAAAAGTGCTAAAGTGTGCCTTTCTCTTGGCAATTTCCAAAAAATTATTTTGGTTCTCCACAACCAGGGGAGCGCTTTTGAGCAAATACCAGATCCATGCTGTAATGGTTATTAGTCTGGAATCTAAATCCAGTGAAATGAGCTCCAATCTCAGTGGAATTTTCATTGACTTTTGCAGCAAAGGTTCAGAGGACCCAGTAAAAAGTCGTTTTCAAAACCCTTGCGCCTTCATATCTCATCTAATGAAAGCGTTGGCACACTGCTGCATAAGGCAGAGATCTGTCATCAATGGAATGCAGATCGACAGAGTGTGTTAAATGTGTGTATTGTGATTAAAAAGCATGAAGAATGTGACATGGTAAATGTTCCCAATGAAAGTTCAATGCACATTAAATGAGCTTTCAAGAAAGAAATGAAGATGACAGAGCAATATATGTGAAATGGAACAAATGAAAAAAAAAATAGATTGGCATTTTTTTAGGATTTGTTGTTGATTTGACCTCCCAGCTAACAATTTTATGTTCTAAGAACGTTTTCCTAACGTTAGTATTTGGTTGTGGGAACATGAAAATGTCCAGTTTTCTTAACATTAGTAGAACGTTTTTTAAGGTTAATAACGTTATAAGGATGTTCCATTAACGTTTTATATAATTTTAATTCCCCCCAAACCTTTAAATAATGTTAGCCAAAGTTGTTGGAACGTTCCCTGTTAGGTGGGCTGTTGTTGAGCTCCATATTTGCCCAAGACATTTGAAAAATGGTCTATTTCCCTATTCACATAGATCGCATGACTGAAATATACTGTACATGGTTGTGTCATGCTGCAATACTCTGCTGGTTAGGTCTATGAGTACTTCCCCATGCGCTTCTGTAAAAAAGAGTGTCATGATGTAAATCCACGAGTGTGAGGTATCGAAGCCGAAATAGCTCAGTTGGGAGAGCGTTAGACTGAAGATCTAAAGGTCCCTGGTTCAATCCCGGGTTTCGGCAGCAGTTTCTCTTGGATGCTTTTGGGCCACGGCTGCCATAGCCTTGTTTCAACTCCTTACCAAAGAGTAATTTGACTCTCTTGTCACTGGGACTAACCAGTAAAGAGAATGGATCCATGGGGTAATGGATAGCATTTTGGTCTTTGAATGAAGAACTTTGAGTTCACATCTTAGACCAACTTCTTTAGCTTATTGTGGCCAATTCACAGGTTGTCTGTTGAAATTCCCATCAAAAGTGCTAAAGTGTGCCTTTCTCTTGGCAATTTCCAAAAACTCATTTTGGTTCTCCACAACCAGGGGAGCGCTTTTGAGCAAATTCCAGATCCATGCTGTAATGGTTATTAGTCTAGAATATAAATCCAGTGAAATGAGCTCCAATCTCAGTGGAAATTTCATTGACTTTTGCAGCTAAGGTTCAGAGGACCCAGTAAAAAGTCGTTTTCAAAACCCTTGCGCCTCCATATCTCATCTAATGAAAGCGTTGGCACTCTGCTGCATAAGGCAGAGATCTGTCATCAATGGAATGCAGATCGACAGAGTGTGTTAAATGAGATCGCAGGACTGAAATATACTGTACATGGTTGTGTCATGCTACAATACTCTGCTGGTTAGGTCTATGAGTACTTCCCCATGCGCTTCTGTAAAAAAGAGTGTCATGATGTAAATCCACGAGTGTGAGGTGTTGAAGTCGAAA
Source organism: Moxostoma hubbsi (assembly GCA_032164185.1). NCBI lineage: Eukaryota > Metazoa > Chordata > Actinopteri > Cypriniformes > Catostomidae > Moxostoma > Moxostoma hubbsi. The sequence continues at coordinate 913,954 of JAVLUX010000031.1, read as the reverse complement.
TAGCTCAGTTGGGAGAACGTTAGACTGAAGATCTAAAGGTCCCTGGTTCAATCCCGGGTTTCGGCAGAAGTCTCTCTTGGATGCTTTTGGGCCACGGCTGCCATAGCCTTGTTTCAACTCCTTACCAAAGAGTAATTTGACTCTCTTGTCACTGGGACTAACCAGTAAAGAGAATGTATCCATGGGGTAATGGATAGCATTTTGGTCTTTGAATGAAGAACTTTGAGTTCACATCTTAGACCAACTTCTTTAGCTTATTGTGGCCAATTCACAGGTTGTCTGTTGAAATTCCCATCAAAAGTGCTAAAGTGTGCCTTTCTCTTGGCAATTTCCAAAAACTAATTTTGGTTCTCCACAACCAGGGGAGCGCTTTTGAGCAAATTCCAGATCCATGCTGTAATGGTTATTAGTCTAGAATCTAAATCCAGTGAAATGAGCTCCAATCTCAGTGGAAACTTCATTGACTTTTGCAGCAAAGGTTCAGAGGACCCAGTAAAAAGTCGTTTTCAAAACCCTTGTGCCTCCATATCTCATCTAATGAAAGCGTTGGCACTCTGCTGCATAAGGCAGAGATCTGTCATCAATGGAATGCAGATCGACAGAGTGTGTTAAATGTGTGTATTGTGATTAAAAAGCATGAAGAATGTGACATGGTAAATGTTCCCAATGAAAGTTCAATACACATTAAATGAGCTTTCAAGAAAGAAATGAAGATGACAGAGCAATATATGTGAAATGGAACAAATGAAAAAAAAAATAGATTGGCATTTTTTTAGGATTTGTTGTTGATTTGACCTGTTGTTGAGCTCCATATTTGCCCAAGACATTTGAAAAATGGTCTATTTCCCTATTCACATAGATCGCATGACTGAAATATACTGTACATGGTTGTGTCATGCTGCAATACTCTGCTGGTTAGGTCTATGAGTACTTCCCCATGCGCTTCTGTAAAAAAGAGTGCCATGATGTAAATCCACGAGTGCAAGATATCGAAGCCGAAATAGCTCAGTTGGGAGAGCGTTAGACTGAAGATCTAAAGGTCCCTGGTTCAATCCCGGGTTTCGGCAGCAGTCTCTCTTGGATGCTTTTGGGCCACGGCTGCCATAGCCTTGTTTCAACTCCTTACCAAAGAGTCATATGACTCTCTTGTCACTGGGACTAACCAGTAAAGAGAATGTATCCATGGGGTAATGGATAGCATTTTGGTCTTTGAATGAAGAACTTTGAGTTCAAATCTTAGACCAACTTCTTTAGCTTATTGTGGCCAATTCACAGGTTGTCTGTTGAAATTCCCATCAAAAGTGCTAAAGTGTGCTTTTCTCTTGGCAATTTCCAAAAAATCATTTTGGTTCTCCACAACCAGGGGAGCGCTTTTGAGCAAATTCCAGATCCATGCTGTAATGGTTATTAGTCTAGAATCTAAATCCAGTGAAATGAGCTCCAATCTCAGTGGAAATTTCATTGACTTTTGCAGCAAAGGTTCAGAGGACCCAGTAAAAAGTCGTTTTCAAAACCCTTGCGCCTCCATATCTCATCTAATGAAAGCGTTGGCACTCTGCTGCATAAGGCAGAGATCTGTCATCAATGGAATGCAGATCGACAGAGTGTGTTAAATGTGTGTATTGTGATTAAAAAGCATGAAGAATGTGACATGGTAAATGTTCCCAATGAAAGTTCAATGCACATTAAATGAGCTTTCAAGAAAGAAATGAAGATGACAGAGCAATATATGTGAAATGGAACAAATGAAAAAAAAAAATAGATTGGCATTTTTTTAGGATTTGTTGTTGATTTGACCTGTTGTTGAGCTCCATATTTGCCCAAGACATTTGAAAAATGGTCTATTTCCCTATTCACATAGATCGCATGACTGAAATATACTGTACATGGTTGTGTCATGCTGCAATACTCTGCTGGTTAGGTCTATGAGTACTTCCCCATGCGCTTCTGTAAAAAAGAGTGTCATGATGTAAATCCACGAGTGTGAGGTATCGAAGCTGAAATAGCTCAGTTGGGAGAGCGTTAGACTGAAGATCTAAAGGTCCCTGGTTCAATCCCGGGTTTCGGCAGCAGTTTCTCTTGGATGCTTTTGGGCCACGGCTGCCATAGCCTTGTTTCAACTCCTTACCAAAGAGTAATTTGACTCTCTTGTCACTGGGACTAACCAGTAAAGAGAATGTATCCATGGGGTAATGGATAGCATTTTGGTCTTTGAATGAAGAACTTTGAGTTCACATCTTAGACCAACTTCTTTAGCTTATTGTGGCCAATTCACAGGTTGTCTGTTGAAATTCCCATCAAAAGTGCTAAAGTGTGCCTTTCTCTTGGCAATTTCCAAAAACTCATTTTGGTTCTCCACAACCAGGGGAGCGCTTTTGAGCAAATTCCAGATCCATGCTGTAATGGTTATTAGTCTAGAATATAAATCCAGTGAAATGAGCTCCAATCTCAGTGGAAATTTCATTGACTTTTGCAGCAAAGGTTCAGAGGACCCAGTAAAAAGTCGTTTTCAAAACCCTTGCGCCTCCATATCTCATCTAATGAAAGCGTTGGCACTCTGCTGCATAAGGCAGAGATCTGTCATCAATGGAATGCAGATCGACAGAGTGTGTTAAATGTGTGTATTGTGATTAAAAAGCATGAAGAATGTGACATGGTAAATGTTCCCAATGAAAGTTCAATGCACATTAAATGAGCTTTCAAGAAAGAAATGAAGATGACAGAGCAATATATGTGAAATGGAACAAATGAAAAAAAAAAAATAGATTGGCATTTTTTTAGGATTTGTTGTTGATTTGACCTGTTGTTGAGCTCCATATTTGCCCAAGACATTTGAAAAATGGTCTATTTCCCTATTCACATAGATCGCATGACTGAAATATACTGTACATGGTTGTGTCATGCTGCAATACTCTGCTGGTTAGGTCTATGAGTACTTCCCCATGCGCTTCTGTAAAAAAGAGTGCCATGATGTAAATCCACGAGTGCAAGGTATCGAAGCCGAAATAGCTCAGTTGGGAGAGTGTTAGACTGAAGATCTAAAGGTCCCTGGTTCAATCCTGGGTTTTGGCAGCAGTCTCTCTTGGATGCTTTTGGGCCACGGCTGCCATAGCCTTGTTTCAACTCCTTACCAAAGAGTAATATGACTCTCTTGTCACTGGGACTAACCAGTAAAGAGAATGGATCCATGGGGTAATGGATAGCATTTTGGTCTTTGAATGAAGAACTTTGAGTTCACATCTTAGACCAACTTCTTTAGCTTATTGTGGCCAATTCACAGGTTGTCTGTTGAAATTCCCATCAAAAGTGCTAAAGTGTGCCTTTCTCTTGGCAATTTCCAAAAAATCATTTTGGTTCTCCACAACCAGGGAAGCGCTTTTGAGCAAATTCCAGATCCATGCTGTAATGGTTATTAGTCTAGAATCTAAATCCAGTGAAATGAGCTCCAATCTCAGTGGAAATTTCATTGACTTTTGCAGCAAAGGTTCAGAGGACCCAGTAAAAAGTCGTTTTCAAAACCCTTGCGCCTCCATATCTCAACTAATGAAAGCGTTGGCACTCTGCTGCGTAAAGCAGAGATCTGTCGTTAATGGAATGCAGATCAACAGAGTGTGTTAAATGTGTGTTTTGTGATTAAATAGCATGAAGAATGTGACATGGAAAATGTTCCCAATGAAAGTTCAATGCACGTTAAATGAGCTTTCAAGAAAGAAAGAAATGAAGATGACAGAGCAATATATGTGAAATGGAACAAATGAAAAAAAAAAAGATTGGCATTTTTTTAGGATTTGTTGTTGATTTGACCTGTTGTTGAGCTCCATATTTGCCCAAGACATTTGAAAAATGGTCTATTTCCCTATTCACATAGATCGCATGACTGAAATATACTGTACATGGTTGTGTCATGCTGCAATACTAGCTGGTTAGGTCCATGAGTACTTCCCCATGCGCTTCTGTAAAAAAGAGTGCCTTGGTGTAAATCCACGAGTGCAAGATATCGATGCCGAAATAGCTCAGTTGGGAGAGCGTTAGACTGAAGATCTAAAGGTCCCTGGTTCAATCCCGGGTTTCGGCAGCAGTCTCTCTTGGATGCTTTTGGGCCACGGCTGCCATAGCCTTGTTTCAACTCCTTACCAAAGAGTAATTTGACTCTCTTGTCACTGGGACTATCCAGTAAAGAGAATGGATCCATGGAGTAATGGATAGCATTTTGGTCTTTGAATGAAGAACTTTGAGTTCACATCTTAGAACAACTTCTTTAGCTTATTGTGGCCAATTCACAGGTTGTCTGTTGAAATTCCCATCAAAAGTGCTAAAGTGTGCCTTTCTCTTGGCAATTTTCAAAAAATCATTTTGGTTCTCCACAACCAGGGGAGCGCTTTTGAGCAAATTCCAGATCCATGCTGTAATGGTTATTAGTCTAGAATCTAAATCCAGTGAAATGAGCTCCAATCTCAGTGGAAATTTCATTGACTTTTGCAGCAAAGGTTCAGAGGACCCAGTAAAAAGTCGTTTACAAAACCCTTGCGCCTACATATCTCATCTAATGAAAGCGTTGGCACTCTGCTGCATAAGGCAGAGATCTGTCATCAATGGAATGCAGATCGACAGAGTGTGTTAAATGTGTGTATTGTGATTAAAAAGCATGAAGAATGTGACATGGTAAATGTTCCCAATGAAAGTTCAATGCACATTAAATGAGCTTTCAAGAAAGAAATGAAGATGACAGAGCAATATATGTGAAATGGAACAAATGAAAAAAAAAATAGATTGGCATTTTTTTAGGATTTGTTGTTGATTTGACCTGTTGTTGAGCTCCATATTTGCCCAAGACATTTGAAAAATGGTCTATTTCCCTATTCACATAGATCGCATGACTGAAATATACTGTACATGGTTGTGTCATGCTGCAATACTCTGCTGGTTAGGTCTATGAGTACTTTTCCATGCGCTTCTGTAAAAAAGAGTGTCATGATGTAAATCCACGAGTGCGAGGTATCGAAGCCGAAATAGCTCAGTTGGGAGAGCGTTAGACTGAAGATCTAAAGGTCCCTGGTTCAATCCCGGGTTTCGGCAGCAGTCTCTCTTGGATGCTTTTGGGCCACGGCTGCCATAGCCTTGTTTCAACTCCTTACCAAAGAGTAATTTGACTCTCTTGTCACTGGGACTAACCAGTAAAGAGAATGGATCCATGGGGTAATGGATAGCATTTTGGTCTTTGAATGAAGAACTTTGAGTTCACATCTTAGACCAACTTCTTTAGCTTATTGTGGCCAATTCACAGGTTGTCTGTTGAAATTCCCATCAAAAGTGCTAAAGTGTGCCTTTCTCTTGGCAATTTCCAAAAACTCATTTTGGTTCTCCACAACCAGGGGAGCGCTTTTTTGAGCAAATTCCAGATCCATGCTGTAATGGTTATTAGTCTAGAATCTAAATCCAGTGAAATGAGCTCCAATCTCAGTGGAATTTTCATTGACTTTTGCAGCAAAGGTTCAGAGGACCCAGTAAAAAGTCGTTTTCAAAACCCTTGCGCCTCCATATCTCATCTAATGAAAGCGTTGGCACTCTGCTGCGTAAAGCAGAGATCTGTCGTTAATGGAATGCAGATCAACAGAGTGTGTTAAATGTGTGTTTTGTGATTAAAAAGCATGAAGAATGTGACATGGTAAATGTTCCCAATGAAAGTTCAATGCACATTAAATGAGCTTTCAAGAAAGAAATGAAGATGACAGAGCAATATATGTGAAATGGAACAAATGAAAAAAAAATAGATTGGCATTTTTTTAGGATTTGTTGTTGATTTGACCTGTTGTTGAGCTCCATATTTGCCCAAGACATTTGAAAAATGGTCTATTTCCCTATCCACATAGATCGCATGACTGAAATATACTGTACATGATTGTGTCATGCTGCAATACTCTGCTGGTTAGGTCTATGAGTACTTCCCCATGCGCTTCTGTAAAAAAGAGTGTCATGATGTAAATCCACGAATGCGAGGTATCGAAGCCGAAATAGCTCAGTTGGGAGAGCGTTAGACTGAAGATCTAAAGGTCCCTGGTTCAATCCCGGGTTTCGGCAGCAGTCTCTCTTGGATGCTTTTGGGCCACGGCTGCCATAGCCTTGTTTCAACTCCTTACCAAAGAGTAATTTGACTCTCTTGTCACTGGGACTATCCAGTAAAGAGAATGGATCCATGGAGTAATGGATAGCATTTTGGTCTTTGAATGAAGAACTTTGAGTTCACATCTTAGACCAACTTCCTAAGCTATTTGTGGCCAATTCACAGGTTGTCTGTTGAAATTCCCATCAAAAGTGCTAAAGTGTGCCTTTTTCTTGCCAATTTCCAAAAACTCATTTTGGTTCTCCACAACCAGGGGAGCGCTTTTGAGCAAATACCAGATCCATGCTGTAATGGTTATTAGTCTGGAATCTAAATCCAGTGAAATGAGCTCCAATCTCAGTGGAATTTTCATTGACTTTTGCAGCAAAGGTTCAGAGGACCCAGTAAAAAGTCGTTTTCAAAACCCTTGCGCCTCCATATCTCATCTAATGAAAGCGTTGGCACTCTGCTGCATAAGGCAGAGATCTATCATCAATGGAATGCAGATCGACAGAGTGTGTTAAATGTGTGTATTGTGATTAAAAAGCATGAAGAATGTGACATGGTAAATGTTCCCAATGAAAGTTCAATGCACATTAAATGAGCTTTCAAGAAAGAAATGAAGATGACAGAGCAATATATGTGAAATGGAACAAATGAAAAAAAAAATAGATTGGCATTTTTTTAGGATTTGTTGTTGATTTGACCTGTTGTTGAGCTCCATATTTGCCCAAGACATTTGAAAAATGGTCTATTTCCCTATTCACATAGATCGCATGACTGAAATATACTGTACATGGTTGTGTCATGCTGCAATACTCTGCTGGTTAGGTCTATGAGTACTTCCCCATGCGCTTCTGTAAAAAAGAGTGCCATGATGTAAATCCACGAGTGCAAGGTATTGAAGCCGAAATAGCTCAGTTGGGAGAGCTTTAGACTGAAGATCTAAAGGTCCCTGGTTCAATCCTGGGTTTCGGCAGCAGTCTCTCTTGGATGCTTTTGGGCCACGGCTGCCATAGCCTTGTTTCAACTCCTTACCAAAGAGTAATATGACTCTCTTGTCACTGGGACTAACCAGTAAAGAGAATGTATCCATGGGGTAATGGATAACATTTTGGTCTTTGAATGAAGAACTTTGAGTTCACATCTTAGACCAACTTCTTTAGCTTATTGTGGCCAATTCACAGGTTGTCTGTTGAAATTCCCATCAAAAGAGCTAAAGTGTGCCTTTCTCTTGGCAATTTCCAAAAACTCATTTTGGTTCTCCACAACCAGGGAAGCGCTTTTGAGCAAATTCCAGATCCATGCTGTAATGGTTATTAGTCTAGAATCTAAATCCAGTGAAATGAGCTCCAATCTCAGTGGAAATTTCATTGACTTTTGCAGCAAAGGTTCAGAGGACCCAGTAAAAAGTCGTTTTCAAAACCCTTGCGTCTCCATATCTCATCTAATGAAAGCGTTGGCTCTCTGCTGCATAAGGCAGAGATCTGTCATCAATGGAATGCAGATCGACAGAGTGTGTTAAATGTGTGTATTGTGATTAAAAAGCATGAAGAATGTGACATGGTAAATGTTCCCAATGAAAGTTCAATACACATTAAATGAGCTTTCAAGAAAGAAATGAAGATGACAGAGCAATATATGTGAAATGGAACAAATGAAAAAAAAAATAGATTGTCATTTTTTTAGGATTTGTTGTTGATTTGACCTGTTGTTGAGCTCCATATTTGCCCAAGACATTTGAAAAATGGTCTATTTCCCTATTCACATAGATCGCATGACTGAAATATACTGTACATGGTTGTGTCATGCTGCAATACTCTGCTGGTTAGGTCTATGAGTACTTCCCCATGCGCTTCTGTAAAAAAGAGTGCCATGATGTAAATCCACAAGTATAAGATGTCGAAGCCGAAATAGCTCAGTTGGGAGAGTGTTAGACTGAAGATCTAAAGGTCCCTGGTTCAATCCCGGGTTTCGGCAGCTGTCTCTCTTGGATGCTTTTGGGCCACGGCTGCCATAGCCTTGTTTCAACTCCTTACCAAAGAGTAATATGACTCTCTTGTCACTGGGACTAACCAGTAAAGAGAATGTATCCATGGGGTAATGGATAGCATTTTGGTCTTTGAATGAAGAACTTTGAGTTTACATCTTAGACCAACTTCTTTAGCTTATTGTGGCCAATTCACAGGTTGTCTGTTGAAATTCCCATCAAAAGTGCTAAAGTGTGCCTTTCTCTTGGTAATTTCCAAAAAATAATTTTGGTTCTCCACAACCAGGGGAGCGCTTTTGAGCAAATTCCAGATCCATGCTGTAATGGTTATTAGTCTAGAATCTAAATCCAGTTAAATGAGCTCCAATCTCAGTGGAAATTATATTGACTTTTGCAGCAAAGGTTCAGAGGACCCAGTAAAAAGTCGTTTACAAAACCCTTGCGCCTACATATCTCATCTAATGAAAGCGTTGGCACTCTGCTGCATAAGGCAGAGATCTGTCATCAATGGAATGCAGATCGACAGAGTGTGTTAAATGTGTGTATTGTGATTAAAAAGCATGAAGAATGTGACATGGTAAATGTTCCCAATGAAAGTTCAATGCACATTAAATGAGCTTTCAAGAAAGAAATGAAGATGACAGAGCAATATATGTGAAATGGAACAAATGAAAAAAAAAATAGATTGGCATTTTTTTAGGATTTGTTGTTGATTTGACCTGTTGTTGAGCTCCATATTTGCCCAAGACATTTGAAAAATGGTCTATTTCCCTATTCACATAGATCGCATGACTGAAATATACTGTACATGGTTGTGTCATGCTGCAATACTCTGCTGGTTAGGTCTATGAGTACTTTTCCATGCGCTTCTGTAAAAAAGAGTGTCATGATGTAAATCCACGAGTGCGAGGTATCGAAGCCGAAGTAGCTCAGTTGGGAGAGCGTTAGACTGAAGATCTAAAGGTCCCTGGTTCAATCCCGGGTTTCGGCAGCAGTCTCTCTTGGATGCTTTTGGGCCACGGCTGCCATAGCCTTGTTTCAACTCCTTACCAAAGAGTAATTTGACTCTCTTGTCACTGGGACTATCCAGTAAAGAGAATGGATCCATGGAGTAATGGATAGCATTTTGGTCTTTGAATGAAGAACTTTGAGTTCACATCTTAGACCAACTTCCTAAGCTATTTGTGGCCAATTCACAGGTTGTCTGTTGAAATTCCCATCAAAAGTGCTAAAGTGTGCCTTTTTCTTGCCAATTTCCAAAAACTCATTTTGGTTCTCCACAACCAGGGGAGCGCTTTTGAGCAAATACCAGATCCATGCTGTAATGGTTTTAGTCTGGAATCTAAATCCAGTGAAATGAGCTCCAATCTCAGTGGAATTTTCATTGACTTTTGCAGCAAAGGTTCAGAGGACCCAGTAAAAAGTCGTTTTCAAAACCCTTGCGCCTCCATATCTCATCTAATGAAAGCGTTGGCACTCTGCTGCATAAGGCAGAGATCTGTCATCAATGGAATGCAGATCGACAGAGTGTGTTAAATGTGTGTATTGTGATTAAAAAGCATGAAGAATGTGACATGGTAAATGTTCCCAATGAAAGTTCAATGCACATTAAATGAGCTTTCAAGAAAGAAATGAAGATGACAGAGCAATATATGTGAAATGGAACAAATGAAAAAAAAAAATAGATTGGCATTTTTTTAGGATTTGTTGTTGATTTGACCTGTTGTTGAGCTCCATATTTGCCCAAGACATTTGAAAAATGGTCTATTTCCCTATCCACATTGATCGCATGACTGAAATATACTGTACATGGTTGTGTCATGCTGCAATACTCTGCTGGTTAGGTCTATGAGTACTTTTCCATGCGCTTCTGTAAAAAAGAGTGTCATGATGTAAATCCACGTGTGCAAAGTGTCGAAGCCGAAATAGCTCAGTTGGGAGAGCGTTAGACTGAAGATCTAAAGGTCCCTGGTTCAATCCTGGGTTTCGGAAGCAGTCTCTCTTGGATGCTTTTGGGCCACGGCTGCCATAGCCTTGTTTCAACTCCTTACCAAAGAGTAATTTGACTCTCTTGTCACTGGGACTAACCAGTAAAGAGAATGTATCCATGGGGTAATGGATAGCATTTTGGTCTTTGAATGAAGAACTTTGAGTTCACATCTTAGACCAACTTCTTTAGCTTATTGTGGCCAATTCACAGGTTGTCTGTTGAAATTCCCATCAAAAGTGCTAAAGTGTGCCTTTCTCTTGGCAATTTCCAAAAACTCATTTTGGTTCTCCACAACCAGGGGAGCGCTTTTTTGAGCAAATTCCAGATCCATGCTGTAATGGTTATTAGTCTAGAATCTAAATCCAGTGAAATGAGCTCCAATCTCAGTGGAATTTTCATTGACTTTTGCAGCAAAGGTTCAGAGGACCCAGTAAAAAGTCGTTTTCAAAACCCTTGCGCCTCCATATCTCATCTAATGAAAGCGTTGGCACTCTGCTGCGTAAAGCAGAGATCTGTCGTTAATGGAATGCAGATCAACAGAGTGTGTTAAATGTGTGTTTTGTGATTAAAAAGCATGAAGAATGTGACATGGTAAATGTTCCCAATGAAAGTTCAATGCACATTAAATGAGCTTTCAAGAAAGAAATGAAGATGACAGAGCAATATATGTGAAATGGAACAAATGAAAAAAAAATAGATTGGCATTTTTTTAGGATTTGTTGTTGATTTGACCTGTTGTTGAGCTCCATATTTGCCCAAGACATTTGAAAAATGGTCTATTTCCCTATCCACATAGATCGCATGACTGAAATATACTGTACATGATTGTGTCATGCTGCAATACTCTGCTGGTTAGGTCTATGAGTACTTCCCCATGCGCTTCTGTAAAAAAGAGTGTCATGATGTAAATCCACGAATGCAAGGTATCGAAGCCGAAATAGCTCAGTTGGGAGAGCGTTAGACTGAAGATCTAAAGGTCCCTGGTTCAATCCCGGGTTTCGGCAGCAGTCTCTCTTGGATGCTTTTGGGCCACGGCTGCCATAGCCTTGTTTCAACTCCTTACCAAAGAGTAATTTGACTCTCTTGTCACTGGGACTAACCAGTAAAGAGAATGGATCCATGGAGTAATGGATAGCATTTTGGTCTTTGAATGAAGAACTTTGAGTTCACATCTTAGACCAACTTCCTAAGCTATTTGTGGCCAATTCACAGGTTGTCTGTTGAAATTCCCATCAAAAGTGCTAAAGTGTGCCTTTTTCTTGCCAATTTCCAAAAACTCATTTTGGTTCTCCACAACCAGGGGAGCGCTTTTGAGCAAATACCAGATCCATGCTGTAATGGTTATTAGTCTGGAATCTAAATCCAGTGAAATGAGCTCCAATCTCAGTGGAATTTTCATTGACTTTTGCAGCAAAGGTTCAGAGGACCCAGTAAAAAGTCGTTTTCAAAACCCTTGCGCCTCCATATCTCATCTAATGAAAGCGTTGGCACTCTGCTGCATAAGGCAGAGATCTATCATCAATGGAATGCAGATCGACAGAGTGTGTTAAATGTGTGTATTGTGATTAAAAAGCATGAAGAATGTGACATGGTAAATGTTCCCAATGAAAGTTCAATGCACATTAAATGAGCTTTCAAGAAAGAAATGAAGATGACAGAGCAATATATGTGAAATGGAACAAATGAAAAAAAAAATAGATTGGCATTTTTTTAGGATTTGTTGTTGATTTGACCTGTTGTTGAGCTCCATATTTGCCCAAGACATTTGAAAAATGGTCTATTTCCCTATTCACATAGATCGCATGACTGAAATATACTGTACATGGTTGTGTCATGCTGCAATACTCTGCTGGTTAGGTCTATGAGTACTTCCCCATGCGCTTCTGTAAAAAAGAGTGCCATGATGTAAATCCACGAGTGCAAGGTATTGAAGCCGAAATAGCTCAGTTGGGAGAGCTTTAGACTGAAGATCTAAAGGTCCCTGGTTCAATCCTGGGTTTCGGCAGCAGTCTCTCTTGGATGCTTTTGGGCCACGGCTGCCATAGCCTTGTTTCAACTCCTTACCAAAGAGTAATATGACTCTCTTGTCACTGGGACTAACCAGTAAAGAGAATGTATCCATGGGGTAATGGATAACATTTTGGTCTTTGAATGAAGAACTTTGAGTTCACATCTTAGACCAACTTCTTTAGCTTATTGTGGCCAATTCACAGGTTGTCTGTTGAAATTCCCATCAAAAGAGCTAAAGTGTGCCTTTCTCTTGGCAATTTCCAAAAACTCATTTTGGTTCTCCACAACCAGGGAAGCGCTTTTGAGCAAATTCCAGATCCATGCTGTAATGGTTATTAGTCTAGAATCTAAATCCAGTGAAATGAGCTCCAATCTCAGTGGAAATTTCATTGACTTTTGCAGCAAAGGTTCAGAGGACCCAGTAAAAAGTCGTTTTCAAAACCCTTGCGTCTCCATATCTCATCTAATGAAAGCGTTGGCTCTCTGCTGCATAAGGCAGAGATCTGTCATCAATGGAATGCAGATCGACAGAGTGTGTTAAATGTGTGTATTGTGATTAAAAAGCATGAAGAATGTGACATGGTAAATGTTCCCAATGAAAGTTCAATACACATTAAATGAGCTTTCAAGAAAGAAATGAAGATGACAGAGCAATATATGTGAAATGGAACAAATGAAAAAAAAAATAGATTGTCATTTTTTTAGGATTTGTTGTTGATTTGACCTGTTGTTGAGCTCCATATTTGCCCAAGACATTTGAAAAATGGTCTATTTCCCTATTCACATAGATCGCATGACTGAAATATACTGTACATGGTTGTGTCATGCTGCAATACTCTGCTGGTTAGGTCTATGAGTACTTCCCCATGCGCTTCTGTAAAAAAGAGTGCCATGATGTAAATCCACAAGTATAAGATGTCGAAGCCGAAATAGCTCAGTTGGGAGAGTGTTAGACTGAAGATCTAAAGGTCCCTGGTTCAATCCCGGGTTTCGGCAGCTGTCTCTCTTGGATGCTTTTGGGCCACGGCTGCCATAGCCTTGTTTCAACTCCTTACCAAAGAGTAATATGACTCTCTTGTCACTGGGACTAACCAGTAAAGAGAATGTATCCATGGGGTAATGGATAGCATTTTGGTCTTTGAATGAAGAACTTTGAGTTTACATCTTAGACCAACTTCTTTAGCTTATTGTGGCCAATTCACAGGTTGTCTGTTGAAATTCCCATCAAAAGTGCTAAAGTGTGCCTTTCTCTTGGTAATTTCCAAAAAATAATTTTGGTTCTCCACAACCAGGGGAGCGCTTTTGAGCAAATTCCAGATCCATGCTGTAATGGTTATTAGTCTAGAATCTAAATCCAGTTAAATGAGCTCCAATCTCAGTGGAAATTATATTGACTTTTGCAGCAAAGGTTCAGAGGACCCAGTAAAAAGTCGTTTACAAAACCCTTGCGCCTACATATCTCATCTAATGAAAGCGTTGGCACTCTGCTGCATAAGGCAGAGATCTGTCATCAATGGAATGCAGATCGACAGAGTGTGTTAAATGTGTGTATTGTGATTAAAAAGCATGAAGAATGTGACATGGTAAATGTTCCCAATGAAAGTTCAATGCACATTAAATGAGCTTTCAAGAAAGAAATGAAGATGACAGAGCAATATATGTGAAATGGAACAAATGAAAAAAAAAATAGATTGGCATTTTTTTAGGATTTGTTGTTGATTTGACCTGTTGTTGAGCTCCATATTTGCCCAAGACATTTGAAAAATGGTCTATTTCCCTATTCACATAGATCGCATGACTGAAATATACTGTACATGGTTGTGTCATGCTGCAATACTCTGCTGGTTAGGTCTATGAGTACTTTTCCATGCGCTTCTGTAAAAAAGAGTGTCATGATGTAAATCCACGAGTGCGAGGTATCGAAGCCGAAATAGCTCAGTTGGGAGAGCGTTAGACTGAAGATCTAAAGGTCCCTGGTTCAATCCCGGGTTTCGGCAGCAGTCTCTCTTGGATGCTTTTGGGCCACGGCTGCCATAGCCTTGTTTCAACTCCTTACCAAAGAGTAATTTGACTCTCTTGTCACTGGGACTATCCAGTAAAGAGAATGGATCCATGGAGTAATGGATAGCATTTTGGTCTTTGAATGAAGAACTTTGAGTTCACATCTTAGACCAACTTCCTAAGCTATTTGTGGCCAATTCACAGGTTGTCTGTTGAAATTCCCATCAAAAGTGCTAAAGTGTGCCTTTTTCTTGCCAATTTCCAAAAACTCATTTTGGTTCTCCACAACCAGGGGAGCGCTTTTGAGCAAATACCAGATCCATGCTGTAATGGTTTTAGTCTGGAATCTAAATCCAGTGAAATGAGCTCCAATCTCAGTGGAATTTTCATTGACTTTTGCAGCAAAGGTTCAGAGGACCCAGTAAAAAGTCGTTTTCAAAACCCTTGCGCCTCCATATCTCATCTAATGAAAGCGTTGGCACTCTGCTGCATAAGGCAGAGATCTGTCATCAATGGAATGCAGATCGACAGAGTGTGTTAAATGTGTGTATTGTGATTAAAAAGCATGAAGAATGTGACATGGTAAATGTTCCCAATGAAAGTTCAATGCACATTAAATGAGCTTTCAAGAAAGAAATGAAGATGACAGAGCAATATATGTGAAATGGAACAAATGAAAAAAAAAAATAGATTGGCATTTTTTTAGGATTTGTTGTTGATTTGACCTGTTGTTGAGCTCCATATTTGCCCAAGACATTTGAAAAATGGTCTATTTCCCTATTCACATAGATCGCATGACTGAAATATACTGTACATGGTTATGTCATGCTGCAATACTCTGCTGGTTAGGTCTATGAGTACTTTTCCATGCGCTTCTGTAAAAAAGAGTGTCATGATGTAAATCCACGAGTGCAAAGTATCGAAGCCGAAATAGCTCAGTTGGGAGAGCGTTAGACTGAAGATCTAAAGGTCCCTGGTTCAATCCTGGGTTTCGGAAGCAGTCTCTCTTGGATGCTTTTGGGCCACGGCTGCCATAGCCTTGTTTCAACTCCTTACCAAAGAGTAATTTGACTCTCTTGTCACTGGGACTAACCAGTAAAGAGAATGTATCCATGGGGTAATGGATAGCATTTTGGTCTTTGAATGAAGAACTTTGAGTTCACATCTTAGACCAACTTCTTTAGCTTATTGTGGCCAATTCACAGGTTGTCTGTTGAAATTCCCATCAAAAGTGCTAAAGTGTGCCTTTCTCTTGGCAATTTCCAAAAACTCATTTTGGTTCTCCACAACCAGGGGAGCGCTTTTTTGAGCAAATTCCAGATCCATGCTGTAATGGTTATTAGTCTAGAATCTAAATCCAGTGAAATGAGCTCCAATCTCAGTGGAATTTTCATTGACTTTTGCAGCAAAGGTTCAGAGGACCCAGTAAAAAGTCGTTTTCAAAACCCTTGCGCCTCCATATCTCATCTAATGAAAGCGTTGGCACTCTGCTGCGTAAAGCAGAGATCTGTCGTTAATGGAATGCAGATCAACAGAGTGTGTTAAATGTGTGTTTTGTGATTAAAAAGCATGAAGAATGTGACATGGTAAATGTTCCCAATGAAAGTTCAATGCACATTAAATGAGCTTTCAAGAAAGAAATGAAGATGACAGAGCAATATATGTGAAATGGAACAAATGAAAAAAAAATAGATTGGCATTTTTTTAGGATTTGTTGTTGATTTGACCTGTTGTTGAGCTCCATATTTGCCCAAGACATTTGAAAAATGGTCTATTTCCCTATCCACATAGATCGCATGACTGAAATATACTGTACATGATTGTGTCATGCTGCAATACTCTGCTGGTTAGGTCTATGAGTACTTCCCCATGCGCTTCTGTAAAAAAGAGTGTCATGATGTAAATCCACGAATGCGAGGTATCGAAGCCGAAATAGCTCAGTTGGGAGAGCGTTAGACTGAAGATCTAAAGGTCCCTGGTTCAATCCCGGGTTTCGGCAGCAGTCTCTCTTGGATGCTTTTGGGCCACGGCTGCCATAGCCTTGTTTCAACTCCTTACCAAAGAGTAATTTGACTCTCTTGTCACTGGGACTATCCAGTAAAGAGAATGTATCCATGGGGTAATGGATAACATTTTGGTCTTTGAATGAAGAACTTTGAGTTCACATCTTAGACCAACTTCTTTAGCTTATTGTGGCCAATTCACAGGTTGTCTGTTGAAATTCCCATCAAAAGAGCTAAAGTGTGCCTTTCTCTTGGCAATTTCCAAAAAATCATTTTGGTTCTCCACAACCAGGGAAGCGCTTTTGAGCAAATTCCAGATCCATGCTGTAATGGTTATTAGTCTGGAATCTAAATCCAGTGAAATGAGCTCCAATCTCAGTGGAATTTTCATTGACTTTTGCAGCAAAGGTTCAGAGGACCCAGTAAAAAGTCGTTTTCAAAACCCTTGCGCCTCCATATCTCATCTAATGAAAGCGTTGGCACTCTGCTGCATAAGGCAGAGATCTATCATCAATGGAATGCAGATCGACAGAGTGTGTTAAATGTGTGTATTGTGATTAAAAAGCATGAAGAATGTGACATGGTAAATGTTCCCAATGAAAGTTCAATGCACATTAAATGAGCTTTCAAGAAAGAAATGAAGATGACAGAGCAATATATGTGAAATGGAACAAATGAAAAAAAAATAGATTGGCATTTTTTTAGGATTTGTTGTTGATTTGACCTGTTGTTGAGCTCCATATTTGCCCAAGACATTTGAAAAATGGTCTATTTCCCTATTCACATAGATCGCATGACTGAAATATACTGTACATGGTTGTGTCATGCTGCAATACTCTGCTGGTTAGGTCTATGAGTACTTTTCCATGCGCTTCTGTAAAAAAGAGTGTCATGATGTAAATCCACGAGTGCAAGGTATCGAAGCCGAAATAGCTCAGTTGGGAGAGCGTTAGACTGAAGATTTAAAGGTCCCTGGTTCAATCCTGGGTTTCGGCAGCAGTCTCTCTTGGATGCTTTTGGGCCACGGCTGCCATAGCCTTGTTTCAACTCCTTACCAAAGAGTAATTTGACTCTCTTGTCACTGGGACTAACCAGTAAAGAGAATGTATCCATGGGGTAATGGATAGCATTTTGGTCTTTGAATGAAGAACTTTGAGTTCACATCTTAGACCAACTTCTTTAGCTTATTGTGGCCAATTCACAGGTTGTCTGTTGAAATTCCCATCAAAAGTGCTAAAGTGTGCCTTTCTCTTGGCAATTTCCAAAAACTCATTTTGGTTCTCCACAACCAGGGGAGCGCTTTTGAGCAAATTCCAGATCCATGCTGTAATGGTTATTAGTCTAGAATCTAAATCCAGTGAAATGAGCTCCAATCTCAGTGGAAATTTCATTGACTTTTGCAGCAAAGGTTCAGAGGACCCAGTAAAAAGTCGTTTTCAAAACCCTTGCGCCTCCATATCTCATCTAATGAAAGCGTTGGCACTCTGCTGCATAAGGCAGAGATCTGTCATCAATGGAATGCAGATCGACAGAGTGTGTTAAATGTGTGTATTGTGATTAAAAAGCATGAAGAATGTGACATGGTAAATGTTCCCAATGAAAGTTCAATGCACATTAAATGAGCTTTCAAGAAAGAAATGAAGATGACAGAGCAATATATGTGAAATGGAACAAATGAAAAAAAAAAATAGATTGGCATTTTTTTAGGATTTGTTGTTGATTTGACCTGTTGTTGAGCTCCATATTTGCCCAAGACATTTGAAAAATGGTCTATTTCCCTATCCACATAGATCGCATGACTGAAATATACTGTACATGGTTGTGTCATGCTGCAATACTCTGCTGGTTAGGTCTATGAGTACTTCCCCATGCGCTTCTGTAAAAAAGAGTGTCATGATGTAAATCCACGAATGCGAGGTATCGAAGCTGAAATAGCTCAGTTGGGAGAGCGTTAGACTGAAGATCTAAAGGTCCCTGGTTCAATCCCGGGTTTCGGCAGCAGTCTCTCTTGGATGCTTTTGGGCCACGGCTGCCATAGCTTTGTTTCAACTCCTTACCAAAGAGTAATTTGACTCTCTTGTCACTGGGACTATCCAGTAAAGAGAATGGATCCATGGAGTAATGGCTAGCATTTTGGTCTTTGAATGAAGAACTTTGAGTTCACATCTTAGACCAACTTCCTAAGCTATTTGTGGCCAATTCACAGGTTGTCTGTTGAAATTCCCATCAAAAGTGCTAAAGTGTGCCTTTTTCTTGCCAATTTCCAAAAACTCATTTTGGTTCTCCACAACCAGGGGAGCGCTTTTGAGCAAATACCAGATCCATGCTGTAATGGTTATTAGTCTGGAATCTAAATCCAGTGAAATGAGCTCCAATCTCAGTGGAATTTTCATTGACTTTTGCAGCAAAGGTTCAGAGGACCCAGTAAAAAGTCGTTTTCAAAACCCTTGCGCCTCCATATCTCATCTAATGAAAGCGTTGGCACTCTGCTGCATAAGGCAGAGATCTATCATCAATGGAATGCAGATCGACAGAGTGTGTTAAATGTGTGTATTGTGATTAAAAAGCATGAAGAATGTGACATGGTAAATGTTCCCAATAAAAGTTCAATGCACATTAAATGAGCTTTCAAGAAAGAAATGAAGATGACAGAGCAATATATGTGAAATGGAACAAATGAAAAAAAAATAGATTGGCATTTTTTTAGGATTTGTTGTTGATTTGACCTGTTGTTGAGCTCCATATTTGCCCAAGACATTTGAAAAATGGTCTATTTCCCTATTCACATAGATCGCATGACTGAAATATACTGTACATGGTTGTGTCATGCTGCAATACTCTGCTGGTTAGGTCTATGAGTACTTCCCCATGCGCTTCTGTAAAAAAGAGTGCCATTATGTAAATCCACGAGTGCAAGGTATCGAAGCCGAAATAGTTCAGTTGGGAGAGCTTTAGACTGAAGATCTAAAGGTCCCTGGTTCAATCCTGGGTTTCGGCAGCAGTCTCTCTTGGATGCTTTTGGGCCACGGCTGCCATAGCCTTGTTTCAACTCCTTACCAAAGAGTAATATGACTCTCTTGTCACTGGGACTAACCAGTAAAGAGAATGTATCCATGGGGTAATGGATAGCATTTTGGTCTTTGAATGAAGAACTTTGAGTTCACATCTTAGACCAACTTCTTTAGCTTATTGTGGCCAATTCACAGGTTGTCTGTTGAAATTCCCATCAAAAGTGCTAAAGTGTGCCTTTCTCTTGGCAATTTCCAAAAACTCATTTTGGTTCTCCACAACCAGGGGAGCGCTTTTGAGCAAATTCCAGATCCATGCTGTAATGGTTATTAGTCTAGAATCTAAATCCAGTGAAATGAGCTCCAATCTCAGTGGAAATTTCATTGACTTTTGCAGCAAAGGTTCAGAGGACCCAGTAAAAAGTCGTTTTCAAAACCCTTGCGCCTCCATATCTCATCTAATGAAAGCGTTGGCACTCTGGTGCGTAAAGCAGAGATCTGTCGTTAATGGAATGCAGATCAACAGAGTGTGTTAAATGTGTGTTTTGTGATTAAAAAGCATGAAGAATGTGACATGGTAAATGTTCCCAATGAAAGTTCAATGCACATTAAATGAGCTTTCAAGAAAGAAATGAAGATGACAGAGCAATATATGTGAAATGGAACAAATGAAAAAAAAAATAGATTGTCATTTTTTTAGGATTTGTTGTTGATTTGACCTGTTGTTGAGCTCCATATTTGCCCAAGACATTTGAAAAATGGTCTATTTCCCTATCCACATAGATCGCATGACTGAAATATACTGTACATGATTGTGTCATGCTGCAATACTCTGCTGGTTAGGTCTATGAGTACTTCCCCATGCGCTTCTGTAAAAAAGAGTGTCATGATGTAAATCCACGAATGCGAGGTATCGAAGCCGAAATAGCTCAGTTGGGAGAGCGTTAGACTGAAGATCTAAAGGTCCCTGGTTCAATCCCGGGTTTCGGCAGCAGTCTCTCTTGGATGCTTTTGGGCCACGGCTGCCATAGCCTTGTTTCAACTCCTTACCAAAGAGTAATTTGACTCTCTTGTCACTGGGACTATCCAGTAAAGAGAATGGATCCATGGAGTAATGGATAGCATTTTGGTCTTTGAATGAAGAACTTTGAGTTCACATCTTAGACCAACTTCCTAAGCTATTTGTGGCCAATTCACAGGTTGTCTGTTGAAATTCCCATCAAAAGTGCTAAAGTGTGCCTTTTTCTTGCCAATTTCCAAAAACTCATTTTGGTTCTCCACAACCAGGGGAGCGCTTTTGAGCAAATACCAGATCCATGCTGTAATGGTTATTAGTCTGGAATCTAAATCCAGTGAAATGAGCTCCAATCTCAGTGGAATTTTCATTGACTTTTGCAGCAAAGGTTCAGAGGACCCAGTAAAAAGTCGTTTTCAAAACCCTTGCGCCTCCATATCTCATCTAATGAAAGCGTTGGCACTCTGCTGCATAAGGCAGAGATCTATCATCAATGGAATGCAGATCGACAGAGTGTGTTAAATGTGTGTATTGTGATTAAAAAGCATGAAGAATGTGACATGGTAAATGTTCCCAATGAAAGTTCAATGCACATTAAATGAGCTTTCAAGAAAGAAATGAAGATGACAGAGCAATATATGTGAAATGGAACAAATGAAAAAAAAAATAGATTGGCATTTTTTTAGGATTTGTTGTTGATTTGACCTGTTGTTGAGCTCCATATTTGCCCAAGACATTTGAAAAATGGTCTATTTCCCTATTCACATAGATCGCATGACTGAAATATACCGTACATGGTTGTGTCATGCTGCAATACTCTGCTGGTTAGGTCTATGAGTACTTCCCCATGCGCTTCTGTAAAAAAGAGTGCCATGATGTAAATCCACGAGTGCAAGGTATCGAAGCCGAAATAGCTCAGTTGGGAGAGCTTTAGACTGAAGATCTAAAGGTCCCTGGTTCAATCCTGGGTTTCGGCAGCAGTCTCTCTTGGATGCTTTTGGGCCACGGCTGCCATAGCCTTGTTTCAACTCCTTACCAAAGAGTAATATGACTCTCTTGTCACTGGGACTAACCAGTAAAGAGAATGTATCCATGGGGTAATGGATAACATTTTGGTCTTTGAATGAAGAACTTTGAGTTCACATCTTAGACCAACTTCTTTAGCTTATTGTGGCCAATTCACAGGTTGTCTGTTGAAATTCCCATCAAAAGAGCTAAAGTGTGCCTTTCTCTTGGCAATTTCCAAAAAATCATTTTGGTTCTCCACAACCAGGGAAGCGCTTTTGAGCAAATTCCAGATCCATGCTGTAATGGTTATTAGTCTAGAATCTAAATCCAGTGAAATGAGCTCCAATCTCAGTGGAAATTTCATTGACTTTTGCAGCAAAGGTTCAGAGGACCCAGTAAAAAGTCGTTTTCAAAACCCTTGCGTCTCCATATCTCATCTAATGAAAGCGTTGGCTCTCTGCTGCATAAGGCAGAGATCTGTCATCAATGGAATGCAGATCGACAGAGTGTGTTAAATGTGTGTATTGTGATTAAAAAGCATGAAGAATGTGACATGGTAAATGTTCCCAATGAAAGTTCAATACACATTAAATGAGCTTTCAAGAAAGAAATGAAGATGACAGAGCAATATATGTGAAAAGGAACAAATGAAAAAAAAAAATAGATTGTCATTTTTTTAGGATTTGTTGTTGATTTGACCTGTTGTTGAGCTCCATATTTGCCCAAGACATTTGAAAAATGGTCTATTTCCCTATTCACATAGATCGCATGACTGAAATATACTGTACATGGTTGTGTCATGCTGCAATACTCTGCTGGTTAGGTCTATGAGTACTTCCCCATGCGCTTCTGTAAAAAAGAGTGCCATGATGTAAATCCACAAGTATAAGATATCGAAGCCGAAATAGCTCAGTTGGGAGAGTGTTAGACTGAAGATCTAAAGGTCCCTGGTTCAATCCCGGGTTTCGGCAGCTGTCTCTCTTGGATGCTTTTGGGCCACGGCTGCCATAGCCTTGTTTCAACTCCTTACCAAAGAGTAATATGACTCTCTTGTCACTGGGACTAACCAGTAAAGAGAATGTATCCATGGGGTAATGGATAGCATTTTGGTCTTTGAATGAAGAACTTTGAGTTTACATCTTAGACCAACTTCTTTAGCTTATTGTGGCCAATTCACAGGTTGTCTGTTGAAATTCCCATCAAAAGTGCTAAAGTGTGCCTTTCTCTTGGCAATTTCCAAAAAATAATTTTGGTTCTCCACAACCAGGGGAGCGCTTTTGAGCAAATTCCAGATCCATGCTGTAATGGTTATTAGTCTAGAATCTAAATCCAGTTAAATGAGCTCCAATCTCAGTGGAAATTTCATTGACTTTTGCAGCAAAGGTTCAGAGGACCCAGTAAAAAGTCGTTTACAAAACCCTTGCGCCTACATATCTCATCTAATGAAAGCGTTGGCACTCTGCTGCATAAGGCAGAGATCTGTCATCAATGGAATGCAGATCGACAGAGTGTGTTAAATGTGTGTATTGTGATTAAAAAGCATGAAGAATGTGACATGGTAAATGTTCCCAATGAAAGTTCAATGCACATTAAATGAGCTTTCAAGAAAGAAATGAAGATGACAGAGCAATATATGTGAAATGGAACAAATGAAAAAAAAAATAGATTGTCATTTTTTTAGGATTTGTTGTTGATTTGACCTGTTGTTGAGCTCCATATTTGCCCAAGACATTTGAAAAATGGTCTATTTCCCTATTCACATAGATCGCATGACTGAAATATACTGTACATGGTTGTGTCATGCTGCAATACTCTGCTGGTTAGGTCTATGAGTACTTCCCCATGCGCTTCTGTAAAAAAGAGTGTCATGATGTAAATCCACGAATGCGAGGTATCGAAGCCGAAATAGCTCAGTTGGGAGAGCGTTAGACTGAAGATCTAAAGGTCCCTGGTTCAATCCCGGGTTTCGGCAGCAGTCTCTCTTGGATGCTTTTGGGCCACGGCTGCCATAGCCTTGTTTCAACTCCTTACCAAAGAGTAATTTGACTCTCTTGTCACTGGGACTATCCAGTAAAGAGAATGGATCCATGGAGTAATGGATAGCATTTTGGTCTTTGAATGAAGAACTTTGAGTTCACATCTTAGACCAACTTCCTAAGCTATTTGTGGCCAATTCACAGGTTGTCTGTTGAAATTCCCATCAAAAGTGCTAAAGTGTGCCTTTTTCTTGCCAATTTCCAAAAACTCATTTTGGTTCTCCACAACCAGGGGAGCGCTTTTGAGCAAATACCAGATCCATGCTGTAATGGTTATTAGTCTAGAATCTAAATCCAGTGAAATGAGCTCCAATCTCAGTGGAATTTTCATTGACTTTTGCAGCAAAGGTTCAGAGGACCCAGTAAAAAGTCGTTTTCAAAACCCTTGCGCCTCCATATCTCATCTAATGAAAGCGTTGGCACTCTGCTGCATAAGGCAGAGATCTATCATCAATGGAATGCAGATCGACAGAGTGTGTTAAATGTGTGTATTGTGATTAAAAAGCATGAAGAATGTGACATGGTAAATGTTCCCAATGAAAGTTCAATGCACATTAAATGAGCTTTCAAGAAAGAAATGAAGATGACAGAGCAATATATGTGAAATGGAACAAATGAAAAAAAAAATAGATTGTCATTTTTTTAGGATTTGTTGTTGATTTGACCTGTTGTTGAGCTCCATATTTGCCCAAGACATTTGAAAAATGGTCTATTTCCCTATTCACATAGATCGCATGACTGAAATATACTGTACATGGTTGTGTCATGCTGCAATACTCTGCTGGTTAGGTCTATGAGTACTTCCCCATGCGCTTCTGTAAAAAAGAGTGCCATGATGTAAATCCACGAGTGCAAGGTATCGAAGCCGAAATAGCTCAGTTGGGAGAGCTTTAGACTGAAGATCTAAAGGTCCCTGGTTCAATCCTGGGTTTCGGCAGCAGTCTCTCTTGGATGCTTTTGGGCCACGGCTGCCATAGCCTTGTTTCAACTCCTTACCAAAGAGTAATATGACTCTCTTGTCACTGGGACTAACCAGTAAAGAGAATGTATCCATGGGGTAATGGATAACATTTTGGTCTTTGAATGAAGAACTTTGAGTTCACATCTTAGACCAACTTCTTTAGCTTATTGTGGCCAATTCACAGGTTGTCTGTTGAAATTCCCATCAAAAGAGCTAAAGTGTGCCTTTCTCTTGGCAATTTCCAAAAAATCATTTTGGTTCTCCACAACCAGGGAAGCGCTTTTGAGCAAATTCCAGATCCATGCTGTAATGGTTATTAGTCTAGAATCTAAATCCAGTGAAATGAGCTCCAATCTCAGTGGAAATTTCATTGACTTTTGCAGCAAAGGTTCAGAGGACCCAGTAAAAAGTCGTTTTCAAAACCCTTGCGTCTCCATATCTCATCTAATGAAAGCGTTGGCTCTCTGCTGCATAAGGCAGAGATCTGTCATCAATGGAATGCAGATCGACAGAGTGTGTTAAATGTGTGTATTGTGATTAAAAAGCATGAAGAATGTGACATGGTAAATGTTCCCAATGAAAGTTCAATACACATTAAATGAGCTTTCAAGAAAGAAATGAAGATGACAGAGCAATATATGTGAAATGGAACAAATGAAAAAAAAAAATAGATTGTCATTTTTTTAGGATTTGTTGTTGATTTGACCTGTTGTTGAGCTCCATATTTGCCCAAGACATTTGAAAAATGGTCTATTTCCCTATTCACATAGATCCCATGACTGAAATATACTGTACATGGTTGTGTCATGCTGCAATACTCTGCTGGTTAGGTCTATGAGTACTTCCCCATGCGCTTCTGTAAAAAAGAGTGCCATGATGTAAATCCACAAGTATAAGATATCGAAGCCGAAATAGCTCAGTTGGGAGAGTGTTAGACTGAAGATCTAAAGGTCCCTGGTTCAATCCGGGGTTTCGGCAGCTGTCTCTCTTGGATGCTTTTGGGCCACGGCTGCCATAGCCTTGTTTCAACTCCTTACCAAAGAGTAATTTGACTCTCTTGTCACTGGGACTAACCAGTAAAGAGAATGTATCCATGGGGTAATGTATAGCATTTTGGTCTTTGAATGAAGAACTTTGAGTTCACATCTTAGACCAACTTCTTTAGCTTATTGTGGCCAATTCACAGGTTGTCTGTTGAAATTCCCATCAAAAGTGCTAAAGTGTGCCTTTCTCTTGGCAATTTCCAAAAACTCATTTTGGTTCTCCACAACCAGGGGAGCGCTTTTGAGCAAATTCCAGATCCATGCTGTAATGGTTATTAGTCTAGAATCTAAATCCAGTGAAATGAGCTCCAATCTCAGTGGAAATTTCATTGACTTTTGCAGCAAAGGTTCAGAGGACCCAGTAAAAAGTCGTTTTCAAAACCCTTGCGCCTCCATATCTCATCTAATGAAAGCGTTGGCACTCTGCTGCATAAGGCAGAGATCTGTCATCAATGGAATGCAGATCGACAGAGTGTGTTAAATGTGTGTATTGTGATTAAAAAGCATGAAGAATGTGACATGGTAAATGTTCCCAATGAAAGTTCAATGCACATTAAATGAGCTTTCAAGAAAGAAATGAAGATGACAGAGCAATATATGTGAAATGGAACAAATGAAAAAAAAAAATAGATTGGCATTTTTTTAGGATTTGTTGTTGATTTGACCTGTTGTTGAGCTCCATATTTGCCCAAGACATTTGAAAAATGGTCTATTTCCCTATTCACATAGATCGCATGACTGAAATATACTGTACATGGTTGTGTCATGCTGCAATACTCTGCTGGTTAGGTCTATGAGTACTTTTCCATGCGCTTCTGTAAAAAAGAGTGTCATGATGTAAATCCACGAGTGCAAAGTATCGAAGCCGAAATAGCTCAGTTGGGAGAGCGTTAGACTGAAGATCTAAAGGTCCCTGGTTCAATCCTGGGTTTCGGAAGCAGTCTCTCTTGGATGCTTTTGGGCCACGGCTGCCATAGCCTTGTTTCAACTCCTTACCAAAGAGTAATTTGACTCTCTTGTCACTGGGACTAACCAGTAAAGAGAATGTATCCATGGGGTAATGGATAGCATTTTGGTCTTTGAATGAAGAACTTTGAGTTCACATCTTAGACCAACTTCTTTAGCTTATTGTGGCCAATTCACAGGTTGTCTGTTGAAATTCCCATCAAAAGTGCTAAAGTGTGCCTTTCTCTTGGCAATTTCCAAAAACTCATTTTGGTTCTCCACAACCAGGGGAGCGCTTTTTTGAGCAAATTCCAGATCCATGCTGTAATGGTTATTAGTCTAGAATCTAAATCCAGTGAAATGAGCTCCAATCTCAGTGGAATTTTCATTGACTTTTGCAGCAAAGGTTCAGAGGACCCAGTAAAAAGTCGTTTTCAAAACCCTTGCGCCTCCATATCTCATCTAATGAAAGCGTTGGCACTCTGCTGCGTAAAGCAGAGATCTGTCGTTAATGGAATGCAGATCAACAGAGTGTGTTAAATGTGTGTTTTGTGATTAAAAAGCATGAAGAATGTGACATGGTAAATGTTCCCAATGAAAGTTCAATGCACATTAAATGAGCTTTCAAGAAAGAAATGAAGATGACAGAGCAATATATGTGAAATGGAACAAATGAAAAAAAAAATAGATTGGCATTTTTTTAGGATTTGTTGTTGATTTGACCTGTTGTTGAGCTCCATATTTGCCCAAGACATTTGAAAAATGGTCTATTTCCCTATCCACATAGATCGCATGACTGAAATATACTGTACATGATTGTGTCATGCTGCAATACTCTGCTGGTTAGGTCTATGAGTACTTCCCCATGCGCTTCTGTAAAAAAGAGTGTCATGATGTAAATCCACGAATGCGAGGTATCGAAGCCGAAATAGCTCAGTTGGGAGAGCGTTAGACTGAAGATCTAAAGGTCCCTGGTTCAATCCTGGGTTTCGGAAGCAGTCTCTCTTGGATGCTTTTGGGCCACGGCTGCCATAGCCTTGTTTCAACTCCTTACCAAAGAGTAATTTGACTCTCTTGTCACTGGGACTAACCAGTAAAGAGAATGTATCCATGGGGTAATGGATAGCATTTTGGTCTTTGAATGAAGAACTTTGAGTTCACATCTTAGACCAACTTCTTTAGCTTATTGTGGCCAATTCACAGGTTGTCTGTTGAAATTCCCATCAAAAGTGCTAAAGTGTGCCTTTCTCTTGGCAATTTCCAAAAACTCATTTTGGTTCTCCACAACCAGGGGAGCGCTTTTTTGAGCAAATTCCAGATCCATGCTGTAATGGTTATTAGTCTAGAATCTAAATCCAGTGAAATGAGCTCCAATCTCAGTGGAATTTTCATTGACTTTTGCAGCAAAGGTTCAGAGGACCCAGTAAAAAGTCGTTTTCAAAACCCTTGCGCCTCCATATCTCATCTAATGAAAGCGTTGGCACTCTGCTGCGTAAAGCAGAGATCTGTCGTTAATGGAATGCAGATCAACAGAGTGTGTTAAATGTGTGTTTTGTGATTAAAAAGCATGAAGAATGTGACATGGTAAATGTTCCCAATGAAAGTTCAATGCACATTAAATGAGCTTTCAAGAAAGAAATGAAGATGACAGAGCAATATATGTGAAATGGAACAAATGAAAAAAAAAATAGATTGGCATTTTTTTAGGATTTGTTGTTGATTTGACCTGTTGTTGAGCTCCATATTTGCCCAAGACATTTGAAAAATGGTCTATTTCCCTATCCACATAGATCGCATGACTGAAATATACTGTACATGATTGTGTCATGCTGCAATACTCTGCTGGTTAGGTCTATGAGTACTTCCCCATGCGCTTCTGTAAAAAAGAGTGTCATGATGTAAATCCACGAATGCGAGGTATCGAAGCCGAAATAGCTCAGTTGGGAGAGCGTTAGACTGAAGATCTAAAGGTCCCTGGTTCAATCCCGGGTTTCGGCAGCAGTCTCTCTTGGATGCTTTTGGGCCACGGCTGCCATAGCCTTGTTTCAACTCCTTACCAAAGAGTAATTTGACTCTCTTGTCACTGGGACTATCCAGTAAAGAGAATGGATCCATGGAGTAATGGATAGCATTTTGGTCTTTGAATGAAGAACTTTGAGTTCACATCTTAGACCAACTTCCTAAGCTATTTGTGGCCAATTCACAGGTTGTCTGTTGAAATTCCCATCAAAAGTGCTAAAGTGTGCCTTTTTCTTGCCAATTTCCAAAAACTCATTTTGGTTCTCCACAACCAGGGGAGCGCTTTTGAGCAAATACCAGATCCATGCTGTAATGGTTATTAGTCTGGAATCTAAATCCAGTGAAATGAGCTCCAATCTCAGTGGAATTTTCATTGACTTTTGCAGCAAAGGTTCAGAGGACCCAGTAAAAAGTCGTTTTCAAAACCCTTGCGCCTCCATATCTCATCTAATGAAAGCGTTGGCACTCTGCTGCATAAGGCAGAGATCTATCATCAATGGAATGCAGATCGACAGAGTGTGTTAAATGTGTGTATTGTGATTAAAAAGCATGAAGAATGTGACATGGTAAATGTTCCCAATGAAAGTTCAATGCACATTAAATGAGCTTTCAAGAAAGAAATGAAGATGACAGAGCAATATATGTGAAATGGAACAAATGAAAAAAAAAATAGATTGTCATTTTTTTAGGATTTGTTGTTGATTTGACCTGTTGTTGAGCTCCATATTTGCCCAAGACATTTGAAAAATGGTCTATTTCCCTATTCACATAGATCGCATGACTGAAATATACTGTACATGGTTGTGTCATGCTGCAATACTCTGCTGGTTAGGTCTATGAGTACTTCCCCATGCGCTTCTGTAAAAAAGAGTGCCATGATGTAAATCCACGAGTGCAAGGTATCGAAGCCGAAATAGCTCAGTTGGGAGAGCTTTAGACTGAAGATCTAAAGGTCCCTGGTTCAATCCTGGGTTTCGGCAGCAGTCTCTCTTGGATGCTTTTGGGCCACGGCTGCCATAGCCTTGTTTCAACTCCTTACCAAAGAGTAATATGACTCTCTTGTCACTGGGACTAACCAGTAAAGAGAATGTATCCATGGGGTAATGGATAGCATTTTGGTCTTTGAATGAAGAACTTTGAGTTTACATCTTAGACCAACTTCTTTAGCTTATTGTGGCCAATTCACAGGTTGTCTGTTGAAATTCCCATCAAAAGTGCTAAAGTGTGCCTTTCTCTTGGCAATTTCCAAAAAATAATTTTGGTTCTCCACAACCAGGGGAGCGCTTTTGAGCAAATTCCAGATCCATGCTGTAATGGTTATTAGTCTAGAATCTAAATCCAGTTAAATGAGCTCCAATCTCAGTGGAAATTTCATTGACTTTTGCAGCAAAGGTTCAGAGGACCCAGTAAAAAGTCGTTTACAAAACCCTTGCGCCTACATATCTCATCTAATGAAAGCGTTGGCACTCTGCTGCATAAGGCAGAGATCTGTCATCAATGGAATGCAGATCGACAGAGTGTGTTAAATGTGTGTATTGTGATTAAAAAGCATGAAGAATGTGACATGGTAAATGTTCCCAATGAAAGTTCAATGCACATTAAATGAGCTTTCAAGAAAGAAATGAAGATGACAGAGCAATATATGTGAAATGGAACAAATGAAAAAAAAAATAGATTGTCATTTTTTTAGGATTTGTTGTTGATTTGACCTGTTGTTGAGCTCCATATTTGCCCAAGACATTTGAAAAATGGTCTATTTCCCTATTCACATAGATCGCATGACTGAAATATACTGTACATGGTTGTGTCATGCTGCAATACTCTGCTGGTTAGGCCTATGAGTACTTTTCCATGCGCTTCTGTAAAAAAGAGTGTCATGATGTAAATCCACGAGTGCGAGGTATCGAAGCCGAAATAGCTCAGTTGGGAGAGCGTTAGACTGAAGATCTAAAGGTCCCTGGTTCAATCCCGGGTTTCGGCAGCAGTCTCTCTTGGATGCTTTTGGGCCACGGCTGCCATAGCCTTGTTTCAACTCCTTACCAAAGAGTAATTTGACTCTCTTGTCACTGGGACTAACCAGTAAAGAGAATGTATCCATGGGGTAATGTATAGCATTTTGGTCTTTGAATGAAGAACTTTGAGTTCACATCTTAGACCAACTTCTTTAGCTTATTGTGGCCAATTCACAGGTTGTCTGTTGAAATTCCCATCAAAAGTGCTAAAGTGTGCCTTTCTCTTGGCAATTTCCAAAAACTCATTTTGGTTCTCCACAACCAGGGGAGCGCTTTTGAGCAAATTCCAGATCCATGCTGTAATGGTTATTAGTCTAGAATCTAAATCCAGTGAAATGAGCTCCAATCTCAGTGGAAATTTCATTGACTTTTGCAGCAAAGGTTCAGAGGACCCAGTAAAAAGTCGTTTTCAAAACCCTTGCGCCTCCATATCTCATCTAATGAAAGCGTTGGCACTCTGCTGCATAAGGCAGAGATCTGTCATCAATGGAATGCAGATCGACAGAGTGTGTTAAATGTGTGTATTGTGATTAAAAAGCATGAAGAATGTGACATGGTAAATGTTCCAAATGAAAGTTCAATGCACATTAAATGAGCTTTCAAGAAAGAAATGAAGATGACAGAGCAATATATGTGAAATGGAACAAATGAAAAAAAAAAATAGATTGGCATTTTTTTAGGATTTGTTGTTGATTTGACCTGTTGTTGAGCTCCATATTTGCCCAAGACATTTGAAAAATGGTCTATTTCCCTATTCACATAGATCGCATGACTGAAATATACTGTACATGGTTGTGTCATGCTGCAATACTCTGCTGGTTAGGTCTATGAGTACTTTTCCATGCGCTTCTGTAAAAAAGAGTGTCATGATGTAAATCCACGAGTGCAAGGTATCGAAGCCGAAATAGCTCAGTTGGGAGAGCGTTAGACTGAAGATCTAAAGGTCCCTGGTTCAATCCTGGGTTTCGGCAGCAGTCTCTCTTGGATGCTTTTGGGCCACGGCTGCCATAGCCTTGTTTCAACTCCTTACCAAAGAGTAATTTGACTCTCTTGTCACTGGGACTAACCAGTAAAGAGAATGTATCCATGGGGTAATGGATAGCATTTTGGTCTTTGAATGAAGAACTTTGAGTTCACATCTTAGACCAACTTCTTTAGCTTATTGTGGCCAATTCACAGGTTGTCTGTTGAAATTGCCATCAAAAGTGCTAAAGTGTGCCTTTCTCTTGGCAATTTCCAAAAACTCATTTTGGTTCTCCACAACCAGGGGAGCGCTTTTGAGCAAATTCCAGATCCATGCTGTAATGGTTATTAGTCTAGAATCTAAATCCAGTGAAATGAGCTCCAATCTCAGTGGAAATTTCATTGACTTTTGCAGCAAAGGTTCAGAGGACCCAGTAAAAAGTCGTTTTCAAAACCCTTGCGCCTCCATATCTCATCTAATGAAAGCGTTGGCACTCTGCTGCATAAGGCAGAGATCTGTCATCAATGGAATGCAGATCGACAGAGTGTGTTAAATGTGTGTATTGTGATTAAAAAGCATGAAGAATGTGACATGGTAAATGTTCCCAATGAAAGTTCAATGCACATTAAATGAGCTTTCAAGAAAGAAATGAAGATGACAGAGCAATATATGTGAAATGGAACAAATGAAAAAAAAAAATAGATTGGCATTTTTTTAGGATTTGTTGTTGATTTGACCTGTTGTTGAGCTCCATATTTGCCCAAGACATTTGAAAAATGGTCTATTTCCCTATCCACATAGATCGCATGACTGAAATATACTGTACATGGTTGTGTCATGCTGCAATACTCTGCTGGTTAGGTCTATGAGTACTTCCCCATGCGCTTCTGTAAAAAAGAGTGCCATGATGTAAATCCACGAATGCGAGGTATCGAAGCTGAAATAGCTCAGTTGGGAGAGCGTTAGACTGAAGATCTAAAGGTCCCTGGTTCAATCCCGGGTTTCGGCAGCAGTCTCTCTTGGATGCTTTGGGTCCACGGCTGCCATAGCTTTGTTTCAACTCCTTACCAAAGAGTAATTTGACTCTCTTGTCACTGGGACTATCCAGTAAAGAGAATGGATCCATGGAGTAATGGCTAGGATTTTGGTCTTTGAATGAAGAACTTTGAGTTCACATCTTAGACCAACTTCCTAAGCTATTTGTGGCCAATTCACAGGTTGTCTGTTGAAATTCCCATCAAAAGTGCTAAAGTGTGCCTTTTTCTTGCCAATTTCCAAAAACTCATTTTGGTTCTCCACAACCAGGGGAGCGCTTTTGAGCAAATACCAGATCCATGCTGTAATGGTTATTAGTCTGGAATCTAAATCCAGTGAAATGAGCTCCAATCTCAGTGGAATTTTCATTGACTTTTGCAGCAAAGGTTCAGAGGACCCAGTAAAAAGTCGTTTTCAAAACCCTTGCGCCTCCATATCTCATCTAATGAAAGCGTTGGCACTCTGCTGCATAAGGCAGAGATCTATCATCAATGGAATGCAGATCGACAGAGTGTGTTAAATGTGTGTATTGTGATTAAAAAGCATGAAGAATGTGACATGGTAAATGTTCCCAATGAAAGTTCAATGCACATTAAATGAGCTTTCAAGAAAGAAATGAAGATGACAGAGCAATATATGTGAAATGGAACAAATGAAAAAAAAAATAGATTGGCATTTTTTTAGGATTTGTTGTTGATTTGACCTGTTGTTGAGCTCCATATTTGCCCAAGACATTTGAAAAATGGTCTATTTCCCTATTCACATAGATCGCATGACTGAAATATACTGTACATGGTTGTGTCATGCTGCAATACTCTGCTGGTTAGGTCTATGAGTACTTCCCCATGCGCTTCTGTAAAAAAGAGTGCCATTATGTAAATCCACGAGTGCAAGGTATCGAAGCCGAAATAGCTCAGTTGGGAGAGCTTTAGACTGAAGATCTAAAGGTCCCTGGTTCAATCCTGGGTTTCGGCAGCAGTCTCTCTTGGATGCTTTTGGGCCACGGCTGCCATAGCCTTGTTTCAACTCCTTACCAAAGAGTAATATGACTCTCTTGTCACTGGGACTAACCAGTAAAGAGAATGTATCCATGGGGTAATGGATAGCATTTTGGTCTTTGAATGAAGAACTTTGAGTTCACATCTTAGACCAACTTCTTTAGCTTATTGTGGCCAATTCACAGGTTGTCTGTTGAAATTCCCATCAAAAGAGCTAAAGTGTGCCTTTCTCTTGGCAATTTCCAAAAAATCATTTTGGTTCTCCACAACCAGGGAAGCGCTTTTGAGCAAATTCCAGATCCATGCTGTAATGGTTATTAGTCTAGAATCTAAATCCAGTGAAATGAGCTCCAATCTCAGTGGAAATTTCATTGACTTTTGCAGCAAAGGTTCAGAGGACCCAGTAAAAAGTCGTTTTCAAAACCCTTGCGTCTCCATATCTCATCTAATGAAAGCGTTGGCTCTCTGCTGCATAAGGCAGAGATCTGTCATCAATGGAATGCAGATCGACAGAGTGTGTTAAATGTGTGTATTGTGATTAAAAAGCATGAAGAATGTGACATGGTAAATGTTCCCAATGAAAGTTCAATACACATTAAATGAGCTTTCAAGAAAGAAATGAAGATGACAGAGCAATATATGTGAAATGGAACAAATGAAAAAAAAAATAGATTGTCATTTTTTTAGGATTTGTTGTTGATTTGACCTGTTGTTGAGCTCCATATTTGCCCAAGACATTTGAAAAATGGTCTATTTCCCTATTCACATAGATCGCATGACTGAAATATACTGTACATGGTTGTGTCATGCTGCAATACTCTGCTGGTTAGGTCTATGAGTACTTCCCCATGCGCTTCTGTAAAAAAGAGTGCCATGATGTAAATCCACAAGTATAAGATATCGAAGCCGAAATAGCTCAGTTGGGAGAGTGTTAGACTGAAGATCTAAAGGTCCCTGGTTCAATCCCGGGTTTTGGCAGCTGTCTCTCTTGGATGCTTTTGGGCCACGGCTGCCATAGCCTTGTTTCAACTCCTTACCAAAGAGTAATATGACTCTCTTGTCACTGGGACTAACCAGTAAAGAGAATGTATCCATGGGGTAATGGATAGCATTTTGGTCTTTGAATGAAGAACTTTGAGTTTACATCTTAGACCAACTTCTTTAGCTTATTGTGGCCAATTCACAGGTTGTCTGTTGAAATTCCCATCAAAAGTGCTAAAGTGTGCCTTTCTCTTGGCAATTTCCAAAAAATAATTTTGGTTCTCCACAACCAGGGGAGCGCTTTTGAGCAAATTCCAGATCCATGCTGTAATGGTTATTAGTCTAGAATCTAAATCCAGTTAAATGAGCTCCAATCTCAGTGGAAATTTCATTGACTTTTGCAGCAAAGGTTCAGAGGACCCAGTAAAAAGTCGTTTTCAAAACCCTTGCGCCTCCATATCTTATCTAATGAAAGCGTTGGCACTCTGCTGCATAAGGCAGAGATCTGTCATCAATGGAATGCAGATCGACAGAGTGTGTTAAATGTGTGTATTGTGATTAAAAAGCATGAAGAATGTGACATGGTAAATGTTCCCAATGAAAGTTCAATGCACATTAAATGAGCTTTCAAGAAAGAAATGAAGATGACAGAGCAATATATGTGAAATGGAACAAATGAAAAAAAAAAATAGATTGGCATTTTTTTAGGATTTGTTGTTGATTTGACCTGTTGTTGAGCTCCATATTTGCCCAAGACATTTGAAAAATGGTCTATTTCCCTATCCACATTGATCGCATGACTGAAATATACTGTACATGGTTGTGTCATGCTGCAATACTCTGCTGGTTAGGTCTATGAGTACTTCCCCATGCGCTTCTGTAAAAAAGAGTGTCATGATGTAAATCCACGAATGCGAGGTATCGAAGCCGAAATAGCTCAGTTGGGAGAGCGTTAGACTGAAGATCTAAAGGTCCCTGGTTCAATCCTGGGTTTCGGCAGCAGTCTCTCTTGGATGCTTTTGGGCCACGGCTGCCATAGCCTTGTTTCAACTCCTTACCAAAGAGTAATTTGACTCTCTTGTCACTGGGACTAACCAGTAAAGAGAATGTATCCATGGAGTGATGGATAGCATTTTGGTCTTTGAATGAAGAACTTTGAGTTCACATCTTAGACCAACTTCTTTAGCTTATTGTGGCCAATTCACAGGTTGTCTGTTGAAATTGCCATCAAAAGTGCTAAAGTGTGCCTTTCTCTTGGCAATTTCCAAAAACTCATTTTGGTTCTCCACAACCAGGGGAGCGCTTTTGAGCAAATTCCAGATCCATGCTGTAATGGTTATTAGTCTAGAATCTAAATCCAGTGAAATGAGCTCCAATCTCAGTGGAAATTTCATTGACTTTTGCAGCAAAGGTTCAGAGGACCCAGTAAAAAGTCGTTTTCAAAACCCTTGTGCCTCCATATCTCATCTAATGAAAGCGTTGGCACTCTGCTGCATAAGGCAGAGATCTGTCATCAATGGAATGCAGATCGACAGAGTGTGTTAAATGTGTGTATTGTGATTAAAAAGCATGAAGAATGTGACATGGTAAATGTTCCCAATGAAAGTTCAATGCACATTAAATGAGCTTTCAAGAAAGAAATGAAGATGAAAGAGCAATATATGTGAAATGGAACAAATGAAAAAAAAAATAGATTGGCATTTTTTTAGGATTTGTTGTTGATTTGACCTGTTGTTGAGCTCCATATTTGCCCAAGACATTTGAAAAATGGTCTATTTCCCTATTCACATAGATCGCATGACTGAAATATACTGTACATAGTTGTGTCATGCTGCAATACTCTGCTGGTTAGGTCTATGAGTACTTCCCCATGCGCTTCTGTAAAAAAGAGTGTCATGATGTAAATCCACGAGCGTGAGGTATCGAAGCCGAAATAGCTCAGTTGGGAGAGCGTTAGACTGAAGATCTAAGTGTCCCTGGTTCAATCCTGGGTTTCGGCAGCAGTCTCTCTTGGATGCTTTTGGGCCACGGCTGCCATAGCCTTGTTTCAACTCCTTACCAAAGAGTAATTTGACTCTCTTGTCACTGGGACTAACCAGTAAAGAGAATGGATCCATGGGGTAATGGATAGCATTTTGGTCTTTGAATGAAGAACTTTGAGTTCACATCTTAGACCAACTTCTTTAGCTTATTGTGGCCAATTCACAGGTTGTCTGTTGAAATTCCCATCAAAAGTGCTAAAGTGTGCCTTTCTCTTGGCAATTTCCAAAAAATCATTTTGGTTCTCCACAACCAGGAAAGCGCTTTTGAGCAAATTCCAGATCCATGCTGTAATGGTTATTAGTCTAGAATCTAAATCCAGTGAAATGAGCTCCAATCTCAGTGGAAATTTCATTGACTTTTGCAGCAAAGGTTCAGTGGACCCAGTAAAAAGTCGTTTTCAAAACCCTTGCGCCTCCATATCTCATCTAATGAAAGCGTTGGCACTCTGCTGCATAAGGCAGAGATCTATCATCAATGGAATGCAGATCGACAGAGTGTGTTAAATGTG
This sequence comes from Moxostoma hubbsi, assembly GCA_032164185.1. Taxonomy (NCBI): domain Eukaryota; kingdom Metazoa; phylum Chordata; class Actinopteri; order Cypriniformes; family Catostomidae; genus Moxostoma; species Moxostoma hubbsi. The sequence continues at coordinate 877,284 of JAVLUX010000031.1, read as the reverse complement.
TGTATTGTGATTAAAAAGCATGAAGAATGTGACATGGTAAATGTTCCCAATGAAAGTTCAATGCACATTAAATGAGCTTTCAAGAAAGAAATGAAGATGACAGAGCAATATATGTGAAATGGAACAAATGAAAAAAAAAAATAGATTGGCATTTTTTTAGGATTTGTTGTTGATTTGACCTGTTGTTGAGCTCCATATTTGCCCAAGACATTTGAAAAATGGTCTATTTCCCTATTCACATAGATCGCATGACTGAAATATACTGTACATGGTTGTGTCATGCTGCAATACTCTGCTGGTTAGGTCTATGAGTACTTCCCCATGCGCTTCTGTAAAAAAGAGTGCCATGATGTAAATCCACAAGTATACGATATCGAAGCCGAAATAGCTCAGTTGGGAGAGTGTTAGACTGAAGATCTAAAGGTCCCTGGTTCAATCCCGGGTTTCGGCAGCTGTCTCTCTTGGATGCTTTTGGGCCACGGCTGCCATAGCCTTGTTTCAACTCCTTACCAAAGAGTAATATGACTCTCTTGTCACTGGGACTAACCAGTAAAGAGAATGTATCCATGGGGTAATGGATAACATTTTGGTCTTTGAATGAAGAACTTTGAGTTCACATCTTAGACCAACTTCTTTAGCTTATTGTGGCCAATTCACAGGTTGTCTGTTGAAATTCCCATCAAAAGTGCTAAAGTGTGCCTTTCTCTTGGCAATTTCCAAAAAATCATTTTGGTTCTCCACAACCAGGGAGCGCTTTTGAGCAAATTCCAGATCCATGCTGTAATGGTTATTAGTCTAGAATCTAAATCCAGTGAAATGAGCTCCAATCTCAGTGGAAACTTCATTGACTTTTGCAGCAAAGGTTCAGAGGACCCAGTAAAAAGTCGTTTTCAAAACCCTTGCGCCTCCATATCTCATCTAATGAAAGCGTTGGCACTCTGCTGCATAAGGCAGAGATCTGTCATCAATGGAATGCAGATCGACTGAGTGTGTTAAATGTGTGTATTGTGATTAAAAAGCATGAAGAATGTGACATGGTAAATGTTCCCAATGAAAGTTCAATGCACATTAAATGAGCTTTCAAGAAAGAAATGAAGATGACAGAGCAATATATGTGAAATGGAACAAATGAAAAAAAAAATAGATTGGCATTTTTTTAGGATTTGTTGTTGATTTGACCTGTTGTTGAGCTCCATATTTGCCCAAGACATTTGAAAAATGGTCTATTTCCCTATTCACATAGATCGCATGACTGAAATATACTGTACATGGTTGTGTCATGCTGCAATACTAGCTGGTTAGGTCTATGAGTACTTCCCCATGCGCTTCTGTAAAAAAGAGTAGCCATGATGTAAATCCACGAGTGCGAGATATCAAAGCCGAAATAGCTCAGTTGGGAGAACGTTAGACTGAAGATCTAAAGGTCCCTGGTTCAATCCTGGGTTTCGGCAGCAGTCTCTCTTGGATGCTTTTGGGCCACGGCTGCCATAGCCTTGTTTCAACTCCTTACCAAAGAGTAATTTGACTCTCTTGTCACTGGGACTATCCAGTAAAGAGAATGGATCCATGGAGTAATGGATAGCATTTTGGTCTTTGAATGAAGAACTTTGAGTTCACATCTTAGACCAACTTCCTAAGCTATTTGTGGCCAATTCACAGGTTGTCTGTTGAAATTCCCATCAAAAGTGCTAAAGTGTGCCTTTTTCTTGGCAATTTCCAAAAACTCATTTTGGTTCTCCACAACCAGGGGAGCGCTTTTGAGCAAATTCCAGATCCATGCTGTAATGGTTATTAGTCTAGAATCTAAATCCAGTGAAATGAGCTCCAATCTCAGTGGAAATTTCATTGACTTTTGCAGCAAAGGTTCAGAGGACCCAGTAAAAAGTCGTTTTCAAAACCCTTGCGCCTCCATATCTCAACTAATGAAAGCGTTGGCACTCTGCTGCGTAAAGCAGAGATCTGTCGTTAATGGAATGCAGATCAACAGAGTGTGTTAAATGTGTGTTTTGTGATTAAATAGCATGAAGAATGTGACATGGTAAATGTTCCCAATGAAAGTTCAATACACGTTAAATGAGCTTTCAAGAAAGAAAGAAATGAAGATGACAGAGCAATATATGTGAAATGGAACAAATGAAAAAAAAAATAGATTGGCATTTTTTTAGGATTTGTTGTTGATTTGACCTGTTGTTGAGCTCCATATTTGCCCAAGACATTTGAAAAATGGTCTATTTCCCTATTCACATAGATCGCATGACTGAAATATACTGTACATGGTTGTGTCATGCTGCAATACTAGCTGGTTAGGTCTATGAGTACTTCCCCATGCGCTTCTGTAAAAAAGAGTAGCCATGATGTAAATCCACGAGTGCAAGATATCGATGCCGAAATAGCTCAGTTGGGAGAGCGTTAGACTGAAGATCTAAAGGTCCCTGGTTCAATCCTGGGTTTCGGCAGCAGTCTCTCTTGGATGCTTTTGGGCCACGGCTGCCATAGCCTTGTTTCAACTCCTTACCAAAGAGTAATTTGACTCTCTTGTCACTGGGACTAACCAGTAAAGAGAATGGATCCATGGGGTAATGGATATCATTTTGGTCTTTGAATGAAGAACTTTGAGTTCACATCTTAGACCAACTTCTTTAGCTTATTGTGGCCAATTCACAGGTTGTCTGTTGAAATTGCCATCAAAAGTGCTAAAGTGTGCCTTTCTCTTGGCAATTTCCAAAAACTCATTTTGGTTCTCCACAACCAGGGGAGCGCTTTTGAGCAAATTCCAGATCCATGCTGTAATGGTTATTAGTCTAGAATCTAAATCCAGTGAAATGAGCTCCAATCTCAGTGGAAATTTCATTGACTTTTGCAGCAAAGGTTCAGAGGACCCAGTAAAAAGTCGTTTTCAAAACCCTTGCGCCTCCATATCTCATCTAATGAAAGCGTTGGCACTCTGCTGCATAAGGCAGAGATCTGTCATCAATGGAATGCAGATCGACAGAGTGTGTTAAATGTGTGTATTGTGATTAAAAAGCATGAAGAATGTGACATGGTAAATGTTCCCAATGAAAGTTCAATGCACATTAAATGAGCTTTCAAGAAAGAAATGAAGATGACAGAGCAATATATGTGAAATGGAACAAATGAAAAAAAAAATAGATTGGCATTTTTTTTAGGATTTGTTGTTGATTTGACCTGTTGTTGAGCTCCATATTTGCCCAAGACATTTGAAAAATGGTCTATTTCCCTATTCACATAGATCGCATGACTGAAATATACTGTACATGATTGTGTCATGCTGCAATACTCTGCTGGTTAGGTCTATGAGTACTTCCTCATGCGCTTCTGTAAAAAAGAGTGTCATGATGTAAATCCACGAGTGCGAGGTATCGAAGCCGAAATAGCTCAGTTGGGAGAACGTTAGACTGAAGATCTAAAGGTCCCTGGTTCAATCCCGGGTTTCGGCAGCAGTCTCTCTTGGATGCTTTTGGGCCACGGCTGCCATAGCCTTGTTTCAACTCCTTACCAAAGAGTAATTTGACTCTCTTGTCACTGGGACTATCCAGTAAAGAGAATGGAGTAATGGATAGCATTTTGGTCTTTGAATGAAGAACTTTGAGTTCACATCTTAGACCAACTTCTTTAGCTTATTGTGGCCAATTCACAGGTTGTCTGTTGAAATTGCCATCAAAAGTGCTAAAGTGTGCCTTTCTCTTGGCAATTTCCAAAAACTCATTTTGGTTATCCACAACCAGGGGAGCGCTTTTGAGCAAATTCCAGATCCATGCTGTAATGGTTATTAGTCTAGAATCTAAATCCAGTGAAATGAGCTCCAATCTCAGTGGAAATTTCATTGACTTTTGCAGCAAAGGTTCAGAGGACCCAGTAAAAAGTCGTTTTCAAAACCCTTGCGCCTCCATATCTCATCTAATGAAAGCGTTGGCACTCTGCTGCATAAGGCAGAGATCTGTCATCAATGGAATGCAGATCGACAGAGTGTGTTAAATGTGTGTATTGTGATTAAAAAGCATGAAGAATGTGACATGGTAAATGTTCCCAATGAAAGTTCAATGCACATTAAATGAGCTTTCAAGAAAGAAATGAAGATGACAGAGCAATATATGTGAAATGGAACAAATGAAAAAAAAAATAGATTGGCATTTTTTTAGGATTTGTTGTTGATTTGACCTGTTGTTGAGCTCCATATTTGCCCAAGACATTTGAAAAATGGTCTATTTCCCTATTCACATAGATCGCATGACTGAAATATACTGTACATGGTTGTGTCATGCTGCAATACTCTGCTGGTTAGGTCTATGAGTACTTCCTCATGAGCTTCTGTAAAAAAGAGTGTCATGATGTAAATCCACGAGTGCGAGGTATCAAAGCCGAAATAGCTCAGTTGGGAGAACGTTAGACTGAAGATCTAAAGGTCCCTGGTTCAATCCCGGGTTTCGGCAGCAGTCTCTCTTGGATGCTTTTGGGCCACGGCTGCCATAGCCTTGTTTCAACTCCTTACCAAAGAGTAATTTGACTCTCTTGTCACTGGGACTATCCAGTAAAGAGAATGGATCCATGGAGTAATGGATAGCATTTTGGTCTTTGAATGAAGAACTTTGAGTTCACATCTTAGACCAACTTCCTAAGCTATTTGTGGCCAATTCACAGGTTGTCTGTTGAAATTCCCATCAAAAGTGCTAAAGTGTGCCTTTTTCTTGGCAATTTCCAAAAACTCATTTTGGTTCTCCACAACCAGGGGAGCGCTTTTGAGCAAATTCCAGATCCATGCTGTAATGGTTATTAGTCTAGAATCTAAATCCAGTGAAATGAGCTCCAATCTCAGTGGAAATTTCATTGACTTTTGCAGCAAAGGTTCAGAGGACCCAGTAAAAAGTCATTTTCAAAACCCTTGCGCCTCCATATCTCAACTAATGAAAGCGTTGGCACTCTGCTGCGTAAAGCAGAGATCTGTCATCAATGGAATGCAGATCAACAGAGTGTGTTAAATGTGTGTATTGTGATTAAAAAGCATGAAGAATGTGACATGGTAAATGTTCCCAATGAAAGTTCAATGCACATTAAATGAGCTTTCAAGAAAGAAATGAAGATGACAGAGCAATATATGTGAAATGGAACAAATGAAAAAAAAAATAGATTGGCATTTTTTTAGGATTTGTTGTTGATTTGACCTGTTGTTGAGCTCCATATTTGCCCAAGACATTTGAAAAATGGTCTATTTCCCTATTCACATAGATCACATGACTGAAATATACTGTACATGGTTGTGTCATGCTGCAATACTCTGCTGGTTAGGTCTATGAGTACTTCCCCATGCACTTCTGTAAAAAAGAGTGCCTTGATGTAAATCCACAAGTGTAAGATGTCAAAGCTGAAATAGCTCAGTTGGGAGAGCGTTAGACTGATGATCTTAAGGTACCTGGTTCAATCCTGGGTTTCAGCCGCAGTCTCTCTTGGATGCTTTTGGGCAACGGCTGCCATAGCCTTGTTTCAACTCCTTACCAAAGAGTAATATGACTCTCTTGTCACTGGGACTAACCAGTAAAGAGAATGTATCCATGGGGTAATGGATAGCATTTTGGTCTTTGAATGAAGAACTTTGAGTTCACATCTTAGACCAACTTCTTTAGCTTATTGTGGCCAATTCACAGGTTGTCTGTTGAAATTCCCATCAAAAGTGACAAAGTGTGCCTTTCTCTTGGCAATTTCCAAAAAATAATTTTGGTTCTCCACAACCAGGGGAGCGCTTTTGAGCAAATTCCAGATCCATGCTGTAATGGTTATTAGTCTAGAATCTAAATCCAGTGAAATGAGCTCCAATCTCAGTGGAAATTTCATTGACTTTTGCAGCAAAGGTTCAGAGGACCCAGTAAAAAGTCGTTTTCAAAACCCTTGTGCCACCATATCTCATGTAATGAAAGCGTTGGCACTCTGCTGCATAAGGCAGAGATCTGTCATCAATGGAATGCAGATCGACAGAGTGTGTTAAATGTGTGTATTTTGATTAAAAAGCATGAAGAATGTGACATGGTAAATGTTCCCAATGAAAGTTCAATGCACATTAAATGAGCTTTCAAGAAAGAAATGAAGATGACAGAGCAATATATGTGAAATGGAACAAATGAAAAAAAAAATAGATTGGCATTTTTTTAGGATTTGTTGTTGATTTGACCTGTTGTTGAGCTCCATATTTGCCCAAGACATTTGAAAAATGGTCTATTTCACTATTCACATAGATCGCATGACTGAAATATACTGTACATGGTTGTGTCATGCTGCAATACTCTGCTGGTTAGGTCTATGAGTACTTCCCCATGCGCTTCTGTAAAAAAGAGTGTCATGATGTAAATCCACGAGTGTGAGGTATCGAAGCCGAAATAGCTCAGTTGGGAGAGCGTTAGACTGAAGATCTAAATGTCCCTGGTTCAATCCTGGGTTTCGGCAGCAGTCTCTCTTGGATGCTTTTGGGCCACGGCTGCCATAGCCTTGTTTCAACTCCTTACCAAAGAGTAATTTGACTCTCTTGTCACTGGGACTAACCAGTAAAGAGAATGGATCCATGGGGTAATGGATAGCATTTTGGTCTTTGAATGAAGAACTTTGAGTTCACATCTTAGACCAACTTCTTTAGCTTATTGTGGCCAATTCACAGGTTGTCTGTTGAAATTCCCATCAAAAGTGCTAAAGTGTGCCTTTCTCTTGGCAATTTCCAAAAAATCATTTTGGTTCTCCACAACCAGGGAGCGCTTTTGAGCAAATTCCAGATCCATGCTGTAATGGTTATTAGTCTAGAATCTAAATCCAGTGAAATGAGCTCCAATCTCAGTGGAAACTTCATTGACTTTTGCAGCAAAGGTTCAGAGGACCCAGTAAAAAGTCGTTTTCAAAACCCTTGCGCCTCCATATCTCATCTAATGAAAGCGTTGGCACTCTGCTGCATAAGGCAGAGATCTGTCATCAATGGAATGCAGATCAACAGAGTGTGTTAAATGTGTGTTTTGTGATTAAATAGCATGAAGAATGTGACATGGTAAATGTTCCCAATGAAAGTTCAATGCACGTTAAATGAGCTTTCAAGAAAGAAAGAAATGAAGATGACAGAGCAATATATGTGAAATGGAACAAATGAAAAAAAAAATAGATTGGCATTTTTTTAGGATTTGTTGTTGATTTGACCTGTTGTTGAGCTCCATATTTTCCCAAGACATTTGAAAAATGTTCTATTTCCCTACTCACATAGATCGCATGACTGAAATATACTGTACATGGTTGTGTCATGCTGCAATACTAGCTGGTTAGGTCTATGAGTACTTCCCAATGCGCTTCTGTAAAAAAGAGTGCCTTGGTGTAAATCCACGAGTGCAAGATGTCGACTCCGAAATAGCTCAGTTGGGAGAGCACAGTCTCTCTTGGATGCTTTTGGGCCACGGCTGCCATAGCCTTGTTTCAACTCCTTACCAAAGAGTAATTTGACTCTCTTGTCACTGGGACTATCCAGTAAAGAGAATGGATCCATGGAGTAATGGATAGCATTTTGGTCTTTGAATGAAGAACTTTGAGTTCACATCTTAGACCAACTTCCTAAGCTATTTGTGGCCAATTCACAGGTTGTCTGTTGAAATTCCCATCAAAAGTGCTAAAGTATGCCTTTTTCTTGCCAATTTCCAAAAAATCATTTTGGTTCTCCACAACCGGGGAGCGCTTTTGAGCAATTACCAGATCCATGCTGTAATTGTTATTAGTCTGGAATCTAAATCCAGTGAAATGAGCTCCAATCTCAGTGGAATTTTCATTGACTTTTGCAGCAAAGGTTCAGAGGACCCAGTAAAAAGTCGTTTTCAAAACCCTTGCGCCTCCATATCTCAACTAATGAAAGCGTTGGCACTCTGCTGCGTAAAGCAGAGATCTGTCATTAATGGAATGCAGATCAACAGAGTGTGTTAAATGTGTGTTTTGTGATTAAATAGCATGAAGAATGTGACATGGTAAATGTTCCCAATGAAAGTTCAATGCACGTTAAATGAGCTTTCAAGAAAGAAATGAAGATGACAGAGCAATATATGTGAAATGGAACAAATGAAAAAAAAATTAGATTGTCATTTTTTTAGGATTTGTTGTTGATTTGACCTGTTGTTGAGCTCCATATTTGCCCAAGACATTTGAAAAATGGTCTATTTCCCTATTCACATAGATCGCATGACTGAAATATACTGTACATGGTTGTGTCATGCTGCAATACTCTGCTGGTTAGGTCTATGAGTACTTCCCCATGCGCTTCTGTAAAAAAGAGTGCCATGATGTAAATTCACGAGTGCGAGGTATCGATGCTGAAATAGCTCAGTTGGGAGAGCGTTAGAGTGAAGATCTAAAGGTCCCTGGTTCAATCCTGGGTTTCGGCAGCAGTCTCTCTTGGATGCTTTTGGGCCACGGCTGCCATAGCCTTGTTTCAACTCCTTACCAAAGAGTAATTTGACTCTCTTGTCACTGGGACTAACCAGTAAAGAGAATGGATCCATGGGGTAATGGATAGCATTTTGGTCTTTGAATGAACTTTGAGTTCACATCTTAGACCAACTTCTTTAGCTTATTGTGGCCAATTCACAGGTTGTCTGTTGAAATTCCCATCAAAAGTGCTAAAGTGTGCCTTTTTCTTGGCAATTTCCAAAAAATCATTTTGGTTCTCCACAACCAGGGGAGCGCTTTTGAGCAATTACCAGATCCATGCTGTAATTGTTATTAGTCTGGAATCTAAATCCAGTGAAATGAGCTCCAATCTCAGTGGAATTTTCATTGACTTTTGCAGCAAAGGTTCAGAGGACCCAGTAAAAATTCGTTTTCAAAACCCTTGCGCCTCCATATCTCAACTAATGAAAGTGTTGGCACTCTGCTGCGTAAAGCAGAGATCTGTCATTAATGGAATGCAGATCAACAGAGTGTGTTAAATGTGTGTTTTGTGATTAAATAGCATGAAGAATGTGACATGGTAAATGTTCCCAATGAAAATTCAATGCACGTTAAATGAGCTTTCAAGAAAGAAAGAAATGAAGATGACAGAGCAATATATGTGAAATGGAACAAATGAAAAAAAAAAATAGATTGGCATTTTTTTAGGATTTGTTGTTGATTTGACCTGTTGTTGAGCTCCATATTTGCCCAAGACATTTGAAAAATGTTCTATTTCCCTATTCACATAGATTGCATGTCTGAAATATACTGTACATGGTTGTGTCATGCTGCAATACTAGCTGGTTAGGTCTATGAGTACTTCCCAATGCGCTTCTGTAAAAAAGAGTGCCTTGGTGTAAATCCACGAGTGCAAGATATCGATGCCGAAATAGCTCAGTTGGGAGAGCGTTAGACTGAAGATCTAAAGGTCCCTGGTTCAATCCTGGGTTTCGGCAGCAGTCTCTCTTGAATAATTTTGGGCCACGGCTGCCATAGCCTTGTTTCAACTCCTTACCAAAGAGTAATTTGACTCTCTTGTCACTGGGACTATCCAGTAAAGAGAATGGATCCATGGAGTAATGGATAGCATGTTGGTCTTTGAATGAAGAACTTTGAGTTCACATCTTAGATCAACTTCCTAAGCTATTTGTGGCCAATTCACAGGTTGTCTGTTGAAATTCCCATCTAAAGTGTGCCTTTTTCTTGCCAATTTCCAAAAAATAATTTTGGTTCTCCACAACCAGGGGAGCGCTTTTGAGCAAATACCAGATCCATGCTGTAATGGTTATTAGTCTGGAATCTAAATCCAGTGAAATGAGCTCCAATCTCAGTGGAATTTTCATTGACTTTTGCAGCAAAGTTTCAGAGGACCCAGTAAAAAGTCGTTTTCAAAACCCTTGTGCCTCCATATCTCATCTAATGAAAGCGTTGGCTCTCTGCTGCATAAGGCAGAGATCTGTCATCAATGGAATGCAGATCGACAGAGTGTGTTAAATGTGTGTATTGTGATTAAAAAGCATGAAGAATGTGACATGGTAAATGTTCCCAATGAAAGTTCAATGCACATTAAATGAGCTTTCAAGAAAGAAATGAAGATGACAGAGCAATATATGTGAAATGGAACAAATGAAAAAAAAAATAGATTGGCATTTTTTTAGGATTTGTTGTTTATTTGACCTGTTGTTGAGCTCCATATTTGCCCAAGACATTTGAAAAATGGTCTATTTCCCTATTCACATAGATCGCATGACTGAAATATACTGTACATGGTTGTGTCATGCTGCAATACTCTGCTGGTTAGGTCTATGAGTACTTCCCCATGCGCTTCTGTAAAAAAGAGTAGCCATGATGTAAATCCACGAATTTAAGGTATTGAAGCCGAAATAGCTCAGTTGGGAGAGTGTTAGACTGAAGATCTAAAGGTCCCTGGTTCAATCCTGGGTTTCGGCAGCAGTCTCTCTTGGATGCTTTTGGGCCACGGCTGCCATAGCCTTGTTTCAACTCCTTACCAAAGAGTAATATGACTCTCTTGTCACTGGGACTAACCAGTAAAGAGAATGTATTCTTGGGGTAATGGATAGCATTTTGGTCTTTGAATGAAGAACTTTGAGTTCACATCTTAGACCAACTTCTTTAGCTTATTGTGGCCAATTCACAGGTTGTCTGTTGAAATTCCCATCAAAAGTGCTAAAGTGTGCCTTTCTCTTGGGCAATTTCCAAAAAATCATTTTGGTTCTCCACAACCAGGGAAGCGCTTTTGAGCAAATTCCAGATCCATGCTGTAATGGTTATTAGTCTAGAATCTAAATCCAGTGAAATGAGCTCCAATCTCAGTGGAAATTTCATTGACTTTTGCAGCAAAGGTTCAGAGGACCCAGTAAAAAGTCGTTTTCAAAACCCTTGCGCCTCCATATCTCATCTAATGAAAGCGTTGGCTCTCTGCTGCATAAGGCAGAGATCTGTCATCAATGGAATGCAGATCGACAGAGTGTGTTAAATGTGTGTATTGTGATTAAAAAGCATGAAGAATGTGACATGGTAAATGTTCCCAATGAAAGTTCAATGCACATTAAATGAGCTTTCAAGAAAGAAATGAAGATGACAGAGCAATATATGTGAAATGGAACAAATGAAAAAAAAAAATAGATTGGTATTTTTTTAGGATTTGTTGTTGATTTGACCTGTTGTTGAGCTCCATATTTGCCCAAGACATTTGAAAAATGGTCTATTTCCCTATTCACATAGATCGCATGACTGAAATATACTGTACATGATTGTGTCATGCTGCAATACTCTGCTGGTTAGGTCTATGAGTACTTCCCCATGCGCTTCTGTAAAAAAGAGTGCCATGATGTAAATCCACGAGTGCAAGATGTCGAAGCTGAAATAGCTCAGTTGGCAGAGCGTTAGACTGAGGATTTAAAGGTCCCTGGTTCAATCCCGGGTTTCGGCAGCAGTCTCTCTTGGATGCTTTTGGGCCACGGCTGCCATAGCCTTGTTTCAACTCCTTACCAAAGAGTAATATGACTCTCTTGTCACTGGGACTAACCAGTAAAGAGAATGGATCCATGGGGTAATGGATAGCATTTTGGTCTTTGAATGAAGAACTTTGAGTTCACATCTTAGACCAACTTCTTTAGCTTATTGTGGCCAATTCACAGGTTGTCTGTTGAAATTCCCATCAAAAGTGCTAAAGTGTGCCTTTCTCTTGGCAATTTCCAAAAAATCATTTTGGTTCTCCACAACCAGGGGAGCGCTTTTGAGCAAATACCAGATCCATGCTGTAATGGTTATTAGTCTGTAATCTAAATCCAGTGAAATGAGCTCCAATCTCAGTGGAATTTTCATTGACTTTTGCAGCAAAGGTTCAGAGGACCCAGTAAAAAGTCGTTTTCAAAACCCTTGCGCCTCCATATCTCAACTAATGAAAGCGTTGGCACTCTGCTGCGTAAAGCAGAGATCTGTCGTTAATGGAATGCAGATCAACAGAGTGTGTTAAATGTGTGTTTTGTGATTAAATAGCATGAAGAATGTGACATGGTAAATGTTCCCAATGAAAGTTCAATGCACATTAAATGAGCTTTCAAGAAAGAAAGAAATGAAGATGACAGAGCAATATATGTGAAATGGAACAAATGAAAAAAAAAATAGATTGGCATTTTTTTAGGATTTGTTGTTGATTTGACCTGTTGTTGAGCTCCATATTTGCCCAAGACATTTGAAAAATGGTCTATTTCCCTATTCACATAGATCGCATGACTGAAATATACTGTACATGGTTGTGTCATGCTGCAATACTAGCTGGTTAGGTCTATGAGTACTTCCCCATGCGCTTCTGTAAAAAAGAGTGCCTTGGTGTAAATCCACGAGTGCAAGATATTGATGCCGAAATAGCTCAGTTGGGAGAGCGTTAGACTGAAGATCTCAAGGTCCCTGGTTCAATCCTGGGTTTCGGCAGCAGTCTCTCTTGAATGCTTTTGGGCCACGGCTGCCATAGCCTTGTTTCAACTCCTTACCAAAGAGTAATTTGACTCTCTTGTCACTGGGACTATCCAGTAAAGAGAATGGATCCATGGAGTAATGGATAGCATTTTGGTCTTTGAATGAAGAACTTTGAGTTCACATCTTAGACCAACTTCCTAAGCTATTTGTGGCCAATTCACAGGTTGTCTGTTGAAATTCCCATCAAAAGTGCTAAAGTGTGCCTTTTTCTTGCCAATTTCTAAAAAATCATTTTGGTTCTCCACAACCAGGGGAGCGCTTTTGAGTAAATACCAGATCCATGCTGTAATGGTTATTAGTCTGGAATCTAAATCCAGTGAAATGAGCTCCAATCTAAGTGGAATTTTCATTGACTTTTGCAGCAAAGGTTCAGAGGACCCAGTAAAAAGTCGTTTTCAAAACCCTTGCGCCTCCATATCTCATCTAATGAAAGCGTTGGCACTCTGCTGCATAAGGCAGAGATCTGTCATCAATGGAATGCAGATCGACAGAGTGTGTTAAATGTGTGTATTGTGATTAAAAAGCATGAAGAATGTGACATGGTAAATGTTCCCAATGAAAGTTCAATGCACATTAAATGAGCTTTCAAGAAAGAAATGAAGATGACAGAGCAATATATGTGAAATGGAACAAATGAAAAAAAAAATAGATTGGCATTTTTTTAGGATTTGTTGTTGATTTGACCTGTTGTTGAGCTCCATATTTGCCCAAGACATTTGAAAAATGGTCTATTTCCCTATTCACATAGATCGCATGACTGAAATATACTGTACATGGTTGTGTCATGCTGCAATACTCTGCTGGTTAGGTCTATGAGTACTTCCCAATGCGCTTCTGTAAAAAAGAGTGTCATGATGTAAATCCACGAGTGCAAAGTATCGATGCCGAAATAGCTCAGTTGGGAGAGCGTTAGACTGAAGATCTATAGGTCCCGGGTTTCAGCAGCAGTCTCTCTTGGATGCTTTTGGGCCACGGCTGCCATAGCCTTGTTTCAACTCCTTACCAAAGAGTAATTTGACTCTCTTGTCACTGGGACTAACCAGTAAAGAGAATGGATCCATGGGGTAATGGATAGCATTTTGGTCTTTGAATGAAGAACTTTGAGTTCACATCTTAGACCAACTTCTTTAGCTTATGTGGCCAATTCACAGGTTGTCTGTTGAAATTCCCATCAAAAGTGCTAAAGTGTGCCTTTCTCTTGACAATTTCCAAAAACTCATTTTGGTTCTCCACAACCAGGGGAGCGCTTTTGAGCAAATTCCAGATCCATGCTGTAATGGTTATTAGTCTGGAATCTAAATCCAGTGAAATGAGCTCCAATCTCAGTGGAATTTTCATTGACTTTTGCAGCAAAGGTTCAGAGGACCCAGTAAAAAGTCGTTTTCAAAACCCTTGCGCCTCCATATCTCATCTAATGAAAGCGTTGGCACTCTGCTGCATAAGGCAGAGATCTGTCATCAATGGAATGCAGATCGACAGAGTGTGTTAAATGTGTGTATTGTGATTAAAAAGCATGAAGAATGTGAAATGGTAAATGTTCCCAATGAAAGTTCAATGCACATTAAATGAGCTTTCAAGAAAGAAATGAAGATGACAGAGCAATATATGTGAAATGGAACAAATGAAAAAAAAAATAGATTGGCATTTTTTTAGGATTTGTTGTTGATTTGACCTGTTGTTGAGCTCCATATTTGCCCAAGACATTTGAAAAATGGTCTATTTCCCTATTCACATAGATCGCATGACTGAAATATACTGTACATGGTTGTGTCATGCTGCAATACTCTGCTGGTTAGGTCTATGAGTACTTCCCCATGCGCTTCTGTAAAAAAGAGTGTCATGATGTAAATCCACGAGTGTGAGGTATCGAAGCCGAAATAGCTCAGTTGTGAGAGCGTTAGACTGAAGATCTAAAGGTCCCAGGTTCAATCCTGGGTTTCGGCAGCAGTCTCTCTTGGATGCTTTTGGGCCACGGCTGCCATAGCCTTGTTTCAACTCCTTACCAAAGAGTAATTTGACTCTTGTCACTGGGACTAACCAGTAAAGAGAATGGAGTATTGATTAGCATTTTGGTCTTTGAATGAAGAACTTTGAGTTCACATCTTAGACCAACTTCCTAAGCTATTTGTGGCCAATTCACAGGTTGTCTGTTGAAATTCCCATCAAAAGTGCTAAAGTGTGCCTTTTTCTTGCCAATTTCCAAAAAATCATTTTGGTTCTCCACAACCAGGGGAGCGCTTTTGAGCAAATACCAGATCCATGCTGTAATGGTTATTAGTCTGGAATCTAAATCCAGTGAAATGAGCTCCAATCTCAGTGGAATTTTCATTGACTTTTGCAGCAAAGGTTCAGAGGACCCAGTAAAAAGTCGTTTTCAAAACCCTTGCGCCTCCATATCTCATCTAATGAAAGCGTTGGCACTCTGCTGCATAAGGCAGAGATCTGTCATCAATGGAATGCAGATCGACAGAGTGTGTTAAATGTGTGTATTGTGATTAAAAAGCATGAAGAATGTGACATGGTAAATGTTCCCAATGAAAGTTCAATGCACATTAAATGAGCTTTCAAGAAAGAAATGAAGATGACAGAGCAATATATATGAAATGGAACAAATGAAAAAAAAAAATAGATTGGCATTTTTTTAGGATTTGTTGTTGATTTGACCTGTTGTTGAGCTCCATATTTGCCCAAGACATTTGAAAAATGGTCTATTTCCCTATTCACATAGATCGCATGACTGAAATATACTGTACATAGTTGTGTCATGCTGCAATACTCTGCTGGTTAGGTCTATGAGTACTTCCCAATGCGCTTCTGTAAAAAAGAGTGTCATGATGTAAATCCACGAGTGCAAGATATCGATGCCGAAATAGCTCAGTTGGGAGAGCGTTAGACTGAAGATCTAAAGGTCCCTGGTTCAATCCTGGGTTTCGGCAGCAGTCTCTCTTGAATGCTTTTGGGCCACGGCTGCCATAGCCTTGTTTCAACTCCTTACCAAAGAGTAATTTGACTCTCTTGTCACTGGGACTATCCAGTAAAGAGAATGGATCCATGGAGTAATGGATAGCATTTTGGTCTTTGAATGAAGAACTTTGAGTTCACATCTTAGACCAACTTCCTAAGCTATTTGTGGCCAATTCACAGGTTGTCTGTTGAAATTCCCATCAAAAGTGCTAAAGTGTGCCTTTTTCTTGCCAATTTCCAAAAAATCATTTTGGTTCTCCACAACCAGGGGAGCGCTTTTGAGTAAATACCAGATCCATGCTGTAATGGTTATTAGTCTGGAATCTAAATCCAGTGAAATGAGCTCCAATCTCAGTGGAATTTTCATTGACTTTTGCAGCAAAGGTTCAGAGGACCCAGTAAAAAGTCGTTTTCAAAACCCTTGCGCCTCCATATCTCATCTAATGAAAGCGTTGGCACTCTGCTGCATAAGGCAGAGATCTGTCATCAATGGAATGCAGATCGACAGAGTGTGTTAAATGTGTGTATTGTGATTAAAAAGCATGAAGAATGTGACATGGTAAATGTTCCCAATGAAAGTTCAATGCACATTAAATGAGCTTTCAAGAAAGAAATGAAGATGACAGAGCAATATATGTGAAATGGAACAAATGAAAAAAAAAATAGATTGTCATTTTTTTAGGATTTGTTGTTGATTTGACCTGTTGTTGAGCTCCATATTTGCCCAAGACATTTGAAAAATGGTCTATTTCCCTATTCACATAGATCGCATGACTGAAATATACTGTACATGGTTGTGTCATGCTGCAATACTCTGCTGGTTAGGTCTATGAGTACTTCCCAATGCGCTTCTGTAAAAAAGAGTGTCATGATGTAAATCCACGAGTGCAAAGTATCGATGCCGAAATAGCTCAGTTGGGAGAGTGTTAGACTGAAGATCTATAGGTCCCGGGTTTCGGCAGCAGTCTCTCTTGGATGCTTTTGGGCCACGGCTGCCATAGCCTTGTTTCAACTCCTTAACAAAGAGTAATTTGACTCTCTTGTCACTGGGACTAACCAGTAAAGAGAATGGATCCATGGGGTAATGGATAGCATTTTGGTCTTTGAATGAAGAACTTTGAGTTCACATCTTAGACCAACTTCTTTAGCTTATGTGGCCAATTCACAGGTTGTCTGTTGAAATTCCCATCAAAAGTGCTAAAGTGTGCCTTTCTCTTGACAATTTCCAAAAACTCATTTTGGTTCTCCACAACCAGGGGAGCGCTTTTGAGCAAATTCCAGATCCATGCTGTAATGGTTATTAGTCTGGAATCTAAATCCAGTGAAATGAGCTCCAATCTCAGTGTAATTTTCATTGACTTTTGCAGCAAAGGTTCAGAGGACCCAGTAAAAAGTCGTTTTCAAAACCCTTGCGCCTCCATATCTCATCTAATGAAAGCGTTGGCACTCTGCTGCATAAGGCAGAGATCTGTCATCAATGGAATGCAGATCGACAGAGTGTGTTAAATGTGTGTATTGTGATTAAAAAGCATGAAGAATGTGAAATGGTAAATGTTCCCAATGAAAGTTCAATGCACATTAAATGAGCTTTCAAGAAAGAAATGAAGATGACAGAGCAATATATGTGAAATGGAACAAATGAAAAAAAAAATAGATTGGCATTTTTTTAGGATTTGTTGTTGATTTGACCTGTTGTTGAGCTCCATATTTGCCCAAGACATTTGAAAAATGGTCTATTTCCCTATTCACATAGATCGCATGACTGAAATATACTGTACATGGTTGTGTCATGCTGCAATACTCTGCTGGTTAGGTCTATGAGTACTTCCCCATGCGCTTCTGTAAAAAAGAGTGTCATGATGTAAATCCACGAGTGTGAGGTATCGAAGCCGAAATAGCTCAGTTGTGAGAGCGTTAGACTGAAGATCTCAAGGTCCCAGGTTCAATCCCGGGTTTCGGCAGCAGTCTCTCTTGGATGCTTTTGGGCCACGGCTGCCATAGCCTTGTTTCAACTCCTTACCAAAGAGTAATTTGACTCTCTTGTCACTGGGACTATCCAGTAAAGAGAATGGATCCATGGAGTAATGGATAGCATTTTGGTCTTTGAATGAAGAACTTTGAGTTCACATCTTAGACCAACTTCCTAAGCTATTTGTGGCCAATTCACAGGTTGTCTGTTGAAATTCCCATCAAAAGTGCTAAAGTGTGCCTTTCTCTTGGCAATTTCCAAAAAATCATTTTGGTTCTCCACAACCAGGGGAGCGCTTTTGAGCAAATACCAGATCCATGCTGTAATGGTTATTAGTCTGGAATCTAAATCCAGTGAAATGAGCTCCAATCTCAGTGGAATTTTCATTGACTTTTGCAGCAAAGGTTCCGAGGACCCAGTAAAAAGTCGTTTTCAAAACCCTTGCGCCTCCATATCTCATCTAATGAAAGCGTTGGCACTCTGCTGCATAAGGCAGAGATCTGTCATCAATGGAATGCAGATCGACAGAGTGTGTTAAATGTGTGTATTGTGATTAAAAAGCATGAAGAATGTGACATGGTAAATGTTCCCAATGAAAGTTCAATGCACATTAAATGAGCTTTCAAGAAAGAAATGAAGATGACAGAGCAATATATGTGAAATGGAACAAATGAAAAAAAAAATAGATTGGCATTTTTTTAGGATTTGTTGTTGATTTGACCTGTTGTTGAGCTCCATATTTGCCCAAGACATTTGAAAAATGGTCTATTTCCCTATTCACATAGATCGCATGACTGAAATATACTGTACATGGTTGTGTCATGCTGCAATACTCTGCTGGTTAGGTCTATGAGTACTTCCCAATGCGCTTCTGTAAAAAAGAGTGTCATGATGTAAATCCACGAGTGCAAGGTATCGATGCCGAAATAGCTCAGTTGGGAGAGCGTTAGACTGAAGATCTAAAGGTCCCAGGTTTCGGCAGCAGTCTCTCTTGGATGCTTTTGGGCCACAGCTGCCATAGCCTTGTTTCAACTCCTTACCAAAGAGTAATTTGACTCTCTTGTCACTGGGACTAACCAGTAAAGAGAATGGAGTATTGATTAGCATTTTGGTCTTTGAATGAAGAACTTTGAGTTCACATCTTAGACCAACTTCCTAAGCTATTTGTGGCCAATTCACAGGTTGTCTGTTGAAATTCCCATCAAAAGTGCTAAAGTGTGCCTTTTTCTTGCCAATTTCCAAAAAATCATTTTGGTTCTCCACAACCAGGGGAGCGCTTTTGAGCAAATACCAGATCCATGCTGTAATGGTTATTAGTCTGGAATCTAAATCCAGTGAAATGAGCTCCAATCACAGTGGAATTTTCATTGACTTTTGCAGCAAAGGTTCAGAGGACCCAGTAAAAAGTCGTTTTCAAAACCCTTGCGCCTCCATATCTCATCTAATGAAAGCGTTGGCACTCTGCTGCATAAGGCAGAGATCTGTCATCAATGGAATGCAGATCGACAGAGTGTGTTAAATGTGTGTATTGTGATTAAAAAGCATGAAGAATGTGACATGGTAAATGTTCCCAATGAAAGTTCAATGCACATTAAATGAGCTTTCAAGAAAGAAATGAAGATGACAGAGCAATATATATGAAATGGAACAAATGAAAAAAAAAAATAGATTGGCATTTTTTTAGGATTTGTTGTTGATTTGACCTGTTGTTGAGCTCCATATTTGCCCAAGACATTTGAAAAATGGTCTATTTCCCTATTCACATAGATCGCATGACTGAAATATACTGTACATAGTTGTGTCATGCTGCAATACTCTGCTGGTTAGGTCTATGAGTACTTCCCAATGCGCTTCTGTAAAAAAGAGTGTCATGATGTAAATCCACGAGTGCAAGATATCGATGCCGAAATAGCTCAGTTGGGAGAGCGTTAGACTGAAGATCTAAAGGTCCCTGGTTCAATCCTGGGTTTCGGCAGCAGTCTCTCTTGAATGCTTTTGGGCCACGGCTGCCATAGCCTTGTTTCAACTCCTTACCAAAGAGTAATTTGACTCTCTTGTCACTGGGACTATCCAGTAAAGAGAATGGATCCATGGAGTAATGGATAGCATTTTGGTCTTTGAATGAAGAACTTTGAGTTCACATCTTAGACCAACTTCCTAAGCTATTTGTGGCCAATTCACAGGTTGTCTGTTGAAATTCCCATCAAAAGTGCTAAAGTGTGCCTTTTTCTTGCCAATTTCCAAAAAATCATTTTGGTTCTCCACAACCAGGGGAGCGCTTTTGAGCAAATACCAGATCCATGCTGTAATGGTTATTAGTCTGGAATCTAAATCCAGTGAAATGAGCTCCAATCTCAGTGGAATTTTCATTGACTTTTGCAGCAAAGGTTCAGAGGACCCAGTAAAAAGTCGTTTTCAAAACCCTTGCGCCTCCATATCTCATCTAATGAAAGCGTTGGCACTCTGCTGCATAAGGCAGAGATCTGTCATCAATGGAATGCAGATCGACAGAGTGTGTTAAATGTGTGTATTGTGATTAAAAAGCATGAAGAATGTGACATGGTAAATGTTCCCAATGAAAGTTCAATGCACATTAAATGAGCTTTCAAGAAAGAAATGAAGATGACAGAGCAATATATGTGAAATGGAACAAATGAAAAAAAAAATAGATTGGCATTTTTTTAGGATTTGTTGTTGATTTGACCTGTTGTTGAGCTCCATATTTGCCCAAGACATTTGAAAAATGGTCTATTTCCCTATTCACATAGATCGCATGACTGAAATATACTGTACATGGTTGTGTCATGCTGCAATACTCTGCTGGTTAGGTCTATGAGTACTTCCCAATGCGCTTCTGTAAAAAAGAGTGTCATGATTTAAATCCACGAGTGCAAGGTATCGATGCCGAAATAGCTCAGTTGGGAGAGCGTTAGACTGAAGATCTATAGGTCCCGGGTTTCGGCAGCAGTCTCTCTTGGATGCTTTTGGGCCACGGCTGCCATAGCCTTGTTTCAACTCCTTACCAAAGAGTAATTTGACTCTCTTGTCACTGGGACTAACCAGTAAAGAGAATGGATCCATGGGGTAATGGATAGCATTTTGGTCTTTGAATGAAGAACTTTGAGTTCACATCTTAGACCAACTTCTTTAGCTTATTGTGGCCAATTCACAGGTTGTCTGTTGAAATTCCCATCAAAAGTGCTAAAGTGTGCCTTTCTCTTGGCAATTTCCAAAAAATCATTTTGGTTCTCCACAACCAGGGGAGCGCTTTTGAGCAAATTCCAGATCCATGCTGTAATGGTTATTAGTCTAGAATCTAAATCCAGTGAAATGAGCTCCAATCTCAGTGGAATTTTCATTGACTTTTGCAGCAAAGGTTCAGAGGACCCAGTAAAAAGTCGTTTTCAAAACCCTTGCGCCTCCATATCTCATCTAATGAAAGCGTTGGCACTCTGCTGCATAAGGCAGAGATCTGTCATCAATGGAATGCAGATCGACAGAGTGTGTTAAATGTGTGTATTGTGATTAAAAAGCATGAAGAATGTGACATGGTAAATGTTCCCAATGAAAGTTCAATGCACATTAAATGAGCTTTCAAGAAAGAAATGAAGATGACAGAGCAATATATATGAAATGGAACAAATGAAAAAAAAAAATAGATTGGCATTTTTTTAGGATTTGTTGTTGATTTGACCTGTTGTTGAGCTCCATATTTGCCCAAGACATTTGAAAAATGGTCTATTTCCCTATTCACATAGATCGCATGACTGAAATATACTGTACATAGTTGTGTCATGCTGCAATACTCTGCTGGTTAGGTCTATGAGTACTTCCCAATGCGCTTCTGTAAAAAAGAGTGTCATGATGTAAATCCACGAGTGCAAGATATCGATGCCGAAATAGCTCAGTTGGGAGAGCGTTAGACTGAAGATCTAAAGGTCCCTGGTTCAATCCTGGGTTTCGGCAGCAGTCTCTCTTGAATGCTTTTGGGCCACGGCTGCCATAGCCTTGTTTCAACTCCTTACCAAAGAGTAATTTGACTCTCTTGTCACTGGGACTATCCAGTAAAGAGAATGGATCCATGGAGTAATGGATAGCATTTTGGTCTTTGAATGAAGAACTTTGAGTTCACATCTTAGACCAACTTCCTAAGCTATTTGTGGCCAATTCACAGGTTGTCTGTTGAAATTCCCATCAAAAGTGCTAAAGTGTGCCTTTTTCTTGCCAATTTCCAAAAAATCATTTTGGTTCTCCACAACCAGAGGAGCGCTTTTGAGCAAATACCAGATCCATGCTGTAATGGTTATTAGTCTGGAATCTAAATCCAGTGAAATGAGCTCCAATCTCAGTGGAATTTTCATTGACTTTTGCAGCAAAGGTTCAGAGGACCCAGTAAAAAGTCGTTTTCAAAACCCTTGCGCCTCCATATCTCATCTAATGAAAGCGTTGGCACTCTGCTGCATAAGGCAGAGATCTGTCATCAATGGAATGCAGATCGACAGAGTGTGTTAAATGTGTGTATTGTGATTAAAAAGCATGAAGAATGTGACATGGTAAATGTTCCCAATGAAAGTTCAATGCACATTAAATGAGCTTTCAAGAAAGAAATGAAGATGACAGAGCAATATATGTGAAATGGAACAAATGAAAAAAAAAATAGATTGGCATTTTTTTAGGATTTGTTGTTGATTTGACCTGTTGTTGAGCTCCATATTTGCCCAAGACATTTGAAAAATGGTCTATTTCCCTATTCACATAGATCGCATGACTGAAATATACTGTACATGGTTGTGTCATGCTGCAATACTCTGCTGGTTAGGTCTATGAGTACTTCCCAATGCGCTTCTGTAAAAAAGAGTGTCATGATTTAAATCCACGAGTGCAAGGTATCGATGCCGAAATAGCTCAGTTGGGAGAGCGTTAGACTGAAGATCTATAGGTCCCGGGTTTCGGCAGCAGTCTCTCTTGGATGCTTTTGGGCCACGGCTGCCATAGCCTTGTTTCAACTCCTTACCAAAGAGTAATTTGACTCTCTTGTCACTGGGACTAACCAGTAAAGAGAATGTATCCATGGGGTAATGGATAGCATTTTGGTCTTTGAATGAAGAACTTTGAGTTCACATCTTAGACCAACTTCTTTAGCTTATTGTGGCCAATTCACAGGTTGTCTGTTGAAATTCCCATCAAAAGTGCTAAAGTGTGCCTTTCTCTTGGCAATTTCCAAAAAATCATTTTGGTTCTCCACAACCAGGGGAGCGCTTTTGAGCAAATTCCAGATCCATGCTGTAATGGTTATTAGTCTAGAATCTAAATCCAGTGAAATGAGCTCCAATCTCAGTGGAATTTTCATTGACTTTTGCAGCAAAGGTTCAGAGGACCCAGTAAAAAGTCGTTTTCAAAACCCTTGCGCCTCCATATCTCATCTAATGAAAGCGTTGGCACTCTGCTGCATAAGGCAGAGATCTGTCATCAATGGAATGCAGATCGACAGAGTGTGTTAAATGTGTGTATTGTGATTAAAAAGCATGAAGAATGTGACATGGTAAATGTTCCCAATGAAAGTTCAATGCACATTAAATGAGCTTTCAAGAAAGAAATGAAGATGACAGAGCAATATATGTGAAATGGAACAAATGAAAAAAAAAATAGATTGGCATTTTTTTAGGATTTGTTGTTGATTTGACCTGTTGTTGAGCTCCATATTTGCCCAAGACATTTGAAAAATGGTCTATTTCCCTATTCACATAGATCGCATGACTGAAATATACTGTACATGGTTGTGTCATGCTGCAATACTCTGCTGGTTAGGTCTATGAGTACTTCCCAATGCGCTTCTGTAAAAAAGAGTGTCATGATTTAAATCCACGAGTGCAAGGTATCGATGCCGAAATAGCTCAGTTGGGAGAGTGTTAGACTGAAGATCTATAGGTCCCGGGTTTCGGCAGCAGTCTCTCTTGGATGCTTTTGGGCCACGGCTGCCATAGCCTTGTTTCAACTCCTTACCAAAGAGTAATTTGACTCTCTTGTCACTGGGACTAACCAGTAAAGAGAATGGATCCATGGGGTAATGGATAGCATTTTGGTCTTTGAATGAAGAACTTTGAGTTCACATCTTAGACCAACTTCTTTAGCTTATTGTGGCCAATTCACAGGTTGTCTGTTGAAATTCCCATCAAAAGTGCTAAAGTGTGCCTTTCTCTTGGCAATTTCCAAAAAATCATTTTGGTTCTCCACAACCAGGGGAGCGCTTTTGAGCAAATTCCAGATCCATGCTGTAATGGTTATTAGTCTAGAATCTAAATCCAGTGAAATGAGCTCCAATCTCAGTGGAAACTTCATTGACTTTTGCAGCAAAGGTTCAGAGGACCCAGTAAAAAGTCGTTTTCAAAACCCTTGCGCCTCCATATCTCATCTAATGAAAGCGTTGGCACTCTGCTGCATAAGGCAGAGATCTGTCATCAATGGAATGCAGATCGACAGAGTGTGTTAAATGTGTGTATTGTGATTAAAAAGCATGAAGAATGTGACATGGTAAATGTTCCCAATGAAAGTTCAATGCACATTAAATGAGCTTTCAAGAAAGAAATGAAGATGACAGAGCAATATATGTGAAATGGAACAAATGAAAAAAAAATTAGATTGGCATTTTTTTATGATTTGTTGTTGATTTGACCTGTTGTTGAGCTCCATATTTGCCCAAGACATTTGAAAAATGGTCTTTTTCCCTATTCACATAGATCGCATGACTGAAATATACTGTACATGGTTGTGTCATGCTGCAATACTCTGCTGGTTAGGTCTATGAGTACTTCCCCATAAGCTTCTGTAAAAAAGAGTGCCATGATGTAAATTCACGAGTGTGAGGTATCGATGCCGAAATAGCTCAGTTGGGAGAGTGTTAGACTGAAGATCTCAAGGTCCCTGGTTCAATCCTGGGTTTCGGCAGCAGTCTCTCTTGGATGCTTTTGGGCCACGGCTGCCATAGCCTTGTTTCAACTCCTTACCAAAGAGTAATTTGACTCTCTTGTCACTGGGACAATCCAGTAAAGAGAATGGATCCATGGAGTAATGGATAGCATTTTGGTCTTTGAATGAAGAACTTTGAGTTCACATCTTAGACCAACTTCCTAAGCTATTTGTGGCCAATTCACAGGTTGTCTGTTGAAATTCCCATCAAAAGTGCTAAAGTGTGCCTTTTTCTTGCCAATTTCCAAAAAATCATTTTGGTTCTCCACAACCAGGGGAGCGCTTTTGAGCAATTACCAGATCCATGCTGTAATTGTTATTAGTCTGGAATCTAAATCCAGTGAAATGAGCTCCAATCTCAGTGGAATTTTCATTGACTTTTGCATGAAGAATGTGCCATGGTAAATGTTCCCAATTAAAGTTCAATGCAAATTAAATGAGCTTTCAAGAAAGAAATGAAGATGACAGAGCAATATATGTGAAATGGAACAAATGAAAAAAAAAATAGATTGGCATTTTTTTAGGATTTGTTGTTGATTTGACCTGTTGTTGAGCTCCATATTTGCCCAAGACATTTGAAAAATGGTCTATTTCCCTATTCACATAGATCGCATGACTGAAATATACTGTACATGGTTGTGTCATGCTGCAATACTCTGCTGGTTAGGTCTATGAGTACTTCCCCATGCTCTTCTGTAAAAAAGAGTGCCATGATGTAAATTCACGAGTGCGAGGTATCTAAGCCGAAATAGCTCAGTTGGGAGAGCGTTAGACTGAAGTTCTAAAGGTCCCTCGTTCAATCCCGGGTTTCGGCAGCAGTCTCTCTTGGATGCTTTTGGGCCACGGCTGCCATAGCCTTGTTTCAACTCCTTACCAAAGAGTAATTTGACTCTCTTGTCACTGGGACAAACCAGTAAAGAGAATGGATCCATGGGGTAATGGATAGCATTTTGGTCTTTGAATGAAGAACTTTGAGTTCACATCTTAGACCAACTTCTTTAGCTTATTGTGGCCAATTCACAGGTTGTCTGTTGAAATTCCCATCAAAAGTGCTAAAGTGTGCCTTTTTCTTGCCAATTTCCAAAAAATAATTTTGGTTCTCCACAACCAGGGGAGCGCTTTTGAGCAATTACCAGATCCATGCTGTAATTGTTATTAGTCTGGAATCTAAATCCAGTGAAATGAGCTCCAATCTCAGTGCAATTTTCATTGACTTTTGCAGCAAAGGTTCAGAGGACCCAGTAAAAAGTCATTTTCAAAACCCTTGCGCCTCCATATCTCAACTAATGAAAGCGTTGGCACTCTGCTGCGTAAAGCAGAGATCTGTCATTAACGGAATGCAGATCGACAGAGTGTGTTAAATGTGTGTATTGTGATTAAAAAGCATGAAGAATGTGACATGGTAAATGTTCCCAATGAAAGTTCAATGCACGTTAAATGAGCTTTCAAGAAAGAAAGAAATGAAGATGACAGAGCAATATATGTGAAATGGAACAAATGAAAAAAAAAAGATTGGCATTTTTTTAGGATTTGTTGTTGATTTGACCTGTTGATGAGCTCCATATTTGCCCAAGACATTTGAAAAATGTTCTATTTCCCTATTCACATAGATTGCATGACTGAAATATACTGTACATGGTTGTGTCATGCTGCAATACTAGCTGGTTAGGTCTATGAGTACTTCCCAATGCGCTTCTGTAAAAAAGAGTGTCATGATGTAAATCCACGAGTGCAAGGTATCGATGCCGAAATAGCTCAGTTGGAAGAGCGTTAGACTGAAGATCTAAAGGTCCCAGGTTCAATCCCGGGTTTCGGCAGCCGTCTCTCTTGGATGCTTTTGGGCCACGGCTGCCATAGCCTTGTTTCAACTCCTTACCAAAGAGTAATTTGACTCTCTTGTCACTGGGACTAACCAGTAAAGAGAATGGATCCATGGGGTAATGGATAGCATTTTGGTCTTTGAATGAAGAACTTTGAGTTCACATCTTAGACCAACTTCTTTAGCTTATGTGGCCAATTCACAGGTTGTCTGTTGAAATTCCCATCAAAAGTGCTAAAGTGTGCCTTTCTCTTGGCAATTTCCAAAAAATCATTTTGGTTCTCCACAACCAGGGGAGCGCTTTTGAGCAAATTCCAGATCCATGCTGTAATGGTTATTAGTCTAGAATCTAAATCCAGTGAAATGAGCTCCAATCTCAGTGGAAATTTCATAGACTTTTGCAGCAAAGGTTCAGAGGACCCAGTAAAAAGTCGTTTTCAAAACCCTTGCGCCTCCATATCTCATCTAATGAAAGCGTTGGCACTCTGCTGCATTTGGCAGAGATCTGTCATCAATGGAATGCAGATCGACAGAGTGTGTTAAATGTGTGTATTGTGATTAAAATCATGAAGAATGTGACATGGTAAATGTTCCCAATGAAAGTTCAATGCACATTAAATGAGCTTTCAAGAAAGAAATGAAGATGACAGAGCAATATATGTGAAATGGAACAAATGAAAAAAAAAATAGATTGGCATTTTTTTAGGATTTGTTGTTGATTTGACCTGTTGTTGAGCTCCATATTTGCTCAAGACATTTGAAAAATGGTCTATTTCCCTATTCACATAGATCGCATGACTGAAATATACTGTACATGGTTGTGTCATGCTGCAATACTCTGCTGGTTAGGTCTATGAGTACTTCCCCATGTGCTTCTGTAAAAAAGAGTGCCATGATGTAAATTCACGAATGTGAGGTATCTAAGCCGAAATAGCTCAGTTGGGAGAGCGTTAGACTGAAGATCTAAAGGTCCCTGGTTCAATCCCGGGTTTCGGCAGCAGTCTCTCTTGGATGCTTTTGGGCCACGGCTGCCATAGCCTTGTTTCAACTCCTTACCAAAGAGTAATTTGACTCTCTTGTCACTGGGACTAACCAGTAAAGAGAATGGATCCATGGGGTAATGGATAGCATTTTGGTCTTTGAATGAAGAACTTTGAGTTCACATCTTAGACCAACTTCTTTAGCTTATTGTGGCCAATTCACAGGTTGTCAGTTGAAATTCCCATCAAAAGTGCTAAAGTGTGCCTTTTTCTTGCCAATTTCCAAAAAATCATTTTGGTTCTCCACAACCAGGGGAGCGCTTTTGAGCAATTACCAGATCCATGCTGTAATTGTTATTAGTCTGGAATCTAAATCCAGTGAAATGAGCTCCAATCTCAGTGGAATTTTCATTGACTTTTGCAGCAAAGGTTCAGAGGACCCAGTAAAAAGTCGTTTTCAAAACCCTTGCGCCTCCATATCTCAACTAATGAAAGCGTTGGCACTCTGCTGCGTAAAGCAGAGATCTGTCATTAATGGAATGCAGATCGACAGAGTGTGTTAAATGTGTGTATTGTGATTAAAAAGCATGAAGAATGTGACATGGTAAAAGTTCCCAATGAAAGTTCAATGCACGTTAAATGAGCTTTCAAGAAAGAAAGAAATGAAGATGACAGAGCAATATATGTGAAATGGAACAAATGAAAAAAAAAATAGATTGGCATTTTTTTAGGATTTGTTGTTGATTTGACCTGTTGATGAGCTCCATATTTGCCCAAGACATTTGAAAAATGTTCTATTTCCCTATTCACATAGATTGCATGACTGAAATATACTGTACATGGTTGTGTCATGCTGCAATACTAGTTGGTTAGGTCTATGAGTACTTCCCAATGCGCTTCTGTAAAAAAGAGTGCCTTGGTGTAAATCCACGAGTGCAAGTTGTCGACACCGAAATAGCTCAGTTGGGAGAGCGTTAGACTGAAGATCTAAAGGTCCCTGGTTCAATCCTGGGTTTCGGCAGCAGTCTCTCTTGAATGCTTTTGGGCCACGGCTGCCATAGCCTTGTTTCAACTCCTTACCAAAGAGTAATTTGACTCTCTTGTCACTGGGACTATCCAGTAAAGAGAATGGATCCATGGAGTAATGGATAGCATTTTGGTCTTTGAATGAAGAACTTTGAGTTCACATCTTAGACCAACTTCCTAAGCTATTTGTGGCCAATTCACAGGTTGTCTGTTGAAATTCCCATCAAAAGTGCTAAAGTGTGCCTTTTTCTTGCCAATTTCCAAAAAATCATTTTGGTTCTCCACAACCAGGGGAGCCCTTTTGAGCAAATACCAGATCCATGCTGTAATGGTTATTAGTCTGGAATCTAAATCCAGTGAAATGAGCTCCAATCTCAGTGGAATTTTCATTGACTTTTGCAGCAAAGGTTCAGAGGACCCAGTAAAAAGTCGTTTTCAAAACCCTTGCGCCTCCATATCTCATCTAATGAAAGCGTTGGCACTCTGCTGCATAAGGCAGAGATCTGTCATCAATGGAATGCAGATCGACAGAGTGTGTTAAATGTGTGTATTGTGATTAAAAAGCATGAAGAATGTGACATGGTAAATGTTCCCAATGAAAGTTCAATGCACGTTAAATGAGCTTTCAAGAAAGAAATGAAGATGACAGAGCAATATATGTGAAATGGAACAAATGAAAAAAAAAATAGATTGGCATTTTTTTAGGATTTGTTGTTGATTTGACCTGTTGTTGAGCTCCATATTTGCCCAAGACATTTGAAAAATGTTCTATTTCCCTATTCACATAGATCGCATGACTGAAATATACTGTACATGGTTGTGTCATGCTGCAATACTCTGCTTGTTAGGTCTATGAGTACTTCCCAATGCGCTTCTGTAAAAAAGAGTGCCATGATGTAAATCCACGAGTGCAAGGTGTCGATGCCGAAATAGCTCAGTTGGGAGAGCGTTAGACTGAAGATCTAAAGGTTCCAGGTTCAATCCCGGGTTTCGGCAGCAGTCTCTCTTGGATGCTTTTGGGCCACGGCTGCCATAGCCTTGTTTCAACTCCTTACCAAAGAGTAATTTGACTCTCTTGTCACTGGGACTAACCAGTAAAGAGAATGGATCCATGGGGTAATGGATAGCATTTTGGTCTTTGAATGAAGAACTTTGAGTTCACATCTTAGACCAACTTCTTTAGCTTATGTGGCCAATTCACAGGTTGTCTGTTGAAATTCCCATCAAAAGTGCTAAAGTGTGCCTTTCTCTTGGCAATTTCCAAAAAATCATTTTGGTTCTCCACAACCAGGGGAGCGCTTTTGAGCAAATTCCAGATCCATGCTGTAATGGTTATTAGTCTAGAATCTAAATCCAGTGAAATGAGCTCCAATCTCAGTGGAAATTTCATTGACTTTTGCAGCAAAGGTTCAGAGGACCCAGTAAAAAGTCGTTTTCAAAACCCTTGCGCCTCCATATCTCATCTAATGAAAGCGTTGGCACTCTGCCGCATTTGGCAGAGATCTGTCATCAATGGAATGCAGATCGACAGAGTGTGTTAAATGTGTGTATTGTGATTAAAAAGCATGAAGAATGTGACATGGTAA
The DNA here is from genome assembly GCA_032164185.1 of Moxostoma hubbsi. Taxonomy (NCBI): domain Eukaryota; kingdom Metazoa; phylum Chordata; class Actinopteri; order Cypriniformes; family Catostomidae; genus Moxostoma; species Moxostoma hubbsi. The sequence goes on along the minus strand of JAVLUX010000031.1, from coordinate 847,518 downwards.
ATGTTCCCAATGAAAGTTCAATGCAAATTAAATGAGCTTTCAAGAAAGAAATGAAGATGACAGAGCAAAATATGTGAAATGGAACAAATGAAAAAAAAAATAGATTGGCATTTTTTTAGGATTTGTTGTTGATTTGACCTGTTGTTGAGCTCCATATTTGCCCAAGACATTTGAAAAATGGTCTATTTCCCTATTCACATAGATCGCATGACTGAAATATACTGTACATGGTTGTGTCATGCTGCAATACTCTGCTGGTTAGGTCTATGAGTACTTCCCCATGCGCTTCTGTAAAAAAGAGTGCCATGATGTAAATTCACGAGTGTGAGGTATCTAAGCCGAAATAGCTCAGTTGGGAGAGCGTTAGACTGAAGATCTAAAGGTCCCTGGTTCAATCCCGGGTTTCGGCAGCAGTCTCTCTTGGATGCTTTTGGGCCACGGCTGCCATAGCCTTGTTTCAACTGCTTACCAAAGAGTAATTTGACTCTCTTGTCACTGGGACTAACCAGTAAAGAGAATGGATCCATGGGGTAATGGATAGCATTTTGGTCTTTGATTGAAGAACTTTGAGTTCACATCTTAAACCAACTTCTTTAGCTTATTGTGGCCAATTCACAGGTTGTCTGTTGAAATTCCCATCAAAAGTGCTAAAGTGTGCCTTTCTCTTGGCAATTTCCAAAAAATCATTTTGGTTCTCCACAACCAGGGGAGCGCTTTTGAGCAAATTCCAGATCCATGCTGTAATGGTTATTAGTCTAGAATTTAAATCCAGTGAAATGAGCTCCAATCTCAGTCGAAACTTCATTGACTTTTGCAGCAAAGGTTCAGAGGACCCAGTAAAAAGTCGTTTTCAAAACCCTTGCGCCTCCATATCTCATCTAATGAAAGCGTTGGCACTCTGCTGCATAAGGCAGAGATCTGTCATCAATGGAATGTAGATCAACAGAGTGTGTTAAATGTGTGTATTGTGATTAAAACGCATGAACAATGTGACATGGTAAATGTTCCCAATGAAAGTTCAATGCAAATTAAATGAGCTTTCAAGAAAGAAATGAAGATGACAGAGCAAAATATGTGAAATGGAACAAATGAAAAAAAAAATAGATTGGCATTTTTTTAGGATTTGTTGTTGATTTGACCTGTTGTTGAGCTCCATATTTGCCCAAGACATTTGAAAAATGGTCTATTTCCCTATTCACATAGATCGCATGACTGAAATATACTGTACATGGTTGTGTCATGCTGCAATACTCTGCTGGTTAGGTCTATGAGTACTTCCCCATGCGCTTCTGTAAAAAAGAGTGCCATGATGTAAATTCACGAGTGTGAGGTATCTAAGCCGAAATAGCTCAGTTGGGAGAGTGTTAGACTGAAGTTCTAAAGGTCCCTGGTTCAATCTCGGGTTTCGGCAGCAGTCTCTCTTGGATGCTTTTGGGCCACGGCTGCCATAGCCTTGTTTCAACTCCTTACCAAAGAGTAATTTGACTCTCTTGTCACTGGGACTAACCAGTAAAGAGAATGGATCCATGGGGTAATGGATAGCATTTTGGTCTTTGAATGAAGAACTTTGAGTTCACATCTTAGACCAACTTCTTTAGCTTATTGTGGCCAATTCACAGGTTGTCTGTTGAAATTCCCATCAAAAGTGCTAAAGTGTGCCTTTTTCTTGCCAATTTCCAAAAAATCATTTTGGTTCTCCACAACCAGGGGAGCGCTTTTGAGCAATTACCAGATCCATGCTGTAATTGTTATTAGTCTGGAATCTAAATCCAGTGAAATGAGCTCCAATCTCAGTGGAATTTTCATTGACTTTTGCAGCAAAGGTTCAGAGGACCCAGTAAAAAGTCGTTTTCAAAACCCTTGCGCCTCCATATCTCAACTAATGAAAGCGTTGGCACTCTGCTGCGTAAAGCAGAGATCTGTCATTAATGGAATGCAGATCGACAGAATGTGTTAAATGTGTGTATTGTGATTAAAAAGCATGAAGAATGTGACATGGTAAATGTTCCCAATGAAAGTTCAATGCAAATTAAATGAGCTTTCAAGAAAGAAATGAAGATGACAGAGCAATATATGTGAAATGGAACAAATGAAAAAAAAAATAGATTGGCATTTTTTTAGGATTTGTTGTTGATTTGACCTGTTGTTGAGCTCCATATTTGCCCAAGACATTTGAAAAATGTTCTATTTCCCTATTCACATAGATAGCATGACTGAAATATACTGTACATGGTTGTGTCATGCTGCAATACTAGCTGGTTAGGTCTATGAGTACTTCCCAATGCGCTTCTGTAAAAAAGAGTGCCTTGGTGTAAATCCACAAGTGCAAGATGTCGACGCTGAAATAGCTCAGTTGGGAGAGCGTTAGACTGAAGATCTAAAGATCCCAGGTTCAATGCCGGCTTTCGGCAGCAGTCTCTCTTGGATGCTTTTGGGCCACGGCTGCCATAGCCTTGTTTCAACTCCTTACCAAAGAGTAATTTGACTCTCTTGTCACTGGGACTATCCAGTAAAGAGAATGGATCCATGGAGTAATGGATAGCATTTTGGTCTTTGAATTAAGAACTTTGAGTTCACATCTTAGACCAACTTCCTAAGCTATTTGTGGCCAATTCACAGGTTGTCTGTTGAAATTCCCATCAAAATTGCTAAAGTGTGCCTTTTTCTTGCCAATTTCCAAAAAATCATTTTGGTTCTCCACAACCAGGGGAGCGCTTTTGAGCAAATTCCAGATCCATGCTGTAATGGTTAATAGTCTAGAATCTAAATCCAGTGAAATGAGCTCCAATCTCAGTGGAATTTTCATTGACTTTTGCAGCAAAGGTTCAGAGGACCCAGTAAAAAGTCGTTTTCAAAACCCTTGCGCCTCCATATCTCATCTAATGAAAGCGTTGGCACTCTGCTGCATTTGGCAGAGATCTGTCATCAATGGAACGCAGATCGACAGAGTGTGTTAAATGTGTGTATTGTGATTAAAAAGCATGAAGAATGTGACATGGTAAATGTTCCCAATGAAAGTTCAATGCAAATTAAATGAGCTTTCAAGAAAGAAATGAAGATGACAGAGCAATATATGTGAAATGGAACAAATGAAAAAAAAAATAGATTGGCATTTTTTTAGGATTTGTTGTTGATTTGACCTGTTGTTGAGCTCCATATTTGCCCAAGACATTTGAAAAATGTTCTATTTCCCTATTCACATAGATCGCATGACTGAAATATACTGTACATGGTTGTGTCATGCTGCATTACTCTGCTGGTTAGGTCTATGAGTACTTCCCCATGCGCTTCTGTAAAAAAGAGTGCCATGATGTAAATTCACGAGTAGGTGGTATCTAAGCCGAAATAGCTCAGTTGGGAGAGCGTTAGACTGAAGATCTAAAGATCCCAGGTTCAATGCTGGGTTTCGGCAGCAGTCTCTCTTGGATGCTTTTGGGCCACGGCTGCCATAGCCTTGTTTCAACTCCTTACCAAAGAGTAATTTGACTCTCTTGTCACTGGGACTATCCAGTAAAGAGAATGGATCCATGGAGTAATGGATAGCATTTTGGTCTTTGAATGAAGAACTTTGAGTTCACATCTTAGACCAACTTCCTAAGCTATTTGTGGCCAATTCACAGGTTGTCTGTTGAAATTCCCATCAAAAGTGCTAAAGTGTGCCTTTTTCTTGCCAATTTCCAAAAAATCATTTTGGTTCTCCACAACCAGGGGAGCGCTTTTGAGCAAATACCAGATCCATGCTGTAATGGTTATTAGTCTGGAATCTAAATCCAGTGAAATGAGCTCCAATCTCAGTGGAATTTTCATTGACTTTTGCAGCAAAGGTTCAGAGGACCCAGTAAAAAGTCGTTTTCAAAACCCTTGCGCCTCCATATCTCATCTAATGAAAGCGTTGGCACTCTGCTGCATAAGGCAGAGATCTGTCATCAATGGAATGCAGATCGACAGAGTGTGTTAAATGTGTGTATTGTGATTAAAAAGCATGAAGAATGTGACATGGTAAATGTTCCCAATGAAAGTTCAATGCACGTTAAATGAGCTTTCAAGAAAGAAATGAAGATGACAGAGCAATATATGTGAAATGGAACAAATGAAAAAAAAAATAGATTGGCATTTTTTTAGGATTTGTTGTTGATTTGACCTGTTGTTGAGCTCCATATTTGCCCAAGACATTTGAAAAATGTTCTATTTCCCTATTCACATAGATCGCATGACTGAAATATACTGTACATGGTTGTGTCATGCTGCAATACTCTGCTGGTTAGGTCCATGAGTACTTCCCCATGCACTTCTGTAAAAAAGAGTGCCTTGATGTAAATCCACAAGTGCAAGATATCAAATCCGAAATAGCTCAGGTGGGAGAGCGTAAGACTGAAGATCTGAAGGTCCCTGGTTTAATCCCGGGTTTCGGCAGCAGTCTCTCTTGGATGCTTTTGGGCCACGGCTGCCATAGCCTTGTTTCAACTGCTTACCAAAGAGTAATTTGACTCTCTTGTCACTGGGACTAACCAGTAAAGAGAATGGATCCATGGGGTAATGGATAGCATTTTGGTCTTTGATTGAAGAACTTTGAGTTCACATCTTAGACCAACTTCTTTAGCTTATTGTGGCCAATTCACAGGTTGTCTGTTGAAATTCCCATCAAAAGTGCTAAAGTGTGCCTTTCTCTTGGCAATTTCCAAAAAATCATTTTGGTTCTCCACAACCAGGGGAGCGCTTTTGAGCAAATTCCAGATCCATGCTGTAATGGTTATTAGTCTAGAATCTAAATCCAGTGAAATGAGCTCCAATCTCAGTGGAAACTTCATTGACTTTTGCAGCAAAGGTTCAGAGGACCCAGTAAAAAGTCGTTTTCAAAACCCTTGCGCCTCCATATCTCATCTAATGAAAGCGTTGGCACTCTGCTGCATAAGGCAGAGATCTGTCATCAATGGAATGTAGATCGACAGAGTGTGTTAAATGTGTGTATTGTGATTAAAACGCATGAAGAATGTGACATGGTAAATGTTCCCAATGAAAGTTCAATGCACATTAAATGAACTTTCAAGAAAGAAATGAAGATGACAGAGCAGTATATGTGAAATGGAACAAATGAAAAAAAAAATAGATTGGCATTTTTTTAGGATTTGTTGTTGATTTGACCTGTTGTTGAGCTCCATATTTGCCCAAGACATTTGAAAAATGGTCTATTTCCCTATTCACATAGATCGCATGACTGAAATATACTGTACATGGTTGTGTCATGCTGCAATACTCTGCTGGTTAGGTCTATGAGTACTTCCCCATGCGCTTCTGTAAAAAAGAGTTTCATGATGTAAATCCACGAGTGCGAGGTATCCATGCCGAAATAGCTCAGTTGGGAGAGCGTTAGACTGAAGATCTGAAGATCCCAGGTTCAATCCCGGGTTTCGGCAGCAGTCTCTCTTGGATGCTTTTGGGCCACGGCTGCCATAGCCTTGTTTCAACTCCTTACCAAAGAGTAATTTGACTCTCTTGTCACTGGGACTAACCAGTAAAGAGAATGGATCCATGGGGTAATGGATAGCATTTTGGTCTTTGAATGAAGAACTTTGAGTTCACATCTTAGACCAACTTCTTTAGCTTATTGTGGCCAATTCACAGGTTGTCTGTTGAAATTCCCATCAAAAGTGCTAAAGTGTGCCTTTTTCTTGCCAATTTCCAAAAAATCATTTTGGTTCTCCACAACCAGGGGAGCGCTTTTGAGCAATTACCAGATCCATGCTGTAATTGTTATTAGTCTGGAATCTAAATCCAGTGAAATGAGCTCCAATCTCAGTGGAATTTTCATTGACTTTTGCAGCAAAGGTTCAGAGGACCCAGTAAAAAGTCGTTTTCAAAACCCTTGCGCCTCCATATCTCATCTAATGAAAGCGTTGGCATTCTGCTGCATAAGGCAGAGATCTGTCATAATTGGAATGCAGATCGACAAAGTGTGTTTAATGTGTGTATTGTGATTAAATAGCATGAAGAATGTGACATGGTAAATGTTCCCAGTGAAAGTTCAATGCACATTAAATGAGCTTTCAAGAAAGAAAAAAATGAAGATGACAGAGCAATATATGTGAAATGGAACAAATGAAAAAATAATAGATTGGCATTTTTTTAGGATTTGTTGTTGATTTGACCTGTTGTTGAGCTCCATACTTGCCCAAGACATTTGAAAAATGTTCTATTTCCGTATTCACATAGATCGCATGACTGAAATATACTGTACATGGTTGTGTCATGCTGCGATACTCTGCTGGTTAGGTCCATGAGTACTTCCCCATGCACTTCTGTAAAAAAGAGTGCCTTGATGTAAATCCACAAGTGCAAGATATCAAATCCGAAATAGCTCAGGTGGGAGAGCGTAAGACTGAAGATCTGAAGGTCCCTGGTTTAATCCCGGGTTTCGGCAGCAGTCTCTCTTGGATGCTTTTGGGCCACGGCTGCCATAGCCTTGTTTCAACTGCTTACCAAAGAGTAATTTGACTCTCTTGTCACTGGGACTAACCAGTAAAGAGAATGGATCCATGGGGTAATGGATAGCATTTTGGTCTTTGATTGAAGAACTTTGAGTTCACATCTTAGACCAACTTCTTTAGCTTATTGTGGCCAATTCACAGGTTGTCTGTTGAAATTCCCATCAAAAGTGCTAAAGTGTGCCTTTCTCTTGGCAATTTCCAAAAAATCATTTTGGTTCTCCACAACCAGGGGAGCGCTTTTGAGCAAATTCCAGATCCATGCTGTAATGGTTATTAGTCTAGAATCTAAATCCAGTGAAATGAGCTCCAATCTCAGTCGAAACTTCATTGACTTTTGCAGCAATGGTTCAGAGGACCCAGTAAAAAGTCGTTTTCAAAACCCTTGCGCCTCCATATCTCATCTAATGAAAGCGTTGGCACTCTGCTGCATTTGGCAGAGATCTGTCATCAATGGAACGCAGATCGACAGAGTGTGTTAAATGTGTGTATTGTGATTAAAAAGCATGAAGAATGTGACATGGTAAATGTTCCCAATGAAAGTTCAATGCAAATTAAATGAGCTTTCAAGAAAGAAATGAAGATGACAGAGCAATATATGTGAAATGGAACAAATGAAAAAAAAAATAGATTGGCATTTTTTTAGGATTTGTTGTTGATTTGACCTGTTGTTGAGCTCCATATTTGCCCAAGACATTTGAAAAATGTTCTATTTCCCTATTCACATAGATCGCATGACTGAAATATACTGTACATGGTTGTGTCATGCTGCAATACTCTGCTGGTTAGGTCTATGAGTACTTCCCCATGCGCTTCTGTAAAAAAGAGTGCCATGATGTAAATTCACGAGTAGGTGGTATCTAAGCCGAAATAGCTCAGTTGGGAGAGCGTTAGACTGAAGATCTAAAGATCCCAGGTTCAATGCTGGGTTTCGGCAGCAGTCTCTCTTGGATGCTTTTGGGCCACGGCTGCCATAGCCTTGTTTCAACTCCTTACCAAAGAGTAATTTGACTCTCTTGTCACTGGGACTATCCAGTAAAGAGAATGGATCCATGGAGTAATGGATAGCATTTTGGTCTTTGAATGAAGAACTTTGAGTTCACATCTTAGACCAACTTCCTAAGCTATTTGTGGCCAATTCACAGGTTGTCTGTTGAAATTCCCATCAAAAGTGCTAAAGTGTGCCTTTTTCTTGCCAATTTCCAAAAAATCATTTTGGTTCTCCACAACCAGGGGAGCGCTTTTGAGCAAATACCAGATCCATGCTGTAATGGTTATTAGTCTGGAATCTAAATCCAGTGAAATGAGCTCCAATCTCAGTGGAATTTTCATTGACTTTTGCAGCAAAGGTTCAGAGGACCCAGTAAAAAGTCGTTTTCAAAACCCTTGCGCCTCCATATCTCATCTAATGAAAGCGTTGGCACTCTGCTGCATAAGGCAGAGATCTGTCATCAATGGAATGCAGATCGACAGAGTGTGTTAAATGTGTGTATTGTGATTAAAAAGCATGAAGAATGTGACATGGTAAATGTTCCCAATGAAAGTTCAATGCACGTTAAATGAGCTTTCAAGAAAGAAATGAAGATGACAGAGCAATATATGTGAAATGGAACAAATGAAAAAAAAAATAGATTGGCATTTTTTTAGGATTTGTTGTTGATTTGACCTGTTGTTGAGCTCCATATTTGCCCAAGACATTTGAAAAATGTTCTATTTCCCTATTCACATAGATCGCATGACTGAAATATACTGTACATGGTTGTGTCATGCTGCAATACTCTGCTGGTTAGGTCCATGAGTACTTCCCCATGCACTTCTGTAAAAAAGAGTGCCTTGATGTAAATCCACAAGTGCAAGATATCAAATCCGAAATAGCTCAGGTGGGAGAGCGTAAGACTGAAGATCTGAAGGTCCCTGGTTTAATCCCGGGTTTCGGCAGCAGTCTCTCTTGGATGCTTTTGGGCCACGGCTGCCATAGCCTTGTTTCAACTGCTTACCAAAGAGTAATTTGACTCTCTTGTCACTGGGACTAACCAGTAAAGAGAATGGATCCATGGGGTAATGGATAGCATTTTGGTCTTTGATTGAAGAACTTTGAGTTCACATCTTAGACCAACTTCTTTAGCTTATTGTGGCCAATTCACAGGTTGTCTGTTGAAATTCCCATCAAAAGTGCTAAAGTGTGCCTTTCTCTTGGCAATTTCCAAAAAATCATTTTGGTTCTCCACAACCAGGGGAGCGCTTTTGAGCAAATTCCAGATCCATGCTGTAATGGTTATTAGTCTAGAATCTAAATCCAGTGAAATGAGCTCCAATCTCAGTGGAAACTTCATTGACTTTTGCAGCAAAGGTTCAGAGGACCCAGTAAAAAGTCGTTTTCAAAACCCTTGCGCCTCCATATCTCATCTAATGAAAGCGTTGGCACTCTGCTGCATAAGGCAGAGATCTGTCATCAATGGAATGTAAATCGACAGAGTGTGTTAAATGTGTGTATTGTGATTAAAACGCATGAAGAATGTGACATGGTAAATGTTCCCAATGAAAGTTCAATGCACATTAAATGAACTTTCAAGAAAGAAATGAAGATGACAGAGCAGTATATGTGAAATGGAACAAATGAAAAAAAAAATAGATTGGCATTTTTTTAGGATTTGTTGTTGATTTGACCTGTTGTTGAGCTCCATATTTGCCCAAGACATTTGAAAAATGGTCTATTTCCCTATTCACATAGATCGCATGACTGAAATATACTGTACATGGTTGTGTCATGCTGCAATACTCTGCTGGTTAGGTCTATGAGTACTTCCCCATGCGCTTCTGTAAAAAAGAGTTTCATGATGTAAATCCACGAGTGCGAGGTATCCATGCCGAAATATCTCAGTTGGGAGAGCGTTAGACTGAAGATCTGAAGATCCCAGGTTCAATCCCGGGTTTCGGCAGCATTCTCTCTTGGATGCTTTTGGGCCACGGCTGCCATAGCCTTGTTTCAACTCCTTACCAAAGAGTAATTTGACTCTCTTGTCACTGGGACTAACCAGTAAAGAGAATGGATCCATGGGGTAATGGATAGCATTTTGGTCTTTGAATGAAGAACTTTGAGTTCACATCTTAGACCAACTTCTTTAGCTTATTGTGGCCAATTCACAGGTTGTCTGTTGAAATTCCCATCAAAAGTGCTAAAGTGTGCCTTTTTCTTGCCAATTTCCAAAAAATCATTTTGGTTCTCCACAACCAGGGGAGCGCTTTTGAGCAATTACCAGATCCATGCTGTAATTGTTATTAGTCTGGAATCTAAATCCAGTGAAATGAGCTCCAATCTCAGTGGAATTTTCATTGACTTTTGCAGCAAAGGTTCAGAGGACCCAGTAAAAAGTCGTTTTCAAAACCCTTGCGCCTCCATATCTCATCTAATGAAAGCGTTGGCATTCTGCTGCATAAGGCAGAGATCTGTCATAATTGGAATGCAGATCGACAAAGTGTGTTTAATGTGTGTATTGTGATTAAATAGCATGAAGAATGTGACATGGTAAATGTTCCCAGTGAAAGTTCAATGCACATTAAATGAGCTTTCAAGAAAGAAAAAAATGAAGATGACAGAGCAATATATGTGAAATGGAACAAATGAAAAAATAATAGATTGGCATTTTTTTAGGATTTGTTGTTGATTTGACCTGTTGTTGAGCTCCATACTTGCCCAAGACATTTGAAAAATGTTCTATTTCCGTATTCACATAGATCGCATGACTGAAATATACTGTACATGGTTGTGTCATGCTGCGATACTCTGCTGGTTAGGTCCATGAGTACTTCCCCATGCACTTCTGTAAAAAAGAGTGCCTTGATGTAAATCCACAAGTGCAAGATATCAAATCCGAAATAGCTCAGGTGGGAGAGCGTAAGACTGAAGATCTGAAGGTCCCTGGTTTAATCCCGGGTTTCGGCAGCAGTCTCTCTTGGATGCTTTTGGGCCACGGCTGCCATAGCCTTGTTTCAACTGCTTACCAAAGAGTAATTTGACTCTCTTGTCACTGGGACTAACCAGTAAAGAGAATGGATCCATGGGGTAATGGATAGCATTTTGGTCTTTGATTGAAGAACTTTGAGTTCACATCTTAGACCAACTTCTTTAGCTTATTGTGGCCAATTCACAGGTTGTCTGTTGAAATTCCCATCAAAAGTGCTAAAGTGTGCCTTTCTCTTGGCAATTTCCAAAAAATCATTTTGGTTCTCCACAACCAGGGGAGCGCTTTTGAGCAAATTCCAGATCCATGCTGTAATGGTTATTAGTCTAGAATCTAAATCCAGTGAAATGAGCTCCAATCTCAGTCGAAACTTCATTGACTTTTGCAGCAAAGGTTCAGAGGACCCAGTAAAAAGTCGTTTTCAAAACCCTTGCGCCTCCATATCTCATCTAATGAAAGCGTTGGCACTCTGCTGCATAAGGCAGAGATCTGTCATCAATGGAATGTAGATCAACAGAGTGTGTTAAATGTGTGTATTGTGATTAAAACGCATGAAGAATGTGACATGGTAAATGTTCCCAATGAAAGTTCAATGCAAATTAAATGAGCTTTCAAGAAAGAAATGAAGATGACAGAGCAAAATATGTGAAATGGAACAAATGAAAAATAAAATAGATTGGCATTTTTTTAGGATTTGTTGTTGATTTGACCTGTTGTTGAGCTCCATATTTGCCCAAGACATTTGAAAAATGGTCTATTTCCCTATTCACATAGATCGCATGACTGAAATATACTGTACATGGTTGTGTCATGCTGCAATACTCTGCTGGTTAGGTCTATGAGTACTTCCCCATGCGCTTCTGTAAAAAAGAGTGCCATGATGTAAATTCACGAGTGTGAGGTATCTAAGCTGAAATAGCTCAGTTGGGAGAGCGTTAGACTGAAGATCTAAAGGTCCCTGGTTCAATCCCGGGTTTCGGCAGCAGTCTCTCTTGGATGCTTTTGGGCCACGGCTGCCATAGCCTTGTTTCAACTCCTTACCAAAGAGTAATTTGACTCTCTTGTCACTGGGACTAACCAGTAAAGAGAATGGATCCATGGGGTAATGGATAGCATTTTGGTCTTTGAATGAAGAACTTTGAGTTCACATCTTAGACCAACTTCTTTAGCTTATTGTGGCCAATTCACAGGTTGTCTGTTGAAATTCCCATCAAAAGTGCTAAAGTGTGCCTTTTTCTTGCCAATTTCCAAAAAATCATTTTGGTTCTCCACAACCAGGGGAGCGCTTTTGAGCAATTACCAGATCCATGCTGTAATTGTTATTAGTCTGGAATCTAAATCCAGTGAAATGAGCTCCAATCTCAGTGGAATTTTCATTGACTTTTGCAGCAAAGGTTCAGAGGACCCAGTAAAAAGTCGTTTTCAAAACCCTTGCGCCTCCATATCTCAACTAATGAAAGCGTTGGCACTCTGCTGCGTAAAGCAGAGATCTGTCATTAATGGAATGCAGATCGACAGAATGTGTTAAATGTGTGTATTGTGATTAAAAAGCATGAAGAATGTGACATGGTAAATGTTCCCAATGAAAGTTCAATGCAAATTAAATGAGCTTTCAAGAAAGAAATGAAGATGACAGAGCAATATATGTGAAATGGAACAAATGAAAAAAAAAATAGATTGGCATTTTTTTAGGATTTGTTGTTGATTTGACCTGTTGTTGAGCTCCATATTTGCCCAAGACATTTGAAAAATGTTCTATTTCCCTATTCACATAGATTGCATGACTGAAATATACTGTACATGGTTGTGTCATGCTGCAATACTAGCTGGTTAGGTCTATGAGTACTTCCCAATGCGCTTCTGTAAAAAAGAGTGCCTTGGTGTAAATCCACGAGTGCAAGATGTCGACGCTGAAATAGCTCAGTTGGGAGAGCGTTAGACTGAAGATCTAAAGATCCCAGGTTCAATGCCGGCTTTCGGCAGCAGTCTCTCTTGGATGCTTTTGGGCCACGGCTGCCATAGCCTTGTTTCAACTCCTTACCAAAGAGTAATTTGACTCTCTTGTCACTGGGACTATCCAGTAAAGAGAATGGATCCATGGAGTAATGGATAGCATTTTGGTCTTTGAATGAAGAACTTTGAGTTCACATCTTAGACCAACTTCCTAAGCTATTTGTGGCCAATTCACAGGTTGTCTGTTGAAATTCCCATCAAAATTGCTAAAGTGTGCCTTTTTCTTGCCAATTTCCAAAAAATCATTTTGGTTCTCCACAACCAGGGGAGCGCTTTTGAGCAAATTCCAGATCCATGCTGTAATGGTTAATAGTCTAGAATCTAAATCCAGTGAAATGAGCTCCAATCTCAGTGGAAATTTCATTGACTTTTGCAGCAAAGGTTCAGAGGACCCAGTAAAAAGTCGTTTTCAAAACCCTTGCGCCTCCATATCTCATCTAATGAAAGCGTTGGCACTCTGCTGCATTTGGCAGAGATCTGTCATCAATGGAACGCAGATCGACAGAGTGTGTTAAATGTGTGTATTGTGATTAAAAAGCATGAAGAATGTGACATGGTAAATGTTCCCAATGAAAGTTCAATGCAAATTAAATGAGCTTTCAAGAAAGAAATGAAGATGACAGAGCAATATATGTGAAATGGAACAAATGAAAAAAAAAATAGATTGGCATTTTTTTAGGATTTGTTGTTGATTTGACCTGTTGTTGAGCTCCATATTTGCCCAAGACATTTGAAAAATGTTCTATTTCCCTATTCACATAGATCGCATGACTGAAATATACTGTACATGGTTGTGTCATGCTGCAATACTCTGCTGGTTAGGTCTATGAGTACTTCCCCATGCGCTTCTGTAAAAAAGAGTGCCATGATGTAAATTCACGAGTAGGTGGTATCTAAGCCGAAATAGCTCAGTTGGGAGAGCGTTAGACTGAAGATCTAAAGATCCCAGGTTCAATGCCGGGTTTCGGCAGCAGTCTCTCTTGGATGTTTTTGGGCCACGGCTGCCATAGCCTTGTTTCAACTCCTTACCAAAGAGTAATTTGACTCTCTTGTCACTGGGACTATCCAGTAAAGAGAATGGATCCATGGAGTAATGGATAGCATTTTGGTCTTTGAATGAAGAACTTTGAGTTCACATCTTAGACCAACTTCCTAAGCTATTTGTGGCCAATTCACAGGTTGTCTGTTGAAATTCCCATCAAAAGTGCTAAAGTGTGCCTTTTTCTTGCCAATTTCAAAAAAATCATTTTGGTTCTCCACAACCAGGGGAGCGCTTTTGAGCAAATACCAGATCCATGCTGTAATGGTTATTAGTCTGGAATCTAAATCCAGTGAAATGAGCTCCAATCTCAGTGGAATTTTCATTGACTTTTGCAGCAAAGGTTCAGAGGACCCAGTAAAAAGTCGTTTTCAAAACCCTTGCGCCTCCATATCTCATCTAATGAAAGCGTTGGCACTCTGCTGCATAAGTCAGAGATCTGTCATCAATGGAATGCAGATCGACAGAGTGTGTTAAATGTGTGTATTGTGATTAAAAAGCATGAAGAATGTGACATGGTAAATGTTCCCAATGAAAGTTCAATGCACGTTAAATGAGCTTTCAAGAAAGAAATGAAGATGACAGAGCAATATATGTGAAATGGAACAAATGAAAAAAAAAATAGATTGGCATTTTTTTAGGATTTGTTGTTGATTTGACCTGTTGTTGAGCTCCATATTTGCCCAAGACATTTGAAAAATGTTCTATTTCTCTATTCACATAGATCGCATGACTGAAATATACTGTACATGGTTGTGTCATGCTGCAATACTCTGCTTGTTAGGTCTATGAGTACTTCCCAATGCGCTTCTGTAAAAAAGAGTGTCATGATGTAAATCCACGAGTGCAAGGTGTTGATGCCGAAATAGCTCAGTTGGGAGAGCGTTAGACTGAAGATCTAAAGGTCCCAGGTTCAATCCCGGGTTTCGGCAGCAGTCTCTCTTGGATGCTTTTGGGCCACGGCTGCCATAGCCTTGTTTCAACTCCTTACCAAAGAGTAATTTGACTCTCTTGTCACTGGGACTAACCAGTAAAGAGAATGGATCCATGGGGTAATGGATAGCATTTTGGTCTTTGATTGAAGAACTTTGAGTTCACATCTTAGACCAACTTCTTTAGCTTATTGTGGCCAATTCACAGGTTGTCTGTTGAAATTCCCTTCAAAAGTGCTAAAGTGTGCCTTTCTCTTGGCAATTTCCAAAAAATCATTTTGGTTCTCCACAACCAGGGGAGCGCTTTTGAGCAAATTCCAGATCCATGCTGTAATGGTTATTAGTCTAGAATCTAAATCCAGTGAAATGAGCTCCAATCTCAGTGGAAACTTCATTGACTTTTGCAGCAAAGGTTCAGAGGACCCAGTAAAAAGTCGTTTTCAAAACCCTTGCGCCTCCAAATCTCATCTAATGAAAGCGTTGGCACTCTGATGCATAAGGCAGAGATCTGTCATCAATGGAACGCAGATCGACAGAGTGTGTTAAATGTGTGTATTGTGATTAAAAAGCATGAAGAATGTGACATGGTAAATGTTCCCAATGAAAGTTCAATGCAAATTAAATGAGCTTTCAAGAAAGAAATGAAGATGACAGAGCAATATATGTGAAATGGAACAAATGAAAAAAAAAATAGATTGGCATTTTTTTAGGATTTGTTGTTGATTTGACCTGTTGTTGAGCTCCATATTTGCCCAAGACATTTGAAAAATGTTCTATTTCCCTATTCACATAGATCGCATGACTGAAATATACTGTACATGGTTGTGTCATGCTGCAATACTCTGCTGGTTAGGTCTATGAGTACTTCCCCATGCGCTTCTGTAAAAAAGAGTGCCATGATGTAAATTCACGAGTAGGTGGTATCTAAGCCGAAATAGCTCAGTTGGGAGAGCGTTAGACTGAAGATCTAAAGATCCCAGGTTCAATGCCGGGTTTCGGCAGCAGTCTCTCTTGGATGCTTTTGGGCCACGGCTGCCATAGCCTTGTTTCAACTCCTTACCAAAGAGTAATTTGACTCTCTTGTCACTGGGACTATCCAGTAAAGAGAATGGATCCATGGAGTAATGGATAGCATTTTGGTCTTTGAATGAAGAACTTTGAGTTCACATCTTAGACCAACTTCCTAAGCTATTTGTGGCCAATTCACAGGTTGTCTGTTGAAATTCCCATCAAAAGTGCTAAAGTGTGCCTTTTTCTTGCCAATTTCCAAAAAATCATTTTGGTTCTCCACAACCAGGGGAGCGCTTTTGAGCAAATACCAGATCCATGCTGTAATGGTTATTAGTCTGGAATCTAAATCCAGTGAAATGAGCTCCAATCTCAGTGGAATTTTCATTGACTTTTGCAGCAAAGGTTCAGAGGACCCAGTAAAAAGTCGTTTTCAAAACCCTTGCGCCTCCATATCTCATCTAATGAAAGCGTTGGCACTCTGCTGCATAAGGCAGAGATCTGTCATCAATGGAATGCAGATCGACAGAGTGTGTTAAATGTGTGTATTGTGATTAAAAAGCATGAAGAATGTGACATGGTAAATGTTCCCAATGAAAGTTCAATGCACGTTAAATGAGCTTTCAAGAAAGAAATGAAGATGACAGAGCAATATATGTGAAATGGAATAAATGAAAAAAAAAATAGATTGGCATTTTTTTAGGATTTGTTGTTGATTTGACCTGTTGTTGAGCTCCATATTTGCCCAAGACATTTGAAAAATGTTCTATTTCTCTATTCACATAGATCGCATGACTGAAATATACTGTACATGGTTGTGTCATGCTGCAATACTCTGCTTGTTAGGTCTATGAGTACTTCCCAATGCGCTTCTGTAAAAAAGAGTGTCATGATGTAAATCCACGAGTGCAAGGTGTTGATGCCGAAATAGCTCAGTTGGGAGAGCGTTAGACTGAAGATCTAAAGGTCCCAGGTTCAATCCCGGGTTTCGGCAGCAGTCTCTCTTGGATGCTTTTGGGCCACGGCTGCCATAGCCTTGTTTCAACTCCTTACCAAAGAGTAATTTGACTCTCTTGTCACTGGGACTAACCAGTAAAGAGAATGGATCCATGGGGTAATGGATAGCATTTTGGTCTTTGATTGAAGAACTTTGAGTTCACATCTTAGACCAACTTCCTAAGCTATTTGTGGCCAATTCACAGGTTGTCTGTTGAAATTCCCATCAAAATTGCTAAAGTGTGCCTTTTTCTTGCCAATTTCCAAAAAATCATTTTGGTTCTCCACAACCAGGGGAGCGCTTTTGAGCAAATTCCAGATCCATGCTGTAATGGTTAATAGTCTAGAATCTAAATCCAGTGAAATGAGCTCCAATCTCAGTGGAAACTTCATTGACTTTTGCAGCAAAGGTTCAGAGGACCCAGTAAAAAGTCGTTTTCAAAACCCTTGCGCCTCCATATCTCATCTAATGAAAGCGTTGGCACTCTGCTGCATAAGGCAGAGATCTGTCATCAATGGAATGTAGATCGACAGAGTGTGTTAAATGTGTGTATTGTGATTAAAACGCATGAAGAATGTGACATGGTAAATGTTCCCAATGAAAGTTCAATGCACATTAAATGAACTTTCAAGAAAGAAATGAAGATGACAGAGCAGTATATGTGAAATGGAACAAATGAAAAAAAAAATAGATTGGCATTTTTTTAGGATTTGTTGTTGATTTGACCTGTTGTTGAGCTCCATATTTGCCCAAGACATTTGAAAAATGGTCTATTTCCCTATTCACATAGATCGCATGACTGAAATATACTGTACATGGTTGTGTCATGCTGCAATACTCTGCTGGTTAGGTCTATGAGTACTTCCCCATGCGCTTCTGTAAAAAAGAGTTTCATGATGTAAATCCACGAGTGCGAGGTATCCATGCCGAAATAGCTCAGTTGGGTGAGCGTTAGACTGAAGATCTGAAGATCCCAGGTTCAATCCCGGGTTTCGGCAGCAGTCTCTCTTGGATGCTTTTGGGCCACGGCTGCCATAGCCTTGTTTCAACTCCTTACCAAAGAGTAATTTGACTCTCTTGTCACTGGGACTATCCAGTAAAGAGAATAGAGTAATGGATAGCATTTTGGTCTTTGAATGAAGAACTTTGAGTTCACATCTTAGACCAACTTCCTAAGCTATTTGTGGCCAATTCACAGGTTGTCTGTTGAAATTCCCATCAAAATTGCTAAAGTGTGCCTTTTTCTTGCCAATTTCCAAAAAATCATTTTGGTTCTCCACAACCAGGGGAGCGCTTTTGAGCAAATTCCAGATCCATGCTGTAATGGTTAATAGTCTAGAATCTAAATCCAGTGAAATGAGCTCCAATCTCAGTGGAAATTTCATTGACTTTTGCAGCAAAGGTTCAGAGGACCCAGTAAAAAGTCGTTTTCAAAACCCTTGCGCCTCCATATCTCATCTAATGAAAGCGTTGGCATTCTGCTGCATAAGGCAGAGATCTGTCATAATTGGAATGCAGATCGACAAAGTGTGTTTAATGTGTGTATTGTGATTAAATAGCATGAAGAATGTGACATGGTAAATGTTCCCAGTGAAAGTTCAATGCACATTAAATGAGCTTTCAAGAAAGAAAAAAATGAAGATGACAGAGCAATATATGTGAAATGGAACAAATGAAAAAATAATAGATTGGTATTTTTTTAGGATTTGTTGTTGATTTGACCTGTTGTTGAGCTCCATACTTGCCCAAGACATTTGAAAAATGTTCTATTTCCGTATTCACATAGATCGCATGACTGAAATATACTGTACATGGTTGTGTCATGCTGCAATACTCTGCTGGTTAGGTCCATGAGTACTTCCCCATGCACTTCTGTAAAAAAGAGTGCCTTGATGTAAATCCACAAGTGCAAAATAACATATCCGAAATAGCTCAGGTGGGAGAGCGTAAGACTGAAGATCTGAAGGTCCCTGGTTTAATCCCGGGTTTTGGCAGCAGTCTCTCTTGGATGCTTTTGGGCCACGGCTGCCATAGCCTTGTTTCAACTCCTTACCAAAGAGTAATTTGACTCTCTTGTCACTGGGACTAACCAGTAAAGAGAACTAGCAAAGAGTTAAAAAGATGTACATGGGTTTGGCACGCTGCAATGCTCTGATGACCAGGTCCATGAGAACTTCACCATGCACTTTTAAAAAAAAAAAATTTTGGGCCAGCTGATAAAACAGATGGTTCCATGGTGTAATGGTTAGCACTTTGGTTTTTAAATCCAGCGATCCGAGTGCAAGTCTCTGTGGAACCTCCTTTGCTTCTTGTTCCAAGGTTGGCTGTTGGAATTCCAATAGATAGGCCTAAAGTGTCAGACTTTCTTGACAATTTTCACCAAGCATGTTCCTTCTCCACACCCAGACTAGTGCAGTCAACTCATTATTGGTTCCATGGTGCAATGTTTAGCAGTCTTGATTTTGATTCCAGTGAACTGTAATAAAACTCAGTTGATTCTTCTTCACATTATGCACCAAAAGATCAGATGACCCAATAAAAAGTACTTTTAAAAAGCAGTGAGCCTCCAAATGTCATCTAATGGATGCGTTCATACTCTGCTGCCAAGGTTAGAGAACCATCAATAGGGGAAACAAGATCGATACCCTGAATCATAAGTTTGTTTTGTGTTGAAGTTGTTTAGCACCCATGAAGAATGTGACATGGTAACTGTTCCCAAGAAAACTTCAATACACAATAAATTTGCTTTCAAGAAATTAATAAATGAAGATGTCTGAGCACAATATGAGAAACAGAATAAATCATATTTTTTTTGGATTTATTGGTAAATTTGTATATTGTTGAAGTGTTTTCGTCCTCAAGACTTTTGAAGCTTTCTCTACTTCGCTCTTCACATAGATCAGAGCTATACTTGCAAAGAGTTAAAAAGATGTACATGGGTTTGGCACGCTGCAATGCTCTGATGACCAGGTCCTTAAGAACTTCACCATGCACTTTAAAAAAAAATTCGTGGGCCAGCTGTTCAAAAAGATGGTTCCATTGTGTAATGGTTAGCACTTTGGACTTTGAATCCAGAGATCTGAGTGCAAGTCTCGGTTGAACCTCCTTTCCTTCTTGTTCCAAGGTTGGCTGTTGGAATTCCAATAGATAGACCTAATGTGTCAGACTTTCTTGACAATTTCCACCAAGCATGTTCCTTCTCCACACCCAGAGTAGTGCAGTCAACTCATTATTGGTTCCATGGTGCAATGTTTAGCAGTCGGGATTTGGATTCCAGTGAACTGTAATAAAACTCAGTTGATTCTTCTTCACATTATGCACCAAAAGATCAGATGACCCAATAAAAAGTACTTTTCAAAAGCAGTGAGCCTCCAAATGTCATCTAATTGTTGCTTTCATACTCTGCTGCCAAGGTCAGAGATCCATCAATAGGGGAAATCAGATCGATACCCTGAATCATAAGTTTGTTTTGTGTTGAAGTTGTTTAGCACCCATGAAGAATGTGACATGGTAACTGTTCCCAAGAAAACTTCAATACACAATAAATTTGCTTTTTAAGAAAAAAATAAATGAAGATGTCTGAGCAATATATGAGAAACAGAATAAATCATATTTTTTTTTGGATTTATTGGTAAATTTGTATATTGTTGAAGTGTTTTCGTGCTCAAGACTTTTGAAGCTTTCTCTACTTCGCTCTTCACATAGATCAGAGCTATACTTGCAAAGAGTTAAAAAGATGTACATGGGTTTGGCACGCTGCAATGCTCTGATGACCAGGTCCATGAGAACTTCACCATGCACTTTTAAATAAAAAAAATTGTGGGCCAGCTGATAAAACAGATGGTTCCATGGTGTAATGGTTAGCACTTTGGTTTTTAAATCCAGCGATCCGAGTGCAAGTCTCTGTGGAACCTCCTTTGCTTCTTGTTCCAAGGTTGGCTGTTGGAATTCCAATAGATAGGCCTAAAGTGTCAGACTTTCTTGACAATTTTCACCAAGCATGTTCCTTCTCCACACCCAGACTAGTGCAGTCAACTCATTATTGGTTCCTTGGTGCAATGGTTAGCAGTTTGGATTTGGATTCCAGTGAACTGTAATAAAACTCAGTTGATTCTTCTTCACATTATGCACCAAAAGATCAGATGACCCAATAAAAAGTACTTTTCAAAAGCATTGAGCCTCCAAATGTCATCTAATTGTTGCGTTCATACTCTGCTGCCAAGGTCAGAGATCCATCAATAGGGGAAATCAGATCGATACCCTGAATCATAAGTTTGTTTTGTGTTGGAGTTGTTTAGCACCCATGAAGAATGTGACATGGTAACTGTTCCCAAGAAAACTTCAATACACAATAAATTTGCTTTTTAAGAAAAAAATAAATGAAGATGTCTGAGCACTATATGAGAAACAGAATAAATAATTTTTTGTTTTGGATTTATTGGTAAATTTGTACATTGTTTTAGTTTTTTCGTGCTCAAGACTTTTGAAGCTTTCTCTACTTCGCTCTTCACATAGATCATAGCTATACTTGCAAAGAGTTATAAAGCTGTACATGGGTTTGGCACACTGCAATGCTCTGATGACCAGGTCCATGAGTTCTTCACCGTACACTTTTATAAAAAAAATTGTGGGCCAGCTGTTAAAAAAGATGGTTCCATGGTGTAATGGTTAGCACTTTGGACTTTGAATCCAGCGATCCGAGTTCCAGTCTCGGTGGAACCTCCTTTGCTTCTTGTTCCAAGGTTGGCTGTTGGAATTCCAATAGATAGGCCTAAAGGGTCAGACTTTCTTGACAATTTCCACCAAGCATGTTTCTTTTCCACACCCAGAGTAGTGCAGTCAACTCATTATTGGTTCCATGGTGCAATGTTTAGCAGTCTGGATTTGGATTCCAGTGAACTGTAATAAAACTCAGTTGATTCTTCTTCACATTATGCACCAAAAGATCAGATGACCCAATAAAAAGTACTTTTCAAAAGCAGTGAGCCTCCAAATGTCATCTAATTGTTGCGTTCATACTCTGCTGCCAAGGTCAGAGATCCATCAATAGGGCAAATCAGATCGATACCCTGAATCATAAGTTTGTTTTGTGTTGAAGTTGTTTAGCACCCATGAAGAATGTGACATGGTAACTGTTCCCAAGAAAACTTCAATACACAATCAATTTGCTTTCAAGAAATTAATAAATGAAGACGTCTGAGCACTATATGAGAAACAGAATAAATCATATTTTTTTTGGATTTATTGGTAAATTTGTATATTGTTGAAGTGTTTTCGTGCTCAAGACTTTTGAAGCTTTCTCTACTTCGCTCTACACATAGATCAGAGCTATACTTGCAAAGAGTTATAAAGCTGTACATGGGTTTGGCACACCGCAATGCTCTGATGACCAGGTCCATGAGTTCTTCACCGTACACTTTTATAAAAAAAATTGTGGGCCAGCTGTTAAAAAAGATGGTACCATGGTGTAATGGTTAGCACTTTGCACTTTGAATCCAGCGATCCAAGATCAAGTCTCGGTGGAATCTCCTTTGCTTCTTGTTCCAAGGTTGGCTGTTGGAATTCCAATAGATAGGTCCAAAGTGTCAGACTTTCTTGACAATTTCCACCAAGCATGTTCCTTTTCCACACCCAGAGTAGTGCAGTCAACTCATTATTGGTTCCATGGTGCAATGTTTAGCAGTCTGGATTTGGATTCCAGTGAACTGTAATAAAACTCAGTTGATTCTTCTTCACATTATGCACCAAAAGATCAGATGACCCAATAAAAAGTACTTTTCAAAAGCAGTGAGCCTCCAAATGTCATCTAATTGTTGCGTTCATACTCTATTGCCAAGGTCAGAGATCCATCAATAGGGCAAATCAGATCGATATCCTGAATCATAAGTTTGTTTTGTGTTGAAGTTGTTTAGCACCCATGAAGAATGTGACATGGTAACTGTTCCCAAGAAAACTTCAATACACAATAAATTTGCTTTTTAAGAAAAAAATAAATGAAGATGTCTGAGCACTATATGAGAAACAGAATAAATAAAAAAAAATTGGGATTTATTGGTAAATTTGTATATTGTTGAAGTGTTTTCGTGCTCAAGACTTTTGAAGCTTTCTCTACTTCGCTCTTCACATAGATCAGAGCTATACTTGCAAAGAGTTAAAAAGCTGTACATGGGTTTGGCACACTGCAATGCTCTGATGACCAGGTCCATGAGTTCTTCACCGTACACTTTTATAAAAAAAATTGTGGGCCGGCTGTTAAAAAAGATGGTTCCATGGTGTAATGGTTAGCACTTTGGACTTTGAATCCAGCGATCCTAGTTCAAGTCTCGGTGGAACCTCCTTTGCTTCTTGTTCCAAGGTTGGCTGTTGGAATTCCAATATATAGGCCTAAAGTGTCAGACTTTCTTGACAATTTCCACCAAGCATGTTCCTTCTCCACACCCAGAGTAGTGCAGTCAACTCATTATTGGTTCCATGGTGCAATGTTTAGCAGTCTGGATTTGGATTCCAGTGAACTGTAAAAAAACTCAGTTGATTCTTCTTCACATTATGAACCAAAACATCAGATGACCCAATAAAAAGTACTTTTCAAAAGCAGTGAGCCTCCAAATATCATCTAATTGTTGCGTTCATACTCTGCTGCCAAGGTCAGAGATCCATCAATAGGGGAAATCAGATCGATACCCTGAATCATAAGTTTGTTTTGTGTTGAAGTTGTTTAGCACCCATGAAGAATGTGACATGGTAACTGTTCCCAAGACAACTTCAATACACAATAAATTTGCTTTCAAGAAAAAAATTAATGAAGATGTCTGAGCACTATATGAGAAACAGAATAAATCATATTTTTTTGGAATTATTGGTAAATTTGTATATTGTTGAAGTGTTTTCGTGCTCAAGACTTTTGAAGCTTTCTCTACTTCTCTCTTCACATAGATCAGAGCTATACTTGCAAAGAGTTAAAAAGATGTACATGGGTTTGGCATGCTGCAATGCTCTGATGACCAGGTCCTTGTGAACTTCACCATGCACTTTAAAAAAAAAATTGTGGGCCAGCTGTTAAAAAAGATGGTTCCATGGTGTAATGGTTAGCACTTTGTACTTTGAATCCAGTGATCTGAGCTCAAGTCTCGGTGGAACCTCCTTTGCTTCTTGATCCAAGGTTGGCAGTTGGAATTCCAATAGATAGACCTAATGTGTCAGCCTTTCTTTACAATTTCCACCAAGCATGTTCCTTCTCCACACCCAGAGTAGGGCAGACAACTCATTATTGGTTCCATGGTGCAATGGTTAGCAGTCTGGATTTGGAATCCAGTGAACTGTGATAAAACTCAGCTGATTCTTCTTCACATTATGCACCAAAGGATCAGATGACCCAATAAAAAGTACTTTTAAAAAGCAGTGAGCCTCCAAATGTCATCTAATGGATGCGTTCATACTCTGCTGCCAAGGTTAGAGAACCATCAATAGGGGAAACAAGATCGATACCCTGAATCATAAGTTTGTTTTTTGTTGAAGTTGTTTAGCACCCATGAAGAATGTGACATGGTAACTGTTCCCAAGAAAACTTCAATACACAATAAATTTGCTTTTTAAGAAAAAAATAAATGAAGATGTCTGAGCACTATAAGAGAAACAAAATAAATAAATTTTTTTTTGGATTTATTGGTAAATTTGTACATTGTTAAATTTTTTCGTGCTCAAGACTTTTGAAGCTTTCTCTACGTCGCTCTTCACATAGATCAGAGCTATACTTGCAAAGAGTTAAAAAGCTGTACATGGGTTTGGCACACTGCAATGCTCTGATGACCAGGTCCATGAGTTCTTCACCGTACACTTTTATAAAAAAAATTGTGGGCCAGCTGTTAAAAAAGATGGTTCCATGGTGTAATGGTTAGCACTTTGGACTTTGAATCCAGCGATCCAAGTTCCAGTCTCGGTGGAACCTCCTTTGCTTCTTGTTCCAAGGTTGGCTGTTGGAATTCCAATAGATAGGCCTAAAGTGTCAGACTTTCTTGACAATTTCGACCAAGCATGTTCCTTTTCAACACCCAGAGTAGTGCAGTCAACTCATTATTGGTTCCATGGTGCAATGTTTAGCAGTCTGGATTTGGATTCCAGTGAACTGTAATAAAACTCAGTTGATTCTTCTTCACATTATGCACCAAAAGAACAGATGACCCAATAAAAAGTACTTTTAAAAAGCAGTGAGCCTCCAAATGTCATCTAATTGTTGCGTTCATACTCTGCTGCCAAGGTCAGAGATCCATCAATAGGGGAAATCAGATCGATACCCTGAATCATAAGTTTGTTTTGTGTTGAAGTTGTTTAGCACCCATGAAGAATGTGACATGGTAACTGTTCCCAAGAAAACTTCAATACACAATAAATTTACTTTTTAAGCAAAAAATAAATGAAGATGTCTGAGCACTATATGAGAAACAGAATAAATAAAAAAAATTTGGGATTTATTGGTAAATTTGTACATTGTTTAAGTTTTTTCGTGCTCAAGACTTTTGAAGCTTTCTCTACTTCGCTCTACACATAGATCAGAGCTATACTTGCAAAGAGTTATAAAGCTGTACATGGGTTTGGCACACCGCAATGCTCTGATGACCAGGTCCATGAGTTCTTCACCGTACACTTTTATAAAAAAAATTGTGGGCCAGCTGTTAAAAAAGATGGTTCCATTGTGTAATGGTTAGCATTTTGGACTTTGAATCCAGCGATCTGAGTTCAAGTTTCGGTGGAACCTCCTTTCCTTCTTGTTCCAAGGTTGGCTGTTGGAATTCCAATAGATAGACCTAATGTGTCAGACTTTCTTGACAATTTCCACCAAGCATGTTCCTTCTCCACACCCAGAGTAGTGCAGTCAACTCATTATTGGTTCCATGGTGCAATGTTTAGCAGTCTGGATTTGGATTCCAGTGAACTGTAAAAAAACTCAGTTGATTCTTCTTCACATTATGAACCAAAACATCAGATGACCCAATAAAAAGTACTTTTCAAAAGCAGTGAGCCTCCAAATGTCATCTAATTGTTGCGTTCATACTGTATTGCCAAGGTCAGAGATCCATCAATAGGGCAAATCAGATCGATATCCTGAATCATAAGTTTGTTTTGTGTTGAAGTTGTTTAGCACCCATGAAGAATGTGACATGGTAACTGTTCCCAAGAAAACTTCAATACACAATAAATTTGCTTTTAACAAATTAATAAATGAAGATGTCTGAGCACTATATGAGAAACAGAATAATCATATTTTTTTTGGATTTATTGGTAAATTTGTATATTGTTGAAGTGTTTTCGTGCTCAAGACTTTTGAAGCTTTCTCTACTTCGCTCTTCACATAGATCAGAGCTATACTTGCAAAGAGTTAAAAAAGATGTACATGGGTTTGGCACGCTGCAATGCTCTGATGACCAGGTCCATAAGAACTTCACCATGCACTTTAAAAAAACAATTGTGGGCCAGCTGTTAAAAAAGATGGTTCCATTGTGTAATGGTTAGCATTTTGGACTTTGAATCCAGCGATCTGAGTTCAAGTTTCGGTGGAACCTCCTTTCCTTCTTGTTCCAAGGTTGGCTGTTGGAATTCCAATAGATAGACCTAATGTGTCAGACTTTCTTGACAATTTCCACCAAGCATGTTCCTTCTCCACACCCAGAGTAGTGCAGTCAACTCATTATTGGTTCCATGGTGCAACGTTTAGCAGTCGGGATTTGGATTCCAGTGAACTGTAATAAAACTCAGTTGATTCTTCTTCACATTATGCACCAAAAGATCAGTTGACCCAATAAAAAGTACTTTTCAAAAGCAGTGAGCCTCCAAATGTCATCTAATTGTTGCGTTCATACTCTGCTGCCAAGGTCAGAGATCCATCAATAGGGCAAATCAGATCGATATCCTGAATCATAAGTTTGTTTTGTGTTGAAGTTGTTT
Organism: Moxostoma hubbsi; assembly: GCA_032164185.1. NCBI lineage: Eukaryota > Metazoa > Chordata > Actinopteri > Cypriniformes > Catostomidae > Moxostoma > Moxostoma hubbsi. The sequence continues at coordinate 821,146 of JAVLUX010000031.1, read as the reverse complement.
AGCACCCATGAAGAATGTGACATGGTAACTGTTCCCAAGAAAACTTCAATACACAATAAATTTGCTTTTTAAGAAAAAAATAAATGAAGATGTCTGAGCACTATATGAGAAACAGAATAAATAAAAAAAATTTGGGATTTATTGCTAAATTTGTATATTGTTGAAGTGTTTTCGTGCTCAAGACTTTTGAAGCTTTCTCTACTTCGCTCTTCACATAGATCAGAGCTATACTTGCAAAGAGTTAAAAAGCTGTACATGGGTTTGGCACACTGCAATGCTCTGATGACCAGGTCCATGAGTTCTTCACCGTACACTTTTCTAAAAAAAATTGTGGGCCAGCTGTTAAAAAAGATGGTTCCATGGTGTAATGGTTAGCACTTTGGACTTTGAATCCAGCGATCCGAGTTCAAGTCTCGGTGGAACCTCCTTTGCTTCTTGTTCCAAGGTTGGCTGTTGGAATTCCAATATATAGGCCTAAAGTGTCAGACTTTCTTGACAATTTCCACCAAGCATGTTCCTTCTCCACTCCCAGAGTAGTGCAGTCAACTCATTATTGGTTCCATGGTGCAATGTTTAGCAGTCTGGATTTGGATTCCAGTGAACTGTAAAAAAACTCAGTTGATTCTTCTTCACATTATGAACCAAAACATCAGATGACCCAATAAAAAGTACTTTTCAAAAGCAGTGAGCCTCCAAATGTCATCTAATTGTTGCGTTCATACTCTGCTGCCAAGGTCAGAGATCCATCAATAGGGGAAATCAGATCGATACCCTGAATCATAAGTTTGTTTTGTGTTGAAGTTGTTTAGCACCCATGAAGAATGTGACATGGTAACTGTTCCCAAGCAAACTTCAATACACAATAAATTTGCTTTCAACAAATTAATAAATGAAGATGTCTGAGCACTATATGAGAAACAGAATAAATCATATTTTTTTTGGATTTATTGGTAAATTTGTATATTGTTGAAGTGTTTTCGTGCTCAAGACTTTTGAAGCTTTCTCTACTTCGCTCTTCACATAGATCAGAGCTATACTTGCAAAGAGTTAAAAAAGATGTACATGGGTTTGGCACGCTGCAACGCTCTGATGACCAGGTCCATAAGAACTTCACCATGCACTTTAAAAAAACAATTGTGGGCCAGCTGTTAAAAAAGATGGTTCCATTGTGTAATGGTTAGCATTTTGGACTTTGAATCCAGCGATCTGAGTTCAAGTTTCGGTGGAACCTCCTTTCCTTCTTGTTCCAAGGTTGGCTGTTGGAATTCCAATAGATAGACCTAATGTGTCAGACTTTCTTGACAATTTCCACCAAGCATGTTCCTTCTCCACACCCAGAGTAGTGCAGTCAACTCATTATTGGTTCCATGGTGCAACGTTTAGCAGTCGGGATTTGGATTCCAGTGAACTGTAATAAAACTCAGTTGATTCTTCTTCACATTATGCACCAAAAGATCAGTTGACCCAATAAAAAGTACTTTTCAAAAGCAGTGAGCCTCCAAATGTCATCTAATTGTTGCGTTCATACTCTGCTGCCAAGGTCAGAGATCCATCAATAGGGCAAATCAGATCGATATCCTGAATCATAAGTTTGTTTTGTGTTGAAGTTGTTTAGCACCCATGAAGAATGTGACATGGTAACTGTTCCCAAGAAAACTTCAATACACAATAAATTTGCTTTTTAAGAAAAAAATAAATGAAGATGTCTGAGCACTATATGAGAAACAGAATAAATAAAAAAAATTTGGGATTTATTGCTAAATTTGTATATTGTTGAAGTGTTTTCGTGCTCAAGACTTTTGAAGCTTTCTCTACTTAGCTCTTCACATAGATCAGAGCTATACTTGCAAAGAGTTAAAAAGCTGTACATGGGTTTGGCACACTGCAATGCTCTGATGACCAGGTCCATGAGTTCTTCACCGTACACTTTTATAAAAAAAATTGTGGGCCAGCTGTTAAAAAAGATGGTTCCATGGTGTAATGGTTAGCACTTTGGACTTTGAATCCAGCGATCCGAGTTCAAGTCTCAGTGGAACCTCCTTTGCTTCTTGTTCCAAGGTTGGCTGTTGGAATTCCAATATATAGGCCTAAAGTGTCAGACTTTCTTGACAATTTCCACCAAGCATGTTCCTTCTCCACTCCCAGAGTAGTGCAGTCAACTCATTATTGGTTCCATGGTGCAATGTTTAGCAGTCTGGATTTGGATTCCAGTGAACTGTAAAAAAACTCAGTTGATTCTTCTTCACATTATGAACCAAAACATCAGATGACCCAATAAAAAGTACTTTTCAAAAGCAGTGAGCCTCCAAATGTCATCTAATTGTTGCGTTCATACTCTGCTGCCAAGGTCAGAGATCCATCAATAGGGGAAATCAGATCGATACCCTGAATCATAAGTTTGTTTTGTGTTGAAGTTGTTTAGCACCCATGAAGAATGTGACATGGTAACTGTTCCCAAGAAAACTTCAATACACAATAAATTTGCTTTTTAAGAAAAAAATAAATGAAGATGTCTGAGCACTATATGAGAAACAGAATAAATAATTTTTTGTTTTGGATTTATTGGTAAATTTGTACATTGTTTAAGTTTTTTCGTGCTCAAGACTTTTGAAGCTTTCTCTACTTCGCTCTTCACATAGATCAGAGCTATACTTGCAAAGAGTTAAAAAGCTGTACATGGGTTTGGCACACTGCAATGCTCTGATGACCAGGTCCATGAGTTCTTCACCGTACACTTTTATAAAAAAAATTGTGGGCCAGCTGTTAAAAAAGATGGTTCCATGGTGTAATGGTTAGCACTTTGGACTTTGAATCCAGCGATCCGAGTTCAAGTCTTGGTGGAACCTCCTTTGCTTCTTGTTCCAAGGTTGGCTGTTGGAATTCCAATATATAGGCCTAAAGTGTCAGACTTTCTTGACAATTTCCACCAAGCATGTTCCTTCTCCACACCCAGAGTAGTGCAGTCAACTCATTATTGGTTCCATGGTGCAATGTTTAGCAGTCTGGATTTGGATTCCAGTGAACTGTAAAAAAACTCAGTTGATTCTTCTTCACATTATGAACCAAAACATCAGATGACCCAATAAAAAGTACTTTTCAAAAGCAGTGAGCCTCCAAATGTCATCTAATTGTTGCGTTCATACTGTATTGCCAAGGTCAGAGATCCATCAATAGGGCAAATCAGATCGATATCCTGAATCATAAGTTTGTTTTGTGTTGAAGTTGTTTAGCACCCATGAAGAATGTGACATGGTAACTGTTCCCAAGAAAACTTCAATACACAATAAATTTGCTTTTAACAAATTAATAAATGAAGATGTCTGAGCACTATATGAGAAACAGAATAATCATATTTTTTTTGGATTTATTGGTAAATTTGTATATTGTTGAAGTGTTTTCGTGCTCAAGACTTTTGAAGCTTTCTCTACTTCGCTCTTCACATAGATCAGAGCTATACTTGCAAAGAGTTAAAAAAGATGTACATGGGTTTGGCACGCTGCAATGCTCTGATGACCAGGTCCATAAGAACTTCACCATGCACTTTAAAAAAACAATTGTGGGCCAGCTGTTAAAAAAGATGGTTCCATTGTGTAATGGTTAGCATTTTGGACTTTGAATCCAGCGATCTGAGTTCAAGTTTCGGTGGAACCTCCTTTCCTTCTTGTTCCAAGGTTGGCTGTTGGAATTCCAATAGATAGACCTAATGTGTCAGACTTTCTTGACAATTTCCACCAAGCATGTTCCTTCTCCACACCCAGAGTAGTGCAGTCAACTCATTATTGGTTCCATGGTGCAACGTTTAGCAGTCGGGATTTGGATTCCAGTGAACTGTAATAAAACTCAGTTGATTCTTCTTCACATTATGCACCAAAAGATCAGTTGACCCAATAAAAAGTACTTTTCAAAAGCAGTGAGCCTCCAAATGTCATCTAATTGTTGCGTTCATACTCTGCTGCCAAGGTCAGAGATCCATCAATAGGGCAAATCAGATCGATATCCTGAATCATAAGTTTGTTTTGTGTTGAAGTTGTTTAGCACCCATGAAGAATGTGACATGGTAACTGTTCCCAAGAAAACTTCAATACACAATAAATTTGCTTTTTAAGAAAAAAATAAATGAAGATGTCTGAGCACTATATGAGAAACAGAATAAATAAAAAAAATTTGGGATTTATTGCTAAATTTGTATATTGTTGAAGTGTTTTCGTGCTCAAGACTTTTGAAGCTTTCTCTACTTCGCTCTTCACATAGATCAGAGCTATACTTGCAAAGAGTTAAAAAGCTGTACATGGGTTTGGCACACTGCAATGCTCTGATGACCAGGTCCATGAGTTCTTCACCGTACACTTTTCTAAAAAAAATTGTGGGCCAGCTGTTAAAAAAGATGGTTCCATGGTGTAATGGTTAGCACTTTGGACTTTGAATCCAGCGATCCGAGTTCAAGTCTCGGTGGAACCTCCTTTGCTTCTTGTTCCAAGGTTGGCTGTTGGAATTCCAATATATAGGCCTAAAGTGTCAGACTTTCTTGACAATTTCCACCAAGCATGTTCCTTCTCCACTCCCAGAGTAGTGCAGTCAACTCATTATTGGTTCCATGGTGCAATGTTTAGCAGTCTGGATTTGGATTCCAGTGAACTGTAAAAAAACTCAGTTGATTCTTCTTCACATTATGAACCAAAACATCAGATGACCCAATAAAAAGTACTTTTCAAAAGCAGTGAGCCTCCAAATGTCATCTAATTGTTGCGTTCATACTCTGCTGCCAAGGTCAGAGATCCATCAATAGGGGAAATCAGATCGATACCCTGAATCATAAGTTTGTTTTGTGTTGAAGTTGTTTAGCACCCATGAAGAATGTGACATGGTAACTGTTCCCAAGAAAACTTCAATACACAATAAATTTGCTTTCAACAAATTAATAAATGAAGATGTCTGAGCACTATATGAGAAACAGAATAAATCATATTTTTTTTGGATTTATTGGTAAATTTGTATATTGTTGAAGTGTTTTCGTGCTCAAGACTTTTGAAGCTTTCTCTACTTCGCTCTTCACATAGATCAGAGCTATACTTGCAAAGAGTTAAAAAAGATGTACATGGGTTTGGCACGCTGCAACGCTCTGATGACCAGGTCCATAAGAACTTCACCATGCACTTTAAAAAAAACAATTGTGGGCCAGGTGTTAAAAAAGATGGTTCCATTGTGTAATGGTTAGCACTTTGGACTTTGAATCCAGCGATCTGAGTTCAAGTTTCGGTGGAACCTCCTTTCCTTCTTGTTCCAAGGTTGGCTGTTGGAATTCCAATAGATAGACCTAATGTGTCAGACTTTCTTGACAATTTCCACCAAGCATGTTCCTTCTCCACACCCAGAGTAGTGCAGTCAACTCATTATTGGTTCCATGGTGCAACGTTTAGCAGTCGGGATTTGGATTCCAGTGAACTGTAATAAAACTCAGTTGATTCTTCTTCACATTATGCACCAAAAGATCAGTTGACCCAATAAAAAGTACTTTTCAAAAGCAGTGAGCCTCCAAATGTCATCTAATTGTTGCGTTCATACTCTGCTGCCAAGGTCAGAGATCCATCAATAGGGAAATCAGATCGATACCCTGAATCATAAGTTTGTTTTGTGTTGAAGTTGTTTCGCACCCATGAAGAATGTGACATGGTAACTGTTCCCAAGAAAACTTCAATACACAATAAATTTGCTTTTTAAGAAAAAAATAAATGAAGATGTCTGAGCACTATATGAGAAACAGAATAAATAATTTTTTGTTTTGGATTTATTGGTAAATTTGTACATTGTTTAAGTTTTTTCGTGCTCAAGACTTTTGAAGCTTTCTCTACTTCGCTCTTCACATAGATCAGAGCTATACTTGCAAAGAGTTAAAAAGCTGTACATGGGTTTGGCACACTGCAATGCTCTGATGACCAGGTCCATGAGTTCTTCACCGTACACTTTTATAAAAAAAATTGTGGGCCAGCTGTTAAAAAAGATGGTTCCATGGTGTAATGGTTAGCACTTTGGACTTTGAATCCAGCGATCCGAGTTCAAGTCTCGGTGGAACCTCCTTTGCTTCTTGTTCCAAGGTTGGCTGTTGGAATTCCAATATATAGGCCTAAAGTGTCAGACTTTCTTGACAATTTCCACCAAGCATGTTCCTTCTCCACACCCAGAGTAGTGCAGTCAACTCATTATTGGTTCCATGGTGCAATGTTTAGCAGTCTGGATTTGGATTCCAGTGAACTGTAAAAAAACTCAGTTGATTCTTCTTCACATTATGAACCAAAACATCAGATGACCCAATAAAAAGTACTTTTCAAAAGCAGTGAGCCTCCAAATGTCATCTAATTGTTGCGTTCATACTCTGCTGCCAAGGTCAGAGATCCATCAATAGGGGAAATCAGATCGATACCCTGAATCATAAGTTTGTTTTGTGTTGAAGTTGTTTAGCACCCATGAAGAATGTGACATGGTAACTGTTCCCAAGAAAACTTCAATACACAATAAATTTGCTTTCAACAAATTAATAAATGAAGATGTCTGAGCACTATATGAGAAACAGAATAAATCATATTTTTTTTGGATTTATTGGTAAATTTGTATATTGTTGAAGTGTTTTCGTGCTCAAGACTTTTGAAGCTTTCTCTACTTCGCTCTTCACATAGATCAGAGCTATACTTGCGAAGAGTTAAAAAAGATGTACATGGGTTTGGCACGCTGCAACGCTCTGATGACCAGGTCCATAAGAACTTCACCATGCACTTTAAAAAAAACAATTGTGGGCCAGGTGTTAAAAAAGATGGTTCCATTGTGTAATGGTTAGCACTTTGGACTTTGAATCCAGCGATCTGAGTTCAAGTTTCGGTGGAACCTCCTTTCCTTCTTGTTCCAAGGTTGGCTGTTGGAATTCCAATAGATAGACCTAATGTGTCAGACTTTCTTGACAATTTCCACCAAGCATGTTCCTTCTCCACACCCAGAGTAGTGCAGTCAACTCATTATTGGTTCCATGGTGCAACGTTTAGCAGTCGGGATTTGGATTCCAGTGAACTGTAATAAAACTCAGTTGATTCTTCTTCACATTATGCACCAAAAGATCAGTTGACCCAATAAAAAGTACTTTTCAAAAGCAGTGAGCCTCCAAATGTCATCTAATTGTTGCGTTCATACTCTGCTGCCAAGGTCAGAGATCCATCAATAGGGGAAATCAGATCGATACCCTGAATCATAAGTTTGTTTTGTGTTGAAGTTGTTTCGCTCCCATGAAGAATGTGACATGGTAACTGTTCCCAAGAAAACTTCAATACACAATAAATTTGATTTTTAAGAAAAAAATAAATGAAGATGTCTGAGCACTATATGAGAAACAGAATAAATAATTTTTTGTTTTGGATTTATTGGTAAATTTGTACATTGTTGAAGTGTTTTCGTGCTCAAGACTTTTGAAGCTTTCTCTACTTCGCTCTTCACATAGATCAGAGCTATACTTGCAAAGAGTTAAAAAAGATGTACATGGGTTTGGCACGCTGCAATGCTCTGATGACCAGGTCCATAAGAACTTCACCATGCACTTTAAAAAAACAATTGTGGGCCAGCTGTTAAAAAAGATGGTTCCATTGTGTAATGGTTAGCATTTTGGACTTTGAATCCAGCGATCTGAGTTCAAGTTTCGGTGGAACCTCCTTTCCTTCTTGTTCCAAGGTTGGCTGTTGGAATTCCAATAGATAGACCTAATGTGTCAGACTTTCTTGACAATTTCCACCAAGCATGTTCCTTCTCCACACCCAGAGTAGTGCAGTCAACTCATTATTGGTTCCATGGTGCAACGTTTAGCAGTCGGGATTTGGATTCCAGTGAACTGTAATAAAACTCAGTTGATTCTTCTTCACATTATGCACCAAAAGATCAGTTGACCCAATAAAAAGTACTTTTCAAAAGCAGTGAGCCTCCAAATGTCATCTAATTGTTGCGTTCATACTCTGCTGCCAAGGTCAGAGATCCATCAATAGGGCAAATCAGATCGATATCCTGAATCATAAGTTTGTTTTGTGTTGAAGTTGTTTAGCACCCATGAAGAATGTGACATGGTAACTGTTCCCAAGAAAACTTCAATACACAATAAATTTGCTTTTTAAGAAAAAAATAAATGAAGATGTCTGAGCACTATATGAGAAACAGAATAAATAAAAAAAAATTGGGATTTATTGGTAAATTTGTATATTGTTGAAGTGTTTTCGTGCTCAAGACTTTTGAAGCTTTCTCTACTTCGCTCTTCACATAGATCAGAGCTATACTTGCAAAGAGTTAAAAAGCTGTACATGGGTTTGGCACACTGCAATGCTCTGATGACCAGGTCCATGAGTTCTTCACCGTACACTTTTATAAAAAAAATTGTGGGCCAGCTGTTAAAAAAGATGGTTCCATGGTGTAATGGTTAGCACTTTGGACTTTGAATCCAGCGATCCGAGTTCAAGTCTCGGTGGAACCTCCTTTGCTTCTTGTTCCAAGGTTGGCTGTTGGAATTCCAATATATAGGCCTAAAGTGTCAGACTTTCTTGACAATTTCCACCAAGCATGTTCCTTCTCCACTCCCAGAGTAGTGCAGTCAACTCATTATTGGTTCCATGGTGCAATGTTTAGCAGTCTGGATTTGGATTCCAGTGAACTGTAAAAAAACTCAGTTGATTCTTCTTCACATTATGAACCAAAACATCAGATGACCCAATAAAAAGTACTTTTCAAAAGCAGTGAGCCTCCAAATGTCATCTAATTGTTGCGTTCATACTCTGCTGCCAAGGTCAGAGATCCATCAATAGGGGAAATCAGATCGATACCCTGAATCATAAGTTTGTTTTGTGTTGAAGTTGTTTAGCACCCATGAAGAATGTGACATGGTAACTGTTCCCAAGAAAACTTCAATACACAATAAATTTGCTTTCAACAAATTAATAAATGAAGATGTCTGAGCACTATATGAGAAACAGAATAAATCATATTTTTTTTGGATTTATTGGTAAATTTGTATATTGTTGAAGTGTTTTCGTGCTCAAGACTTTTGAAGCTTTCTCTACTTCGCTCTTCACATAGATCAGAGCTATACTTGCAAAGAGTTAAAAAAGATGTACATGGGTTTGGCACGCTGCAACGCTCTGATGACCAGGTCCATAAGAACTTCACCATGCACTTTAAAAAAAACAATTGTGGGCCAGGTGTTAAAAAAGATGGTTCCATTGTGTAATGGTTAGCACTTTGGACTTTGAATCCAGCGATCTGAGTTCAAGTTTCGGTGGAACCTCCTTTCCTTCTTGTTCCAAGGTTGGCTGTTGGAATTCCAATAGATAGACCTAATGTGTCAGACTTTCTTGACAATTTCCACCAAGCATGTTCCTTCTCCACACCCAGAGTAGTGCAGTCAACTCATTATTGGTTCCATGGTGCAACGTTTAGCAGTCGGGATTTGGATTCCAGTGAACTGTAATAAAACTCAGTTGATTCTTCTTCACATTATGCACCAAAAGATCAGTTGACCCAATAAAAAGTACTTTTCAAAAGCAGTGAGCCTCCAAATGTCATCTAATTGTTGCGTTCATACTCTGCTGCCAAGGTCAGAGATCCATCAATAGGGGAAATCAGATCGATACCCTGAATCATAAGTTTGTTTTGTGTTGAAGTTGTTTCGCACCCATGAAGAATGTGACATGGTAACTGTTCCCAAGAAAACTTCAATACACAATAAATTTGCTTTTTAAGAAAAAAATAAATGAAGATGTCTGAGCACTATATGAGAAACAGAATAAATAAAAAAAAATTGGGATTTATTGGTAAATTTGTATATTGTTGAAGTGTTTTCGTGCTCAAGACTTTTGAAGCTTTCTCTACTTCGCTCTTCACATAGATCAGAGCTATACTTGCAAAGAGTTAAAAAGCTGTACATGGGTTTGGCACACTGCAATGCTCTGATGACCAGGTCCATGAGTTCTTCACCGTACACTTTTATAAAAAAAATTGTGGGCCAGCTGTTAAAAAAGATGGTTCCATGGTGTAATGGTTAGCACTTTGGACTTTGAATCCAGCGATCTGAGTTCAAGTCTTGGTGGAACCTCCTTTGCTTCTTGTTCCAAGGTTGGCTGTTGGAATTCCAATATATAGGCCTAAAGTGTCAGACTTTCTTGACAATTTCCACCAAGCATGTTCCTTCTCCACACCCAGAGTAGTGCAGTCAACTCATTATTGGTTCCATGGTGCAATGTTTAGCAGTCTGGATTTGGATTCCAGTGAACTGTAAAAAAACTCAGTTGATTCTTCTTCACATTATGAACCAAAACATCAGATGACCCAATAAAAAGTACTTTTCAAAAGCAGTGAGCCTCCAAATGTCATCTAATTGTTGCGTTCATACTGTATTGCCAAGGTCAGAGATCCATCAATAGGGCAAATCAGATCGATATCCTGAATCATAAGTTTGTTTTGTGTTGAAGTTGTTTAGCACCCATGAAGAATGTGACATGGTAACTGTTCCCAAGAAAACTTCAATACACAATAAATTTGCTTTTTAAGAAAAAAATAAATGAAGATGTCTGAGCACTATATGAGAAACAGAATAAATAAAAAAAATTTGGGATTTATTGGTAAATTTGTATATTGTTGAAGTGTTTTCGTGCTCAAGACTTTTGAAGCTTTCTCTACTTCGCTCTTCACATAGATCAGAGCTATACTTGCCAAGAGTTAAAAAGCTGTACATGGGTTTGGCACACTGCAATGCTCTGATGACCAGGTCCATGAGTTCTTCACCGTACACTTTTATAAAAAAAATTGTGGGCCAGCTGTTAAAAAAGATGGTTCCATGGTGTAATGGTTAGCACTTTGGACTTTGAATCCAGCGATCCGAGTTCAAGTCTCGGTGGAACCTCCTTTGCTTCTTGTTCCAAGGTTGGCTGTTGGAATTCCAATATATAGGCCTAAAGTGTCAGACTTTCTTGACAATTTCCACCAAGCATGTTCCTTCTCCACACCCAGAGTAGTGCAGTCAACTCATTATTGGTTCCATGGTGCAATGTTTAGCAGTCTGGATTTGGATTCCAGTGAACTGTAAAAAAACTCAGTTGATTCTTCTTCACATTATGAACCAAAACATCAGATGACCCAATAAAAAGTACTTTTCAAAAGCAGTGAGCCTCCAAATGTCATCTAATTGTTGCGTTCATACTCTGCTGCCAAGGTCAGAGATCCATCAATAGGGGAAATCAGATCGATACCCTGAATCATAAGTTTGTTTTGTGTTGAAGTTGTTTAGCACCCATGAAGAATGTGACATGGTAACTGTTCCCAAGAAAACTTCAATACACAATAAATTTGCTTTCAACAAATTAATAAATGAAGATGTCTGAGCACTATATGAGAAACAGAATAAATCATATTTTTTTTGGATTTATTGGTAAATTTGTATATTGTTGAAGTGTTTTCGTGCTCAAGACTTTTGAAGCTTTCTCTACTTCGCTCTTCACATAGATCAGAGCTATACTTGCGAAGAGTTAAAAAAGATGTACATGGGTTTGGCACGCTGCAACGCTCTGATGACCAGGTCCATAAGAACTTCACCATGCACTTTAAAAAAAACAATTGTGGGCCAGGTGTTAAAAAAGATGGTTCCATTGTGTAATGGTTAGCACTTTGGACTTTGAATCCAGCGATCTGAGTTCAAGTTTCGGTGGAACCTCCTTTCCTTCTTGTTCCAAGGTTGGCTGTTGGAATTCCAATAGATAGACCTAATGTGTCAGACTTTCTTGACAATTTCCACCAAGCATGTTCCTTCTCCACACCCAGAGTAGTGCAGTCAACTCATTATTGGTTCCATGGTGCAACGTTTAGCAGTCGGGATTTGGATTCCAGTGAACTGTAATAAAACTCAGTTGATTCTTCTTCACATTATGCACCAAAAGATCAGTTGACCCAATAAAAAGTACTTTTCAAAAGCAGTGAGCCTCCAAATGTCATCTAATTGTTGCGTTCATACTCTGCTGCCAAGGTCAGAGATCCATCAATAGGGGAAATCAGATCGATACCCTGAATCATAAGTTTGTTTTGTGTTGAAGTTGTTTCGCTCCCATGAAGAATGTGACATGGTAACTGTTCCCAAGAAAACTTCAATACACAATAAATTTGATTTTTAAGAAAAAAATAAATGAAGATGTCTGAGCACTATATGAGAAACAGAATAAATAATTTTTTGTTTTGGATTTATTGGTAAATTTGTACATTGTTGAAGTGTTTTCGTGCTCAAGACTTTTGAAGCTTTCTCTACTTCGCTCTTCACATAGATCAGAGCTATACTTGCAAAGAGTTAAAAAAGATGTACATGGGTTTGGCACGCTGCAATGCTCTGATGACCAGGTCCATAAGAACTTCACCATGCACTTTAAAAAAACAATTGTGGGCCAGCTGTTAAAAAAGATGGTTCCATTGTGTAATGGTTAGCATTTTGGACTTTGAATCCAGCGATCTGAGTTCAAGTTTCGGTGGAACCTCCTTTCCTTCTTGTTCCAAGGTTGGCTGTTGGAATTCCAATAGATAGACCTAATGTGTCAGACTTTCTTGACAATTTCCACCAAGCATGTTCCTTCTCCACACCCAGAGTAGTGCAGTCAACTCATTATTGGTTCCATGGTGCAACGTTTAGCAGTCGGGATTTGGATTCCAGTGAACTGTAATAAAACTCAGTTGATTCTTCTTCACATTATGCACCAAAAGATCAGTTGACCCAATAAAAAGTACTTTTCAAAAGCAGTGAGCCTCCAAATGTCATCTAATTGTTGCGTTCATACTCTGCTGCCAAGGTCAGAGATCCATCAATAGGGCAAATCAGATCGATATCCTGAATCATAAGTTTGTTTTGTGTTGAAGTTGTTTAGCACCCATGAAGAATGTGACATGGTAACTGTTCCCAAGAAAACTTCAATACACAATAAATTTGCTTTTTAAGAAAAAAATAAATGAAGATGTCTGAGCACTATATGAGAAACAGAATAAATAAAAAAAAATTGGGATTTATTGGTAAATTTGTATATTGTTGAAGTGTTTTCGTGCTCAAGACTTTTGAAGCTTTCTCTACTTCGCTCTTCACATAGATCAGAGCTATACTTGCAAAGAGTTAAAAAGCTGTACATGGGTTTGGCACACTGCAATGCTCTGATGACCAGGTCCATGAGTTCTTCACCGTACACTTTTCTAAAAAAAATTGTGGGCCAGCTGTTAAAAAAGATGGTTCCATGGTGTAATGGTTAGCACTTTGGACTTTGAATCCAGCGATCCGAGTTCAAGTCTCGGTGGAACCTCCTTTGCTTCTTGTTCCAAGGTTGGCTGTTGGAATTCCAATATATAGGCCTAAAGTGTCAGACTTTCTTGACAATTTCCACCAAGCATGTTCCTTCTCCACTCCCAGAGTAGTGCAGTCAACTCATTATTGGTTCCATGGTGCAATGTTTAGCAGTCTGGATTTGGATTCCAGTGAACTGTAAAAAAACTCAGTTGATTCTTCTTCACATTATGAACCAAAACATCAGATGACCCAATAAAAAGTACTTTTCAAAAGCAGTGAGCCTCCAAATGTCATCTAATTGTTGCGTTCATACTCTGCTGCCAAGGTCAGAGATCCATCAATAGGGGAAATCAGATCGATACCCTGAATCATAAGTTTGTTTTGTGTTGAAGTTGTTTAGCACCCATGAAGAATGTGACATGGTAACTGTTCCCAAGAAAACTTCAATACACAATAAATTTGCTTTCAACAAATTAATAAATGAAGATGTCTGAGCACTATATGAGAAACAGAATAAATCATATTTTTTTTGGATTTATTGGTAAATTTGTATATTGTTGAAGTGTTTTCGTGCTCAAGACTTTTGAAGCTTTCTCTACTTCGCTCTTCACATAGATCAGAGCTATACTTGCAAAGAGTTAAAAAAGATGTACATGGGTTTGGCACGCTGCAACGCTCTGATGACCAGGTCCATAAGAACTTCACCATGCACTTTAAAAAAAACAATTGTGGGCCAGGTGTTAAAAAAGATGGTTCCATTGTGTAATGGTTAGCACTTTGGACTTTGAATCCAGCGATCTGAGTTCAAGTTTCGGTGGAACCTCCTTTCCTTCTTGTTCCAAGGTTGGCTGTTGGAATTCCAATAGATAGACCTAATGTGTCAGACTTTCTTGACAATTTCCACCAAGCATGTTCCTTCTCCACACCCAGAGTAGTGCAGTCAACTCATTATTGGTTCCATGGTGCAACGTTTAGCAGTCGGGATTTGGATTCCAGTGAACTGTAATAAAACTCAGTTGATTCTTCTTCACATTATGCACCAAAAGATCAGTTGACCCAATAAAAAGTACTTTTCAAAAGCAGTGAGCCTCCAAATGTCATCTAATTGTTGCGTTCATACTCTGCTGCCAAGGTCAGAGATCCATCAATAGGGGAAATCAGATCGATACCCTGAATCATAAGTTTGTTTTGTGTTGAAGTTGTTTCGCACCCATGAAGAATGTGACATGGTAACTGTTCCCAAGAAAACTTCAATACACAATAAATTTGCTTTTTAAGAAAAAAATAAATGAAGATGTCTGAGCACTATATGAGAAACAGAATAAATAATTTTTTGTTTTGGATTTATTGGTAAATTTGTACATTGTTTAAGTTTTTTCGTGCTCAAGACTTTTGAAGCTTTCTCTACTTCGCTCTTCACATAGATCAGAGCTATACTTGCAAAGAGTTAAAAAGCTGTACATGGGTTTGGCACACTGCAATGCTCTGATGACCAGGTCCATGAGTTCTTCACCGTACACTTTTATAAAAAAAATTGTGGGCCAGCTGTTAAAAAAGATGGTTCCATGGTGTAATGGTTAGCACTTTGGACTTTGAATCCAGCGATCCGAGTTCAAGTCTCGGTGGAACCTCCTTTGCTTCTTGTTCCAAGGTTGGCTGTTGGAATTCCAATATATAGGCCTAAAGTGTCAGACTTTCTTGACAATTTCCACCAAGCATGTTCCTTCTCCACACCCAGAGTAGTGCAGTCAACTCATTATTGGTTCCATGGTGCAATGTTTAGCAGTCTGGATTTGGATTCCAGTGAACTGTAAAAAAACTCAGTTGATTCTTCTTCACATTATGAACCAAAACATCAGATGACCCAATAAAAAGTACTTTTCAAAAGCAGTGAGCCTCCAAATGTCATCTAATTGTTGCGTTCATACTCTGCTGCCAAGGTCAGAGATCCATCAATAGGGGAAATCAGATCGATACCCTGAATCATAAGTTTGTTTTGCGTTGAAGTTGTTTAGCACCCATGAAGAATGTGACATGGTAACTGTTCCCAAGAAAACTTCAATACACAATAAATTTGCTTTTTAAGAAAAAAATAAATGAAGATGTCTGAGCACTATATGAGAAACAGAATAAATAAAAAAAAATTGGGATTTATTGGTAAATTTGTATATTGTTGAAGTGTTTTCGTGCTCAAGACTTTTGAAGCTTTCTCTACTTCGCTCTTCACATAGATCAGAGCTATACTTGCAAAGAGTTAAAAAGCTGTACATGGGTTTGGCACACTGCAATGCTCTGATGACCAGGTCCATGAGTTCTTCACCGTACACTTTTATAAAAAAAATTGTGGGCCAGCTGTTAAAAAAGATGGTTCCATGGTGTAATGGTTAGCACTTTGGACTTTGAATCCAGCGATCCGAGTTCAAGTCTTGGTGGAACCTCCTTTGCTTCTTGTTCCAAGGTTGGCTGTTGGAATTCCAATATATAGGCCTAAAGTGTCAGACTTTCTTGACAATTTCCACCAAGCATGTTCCTTCTCCACACCCAGAGTAGTGCAGTCAACTCATTATTGGTTCCATGGTGCAATGTTTAGCAGTCTGGATTTGGATTCCAGTGAACTGTAAAAAAACTCAGTTGATTCTTCTTCACATTATGAACCAAAACATCAGATGACCCAATAAAAAGTACTTTTCAAAAGCAGTGAGCCTCCAAATGTCATCTAATTGTTGCGTTCATACTGTATTGCCAAGGTCAGAGATCCATCAATAGGGCAAATCAGATCGATATCCTGAATCATAAGTTTGTTTTGTGTTGAAGTTGTTTAGCACCCATGAAGAATGTGACATGGTAACTGTTCCCAAGAAAACTTCAATACACAATAAATTTGCTTTTAACAAATTAATAAATGAAGATGTCTGAGCACTATATGAGAAACAGAATAATCATATTTTTTTTGGATTTATTGGTAAATTTGTATATTGTTGAAGTGTTTTCGTGCTCAAGACTTTTGAAGCTTTCTCTACTTCGCTCTTCACATAGATCAGAGCTATACTTGCAAAGAGTTAAAAAAGATGTACATGGGTTTGGCACGCTGCAATGCTCTGATGACCAGGTCCATAAGAACTTCACCATGCACTTTAAAAAAACAATTGTGGGCCAGCTGTTAAAAAAGATGGTTCCATTGTGTAATGGTTAGCATTTTGGACTTTGAATCCAGCGATCTGAGTTCAAGTTTCGGTGGAACCTCCTTTCCTTCTTGTTCCAAGGTTGGCTGTTGGAATTCCAATAGATAGACCTAATGTGTCAGACTTTCTTGACAATTTCCACCAAGCATGTTCCTTCTCCACACCCAGAGTAGTGCAGTCAACTCATTATTGGTTCCATGGTGCAACGTTTAGCAGTCGGGATTTGGATTCCAGTGAACTGTAATAAAACTCAGTTGATTCTTCTTCACATTATGCACCAAAAGATCAGTTGACCCAATAAAAAGTACTTTTCAAAAGCAGTGAGCCTCCAAATGTCATCTAATTGTTGTGTTCATACTCTGCTGCCAAGGTCAGAGATCCATCAATAGGGCAAATCAGATCGATATCCTGAATCATAAGTTTGTTTTGTGTTGAAGTTGTTTAGCACCCATGAAGAATGTGACATGGTAACTGTTCCCAAGAAAACTTCAATACACAATAAATTTGCTTTTTAAAAAAAAAATAAATGAAGATGTCTGAGCACTATATGAGAAACAGAATAAATAAAAAAAATTTGGGATTTATTGCTAAATTTGTATATTGTTGAAGTGTTTTCGTGCTCAAGACTTTTGAAGCTTTCTCTACTTCGCTCTTCACATAGATCAGAGCTATACTTGCAAAGAGTTAAAAAGCTGTACATGGGTTTGGCACACTGCAATGCTCTGATGACCAGGTCCATGAGTTCTTCACCGTACACTTTTCTAAAAAAAATTGTGGGCCAGCTGTTAAAAAAGATGGTTCCATGGTGTAATGGTTAGCACTTTGGACTTTGAATCCAGCGATCCGAGTTCAAGTCTCGGTGGAACCTCCTTTGCTTCTTGTTCCAAGGTTGGCTGTTGGAATTCCAATATATAGGCCTAAAGTGTCAGACTTTCTTGACAATTTCCACCAAGCATGTTCCTTCTCCACTCCCAGAGTAGTGCAGTCAACTCATTATTGGTTCCATGGTGCAATGTTTAGCAGTCTGGATTTGGATTCCAGTGAACTGTAAAAAAACTCAGTTGATTCTTCTTCACATTATGAACCAAAACATCAGATGACCCAATAAAAAGTACTTTTCAAAAGCAGTGAGCCTCCAAATGTCATCTAATTGTTGCGTTCATACTCTGCTGCCAAGGTCAGAGATCCATCAATAGGGGAAATCAGATCGATACCCTGAATCATAAGTTTGTTTTGTGTTGAAGTTGTTTAGCACCCATGAAGAATGTGACATGGTAACTGTTCCCAAGAAAACTTCAATACACAATAAATTTGCTTTCAACAAATTAATAAATGAAGATGTCTGAGCACTATATGAGAAACAGAATAAATCATATTTTTTTTGGATTTATTGGTAAATTTGTATATTGTTGAAGTGTTTTCGTGCTCAAGACTTTTGAAGCTTTCTCTACTTCGCTCTTCACATAGATCAGAGCTATACTTGCAAAGAGTTAAAAAAGATGTACATGGGTTTGGCACGCTGCAACGCTCTGATGACCAGGTCCATAAGAACTTCACCATGCACTTTAAAAAAAACAATTGTGGGCCAGGTGTTAAAAAAGATGGTTCCATTGTGTAATGGTTAGCACTTTGGACTTTGAATCCAGCGATCTGAGTTCAAGTTTCGGTGGAACCTCCTTTCCTTCTTGTTCCAAGGTTGGCTGTTGGAATTCCAATAGATAGACCTAATGTGTCAGACTTTCTTGACAATTTCCACCAAGCATGTTCCTTCTCCACACCCAGAGTAGTGCAGTCAACTCATTATTGGTTCCATGGTGCAACGTTTAGCAGTCGGGATTTGGATTCCAGTGAACTGTAATAAAACTCAGTTGATTCTTCTTCACATTATGCACCAAAAGATCAGTTGACCCAATAAAAAGTACTTTTCAAAAGCAGTGAGCCTCCAAATGTCATCTAATTGTTGCGTTCATACTCTGCTACCAAGGTCAGAGATCCATCAATAGGGGAAATCAGATCGATACCCTGAATCATAAGTTTGTTTTGTGTTGAAGTTGTTTCGCACCCATGAAGAATGTGACATGGTAACTGTTCCCAAGAAAACTTCAATACACAATAAATTTGCTTTTTAAGAAAAAAATAAATGAAGATGTCTGAGCACTATATGAGAAACAGAATAAATAATTTTTTGTTTTGGATTTATTGGTAAATTTGTACATTGTTTAAGTTTTTTCGTGCTCAAGACTTTTGAAGCTTTCTCTACTTCGCTCTTCACATAGATCAGAGTTATACTTGCAAAGAGTTAAAAAGCTGTACATGGGTTTGGCACACTGCAATGCTCTGATGACCAGGTCCATGAGTTCTTCACCGTACACTTTTATAAAAAAAATTGTGGGCCAGCTGTTAAAAAAGATGGTTCCATGGTGTAATGGTTAGCACTTTGGACTTTGAATCCAGCGATCTGAGTTCAAGTCTCGGTGGAACCTCCTTTGCTTCTTGTTCCAAGGTTGGCTGTTGGAATTCCAATATATAGGCCTAAAGTGTCAGATTTTCTTGACAATTTCCACCAAGCATGTTCCTTCTCCACACCCAGAGTAGTGCAGTCAACTCATTATTGGTTCCATGGTGCAATGTTTAGCAGTCTGGATTTGGATTCCAGTGAACTGTAAAAAAACTCAGTTGATTCTTCTTCACATTATGAACCAAAACATCAGATGACCCAATAAAAAGTACTTTTCAAAAGCAGTGAGCCTCCAAATGTCATCTAATTGTTGCGTTCATACTCTGCTGCCAAGGTCAGAGATCCATCAATAGGGGAAATCAGATCGATACCCTGAATCATAAGTTTGTTTTGCGTTGAAGTTGTTTAGCACCCATGAAGAATGTGACATGGTAACTGTTCCCAAGAAAACTTCAATACACAATAAATTTGCTTTTTAAGAAAAAAATAAATGAAGATGTCTGAGCACTATATGAGAAACAGAATAAATAAAAAAAAATTGGGATTTATTGGTAAATTTGTATATTGTTGAAGTGTTTTCGTGCTCAAGACTTTTGAAGCTTTCTCTACTTCGCTCTTCACATAGATCAGAGCTATACTTGCAAAGAGTTAAAAAGCTGTACATGGGTTTGGCACACTGCAATGCTCTGATGACCAGGTCCATGAGTTCTTCACCGTACACTTTTATAAAAAAAATTGTGGGCCAGCTGTTAAAAAAGATGGTTCCATGGTGTAATGGTTAGCACTTTGGACTTTGAATCCAGCGATCCGAGTTCAAGTCTCGGTGGAACCTCCTTTGCTTCTTGTTCCAAGGTTGGCTGTTGGAATTCCAATATATAGGCCTAAAGTGTCAGACTTTCTTGACAATTTCCACCAAGCATGTTCCTTCTCCACACCCAGAGTAGTGCAGTCAACTCATTATTGGTTCCATGGTGCAATGTTTAGCAGTCTGGATTTGGATTCCAGTGAACTGTAAAAAAACTCAGTTGATTCTTCTTCACATTATGAACCAAAACATCAGATGACCCAATAAAAAGTACTTTTCAAAAGCAGTGAGCCTCCAAATGTCATCTAATTGTTGCGTTCATACTCTGCTGCCAAGGTCAGAGATCCATCAATAGGGGAAATCAGATCGATACCCTGAATCATAAGTTTGTTTTGTGTTGAAGTTGTTTAGCACCCATGAAGAATGTGACATGGTAACTGTTCCCAAGAAAACTTCAATACACAATAAATTTGCTTTCAACAAATTAATAAATGAAGATGTCTGAGCACTATATGAGAAACAGAATAATCATATTTTTTTTGGATTTATTGGTAAATTTGTATATTGTTGAAGTGTTTTCGTGCTCAAGACTTTTGAAGCTTTCTCTACTTCGCTCTTCACATAGATCAGAGCTATACTTGCAAAGAGTTAAAAAAGATGTACATGGGTTTGGCACGCTGCAATGCTCTGATGACCAGGTCCATAAGAACTTCACCATGCACTTTAAAAAAACAATTGTGGGCCAGCTGTTAAAAAAGATGGTTCCATTGTGTAATGGTTAGCATTTTGGACTTTGAATCCAGCGATCTGAGTTCAAGTTTCGGTGGAACCTCCTTTCCTTCTTGTTCCAAGGTTGGCTGTTGGAATTCCAATAGATAGACCTAATGTGTCAGACTTTCTTGACAATTTCCACCAAGCATGTTCCTTCTCCACACCCAGAGTAGTGCAGTCAACTCATTATTGGTTCCATGGTGCAACGTTTAGCAGTCGGGATTTGGATTCCAGTGAACTGTAATAAAACTCAGTTGATTCTTCTTCACATTATGCACCAAAAGATCAGTTGACCCAATAAAAAGTACTTTTCAAAAGCAGTGAGCCTCCAAATGTCATCTAATTGTTGCGTTCATACTCTGCTGCCAAGGTCAGAGATCCATCAATAGGGCAAATCAGATCGATATCCTGAATCATAAGTTTGTTTTGTGTTGAAGTTGTTTAGCACCCATGAAGAATGTGACATGGTAACTGTTCCCAAGAAAACTTCAATACACAATAAATTTGCTTTTTAAGAAAAAAATAAATGAAGATGTCTGAGCACTATATGAGAAACAGAATAAATAAAAAAAATTTGGGATTTATTGCTAAATTTGTATATTGTTGAAGTGTTTTCGTGCTCAAGACTTTTGAAGCTTTCTCTACTTCGCTCTTCACATAGATCAGAGCTATACTTGCAAAGAGTTAAAAAGCTGTACATGGGTTTGGCACACTGCAATGCTCTGATGACCAGGTCCATGAGTTCTTCACCGTACACTTTTCTAAAAAAAATTGTGGGCCAGCTGTTAAAAAAGATGGTTCCATGGTGTAATGGTTAGCACTTTGGACTTTGAATCCAGCGATCCGAGTTCAAGTCTCGGTGGAACCTCCTTTGCTTCTTGTTCCAAGGTTGGCTGTTGGAATTCCAATATATAGGCCTAAAGTGTCAGACTTTCTTGACAATTTCCACCAAGCATGTTCCTTCTCCACTCCCAGAGTAGTGCAGTCAACTCATTATTGGTTCCATGGTGCAATGTTTAGCAGTCTGGATTTGGATTCCAGTGAACTGTAAAAAAACTCAGTTGATTCTTCTTCACATTATGAACCAAAACATCAGATGACCCAATAAAAAGTACTTTTCAAAAGCAGTGAGCCTCCAAATGTCATCTAATTGTTGCGTTCATACTCTGCTGCCAAGGTCAGAGATCCATCAATAGGGGAAATCAGATCGATACCCTGAATCATAAGTTTGTTTTGTGTTGAAGTTGTTTAGCACCCATGAAGAATGTGACATGGTAACTGTTCCCAAGAAAACTTCAATACACAATAAATTTGCTTTCAACAAATTAATAAATGAAGATGTCTGAGCACTATATGAGAAACAGAATAAATCATATTTTTTTTGGATTTATTGGTAAATTTGTATATTGTTGAAGTGTTTTCGTGCTCAAGACTTTTGAAGCTTTCTCTACTTCGCTCTTCACATAGATCAGAGCTATACTTGCAAAGAGTTAAAAAAGATGTACATGGGTTTGGCACGCTGCAACGCTCTGATGACCAGGTCCATAAGAACTTCACCATGCACTTTAAAAAAAACAATTGTGGGCCAGGTGTTAAAAAAGATGGTTCCATTGTGTAATGGTTAGCACTTTGGACTTTGAATCCAGCGATCTGAGTTCAAGTTTCGGTGGAACCTCCTTTCCTTCTTGTTCCAAGGTTGGCTGTTGGAATTCCAATAGATAGACCTAATGTGTCAGACTTTCTTGACAATTTCCACCAAGCATGTTCCTTCTCCACACCCAGAGTAGTGCAGTCAACTCATTATTGGTTCCATGGTGCAACGTTTAGCAGTCGGGATTTGGATTCCAGTGAACTGTAATAAAACTCAGTTGATTCTTCTTCACATTATGCACCAAAAGATCAGTTGACCCAATAAAAAGTACTTTTCAAAAGCAGTGAGCCTCCAAATGTCATCTAATTGTTGCGTTCATACTCTGCTGCCAAGGTCAGAGATCCATCAATAGGGGAAATCAGATCGATACCCTGAATCATAAGTTTGTTTTGTGTTGAAGTTGTTTCGCACCCATGAAGAATGTGACATGGTAACTGTTCCCAAGAAAACTTCAATACACAATAAATTTGCTTTTTAAGAAAAAAATAAATGAAGATGTCTGAGCACTATATGAGAAACAGAATAAATAATTTTTTGTTTTGGATTTATTGGTAAATTTGTACATTGTTTAAGTTTTTTCGTGCTCAAGACTTTTGAAGCTTTCTCTACTTCGCTCTTCACATAGATCAGAGCTATACTTGCAAAGAGTTAAAAAGCTGTACATGGGTTTGGCACACTGCAATGCTCTGATGACCAGGTCCATGAGTTCTTCACCGTACACTTTTATAAAAAAAATTGTGGGCCAGCTGTTAAAAAAGATGGTTCCATGGTGTAATGGTTAGCACTTTGGACTTTGAATCCAGCGATCTGAGTTCAAGTCTCGGTGGAACCTCCTTTGCTTCTTGTTCCAAGGTTGGCTGTTGGAATTCCAATATATAGGCCTAAAGTGTCAGATTTTCTTGACAATTTCCACCAAGCATGTTCCTTCTCCACACCCAGAGTAGTGCAGTCAACTCATTATTGGTTCCATGGTGCAATGTTTAGCAGTCTGGATTTGGATTCCAGTGAACTGTAAAAAAACTCAGTTGATTCTTCTTCACATTATGAACCAAAACATCAGATGACCCAATAAAAAGTACTTTTCAAAAGCAGTGAGCCTCCAAATGTCATCTAATTGTTGCGTTCATACTCTGCTGCCAAGGTCAGAGATCCATCAATAGGGGAAATCAGATCGATACCCTGAATCATAAGTTTGTTTTGCGTTGAAGTTGTTTAGCACCCATGAAGAATGTGACATGGTAACTGTTCCCAAGAAAACTTCAATACACAATAAATTTGCTTTTTAAGAAAAAAATAAATGAAGATGTCTGAGCACTATATGAGAAACAGAATAAATAATTTTTTGTTTTGGATTTATTGGTAAATTTGTACATTGTTTAAGTTTTTTCGTGCTCAAGACTTTTGAAGCTTTCTCTACTTCGCTCTTCACATAGATCAGAGCTATACTTGCAAAGAGTTAAAAAGCTGTACATGGGTTTGGCACACTGCAATGCTCTGATGACCAGGTCCATGAGTTCTTCACCGTACACTTTTATAAAAAAAATTGTGGGCCAGCTGTTAAAAAAGATGGTTCCATGGTGTAATGGTTAGCACTTTGAATCCAGCGATCCGAGTTCAAGTCTCGGTGGAACCTCCTTTGCTTCTTGTTCCAAGGTTGGCTGTTGGAATTCCAATATATAGGCCTAAAGTGTCAGACTTTCTTGACAATTTCCACCAAGCATGTTCCTTCTCCACACCCAGAGTAGTGCAGTCAACTCATTATTGGTTCCATGGTGCAATGTTTAGCAGTCTGGATTTGGATTCCAGTGAACTGTAAAAAAACTCAGTTGATTCTTCTTCACATTATGAACCAAAACATCAGATGACCCAATAAAAAGTACTTTTCAAAAGCAGTGAGCCTCCAAATGTCATCTAATTGTTGCGTTCATACTCTGCTGCCAAGGTCAGAGATCCATCAATAGGGGAAATCAGATCGATACCCTGAATCATAAGTTTGTTTTGCGTTGAAGTTGTTTAGCACCCATGAAGAATGTGACATGGTAACTGTTCCCAAGAAAACTTCAATACACAATAAATTTGCTTTTTAAGAAAAAAATAAATGAAGATGTCTGAGCACTATATGAGAAACAGAATAAATAAAAAAAAATTGGGATTTATTGGTAAATTTGTATATTGTTGAAGTGTTTTCGTGCTCAAGACTTTTGAAGCTTTCTCTACTTCGCTCTTCACATAGATCAGAGCTATACTTGCAAAGAGTTAAAAAGCTGTACATGGGTTTGGCACACTGCAATGCTCTGATGACCAGGTCCATGAGTTCTTCACCGTACACTTTTATAAAAAAAATTGTGGGCCAGCTGTTAAAAAAGATGGTTCCATGGTGTAATGGTTAGCACTTTGGACTTTGAATCCAGCGATCCGAGTTCAAGTCTTGGTGGAACCTCCTTTGCTTCTTGTTCCAAGGTTGGCTGTTGGAATTCCAATATATAGGCCTAAAGTGTCAGACTTTCTTGACAATTTCCACCAAGCATGTTCCTTCTCCACACCCAGAGTAGTGCAGTCAACTCATTATTGGTTCCATGGTGCAATGTTTAGCAGTCTGGATTTGGATTCCAGTGAACTGTAAAAAAACTCAGTTGATTCTTCTTCACATTATGAACCAAAACATCAGATGACCCAATAAAAAGTACTTTTCA
The DNA here is from genome assembly GCA_032164185.1 of Moxostoma hubbsi. NCBI lineage: Eukaryota > Metazoa > Chordata > Actinopteri > Cypriniformes > Catostomidae > Moxostoma > Moxostoma hubbsi. The sequence goes on along the minus strand of JAVLUX010000031.1, from coordinate 796,265 downwards.
AAAGCAGTGAGCCTCCAAATGTCATCTAATTGTTGCGTTCATACTGTATTGCCAAGGTCAGAGATCCATCAATAGGGCAAATCAGATCGATATCCTGAATCATAAGTTTGTTTTGTGTTGAAGTTGTTTAGCACCCATGAAGAATGTGACATGGTAACTGTTCCCAAGAAAACTTCAATACACAATAAATTTGCTTTTAACAAATTAATAAATGAAGATGTCTGAGCACTATATGAGAAACAGAATAATCATATTTTTTTTGGATTTATTGGTAAATTTGTATATTGTTGAAGTGTTTTCGTGCTCAAGACTTTTGAAGCTTTCTCTACTTCGCTCTTCACATAGATCAGAGCTATACTTGCAAAGAGTTAAAAAAGATGTACATGGGTTTGGCACGCTGCAATGCTCTGATGACCAGGTCCATAAGAACTTCACCATGCACTTTAAAAAAACAATTGTGGGCCAGCTGTTAAAAAAGATGGTTCCATTGTGTAATGGTTAGCATTTTGGACTTTGAATCCAGCGATCTGAGTTCAAGTTTCGGTGGAACCTCCTTTCCTTCTTGTTCCAAGGTTGGCTGTTGGAATTCCAATAGATAGACCTAATGTGTCAGACTTTCTTGACAATTTCCACCAAGCATGTTCCTTCTCCACACCCAGAGTAGTGCAGTCAACTCATTATTGGTTCCATGGTGCAACGTTTAGCAGTCGGGATTTGGATTCCAGTGAACTGTAATAAAACTCAGTTGATTCTTCTTCACATTATGCACCAAAAGATCAGTTGACCCAATAAAAAGTACTTTTCAAAAGCAGTGAGCCTCCAAATGTCATCTAATTGTTGCGTTCATACTCTGCTGCCAAGGTCAGAGATCCATCAATAGGGCAAATCAGATCGATATCCTGAATCATAAGTTTGTTTTGTGTTGAAGTTGTTTAGCACCCATGAAGAATGTGACATGGTAACTGTTCCCAAGAAAACTTCAATACACAATAAATTTGCTTTTTAAGAAAAAAATAAATGAAGATGTCTGAGCACTATATGAGAAACAGAATAAATAAAAAAAATTTGGGATTTATTGCTAAATTTGTATATTGTTGAAGTGTTTTCGTGCTCAAGACTTTTGAAGCTTTCTCTACTTCGCTCTTCACATAGATCAGAGCTATACTTGCAAAGAGTTAAAAAGCTGTACATGGGTTTGGCACACTGCAATGCTCTGATGACCAGGTCCATGAGTTCTTCACCGTACACTTTTCTAAAAAAAATTGTGGGCCAGCTGTTAAAAAAGATGGTTCCATGGTGTAATGGTTAGCACTTTGGACTTTGAATCCAGCGATCCGAGTTCAAGTCTCGGTGGAACCTCCTTTGCTTCTTGTTCCAAGGTTGGCTGTTGGAATTCCAATATATAGGCCTAAAGTGTCAGACTTTCTTGACAATTTCCACCAAGCATGTTCCTTCTCCACTCCCAGAGTAGTGCAGTCAACTCATTATTGGTTCCATGGTGCAATGTTTAGCAGTCTGGATTTGGATTCCAGTGAACTGTAAAAAAACTCAGTTGATTCTTCTTCACATTATGAACCAAAACATCAGATGACCCAATAAAAAGTACTTTTCAAAAGCAGTGAGCCTCCAAATGTCATCTAATTGTTGCGTTCATACTCTGCTGCCAAGGTCAGAGATCCATCAATAGGGGAAATCAGATCGATACCCTGAATCATAAGTTTGTTTTGTGTTGAAGTTGTTTAGCACCCATGAAGAATGTGACATGGTAACTGTTCCCAAGAAAACTTCAATACACAATAAATTTGCTTTCAACAAATTAATAAATGAAGATGTCTGAGCACTATATGAGAAACAGAATAAATCATATTTTTTTTGGATTTATTGGTAAATTTGTATATTGTTGAAGTGTTTTCGTGCTCAAGACTTTTGAAGCTTTCTCTACTTCGCTCTTCACATAGATCAGAGCTATACTTGCAAAGAGTTAAAAAAGATGTACATGGGTTTGGCACGCTGCAACGCTCTGATGACCAGGTCCATAAGAACTTCACCATGCACTTTAAAAAAAACAATTGTGGGCCAGGTGTTAAAAAAGATGGTTCCATTGTGTAATGGTTAGCACTTTGGACTTTGAATCCAGCGATCTGAGTTCAAGTTTCGGTGGAACCTCCTTTCCTTCTTGTTCCAAGGTTGGCTGTTGGAATTCCAATAGATAGACCTAATGTGTCAGACTTTCTTGACAATTTCCACCAAGCATGTTCCTTCTCCACACCCAGAGTAGTGCAGTCAACTCATTATTGGTTCCATGGTGCAACGTTTAGCAGTCGGGATTTGGATTCCAGTGAACTGTAATAAAACTCAGTTGATTCTTCTTCACATTATGCACCAAAAGATCAGTTGACCCAATAAAAAGTACTTTTCAAAAGCAGTGAGCCTCCAAATGTCATCTAATTGTTGCGTTCATACTCTGCTGCCAAGGTCAGAGATCCATCAATAGGGGAAATCAGATCGATACCCTGAATCATAAGTTTGTTTTGTGTTGAAGTTGTTTCGCACCCATGAAGAATGTGACATGGTAACTGTTCCCAAGAAAACTTCAATACACAATAAATTTGCTTTTTAAGAAAAAAATAAATGAAGATGTCTGAGCACTATATGAGAAACAGAATAAATAATTTTTTGTTTTGGATTTATTGGTAAATTTGTACATTGTTTAAGTTTTTTCGTGCTCAAGACTTTTGAAGCTTTCTCTACTTCGCTCTTCACATAGATCAGAGCTATACTTGCAAAGAGTTAAAAAGCTGTACATGGGTTTGGCACACTGCAATGCTCTGATGACCAGGTCCATGAGTTCTTCACCGTACACTTTTATAAAAAAAATTGTGGGCCAGCTGTTAAAAAAGATGGTTCCATGGTGTAATGGTTAGCACTTTGGACTTTGAATCCAGCGATCTGAGTTCAAGTCTCGGTGGAACCTCCTTTGCTTCTTGTTCCAAGGTTGGCTGTTGGAATTCCAATATATAGGCCTAAAGTGTCAGATTTTCTTGACAATTTCCACCAAGCATGTTCCTTCTCCACACCCAGAGTAGTGCAGTCAACTCATTATTGGTTCCATGGTGCAATGTTTAGCAGTCTGGATTTGGATTCCAGTGAACTGTAAAAAAACTCAGTTGATTCTTCTTCACATTATGAACCAAAACATCAGATGACCCAATAAAAAGTACTTTTCAAAAGCAGTGAGCCTCCAAATGTCATCTAATTGTTGCGTTCATACTCTGCTGCCAAGGTCAGAGATCCATCAATAGGGGAAATCAGATCGATACCCTGAATCATAAGTTTGTTTTGCGTTGAAGTTGTTTAGCACCCATGAAGAATGTGACATGGTAACTGTTCCCAAGAAAACTTCAATACACAATAAATTTGCTTTTTAAGAAAAAAATAAATGAAGATGTCTGAGCACTATATGAGAAACAGAATAAATAATTTTTTGTTTTGGATTTATTGGTAAATTTGTACATTGTTTAAGTTTTTTCGTGCTCAAGACTTTTGAAGCTTTCTCTACTTCGCTCTTCACATAGATCAGAGCTATACTTGCAAAGAGTTAAAAAGCTGTACATGGGTTTGGCACACTGCAATGCTCTGATGACCAGGTCCATGAGTTCTTCACCGTACACTTTTATAAAAAAAATTGTGGGCCAGCTGTTAAAAAAGATGGTTCCATGGTGTAATGGTTAGCACTTTGAATCCAGCGATCCGAGTTCAAGTCTCGGTGGAACCTCCTTTGCTTCTTGTTCCAAGGTTGGCTGTTGGAATTCCAATATATAGGCCTAAAGTGTCAGACTTTCTTGACAATTTCCACCAAGCATGTTCCTTCTCCACACCCAGAGTAGTGCAGTCAACTCATTATTGGTTCCATGGTGCAATGTTTAGCAGTCTGGATTTGGATTCCAGTGAACTGTAAAAAAACTCAGTTGATTCTTCTTCACATTATGAACCAAAACATCAGATGACCCAATAAAAAGTACTTTTCAAAAGCAGTGAGCCTCCAAATGTCATCTAATTGTTGCGTTCATACTCTGCTGCCAAGGTCAGAGATCCATCAATAGGGGAAATCAGATCGATACCCTGAATCATAAGTTTGTTTTGCGTTGAAGTTGTTTAGCACCCATGAAGAATGTGACATGGTAACTGTTCCCAAGAAAACTTCAATACACAATAAATTTGCTTTTTAAGAAAAAAATAAATGAAGATGTCTGAGCACTATATGAGAAACAGAATAAATAAAAAAAAATTGGGATTTATTGGTAAATTTGTATATTGTTGAAGTGTTTTCGTGCTCAAGACTTTTGAAGCTTTCTCTACTTCGCTCTTCACATAGATCAGAGCTATACTTGCAAAGAGTTAAAAAGCTGTACATGGGTTTGGCACACTGCAATGCTCTGATGACCAGGTCCATGAGTTCTTCACCGTACACTTTTATAAAAAAAATTGTGGGCCAGCTGTTAAAAAAGATGGTTCCATGGTGTAATGGTTAGCACTTTGGACTTTGAATCCAGCGATCCGAGTTCAAGTCTTGGTGGAACCTCCTTTGCTTCTTGTTCCAAGGTTGGCTGTTGGAATTCCAATATATAGGCCTAAAGTGTCAGACTTTCTTGACAATTTCCACCAAGCATGTTCCTTCTCCACACCCAGAGTAGTGCAGTCAACTCATTATTGGTTCCATGGTGCAATGTTTAGCAGTCTGGATTTGGATTCCAGTGAACTGTAAAAAAACTCAGTTGATTCTTCTTCACATTATGAACCAAAACATCAGATGACCCAATAAAAAGTACTTTTCAAAAGCAGTGAGCCTCCAAATGTCATCTAATTGTTGCGTTCATACTGTATTGCCAAGGTCAGAGATCCATCAATAGGGCAAATCAGATCGATATCCTGAATCATAAGTTTGTTTTGTGTTGAAGTTGTTTAGCACCCATGAAGAATGTGACATGGTAACTGTTCCCAAGAAAACTTCAATACACAATAAATTTGCTTTTAACAAATTAATAAATGAAGATGTCTGAGCACTATATGAGAAACAGAATAATCATATTTTTTTTGGATTTATTGGTAAATTTGTATATTGTTGAAGTGTTTTCGTGCTCAAGACTTTTGAAGCTTTCTCTACTTCGCTCTTCACATAGATCAGAGCTATACTTGCAAAGAGTTAAAAAAGATGTACATGGGTTTGGCACGCTGCAATGCTCTGATGACCAGGTCCATAAGAACTTCACCATGCACTTTAAAAAAACAATTGTGGGCCAGCTGTTAAAAAAGATGGTTCCATTGTGTAATGGTTAGCATTTTGGACTTTGAATCCAGCGATCTGAGTTCAAGTTTCGGTGGAACCTCCTTTCCTTCTTGTTCCAAGGTTGGCTGTTGGAATTCCAATAGATAGACCTAATGTGTCAGACTTTCTTGACAATTTCCACCAAGCATGTTCCTTCTCCACACCCAGAGTAGTGCAGTCAACTCATTATTGGTTCCATGGTGCAACGTTTAGCAGTCGGGATTTGGATTCCAGTGAACTGTAATAAAACTCAGTTGATTCTTCTTCACATTATGCACCAAAAGATCAGTTGACCCAATAAAAAGTACTTTTCAAAAGCAGTGAGCCTCCAAATGTCATCTAATTGTTGCGTTCATACTCTGCTGCCAAGGTCAGAGATCCATCAATAGGGCAAATCAGATCGATATCCTGAATCATAAGTTTGTTTTGTGTTGAAGTTGTTTAGCACCCATGAAGAATGTGACATGGTAACTGTTCCCAAGAAAACTTCAATACACAATAAATTTGCTTTTTAAGAAAAAAATAAATGAAGATGTCTGAGCACTATATGAGAAACAGAATAAATAAAAAAAATTTGGGATTTATTGCTAAATTTGTATATTGTTGAAGTGTTTTCGTGCTCAAGACTTTTGAAGCTTTCTCTACTTCGCTCTTCACATAGATCAGAGCTATACTTGCAAAGAGTTAAAAAGCTGTACATGGGTTTGGCACACTGCAATGCTCTGATGACCAGGTCCATGAGTTCTTCACCGTACACTTTTCTAAAAAAAATTGTGGGCCAGCTGTTAAAAAAGATGGTTCCATGGTGTAATGGTTAGCACTTTGGACTTTGAATCCAGCGATCCGAGTTCAAGTCTCGGTGGAACCTCCTTTGCTTCTTGTTCCAAGGTTGGCTGTTGGAATTCCAATATATAGGCCTAAAGTGTCAGACTTTCTTGACAATTTCCACCAAGCATGTTCCTTCTCCACTCCCAGAGTAGTGCAGTCAACTCATTATTGGTTCCATGGTGCAATGTTTAGCAGTCTGGATTTGGATTCCAGTGAACTGTAAAAAAACTCAGTTGATTCTTCTTCACATTATGAACCAAAACATCAGATGACCCAATAAAAAGTACTTTTCAAAAGCAGTGAGCCTCCAAATGTCATCTAATTGTTGCGTTCATACTCTGCTGCCAAGGTCAGAGATCCATCAATAGGGGAAATCAGATCGATACCCTGAATCATAAGTTTGTTTTGTGTTGAAGTTGTTTAGCACCCATGAAGAATGTGACATGGTAACTGTTCCCAAGAAAACTTCAATACACAATAAATTTGCTTTCAACAAATTAATAAATGAAGATGTCTGAGCACTATATGAGAAACAGAATAAATCATATTTTTTTTGGATTTATTGGTAAATTTGTATATTGTTGAAGTGTTTTCGTGCTCAAGACTTTTGAAGCTTTCTCTACTTCGCTCTTCACATAGATCAGAGCTATACTTGCAAAGAGTTAAAAAAGATGTACATGGGTTTGGCACGCTGCAACGCTCTGATGACCAGGTCCATAAGAACTTCACCATGCACTTTAAAAAAAACAATTGTGGGCCAGGTGTTAAAAAAGATGGTTCCATTGTGTAATGGTTAGCACTTTGGACTTTGAATCCAGCGATCTGAGTTCAAGTTTCGGTGGAACCTCCTTTCCTTCTTGTTCCAAGGTTGGCTGTTGGAATTCCAATAGATAGACCTAATGTGTCAGACTTTCTTGACAATTTCCACCAAGCATGTTCCTTCTCCACACCCAGAGTAGTGCAGTCAACTCATTATTGGTTCCATGGTGCAACGTTTAGCAGTCGGGATTTGGATTCCAGTGAACTGTAAAAAAACTCAGTTGATTCTTCTTCACATTATGAACCAAAACATCAGATGACCCAATAAAAAGTACTTTTCAAAAGCAGTGAGCCTCCAAATGTCATCTAATTGTTGCGTTCATACTCTGCTGCCAAGGTCAGAGATCCATCAATAGGGGAAATCAGATCGATACCCTGAATCATAAGTTTGTTTTGCGTTGAAGTTGTTTAGCACCCATGAAGAATGTGACATGGTAACTGTTCCCAAGAAAACTTCAATACACAATAAATTTGCTTTTTAAGAAAAAAATAAATGAAGATGTCTGAGCACTATATGAGAAACAGAATAAATAATTTTTTGTTTTGGATTTATTGGTAAATTTGTACATTGTTTAAGTTTTTTCGTGCTCAAGACTTTTGAAGCTTTCTCTACTTCGCTCTTCACATAGATCAGAGCTATACTTGCAAAGAGTTAAAAAAGATGTACATGGGTTTGGCACGCTGCAATGCTCTGATGACCAGGTCCATAAGAACTTCACCATGCACTTTAAAAAAACAATTGTGGGCCAGCTGTTAAAAAAGATGGTTCCATTGTGTAATGGTTAGCATTTTGGACTTTGAATCCAGCGATCTGAGTTCAAGTTTCGGTGGAACCTCCTTTCCTTCTTGTTCCAAGGTTGGCTGTTGGAATTCCAATAGATAGACCTAATGTGTCAGACTTTCTTGACAATTTCCACCAAGCATGTTCCTTCTCCACACCCAGAGTAGTGCAGTCAACTCATTATTGGTTCCATGGTGCAACGTTTAGCAGTCGGGATTTGGATTCCAGTGAACTGTAATAAAACTCAGTTGATTCTTCTTCACATTATGCACCAAAAGATCAGTTGACCCAATAAAAAGTACTTTTCAAAAGCAGTGAGCCTCCAAATGTCATCTAATTGTTGCGTTCATACTCTGCTGCCAAGGTCAGAGATCCATCAATAGGGCAAATCAGATCGATATCCTGAATCATAAGTTTGTTTTGTGTTGAAGTTGTTTAGCACCCATGAAGAATGTGACATGGTAACTGTTCCCAAGAAAACTTCAATACACAATAAATTTGCTTTTTAAGAAAAAAATAAATGAAGATGTCTGAGCACTATATGAGAAACAGAATAAATAAAAAAAATTTGGGATTTATTGCTAAATTTGTATATTGTTGAAGTGTTTTCGTGCTCAAGACTTTTGAAGCTTTCTCTACTTCGCTCTTCACATAGATCAGAGCTATACTTGCAAAGAGTTAAAAAGCTGTACATGGGTTTGGCACACTGCAATGCTCTGATGACCAGGTCCATGAGTTCTTCACCGTACACTTTTCTAAAAAAAATTGTGGGCCAGCTGTTAAAAAAGATGGTTCCATGGTGTAATGGTTAGCACTTTGGACTTTGAATCCAGCGATCCGAGTTCAAGTCTCGGTGGAACCTCCTTTGCTTCTTGTTCCAAGGTTGGCTGTTGGAATTCCAATATATAGGCCTAAAGTGTCAGACTTTCTTGACAATTTCCACCAAGCATGTTCCTTCTCCACTCCCAGAGTAGTGCAGTCAACTCATTATTGGTTCCATGGTGCAATGTTTAGCAGTCTGGATTTGGATTCCAGTGAACTGTAAAAAAACTCAGTTGATTCTTCTTCACATTATGAACCAAAACATCAGATGACCCAATAAAAAGTACTTTTCAAAAGCAGTGAGCCTCCAAATGTCATCTAATTGTTGCGTTCATACTCTGCTGCCAAGGTCAGAGATCCATCAATAGGGGAAATCAGATCGATACCCTGAATCATAAGTTTGTTTTGTGTTGAAGTTGTTTAGCACCCATGAAGAATGTGACATGGTAACTGTTCCCAAGAAAACTTCAATACACAATAAATTTGCTTTCAACAAATTAATAAATGAAGATGTCTGAGCACTATATGAGAAACAGAATAAATCATATTTTTTTTGGATTTATTGGTAAATTTGTATATTGTTGAAGTGTTTTCGTGCTCAAGACTTTTGAAGCTTTCTCTACTTCGCTCTTCACATAGATCAGAGCTATACTTGCAAAGAGTTAAAAAAGATGTACATGGGTTTGGCACGCTGCAACGCTCTGATGGCCAGGTCCATAAGAACTTCACCATGCACTTTAAAAAAAACAATTGTGGGCCAGGTGTTAAAAAAGATGGTTCCATTGTGTAATGGTTAGCACTTTGGACTTTGAATCCAGCGATCTGAGTTCAAGTTTCGGTGGAACCTCCTTTCCTTCTTGTTCCAAGGTTGGCTGTTGGAATTCCAATAGATAGACCTAATGTGTCAGACTTTCTTGACAATTTCCACCAAGCATGTTCCTTCTCCACACCCAGAGTAGTGCAGTCAACTCATTATTGGTTCCATGGTGCAATGTTTAGCAGTCTGGATTTGGATTCCAGTGAACTGTAAAAAAACTCAGTTGATTCTTCTTCACATTATGAACCAAAACATCAGATGACCCAATAAAAAGTACTTTTCAAAAGCAGTGAGCCTCCAAATGTCATCTAATTGTTGCGTTCATACTCTGCTGCCAAGGTCAGAGATCCATCAATAGGGGAAATCAGATCGATACCCTGAATCATAAGTTTGTTTTGCGTTGAAGTTGTTTAGCACCCATGAAGAATGTGACATGGTAACTGTTCCCAAGAAAACTTCAATACACAATAAATTTGCTTTTTAAGAAAAAAATAAATGAAGATGTCTGAGCACTATATGAGAAACAGAATAAATAAAAAAAAATTGGGATTTATTGGTAAATTTGTATATTGTTGAAGTGTTTTCGTGCTCAAGACTTTTGAAGCTTTCTCTACTTCGCTCTTCACATAGATCAGAGCTATACTTGCAAAGAGTTAAAAAGCTGTACATGGGTTTGGCACACTGCAATGCTCTGATGACCAGGTCCATGAGTTCTTCACCGTACACTTTTATAAAAAAAATTGTGGGCCAGCTGTTAAAAAAGATGGTTCCATGGTGTAATGGTTAGCACTTTGGACTTTGAATCCAGCGATCCGAGTTCAAGTCTTGGTGGAACCTCCTTTGCTTCTTGTTCCAAGGTTGGCTGTTGGAATTCCAATATATAGGCCTAAAGTGTCAGACTTTCTTGACAATTTCCACCAAGCATGTTCCTTCTCCACACCCAGAGTAGTGCAGTCAACTCATTATTGGTTCCATGGTGCAATGTTTAGCAGTCTGGATTTGGATTCCAGTGAACTGTAAAAAAACTCAGTTGATTCTTCTTCACATTATGAACCAAAACATCAGATGACCCAATAAAAAGTACTTTTCAAAAGCAGTGAGCCTCCAAATGTCATCTAATTGTTGCGTTCATACTGTATTGCCAAGGTCAGAGATCCATCAATAGGGCAAATCAGATCGATATCCTGAATCATAAGTTTGTTTTGTGTTGAAGTTGTTTAGCACCCATGAAGAATGTGACATGGTAACTGTTCCCAAGAAAACTTCAATACACAATAAATTTGCTTTTAACAAATTAATAAATGAAGATGTCTGAGCACTATATGAGAAACAGAATAATCATATTTTTTTTGGATTTATTGGTAAATTTGTATATTGTTGAAGTGTTTTCGTGCTCAAGACTTTTGAAGCTTTCTCTACTTCGCTCTTCACATAGATCAGAGCTATACTTGCAAAGAGTTAAAAAAGATGTACATGGGTTTGGCACGCTGCAATGCTCTGATGACCAGGTCCATAAGAACTTCACCATGCACTTTAAAAAAACAATTGTGGGCCAGCTGTTAAAAAAGATGGTTCCATTGTGTAATGGTTAGCATTTTGGACTTTGAATCCAGCGATCTGAGTTCAAGTTTCGGTGGAACCTCCTTTCCTTCTTGTTCCAAGGTTGGCTGTTGGAATTCCAATAGATAGACCTAATGTGTCAGACTTTCTTGACAATTTCCACCAAGCATGTTCCTTCTCCACACCCAGAGTAGTGCAGTCAACTCATTATTGGTTCCATGGTGCAACGTTTAGCAGTCGGGATTTGGATTCCAGTGAACTGTAATAAAACTCAGTTGATTCTTCTTCACATTATGCACCAAAAGATCAGTTGACCCAATAAAAAGTACTTTTCAAAAGCAGTGAGCCTCCAAATGTCATCTAATTGTTGCGTTCATACTCTGCTGCCAAGGTCAGAGATCCATCAATAGGGCAAATCAGATCGATATCCTGAATCATAAGTTTGTTTTGTGTTGAAGTTGTTTAGCACCCATGAAGAATGTGACATGGTAACTGTTCCCAAGAAAACTTCAATACACAATAAATTTGCTTTTTAAGAAAAAAATAAATGAAGATGTCTGAGCACTATATGAGAAACAGAATAAATAAAAAAAATTTGGGATTTATTGCTAAATTTGTATATTGTTGAAGTGTTTTCGTGCTCAAGACTTTTGAAGCTTTCTCTACTTCGCTCTTCACATAGATCAGAGCTATACTTGCAAAGAGTTAAAAAGCTGTACATGGGTTTGGCACACTGCAATGCTCTGATGACCAGGTCCATGAGTTCTTCACCGTACACTTTTCTAAAAAAAATTGTGGGCCAGCTGTTAAAAAAGATGGTTCCATGGTGTAATGGTTAGCACTTTGGACTTTGAATCCAGCAATCCGAGTTCAAGTCTCGGTGGAACCTCCTTTGCTTCTTGTTCCAAGGTTGGCTGTTGGAATTCCAATATATAGGCCTAAAGTGTCAGACTTTCTTGACAATTTCCACCAAGCATGTTCCTTCTCCACTCCCAGAGTAGTGCAGTCAACTCATTATTGGTTCCATGGTGCAATGTTTAGCAGTCTGGATTTGGATTCCAGTGAACTGTAAAAAAACTCAGTTGATTCTTCTTCACATTATGAACCAAAACATCAGATGACCCAATAAAAAGTACTTTTCAAAAGCAGTGAGCCTCCAAATGTCATCTAATTGTTGCGTTCATACTCTGCTGCCAAGGTCAGAGATCCATCAATAGGGGAAATCAGATCGATACCCTGAATCATAAGTTTGTTTTGTGTTGAAGTTGTTTAGCACCCATGAAGAATGTGACATGGTAACTGTTCCCAAGAAAACTTCAATACACAATAAATTTGCTTTCAACAAATTAATAAATGAAGATGTCTGAGCACTATATGAGAAACAGAATAAATCATATTTTTTTTGGATTTATTGGTAAATTTGTATATTGTTGAAGTGTTTTCGTGCTCAAGACTTTTGAAGCTTTCTCTACTTCGCTCTTCACATAGATCAGAGCTATACTTGCAAAGAGTTAAAAAAGATGTACATGGGTTTGGCACGCTGCAACGCTCTGATGACCAGGTCCATAAGAACTTCACCATGCACTTTAAAAAAAACAATTGTGGGCCAGGTGTTAAAAAAGATGGTTCCATTGTGTAATGGTTAGCACTTTGGACTTTGAATCCAGCGATCTGAGTTCAAGTTTCGGTGGAACCTCCTTTCCTTCTTGTTCCAAGGTTGGCTGTTGGAATTCCAATAGATAGACCTAATGTGTCAGACTTTCTTGACAATTTCCACCAAGCATGTTCCTTCTCCACACCCAGAGTAGTGCAGTCAACTCATTATTGGTTCCATGGTGCAACGTTTAGCAGTCGGGATTTGGATTCCAGTGAACTGTAATAAAACTCAGTTGATTCTTCTTCACATTATGCACCAAAAGATCAGTTGACCCAATAAAAAGTACTTTTCAAAAGCAGTGAGCCTCCAAATGTCATCTAATTGTTGCGTTCATACTCTGCTGCCAAGGTCAGAGATCCATCAATAGGGGAAATCAGATCGATACCCTGAATCATAAGTTTGTTTTGTGTTGAAGTTGTTTCGCACCCATGAAGAATGTGACATGGTAACTGTTCCCAAGAAAACTTCAATACACAATAAATTTGCTTTTTAAGAAAAAAATAAATGAAGATGTCTGAGCACTATATGAGAAACAGAATAAATAATTTTTTGTTTTGGATTTATTGGTAAATTTGTACATTGTTTAAGTTTTTTCGTGCTCAAGACTTTTGAAGCTTTCTCTACTTCGCTCTTCACATAGATCAGAGCTATACTTGCAAAGAGTTAAAAAGCTGTACATGGGTTTGGCACACTGCAATGCTCTGATGACCAGGTCCATGAGTTCTTCACCGTACACTTTTATAAAAAAAATTGTGGGCCAGCTGTTAAAAAAGATGGTTCCATGGTGTAATGGTTAGCACTTTGGACTTTGAATCCAGCGATCTGAGTTCAAGTCTCGGTGGAACCTCCTTTGCTTCTTGTTCCAAGGTTGGCTGTTGGAATTCCAATATATAGGCCTAAAGTGTCAGATTTTCTTGACAATTTCCACCAAGCATGTTCCTTCTCCACACCCAGAGTAGTGCAGTCAACTCATTATTGGTTCCATGGTGCAATGTTTAGCAGTCTGGATTTGGATTCCAGTGAACTGTAAAAAAACTCAGTTGATTCTTCTTCACATTATGAACCAAAACATCAGATGACCCAATAAAAAGTACTTTTCAAAAGCAGTGAGCCTCCAAATGTCATCTAATTGTTGCGTTCATACTCTGCTGCCAAGGTCAGAGATCCATCAATAGGGGAAATCAGATCGATACCCTGAATCATAAGTTTGTTTTGCGTTGAAGTTGTTTAGCACCCATGAAGAATGTGACATGGTAACTGTTCCCAAGAAAACTTCAATACACAATAAATTTGCTTTTTAAGAAAAAAATAAATGAAGATGTCTGAGCACTATATGAGAAACAGAATAAATAAAAAAAAATTGGGATTTATTGGTAAATTTGTATATTGTTGAAGTGTTTTCGTGCTCAAGACTTTTGAAGCTTTCTCTACTTCGCTCTTCACATAGATCAGAGCTATACTTGCAAAGAGTTAAAAAGCTGTACATGGGTTTGGCACACTGCAATGCTCTGATGACCAGGTCCATGAGTTCTTCACCGTACACTTTTATAAAAAAAATTGTGGGCCAGCTGTTAAAAAAGATGGTTCCATGGTGTAATGGTTAGCACTTTGGACTTTGAATCCAGCGATCCGAGTTCAAGTCTCGGTGGAACCTCCTTTGCTTCTTGTTCCAAGGTTGGCTGTTGGAATTCCAATATATAGGCCTAAAGTGTCAGACTTTCTTGACAATTTCCACCAAGCATGTTCCTTCTCCACACCCAGAGTAGTGCAGTCAACTCATTATTGGTTCCATGGTGCAATGTTTAGCAGTCTGGATTTGGATTCCAGTGAACTGTAAAAAAACTCAGTTGATTCTTCTTCACATTATGAACCAAAACATCAGATGACCCAATAAAAAGTACTTTTCAAAAGCAGTGAGCCTCCAAATGTCATCTAATTGTTGCGTTCATACTCTGCTGCCAAGGTCAGAGATCCATCAATAGGGGAAATCAGATCGATACCCTGAATCATAAGTTTGTTTTGTGTTGAAGTTGTTTAGCACCCATGAAGAATGTGACATGGTAACTGTTCCCAAGAAAACTTCAATACACAATAAATTTGCTTTCAACAAATTAATAAATGAAGATGTCTGAACACTATATGAGAAACAGAATAAATCATATTTTTTTTGGATTTATTGGTAAATTTGTATATTGTTGAAGTGTTTTCGTGCTCAAGACTTTTGAAGCTTTCTCTACTTCGCTCTTCACATAGATCAGAGCTATACTTGCAAAGAGTTAAAAAAGATGTACATGGGTTTGGCACGCTGCAACGCTCTGATGACCAGGTCCATAAGAACTTCACCATGCACTTTAAAAAAAACAATTGTGGGCCAGGTGTTAAAAAAGATGGTTCCATTGTGTAATGGTTAGCACTTTGGACTTTGAATCCAGCGATCTGAGTTCAAGTTTCGGTGGAACCTCCTTTCCTTCTTGTTCCAAGGTTGGCTGTTGGAATTCCAATAGATAGACCTAATGTGTCAGACTTTCTTGACAATTTCCACCAAGCATGTTCCTTCTCCACACCCAGAGTAGTGCAGTCAACTCATTATTGGTTCCATGGTGCAACGTTTAGCAGTCGGGATTTGGATTCCAGTGAACTGTAATAAAACTCAGTTGATTCTTCTTCACATTATGCACCAAAAGATCAGTTGACCCAATAAAAAGTACTTTTCAAAAGCAGTGAGCCTCCAAATGTCATCTAATTGTTGCGTTCATACTCTGCTGCCAAGGTCAGAGATCCATCAATAGGGAAATCAGATCGATACCCTGAATCATAAGTTTGTTTTGTGTTGAAGTTGTTTCGCACCCATGAAGAATGTGACATGGTAACTGTTCCCAAGAAAACTTCAATACACAATAAATTTGCTTTTTAAGGAAAAAATAAATGAAGATGTCTGAGCACTATATGAGAAACAGAATAAATAATTTTTTGTTTTGGATTTATTGGTAAATTTGTACATTGTTTAAGTTTTTTCGTGCTCAAGACTTTTGAAGCTTTCTCTACTTCGCTCTTCACATAGATCAGAGCTATACTTGCAAAGAGTTAAAAAGCTGTACATGGGTTTGGCACACTGCAATGCTCTGATGACCAGGTCCATGAGTTCTTCACCGTACACTTTTATAAAAAAAATTGTGGGCCAGCTGTTAAAAAAGATGGTTCCATGGTGTAATGGTTAGCACTTTGGACTTTGAATCCAGCGATCCGAGTTCAAGTCTCGGTGGAACCTCCTTTGCTTCTTGTTCCAAGGTTGGCTGTTGGAATTCCAATATATAGGCCTAAAGTGTCAGACTTTCTTGACAATTTCCACCAAGCATGTTCCTTCTCCACACCCAGAGTAGTGCAGTCAACTCATTATTGGTTCCATGGTGCAATGTTTAGCAGTCTGGATTTGGATTCCAGTGAACTGTAAAAAAACTCAGTTGATTCTTCTTCACAGTATGAACCAAAACATCAGATGACCCAATAAAAAGTACTTTTCAAAAGCAGTGAGCCTCCAAATGTCATCTAATTGTTGCGTTCATACTCTGCTGCCAAGGTCAGAGATCCATCAATAGGGGAAATCAGATCGATACCCTGAATCATAAGTTTGTTTTGCGTTGAAATTGTTTAGCACCCATGAAGAATGTGACATGGTAACTGTTCCCAAGAAAACTTCAATACACAATAAATTTGCTTTTAACAAATTAATAAATGAAGATGTCTGAGCACTATATGAGAAACAGAATAATCATATTTTTTTTGGATTTATTGGTAAATTTGTATATTGTTGAAGTGTTTTCGTGCTCAAGACTTTTGAAGCTTTCTCTACTTCGCTCTTCACATAGATCAGAGCTATACTTGCAAAGAGTTAAAAAAGATGTACATGGGTTTGGCACGCTGCAATGCTCTGATGACCAGGTCCATAAGAACTTCACCATGCACTTTAAAAAAACAATTGTGGGCCAGCTGTTAAAAAAGATGGTTCCATTGTGTAATGGTTAGCATTTTGGACTTTGAATCCAGCGATCTGAGTTCAAGTTTCGGTGGAACCTCCTTTCCTTCTTGTTCCAAGGTTGGCTGTTGGAATTCCAATAGATAGACCTAATGTGTCAGACTTTCTTGACAATTTCCACCAAGCATGTTCCTTCTCCACACCCAGAGTAGTGCAGTCAACTCATTATTGGTTCCATGGTGCAACGTTTAGCAGTCGGGATTTGGATTCCAGTGAACTGTAATAAAACTCAGTTGATTCTTCTTCACATTATGCACCAAAAGATCAGTTGACCCAATAAAAAGTACTTTTCAAAAGCAGTGAGCCTCCAAATGTCATCTAATTGTTGCGTTCATACTCTGCTGCCAAGGTCAGAGATCCATCAATAGGGGAAATCAGATCGATACCCTGAATCATAAGTTTGTTTTGTGTTGAAGTTGTTTCGCACCCATGAAGAATGTGACATGGTAACTGTTCCCAAGAAAACTTCAATACACAATAAATTTGCTTTTTAAGAAAAAAATAAATGAAGATGTCTGAGCACTATATGAGAAACAGAATAAATAAAAAAAATTTGGGATTTATTGGTAAATTTGTATATTGTTGAAGTGTTTTCGTGCTCAAGACTTTTGAAGCTTTCTCTACTTCGCTCTTCACATAGATCAGAGCTATACTTGCAAAGAGTTAAAAAGCTGTACATGGGTTTGGCACACTGCAATGCTCTGATGACCAGGTCCATGAGTTCTTCACCGTACACTTTTATAAAAAAAATTGTGGGCCAGCTGTTAAAAAAGATGGTTCCATGGTGTAATGGTTAGCACTTTGGACTTTGAATCCAGCGATCTGAGTTCATGTCTCGGTGGAACCTCCTTTGCTTCTTGTTCCAAGGTTGGCTGTTGGAATTCCAATATATAGGCCTAAAGTGTCAGACTTTCTTGACAATTTCCACCAAGCATGTTCCTTCTCCACACCCAGAGTAGTGCAGTCAACTCATTATTGGTTCCATGGTGCAATGTTTAGCAGTCTGGATTTGGATTCCAGTGAACTGTAAAAAAACTCAGTTGATTCTTCTTCACATTATGAACCAAAGCATCAGATGACCCAATAAAAAGTACTTTTCAAAAGCAGTGAGCCTCCAAATGTCATCTAATTGTTGCGTTCATACTCTGCTGCCAAGGTCAGAGATCCATCAATAGGGGAAATCAGATCGATACCCTGAATCATAAGTTTGTTTTGTGTTGAAGTTGTTTAGCACCCATGAAGAATGTGACATGGTAACTGTTCCCAAGAAAACTTCAATACACAATAAATTTGCTTTCAACAAATTAATAAATGAAGATGTCTGAGCACTATATGAGAAACAGAATAAATAAAAAAAAATTGGGATTTATTGGTAAATTTGTATATTGTTGAAGTGTTTTCGTGCTCAAGACTTTTGAAGCTTTCTCTACTTCGCTCTTCACATAGATCAGAGCTATACTAGCAAAGAGTTAAAAAGATGTACATGGGTTTGGCACGCTGCAATGCTCTGATGACCAGGTCCATGAGAACTTCACCATGCACTTTAAAAAAAAAATTGTGGGCCAGCCATTAATAAAGATGGTTCCATGGTGTAATGGTTAGCACTTTGGACTTTGAATCCAGTGACCCGAGTTCAAGTCTTGGTGGAACCTCCTTTGCTTCTTGTTCCAAGGTTGGCTGTTGGAATTCCAATAGATAGGCCTAAAGGGTCAGACTTTCTTGACAATTTCCACCAAGCATGTTCCTTCTCCACACCCAGAGTAGTGCAGTCAACTCATTATTGGTTCCATGGTGCAATGTTTAGCAGTCTGGATTTGGATTCCAGTGAACTGTAATAAAACTCAGTTGATTCTTCTTCACATTATGCACCAAAAGATCAGATGACCCAATAAAAAGTACTTTTCAAAAGCAGTGAGCCTCCAAATGTCATCTAATTGTTGCGTTCATACTCTGCTGCCAAGGTCAGAGATCCATCAATAGGGGAAATCAGATCGATACCCTGAATCATAAGTTTGTTTTGTGTTGAAGATGTTTAGCACCCATGAAGAATGTGACATGGTAACTGTTCCCATGAAAACTTCAATACACAATAAATTTGCTTTTTAAGAAAAAAATTAATGAAGATGTCTGAGCACTATATGAGAAACAGAATAAATAAAAAAAATTTGGATTTATTTGTAAATTTGTGCATTGTTTAAGTTTTTTCATGCTCAAGAGTTTTGAAGCTTTCTCTACTTCGCTCTTCACATAGATCAGAGCTATACTTGCAAAGAGTTAAAAAGATGTACATGGGTTTGGCACGCTGCAATGCTCTGATGACCAGGTCCATGTGAACTTCACCATGAACATTAAAAAAAACAATTGCGGACCAGCTGTTAAGAAAGATGGTTCCATGGTGTAATGGTTAGCACTTTGAATCCAGCGACCCGAGTTCAAGTCTCGGTGGAATCTCCTTTGCTTCTTGTTCCAATTTTGGCTGTTGCAATTCCAATAGATAGGCCTAAAGGGTCAGACTTTCTTGACAATTTCCACCAAGCATGTTCCTTCTCCACACCCAGAGTAGTGCAGTCAACTCATTATTGGTTCCATGGTGCAATGTTTAGCAGTCTGGATTTGGATTCCAGTGAACTGTAATAAAACTCAGTTGATTCTTCTTCACATTATGCACCAAAAGATCAGATGACCCAATAAAAAGTACTTTTCAAAAGCAGTGAGCCTCCAAATGTCATCTAATTGTTGCGTTCATACTCTGCTGCCAAGGTCAGAGATCCATCAATAGGGGAAATCAGATCGATACCCTGAATCATAAGTTTGTTTTGTGTTGAAGTTGTTTAGCACCCATGAAGAATGTGACATGGTAACTGTTCCCAAGAAATCTTCAATACACAATAAATTTGCTTTCAACAAATTAATAAATGAAGATGTCTGAGCACTATATGAGAAACAGAATAAATCATATTTTTTTTTGGATTTATTGGTAAATTTGTATATTGTTGAAGTGTTTTCGTGCTCAAGACTTTTGAAGCTTTCTCTACTTCGCTCTTCACATAGATCAGAGCTATACTTGCAAAGAGTTAAAAAGATGTACATGGGTTTGGCACGCTGCAATGCTCTGATGACCAGGTCCATAAGAACTTCACCATGCACTTTAAAAAAAAATTGTGGGCCAGCTGTTAAAAAAGATGGTTCCATTGTGTAATGGTTAGCACTTTGGACTTTGAATCCAGTAACCCGAGTTCAAGTCTCCGTGGAACCTCCTTTGCTTCTTGTTCCAAGGTTGGCTGTTGGAATTCCAATAGATAGGCCTAAAGGGTCAGACTTTCTTGACAATTTCCACCAAGCATGTTCCTTCTCCACACCCAGAGTAGTGCAGTCAACTCATTATTGGTTCCATGGTGCAATGTTTAGCAGTCTGGATTTGGATTCCAGTGAACTGTAATAAAACTCAGTTGATTCTTCTTCACATTATGCACCAAAAGATTAGATGACCCAATAAAAAGTACTTTTCAAAAGCAGTGAGCCTCCAAATGTCATCTAATTGTTGCGTTCATACTCTGCTGCCAAGGTCAGAGATCCATCAATAGGGGAAATCAGATCGATACCCTGAATCATAAGTTTGTTTTGTGTTGAAGTTGTTTAGCACCCATGAAGAATGTGACATGGTAACTGTTCCCAAGAAAACTTCAATACACAATAAATTTGATTTTTAAGAAAAAAATAAATGAAGATGTCTGAGCACTATATGAGAAACAGAATAAATAATTTTTTGTTTTGGATTTATTGGTAAATTTGTACATTGTTTAAGTTTTTTCGTGCTCAAGACTTTTGAAGCTTTCTCTACTTCGCTCTTCACATAGATCAGAGCTATACTTGCAAAGAGTTAAAAAGCTGTACATGGGTTTGGCACACTGCAATGCTCTGATGACCAGGTCCATGAGTTCTTCACCGTACACTTTTATAAAAAAAATTGTGGGCCAGCTGTTAAAAAAGATGGTTCCATGGTGTAATGGTTAGCACTTTGGACTTTGAATCCAGCGATCCGAGTTCAAGTCTCGGTGGAACCTCCTTTGCTTCTTGTTCCAAGGTTGGCTGTTGGAATTCCAATATATAGGCCTAAAGTGTCAGACTTTCTTGACAATTTCCACCAAGCATGTTCCTTCTCCACACCCAGAGTAGTGCAGTCAACTCATTATTGGTTCCATGGTGCAATGTTTAGCAGTCTGGATTTGGATTCCAGTGAACTGTAAAAAAACTCAGTTGATTCTTCTTCACAGTATGAACCAAAACATCAGATGACCCAATAAAAAGTACTTTTCAAAAGCAGTGAGCCTCCAAATGTCATCTAATTGTTGCGTTCATACTCTGCTGCCAAGGTCAGAGATCCATCAATAGGGGAAATCAGATCGATACCCTGAATCATAAGTTTGTTTTGCGTTGAAATTGTTTAGCACCCATGAAGAATGTGACATGGTAACTGTTCCCAAGAAAACTTCAATACACAATAAATTTGCTTTTAACAAATTAATAAATGAAGATGTCTGAGCACTATATGAGAAACAGAATAATCATATTTTTTTTGGATTTATTGGTAAATTTGTATATTGTTGAAGTGTTTTCGTGCTCAAGACTTTTGAAGCTTTCTCTACTTCGCTCTTCACATAGATCAGAGCTATACTTGCAAAGAGTTAAAAAAGATGTACATGGGTTTGGCACGCTGCAATGCTCTGATGACCAGGTCCATAAGAACTTCACCATGCACTTTAAAAAAAACAATTGTGGGCCAGCTGTTAAAAAAGATGGTTCCATTGTGTAATGTTTAGCACTTTGGACTTTGAATCCAGCGATCTGAGTTCAAGTTTCGGTGGAACCTCCTTTCCTTCTTGTTCCAAGGTTGGCTGTTGAAATTCCAATAGATAGACCTAATGTGTCAGACTTTCTTGACAATTTCCACCAAGCATGTTCCTTCTCCACACCCAGAGTAGTGCAGTCAACTCATTATTGGTTCCATGGTGCAATGTTTAGCAGTCTGGATTTGGATTCCAGTGAACTGTAATAAAACTCAGTTGATTCTTCTTCACATGATGCACCAAAAGATCAGATGACCCAATAAAAAGTACTTTTCAAAAGCAGTGAGCCTCCAAATGTCATCTAATTGTTGCGTTCATACTCTGCTGCCAAGGTCAGAGATCCATCAATAGGGGAAATCAGATCGATACCCTGAATCATAAGTTTGTTTTGTGTTGAAGTTGTTTAGCACCCATGAAGAATGTGACATGGTAACTGTTCCCAAGAAAACTTCAATACACAATCAATTTGCTTTCAACAAATTAATAAATGAAGATGTCTGAGCACTATATGAGAAACAGAATAAATCATATTTTTTTTTGGATTTATTGGTAAATTTGTATATTGTTGAAGTGTTTTCGTGCTCAAGACTTTTGAAGCTTTCTCTACTTCGCTCTTCACATAGATCAGAGCTATACTTGCAAAGAGTTAAAAAGATGTACATGGGTTTGGCACGCTGCAATGCTCTGATGACCAGGTCCATGAGTACTTCACCATGCACTTTAAAAAAAAAATTGTGGACCAGCTGTTAAAAAAGATGGTGCCATGGTGTAATGGTTAGCACTTTGGACTTTGAATCCAGTGCTCTGAGTTCAAGTGTTGGTGGAACCTTCTTTGCTTCTTGTTCCAAGGTTGGCTGTTGGAATTCCAATAGATAGGCCTAAAGTGTCAGACTTTCTTGACAATTTCCACCAAGCATGTTCCTTCTCCACACCCAGAGTAATGCAGTCAACTTGTTGGAATTCCAATAGATAGGCCTAAAGTGTCAGACTTTCTTGACAATTTCCACCAAGCATGTTCCTTTTCCACACCCAGAGTAGTGCAGTCAACTCATTATTGGTTCCATGGTGCAATGTTTAGCAGTCTGGATTTGGATTCCAGTGAACTGTAATAAAACTCAGTTGATTCTTCTTCACATTATGCACCAAAAGATCAGATGACCCAATAAAAAGTACTTTTCAAAAGCAGTGAGCCTCCAAATGTCATCTAATTGTTGCGTTCATACTCTATTGCCAAGGTCAGAGATCCATCAATAGGGCAAATCAGATCGATATCCTGAATCATAAGTTTGTTTTGTGTTGAAGTTGTTTAGCACCCATGAAGAATGTGACATGGTAACTGTTCCCAAGAAAACTTCAATACACAATCAATTTGCTTTCAAGAAATTAATAAATGAAGATGTCTGAGCACTATATGAGAAACAGAATAAATCATATTTTTTTTTGGATTTATTGGTAAATTTGTATATTGTTGAAGTGTTTTCGTGCTCAAGACTTTTGAAGCTTTCTCTACTTCGCTCTTCACATAGATCAGAGCTATACTTGCAAAGAGTTAAAAAGATGTACATGGGTTTGGCACGCTGCAATGCTCTGATGACCAGGTCCATGAGAACTTCACCATGCACTTTAAAAAAAAAATTGTGGACCAGCTGTTAAAAAAGATGGTGCCATGGTGGAATGGTTAGCACTTTGGACTTTGAATCCAGTCATCCGAGTTCAAGTGTTGGTGGAACCTTCTTTGCTTCTTGTTCCAAGGTTGGCTGTTGGAATTCCAATAGATAGGCCTAAAGTGTCAGACTTTCTTGACAATTTCCACCAAGCATGTTCCTTCTCCACACCCAGAGTAGTGCAGTCAACTTGTTGGAATTCCAATAGATAGGCCTAAAGTGTCAGACTTTCTTGACAATTTCCACCAAGCATGTTCCTTTTCCACACCCAGAGCAGTGCAGTCAACTCATTATTGGTTCCATGGAGCAATGTTTAGCAGTCTGGATTTGGATTCCAGTGAACTGTAATAAAACTCAGTTGATTCTTCTTCACATTATGCACCAAAAGATCAGATGACCCAATAAAAAGTACTTTTCAAAAGCAGTGAGCCTCCAAATGTCATCTAATTGTTGCGTTCATACTCTATTGCCAAGGTCAGAGATCCATCAATAGGGCAAATCAGATCGATATCCTGAATCATAAGTTTGTTTTGTGTTGAAGTTGTTTAGCACCCATGAAGAATGTGACATGGTAACTGTTCCCAAGAAAACTTCAATACACAATCAATTTGCTTTCAAGAAATTAATAAATGAAGATGTCTGAGCACTATATGAGAAACAGAATAAATCATATTTTTTTTTGGATTTATTGGTAAATTTGTATATTGTTGAAGTGTTTTCGTGCTCAAGACTTTTGAAGCTTTCTCTACTTCGCTCTTCACATAGATCAGAGCTATACTTGCAAAGAGTTAAAAAGATGTACATGGGTTTGGCACGCTGCAATGCTCTGATGACCAGGTCCATGAGAACTTCACCATGCACTTTAAAAAAAAAATTGTGGACCAGCTGTTAAAAAAGATGGTGCCATGGTGTAATGGTTAGCACTTTGGACTTTGAATCCAGTGATCCAAGTTCAAGTGTTGGTGGAACCTTCTTTGCTTCTTGTTCCAAGGTTGGCTGTTGGAATTCCAATAGATAGGCCTAAAGTGTCAGACTTTCTTGACAATTTCCACCAAGCATGTTCCTTCTCCACACCCAGAGTAGTGCAGTCAACTTGTTGGAATTCCAATAGATAGGCCTAAAGTGTCAGACTTTCTTGACAATTTCCACCAAGCATGTTCCTTTTCCACACCCAGAGTAGTGCAGTCAACTCATTATTGGTTCCATGGTGCAATGTTTAGCAGTCTGGATTTGGATTCCAGTGAACTGTAATAAAACTCAGTTGATTCTTCTTCACATTATGCACCAAAAGATCAGATGACCCAATAAAAAGTACTTTTCAAAAGCAGTGAGCCTCCAAATGTCATCTAATTGTTGCGTTCATACTCTATTGCCAAGGTCAGAGATCCATCAATAGGGCAAATCAGATCGATATCCTGAATCATAAGTTTGTTTTGTGTTGAAGTTGTTTAGCACCCATGAAGAATGTGACATGGTAACTGTTCCCAAGAAAACTTCAATACACAATAAATTTGCTTTTTAAGAAAAAAATAAATGAAGATGTCTGAGCACTATATGAGAAACAGAATAAATTAAAAAAAATTGGGATTTATTGGTAAATTTGTATATTGTTGAAGTGTTTTCATGCTCAAGACTTTTAAAGCTTTCTCTACTTCGCTCTTCACATAGATCAGAGCTATACTTGCAAAGAGTTAAAAAAGATGTACATGGGTTTGGCACGCTGCAATGCTCTGATGAACAGGTCCATAAGAACTTCACCATGCACTTTAAAAAAAACAATTGTGGGCCAGCTGTTAAAAATGATGGTTCCATTGTGTAATGGTTAGCACTTCGGACTTTGAATCCAGCGATCTGAGTTCAAGTTTCGGTGGAACCTCCTTTCCTTCTTGTTCCAAGGTTGGCTGTTGGAATTCCAATAGATAGACCTAATGTGTCAGACTTTCTTGACAATTTCCACCAAGCATGTTCCTTCTCCACACCCAGAGTAGTGCAGTCAACTCATTATTGGTTCCATGGTGCAATGTTTAGCAGTCTGGATTTGGATTCCAGTGAACTGTAATAAAACTCAGTTGATTCTTCTTCACATGATGCACCAAAAGATCAGATGACCCAATAAAAAGTACTTTTCAAAAGCAGTGAGCCTCCAAATGTCATCTAATTGTTGCGTTCATACTCTGCTGCCAAGGTCAGAGATCCATCAATAGGGGAAATCAGATCGATACCCTGAATCATAAGTTTGTTTTGTGTTGAAGTTGTTTAGCACCCATGAAGAATGTGACATGGTAACTGTTCCCAAGAAAACTTCAATACACAATCAATTTCCTTTCAAGAAATTAATAAATGAAGATGTCTGAGCACTATATGAGAAACAGAATAAATCATATTTTTTTTTGGATTTATTGGTAAATTTGTATATTGTTGAAGTGTTTTCGTGCTCAAGACTTTTGAAGCTTTCTCTACTTCGCTCTTCACATAGATCAGAGCTATACTTGCAAAGAGTTAAAAAGATGTACATGGGTTTGGCACGCTGCAATGCTCTGATGACCAGGTCCATGAGAACTTCACCATGCACTTTAAAAAAAAAATTGTGGACCAGCTGTTAAAAAAGATGGTGCCATGGTGTAATGGTTAGCACTTTGGACTTTGAATCCAGTCATCCGAGTTCAAGTGTTGGTGGAACCTTCTTTGCTTCTTGTTCCAAGGTTGGCTGTTGGAATTCCAATAGATAGGCCTAAAGTGTCAGACTTTCTTGACAATTTCCACCAAGCATGTTCCTTCTCCACACCCAGAGTAGTGCAGTCAACTTGTTGGAATTCCAATAGATAGGCCTAAAGTGTCAGACTTTCTTGACAATTTCCACCAAGCATGTTCCTTCTCCACACCCAGAGTAGTGCAGTCAACTCATTATTGGTTCCATGGTGCAATGTTTAGCAGTCTGGATTTGGATTCCAGTGAACTGTAATAAAACTCAGTTGATTCTTCTTCACATTATGCACCAAAAGATCAGATGACCCAATAAAAAGTACTTTTCAAAAGCAGTGAGCCTCCAAATGTCATCTAATTGTTGCGTTCATACTCTATTGCCAAGGTCAGAGATCCATCAATAGGGCAAATCAGATCGATATCCTGAATCAGAAGTTTGTTTTGTGTTGAAGTTGTTTAGCACCCATGAAGAATGTGACATGGTAACTGTTCCCAAGAAAACTTCAATACACAATAAATTTGCTTTTTAAGAAAAAAATAAATGAAGATGTCTGAGCACTATATGAGAAACAGAATAAATAAAAAAAAATTGGGATTTATTGGTAAATTTGTATATTGTTGAAGTGTTTTCGTGCTCAAGACTTTTGAAGCTTTCTCTACTTCGCTCTTCACATAGATCAGAGCTATACTTGCAAAGAGTTAAAAAAGATGTACATGGGTTTGGCACGCTGCAATGCTCTGATGAACAGGTCCATAAGAACTTCACCATGCACTTTAAAAAAAACAATTGTGGGCCAGCTGTTAAAAATGATGGTTCCATTGTGTAATGGTTAGCACTTCGGACTTTGAATCCAGCGATCTGAGTTCAAGTTTCGGTGGAACCTCCTTTCCTTCTTGTTCCAAGGTTGGCTGTTGGAATTCCAATAGATAGACCTAATGTGTCAGACTTTCTTGACAATTTCCACCAAGCATGTTCCTTCTCCACACCCAGAGTAGTGCAGTCAACTCATTATTGGTTCCATGGTGCAATGTTTAGCAGTCTGGATTTGGATTCCAGTGAACTGTAATAAAACTCAGTTGATTCTTCTTCACATGATGCACCAAAAGATCAGATGACCCAATAAAAAGTACTTTTCAAAAGCAGTGAGCCTCCAAATGTCATCTAATTGTTGCGTTCATACTCTGCTGCCAAGGTCAGAGATCCATCAATAGGGGAAATCAGATCGATACCCTGAATCATAAGTTTGTTTTGTGTTGAAGTTGTTTAGCACCCATGAAGAATGTGACATGGTAACTGTTCCCAAGAAAACTTCAATACACAATCAATTTCCTTTCAAGAAATTAATAAATGAAGATGTCTGAGCACTATATGAGAAACAGAATAAATCATATTTTTTTTTGGATTTATTGGTAAATTTGTATATTGTTGAAGTGTTTTCGTGCTCAAGACTTTTGAAGCTTTCTCTACTTCGCTCTTCACATAGATCAGAGCTATACTTGCAAAGAGTTAAAAAGATGTACATGGGTTTGGCACGCTGCAATGCTCTGATGACCAGGTCCATGAGAACTTCACCATGCACTTTAAAAAAAAAATTGTGGACCAGCTGTTAAAAAAGATGGTGCCATGGTGTAATGGTTAGCACTTTGGACTTTGAATCCAGTCATCCGAGTTCAAGTGTTGGTGGAACCTTCTTTGCTTCTTGTTCCAAGGTTGGCTGTTGGAATTCCAATAGATAGGCCTAAAGTGTCAGACTTTCTTGACAATTTCCACCAAGCATGTTCCTTCTCCACACCCAGAGTAGTGCAGTCAACTTGTTGGAATTCCAATAGATAGGCCTAAAGTGTCAGACTTTCTTGACAATTTCCACCAAGCATGTTCCTTCTCCACACCCAGAGTAGTGCAGTCAACTCATTATTGGTTCCATGGTGCAATGTTTAGCAGTCTGGATTTGGATTCCAGTGAACTGTAATAAAACTCAGTTGATTCTTCTTCACATTATGCACCAAAAGATCAGATGACCCAATAAAAAGTACTTTTCAAAAGCAGTGAGCCTCCAAATGTCATCTAATTGTTGCGTTCATACTCTATTGCCAAGGTCAGAGATCCATCAATAGGGCAAATCAGATCGATATCCTGAATCAGAAGTTTGTTTTGTGTTGAAGTTGTTTAGCACCCATGAAGAATGTGACATGGTAACTGTTCCCAAGAAAACTTCAATACACAATAAATTTGCTTTTTAAGAAAAAAATAAATGAAGATGTCTGAGCACTATATGAGAAACAGAATAAATAAAAAAAAATTGGGATTTATTGGTAAATTTGTATATTGTTGAAGTGTTTTCGTGCTCAAGACTTTTGAAGCTTTCTCTACTTCGCTCTTCACATAGATCAGAGCTATACTTGCAAAGAGTTAAAAAAGATGTACATGGGTTTGGCACGCTGCAATGCTCTGATGAACAGGTCCATAAGAACTTCACCATGCACTTTAAAAAAAACAATTGTGGGCCAGCTGTTAAAAATGATGGTTCCATTGTGTAATGGTTAGCACTTCGGACTTTGAATCCAGCGATCTGAGTTCAAGTTTCGGTGGAACCTCCTTTCCTTCTTGTTCCAAGGTTGGCTGTTGGAATTCCAATAGATAGACCTAATGTGTCAGACTTTCTTGACAATTTCCACCAAGCATGTTCCTTCTCCACACCCAGAGTAGTGCAGTCAACTCATTATTGGTTCCATGGTGCAATGTTTAGCAGTCTGGATTTGGATTCCAGTGAACTGTAATAAAACTCAGTTGATTCTTCTTCACATGATGCACCAAAAGATCAGATGACCCAATAAAAAGTACTTTTCAAAAGCAGTGAGCCTCCAAATGTCATCTAATTGTTGCGTTCATACTCTGCTGCCAAGGTCAGAGATCCATCAATAGGGGAAATCAGATCGATACCCTGAATCATAAGTTTGTTTTGTGTTGAAGTTGTTTAGCACCCATGAAGAATGTGACATGGTAACTGTTCCCAAGAAAACTTCAATACACAATCAATTTCCTTTCAAGAAATTAATAAATGAAGATGTCTGAGCACTATATGAGAAACAGAATAAATCATATTTTTTTTTGGATTTATTGGTAAATTTGTATATTGTTGAAGTGTTTTCGTGCTCAAGACTTTTGAAGCTTTCTCTACTTCGCTCTTCACATAGATCAGAGCTATACTTGCAAAGAGTTAAAAAGATGTACATGGGTTTGGCACGCTGCAATGCTCTGATGACCAGGTCCATGAGAACTTCACCATGCACTTTAAAAAAAAAATTGTGGACCAGCTGTTAAAAAAGATGGTGCCATGGTGTAATGGTTAGCACTTTGGACTTTGAATCCAGTCATCCGAGTTCAAGTGTTGGTGGAACCTTCTTTGCTTCTTGTTCCAAGGTTGGCTGTTGGAATTCCAATAGATAGGCCTAAAGTGTCAGACTTTCTTGACAATTTCCACCAAGCATGTTCCTTCTCCACACCCAGAGTAGTGCAGTCAACTTGTTGGAATTCCAATAGATAGGCCTAAAGTGTCAGACTTTCTTGACAATTTCCACCAAGCATGTTCCTTCTCCACACCCAGAGTAGTGCAGTCAACTCATTATTGGTTCCATGGTGCAATGTTTAGCAGTCTGGATTTGGATTCCAGTGAACTGTAATAAAACTCAGTTGATTCTTCTTCACATTATGCACCAAAAGATCAGATGACCCAATAAAAAGTACTTTTCAAAAGCAGTGAGCCTCCAAATGTCATCTAATTGTTGCGTTCATACTCTATTGCCAAGGTCAGAGATCCATCAATAGGGCAAATCAGATCGATATCCTGAATCATAAGTTTGTTTTGTGTTGAAGTTGATTAACACCCATGAAGAATGTGACATGGTAACTGTTCCCAAGAAAACTTCAATACACAATAAATTTGCTTTTTAAGAAAAAAATAAATGAAGATGTCTGAGCACTATATGAGAAACAGAATAAATAAAAAAAAATTGGGATTTATTGGTAAATTTGTATATTGTTGAAGTGTTTTCGTGCTCAAGACTTTTGAAGCTTTCTCTACTTCGCTCTTCACATAGATCAGAGCTATACTTGCAAAGAGTTAAAAAGCTGTACATGGGTTTGGCACACTGCAATGCTCTGATGACCAGGTCCATGAGTTCTTCACCGTACACTTTTATAAAAAAAATTGTGGGCCAGCTGTTAAAAAAGATGGTTCCATGGTGTAATGGTTAGCACTTTGGACTTTGAATCCAGCGATCCGGGTTCAAGTCTCGGTGGAACCTCCTTTGCTTCTTGTTCCAAGGTTGGCTGTTGGAATTCCAATAGATAGGCCTAAAGTGTCAGACTTTCTTGACAATTTCCACCAAGCATGTTCCTTCTCCACACCCAGAGTAGTGCAGTCAACTCATTATTGGTTCCATGGTGCAATGTTTAGCAGTCTGGATTTGGATTCCAGTGAACTGTAATAAAACTCAGTTGATTCTTCTTCACATGATGCACCAAAAGATCAGATGACCCAATAAAAAGTACTTTTCAAAAGCAGTGAGCCTCCAAATGTCATCTAATTGTTGCGTTCATACTCTGCTGCCAAGGTCAGAGATCCATCAATAGGGCAAATCAGATCGATACCCTGAATCATAAGTTTGTTTTGTGTTGAAGTTGTTTAGCACCCATGAAGAATGTGACATGGTAACTGTTCCCAAGAAAACTTCAATACACAATCAATTTGCTTTCAAGAAATTAATAAATGAAGATGTCTGAGCACTATATGAGAAACAGAATAAATCATATTTTTTTTTGGATTTATTGGTAAATTTGTATATTGTTGAAGTGTTTTCGTGCTCAAGACTTTTGAAGCTTTCTCTACTTCGCTCTTCACATAGATCAGAGCTATACTTGCAAAGAGTTAAAAAGATGTACATGGGTTTGGCACGCTGCAATGCTCTGATGACCAGGTCCATGAGAACTTCACCATGCACATTAAAAAAAAAATTGTGGACCAGCTGTTAAAAAAGATGGTTCCATGGTGTAATGGTTAGCACTTTGAATCTAGTGATCCGAGTTCAAGTGTTGGTGGAACCTTCTTTGCTTCTTGTTCCAAGGTTGGCTGTTGGAATTCCAATAGATAGGCCTAAAGTGTCAGACTTTCTTGACAATTTCCACCAAGCATGTTCCTTCTCCACACCCAGAGTAGTGCAGTCAACTTGTTGGAATTCCAATAGATAGGCCTAAAGTGTCAGACTTTCTTGACAATTTCCACCAAGCATGTTCCTTTTCCACACCCAGAGTAGTGCAGTCAACTCATTATTGGTTCCATGGTGCAATGTTTAGCAGTCTGGATTTGGATTCCAGTGAACTGTAATAAAACTCAGTTGATTCTTCTTCACATTATGCACCAAAAGATCAGATGACCCAATAAAAAGTACTTTTCAAAAGCAGTGAGCCTCCAAATGTCATCTAATTGTTGCGTTCATACTCTATTGCCAAGGTCAGAGATCCATCAATAGGGCAAATCAGATCGATATCCTGAATCATAAGTTTGTTTTGTGTTGAAGTTGTTTAGCACCCATGAAGAATGTGACATGGTAACTGTTCCCAAGAAAACTTCAATACACAATAAATTTGCTTTTTAAGAAAAAAATAAATGAAGATGTCTGAGCACTATATGAGAAACAGAATAAATAAAAAAAAATTGGGATTTATTGGTAAATTTGTATATTGTTGAAGTGTTTTCGTGCTCAAGACTTTTGAAGCTTTCTCTACTTCGCTCTTCACATAGATCAGAGCTATACTTGCAAAGAGTTAAAAAGATGTACATGGGTTTGGCACGCTGCAATGCTCTGATGACCAGGTCCATGAGAACTTCACCATGCACTTTAAAAAAAAAATTGTGGACCAGCTGTTAAAAAAGATGGTGCCATGGTGTAATGGTTAGCACTTTGGACTTTGAATCCAGTGATCCGAGTTCAAGTGTTGGTGGAACCTTCTTTGCTTCTTGTTCCAAGGTTGGCTGTTGGAATTCCAATAGATAGGCCTAAAGTGTCAGACTTTCTTGACAATTTCCACCAAGCATGTTCCTTCTCCACACCCAGAGTAGTGCAGTCAACTTGTTGGAATTCCAATAGATAGGCCTAAAGTGTCAGACTTTCTTGACAATTTCCACCAAGCATGTTCCTTTTCCACACCCAGAGTAGTGCAGTCAACTCATTATTGGTTCCATGGTGCAATGTTTAGCAGTCTGGATTTGGATTCCAGTGAACTGTAATAAAACTCAGTTGATTCTTCTTCACATTATGCACCAAAAGATCAGATGACACAATAAAAAGTACTTTTCAAAAGCAGTGAGCCTCCAAATGTCATCTAATTGTTGCGTTCATACTCTATTGCCAAGGTCAGAGATCCATCAATAGGGCAAATCAGATCGATATCCTGAATCATAAGTTTGTTTTGTGTTGAAGTTGTTTAGCACCCATGAAGAATGTGACATGGTAACTGTTCCCAAGAAAACTTCAATACACAATAAATTTGCTTTTTAAGAAAAAAATAAATGAAGATGTCTGAGCACTATATGAGAAACAGAATAAATAAAAAAAATTTGGGATTTATTGGTAAATTTGTATATTGTTGAAGTGTTTTCGTGCTCAAGACTTTTGAAGCTTTCTCTACTTCGCTCTTCACATAGATCAGAGCTATACTTGCAAAGAGTTAAAAAGCTGTACATGGGTTTGGCACACTGCAATGCTCTGATGACCAGGTCCATGAGTTCTTCACCGTACACTTTTATAAAAAAAATTGTGGGCCAGCTGTTAAAAGCGATGGTTCCATGTTGTAATGGTTAGCACTTTGGACTTTGAATCCAGCGATCCGAGTTCAAGTCTCGGTGGAACCTCCTTTGCTTCTTGTTCCAAGGTTGGCTGTTGGAATTCCAATATATAGGCCTAAAGTGTCAGACTTTCTTGACAATTTCCACCAAGCATGTTCCTTCTCCACACCCAGAGTAGTGCAGTCAACTCATTATTGGTTCCATGGTGCAATGTTTAGCAGTCTGGATTTGGATTCCAGTGAACTGTAAAAAAACTCAGTTGATTCTTCTTCACATTATGAACCAAAACATCAGATGACCCAATAAAAAGTACTTTTCAAAAGCAGTGAGCCTCCAAATGTCATCTAATTGTTGCGTTCATACTCTGCTGCCAAGGTCAGAGATCCATCAATAGGGCAAATCAGATCGATACCCTGAATCATAAGTTTGTTTTGTGTTGAAGTTGTTTAGCACCCATGAAGAATGTGACATGGTAACTGTTCCCAAGAAAACTTCAATACACAATCAATTTGCTTTCAAGAAATTAATAAATGAAGATGTCTGAGCACTATATGAGAAACAGAATAAATCATATTTTTTTTTGGATTTATTGGTAAATTTGTATATTGTTGAAGTGTTTTCGTGCTCAAGACTTTTGAAGCTTTCTCTACTTCGCTCTTCACATAGATCAGAGCTATACTTGCAAAGAGTTAAAAAGATGTACATGGGTTTGGCACGCTGCAATGCTCTGATGACCAGGTCCATGAGAACTTCACCATGCACATTAAAAAAAAAATTGTGGACCAGCTGTTAAAAAAGATGGTTCCATGGTGTAATGGTTAGCACTTTGAATCTAGTGATCCGAGTTCAAGTGTTGGTGGAACCTTCTTTGCTTCTTGTTCCAAGGTTGGCTGTTGGAATTCCAATAGATAGGCCTAAAGTGTCAGACTTTCTTGACAATTTCCACCAAGCATGTTCCTTCTCCACACCCAGAGTAGTGCAGTCAACTTGTTGGAATTCCAATAGATAGGCCTAAAGTGTCAGACTTTCTTGACAATTTCCACCAAGCATGTTCCTTTTCCACACCCAGAGTAGTGCAGTCAACTCATTATTGGTTCCATGGTGCAATGTTTAGCAGTCTGGATTTGGATTCCAGTGAACTGTAATAAAACTCAGTTGATTCTTCTTCACATTATGCACCAAAAGATCAGATGACCCAATAAAAAGTACTTTTCAAAAGCAGTGAGCCTCCAAATGTCATCTAATTGTTGCGTTCATACTCTATTGCCAAGGTCAGAGATCCATCAATAGGGCAAATCAGATCGATATCCTGAATCATAAGTTTGTTTTGTGTTGAAGTTGTTTAGCACCCATGAAGAATGTGACATGGTAACTGTTCCCAAGAAAACTTCAATACACAATAAATTTGCTTTTTAAGAAAAAAATAAATGAAGATGTCTGAGCACTATATGAGAAACAGAATAAATAAAAAAAAATTGGGATTTATTGGTAAATTTGTATATTGTTGAAGTGTTTTCGTGCTCAAGACTTTTGAAGCTTTCTCTACTTCGCTCTTCACATAGATCAGAGCTATACTTGCAAAGAGTTAAAAAGATGTACATGGGTTTGGCACGCTGCAATGCTCTGATGACCAGGTCCATGAGAACTTCACCATGCACTTTAAAAAAAAAATTGTGGACCAGCTGTTAAAAAAGATGGTGCCATGGTGTAATGGTTAGCACTTTGGACTTTGAATCCAGTGATCCGAGTTCAAGTGTTGGTGGAACCTTCTTTGCTTCTTGTTCCAAGGTTGGCTGTTGGAATTCCAATAGATAGGCCTAAAGTGTCAGACTTTCTTGACAATTTCCACCAAGCATGTTCCTTCTCCACACCCAGAGTAGTGCAGTCAACTTGTTGGAATTCCAATAGATAGGCCTAAAGTGTCAGACTTTCTTGACAATTTCCACCAAGCATGTTCCTTTTCCACACCCAGAGTAGTGCAGTCAACTCATTATTGGTTCCATGGTGCAATGTTTAGCAGTCTGGATTTGGATTCCAGTGAACTGTAATAAAACTCAGTTGATTCTTCTTCACATTATGCACCAAAAGATCAGATGACACAATAAAAAGTACTTTTCAAAAGCAGTGAGCCTCCAAATGTCATCTAATTGTTGCGTTCATACTCTATTGCCAAGGTCAGAGATCCATCAATAGGGCAAATCAGATCGATATCCTGAATCATAAGTTTGTTTTGTGTTGAAGTTGTTTAGCACCCATGAAGAATGTGACATGGTAACTGTTCCCAAGAAAACTTCAATACACAATAAATTTGCTTTTTAAGAAAAAAATAAATGAAGATGTCTGAGCACTATATGAGAAACAGAATAAATAAAAAAAATTTGGGATTTATTGGTAAATTTGTATATTGTTGAAGTGTTTTCGTGCTCAAGACTTTTGAAGCTTTCTCTACTTCGCTCTTCACATAGATCAGAGCTATACTTGCAAAGAGTTAAAAAGCTGTACATGGGTTTGGCACACTGCAATGCTCTGATGACCAGGTCCATGAGTTCTTCACCGTACACTTTTATAAAAAAAATTGTGGGCCAGCTGTTAAAAGCGATGGTTCCATGTTGTAATGGTTAGCACTTTGGACTTTGAATCCAGCGATCCGAGTTCAAGTCTCGGTGGAACCTCCTTTGCTTCTTGTTCCAAGGTTGGCTGTTGGAATTCCAATATATAGGCCTAAAGTGTCAGACTTTCTTGACAATTTCCACCAAGCATGTTCCTTCTCCACACCCAGAGTAGTGCAGTCAACTCATTATTGGTTCCATGGTGCAATGTTTAGCAGTCTGGATTTGGATTCCAGTGAACTGTAAAAAAACTCAGTTGATTCTTCTTCACATTATGAACCAAAACATCAGATGACCCAATAAAAAGTACTTTTCAAAAGCAGTGAGCCTCCAAATGTCATCTAATTGTTGCGTTCATACTCTGCTGCCAAGGTCAGAGATCCATCAATAGGGGAAATCAGATCGATACCCTGAATCATAAGTTTGTTTTGTGTTGAAGTTGTTTAGCACCCATGAAGAATGTGACATGGTAACTGTTCCCAAGAAAACTTCAATACACAATAAATTTGCTTTTAACAAATTAATAAATGAAGATGTCTGAGCACTATATGAGAAACAGAATAAATCATATTTTTTTTGGATTTATTGGTAAATTTGTATATTGTTGAAGTGTTTTCGTGCTCAAGACTTTTGAAGCTTTCTCTACTTCGCTCTTCACATAGATCAGAGCTATACTTGCAAAGAGTTAAAAAGCTGTACATGGGTTTGGCACACTGCAATGCTCTGATGACCAGGTCCATGAGTTCTTCACCGTACACTTTTATAAAAAAAATTGTGGGCCAGCTGTTAAAAAAGATGGTTCCATGGTGTAATGGTTAGCTCTTTGGACTTTGAATCCAGTGATGCGTGTTCCAGTCTCAGTGGAACCTCCTTTGCTTCTTGTTCCAAGGTTGGCTGTTGGAATTCCAATAGATAGGCCTAAAGTGTCAGACTTTCTTGACAATTTCCACCAAGCATGTTCCTTCTCCACACCCAGAGTAGTGCAGTCAACTTGTTGGAATTCCAATAGATAGGCCTAAAGTGTCAGACTTTCTTGACAATTTCGACAAAGCATGTTCCTTTTCCACACCCAGAGTAGTGCAGTCAACTCATTATTGGTTCCATGGTGCAATGTTTAGCAGTCTGGATTTGGATTCCAGTGAACTGTAATAAAACTCAGTTGATTCTTCTTCACATTATGCACCAAAAGATCAGATGACCCAATAAAAAGTACTTTTCAAAAGCAGTGAGCCTCCAAATGTCATCTAATTGTTGCGTTCATACTCTATTGCCAAGGTCAGAGATCCATCAATAGGGCAAATCAGATCGATATCCTGAATCATAAGTTTGTTTTGTGTTGAAGTTGATTAACACCCATGAAGAATGTGACATGGTAACTGTTCCCAAGAAAACTTCAATACACAATAAATTTGCTTTTTAAGAAAAAAATAAATGAAGATGTCTGAGCACTATATGAGAAACAGAATAAATAAAAAAAAATTGGGATTTATTGGTAAATTTGTATATTGTTGAAGTGTTTTCGTGCTCAAGACTTTTGAAGCTTTCTCTACTTCGCTCTTCACATAGATCAGAGCTATACTTGCAAAGAGTTAAAAAGCTGTACATGGGTTTGGCACACTGCAATGCTCTGATGACCAGGTCCATGAGTTCTTCACCGTACACTTTTATAAAAAAAATTGTGGGCCAGCTGTTAAAAAAGATGGTTCCATGGTGTAATGGTTAGCACTTTGGACTTTGAATCCAGCGATCCGGGTTCAAGTCTCGGTGGAACCTCCTTTGCTTCTTGTTCCAAGGTTGGCTGTTGGAATTCCAATAGATAGGCCTAAAGTGTCAGACTTTCTTGACAATTTCCACCAAGCATGTTCCTTCTCCACACCCAGAGTAGTGCAGTCAACTCATTATTGGTTCCATGGTGCAATGTTTAGCAGTCTGGATTTGGATTCCAGTGAACTGTAATAAAACTCAGTTGATTCTTCTTCACATGATGCACCAAAAGATCAGATGACCCAATAAAAAGTACTTTTCAAAAGCAGTGAGCCTCCAAATGTCATCTAATTGTTGCGTTCATACTCTGCTGCCAAGGTCAGAGATCCATCAATAGGGCAAATCAGATCGATACCCTGAATCATAAGTTTGTTTTGTGTTGAAGTTGTTTAGCACCCATGAAGAATGTGACATGGTAACTGTTCCCAAGAAAACTTCAATACACAATCAATTTGCTTTCAAGAAATTAATAAATGAAGATGTCTGAGCACTATATGAGAAACAGAATAAATCATATTTTTTTTTGGATTTATTGGTAAATTTGTATATTGTTGAAGTGTTTTCGTGCTCAAGACTTTTGAAGCTTTCTCTACTTCGCTCTTCACATAGATCAGAGCTATACTTGCAAAGAGTTAAAAAGATGTACATGGGTTTGGCACGCTGCAATGCTCTGATGACCAGGTCCATGAGAACTTCACCATGCACATTAAAAAAAAAATTGTGGACCAGCTGTTAAAAAAGATGGTTCCATGGTGTAATGGTTAGCACTTTGAATCTAGTGATCCGAGTTCAAGTGTTGGTGGAACCTTCTTTGCTTCTTGTTCCAAGGTTGGCTGTTGGAATTCCAATAGATAGGCCTAAAGTGTCAGACTTTCTTGACAATTTCCACCAAGCATGTTCCTTCTCCACACCCAGAGTAGTGCAGTCAACTTGTTGGAATTCCAATAGATAGGCCTAAAGTGTCAGACTTTCTTGACAATTTCCACCAAGCATGTTCCTTTTCCACACCCAGAGTAGTGCAGTCAACTCATTATTGGTTCCATGGTGCAATGTTTAGCAGTCTGGATTTGGATTCCAGTGAACTGTAATAAAACTCAGTTGATTCTTCTTCACATTATGCACCAAAAGATCAGATGACACAATAAAAAGTACTTTTCAAAAGCAGTGAGCCTCCAAATGTCATCTAATTGTTGCGTTCATACTCTATTGCCAAGGTCAGAGATCCATCAATAGGGCAAATCAGATCGATATCCTGAATCATAAGTTTGTTTTGTGTTGAAGTTGTTTAGCACCCATGAAGAATGTGACATGGTAACTGTTCCCAAGAAAACTTCAATACACAATAAATTTGCTTTTTAAGAAAAAAATAAATGAAGATGTCTGAGCACTATATGAGAAACAGAATAAATAAAAAAAATTTGGGATTTATTGGTAAATTTGTATATTGTTGAAGTGTTTTCGTGCTCAAGACTTTTGAAGCTTTCTCTACTTCGCTCTTCACATAGATCAGAGCTATACTTGCAAAGAGTTAAAAAGCTGTACATGGGTTTGGCACACTGCAATGCTCTGATGACCAGGTCCATGAGTTCTTCACCGTACACTTTTATAAAAAAAATTGTGGGCCAGCTGTTAAAATCGATGGTTCCATGTTGTAATGGTTAGCACTTTGGACTTTGAATCCAGCTATCCGAGTTCAAGTCTCGGTGGAACCTCCTTTGCTTCTTGTTCCAATGTTGGCTGTTGGAATTCCAATATATAGGCCTAAAGTGTCAGACTTTCTTGACAATTTCCACCAAGCATGTTCCTTCTCCACACCCAGAGTAGTGCAGTCAACTCATTATTGGTTCCATGGTGCAATGTTTAGCAGTCTGGATTTGGATTCCAGTGAACTGTAAAAAAACTCAGTTGATTCTTCTTCACATTATGAACCAAAACATCAGATGACCCAATAAAAAGTACTTTTCAAAAGCAGTGAGCCTCCAAATGTCATCTAATTGTTGCGTTCATACTCTGCTGCCAAGGTCAGAGATCCATCAATAGGGGAAATCAGATCGATACCCTGAATCATAAGTTTGTTTTGTGTTGAAGTTGTTTAGCACCCATGAAGAATGTGACATGGTAACTGTTCCCAAGAAAACTTCAATACACAATAAATTTGCTTTCAACAAATTAATAAATGAAGATGTCTGAGCACTATATGAGAAACAGAATAAATCATATTTTTTTGGATTTATTGGTAAATTTGTATATTGTTGAAGTGTTTTCGTGCTCAAGACTTTTGAAGCTTTCTCTACTTCGCTCTTCACATAGATCAGAGCTATACTTGCAAAGAGTTAAAAAAGATGTACATGGGTTTGGCACGCTGCAATGCTCTGATGACCAGGTCCATAAGAACTTCACCATGCACTTTAAAAAAAACAATTGTGGGCCAGCTGTTAAAAAAGATGGTTCCATTGTGTAATGGTTAGCACTTTGGACTTTGAATCCAGCGATCTGAGTTCAAGTTTCGGTGGAACCTCCTTTCCTTCTTGTTCCAACGTTGGCTGTTGGAATTCCAATAGATAGACCTAATGTGGCAGACTGTCTTGACAATTTCCACCAAGCGTGTTCCTTCTCCACACCCAGAGTAGTGCAGTCAACTCATTATTGGTTCCATGGTGCAACGTTTAGCAGTCGGGATTTGGATTCCAGTGAACTGTAATAAAACTCAGTTGATTCTTCTTCACATTATGCACCAAAAGATCAGTTGACCCAATAAAAAGTACTTTTCAAAAGCAGTGAGCCTCCAAATGTCATCTAATTGTTGCGTTCATACTCTGCTGACAAGGTCAGAGATCCATCAATAGGGGAAATCAGATCGATACCCTGAATCATAAGTTTGTTTTGTGTTGAAGTTGTTTAGCACCCATGAAGAATGTGACATGGTAACTGTTCCCAAGAAAACTTCAATACACAGTAAATTTGCTTTTTAAGAAAAAAATAAATGAAGATGTCTGAGCACAATAAGAGAAACAAAATAAATAATTTTTTTTTTGGATTTATTGGTAAATTTGTACATTGTTTAATTTTTTCGTGCTCAAGACTTTTGAAGCTTTCTCTACGTCGCTCTTCACATAGATCAGAGCTATACTTGCAAAGAGTTAAAAAGCTGTACATGGGTTTGGCACACTGCAATGCTCTGATGACCAGGTCCATGAGTTCTTCACCGTACACTTTTATAAAAAAAATTGTGGGCCAGCTGTTAAAAAAGATGGTTCCATGGTGTAATGGTTAGCACTTTGGACTTTGTATCCAGCGATCCAAGTTCCAGTCTCGGTGGAACCTCCTTTGCTTCTTGTTCCAAGGTTGGCTGTTGGAATTCCAATAGATAGGCCTAAAGTGTCAGACTTTCTTGACAATTTCGACAAAGCATGTTCCTTTTCCACACCCAGAGTAGTGCAGTCAACTCATTATTGGTTCCATGGTGCAATGTTTAGCAGTCTGGATTTGGATTCCAGTGAACTGTAATAAAACTCAGTTGATTCTTCTTCACATGATGCACCAAAAGATCAGATGACCCAATAAAAAGTACTTTTCAAAAGCAGTGAGCCTCCAAATGTCATCTAATTGTTGCGTTCATACTCTGCTGCCAAGGTCAGAGATCCATCAATAGGGGAAATCAGATCGATACCCTGAATCATAAGTTTGTTTTGTGTTGAAGTTGTTTAGCACCCATGAAGAATGTGACATGGTAACTGTTCCCAAGAAAACTTCAATACACAATCAATTTGCTTTCAAGAAATTAATAAATGAAGATGTCTGAGCACAATATGAGAAACAGAATAAATCATATTTTTTTTTGGATTTATTGGTAAATTTGTATATTGTTGAAGTGTTTTCGTGCTCAAGACTTTTGAAGCTTTCTCTACTTCGCTCTTCACATAGATCAGAGCTATACTTGCAAAGAGTTAAAAAGATGTACATGGGTTTGGCACGCTGCAATGCTCTG
Source organism: Moxostoma hubbsi (assembly GCA_032164185.1). Classification (NCBI taxonomy): domain Eukaryota; kingdom Metazoa; phylum Chordata; class Actinopteri; order Cypriniformes; family Catostomidae; genus Moxostoma; species Moxostoma hubbsi. Next base: position 755,202 of record JAVLUX010000031.1, on the reverse strand, counting down.
ATGACCAGGTCCATGAGAACTTCACCATGCACTTTAAAAAAAAAATTGTGGACCAGCTGTTAAAAAATATGGTGTAATGGTTAGCACTTTGGACTTTGAATCCAGTGATCCGAGTTCAAGTGTTGGTGGAACCTTCTTTGCTTCTTGTTCCAAGGTTGGCTGTTGGAATTCCAATAGATAGGCCTAAAGTGTCAGACTTTCTTGACAATTTCCACCAAGCATGTTCCTTCTCCACACCCAGAGTAGTGCAGTCAACTTGTTGGAATTCCAATAGATAGGCCTAAAGTGTCAGACTTTCTTGACAATTTCCACCAAGCATGTTCCTTTTCCACACCCAGAGTAGTGCAGTCAACTCATTATTGGTTCCATGGTGCAATGTTTAGCAGTCTGGATTTGGATTCCAGTGAACTGTAATAAAACTCAGTTGATTCTTCTTCACATTATGCACCAAAAGATCAGATGACACAATAAAAAGTACTTTTCAAAAGCAGTGAGCCTCCAAATGTCATCTAATTGTTGCGTTCATACTCTATTGCCAAGGTCAGAGATCCATCAATAGGGCAAATCAGATCGATATCCTGAATCATAAGTTTGTTTTGTGTTGAAGTTGTTTAGCACCCATGAAGAATGTGACATGGTAACTGTTCCCAAGAAAACTTCAATACACAATAAATTTGCTTTTTAAGAAAAAAATAAATGAAGATGTCTGAGCACTATATGAGAAACAGAATAAATAAAAAAAATTTGGGATTTATTGGTAAATTTGTATATTGTTGAAGTGTTTTCGTGCTCAAGACTTTTGAAGCTTTCTCTACTTCGCTCTTCACATAGATCAGAGCTATACTTGCAAAGAGTTAAAAAGCTGTACATGGGTTTGGCACACTGCAATGCTCTGATGACCAGGTCCATGAGTTCTTCACCGTACACTTTTATAAAAAAAATTGTGGGCCAGCTGTTAAAATCGATGGTTCCATGTTGTAATGGTTAGCACTTTGGACTTTGAATCCAGCTATCTGAGTTCAAGTCTCGGTGGAACCTCCTTTGCTTCTTGTTCCAAGGTTGGCTGTTGGAATTCCAATATATAGGCCTAAAGTGTCAGACTTTCTTGACAATTTCCACCAAGCATGTTCCTTCTCCACACCCAAAGTAGTGCAGTCAACTCATTATTGGTTCCATGGTGCAATGTTTAGCAGTCTGGATTTGGATTCCAGTGAACTGTAATAAAACTCAGTTGATTCTTCTTCACATGATGCACCAAAAGATCAGATGACCCAATAAAAAGTACTTTTCAAAAGCAGTGAGCCTCCAAATGTCATCTAATTGTTGCGTTCATACTCTGCTGCCAAGGTCAGAGATCCATCAATAGGGGAAATCAGATCGATACCCTGAATCATAAGTTTGTTTTGTGTTGAAGTTGTTTAGCACCCATTAAGAATGTGACATGGTAACTGTTCCCAAGAAAACTTCAATACACAATCAATTTGCTTTCAAGAAATTAATAAATGAAGATGTCTGAGCACTATATGAGAAACAGAATAAATCATATTTTTTTTTGGATTTATTGGCAAATTTGTATATTGTTGAAGTGTTTTCGTGCTCAAGACTTTTGAAGCTTTCTCTACTTCGCTCTTCACATAGATCAGAGCTATACTTGCAAAGAGTTAAAAAGATGTACATGGGTTTGGCACGCTGCAATGCTCTGATGACCAGGTCCATGAGAACTTCACCATGCACTTTAAAAAAAAAATTGTGGACCAGCTGTTAAAAAAGATGGTGCCATGGTGTAATGGTTAGCACTTTGAATCCAGTGATCCGAGTTCAAGTGTTGGTGGAACCTTCTTTGCTTCTTGTTCCAAGGTTGGCTGTTGGAATTCCAATAGATAGGCCTAAAGTGTCAGACTTTCTTGACAATTTCCACCAAGCATGTTCCTTCTCCACACCCAGAGTAGTGCAGTCAACTCATTATTGGTTCCATGGTGCAATGTTTAGCAGTCTGGATTTGGATTCCAGTGAACTGTAATAAAACTCAGTTGATTCTTCTTCACATTATGCACCAAAAGATCAGATGACCCAATAAAAAGTACTTTTCAAAAGCAGTGAGCCTCCAAATGTCATCTAATTGTTGCGTTCATACTCTATTGCCAAGGTCAGAGATCCATCAATAGGGCAAATCAGATCGATATCCTGAATCATAAGTTTGTTTTGTGTTGAAGTTGTTTAGCACCCATGAAGAATGTGATATGGTAACTGTTCCCAAGAAAACTTCAATACACAATAAATTTGCTTTTTAAGAAAAAAATAAATGAAGATGTCTGAGCACTATATGAGAAACAGAATAAATAAAAAAAAATTGGGATTTATTGGTAAATTTGTATATTGTTGAAGTGTTTTCGTGCTCAAGACTTTTGAAGCTTTCTCTACTTCGCTCTTCACATAGATCAGAGCTATATTTGCAAAGAGTTAAAAAGCTGTACATGGGTTTGGCACACTGCAATGCTCTGATGAACAGGTCCATGAGTTCTTCACCGTACACTTTTATAAAAAAAATTGTGGGCCAGCTGTTAAAAAAGATGGTTCCATGGTGTAATGGTTAGCACTTTGGACTTTGAATCCAGCGATCTGAGTTCAAGTCTCGGTGGAACCTCCTTTGCTTCTTGTTCCAAGGTTGGCTGTTGGAATTCCAATATATAGGCCTAAAGTGTCAGACTTTCTTGACAATTTCCACCAAGCATGTTCCTTCTCCACACCCAGAGTAGTGCAGTCAACTCATTATTGGTTCCATGGTGCAATGTTTAGAAGTCTGGATTTGGATTCCAGTGAACTGTAAAAAAACTCAGTTGATTCTTCTTCACATTATGAACCAAAACATCAGATGACCCAATAAAAAGTACTTTTCAAAAGCAGTGAGCCTCCAAATGTCATCTAATTGTTGCGTTCATACTCTGCTGCCAAGGTCAGAGATCCATCAATAGGGGAAATCAGATCGATACCCTGAATCATAAGTTTGTTTTGTGTTGAAGTTGTTTAGCACCCATGAAGAATGTGACATGGTAACTGTTCCCAAGAAAACTTCAATACACAATAAATTTGCTTTCAAGAAATTAATAAATGAAGATGTCTGAGCACTATATGAGAAACAGAATAAATCATATTTTTTTGGATTTATTGGTAAATTTGTATATTGTTGAAGTGTTTTCGTGCTCAAGACTTTTGAAGCTTTCTCTACTTCGCTCTTCACATAGATCAGAGCTATACTTGCAAAGAGTTAAAAAAGATGTACATGGGTTTGGCACGCTGCAATGCTCTGATGACCAGGTCCATAAGAACTTCACCATGCACTTTAAAAAAAACAATTGTGGGCCAGCTGTTAAAAAAGATGGTTCCATTGTGTAATGGTTAGCACTTTGGACTTTGAATCCAGCGATCTGAGTTCAAGTTTCGGTGGAACCTTCTTTGCTTCTTGTTCCAAGGTTGGCTGTTGGAATTCCAATAGATAGGCCTAAAGTGTCAGACTTTCTTGACAATTTCCACCAAGCATGTTCCTTCTCCACACCCAGAGTAGTGCAGTCAACTTGTTGGAATTCCAATAGATAGGCCTAAAGTGTCAGACTTTCTTGACAATTTCCACCAAGCATGTTCCTTTTCCACACCCAGAGTAGTGCAGTCAACTCATTATTGGTTCCATGGTGCAATGTTTAGCAGTCTGGATTTGGATTCCAGTGAACTGTAATAAAACTCAGTTGATTCTTCTTCACATTATGCACCAAAAGATCAGATGACACAATAAAAAGTACTTTTCAAAAGCAGTGAGCCTCCAAATGTCATCTAATTGTTGCGTTCATACTCTATTGCCAAGGTCAGAGATCCATCAATAGGGCAAATCAGATCGATATCCTGAATCATAAGTTTGTTTTGTGTTGAAGTTGTTTAGCACCCATGAAGAATGTGACATGGTAACTGTTCCCAAGAAAACTTCAATACACAATAAATTTGCTTTTTAAGAAAAAAATAAATGAAGATGTCTGAGCACTATATGAGAAACAGAATAAATAAAAAAAATTTGGGATTTATTGGTAAATTTGTATATTGTTGAAGTGTTTTCGTGCTCAAGACTTTTGAAGCTTTCTCTACTTCGCTCTTCACATAGATCAGAGCTATACTTGCAAAGAGTTAAAAAGCTGTACATGGGTTTGGCACACTGCAATGCTCTGATGACCAGGTCCATGAGTTCTTCACCGTACACTTTTATAAAAAAAATTGTGGGCCAGCTGTTAAAATCGATGGTTCCATGTTGTAATGGTTAGCACTTTGGACTTTGAATCCAGCTATCCGAGTTCAAGTCTCGGTGGAACCTCCTTTGCTTCTTGTTCCAATGTTGGCTGTTGGAATTCCAATATATAGGCCTAAAGTGTCAGACTTTCTTGACAATTTCCACCAAGCATGTTCCTTCTCCACACCCAGAGTAGTGCAGTCAACTCATTATTGGTTCCATGGTGCAATGTTTAGCAGTCTGGATTTGGATTCCAGTGAACTGTAAAAAAACTCAGTTGATTCTTCTTCACATTATGAACCAAAACATCAGATGACCCAATAAAAAGTACTTTTCAAAAGCAGTGAGCCTCCAAATGTCATCTAATTGTTGCGTTCATACTCTGCTGCCAAGGTCAGAGATCCATCAATAGGGGAAATCAGATCGATACCCTGAATCATAAGTTTGTTTTGTGTTGAAGTTGTTTAGCACCCATGAAGAATGTGACATGGTAACTGTTCCCAAGAAAACTTCAATACACAATAAATTTGCTTTCAACAAATTAATAAATGAAGATGTCTGAGCACTATATGAGAAACAGAATAAATCATATTTTTTTGGATTTATTGGTAAATTTGTATATTGTTGAAGTGTTTTCGTGCTCAAGACTTTTGAAGCTTTCTCTACTTCGCTCTTCACATAGATCAGAGCTATACTTGCAAAGAGTTAAAAAAGATGTACATGGGTTTGGCACGCTGCAATGCTCTGATGACCAGGTCCATAAGAACTTCACCATGCACTTTAAAAAAAACAATTGTGGGCCAGCTGTTAAAAAAGATGGTTCCATTGTGTAATGGTTAGCACTTTGGACTTTGAATCCAGCGATCTGAGTTCAAGTTTCGGTGGAACCTCCTTTCCTTCTTGTTCCAACGTTGGCTGTTGGAATTCCAATAGATAGACCTAATGTGGCAGACTTTCTTGACAATTTCCACCAAGCGTGTTCCTTCTCCACACCCAGAGTAGTGCAGTCAACTCATTATTGGTTCCATGGTGCAACGTTTAGCAGTCGGGATTTGGATTCCAGTGAACTGTAATAAAACTCAGTTGATTCTTCTTCACATTATGCACCAAAAGATCAGTTGACCCAATAAAAAGTACTTTTCAAAAGCAGTGAGCCTCCAAATGTCATCTAATTGTTGCGTTCATACTCTGCTGACAAGGTCAGAGATCCATCAATAGGGGAAATCAGATCGATACCCTGAATCATAAGTTTGTTTTGTGTTGAAGTTGTTTAGCACCCATGAAGAATGTGACATGGTAACTGTTCCCAAGAAAACTTCAATACACAGTAAATTTGCTTTTTAAGAAAAAAATAAATGAAGATGTCTGAGCACAATAAGAGAAACAAAATAAATAATTTTTTTTTTGGATTTATTGGTAAATTTGTACATTGTTTAATTTTTTCGTGCTCAAGACTTTTGAAGCTTTCTCTACGTCGCTCTTCACATAGATCAGAGCTATACTTGCAAAGAGTTAAAAAGCTGTACATGGGTTTGGCACACTGCAATGCTCTGATGACCAGGTCCATGAGTTCTTCACCGTACACTTTTATAAAAAAAATTGTGGGCCAGCTGTTAAAAAAGATGGTTCCATGGTGTAATGGTTAGCACTTTGGACTTTGTATCCAGCGATCCAAGTTCCAGTCTCGGTGGAACCTCCTTTGCTTCTTGTTCCAAGGTTGGCTGTTGGAATTCCAATAGATAGGCCTAAAGTGTCAGACTTTCTTGACAATTTCGACAAAGCATGTTCCTTTTCCACACCCAGAGTAGTGCAGTCAACTCATTATTGGTTCCATGGTGCAATGTTTAGCAGTCTGGATTTGGATTCCAGTGAACTGTAATAAAACTCAGTTGATTCTTCTTCACATGATGCACCAAAAGATCAGATGACCCAATAAAAAGTACTTTTCAAAAGCAGTGAGCCTCCAAATGTCATCTAATTGTTGCGTTCATACTCTGCTGCCAAGGTCAGAGATCCATCAATAGGGGAAATCAGATCGATACCCTGAATCATAAGTTTGTTTTGTGTTGAAGTTGTTTAGCACCCATGAAGAATGTGACATGGTAACTGTTCCCAAGAAAACTTCAATACACAATCAATTTGCTTTCAAGAAATTAATAAATGAAGATGTCTGAGCACAATATGAGAAACAGAATAAATCATATTTTTTTTTGGATTTATTGGTAAATTTGTATATTGTTGAAGTGTTTTCGTGCTCAAGACTTTTGAAGCTTTCTCTACTTCGCTCTTCACATAGATCAGAGCTATACTTGCAAAGAGTTAAAAAGATGTACATGGGTTTGGCACGCTGCAATGCTCTGATGACCAGGTCCATGAGAACTTCACCATGCACTTTAAAAAAAAAATTGTGGACCAGCTGTTAAAAAATATGGTGTAATGGTTAGCACTTTGGACTTTGAATCCAGTGATCCGAGTTCAAGTGTTGGTGGAACCTTCTTTGCTTCTTGTTCCAAGGTTGGCTGTTGGAATTCCAATAGATAGGCCTAAAGTGTCAGACTTTCTTGACAATTTCCACCAAGCATGTTCCTTCTCCACACCCAGAGTAGTGCAGTCAACTTGTTGGAATTCCAATAGATAGGCCTAAAGTGTCAGACTTTCTTGACAATTTCCACCAAGCATGTTCCTTTTCCACACCCAGAGTAGTGCAGTCAACTCATTATTGGTTCCATGGTGCAATGTTTAGCAGTCTGGATTTGGATTCCAGTGAACTGTAATAAAACTCAGTTGATTCTTCTTCACATTATGCACCAAAAGATCAGATGACCCAATAAAAAGTACTTTTCAAAAGCAGTGAGCCTCCAAATGTCATCTAATTGTTGCGTTCATACTCTATTGCCAAGGTCAGAGATCCATCAATAGGGCAAATCAGATCGATATCCTGAATCATAAGTTTGTTTTGTGTTGAAGTTGTTTAGCACCCATGAAGAATGTGACATGGTAACTGTTCCCAAGAAAACTTCAATACACAATAAATTTGCTTTTTAAGAAAAAAATAAATGAAGATGTCTGAGCACTATATGAGAAACAGAATAAATAAAAAAAAATTGGGATTTATTGGTAAATTTGTATATTGTTGAAGTGTTTTCGTGCTCAAGACTTTTGAAGCTTTCTCTACTTCGCTCTTCACATAGATCAGAGCTATACTTGCAAAGAGTTAAAAAGCTGTACATGGGTTTGGCACACTGCAATGCTCTGATGAACAGGTCCATGAGTTCTTCACCGTACACTTTTATAAAAAAAATTGTGGGCCAGCTGTTAAAAAAGATGGTTCCATGGTGTAATGGTTAGCACTTTGGACTTTGAATCCAGCGATCCGAGTTCAAGTCTCGGTGGAACCTCCTTTGCTTCTTGTTCCAAGGTTGGCTGTTGGAATTCCAATATATAGGCCTGAAGTGTCAGACTTTCTTGACAATTTCCACCAAGCATGTTCCTTCTCCACACCCAGAGTAGTGCAGTCAACTCATTATTGGTTCCATGGTGCAATGTTTAGCAGTCTGGATTTGGATTCCAGTGAACTGTAAAAAAACTCAGTTGATTCTTCTTCACATTATGAACCAAAACATCAGATGACCCAATAAAAAGTACTTTTCAAAAGCAGTGAGCCTCCAAATGTCATCTAATTGTTGCGTTCATACTCTGCTGCCAAGGTCAGAGATCCATCAATAGGGGAAATCAGATCGATACCCTGAATCATAAGTTTGTTTTGTGTTGAAGTTGTTTAGCACCCATGAAGAATGTGACATGGTAACTGTTCCCAAGAAAACTTCAATACACAATAAATTTGCTTTCAACAAATTAATAAATGAAGATGTCTGAGCACTATATGAGAAACAGAATAAATCATATTTTTTTTGGATTTATTGGTGAATTTGTATATTGTTGAAGTGTTTTCGTGCTCAAGACTTTTGAAGCTTTCTCTACTTCGCTCTTCACATAGATCAGAGCTATACTTGCAAAGAGTTAAAAAAGATGTACATGGGTTTGGCACGCTGCAATGCTCTGATGACCAGGTCCATAAGAACTTCACCATGCACTTTAAAAAAAACAATTGTGGGCCAGCTGTTAAAAAAGATGGTTCCATTGTGTAATGGTTAGCACTTTGGACTTTGAATCCAGCGAACTGAGTTCAAGTTTCGGTGGAACCTCCTTTCCTTCTTGTTCCAAGGTTGGCTGTTGGAATTCCAATAGATAGACCTAATGTGGCAGACTTTCTTGACAATTTCCACCAAGCGTGTTCCTTCTCCACACCCAGAGTAGTGCAGTCAACTCATTATTGGTTCCATGGTGCAACGTTTAGCAGTCGGGATTTGGATTCCAGTGAACTGTAATAAAACTCAGTTGATTCTTCTTCACATTATGCACCAAAAGATCAGTTGACCCAATAAAAAGTACTTTTCAAAAGCAGTGAGCCTCCAAATGTCATCTAATTGTTGCGTTCATACTCTGCTTCCAAGGTCAGAGATCCATCAATAGGGGAAATCAGATCGATACCCTGAATCATAAGTTTGTTTTGTGTTGAAGTTGTTTAGCACCCATGAAGAATGTGACATGGTAACTGTTCCCAAGAAAACTTCAATACACAGTAAATTTGATTTTTAAGAAAAAAATAAATGAAGATGTCTGAGCACTATAAGAGAAACAAAATAAATAATTTTTTTTTTTGGATTTATTGGTAAATTTGTACATTGTTTAATTTTTTCGTGCTCAAGACTTTTGAAGCTTTCTCTACGTCGCTCTTCACATAGATCAGAGCTATACTTGCAAAGAGTTAAAAAGCTGTACATGGGTTTGGCACACTGCAATGCTCTGATGACCAGGTCCATGAGTTCTTCACCGTACACTTTTATAAAAAAAATTGTGGGCCAGCTGTTAAAAAAGATGGTTCCATGGTGTAATGGTTAGCTCTTTGGACTTTGAATCGAGTAATGCGTGTTCCAGTCTCGGTGGAACCTCCTTTGCTTCTTGTTCCAAGGTTGGCTGTTGGAATTCCAATAGATAGGCCTAAAGTGTCAGACTTTCTTGACAATTTCCACCAAGCATGTTCCTTCTCCACACCCAGAGTAGTGCAGTCAACTCATTATTGGCTCCATGGTGCAATGTTTAGCAGTCTGGATTTGGATTCCAGTGAACTGTAATAAAACTCAGTTGATTCTTCTTCACATGATGCACCAAAAGATCAGATGACCCAATAAAAAGTACTTTTCAAAAGCAGTGAGCCTCCAAATGTCATCTAATTGTTGCGTTCATACTCTGCTGCCAAGGTCAGAGATCCATCAATAGGGGAAATCAGATCGATACCCTGAATCATAAGTTTGTTTTGTGTTGAAGTTGTTTAGCACCCATGAAGAATGTGACATGGTAACTGTTCCCAAGAAAACTTCCATACACAATCAATTTGCTTTCAAGAAATTAATAAATGAAGATGTCTGAGCACTATATGAGAAACAGAATAAATCATATTTTTTTTGGATTTATTGGTAAATTTGTATATTGTTGAAGTGTTTTCGTGCTCAAGACTTTTGAAGCTTTCTCTACTTCGCTCTTCACATAGATCAGAGCTATACTTGCAAAGAGTTAAAAAGATGTACATGGGTTTGGCACGCTGCAATGCTCTGATGACCAGGTCCATAAGAACTTCACCATGCACTTTAAAAAAAAAATTGTGGGCCAGTTTTTAAAAGAGATGGTTCCATTGTGTAATGGTTAGCACTTTGGACTTTGAATCCAGCGATCTGAGTTCAAGTCTCGGTGGAGCCTCCTTTCCTTCTTGTTCCAAGGTTGGCTGTTGGAATTCCAATAGATAGGCCTAAAGTGTCAGACTTTCTTGACAATTTCCACCAAGCATGTTCCTTCTCCACACGCAGAGTAGTGCAGTCAACTCATTATTGGTTCCATGGTGCAATGTTTAGCAGTCTGGATTTGGATTCCAGTGAACTGTAATAAAACTCAGTTGATTCTTCTTCACATGATGCACCAAAAGATCAGATGACCCAATAAAAAGTACTTTTCAAAAGCAGTGAGCCTCCAAATGTCATCTAATTGTTGCGTTCATACTCTGCTGCCAAGGTCAGAGATCCATCAATAGGGGAAATCAGATCGATACCCTGAATCATAAGTTTGTTTTGTGTTGAAGTTGTTTAGCACCCATGAAGAATGTGACATGGTAACTGTTCCCAAGAAAACTTCCATACATAATCAATTTGCTTTCAAGAAATTAATAAATGAAGATGTCTGAGCACTATATGAGAAACAGAATAAATCATATTTTTTTTGGATTTATTGGTAAATTTGTATATTGTTGAAGTGTTTTCGTGCTCAAGACTTTTGAAGCTTTCTCTACTTCGCTCTTCACATAGATCAGAGCTATACTTGCAAAGAGTTAAAAAGATGTACATGGGTTTGGCACGCTGCAATGCTCTGATGACCAGGTCCATAAGAACTTCACCATGCACTTTAAAAAAAAAATTGTGGGCCAGTTGTTAAAAGAGATGGTTCCATTGTGTAATGGTTAGCACTTTGGACTTTGAATCCAGCGATCTGAGTTCAAGTCTCGGTGGAGCCTCCTTTCCTTCTTGTTCCAAGGTTGGCTGTTGGAATTCCAATAGATAGGCCTAAAGTGTCAGACTTTCTTGACAATTTCCACCAAGCATGTTCCTTCTCCACACGCAGAGTAGTGCAGTCAACTCATTATTGGTTCCATGGTGCAATGTTTAGCAGTCTGGATTTGGATTCCAGTGAACTGTAATAAAACTCAGTTGATTCTTCTTCACATGATGCACCAAAAGATCAGATGACCCAATAAAAAGTACTTTTCAAAAGCAGTGAGCCTCCAAATGTCATCTAATTGTTGCGTTCATACTCTGCTGCCAAGGTCAGAGATCCATCAATAGGGGAAATCAGATCGATACCCTGAATCATAAGTTTGTTTTGTGTTGAAGTTGTTTAGCACCCATTAAGAATGTGACATGGTAACTGTTCCCAAGAACACTTCAATACACAATCAATTTGCTTTCAAGAAATTAATAAATGAAGATGTCTGAGCACAATATGAGAAACAGAATAAATCATATTTTTTTTTGGATTTATTGGTAAATTTGTATATTGTTGAAGTGTTTTCGTGCTCAAGACTTTTGAAGCTTTCTCTACTTCGCTCTTCACATAGATCAGAGCTATACTTGCAAAGAGTTAAAAAGATGTACATGGGTTTGGCACGCTGCAATGCTCTGATGACCAGGTCCATGAGAACTTCACCATGCACTTTAAAAAAAAAATTGTGGACCAGCTGTTAAAAAAGATGGTGCCATGGTGTAATGGTTAGCACTTTGGACTTTGAATCCAGTGATCCGAGTTCAAGTGTTGGTGGAACCTTCTTTGCTTCTTGTTCCAAGGTTGGCTGTTGGAATTCCAATAGATAGGCCTAAAGTGTCAGACTTTCTTGACAATTTCCACCAAGCATGTTCCTTCTCCACACCCAGAGTAGTGCAGTCAACTTGTTGGAATTCCAATAGATAGGCCTAAAGTGTCAGACTTTCTTGACAATTTCCACCAAGCATGTTCCTTTTCCACACCCAGAGTAGTGCAGTCAACTCATTATTGGTTCCATGGTGCAATGTTTAGCAGTCTGGATTTGGATTCCAGTGAACTGTAATAAAACTCAGTTGATTCTTCTTCACATTATGCACCAAAAGATCAGATGACACAATAAAAAGTACTTTTCAAAAGCAGTGAGCCTCCAAATGTCATCTAATTGTTGCGTTCATACTCTATTGCCAAGGTCAGAGATCCATCAATAGGGCAAATCAGATCGATATCCTGAATCATAAGTTTGTTTTGTGTTGAAGTTGTTTAGCACCCATGAAGAATGTGACATGGTAACTGTTCCCAAGAAAACTTCAATACACAATAAATTTGCTTTTTAAGAAAAAAATAAATGAAGATGTCTGAGCACTATATGAGAAACAGAATAAATAAAAAAAATTTGGGATTTATTGGTAAATTTGTATATTGTTGAAGTGTTTTCGTGCTCAAGACTTTTGAAGCTTTCTCTACTTCGCTCTTCACATAGATCAGAGCTATACTTGCAAAGAGTTAAAAAGCTGTACATGGGTTTGGCACACTGCAATGCTCTGATGACCAGGTCCATGAGTTCTTCACCGTACACTTTTATAAAAAAAATTGTGGGCCAGCTGTTAAAATCGATGGTTCCATGGTGTAATGGTTAGCACTTTGGACTTTGAATCCAGTGATCCGAGTTCAAGTCTCGGTGGAGCCTCCTTTGCTTCTTGTTCCAAGGTTGGCTGTTGGAATTCCAATATATAGGCCTAAAGTGTCAGACTTTCTTGACAATTTCCACCAAGCATGTTCCTTCTCCACACCCAGAGTAGTGCAGTCAACTCATTATTGGTTCCATGGTGCAATGTTTAGCAGTCTGGATTTGGATTCCAGTGAACTGTAAAAAAAGTCAGTTGATTCTTCTTCACATTATGAACCAAAACATCAGATGACCCAATAAAAAGTACTTTTCAAAAGCAGTGAGCCTCCAAATGTCATCTAATTGTTGCGTTCATACTCTGCTGCCAAGGTCAGAGATCCATCAATAGGGGAAATCAGATCGATACCCTGAATCATAAGTTTGTTTTGTGTTGAAGTTGTTTAGCACCCATGAAGAATGTGACATGGTAACTGTTCCCAAGAAAACTTCAATACACAATAAATTTGCTTTTAACAAATTAATAAATGAAGATGTCTGAGCACTATATGAGAAACAGAATAAATCATATTTTTTTTGGATTTATTGGTAAATTTGTATATTGTTGAAGTGTTTTCGTACTCAAGACTTTTGAAGCTTTCTCTACTTCGCTCTTCACATAGATCAGAGCTATACTTGCAAAGAGTTAAAAAGCTGTACATGGGTTTGGCACACTGCAATGCTCTGATGACCAGGTCCATGAGTTCTTCACCGTACACTTTTATAAAAAAAATTGTGGGCCAGCTGTTAAAAAAGATGGTTCCATGGTGTAATGGTTAGCTCTTTGGACTTTGAATTGAGTAATGCGTGTTCCAGTCTCGGTGGAACCTCCTTTGCTTCTTGTTCCAAGGTTGGCTGTTGGAATTCCAATAGATAGGCCTAAAGTGTCAGACTTTCTTGACAATTTCCACCAAGCATGTTCCTTCTCCACACCCAGAGTAGTGCAGTCAACTCATTATTGGCTCCATGGTGCAATGTTTAGCAGTCTGGATTTGGATTCCAGTGAACTGTAATAAAACTCAGTTGATTCTTCTTCACATGATGCACCAAAAGATCAGATGACCCAATAAAAAGTACTTTTCAAAAGCAGTGAGCCTCCAAATGTCATCTAATTGTTGCGTTCATACTCTGCTGCCAAGGTCAGAGATCCATCAATAGGGGAAATCAGATCGATACCCTGAATCATAAGTTTGTTTTGTGTTGAAGTTGTTTAGCACCCATGAAGAATGTGACATGGTAACTGTTCCCAAGAAAACTTCCATACACAATCAATTTGCTTTCAAGAAATTAATAAATGAAGATGTCTGAGCACTATATGAGAAACAGAATAAATCATATTTTTTTTGGATTTATTGTTACATTTGTATATTGTTGAAGTGTTTTCGTGCTCAAGACTTTTGAAGCTTTCTCTACTTCGCTCTTCACATAGATCAGAGCTATACTTGCAAAGAGTTAAAAAGATGTACATGGGTTTGGCACGCTGCAATGCTCTGATGACCAGGTCCATAAGAACTTCTCCATGCACTTTAAAAAAAAAATTGTGGGCCAGTTGTTAAAAGAGATGGTTCCATTGTGTAATGGTTAGCACTTTGGACTTTGAATCCAGTGATCTGAGTTCAAGTCTCGGTGGAGCCTCCTTTCCTTCTTGTTCCAAGGTTGGCTGTTGGAATTCCAATAGATAGGCCTAAAGTGTCAGACTTTCTTGACAATTTCCACCAAGCATGTTCCTTCTCCACACGCAGAGTAGTGCAGTCAACTCATTATTGGTTCCATGGTGCAATGTTTAGCAGTCTGGATTTGGATTCCAGTGAACTGTAATAAAACTCAGTTGATTCTTCTTCACATGATGCACCAAAAGATCAGATGACCCAATAAAAAGTACTTTTCAAAAGCAGTGAGCCTCCAAATGTCATCTAATTGTTGCGTTCATACTCTGCTGCCAAGGTCAGAGATCCATCAATAGGGGAAATCAGATCGATACCCTAAATCATAAGTTTGTTTTGTGTTGAAGTTGTTTAGCACCCATTAAGAATGTGACATGGTAACTGTTCCCAAGAAAACTTCAATACACAATCAATTTGCTTTCAAGAAATTAATAAATGAAGATGTCTGAGCACAATATGAGAAACAGAATAAATCATTTTTTTTTGGGATTTATTGGTAAATTTGTATATTGTTGAAGTGTTTTCGTGCTCAAGACTTTTGAAGCTTTCTCTACTTCGCTCTTCACATAGATCAGAGCTATACTTGCAAAGAGTTAAAAAGATGTACATGGGTTTGGCACGCTGCAATGCTCTGATGACCAGGTCCATGAGAACTTCACCATGCACTTTAAAAAAAAAATTGTGGACCAGCTGTTAAAAAAGATGGTGCCATGGTGTAATGGTTAGCACTTTGGACTTTGAATCCAGTGATCCGAGTTCAAGTGTTGGTGGAACCTTCTTTGCTTCTTGTTCCAAGGTTGGCTGTTGGAATTCCAATAGATAGGCCTAAAGTGTCAGACTTTCTTGACAATTTCCACCAAGCATGTTCCTTCTCCACACCCAGAGTAGTGCAGTCAACTTGTTGGAATTCCAATAGATAGGCCTAAAGTGTCAGACTTTCTTGACAATTTCCACCAAGCATGTTCCTTTTCCACACCCAGAGTAGTGCAGTCAACTCATTATTGGTTCCATGGTGCAATGTTTAGCAGTCTGGATTTGGATTCCAGTGAACTGTAATAAAACTCAGTTGATTCTTCTTCACATTATGCACCAAAAGATCAGATGACACAATAAAAAGTACTTTTCAAAAGCAGTGAGCCTCCAAATGTCATCTAATTGTTGCGTTCATACTCTATTGCCAAGGTCAGAGATCCATCAATAGGGCAAATCAGATCGATATCCTGAATCATAAGTTTGTTTTGTGTTGAAGTTGTTTAGCACCCATGAAGAATGTGACATGGTAACTGTTCCCAAGAAAACTTCAATACACAATAAATTTGCTTTTTAAGAAAAAAATAAATGAAGATGTCTGAGCACTATATGAGAAACAGAATAAATAAAAAAAATTTGGGATTTATTGGTAAATTTGTATATTGTTGAAGTGTTTTCGTGCTCAAGACTTTTGAAGCTTTCTCTACTTCGCTCTTCACATAGATCAGAGCTATACTTGCAAAGAGTTAAAAAGCTGTACATGGGTTTGGCACACTGCAATGCTCTGATGACCAGGTCCATGAGTTCTTCACCGTACACTTTTATAAAAAAAATTGTGGGCCAGCTGTTAAAATCGATGGTTCCATGGTGTAATGGTTAGCACTTTGGACTTTGAATCCAGCGATCCGAGTTCAAGTCTCGGTGGAACCTCCTTTGCTTCTTGTTCCAAGGTTGGCTGTTGGAATTCCAATATATAGGCCTAAAGTGTCAGACTTTCTTGACAATTTCCACCAAGCATGTTCCTTCTCCACACCCAGAGTAGTGCAGTCAACTCATTATTGGTTCCATGGTGCAATGTTTAGCAGTCTGGATTTGGATTCCAGTGAACTGTAAAAAAACTCAGTTGATTCTTCTTCACATTATGAACCAAAACATCAGATGACCCAATAAAAAGTACTTTTCAAAAGCAGTGAGCCTCCAAATGTCATCTAATTGTTGCGTTCATACTCTGCTGCCAAGGTCAGAGATCCATCAATAGGGGAAATCAGATCGATACCCTGAATCATAAGTTTGTTTTGTGTTGAAGTTGTTTAGCACCCATGAAGAATGTGACATGGTAACTGTTCCCAAGAAAACTTCAATACACAATAAATCTGCTTTTAACAAATTAATAAATGAAGATGTCTGAGCACTATATGAGAAACAGAATAAATCATGTTTTTTTTGGATTTATTGGTAAATTTGTATATTGTTGAAGTGTTTTCGTGCTCAAGACTTTTGAAGCTTTCTCTACTTCGCTCTTCACATAGATCAGAGCTATACTTGCAAAGAGTTAAAAAGCTGTACATGGGTTTGGCACACTGCAATGCTCTGATGACCAGGTCCATGAGTTCTTCACCGTACACTTTTATAAAAAAAATTGTGGGCCAGCTGTTAAAAAAGATGGTTCCATGGTGTAATGGTTAGCTCTTTGGACTTTGAATCGAGTAATGCGTGTTCCAGTCTCAGTGGAACCTCCTTTGCTTCTTGTTCCAAGGTTGGCTGTTGGAATTCCAATAGATAGGCCTAAAGTGTCAGACTTTCTTGACAATTTCCACCAAGCATGTTCCTTCTCCACACCCAGAGTAGTGCAGTCAACTCATTATTGGCTCCATGGTGCAATGTTTAGCAGTCTGGATTTGGATTCCAGTGAACTGTAATAAAACTCAGTTGATTCTTCTTCACATGATGCACCAAAAGATCAGATGACCCAATAAAAAGTACTTTTCAAAAGCAGTGAGCCTCCAAATGTCATCTAATTGTTGCGTTCATACTCTGCTGCCAAGGTCAGAGATCCATCAATAGGGGAAATCAGATCGATACCCTGAATCATAAGTTTGTTTTGTGTTGAAGTTGTTTAGCACCCATGAAGAATGTGACATGGTAACTGTTCCCAAGAAAACTTCCATACACAATCAATTTGCTTTCAAGAAATTAATAAATGAAGATGTCTGAGCACTATATGAGAAACAGAATAAATCATATTTTTTTTGGATTTATTGGTAAATTTGTATATTGTTGAAGTGTTTTCGTGCTCAAGACTTTTGAAGCTTTCTCTACTTCGCTCTTCACATAGATCAGAGCTATACTTGCAAAGAGTTAAAAAGATGTACATGGGTTTGGCACGCTGCAATGCTCTGATGACCAGGTCCATGAGAACTTCACCATGCACTTTAAAAAAAAAATTGTGGACCAGCTGTTAAAAAAGATGGTGCCATGGTGTAATGGTTAGCACTTTGAATCCAGTGATCCGAGTTCAAGTGTTGGTGGAACCTTCTTTGCTTCTTGTTCCAAGGTTGGCTGTTGGAATTCCAATAGATAGGCCTAAAGTGTCAGACTTTCTTGACAATTTCCACCAAGCATGTTCCTTCTCCACACCCAGAGTAGTGCAGTCAACTTGTTGGAATTCCAATAGATAGGCCTAAAGTGTCAGACTTTCTTGACAATTTCCACCAAGCATGTTCCTTTTCCACACCCAGAGTAGTGCAGTCAACTCATTATTGGTTCCATGGTGCAATGTTTAGCAGTCTGGATTTGGATTCCAGTGAACTGTAATAAAACTCAGTTGATTCTTCTTCACATTATGCACCAAAAGATCAGATGACACAATAAAAAGTACTTTTCAAAAGCAGTGAGCCTCCAAATGTCATCTAATTGTTGCGTTCATACTCTATTGCCAAGGTCAGAGATCCATCAATAGGGCAAATCAGATCGATATCCTGAATCATAAGTTTGTTTTGTGTTGAAGTTGTTTAGCACCCATGAAGAATGTGACATGGTAACTGTTCCCAAGAAAACTTCAATACACAATAAATTTGCTTTTTAAGAAAAAAATAAATGAAGATGTCTGAGCACTATATGAGAAACAGAATAAATAAAAAAAATTTGGGATTTATTGGTAAATTTGTATATTGTTGAAGTGTTTTCGTGCTCAAGACTTTTGAAGCTTTCTCTACTTCGCTCTTCACATAGATCAGAGCTATACTTGCAAAGAGTTAAAAAGCTGTACATGGGTTTGGCACACTGCAATGCTCTGATGACCAGGTCCATGAGTTCTTCACCGTACACTTTTATAAAAAAAATTGTGGGCCAGCTGTTAAAATCGATGGTTCCATGGTGTAATGGTTAGCACTTTGGACTTTGAATCCAGCGATCCGAGTTCAAGTCTCGGTGGAACCTCCTTTGCTTCTTGTTCCAAGGTTGGCTGTTGGAATTCCAATATATAGGCCTAAAGTGTCAGACTTTCTTGACAATTTCCACCAAGCATGTTCCTTCTCCACACCCAGAGTAGTGCAGTCAACTCATTATTGGTTCCATGGTGCAATGTTTAGCAGTCTGGATTTGGATTCCAGTGAACTGTAAAAAAACTCAGTTGATTCTTCTTCACATTATGAACCAAAACATCAGATGACCCAATAAAAAGTACTTTTCAAAAGCAGTGAGCCTCCAAATGTCATCTAATTGTTGCGTTCATACTCTGCTGCCAAGGTCAGAGATCCATCAATAGGGGAAATCAGATCGATACCCTGAATCATAAGTTTGTTTTGTGTTGAAGTTGTTTAGCACCCATGAAGAATGTGACATGGTAACTGTTCCCAAGAAAACTTCAATACACAATAAATCTGCTTTTAACAAATTAATAAATGAAGATGTCTGAGCACTATATGAGAAACAGAATAAATCATGTTTTTTTTGGATTTATTGGTAAATTTGTATATTGTTGAAGTGTTTTCGTGCTCAAGACTTTTGAAGCTTTCTCTACTTCGCTCTTCACATAGATCAGAGCTATACTTGCAAAGAGTTAAAAAGCTGTACATGGGTTTGGCACACTGCAATGCTCTGATGACCAGGTCCATGAGTTCTTCACCGTACACTTTTATAAAAAAAATTGTGGGCCAGCTGTTAAAAAAGATGGTTCCATGGTGTAATGGTTAGCTCTTTGGACTTTGAATCGAGTAATGCGTGTTCCAGTCTCAGTGGAACCTCCTTTGCTTCTTGTTCCAAGGTTGGCTGTTGGAATTCCAATAGATAGGCCTAGAGTGTCAGACTTTCTTGACAATTTCCACCAAGCATGTTCCTTCTCCACACCCAGAGTAGTGCAGTCAACTCATTATTGGCTCCATGGTGCAATGTTTAGCAGTCTGGATTTGGATTCCAGTGAACTGTAATAAAACTCAGTTGATTCTTCTTCACATGATGCACCAAAAGATCAGATGACCCAATAAAAAGTACTTTTCAAAAGCAGTGAGCCTCCAAATGTCATCTAATTGTTGCGTTCATACTCTGCTGCCAAGGTCAGAGATCCATCAATAGGGGAAATCAGATCGATACCCTGAATCATAAGTTTGTTTTGTGTTGAAGTTGTTTAGCACCCATGAAGAATGTGACATGGTAACTGTTCCCAAGAAAACTTCCATACACAATCAATTTGCTTTCAAGAAATTAATAAATGAAGATGTCTGAGCACTATATGAGAAACAGAATAAATCATATTTTTTTTGGATTTATTGGTAAATTTGTATATTGTTGAAGTGTTTTCGTGCTCAAGACTTTTGAAGCTTTCTCTACTTCGCTCTTCACATAGATCAGAGCTATACTTGCAAAGAGTTAAAAAGATGTACATGGGTTTGGCACGCTGCAATGCTCTGATGACCAGGTCCATAAGAACTTCACCATGCACTTTAAAAAAAAAATTGTGGGCCAGTTGTTAAAAGAGATGGTTCCATTGTGTAATGGTTAGCACTTTGGACTTTGAATCCAGCGATCTGAGTTCAAGTCTTGGTGGAGCCTCCTTTCCTTCTTGTTCCAAGGTTGGCTGTTGGAATTCCAATAGATAGGCCTAAAGTGTCAGACTTTCTTGACAATTTCCACCAAGCATGTTCCTTCTCCACACGCAGAGTAGTGCAGTCAACTCATTATTGGTTCCATGGTGCAATGTTTAGCAGTCTGGATTTGGATTCCAGTGAACTGTAATAAAACTCAGTTGATTCTTCTTCACATGATGCACCAAAAGATCAGATGACCCAATAAAAAGTACTTTTCAAAAGCAGTGAGCCTCCAAATGTCATCTAATTGTTGCGTTCATACTCTGCTGCCAAGGTCAGAGATCCATCAATAGGGGAAATCAGATCGATACCCTGAATCATAAGTTTGTTTTGTGTTGAAGTTGTTTAGCACCCATTAAGAATGTGACATGGTAACTGTTCCCAAGAAAACTTCAATACACAATCAATTTGCTTTCAAGAAATTAATAAATGAAGATGTCTGAGCACAATATGAGAAACAGAATAAATCATATTTTTTTTTGGATTTATTGGTAAATTTGTATATTGTTGAAGTGTTTTCGTGCTCAAGACTTTTGAAGCTTTCTCTACTTCGCTCTTCACATAGATCAGAGCTATACTTGCAAAGAGTTAAAAAGATGTACATGGGTTTGGCACGCTGCAATGCTCTGATGACCAGGTCCATGAGAACTTCACCATGCACTTTAAAAAAAAAATTGTGGACCAGCTGTTAAAAAAGATGGTGCCATGGTGTAATGGTTAGCCCTTTGGACTTTGAATCCAGTGATCCGAGTTCAAGTGTTGGTGGAACCTTCTTTGCTTCTTGTTCCAAGGTTGGCTGTTGGAATTCCAATAGATAGGCCTAAAGTGTCAGAATTTCTTGACAATTTCCACCAAGCATGTTCCTTCTCCACACCCAGAGTAGTGCAGTCAACTTGTTGGAATTCCAATAGATAGGCCTAAAGTGTCAGACTTTCTTGACAATTTCCACCAAGCATGTTCCTTTTCCACACCCAGAGTAGTGCAGTCAACTCATTATTGGTTCCATGGTGCAATGTTTAGCAGTCTGGATTTGGATTCCAGTGAACTGTAATAAAACTCAGTTGATTCTTCTTCACATTATGCACCAAAAGATCAGATGACACAATAAAAAGTACTTTTCAAAAGCAGTGAGCCTCCAAATGTCATCTAATTGTTGCGTTCATACTCTATTGCCAAGGTCAGAGATCCATCAATAGGGCAAATCAGATCGATATCCTGAATCATAAGTTTGTTTTGTGTTGAAGTTGTTTAGCACCCATGAAGAATGTGACATGGTAACTGTTCCCAAGAAAACTTCAATACACAATAAATTTGCTTTTTAATAAAAAAATAAATGAAGATGTCTGAGCACTATATGAGAAACAGAATAAATAAAAAAAAATTGGGATTTATTGGTAAATTTGTATATTGTTGAAGTGTTTTCGTGCTCAAGACTTTTGAAGCTTTCTCTACTTCGCTCTTCACATAGATCAGAGCTATACTTGCAAAGAGTTAAAAAGCTGTACATGGGTTTGGCACACTGCAATGCTCTGATGACCAGGTCCATGAGTTCTTCACCGTACACTTTTATAAAAAAAATTGTGGGCCAGCTGTTAAAATCGATGGTTCCATGGTGTAATGGTTAGCTCTTTGGACTTTGAATCCAGTAATGCGTGTTCCAGTCTCGGTGGAACCTCCTTTGCTTCTTGTTCCAAGGTTGGCTGTTGGAATTCCAATAGATAGGCCTAAAGTGTCAGACTTTCTTGACAATTTCCACCAAGCATGTTCCTTCTCCACACGCAGAGTAGTGCAGTCAACTCATTATTGGTTCCATGGTGCAATGTTTAGCAGTCTGGATTTGGATTCCAGTGAACTGTAATAAAACTCAGTTGATTCTTCTTCACATGATGCACCAAAAGATCAGATGACCCAATAAAAAGTACTTTTCAAAAGCAGTGAGCCTCCAAATGTCATCTAATTGTTGCGTTCATACTCTGCTGCCAAGGTCAGAGATCCATCAATAGGGGAAATCAGATCGATACCCTGAATCATAAGTTTGTTTTGTGTTGAAGTTGTTTAGCACCCATTAAGAATGTGACATGGTAACTGTTCCCAAGAAAACTTCAATACACAATCAATTTGCTTTCAAGAAATTAATAAATGAAGATGTCTGAGCACAATATGAGAAACAGAATAAATCATATTTTTTTTTGGATTTATTGGTAAATTTGTATATTGTTGAAGTATTTTCGTGCTCAAGACTTTTGAAGCTTTCTCTACTTCGCTCTTCACATAGATCAGAGCTATACTTGCAAAGAGTTAAAAAGATGTACATGGGTTTGGGACGCTACAATGCTCTGATGACCAGGTCCATGAGAACTTCACCATGCACTTTAAAAAAAAAATTGTGGACCAGCTGTTAAAAAAGATGGTGCCATGGTGTAATGGTTAGCACTTTGGACTTTGAATCCAGTGATCCGAGTTCAAGTGTTGGTGGAACCTTCTTTGCTTCTTGTTCCAAGGTTGGCTGTTGGAATTCCAATAGATAGGCCTAAAGTGTCAGACTTTCTTGACAATTTCCACCAAGCATGTTCCTTCTCCACACCCAGAGTAGTGCAGTCAACTTGTTGGAATTCCAATAGATAGGCCTAAAGTGTCAGACTTTCTTGACAATTTCCACCAAGCATGTTCCTTTTCCACACCCAGAGTAGTGCAGTCAACTCATTATTGGTTCCATGGTGCAATGTTTAGCAGTCTGGATTTGGATTCCAGTGAACTGTAATAAAACTCAGTTGATTCTTCTTCACATTATGCACCAAAAGATCAGATGACACAATAAAAAGTACTTTTCAAAAGCAGTGAGCCTCCAAATGTCATCTAATTGTTGCGTTCATACTCTATTGCCAAGGTCAGAGATCCATCAATAGGGCAAATCAGATCGATATCCTGAATCATAAGTTTGTTTTGTGTTGAAGTTGTTTAGCACCCATGAAGAATGTGACATGGTAACTGTTCCCAAGAAAACTTCAATACACAATAAATTTGCTTTTTAATAAAAAAATAAATGAAGATGTCTGAGCACTATATGAGAAACAGAATAAATAAAAAAAAATTGGGATTTATTGGTAAATTTGTATATTGTTGAAGTGTTTTCGTGCTCAAGACTTTTGAAGCTTTCTCTACTTCGCTCTTCACATAGATCAGAGCTATACTTGCAAAGAGTTAAAAAGCTGTACATGGGTTTGGCACACTGCAATGCTCTGATGACCAGGTCCATGAGTTCTTCACCGTACACTTTTATAAAAAAAATTGTGGGCCAGTTGTTAAAAGAGATGGTTCCATTGTGTAATGGTTAGCACTTTGGACTTTGAATCCAGCGATCTGAGTTCAAGTCTCGGTGGAGCCTCCTTTCCTTCTTGTTCCAAGGTTGGCTGTTGGAATTCCAATAGATAGGCCTAAAGTGTCAGACTTTCTTGACAATTTCCACCAAGCATGTTCCTTCTCCACACGCAGAGTAGTGCAGTCAACTCATTATTGGTTCCATGGTGCAATGTTTAGCAGTCTGGATTTGGATTCCAGTGAACTGTAATAAAACTCAGTTGATTCTTCTTCACATGATGCACCAAAAGATCAGATGACCCAATAAAAAGTACTTTTCAAAAGCAGTGAGCCTCCAAATGTCATCTAATTGTTGCGTTCATACTCTGCTGCCAAGGTCAGAGATCCATCAATAGGGGAAATCAGATCGATACCCTGAATCATAAGTTTGTTTTGTGTTGAAGTTGTTTAGCACCCATTAAGAATGTGACATGGTAACTGTTCCCAAGAAAACTTCAATACACAATCAATTTGCTTTCAAGAAATTAATAAATGAAGATGTCTGAGCACAATATGAGAAACAGAATAAATCATATTTTTTTTTGGATTTATTGGTAAATTTGTATATTGTTGAAGTGTTTTCGTGCTCAAGACTTTTGAAGCTTTCTCTACTTCGCTCTTCACATAGATCAGAGCTATACTTGCAAAGAGTTAAAAAGATGTACATGGGTTTGGCACGCTGCAATGCTCTGATGACCAGGTCCATGAGAACTTCACCATGCACTTTAAAAAAAAAATTGTGGACCAGCTGTTAAAAAAGATGGTGCCATGGTGTAATGGTTAGCACTTTGGACTTTGAATCCAGTGATCCGAGTTCAAGTGTTGGTGGAACCTTCTTTGCTTCTTGTTCCAAGGTTGGCTGTTGGAATTCCAATAGATAGGCCTAAAGTGTCAGACTTTCTTGACAATTTCCACCAAGCATGTTCCTTCTCCACACCCAGAGTAGTGCAGTCAACTTGTTGGAATTCCAATAGATAGGCCTAAAGTGTCAGACTTTCTTGACAATTTCCACCAAGCATGTTCCTTTTCCACACCCAGAGTAGTGCAGTCAACTCATTATTGGTTCCATGGTGCAATGTTTAGCAGTCTGGATTTGGATTCCAGTGAACTGTAATAAAACTCAGTTGATTCTTCTTCACATTATGCACCAAAAGATCAGATGACACAATAAAAAGTACTTTTCAAAAGCAGTGAGCCTCCAAATGTCATCTAATTGTTGCGTTCATACTCTATTGCCAAGGTCAGAGATCCATCAATAGGGCAAATCAGATCGATATCCTGAATCATAAGTTTGTTTTGTGTTGAAGTTGTTTAGCACCCATGAAGAATGTGACATGGTAACTGTTCCCAAGAAAACTTCAATACACAATAAATTTGCTTTTTAAGAAAAAAATAAATGAAGATGTCTGAGCACTATATGAGAAACAGAATAAATAAAAAAAAATTGGGATTTATTGGTAAATTTGTATATTGTTGAAGTGTTTTCGTGCTCAAGACTTTTGAAGCTTTCTCTACTTCGCTCTTCACATAGATCAGAGCTATACTTGCAAAGAGTTAAAAAGCTGTACATGGGTTTGGCACACTGCAATGCTCTGATGACCAGGTCCATGAGTTCTTCACCGTACACTTTTATAAAAAAAATTGTGGGCCAGCTGTTAAAATCGATGGTTCCATGGTGTAATGGTTAGCTCTTTGGACTTTGAATCCAGTAATGCGTGTTCCAGTCTCGGTGGAACCTCCTTTGCTTCTTGTTCCAAGGTTGGCTGTTGGAATTCCAATAGATAGGCCTAAAGTGTCAGACTTTCTTGACAATTTCCACCAAGCATGTTCCTTCTCTACACGCAGAGTAGTGCAGTCAACTCATTATTGGTTCCATGGTGCAATGTTTAGCAGTCTGGATTTGGATTCCAGTGAACTGTAATAAAACTCAGTTGATTCTTCTTCACATGACGCACCAAAAGATCAGATGACCCAATAAAAAGTACTTTTCAAAAGCAGTGAGCCTCCAAATGTCATCTAATTGTTGCGTTCATACTCTGCTGCCAAGGTCAGAGATCCATCAATAGGGGAAATCAGATCGATACCCTGAATCATAAGTTTGTTTTGTGTTGAAGTTGTTTAGCACCCATTAAGAATGTGACATGGTAACTGTTCCCAAGAAAACTTCAATACACAATCAATTTGCTTTCAAGAAATTAATAAATGAAGATGTCTGAGCACAATATGAGAAACAGAATAAATCATATTTTTTTTTGGATTTATTGGTAAATTTGTATATTGTTGAAGTGTTTTCGTGCTCAAGACTTTTGAAGCTTTCTCTACTTCGCTCTTCACATAGATCAGAGCTATACTTGCAAAGAGTTAAAAAGATGTACATGGGTTTGGGACGCTACAATGCTCTGATGACCAGGTCCATGAGAACTTCACCATGCACTTTAAAAAAAAAATTGTGGACCAGCTGTTAAAAAAGATGGTGCCATGGTGTAATGGTTAGCACTTTGGACTTTGAATCCAGTGATCCGAGTTCAAGTGTTGGTGGAACCTTCTTTGCTTCTTGTTCCAAGGTTGGCTGTTGGAATTCCAATAGATAGGCCTAAAGTGTCAGACTTTCTTGACAATTTCCACCAAGCATGTTCCTTCTCCACACCCAGAGTAGTGCAGTCAACTTGTTGGAATTCCAATAGATAGGCCTAAAGTGTCAGACTTTCTTGACAATTTCCACCAAGCATGTTCCTTTTCCACACCCAGAGTAGTGCAGTCAACTCATTATTGGTTCCATGGTGCAATGTTTAGCAGTCTGGATTTGGATTCCAGTGAACTGTAATAAAACTCAGTTGATTCTTCTTCACATTATGCACCAAAAGATCAGATGACACAATAAAAAGTACTTTTCAAAAGCAGTGAGCCTCCAAATGTCATCTAATTGTTGCGTTCATACTCTATTGCCAAGGTCAGAGATCCATCAATAGGGCAAATCAGATCGATATCCTGAATCATAAGTTTGTTTTGTGTTGAAGTTGTTTAGCACCCATGAAGAATGTGACATGGTAACTGTTCCCAAGAAAACTTCAATACACAATAAATTTGCTTTTTAAGAAAAAAATAAATGAAGATGTCTGAGCACTATATGAGAAACAGAATAAATAAAAAAAAATTGGGATTTATTGGTAAATTTGTATATTGTTGAAGTGTTTTCGTGCTCAAGACTTTTGAAGCTTTCTCTACTTCGCTCTTCACATAGATCAGAGCTATACTTGCAAAGAGTTAAAAAGCTGTACATGGGTTTGGCACACTGCAATGCTCTGATGACCAGGTCCATGAGTTCTTCACCGTACACTTTTATAAAAAAAATTGTGGGCCAGCTGTTAAAATCGATGGTGTAATGGTTAGCTCTTTGGACTTTGAATCCAGTAATGCGTGTTCCAGTCTCGGTGGAACCTCCTTTGCTTCTTGTTCCAAGGTTGGCTGTTGGAATTCCAATAGATAGGCCTAAAGTGTCAGACTTTCTTGACAATTTCCACCAAGCATGTTCCTTCTCCACACGCAGAGTAGTGCAGTCAACTCATTATTGGTTCCATGGTGCAATGTTTAGCAGTCTGGATTTGGATTCCAGTGAACTGTAATAAAACTCAGTTGATTCTTCTTCACATGACGCACCAAAAGATCAGATGACCCAATAAAAAGTACTTTTCAAAAGCAGTGAGCCTCCAAATGTCATCTAATTGTTGCGTTCATACTCTGCTGCCAAGGTCAGAGATCCATCAATAGGGGAAATCAGATCGATACCCTGAATCATAAGTTTGTTTTGTGTTGAAGTTGTTTAGCACCCATTAAGAATGTGACATGGTAACTGTTCCCAAGAAAACTTCAATACACAATCAATTTGCTTTCAAGAAATTAATAAATGAAGATGTCTGAGCACAATATGAGAAACAGAATAAATCATATTTTTTTTTGGATTTATTGGTAAATTTGTATATTGTTGAAGTGTTTTCGTGCTCAAGACTTTTGAAGCTTTCTCTACTTCGCTCTTCACATAGATCAGAGCTATACTTGCAAAGAGTTAAAAAGATGTACATGGGTTTGGGACGCTACAATGCTCTGATGACCAGGTCCATGAGAACTTCACCATGCACTTTAAAAAAAAAATTGTGGACCAGCTGTTAAAAAAGATGGTGCCATGGTGTAATGGTTAGCACTTTGGACTTTGAATCCAGTGATCCGAGTTCAAGTGTTGGTGGAACCTTCTTTGCTTCTTGTTCCAAGGTTGGCTGTTGGAATTCCAATAGATAGGCCTAAAGTGTCAGACTTTCTTGACAATTTCCACCAAGCATGTTCCTTCTCCACACCCAGAGTAGTGCAGTCAACTTGTTGGAATTCCAATAGATAGGCCTAAAGTGTCAGACTTTCTTGACAATTTCCACCAAGCATGTTCCTTTTCCACACCCAGAGTAGTGCAGTCAACTCATTATTGGTTCCATGGTGCAATGTTTAGCAGTCTGGATTTGGATTCCAGTGAACTGTAATAAAACTCAGTTGATTCTTCTTCACATTATGCACCAAAAGATCAGATGACACAATAAAAAGTACTTTTCAAAAGCAGTGAGCCTCCAAATGTCATCTAATTGTTGCGTTCATACTCTATTGCCAAGGTCAGAGATCCATCAATAGGGCAAATCAGATCGATATCCTGAATCATAAGTTTATTTTGTGTTGAAGTTGTTTAGCACCCATGAAGAATGTGACATGGTAACTGTTCCCAAGAAAACTTCAATACACAATAAATTTGCTTTTTAAGAAAAAAATAAATGAAGATGTCTGAGCACTATATGAGAAACAGAATAAATAAAAAAAATTTGGGATTTATTGGTAAATTTGTATATTGTTGAAGTGTTTTCGTGCTCAAGACTTTTGAAGCTTTCTCTACTTCGCTCTTCACATAGATCAGAGCTATATTTGCAAAGAGTTAAAAAGCTGTACATGGGTTTGGCACACTGCAATGCTCTGATGACCAGGTCCATGAGTTCTTCACCGTACACTTTTATAAAAAAAATTGTGGGCCAGCTGTTAAAATCGATGGTTCCATGGTGTAATGGTTAGCTCTTTGGACTTTGAATCCAGTAATGCGTGTTCCAGTCTCGGTGGAACCTCCTTTGCTTCTTGTTCCAAGGTTGGCTGTTGGAATTCCAATAGATAGGCCTAAAGTGTCAGACTTTCTTGACAATTTCCACCAAGCATGTTCCTTCTCCACACCCAGAGTAGTGCAGTCAACTCATTATTGGTTCCATGGTGCAATGTTTAGCAGTCTGGATTTGGATTCCAGTGAACTGTAATAAAACTCAGTTGATTCTTCTTCACATGATGCACCAAAAGATCAGATGACCCAATAAAAAGTACTTTTCAAAAGCAGTGAGCCTCCAAATGTCATCTAATTGTTGCGTTCATACTCTGCTGCCAAGGTCAGAGATCCATCAATAAGGGAAATCAGATCGATACCCTGAATCATAAGTTTGTTTTGTGTTGAAGATGTTTAGCACCCATGAAGAATGTGACATGGTAACTGTTCCCAAGAAAACTTCAATACACAATCAATTTGCTTTCAAGAAATTAATAAATGAAGATGTCTGAGCACTATATGAGAAACAGAATAAATCATATTTTTTTTTGGATTTATTGGTAAATTTGTATATTGTTGAAGTGTTTTCGTGCTCAAGACTTTTGAAGCTTTCTCTACTTCGCTCTTCACATAGATCAGAGCTATACTTGCAAAGAGTTAAAAAGATGTACATGGGTTTGGCACGCTGCAATGCTCTGATGACCAGGTCCATGAGAACTTCACCATGCACTTTAAAAAAAAAATTGTGGACCAGCTGTTAAAAAAGATGGTGCCATGGTGTAATGGTTAGCACTTTGGACTTTGAATCCAGTGATCCGAGTTCAAGTGTTGGTGGAACCTTCTTTGCTTCTTGTTCCAAGGTTGGCTGTTGGAATTCCAATATATAGGCCTAAAGTGTCAGACTTTCTTGACAATTTCCACCAAGCATGTTCCTTCTCCACACCCAGAGTAGTGCAGTCAACTCATTATTGGTTCCATGGTGCAATGTTTAGCAGTCTGGATTTGGATTCCAGTGAACTGTAAAAAAACTCAGTTGATTCTTCTTCACATTATGAACCAAAACATCAGATGACCCAATAAAAAGTACTTTTCAAAAGCAGTGAGCCTCCAAATGTCATCTAATTGTTGCGTTCATACTCTGCTGCCAAGGTCAGAGATCCATCAATAGGGGAAATCAGATCGATACCCTGAATCATAAGTTTGTTTTTTGTTGAAGTTGTTTAGCACCCATGAAGAATGTGACATGGTAACTGTTCCCAAGAAAACTTCAATACACAATAAATTTGCTTTTAACAAATTAATAAATGAAGATGTCTGAGCACTATATGAGAAACAGAATAAATCATATTTTTTTTGGATTTATTGGTAAATTTGTATATTGTTGAAGTGTTTTCGTGCTCAAGACTTTTGAAGCTTTCTCTACTTCGCTCTTCACATAGATCAGAGCTATACTTGCAAAGAGTTAAAAAGCTGTACATGGGTTTGGCACACTGCAATGCTCTGATGACCAGGTCCATGAGTTCTTCACCGTACACTTTTATAAAAAAAATTGTGGGCCAGCTGTTAAAAAAGATGGTTCCATTGTGTAATGGTTAGCTCTTTGGACTTTGAATCGAGTAATGCGTGTTCCAGTCTCGGTGGAACCTCCTTTGCTTCTTGTTCCAAGGTTGGCTGTTGGAATTCCAATAGATAGGCCTAAAGTGTCAGACTTTCTTGACAATTTCCACCAAGCATGTTCCTTCTCCACACCCAGAGTAGTGCAGTCAACTCATTATTGGCTCCATGGTGCAATGTTTAGCAGTCTGGATTTGGATTCCAGTGAACTGTAATAAAACTCAGTTGATTCTTCTTCACATGATGCACCAAAAGATCAGATGACCCAATAAAAAGTACTTTTCAAAAGCAGTGAGCCTCCAAATGTCATCTAATTGTTGCGTTCATACTCTGCTGCCAAGGTCAGAGATCCATCAATAGGGGAAATCAGATCGATACCCTGAATCATAAGTTTGTTTTGTGTTGAAGTTGTTTAGCACCCATTAAGAATGTGACATGGTAACTGTTCCCAAGAAAACTTCAATACACAATCAATTTGCTTTCAAGAAATTAATAAATGAAGATGTCTGAGCACAATATGAGAAACAGAATAAATCATATTTTTTTTTGGATTTATTGGTAAATTTGTATATTGTTGAAGTGTTTTCGTGCTCAAGACTTTTGAAGCTTTCTCTACTTCGCTCTTCACATAGATCAGAGCTATACTTGCAAAGAGTTAAAAAGATGTACATGGGTTTGGGACGCTACAATGCTCTGATGACCAGGTCCATGAGAACTTCACCATGCACTTTAAAAAAAAAATTGTGGACCAGCTGTTAAAAAAGATGGTGCCATGGTGTAATGGTTAGCACTTTGGACTTTGAATCCAGTGATCCGAGTTCAAGTGTTGGTGGAACCTTCTTTGCTTCTTGTTCCAAGGTTGGCTGTTGGAATTCCAATAGATAGGCCTAAAGTGTCAGACTTTCTTGACAATTTCCACCAAGCATGTTCCTTCTCCACACCCAGAGTAGTGCAGTCAACTTGTTGGAATTCCAATAGATAGGCCTAAAGTGTCAGACTT
The DNA here is from genome assembly GCA_032164185.1 of Moxostoma hubbsi. NCBI lineage: Eukaryota > Metazoa > Chordata > Actinopteri > Cypriniformes > Catostomidae > Moxostoma > Moxostoma hubbsi. Next base: position 724,039 of record JAVLUX010000031.1, on the reverse strand, counting down.
TCTTGACAATTTCCACCAAGCATGTTCCTTTTCCACACCCAGAGTAGTGCAGTCAACTCATTATTGGTTCCATGGTGCAATGTTTAGCAGTCTGGATTTGGATTCCAGTGAACTGTAATAAAACTCAGTTGATTCTTCTTCACATTATGCACCAAAAGATCAGATGACACAATAAAAAGTACTTTTCAAAAGCAGTGAGCCTCCAAATGTCATCTAATTGTTGCGTTCATACTCTATTGCCAAGGTCAGAGATCCATCAATAGGGCAAATCAGATCGATATCCTGAATCATAAGTTTGTTTTGTGTTGAAGTTGTTTAGCACCCATGAAGAATGTGACATGGTAACTGTTCCCAAGAAAACTTCAATACACAATAAATTTGCTTTTTAAGAAAAAAATAAATGAAGATGTCTGAGCACTATATGAGAAACAGAATAAATAAAAAAAATTTGGGATTTATTGGTAAATTTGTATATTGTTGAAGTGTTTTCGTGCTCAAGACTTTTGAAGCTTTCTCTACTTCGCTCTTCACATAGATCAGAGCTATACTTGCAAAGAGTTAAAAAGCTGTACATGGGTTTGGCACACTGCAATGCTCTGATGACCAGGTCCATGAGTTCTTCACCGTACACTTTTATAAAAAAAATTGTGGGCCAGCTGTTAAAATCGATGGTTCCATGGTGTAATGGTTAGCTCTTTGGACTTTGAATCCAGTAATGCGTGTTCCAGTCTCGGTGGAACCTCCTTTGCTTCTTGTTCCAAGGTTGGCTGTTGGAATTCCAATAGATAGGCCTAAAGTGTCAGACTTTCTTGACAATTTCCACCAAGCATGTTCCTTCTCCACACCCAGAGTAGTGCAGTCAACTCATTATTGGTTCCATGGTGCAATGTTTAGCAGTCTGGATTTGGATTCCAGTGAACTGTAATAAAACTCAGTTGATTCTTCTTCACATGATGCACCAAAAGATCAGATGACCCAATAAAAAGTACTTTTCAAAAGCAGTGAGCCTCCAAATGTCATCTAATTGTTGCGTTCATACTCTGCTGCCAAGGTCAGAGATCCATCAATAAGGGAAATCAGATCGATACCCTGAATCATAAGTTTGTTTTGTGTTGAAGATGTTTAGCACCCATGAAGAATGTGACATGGTAACTGTTCCCAAGAAAACTTCAATACACAATCAATTTGCTTTCAAGAAATTAATAAATGAAGATGTCTGAGCACTATATGAGAAACAGAATAAATCATATTTTTTTTTGGATTTATTGGTAAATTTGTATATTGTTGAAGTGTTTTCGTGCTCAAGACTTTTGAAGCTTTCTCTACTTCGCTCTTCACATAGATCAGAGCTATACTTGCAAAGAGTTAAAAAGATGTACATGGGTTTGGCACACTGCAATGCTCTGATGACCAGGTCCATGAGAACTTCAACCTTGCACTTTAAAAAAAAAATTGTGGACCAGCTGTTAAAAAAGATGGTGCCATGGTGTAATGGTTAGCACTTTGGACTTTGAATCCAGTGATCCGAGTTCAAGTGTTGGTGGAACCTTCTTTGCTTCTTGTTCCAAGGTTGGCTGTTGGAATTCCAATATATAGGCCTAAAGTGTCAGACTTTCTTGACAATTTCCACCAAGCATGTTCCTTCTCCACACCCAGAGTAGTGCAGTCAACTCATTATTGGTTCCATGGTGCAATGTTTAGCAGTCTGGATTTGGATTCCAGTGAACTGTAAAAAAACTCAGTTGATTCTTCTTCACATTATGAACCAAAACATCAGATGACCCAATAAAAAGTACTTTTCAAAAGCAGTGAGCCTCCAAATGTCATCTAATTGTTGCGTTCATACTCTGCTGCCAAGGTCAGAGATCCATCAATAGGGGAAATCAGATCGATACCCTGAATCATAAGTTTGTTTTGTGTTGAAGTTGTTTAGCACCCATGAAGAATGTGACATGGTAACTGTTCCCAAGAAAACTTCAATACACAATAAATTTGCTTTTAACAAATTAATAAATGAAGATGTCTGAGCACTATATGAGAAACAGAATAAATCATATTTTTTTTGGATTTATTGGTAAATTTGTATATTGTTGAAGTGTTTTCGTGCTCAAGACTTTTGAAGCTTTCTCTACTTCGCTCTTCACATAGATCAGAGCTATACTTGCAAAGAGTTAAAAAGCTGTACATGGGATTGGCACACTGCAATGCTCTGATGACCAGGTCCATGAGTTCTTCACCGTACACTTTTATAAAAAAAATTGTGGGCCAGCTGTTAAAAAAGATGGTTCCATGGTGTAATGGTTAGCTCTTTGGACTTTGAATCGAGTAATGCGTGTTCCAGTCTCGGTGGAACCTCCTTTGCTTCTTGTTCCAAGGTTGGCTGTTGGAATTCCAATAGATAGGCCTAAAGTGTCAGACTTTCTTGACAATTTCCACCAAGCATGTTCCTTCTCCACACCCAGAGTAGTGCAGTCAACTCATTATTGGCTCCATGGTGCAATGTTTAGCAGTCTGGATTTGGATTCCAGTGAACTGTAATAAAACTCAGTTGATTCTTCTTCACATGATGCACCAAATGATCAGATGACCCAATAAAAAGTACTTTTCAAAAGCAGTGAGCCTCCAAATGTCATCTAATTGTTGCGTTCATACTCTGCTGCCAAGGTCAGAGATCCATCAATAGGGGAAATCAGATCGATACCCTGAATCATAAGTTTGTTTTGTGTTGAAGTTGTTTAGCACCCATGAAGAATGTGACATGGTAACTGTTCCCAAGAAAACTTCCATACACAATCAATTTGCTTTCAAGAAATTAATAAATGAAGATGTCTGAGCACTATATGAGAAACAGAATAAATCATATTTTTTTTGGATTTATTGGTAAATTTGTATATTGTTGAAGTGTTTTCGTGCTCAAGACTTTTGAAGCTTTCTCTACTTCGCTCTTCACATAGATCAGAGCTATACTTGCAAAGAGTTAAAAAGATGTACATGGGTTTGGCACGCTACAATGCTCTGATGACCAGGTCCATGAGAACTTCACCATGCACTTTAAAAAAAAAATTGTGGACCAGCTGTTAAAAAAGATGGTGCCATGGTGTAATGGTTAGCACTTTGGACTTTGAATCCAGTGATCCGAGTTCAAGTGTTGGTGGAACCTTCTTTGCTTCTTGTTCCAAGGTTGGCTGTTGGAATTCCAATAGATAGGCCTAAAGTGTCAGACTTTCTTGACAATTTCCACCAAGCATGTTCCTTCTCCACACCCAGAGTAGTGCAGTCAACTTGTTGGAATTCCAATAGATAGGCCTAAAGTGTCAGACTTTCTTGACAATTTCCACCAAGCATGTTCCTTTTCCACACCCAGAGTAGTGCAGTCAACTCATTATTGGTTCCATGGTGCAATGTTTAGCAGTCTGGATTTGGATTCCAGTGAACTGTAATAAAACTCAGTTGATTCTTCTTCACATTATGCACCAAAAGATCAGATGACACAATAAAAAGTACTTTTCAAAAGCAGTGAGCCTCCAAATGTCATCTAATTGTTGCGTTCATACTCTATTGCCAAGGTCAGAGATCCATCAATAGGGCAAATCAGATCGATATCCTGAATCATAAGTTTGTTTTGTGTTGAAGTTGTTTAGCACCCATGAAGAATGTGACATGGTAACTGTTCCCAAGAAAACTTCAATACACAATAAATTTGCTTTTTAAGAAAAAAATAAATGAAGATGTCTGAGCACTATATGAGAAACAGAATAAATAAAAAAAAATTGGGATTTATTGGTAAATTTGTATATTGTTGAAGTGTTTTCGTGCTCAAGACTTTTGAAGCTTTCTCTACTTCGCTCTTCACATAGATCAGAGCTATACTTGCAAAGAGTTAAAAAGCTGTACATGGGTTTGGCACACTGCAATGCTCTGATGACCAGGTCCATGAGTTCTTCACCGTACACTTTTATAAAAAAAATTGTGGGCCAGCTGTTAAAATCGATGGTTCCATGGTGTAATGATTAGCTCTTTGGACTTTGAATCCAGTAATGCGTGTTCCAGTCTCGGTGGAACCTCCTTTGCTTCTTGTTCCAAGGTTGGCTGTTGGAATTCCAATAGATAGGCCTAAAGTGTCAGACTTTCTTGACAATTTCCACCAAGCATGTTCCTTCTCCACACGCAGAGTAGTGCAGTCAACTCATTATTGGTTCCATGGTGCAATGTTTAGCAGTCTGGATTTGGATTCCAGTGAACTGTAATAAAACTCAGTTGATTCTTCTTCACATGACGCACCAAAAGATCAGATGACCCAATAAAAAGTACTTTTCAAAAGCAGTGAGCCTCCAAATGTCATCTAATTGTTGCGTTCATACTCTGCTGCCAAGGTCAGAGATCCATCAATAGGGGAAATCAGATCGATACCCTGAATCATAAGTTTGTTTTGTGTTGAAGTTGTTTAGCACCCATTAAGAATGTGACATGGTTTAGCACCCATGAAGAATGTGACATGGTAACTGTTCCCAAGAAAACTTCAATACACAATAAATTTGCTTTTTAAGAAAAAAATAAATGAAGATGTCTGAGCACTATATGAGAAACAGAATAAATAAAAAAAAATTGGGATTTATTGGTAAATTTGTATATTGTTGAAGTGTTTTCGTGCTCAAGACTTTTGAAGCTTTCTCTACTTCGCTCTTCACATAGATCAGAGCTATACTTGCAAAGAGTTAAAAAGCTGTACATGGGTTTGGCACACTGCAATGCTCTGATGACCAGGTCCATGAGTTCTTCACCGTACACTTTTATAAAAAAAATTGTGGGCCAGCTGTTAAAATCGATGGTTCCATGGTGTAATGGTTAGCTCTTTGGACTTTGAATCCAGTAATGCGTGTTCCAGTCTCGGTGGAACCTCCTTTGCTTCTTGTTCCAAGGTTGGCTGTTGGAATTCCAATAGATAGGCCTAAAGTGTCAGACTTTCTTGACAATTTCCACCAAGCATGTTCCTTCTCCACACGCAGAGTAGTGCAGTCAACTCATTATTGGTTCCATGGTGCAATGTTTAGCAGTCTGGATTTGGATTCCAGTGAACTGTAATAAAACTCAGTTGATTCTTCTTCACATGACGCACCAAAAGATCAGATGACCCAATAAAAAGTACTTTTCAAAAGCAGTGAGCCTCCAAATGTCATCTAATTGTTGCGTTCATACTCTGCTGCCAAGGTCAGAGATCCATCAATAGGGGAAATCAGATCGATACCCTGAATCATAAGTTTGTTTTGTGTTGAAGTTGTTTAGCACCCATTAAGAATGTGACATGGTAACTGTTCCCAAGAAAACTTCAATACACAATCAATTTGCTTTCAAGAAATTAATAAATGAAGATGTCTGAGCACAATATGAGAAACAGAATAAATCATATTTTTTTTTGGATTTATTGGTAAATTTGTATATTGTTGAAGTGTTTTCGTGCTCAAGACTTTTGAAGCTTTCTCTACTTCGCTCTTCACATAGATCAGAGCTATACTTGCAAAGAGTTAAAAAGATGTACATGGGTTTGGGACGCTACAATGCTCTGATGACCAGGTCCATGAGAACTTCACCATGCACTTTAAAAAAAAAATTGTGGACCAGCTGTTAAAAAAGATGGTGCCATGGTGTAATGGTTAGCACTTTGGACTTTGAATCCAGTGATCCGAGTTCAAGTGTTGGTGGAACCTTCTTTGCTTCTTGTTCCAAGGTTGGCTGTTGGAATTCCAATAGATAGGCCTAAAGTGTCAGACTTTCTTGACAATTTCCACCAAACATGTTCCTTCTCCACACCCAGAGTAGTGCAGTCAACTTGTTGGAATTCCAATAGATAGGCCTAAAGTGTCAGACTTTCTTGACAATTTCCACCAAGCATGTTCCTTTTCCACACCCAGAGTAGTGCAGTCAACTCATTATTGGTTCCATGGTGCAATGTTTAGCAGTCTGGATTTGGATTCCAGTGAACTGTAATAAAACTCAGTTGATTCTTCTTCACATTATGCACCAAAAGATCAGATGACACAATAAAAAGTACTTTTCAAAAGCAGTGAGCCTCCAAATGTCATCTAATTGTTGCGTTCATACTCTATTGCCAAGGTCAGAGATCCATCAATAGGGCAAATCAGATCGATATCCTGAATCATAAGTTTGTTTTGTGTTGAAGTTGTTTAGCACCCATGAAGAATGTGACATGGTAACTGTTCCCAAGAAAACTTCAATACACAATAAATTTGCTTTTTAAGAAAAAAATAAATGAAGATGTCTGAGCACTATATGAGAAACAGAATAAATAAAAAAAATTTGGGATTTATTGGTAAATTTGTATATTGTTGAAGTGTTTTCGTGCTCAAGACTTTTGAAGCTTTCTCTACTTCGCTCTTCACATAGATCAGAGCTATACTTGCAAAGAGTTAAAAAGCTGTACATGGGTTTGGCACACTGCAATGCTCTGATGACCAGGTCCATGAGTTCTTCACCGTACACTTTTATAAAAAAAATTGTGGGCCAGCTGTTAAAATCGATGGTTCCATGGTGTAATGGTTAGCTCTTTGGACTTTGAATCCAGTAATGCGTGTTCCAGTCTCGGTGGAACCTCCTTTGCTTCTTGTTCCAAGGTTGGCTGTTGGAATTCCAATAGATAGGCCTAAAGTGTCAGACTTTCTTGACAATTTCCACCAAGCATGTTCCTTCTCCACACCCAGAGTAGTGCAGTCAACTCATTATTGGTTCCATGGTGCAATGTTTAGCAGTCTGGATTTGGATTCCAGTGAACTGTAATAAAACTCAGTTGATTCTTCTTCACATGATGCACCAAAAGATCAGATGACCCAATAAAAAGTACTTTTCAAAAGCAGTGAGCCTCCAAATGTCATCTAATTGTTGCGTTCATACTCTGCTGCCAAGGTCAGAGATCCATCAATAAGGGAAATCAGATCGATACCCTGAATCATAAGTTTGTTTTGTGTTGAAGATGTTTAGCACCCATGAAGAATGTGACATGGTAACTGTTCCCAAGAAAACTTCAATACACAATCAATTTGCTTTCAAGAAATTAATAAATGAAGATGTCTGAGCACTATATGAGAAACAGAATAAATCATATTTTTTTTTGGATTTATTGGTAAATTTGTATATTGTTGAAGTGTTTTCGTGCTCAAGACTTTTGAAGCTTTCTCTACTTCGCTCTTCACATAGATCAGAGCTATACTTGCAAAGAGTTAAAAAGATGTACATGGGTTTGGCACACTGCAATGCTCTGATGACCAGGTCCATGAGAACTTCAACCTTGCACTTTAAAAAAAAAATTGTGGACCAGCTGTTAAAAAAGATGGTGCCATGGTGTAATGGTTAGCACTTTGGACTTTGAATCCAGTGATCCGAGTTCAAGTGTTGGTGGAACCTTCTTTGCTTCTTGTTCCAAGGTTGGCTGTTGGAATTCCAATATATAGGCCTAAAGTGTCAGACTTTCTTGACAATTTCCACCAAGCATGTTCCTTCTCCACACCCAGAGTAGTGCAGTCAACTCATTATTGGTTCCATGGTGCAATGTTTAGCAGTCTGGATTTGGATTCCAGTGAACTGTAAAAAAACTCAGTTGATTCTTCTTCACATTATGAACCAAAACATCAGATGACCCAATAAAAAGTACTTTTCAAAAGCAGTGAGCCTCCAAATGTCATCTAATTGTTGCGTTCATACTCTGCTGCCAAGGTCAGAGATCCATCAATAGGGGAAATCAGATCGATACCCTGAATCATAAGTTTGTTTTGTGGTGAAGTTGTTTAGCACCCATGAAGAATGTGACATGGTAACTGTTCCCAAGAAAACTTCAATACACAATAAATTTGCTTTTAACAAATTAATAAATGAAGATGTCTGAGCACTATATGAGAAACAGAATAAATCATATTTTTTTTGGATTTATTGGTAAATTTGTATATTGTTGAAGTGTTTTCGTGCTCAAGACTTTTGAAGCTTTCTCTACTTCGCTCTTCACATAGATCAGAGCTATACTTGCAAAGAGTTAAAAAGCTGTACATGGGATTGGCACACTGCAATGCTCTGATGACCAGGTCCATGAGTTCTTCACCGTACACTTTTATAAAAAAAATTGTGGGCCAGCTGTTAAAAAAGATGGTTCCATGGTGTAATGGTTAGCTCTTTGGACTTTGAATCGAGTAATGCGTGTTCCAGTCTCGGTGGAACCTCCTTTGCTTCTTGTTCCAAGGTTGGCTGTTGGAATTCCAATAGATAGGCCTAAAGTGTCAGACTTTCTTGACAATTTCCACCAAGCATGTTCCTTCTCCACACCCAGAGTAGTGCAGTCAACTCATTATTGGCTCCATGGTGCAATGTTTAGCAGTCTGGATTTGGATTCCAGTGAACTGTAATAAAACTCAGTTGATTCTTCTTCACATGATGCACCAAATGATCAGATGACCCAATAAAAAGTACTTTTCAAAAGCAGTGAGCCTCCAAATGTCATCTAATTGTTGCGTTCATACTCTGCTGCCAAGGTCAGAGATCCATCAATAGGGGAAATCAGATCGATACCCTGAATCATAAGTTTGTTTTGTGTTGAAGTTGTTTAGCACCCATGAAGAATGTGACATGGTAACTGTTCCCAAGAAAACTTCCATACACAATCAATTTGCTTTCAAGAAATTAATAAATGAAGATGTCTGAGCACTATATGAGAAACAGAATAAATCATATTTTTTTTGGATTTATTGGTAAATTTGTATATTGTTGAAGTGTTTTCGTGCTCAAGACTTTTGAAGCTTTCTCTACTTCGCTCTTCACATAGATCAGAGCTATACTTGCAAAGAGTTAAAAAGATGTACATGGGTTTGGCACGCTACAATGCTCTGATGACCAGGTCCATGAGAACTTCACCATGCACTTTAAAAAAAAAATTGTGGACCAGCTGTTAAAAAAGATGGTGCCATGGTGTAATGGTTAGCACTTTGGACTTTGAATCCAGTGATCCGAGTTCAAGTGTTGGTGGAACCTTCTTTGCTTCTTGTTCCAAGGTTGGCTGTTGGAATTCCAATAGATAGGCCTAAAGTGTCAGACTTTCTTGACAATTTCCACCAAGCATGTTCCTTCTCCACACCCAGAGTAGTGCAGTCAACTTGTTGGAATTCCAATAGATAGGCCTAAAGTGTCAGACTTTCTTGACAATTTCCACCAAGCATGTTCCTTTTCCACACCCAGAGTAGTGCAGTCAACTCATTATTGGTTCCATGGTGCAATGTTTAGCAGTCTGGATTTGGATTCCAGTGAACTGTAATAAAACTCAGTTGATTCTTCTTCACATTATGCACCAAAAGATCAGATGACACAATAAAAAGTACTTTTCAAAAGCAGTGAGCCTCCAAATGTCATCTAATTGTTGCGTTCATACTCTATTGCCAAGGTCAGAGATCCATCAATAGGGCAAATCAGATCGATATCCTGAATCATAAGTTTGTTTTGTGTTGAAGTTGTTTAGCACCCATGAAGAATGTGACATGGTAACTGTTCCCAAGAAAACTTCAATACACAATAAATTTGCTTTTTAAGAAAAAAATAAATGAAGATGTCTGAGCACTATATGAGAAACAGAATAAATAAAAAAAAATTGGGATTTATTGGTAAATTTGTATATTGTTGAAGTGTTTTCGTGCTCAAGACTTTTGAAGCTTTCTCTACTTCGCTCTTCACATAGATCAGAGCTATACTTGCAAAGAGTTAAAAAGCTGTACATGGGTTTGGCACACTGCAATGCTCTGATGACCAGGTCCATGAGTTCTTCACCGTACACTTTTATAAAAAAAATTGTGGGCCAGCTGTTAAAATCGATGGTTCCATGGTGTAATGGTTAGCTCTTTGGACTTTGAATCCAGTAATGCGTGTTCCAGTCTCGGTGGAACCTCCTTTGCTTCTTGTTCCAAGGTTGGCTGTTGGAATTCCAATAGATAGGCCTAAAGTGTCAGACTTTCTTGACAATTTCCACCAAGCATGTTCCTTCTCCACACGCAGAGTAGTGCAGTCAACTCATTATTGGTTCCATGGTGCAATGTTTAGCAGTCTGGATTTGGATTCCAGTGAACTGTAATAAAACTCAGTTGATTCTTCTTCACATGACGCACCAAAAGATCAGATGACCCAATAAAAAGTACTTTTCAAAAGCAGTGAGCCTCCAAATGTCATCTAATTGTTGCGTTCATACTCTGCTGCCAAGGTCAGAGATCCATCAATAGGGGAAATCAGATCGATACCCTGAATCATAAGTTTGTTTTGTGTTGAAGTTGTTTAGCACCCATTAAGAATGTGACATGGTAACTGTTCCCAAGAAAACTTCAATACACAATCAATTTGCTTTCAAGAAATTAATAAATGAAGATGTCTGAGCACAATATGAGAAACAGAATAAATCATATTTTTTTTTGGATTTATTGGTAAATTTGTATATTGTTGAAGTGTTTTCGTGCTCAAGACTTTTGAAGCTTTCTCTACTTCGCTCTTCACATAGATCAGAGCTATACTTGCAAAGAGTTAAAAAGATGTACATGGGTTTGGGACGCTACAATGCTCTGATGACCAGGTCCATGAGAACTTCACCATGCACTTTAAAAAAAAAATTGTGGACCAGCTGTTAAAAAAGATGGTGCCATGGTGTAATGGTTAGCACTTTGGACTTTGAATCCAGTGATCTGAGTTCAAGTGTTGGTGGAACCTTCTTTGCTTCTTGTTCCAAGGTTGGCTGTTGGAATTCCAATAGATAGGCCTAAAGTGTCAGACTTTCTTGACAATTTCCACCAAGCATGTTCCTTCTCCACACCCAGAGTAGTGCAGTCAACTTGTTGGAATTCCAATAGATAGGCCTAAAGTGTCAGACTTTCTTGACAATTTCCACCAAGCATGTTCCTTTTCCACACCCAGAGTAGTGCAGTCAACTCATTATTGGTTCCATGGTGCAATGTTTAGCAGTCTGGATTTGGATTCCAGTGAACTGTAATAAAACTCAGTTGATTCTTCTTCACATTATGCACCAAAAGATCAGATGACACAATAAAAAGTACTTTTCAAAAGCAGTGAGCCTCCAAATGTCATCTAATTGTTGCGTTCATACTCTATTGCCAAGGTCAGAGATCCATCAATAGGGCAAATCAGATCGATATCCTGAATCATAAGTTTGTTTTGTGTTGAAGTTGTTTAGCACCCATGAAGAATGTGACATGGTAACTGTTCCCAAGAAAACTTCAATACACAATAAATTTGCTTTTTAAGAAAAAAATAAATGAAGATGTCTGAGCACTATATGAGAAACAGAATAAATAAAAAAAATTTGGGATTTATTGGTAAATTTGTATATTGTTGAAGTGTTTTCGTGCTCAAGACTTTTGAAGCTTTCTCTACTTCGCTCTTCACATAGATCAGAGCTATACTTGCAAAGAGTTAAAAAGCTGTACATGGGTTTGGCACACTGCAATGCTCTGATGACCAGGTCCATGAGTTCTTCACCGTACACTTTTATAAAAAAAATTGTGGGCCAGCTGTTAAAATCGATGGTTCCATGGTGTAATGGTTAGCTCTTTGGACTTTGAATCCAGTAATGCGTGTTCCAGTCTCGGTGGAACCTCCTTTGCTTCTTGTTCCAAGGTTGGCTGTTGGAATTCCAATAGATAGGCCTAAAGTGTCAGACTTTCTTGACAATTTCCACCAAGCATGTTCCTTCTCCACACCCAGAGTAGTGCAGTCAACTCATTATTGGTTCCATGGTGCAATGTTTAGCAGTCTGGATTTGGATTCCAGTGAACTGTAATAAAACTCAGTTGATTCTTCTTCACATGATGCACCAAAAGATCAGATGACCCAATAAAAAGTACTTTTCAAAAGCAGTGAGCCTCCAAATGTCATCTAATTGTTGCGTTCATACTCTGCTGCCAAGGTCAGAGATCCATCAATAAGGGAAATCAGATCGATACCCTGAATCATAAGTTTGTTTTGTGTTGAAGATGTTTAGCACCCATGAAGAATGTGACATGGTAACTGTTCCCAAGAAAACTTCAATACACAATCAATTTGCTTTCAAGAAATTAATAAATGAAGATGTCTGAGCACTATATGAGAAACAGAATAAATCATATTTTTTTTTGGATTTATTGGTAAATTTGTATATTGTTGAAGTGTTTTCGTGCTCAAGACTTTTGAAGCTTTCTCTACTTCGCTCTTCACATAGATCAGAGCTATACTTGCAAAGAGTTAAAAAGATGTACATGGGTTTGGCACGCTGCAATGCTCTGATGACCAGGTCCATGAGAACTTCACCATGCACTTTAAAAAAAAAATTGTGGACCAGCTGTTAAAAAAGATGGTGCCATGGTGTAATGGTTAGCACTTTGGACTTTGAATCCAGTGATCCGAGTTCAAGTGTTGGTGGAACCTTCTTTGCTTCTTGTTCCAAGGTTGGCTGTTGGAATTCCAATATATAGGCCTAAAGTGTCAGACTTTCTTGACAATTTCCACCAAGCATGTTCCTTCTCCACACCCAGAGTAGTGCAGTCAACTCATTATTGGTTCCATGGTGCAATGTTTAGCAGTCTGGATTTGGATTCCAGTGAACTGTAAAAAAACTCAGTTGATTCTTCTTCACATTATGAACCAAAACATCAGATGACCCAATAAAAAGTACTTTTCAAAAGCAGTGAGCCTCCAAATGTCATCTAATTGTTGCGTTCATACTCTGCTGCCAAGGTCAGAGATCCATCAATAGGGGAAATCAGATCGATACCCTGAATCATAAGTTTGTTTTGTGTTGAAGTTGTTTAGCACCCATGAAGAATGTGACATGGTAACTGTTCCCAAGAAAACTTCAATACACAATAAATTTGCTTTTAACAAATTAATAAATGAAGATGTCTGAGCACTATATGAGAAACAGAATAAATCATATTTTTTTTGGATTTATTGGTAAATTTGTATATTGTTGAAGTGTTTTCGTGCTCAAGACTTTTGAAGCTTTCTCTACTTCGCTCTTCACATAGATCAGAGCTATACTTGCAAAGAGTTAAAAAGCTGTACATGGGTTTGGCACACTGCAATGCTCTGATGACCAGGTCCATGAGTTCTTCACCGTACACTTTTATAAAAAAAATTGTGGGCCAGCTGTTAAAAAAGATGGTTCCATGGTGTAATGGTTAGCTCTTTGGACTTTGAATCGAGTAATGCGTGTTCCAGTCTCGGTGGAACCTCCTTTGCTTCTTGTTCCAAGGTTGGCTGTTGGAATTCCAATAGATAGGCCTAAAGTGTCAGACTTTCTTGACAATTTCCACCAAGCATGTTCCTTCTCCACACCCAGAGTAGTGCAGTCAACTCATTATTGGCTCCATGGTGCAATGTTTAGCAGTCTGGATTTGGATTCCAGTGAACTGTAATAAAACTCAGTTGATTCTTCTTCACATGATGCACCAAAAGATCAGATGACCCAATAAAAAGTACTTTTCAAAAGCAGTGAGCCTCCAAATGTCATCTAATTGTTGCGTTCATACTCTGCTGCCAAGGTCAGAGATCCATCAATAAGGGAAATCAGATCGATACCCTGAATCATAAGTTTGTTTTGTGTTGAAGATGTTTAGCACCCATGAAGAATGTGACATGGTAACTGTTCCCAAGAAAACTTCAATACACAATCAATTTGCTTTCAAGAAATTAATAAATGAAGATGTCTGAGCACTATATGAGAAACAGAATAAATCATATTTTTTTTTGGATTTATTGGTAAATTTGTATATTGTTGAAGTGTTTTCGTGCTCAAGACTTTTGAAGCTTTCTCTACTTCGCTCTTCACATAGATCAGAGCTATACTTGCAAAGAGTTAAAAAGATGTACATGGGTTTGGCACGCTGCAATGCTCTGATGACCAGGTCCATGAGAACTTCACCATGCACTTTAAAAAAAAAATTGTGGACCAGCTGTTAAAAAAGATGGTGCCATGGTGTAATGGTTAGCACTTTGGACTTTGAATCCAGTGATCCGAGTTCAAGTGTTGGTGGAACCTTCTTTGCTTCTTGTTCCAAGGTTGGCTGTTGGAATTCCAATATATAGGCCTAAAGTGTCAGACTTTCTTGACAATTTCCACCAAGCATGTTCCTTCTCCACACCCAGAGTAGTGCAGTCAACTCATTATTGGTTCCATGGTGCAATGTTTAGCAGTCTGGATTTGGATTCCAGTGAACTGTAAAAAAACTCAGTTGATTCTTCTTCACATGACGCACCAAAAGATCAGATGACCCAATAAAAAGTACTTTTCAAAAGCAGTGAGCCTCCAAATGTCATCTAATTGTTGCGTTCATACTCTGCTGCCAAGGTCAGAGATCCATCAATAGGGGAAATCAGATCGATACCCTGAATCATAAGTTTGTTTTGTGTTGAAGTTGTTTAGCACCCATTAAGAATGTGACATGGTAACTGTTCCCAAGAAAACTTCAATACACAATCAATTTGCTTTCAAGAAATTAATAAATGAAGATGTCTGAGCACAATATGAGAAACAGAATAAATCATATTTTTTTTTGGATTTATTGGTAAATTTGTATATTGTTGAAGTGTTTTCGTGCTCAAGACTTTTGAAGCTTTCTCTACTTCGCTCTTCACATAGATCAGAGCTATACTTGCAAAGAGTTAAAAAGATGTACATGGGTTTGGCACGCTACAATGCTCTGATGACCAGGTCCATGAGAACTTCACCATGCACTTTAAAAAAAAAATTGTGGACCAGCTGTTAAAAAAGATGGTGCCATGGTGTAATGGTTAGCACTTTGGACTTTGAATCCAGTGATCCGAGTTCAAGTGTTGGTGGAACCTTCTTTGCTTCTTGTTCCAAGGTTGGCTGTTGGAATTCCAATAGATAGGCCTAAAGTGTCAGACTTTCTTGACAATTTCCACCAAGCATGTTCCTTCTCCACACCCAGAGTAGTGCAGTCAACTTGTTGGAATTCCAATAGATAGGCCTAAAGTGTCAGACTTTCTTGACAATTTCCACCAAGCATGTTCCTTTTCCACACCCAGAGTAGTGCAGTCAACTCATTATTGGTTCCATGGTGCAATGTTTAGCAGTCTGGATTTGGATTCCAGTGAACTGTAATAAAACTCAGTTGATTCTTCTTCACATTATGCACCAAAAGATCAGATGACACAATAAAAAGTACTTTTCAAAAGCAGTGAGCCTCCAAATGTCATCTAATTGTTGCGTTCATACTCTATTGCCAAGGTCAGAGATCCATCAATAGGGCAAATCAGATCGATATCCTGAATCATAAGTTTGTTTTGTGTTGAAGTTGTTTAGCACCCATGAAGAATGTGACATGGTAACTGTTCCCAAGAAAACTTCAATACACAATAAATTTGCTTTTTAAGAAAAAAATAAATGAAGATGTCTGAGCACTATATGAGAAACAGAATAAATAAAAAAAAATTGGGATTTATTGGTAAATTTGTATATTGTTGAAGTGTTTTCGTGCTCAAGACTTTTGAAGCTTTCTCTACTTCGCTCTTCACATAGATCAGAGCTATACTTGCAAAGAGTTAAAAAGCTGTACATGGGTTTGGCACGCTGCAATGCTCTGATGACCAGGTCCATGAGTTCTTCACCGTACACTTTTATAAAAAAAATTGTGGGCCAGCTGTTAAAATCGATGGTTCCATGGTGTAATGGTTAGCTCTTTGGACTTTGAATCCAGTAATGCGTGTTCCAGTCTCGGTGGAACCTCCTTTGCTTCTTGTTCCAAGGTTGGCTGTTGGAATTCCAATAGATAGGCCTAAAGTGTCAGACTTTCTTGACAATTTCCACCAAGCATGTTCCTTCTCCACACGCAGAGTAGTGCAGTCAACTCATTATTGGTTCCATGGTGCAATGTTTAGCAGTCTGGATTTGGATTCCAGTGAACTGTAATAAAACTCAGTTGATTCTTCTTCACATGACGCACCAAAAGATCAGATGACCCAATAAAAAGTACTTTTCAAAAGCAGTGAGCCTCCAAATGTCATCTAATTGTTGCGTTCATACTCTGCTGCCAAGGTCAGAGATCCATCAATAGGGGAAATCAGATCGATACCCTGAATCATAAGTTTGTTTTGTGCTGAAGTTGTTTAGCACCCATTAAGAATGTGACATGGTAACTGTTCCCAAGAAAACTTCAATACACAATCAATTTGCTTTCAAGAAATTAATAAATGAAGATGTCTGAGCACAATATGAGAAACAGAATAAATCATATTTTTTTTTGGATTTATTGGTAAATTTGTATATTGTTGAAGTGTTTTCGTGCTCAAGACTTTTGAAGCTTTCTCTACTTCGCTCTTCACATAGATCAGAGCTATACTTGCAAAGAGTTAAAAAGATGTACATGGGTTTGGCACGCTACAATGCTCTGATGACCAGGTCCATGAGAACTTCACCATGCACTTTAAAAAAAAAATTGTGGACCAGCTGTTAAAAAAGATGGTGCCATGGTGTAATGGTTAGCACTTTGGACTTTGAATCCAGTGATCCGAGTTCAAGTGTTGGTGGAACCTTCTTTGCTTCTTGTTCCAAGGTTGGCTGTTGGAATTCCAATAGATAGGCCTAAAGTGTCAGACTTTCTTGACAATTTCCACCAAGCATGTTCCTTCTCCACACCCAGAGTAGTGCAGTCAACTTGTTGGAATTCCAATAGATAGGCCTAAAGTGTCAGACTTTCTTGACAATTTCCACCAAGCATGTTCCTTTTCCACACCCAGAGTAGTGCAGTCAACTCATTATTGGTTCCATGGTGCAATGTTTAGCAGTCTGGATTTGGATTCCAGTGAACTGTAATAAAACTCAGTTGATTCTTCTTCACATTATGCACCAAAAGATCAGATGACACAATAAAAAGTACTTTTCAAAAGCAGTGAGCCTCCAAATGTCATCTAATTGTTGCGTTCATACTCTATTGCCAAGGTCAGAGATCCATCAATAGGGCAAATCAGATCGATATCCTGAATCATAAGTTTGTTTTGTGTTGAAGTTGTTTAGCACCCATGAAGAATGTGACATGGTAACTGTTCCCAAGAAAACTTCAATACACAATAAATTTGCTTTTTAAGAAAAAAATAAATGAAGATGTCTGAGCACTATATGAGAAACAGAATAAATAAAAAAAATTTGGGATTTATTGGTAAATTTGTATATTGTTGAAGTGTTTTCGTGCTCAAGACTTTTGAAGCTTTCTCTACTTCGCTCTTCACATAGATCAGAGCTATACTTGCAAAGAGTTAAAAAGCTGTACATGGGTTTGGCACACTGCAATGCTCTGATGACCAGGTCCATGAGTTCTTCACCGTACACTTTTATAAAAAAAATTGTGGGCCAGCTGTTAAAAACGATGGTTCCATGGTGTAATGGTTAGCTCTTTGGACTTTGAATCCAGTAATGCGTGTTCCAGTCTCGGTGGAACCTCCTTTGCTTCTTGTTCCAAGGTTGGCTGTTGGAATTCCAATAGATAGGCCTAAAGTGTCAGACTTTCTTGACAATTTCCACCAAGCATGTTCCTTCTCCACACCCAGAGTAGTGCAGTCAACTCATTATTGGTTCCATGGTGCAATGTTTAGCAGTCTGGATTTGGATTCCAGTGAACTGTAATAAAACTCAGTTGATTCTTCTTCACATGATGCACCAAAAGATCAGATGACCCAATAAAAAGTACTTTTCAAAAGCAGTGAGCCTCCAAATGTCATCTAATTGTTGCGTTCATACTCTGCTGCCAAGGTCAGAGATCCATCAATAAGGGAAATCAGATCGATACCCTGAATCATAAGTTTGTTTTGTGTTGAAGATGTTTAGCACCCATGAAGAATGTGACATGGTAACTGTTCCCAAGAAAACTTCAATACACAATCAATTTGCTTTCAAGAAATTAATAAATGAAGATGTCTGAGCACTATATGAGAAACAGAATAAATCATATTTTTTTTTGGATTTATTGGTAAATTTGTATATTGTTGAAGTGTTTTCGTGCTCAAGACTTTTGAAGCTTTCTCTACTTCGCTCTTCACATAGATCAGAGCTATACTTGCAAAGAGTTAAAAAGATGTACATGGGTTTGGCACGCTGCAATGCTCTGATGACCAGGTCCATGAGAACTTCACCATGCACTTTAAAAAAAAAATTGTGGACCAGCTGTTAAAAAAGATGGTGCCATGGTGTAATGGTTAGCACTTTGGACTTTGAATCCAGTGATCCGAGTTCAAGTGTTGGTGGAACCTTCTTTGCTTCTTGTTCCAAGGTTGGCTGTTGGAATTCCAATATATAGGCCTAAAGTGTCAGACTTTCTTGACAATTTCCACCAAGCATGTTCCTTCTCCACACCCAGAGTAGTGCAGTCAACTCATTATTGGTTCCATGGTGCAATGTTTAGCAGTCTGGATTTGGATTCCAGTGAACTGTAAAAAAACTCAGTTGATTCTTCTTCACATTATGAACCAAAACATCAGATGACCCAATAAAAAGTACTTTTCAAAAGCAGTGAGCCTCCAAATGTCATCTAATTGTTGCGTTCATACTCTGCTGCCAAGGTCAGAGATCCATCAATAGGGGAAATCAGATCGATACCCTGAATCATAAGTTTGTTTTGTGTTGAAGTTGTTTAGCACCCATGAAGAATGTGACATGGTAACTGTTCCCAAGAAAACTTCAATACACAATAAATTTGCTTTTAACAAATTAATAAATGAAGATGTCTGAGCACTATATGAGAAACAGAATAAATCATATTTTTTTTGGATTTATTGGTAAATTTGTATATTGTTGAAGTGTTTTCGTGCTCAAGACTTTTGAAGCTTTCTCTACTTCGCTCTTCACATAGATCAGAGCTATACTTGCAAAGAGTTAAAAAGCTGTACATGGGTTTGGCACACTGCAATGCTCTGATGACCAGGTCCATGAGTTCTTCACCGTACACTTTTATAAAAAAAATTGTGGGCCAGCTGTTAAAAAAGATGGTTCCATGGTGTAATGGTTAGCTCTTTGGACTTTGAATCGAGTAATGCGTGTTCCAGTCTCGGTGGAACCTCCTTTGCTTCTTGTTCCAAGGTTGGCTGTTGGAATTCCAATAGATAGGCCTAAAGTGTCAGACTTTCTTGACAATTTCCACCAAGCATGTTCCTTCTCCACACCCAGAGTAGTGCAGTCAACTCATTATTGGCTCCATGGTGCAATGTTTAGCAGTCTGGATTTGGATTCCAGTGAACTGTAATAAAACTCAGTTGATTCTTCTTCACATGATGCACCAAAAGATCAGATGACCCAATAAAAAGTACTTTTCAAAAGCAGTGAGCCTCCAAATGTCATCTAATTGTTGCGTTCATACTCTGCTGCCAAGGTCAGAGATCCATCAATAGGGGAAATCAGATCGATACCCTGAATCATAAGTTTGTTTTGTGTTGAAGTTGTTTAGCACCCATGAAGAATGTGACATGGTAACTTTTCCCAAGAAAACTTCTATACACAATCAATTTGCTTTCAAGAAATTAATAAATGAAGATGTCTGAGCACTATATGAGAAACAGAATAAATCATATTTTTTTTGGATTTATTGGTAAATTTGTATATTGTTGAAGTGTTTTCGTGCTCAAGACTTTTGAAGCTTTCTCTACTTCGCTCTTCACATAGATCAGAGCTATACTTGCAAAGAGTTAAAAAGATGTACATGGGTTTGGCACGCTGCAATGCTCTGATGACCAGGTCCATAAGAACTTCACCATGCACTTTAAAAAAAAAATTGTGGGCCAGTTGTTAAAAGAGATGGTTCCATTGTGTAATGGTTAGCACTTTGGACTTTGAATCCAGCGATCTGAGTTCAAGTCTCGGTGGAGCCTCCTTTCCTTCTTGTTCCAAGGTTGGCTGTTGGAATTCCAATAGATAGGCCTAAAGTGTCAGACTTTCTTGACAATTTCCACCAAGCATGTTCCTTCTCCACACGCAGAGTAGTGCAGTCAACTCATTATTGGTTCCATGGTGCAATGTTTAGCAGTCTGGATTTGGATTCCAGTGAACTGTAATAAAACTCAGTTGATTCTTCTTCACATGATGCACCAAAAGATCAGATGACCCAATAAAAAGTACTTTTCAAAAGCAGTGAGCCTCCAAATGTCATCTAATTGTTGCGTTCATACTCTGCTGCCAAGGTCAGAGATCCATCAATAGGGGAAATCAGATCGATACCCTGAATCATAAGTTTGTTTTGTGTTGAAGTTGTTTAGCACCCATTAAGAATGTGACATGGTAACTGTTCCCAAGAAAACTTCAATACACAATCAATTTGCTTTCAAGAAATTAATAAATGAAGATGTCTGAGCACAATATGAGAAACAGAATAAATCATATTTTTTTTTGGATTTATTGGTAAATTTGTATATTGTTGAAGTGTTTTCGTGCTCAAGACTTTTGAAGCTTTCTCTACTTCGCTCTTCACATAGATCAGAGCTATACTTGCAAAGAGTTAAAAAGATGTACATGGGTTTGGCACGCTGCAATGCTCTGATGACCAGGTCCATGAGAACTTCACCATGCACTTTAAAAAAAAAATTGTGGACCAGCTGTTAAAAAAGATGGTGCCATGGTGTAATGGTTAGCACTTTGGACTTTGAATCCAGTGATCCGAGTTCAAGTGTTGGTGGATCCTTCTTTGCTTCTTGTTCCAAGGTTGGCTGTTGGAATTCCAATAGATAGGCCTAAAGTGTCAGACTTTCTTGACAATTTCCACCAAGCATGTTCCTTCTCCACACCCAGAGTAGTGCAGTCAACTTGTTGGAATTCCAATAGATAGGCCTAAAGTGTCAGACTTTCTTGACAATTTCCACCAAGCATGTTCCTTTTCCACACCCAGAGTAGTGCAGTCAACTCATTATTGGTTCCATGGTGCAATGTTTAGCAGTCTGGATTTGGATTCCAGTGAACTGTAATAAAACTCAGTTGATTCTTCTTCACATTATGCACCAAAAGATCAGATGACACAATAAAAAGTACTTTTCAAAAGCAGTGAGCCTCCAAATGTCATCTAATTGTTGCGTTCATACTCTATTGCCAAGGTCAGAGATCCATCAATAGGGCAAATCAGATCGATATCCTGAATCATAAGTTTGTTTTGTGTTGAAGTTGTTTAGCACCCATGAAGAATGTGACATGGTAACTGTTCCCAAGAAAACTTCAATACACAATAAATTTGCTTTTTAAGAAAAAAATAAATGAAGATGTCTGAGCAATATATGAGAAACAGAATAAATAAAAAAAAATTGGGATTTATTGGTAAATTTGTATATTGTTGAAGTGTTTTCGTGCTCAAGACTTTTGAAGCTTTCTCTACTTCGCTCTTCACATAGATCAGAGCTATACTTGCAAAGAGTTAAAAAGCTGTACATGGGTTTGGCACGCTGCAATGCTCTGATGACCAGGTCCATGAGTTCTTCACCGTACACTTTTATAAAAAAAATTGTGGGCCATCTGTTAAAATCGATGGTTCCATGGTGTAATGGTTAGCTCTTTGGACTTTGAATCCAGTAATGCGTGTTCCAGTCTCGGTGGAACCTCCTTTGCTTCTTGTTCCAAGGTTGGCTGTTGGAATTCCAATAGATAGGCCTAAAGTGTCAGACTTTCTTGACAATTTCCACCAAGCATGTTCCTTCTCCACACGCAGAGTAGTGCAGTCAACTCATTATTGGTTCCATGGTGCAATGTTTAGCAGTCTGGATTTGGATTCCAGTGAACTGTAATAAAACTCAGTTGATTCTTCTTCACATGACGCACCAAAAGATCAGATGACCCAATAAAAAGTACTTTTCAAAAGCAGTGAGCCTCCAAATGTCATCTAATTGTTGCGTTCATACTCTGCTGCCAAGGTCAGAGATCCATCAATAGGGGAAATCAGATCGATACCCTGAATCATAAGTTTGTTTTGTGTTGAAGTTGTTTAGCACCCATTAAGAATGTGACATGGTAACTGTTCCCAAGAAAACTTCAATACACAATCAATTTGCTTTCAAAAAATTAATAAATGAAGATGTCTGAGCACAATATGAGAAACAGAATAAATCATATTTTTTTTTGGATTTATTGGTAAATTTGTATATTGTTGAAGTGTTTTCGTGCTCAAGACTTTTGAAGCTTTCTCTACTTCGCTCTTCACATAGATCAGAGCTATACTTGCAAAGAGTTAAAAAGATGTACATGGGTTTGGCACGCTGCAATGCTCTGATGACCAGGTCCATGAGAACTTCACCATGCACTTTAAAAAAAAAATTGTGGACCAGCTGTTAAAAAAGATGGTGCCATGGTGTAATGGTTAGCACTTTGGACTTTGAATCCAGTGATCCGAGTTCAAGTGTTGGTGGAACCTTCTTTGCTTCTTGTTCCAAGGTTGGCTGTTGGAATTCCAATAGATAGGCCTAAAGTGTCAGACTTTCTTGACAATTTCCACCAAGCATGTTCCTTCTCCACACCCAGAGTAGTGCAGTCAACTTGTTGGAATTCCAATAGATAGGCCTAAAGTGTCAGACTTTCTTGACAATTTCCACCAAGCATGTTCCTTTTCCACACCCAGAGTAGTGCAATCAACTCATTATTGGTTCCATGGTGCAATGTTTAGCAGTCTGGATTTGGATTCCAGTGAACTGTAATAAAACTCAGTTGATTCTTCTTCACATTATGCACCAAAAGATCAGATGACACAATAAAAAGTACTTTTCAAAAGCAGTGAGCCTCCAAATGTCATCTAATTGTTGCGTTCATACTCTATTGCCAAGGTCAGAGATCCATCAATAGGGCAAATCAGATCGATATCCTGAATCATAAGTTTGTTTTGTGTTGAAGTTGTTTAGCACCCATGAAGAATGTGACATGGTAACTGTTCCCAAGAAAACTTCAATACACAATAAATTTGCTTTTTAAGAAAAAAAATAAATGAAGATGTCTGAGCACTATATGAGAAACAGAATAAATAAAAAAAATTTGGGATTTATTGGTAAATTTGTATATTGTTGAAGTGTTTTCGTGCTCAAGACTTTTGAAGCTTTCTCTACTTCGCTCTTCACATAGATCAGAGCTATACTTGCAAAGAGTTAAAAAGCTGTACATGGGTTTGGCACACTGCAATGCTCTGATGACCAGGTCCATGAGTTCTTCACCGTACACTTTTATAAAAAAAATTGTGGGCCAGCTGTTAAAATCGATGGTTCCATGGTGTAATGGTTAGCATTTTGGACTTTGAATCCAGCAATCCGAGTTCAAGTCTCGGTGGAACCTCCTTTGCTTCTTGTTCCAAGGTTGGCTGTTGGAATTCCAATAGATAGGCCTAAAGTGTCAGACTTTCTTGACAATTTCCACCAAGCATGTTCCTTCTCCACACCCAGAGTAGTGCAGTCAACTCATTATTGGTTCCATGGTGCAATGTTTAGCAGTCTGGATTTGGATTCCAGTGAACTGTAAAAAAAACTCAGTTGATTCTTCTTCACATTATGAACCAAAACATCAGATGACCCAATAAAAAGTACTTTTCAAAAGCAGTGAGCCTCCAAATGTCATCTAATTGTTACGTTCATACTCTGCTGCCAAGGTCAGAGATCCATCAATAGGGGAAATCAGATCGATACCCTGAATCATAAGTTTGTTTTGTGTTGAAGTTGTTTAGCACCCATGAAGAATGTGACATGGTAACTGTTCCCAAGAAAACTTCAATACACAATAAATTTGCTTTCAACAAATTAATAAATGAAGATGTCTGAGCACTATATGAGAAACAGAATAAATCATATTTTTTTTGGATTTATTGGTAAATTTGTATATTGTTGAAGTGTTTTCGTGCTCAAGACTTTTGAAGCTTTCTCTACTTCGCTCTTCACATAGATCAGAGCTATACTTGCAAAGAGTTAAAAAGATGTACATGGGTTTGGCACGCTGCAATGCTCTGATGACCAGGTCCATAAGAACTTCACCATGCACTTTAAAAAAAACAATTGTGGGCCAGCTGTTAAAAAAGATGGTTCCATTGTGTAATGGTTAGCACTTTGGACTTTGAATCCAGCGATCTGATTTCAAGTCTCGGTGGAACCTCCTTTCCTTCTTGTTCCAAGGTTGGCTGTTGGAATTCCAATAGATAGACCTAATGTGTCAGACTTTCTTGACAATTTCCACCAAGCATGTTCCTTCTCCACACCCAGAGTAGTGCAGTCAACTCATTATTGGTTCAATGGTGCAATGTTTAGCAGTCTGGATTTGGATTCCAGTGAACTGTAATAAAACTCAGTTGATTCTTCTTCACATTATGCACCAAAAGATCAGATGACCCAATAAAAAGTACTTTTCAAAAGCAGTGAGCCTCCAAATGTCATCTTATTGTTGCGTTCATACTCTGCTGCCAAGGTCAGAGATCCATCAATAGGGGAAATCAGATCGATACCCTGAATCATAAGTTTGTTTTGTGTTGAAGTTGTTTAGCACCCATGAAGAATGTGACATGGTAACTGTTCCCAAGAAAACTTCAATACACAATAAATTTGCTTTTTAAGAAAAAAATAAATGAAGATGTCTGAGCACTATATGAGAAACAGAATAAATAATTTTTTGTTTTGGATTTATTGGTAAATTTGTACATTGTTTAAGTTTTTTCGTGCTCAAGACTTTTGAAGCTTTCTCTACTTCGCTCTTCACATAGATCAGAGCTATACTTGCAAAGAGTTAAAAAGCTGTAAATGGGTTTGGCACACTGCAATGCTCTGATGACCAGGTCCATGAGTTCTTCACCGTACACTTTTATAAAAAAAATTGTGGGCCAGCTGTTAAAAAAGATGGTTCCATGGTGTAATGGTTAGCACTTTGGACTTTGAATCCAGCGATCCGAGTTCAAGTCTTGGTGGAACCTCCTTTGCTTCTTGTTCCAAGGTTGGCTGTTGGAATTCCAATAGATAGGCCTAAAGTGTCAGACTTTCTTGACAATTTCCACCAAGCATGTTCCTTTTCCACACCCAGAGTAGTGCAGTCAACTCATTATTGGTTCCATGGTGCAATGTTTAGCAGTCTGGATTTGGATTCCAGTGAACTGTAATAAAACTCAGTTGATTCTTCTTCACATTATGCACCAAAAGATCAGATGACCCAATAAAAAGTACTTTTCAAAAGCAGTGAGCCTCCAAATGTCATCTAATTGTTGCGTTCATACTCTGCTGCCAAGGTCAGAGATCCATCAATAGGGGAAATCAGATCGATACCCTGAATCATAAGTTTGTTTTGTGTTGAAGTTGTTTAGCACCCATGAAGAATGTGACATGGTAACTGTTCCCATGAAAACTTCAATACACAATAAATTTGCTTTTTAAGAAAAAAATTAATGAAGATGTCTGAGCACTATATGAGAAACAGAATAAATAAAAAAAAATGGGATTTATTTGTAAATTTGTACATTGTTTAAGTTTTCATGCTCAAGACTTTTGAAGCTTTCTCTACTTCGCTCTTCACATAGATCAGAGCTATACTTGCAAAGAGTTAAAAAGATGTACATGGGTTTGGCACGCTGCAATGCTCTGATGACCAGGTCCATGTGAACTTCACCATGCACTTTAAAAAAAACAATTGTGGGCCAGCTGTTAAAAAAGATGGTTCCATTGTGTAATGGTTAGCACTTTGGACTTTGAATCCAGCGATCTGATTTCAAGTCTTGGTGGAATCTCATTTCCTTCTTATTCCAAGGTTGGCTGTTGGAATTCCAATAGATAGACCTAATGTGTCAGACTTTCTTGACAATTTCCACCAAGCATGTTCCTTCTCCACACCCAGAGTAGTGCAGTCAACTCATTATTGGTTCCATGGTGCAATGTTTAGCAGTCTGGATTTGGATTCCAGTGAACTGTAATAAAACTCAGTTGATTCTTCTTCACATTATGCACCAAAAGATCAGATGACCCAATAAAAAGTACTTTTCAAAAGCAGTGAGCCTCCAAATGTCATCTTATTGTTGCGTTCATACTCTGCTGCCAAGGTCAGAGATCCATCAATAGGGGAAATCAGATCGATACCCTGAATCATAAGTTTGTTTTGTGTTGAAGTTGTTTAGCACCCATGAAGAATGTGACATGGTAACTGTTCCCAAGAAAACTTCAATACACAATAAATTTGCTTTCAAGAAATTAATAAATGAAGATGTCTGAGCACTATATGAGAAACAGAATAAATCATATTTTTTTTTGGATTTATTGGTAAATTGGTATATTGTTTAAGTTTTTTCGTGCTCAAGACTTTTGAAGCTTTCTCTACTTCGCTCTTCACATAGATCAGAGCTATACTAGCAAAGAGTTAAAAAGATGTATATGGGTTTGGCACGCTGCAATGCTCTGATGACCAGGTCCATGAGAACTTCACCATGCACTTTAAAAAAAAAATTGTGGGCCAGCTGTTAATAAAGATGGTTCCATGGTGTAATGGTTAGCACTTTGGACTTTGAATCCAGTGACCCGAGGTCAAGTCTCGGTGGAACCTCCTTTGCTTCTTGTTCCAAGGTTGGCTGTTGGAATTCCAATAGATAGGCCTAAAGGGTCAGACTTTCTTGACAATTTCCACCAAGCATGTTCCTTCTCCACACCCAGAGTAGTGCAGTCAACTCATTATTGGTTCCATGGTGCAATGTTTAGCAGTCTGGATTTGGATTCCAGTGAACTGTAATAAAACTCAGTTGATTCTTCTTCACATTATGCACCAAAAGATTAGATGACCCAATAAAAAGTACTTTTCAAAAGCAGTGAGCCTCCAAATGTCATCTAATTGTTGCGTTCATACTCTGCTGCCAAGGTCAGAGATCCATCAATAGGGGAAATCAGATCGATACCCTGAATCATAAGTTTGTTTTGTGTTGAAGTTGTTTAGAACCCATGAAGAATGTGACATGGTAACTGTTCCCATGAAAACTTCAATACACAATAAATTTGCTTTTTAAGAAAAAAATTAATGAAGATGTCTGAGCACTATATGAGAAACAGAATAAATAAAAAAAAATTGGATTTATTTGTAAATTTGTACATTGTTTAAGTTTTCATGCTCAAGACTTTTGAAGCTTTCTCTACTTCGCTCTTCACATAGATCAGAGCTATACTTGCAAAGAGTTAAAAAGATGTACATGGGTTTGGCACGCTGCAATGCTCTGATGACCAGGTCCATGTGAACTTCAATTGTTGGCCAGCTGTTAAGAAAGATGGTTCCATGGTGTAATGGTTAGCACTTTGGACTTTGAATCCAGCGACCAGAGTTCAAGTCTCGGTGTAGCCTCCTTTGCTTCTTGTTCCAATTTTGGCTGTTGCAATTCCAATAGATAGGCCTAAAGGGTCAGACTTTCTTGACAATTTCCACCAAGCATGTTCCTTTTCCACACCCAGAGTAGTGCAATCAACTCATTATTGGTTCCATGGTGCAATGTTTAGCAGTCTGGATTTGGATTCCAGTGAACTGTAATAAAACTCAGTTGATTCTTCTTCACATTATGCACCAAAAGATCAGATGACCCAATAAAAAGAACTTTTCAAAAGCAGTGAGCCTCCAAATGTCATCTAATTGTTGCGTTCATACTCTATTGCCAAGGTCAGAGATCCATCAATAGGGCAAATCAGATCGATATCCTGAATCATAAGTTTGTTTTGTGTTGAAGTTGTTTAGCACCCATGAAGAATGTGACATGGTAACTGTTCCCAAGAAAACTTCAATACACAATAAATTTGCTTTTTAAGAAAAAAATAAATGAAGATGTCTGAGCACTATATGAGAAACAGAATAAATAAAAAAAAATTGGGATTTATTGGTAAATTTGTATATTGTTGAAGTGTTTTCGTGCTCAAGACTTTTGAAGCTTTCTCTACTTCGCTCTTCACATAGATCAGAGCTATACTTGCAAAGAGTTAAAAAAGATGTACATGGGTTTGGCACGCTGCAATGCTCTGATGACCAGGTCCATAAGAACTTCACCATGCACTTTAAAAAAAACAATTGTGGGCCAGCTGTTAAAAAAGATGGTTCCATTGTGTAATGGTTAGCACTTTGGACTTTGAATCCAGCGATCTGAGTTCAAGTTTCGGTGGAACTTCCTTTCCTTCTTGTTCCAAGGTTGGCTGTTGGAATTCCAATAGATAGACCTAATGTGTCAGACTTTCTTGACAATTTCCACCAAGCATGTTCCTTCTCCACACCCAGAGTAGTGCAGTCAACTCATTATTGGTTCAATGGTGCAATGTTTAGCAGTCTGGATTTGGATTCCAGTGAACTGTAATAAAACTCAGTTGATTCTTCTTCACATTATGCACCAAAAGATCAGATGACCCAATAAAAAGTACTTTTCAAAAGCAGTGAGCCTCCAAATGTCATCTTATTGTTGCGTTCATACTCTGCTGCCAAGGTCAGAGATCCATCAATAGGGGAAATCAGATCGATACCCTGAATCATAAGTTTGTTTTGTGTTGAAGTTGTTTAGCACCCATGAAGAATGTGACATGGTAACTGTTCCCAAGAAAACTTCAATACACAATAAATTTGCTTTTTAAGAAAAAAATAAATGAAGATGTCTGAGCACTATATGAGAAACAGAATAAATAATTTTTTGTTTTGGATTTATTGGTAAATTTGTACATTGTTTAAGTTTTTTCGTGCTCAAGACTTTTGAAGCTTTCTCTACTTCGCTCTTCACATAGATCAGAGCTATACTTGCAAAGAGTTAAAAAGCTGTACATGGGTTTGGCACACTGCAATGCTCTGATGACCAGGTCCATGAGTTCTTCACCGTACACTTTTATAAAAAAAATTGTGGGCCAGCTGTTAAAAAAGATGGTTCCATGGTGTAATGGTTAGCACTTTGGACTTTGAATCCAGCGATCTGAGTTCAAGTCTTGGTGGAACCTCCTTTGCTTCTTGTTCCAAGGTTGGCTGTTGGAATTCCAATAGATAGGCCTAAAGTGTCAGACTTTCTTGACAATTTCCACCAAGCATGTTCCTTTTCCACACCCAGAGTAGTGCAGTCAACTCATTATTGGTTCCATGGTGCAATGTTTAGCAGTCTGGATTTGGATTCCAGTGAACTGTAATAAAACTCAGTTGATTCTTCTTCACATTATGCACCAAAAGATCAGATGACCCAATAAAAAGTACTTTTCAAAAGCAGTGAGCCTCCAAATGTCATCTAATTGTTACGTTCATACTCTGCTGCCAAGGTCAGAGATCCATCAATAGGGGAAATCAGATCGATACCCTGAATCATAAGTTTGTTTTGTGTTGAAGTTGTTTAGCACCCATGAAGAATGTGACATGGTAACTGTTCCCAAGAAAATTTCAATACACAATAAATTTGCTTTCAAGAAATTAATAAATGAAGATGTCTGAGCACTATATGAGAAACAGAATAAATCATATTTTTTTTGGATTTATTGGTAAATTTGTATATTGTTGAAGTGTTTTCGTGCTCAAGACTTTTGAAGCTTTCTCTACTTCGCTCTTCACATAGATCAGAGCTATACTTGCAAAGAGTTAAAAAGATGTACATGGGTTTGGCACGCTGCAATGCTCTGATGACCAGGTCCATAAGAACTTCA
Organism: Moxostoma hubbsi; assembly: GCA_032164185.1. Lineage (NCBI taxonomy): Eukaryota > Metazoa > Chordata > Actinopteri > Cypriniformes > Catostomidae > Moxostoma > Moxostoma hubbsi. Next base: position 694,411 of record JAVLUX010000031.1, on the reverse strand, counting down.
CCATGCACTTTAAAAAAAAATTGTGGGCCAGCTGTTAAAAAAGATGGTTCCATTGTGTAATGGTTAGCACTTTGGACTTTGAATCCAGCGATCTGATTTCAAGTCTCGGTGGAACCTCCTTTCCTTCTTGTTCCAAGGTTGGCTGTTGGAATTCCAATAGATAGACCTAATGTGTCAGACTTTCTTGACAATTTCCACCAAGCATGTTCCTTCTCCACACCCAGAGTAGTGCAGTCAACTCATTATTGGTTCAATGGTGCAATGTTTAGCAGTCTGGATTTGGATTCCAGTGAACTGTAATAAAACTCAGTTGATTCTTCTTCACATTATGCACCAAAAGATCAGATGACCCAATAAAAAGTACTTTTCAAAAGCAGTGAGCCTCCAAATGTCATCTTATTGTTGCATTCATACTCTGCTGCCAAGGTCAGAGATCCATCAATAGGGGAAATCAGATCGATACCCTGAATCATAAGTTTGTTTTGTGTTGAAGTTGTTTAGCACCCATGAAGAATGTGACATGGTAACTGTTCCCAAGAAAACTTCAATACACAATAAATTTGCTTTCAAGAAATTAATAAATGAAGATGTCTGAGCACTATATGAGAAACAGAATAAATCATATTTTTTTTGGATTTATTGGTAAATTGGTATATTGTTTAAGTTTTTTCGTGCTCAAGACTTTTGAAGCTTTCTCTACTTCGCTCTTCACATAGATCAGAGCTATACTAGCAAAGAGTTAAAAAGATGTACATGGGTTTGGCACGCTGCAATGCTCTGATGACCAGGTCCATGAGAACTTCACCATGCACTTTAAAAAAAAAATTGTGGACCAGCTGTTAAAAAAGATGGTGCCATGGTGTAATGGTTAGCACTTTGGACTTTGAATCCAGTGATCCGAGTTCAAGTGTTGGTGGAACCTTCTTTGCTTCTTGTTCCAAGGTTGGCTGTTGGAATTCCAATAGATAGGCCTAAAGTGTCAGACTTTCTTGACAATTTCCACCAAGCATGTTCCTTCTCCACACCCAGAGTAGTGCAGTCAACTCATTATTGGTTCCATGGTGCAATGTTTAGCAGTCTGGATTTGGATTCCAGTGAACTGTAATAAAACTCAGTTGATTCTTCTTCACATTATGCACCAAAAGATCAGATGACCCAATAAAAAGTACTTTTCAAAAGCAGTGAGCCTCCAAATGTCATCTAATTGTTACGTTCATACTCTGCTGCCAAGGTCAGAGATCCATCAATAGGGGAAATCAGATCGATACCCTGAATCATAAGTTTGTTTTGTGTTGAAGTTGTTTAGCACCCATGAAGAATGTGACATGGTAACTGTTCCCAAGAAAATTTCAATACACAATAAATTTGCTTTCAAGAAATTAATAAATGAAGATGTCTGAGCACTATATGAGAAACAGAATAAATCATATTTTTTTTGGATTTATTGGTAAATTTGTATATTGTTGAAGTGTTTTCGTGCTCAAGACTTTTGAAGCTTTCTCTACTTCGCTCTTCACATAGATCAGAGCTATACTTGCAAAGAGTTAAAAAGATGTACATGGGTTTGGCACGCTGCAATGCTCTGATGACCAGGTCCATAAGAACTTCACCATGCACTTTAAAAAAAAATTGTGGGCCAGCTGTTAAAAAAGATGGTTCCATTGTGTAATGGTTAGCACTTTGGACTTTGAATCCAGCGATCTGATTTCAAGTCTCGGTGGAACCTCCTTTCCTTCTTGTTCCAAGGTTGGCTGTTGGAATTCCAATAGATAGACCTAATGTGTCAGACTTTCTTGACAATTTCCACCAAGCATGTTCCTTCTCCACACCCAGAGTAGTGCAGTCAACTCATTATTGGTTCAATGGTGCAATGTTTAGCAGTCTGGATTTGGATTCCAGTGAACTGTAATAAAACTCAGTTGATTCTTCTTCACATTATGCACCAAAAGATCAGATGACCCAATAAAAAGTACTTTTCAAAAGCAGTGAGCCTCCAAATGTCATCTTATTGTTGCATTCATACTCTGCTGCCAAGGTCAGAGATCCATCAATAGGGGAAATCAGATCGATACCCTGAATCATAAGTTTGTTTTGTGTTGAAGTTGTTTAGCACCCATGAAGAATGTGACATGGTAACTGTTCCCAAGAAAACTTCAATACACAATAAATTTGCTTTCAAGAAATTAATAAATGAAGATGTCTGAGCACTATATGAGAAACAGAATAAATCATATTTTTTTTTGGATTTATTGGTAAATTGGTATATTGTTTAAGTTTTTTCGTGCTCAAGACTTTTGAAGCTTTCTCTACTTCGCTCTTCACATAGATCAGAGCTATACTAGCAAAGAGTTAAAAAGATGTACATGGGTTTGGCACGCTGCAATGCTCTGATGACCAGGTCCATGAGAACTTCACCATGCACTTTAAAAAAAAAATTGTGGGCCAGCTGTTAATAAAGATGGTTCCATGGTGTAATGGTTAGCACTTTGGACTTTGAATCCAGTGACCCGAGTTCAAGTCTCGGTGGAACCTCCTTTGCTTCTTGTTCCAAGGTTGGCTGTTGGAATTCCAATAGATAGGCCTAAAGGGTCAGACTTTCTTGACAATTTCCACCAAGCATGTTCCTTCTCCACACCCAGAGTAGTGCAGTCAACTCATTATTGGTTCCATGGTGCAATGTTTAGCAGTCTGGATTTGGATTCCAGTGAACTGTAATAAAACTCAGTTGATTCTTCTTCACATTATGCACCAAAAGATTAGATGACCCAATAAAAAGTACTTTTCAAAAGCAGTGAGCCTCCAAATGTCATCTAATTGTTGCGTTCATACTCTGCTGCCAAGGTCAGAGATCCATCAATAGGGGAAATCAGATCGATACCCTGAATCATAAGTTTGTTTTGTGTTGAAGTTGTTTAGCACCCATGAAGAATGTGACATGGTAACTGTTCCCATGAAAACTTCAATACACAATAAATTTGCTTTTTAAGAAAAAAATTAATGAAGATGTCTGAGCACTATATGAGAAACAGAATAAATAAAAAAAAATTGGATTTATTTGTAAATTTGTACATTGTTTAAGTTTTCATGCTCAAGACTTTTGAAGCTTTCTCTACTTGGCTCTTCACATAGATCAGAGCTATACTTGCAAAGAGTTAAAAAGATGTACATGGGTTTGGCACGCTGCAATGCTCTGATGACCAGGTCCATGTGAACTTCACCATGCACTTTAAAAAAAACAATTGTGGGCCAGCTGTTAAGAAAGATGGTTCCATGGTGTAATGGTTAGCACTTTGGACTTTGAATCCAGCGACCCTAGTTCAAGTCTCGGTGTAGCCTCCTTTGCTTCTTGTTCCAATTTTGGCTGTTGCAATTCCAATAGATAGGCCTAAAGGGTCAGACTTTCTTGACAATTTCCACCAAGCTTGTTCCTTCTCCACACCCAGAGTAGTGCAGTCAACTCATTATTGGTTCCATGGTGCAATGTTTAGCAGTCTGGATTTGGATTCCAGTGAACTGTAATAAAACTCAGTTGATTCTTCTTCACATTATGCACCAAAAGATCAGATGACCCAATAAAAAGTACTTTTCAAAAGCAGTGAGCCTCCAAATGTCATCTAATTGTTGCGTTCATACTCTGCTGCCAAGGTCAGAGATCCATCAATAGGGGAAATCAGATCGATACCCTGAATCATAAGTTTGTTTTGTGTTGAAGTTGTTTAGCACCCATGAAGAATGTGACATGGTAACTGTTCCCAAGAAAACTTCAATACACAATCAATTTGCTTTCAAGAAATTAATAAATGAAGATGTCTGAGCACTATATGAGAAACAGAATAAATCATATTTTTTTTGGATTTATTGGTAAATTTGTATATTGTTGAAGTGTTTTCGTGCTCAAGACTTTTGAAGCTTTCTCTACTTCGCTCTTCACATAGATCAGAGCTATACTTGCAAAGAGTTAAAAAGATGTACATGGGTTTGGCACGCTGCAATGCTCTGATGACCAGGTCCATGTGAACTTCACCATGCACTTTAAAAAAAACAATTGTGGGCCAACTGTTAAGAAAGATGGTTCCATGGTGTAATGGTTAGCACTTTGGACTTTGAATCCAGCGACCCGAGTTCAAGTCTCGGTGTAGCCTCCTTTGCTTCTTGTTCCAATTTTGGCTGTTGCAATTCCAATAGATAGGCCTAAAGGGTCAGACTTTCTTGACAATTTCCACCAAGCTTGTTCCTTCTCCACACCCAGAGTAGTGCAGTCAACTCATTATTGGTTCCATGGTGCAATGTTTAGCAGTCTGGATTTGGATTCCAGTGAACTGTAATAAAACTCAGTTGATTCTTCTTCACATTATGCACCAAAAGATCAGATGACCCAATAAAAAGTACTTTTCAAAAGCAGTGAGCCTCCAAATGTCATCTAATTGTTGCGTTCATACTCTGCTGCCAAGGTCAGAGATCCATCAATAGGGGAAATCAGATCGATACCCTGAATCATAAGTTTGTTTTGTGTTGAAGTTGTTTAGCACCCATGAAGAATGTGACATGGTAACTGTTCCCATGAAAACTTCAATACACAATAAATTTGCTTTTTAAGAAAAAAATTAATGAAGATGTCTGAGCACTATATGAGAAACAGAATAAATAAAAAAACTGTTCCCAAGAAAACTTCAATACACAATAAATTTGCTTTCAACAAATTAATAAATGAAGATGTCTGAGCACTATATGAGAAACAGAATAAATCATATTTTTTTTGGATTTATTGGTAAATTTGTATATTGTTGAAGTGTTTTCGTGCTCAAGACTTTTGAAGCTTTCTCTACTTCGCTCTTCACATAGATCAGAGCTATACTTGCAAAGAGTTAAAAAGATGTACATGGGTTTGGCACGCTGCAATGCTCTGATGACCAGGTCCATAAGAACTTCACCATGCACTTTAAAAAAAATTGTGGGCCAGCTGTTAAAAAAGATGGTTCCATTGTGTAATGGTTAGCACTTTGGACTTTGAATCCAGCGATCTGATTTCAAGTCTCGGTGGAACCTCATTTCCTTCTTATTCCAAGGTTGGCTGTTGGAATTCCAATAGATAGACCTAATGTGTCAGACTTTCTTGACAATTTCCACCAAGCATGTTCCTTCTCCACACCCAGAGTAGTGCAGTCAACTCATTATTGGTTCCATGGTGCAATGTTTAGCAGTCTGGATTTGGATTCCAGTGAACTGTAATAAAACTCAGTTGATTCTTCTTCACATTATGCACCAAAAGATCAGATGACCCAATAAAAAGTACTTTTCAAAAGCAGTGAGCCTCCAAATGTCATCTTATTGTTGCGTTCATACTCTGCTGCCAAGGTCAGAGATCCATCAATAGGGGAAATCAGATCGATACCCTGAATCATACGTTTGTTTTGTGTTGAAGTTGTTTAGCACCCATGAAGAATGTGACATGGTAACTGTTCCCAAGAAAACTTCAATACACAATAAATTTGCTTTCAAGAAATTAATAAATGAAGATGTCTGAGCACTATATGAGAAACAGAATAAATCATATTTTTTTTTGGATTTATTGGTAAATTGGTATATTGTTTAAGTTTTTTCGTGCTCAAGACTTTTGAAGCTTTCTCTACTTCGCTCTTCACATAGATCAGAGCTATACTTGCAAAGAGTTAAAAAGATGTACATGGGTTTGGCACGCTGCAATGCTCTGATGACCAGGTCCATAAGAACTTCACCATGCACTTTAAAAAAAATTGTGGGCCAGCTGTTAAAAAAGATGGTTCCATTGTGTAATGGTTAGCACTTTGGACTTTGAATCCAGCGATCTGATTTCAAGTCTCGGTGGAATCTCATTTCCTTCTTATTCCAAGGTTGGCTGTTGGAATTCCAATAGATAGACCTAATGTGTCAGACTTTCTTGACAATTTCCACCAAGCATGTTCCTTCTCCACACCCAGAGTAGTGCAGTCAACTCATTATTGGTTCCATGGTGCAATGTTTAGCAGTCTGGATTTGGATTCCAGTGAACTGTAATAAAACTCAGTTGATTCTTCTTCACATTATGCACCAAAAGATCAGATGACCCAATAAAAAGTACTTTTCAAAAGCAGTGAGCCTCCAAATGTCATCTTATTGTTGCGTTCATACTCTGCTGCCAAGGTCAGAGATCCATCAATAGGGGAAATCAGATCGATACCCTGAATCATAAGTTTGTTTTGTGTTGAAGTTGTTTAGCACCCATTAAGAATGTGACATGGTAACTGTTCCCAAGAAAACTTCAATACACAATAAATTTGCTTTCAAGAAATTAATAAATGAAGATGTCTGAGCACTATATGAGAAACAGAATAAATCATATTTTTTTTTGGATTTATTGGTAAATTGGTATATTGTTTAAGTTTTTTCGTGCTCAAGACTTTTGAAGCTTTCTCTACTTCGCTCTTCACATAGATCAGAGCTATACTAGCAAAGAGTTAAAAAGATGTATATGGGTTTGGCACGCTGCAATGCTCTGATGACCAGGTCCATGAGAACTTCACCATGCACTTTAAAAAAAAAAATGTGGGCCAGCTGTTAATAAAGATGGTTCCATGGTGTAATGGTTAGCACTTTGGACTTTGAATCCAGCGACCCGAGGTCAAGTCTCGGTGGAACCTCCTTTCCTTCTTGTTCCAAGGTTGGCTGTTGGAATTCCAATAGATAGACCTAATGTGTCAGACTTTCTTGACAATTTCCACCAAGCATGTTCCTTCTCCACACCCAGAGTAGTGCAGTCAACTCATTATTGGTTCCATGGTGCAATGTTTAGCAGTCTGGATTTGGATTCCAGTGAACTGTAATAAAACTCAGTTGATTCTTCTTCACATTATGCACCAAAAGATCAGATGACCCAATAAAAAGTACTTTTCAAAAGCAGTGAGCCTCCAAATGTAATCTAATTGTTGCGTTCATACTCTGCTGCCAAGGTCAGAGATCCATCAATAGGGGAAATCAGATCGATACCCTGAATCATAAGTTTGTTTTGTGTTGAAGTTGTTTAGCACCCATGAAGAATGTGACATGGTAACTGTTCCCAAGAAAATTTCAATACACAATAAATTTGCTTTTTAAGAAAAAAGTTAATGAAGATGTCTGAGCAATATATGAGAAACAGAATAAATAAAAAAAATTTTGGATTTATTTGTAAATTTGTACATTGTTTAAGTTTTTTCGTGCTCAAGACTTTTGAAGCTTTCTCTACTTCGCTCTTCACATAGATCAGAGCTATACTTGCAAAGAGTTAAAAAGATGTACATGGGTTTGGTACGCTGCAATGCTCTGATGCCCAGGTCCATGAGAACTTCACCATGCACTTTAAAAAAAAAAAATTGTGGGCCATCTGTTAAAACAGGTGGTTCCATGGTGTAATGGTTAGCACTTTGAATTTTGAATGCCGTGATCCGAGTTCAAGTCTCGGTGGAACCTCCTTTCCTTCTTGTTCCAAGGTTGGCTGTTGGAATTCCAATAGATAGACCTAATGTGTCAGACTTTCTTGACAATTTCCACCAAGCATGTTCCTTCTCCACACCCAGAGTAGTGCAGTCATCTCATTATTGGTTCCATGGTGCAATGTTTAGCAGTCTGGATTTGGATTCCAGTGAACTGTAATAAAACTAAGTTGATTCTTCTTCACAGTATGCACCAAAAGATCAGTTGACCCAATAAAAAGTACTTTTCAAAAGCAGTGAGCCTCCAAATGTCATCTAATTGTTGCATTCATACTCTGCTGCCAAGGTCAGAGATCCATCAATAGGGGAAATCAGATCGATACCCTGAATCATAAGTTTGTTTTGTGTTGAAGTTGTTTAGCACCCATGAAGAATGTGACATGGTAACTGTTCCCAAGAAAACTTCAATACACAATAAATTTGCTTTCAAGAAATTAATAAATGAAGATGTCTGAGCACTATATGAGAAACAGAATAAATAAAAAAAATTTGGATTTATTTGTAAATTTGTACATTGTTTAAGTTTTTTCGTGCTCAAGACTTTTGAAGCTTTCTCTACTTCGCTCTTCACATAGATCAGAGCTATACTTGCAAAGAGTTAAAAAGATGTACATGTGTTTGGCACGCTGCAATGCTCTGATGACCAGGTCCGTGAGAACTTCACCATGCACTTTAAAATAAAAAATTGTGGGCCAGCTGTTAAAAAAGCTGGTGTAATGGTGTAATGGTTAGCACTTTGGACTTTGAATCCTGCAATCCGAGTTCACGTCTCGGTGGAACCTCCTTTCCTTCTTGTTCCAAGGTTGGCTGTTGGAATTCCAATAGATAGACCTAATGTGTCAGACTTTCTTGACAATTTCCACCAAGCATGTTCCTTCTCCACACACAGAGTAGTGCAGTCAACTTATTATTGGTTCCATGGTGCAATGTTTAGCAGTCTGGATTTGGATTCCAGTGAACTGTAATAAAACTCAGTTGATTCTTCTTCACATTATGCACCAAAAGATCAGATGACCCAATAAAAAGTACTTTTCAAAAGCAGTGAGCCTCCAAATGTCATCTAATTGTTGCGTTCATACTCTGCTGCCAAGGTCAGAGATCCATCAATAGGGGAAATCAGATCGATACCCTGAATCATAAGTTTGTTTTGTGTTGAAGTTGTTTAGCACCCATGAAGAATGTGACATGGTAACTGTTCCTATGAAAACTTCAATACACAAAAATTTTGCTTTTTGAGAAAAAAATAAATGAAGATGTCTGAGCACTATATGAGAAACAGAATAAATAAAAATTTTTTTTTGGATTTATTGGTAAATTTGTACATTGTTTAAGTTTTTCGAGCTCAAGACTTTTGAAGCTTTCTCTACTTCGCTCTTCACATAGATCAGAGCTATACTTGCAAAGAGTTATAAAGCTGTACATGGGTTAGGCACACTGCAATGCTCTGATGACCAGGTCCATGAGTTCTTCACCGTACACTTTTGTAAAAAAATTGTGGGCCAGCTGTTTTAAAAAGATGGTTCCATGGTGTAATGGTTAGCACTTTGGACTTTGAATCCAGCAAACCGAGTTCTAGTCTCAGTGGAACCTCCTTTGCTTCTTGTTCCAAGGTTGGCTGTTGGAATTCCAATAGATAGGCCTAAAGTGTCAGACTTTCTTGACAATTTCCACCAAGCATGTTCCTTCTCCACACCCAGAGTAGTGCAGTCAACTCATTATTGGTTCCATGGTGCAATGTTTAGCAGTCTGGATTTGGATTCCAGTGAACTGTAATAAAACTCAGTTGATTCTTCTTCACATTATGCACCAAAAGATCAGATGACCCAATAAAAAGTACTTTTCAAAAGCAGTGAGCCTCCAAATGTCATCTAATTGTTGCGTTCATACTCTGCTGCCAAGGTCAGAGATCCATCAATAGGGGAAATCAGATCGATACCCTGAATCATAAGTTTGTTTTGTGTTGAAGTTGTTTAGCACCCATGAAGAATGTGACATGGTAACTGTTCCCAAGAAAACTTCAATACACAATAAATTTGCTTTCAAGAAATTAATAAATGAAGATGTCTGAGCACTATATGAGAAACAGAATAAATAAAAAAAATTTGGATTTATTTGTAAATTTGTACATTGTTTAAGTTTTTTCGTGCTCAAGACTTTTGAAGCTTTCTCTACTTCGCTCTTCACATAGATCAGAGCTATACTTGCAAAGAGTTAAAAAGATGTACATGTGTTTGGCACGCTGCAATGCTCTGATGACCAGGTCCGTGAGAACTTCACCATGCACTTTAAAAAAAAAATTGTGGACCAGCTGTTAAAAAAGCTGGTGTAATGGTGTAATGGTTAGCACTTTAGACTTTGAATCCAGCAATCCGAGTTCACGTCTCGGTGGAACCTCCTTTCCTTCTTGTTCCAAGGTTGGCTGTTGGAATTCCAATAGATAGACCTAATGTGTCAGACTTTCTTGACAATTTCCACCAAGCATGTTCCTTCTCCACACCCAGAGTAGTGCAGTCAACTCATTATTGGTTCCATGGTGCAATGTTTAGCAGTCTGGATTTGGATTCCAGTGAACTGTAATAAAACTCAGTTGATTCTTCTTCACATTATGCACCAAAAGATCAGATGACCCAATAAAAAGTACTTTTCAAAAGCAGTGAGCCTCCAAATGTCATCTAATTGTTGCGTTCATACTCTGCTGCCAAGGTCAGAGATCCATCAATAGGGGAAATCAGATCGATACCCTGAATCATAAGTTTGTTTTGTGTTGAAGTTGTTTAGCACCCATGAAGAATGTGACATGGTAACTGTTCCTAAGAAAACTTCAATACACAAAAATTTTGCGTTTTGAGAAAAAAATAAATGAAGATGTCTGAGCACTATATGAGAAACAGAATAAATAATTTTTTTTTTTTGGATTTATTGGTAAATTTGTACATTGTTTAAGTTTTTCGTGCTCAAGACATTTGAAGCTTTCTCTACTTCGCTCTTCACATAGATCAGAGCTATACTAGCAAAGAGTTAAAAAGATGTACATGTGTTTGGCACGCTGCAATGCTCTGATGACCAGGTCCGTGAGAACTTCACCATGCACTTTAAAAAAAAAAAATTGTGGGCCACCTGTTAAACAAGATGGTCCCATGGTGTAATGGTTAGCACTTTGGACTTTGAATCCAGCAATCCGAGTTCACGTCTCGGTGGAACCTCCTTTCCTTCTTGTTCCAAGGTTGGCTGTTGGAATTCCAATAGATAGACCTAATGTGTCAGACTTTCTTGACAATTTCCACCAAGCATGTTCCTTCTCCACACCCAGAGTAGTGCAGTCAACTCATTATTGGTGCAATGTTTAGCAGTCTGGATTTGGATTCCAGTGAACTGTAATAAAACTCAGTTGATTCTTCTTCACATTATGCACCAAAAGATCAGATGACCCAAAAAAAAGTACTTTTCAAAAGCAGTGAGCCTCCAAATGTCATCTAATTGTTGCGTTCATACTCTGCTGCCAAGGTCAGAGATCCATCAATAGGGGAAATCAGATCGATACCCTGAATCATAAGTTTGTTTTGTGTTGAAGTTGTTTAGCACCCATGAAGAATGTGACATGGTAACTGTTCCCAAGAAAACTTCAATACACAATAAATTTGCTTTCAAGAAATTAATAAATGAAGATGTCTGAGCACTATATGAGAAACAGAATAAATAAAAAAAATTTGGATTTATTTGTAAATTTGTACATTGTTTAAGTTTTTTCGTGCTCAAGACTTTTGAAGCTTTCTCTACTTCGCTCTTCACATAGATCAGAGCTATACTTGCAAAGAGTTAAAAAGATGTACATGTGTTTGGCACGCTGCAATGCTCTGATGACCAGGTCCGTGAGAACTTCACCATGCACTTTAAAATAAAAAATTGTGGGCCAGCTGTTAAAAAAGATGGTGTAATGGTTAGCACTTTGGACTTTGAATCCTGCAATCCGAGTTCACGTCTCGGTGGAACCTCCTTTCCTTCTTGTTCCAAGGTTGGCTGTTGGAATTCCAATAGATAGACCTAATGTGTCAGACTTTCTTGACAATTTCCACCAAGCATGTTCCTTCTCCACACCCAGAGTAGTGCAGTCAACTTATTATTGGTTCCATGGTGCAATGTTTAGCAGTCTGGATTTGGATTCCAGTGAACTGTAATAAAACTCAGTTGATTCTTCTTCACATTATGCACCAAAAGATCAGATGACCCAATAAAAAGTACTTTTCAAAAGCAGTGAGCCTCCAAATGTCATCTAATTGTTGCGTTCATACTCTACTGCCAAGGTCAGAGATCCATCAATAGGGGAAATCAGATCGATACCCTGAATCATAAGTTTGTTTTGTGTTGAAGTTGTTTAGCACCCATGAAGAATGTGACATGGTAACTGTTCCTATGAAAACTTCAATACACAAAAATTTTGCTTTTTGAGAAAAAAATAAATGAAGATGTCTGAGCACTATATGAGAAACAGAATAAATAAATTTTTTTTTTTGGATTTATTGGTAAATTTGTACATTGTTTAAGTTTTTCGAGCTCAAGACTTTTGAAGCTTTCTCTACTTCGCTCTTCACATAGATCAGAGGTATACTTGCAAAGAGTTATAAAGCTGTACATGGGTTAGGCACACTGCAATGCTCTGATGACCAGGTCCATGAGTTCTTCACCGTACACTTTTGTAAAAAAATTGTTGGCCAGCTGTTTTAAAAAGATGGTTCCATGGTGTAATGGTTAGCACTTTGGACTTTGAATCCAGCAATCCGAGTTCAAGTCTCAGTGGAACCTCATTTGCTTCTTGTTCCAAGGTTGGCTGTTGGAATTCCAATAGATAGGCCTAAAGTGTCAGACTTTCTTGACAATTTCCACCAAGCATGTTCCTTCTCCACACCCAGAGTAGTGCAGTCAACTCATTATTGGTTCCATGGTGCAATGTTTAGCAGTCTAGATTTGGATTCCAGTGAACTGTAATAAAACTCAGTTGATTCTTCTTCACATTATGCACCAAAAGATCAGATGACCCAATAAAAAGTACTTTTCAAAAGCAGTGAGCCTCCAAATGTCATCTAATTGTTGCGTTCATACTCTGCTGCCAAGGTCAGAGATCCATCAATAGGGGAAATCAGATCGATACCCTGAATCATAAGTTTGTTTTGTGTTGAAGTTGTTTAGCACCCATGAAGAATGTGACATGGTAACTGTTCCCAAGAAAACTTCAATACACAATAAATTTGCTTTCAAGAAATTAATAAATGAAGATGTCTGAGCACTATATGAGAAACAGAATAAATCATATTTTTTTTGGATTTATTGGTAAATTTGTATATTGTTGAAGTGTTTTCGTGCTCAAGACTTTTGAAGCTTTCTCTACTTCGCTCTTCACATAGATCAGAGCTATACTAGCAAAGAGTTAAAAAGATGTACATGTGTTTGGCACGCTGCAATGCTCTGATGACCAGGTCCGTGAGAACTTCACCATGCACTTTAAAAAAAAAAAATTGTGGGCCAGCTGTTAAAAAAGATGGTCCCATGGTGTAATGGTTAGCACTTTGGACTTTGAATCCAGTGATCTGAGTTCAAGTCTCGGTGGAACCTCCTTTCCTTCTTGTTCCAAGGTTGGCTGTTGGAATTCCAATAGATAGACCTAATGTGTCAGACTTTCTTGACAATTTCCACCAAGCATGTTCCTTCTCCACACCCAGAGTAGTGCAGTCAACTCATTATTGGTTCCATGGTGCAATGTTTAGCAGTCTGGATTTGGATTCCAGTGAACTGTAATAAAACTCAGTTGATTCTTCTTCACATTATGCACCAAAAGATCAGATGACCCAATAAAAAGTACTTTTCAAAAGCAGTGAGCCTCCAAATGTCATCTAATTGTTGCGTTCATACTCTGCTGCCAAGGTCAGAGATCCATCAATAGGGGAAATCAGATCGATACCCTGAATCATAAGTTTGTTTTGTGTTGAAGTTGTTTAGCACCCATGAAGAATGTGACATGGTAACTGTTCCTAAGAAAACTTCAATACACAAAAATTTTGCTTTTTGAGAAAAAAATAAATGAAGATGTCTGAGCACTATATGAGAAACAGAATAAATAATTTTTTTTTTGGATTTATTGGTAAATTTGTACATTGTTTAAGTTTTTTCGTGCTCAAGACTTTTGAAGCTTTCTCTACTTCGCTCTTCACATAGATCAGAGCTATACTTGCAAAGAGTTATAAAGCTGTACATGGGTTTGGCACACTGCAATGCTCTGATGACCAGGTCCATGAGTTCTTCACCGTACACTTTTTTAAAAAAATTGTGGGCCAGCTGTTAAAATAGATGGTTCCATGTTTTAATGGTTAGCACTTTGGACTTTGAATCCAGCGATCCGAGTTCAAGTCTTGGTGGAACCTCCTTTCCTTCTTGTTCCAAGGTTGGCTGTTGGAATTCCAATAGATAGGCCTAAAGTGTCAGACTTTCTTGACAATTTCCACCAAGCATGTTCTTTCTCCACACCCAGAGTAGTGCAGTCAACTCATTATTGGTTCCATGGTGCAATGTTTAGCAGTCTGGATTTGGATTCCAGTGAACTGTAATAAAACTCAGTTGATTCTTCTTCACATTATGCACCAAAAGATCAGATGACCCAATAAAAAGTACTTTTCAAAAGCAGTGAGCCTCCAGATGTCATCTAATTCTTGCGTTCATACTCTGCTGCCAAGGTCAGAGATCCATCAATAGGGGAAATCAGATCGATACCCTGAATCATAAGTTTGTTTTGTGTTGAAGTTGTTTAGCACCCATGAAGAATGTGACATGGTAACTGTTCCCAAGAAAACTTCAATACACAATAAATTTGCTTTCAAGAAATTAATAAATGAAGATGTCTGAGCACTATATGAGAAACAGAATAAATCATATTTTTTTTGGATTTATTGGTAAATTTGTATATTGTTGAAGTGTTTTCGTGCTCAAGACTTTTGAAGCTTTCTCTACTTCGCTCTTCACATAGATCAGAGCTATACTAGCAAAGAGTTAAAAAGATGTACATGGGTTTTGCACGCTGCAATGCTCTGATGACCAGGTCCGTGAGAACTTCACCATGCACTTTAAAAAAAAAAATTGTGGGCCAGCTGTTAAAAAAGATGGTTCCATGGTGTAATGGTTAGCACTTTGGACTTTGAATCCAGCGATCCGAGTTCAAGTCTCAGTGGAACCTCCTTTCCTTCTTGTTCCAAGGTTGGCTGTTGGAATTCCAATAGATAGACCTAATGTGTCAGACTTTCTTTACAATTTCCACCAAGCATGTTCCTTCTCCACACCCAGAGTAGTGCAGTCAACTCATTATTGGTTCCATGGTGCAATGTTTAGCAGTCTGGATTTGGATTCCAGTGAACTGTAATAAAACTCAGTTGATTCTTCTTCACATTATGCACCAAAAGATCAGATGACCCAATAAAAAGTACTTTTCAAAAGCAGTGAGCCTCCAGATGTCATCTAATTGTTGCGTTCATACTCTGCTGCCAAGGTCAGAGATCCATCAATAGGGGAAATCAGATCGATACCCTGAATCATAAGTTTGTTTTGTGTTGAAGTTGTTTAGCACCCATGAAGAATGTGACATGGTAACTGTTCCTAAGAAAACTTCAATACACAAAAATTTTGCTTTTTGAGAAAAAAATAAATGAAGATGTCTGAGCACTATATGAGAAACAGAATAAATAATTTTTTTTTTTTTGGATTTATTGGTAAATTTGTACATTGTTTAAGTTTTTCGTGCTCAAGACTTTTGAAGCTTTCTCTACTTCGCTCTTCACATAGATCAGAGCTATACTTGCAAAGAGTTATAAAGCTGTACATGGGTTAGGCACACTGCAATGCTCTGATGACCAGGTCCATGAGTTCTTCACCGTACACTTTTATAAAAAAATTGTGGGCCAGCTGTTTAAAAAAGATGGTTCCATTGTGTAATGGTTAGCACTTTGGACTTTGAATCCAGCAATCCGAGTTCAAGTCTCAGTGGAACCTCCTTTGCTTCTTGTTCCAAGGTTGGCTGTTGGAATTCCAATAGATAGGCCTAAAGTGTCAGACTTTCTTGACAATTTCCACCAAGCATGTTCCTTCTCCACACCCAGAGTAGTGCAGTCAACTCATTATTGGTTCCATGGTGCAATGTTTAGCAGTCTGGATTTGGATTCCAGTGAACTGTAATAAAACTCAGTTGATTCTTCTTCACATTATGCACCAAAAGATCAGATGACCCAATTAAAAGTACTTTTCAAAAGCAGTGAGCCTCCAAATGTCATCTAATTGTTGCGTTCATACTCTGCTGCCAAGGTCAGAGATCCATCAATAGGGGAAATCAGATCGATACCCTGAATCATAAGTTTGTTTTGTGTTGAAGTTGTTTAGCACCCATGAAGAATGTGACATGGTAACTGTTCCCAAGAAAACTTCAATACACAATAAATTTGCTTTCAAGAAATTAATAAATGAAGATGTCTGAGCACTATATGAGAAACAGAATAAATCATATTTTTTTTGGATTTATTGGTAAATTTGTATATTGTTGAAGTGTTTTCGTGCTCAAGACTTTTGAAGCTTTCTCTACTTCGCTCTTCACATAGATCAGAGCTATACTAGCAAAGAGTTAAAAAGATGTACATGGGTTTTGCACGCTGCAATGCTCTGATGACCAGGTCCGTGAGAACTTCACCATGCACTTTAAAAAAAAAAATTGTGGGCCAGCTGTTAAAAAAGATGGTTCCATGGTGTAATGGTTAGCACTTTGGACTTTGAATCCAGCGATCTGAGTTCAAGTCTCAGTGGAACCTCCTTTCCTTCTTGTTCCAAGGTTGGCTGTTGGAATTCCAATAGATAGACCTAATGTGTCAGACTTTCTTGACAATTTCCACCAAGTATGTTCCTTCTCCACACCCAGAGTAGTGCAGTCAACTCATTATTGGTTCCATGGTGCAATGTTTAGCAGTCTGGATTTGGATTCCAGTGAACTGTAATAAAACTCAGTTGATTCTTCTTCACATTATGCACCAAAAGATCAGATGACCCAATAAAAAGTACTTTTCAAAAGCAGTGAGCCTCCAAATGTCATCTAATTGTTGCGTTCATACTCTGCTGCCAAGGTCAGAGATCCATCAATAGGGGAAATCAGATCGATACCCTGAATCATAAGTTTGTTTTGTGTTGAAGTTGTTTAGCACCCATGAAGAATGTGACATGGTAACTGTTCCCAAGAAAACTTCAATACACAATAAATTTGCTTTCAAGAAATTAATAAATGAAGATGTCTGAGCACTATATGAGAAACAGAATAAATAAAAAAAATTTGGATTTATTTGTAAATTTGTACATTGTTTAAGTTTTTTCGTGCTCAAGACTTTTGAAGCTTTCTCTACTTCGCTCTTCACATAGATCAGAGCTATACTTGCAAAGAGTTAAAAAGATGTACATGTGTTTGGCACGCTGCAATGCTCTGATGACCAGGTCCGTGAGAACTTCACCATGCACTTTAAAAAAAAAAATTGTGGGCCAGCTGTTAAAAAAGCTGGTGTAATGGTGTAATGGTTAGCACTTTGGACTTTGAATCCAGCAATCCGAGTTCACGTCTCGGTGGAACCTCCTTTCCTTCTTGTTCCAAGGTTGGCTGTTGGAATTCCAATAGATAGACCTAATGTGTCAGACTTTCTTGACAATTTCCACCAAGCATGTTCCTTCTCCACACCCAGAGTAGTGCAGTCAACTCATTATTGGTTCCATGGTGCAATGTTTAGCAGTCTGGATTTGGATTCCAGTGAACTGTAATAAAACTCAGTTGATTCTTCTTCACATTATGCACCAAAAGATCAGATGACCCAATAAAAAGTACTTTTCAAAAGCAGTGAGCCTCCAAATGTCATCTAATTGTTGCGTTCATACTCTGCTGCCAAGGTCAGAGATCCATCAATAGGGGAAATCAGATCGATACCCTGAATCATAAGTTTGTTTTCTGTTGAAGTTGTTTAGCACCCATGAAGAATGTGACATGGTAACTGTTCCTAAGAAAACTTCAATACACAATAAATTTGCTTTCAAGAAATTAATAAATGAAGATGTCTGAGCACTATATGAGAAACAGAATAAATCATATTTTTTTTTGGATTTATTGGTAAATTTGTATATTGTTGAAGTGTTTTTGTGCTCAAGACTTTTGAAGCTTTCTCTACTTCGCTCTTCACATAGATCAGAGCTATACTAGCAAAGAGTTAAAAAGATGTACATGTGTTTGGCACGCTGCAATGCTCTGATGACCAGGTCCGTGAGAACTTCACCATGCACTTTAAAAAAAAAATTGTGGGCCAGCTGTTAAAAAATATGGTCCCATGGTGTAATGGTTAGCACTTTGGTCTTTGAATCCAGCGATCTGAGTTCAAGTCTCGGTGGAACCTCCTTTCCTTCTTGTTCCAAGGTTGGCTGTTGGAATTCCAATAGATAGACCTAATGTGTCAGACTTTCTTGACGATTTCCACCAAGCATGTTCCTTCTCCACACCCAGAGTAGTGCAGTCAACTCATTATTGGTTCCATGGTGCAATGTTTAGCAGTCTGGATTTGGATTCCAGTGAACTGTAATAAAACTCAGTTGATTCTTCTTCACATTATGCACCAAAAGATCAGATGACCCAATAAAAAGTACTTTTCAAAAGCAGTGAGCCTCCAAATGTCATCTAATTGTTGCGTTCATACTCTGCTGCCAAGGTCAGAGATCCATCAATAGGGGAAATCAGATCGATACCCTGAATCATAAGTTTGTTTTCTGTTGAAGTTGTTTAGCACCCATGAAGAATGTGACATGGTAACTGTTCCTAAGAAAACTTCAATACACAATAAATTTGCTTTCAAGAAATTAATAAATGAAGATGTCTGAGCACTATATGAGAAACAGAATAAATCATATTTTTTTTGGGATTTATTGGTAAATTTGTATATTGTTGAAGTGTTTTTGTGCTCAAGACTTTTGAAGCTTTCTCTACTTCGCTCTTCACATAGATCAGAGCTATACTAGCAAAGAGTTAAAAAGATGTACATGTGTTTGGCACGCTGCAATGCTCTGATGACCAGGTCCGTGAGAACTTCACCATGCACTTTAAAAAAAAAAATTGTGGGCCAGCTGTTAAAAAAGATGGTCCCATGGTGTAATGGTTAGCACTTTGGCCTTTGAATCCAGCGATCTGAGTTCAAGTCTCAGTGGAACCTCCTTTCCTTCTTGTTCCAAGGTTGGCTGTTGGAATTCCAATAGATAGACCTAATGTGTCAGACTTTCTTGACAATTTCCACCAAGCATGTTCCTTCTCCACACCCAGAGTAGTGCAGTCAACTCATTATTGGTTCCATGGTGCAATGTTTAGCAGTCTGGATTTGGATTCCAGTGAACTGTAATAAAACTCAGTTGATTCTTCTTCACATTATGCACCAAAAGATCAGATGACCCAATAAAAAGTACTTTTCAAAAGCAGTGAGCCTCCAAATGTAATCTAATTGTTGCGTTCATACTCTGCTGCCAAGGTCAGAGATCCATCAATAGGGGAAATCAGATCGATACCCTGAATCATAAGTTTGTTTTGTGTTGAAGTTGTTTAGCACCCATGAAGAATGTGACATGGTAACTGTTCCCAAGAAAACTTCAATACACAATAAATTTGCTTTTTAAGAAAAAAGTTAATGAAGATGTCTGAGCAATATATGAGAAACAGAATAAATAAAAAAAATTTTGGATTTATTTGTAAATTTGTACATTGTTTAAGTTTTTTCGTGCTCAAGACTTTTAAAGCTTTCTCTACTTCGCTCTTCACACAGATCAGAGCTATACTTGCAAAGAGTTATAAAGCTGTACATGGGTTTGGCACACTGCAATGCTCTGATGACCAGGTCCATGAGTTCTTCACCGTACACTTTTATAAAAAAAATTGTGGGCCAGCTGTTAAAAAAGATGGTTCCATGGTGTAATGGTTAGCACTTTGGACTTTGAATCCAGCAATCTGTGTTCAAGTCTCAGTGGAACCTCCTTTGCTTCTTGTTCCAAGGTTGGCTGTTGGAATTCCAATAGATAGGCCTAAAGTGTCAGACTTTCTTGACAATTTCCACCAAGCATGTTCCTTCTCCACACCCAGAGTAGTGCAGTCAACTCGTTATTGGTTCCATGGTGCAATGTTTAGCAGTCTGGATTTGGATTCCAGTGAACTGTAATAAAACTCAGTTGATTCTTCTTCACATTATGCACCAAAAGATCAGATGACCCAATAAAAAGTACTTTTCAAAAGCAGTGAGCCTCCAAATGTCATCTAATTGTTGCGTTCATACTCTGCTGCCAAGGTCAGAGATCCATCAATAGGGGAAATCAGATCGATACCCTGAATCATAAGTTTGTTTTGTGTTGAAGTTGTTTAGCACCCATGAAGAATGTGACATGGTAACTGTTCCCAAGAAAACTTCAATACACAATAAATTTGCTTTCAAGAAATTAATAAATGAAGATGTCTGAGCACTATATGAGAAACAGAATAAATAAAAAAAATTTGGATTTATTTGTAAATTTGTACATTGTTTAAGTTTTTTCGTGCTCAAGACTTTTGAAGCTTTCTCTACTTCGCTCTTCACATAGATCAGAGCTATACTTGCAAAGAGTTAAAAAGATGTACATGTGTTTGGCACGCTGCAATGCTCTGATGACCAGGTCCGTGAGATCTTCACCATGCACTTTAAAAAAAAAATTGTGGGCCAGCTGTTAAAAAAGATGGTGTAATGGTTAGCACTTTGGACTTTGAATCCAGCAATCCGAGTTCACGTCTCGGTGGAACCTCCTTTCCTTCTTGTTCCAAGGTTGGCTGTTGGAATTCCAATAGATAGACCTAATGTGTCAGACTTTCTTGACAATTTCCACCAAGCATGTTCCTTCTCCACACCCAGAGTAGTGCAGTCAACTCATTATTGGTTCCATGGTGCAATGTTTAGCAGTCTGGATTTGGATTCCAGTGAACTGTAATAAAACTCAGTTGATTCTTCTTCACATTATGCACCAAAAGATCAGATGACCCAATAAAAAGTACTTTTCAAAAGCAGTGAGCCTCCAAATGTCATCTAATTGTTGCGTTCATACTCTGCTGCCAAGGTCAGAGATCCATCAATAGGGGAAATCAGATCGATACCCTGAATCATAAGTTTGTTTTGTGTTGAAGTTGTTTAGCACCCATGAAGAATGTGACATGGTAACTGTTCCCAAGAAAACTTCAATACACAATAAATTTGCTTTCAAGAAATTAATAAATGAAGATGTCTGAGCACTATATGAGAAACAGAATAAATCATATTTTTTTTGGATTTATTGGTAAATTTGTATATTGTTGAAGTGTTTTCGTGCTCAAGACTTTTGAAGCTTTCTCTACTTCGCTCTTCACATAGATCAGAGCTATACTAGCAAAGAGTTAAAAAGATGTACATGGGTTTGGAACGCTGCAATGCTCTGATGACCAGGTCCGTGAGAACTTCACTATGCACTTTAAAAAAAAAAATTGTGGGCCAGCTGTTAAAAAAGATGGTTCCATTGTGTAATGGTTAGCACTTTGGACTTTGAATCCAGCGATCTGTGTTCAAGTCTCGGTGGAACCTCCTTTCCTTCTTGTTCCAAGGTTGGCTGTTGGAATTCCAATAGATAGACCTAATGTGTCAGACTTTCTTGACAATTTCCACCAAGCATGTTCCTTCTCCACACCCAGAGTAGTGCAGTCAACTCATTATTTGTTCCATGGTGCAATGTTTAGCAGTCTGGATTTGGATTCCAGTGAACTGTAATAAAACTCAGTTGATTCTTCTTCACATTATGCACCAAAAGATCAGTTGACCCAATAAAAAGTACTTTTCAAAAGCAGTGAGCCTCCAAATGTCATCTAATTGTTGCGTTCATACTCTGCTGCCAAGGTCAGAGATCCATCAATAGGGGAAATCAGATCGATACCCTGAATCATAAGTTTGTTTTGTGTTGAAGTTGTTTAGCACCCATGAAGAATGTGACATGGTAACTGTTCCTAAGAAAACTTCAATACACAATAAATTTGCTTTCAAGAAATTAATAAATGAAGATGTCTGAGCACTATATGAGAAACAGAATAAATCATATTTTTTTTGGATTTATTGGTAAATTTGTATATTGTTTAAGTTTTTTCGTGCTCAAGACTTTTGAAGCTTTCTCTACTTCGCTCTTCACATAGATCAGAGCTATACTTGCAAATAGTTATAAAGCTGTACATGGGTTTGGCACACTGCAATGCTCTGATGACCAGGTCCATGAGTTCTTCACCGTACACTTTTATAAAAAAATTGTGGGCCAGCTGTTAAAATAGATGGTTCCATGGTGTAATGGTTAGCATTTTGGACTTTGAATCCAGCAATCCGAGTTCAAGTCTCAGTGGAACCTCCTTTGCTTCTTGTTCCAAGGTTGGCTGTTGGAATTCCAATAGATAGGCCTAAAGTGTCAGACTTTCTTGACAATTTCCACCAAGCATGTTCCTTCTCCACACCCAGAGTAGTGCAGTCAACTCATTATTGGTTCCATGGTGCAATGTTTAGCAGTCTGGATTTGGATTCCAGTGAACTGTAATAAAACTCAGTTGATTCTTCTTCACATTATGCACCAAAAGATCAGATGACCCAATAAAAAGTACTTTTCAAAAGCAGTGAGCCTCCAAATGTCATCTAATTGTTGCGTTCATACTCTGCTGCCAAGGTCAGAGATCCATCAATAGGGGAAATCAGATCGATACCCTGAATCATAAGTTTGTTTTGTGTTGAAGTTGTTTAGCACCCATGAAGAATGTGACATGGTAACTGTTCCTAAGAAAACTTCAATACACAAAAATTTTGCTTTTTGAGAAAAAAATAAATGAAGATGTCTGAGCACTATATGAGAAACAGAATAAATAATTTTTTTTTTTTGGGATTTATTGGTAAATTTGTACATTGTTTAAGTTTTTTCGTGCTCAAGACTTTTGAAGCTTTCTCTACTTCGCTCTTCACATAGATCAGAGCTATACTTGCAAAGAGTTATAAAGCTGTACATGGGTTTGGCACACTGCAATTTTCTGATGACCAGGTCCATGAGTTCTTCACCGTACACTTTTATAAAAAAAATTGTGGGCCAGCTGTTAAAAAAAGATGGTTCCATGGTGTAATGGTTAGCACTTTGGACTTTGAATCCAGCGATCCGAGTTCAAGTCTCGGTAGAACCTCCTTTGCTTCTTGTTCCAAGGTTGGCTGTTGGAATTCCAATAGACAGACCTAATGTGTCAGACTTTCTTGACAATATCCACCAAGCATGTTCCTTCTCCACACCCAGAGTAGTGCAGTCAACTCATTATTGGTTCCATGGTGCAATGTTTAGCAGTCTGGATTTGGATTCCAGTGAACTGTAATAAAACTCAGTTGATTCTTCTTCACATTATGCACCAAAAGATCAGATGACCCAATAAAAAGTACTTTTCAAAAGCAGTGAGCCTCCAAATGTCATCTAATTGTTGCGTTCATACTCTGCTGCCAAGGTCAGCGATCCATCAATAGGGGAAATCAGATCGATACCCTGAATCATAAGTTTGTTTTGTGTTGAAGTTGTTTAGCACCCATGAAGAATGTGACATGGTAACTGTTCCCAAGAAAACTTCAATACACAATAAATTTGCTTTCAAGAAATTAATAAATGAAGATGTCTGAGCACTATATGAGAAACAGAATAAAGAAAAAAATTTTTGGATTTATTTGTAAATTTGTACATTGTTTAAGTTATTTCGTGCTCAAGACTTTTGAAGTTTTCTCTACTTCGCTCTTCACATAGATCAGAGCTATACTTGCAAAGAGTTAAAAAGATGTACATGGGTTTGGCACGCTGCAATGCTCTGATGACCAGGTCCATAAGAACTTCACCATGCACTTTAAAAAAAAAAATTGTGCGCCAGCTGTTAAAACAGGTGTTTCCATGGTGTAATGGTTAGCACTTTGGATTTTGAATCCCGTGATCCGAGTTCAAGTCTCAGTGGAACTTCCTTTCCTTCTTGTTCCAAGGTTGGCTGTTGGAATTCCAATAGATAGACCTAATGTGTCAGACTTTCTTGACAATTTCCACCAAGCATGTTCCTTCTCCACACCCAGAGTAGTGCAGTCAACTCATTATTGCTTCCATGGTGCAATGTTTAGCAGTCTGGATTTGGATTCCAGTGAACTGTAATAAAACTCAGTTGATTCTTCTTCACATTATGCACCAAAAGATCAGATGACCCAATAAAAAGTACTTTTCAAAAGCAGTGAGCCTCCAAATGTCATCTAATTGTTGCGTTCATACTCTGCTGCCAAGGTCAGAGATCCATCAATAGGGGAAATCAGATCGATACCCTGAATCATAAGTTTGTTTTGTGTTGAAGTTGTTTAGCACCCATGAAGAATGTGACATGGTAACTGTTCCCAAGAAAACTTCAATACACAATAAATTTGCTTTTTAAGAAAAAAATAAATGAAGATGTCTGAGCACTATATGAGAAACAGAATAAATATTTTTTTTTTTTGGATTTATTGGTAAATTTTTATATTGTTGAAGTGTTTTCGTGCTCAAGACTTTTGAAGCTTTCTCTACTTTGCTCTTCACATAGATCAGAGCTATACTTGCAAAGAGTTATAAAGCTGTACATGGGTTTGGCACACTGCAATGCTCTGATGACCAGGTCCATGAGTTCTTCACAGTACACTTTTATAAAAAAATTGTGGGCCAGCTGTTAAAAAAGATGGTTCCATGGTGTAATGGTTAGCACTTTGGACTTTGAATCCAGCAATCCGAGTTCAAGTCTCAGTGGAACCTCCTTTGCTTCTTGTTCCAAGGTTGGCTGTTGGAATTCCAATAGATAGGCCTAAAGTGTCAGACTTTCTTGACAATTTCCACCAAGCGTGTTCCTTCTCCACACCCAGAGTAGTGCAGTCAACTCATTATTGGTTCCATGGTGCAATGTTTAGCAGTCTGGATTTGGATTCCAGTGAACTGTAATAAAACTCAGTTGATTCTTCTTCACATTATGCACCAAAAGATCAGATGACCCAATAAAAAGTACTTTTCAAAAGCAGTAAGCCTCCAAATGTCATCTAATTGTTGCGTTCATACTCTGCTGCCAAGGTCAGAGATCCATCAATAGGGGAAATCAGATCGATACCCTGAATCACAAGTTTGTTTTGTGTTGAAGTTGTTTAGCACCCATGAAGAATGTGACATGGTAACTGTTCCCAAGAAAACTTCAATACACAATAAATTTGCTTTTTAAGAAAAAAATTAATGAAGATGTCTGAGCACTATATGAGAAACAGAATAAATAAAAAAAATTTTGGATTTATTTGTAAATTTGTACATTGTTTAAGTTTTTTCGTGCTCAAGACTTTTGAAGCTTTCTCTACTTCGCTCTTCACATAGATCAGAGCTATACTTGCAAAGAGTTAAAAAGATGTACATGGGTTTGGCACGCTGCAATGCTCTGATGACCAGGTCCATGAGAACTTCACCATGCACTTTAAAAAAAAAAATTGTGGGCCAGCTGTTAAAAAAGGTGGTGTAATGGTTAGCATTTTGGACTTTGAATCCAGCAATCAGAGTTGAAGTCTCAGTGGAACCTCCTTTGCTTCTTGTTCCAAGGTTGGCTGTTGGAATTCCAATAGATAGGCCTAAAGTGTCAGACTTTCTTGACAATTTCCACCAAGCATGTTCCTTCTCCACACCCAGAGTAGTGCAGTCAACTCATTATTGGTTCCATGGTGCAATGTTTAGCAGTCTGGATTTGGATTCCAGTGAACTGTAATAAAACTCAGTTGATTCTTCTTCACATTATGCACCAAAAGATCAGATGACCCAATAAAAAGTACTTTTCAAAAGCAGTGAGCCTCCAAATGTCATCTAATTGTTGCGTTCATACTCTGCTGCCAAGGTCAGAGATCCATCAATAGGGGAAATCAGATCGATACCCTGAATCATAAGTTTGTTTTGTGTTGAAGTTGTTTAGCACCCATGAAGAATGTGACATGGTAACTGTTCCCAAGAAAACTTCAATACACAATAAATTTGCTTTTTAAGAAAAAAATTAATGAAGATGTCTGAGCACTATATGAGAAACAGAATAAATTAAAAAAAAATTGGATTTATTTGTAAATTTGTACATTGTTTAAGTTTTTTCGTGCTCAAGACTTTTGAAGCTTTCTCTACTTCGCTCTTCACATAGATCAGAGCTATACTTGCAAAGAGTTAAAAAGATGTACATGGGTTTGGCACGCTGCAATGCTCTGATGACCAGGTCCATGAGAACTTCACCATGCACTTTAAAAAAAAAAATTGTGGGCCAGCTGTTAAAAAAGATGGTTCCGTGGTGTAATGATTAGGACTTTGGACTTTGAATCCAGCAATCTGAGTTCAAGTCTCAGGGGAACCTCCTTTGCTTATTGTTCCAAGGTTGGCTGTTGGAATTCCAATAGATAGGCCTAAAGTGTCAGACTTTCTTGACAATTTCCACCAAGCATGTTCCTTCTCCACACCCAGAGTAGTGCAGTCAACTCATTATTGGTTCCATGGTGCAATGTTTAGCAGTCTGGATTTGGATTCCAGTGAACTGTAATAAAACTCAGTTGATTCTTCTTCACATTATGCACCAAAAGATCAGATGACCCAATAAAAAGTACTTTTCAAAAGCAGTGAGCCTCCAAATGTCATCTAATTGTTGCGTTCATACTCTGCTGCCAAGGTCAGAGATCCATCAATAGGGGAAATCAGATCGATACCCTGAATCATAAGTTTGTTTTGTGTTGAAGTTGTTTAGCACCCATGAAGAATGTGACATGGTAACTGTTCCCAAGAAAACTTCAATACACAATAAATTTGCTTTTTAAGAAAAAAATAAATGAAGATGTCTGAGCACTATATGAGAAACAGAATAAATAATTTTTTTTTTTGGATTTATTGGTAAATTTTTATATTGTTGAAGTGTTTTCGTGCTCAAGACTTTTGAAGCTTTCTCTACTTTGCTCTTCACATAGATCAGAGCTATACTTGCAAAGAGTTATAAAGCTGTACATGGGTTTGGCACACTGCAATGCTCTGATGACCAGGTCCATGAGTTCTTCACAGTACACTTTTATAAAAAAATTGTGGGCCAGCTGTTAAAAAAGATGGTTCCATGGTGTAATGGTTAGCACTTTGGACTTTGAATCCAGCAATCCGAGTTCAAGTCTCAGTGGAACCTCCTTTGCTTCTTGTTCCAAGGTTGGCTGTTGGAATTCCAATAGATAGGCCTAAAGTGTCAGACTTTCTTGACAATTTCCACCAAGCGTGTTCCTTCTCCACACCCAGAGTAGTGCAGTCAACTCATTATTGGTTCCATGGTGCAATGTTTAGCAGTCTGGATTTGGATTCCAGTGAACTGTAATAAAACTCAGTTGATTCTTCTTCACATTATGCACCAAAAGATCAGATGACCCAATAAAAAGTACTTTTCAAAAGCAGTAAGCCTCCAAATGTCATCTAATTGTTGCGTTCATACTCTGCTGCCAAGGTCAGAGATCCATCAATAGGGGAAATCAGATCGATACCCTGAATCACAAGTTTGTTTTGTGTTGAAGTTGTTTAGCACCCATGAAGAATGTGACATGGTAACTGTTCCCAAGAAAACTTCAATACACAATAAATTTGCTTTTTAAGAAAAAAATTAATGAAGATTTCTGAGCACTATATGAGAAACAGAATAAATAAAAAAAATTTTGGATTTATTTGTAAATTTGTACATTGTTTAAGTTTTTTCGTGCTCAAGACTTTTGAAGCTTTCTCTACTTCGCTCTTCACATAGATCAGAGCTATACTTGCAAAGAGTTAAAAAGATGTACATGGGTTTGGCACGCTGCAATGCTCTGATGACCAGGTCCATGAGAACTTCACCATGCACTTTAAAAAAAAAAATTGTGGGCCAGCTGTTAAAAAAGGTGGTGTAATGGTTAGCATTTTGGACTTTGAATCCAGCAATCAGAGTTGAAGTCTCAGTGGAACCTCCTTTGCTTCTTGTTCCAAGGTTGGCTGTTGGAATTCCAATAGATAGGCCTAAAGTGTCAGACTTTCTTGACAATTTCCACCAAGCATGTTCCTTCTCCACACCCAGAGTAGTGCAGTCAACTCATTATTGGTTCCATGGTGCAATGTTTAGCAGTCTGGATTTGGATTCCAGTGAACTGTAATAAAACTCAGTTGATTCTTCTTCACATTATGCACCAAAAGATCAGATGACCCAATAAAAAGTACTTTTCAAAAGCAGTGAGCCTCCAAATGTCATCTAATTGTTGCGTTCATACTCTGCTGCCAAGGTCAGAGATCCATCAATAGGGGAAATCAGATCGATACCCTGAATCATAAGTTTGTTTTGTGTTGAAGTTGTTTAGCACCCATGAAGAATGTGACATGGTAACTGTTCCCAAGAAAACTTCAATACACAATAAATTTGCTTTTTAAGAAAAAAATTAATGAAGATGTCTGAGCACTATATGAGAAACAGAATAAATTAAAAAAAAATTGGATTTATTTGTAAATTTGTACATTGTTTAAGTTTTTTCGTGCTCAAGACTTTTGAAGCTTTCTCTACTTCGCTCTTCACATAGATCAGAGCTATACTTGCAAAGAGTTAAAAAGATGTACATGGGTTTGGCACGCTGCAATGCTCTGATGACCAGGTCCATGAGAACTTCACCATGCACTTTAAAAAAAAAAATTGTGGGCCAGCTGTTAAAAAAGATGGTTCCGTGGTGTAATGATTAGGACTTTGGACTTTGAATCCAGCAATCTGAGTTCAAGTCTCAGGGGAACCTCCTTTGCTTATTGTTCCAAGGTTGGCTGTTGGAATTCCAATAGATAGGCCTAAAGTGTCAGACTTTCTTGACAATTTCCACCAAGCATGTTCCTTCTCCACACCCAGAGTAGTGCAGTCAACTCATTATTGGTTCCATGGTGCAATGTTTAGCAGTCTGGATTTGGATTCCAGTGAACTGTAATAAAACTCAGTTGATTCTTCTTCACATTATGCACCAAAAGATCAGATGACCCAATAAAAAGTACTTTTCAAAAGCAGTGAGCCTCCAAATGTCATCTAATTGTTGCGTTCATACTCTGCTGCCAAGGTCAGAGATCCATCAATAGGGGAAATCAGATCGATACCCTGAATCATAAGTTTGTTTTGTGTTGAAGTTGTTTAGCACCCATGAAGAATGTGACATGGTAACTGTTCCCAAGAAAACTTCAATACACAATAAATTTGCTTTTTAAGAAAAAAATAAATGAAGATGTCTGAGCACTATATGAGAAACAGAATAAATAATTTTTTTTTTTGGATTTATTGGTAAATTTTTATATTGTTGAAGTGTTTTCGTGCTCAAGACTTTTGAAGCTTTCTCTACTTTGCTCTTCACATAGATCAGAGCTATACTTGCAAAGAGTTATAAAGCTGTACATGGGTTTGGCACACTGCAATGCTCTGATGACCAGGTCCATGAGTTCTTCACAGTACACTTTTATAAAAAAATTGTGGGCCAGCTGTTAAAAAAGATGGTTCCATGGTGTAATGGTTAGCACTTTGGACTTTGAATCCAGCAATCCGAGTTCAAGTCTCAGTGGAACCTCCTTTGCTTCTTGTTCCAAGGTTGGCTGTTGGAATTCCAATAGATAGGCCTAAAGTGTCAGACTTTCTTGACAATTTCCACCAAGCGTGTTCCTTCTCCACACCCAGAGTAGTGCAGTCAACTCATTATTGGTTCCATGGTGCAATGTTTAGCAGTCTGGATTTGGATTCCAGTGAACTGTAATAAAACTCAGTTGATTCTTCTTCAAATTATGCACCAAAAGATCAGATGACCCAATAAAAAGTACTTTTCAAAAGCAGTAAGCCTCCAAATGTCATCTAATTGTTGCGTTCATACTCTGCTGCCAAGGTCAGAGATCCATCAATAGGGGAAATCAGATCGATACCCTGAATCACAAGTTTGTTTTGTGTTGAAGTTGTTTAGCACCCATGAAGAATGTGACATGGTAACTGTTCCCAAGAAAACTTCAATACACAATAAATTTGCTTTTTAAGAAAAAAATTAATGAAGATGTCTGAGCACTATATGAGAAACAGAATAAATAAAAAAAATTTTGGATTTATTTGTAAATTTGTACATTGTTTAAGTTTTTTCGTGCTCAAGACTTTTGAAGCTTTCTCTACTTCGCTCTTCACATAGATCAGAGCTATACTTGCAAAGAGTTAAAAAGATGTACATGGGTTTGGCACGCTGCAATGCTCTGATGACCAGGTCCATGAGAACTTCACCATGCACTTTAAAAAAAAAAATTGTGGGCCAGCTGTTAAAAAAGGTGGTGTAATGGTTAGCATTTTGGACTTTGAATCCAGCAATCAGAGTTGAAGTCTCAGTGGAACCTCCTTTGCTTCTTGTTCCAAGGTTGGCTGTTGGAATTCCAATAGATAGGCCTAAAGTGTCAGACTTTCTTGACAATTTCCACCAAGCATGTTCCTTCTCCACACCCAGAGTAGTGCAGTCAACTCATTATTGGTTCCATGGTGCAATGTTTAGCAGTCTGGATTTGGATTCCAGTGAACTGTAATAAAACTCAGTTGATTCTTCTTCACATTATGCACCAAAAGATCAGATGACCCAATAAAAAGTACTTTTCAAAAGCAGTGAGCCTCCAAATGTCATCTAATTGTTGCGTTCATACTCTGCTGCCAAGGTCAGAGATCCATCAATAGGGGAAATCAGATCGATACCCTGAATCATAAGTTTGTTTTGTGTTGAAGTTGTTTAGCACCCATGAAGAATGTGACATGGTAACTGTTCCCAAGAAAACTTCAATACACAATAAATTTGCTTTTTAAGAAAAAAATTAATGAAGATGTCTGAGCACTATATGAGAAACAGAATAAATTAAAAAAAAATTGGATTTATTTGTAAATTTGTACATTGTTTAAGTTTTTTCGTGCTCAAGACTTTTGAAGCTTTCTCTACTTCGCTCTTCACATAGATCAGAGCTATACTTGCAAAGAGTTAAAAAGATGTACATGGGTTTGGCACGCTGCAATGCTCTGATGACCAGGTCCATGAGAACTTCACCATGCACTTTAAAAAAAAAAATTGTGGGCCAGCTGTTAAAAAAGATGGTTCCGTGGTGTAATGATTAGGACTTTGGACTTTGAATCCAGCAATCTGAGTTCAAGTCTCAGGGGAACCTCCTTTGCTTATTGTTCCAAGGTTGGCTGTTGGAATTCCAATAGATAGGCCTAAAGTGTCAGACTTTCTTGACAATTTCCACCAAGCATGTTCCTTCTCCACACCCAGAGTAGTGCAGTCAACTCATTATTGGTTCCATGGTGCAATGTTTAGCAGTCTGGATTTGGATTCCAGTGAACTGTAATAAAACTCAGTTGATTCTTCTTCACATTATGCACCAAAAGATCAGATGACCCAATAAAAAGTACTTTTCAAAAGCAGTGAGCCTCCAGATGTCATCTAATTGTTGCGTTCATACTCTGCTGCCAAGGTCAGAGATCCATCAATAGGGGAAATCAGATCCATACCCTGAATCATAAGTTTGTTTTGTGTTGAAGTTGTTTAGCACCCATGAAGAATGTGACATGGTAACTGTTCCTAAGAAAACTTCAATACACAAAAATTTTGCTTTTTGAGAAAAAAATAAATGAAGATGTCTGAGCACTATATGAGAAACAGAATAAATATCTTTTTTTTTGGGGATTTATTGGTAAATTTGTACATTGTTTAAGTTTTTTCGTGCTCAAGACTTTTGAAGCTTTCTCTACTTCGCTCTTCACATAGGTCAGAGCTATACTTGCAAAGAGTTTTAAAGCTGTACATGGGTTTGGCACACTGCAATGCTCTGATGACCAGGTCCATGAGTTCTTCACCGTACACTTTTATAAAAAAATTGTGGGCCAGCTGTTAAAAAAGATGTTTCCATGGTGTAATGGTTAGCACTTTGGACTTTGAATCCAGCAATCCGCGTTCAAGTCTCAGTGGAACCTCCTTTGCTTCTTGTTCCAAGGTTGGCTGTTGGAATTCCAATAGATAGGCCTAAAGTGTCAGACTTTCTTGACAATTTCCACCAAGCATGTTCCTTCTCCACACCCAGAGTAGTGCAGTCAA
Source organism: Moxostoma hubbsi (assembly GCA_032164185.1). Lineage (NCBI taxonomy): Eukaryota > Metazoa > Chordata > Actinopteri > Cypriniformes > Catostomidae > Moxostoma > Moxostoma hubbsi. The sequence continues at coordinate 662,673 of JAVLUX010000031.1, read as the reverse complement.
CTCATTATTGCTTCCATGGTGCAATGTTTAGCAGTCTGGATTTGGATTCCAGTGAACTGTAATAAAACTCAGTTGATTCTTCTTCACATTATGCACCAAAAGATCAGATGACCCGATAAAAAGTACTTTTCAAAAGCAGTGAACCTCCAAATGTCATCTAATTGTTGCGTTCATACTCTGCTGCCAAGGTCAGAGATCCATCAATAGGGGAAATCAGATCCATACGCTGAATCATAAGTTTGTTTTGTGTTGAAGTTGTTTAGCACCCATGAAGAATGTGACATGGTAACTGTTCCCAAGAAAACTTCAATACACAATAAATTTTGCTTTTTAAGAAAAAAATTATTGAAGATGTCTGAGCACTATATGAGAAACAGAATAAATAAAAAAAAATTTGGATTTATTTGTAAATTTGTACATTGTTTAAGTTTTTTTCGTGCTCAAGACTTTTGAAGCTTTCTCTACTTCGCTCTTCACATAGATCAGAGCTATACTTGCAAAGAGTTAAAAAGATGTACATGGGTTTGGCACGCTGCAATGCTCTGATGACCAGGTCCATGTGAACTTCACCATGCACTTTAAAAAAAAAAATTGTGGGCCAGCTGCTAAAAAAGATGGTTCTATGATGTAATGGTTAGCACTTTGGACTTTGAATCCAGCGTTCCGAGTTCAAGTCTCGGTAGAGCTTCCTTTCCTTCTTGTTCCAAGGTTGGCTGTTGGAATTCCAATAGATAGACCTAATGTGTCAGACTTTCTTGACAATTTCCACCAAGCATGTTCCTTCTCCACACCCAGAGTAGTGCAGTCAACTCATTATTGGTTCCATGGTGCAATGTTTAGCAGTCTGGATTTGGATTCCAGTGAACTGTAATAAAACTCAATTGATTCTTCTTCACATTATGCACCAAAAGATCAGATGACCCAATAAAAAGTACTTTTCAAAAGCAGTGAGCCTCCAAATGTCATCTAATTGTTGCGTTCATACTCTGCTGCCAAGGTCAGAGATCCATCAATAGGGGAAATCAGATCGATACCCTGAATCATAAGTTTGTTTTGTGTTGAAGTTGTTTAGCACCCATGAAGAATGTGACATGGTAACTGTTCCTAAGAAAACTTCAATACACAAAAATTTTGCTTTTTGAGAAAAAAATAAATGAAGATGTCTGAGCACTATATGAGAAACAGAACAAATAATTTTTTTTTTGGATTTATTGGTAAATTTGTACATTGTTTAAGTTTTTTCGTGCTCAAGACTTTTGAAGCTTTCTCTACTTCGCTCTTCACATAGATCAGAGCTATACTTGCAAAGAGTTATAAAGCTGTACATGGGTTTGGCACACTGCAATGCTCTGATGACCAGGTCCATGAGTTCTTCACCGTACACTTTTATAAAAATATTGTGGGCCAGCTGTTAAAAAAGATGGTTCCATGGTGTAATGGTTAGCACTTTGGACTTTGAATCCAGCAATCCGAGTTCAAGTCTCAGTAGAACCTCCTTTGCTTCTTGTTCCAAGGTTGGCTGTTTGAATTCCAATAGATAGGCCTAAAGTGTCAGACTTTCTTGACAATTTCCACCAAGCATGTTCCTTCTCCACACCCAGAGTAGTGCAGTCAACTCATTATTGCTTCCATGGTGCAATGTTTAGCAGTCTGGATTTGGATTCCAGTGAACTGTAATAAAACTCAGTTGATTCTTCTTCACATTATGCACCAAAAGATCAGATGACCCAATAAAAAGTACTTTTCAAAAGCAGTGAACCTCCAAATGTCATCTAATTGTTGCGTTCATACTCTGCTGCCAAGGTCAGAGATCCATCAATAGGGGAAATCAGATCGATACCCTGAATCATAAGTTTGTTTTGTGTTGAAGTTGTTTAGCACCCATGAAGAATGTGACATGGTAACTTTTCCCAAGAAAACTTCAATACACAATAAATTTGCTTTTTAAGAAAAAAATTAATGAAGATGTCTGAGCACTATATGAGAAACAGAATAAATAAAAAACATTTTGGATTTATTTGTAAATTTGTACATTGTTTAAGTTTTTTCGTGCTCAAGACTTTTGAAGCTTTCTCTACTTCGCTCTTCACATAGATCAGAGCTTTACTTGCAAAGAGTTAAAAAGATGTACATGGGTTTGGCACGCTGCAATGCTCTGATGACCAGGTCCATGAGAACTTCACCATGCACTTTAAAAAAAAAAAATTGTGGGCCAGCTGCTAAAAAAGATGGTTCTATGGTGTAATGGTTAGCACTTTGGACTTTGAATCCAGTGATCCGAGTTCAAGTCTCGGTGGAGCTTCCTTTCCTTCTTGTTCCAAGGTTGGCTGTTGGAATTCCAATAGATAGACCTAATGTGTCAGACTTTCTTGACAATTTCCACCAAGCATGTTCCTTCTCCACACCCAGAGTAGTGCAGTCAACTCATTATTGGTTCCATGGTGCAATGTTTAGCAGTCTGGATTTGGATTCCAGTGAACTGTAATAAAACTCAGTTGATTCTTCTTCACATTATGCACCAAAAGATCAGATGACCCAATAAAAAGTACTTTTCAAAAGCAGTGAGCCTCCAAATGTCATCTAATTGTTGCGTTCATACTCTGCTGCCAAGGTCAGAGATCCATCAATAGGGGAAATCAGATCGATACCCTGAATCATAAGTTTGTTTTGTGTTGAAGTTGTTTAGCACCCATGAAGAATGTGACATGGTAACTGTTCCCAAGAAAACTTCAATACACAATAAATTTGCTTTCAAGAAATTAATAAATGAAGATGTCTGAGCACTATATGAGAAACAGAATAAATCATATTTTTTTTGGATTTATTGGTAAATTTGTATATTGTTGAAGTGTTTTCGTGCTCAAGACTTTTGAAGCTTTCTCTACTTCGCTCTTCACATAGATCAGAGCTATACTAGCAAAGAGTTAAAAAGATGTACATGGGTTTGGCACGCTGCAATGCTCTGATGACCAGGTCCGTGAGAACTTCACCATGCACTTTAAAAAAAAAATTGTGGGCCAGCTGTTAAACAAGATGGTTCCATTGTGTAATGGTTAGCACTTTGGACTTTGAATCCAGCGATCCGTGTTCAAGTCTCGGTGGAACCTCCTTTCCTTCTTGTTCCAAGGTTGGCTGTTGGAATTCCAATAGATAGACCTAATGTGTCAGACTTTCTTGACAATTTCCACCAAGCATGTTCCTTCTCCACACCCAGAGTAGTGCAGTCAACTCATTATTGGTTCCATGGTGCAATGTTTAGCAGTCTGGATTTGGATTCCAGTGAACTGTAATAAAACTCAGTTGATTCTTCTTCACATTATGCACCAAAAGATCAGATGACCCAATAAAAAGTACTTTTCAAAAGCAGTGAGCCTCCAAATGTCATCTAATTGTTGCGTTCATACTCTGCTGCCAAGGTCAGAGATCCATCAATAGGGGAAATCAGATCGATACCCTGAATCATAAGTTTGTTTTGTGTTGAAGTTGTTTAGCACCCATGAAGAATGTGACATGGTAACTGTTCCCAAGAAAACTTCAATACACAATAAATTTGCTTTTTAAGAAAAAAATAAATGAAGATGTCTGAGCACTATATGAGAAACAGAATAAATAATTTTTTTTTTTGGATTTATTGGTAAATTTTTATATTGTTGAAGTGTTTTCGTGCTCAAGACTTTTGAAGCTTTCTCTACTTTGCTCTTCACATAGATCAGAGCTATACTTGCAAAGAGTTATAAAGCTGTACATGGGTTTGGCACACTGCAATGCTCTGATGACCAGGTCCATGAGTTCTTCACAGTACACTTTTATAAAAAAATTGTGGGCCAGCTGTTAAAAAAGGTGGTGTAATGGTTAGCATTTTGGACTTTGAATCCAGCAATCAGAGTTGAAGTCTCAGTGGAACCTCCTTTGCTTCTTGTTCCAAGGTTGGCTGTTGGAATTCCAATAGATAGGCCTAAAGTGTCAGACTTTCTTGACAATTTCCACCAAGCATGTTCCTTCTCCACACCCAGAGTAGTGCAGTCAACTCATTATTGGTTCCATGGTGCAATGTTTAGCAGTCTGGATTTGGATTCCAGTGAACTGTAATAAAACTCAGTTGATTCTTCTTCACATTATGCACCAAAAGATCAGATGACCCAATAAAAAGTACTTTTCAAAAGCAGTGAGCCTCCAAATGTCATCTAATTGTTGCGTTCATACTCTGCTGCCAAGGTCAGAGATCCATCAATAGGGGAAATCAGATCGATACCCTGAATCATAAGTTTGTTTTGTGTTGAAGTTGTTTAGCACCCATGAAGAATGTGACATGGTAACTGTTCCCAAGAAAACTTCAATACACAATAAATTTGCTTTTTAAGAAAAAAATTAATGAAGATGTCTGAGCACTATATGAGAAACAGAATAAATTAAAAAAAAATTGGATTTATTTGTAAATTTGTACATTGTTTAAGTTTTTTCGTGCTCAAGACTTTTGAAGCTTTCTCTACTTCGCTCTTCACATAGATCAGAGCTATACTTGCAAAGAGTTATAAAGCTGTACATGGGTTTGGCACGCTGCAATGCTCTGATGACCAGGTCCATGAGAACTTCACCATGCACTTTAAAAAAAAAAATTGTGGGCCAGCTGTTAAAAAAGATGGTTCCGTGGTGTAATGATTAGGACTTTGGACTTTGAATCCAGCAATCTGAGTTCAAGTCTCAGGGGAACCTCCTTTGCTTATTGTTCCAAGGTTGGCTGTTGGAATTCCAATAGATAGGCCTAAAGTGTCAGACTTTCTTGACAATTTCCACCAAGCATGTTCCTTCTCCACACCCAGAGTAGTGCAGTCAACTCATTATTGGTTCCATGGTGCAATGTTTAGCAGTCTGGATTTGGATTCCAGTGAACTGTAATAAAACTCAGTTGATTCTTCTTCACATTATGCACCAAAAGATCAGATGACCCAGTAAAAAGTACTTTTCAAAAGCAGTGAGCCTCCAGATGTCATCTAATTGTTGCGTTCATACTCTGCTGCCAAGGTCAGAGATCCATCAATAGGGGAAATCAGATCCATACCCTGAATCATAAGTTTGTTTTGTGTTGAAGTTGTTTAGCACCCATGAAGAATGTGACATGGTAACTGTTCCTAAGAAAACTTCAATACACAAAAATTTTGCTTTTTGAGAAAAAAATAAATGAAGATGTCTGAGCACTATATGAGAAACAGAATAAATATCTTTTTTTTTGGGGATTTATTGGTAAATTTGTACATTGTTTAAGTTTTTTCGTGCTCAAGACTTTTGAAGCTTTCTCTACTTCGCTCTTCACATAGGTCAGAGCTATACTTGCAAAGAGTTTTAAAGCTGTACATGGGTTTGGCACACTGCAATGCTCTGATGACCAGGTCCATGAGTTCTTCACCGTACACTTTTATAAAAAAATTGTGGGCCAGCTGTTAAAAAAGATGTTTCCATGGTGTAATGGTTAGCACTTTGGACTTTGAATCCAGCAATCCGCGTTCAAGTCTCAGTGGAACCTCCTTTGCTTCTTGTTCCAAGGTTGGCTGTTGGAATTCCAATAGATAGGCCTAAAGTGTCAGACTTTCTTGACAATTTCCACCAAGCATGTTCCTTCTCCACACCCAGAGTAGTGCAGTCAACTCATTATTGCTTCCATGGTGCAATGTTTAGCAGTCTGGATTTGGATTCCAGTGAACTGTAATAAAACTCAGTTGATTCTTCTTCACATTATGCACCAAAAGATCAGATGACCCGATAAAAAGTACTTTTCAAAAGCAGTGAACCTCCAAATGTCATCTAATTGTTGCGTTCATACTCTGCTGCCAAGGTCAGAGATCCATCAATAGGGGAAATCAGATCCATACGCTGAATCATAAGTTTGTTTTGTGTTGAAGTTGTTTAGCACCCATGAAGAATGTGACATGGTAACTGTTCCCAAGAAAACTTCAATACACAATAAATTTTGCTTTTTAAGAAAAAAATTATTGAAGATGTCTGAGCACTATATGAGAAACAGAATAAATAAAAAAAAATTTGGATTTATTTGTAAATTTGTACATTGTTTAAGTTTTTTTCGTGCTCAAGACTTTTGAAGCTTTCTCTACTTCGCTCTTCACATAGATCAGAGCTATACTTGCAAAGAGTTAAAAAGATGTACATGGGTTTGGCACGCTGCAATGCTCTGATGACCAGGTCCATGTGAACTTCACCATGCACTTTAAAAAAAAAAATTGTGGGCCAGCTGCTAAAAAAGATGGTTCTATGATGTAATGGTTAGCACTTTGGACTTTGAATCCAGCGTTCCGAGTTCAAGTCTCGGTAGAGCTTCCTTTCCTTCTTGTTCCAAGGTTGGCTGTTGGAATTCCAATAGATAGACCTAATGTGTCAGACTTTCTTGACAATTTCCACCAAGCATGTTCCTTCTCCACACCCAGAGTAGTGCAGTCAACTCATTATTGGTTCCATGGTGCAATGTTTAGCAGTCTGGATTTGGATTCCAGTGAACTGTAATAAAACTCAATTGATTCTTCTTCACATTATGCACCAAAAGATCAGATGACCCAATAAAAAGTACTTTTCAAAAGCAGTGAGCCTCCAAATGTCATCTAATTGTTGCGTTCATACTCTGCTGCCAAGGTCAGAGATCCATCAATAGGGGAAATCAGATCGATACCCTGAATCATAAGTTTGTTTTGTGTTGAAGTTGTTTAGCACCCATGAAGAATGTGACATGGTAACTGTTCCTAAGAAAACTTCAATACACAAAAATTTTGCTTTTTGAGAAAAAAATAAATGAAGATGTCTGAGCACTATATGAGAAACAGAACAAATAATTTTTTTTTTGGATTTATTGGTAAATTTGTACATTGTTTAAGTTTTTTCGTGCTCAAGACTTTTGAAGCTTTCTCTACTTCGCTCTTCACATAGATCAGAGCTATACTTGCAAAGAGTTATAAAGCTGTACATGGGTTTGGCACACTGCAATGCTCTGATGACCAGGTCCATGAGTTCTTCACCGTACACTTTTATAAAAATATTGTGGGCCAGCTGTTAAAAAAGATGGTTCCATGGTGTAATGGTTAGCACTTTGGACTTTGAATCCAGCAATCCGAGTTCAAGTCTCAGTAGAACCTCCTTTGCTTCTTGTTCCAAGGTTGGCTGTTTGAATTCCAATAGATAGGCCTAAAGTGTCAGACTTTCTTGACAATTTCCACCAAGCATGTTCCTTCTCCACACCCAGAGTAGTGCAGTCAACTCATTATTGCTTCCATGGTGCAATGTTTAGCAGTCTGGATTTGGATTCCAGTGAACTGTAATAAAACTCAGTTGATTCTTCTTCACATTATGCACCAAAAGATCAGATGACCCAATAAAAAGTACTTTTCAAAAGCAGTGAACCTCCAAATGTCATCTAATTGTTGCGTTCATACTCTGCTGCCAAGGTCAGAGATCCATCAATAGGGGAAATCAGATCGATACCCTGAATCATAAGTTTGTTTTGTGTTGAAGTTGTTTAGCACCCATGAAGAATGTGACATGGTAACTTTTCCCAAGAAAACTTCAATACACAATAAATTTGCTTTTTAAGAAAAAAATTAATGAAGATGTCTGAGCACTATATGAGAAACAGAATAAATAAAAAACATTTTGGATTTATTTGTAAATTTGTACATTGTTTAAGTTTTTTCGTGCTCAAGACTTTTGAAGCTTTCTCTACTTCGCTCTTCACATAGATCAGAGCTTTACTTGCAAAGAGTTAAAAAGATGTACATGGGTTTGGCACGCTGCAATGCTCTGATGACCAGGTCCATGAGAACTTCACCATGCACTTTAAAAAAAAAAAATTGTGGGCCAGCTGCTAAAAAAGATGGTTCTATGGTGTAATGGTTAGCACTTTGGACTTTGAATCCAGTGATCCGAGTTCAAGTCTCGGTGGAGCTTCCTTTCCTTCTTGTTCCAAGGTTGGCTGTTGGAATTCCAATAGATAGACCTAATGTGTCAGACTTTCTTGACAATTTCCACCAAGCATGTTCCTTCTCCACACCCAGAGTAGTGCAGTCAACTCATTATTGGTTCCATGGTGCAATGTTTAGCAGTCTGGATTTGGATTCCAGTGAACTGTAATAAAACTCAGTTGATTCTTCTTCACATTATGCACCAAAAGATCAGATGACCCAATAAAAAGTACTTTTCAAAAGCAGTGAGCCTCCAAATGTCATCTAATTGTTGCGTTCATACTCTGCTGCCAAGGTCAGAGATCCATCAATAGGGGAAATCAGATCGATACCCTGAATCATAAGTTTGTTTTGTGTTGAAGTTGTTTAGCACCCATGAAGAATGTGACATGGTAACTGTTCCCAAGAAAACTTCAATACACAATAAATTTGCTTTCAAGAAATTAATAAATGAAGATGTCTGAGCACTATATGAGAAACAGAATAAATCATATTTTTTTTGGATTTATTGGTAAATTTGTATATTGTTGAAGTGTTTTCGTGCTCAAGACTTTTGAAGCTTTCTCTACTTCGCTCTTCACATAGATCAGAGCTATACTAGCAAAGAGTTAAAAAGATGTACATGGGTTTGGCACGCTGCAATGCTCTGATGACCAGGTCCGTGAGAACTTCACCATGCACTTTAAAAAAAAAATTGTGGGCCAGCTGTTAAACAAGATGGTTCCATTGTGTAATGGTTAGCACTTTGGACTTTGAATCCAGCGATCCGTGTTCAAGTCTCGGTGGAACCTCCTTTCCTTCTTGTTCCAAGGTTGGCTGTTGGAATTCCAATAGATAGACCTAATGTGTCAGACTTTCTTGACAATTTCCACCAAGCATGTTCCTTCTCCACACCCAGAGTAGTGCAGTCAACTCATTATTGGTTCCATGGTGCAATGTTTAGCAGTCTGGATTTGGATTCCAGTGAACTGTAATAAAACTCAGTTGATTCTTCTTCACATTATGCACCAAAAGATCAGATGACCCAATAAAAAGTACTTTTCAAAAGCAGTGAGCCTCCAAATGTCATCTAATTGTTGCGTTCATACTCTGCTGCCAAGGTCAGAGATCCATCAATAGGGGAAATCAGATCGATACCCTGAATCATAAGTTTGTTTTGTGTTGAAGTTGTTTAGCACCCATGAAGAATGTGACATGGTAACTGTTCCCAAGAAAACTTCAATACACAATAAATTTGCTTTTTAAGAAAAAAATAAATGAAGATGTCTGAGCACTATATGAGAAACAGAATAAATAATTTTTTTTTTTGGATTTATTGGTAAATTTTTATATTGTTGAAGTGTTTTCGTGCTCAAGACTTTTGAAGCTTTCTCTACTTTGCTCTTCACATAGATCAGAGCTATACTTGCAAAGAGTTATAAAGCTGTACATGGGTTTGGCACACTGCAATGCTCTGATGACCAGGTCCATGAGTTCTTCACAGTACACTTTTATAAAAAAATTGTGGGCCAGCTGTTAAAAAAGGTGGTGTAATGGTTAGCATTTTGGACTTTGAATCCAGCAATCAGAGTTGAAGTCTCAGTGGAACCTCCTTTGCTTCTTGTTCCAAGGTTGGCTGTTGGAATTCCAATAGATAGGCCTAAAGTGTCAGACTTTCTTGACAATTTCCACCAAGCATGTTCCTTCTCCACACCCAGAGTAGTGCAGTCAACTCATTATTGGTTCCATGGTGCAATGTTTAGCAGTCTGGATTTGGATTCCAGTGAACTGTAATAAAACTCAGTTGATTCTTCTTCACATTATGCACCAAAAGATCAGATGACCCAATAAAAAGTACTTTTCAAAAGCAGTGAGCCTCCAAATGTCATCTAATTGTTGCGTTCATACTCTGCTGCCAAGGTCAGAGATCCATCAATAGGGGAAATCAGATCGATACCCTGAATCATAAGTTTGTTTTGTGTTGAAGTTGTTTAGCACCCATGAAGAATGTGACATGGTAACTGTTCCCAAGAAAACTTCAATACACAATAAATTTGCTTTTTAAGAAAAAAATTAATGAAGATGTCTGAGCACTATATGAGAAACAGAATAAATTAAAAAAAAATTGGATTTATTTGTAAATTTGTACATTGTTTAAGTTTTTTCGTGCTCAAGACTTTTGAAGCTTTCTCTACTTCGCTCTTCACATAGATCAGAGCTATACTTGCAAAGAGTTATAAAGCTGTACATGGGTTTGGCACGCTGCAATGCTCTGATGACCAGGTCCATGAGAACTTCACCATGCACTTTAAAAAAAAAAATTGTGGGCCAGCTGTTAAAAAAGATGGTTCCGTGGTGTAATGATTAGGACTTTGGACTTTGAATCCAGCAATCTGAGTTCAAGTCTCAGGGGAACCTCCTTTGCTTATTGTTCCAAGGTTGGCTGTTGGAATTCCAATAGATAGGCCTAAAGTGTCAGACTTTCTTGACAATTTCCACCAAGCATGTTCCTTCTCCACACCCAGAGTAGTGCAGTCAACTCATTATTGGTTCCATGGTGCAATGTTTAGCAGTCTGGATTTGGATTCCAGTGAACTGTAATAAAACTCAGTTGATTCTTCTTCACATTATGCACCAAAAGATCAGATGACCCAATAAAAAGTACTTTTCAAAAGCAGTGAGCCTCCAGATGTCATCTAATTGTTGCGTTCATACTCTGCTGCCAAGGTCAGAGATCCATCAATAGGGGAAATCAGATCCATACCCTGAATCATAAGTTTGTTTTGTGTTGAAGTTGTTTAGCACCCATGAAGAATGTGACATGGTAACTGTTCCTAAGAAAACTTCAATACACAAAAATTTTGCTTTTTGAGAAAAAAATAAATGAAGATGTCTGAGCACTATATGAGAAACAGAATAAATATCTTTTTTTTTGGGGATTTATTGGTAAATTTGTACATTGTTTAAGTTTTTTCGTGCTCAAGACTTTTGAAGCTTTCTCTACTTCGCTCTTCACATAGGTCAGAGCTATACTTGCAAAGAGTTTTAAAGCTGTACATGGGTTTGGCACACTGCAATGCTCTGATGACCAGGTCCATGAGTTCTTCACCGTACACTTTTATAAAAAAATTGTGGGCCAGCTGTTAAAAAAGATGTTTCCATGGTGTAATGGTTAGCACTTTGGACTTTGAATCCAGCAATCCGCGTTCAAGTCTCAGTGGAACCTCCTTTGCTTCTTGTTCCAAGGTTGGCTGTTGGAATTCCAATAGATAGGCCTAAAGTGTCAGACTTTCTTGACAATTTCCACCAAGCATGTTCCTTCTCCACACCCAGAGTAGTGCAGTCAACTCATTATTGCTTCCATGGTGCAATGTTTAGCAGTCTGGATTTGGATTCCAGTGAACTGTAATAAAACTCAGTTGATTCTTCTTCACATTATGCACCAAAAGATCAGATGACCCGATAAAAAGTACTTTTCAAAAGCAGTGAACCTCCAAATGTCATCTAATTGTTGCGTTCATACTCTGCTGCCAAGGTCAGAGATCCATCAATAGGGGAAATCAGATCCATACCCTGAATCATAAGTTTGTTTTGTGTTGAAGTTGTTTAGCACCCATGAAGAATGTGACATGGTAACTGTTCCCAAGAAAACTTCAATACACAATAAATTTTGCTTTTTAAGAAAAAAATTATTGAAGATGTCTGAGCACTATATGAGAAACAGAATAAATAAAAAAAAATTTGGATTTATTTGTAAATTTGTACATTGTTTAAGTTTTTTTCGTGCTCAAGACTTTTGAAGCTTTCTCTACTTCGCTCTTCACATAGATCAGAGCTATACTTGCAAAGAGTTAAAAAGATGTACATGGGTTTGGCACGCTGCAATGCTCTGATGACCAGGTCCATGTGAACTTCACCATGCACTTTAAAAAAAAAAATTGTGGGCCAGCTGCTAAAAAAGATGGTTCTATGATGTAATGGTTAGCACTTTGGACTTTGAATCCAGCGTTCCGAGTTCAAGTCTCGGTAGAGCTTCCTTTCCTTCTTGTTCCAAGGTTGGCTGTTGGAATTCCAATAGATAGACCTAATGTGTCAGACTTTCTTGACAATTTCCACCAAGCATGTTCCTTCTCCACACCCAGAGTAGTGCAGTCAACTCATTATTGGTTCCATGGTGCAATGTTTAGCAGTCTGGATTTGGATTCCAGTGAACTGTAATAAAACTCAGTTGATTCTTCTTCACATTATGCACCAAAAGATCAGATGACCCAATAAAAAGTACTTTTCAAAAGCAGTGAGCCTCCAAATGTCATCTAATTGTTGCGTTCATACTCTGCTGCCAAGGTCAGAGATCCATCAATAGGGGAAATCAGATCGATACCCTGAATCATAAGTTTGTTTTGTGTTGAAGTTGTTTAGCACCCATGAAGAATGTGACATGGTAACTGTTCCTAAGAAAACTTCAATACACAAAAATTTTGCTTTTTGAGAAAAAAATAAATGAAGATGTCTGAGCACTATATGAGAAACAGAACAAATAATTTTTTTTTTGGATTTATTGGTAAATTTGTACATTGTTTAAGTTTTTTCGTGCTCAAGACTTTTGAAGCTTTCTCTACTTCGCTCTTCACATAGATCAGAGCTATACTTGCAAAGAGTTATAAAGCTGTACATGGGTTTGGCACACTGCAATGCTCTGATGACCAGGTCCATGAGTTCTTCACCGTACACTTTTATAAAAATATTGTGGGCCAGCTGTTAAAAAAGATGGTTCCATGGTGTAATGGTTAGCACTTTGGACTTTGAATCCAGCAATCCGAGTTCAAGTCTCAGTAGAACCTCCTTTGCTTCTTGTTCCAAGGTTGGCTGTTTGAATTCCAATAGATAGGCCTAAAGTGTCAGACTTTCTTGACAATTTCCACCAAGCATGTTCCTTCTCCACACCCAGAGTAGTGCAGTCAACTCATTATTGCTTCCATGGTGCAATGTTTAGCAGTCTGGATTTGGATTCCAGTGAACTGTAATAAAACTCAGTTGATTCTTCTTCACATTATGCACCAAAAGATCAGATGACCCAATAAAAAGTACTTTTCAAAAGCAGTGAACCTCCAAATGTCATCTAATTGTTGCGTTCATACTCTGCTCCCAAGGTCAGAGATCCATCAATAGGGGAAATCAGATCGATACCCTGAATCATAAGTTTGTTTTGTGTTGAAGTTGTTTAGCACCCATGAAGAATGTGACATGGTAACTTTTCCCAAGAAAACTTCAATACACAATAAATTTGCTTTTTAAGAAAAAAATTAATGAAGATGTCTGAGCACTATATGAGAAACAGAATAAATAAAAAACATTTTGGATTTATTTGTAAATTTGTACATTGTTTAAGTTTTTTCGTGCTCAAGACTTTTGAAGCTTTCTCTACTTCGCTCTTCACATAGATCAGAGCTTTACTTGCAAAGAGTTAAAAAGATGTACATGGGTTTGGCACGCTGCAATGCTCTGATGACCAGGTCCATGAGAACTTCACCATGCACTTTAAAAAAAAAAAATTGTGGGCCAGCTGCTAAAAAAGATGGTTCTATGGTGTAATGGTTAGCACTTTGGACTTTGAATCCAGTGATCCGAGTTCAAGTCTCGGTGGAGCTTCCTTTCCTTCTTGTTCCAAGGTTGGCTGTTGGAATTCCAATAGATAGACCTAATGTGTCAGACTTTCTTGACAATTTCCACCAAGCATGTTCCTTCTCCACACCCAGAGTAGTGCAGTCAACTCATTATTGGTTCCATGGTGCAATGTTTAGCAGTCTGGATTTGGATTCCAGTGAACTGTAATAAAACTCAGTTGATTCTTCTTCACATTATGCACCAAAAGATCAGATGACCCAATAAAAAGTACTTTTCAAAAGCAGTGAGCCTCCAAATGTCATCTAATTGTTGCGTTCATACTCTGCTGCCAAGGTCAGAGATCCATCAATAGGGGAAATCAGATCGATACCCTGAATCATAAGTTTGTTTTGTGTTGAAGTTGTTTAGCACCCATGAAGAATGTGACATGGTAACTGTTCCCAAGAAAACTTCAATACACAATAAATTTGCTTTCAAGAAATTAATAAATGAAGATGTCTGAGCACTATATGAGAAACAGAATAAATCATATTTTTTTTGGATTTATTGGTAAATTTGTATATTGTTGAAGTGTTTTCGTGCTCAAGACTTTTGAAGCTTTCTCTACTTCGCTCTTCACATAGATCAGAGCTATACTAGCAAAGAGTTAAAAAGATGTACATGGGTTTGGCACGCTGCAATGCTCTGATGACCAGGTCCGTGAGAACTTCACCATGCACTTTAAAAAAAAAATTGTGGGCCAGCTGTTAAACAAGATGGTTCCATTGTGTAATGGTTAGCACTTTGGACTTTGAATCCAGCGATCCGTGTTCAAGTCTCGGTGGAACCTCCTTTCCTTCTTGTTCCAAGGTTGGCTGTTGGAATTCCAATAGATAGACCTAATGTGTCAGACTTTCTTGACAATTTCCACCAAGCATGTTCCTTCTCCACACCCAGAGTAGTGCAGTCAACTCATTATTGGTTCCATGGTGCAATGTTTAGCAGTCTGGATTTGGATTCCAGTGAACTGTAATAAAACTCAGTTGATTCTTCTTCACATTATGCACCAAAAGATCAGATGACCCAATAAAAAGTACTTTTCAAAAGCAGTGAGCCTCCAAATGTCATCTAATTGTTGCGTTCATACTCTGCTGCCAAGGTCAGAGATCCATTGTAAAGAGTGACAGAGACGTGGGTTCAGATAATTCTTTCCTTTCTTTTAATGGCCACAGTCTCATACAGCACTTCTCAAAATAATCACCTTTTTAACACACACACAATTCTTAACTAACATAAACAACAACACTGGGCTGCCGTGTACATGTAGATCTCTTTCTCTCTCTCCCTCCTGTTGGTTCTGTGGCCGCTCTTATGCCGCTCTCCCCATGCTTACTGGAATTAGAGACAGGTGTTAGACATAATTTGGCTCAGGTGCAAGCGCCCTTACCGCTTTCTCTCCCCGGACGGACGCTTGACCACACCCCCGCTGCCACATACCCCCACTGCCCAACTCAGGCCGGGGCGCCATCCGGCCTGCCTACCTCTCCCCCCCCATTTCTGGAAAGGAAGTCCGCGACAGCCATCTGCACCCCCGGTCTGTGGACCACCTTGAATTTAAAGGGCTGTAGAACCAGATACCAACGGGTGATCCGGGCGTTAGTATCCTTCATGCGGTGGAGCCATTGGAGTGGGGTGTGATCTGAGCAGAGAGTGAAGGCCCGCCCCAGCAGGTAATATCGGAGGGTGAGGACCGCCCACTTGATGGCCAGACACTCCTTCTCTACGGTGCTGTACTTCGTTTCCCTTAAGGAGAGCTTCCTACTGATGTACAGCACCGGGCGCTCCTCCCCCTCCACCACCTGCGAGAGTACGGCCCCCAGCCCTCTGTCTGAAGCGACCGTCTGCAATAGAAAGGGAAGAGAGAAGTTAGGTGCATGTAAAAGCGGCCCCCTACAAAGTGCAGCCTTAACCTGCATGAACACCTGTTGGCACTGCTCCGACCATTGGACCGGATCTGGAGCCCCCTTTTTAGTGAGGTCAGTCAGCGGGCTGGTGACGTCCGAATAATTAGGCACGAACCTCCTATAATAGCCAGCCAGCCCCAGGAACTGCCTCACCCCCTTTTTGGTCTTGGGTCTCGGGCATGTCGCAATTGCTGCGGTTTTGTCAATTTGGGGACGCACCTGGCCATGATCCAAGTGGAACCCCAGATACCGTACCTCCACACGCCCAATCGCGCACTTCTTAGGGTTTGCCGTGAGCCCGGCCCGGCGCAGCGACCTCAGGACCGCCCTCAGATGTTGTTTGTGCCGCTGCCAATCGTTACTGTAGATGATAATGTCATCCAAATAGGCAGTGGCATAAGCCGAATGCGGCCGGAGGATACGATCCATAAGTCGCTGAAACGTAGCCGGGGCTCCAAACAAACCGAACGGAAGTGTCACAAATTGATGTAATCCGAACGGCGTGGTGAAGGCTGTTTTTTCACGGGAAATTGGTGTCAAGGGGATCTGCCAATAACCCTTTGTTAAATCCAATGTCGAATAAAAGTGAGCCGTACCTAACCGATCGAGCAACTCATCAACACGGGGCATCGGGTACGCGTCGAATTTAGACACCACGTTGACTTTTCTATAATCCACACAGAACCGCACCGACCCGTCGCTCTTGGGAACAAGCACGACCGGGCTGGACCAATCGCTGTGGGACTCTTCTATTACGCCCATCTCGAGCATTGCATCCAATTCCTCTCGAACTATTTTCTTTTTGTGTTCGGGTAAGCGATATGGCCGGCTACGCACTACCAGTCCCGGCTCGGTCTCGATATGGTGTTGGATGAGATTCGTACGTCCCTGTAGAGGGGAAAACACGTCTGCAAATTCTTTTTGCAACTCAGCAACCTCTGCAAGTTGGTACGGTGAGAGGTGATCCCCGCAAATGACCGGGGTGTTATGATCACAGCTTTTGTTTACCTCCGGTCCGAGCTCCGCCCTCTCCGGAACTACCGTGGCCAACGTCACAGGGACCGCCTCCCTCCACAATTTTAGAAGGTTGACGTGATATATTTGACACGCGCCCCCTCTATCGGTTCGTTTCACCTCATAATCGAGATCCCCCACTCGTCGTGTGACCTCAAAGGGCCCTTGCCACTTTGCGAGTAATTTGGAGCTCGATGTTGGGAGTAATACAAGCAGTTTATCTCCCGGTGCAAACTCCCTTAGCTGTGTTCCCCTGTCATACAGTCGGCATTGACGTTCTTGGGCCCGGAGCAAATTCTCCTGTGTTAGTTTCCCCAGAGTGTGGAGTTTTGCTCTGAGATCAAGGACGTATTGAATTTCGTTCTTACTGGTTGAAGGCCCATCCTCCCAGGCTTCGCGTATCACATCTAGTACACTGCGCGGGCGCCGCCCATATAGTAACTCAAAAGGAGAGAAGCCAGTGGAGGCTTGCGGGACCTCTCGAACTGCAAATAACAGGGGGTCGAGCCACTTATCCCAGTTTCTAGCATCCTCGTGCACGAATTTACGAATCATATTCTTCAGGGTTTTATTAAAACGCTCCACCAGCCCATCCGTCTGCGGATGGTACACGCTAGTGCGAATCGACTTAATACCCAGCAATTCGTAAAGCTTGTGAAGTGTTCGTGACATAAATGTTGTGCCCTGATCGGTGAGGATTTCTTTCGGAATCCCCACCCGGGAGATTACCTTGAAGAGTGCCCCCGCAACACTACATGCTGAGATGTTGCTCAGAGGCACTGCTTCCGGATATCGCGTTGCATAATCCACCAGGACTAATACAAAGCGATGTCCGCGTGCTGTCCGCTCTAATGGCCCGACGAGGTCCATTCCAATCCTCTCAAATGGGACCTCGATTAGTGGAAGGGGGCGCAATGGCGCTTTTGGGGTGGCCGGTGGGTTTACCAGCTGACATTCACGGCACGCCGCACACCATCTGCGTACGTCGCCGCCAATGCCCGGCCAATAAAAACGGGCTATTAGACGGAGTCGTGTCTTTCTTTCCCCTAGGTGACCTGCCATGGGATTATAGTGAGCCGCCTGGAAAAGCATTTCCCGGCGGCTCCGTGGAATCAAGAGCTGGGCTGCTTCTTCTTTTGTGTGAGCGTCCTGCGTCACTCTATACAACCGCTCATTTATAATCGCAAAGTAGGGATATGAAAGTGCGACACCCGGGCGGAGTTGTTGACCATCAATTACTCTCACTTGGTCGAAGGCGTGCTTGAGGGTATCGTCTCGTGACTGCTCCAGAGGGAAATCCCCTTCGGGAAATTCTCTGAGGAGGGGAGGGGCTGTCACCTCCCCCTCACTCGTATCATCCCGAGATGGAGCAGACGCCTCCCCCACGAGAGAATCGCACATAACACATCCCTTTGCCTTCATGCAGGACCCATCCGCACATATTCCCCTTAATATTTTATTGAATCCGGGCCAATTAGTTCCCAAAATCAGCGGATGGGTGAGGCGGGAGCTAACCGCGGCCTCCACTCTATGTTTTGCACCGCGAAAATGAATTGTCAGAGTCACCACAGGGTATTTGTGAATATCGCCATGCACACATTTCACCCCCACTCTTTTGTGCGTATCCCATGCCCCGTGCCGAACCAAGCATTGGTGGATGGTGGTTTGATTACAACCGGTGTCCACCAATGCTTGGTAAGTACCCCCTTGATTCTTACCAGAATCCGGTACGCTCCGGCTCGATCGGGGGCAGCCCGTGGAGCCTCGGGGATCCGGACCACTGTCGCAGTCTCCATCACCGGGCACTGATCCTGAAAGTGCCCCGGATCCCCGCAGCGCCAGCAGGCCGGCCCAGACGTCCCACCCGCACTTGTGTCGGCGGGTGCCTCCACCTGAGGGGGAGAACGGCGATACGCTACAGGGGTGGGGGTCGTCCACTGCCTGGCGCGGGGAACTGGTCGCGTTGGCGGGATTCCTCGCCTCCGCGGGGCAGGAACGGGCCCTGGGGAGAGAGCAGAGTGAGGGGAAGAGGGGGAACACACAAGGGGAGGGGAGAGAGAGAGAGAGGGAGAACAGGGCTCTTCCGCCCTCGGGTACGCCGCCAAGTGGTCCTCCGCAAGCTGGACGGCCTCCTCCAGCGACGACGGGTGGTGGCACTGGACCCATTCCGCAGTCCCCTTTGGCAGTGCATGGACCAACTGCTCCAGTACCACCTGATCGATCATACCCTCGACGTCCGGGCTCCCCGCCAGCAGCCATTTCCGACACGCGTCCCGGAGCCGCTGCGTGAAAGAAAAGGGGCGATCATCTTTCCCCAGCTTCAACGACCGGAACAGCTGGTGATATTGTTCGGGACTGCGCCCCACCCGCTGCAGGACAGCTTTCCTCTGGTCCGTGTAGTTTAACACATTCGCCGCCGGCAATTGTTGGGCCGCGAGTTGCGCTTCGCCCGACAGCAGTGGTAGGAGTCTCGCCGCCCACTGGTCACGCGGCCAGCCCCAGATCTCCGCCGTCCTCTCGAAGAGATCAATAAAGGCTTCTGCGTCATCCTCCGCCCCCATCTTCAGAAGCGTTGGGGGGGGGCAGCTGGGAGCGGATGTCGGAGGACGCGGTTGGGGCACTCTCCTGGGCAAGGAGGCTCCGGATCGCGTGTCGGTCCTCTGATTGCGCCCGCATGATTTCAAAAAACCGCCGGTCCTGGTCCTGGCGCAGCTCCATCAGGGACTGTTGGTGCGTCTGATGCATGCTGGCGAGGGACTGGAGGATCTCGGACAGCTGGGAGGGCTCCATGGGGCGTACTGTATCTGGTTCAACTGGGTTTTTCGGCACCAGTGTAAAGAGTGACAGAGACGTGGGTTCAGATAATTCTTTCCTTTCTTTTAATGGCCACAGTCTCATACAGCACTTCTCAAAATAATCACCTTTTTAACACACACACAATTCTTAACTAACATAAACAACAACGCTGGGCTGCCGTGTACATGTAGATCTCTTTCTCTCTCTCCCTCCTGTTGGTTCTGTGGCCGCTCTTATGCCGCTCTCCCCATGCTTACTGGAATTAGAGACAGGTGTTAGACATAATTTGGCTCAGGTGCAAGCGCCCTTACCGCTTTCTCTCCCCGGACGGACGCTTGACCACACCCCCGCTGCCACATCCATCAATAGGGAAAATCAGATCGATACCCTGAATCATAAGTTTGTTTTGTGTTGAAGTTGTTTAGCACCCATGAAGAATGTGACATGGTAACTGTTCCCAAGAAAACTTCAATACACAATAAATTTGCTTTCAAAAAATAAATAAATGAAGATGTCTGAGCACTATATGAGAATCAGAATAAATAATATTTTTTGGGGGATTTATTGGTAAATTTGTATATTGTTGAACTGTTTTCGTGCTCAAGACTTTTGAAGCATTCTCTACTTCGCTCTTCACATAGATCAGAGCTATACTTGCAAAGAGTTAAAAAGCTGTACATGGGTTTGGCACGCTGCAATGCTCTGATGACCAAGTCCATGAGTACTTCACCATGCATTTTTATAAATAAAATTGTGGGCCAGCTGTTAAAAAAGATGGTTCCATGGTGTAATGGTTAGCGCTTTGCACTTTGAATCCAGCGATCTGAGCTCAAGTCTCGGTGGACCCTCCTTTGCTTCTTGTTCCAAGGTTGGCTGTTGGAATTCCAATAGATAGGCCTAAAGTGTCAGACTTTCTTGACAATTTCCACCAAGCATGTTCCTTTTCCACACACAGAGTAGTGCAGTCAACTCATTATTGGTTCCATGGTGCAATGGTTAGCAGTCTGGATTTGGAATCGAGTGAACTGTGATAAAATGCAGTTGATTCTTCTTCACATTATGCACCAAAGGATCAGATGACCCAATAAAAAGTACTTTTAAAAAGCAGTGAGCCTCCAAATGTCATCTAATGGATGCGTTCATATTCTGCTGCCAAGGTTAGAGAACCATCAATAGGGGAAACCAGATCGATACCCTGAATCATAAGTTTGTTTTGTGTTGAAGTTGTTTAGCACCCATGAAGAATGTGACATGGTAACTGTTCCCAAGAAAACTTCAATACACAATAAATTTGCTTTCAAAAAATAAATAAATGAAGATGTCTGAGCACTATATGAGAATCAGAATAAATAATATTTTTTTTGGGGATTTATTGGTAAATTTGTATATTGTTGAACTGTTTTCGTGCTCAAGACTTTTGAAGCATTCTCTACTTCGCTCTTCACATAGATCAGAGCTATACTTGCAAAGAGTTAAAAAGCTGTACATGGGTTTGGCACGCTGCAATGCTCTGATGACCAGGTCCATGAGTACTTCACCATGCACTTTTAGAAAAAATAATTTTCGGCCAGCTGTTGGTTCCATGGTGTAATGTTTAGCACTTTGGACTTTGAATCCAGCAATCCGAGCTCAAGTCTCGGTGGAGCCTCCTTTGCTTCTTGTTCCAAGGTTGGCTGTTGGAATTCCAATAGATAGGCCTAAAGTGTCAGACTTTCTTGACAATTTTCACCAAGCATGTTCCTTCTCCACACCCAGAGTAGTGCAGTCAACTCATTATTGGTTCCATGGTGCAATGTTTAGCAGTCTGGATTTGGAAGCCAGTGAACTGTGATAAAACTCAGTTGATTCTTCTTCACATTATGCACCAAAGGATCAGATGACCCAATAAAAAGTACTTTTCAAAAGCAGTGAGCCTCCAAATGTCATCTAATGAATGTGTTCATACTCTGCTGCCAAGATCAGAGAACTATCAATAGGGGAATTCAGATCGATACCCTGTATCATAAGTTTGTTTTGTGTTGAAGTTGTTTAGCATCCATGAAGAATATGACAAGCATGTAAATGCAGTTGTAAAGAGTAGCTTTTTCCAACTCCGATCTATAGCAAAGGTGAAACATTTTCTCTCTAGGAAAGACCTTCAAATTGTGATTCATGCACTAATTTCTTCTCGATTGGACTACTCTAATTCTCTGTAAACTGTGCTACCTCAAACTACACTGTCTCGGTTACAGATGGTTCAAAATTCAGCAGCCAGATTGTTGACAGGAACTAAGAAAAGGGATCATATCTCCCCTGTTCATGCCTCATTGCATTGGCTACCAATAAAATTTAGAGTCGACTTTAAGATTCTTCTTTTTGCATACAAGGCTCTACATAGCTCAGCCCCAGATTATATTTGTGATCTTATTAGCCCATACACAGCTTCTAGGTCACTAAGATCTTGTGATCAGTCACTTTTATCTGTCCCTTTTTTAGCTCTGGAACAACTTACCTTTAACCATCAGGAACTCTCCATCCCTGGTTGCTTTTAAATCTAGCTTAAAAACTTATTTTTACTCTCTTGCATTCGAGTAATGTTGTGTATGTATTTTAAAATAGTTGGTGTTTTACGGTATGTATATTTGTACATACACTGAAATGATTTTGATATTTGATTTTTATCTTCTTTTTCACACTATCTTTCTCTTTGTCCTCATTTGATTGATTGATTTTATTGTACTGGAAAGACCTTTGGATCAACTTCGGTTGTGTTAAACTTGTGCTCTATAAATAAACTTGACTTGACTTGACTTGTGTTGAAGTTGTTTAGCACCCATGAAGAATGTGACATGGTAACTGTTCCCAAGAAAACTTCAATACACAATAAATTTGCTTTCAAGAAAAAAATAAATGAAGATGACTGAGCACTATATGAGAAACAGAACAAAAAAATTATTTATTTTTTGGATTTATTGGCAAATTTGTATATTGTTGAAATGTTTTCGTGCTCAAGACTTTTGAAGCTTTCTCTACTTTGCCCTTTACATAGATCAGAGCTATACTTGCAAAGGTTAAAAAGCTGTACATGGTTTTGACACGCTGTAATGCTCTGATGACCAGGTCCATGAGTACTTCACCATGCACTTTTATAAAAAAAATAGTGGGCCAGCTGTTAAAAAAAAATGGTTCCATTGTGTAATGGTTAGCAATTTGGACTTTGAATACAGCGATCAGAGTTCAAGTCTTGGTGGACCCTCCTTTGCTTCTTGTTCCAAGGTTGGCTATTGGAATTCCCATAAAGAGGCCTAAAATGTATCACTTTCTTGCCAATTTCCACCAAGCATGTTCGTTATCTACACCCAGAGCAGAGCAGTCAAATAAATGGTGCAATGACCTCCTTAGCTTCTTGTTCCAAGGTTGGCTGTTGGAATTCCCATAAAGAGGCCTAAAATGTAACCCACTCTTGCAAATTCCATGAAGCATGTTCCTTCTACACACCCAGAGCAGTGCGGTCAATTAAATATTAGTTCCATGGTGTAATGTTTAGCAGTCTGGATTTGGAAGCCAGTGAACTGTGATAAAAATCAGTTGCTTTTTCTTTGCATTTTGCACCAAAGGTTCAGAGGACCCAATAAAAAGTACTTTTCTAAAGCAGTGGACCTCCAAATGTCATCTTATGAATGCATTCATAATCTGCTGCCAAGGTCAGAGAACCTTCAATAGGGGAATGCAGATCGATACCCTGTATCATATCAGTTTGTTTTGTGTTGAAGTTGTTTAGCACCCATGAAGAATGTGACATGGTAACTGTTCCCAAGAAAACTTCATATTATGGCTATACTTGAAAGACTAAAAAAGCTTTACATGGATTTGGCATGCTGCAATGCTCTGATGCACTCGTGCACTCGTGTACACACTGCACACTCGTGTTGCACTCGTGTACACAGTAGTGTGACAATAAAGTGATTTGATTTGATTTGATTTGATTTGATGACCAGGTCCATAAGTACTTCACCATGCACTTTGGGCCAGTGGTTAAAGAGGACGGTTCCTTGGTGTAATGGTATGGGAAGTCAGGCAAAAGATTTAGGAGCAATGATGAGTAAGGCAGAGAAGCAAAAATGGAAAGAAACAGATAATCCTCTGATTTTTGAGTCATCAGACAAAACATATCTGAAAATACTGTGTGCCACAGCCATGATGCGCATTCCAAGGGTCATTGTAACTACTAAAGAAAAAGAAAGATTTGTCATAAGAATAGCAGAATTAATGCTTGAAATGTAAAAACAGGTCCCGACTAAATTGTTGTCCTGACATGATACAGATGTAGGGTTAGTGAAATCTGCTAATCCAGTCAGGATCAAAATTAGACCAGGAGCACAGCTACCAAGAAAACCACAATGCACACTAAACAAGAAGCTGTAGAAGGAATTCAAAAAACTTTTGAAGGATTGCATAAGGCGGGGGTATTAATTGAAACAGTGAGCTATTGCAACACTCCCATATTGCCAGTAGCAATAGCAGATAGGTCAAAATGGCATTTAGTGCATGATTTAAGAGCAGTTAATGAAGTAATGGAAGACTGGCCTGCAGAAGTGCCAAACCCATATACGTTGCTGACTAATGTTCCTCCTGCTGCCAATTATTTCACTGTGATTGATCTGTGTTCTGTCTTTTTCAGCATCCCTCTAGACGAAGAAAGCAGACACCTTTTCTCATTCAGCTACCAAGGTAAACAGTATACATATACTAGAATGCCACAGGGATTCAAGCATTCACCACATGTTTTCAACCAAATGCTGAAAAATTAATTGGAAGATTTCAGAATTGATAGCACATTAATACAGTATGTAGATGACTTAAGTTGTTCTACAACATTAGAACAGTGTCATCAAGAATCTATTAAGGTGCTGTCGATTGTCTATATAATACTTAGGATAAATTATTGCACATTACACTAAGGCTATATCATCTAGCCCAGGGGTTCTCAATCTTTTGCAAGCTGCCCCCCCCCCGACATCACAGAGTTCAGGGTATTCCTGCATCAATGCTGCCCAGAATGACGAAAGAGGGCAGGAGCTAAAGAGTTCCTTCAGTCTACTGTCACTCTTCAGCTCAATAAGCTGTTCCTGCATATCAATTGATAGCTTGTTTGCTGTGCCTTGCCTTGCCTTGCCTTGCCTTTCCTAAAGTATGCCGCAAATTGTTTTCTCATTGCTGACAGGTGCTCAGACGCTGATTGAAATAGGGAGGAGAAATCGTGTGACGTGCCTGCATCAGTGATAAAGTCTGCAAGGCTGGGGAACATCTCGCAGTTCCCTCGACTGATGCGGCCATGCCAGAGGTCTAGTTTTTGTGTGAAGGCGTGCACTTTGTCTGCAAGGAGCAAAATATG
Organism: Moxostoma hubbsi; assembly: GCA_032164185.1. Taxonomy (NCBI): domain Eukaryota; kingdom Metazoa; phylum Chordata; class Actinopteri; order Cypriniformes; family Catostomidae; genus Moxostoma; species Moxostoma hubbsi. The sequence continues at coordinate 637,984 of JAVLUX010000031.1, read as the reverse complement.
AGTTTCGCGGCCTTGCAAAGACAGGTTGAGGCCATTCAAGCGGTCAAATATATCGACCAAATAGGACAGAGATGCAAGCCACATAGTGTCATCCAGATGCTTCGCCAGATCTGATTTGATTTCTGTCAAAAACCACTTCACCTCCTCTCGCAGCTCATACAACCGCTGTAACACCCGCCCCCTGGAGAGCCAGCGAACTTCAGTGTGCAGAAGCAGCTGTTCGTGCCCTGACCCCATCTCCTGGCAGAGGACCCCAAACAAGCGAGAGTTTAGCAGCCGTGATTTGATGAGATTTATTATTTTCACGGATTGGTTCAGCACGGAGTCAAAGAGAACCGGCATTTTTTTAGCAGCTAGTGCTTCGCGATGGACCATGCAATGTGTCCATTTCACAAGTGGAGCTACTTGCTGAACGCGAGCAGCTAGGCCACGCTCACGCCCCATCATTGCATAGGCCAACGCATCGGTCCCAAGCCAAACCATTTTCACGGATAAAAATATCAAGGACATTGAAAATGGCTTCTGTAGTGTGCGACTGAAGAGGCCGGCAAAACAGGACATCCTCCTCAATCGCCTTGTCCCGCAGATACCTGACATAGGTGAGGAGCTGTGCCTGCCCAGCAATATCAGTGGATTCGTCCAGCTGCAGCGCGTAGTAAGGACTCTTTTTTATTAACTCTATCAGTTGCTCTCTGATATCATTGGACACGTCTACAATTCTCCTAGCGACTGTGTCATTGGACAGTGGTACTGCACCGAGTTTGGCTGCTGCACTATCGCCTATCATTATTCTGCACATGTCTTGTGTTGCCGGCAAAATGAGAGTCTCAGCGATTTTATGCGGTTTACCCAGTTTACCGATCCTTTTGGCCACTACATACGATGCCTCCAAACACTGTTTAGACACAGTGCTGTGCACTGAAATGGTTGCCTGTTGCTGATGGAGGCCATCAAGCTTTCTTTTAAAATATTCAGCCGGTTTATTTTTAATGCTAGCATGCTTTGTTTCGAGGTGCCTTTTTAATTTGCAGGTCTTCATACTGTCGTTTGCCAGCACCTCGGCACACACGACACACTGAGGTCTCAGATCAGCCGTGACTGTAAACCCAAACTGCAGGTATGCTTCATCGTACCTTCTAAGCTTTTTTGCAGCTGGTGGTGCGTCAGTTGGCTTGTTGGTCCTCACAAGAAATGTCTCCATTTTTATGTGTTTTCAATAAAGTTTAGGCAATATGTAACTGTGTGTGTGGTGTATGTTGAGAGATGTATCAGGGGCTAATCAGTCGGGACTTAGGCACGATCTTTAATTAAACAAACAAAATAATTATTTTGCAGACAATTCAGATTTTATTTTAATACTTAACGATTGTAGTCCTCGTCAGTGTGTGTGTGTGTGTGTGTGTGTGTGTGTGTGTGTCTTAGTTGTGTGGGTAGTTTTAGCTAAGTAGCTAGCAGTTAAAAAAAAATTACTGGCTAGGGCTGAGATTTGATCTAATCTTAAAAAATAATGTTTGTGGGTTTAGTCTTTAAAAAGACTGTTGGGGTTTTGTAGTAAAGGCCTATGTAAATCGAGATTGATAACAGACTAGCGAGAGCTGGCACAAGCGAACTTGGCAAGAGACTAGACTAGAGTGAATGGAGAGCTATGTCGTGAGTCAATTTAAATGCAGTGATTAAATGCAGTGTGAGAGTGAATGAACATTTACATTTACACCCCGCTCTGTAAGCCAGGGCGGGAACGGCGGCGGCCATGCGCATGCGCGATTCATTTGCAGCCTGGACGCGGAGGGGTGTGCGTCTCCACTCTGCTCTGACTGCAGGCTGGGACTGCTGCGCGAGGCTACTGAGAGACTGACCGCTTGTGAGTGCTTTTGGATGGGAGAGGGGCTCACGGCAGCAGCCGCTGCTCGTTGAGCACATTAGGCCTAACTGCAGAGTGATTCGTGCTTTCGAGTCTCCAAATACCACAAAAGTCTCCAAAAACACCAGTAAAAGTCGCTGGATTTGTCACTTTTGACAAAAAAAAGTCAGAAGGATGATTTGTTTGTGTTATAATCAGTGCTTGAAGTGGGGGAAAAAGGTGGCGGTACTCTCTTTGCATTGGCAAATCATGACATTTTTAAAGTGAAAAACAAAACTTGGAGATATTGTTGTTACAACAATTTATTGTTATTTATTTATTAACAACATAAATGTATTTAAACATGTTTGTGTGTGCGTGGCTGCGTGCGTGCGTGTGAGCATTTCACAAAAACTAAAGGAAAGCTTTAACTGTAGCCTATTAGGACTATATATATAAAACTAAATACGACCTCACGTTTTATACGTTTGCAGCCTCTGAAACTTCCGTCCGTCATAAAAATTAATTCGGATGGTTCGATTTTCTGCATTTTTCGCATCTGTAGCAAATATTTTGAGGGGTTTTGACAATTGAGAGCCACCAAATGACGAATATGAAAAAACGAATACGACAGTTTCGGACTCAGTCAGGGTGCATGGACCTTAAACTTCTGAGGCTTGCGCAGCTTTTCGAGGAGAAATCAAACAAATGAGCGCCGTTTTCTAAAGTCTATGAGCGCAGCACACACAAATAAACTAAATTGACATACTGCAGTTAAATTTCAAAATGTGTTGTTTTTATATTTATAACATTTGACTACAGTTCACTGTAGTAAATTAATCACTTAATTTACCATCTCCTCACGATTGAAAATGTGACACTGTTTTCATATGACAGTTCAACAAACAAGTTAATAATATTAAGTCACTTACATTTTAGACGAAATAATGACTGTTTTTGTCTATTTTAGCAGCGAAAATAGATCCGATGAATCCAAACAAAGATCACAGCCATAGCGCATCTCACAGCAACACTCAATCGTGTTTTGAATGATTCAGTGTTTTGAACGAATCGGTTGAGTCAAAGATTCAATGACCCATTCACAAACATCTGTCTCATTCTTGATGAATCAGGCGTTTGAATGAATCGTTTGAATGAACGACTCAATGACTCGCTTAATAAAACCGCTTATCACCTGCATTTGCGCTCACTATCGACAAACCAATCAAATTTGTTCAAAACTTTTTTTTTAAATCAGTCCAAACACATTTTAATTTTTATTCAGGAGTTATGTATATACAAAACTATAACTTTTTATGAGAGTAGTTTAGTGATAAAATGTTTTGCTATTTTTTTTTTCCAGTTTTTTTTCCCTCCCATCCTGTAGCCTACTCGCGCCCCCCCCCCCGGGAGAGTGTCCGCGCCCCCCACCGGTTGAGAACCAATGATCTAGCCAACTGGAGGGAATAAGCAGGGCACCTCAACCACTGTCACAACTGGGGCAGATGATTACCTTTTTAGGAATGACAGGGTTCAGTGCAGATTGGATCAAAGATTCTGCAATTAAAACAGCTCCTTTGAGAACACTGATGAAACAGATAGGACATCAGAATCTACATGCTAGATTAACATGGGGTAATGATGCTGTGATACCATTTGAGTCCTTGAAAAAAGAACTTCAGACATAACCTGCTTTGGCAACCCCAGACTATATGAAACCATTCCTTTTGTATGTAGCAGATAGGAAAGTTTATACGCCTCAGCAGTTTTAATGCAGGAGACTTTTAGTGGAAAAAAGACATAACCGATAGCCTACTATAGTGCTAAACTCGACAATGTGGTGCAAGGCTATCCACCATGCTATCAAGGGCTTGCAGCATTTTTACATTTATGCATTTGGCAGACACTTTTATCCAAAGCGACTTACAGTGCACTTATTACAGGGACAATTCCCCCAGAGCAACCTGGAGTTAAGTGCCTTGCTGAAGGACACAATGGTGGTGGCTGTGGGGATCGAACCAGGGACCTAGTGATTAGCAGCCCTGTGCTCTAGCCACCACCACCTCTGCATTGTGTACAGTGCTTATGATAAAGGTTCTTCTGTGACCATGTAGTGATTTACACCCATCACTAAGTTACAGAATTACTAGAACAAGGATGATTTGTTTTAACTCAAGCAAGGTGTTTGACATACTCAACACTGTTAACTTATCCATATGTTACCATAAAGAGATGTACGATAGTAAATCCAGCAAATTATATTCCCCTAGAAGGAAAAGGGACACCTCATGAATGTGTGGTGGATTCCCTAGCTTTTACACGTCTAAGAACAGCCTTGGAATCAACACCAATCAATGATGCAGAAGCAGATTATTTTGTTGATGGGTCATGTTTCAGAGATCATCTGAGAAATCATGCTGGGTATGCCATTGTCAGGAAGGAAGACAAAAATGTTGTCCCAGTTGTGGTTCAGCATTGTGAACAACCATGCTCAGCACAATTTGCTGAACTAAAAGCACAAACAGAGTCCTGTTTGCTAATCAAAAATCGAACTTCTATACAGATTCTGCATATGCACACAGAGTGTGTCATTTATTTGGAGCAGTCTGGAAACAGAGGGGGTTTACAAAGAGTGATGGAAATCCAATTCAGCACAATGATCAGATAATTAAACACATTTCAGCAATGATGCATCCAAAAAGATTGGCCATATTTAAATGTCAAGTCCATAAAAAAGGCAATGACTTTGTCATCCAAGGAAATAATGGTGCCGACTTATATGCCAAAAAGGCTTCAGGTGCATGGTTTTGAAAAAAATGCGCAAGGGGCGAGGTTATTAGAAAAAGAAAACGACAAGGATATTGGTCCCTGTATCTACAGGCAATGGAAGATGATTTTTTTAAGCTGAATGTGAAATCTGCATGAAACATAATGTCAGGAAGGGCACACCCTGACCAATAGGTAACATACCAGTTCCAGAAGGACCATTTAAACATCTGGTAATGTGGATAGGATAAGATCAATCCGAGGCAAAAAGATATATGTTGGTGGTAATAGATAGGTTTAGGAGATGGGTAGAAGCAGTACCATCAGCAGATCAGGGAGCTCAAACTGTGATCAAATTTCTGACCAGAGAGGTTATTCCAATATTTGGCATTCCATCTCAAATAAGCTCAGATAATGATTCAGCATTAATTCAAAAAACAGAAAAAAACTGATAGAACAACTAAGGATAAAACAAAGATTAATATGTGTCTAATATCCACAATCACAAGGAATGGTAGAAAGGGTAAATGGAACTCTGAAAGCCAAGATTGTTAAAATCTGTACTGAAACTAAACTCAATTGGTTTGATGCCCTAACACTTGCATTAATGAAATACTGTATGCAGATGAACAGAATTACCAATCTAACACCACACAAGATGCTGACAGGAAGATCCATGCCTGTACCATATCTAAGGGGTCCCTATGAAGGCCCAGCTCTAGAACAGTTAGAGATGGAACTAAAAGCCTACATGAGACAATTGACAGCTATACATAAAAAAATCTATTCATAGGAACATAACAGAGGACCCAGGCAAGAGGAGAAAGCACCTTTTCCAGTAGTTCCTGGAGACCTAGTTTACCTGAGAGTGTTCAGAAGGAGGTGGAAAGAGCCCAGAAGGTCAGGACCTTACAAGGTAGTAAGGGCAACCCCAACAGCAGTGCAGGTAGAAGGTAGCACAATGTACCATTTGAATCACTGCACTAGGGCTCATATGCTGGACCTACCACAAAACCAGGCACCTGGAGCAGAAGGGGAACAGGAATATTTAAATGTAACGTCCCCTGAGGAAGAAAGAGAAACGGAAGAAGAACAAGAAGATGTAAATAGAGCTTCCCCTGAGGTCGAAAGAGAAACAGAAGTTTCAGGATGCTGAAACAGGAAATAAAGGACAGATGGAGATGTGGGACGAATCAGAATCAGCAGAATCAGGACAAGAAGGTGAATGTTCTGGCAATGATAGTAATAGTAATAAACCTGGTACAGATGTTACCCCAGGCTCAAGGCTTTCTAGGGAACAGTCTCCAGAAGACCCAGGGCTTCCAGGAGAACAATCTCCAGAAAACCCATGGAGCATTGAGTTTCCCACGCTCAACCTCGCTGACCTCGAGTGGTCCCCTTCACAAATCCAGTGATCTCTGTAATGAAACTAGAGCAACACAAGGTTCTCAAGCAAATATATCCCTTGAAAAGAGATCTCTGGACCCATTATGTGACTATGAAGTTTATCAGGATCCTTATGGTGGGCCAGACTACCAGACTATAGCATTGCCCCCAAAATTCCCACCTCAAACTACAGAGACACTGTTAGACATAGATTATGAAACAGACATATCAGTAGAGAAGGAATGTTTACTAGAACATGCATACCAGAATGATTGGTACAAATGGGCCGAATACACAGTAAAACAAGCGAGAATGTCTAGTTGTGTATTAAGTTCACCATCACCTCTGAAGAAGCTTGCTGTAGTTCCAAACATATATGATTATAAGCATTGTGCACGATACTACTTAAAAAAATTGTGTTGAAGGAGTAAGAGCATCTTTTTGTCCAGCTGAATGCCTACCATTTCTAGGAAATCCAGGATTCAGTAGGTATTATAATACGGAAGGGTTGGGGGGGATGAATGTAGATGACTAGATATTCACATAGACACCAGAAAGAGAGAAAGCCCCCCTTACATACATTATAAATTGAGATCTGGAATATGAATCCGAAGGAGATCCAAAGGAGAGATAAATATAGGAAAGTTTAGAGGAAACTGTGAGTTAATGTGGCACCTGGATGAAAATATGAATTATCAGGAGGATACGATTAAGTTTAATGGACCGGTGTATGCAACAGCAACAATATAGAGCAATTTCACTGTAATTAAAACTCCCAAGATGTGTGGGCAGACTTACGGGGAACTGCCTTACAAATTGTGACAAACAGACTTTATCTTCCCGTGATAATAAAGCCGTAGCAGATTAGTTTTTGCTTTGCGGCAGAAAACAATTGAGAGCCACATTACCAAAAAAGTGGAAAGGAATATGTACAAGAGTAAGGCTAGTCAAAGAAGTAACCATGCTAACATGGGACCCCCCAGGAAAATTGAAAATTCAGGAAATTTAAAAACATAAGAGAAGTGACGGCCAATGCAGGGAGAGATAAACATTTTTGATAAACCTTTTGGATCCTGGAAAGAATGGCTTATTACATTGGGAATAATGATAGCTGCAGGTGTTACTGTTTTTGTGTTACTGTTCTGCTGTGTTATACCTTTTCTTAGATCAATGATGGTCAATGTTGCAGCAAAACATATGGTCAATGTATCCATAAAACCATCTGGAATAGACGTTGGGGCCACTATGTACACCATAGGTCCAGGATTGGTTGAGCTGTATGAATTCTAGCGATGACCTAGCGCTAGACAAGAGTGGTAGGGAAGGGGAGCCTCTTTTATTTTTTACTATTTTATTTGTAACTTTTCTCCAGGTTTTGGATAGCAAGGGAGATAGTATACTTATTGTATTTTCTTTTGTAATCAAATTAGATAGTGCTTTAGATTGGCTAGAGTAGGTAGGAAGATAGAGGGTGTTATGTTTGTTATTTTGGCATATGTCCCTTAGTGAAGTTATTACTCATTTAATGTTTAAGTTTTACTTACTAAATCCAGTTATCACTTCTTTTAAACATTCAAGTTATAATGGCCTATGTTTAATCAAGTAGAGTTAGAATAATTTGTGTATGCATTCATGATTAAAAATAAACTACTATACACTGAAATATAAATGTATAAGTTTTAAAAAAACAAAAACAATGAAAAGACCTAAGAAACCAAGAGGAAATTATATGAAGAAAGGATTGACGAACACCTCAGTGCTTAGCTGCAAGAGCAAAAGACTCTACTGGTGTTTTAACCCCGCTGTCTGCTCCAACACCACCAGATAGCTTTCCAGGCTACCAGGAATGTCTGTGAGTTCCTCTGGCATTGTGGGACATACTCTCATATTAAGCAAATTCCTTATGATATTACTGAGGTGCGTTAACCTACTAAAATAAGTATAATCATTAATATGTTTGATATCATGCAAGAAAGACTGCACGCACATGCATTGCATAAAAAAATATTTGTTTGTACTCCTAAGAAAGAATTTAGGAAATAAGATATTTGACTCTTTCCTAGTCAAATGTGGACAGAGATGTTTGGTCTTTTTCCCTCCAGAGTACAGTTCCATAAGAACAGGTAGTAGTAAAAGAATGTATGATGTATATTGGTCATTTGAAGTTACTAAAAGGGGACTGTCTTGTGAGATTGTACTCTGGGTGAATGTCATAGGTTAAGACTGTGAAAAAGTCTCAAAGAGAGGAATACATAGTATATTTTCAAAAATGTTAACAAACATTATATCAGTAAAAACTTGTCACTGCGAATGGCCCATTGTCACTAAATAATTTTTCTGCTGAAAATACACACTTGCTAAAAATAAAAAGTATAGGATAGGCTGCTAGTTTTCCACCAATAGAAAGAAGTGTGCTGGCTTGGAAAATATTGGTGGTGAGCTGTAATGATGCTGAAGATAACCAAAGTGAACAATTTATGTGCTCAGAAAGGATAGCAAAAATGTATAAAGCTAAAAGCATGGAACTGAGAGGGCAGAACGCACTGCTGGCCTTCTCAGGTTTATTGGTTGTTCAATAAACTTATACCTCAGACATCCTTGACTCTGAGAGATTTCCTGCAAAGAGCGAAAGAATCTTCAAATTTTCTCCACAACACATGTTGTTTCTATTATATGTTTATGTTTATGTTTATGTATATGTGCTTTTTGCCTTAATTCTGGAACCCCTTGCAAAGACTTTTAGAACTCACATTGATATCCAAGGTGTTGAGATTGCCCAGTCGGTTCATAAAATTGCACTATACACAGACTATATATATCTATTTCTTACAAATGCTGAAACTTCAATGCCTACAGTACTTAAGACTATTGATTCTTTTAGTTTGATATCGAGATATAAGATAAATTATGATAAATCAGAAGTTATGCCCCTGGGGGGGGGATATCTCTACTAGCTCTCTGTCAAATTGTCCTTTTAAATGTTCTAGAACAGGCCTCGCAAATATTGGAATTCGTCTTTCACCTGATCTATCAGAGCTATGGAAACTTAACTTAACCCCTCTTATCTAAAGAATAAAAGATGATTTGGAGCATTGGTTTAACCTCCCTATATCTTGGATGGGAAGAATTAATCTCATTAAAATGAACATCCTTCCCAGAATATTATATTCAATGCAAATGTTACCACTTTGGTTTCCCATCAAGAATATTTTAGATCTGGAAAGAAGTTTTTAAAATTTAATTTGTCAAGGAAAAAACCTAGAGTAAGGATGAAGATCTTACAATTGCTGGTAAACCCTTCAGTTGTTAGAGATTAATATACTGAATCCCGTGAAAGCATTTATTTACCTAATTTGGCATAACTGTTTCATTATGTTCTTTCCATGGTGTTGGTGCATATTGAGGAGTATATAATCTGTTTTTTGATGCGAGTGGTATTAGAAAAGAGCACTGTTGCATAAATATGTCCTATTTATATATGCACATGTATTTTTCTAGGAGTATCTTCCAAACGGACTCCAGAGCACAACTTCTCTTTTTATAATGGCTGGATAATATAACACAAGGTACACTGATATAAGTACATGTGGAATAATGTACATTAAGAATAACAGTCTAGTAGAAAATAAGATGTATATATTCAAACTAATATAAAAGAAAATACTGGCTCACTGCCTTTTCTTAATTTAAATAATTACAATATATTGATATATTTTGTTATGTTATGCTTGCAAATGTCACAAGTGTTGCCACCAGTGAGGTTTAAACCCAAATGTGTGATAGCGAACACAGTGTTTCTACCACTATACTATGGAACAGTGAGAATTCAAATGCAGAGAGACAGGACTTGAGCAGAGGTGGGTAGAGTAGCCAAAAACTGTACTCAAGAAAAAGTACTAGAAGTTAAAGTACTAACATGAATAATTACTTGAGTAAGAAAGTATCCAATTAAAAGAGTACTCAAGTAGTGAGTAACTCGTTACTTTCACAAATGACATAATATATTTTTACTCCCCTATATTCCATTACATAATACACGTTGAACATGCACTAAAGAATTATTATTATTATTAATGTAAATTCTGTCATAATTCACCATCATGTTGTTCCAAACCTGTATGACTTACTTCCATACAACACAATGAGGAGATATTAGACAGAATATTTGCATAATATCTCAGTCACTATTTACTTTCAGTAAATTATATATATATTGAAAGTGAATGGTGACTGAGACTGTCAGTACCTAACATTCTGTCTAACATATTTTATGTTCCACATAATACAAATCCTCACACTGGTTTGGAACAACATAAGGTTAGAGAAATTATGTCTTTATCACTTTAAAGAGATAGTTTACCCAAAAAATGTAAATTATCTCGTCATTTACTCACCCATATGCCATCCCAGATGAGTATGAATTCCTTTCTTCTGCAGAACACAAATTAAGATTTAATCCATGTCTTCAGAAGTGATATGATAGGTTTGGGTGAGAAACAGATAAATATTTGTCATTTTTTGCTAGACAGAAGAGGCAATATGCAGAGAAGAATTTGAATCACCAAAAACACAAGAAGAATGTGAAAGTGATCTGTTTCTCATCCACACCCATCACATCACTTCTGAAAATACTGATACTGATGGATTATTTTTATGTTGACTTGTGTTTGTTTGTTTAGCTTTAAAATGTTGCCCTCAGAGTACGTGAGCGGAGTGGAGTGGCAACAATTTCCCCTCTGTGCTCAAAATATTATTTAATCATTCCGCTCCAGCTCCACTCCGGGTTGTCCATTTCCCGCTCCTCGCTCACTCCACGGTCCTGGATCAGAGAAACCCCGCTCTGTGTTCACTCCATGACAAAATTAGCGCCTAACTAACTCTCCACTGTAAAGTTATTTCAGTATGCTTTTTAATATCACAACCTTCCATGCAGAATATGTATTAAATGAAAAATAAATACACAATACTAGAAGAAAAGCTACAATGTACTTTATTAGAAAACTAACATTAGCCCAAGAATAAATTAATACATTTTATAGCTTACTTTTGAAACATATCGGCAGGATTCTCTGGGTTTGATCAATTAAATAAATAGCTAGATGCAAAAAAAACCAACAAAAAAACATAAAAATAAATTATCAATTACCAAACGATAAAATGTAATTCTAAATTACCAGAACAAAAACAAAACATTAAATTAAATCAAATTAATAAATTACCAAAAAAAACATTATTAGGTCTATGTATTATTGTCTAATTATTGCTATAATTTTCTATTATTGCTCTTATTTTAATTAACCTTGCCCTATAATTCTGTGAATGAAAAAAATTAATAAATACATTCTCAGAATGTTCTACACTTTTTATAATCAAAACTTGATAAGACTGGGGCGCTCACGAGCAAAGCATGGCGTAAGTTGCATTTTCGAGAGCTACAGCAGAAATTTTATTATTTCAGGCTTAATTACTGTCATAACATATTCCATTGGCTGGCTGAGTTATTGGTACTCAACATTTCAACGTGGATGTTGAGAGGTTTAATCATGGCAGCAAAAATCAGAAAATTCAAGTATGATGAATCGGGTAATTCACGGCCTAGTGATTCGACTGGGAAGGAATACGCTAACCAATCCAGTCAAACTCAACTCTCCCCTCAGGGAAGACATGGATAAGGAGGTGCTAAAATCCGAAATCTTGGCCTCCGTGAGATCAGAGATTGGCTCAATAATATGATCCGAAATGAGAGCGGTGCTAATGTAGGACTTTGACTTTCTTAAAAATGAGTTACAGAAAATGAGGTCGGAAATGGCTAATAGCACATTAGCTATGCGCACCGAACTTGAAAAAATTAAGGTCAATATCAGAGACATGGAGGAAGGGTTGTCGACATGGTCAGACGAAGTTGCAACAATGTGAACAAAGGTGACCAAACTAGAACGTGTGAAGATATGGAGGGAAGGATGAGGAGAAATAATGTGTGGATTGTGGTAGTTGATGAAACACCGGGTTCGAGTAGCACAGCGGTCTCTAAATTACTCCGAGAGGTGCTTAAAATTGAAAGAGAGCTGTGAGTTGATCGTTCACATTGAAGTCTGACACCAAGACGACCCGGAGGGAATCCGCAAGCTATCATTGTCTGCATGCATTATTATCAAGATCGGGAGGAGATCCTGAAGAAATTCGAAAATTGCTGGCACCACTACAGTTCAACGGCCAACCGATAGCCATCTTCCCTGACTTCACAGCAACTGTTGCAAAAGCAAGAGCAGTGTTCACAGAAGTGAAAAAGTGGATTCACAACCGTCCAGATGTCCGTTTTGGCTTCATTTATCCTGCCAAACTACGGATTACTTTTAATGGAAACGAAAGAGAATTCATCGACCAAGTCAAAGCCATGGACTTTGTGAAAAACACAATTGTAACTAATTTGCAGAGTCGTACAAGTGAGTAATAATTGTTTCATGGACTAGTGGGCTGCAATTGTGTTGACAAAATATTCAGAGACTAGAGGTGTGTAAATAAATGAATAACCATCTCTTGGACTATATAAGTGACAAGCGAGTAAATAACTGACTCATGTACTATAAAACTGCAACTGTGTGAAGAACTAATGGATGAAAATGGTTAATATTCATGGTCAGATATCACATTGGTTAAATCATCTAAACCCTGGAATAATGTTAATGACCACGACTTAACAGTAAGGCTCTGCTTAAACTAAATCTGGTGAAATATATTGGAGAGGGGGTAGGTGGAGCGAGAGCTTTCCCTGCCCCGGAAAGATTTTACCCCCACTGAATATGCTTCTGCTGGAGCTTAAGGGTACTTAGATCTAATCCTTTTGGTAGACTGGGCTAGTAACATTGGTAGTAGAAATATGACCATAAGGAGAGTAGCCTAGATACAGGCTCATAAACACTCAGTGTTCAGACTTTTCTGTTTATTAAGGGACATTCTTCCCCTCTTGTTAAATCCCATGTTCCCTCGGATTTGTTCATGTTTTGTTGTTTGGTAGCTTTTATGTGGCTCTAAAACTTTTTTTTCTCCAAATTATGTGTTTTTGTTTTTGTATTGTATTTCTCGGTGGACATATGCACGGAAACAGGCCCTCAGCTCTCGTACATACATGCTGGTACCCTTCTTAGTTATCCCATGCTCCCAAACGTCTAGGTTACTGTTGTATCCTCCGTTCCCTGATGGAAAGAATGAGACGTTGTGTCGAAGAAGTGACACTAGGGGTCTCTCTTGAGAATCTTTGAGAAAAGGTCAATGAGAAATTGGCAGACAGAATTTGCATGTCCCGCCCCCAGACATATGGGTATAAAGGGAGGGAAATGCATCTGTTTCATTCAGGATTTTTCTGAGGAGCCGACAATGAGGTTCGGCCGCAACAGTGGTTCAGTTCAGCGATGTGGCCGGGAGGTGGGCCACGATAGCTTCAAGGTGGAGGGGGACAGCCTGCCCTCCAACCTCTCCTGCAGGAATGAGAGCACTGACCCGACTGCGCACTTCTGTGGATCTTCAGTGCAGGAAGAACACCAATACACGAACAAGCGCCACTTCAGGGCGTAAAGTTACCTGGTCGAGGGAGCTCTGGCTTGGTTGATCGTGTCTACAACCGTAGGTGGTAGACCAGCTAGATCTTCCGTATCCTGTCCAGAAGCCAGATGTGGAGGTTCCAGAAGTCTGGGCGCAGATGCCAGAGCATGCCCCATCCCTGAGAAAGAAGGTCCTTCCTCAGGGGAACTCGCCAGGGAGGGGCTGTCGCTAGGAACATGAGATCCGAGAACCATGTGCCACCAGAGTGACCTGTTCCTCGTCCTCCCTGACCTTGCATAGCACCTGTGCAAGAAGGCTCACTGGGGGAAATGCGTACTTGCCCGTGGGACAGCTGTGTACCAGCGCGTTTTGGCATACCAGATTGGGCAGTGGGAGGTCTCTTGGGAGGCGAATAGGTCTACCTTTGCCCTGCAGAACCGTTCCAAAATCAGCTGGACCGACTGGGGGTGAAGCCTCCACTCTCCACTGGGCAAGTGTTGTCGCGATAGCACGTCCGTTACCACGTTGAGGTTGCCTGGGATGTGAGTGGTACACAGCGACTTGAGTTGCTGCTGGCTCCAAAGGAGGAGACGACAGGCGAGTTGTGACATGTGGCGGGAGCGTATGCCACCTTGGCGATTTATGTACGCTACCGTGATGGTGCTGTCTGACCGGATCAAGACGTGCCTGCCCTGAATTAGCAGGAGAAACCTCCGCAAGGCAAAAAGTACAGCAAACAACTCTAGGCAATTGATGTGCCAGCGCAGCGGGGCCCCTTTCCAACGGCCCGTGGCTGCGTGTCCGTTGCACACGGCACCCCAACCCAGTTTGGAGGCATCTGTGGTGACCAGGATGCATCAGGACACCTGCTACATAGGGACTCCTGTCCATAGAAAGCAGAGGTCTGTCCAGGGTTTGAAAGTTTGGCGGCAGGCGGGGGATGATAAACACAAGGTGCCGTGCATGCTCGTCTCGGGACTCGAGTCTGGAGCCAGTGCTGAAGTGGTCTCATATGCATCAACCCCAGCGGCGCTACCGGATGCCTGCTTCCCAAAGCGGGGCAAGGGCTCCCTCTGCGACCTTCGTGATGACGCGAGGGGACAGGGACATGCCGAAGGGGAGGACCTTGTACTGATACGCCTGGTCGTCGAACGCGATCTGTAGAAAGAGTCGTTGTTGAGGCAATATTGAGACATGGAAGTATCTACCACTATCTTCAGGTCTACCACTTGAACCAATCTAGATGCCGGGCACAAGTTAGGATGTGTCTTTGTGTGAGCAATTTGAACGGGAGTTTGTGCAAGGCCTGTTTGAAAACTCGCAAGTCCAAGATCGGTCGTAAGCCGCTGCCTTTCTTGGGTATGATGAAGTAAGGGCTGTAGAAACTCTTCTTCATCTCGGCTGGAGGGACAGGCTCTATCGCGTCTTTGAGTAAGAGAGTAGTGATTTCCGCATGCAGGGATTTGGCATCTTCGGCGTGTACTGCAGTAAAGCGGACGCCCCCCGAAGTGGGGTCGAGGCCTGGCAAACTGAATTGCATAACCGAGTCGAATGGTCC
Organism: Moxostoma hubbsi; assembly: GCA_032164185.1. Lineage (NCBI taxonomy): Eukaryota > Metazoa > Chordata > Actinopteri > Cypriniformes > Catostomidae > Moxostoma > Moxostoma hubbsi. The sequence continues at coordinate 622,895 of JAVLUX010000031.1, read as the reverse complement.
TGGCCAGCCAGCGTGACGGATTGGGAAGTGAGAGCCACGTGTCCAAGCTCTGTGCTAGGGGTACTAAGTGGCCGATTTTTGACGTACCCGGCAGGGCTTCACAGCGGGGTGGAGTAGGTAGTGCGGCATCGGGAGGCAAAATGAGGTGTGGCGGCAGAGTGCCATGAGAATGGCATTTGTGGGCCAGGTGACCCAGAGACAAAGGAAATTGCTCATTTATTGAGAATGTGGGTACGGGAAAGTAAATAAACTTAACTGAGGATTCTCCAACCGCTCTGTCCACCTGGGGGATCGTCACGTACCTGTGGACCACTCCGCCATCGAGGGTAGTGAGAGTGGATGAGCGAGAAGCACGATGACGGGCAGGGAAGGGTGTCCTCCACGAACTCCTCAGCTCATCATGCACTTCCGGGAAGAAAGGAACCGGGCTGTGAGTGGCACGCAGACCCGAGGAACCAATCATCCAGCCGTGAAGGCTGTGGGGAGGACAGAGGGTTCCAGTTCAGCCCCACGCTGAAGGCAGCCCAGGCAAGCATGTCAGACATCTGGGCGTCAGCCTCAGTCTGGGCGTGCTGACCCGAAGGTGGCAGCCCAACCGAGTCTTCCGCGTCAGATGCCGGACCACTCTCCGATGCAGCGGCGAGCTCATCCAGCTCAGGGGGCTCAAGAGGATAGGCAGGCTGGCCGTGAGATGAGCCCCTGTTGCCTTGAGCCTGGGCGGAAGTCAATGAGCGTGCCGGGGGGGTTCGTGGGGACGTACCTGGCGAAACCGAGCCCGCTGCCATCCCCAAATCACCTCCATCACCAACCGAGTCATCCTCAATCCCGTGGGAAGAAGGAGCGACGTGGAGGGCGGCTGGAGTGGCGTTCATTTTTAGGAAGGAAAGCCACGACCCCAACATTGCCATGGTAAGATTCTCGCAGTGAGAACACGAATCATCAACAAACGCTGCATCGGTGTGATCACGGCCCAGACACATGAGGCAGCAACTGTGACCATCAGGAGCGGAGAGCACTCGGCCACATCCAGGAACTACACAGGGGTGGACAGGCACCTTTATAAAGACGCGTCCTGAAAATTACGTTCAACGCCACTGTGTATTGCTCTTTTAGAGAAAAATAGTCTTTTCGGAAAAATTTTCTTTTAATCTGCGCTGTCGAAGCACCCAGGGGCAAAGCTGCACTGCCGTGCAGAGAAGGAGAAAGCCACTGATATGCACTGTAGATCCAACAGCATACATTTGTAACGTTGCCACATAAGGCAAAGCACCTTTGTAATAATGCTAATTGACTAAATTGTTGGTTGTCAATTATTTCTATTGCTTTGCCCGGTAAGCTGTATTTTACCCTGACGAATGTTATATTGACGCCCCCATACATGTTCTCGCGATCACTTCCCGTGAGATCTCGTCACGGGATGACGCAATATGTAAACAGGAAGGACTAGTATTTTGGATAAAAGAGACCGATATGCCGGTCATCGAGAGAGCTGCTCCTCACTCTCAACTACAACTTGTATCCGCGCGGAATATCTTTTTTGCTGGCTGATTTTTGGAGCATGATATGCCGTTCCTTGGAAGAGTACTACCAGATAACGCTTGTTTGGATTACTCAACTCTCTGGACTTATAACAGTCACTTTACCGCACTGATCCTGCTCACGGCTTGAACATACACCGGTGAGACCGATCTAACATTGTTTGTTTGTGCGTGCACTCTGGATAACAAGACTTTTTACATACCTACCTGACATTTCCCACATCCACATATATTTATATATATATATATATCACTGTCTTGTCAGCATTGTTCCATTATATGTTTGTATATATCTGTGATCTCATAAATACACTTGGGTTTATTGTTAAACATCTGTGTTTGAGTGAGATTCTTCCTCCGTATTACGAATCACTTAAGAGCAGCACCGATCCCTTTGATTGTGTTAATACTCCCTATTTTTATAAATAGGGGAGTGTTACACATTGATGCCAGAGATGAAGAGGAAACCAATTGGGACTCACAGCTCCCTGCTCACACAACCGGTCGGCTCCGAAGAAAATTTGTGAATGAAACAGACTCATTTCCCTCCCTTTATACCCGTATGTCCGGGGGCGGGACATTCTTTTCTCAAAGTTCAGAGATGCGAAAGGCTCTAGTGTTGCTTCTTTGACACAACGTCGAAGTGAGCAACAGATGGGGAACCCCTCTTAAATACCTTAAAAAAAAAACAATGGACTCACTTAGAGTTAAGATAGTAAGTTATAATGTAAATGACCTCCAGAATCCTATTAAAAGAAAGAAGATTTTAAATCAAGTTAAATAACTTTTGAAACACATTTGTCAGATACAGAACATGAGAAATTGAAAAGGTCCTGGGCAGATAAGGCTTTTTACAAATCAAGAAAGAGAAGAGGAGTCTGCACTTTAATTCATAGAAATTTGAACTTTACTTCTACTGCAGTTCATAAAGATACAGAAGGTAGATTTATCCTGGAGTTATTGATAGATTGGACGTTTCATTTAGGAATGTTTATGCTCAAATGAAGACGATCCAAATTTTATAAAAACTGTTTCTGGTGTTATACTGCAATACAGTAACGGGTCCCTTTTGATGGGTGGAGATTTCAATTGCGTTATGTCACAGTATTTGGATAAGCAGCCGACTCCAAAATCCCCTCTTCCTAGAATGAGCATGATGTTAGCAGGACAAATAAAGGAAATAGGTTTAGTGGATGTGTGGAGACAGAGATTCCCAAATAGGAGAGATTTTTAATTTTTTCTGCTAGGCATTCATCATATTCACAAATAGATTATTTGTTCACCCCCATATCAGAACTATACAGAGTAACAGATATCAAAATATTGCCAATAACACTTTCAGACCATGCTCCTGTGATGCTGTCATGGGATATAGTTCATAGACCAACATCGAGGCAATGGAGACTTAACACATCTCTGCTTAATGATAGCACATTTCTTACATTTATAAAAGATGAATTCCAGATCTACCTGGAAACCAATGCTACTCCTGAGATATCACCATTAATATTATGGGATTGTGCTAAAGCTTTTCTGAGAGGGCGTATAATCGCATATACAAGTGCAAAAAAAAAAAAGGGATGAGAATATAGACAGCAACATTTAGAAAATACCATTATGAAATTAGAACAACAACATAAAAAGGTCACAAATATAGCATTATTAAAGGAACTGACTGTGGTATGTAGAGAGATAAATGCATTGCTTTCTAGTAAGATAGAAGGCAGGCTGAGGTTTGCAAAGCAAAAGTACTATGAATATGGTAACAGAGCGAGTAGACTATTAGCACTCCATTTAAAAAAACAACAATCCACGAACATCGTACTAAAGCTCAAATCTAAGAATTCATCTACTCACAAAACCCGACAAGATTTCTGAAATGTTTGCTGACTTTTATAAGTCCCTGTATAAAAATAATGATACATGCACAAATTATGAAGAATTAAAACAAATCATAGGAAATATACAATTACCCCAATTAACTGAATTTATGAGAGCTGAATTAGATAAACCCTCATAGAAGAAGAGATTTGGGAGGCTATTTCAAAACTTTAAAATAACAAAAGCCCAGGTCCGGATGGCTTTTCAAATGAATTTTACAAAATATTTAGAGAAGCTATCTCCCCATTATTACTAAATGCATATCATGCAGTCCTAGAGTCAGGTATCTTGGCCCCTTCGTGGAATGATGCTACAATAGTCGTTATACAATATACCGATAGTCGATATACTTAAATACCTAGGAAGCAAAGGACCCAACATTATGCCAGTCGAATAGACCCATTTCTTTATTAAACTGGGATCTTTGTGTATTGACAACCATCTTATCTCGACGATTAAATAAAACGATAACCAGTATTATAAATCCAGATCAAACTGGATTTATAAAAGGGAGGTATTATGTCGATAATATACGTAGACTATTAAATATAGCTAATTACTTATAAGTCAGAAAGGAAGAGATAACAATTATCTCATTAGATTCCTATAAAGCATTTGATCGAGTGTCCTGGCAGTTTCTTCTTCATACCATGAAGGGTTTTAATTTTGGACATAACTTTCTTAAATGGATACAAACACTATATTCTAATCCACAAGTTTCAACCAGAGTTAATGGATATAACTCAGGGTCCTTCAAATTAGAGCGAGGATGTAGACAGGGCTGTGCGCTGTCCCCTTTATTATTTGCTATAAGCTTAGAGCCTCTTGCTGTCATGTTATAGGAGGAGAGGTGCATAATCTCATTATACGCAGATGATGTTCTATTCAAATCCTAAATTGACAATACCCAAACTTAAAAAAATAATTCCTGAATTTGGACATTACACCGGGTATAGAGTAAATATAGACAAAACTGAGGCACTGAATATTGGAGGTCAAATCTCTGAGAGGGTGATACAACAGGTTCAAGTGGTCTAAAGAGGGCATGAAATACCTAGGGATCTATATACCCTCCTTATTACAAAACTTATATGAAGCCAATTACCTAAATTAATCAAAAGTATCTATAATGATCTGCAGCAATGGTCAGCGACTCTTCTATCTCTTTTAGGGTGGGTAGATAGTATTTCAATGAAAATATTACCTAGACTGCTTTACCCCTTTCAAATGTTGCCTGTAGAAATCCCCAAAAGTATATTTATCAAGTTAGAGAAACAGATTTAGAATTAAGTTAAAAATCTTACAGCTTATGAAGGTTGACAGAGTGAGTCTTCCAAGTTTTAAGTATTATTAATGGACCGCTCAGCTAAAACCAGTTGAGACATGGTTGAAGGATAACACTGATACACGCTGGCTAAACATCAAATCAATCAAATCAAATCAAATCACTTTATTGTCACACTACTGTGTACACAAGTGCAACAGTAGGTGAAATTCTTGTGTGCAGTTCCGAGCAACATTGCAGTCATGACAGTGACGAGACATAAACCACTTTACAATAAACAACATATTTACACAAAACAATTTACATAACAAATGTACACATACTTACACAACAATTTACATAACAAATGTACACAATACACACAATGTAGAATACACATACACTAGATACGGGTATAAATATATATAAACACTAATTAAATTGGGAGAATATATTGACAGAGTGATGATTAATAAAGTGCAGTGCTGATTGTTGATCGTGAGAGATCATGTGTTCAAAAGTCTTATTGCTTGTGGGAAGAAGCTGTCATGTAGTCGGGTGGTGCGGGTCCTGATGCTGCGATACCGCCTGCCTGATGGAAGCAGTGAGAGCAGACCATGACTCGGGTGGCTGGAGTCTCTGATGATCCTCCGAGCTTTATTCACACACCGTCTGTTATATATATCCTGGAGGGAGGGAAGCTCACCTCCGATGATGTTTCTGGCAGTTCGCACCACCCTTTGCAGGTCTTTGCGGTTGTGGGCGGTGCTATTGCTGTACCAGGCGGTGATGCAGCCAGTCAGGATGCTAAACATAGTGAAAAGTCTCTGTCAGCAGCCCCTGACTGCATTTCTCTATGCAGATACCCTTGGAGACAACTTTGTAATAGGCAAATGGACTCAAATTACTTTAAAAATATGGAAGTTGGTACAATCATCACTGAAACTTACTCATTCAGTTTCCCCTTTATCCAGAATAATTACAATAAACACATTTTTACCTTCTGAATTAGGCATGGGTTTTAAAAAAATGGGCATATCACGGACTACATTTTATACATCAACTCATTAGCAAAGCCTATTTTAAGTAATTTGAACAACTGCAAATTGAATTTAAGTTATCGAAAACAGATTTTTTTCAGGTACTTAGGATTCTATTTCATTTGGATTGTTAATCCAAATGAAATAGAGAACTTACTGATGAATATACAAATGGGTAAAACAGAAAAGAAGTTCATTTCCAAATTATACCAGAGACTGCTGACATTACACTCAAGCAATTCCTTTGCATATAAGGAAAGATGGGAAGGATATTACTCAGGAGGATTGGGCAGATATATGTTTCGAGGCTCATAGGGTGACTAACTCAAACACATGGAGAGAATTTAAATGGAAAATTATTACAAGATATTTCCGCACCCCACAGATTATGGCAAAGATGGGTGGAAGGGGTTCATGTAAATGTTGGAGGGAGTTTGGAGCTCAAGTTGGCAACCACACTCACATTTTGTGGTCCTGCCCAAAGTTAAAACCATTTTGGGAAGATGTTTTTAATGTACTCAGAGATGTATTTAATGCTGATATTCCTTTTGACCCAGTTGTGGCTGTTTCAGGGGCAATACCTGATGGTATGAAGGAAAGAAGAATGAATTACTTACTTCAGATATTATTTGTAGCAGCCCTGAATTGCATTACATCTCGAAGGCTCATACTAGAACCTCCCACAGCAGTGGATCCAAAGAGTACGTGAAATGTATGTGACTTCAGATTAATATCTTTCAGGTCAGATGGAGTACAATCTCAAGATTACTACATAATGAATAACAAATCAAGTAGGAAAGGGTAGTATGGTGCAATCCTAAAAATATCTATAATTTTGGCGAGTTAGTGGTTCGCTTCGGTGCCTGATTTATGGACTTTACATTTTTACTTTAAGTCTCCAAACCCACTTCCACCTTTTTTTTTTAAAGCTTTGATTAAAATGTTCTGTATTTGCCCTCCTGTTAACTATTCTGGATGTTTATCTGTTAAACTATACTGTTTTTAATAAAGAATAAGTAAAAAAAAAACTTAATAAGACTTGTCAAAACTATATGTCTAAAGCAGTGTTCACTTTTAGAAATACTACCATTTTTAAATCTTCCTCTACTCGCATTTGCTGAGCTTCTTCATCTGCAAATGTATAACACATAAATTAGCCAACAGCACTAAAATATATATAGATTGCAATCGATTATAGTCAATCAATGCAATATTAACATGTTGATTAGTTCAGTTTGTGTTTTGCGTTGTTAAAAGTTAAATTCTATTTAATGCGGGACATAATATCCTACAGTTAATATTAGATTAGAATGATGATATGATTATTCAAAATATTTAATAGGGGAGAGATATAGATGTATGTATTGATGACGTTTAGATTTTCTCTCCACTATTTTTTATTTTTTTGCACTATGTACTGGTCAGCGCTGCACTGTCTATCACTGTGCCTATTGTCCTGTTCATTGTTAGAAATTTATTGTACTGTCCCGTACTTTTGCACACGTTTTTGCACATGCACTATATATAGGTCTTTTATATAGGTATTTTATTTAGTCTGTGTAGTCTCATGTGGTTCTGTGTTTGTCCTATGTTATTTTATGTAGCACCATGGTCCTGGAGGAACGTTGTCTCGTTTCACTGTGTACTGTACTAACTGTATATGGTTGAAACGACAATAAAAACCACTTGACTTGATATGAATGGATTATCATCGTGTTTTCTGGACATGTTTTTTAGGATTTCACAACAAACCTTTGATCGTGGCAGTGACCTCCCCACTCGTATTCTCATTTGCCATCCCTTCATTCATTTTCAATAAACGGCAGTTGATGCAGGAATAAAGAGACAAGAAACAAGCATGTAGTTAAGTCAAGCTTTACCGTAAGCTTAACTCAATAATAGGGAGTGTGAAAACAGAAAGCAAAAGTAACCTTCGCGCTGGAGGTCGGACATTACCTAGTGCTGCTAGATTTTAAATGAGTATATTTTTTATCACATTCTTTCTGGTTATATCAGAAATTCCATCTATCCTTAATTCCAATAGTGTTTAACACTGCTTAAAATGTGGTGAATTATTGCATTAAGGTCCATTAAGAGGTGTTTTGCTCATGATGGAGCATTAGTGGAGCGCTCTTGGAGCAAGAGAAAAAAATTACACTCCAATTTTTTAAATACCCAATCCTCGCTCCAGGCAAAATCATGCCGCTCCACTCTTCAATCCGCTCATATACTCTGATTTCCACCCATTCACTTGCTTTGTATGGACCTATAGAGCTGAGAAATTCTTCTAAAAATCTTCATTTAAGTTCAGCAGAAGAAAGAAAGTCATGCACATCTGGGGTTGCATGAGGAAATATAATGCCTTCTTTCACTATTTCATAGCTTTTAAAGTCCTGTGTGCATTCCTGATCTGTTTTCATCAGTTTTCAGTGTCGTAAGTATTTAGATCGTTAGTTCTGTACAGCAGTATTGCCGCTTTCTAAATGCTGAGTATACAGCCTACGTGGGGCACCAACTCTGATCGTGGAACACTCACTGTGTCTGAAACCGCCCCCCTATACACTATATAGTGCACTATTTTGAGTTTTTGCTATTTTGTAGGAGTATCTGAATTCTGAGTGAGCCACTCGTTCCCTACTTTTGTTCCCTCATTCTTACACACAACGCACTCTAATTGAAATTGTACAGTTCAAGTACACTCGATGACGGTTAATTTCCCACAATCCACCACGGGGAAGACGTATGAGCAAGGAGTTTACTGATTCCTTCACTACTGCAATGTTTTATTTCAAGCTGAATGTAGTAAATAACTTTTTTATTAAAATAACATAACATATGGAGAGACAAGACTAATTTCATTAATTTACTGCTGAGATATAGTGCACTAACTGCCATTCACTATATAGGAAATAGTGAATGAGTGAACGATTGCAGACACAGCCACTCTCCTCGTGACGGTTGCCTCACGCCCGCACATCTCACACGCGCACCCCGCGCACCTCGCTGTGTACGAGCAGAAATGTTATCTATTCGCATGTGAGATGAATGGCAGTGATTTACACTTAACTTTGAGTTCAGTTACAGAATCACCCTGAAAATGACCATCTCATTACACAGAAAAGCCTGCGTTAGAATCAGAGCCAAAATGTACCTTAGCATGCTGCCTGAAGTTGGAGCTGTCTTGGTGTTAAAAGAAGGCATTGCGTGATGAAACTATTGTTTTTTTTCACTGTGTGGAGCGAAGAAAGTGTTTCACTTTGAAGAGTTGATGCTGTTGCACTGATGACTTGAGTGACAGTCCCATCACTCAAGTGGGAGTGTCTCATCGTGCGCTGCCGTGAACTTCGGCTCTCGTAAAAGTTCCATTCAATAATCTCTCAATAAATTACACATTAATTCAAATTAAACCCAGCAATGTATGATAGTAACACCACACATTGTAAAGAAGTAAAAGTTAAAAAAATCATTAGAAATGTACTTGAGTGAGAGTAAAAAGTATCAAATTTTAAACCTACTGATAAAACCAAGACTCAAGCTCAAGATGGCGCCGAGTATGGCTGCTGCGTCGTGGGCTCCGTCAAAACACTTCAGGTTATTGTTTGTTTTGTTTACAGTTTTGTGTTTTTTTTGTCTTGGATGTTGTCTGCCTTATTGTGTACGACAGACAAATGCTTTTGGACATTGGTTCGGCAATCACACACCGAAAACCGGACTTCAAATTCCTCAATGCCGACCCGCGGTTTACAAACATGCCAGTGGAGCCCTTTGTCTGGTCTGCCCAGCCGCAGAAATGCAGAAGGAAAAGGGGAAAAAGAGCTGGCGTTCTCATCAGAGTAAGACGTCACGCAAATCGCCCCCCGCTACCCAGTATTCTACTTGCAAATGTTCAATTTCTGGACAACAAGCTCTGAGCTGAGAGCGCGGATCTCTTAACAATGAGAGACGAGAGATTGCTGCGTTATTTGTCTTACGGAAACCTGGATGTCTGCGGAGATTCCAGACTTGGCCATCGAACCCACGGGGTTCTCCGTGCACCGAGCGGACAGAGCGAAAGACCTCTCAGGTAAAAGCAGAGGTGGTGGTGTATGTTTTATGATCAACAAATCATGGTGTGATCAGAGGAACGTACATTTTATCAAGTCTTTCTGCTCTCCTGATCTGGAATATCTCATGCTTCTGTGTCGACCATTCTGGCTACCAAGGGAATTCACAGTGCTCATTATCACAGCTGTGTACATCCCCCCACAAGCCGACACAGACCGGGCACTCAGGGAACTGTATGGGAGCATAAGCGAGCAGGAAACCACGCACCCTGAGGCCGCGTTCATTGTTGCCGGGGACTTAAACAAAGCCAATTTTAAAACAATAGCACCAAAATACCACCAACACATCAGCTTCAACACACGAGGGGACCAGGTTTTGGATCATTGCTATTCTCCTTTCAGGGATGGCTACAAATCCCTCCCTTGCCCACCATTTGGCAAATCCGACCACTCTTCCATTCTGCTTCTACAGGCAGAAACTGAAACGGGAAGCACCCACCCTCAGAACGATCCAGTGCTGGTCGACCAATCAGACTCTGGAATACAAGACTGTTTTGATCACGCAGACTAGGAGATGTTCCGGTCCGCCTCCGATGACGACATTGAGGTTTACGCTGATAGCGTAACGTGTTTCATCAGGAAGTGCGTAGAGGACGTTGTTCCGATAAAAACAATCCGGATCTACCCCAACCAGAAACCATGGGTTAACGGCGATGTTCGCGCAGCACTTACTGCGCAGACCTCCGCTTTTAATTCCGGGAACGCGGAGGAGCGTAAACAAGCCAGTTATGCCCTCCGTAACTCTATCAGTGCAGCCAAACGCCAGTACAGGCACAAAATTGAAGGACAGTTCAACACCACTGACTCTAGAAGTATGTGGCAGGGAATTAACACCATCACGGACTACAAACGGAATAAAAACTCTGCCATGAACACCGCCGCCTCTCTCCCGGACGAGCTTAATACATTTTATGCTTGTTTCGAGGACAACAACATCGCCCACGTGGAGAGAGTACTCGCGGCCGATACTACAGAGGTTGGTTCGCTCTCCATCTCTGTTGCGGATGTAACCCGATCCTTTCAACGGGTGAACATCCGTAAAGCCGCGGGTCCAGACGGCATTCCGGGCCGCCTCATCAGAGCGTGCACGAACCAACTGGCTGGTGTTTTTACGGACATTTTCAACCTGTCCCTCTCCCTCTCTGTAGTCCCCACATGCTTCAAAACATCAACCACTGTGCCTGTACCGAAGCAAGCCAAAATCACTTGCTTAAATGACTGGCGTCCTGTTGCTCTGACCCCCATCATCAGCAAATGCTTTGAGAGGCTAATCAGAGATTACATCTGCTCTGTGCTGCCCACCTCTTTGGACCCATTACAGTTTGCCTACCGCAACAACCGCTCCATTGACGATGCCATTGCATCTACAATACACACTGCTCTCTCCCATCTGGAAAAAAGGAACACATATGTGAGAATGTTGTTTGTAGACTACAGCTCAGCATTCAACACCATAGTGCCCTCTAAGCTTGATGAGAAATGCCGGGCTCTGGGCTTAAACAGCTTGCTGTGCAGCTGGATCCTGGACTTCCTGTCTGGCAGACGTCAGGTGGTTAGAATGGGCAGCAACATCTCCTCATCACTGACCCTTGCCGCCGACCGCCTGGAGCGGGAGAACCGCTGGCAGGGGCGGGGGAAGGCCCCTTCGACTCCCCAGGAACGCGGCGGGGCGTTCCGTCCGCCAGGGGCTGAGGACTGCCTCCGATTCGCCCGGAGAGGTGTGGCTGTCGTCCTGTAGAGGGTGGAGAAGTGGCTGAGGAACGAGCTATGGCGTATCAGAGAACCGGCAAGTAAGTTTTTTTTTTATCTCTCTATCCTCTCTCTCTCACTGCCGCTCAGCGTTGACCTTTTCCCTCTTTTTTTTAATTATGGTGTTTGTGGGAGGGGAGGTACTGCTCAGTGCAGGAAGGACCCCCCCCCACACATTTTTCATTATTGTTGCTTCCCTCCCTCGTCCAGGTAGATGGGGATGACCTGCCGGCAGACAGCACGGTAAATTGTTGTGTAATTATGTGTACATTGTTATGGAAATTGTGTTGTGTAAATATGTTGTTTATTGTAAATTGGTATATGTCTCGTCACTGTCATGACTGCAATGTTGCTCGGAACTGCACACAAGACTTTCACCTACTGTTGCACTTGTGTACACAGTAGTGTGACAATAAAGTGATTTGATTTGATTTGATTAAAAGTAAAATATTCCCCAAAATGTTACTCAAGTAAATGTAACGAGTTACTACCCACCTCTGGACTTGAGAGAATACAAAACAGTCTTTATTAGGCGTATTCAGAGTCAGTACAATGAACAGTGCAGGGTTCACATGTTTCTTGAGAAAAAGATATTTCATATCTTTAAGTATTCCAAGCATTTAAATTCATTATTTACAAAATTCTACAAACAATACCCCATAAGGACAACGTGAAAGAAGATTGTTTGAAATCTTTGCAAATATATTAAAAATAAAAAACAAAACAAAAATTACATGTACATAAGTATTCGCAGCCTTTGCTCAATACTTTGTTGAAGGACCTTTTGCACCAATTACAGCCTTTTTGAGTATGATGCAACAAGCTTGGCACACCTATTTTTGGGCAGTTTCACCCATTCTTCTTTGCAGGACCTCTCAAGCTCCATCTGGTTGGATGGGGAGCGTCAGTGCACAGCCATTTTCAGATCTCTCCAAAGATGTTCAATCGGGTTCAATTCTGGGATCTGGCTGGGTCACTCTATGTCATTCACAGAGTTGTTCTGTAGCCACATCTTGGCTGTGTGCTTAGGGTCGTTGTCCTGTTGGAAGATGAACCTTCGCCCCAGTCGGAGTTCCGCTACCACCACCATGCTTCACTGTAGGGATGGTACTGGCCAGGTGATAAGAGGTGCCTGGTTTTCTCCAGACATGACGCTTGCCATTCAGGTCAAAGTGTTCAATCTTTGTTTCATCAGACCAGAGAATTTTGTTTCTCATGGTCTGAGAGTCCTTCAGGTGCCTTTTGGCAAACTCCAGGTGGGCTGTCATGTGCCTTTTACTGAGGAGCGGCTTCCGTCTGGCCACTCTACCATACAGGCCTGATTGGTGGAGTGCTGCATAGATGGTTGTTCTTCTGGAAGGTTCTCCTATCTCCACAGAGAAATGCTGTAGCCTTGTCAGAGTGACCATCAGGTTTCTTGGTCACCTCCCTGACTAAGGCCCTACTTCCCTGATCGCTCAGTTTGGCCGTGCGGCCAGCTCTAGGAAGAGTCCTGGTGGTTCCAAACTTCTTCCATTTACGGATGATGGAGGCCACTGTGCTCATTGGGACCTTCAATGCAGTAGAAATTTTTCTGTACCCATCCCCAGATCAAGACTTGTTTAAAGGAGAACACTCCGTATACTGCAGCCTTCAAATGACATATCCTACCTAGCATGCAGCCTTTGTGTTTCTCACAGGTGCTGCTCAGCAGGGCAATCAACGTTGCAACGAATGCTACTGATGATTATTGGCAGCCCCTGTACCCTATCTCTCTTTGCTCTATATATTCTCTCCTTTGTCTTTTCTTTTTGCTAAATCGTTGTGTTGTGTATGCCCTCCAGTTTTGTCAGTCTGTCCATTTGAGTTCCAAGTTATTTACCTTTCATTTTTTCTCGTCTTTTCTGTTTTTGTTTGCATTTACGTTTATTTTCACATACTTGTCTTGATTTTGTTTCCCTCCATTGTGAGGGTTTTTTTGTATTCTGTTTTTATTTTAATAAAGCCCTATCATTGCCATCCTGCATCTTGGATCCTTCCTCAAAATCTGTGATGTGTTGTACCCTAACTGCCCTCCAAAATGGATATAAATCCTTAGGTGGTTTGAGATGCACTCCATTCAAAACTCAGTCAAGTGTAAATGCATCTGGCTGTTAAAGACACATATTTAAACTTACAATTTTAAAGAAAATATGAACACACGTAATGCGTACCACATGTCACAAAAAGATGTTTAAGTTTCAAATTATAGATATGTTCAAAATTAAGGAAAAAACAGCTTTTGGAAAGAAAAAAAGATTCCCAGACAGGTAGATCACTGTTTAATGATTTCATTCGAACCTTTGAGCTATGAAGAAAATCCAGACTCCAGTTGACTCAAGCAATAACTGAATAATAATATCATTGAGACAGCAGGGTGAGAATGTGTGTGAAGAAAGTGAGTCAGCGTTGTGGGTGCAATTCAACTTAAGGCCTGAATAATAAAAATGAGAATGGCCATCTGGCCACAGTCTGAGGCAGAATGGACAATATCCCTCCACTGTCTGATGTTATGTGGACATAGAGCTTGTGAGGGTGGGTGGAAGGTGAGATATGAAAAGAGACAGACAGATTGATACATTTATAGTTATCTAAGGGTTTGTGAGTTTGTCTTGAGAGGAGAGAAACAGAATCTTTGTTTTCCCTTTAAAATAATCTTGTTCTTGTTAAGCATAACGCTCACTGAATTTTAAATTTCTCTGAAAACATATCAGAATATATTTTATAATATGCCATTTTGCTTTTCAATTAAATGTCTTGTTTTGAGGATGTTTAGATAATTTTTACTGGAAAACAAGACAAAAATACTGATGAAGAAAATGATTTTTTTTGCAGTGAATCTGATTCTAGCTGTGTTGTGATAGCAGGGTCCATGAAATGTTTGATACTGTACTGTCTTGATTGTGTGCTAAAATATAATTTCTTTAGTTGTGACACTGGAGATTCAGTGGTGGTGCAAATTGGATCAGCGCAGCAGAAAATTTCAGTTAAAAGTCCAGAATAAACTGTATGCTTTAATTACTATTGAGATAATATAAAAGGGAGAACATGGTTGCTGTCCTTTTCTGCATATTGCAGCACCATTTCGCAGCCAGCCCACAGGTTCGCCCTATGGCTGGTCCACTCCTGGTTTCCCTCACAATAAATTAACAATGGTTTTCCAAGAGTAATATTGTTGTAACAATGACTGCAGTAACCATGGTTAATCTTGTGGTTGCTATGGTTTAAACTATGGCTACTATAGTAAAGTCATGGTAAATTTATTGTGAGGGAATACAAAACTATTTCAGAAAATAAATTCCCTCCCTCTCCTCTTTTTTTAGTTTTCCATAGAATAAAAGTACACTGTGTTTTTACTACCAGTTTCCAAAAATGACAAATAAGTACCATAAAAACATAATAAATTTATTTTTTACAATTTGTGGGGTATATTCCAAGTCTTCTGAAGTGATAATATAGCTTTGCATGATGAAAAGACCACAATATAAACTCACCTAAAGGATTATTAGGAACACCTGTTCAATTTCTCATTAATGCAATTATCTAATCAACCAATCACATGGCAGTTGCTTCAATGCATTTAGGGGTGTGGTCCTGGTCAAGACAATCTCCTGAACTCCAAACTGAATGTCAGAATGGGAAAGAAAGGTGATTTAAGCAATTTTGAGCGTGGCATGGTTGTTGGTGCCAGACGGGCCAGTCTGAGTATTTCACAATCTGCTCAGTTACTGGGATTTTCACGCACAACCATTTCTAGGGTTTACAAAGTATGGTGTGAAAAGGGAAAAACATCCAGTATGCGGCAGTCCTGTGGGCGAAAATGCCTTGTTGATGCTAGAGGTCAGAGGAGAATGGGCCGACTGATTCAAGCTGATAGAAGAGCAACTTTGACTGAAATAACCACTCGTTACAACCGAGGTATGCAGCAAAGCATTTGTGAAGCCACAACACCCACAACCTTGAGGCGGATGGGCTACAACAGCAGAAGACCCCACCGGGTACCACTCATCTCCACTACACATAGGAAAATGAGGCTACAATTTGCAAGAGCTCACCAAAATTGGACAGTTGAAGACTGGAAAAATGTTGCCTGGTCTGATGAGTCTCGATTTCTGTTGAGACATTCAGATGGTAGAGTCAGAATTTGGCGTAAACCGAATGAGAACATGGATCCATCATGCCTTGTTACCACTGTGCAGGCTGGTGGTGGTGGTGTAATGGTGTGGGGGATGTTTTCTTGGCACACTTTAGGCCCCTTAGTGCCAATTGGGCATTGTTTAAATGCCACGGCCTACCTGAGCATTGTTTCTGACCATGTCCATCCCTTTATGGCCACCATGTAGCCATCCTCTGATGGCTACTTCCAGCAGGATAATGCACCATGTCACAAAGCTCGAATCATTTCAAATTGGTTTCTTGAACATGACAATGAGTTCACTGTACAAAAATGGCCCCCACAGTCACCAGATCTCAACCCAATAGAGCATCTTTGGGATGTGGTGGAACGGGAGCTTCGTGCCCTGGATGTGCATCCCACAAATCTCCATCAACTGCAAGATGCTATTCTATAAATATGGGCCAACATTTCTAAAGAATGCTTTCAGCACCTTGTTGAATCAATGCCACGTAGAATTAAGGCAGTTCTGAAGGGGGTCAAACACAGGGGGTCAAACACAGTATTAGTATGGTGTTCCTAATAATCCTTTAGGTGAGTGTATATATGTCATTATATACTGATCTTTCCCTCTACTGTAGCTCCTAAATCTCATACTACATCTTACTATGCATATTCAATAGCAATACATTGCTCAATCATGCTGCATTGTGTTAATCCTTCAATGGTGGAATACCAATAAGCCCTTATGATAAATAAGTTAATTATGTGGTGGCACGGTGGAGGGCGGGACCGGGGCGTGATTGCGCACGCCCGGTCCCGTATTTGGCTGATTAAGCCGTCAAGATGGATAAAGGCCACTCGCAGACGGCGATCGAGAGAGAGAGCTCAATAATGGACATGTAGAGAGAGAGAGAGAGAGAGAGAGCGAGCGAGAGGGTTGGGGAGTAACGGAACACATACAAAATACAAGTAACTCTATTCCACTACAGTTACAATTTAAATAATTGGTAATTAGAATAGATACATTCAAAAAGTATTTCGATTACTGAAGAGATTAATTTGCATTTTATTGTCATTCGTTTCATTTAATATTTAGTGCTTTCAGATGGAAAACATTTATACATATACATGATGTGATCCAAAGTACATTTGAACAGCGGTGAAACACTTTCTTATGATGTGTTACTTTCATACGAGCAAACAGAGAAGTACATTTGAAGGAAGTTTGGAGCAGAAGAAATAGAAATAAACCTCGTGTAAACTGTCAGCTTTACGCTAAGCTAAAATGCTATTTCTAGCCATTTTACATGCACGTTACCAGACGCAATCATATTTTATATCAAGAAAATTCAAATTAGATCATAATTTCTTTTTTTAGTAAGACCTTTGATATTAGGCAAAAATCACATTCTTGATAATAATTTTTTAATTGTTTTCCTGGAAAAAAATCATAAAACAAGATATTTAGGTTTTTCAGAGAATGTATTTTTAACATGTGTATTTTGTCTTACTGACTTTTTAGTCAAAACAAGTGAAAAAATCTACTAGTGCTGAAGAAGTAATCCAAAGTATTTAGAATACGTTGACCTTGAGTAATCTAATGGAATACATTACAAATTACATTTTACAGCATGTATTCTGTAATCTGTAGTGGAATATATTTAAAATGTAATCCTCCCAACCCTGTAAATATCTATCTATCTATATATATATATATATATATATATATATATATATATATACATATATATATACGTGTATATATATATATATATATATATATATATATATATATATATATATATATATATATATATACATACACACACACACACACACACACACAGACACACACACGCAATGAGATCTTTATTAGGAACACTATGGTCCAGGAAACTGAACACTTTTTTTTTGTGCTGGTTCCGCTAGTGGCTGAAGCTTGTTTTGTGGAGCAACACACCTTAGGGACTGTTATGTGGATGAATCTACACATTCTTTGTGTTTATCCCGCCAATTGGCTGGAGTTTGTTTTATAGATTTTCTTGTGTTAGTTGTCGCGGGGGCTCTCGTACATGTACATGGACTGTTTCAGTTTAGAGGGATGGATGCAGGTTGGTGCTGTTGTGCGCGGGGTTAATGCACACGCTTTTCTTTTTTCTGTTTGTTTGGTTCTGGGGGAATTTTGGGGTTTGACGGTTGCACTAATGTTGGAATGTGGTTGTGGTAGGGCGGAGGGCGGGGCAGGGTTTTGTTTCTACACACCCGGTCCCTAATCAGGCTAATCAAGCCTCCGAGAGTGATAAAGGCTGACTGTGTTGGATGGTGCGGGAGAGAGAGAGATCGTTAACGGACATGTCTGTCGTGTGTGTGTTTGTGTTTTTTTGTTTAAGTTTCTCATATAAAAATATTTATATTGTCAAGCCGGTTCTTGCCTCCTTGCCCGTCTAAATCCCTTTACACTGGTGCCGAAATCCGGGAAGGAGGAGGGATGTGCCGTAGTAGAGTTCTTGCCAGTACCGTCCACCCCAACGGAGCAGCCGCGACCATGAGAGGAGAGGGCCGCTGCCAGGGGCAGAGGGGTCCCCTAGCAGCCGCTGAATCGCGGCGGGGTCTGAGACCACTGACCGCGAGCAGGGAGGGACTCGCTGCCGACCGCCTGGAGCGGGAGAACCGCTGCCAGGGGCATGGGAGACCCCTTCTGTTCCCCGAGAACAAGGCGGGGCGTTCTGTCTGCCAGGGGAGGCGTGGCTGTCGTCCATTAGAGGGTGGAGGAGTGGCCGGGGACCAAGCTATGGTGTATCGGAGAACTAGCGAGTAAGTTTTTTTTTTCCCATCTCTCTCTCTCCTCTCTCACTGCCGCTCTGCGTTGGCCTTTTCCCTCTCTTTTAAATGTAACAGTGTTTTTTTGGGGGGGTACTACACTGTTAAAGGTAGTACCCCCCCCCCCCCCCATTTAATTATTTCTGTTTCCCTCCCCTTGTCCCCTCCCTGATCCAGGTAGACGGGGATGACCTGCTGGCAGACGGGGCAGAAGGCACGCCCCTCCCCAATGAAAGGGGGGGGGGGGGTTGTATGTCATGCCGGGGGCTCCCCAGCCTGAGAGAATGAGGGAGGAATGTGGAAGGGCGGGGCCAAGTCGTGATTCTACACACCCGGTCCCTAATCAGGCTAATCAAGCCTCCGAGAGGGATAAAGGCTGACTGCGGAGGATGGTGTGGGAGAGAGAGATCGTTTACAGACATGTCCGTCATGTGTGTGTGTGTTTGTGCTTTTTGTTTAAGTTTCTCATTAAACTATTATTTATATTGTCAAGCCGGTTCTCGCCTCCTCCTTGCCCGTCTTAATCCCTTTACAGTGGTCTTTAAAATTTTGTGGTCTTTATAAATCTAGTTTTTCTCATATGTCAAAATATCAAATGTTAATTTGAGTGGATTGTCTCTCTCCACGTAGAATGTGAATGGGTTGGGGCACCCCATAAAAAGAAGGAAGGTTATTTATTTTCTTAAACGTAAGAAATTTGGGGGTACGTTTATTGGGTGGATTAAGTTACTTTATAGACACCCAGTAGCGGTACAAACAAATTGACTAATTTCAGATTATTTTACTCTTGATAGAAGCACCTGGCAGGGTTGACCTCTTTCCCCATTATTGTTCTGTCTTGCCCTGGAACCATTAGCAGCCACTATAATAGAATAGAATATCTTTATTGTCATTGTATAAGTACAGATATTATCGCACAGGTACAACGAAATTAGGTTTATGACTCTCCTTACAATATTATAGAACAATAAATAAGATACCAAACAATACCAAACATGATAAGGAAAGTCCAGCAAATGTAAATAGTGCAATAGCTCAGATATGTAGTGCAGCAAAAGAATCAGTAGTGTGGAAGGGTATGAAATGTCAAACAGTAACACACAGTATTTACAGTATGCACAATATGTACCACATAAATGATATATAACAATGTAAACAGTGACCAAACAGACCTGTTACGTATGTAACCTCCGTTCCCTGATGGAGGGAACAAGACGTCGTGTCGAAGAAGCGACACTAGGGGTCTCTCTTGAGCGCCACATATGCCTCTGGTCTATGAAAAAAGGCCAATGAGAAGTTGGCAGACAGTATTTGCATACCCTGCCCTGGACATATGGGTATAAAAGCGGTGAAATACGTCGAGTTCATTCAGGATTTTTCTGAGGAGCCGGAAATGGTCCGGCCACCTGTTGCTCACTTCAACGTCATGTCGCCATGCACTGAGCCGTGTAAGTGTACTGCAGACACAAGAGCGGGCAGGTATTTCACGGCACAAGCGACCAACTGTGTTTCAGACTGCACGTACCCTTCCCCAATGACCCAAAAAAGTTGTCGGAATCCTTCTGGTTACCCTAGAGGGGAACAAGGTGACACTTGCCAACCTGGGAATGGGCCAAGCCTGGCTGGGCCTCTTTTCTCTCTATGTTTCTCCGCATAGAGCAAGAACAGGGGGAAAAGATCCTACGGAGGCCACACCTGCCCAAAAGGCTAGATAAAGGTGGCAAATACATCAAATGGGTTTTTTAGGCAACATGTGCAACGTGGCGCAGTGGTAGATCCAACCTCAAGGAGGGGGGAGTTGCTACAGCATAGCGAACGGAGGGCAGCAAAAACTGCCTAAGGGAGATGCGGGTCCACTTCATAAGGGGACCGTACTGCGGAAAATACACACAGGGGGAGTCTGTGTAGGATTCCCGATCTGTGGAGCACCTATTCCAGTACAGGATAAATTTGAGTACCGTAGTGGACTGGGTCGGCAAGTTCCATCGCTGAACTGCAGACCCAAAAGAGTTAGGGAGGAATCAACCAGGGACCCGGGTGGGTGGGATCTCCTGGGAGGGAAAGCACACAGTTTTACCGCAGCCGAGGGAAAGGTGATTCACCTGGCCAGATCGTCAGCGTGTTATCAAGTTCTACCGGCTCGGACCTGAGAAAACACAGGACGACACTTACTCAACCCTGAGATTGTAAGATCTTGCAAAGGTATTAGGTGTTACCCAACCCGCTGCTCTACATATGTCTGCTAGGGAGGTACCTCTGGCAAGTGCCCACGAGGACGCAATACGGGGGGGGGGGGGGGGGGGGGGCCTGGGTAGGCCAATGAAATGGCATCCACCACCCAGTGGGAGAGCCTCTGTTTGGAGACAGCGTTCCCATTCTGTTGTCCCCCAAAGCAGACAAAGAGCTGCTCAGAGCACCTAAAACTCTGTGTGCGGTCCAAATAGGTACGCAAAGCACGTACCGGACACAGCAATGAAGGGGCTGGGTCTGCCTCCTCCTGGGGCAGCACTTGCAGGTTCACTACCTGGTCTCTGAAGGGCATGGTAGGGACCTTGGTCACGAAGCCCGGTCGTGGTCTTAGGATCACATATGTGTCTACCGGACCAAACTCCAGGCAGGTGTCATTAACAGAGAACACTTGCAGGTCCCCGACCCTCTTGATGGAAGTGAGAGCGATCAGCAGGGCCGTCATTAGAGTCCAACTGAAGTGGGGTCTCTGAAGGCCCGCGAGGACCACTGAGAGATCCCAGAAGGGGAACAGGCTTGGCCGGGAGGGGTTCAACCTCCGGGCGCCTCTTAGGAACCTGATGATTAAGTCGTGCTTAACCAAGGACTTGCCGTCTACTGCATCGTGGTGGGCCGCAATAGCAGCAACATACACCTTCAGGGTGGAAGGGGACAGCCTCCCCTTCCAGCCTCTCTTGCAGAAATAAGAGCACTGATCTAACTGCGCACCTCTGTGGGTCTTCAGCACGGGAAGAAAACCAATTCATGAACAAGTGCCATTTCATGGCGTAAAGTTGCCTGGTAGAAGGGGCTCTGGCTTGGTTGATCGTGGTTATGACCGTGGGTGGTAGACCAGCTAGATCTTCCGCGTCCCGTCCAGGGGCCAGACGTGGAGTTTCCAAAGGTCTGGATGCGGATGCCAGAGCGTGCCCCGTCCCTGAGAAAGAAGGTCTTTCCTCAGGGGAATTGACCAGGGAGGGGCTGTCACGAGGAGTACGAGATCCGAGAACCAGGCCCGGGTGAGCCAATAAGGAGACACAAGGGTGACTTGTTCCTCATCCTCCCTGACCTTGCACAGTACCTGTGGAAGAAGGCTCAATGGGGGAAATGTGTACTTGCGCAGCCCCACATGCCAGCTGTGTGCCAGTGCGTCTGCCCCAAGGGGAGCCTCTGATCGGGCATACCAGAGTGGGCAGTGGGACGTCTCTTGGGAGGCAAACAGGTCTACCTGGGCCTTGCAGTGTACTTGCGTTCGCCGCCATGGCGATTTATGTACGCTACAGCACTGGTGCTGTCTGACCTCATCAGGACATGTTTGTCTTGAACTAACGGAAGAAACTTCCGCAGGGCAACGTAAACACAGTCAGCAACTCCAGGCAGTTGATGTACCAGCGCAGCGGGGTCCCTTTCCAATGGCCTGCTACTGCACGCCCGTTGCACATGGCGCCCCAACCCAATCTGGAGGCATCGGTCATGACCAAGACGCGTCGGGACACCTGGTGCAAGGGTTTTATAGACGAGGGGACAGAGACATACCGAAGGGGAGGACTTTGTACTGATACGCCTGGCTGTCGAACACTAAGCTTAAGAAGGGTCGGTGTCAAGGCAGAATTGAGACGTGGAAATACGCGTCCTTCAGGTCTACTGCTGCGAACCAATCTAGATGCCAAATGCAGGTTAGAATGTGTTTCTGCATGAGCATTTTGAACGGGAGTTTGTGCAAAGCTTGGTTGAAAACTCGCAAGTCCAAGATCGGTCGTAAGCAGCCGCCTTTCTTGAGTACGATGAAGTAAGGGCTGTAGAGACCCTTCTTCATCTCAGTTGGAGGGACAGGCTCTATCGCGTCTGTAACGATCCACACCGTCTTTGGTTTGTGTACCTTTTATTTTAAGTTCTGGCACCTTTTATGTTCCATATTGTTCTTTGTTTATGCACTCTTATTTTAAGTTTTGGCACCTTTTATGTTCCGTATTGCCTTTTGTTTTATGCACTCTTATTTTGAAGTCATGTCATGTCCTGTTTTCCCTCCTTGTCTATGTGTCTGGTTTTCATTGGTTTATTGTTTGATTACTTTATTATCAGTTCTAGTTTTGTTATTGGTTTAAGTTAATTGCCTCATTATCTTGTTTTGAGTTCTGTTTGCCCATTGGCTTTAGTTTCCCTTTGGTTTTGTATTTAGGCCCTCATGTTCACCTTGTCCTTTGTTGGTCGTTGTTTGGTGTTAGATGTTCAGTCCATGGTTGTTCCCGAATCCTACCTTAGTCCGTGTTCCTGCCTATGCCCTCCTTGGAAGACTCCCCGTGTTATTATTTTGTGTTAATGTCTTTTTTTCCCCTCGTGGACGTTTTATTTGTTCCTGTGTTTCTACTTCCCTTTACTTTGTGACTTTTTGAATAAAGCTGCACCTGGATCCTTACTCCCTCATCTGCCCACTTTGTTACAGCGTCTTTGAGTAAGAGAGTAGCGATTTCCATGCGCAGGGATTTGGCATGTTCGGCATGTACTGTGGAGAAGCGGAGGCCTGGCAAACTGAATTGCGTAACCGAGTCGGATGGTCCAGGCCAGCCAGCCAGCGAGACGGGTTGGGAAGTGAAAGCCACGCGTCCAAACTCCATGCTAGAGGCACCAAGAGGACAATTATTTTTGACTTACCCGGCGGGGCGGAGCAGGTAAAATGGCGTCGGGAGGCGAAGGCGCATCCCGCATCCCATTTCTCAGCTCTGGTGCTGAGAAAAGACTCAAAGCACTTACCTTGCTCCGCACACACCCGGCAGGGGGCAGGTTAGCGACTGAGGAGGAGGTCCAATGTAGGCGTCCTCTAGACTCGTCGGAACTGGCTGGCCGGGGAACAGTCGAGGGGCTGAAGGCGGGTGGTCCGCGTCCAGCGTGCTGGGACTGTTGAGATCTGGCGGTAGATTGCCGTGAGAACAGCATTTGCGGGCCAGGTGACCCAGAGACAAAGGAAATAGCTCCTTTACTGAGAATGTGTCAAATGAAATAAATCCAACAAAAGATTCTACTCCCGGCCCTCCACCGGGGGATGGAGTGGACTTACCATCTCCGGAGCTAACGTCTTGGTCCCTGGGTCAGACATCTCAGGAGCGCCTGGGAGACCTGGGCCCAGGTTGAGGCGGAGCAGGGTGTTTCTTTGCCGCAGGAGGATGCCCTCAGCGGGCAGACGGGGCATGGCCCATGGTGGCAGGCTTGAAGCGGGGCAGGATATGTAAGATGGCCTCCGTCTGCTTCTTCACCGCGGAGAACTGCTGGGCAAAGTCCTCGACGGTGTCGCCAAAGAGGCCAAACTGGGAGACGGGGGTGTTGAGGAAGCGAGCCTTGCCTGTCTCGTGCATCTCGACCAAGTTCAGCCACAGGTGACGTTACTGGACCACAAGCGTGACCTGCCCGAGTGACTGCGCTGTGATCTTCGTGGCCCTGAGGGCAAGGTCGGTCGCTGAGCGCAGTTCCTGCAACACATCAATATCAGGGCTACCCTTGTGCAGATATTTGAGCGCCTTGGCCTGGTGGACTTGCAGGATGGCCATGGTGTGCATGGCAGAAGCGGCCTGTCCAGCGGTGCTGTAGGCTTTGGCAGTAAACGATGATGTCATCCTGCAGGCCTTCGAAGGGAGCACAGGGCAACCCCGCCAGTTGGTAGGGTTTCCGGGGCATAGATGGAGCGCAACAGCTCTATCCAAGTGGGGAATCGCCATATATCCATGGGCCGCTCAGCTGTCGAGGGTAGCGAGAGCGGATGAGCAGGCTTTGTGACGAGTGGAGAGGGGCGAGGCTGTGAGCGGCACGCAGACCCCAGGAACCAGTCATCCAACCGCGATGGCTGTGGGGAGGATGGAGGGTTCCAGTCCAAGCCCGAGCAAGCATGTCGGACATCTGCACATCAGCCTCAGCCTGGACATGCTGGCCCGAAGGCAGCAGCCCAGGGGAGGCATCAGTGTCAGACGCCGCGCTCTCCGATGCAGCAACGAGCTCATCCACCTCAAGCTCTAGAGGATAGGCAGGCCGGCCAGCCATGAGGCGAGCCGCTGTTGCCTCGCACGGACGGGAGTCAACAAGCATGCCGGGGGGCAGGTGGTCCGAGGGGGCGTACCCGGCGGAGCTGCACCCGCTGCCGTCCCCAGATCGCCTCCAGCGCCAGCCACATCGTCCTCAATCCCATGGGAAGGAGTGACGTGGCAGGTGGTTGGAGTGGTGTGCTTTCTATTGAAAGCAAGAAGCAACCGCAATGTTGCCATGGTCATGCCCTCGCAGTGAGAGCATGAACCAGCCAAAAATGCCCTCGGTGTGATCGCTGCCAGACACACGAGACAATGCCTGTGGCCGTCTGAAGCAGAAAGAACTACACAGGGGCAGAATGGCATCTTTAAAAAGACGCGTCCTGAAAAGGACGTTCAACACCGCTGTGTAAAGCTCTTTTAGAGGAAAATACTCTTTTATAGAGAAAATCACTCTTTTAAAAATAACTCTCTTAACTCTCTGCGCTGTCAAAGTGCCCAGGGGCAAGCTGCACTGCTGTGCAGAGAAGGAGAAAGCTGCTGAAGTGCACCGTATATCCAACAGCAAGCAGAGCGTCAGAGGAACAGAAGCAGGAACTGGTGTGTGACTCGCAGCTGGCTGCATACACGACCATCAGCTCCGAAAAAAAATTCAGAATGAACTCAACGTATTTCCCCACTTTTATACCCGTATGTCCGGGGCAGGGTATGCAAATACTGTCTGCCAACTTCTCAATGGCCTTTTTTCATAGACCAGAGGCATATTTGGCGCTCAAGAGAGACCCCTAGTGTCGCTTCTTCGACACAACATTGAAGTGAGCGACAGACGGGGAACTAGTATTTTTTGCAATGAAGCTTGGTATCGTAATCCAGGAGAACTATGCCTGGGTGCTTACTTTGGTGTTGCCACCCCTCATAGTCCTCATGCCACCCTAACATTATTGTTACATTTTTAAAATTACTTTTCCATTGAAAAAATTATTTTCTCATCTGTCACTCACTTGACGTTGTGTCGATGAGTTGACACTAGGGGTCACTCCTGCGGAGCCCAGACATCTCTGATCTTGAGAAAAGGCCAATGGAAATTGGCGTGTGGAATTTGCATGCCACTCCCCCGGACATTCATGTATAAAAAGAGTGATGCTGCAAACACACATCAGATATCTTCTTCGGAGCCAAGCGAGCAAGTCACAGAGCTGAATTCCTCTGCCACCTTCATTCATCGCTACATGCTGTTGGATCTACGGCGCATTCCAGCGGTCCTCCCCCTCGCACACTACGTTGTGCTGAGCGCACACCCCTGGGCGTTTCAGCAGCAGAAAAAAGTTCACGGAGTGAATAACTTAGTTTATTTATATATGTGTATATATATATATATATATATATATATATATATATATATACACACACATATATATATATATATATATATATATATATATATATATATATATATATATATACATATATATATATAAAACACACAAAAAGAGTAATATTTCTCTAAAAGAGTGGTGCAAACGGAAAGCGTCTTTTGCAAGATGTCTTTCCGTTTGTGTTTATTTCCTGGTTGTGGTCGATGTCTCTCCCTGTCTGATGGCCACGATCACTGCCTTTCGTGTCTGGGTGCCACCCACGCAGAGTCAGCATTCGTGGATTCGCCGCGAGTGTCATGCTGGAGTGGAATCCTCACAGCCACACTCCGCCCCCGTTCCTTTCTTCCCGGAGGTGCATGATGAGCTCACACGCTTGTGGCAGGCACCTTTCACTGCCCGCACGTGATCCGTGAGCTCCTCCGCTCTAACTACCCTTGATGGTGGTGTGGCAAGGGGCTACTTGGCGATTCCCCAGGTGGCGCATGCTATGGCATTCCTGCAGGTGCACCAAGCCACTCAGAGAACTACACGAGGGTAGTCCTGACCTGGGTCTAATGCAGGAGCTGTGCTTGGAGACCGACTTCGCCCTCAAGGTAACGAAGGTCACAGCGCAGGCTCACAGGCAGGCGATGTCCACCCTGGTGGTCCAGGAACACCACCTCTGGCTCAACCTGGTCGGATCGCGAGAGACAAGGTGTATTTCCTTGACGCCCCCGAGATCGCCAACGACACCGTTGGAGACTTCGCCCAGCAGTTCTCAATGGTGAGGAAGCAGATGGAGGCCATACAGCACATCCTGCCCAGGAGGAGCCACAGACCCCGCACTCCGTCTGCTCATCGCCCTGGGTGTCCCCCTGCAGTGCCAACACCGACACCAGCCACCTGCCTCACGGCCAGCCACCAAGAACCTCAAGAAGGCTACAAAGCGCCCCTGAGATGGGCAGCCTCGGGACTCAGGAAACTGCACTACGGGAGCTGGTAAGAAGACCACTCCCTCCCCCACTGGATGGGTGGAGAATCCTTATTTCTTTACAAGTTTTATTTCGCTGCACGCCCAACGGGCTGCGGTACCCACATTTAAAAAAAAGAGCAGTTTCCTCAGCCCCTGGGCTCTATTTCCGGTCTCCCTGGCCATCGTTATCATGACCACCGGCCACTGGTTCTCTTTGGCAGATACTGCGCCCTGAAACCGGACCTCCCGTTTCCACACACCCAGCCATGGCACAAGCCCTCCCCCGTGCCGACTGTCTCCACAGGACACGAGGACGAAAATCTTCCTCCCCTGTCCCAGACTGTTTCGGGACTGGGATTTCCGTTCAAGATGTTCACTCAGAAACGCATTCTAGCGAGCGTCCGGAATCTGGATTGGTTTGCAGCTGTAGACCTGAATGATGCATACTTCCATGCCTTGATCCTTCCTCGACACAGACCCTTTCTCTGGTTTGGACTCGGTTTCAATGACAGCACGCCTCACCAACAAGTGTGCGCAGTCAGTACTGAGCTGTCTGCATGTGTTCAGACAGAACACGTTGGTCCCACTAAAATCCTTTCAGAGGCTGCTGGGGCATATGGCATCCTTAGCGATGGTCACGCCGCTTGGGTTGATGCATATGAGACCACTTCAGCACTGGCTACAGACCCGAGTCGAGAGATGAGCATGGCGTCATGGCACACACCGTGTCTTTGTCACGCAGGCTTGTTTCCACTTTCTCAGCCCCTGGTCAGACCTAATTTTACCCTAGGCCAGGTCCCCAGGCACGTCGTGGAAATGTGCGCAAACGGGCTGCGCAAGTATGTTTTCCCCCAGTGAGCCTACTTGCACAGACGTTGTGCAAAGTCAGGAACAGGTCCTCTTAGTGGACCGCATGCTCCTCGCGACAGCCCCCCCTGGCGAAATCCCCTAAGGAAGGACCTTCTTTCTCAGGGACGGGGCACCATTTGGCAACCACAACTGGACCTCTGGAATCTCCATGTCTGGCCCTTGGACGGGACGCGGAAGACTTAGGTTGCCTGCGGTGGTAGATGCGATCACTCAGGCGAGGGCCCCCTCAATGAGGTGCCTTTTAGGCCTGAAGTGGCATCTGTTTGCTCAGTGGTGTTCTTCCCGAGGTGAAGACCCCGAGAGATGCGCAGTTGGATCAGTGCTTTCCTTTCTGCAGGAAAAGTTGGAGGGACGGCTGTCCCCCTCCACCTTGAAAGTGTATGTAGTCGCCATATCGGCACATCATGATGCAGTGGATGGTAAGTATTTAGGGAAGCACGATTTGATCATCAGGTTCCTGAGAGGTGCGAGGAGGTTAAACTCCACCAGGTTGTGCCTCATTCCCTCGTGGGACCTCTCCATGGTCCTTCGGGGAGCTCCCTTCGAGCCCCTTGAGTCAGCAGAGCTAATGGTGCTCTCTCTGAAGACTGCCCTCCTGATGGCACCCACCTCCATCAAGAGGGTAGGGGACCTGCAGGCAATCTCTGTCAGCGAACTGTGCCTAGAGTTCGGTCCGGCTTACTCTCATGTAATCCTGAGACCCTGACCGGGCTACGTGCCCAAGGTTCCCACGACCCCTTTCAGGGATCAGGGTGGTGAACCTGCAAGCGCTGCCCCAGGAGGAGGCAGACCCAGCCTTGGCATTGCTGTGTCCGGTGCGCGCTCTTCGCATCTACTTGGATCGCACACAGAGCTTTAGAAGCTCTGAGCAGCTCTTTGTCTGCTTCGGTGGACAGCGGAAGGGAAGCGCTGTCTCCAAACAGAGGATCGCCCACTGGGTCGTCGACCATGGCATGCCCATCACTATGGCATACCACGCCCTGCATGTGCAGCCCCCTGCTGGCCTACGAGCCCATTCTACTAGGGATGTTGCGGCTTCTTGGGTGTTGTGCCACTAGCAGACATATGTAGAGCCGTGGGCTGGGCAACACCTAAAACTTTTGCAAGGTTCTATAACCTCAGGGTTGAGCCAGTTTTGTCCCATGTGTTATCAGGTGACACAAACAGGTAAGTTCGGGTCAGCTGGCCGGGTGTATCGCTTGTGCATAGGGCCTTTCCCCTCCCTTGAGGTGAAGATGTGCGTTCTTTCCCCAGTTGCGTTCGCAAGAGGTGGGAACCCTGGACTTTCTTCCTCCCTAGCCTAGTGGCTGTCGAGTCTTTGGAGAGGCTCACTGCCGCCCCAGTACGGTCGTCACCCAGGCCCCCATACTGAGGTAAGTGCTCCACATGTGCTGGTTTGTCCCTTAGGCAACACCGTATGATGTATATTCCGCAATTAAATAATTGTATTTGGAACCTCAGTGAGCAAGCTGAAGGTGACTGTGGCAAGTAACACAAAGCTCCATAATATGTTGATTAATGGAGAAAAATATCCTTGGGTGAAACCAGACTCACTGTGGGGCCAGTTTCCCTATGTCTAAATAACCATAAATATAATTAGTTATCTGTGTGCAGTACAAGTCATGGTTTAAAATTTGTAAAGAAAGTAAGTGTTAAGGGTCAGTGTTTAAACAAAGATTTTGTAACTGGATGGCAGCAGCTGGAAAAAGGGTTTGTGATGGGCTAACCAATCTCTCCCATCCTGTTCACAGCTGCATTCAAGATCATCCAAATTGGTACCAGACAGATGGCCAGAGGAAACCGTGCACAATCTAAAGATACAATCTAAGATTGCCAGCACTATGCAGCTATATGGATGATGTCACAAGTATCCTCCAGACTGCTTCACGTACAAACAGACTCTTTAAAAGACTGTAAAAGTTTTTGACATGGGCCAGGATGAAGATCAAGCCAACAAAGTTGCGTAGCCTTTCTATTCACAAAGGGATTGGTAGTGATCAGATATATTTGAAGTGGATGGTAAAAGAATTTCGGTGCTGGCAGGGCACCCCATTCGAAGTTTAGGGAGAGATCTGTCAGACAAAAACATGGCAGAGTTGGTTCTGAAGCAGCTGAAAGAGGGCTTGGATAAGATCTGTCATCTACCAGGCAAATACAAGGTCTGGTGTTCCCAGTTTACATTGTTTCATCACCTGATGTGGCAGCTAAAGATGTGTGAGATCACTGTAGCAGCAGTGGCAAGGATGGACACCAAGGCCAACAGTTGATTCAGGAAGTGTCTGGACTTGCCACGTTGTCTTTCAGACATAGCATTGTTTGGAAGAAATGCCTTGCAACTGCCATTTAAGTCCATCACATTGGATTACAAGCATGAGAAGGCCTGGCTGTTCTTAGAACTAAGGGAATCAACAGACCAGTCAGTGACGTCCAAACAGGCCATGCCTGGAAGGCAGAGGTTGTAAACAGGGCAGTTTCAAGACTGAAGCAGCAAGAGATTGTTGGAAGAACCCAATCAGGAAGAGCAGGCCTTGGATGAGGGATAACTCTCAAACTGTGGTCAGCAGCCTCCAAAAAAAGTGAAAGTGGTGGTAGTGACTGAAGTAACTAAGATGGAAGAGGAAGGGTATATGATTCAGTCAGTCAGCCAACAGCAGCACGGGCATTGGACAGTATGGGAGAGTGCATCTAATATAA
The DNA here is from genome assembly GCA_032164185.1 of Moxostoma hubbsi. Classification (NCBI taxonomy): domain Eukaryota; kingdom Metazoa; phylum Chordata; class Actinopteri; order Cypriniformes; family Catostomidae; genus Moxostoma; species Moxostoma hubbsi. Next base: position 592,237 of record JAVLUX010000031.1, on the reverse strand, counting down.
TTTTAGGATGGGCTGACCTGTGGAAGATACCCAAGGCTAGGCTAGGTTTTCTAATAATATCCACCTATGACACTCTTCCAAGCCCTAGAAATTTGACTCCGTGGTATGATAAAGGGGAGAGTTGTCCCTTCTGCGAGGCCCCAAGAGCAAATTTTCAGCACATGTTGACAGGGTGGAAGACTGCCTTGGCACAAGGTCAGTACAGGTGGCGTTATGAACAGGTTCTGCAGAAGCTGGAACCGTGAGGTGTGTAGAATAAAGGCCAACAAAGGCCATCATGCTCCTCAGAGGATGTACATTGTGAACATTAAAAAAGGAAGTCCTGCACAAGACACAGCATGGAGGGAGGAAAGGTCAATCCTGGCAAATGGAAGTGATTGGCCAATGGTGGTTGACATTGGCCAGCAGCTAAAATTTCCAACACCATTCAATCACCATTACCTCCTTGAGGCTGGACATAGTTTTATTGATGGCATCAGCAAGGAAATTCATAATGTTTGAACTTTACCATGAGAAGAGGGACTGGAGGCAACCTTTGAGAGAAAGAAGCTAGAATATGCTGATCTGGCTGCTGAGTGCAGGGAAAATGGATGGACTGCCACTTACCCTGTGAAGGTCAGGTGTCGAGGGTTTAATGGAACATCAATGCAGCACCTGTTGAAGAACACTGATATCTTTGGATCAGCGTTGAAGAAGTCTCAGAAGGAAATGTCAGAGGTAGCAGAAAAAGGGAGCTTTTGTCTATGGTTAAGAAGGAAGGATGAAAATTGGGGTGTGCAGAAGTGTAAAAATAGGAATAGGGAACAATTGCGATATGTGGTGAGGTAGCATGTAGAAGAGGAATGGAATGGGATGGAATCATTTCCTCTGACCCACTCTTAGGTTTCTTGAGGGGGACTGAGTGGGGTAGCAAAATCAGGCCAAGCTAGGCATTGTGGCTCACCTTTCACATCGCTCTCCTACTCAATCTGGATTGGTACTGGACAGGTGGTAGGCAGAGATTTATAGCTTCTTGAGGCCTTGGAAGTAGCAAGGTCTGCTTATGGGGGGGGGGGGGGGGGGGGGGGTTTGAACACTGGTTGTATGGTATGTATTGGCGAATGGGGCAAAACATCCTTGATAGGTGGCTCCTGGTTGATGACCCCATAGCTCGACATCTGAAGGGACTGGCAGAGGTGCTGCAGGCAGTAATGCCCAGCAGGTTTAAAGATTTACCTGTGTATCTGATTAGTTGTTTGAATTTTTAATTAGTTGAATGAGTTCATGGATATCCCCTTCTTCCATTTCCTTGGCATGGATTTGATTGATAACATTTGCTTGTGTACTGACCCGAGTTAGTACAAGAACGCTTGCTAATTTCTTCTAGAAACAGTAGTGAAAGTAGGGGAACTTTGTATGTAATGGCAGAAGAGGATATGTTAGATAATATAAATTGACTTAAACTGTGTATTGCACATACTTAATGTCACTATTGAAGCCCATCCTTCATAATCTGAGGATCTTTATTTTGATTTGTGTTGTTTTATATTGAATAACATTAATATATAGACAGAAAATATATAAATTCACATAATAAAGCTTTTTCATTTACATTAATATTTATTGCATACCACTGTTACATTATTCTGCCTATCAGTAATGAATGTAACATAATTTACTTTTAGATTAATTATTTTGACTCAATTGGGTCAAAGACTAAAGATGTGGGAGTATAGTGCCAAAAGTAATGTGGCAGATGGGGTGGAATGTTATATACATTTAAAGACCCAAAACCTAATACATGAAATACAAATAAAACATTTGGGGGCGGGGGGGTGGAAGAACATTTCCAGAGCCTCTTGATATGGGAAGTCAGAAACGTCTGGCCCATTTATTTATTACTGCAAATGCATTAACTGTTAAATGTGATAGCTTAACATATAGCTAAAAGCAGCAAATCCTATTGTGAAAAGTTTTTATTACCCTGTTCATGGTTTAGAAGTCCCTTTCACAGTTTACACTACTGACTGGGACCGTCAGAGCAATAGAAGCCAGCAGGCTGTTAGTCTGAGCAGACAGTCAGACTATTTGTTATATGTTGAATTAATGTGACGTCATATCACGACCGTAGTCTCAAAGTCTAGTGTATCCGCGGCATTACACCATGCCAGAGACCTGTCGTAGAAACTTTGTATTTATCCTACACGTAGCTTGTGGCTTATCTCTTTAGAAATAGATAACATTCATAGTGACTCTAGTTTGTAATTATGCATACCTCCGTACCAGAAAACCTGGAATTGAACACCCCTATGCTCACCTGTGTGCGCGCGAACGTGTCTGTGTGTGTGTGCAGGCGTGTGTGTGTGTGCATAGGGGCGGAACTCCGCCGTGCGGAGAATGACATGAAAAATTACATTTACTTCGGAGCCGATGGTTGTGTATGCAGCGAGCTGCGAGTCACACACTGTTCCTCTCATCTCTGAGCGATTGCTGTTGGAGCTACGGCACATATCAGAGGCTTTCTCCCTTCTCTGCACGGCAGTGCAGCTTGCCCCTGGTCGCTAAGAACAGTTAAGAGTTATTTTCTCTAAAAGAGTTATTTTCTCTAAAAGAGCAAATACACAGCTGGCGTTGAATGTCCTTTTCAGGATGCGTCTTTATAAAGATGCCCTTCCGCCCATGTGTAGTTCCTGGATATGGTAGTGTGCTCTCCACTTCTGACGGCTACAGGCGCGGTCTCGTGTGTCTGAGCTGCGATCACACCGAGGCAGCGTTTGTGGATTGTTCATGTTCTCATTGCGAGAACATGACCATTGCAACGTTGTGGTTGCGGCGTTCCTTCAACAGAAGAAACGCCACTCCAGCTGCCCCCCATATCGCACCTTCTTCCCACGGTATTGAGGATGACCCGGTTCACAACGGAGGCGATCTGGGGATGGTAGCGGGCTCAGTTTCGGCTCGCCGCTGCATAGGAGAGCGGTCCGGCGTCTGACACGGACAACTGGACTGGGCTGCCGCCTTCGGGCCAGCACGCCCAGTCTGAGGCTGATGCCCAGATGTCCAACATGCTTGCCCATGCTTGTCTTTTTGGCGACACCGCCGAGGAATTCGGCCAGCAGTTCTCCATGGTGAAAAAGAATTTCACACATCCTGCCCCGCTGCAAACCTGCCGCCACAGGCCACGCTCCGTCTACTTGCTGAGGGCGTCCTCCTGCAGCTAAGAAACGTGCAGCTAGGCCTCAACCTGGGCAAAGCTCTCAACCCCTGCGTCGAGTGCCCCGCAGGAAGCGCACGCCACCCCGTCTCGCGGTCCCCTTCGAGGACCCGGAAGGCTCCCATGCAGTCCTGAGACACCCAACCCAGAGACCAACACGTTTGCTCCAGAGCTGGTAAGAAGACCACTCCATCCCCTGGTGGAGGGCCGGGAGGAGAATCCTTTGTTGAATTTATTTAATTTGCGCACCCCCTTCGGGCTGCGGTACCCTCAATAAAAGAGCTATTTCCTTTGTCTTTGGGTCACCTGACCCGCAAATACCGTTCTCACGGCACTCTGCTACCACATCTCAACTGTCCCGGTACACTGGATGCAGACTTCTCACCTTCAGCCCACGACTGTTCCCCAGCCAGCCGGTTCTGACGAGTCCAGAGGACGCCTCCACGGGACCTCCTCCTAAACCACTAACCTGCCCCCTGCCGGATGCGCGGCGCAAGGTAAGTGCTTCCAGTCTTCTCTCAGCACCAGAGCCTCGGGACGAACCCTTGCCTCCTGATGCCACATTACCAGCTCCACCCCGCTGCGAAGCCCCGCCGGGTACATCAAAAATAACTGTCCCCTTAGTGCCCCTAGCTCAGAGTTTGGACGCGTGACTTTCACTTCCCAATCCATCACGCTGGCTGGCCAGGACCATTTGACTCGGTTATGCAATTCAGTTTGCCAGACACCCCCCCCCCCATCCGCTTTTCCGCAGTATATGGCGAACATGCCAAATCCCTGCACGCGGAAATCGCGACCCTCTTACTCAAAGACGCGATAGAGCCTGTCCCTCCAACCGAGATGGAGAAGAGTTTCTAAAGCCCTTACTTCATCGTACCCAATAAAGGCGTCGGCTTACGACCGATCTTGGACTTGCGAGTTTTCAACCGGGCCTTGCACAGACTCTCGTTCAAAATGCTCACGCAAAGACACATTTTAACTTGTATCCGGCATCTAGATTGGTTCGCAGTTATAGACCTGAATGACGCGTATTTCCACGTCTCAATATTGCCTTGACATCGACCCTTCCTAAGGTTCGCATTCAACGGCCAGGAGTATCAGTACAAGGTCCTCCCCTTCGGCATGTCCCTGTCCCCTCGCGTCTTTACGAAGGTCGCAGAGGCAGCCCTTGCCCCGCTTCGGGAAGCGGGCGTCTGCATACTCAACTACCTCGACAACTGGCTCATCCTGGCCCACTCCTGAGAGTTACTATGCGCCCACAGGGACCAGGTGCTCAGGCACCTCAGCCGTTTAGGGATTCAGGTCAACTGGGAAAAGAGCGAGCTCACCCCGGTTCAGAGCATCTCTTTTCTTGGCGTGGAGTTAGACTCAGTCTCAATGTCAGTGCTGAAATGTCACGCTGCCTTCAGACCAGGCACAGCGGTCACATCCTCCTGGGGACTGGCCAGGGCCACCTCCCTAGCAGACATATGCAGAGCAGCAGGTTGGGCAACACCTAATACCTTTGCAAGATTTTACAATCTCAGGGTTGAGTCAGTTTCGTCCTGTGTTTTCTCAGGTCCGAGCTGGTAGAACTTGGTAACATACTGACAAACTGACCGGGTGGATCGCTTGCACCTAGCGCCCTTTCCCTCGGCAGAGGTAAAATTGTGCACTCTTATCCCAGGAGATCCCTCTAACTCGGCTCCCTGGATGAATCCTCCCTAGCCCTCTGGGTCCGCGAATTCAGCAATTCAATCTACCCTGTACTGGAATAGGTGCTCCACAGCAGGTGCGGTGTGTTCATTAGGGCGATATGGGCGACGCACTGCCAAACGAGAAAGGAAGGGATTTTTTTTCTAACCAATTCTATCACGGCAACAGTCGTTATCACTGTTCTAATCTAGACATCTGATCTGCCAATCAGGCTAAAGTCGTGCTTAAAATAGCCCCGCCCCTTTTGGGGCGATTTCAGTCAGGTTGAAAATCGCCCCAGAAGTCTCTCATAGACTCTCATGTAAAATCTTTTTTTTTCAAATATCAGAGCTTTCAATACAATCTCTATGGGTTCCGGGAGGGCTTGCACTTACGCGCTTTCGTCATACGTAACGTAACCATGAACAAGAAAAGAGTGGGTACGTAACCATGAACAAGAAAAGAGCAGGTAGCAGCGTCAATCAATTCACGTACTACTGTCAAGATGGCTAGCGTTCAGTGCAACTCGATTGTCTCTTTGAAAGAAGTTCCTTTTAGTCAACGAACAAATCAAGATAAATTGTCAACGAAACAATTAGGACCTCCCAGACCAAATTTAATCATTCAACAGGTTTCTACTAAAGGGGGAAAGTCCTACACCCGAGGATTTTCCAAAAATTGGTACGAACGAAAAACCTGGCTAGCAGGCTGCGACGTAGCCAATGCAGTCTTCTGCTACCCCTGCCCACTCTTTCACCCTGAAGGCGGCACGGCAGAAAGCACTGCTTGGACATCGACTGGTGTAACAGACATGCACCATATTTCAGAAAAGATAAAGAAACATGAGCTGTCAAAGACCCACATGGATAGCTGTTTTAGAGTGTCTGCTTTGGGGAGAGTGAACACTGCCACTCAACTGGATGAGGGATACAGGCTAGCTGTCCGTCGCCACAACGATGAGGTTAGCAAGAACCGCCACATCCTCAACCGGCTAATCCAGTGTGTGAAGTTTTGCGGAGTGTTTGAGTTAGCTTTGCGAGGCAAAGATGAAACTGAGGGCTCCACCAACCCTGGTATTTTTCTTGGACTGGTCAACTTTGTGGCACAGTTAGATGAGGTGTTTGATGAGCATCTTAAAAATGTAAATGTTTTCAAGGGCACATCAAAGACAATTCAAAACGAGCTACTGGAGTGTATGCTAGCGGTTGTGAGGGAACATATTGTGGAGGAGGTGAAGTCGGCAACTTCGTAGCCATACAAGCTGACGAGACCACGGATATTTAAAAAAAAACACAGCTGGTGCTTGTGCTGAGGTACATCGATAGCAACCATAAAGTGCAGGAATGCTTTTTTGAGTTTCTTCCTATCTCAGAATCAACCTCAATCTCAATTGCCAGTGTGCTTTTGGAGAGACTGAACGGTCTTTTTACAGACGACGAGAAAGTTAAACTCATTGCGCAGGCTTACAATGGAGCCAGTGTGATGAGGGGAGAGAAGGCTGGTGTGCAGCAAAAGGTGCGTGAACATTTCAAGAATCCCCATTATGTGCATTGCTATGCGCATCAGCTGAATTTGATCATGCAGCAAGCTACTTCTCGCATCAAAAAAGTAAATATTTTCCTTTCCGATCTGAGCGGGATTGCAACTTTTTTTTCCCAGTCACCCAAACGGACCAGCATTCTTGACCAGACTGTTGCACGAAGACTGCCCAAAGCTTCATCCACACGGTGGAACTTCAACAGCAGAGTCGTGAACACTGTCTACGAGAATCGAGATGACCTCATTCAATGTTTTGAAGCTATCAGGACGGGTTCATTGGGTTCATCTGACCAGCCCACCGTGAGAGAGGCATCTGGCTATGTGAGTGTGGCACAGTGGAGGGCGGGACCGGCGTGTGATTACGCACGCACGGTCCCGTATTAGACTAATTAAGCCGTCAAGAGGGATAAAGGCCACTCGCAGACGGCGATCGAGAGAGAGAGCTCAATTACGGATGTCCGTTATCTTATGTGTTTGTCTTTTGAGTTCTCCATTAAACCTTTAGTTTATATGTTAAGCCGGTTTCTTGCCTCTTCCTTGCCCATGAATTTGATCTGTTTTACATTGGTGCCGAAAGCCCGGAAAGGAAGAGGGATACGCCGTAGCGGAGTTCTCGCCACTACCCCAAAAAAGCAGCCGCGGCCATCTGCCGGGGGACGAGGAGCCCAGCCGCCTGGACGCGGAGGAATGGCCGCCGACCGCGAGGGGAGAAGGGGCTCCTATAGCCGACCGCCTGGAGCGGTCAGGGCCGCTGCCAGGGGCAGAGGATGCCCCTACCAGCCACTGAAATGCGGAGGGGTCGAGGGAAGACTGCTGTCCGCAAGCGGGGAGGGGATCGCGACTGGCCGCCTGGAGCGGGAGAACCGCTGCCAGGGGCGGGGGAGTCCCCTTCGGCTCCCATAGAATGCGGCGGGGCGTTCCGTCCGCCAGTGGCTGAGGACTGCCTCGAATCCGCCTGGAGAGGCGCGGCTGCCGTTCGGTAGAGGGTGGAGGAGTGGCTGAGGAACGAGCTACGGCGTATCAGAGAACCGGTAAGTTGGGTGTTTTTTTTTTTTTTTATTAATCTCTCTCTCCTCTCTCTCTCTCACTGCCGCTCTGCGTTGGCCTTTTCCCTCTTTTTTTTAAATTCTGGTGTTTGTGGGAGGGGAGGTACCGCCCAGTGCAGGAACCTCCCCCCTATTTTTAATTGTTGTTGTTTCCCTCCCCTTGCCCCTCCCTCTTTTTTTAAATTATGGTGTTTGTGGGAGGGGAGGTACTGCCCAGTGCAGGAACCCTCCCCCCCATTTTTAATTGTTTTTTGGTTCCCTCCCCTTGCCCCTCCCTCGTCCAGGTTGATGGGGATGACCTGCCGGCAGACCACGCGGGAGGCGCCCCCCCCAGGGGATGTACGTCAGGCCGGGGGTCCCCAGCCTGAAAGAACAGGGGAGGAATGTGGCACGGTGGAGGGCGGGACCGGAGCATGATTACGCACGCCCGGTCCCGTATTAGGCTAATTAAGCCGTCAAGAGGGATAAAGGCCACTTGCAGACGGCGATCGAGAGAGAGAGCTCAATTACGGATGTCCGTTATCTTATGTGTTTGTCTTTTGAGTTCTCCATTAAACCTTTAGTTTATATGTTAAGCCGGTTTCTCGCCTCTTCCTTGCCCATGAATTTGATCTGTTTTACAGTGAGGATGCTACATGATGAAGATTTCATTTTTTTCCTGTGGCTGATACTCTGTACCAAGTCAAGTCAAGTCAAGTCAATTTTATTTGTATAGCGCCTTTCACAACACACATCGTTTCAAAGCAGCTTTACAGAAGTTCAGCATTAACAGACGATAAAAATGTAATGTCTATAAAGTCGATAAATCATCATCCTTGTGCAGGGCTCCAAACTGCGACTAAAAATGGTCGCATTTGTGACCAAATAAATTTATTTGTGAGTGTAATTTCTGTCAAGGTCGCCATTGGTGACAGTAAAAGTTTACTCCCTTTTGATTTTAAAATTTGCTTTACATTTCCCGAGATACATAACAAAAGTTTATATCAAAGAAATAGCGGGGAAAACGGAGTTCATTGCAGGAACTAACAATTTCAAAAAAGAGACTGTTAGAAAACACGGTGACAGTAACAAGCATAAAAATGCACGTGATCACATAATTGCGAAGAATGCTCCACAGACTACACTGTTAGCGAGCTGCGGGACGAAAAGGAATGGATGGAGTTAAAAAAAATTTAAAATATTTGGCGCCTGTTTTTCCCCCTGTAGGAGCCATTGGCTCCTTAATTGATTTTTTTTTTTTTTTGTTTGGAGCCCTGTTGTGGAATTAGATAAGATATGATTCTTTATCGTGTTTAAAAATAATTAAATAATAATTGTATTAATAAACCCAGTGAGCAAGCCGAAGGCGACTGTGGCAAGGAACACAAAACTCCAAAAGATGATTGTTAATGGAGAAAAATAACCTTGGGAGAAACCAGACTCACTGTGGGGGCCAGTTCCCCTCTGGCTAACATCATGAATAATGTAAATAAGAATTATTTATAGTCAAAAAACATAATTTAAAAAATTATTAAACTTATTAAGTGCTAAGGGTCAGTATTTAGACAGTGAATGTGTTTGAACTGCAAGATTAGTGACCAGTGTCTTTGAAGTCCATCCTTGATTAAATTCCAGAAGTTCACTTAGATGCAATTGTACTTGTTTGGCTGATGAAGGCTTTTGTTGGCAATAATTACCAGAAGCTCCAGAAGAAGGACATCGATGCTGTCAACATCAAACGTGCCCTCGACAGCTACACAAGCAGTGTGCAGGCCATAAGGTAAGATAAAACACTATCATTTGATCGTTCTCAAAGCAGAGATTTGTCATTTGAAAATGTGTGCATGAAAGAAGACTGCATTTGTGTTTGAAATTACACTATTCTCATTGTATATGGCCAGTGGTGTAATCTAGCTCACTTTATATACTGTATACTGTGCTGAACATCCAGGCTAGGTGAGACACAAAAGCTAACTTAAACACTAAAGACTTTATGCATCCCTGCCCATTTTAAGTGGAAATGAAATCTTTGTACTAAATGTATATAAATTTCATATATATCTGTGCATCACATAGACTACAGTACTGTACATAGCCTAACAAACACATTGGTCTGTTTGCCTTCAGGGACTCCTCTCAACAGCAGCTGCAAGTAGCAACAGGAGCCAAAAGGCCCAGAACATCTTTGAGAGAAGAGGAGAAGCAGAGGCTGTCTGAAGAGGTCTGCGACACCATCCTGGATCACACCAAAGCAAGGTTCTCTTTCACTGGCCACCTTGTGAGTGCTACATTACTGCAAGCAGATATGTTTGAAAGGTACTGCCATTCATTTCCTGATGAGGCTCTGAATGCCACTGTGAATGCATACCCCATTCTGCACAAGGCAAAGCTCAAGACAGAACTCTCTCTGATCTATGAGAATCCTGAATTCAAGGGCTGCTGTGGTGCACTGGCACTGTACCAGGTTCTCATGAGCTACAACCTCCAGGAGACATTCTCTGAGACCGTGACTCTGTTGAACATCCTCATAACTACTCCCATGAAAACAGCTGAAGCTGAGAGATGTTTCTCAACTTTGACATGAGTTAAGACATTCCTGCGAAATTCAATGGGCCAGGAATGTCTGAATGCACTGGCCATGCTTTCCATGGAGAGGGAACTAGTCCTAAACATGCCTGATTTCAATGAGAAAGTCATTGACCGCTTTGCTGCATTGAAAGAGAGAAGAGCACACATGTTTCAGTACAAATAATGTAGCCTCTCTCTCTCTCTCTCTCTCTCTCTCTCTCTCTCTCTCTTTAACACAAACACACACACACACCAAATCAGTTCACAGTTGATGTTGTTTTAAATAGTTATTTTTCATTCATTAAAAAAAAAAGAATAATCTGTTCATGTTCATTTTTACAAATCTATACAATTGGCCAGAATATGGTGGTTCATATTTACAAAGCCATACAAATAGCTGTGTTTACCTTTCTAGAAATTATTTTCAAATGCTGTTTTCAGGCAAATTGTCTATCACTGTTCATGTTCATTTTCACAAATCTATACAAGAGGGCAGTATATGGAAGTCTATACAAATTGCTTATTACCAATAACGTGCATCAATGTTTTCAGTAGCCTCTTTCAAAAGCTCCTACTCGCTTGTTGTGAATTATGCTCTCATGAGGCCTTTTTGAAGTAAGTAATTAATGTGTATATCAGAATTATTTAGTTAAACTTGGCAGCACCTCATCATTCTGGTTTGGTCTTCAATGTGTAAAGCCAAGATGCACAGACCACACTAGGTCAAGCCTCACTTGTTCATTCACTTATTTGGGACAACATTAATTTGCTTTTATTAAGTAGCACTTTGGTGATATCCTACATTCCAGAAAATGTAGTTCTAAAGATCCACTTCCCTCAACAATTTGTCTACTTGTATTTTCAGCTGATATTTAATTTGTTTATGGAAATGTAGATTATTTATGCAGTGTTGAGGAATGTGGAAGAACACCCTTGATTATTTGTACTGTGATAACTTATTTTGCTTTTGTAAGCCAATACTTTTGAGATCAGTCAGTAAATGCTTCTGGTATTGACTTATATGCTGCCCCCGTCTTTATGTTGTTGCTGGACATATCTTTTTAAAAATGTGTCCTGTTTAGCTATTTTATATCACACAACATTGGATTAATATAAGTAATGAATAAGTGGAATAATTAACTGCGGAGCCATGTCATTTTTGCTTATGAAGGCTCCTGGATGCTAATTTCTTACATAGCTTTCCACCTGTAACTTATGTAGCTAGAGGGGAAATCTGTACCCATTGAATTGGTCACGTTAATCATTATCAGAAAAATTGCCCCCCCTGAGAATTTTTTCAGGAGCCGCCACTGCTCCACAGGTCAGGCCTCCTGCATGGACTTCCCCCATGTGTTTATTTTCCGCGGTACGGTCCCCTTGCGAGCAGACCCGCGTCTCCCTTGGGCAGTTCCCACTTCCCCCTGGTCGCCGTGTCTGTAGCAACTCCTCCCTCCCAATGAGGCAGGATCTACCACCGCGCCACTTTCCACGTGACCTGAAAGCCCATGTGATGTATTTCACCTTTTTGAACCCTGTGACGTCACTGGACTTCCTGTTCCTATTCTCAAACTTTCATCGTTATATTCATCATTATATCCTTTGTCATTTTATCGCGTTTCAGGATTTTACGCTTTTCTTCTGTTTCATCTGCATGTATTTTACCTGTTTCTGCTGGCACCTAGTCTGTGTTTGTAGCCTGCTATTTTTTTTTTTTTTAATCATCGCTTATACATCTGTTTTCAGCCTTTAATCTTTAACATCTGCCATTTTTAATCGCGCATCGGGTTTTCCCTCATATTATTCTCTTATTGCGATTCAACTGCGTGCATATTCCACCTGCATCTGCTTTCTATTTTTAGCGCGAATAAACTGCGTGCATTTTTTCAGCACGGACCTGTTTTTTCTCCTCTGTGGTACACAGATATTGCATTGATCTCAATGCACTGCTTATCAAGAACAACCAACAACAACAAACAATTTTGTGAGGGATTCACATCAATCTCAAACCCTCACCGCTCAGGAACATCAAACAATTTGCGGTAAGTCATGGCATCCGCTCATGTTATTTCTTCATGCATTGCATTTCACATGTTTACAATAGCCTCCTCCATCAGCAGTGAGGGATTCACATGTGATACATGTAAGGAATTAGTCAGGCTGACAGAGAAGGATAATGAGTTAGAGACTCGCATCCAAACGCTAGTGGAGGTCAGTGAGAAAGAGAAGCCGGTAGATACTGTTTCGGATGTGAGTAGTACAGAGAGCAACATACACACTTTGGTTCCGGCTGTAGAGCCCCTGCAGCAGGACATTTGGGTGATGTCTCGGCGGCATACTAGCTCAGCAAAGAGACACTACTCTCCTGTTCCTGTTAGTGTTTCCAATCGATTCTCTCCAATCAATGATACACCCACTGAGAATCATGTTGAAAGAGCCCTTGTTATTGACGATTCTATTGTAAGGAACGTGGAAATAGAGACTCCAGGCACTATTGTTAATTGCATTTCGGGGGCCAGAGCATCTGACATCAAATCAAATTTACAAGTGCTGGCTAATGCTAAACATAGATTTTCTAAAATTGTTATCCATGTCGGCACTAACGATGTCCGGCTTCGCCAGTCGGAGATCACTAAAGATAATGTTAAAGAGGTGTGCGAATTTGCAAAAACGATGTCAGACACTGTAATATGCTCTCGTCGTGGTGACGAGGTTTACAGTAGACTAGTGTCACTGAATGGCTGGATGTCTGAGTGGTGTCTGAAGAATAAAATAGGATTTATAGACAATTGGAAGAGTTTTTGGGGTAGACCTGACCTGCTAAAGAGAGACGGACTCCATCCTTCCAGGGAAGGTGCCGCTCTCCTCTCTAGTAATTTGGCTCATAGGCTTAATAATGATAGTATTTGACTAACTGGGGCCAAGGTCTGGAAGCAGACAAACTGGTTAATATGAACATCTGCTATCTGCCTTGAGACGTCACACAGGTCACATAAACTACAACACATAGAGACTGTATCACCTAGATATCTCATAGAGACTGTGTCTGTTCCCCGAACTACCAAACACAAAACCCTCTAAATAATTTAGAAAAAATTTGATTAATGTCAAACTTGAACAAAACAAACAAATTAAAAATACACATCATATAAAAATAGGGCTACTAAACATTAGATCTCTTTCTACCAAAGCACTAATTGTTAATGAAATGATTACAGATCATAGATTGGATGCGCTCTGTTTGGCTGAAACCTGGCTTAAACTGGATGAATATATTCGTTTAAATGAATCTACTCCCCCAGGTTATTGCTATTAACATAAGCCTCGTCTGAAGGGTCAAGGAGGAGATGTCGCTACAATTTACTGTGAAGTTTTTGGTGTTACTCAGAGGACAGGATATAAATGTAAGTCTTTTGAACTAATAATGCTTAATGTGACACCGTCAAATATAAATAAAAAATATCTGTCATCTTTTGTCCTTGCTACAATGTATAAGATCACCCGGGCCTTTTTCTGATTTCCTTGGTGAATTTGCTAATTTTTTTATCAGATCTTGTAGTTACTGTAGATAGAGCTTTAATTGTTGGTGACTTCAACATTCACATAGATAATAAAAATTATACATTTTGATTAGCATTTATTGGTATTCTCAACTCTCTTGGAGTCAGACAAAATGTAACAGGACCAACTCATTGCCATAATCATATGCTAGATTTAATTCTGTCATTTGGAGTTGATGTTGATAATATAGAAATTCTGCAGCAGAGAGATGACATCTCGGATCATTACCCTGTCTCTTGTATGCTGCAATCAGCTAATGTTACTCAATCTACACCGCGCTATCGTTCAGGTAGAACTATTCTTTCGACCACTAAAGATAGCTTCACTAATAATCTTCCAGATCTATCTCATACACTCAAACCCCAAAGCCCAGAAGAACTTGATGAAATAAAAAAAATATAAATGCAGTCTTCTCTAGCACTCTTAATATTGTCGCCCCACTTTGATTAAAGAAAATTAAATAAATAAGCCCTGCACCATGGTACAATGATCACACTCATGCTCTCAAGAGAGCAGCTCGGAAAATGGAGCGCATGTGGAAAAATACAAAATTAGAAGTATTTCGTGGTGCATGGAAGGATAGTGTCTGTAGATACAGACAGGCACTAAAAGCTTCCAAGTCTGCATATTTTAGTAAACTCATAGAAAATAACCACAACAATCCTAGGTGTTTATTCAGTACTGTGGCTAAATTGGTTAGGAATAAAGCCTCAACAGAACCAGATATTACGTTCCAGCACAAGAGTAATGACTTCATGAATTTCTTTACAGATAAAATTGAAATAATCAGAAATAAAATTGGAATTATGCAATCATCTATCATAGCACCTCAGAAAACTGTCTCATAATTTTCCTCACGTGCAACTTCAATCCTTCACTGTCATAGGTTATAAAGAGCTAACAAAACACATCAAAACATCAAAAGCCACAACATCCAACAGTTAGATCAAATACCAACTAAGCTCTTAAAATAGGTATTTTCTGTAATTTTTCAGAAACCTTCTTAATATTAATAACTCCTCGCTATCCTTAGGACATGTCCCAAGAAACTTTAAAATGGCAGTTATCAAACCGCTTATTAAGAATCCACAACTTGAACTGGCTAATTATAGACTGATTTAAAATCTCCCGTTTATGTAAAAAATACTAGAAAAGGTAGTAGTCAAGTCAAGTGGTTTTTATTGTCGTTTTAACCATATACAGTTAGTACAGTACACAGCGAAACGAGACAACGTTCCTCCAGGACCATGCTGCTACATAAAACAACATAGGACAAACCCAGAACCACATGAGACTACACAGACTTAATAACGTACCTATATAAAGTGCATGTGCATACGTGTGCAAAAAGTATGGGACAGTGCAATAAATTACTAACAATGAACAAGACAATAGACACAGTAAGAGACAGTGCAGCACCGACCAGTACACAGTAGTGCAAAAAGCTAACGGTTTCTAAAAATGCCAAATGTAAATATAACATACTATGAGATAGTGTTCTATGAACATAGCAGTTATTGAGGTAGCAGCCAGGTATAAAGTGACAGTAATTAAAGTGCAACTCTGGACATGTGCAGGAGGGTGAAGAGTTTGTGTGATTGGTGTGTGGGGTCGTCCACAATGCTGGTGGCTTTGCGGATGCTGTGTTTTTTTGTAAATGTCTTTGATGGAGGGAAGAGAGACCCCGATGATCTTCTCAGCTGTCCTCACTATCTTCTGCAGGGCTTTGCGGTCCGAAACGGTGCAAGTCCCAAACCAGGCAGTGATGCAGCTGCTCAGGATGCTCTCAATAGTCCCTCTATAGAATGTGGTGAGGATGGGGTGTTGGAGATGTGCTTTCATCAGCCTTCGAAGAAATTAGAGATGCTGCTGGGATTTCTTGGTAATTGAGCTGGTGTTGAGGGACCAGGTGAGGTTCTCCGCCAGGTGAACACCAAGAAATTTGGTGCTCTTGATGATCTCCACAGAGGAGCTGTCGATGTTCAGCAAAGACTGGTCAATCTGTGCTCTCCTAAAGTCAACAACCATCTATTTTGTTTTGTCCACATTCAGAGATAAGTTGTTGGCTCTACACCAGTCCGTTAGCCGCTGCACCTCCTCTCTGTATGCTGATTCGTAGTTCTTGATGATGAGACCCACCACGGTCGTGTCATATGCAAACTTAATGATGTGATTCGAGCTGTGCATTGCTGCACAGTCGTGAGTCAGCAGAGTGAACAGCAGTGGACAGAGCACACAGCCCTGAGGGGCCCCAGTGCTCAGTGTGGTGGAGATGCTGTCCCCGATCCGGACTGACTGAGGTCTCCCAGTCAGGAAGTCCAGGATCCGGTTTCAGAGGGAGATGTCCAGGCCCAGCAGGTTCAGCTTTCCAATCAGGTTCTGGGGAATGATTGTGTTGAATGCTGAGCTGAAGTCAATGAACAGCATTCGAACATATGAGTCCTTTTTATCTAGGTGGTGAGGGCCAGATGGAGGGTGGTGGCGATGGCATCGTCTGTTGAACAGTTTGGACGATACGCAAACTGCAGTGGGTCTAGTGAGGGGGGATGCTGGGTCTTAATGTGCCTCATGACGAGCCTCTCGAAGCCCTTTATAATGATGGGTGTGAGTGCAATGGGACGGTAGTCGTTGAAGCAGGACACTGAAGAATTCTTTGGCATTGGGACGATGGTGGTGGCCTTGAAGCACGTTGGAACGATGGCGCTGCTCAGAGAGATGTTGAAGATGCTGGTACGAACATCTGCCAGCTGGTCTACACATCCTCTGAGCACTCTGCCAGGAATGTTGTCTGGTCCAGGAGCCTTCCGTGGGTTGACTCTACGTAGAGTTTTCCTCACATCAGCTGTGGTAAGACAGAGCACCAGGTCGTTGGGAGAAGGGGTGGTCTTCCTCGCCACCACGTCGTTCTGCACTTCAAACCGAGCGTAGAAGTCGTTCAGAGCATCTGGAAGGGAGGCATCTTTGTCATGTTGTCAAAGTGCAAGGATGTTGTCCTGTACCTGGTGATGGCCTGGATGCCTGCAAATAGGTTCTATGGTCAAACTTGTTAAGGGTTTGATAAACCAATGATTCGAACAAAATTGGAGAAGACTTGTCTGTAAGAATAAAAATAATTAATGGTTTAAATGCGTGAAGCGTTTATCCAGAGTGGGAGGAAAGTCATGTTATAGTCTAAATATGAATAGAAGTTTGTTGAATCTCTTGTTAATGGTTATCAGGCTGCGTGGCAAGTTGAACTCTGATGCTGTGTGGAGGCGAGACATGTTTGTGGAATGATTATGAATGAGTTGTGACGCGGCGTGCGGTCCACCTCTTACAGAGCCGCATTCGGCTCGAGTCTGTTTAGAAGGAAACTGTATGTATCTGTAGCGATCTGTAGTATGGTCAGAGCGGACGTTGCTGCGGCAGTGTGCTCTCGCTAAAATATCTGCATTGATTTGAAATTAGATGTTGTAATTTGAGAAGTGGCCATTTGGGAGGGAGATTTCTCATTGCATTATGTGTTCTGAACGGAATAAATCACACTCCGAATGGCACTTTGGAGGGAGAAACAATCGTGATGATCATGTTGGAATAAACAATATTGCAATGTAATGAGGCTGACAGGAATAACCTGTGTGGAAGAACCAGATAAAATGCAGATGGGGTTGAAACATTGGTTGAATTAAATAATTTTTAAAATCTTGTTTCTCTCGCTTTAACAGAAGCTGTAACGGAACTCGAATGGCATGAAGCTGGAACGGTGCCCGTTTGTGGAGGCATCTTGCGTGATTTCCGGGAGGACAGTTTCGCTAAAAGAACATTTGAGCAGTTGTAGAGCAGCCAGTTTGCGCCAAAGCAGCCAGTTTCGGAAGCAGCTTCACGCAATAATCTTATTTGGTTAATAGAGATTAGGAAGAAAGACAGCGTAAAAACAGCACGTAACGTGGTAGCCGTCAATGCTGTAAAACGGTGGTCTGCACATCCTCCGAGCACTCTGCCAGGAATGTTGTATGATCCAGCAGCCTTCCGTGGGTTGACTCTATGTAGAGTTTTCCTCACATCAGCCGTGGTAAGACAGAGCACCTGATCGTTGGGAGGAGAGGTGGTCTTCCTCGCCACCACATCGTTCTGCGCTTCAAACTGAGCGTAGAAGTCGTTCAATGCATCTGGACGGGAGGTATCTTTGTCATGTTGTCAAAGTGCAAGGATGTTGTCCTGTAGTTGGTGATGGCATGGATGCCTGCCACATGCGGTATGTGCCACCGCTGTCCTGGAAGTGACTGTGGCTTCTCTGGGCGTGTGCGCACTTTGCCTCTATGATGGCTCGGGACAGTTTGGCCCTCACTGTTCTTAGGGCTGACTAGTTGCCTGCTCTGAAGGCGGAGGTTGCTCCAAGTTGGTAGAGTCTCCATATGTTGCAGCCTCCCTGAACATGTGCCAGTCAGTACACTCAAAACAGTCCTGAAGAGCAGAGATGGCTCCTAAGCGGTTTTGTGCGTCTGACGAGCGGTCTGTATGCTGGAATTAGCATAACAGAGATATGGTCTGAGTAGCCGAGGTGGGGGTGGGGCTCCGCCCGGTACGCGCCTGGGATGTTTGTGTAAACAAGATCAAGCACGTTCACCCCTCTCGTTGCAAAGTCCACATACTGATGGAATTTAGGGAGCACTGTCTTGAGATTCACGTGGTTGAAATTTCCGGCGACAATAAACAGTCCATCAGGGTGAGTGTTCTGCAGTTCACCAATAGCCCCATACAGTTCACCAAGCGCTTCCTTAGCATTAGCGCTGGGGGGGAATGTAAAGTCCGGTTATAATAACAGTGGTGAATTCCTGTGTTAAATAAAAAGGTCTGCATCTAACAGTCACAAGCTCCACCAGTGATGAGCAGTAGCTAGAGACTAGCATAGAGTTCTTGCACCATTCCGTGTTGATGCAAACACACAAACCAACACTGCGAGTTTTAACGCACAGAGCTGCATTTCTGTCGGCACGAAACGAGGCGAGCCTGTCTAGCTGAATGGCGGCGTCCAGATCTCTGTCACTGAGCCATGTCTCCATGAAAACAAAGACACAGCAGTCTCTAAACTCACATTGCGTAGCCTGCTGGAGTCGGATGTAGTCCAGTTTATTGTCCAGGGAGCAAACATTTGGGAGCATGATAGATGGGAGAGCCGGCCATCTAGGGTTTATTTTTAGCCTAGCATGGACCCCCGCCCTCTTGCCGCGCTTCTGCTTTCTCGCACACTGCTTACGACATCCTCTCCCTCAGCCACCAGCATCAGGCGACGCCGAGGACTGGAGGCCTGGTCTCCACAGCAAGCCGAGTTCACGTAGCGCCTCCTGCAGGTCATCATGCAGCTTGGTTGTTGCTTGAATCCTATATTTGAGCAGTGTCTGGCGATGGTAGACACGAACACCGGTTTCTCCGATGTCCATGTGCTGCAAAAGTCGGGTTATTCAACAAAAATAGCACCATTTTGGATCCAGAGCAGCCGCTGCGTGCTACCGTGCCGCTATCTTGGATATGAAAAAAAAATTGCGTCCTCCCAAATATGTTCATTTCTACAGAGAAATAGTATATATGAACAGGATTTAGGGCTCATCACAGTACAGAGATTGCACTTATCAGAGTTACAAATGACTTGCTCTTATCATCTGATCACGGCTGCATTTCACTTTTACTGCTTTTACTGCTTTTAGATCTTAGTGCTGAATTCGACACGATAGATCACAACATTCTCTTGAATAGGCTGGAGAATTATGTTGGCATTTGTGGAGTTGTATTAGCATGGTTTAGGTCCTATTTAGCAGACCACTACCACTTTGTCTATGTAAATGAGGAATTGCCAAACCAATCAAAAGTAAAGTATGGAGTGCCACAGGGATCAGCTTTAGGGCCTCTGCTTTTCTCCTTGTATATTCTTTCCCTGGGAGATATTATCAGGGATCGTGGAATAAGTTTCCACTGTTATGCCAACGATACCTAACTTTATATTTCTTCCAAACCTGATGAGATTTCACAATTCTCCAAATTAGCAGAGTGTATCACTTTTATAGAGAGTATCACTCTATAAAAGATTGAATGGCCAGAAATTTCCTTCTACTCAATTCTGACAATACAGAGGAATTAATTATTGGACCAAAAACCTTTAAAAATAAAATTTTACTCTCAATGGATGTACTGTTATATCATCTTCAACGGCAAAGAACTGGTGTTATATTTGATACCAATCTGTCCTTTGAAAATCAAATTGCCAGTGATTGTAGAACAGCATTCTTCCACCTAAGAAATATAGCTAAATTACAGAACATGCTCTCTGTTGCTGATGCTGAAAATCTAATTAATGCATTCATGACTTCAAGACTAGATTATTGTAATGCATTACTGGGAGGATGTCCAGCAAGATCAATAAATAAACTTCAATTGGTTCAAATTGCAGCTGCCAGAGTGCTAACGAGAACCAAGAAATATGATCATATTAGCCCCATTTTATCGTTGTTACATTGGCTACCAGTTACATTTTGTATTAATTTTAAAATTATGTTAATTACGAAGTTTTGAATGTCTAGCTCCACAGTACTTGTGACCTTCTACCATGCTATATTCCATCACGTTCATTATGATCACAAAAGTCTGGCCTGTTAAAGAATATTCCTAGAATATCAAAATCCACTAGAAGAGGAAGATCATTTTCCTATTTGGCTCCTAAACTATGGAATAGCAGTCGGTCCAGCACCGCTGATGACAACATCACAAGATGATGATACGCTCCATCAGCTTAAGTCTAGACTAAAGACTCATCTATTTAGCCAGGCATACACCTAATTTATCCTCCAACCCACAAATAGGCTGCTTTAGTCTGCCAGAACCAGAAACATCTGTCTCAACCTTGGGACTCCTATCCTGAGGTCATCCAGGATCCAGCTCCATTCTTGCTTCGTGTTAGACTCCACTACTACATGTGGCTAAGTGATGACGACTAATAGCAGCCGATGCCAGTCAAACATCACTTCAGTCTATTACGATGGACTTCAGAGGATGAACTGATGCCAACTCCAACCATAAGACATGGGATACTTCATATGCCATTGTCTGAACCTTGGATTTAGGATGGACCACACCGAACCTCACCGAAATTACTGGCCAGGTTGAACTGCGATGCACCTCACTGATCTCTGCCTGAATCATCACGGTCTATTGATGGACTACAATCTTGAAATGGAATACATAGACTATCAATTAATTGCCAACAAAAGCCTTCATCAGCCAATTAACAAGGACAATTGCATCTATGTGAACTTCTGCAGTTAATCCAGGATGGACTTCAAAGTCATTAATCTTACAGTTCATACAAAATCTTTGTTTAAACACTGACCCTTAACACTCAGTTTACTAATTTTAAACAATGAATTGCACTATACTTAATTTTTTTTGGCATCAATGATGTTAGCCAGAGGGGAACTGGCCCCCCACAGTGAGTCTGGTTTCTCCTAAGGTTATTTTTCTCTCATTAACCAACATCTTATGGAGTTTTGTGTTTCTTGCCTTATTGCTATCCTTATTTTTAAAGACAATTCACAATCATATTTTATTACAGTTTTTTCTGAATGCTTAAACCATAACCGTGACTCTTATAGCACAATTTCTAAAACTATTAATACCTATAGCAAAACCACTCACTGAGTTTGCAAAACTAAAAGCACAAACACTACTTTGCAAAACTGTAGGTACAATCCACTGCACAGCACTCTTTTTGCGGAACTGTAAACACAACTCACTTCTTTACACTCAATTTCCAAATGATCAACACACTCCTAGCAAAACTATACACATTGTTGTGGCAAAAACAATAATTAAACAATAATTAGCATCACAGCATAAGAGACATCAAGATTCAAATTGTATTTTAAAAGATATTTTATTCTTTTAAAAGAGGCTTGTTCACAAAAAAGTACCACGACAGCTACCTCGTGATAGGAACAAGACCTAATCACACTAAAACAGACAGCCTTTTTATGCCCCTGACTTCAAAGTCTCTTCTTCTGTAATTTTCCACTCACCCCCGTAAACCAGATCCACCCCCCCCTTACTGGCTTTACTGTCTTTACTGTCTTCACACCTGTGAGGTCAAAAGCTAGATAACCCCCTGGGTTTTACTGCCCCCCCCCCCCCCCCCCCCCCCCCGTGAGGTCAAAAGCTAGATAACCCCCTGGGTTTTACTGTCTTCACACCCGTGAGGTCAAAAGGTCTATATTTATGGCTAAATAATCCCTCTGTCCTTCCTGAATACAAATTACAATACAAAGAGTTAAAACTCTTTCTGACCATTTGTTTTGTGTGTGTCCTTTGTTCCTACCAGAAGCATACATACATTCAATGAGAGAAACACATGATTGAATCGAAAGAAACCCACCCAATGTCTAAGAAAGTAAATAAGAAAAAAAAAAGAAAATTAAATAAAATATAAATTTTTCCACAACAATTCCTCCTCTTTATCATTCTCTGATAAACGATTTGGTTTCATTAACATTAGGTTTGAGCAACTTAACATGATTATAATACAAAAAAAGGAAAAGAAAACACCACTCAACATTAAACCCAAAAACAGTTACAATCATTTCAAGTCTTTACATCACAGTTATACTCTTCATGTCTGATTTTCGTATACCTGATCACTCTACTTAAACTTTGGAAAGAAGATTTTAAAAGTAAAAAGCTTGTAGCAAATAAAAATAAGAAAAAATAAATAAATAAAATAAATAAATAAAAATCCCTCATTTCAAACACTCTCGTCACTCTCATAATCATCACATTTGTGTGCATCATCTATCGGATAAACGGTCAATTTTACTGCTTGTATGGACATCCCAGCCCTGACCAATCTCTGTACTGAATTGGAAACACATCTCATAATGCATGGCAAGCAGAACAGAATCAGAATTCCTATCACTACAATTGGCAGAACAGTTTGAATTATCCAGTACATCCATCCTCCCCACAAAGACATAATCCATGCGGCCCACTGGTTGTCAGTCCTTTCAGGTTCTTTTACGGCCTCTCTCTCATGTGTTCAATTATGTTGGTTATATTATCACTGTAATCAGGAATGTGAAAACAACAAGACACCCCCAGCATTTTACAGACTCCGCCCCTTTCTGCCGTAAGTGTATCAAGAACTAAACGGTTCTGGATGACTGCGTCCCTCAGTTGCCTCATTTCATCACTTATCAGTGTCAAAGCATTTTCTGTGCTATTGGCTATCGCTAATACAGTCCATGCTAACCCATTAATCTTGTTAATCGTTACCGCTGTACCCACGCCTAAGAAAATAGACCAACCTATATTTGCTCCCGGTGTTGTCCACGGATCAGTTAGTATGTACCCTGCATAATGATTTGGCAAAGCTCCAGGCAAAATCTTAATATCACGTCTCTCCCTCTTACCTACTTTGCTTGGCAAATACACAGAAGTCCCCACATTCATCAAAGCTGGATAACAGCAACCTGACCAGTCTTTTTTTGGCAAACGGTGATAAGCTCTGTCACCACACACCCACACCGCAGCTGGTGAACTTTCGTTTGGTTTGTTGAATGGGCATGTGAAGTTGATTTCTTTGTTGTTAATGACCGCTGTACAATTGTTCATTGTTCTGTCCTGTATGTTGATTTTGATCCTGCAGTCAGACCATCCAGTCCTTAACAGTCTCGGTCTGTTGAAACAGATGCAAACGTCTCCCTGGGCATACGTTACCCTCAAAGGTGGAATTGTTATGTCAGTGTTGTTGTATTGCTGTATGTGTTCACGGTTGTCAGCAGGGTGTTTCGTTGGTGTCCTTCCTTCCTCCAGATCCACAACAGTTTTTAGCACATCAGTCATTTGTTGAGGAATAAGACACTTAGTTTCGTTGACCGTTGCTACCGTCAGAGGGACAGCTTTCCAGGCATGAGATATTTGCAGGCACATCCAGCAGCTCGTTTTGATCTCCAGTTCCTCTTTCTGCAGCATTGCCAGCGCGCAGGCTTTGTTCCCCTGGCATTTCATCATGGCTTTCTGCACTTCAGGATTTATTTGACCTTTGCTTGTGTCTCCGTTCCCCATCCAGGCCAGTTCCTCTTCAGTAGCCTGTTCGACCTCAGGTGACAAGAAAGGTGTCGTCGTCGTTGCCGTCCATGGTCTGGCTGCTTTGACTACCATAATGTCTATTGTCTCATACCAGTCAGTCCCAGTCAAGTCCAGGGCACAATAATACCTGCCTTGGTCAGCACGTGTTGCATGTTTCAATTCCACTCTCATTCCGTACCTGTTGTTACTCAATCTGTCTTCAGCATGCACCCGAAACCTTTCGTCGTATCCCAACTTGTAGTTATAGGCGTATGCTTTTACGTCGGCCCACTTACAGGGGCTTTCGCAGATGTAGAAAGGTGCGTACTCCTCAGTATGTCCATCACATCCGAGACAGTTCTCTTGGAATGGGTTGCACTTGAAAGTCACACTTGATCCCTCCTCTATCGTGATGGTGTTTCCGTACAGTCCTCTCACCGGCTCCACTTCCGTAAATGTGTCTCTTTTACCACGTTGTCTGATGGTGCTGTTCAGCACGGATGTTTCAGTCCAGTTGGTGTGTTTTTCCGCAGACCACACTTTCAAGCCCTCAGTGGAGCGCAAGTTTATCACACAAATAGTCACTGATATCAAAGTTAATATGAATGTAGTATTACAAAGTCCACACATTCCTGGCAGTCTGAATGGGTACCATGGTGTTGAACGATCCATCTTGTCTAGTGATTGCAGCTTTTTGCAATGATCAATGTCTCTGGTTGTGGCTGCACAAATGGCTTTACTCTGCACACCGGCCTTATCACTCCTCCTTGGTGACCTTGCTCTTGCACTTGGTGTTTGGGCTTGATCTTGGGGCTTATTGTTGAACTTGTTGTTGTTGCTGAGGCTCCTCCTCCTGTTGCCCTTCCGATATGGGCAGAACTCTCCTGCAGTGGTTGGCATGCACCCACGTAGCTCTCTCTCCGACCTTCACCGCCGTGTGTGTTGTCAGCAAGACTTGGTACGGTCCTCGCCAACGTTTCGCCCTCCAGTTCTTCCTTCTCAAGTCACGAATTACCACGTAATCCCCCGGCCTGATCTTATGCAGGAATGTCTCAGCAACCTTCCCCTGGGCAGCTTTGACCTGCACAGAAATGTTGGATAACAGACACGACATTTCTTTGCAGTAATTCATCATCTCATTTTCACACACATCTGTTGATGGAAGCCTGCGTTTTCCCCCCTCTACTCCCATGAATGGTGGTCTACCAAAGAGAATTTCGAAAGGGCTCAAATTTGTTTTGACTCTTTTTCTCATGTACATTAGCACGGTTGGGAGTGCTTTCACCCATGAGAGTCCAGTTTCCTCACAACACTTTGCCAATTTGTTCTTTACCGTCTGGTTCTCACGCTCCACAGCACCTCCGCTGGCGGCGTGATAGGCACAATGTGTTCTCATATCAATTCCTAAGAACTGACCCACCTGCTTTATTGCCTCATTGACAAAGTGTGTTCCGTTGTCAGAACTGATTTTTCTTGGAATTCCCCATCTCGGAACAATCTCAGATAGCAGAGCCTTGGCTACTGCTGCCGCATCTTGTTTCGAGGTTGGGAAGGCCTTGACCCATTTGGACCACATGTCAACCATTACTAGGCAATATTTCTGCTTCCCACAAGGGGTCAATTCAATGAAATCGATCCTTAAGTACTCGAACGGCCCTTCTGGGGCTGGCTGAGATACCAGCCGTGTTTTAACGCCTCGTGCCACATTGTGTGTATTACAAATAACACATCTTTTGCAAAAATTCTCAGCGAATATTGTGAAGCCCTTGGTAAACCACAATTCTTTCATTTGTGCAATCATTCCCCCTTTTGACACATGATCTAAACCATGCGTCAATTTAGCATAATGTTGAAAGAAATGTTTGGGTAAAGAGGGCGTGCCATCAACTGATGTCCACACTCTATCTACAAGGCTGCAGCCTGACGCCTTCCAGTTGTTTTTCTCTGCTCCTGTGGAAAACGACTGCATGCTCTGTAAACAAGGAGAAATGTCGAGGTTAATGTCAACTTGTGCGCAAGTGGTGCTTTTACGATCATCTTTAGTTTGATCCGCTGCTTTTGCAGCCATATCAGCTCTGGCATTTCCTGTTGAAATGAAACTTTTATCATTAGTATGCGCTGCGCACTTACAAATCGCAATTTTGTCTGGCAACAGAATGGCCTCGAGGAGGTCCGATACCAGAGACGCGTTTAGTATCGGGCGCCCATCTGACTTCAAAAATTTCCTGTGCTTCCACAAAGCACCAAAGTCATGCGTGACTCCAAAAGCATAACACGAGTCTGTGTAAATCGTCACACATTTATCCGTCATCAGTTTACATGCTTCAGTCAGCGCGACCAGTTCAGCTGCCTGCGCAGAATAATGTGATGGTAATTTGCCAGACATCAGAGTTTCAAATTCAGTCGTTACTGCATAACCAACTTTATTCTGTCCCGTTTGTTGATCTTTTGACGCAGATCCATCAACAAACAGGACATTGTCACAATTATCTAACAGTATGTCTAAAAGGTCTGGACGTGGTGTGCACACCTGTTCGAGCGCTGACAGACAACAATGATGTTCCTCGCCATCCTCCTGTGTGGGCAGAAGGGTGGCAGGATTCAAAGTTGTGCATTTTTCACAGTTATGTTTGGCATGTCCAATAAAATTGTATGATACCTCAGCCATCGGGCTGTAGACAAATGTGACGTTCTCTGCTCTTGCAAAATCATGGAGACTGCATGTGGAACCATTAAAGTTAAATCAGAATATCCCACAAACTCTCTGGAGGCCATCACAGCCAGCTCAGCTGCTGCCACTGCCCTGAGGCAATGCGGAAGTCCTGCAGCTACAGCATCGAGTTTCATTGAGAAATAGGCCACAGGTCGCAGTCTGTCACCATGAGTCTGCAAGAGAACAGAAGTCATAAAATTATTCTTTTCATCGACCATCTGTACAAACGGGCGGTTTATGACAGGAAGGCCTAACGTTGGAGCCATAGCCAATTGCACTTTCATGTTATCAAACGCTTCCTCAGCCCCACTTGTCCAAACAAGTCTGTCACATGACCTCAGCCATTTCCCTGTCGTTAGGGCTTGCAAGTGCTGTTCAAAAATGGCATAATTGGGAATGAACGTACGGCAGTAAGTGCACATCCCCAAGAATGACAGCATCTGTTTCTTTGTAACTGGTTTTGGCACCTCTTTTATGGCCCGCACCCGTTTCTCAGACAGTGCTTTGCTGTTAGGTTTGATAACATGCCCCAGGAATGTCACTTCCTGTTTCACAAACTGCAGCTTTGAAAGACTGACTTTGTGCCCCTCCCGCTCCAAATGCTTCAGGAGAGCCACAGTGTCAGAGATGCAGGTAGATTTATCTTTGGCACAAATTAATAAATCATCAACGTATTGTAATAAAGCCGTTCCAGCTGTCAAAGTCAGAGGCTCAATACTTCTCCGAAGGGCCTCGTTATAAATGGTTGGAGATTCACAATATCCCTGGCACAATCTTGTAAATGTGTAGCCTTTATTATTAAAATCAAATGCAAACCAGAACTGGCTTTTCTCTTCCACTGGGACGCTAAAGAAAGCATTAGCCAAATCCACCACAGTGAAATACGTTGCATCTTGCGGAATTTGTGACAAAATAGTATAAGGGTTTGGCACTCGTGCTGCCCTGGCAATGACAGCTGAATTTACAGCCTGTAAATCCTGCCCAAATCGCCACTCTGTTGGCTGACCCACCTCTGATCTTTTTCACAGGAAAAATTGGTGTGCGCACTGGTGAATCGTTGCATGGCACAATTATTCCCTCCTTCAACAGAGAATCAAATACTGGCATTATGCCTTGCGACGCTTCACTTTTGAGGGGATATTGCGCCTGACACGGTTTGTAATCAGATTTTGGGGTGATTACAACCGGCTCGCATCCCTTTATCAAACCCACATCGTACTTGTGTTTTGCCCACAATTTTGAAGGTATTTCTGCCAGAGAAATATCAATTTCTGATGCAGAAATAGCTCCCACCTCATGTTTTGTCAAATCATTGTTCACAATAGCAGTTACAGTTCTCAAAACTTGCACATCAAAATCGCAGTTTGATTTAAATGCTCCAACACTTTTGCTTTGTGCTATGTCTGTATCAATTTCAACCCAGTCTGTAGCCTGCAAACAGTCATTCACAAAAAGCCCCAATTCTGTCCATTGCTCATTCGTGCTCTTGGACACAGATAAATGAGGAACACTGTCTCCTGCCATTAAATAACACTGCAATTGTTTTTCATTCAAACATGCATACAACGCACACACATTCTCTGTCCAGAAAATCTTGTCAAATTTCACACTTTCATTATCCCCTCCACTAAACCAAGTTTCTTCAAAGTGTGAATCACGCTCATTTACGACATGTGACGTACAATGCATTCTATCAGGCTTCATAAACTCTGTGTTGACTGGTGTTATTCGATCTTTAGCCAATTTCAAAATCATCTCTGCCCAATCAACATCTTTTATCTGCCATTCGTAAGCCCACTGCGGCTCAAATTTAGAACATGTAATTTGTGGTGCTTCCTCAATGCTGATTCCAGAGAAATCAGCACAGAGGATCAAATTTAATTCACACATTAAATCTCTGGCCATTAGCGGCGCAGGACAATTGGCTGACCAGAGAAACTCATGTTTCAGAGTTCGACCCCCCTCTGTCTCACACTCTAAGGGCACGGTGAATCGTTCAGAGATCAAATGGCCCGAAGCCGAAGTGCTTTCATACACTTTTCCTGTCATTTTCGGCACACATGGCAAGTCACATGGTCGTAAAGTGCTAATTGAAGCTCCCGAATCGACCAGAAAGTTAATTACAACTCCCTCGACTATCATTGGGTATTTTGGCATTTGAGAAAACCCTGTGCTTTTGTACATTTTCAAACATTCATCGGAAACACTGCTCAAAATTTCATCATTCACAACATTGCTCAAAACACACAAAGATTTGCAAGCAGATTCTTCATTGCAGATAGCAGAATGTAAATCAGTGTAAGTGTTTGTGTGTGTGTTGTGTTTGCATGTTAGTAATAAATGGTCACTTCCCTGTCTTGCGGTCAGCCACAGATTGCCCTGAACCAGACCCTCTCCGTCCTGCTCTCGTTTCAATCCGACTTCAGATTCGGGCACGCACTGCTCCAATGCCCCTCTCTCCTGCACACTCTGCATTTGGTACAGTCTCTGATCGTATGGTTGTTTGTCACACACATAGCACAACTGCCATTGTGAGTGGTTTTCGGTCTTTCTTTTCCTGCAGCTGATCTTCGGCGTGTATAGCGTGCATCAGGGCTGAAGTTAAGCGCCCGTTCTTCCACTCTATGTAACTTGCCTTCGCTCCTCTTGAAATTTCTGGTCTCAGTCCTTTTAGAAAATAACCTAGCAGAAGGCTTTCCCCACGTACTTGGTTGATTCCCTCTGTCCTCAGGCTCTGTCAAGCCGCTGTGTTTCCCAAATGTTTCAAAAAGTCTGTAGTAATAGTTGCTAACAGGTCTTTCTGAATCAGTTGTGCTGGGAACCATTTCAGACACGTCCCCGAAGACTTCCTGTTCTTCGTTCTCTTCCCTTTCTTCTTCTCTGCCTGTGGCAGCGGGCGCTGAGGATTCTACCGCCACCTGCTGTACTGGAGGTGATGGTGCTCGTTGGAATTCTTGTGCTTGTATCACTTGCGCTGCTGCTCCTGCCGCTGCTCGTTCATCTTGTGCTGGTCTTCGGATCGGAGAGCAGTCGAGATCGTGGTCCAGTTTCGGGGCTTTCAGCTCCGCCACGGGGTAGTGATGGTTATATGCCGGCGGCACCAAGACAATCTCGGTTACATTTTGGAAAACACAAACACACTGTTTATTAGTAGTATTCTGCTCTGGAGAGCCGTTTTCTCACACACATCCTCATTCATTCCTTTGCTTAATTCATTCCGCATTTGCTTTCGTTCTCATCTGTCGGCTTCCTCAATCCAACAATCTATAGTCTGCTCACATTCTTTACACACATGACGAAAACAACCGCAACAACTCTGTTGCTTTTCACTGGGTTTTTTTTTAAATTATTATTTTTAAAATTGACTTTTTCACAACATTCAGTCTTATTTTGCTCAGTGTCCCTTCTTCGGGAAAATCATGATATTTTATCAACTTCTCTATGTCCAGCATAGGGCCTACATTTATTTCCGTAATTCTTTTTCATTTGACCGAAAACTGGTGTGTAAAAATTATCTAGTTTAGGCCTACTGTTAGATGACCCCATATTGGCTGATCTTATCTCTCCTGGATTTTCCGTCGACGCGCGTCTAATAATCTGTCAAACGTCTTCAACAGATCAGACTTTGTCACCTCAAATCGGCAAGGGTAGCAAATATGCTTCTGAAATTATGGTTTACTCAAAACCTTTCCGTGAGCGTTTCCAGCGCTCGTTTTGATTCGGATTCACCTAATTAATCAGGTGTGGCTCTTCCGTCCACTTTTACGAGCTAATTTTCGGCACAAAATTGACTTGACTTCCTCAGGTTACAATTTGCCCCTCGAAAAACTTCTCTGCTCGTACCAAAGAGATAGTTCTAGCCACTATGGTTCACTCACAGTCAAATCAAATTACACCACACCAAGTAAAATAAATGTACTGTCTCTTACCCGAGATGCTTTTACTGCCACCGGGTTCTTTCTGATCTCAGTAGAGTCACTCCTGGCCCTGAAAGCAGTTTGGCTATTCTCTCTCAATTTTCGAGGTAAGACCAGAAGCCTGATGCTTCTAGGATGATCAGTCGTCAAATCCGCTGTCTTCAGGACCAGAAGAAACTGCCGTGAGATCCCGACTTCTGACACCAATTGTTGTGGCAAAAACAATAATTAAACAATAATTAGCATCACAGCATAAGAGACATCAAGATTCAAATTGTATTTTAAAAGATATTTTATTCTTTTAAAAGAGGCTTGTTCACAAAAAAGTACCACGACAGCTACCTCGTGATAGGAACAAGACCTAATCACACTAAAACAGACAGCCTTTTTATGCCCCTGACTTCAAAGACTCTTCTTCTGTAATTTTCCACTCACCCCCATAAACCAGATCTGCCCCACCCTTACTGGCTTTACTGTCTTTAATGTCTTCACACCTGTGAGGTCAAAAGCTAGATAACCCCCTGGGTTTTACTGTCTTCACACCCGTGAGGTCAACAGGTCTATATTTATGGCTAAATAATCCCTCTGTCCTTCCTGAATACAAATTACCCATACTAAAGAGTTAAAACTCTTTCTGACCATTTGTTTTGTGTGTGTCCTTTGTTCCTACCAGGAGCATACATACATTCAATGAGAGAAACACATGATTGAATCGAAAGAAACGCACCCAATGTCTAAGAAAGTAAATAAGAAAAAAAAAGAAAATTAAATAAAATATAAATTTTTCCACAACAACATGTATGGCTATTATTTACACTATTTTGCCAACTGTCTGGCACACTGTCACATGTGAAAACTGTTTTAGATAATTAGTTCACTTTGCAATCAGCCTAAGCACTATAAATAAGCCACAGGTAAGCTGTCCGTGTGGAGTACAATGGAGGGAGCAGGAAGAGTGAGAAGAGTGAGAATTAGAGGAGGCCAAGGAAGAGGACGTGGAGGTGAAGTTAGAGGAAGAGGACAAGGAGGAGCAAGAGGAGGACGAGGAACAGGAAGGGTAAGAAGAGTAAGAAATAGAATTACTGATGACATCAGAGTTACAATAGTGGAACATGTAATCAACCATGGAATGACCCTGAGGGAAGCTGGCCAACGGGTTCAGCCTAACTTGAGCCGCTACACTGTAGCAAGCATCATAAGGACATTTCGAAATGAGAATCGGTTAGTACAGTCACTTTGCACTAAGTTATGTAGCACTGCCATACTCTAATGAGAAACACAACAATACCATACATGTAAAAATACTGAAATTGCTACTTTACAGCATTGCTAGATGTCCAGATGCTGGAGGCAGAGGAAGAATGTTCACTGCAGAACAAGAGACCCATATAGTCAATATGGTGATTGCAAATAATTCCATAAGGCTACGAGAAATACAGCAGCGCATAATTGAGGATGACACCACCTTCCAAAACATACACAATGTGAGCATTTCTGTGTTATGTCGTGTACTTGCCCGCAACAGAATCCGAATGAAACAAATCTACAGAGTCCCTTTTGAAAGAAACAGTGAACATGTAAAAAAACTGCGATATGACTATGTGCAGGTAAGGTATAGTATCATTGGTACTGAATCTGGAAGTGCATACTGTAGTGCTGTGCATGGGCCTGCTGTGCTGCATTTGTTTTGTCTTATCCAGAGAGCGATGCAGCTAGAGGCAGATGCCATGGGTCATGAGCAGCTTTTTGTGGATGAGGCAGGTTTTAACCTCACTAAAACAAGGAAACGTGGCAGGAACATTATTGGACACTGTGCCATAATCAATGTCCCAGGACAACATGGTGGTAACATAACTATGTGTGCAGCTATAAGTCAAAATGGTGTTGTTCACCATCATGCAACCCTAGCCCCATATAACACTGCACACATTATTACATTCCTGGACACCTTACATGACATGCTCACTAATGTTCAGAGACCAGAGCAGACCAGATACGTCATCATATGGGACAATGTTAGTTTCCATAGGGCTGCTTTGGTCCGCAACTGGTTTACAGATCACCCACTCTTCACTGTACTCAACCTCCCCCTATACTCTCCATTCTTGAATCCAATTGAAGAGTTCTTCTCTGCCTGGCGCTGGAAGGTCTATGACCGTCATCCCCATCAACGCATAGCCCTGTTACAGGCAATGAAGGAGGCATGTGGGGATATTGACCAGGCATCATGTAAGGCCTGGATACGGCATTCCAGAAGATATTTTCCCCAGTGCCTTGGACTAGAGGACATTGCATGTGATGTAGACAAAATTTTGTGGCCAGACCCAGAGAGACGACACGATGTAGACTGATTTTTTTTACTTTTTTTTCAGTGAAATTACTATTTTGTGTTTTGACTTGGAAAAAAACACTTGTGTTTATTTTGATGTGTGTAAATAAACAGCAGTACTTGAAGTTTGGATCCTGTATGTTTACAGAACTATGACAAAAGAATGACCTCAAACTGACATAGCCTACCTTGTCCACAGAGAAAGCAAAAGCCAGATGTGTTTTTTATTCATACCATAAGTGTGTAGTTGGCGCATTGTGTGCTTATTAATGTGATGGCTTGTGTTAACTGTTTGATACGAAAATAAATTTTTTACAAAGGTTTGAAGAGTTAAGCAAGGTTTATTAGCTTTTGCAAGAGAACTTCAATGTTTTGCTGATTTGGTGAAGGGTTTTCTTATTTGTGTGTAGACTTTTGCAAACATAGCCAATAGTTACAAAAAAATGTGCTTAAGCCATCAGAAAAAACTGTAAACCACACAATACTGACTCTAAGACATTATAGTTTTATCTTCTGTTAATGTCTGATCTTCTGTAAAGCTGATTTGAAACTATGTGTGTTGTGAAAGGTGCTATACAAATAAAAATGACTTGACTATTTTATTCATTCACTCAATGCTGAGATATAGTGCAATCACTGCCATTCACTATATAGGAACAATTTGCATTATTAAACACTTTGTTTGGCAGTTTAACAATGTGACCTCTTGCTGAGGACAGGTTAAGTTACTGTACATGTGCTTCCATGTGTACATGTGTAGATAGTGAGACCAGTGAGATATCTCACAGCACTTATTTCAATCATATCTTTCAGGGAGTAGGATCATTTTCTGCATATCTTTAACATGCAATATTTCTATCATTAACTTTCAAATAACTGATTTTTTTTTTTTATCCCTTCACCATGGTACCCATCCTCAGCACCCTGATGTGTAAAAGTGCCATCTGCTGTTTTCTAATAGTTACACAAGCTTGACATGACATGCATCAAAAGAGCTCAGAGCGGGAAATGGCATCATGAGCATAGACAAGCAAGAAAACAGAGAGATTATATAGTGATCACATGTACCTGTGTGTGTGAGAGAGATTTTTTTATTTAGATTTTTGAAAAAAACTTTATTTACAAATAAAACGGTATCGGTTCACAATAGCTTAAACAATAAATTTAACAAAATTCACAGAGAATAGAACATTTTGAAATTATAAAGAAAAAAACAAATCACCTTCACATACTACACACAAAGCCCCATGACTGCACCATATCAAATAGTAGAAAGATCTCCCATAGTTTTATAAAAACGAAAATCAATCCATACTCTAGATTTGATCAAAGTTAAAAAACAGACGTTAACATCATCACTAGACCCTTGTTCTATTTTGTTTTTCTGCTGATATAAATAGCCATTTTTGCTTGCCCTAAAATAAAATTCAACAGTTGACAGATATAACGTTTTTTCTGAAAATACTTAAAACCCAAAATGAAAGTCTCAGCACAAAAATTTTCATTAAGCCTACAACACAATTCTTTTAGCTTCATAAATAAAGGTTCCAGTCTAAAACAATACATGAAAGCATGAAAAACAGTCTCCCTTTGAAGAAAAAAAGGGCATGCAGAACTGACTTCTGGATTTAACACTGAAATGAAAGAATTGACAGCAATGGCACCATGGAGAATTCTCCACTGAATGTCACCTACCCTCTTAGATAATGGTGGCTTATACAAGGATCTCCATTCCGGCTTTACATCATTACTCAGTTTCAGAACAGAACGCCATGGTGTATACATTTTTTTATCAAACACCTTCTTATTAAAAACCAAAACACAGGCTCTATACAGCTTTTTTCCTTCACTTGGCAAAAAAATCTAAAAACAACGGTTCACGTGGTTTTAGCAGAAAACCTAAACACCCATCAAGATTGGGTTGAACAACTAAACATGGAAAGGGATCTTCATTATCAGGAGTACTATCCCCTGTAAAAAAAATCTTTCAGTAATTGGTCCTCTTCGATAGTAAAACATAATTTTATTTTATTTGAGTGAATACACGAGCAGATCTGATTCTCAGATGTTTGGATGCTGCCTCCACATTCTCAAAGTGAGGTCCAGATAAAGTCAATAAATGCCCCAAATTGAAGACCCTGGATTCCTGAAATGAGGTACTGAAACCTGGTAAATTACAGTGCGTATTAATGTCCAGACGGGCTCCAAGTATCAAAGGTTCCTGTAATAGCCAGTGGAGAGAATGTGAGTTCTCAGTCTTATGAACACTAAAAAAAAACTCCACACTTTAAAAACATTCCGATAAAAAACAGATGTTGTTGGATCCATTAAAAAGAGGGATTTATCCAGTCCAAAACCTCCAATGGTGCGCAAAATGGTGCAACTAACAGCAAGCCAGCTAAAATCTGTCGAACCATCAAAAAATCTTTGTAAAAACTTTAAACGAAAAGCAGCAACCCTGCTTTGTAAATGAATCAAACCTCGCCCACCTTCTTCTTTGGAGAGGTATAAAACAATTTGTGGGACCCAATGAATTTTGTCCCAAAAAAAATTCACCAGGGTAGCTTGAACTTCAGCTAAAAGGGTGAAGGGTCTACGCATGCCAATCTATGCCAAAGTGAGGATGCCACTAAATTGTTGACAATTAGAGTTCGACCTCTATAGGATATATTTGGTAATAACCATTTCCAATTTTCTAAGCGACCTTTAACTTTTTCCAAAACCCCCTCCCAATTTTTTTGTAACACACTGTCATCTCCTAAATAGACTCCTAAGTATTTTATACCCCCTCTACCCCAAACCAGCCCATCAGGAAGGCAAGGTTTCCCATCAGTCCATTGTCCCAACAGTAAAGCATCACTTTTTTTCCAGTTAACATTTGCAGATGATAACACCCTAAAATCTTCAATTAAATTAAGTTAAATCTGCACATCAATATGTCTGTTGATCATTATATCATATAATATCATCAGGATAAGCTGACAAACAAAAACTTTTATTACAATTTGGTAAAACCAAGCCACTTAAATTACTTCTTATTTGTTGAAGCAAAGGCTCAATAGCTATGGAATACAACATCCCAGACAGGGAACAGCCTTGTTTGATACCTCTAAAAACGAGCACATAAGCCACCGTTAACTTTCAGTGTACTCTCAACATCACAATAGAGTACTCTGACCATGTCAACAAAATTTTTGCAAAAGCCAAAAGCTTTTAAAGTACTCCACAAATAAGAATGCTCAACACGGTCAAAAGCTTTCTCCTGATCCACCGATATCAAGCCACAATCTAAATTCAATAATTTAGAGACATAAAAATTATCTCTAATTAAAGAAATATGATCAAATATAGATCTACCGGGGACACAATATGTCTGGTCCAGATGGATAACCTGATCCAATACTCCAGCCAATCTGTTAGTCAATGCCTTGGACAGCAGTTTATAGTCGCTACATAGAAGTGAGACAGGTCGCCAGTTTTTTATATCAGTAAGGTCTCCTTTTTTTGGTATAAAAGTGATTACCGCTTTTGGGCAACTCAACGGCAGCCTACCCTCTGACAAGCTATCGTTGAGTACCTCAAGCAGATC
The DNA here is from genome assembly GCA_032164185.1 of Moxostoma hubbsi. Lineage (NCBI taxonomy): Eukaryota > Metazoa > Chordata > Actinopteri > Cypriniformes > Catostomidae > Moxostoma > Moxostoma hubbsi. The sequence continues at coordinate 556,046 of JAVLUX010000031.1, read as the reverse complement.
TGCACATAACTCCAACCAAAAAGCCTTATAGAAGACAACTGGGAGGCCATCCACTCCTGGAGCCCTCCCACACTCCATGCTTTGCAGGGCCTTATGAAACTCTTCCAGGGTCAAAACTCCTGAGAGGTCATCATTAGCCTCCTCTGAAACCTTTGGTAGACTTTCAAGGAAAACATTTTCCACACAACACCCTGACTTGAGCTCACTTCTATAAAGATTTTGATAAAAAAAGAACTGCTCTTCCCCGGATATCAGCAGGATCAGACAAAAGCACTCCGTCGTCAGAATGCAGTGCATGGATAAAACGTTTCTGCCCATTCTTTTTTTCCAGATTGAAGAAGTATTTAGAAGGTGCATCCATCTGAAAATGTGAATGGACCAAAGCCCCCTGTGCTTTATAACCCAGTAGATCAGCTAACTTAGTTTTCTTCTTTGAGTAGGCTTCCAAATAGCAAAGCTCACCAGTAGATTGAGCTAATCGTTGAGATTCAATTATCTCTTTTTCCAGAAAACTTAAAGAACGAGTCAACTCTTTAGTGACGTTGTGAGTGTACTGTTGAGTAAACTGTCTTATTTGGACCTTGCCAAAATCCCACCACGTTGTAATGATGAAAAAGAAAACTTTGTTGTTCTATAAACTTCCCAAAAAGATTTAAAAGATTCTTTAAAAAAATTATAATTTAACAGGTTGGTATTAAAATGCCAGTATGCACTTCTTGGTTTTAACAAACTTAAAATAAACTTACAGTGTACCATACTATGATCTGTAAAACCTACTGGCGTAATATAACATTTATTAAAAATACTAAGATGATAATTAAAACTATAAATTCTGTCCAGTCTAGCTAATGACATAAAATTATCACTTGTGTGAACCCAAGTGTACTGTCTCTCATCACCATTTAAAGATCTCCAGATATCACATAATTTATATTTTTTAATAACATGAATAAGATGTTTGTGTGAAGCCAAATTAGGCTCAATGTGATTTCTATCTAAATTTAGCACAGTACAATTGAAATCACCACCAATAAATAAGTAGTCTTCAGGGCAGCAGTTTTGTAATGTTGAACACAGTGTGTCTAAATATAACATTCTTTCGACTGGTGCATTTGGGGCATACACACAAATAAAATTTAACACAGAACTTTCAAAAGTAGCTTTAACTTTTAAAAGTCTACCTTTTACAATTTCATCAACATCAATAGGACTAAAATTCTTTGTAAATAAAATGGCTACTCCCCCACTTATTGAAGTACTATGACTTAAAACAGGGACACCATCAAACTCCCTCGCCCAGTCAACAGCATTTTTCAGATCACTGTGAGTTTCTTGTAAAAAAAGCAACATCAATATTTTTCTGTTTAATTACTTCATATAATGCTGCTCTTTTTCTAGAATCTCTTGCACATTCACATTCAAAGTAGCTAAATGGACTTCACTCATAATTTACAAAAAAGAAAATAAACAACCCATAAAGCCAAAAAACATCAGCCTTCCTACTCTTAAAGTTAACTGGCATCATTGTTCAGGGCATTATTGAGATTTCTCACAATTTTCTTTAAACGATACACTTCTTTGTTTGTGAAGGAACCCTCTGCCATTAGGCTTCTTGCTTTTTTACCAAACTGTTTTAGATCAGGAAAATATTCCTGCATGCGCACACCTCTTTTATTTTTAGTTGATCAAAGAAATAACTTGATATCATCAAGCTTGTAACTCTGACCAATAATTTCACCCTGGGAAAACGTCATACTGGAGTCAGAAGACTCACCATCACTATCTGTACCTTGATCCTCAACATCTTGCACATCACTTTTTTTTTTACTTTGGCAGAGTATTTTGTTACTCTTTCTTTTTGAGGGCATTTTAAAACATTGTCATTATGCCCATCTTTTTTGTTTTCAGAAAACTGTGTCACACTCACTAAATCATTTATTCCAGTATCTGAAAACGTTTCGGTATGTGCCGTACTTACGTGCTCGTGGTGCGACAAGGTCGACATAGTCACATTCTCACCAAGAACATCTGTAGACGTCACCACCACAGCCGAGCTCGGCGGCGGCAAAACTGGCTCAATTTTAACGGCAACACCAAATTCGCCTCCTTTTCTAGAATTTTGTCAGGACAATTGCGAATTAAATGCCCAGAATTTGCCACAACCAAAGCATTTAGTCTTCGCAGTAGTAACAAAAATTACATAATCAAAGTCATCAAATCGAAAATGTAGTGTCAAATCGAGCTCGGCATCATCCTGAATATATAAGCGAATCGCCTGTGCGAGACAATATGTTTCAACAGAGGCGACTCGCTGCTGATTGGGATCTTTTTGATCGGGGATACCAATTTTCCATACCGGGATAAAGCCTGTGTTAAAATTGTATCACCAATAAATGTTGGAACGTTTGACAAAGTGACTCGCTTAGCTGGCAAAGAAAGGGGAAGAACAGGGACAAATTCACCACTAATATCTATTCCGTGTTCGACTAATTCATTGGCTTTATCCACACTGTCAAAAAAAACCACCATGGCACTGTTCATTCTGGAGGCAGATAACACGCTCTCATGCCCCACAACCTCCCCAGAGAGAGAGAGAGATATAATGGCAATACTGTATTGTTTATATTCATGCCATAAAAAGCCCCTTTGAGAGAGAGAGAATCGAATTTTAACAAACTTTTATTACAAAAAACAATTCACAGTACAATTAAGTTACAATATACAAATATATTAAGCACAAACCCAACTCACAAGCGTGTGAAAACCAAGTTACCTTCAAATACAGAACACAAAGCCTCATTGTGACACCAAATACCTTCAGAAGTGACAAGATCATCCATATGTTTGTAGTAACTAAAATCAATCAATATTCTTGCTTGCAACATGTTTGAAAACAGAGAAACGAGATTTTGCTCCTGAACTTTCTTTTTCCTACTTAAATAAATAGCCAATTTTGCTTGGCCTAAAACAAAATTGAGCAACTGGCATACAAATCTTCTTTTCAACACATATTTTAAACCCAAAATTAATAAAACCATAGAAAAAATTTCATTATAACTCAGAAAAATATTTTCTAAAGACAAAAATAAAGGCACTAATCTGGCACAATTCACAAAAGCATGAAAGATGGTTTCTCTCTCAGTGCAAAAAGGACATACAGTACCAACCTCAGGATTTAAAATTGAGAAAAAAAGCATTGACGGCGACAGCGCCATGAAGGATTCTCCACTGTAGATCACCTGTTTTTTTACTCAACGGTGGTTTATGAAGTGCTCTCCACTCAGGTTTTCTGTCCTCATCCAATTTTAAAAAATCACGCCATGGAGTATCAATTTTCTTATTTAAATTTTTTTTGTTAAAATGTATTACACAATACTTGTACAAAACTTTACCAGTACTTCAAAAAAAGTCTATGCACAAGGATTCAACCGTTTTGAGAAAACTTCCGGAAAACTCTTCTAGATTCAGTGAAAACAGCAAACAAGGAAAAGAGTCTTCAGGATTTGGTGTACAGAGATTATCACAATATTCCATCAGCAAAAGTCTTTCTGATGTTTTAAGAGCTGTCTGCTATTTCATTAGTAGCTGCGCAACTAGACGGGTTGATCTGATTCCCAAACGTTGAGCCGTTACCTCCTCGTTCTTGAAATCAGCTCCTTTTATTTCCAGTAGTTGGCCCAAAGTAGTTATTTTACTGTCAATGAGTGTCTTGTTGAGTCCTGGGAACAGACCACTGGCAGACACATCCAGACGTGCTCCACGAACTAAAGGCTCTTCCAATAGCCAATGAAGAGACTGTGAACTCTCCACTTTATCAAAAACAAAAAGACTCCACACATTAAAAATTTTCTTATAAAACACTGGTAGTCAAGAAGTGCTCAATTTTGTAGGGTCCATTAGAAGTAGGGTTTTGTCCAGTCTAGGGCTGGGATGACACATCGAAGTCATCGATGACGTCGACGCAAAAAATACGTAGACGCAAAATATTCGCGTCGATTCGTCAGACCCAAAACAAAGATGGCGGTGCCAGAGAGTATTAACAACACGAGTGGCTCCTCAGAGTATCAGAAGTGCAAAGCGGCACGCACTCATTCCTCTAAAGTATGGGAATTCTTTCATTTAAATGGAAACAATTCCGTGATATGTCGTCTTTGCAAAATGGAGATGGCCTTCCATTCTAGCACCACGGCAATGCACCAGCACCTGAAGAGGCGCCACCCGGGAGCAGCTGCAGTTGACAGAGCACCGTAAGTTTTTTTTCAACTTCCCACTTTGCACTCGATGTTGGAGTAGGCTATAATACGTTGTCGACACCTAAAGTTTTCGTTTATAGCTATTAATAATGCACTTATAGCTATGAATGTCGTGAAAAATACATAGAGGACACTGACAACGCGCTGACAGACAGGACCAAGCAGGTAACATTTAATAAAGTCTCAACTTTCAAATTTGGTCAGTCAAAGAAAATTAAACCATAAATAGGCCTACTATTTTGTGGCTCTTTAATGTGTCGTGACAGATTGCCTCAGTTAAAGCTGCTCGTGAACCGATCATCTTTTTCTTGGTTAATTTATATATTAATCAAATAGACTAAACATGAATGTAGTGTAACACTCTTGATCAAAAGGGGCCGGATAGCTTGCCTAAATGGTTGTAGTCAGTGTAAGCAAAGACACACAAGACGTAACTGATATTCCACCGTGGTGATTTATTATCAGCTGTCATCAGTCCCACGTACACATGGGCAGTTTGCAAAACACACAGCTAACAACAACTGCGTTACTGGTTAGAAATAAAAACAGAATAAGAGCAACAGAAACACAAAACGGGCTTACACGCATACATGCGATGTTCACAGCTCGCTCTTCCCATATCAACTGCCCACTCTGAGCAAGGGAGTAACAGAGTACGTTCCATCTTAAAGGCGCAGTACCTAATTCTACTTGTTACAGTAGCCTACATCAGAAGGACTGATGTTTTAACCGCGGAAAGAAGTCAGTACAGTAGCCTACAATCCATTATTCAAATTATAATCCACCGACGTTAATCTTCTCTCTCCTGACTACTTTGTCGGACAAAAATGGCATATTATGATTGATTGATCAGATCGCCTGTCAATCAAACTCCCAGCGATGTTTTTTTTTTTTACATTTTATAATCGAATCGAAATCGAATCGGACTGAAAAAATGAATCGTTAGATTAATCGATGCATCGAAAAAATAATCGCTAGATTAATCATTTAAAAAATAATTGTTTATCCCAGCCCTAGTCCAGTCCCAGACTCTCAAGATTATTTAAAATCACATACGCGACTGGCACACCATTTAAAATCAACTGAACCAACTAGTAGTCTTTGTACGAATTGCAACCGAAAGGTTGCTATTCTACTTTGAAGATGTATTAAGCCATGCCCGCCCTCCTCTTTAGGCAAGAAAAGCACATTCTGTGGGACCCAATGCAATTTATCCCAGAAAAAATCCACTAAAATAGCCTGGATTTTAGCTAAGATGTGATGGAGGGTCAACACATGCAAGCCTGTCCCATAAAGAGGAAGCAATTAAGATGTTTGTAATTAAAATGCGCCCTCTGTATGACATCTTCAAAGTTAAACATTTCCATCTATCCAGACGACCTTTAACTTTTTCGATGACTCCAAAACATCGAAACAATTTTTTTGTACAGTCAAATCATCACCCAGATACACTCCTAAGTATTTAAAACCTTATTTTCCCCAAACTAAACCTTTGGGATGTTCTGGTTTCCCACCTGTCCATTTTCCTAATATCAAAGTTTCACTTTTATTCCAGTTTACACTTGCAGAAGATAAATCTTTAAAAGTTTTAAGTAATCTTAACAAAACTTGTATGTAACTTTGCTTGCTAATCATGACTATAACATCATCTGCATAAGCTGACAGTATAAGATTACTTTTACAGTTTGGCAAGAGTATACATTGAAGTTTGACCCTTATTTGTTGTAAGAGTGTGCTCAATTGCTAAAGAGTAGAGCATACAAGACAAAGAGCACCCCTGCCTAACACCTCTGTGAGCTTTAAAAGGAGTACATAAACCACTGTTCATTTTTAAAATACTCTCAACGCCACTATAAAGAACTTTAATATGATTAATAACATTTTTACAAAAACCAAGGGCCTCTAAAATGCTCCACAAATAACAATGTTCAACATGGTCAAAAGTTTTCTCCTGATCTAATGAGATTAAACCACAATCTAAATTTAGCATCTTGGAGACTTCTAAAACATCACAAACCAATGAAATATTGTCAAATATTGACCTACCAGGAATACAGTAGGTCTGGTCAGGCTGGATGACGCAATCCATCACTCCAGCTAGCCTGTTAGCCAGGGTTTTAGAGAGCAGTTTATAGTCACTACACAGTAGTGAAACGGGCCGCCAACACTTGACGTCTGTAAGGTCACCTTTCTTGAGTAGGAGGGTTAACACTGCTCTGTGGCAGCTCAAGGGCAGCTGGCCTTCAACCAAGCTTTCATTCAACACCTCAAGCAGGTCTTCACTCAATTCTAACCAGAATGACTTATAAAAGTCAACTGGCAGACCATCAATGCCCGCCACCTTTCCAGACTCCATTCCTTGGAGGGCCTTATACAGTTCCCCCATGCTCAGAGCACCAGAGAGCTTAGCATTGGCTTCCTCCGATATCTACGGAGGTATCTTATCTTATCTGGGGTAAGTCATTGAAAAATTCACTATCACCCCTGTATCCTGCCCCAAGTTAATTTTTTGTACAAGCTCTCATAGAAAACAACTGCTCTCTTACGAACATCTGCAGGGTCTGTTAGTAATCCTCCAGATTCAGAACGCAGAGCATGGATGGCTCTGCTCTGAGCATTCTTTTTCTCCAAGTTGAAAATTAACCTGGAAGAGGCATCCATCTGATCCATATTCTGGAACCTCAACCTGAAAAGAGCCCCCTATGCTTTAATACCCAGTAAGTCAGCCAACTGTGATTTTTTTGTTAAAAAGGTCATCTAAATAACCCTGGGCACCAGTTGACTCAGCCAATTCTTGAAGTTTTAAAATGTCAGACTCCAAGGTGTTCATACAAAGAGTTGTCTCTTTAGTGACGTTTTGCGTGTACTGTAAGCAAAATTGCTTTATTTGGGCTTTCCCAAAATCCCACCACTGTCGTAAGGAATTAAAAGATCCCTTTGATGTTTGGAATTCATTCCAGAACAATTTAAAAGTATTTTTAAAATACTTGTCACTTAACATAGTATTTAACTGCCAGTATGCACTTCTTGGTTTAATGGAGTTTAAAAACACAGAACACTGCACCATGCTGTGATCAGAAAAGCTCAGAGGGGTAATTAGACATCTTTTTACAATATTACGGTGATGCTTAAAAACATAGGACTGGTCCAGTCTTGCCAGGGAAATCATGCTGTCACGAACATGAGTCCAGGTATATTGTTTTTGCATCTCATGAAACTGTCTCCAAATATCACATAACTCGTGTCTTGACAAGCTGGATTAAACAATTACGAGAGGGCAAGTGGGGTTCAACATGATTTCCATCCAGATTTGACATTGTACAATTAAAATCGCCACCCAAGAATAAATATCCTCTACACAGCATTTTTCTAAAAACAGAAAACAATGTATTTAAATACAACATTCTTTCTATTGCTGATGTTGGGATACACACACAAATTAAATTTCCAAAAGTAGCTCTTACTTTTAAAAGTGTACCTTTAACCACTTCCTCCACCTGATAGGAGTGTGGACTGAAACTCTTACTAAACAGAATGGAAACCCCTCCACTAAGTGAGGTGCTGTGACTCAAATCAGATACCCCATCCCACTACACTGCCCAATAAGCAGCATTCCTTAAGTCACTACGCGTTTCTTGCAACATAACAACATCCATTTTTCTTTGTTTAATCACCTCAAACATTTCTGCTCATCTTCCGTTCTTCATTTCTCTTACTCCGTTAACGTTCAAAGTCGCAATATTCACGTCACCCATGTTTGGAGAAGAGAAAGACTAAAAAAACACAGAAGCACTCCACACAAACACACACATCACATCACATCAACAACCAAGCTGTCAGGGTTTCTCACTACCTTCGTTAGTATTGTCAGAAATTACCTCCTTGTTTGTAAACAAACCTTCTGACATAAAGAGCCTAGATTTATCAACAAACTGTTCTGTGTCAGGAAAATAGTCATTTACATGCACCCCTCTCTTGTTTTTGGTAGCTCTTAGGAAGAGTTTAATGTCATCCCCACAATTGAAACATTTCATCTTGTCGGTTGTAGCATAAATGACATAATCAAAAGTGTCAACTTTGAAATGCAGTGACAGATCTAGATCCTCATCTTCTTTTAAGATCATGTAGACAAACCAACTAAAATAAACCACATGTTTTAACAGCGGAGATGTACAACCAATTGGAATCATTTTTATAGAGGACACCAATTTACGCAACACATTCTCACACGCAACACATAACGGGACAAAACTCTCACTAAAGTTTCATCACTTATGAATGGTGGAACTTTAGACAGCAACACTTTTCTGGATGGCATGGAAAGTGGAAGGACGGAAGAAAACAGATTATCAATAACTATTCCAGTCTCAACTAGCTCCTTTGCTTTTTCAACAGACCTAAGAAAAATTACAGTGGCACTGTTCATTCTAGAGGCTGACATGATATGTTCATGCCCCACAACCTCTCCTACAGCTAAACAACAATCCTCAACGCTCACCGCGGACGTCATGCTGTCCGCAAAAGAAAAAACTGTAGCATGCGGCCAAACCAAATAAAAAATACCAAAACTTGGTAACAATAAAACAAGCAAGAAAGAAAAGAAAAAACAGAAAAATTAGAGATACACTCACAAGCTCCAAACACACTCGCACCACTCTTGTCACGCTCAGCAGTCACTCCGGAAGAGTGTGTGTGTGTGTGTGTGTGTGTGTGTGTGTGTGTGTGTGTGTGTGTGTGTGTGTGTGTGTGTGTGTGTGTGTGTGTGTGTGTGTGTGTGTGAGAGAGAGAGAGAGAGAGAGAGAGAGAGAGAGAGAGAGAGAGAGAGAGAGAGAGAGAGAGACTGACTCGTTGAACACCTGATTAAACGACCGTCGATTATTTTCCATTACAGTGATGGATGAATGGATATTTGATTCACTGTGCAGAAAGATATGGACGATTCAAATCTACAGATAATGATTGAGATACAGGTGAGAGTGAAACTTCTAGTCTCAATAAATCGTTTTTGTCATTATTGCGTGGTATTTTATATGAATAACAACATAATTTTGGCAAAATTCGGTAAGACTTCGGCTCTTGGAAATATTTTATTTTCTTCATTTTAATGTACACGAGTGTATCCAATCTCATGCAAGTATCACAATTACGTTAGATTTTTAATGGCGATTGTTTTTTTGTTTCGTTTTTTACTTGTAAGTGTACGCTTTACAAAACTAGATAGCACACTTAGGCTGAAATGATCAACAAAACAAAGATGGAATAAAGCTATTTTTGCAGACGTTTAATAGGATCATGAGTTCAGAACAAATACAAATGGACAGATGTTTAAGGGATTTGCATGCACTGTAACTAGTTGTTCACATTTTCTAAAGACAATATGAATGATGCTAGTCCATTTAAAACTTTCTGCCTCACTGCTCAATTGTTGTGATTATAGTCATCCATAGGTAGATTCGCATTAACATCTTTTCCTATTGACGCGTCCGCCATATTAAACAGGCCAAGAGGTTATAACCATTAATCAAGCTCCAAAAACGTCCTCAATATAGTATGTGTTTATTCAAATAATATATTTAGTATTAAATTATATAGCATCAATTGATAACACAGTTAGAGGTCAAAGTCTGCATTTCACTGGAAAGACTGGAAATGTTCTGATGTCTGGACTCTATCTGCAGCGGTCTATGATTATACATACATATTGTTTGATATAAAATGAATACTTTCTATATAAACTGGATCATTTTTAAATATTGATTTCTAGGGAACATTCTAGGTAGACCTGATTTAGATAAATATTAATACCTACATTGGCTAAGAAGGTTTTTCAGTTTTCTTATTTTATACTATTATTTTTGAACATTGGGATATTTTACATTTTTTTTCAACTGCTTACACAAATTTTCAAACTTCGCCTCGTTTTTTTTTTTTCAAAACTTTACACACAAATCCAAGAATTGCACACACAAAATTCAAAATGCCTCACATCTCATGCAAAATTAAGCACTGCATTCAAAATATTACAAACACATCTCAAAAGCAAACATTTGTCTTAAGTTGCAAACACTTTTGCCATAATATTGTATTTTTGGATATATCATATACACACAGTTATTCAAAACCTAAAGCTCTTCTTTCATGAGCTCCTATGTACATTTCTGTACAAGATTGAAAGACATTGGCAGAGAGATTTAAAAACCAATCTATTAATTTTTTTACTGTAAGCATTTGTGGTTGTGAATACAGTATTACACAGCACAAAAGAAATGAAATACATCAACCATGTGTAGTTGGACAGAAACCAAATATAATTTTGAAAAAGGTGATTATTCCAAAAGAATGGTGTGTGTGTGTGTGTGTGTGTGTGTGTGTGTGTGAGTGTGTATTTATCTCTTTGTGGAGACCAAATGTCACCATAAGGATAGTAAAACCAAAAATGTTTGACGTTGTGGGGACATTTTGTCGGTCCCCATGAGGAAAACAGCTTATAAATCATACTAAATTATGTTTTTTGAAAATGTAAAAATGCAGAAAGTTTTCGGTGAGGGTTAGGTTTAGGGTTAGGGGATAGAATATATAGTTTGTACAGTATAAAAACCATTATGTCTATGGAAAGTCCCCATGAAACATGTGTGTGTGTGTGTGTGTGTGTTTGCTGGTGGGTGAGATGGTTGGGTGTATCTAGGCTCCATCTCTCCTCTGGGTTGGGTCCGGCCACAATACTTCATCCACTTCGCATGCTATGTTCTCTCTGCCAGACACTGTGGAAAGAACCTCTTTGAATGGCATATCCAACCTTGGATGGAGGCAGCGTCAATGTCTCTACATGCCTCCTCCGTTGCCTGGAGAAGTGTCACGTTGACATAGGCGCCAGCGCCAAGTGGAGAAAAAAAATCCTCAATAAGGTTTAGAAATGGTGAATATGGAGGCAGGGAGACAACAGAAAAATGGGGATGAGTAACAAACCAGTTTTGGACCTGATGGGCGCGATGACACATTTTGTGTAATTGCAGCACACATTGTCATGTTTCCACCACGTTGTCCAGGGACATTGACAATGGCCCTTTTGACATTTCTCCCCCTTCTTCTGGTTTTGCTGAGATTGAAGCCCACCTCATCCACATAAATGTATTCATCTCCAAAGTTCTCTGTAAAAGTCAAAAGAATATGTAGCTCATTATATGCACAACCCAATAACCTGAATTGGTAGGTGCAAGTCTGATATATTGGAAAAATGTTGTATGCATACATCCACAAATTCATGTCGAAGGTTTTTGACTCTGTCACAGTTCCTTTCAAATGGGACCCTGTACAGCTGTTTCATTCTCAGTTGGTTTTTTGGGAGGACATGAAGTATTGTTGAGGGGCTCACAGCATTTATGTTAGCAAAAATTGTGGCATCATTAAGAATATGATTGCGTATTTTGCGAATTGTCATTGCATTATTGGCCAAAACCAAATTCACTATAGCCGTCTCTTGCTCTTCAGTGAACATGTGACCTCGCCCACCATGAAACCTTCGACTTTCCAATCTGTAGAAGATTCAAGAACTGTGTGAGTGTGTGCCATATATATACTATTTTATACAATATAGTCAGAATGTCTTCTTACAGTCAGCTGTACTGTTGTACAATATGATAACCCACCAGACTGTGACCAATCATGCAGAGCACTGGAGTAAATGTATGCATGAGTGCTAAAATCTATGTATATACGTATGTTATGCTGAAATAGCTATTATGTGTACATTAGAACGTGTACATTACAGTAGATTGTTACATACCTGTTCTCATTTCTAAAGGTTTGATTTATACCCGCCACTGTAATCGACTCAAATAAGGCTGGACTCTCTGTCCAGCCTCACTCATTATTAAATCGTGTTTGATCACATGATCAATGAGAGTAGCCCTAATCCCATCAGAGACCACTCTTCTTGTTCCTTGTCTTTTTCCTCCTCCTCTTCCCCACCCGACTTGTCCTCTTCCTCCCCTTCCTCCCCTTCCAACTCCTCCTCTTCCTCCTCTTTGAACTCCTCCTCTAATTCAAACTCTGCCTCATCCTCTGGCTCTCCCTCCAACTCCCCTTACTCTGTCTGCATTGTTTGCATCCATTGTTCAAAACATAACTTGACATTTGGCCTATTTATAGGCCTATTTTAATGCCATGATTGGTTTGTGTTAAGTAAAGCAATGAGTGTTTGCACATGTGAGGAGTTAGTGTGAGGCACTGATGAATTAGTGTGGCATTTTGATTGGTTGTGTTTGAAAAAGGAATTCAAGATACTTCCTGATAGATTTTTGTGTGTTACATAGAGAATTGTGTGTTGTGTTTTGAAAAAAGTGTTTTATGAAATTGAAAACTGAATCGAAGGAATTAGTGTATGGTTTTGCAGATTTGGTGTGTGGTTCTGGTGTTTGAGTGTCAGGTTTCAGAAATTGTGTGACAAGAAAGGATTTTGTGTGTAAGCAGTTGAAAAAACTGTAAATAAATCAAATGTTTTATTTATTTTACATTCACACTATGTTGAGAGTTCTATATCTGTCACTCACGCAACGTTGTGTTGATGAGTTGACTCTAGGGGTTCACTCTTGGGAGCCCAAACATCTCTGATTTTTGAGAAAAGGCCAATGAGAATTGGCGTGTGGATTTTGCATGCCACTCCCCAGACATATATGGGTATAAAAGGAGTGCCGCTTGCAAACACACACTCAGACTCCTTCTTTGGAGTTTCTCCTGCTGTTCCATTCATCTCTCTGAAAACCTGTTGGATCTATGGCACATTACAGCAGTTCTCCCCCTCACACACTACAGTTGTGCTGAGCATCACCCCTGGGCACTCCAACAGCTGAGCAAGAGCTTCTTATATATATATATATATATATATATATATATATATATATAATTCCTGGATGCGGTTGATATCTCTCTGCTTCTGATGGCCACAAACGCTGTCTTCCGTGTTTGGGTGCTACCCACGCAGAGTAAGCGTTCATGGATGGTTAATTTCCTCATTGCGAGGACATGACCATGGCTACGTTGCTGTCACGGCTTGCTTTCGTAAGGGAGCAAGCCACCTCAGCGGCTCCTCCACTTGGTCCTTCTACCTATGGTATGAGGTGGGGTCTGTTAGCGGTGGGGCCATATGGGGACATAAATGGGAGCTTCTCCGCTGGGTATTCCCCCACTGACCTCACATTCCCCGTCACGCTCGTATGTTCTGACCAAGCCCTGGAGTGAGGATGTTTATCTGTAGACTGACGTCGTCACTGATGGCTGATGACAATCTTCCTCCCTCATCCCAGGCTGTTCCGGTAGCGGTCCACCCAGGCTCAGGCTCCACCCCGTAGTGAGGCCCCACCCGCTGATACATCCGTTGCAGTAGTTCCTTTGATCCCTCTCGCATGAAGCTTGGGGGCGTGGCTTGCACTCGCCAATCAGTCGCGCTGGTTGATATGGACCGTCCGACTCGGCTATGCGATTCAGATTGCCAGGTGCCCGCCCAAGTTCAATGGCGCCCACTTCACTGCAGTGAGAGGTGAGAACACCACTGCCTTGCGCGCTGTGATCACCTCCCTTCTACGGAAGGACGCGATAGAGCCTGTCCCTCCAGCCGAGATGAAGAAGGGGTTTTACAGCCCCTACTTCATCATACCCAAAAAAAAGCAGCGGGTTACATCCAATCTTGGACCTGCGAGTTCCGAACCGTGCTCTGCACAGACTCCCGTTCAAGATGCTCATGCAGAAATGCATTTTAGTGAGCGGCCATCATCAGTACTGGTTCACAGAGGTAGACCTGATGGACGCATACTTCCATGTCTCGATTCTTCCTCGACACAGACCCTTTCTCCAGTTTGTCTTTGAGGGTCAGGCATACCAGTACAAAGTCCTCCCCTTCGGCCTGTCCTTGTCTCCTCGCACCTTCACGAAAGTTGCAGAGGCAGCCCTTACCCCGCTAAGGGAAGTGAGCCTCCGCATCCTCAACTATCTCGATGACAGGCTAATCCTAGCTCACTCGTGGGACATGTTGTGTGCGCACAGGGACCCAGTGCTCAGGCGCCTCAGCCACTTGGGGCTTCGGGTCAACTGGGAAAAGAGCAAGATCACCCCGGTTCAGAGCATGTCTTTTCACATGTCTCGATGATAGCGTGCCTCACCAACCAGCATGTGTAGTCAGTGCTGGATCTGTTTCTTTGATTCCTTTTTTTACTCTAAATCTCCACTCTCACGTTCACTTTCAAATGTGAAAGTGAAACTAAACAGGCAGCACAGGTGACTTTCAGATGTAAAAGTGAAAGTGTAGATTTAGAGAAAAAAGGACTTAATTATTGATCTTTTTCTCACCCACATCAATCATATCAAAAGACTGGTTACCATTCACTTGCATTGTATGGACCTACAGAGCTGACGTGTTCTTCTAAAAATCTAAAACAAATTTCAGTGTTTTCTGCACAACACCTTCAAATATTAGCCTATTTGAATACATTTTTTCAACAGGGATTTGTTATTGTGATATAATCTATTTCTTATATTCTAACAGCTTGTAAAATCAATATGAACTGTGGTTGGTTGTTGTACATTTCGATCAGACAATGTAACTGGTGAGTGGGTGAGTAAATTTATATCCAATTTTACAACTTTGTTGCCATGGACGAGTAACACAGTAAACCCTAAAACGATTCCCTTTTTGTTTAGTTTTTTGGTTGGCTGACTAAAACGTGATGATCTATAGGGAAGTTTAAACTTTCATCAAATATACTTCCTTTTGTTGCTATTACTGTTCCTGTTGTTTCCACTCAGAAGTGATCATCTCTATGCCCTATTCCTTTTAAAGACATTACCCTCCTCTAACAGAGCTTCTGATGGTGCGAGGCTTAAAAATAACGGTCATTTGGAACTCACTTAAATGTTTTTTAACAACCCAACAACATGGAAACCATAATTGTTCTAAATGGAGATGAGCAGGGCTCTTGCACAAATGCCAGTATTTGACACCTTAGGGTTAATACACCCATTGGAGACTCTGTGGTAACTTACTTGCCCAAGTGAGAGAAAAACAATCCACCCCCAAGTTTCTATGATATTCTTGTCAATATATGTGGCTCGTTTCACACCTTCAGTGTAAGTCTGATCACTTGGAAAAGTAATAGCATGCCTCTCATGATCTTATCTGTGAAATGTACAGTTTGTCTGCCGACATGCTTTTTGCCTGACCTGAGGTCAGTTTGAGTCCAAGGCTGATTGCAGAGAATCTTTTCATTCGAGAAAATCAATATGGTCATTCTTTGATCTCTCCTTATTCTCATCATATTCTCATCAGAGAAATGACAGTAACAGAGGCAGAGATCTTTACACCCTACACAGAGTCAGAGGGAGCACATCAAAATTTCTTTCATTAATGGGAAAGTTTAAAAAGTTAAAAATCTGTCATCAAAAAATTAGTCATCGATTGTATTGATAAAAACACATAACATAATGTGTGACAATAGTCAAGAATCCATTTTTGTATTTTTTTTATGTGAGTCTTTAAATGGAGTTGTAACCCCTGAATAAGTAGCCACAGTGTTAAATGATGAAACGTATCTAGTGTTTTGTTGAAATTAACACTTATTAAAGCAGCATATTTTTCTGCAAATTAATAACACTGGAAAAAATAACACTTGTGGGTGCATGAGACTAACCTCCGCAGAACTGTTCTGAAAATTATAAAAAAAAAATATATATAGGGAGGTCACGTGACGCCATGCGAGGATCGGACATTTGAACAGCGAGCTCTGCACACTTTGCTAGTTTTATCTTTTTTAATGACCTAAACCGGTGAGATTCGATGCACTCTGTATCATAACTGTTCTAGGAGGACAATATGCCAAAGAATTAAAATTCCTTGAGCTCTGGAGACATAAAAGGCACTTACATGCTGAGAAGGCCCCGAGCCAGGGAGTCAATTTGGTCGGAGAGATGAGGGAAATGCGGTGAGAGATGTTGAACGTGTCGGCATTGCTAACAAAGGTCGTTGCTGACTTTGAGGATCTTGCTGTGCTCCACTGCCATGGAAATTCGAAAGGTGGTTACAAGAGTGGGGGATGTCAAGATTTTCTGCAGTCATTGGAGAGGGAATTATCTGCTAATCCACTAGCGTCCAAGGTGGATTTGAAGCGTGTGTGGGAGAAGTTGGAGGACATGGAGAATCGGAGCCAGCAGAACAACGTCTGTATTGTCGGAATTCCCGAGGCGAAGAGGGTCAGGATATGGTGAAATTACTGGACGGGCTCTTTCCAAATCTGCTTGACATAACAGGCCATAAACTGGAACAGGTTTCCTTTTCAGCGAGGGGAGAGAGGCAGGCCTGATCAATTCTGACCAAATTTCAGAGATCATCTGATAAAGATCTTGTGTTACGTGAGGCAAGGAGTAAAGGAATACTTTCTTGGAAGAACCACAGCATTTTCTTGTTCCCAGACTTTGCGAATTCAAGGAATGCAAGAAACTTTTACATCAACAGAAGGTAACTTTTGCACTAATATTCCTGGCCAAATTGAGAATAGATGTTAAGGATGGCAGTAAAACATTTACATGCCCACAGCAAGCGATGTCCTTCATAAAGTCAATGGAGTGAATAAGTCGTCTCGGTGTACTCACGTTGTAGCCCAGTGGACCAACTCACTGAACATTCGTTTGACTGGTCGAGGAAACTGAGCGCCTTTTCTTCGTTTTGTGCTGGTCCCGCCTAGTGTCTGGAGTTTGTTTTGTTGAGCATCACACCTTAGGGACAGTTTTGTGGATGAATCTACATGTTTCATCAAGTACTCTTTGTGTTTATTCCGACCCTTTGGCTGGAGTTTGTTTTATATATTATTTTCTGTTGTGTAATTCTGTCTCACAAAATTTGTATAGAAACACCAGACTTGAGTAATCTGATGGCAAAGTTGTCACGGGGGCTCTCATAGGCGTACATGGACTGTTGGAGTTTAGAGGGATGGATGCCAGTTGGCACTATTGTGCACGGGGTTAATGCACACGTTTTTCTTTTTTCTGTTTGTTTGGTTCTGGGGGAAATTTCGGGTTTGATTGTTGAACTAAGTTTGGAATGTGGTCTTTATAATCTTGTCTTTGACACATGATCTATTTTTTCTTATATGTAAAATTTCAAAAGTTAATATGAGTTGATTGTCTCTCACCACGTGGAATGTAATTGAGTTGGGGCACCACATAAAAAGGAGGAAGGTTATTTATCTTCTTAAGTGTAAGAAATATGACAGTGTTTCTTCAAGAAATGCATCTTTCCCCGGCGGAAGCTGAAAAATTTGGAAAGATTTAGGGTTTTTTTCTTTAGAGCTTGCTCAAGTAAGAGCAGGGGAGTCATTACATTGATAAGTAAACATCTACAATTCATATGTCTCAAACAGAGGAAAGATAAATTAGGAAGAGTCATTATTTTAGCAGAAATTCAGGGGCAAATGTTGATTTTGGCTAATATTTACGCACATAATGTTGATGATCGGGGCTTTTTTATAGATCTTGAAGGGATGTTGCAAGCCGCTGGCACCCTTCCTAATATAATATTGGGAGGAGACTTTAATCTTTTGATGGACTCAGTCCTTGATCATAGTGGAGCAAAAGTGTGTAAGCCCCTAGGGCAACATTGACGCTTCACAGGATGTGTAAAAATCTTGGTCTTACAGATATTTGGAGACTTTTGAACCCCATCTGGTAGGGACTATAATTAGATAGATTAGATTAGAATAGATTTTTTTTTAAATATTTAAGTCCCTCATTCCATTTGTTGTTGATCGCTCAATTGGAAACATCTTAGTCTCAGATCAGGCCCTGATGTGTTTAGAATTGTTGCCACATACAGATAAAAATAAATCATATAGTTGGTGCTTTAATGTATCCCTTTTGCAAAATCCTGAATTCCAAAAAATGTTAAAGACCGAAGTCGATGTTTATATGGAGATCAACTGGTCCTCAGTATCCTTTGTGTGTGTTGCTTGGGAGGCACTTAAGGCAGTTCTTAGGGGCCGGATCATACAGTAAGCCTCATTCACCAAAAAATCCAAAGCACAAAAACTTTTGCAATTGGAAGGGAATATTAAAAGTGCTGAGGTAGAGCTGAAGCGCTAAATGTAATCTGATAGCCGCTTGAAATAAAGATTTAATACTATTTTGTCACGGAAGGTGGAGTTTTGGCTATTCATGGCAAGACAGTCATACTTTGAGTCGGGGGACATGGCAGGAAAACTTCTTGCTGGATATATACATTTTTCTACCATTCCTTCAGTGAAATCTGCTTGTGGTGAAATATTTACATCAGCCATTGATAGTAGTAATGCTTTTAAAGAATTCTATCTTGATCTCTATAGTTCCAAATCTTCATCTACTGATGAGGATATTAGAAACATTGTGGAAGACTTTTTCTAGAAGTTTATATGAATTAATTTATGAATGGAAATCATTAATGAATGGAAATTTTCCGCCAACCATGATGCAAGCCCGGATCAGTCTGATTCTTAAAAAGATCCAAGCGAATGTAAGAGTTACCATCCAATTTCCCTGATCCAGCTAGACATTAAAATATTGTCAAAAATATTTGGCTAAATGATCAAGTAAAGTTTTGACATCTCTTAGATCAGGTGGGGGTTATTCTTGCTCTTCTGTTAACATTAGGTGTTTCATTAATGTCATGTTGTAGTGGCGAATGATCAGACTCCAGTCGCTGCCAGCACACTTGATGCAGAAAAGGCATTTGATATGGTAGAATTGGGTTATCTTTTTAAGATTTTGGAAATCTATGAGTTCAGGAAATGTTTTTATTGTTTGGATTAAGTCAAGTCAAGTCAAGTGGTTTTTATTGTTGTTCAACCATATACAGTTAGTACAGTACACAGTGAAATAAGACAATAGGCACAGTGAGATACAGTGCAGCGCTGACCAGTACAAAGTAGTGCAAAAAAGATTTCTAAAAATGCCAAATGTAAACATAGCATACTATGAGATAGTGTTCTATGCACATTGCAGTTATTGAGGTAGCAGTCAGGTATAAAGTGACAATAACTAAAGTGCAACTCAGGACACGTGTGTGTGTGTGTGTGTGTGTGTGTGTGTGTATTGAGTATTGAGGAGTCTGATAGCTTGGGGGAAGAAGCTGTTACACAGTCTGGCCGTGAGGACCCGAATGCTTTGGTACCTCTTGCCAGATGTCAGGAGGGTGAACAGTTTGTGTGAGGGGTGTCTACCCCAACAATACTGGTTTCTTTGCGGATGCAGTGTTTTGTGTAAATGTCTTTGATGGAGGGAAGAGAGACCCCGATGATTTTCTCAGCTGTACCCACTCAGCTCACTATACTCTGCAGGGCTTTGCGGTCTGAAACGGTGCAAGTCCCAAACCAGGCAGTGATGCAGCTGCTCAAGATACTCTCAATAGTCCCTCTATAGAATGTAGTGAGGATGGGGGGTGGGAGATGTGCTTTCCTCAGCCTTCGAAGAAAGTAGAGACGCTGCTGGGCATTCTTGGTAATAGAGCTGGTGTTGAGGGATCAGGTGAGGTTCTCCGCCAGGTGAACACCAAGGAATTTGGTGCTCTTGATGATCTCCACAGAGGAGCCTTCGATTTTCAGCAGAAAGCGGTCACTCTGTGCTCTCCTAAAGTCAACAACCATCTCTTTTGTCTTGTCCACATTCAGAGACAGGTTGTTGGTCTACACCAGTCCGTTAGCCACTGCACCTCCTCTCTGTATGCTGAATCGTCGTTCTTGCTGATGAGACCCACCATGGTCGTGTCATCTGCGAACTTGATGATGTGGTTCGAGCTGTGCATTGCAGCACAGTCATGAGTCAGCAGAGTGAACAGCAGTGGACAGAGCACACAGCCATGGGGGGCCCCAGTGCTCAGTGTGGTGGAGATGCTGTTCCCGATCCGGACTGACTGAGGTCTCCCAGTCAGGAAGTCCAGGATCCAGTTGCAGAGGGAGGTGTCCTGGCCCAATAGGATCAGTTTTCCAATCAGGTGCTGAGAAATTATTGTGTTGAATGCTGAGCTGAAGTCTATGAACAGCATGCGAAAGTATGAGTCCTTTTTATCTAAGTGGGTGAGGGCCAGATGGAGGGTGTTGGCGATGGCGTCATCTGTTGAATGGTTGGGACGATACGCAAACTGCACTGGGTCTAGTGAGAGGGCAGCTGGGTCTTAATTAAGTTACTTTATAGACAACTGGTAGCAGTGGTAAAAACGAATGGATTCATTTCAGATTATTTTACTCTGGATGGTCTCTTCAGGATCATGGGTTGTATAGTTCTTCACTAGGAATTCCATTATTAAACAAACACACAGGTGGACTGATGGCATCAACAGAAGCAAATATCATCAATGAAATACATCAGAGCTCACGGTTGGTCTGTATTAAAAGGTTTATAAGTTGTCATTAAAAATCTGTTAGTATATTGAGAAAATTAATGGAATTTTTACTTCTGGAACCAGACTGTTATGCTCTGTTGTGGTGGCAATTTTGATTCATCCCAGTGAGTCAAGTCTTTTGAATCTGTTCACCAAAAACATTTGAAAAAAAAATAAAAAATTTCACGTATTTACTATGCTGCTCATGTCAGAGCCGCTTACTGAGGAAACTTGAGAAGCAATCTCAAAACCGGCCAGCTTTTCCAAAGACTAATTAAACTTAATTTAATTAGATCTAACTAAACCCATTACTGAAAAGCAAGCCCTAAAACAAACTGAGTGCATGTTTTGAATCATAGTAAACTAAGCATAAAGAATAAAGATAATTTACTCGAGCTGTACATCCCAAGAAACCTCCAGTGTATATAAATAAACTCAAGCAATTTTCTTTGTGTGCTGCTCCCACGTTGGTGTGTCCCATTCAGAAGTGATCATCCCTATGCCCTATTCCCTGCAAAGACAATTATCCTCCACTGTGAGAGCTTCAGATGGCTCTAAGGTTATAACGATAGTGATGTCCAGTTCATGAACAAATCGGACTGAATCATTTGAAACAGTCTCGTCTTAACCTGTCTCTCAGACGTGCCTGGCACTCCGACTCGAATAAGCTGATAACAGGGAGTAATGTGCTCCTCGAACTGGTGACATCAGCTTTCCCTAACTATTCTTTGCAAGGAACCGCTCAAACTAGTTCACAAATCGAACTGAATACTCCTATCGCAACCATTCTCTAGTGAACAGTACACTGATTTGCTCGCAGCAGTTCTTGTGTTAATAGTACACTGAACTGAGAATCGCCTCTTTTGTAGGTGTCCTACATACTGAGAACCGATGAGCTGTTGATACTGAGCATGCTTGTGCTGTTTAATTAATGGGGCAAAATTTAAGTTTCTGGTGTATTTTGCTGAACTGCAGAAAGTATAAAAAAATTTAACATATTTTAAAATATGTTTATGACTTGATTATAGTACTGTTTTATCAATGCATGATGACCCAGTTGCAACAGTTTTCGAGTCACCAGTACACTGAACTGAGATTCACCTCTTTCGGCTCGAAATACTGAGAACTGATGAGTGAGCTGCTGATGAGCATGGGGAAATCAAGGACTTGAATGAGGGGGAGAAACGTTTCAGTCGAGAGATGTAAGTGAATTTTATTATTGAGTGTTGTGCATGCAGATTATGTTTGAAGTTGTTATGAGCTGGATCATGGTTTCTGGAAAAAGCGTGAGTTGATTAAGACTAGTTTATTCACTTTATATGCTTTAGACATGTGTAGAACATCCACATTTGTACATCAATATCAGTACTGAGTGCTTTAGGTGCAAAACATTAATGAAGGATACTTATCCAAGATGTAAGATCACAGAATGAAACACTGATGACAATAAACACTCTTATTATTATAACTTCATTGAATAAAATGAAATAATCAGCAATATGCACTTACATATAGCTTTATTAAATGTATTTGAGTGTGTATTCCATGATGCCAGGGCATTAGCATTATGGAAAGTGACGTCATTACACGATGACATAAAATCGTTTATTTTTAACCAGTTAATTGAAACAAACCATCTGAAAAAAATGGTTTGCAGAACAGAATCGGACTTCCCATCACTAGATAACGATCAGTCAGAACTCAATTTTTTTTTGCGATTCTGATTGGAAAATCTGTTTGGAACGATCTGACAGCATTTCCCTTCGAAGTGCCCTGAGAAGGCATGTTCAGTGCCAGTTAGAAGACAGACATACACGCTGAACAGATATATGGGGATGGTGTGTTCTCATTCTAGAATGCATTTGATTGGACAAGGTTTCTGAACAAATTTTTGTCAATATTTAGAAGTACACTAGCATATAGATGACCATAAAGCTTATAGATATGGACTAAAAGCAGCAAAACTTTCATTTTGATTTCACAGGATCTTTAATCATGGCAGCTTTTATGAAGAATGTTATCGGAATTGTTCTCACAAAAATAAATGTTCTGTCAGTATTCACCCTCATTTTGTTCCAAACTTGATGTTATTTTCTCAGTGGAACACAAAAGAAAAACCATAAACCTTTTAGTATAGATCTTTAGCGTACAACATCAATAAATGCATTAAAACAAAGTATTGACTACGGCCATACTAAAGTAATAAGCCACAAGAGGATGTGGTAAAATCACTGTAATGCATAGTCTCTTGTGTCTTAATGCTTTAAAAAAAAGCTGGCAACACAAATAAGTATACACTTTAAACCAATATTTATATTATTCAGACTGAACTCGCTGTGAATTCGGCAACAGTAGGTTGAAAGTTCTTCCACTCAAATCGGTCTGTGTTTACTGAAGTTCAAATCACTGCAGATGGAAGTGTTGTTGAACACATGTGCATGTGTGAGAGCCAGTTTCTGGGTGAAATATCCACAGATTGGTGCCAAAAGTCAGTTGTCTTTTTTGTTGTAAATTAAGTAATACAGTCAATAGGAATTAATATTTTATTGACCATACGCCCTAACCCAAACGTTCATTAGTAGAGTAAAAACTTAAAGGGTTACTTCAGGATTTAGCATTAAGCTTTGTATCAGTAGAAAACCAGTAGTATTTTCGAATTACCGAGCTCCCCCCCCCCCCCCCCTCATATCCCCCTGAGACGAGAGATTTATTTATTTTTAGTCTGGAAAAAATCCTCAGATGACGCAAAAATCGTCATTTTGCGTCATCGGAGGATTTTTGGGCCAGAGGCTTAAAACTACAGCCAGTATTCTGCATGTTTTCACCATGCCCATATGGGGCGGGATCTCACTCACAGAATGTGAAGATAGTGTCAGCCATCTTTCTGTAGAAGCTAAGAAAACAGGCTCTTGCTCTGTGTAGAAAGTTTGTATACAAGTAGGCTAATCACGATGGCGGAAGGTAGTTTTGAAGTTGAAATGGCAGAAGGGGATTTCGAAGATCCAAGTTTTGTACCACACATGGACAAGGGAGTCCTGGAAACTTATTTTAGGATCCCGAAGATAAATTGGAAACGCCAGCCAAAGCCCGCAGGGACAAACGGACGGCTTAGTGTAAAGTGAGTATTTTGTTTGTTTTTCTTTTTGTTACTAAGACGTCATGTACAGAGTTTGGACACCCGGAATTATAATGTTCTTCCTGCGTAGTCAGTCAATTTATCAACTAACTCATGATTTATAGAGTCACGATGTATCAAAGCAAGCCTAGTTGTATCATATTTTCAGATACTGCCGCCTGTAACCGGTAGGCGTGGTTTGGGAGTGGCCTCGTAAGGGCAGCAAAGCAAGTGCATTCTGGGAGTTGTGGCTGAAAGACAACATGTGTAAAAAATAAATTTTCTGCCTTTTCTCAGTCTAGAATGCTTCAAATTAAAAAATAATTTCACATTTATACTATATAAATGACCAATTTTAAATACACATTCATCTTCCCAGAGGTGAAGTATCCCTTTAATCTTAGAGCAAAAATGCAGCCCCCTAATCGTGCTGACTATTGTGTATGTGAACGTGATTACTTCCTGGTTCCCCTAGGACCAACCCATGTGTCGAAGGTAGCCCTAGAGGGAAATATATTCATGCATGATTTGACACAAAAATGTCTGATGGGGGATGGAGCTTGACAGTAATTCGGCAGTATGGGATTGATTTAAGGGTGCATAAACTTTCGGAAGCAACATGTTTATTTTCTGTGTGATCATGTTGAATTATTACACTGCTCCTGGAATAATTTATTCTTATTGGTCCATTGTTGCTTTCTGTGCAGCGTTGCCAATTTGGGGAATTTGTCCCAAAATGTAGTGATTTTCTCATAGTTGCTGCGACTTTTAATTATGTTTTGCGACAAGGAGCTATTTTGGCTATATACAAAAAACTAAATTGCAGATTTTTTGGGGTAATACATTTTTATACTATGTGTTAAGAAGTTTAACAAAATATGCATTGACCACAAGCACATTGCGAGTGCAAAACCCTTTTCGAGCAAAAGCAGGTGCATATGGCCTCTGAGACTGAATGTAACTTTGCCTATTACATTGCTAAACATGGATCAATCAATTTACCAATTAGAAAATTCTTGTAAAGCCCGTTTTAATGCTGCTTCTATCAAATTACTTCACACTTTGTCAGTGAACTTGTTTTGTGCCCATTTTATATGCTTTTTATAATATAAATACACAAACAGTACATAGGCCTGCATATAGTGAAAACTTTTTGTGAAAAATCTTGACTTTCGATGATGGTTCTGGAGATTTTCAGAGGGTTGAGTTTGGCAACACTGATTCTGTGGTCAAATATTTCTGAATGATGCCACCATCCTAGCTCAAACTGTTATTTGACCAGTTATTCATGTATTGCTGTAATTTTTCCTACTTATGTAACAGTATGTGCTCCTGTTCTATGATTTCCCTCTGCAATCACCCTGTCTGGACTTATTACAGTTCACCACTGATAACGGCTGTTTACTCTCAACTCTGTAATATAAAATATTGGTACAATAATTATAAATATAGCTGCAAGCAGCCCAAGCACCATTGGTCCATTTCCACTTGGTGGCTTTCGGAAAACAAAGCATGATGGACAAAGCAACAACGCAACATTAATGTAAACATCATGGTTACTTTTGTAACCTCCGTTCCCCAATGGAAGGAACAAGATGTTGTGTATCAATTGTAGTGACACAAGGGGTATCTTCTGAGAGCCTCGTGTACCTCTGAACTTGAGAAAAAGCCAATGTCAAGTTGGCAGACAGAATTTGCATGCCCTGCCCCTGGACATACAGGTATAAAGGGGAGCGGGCGTGCGACTGTCAGACAGGTTTTCACTGAGGAGCCAAGAATAAGGTTACGGTGCATTACAGTGGTAGGGATAGTGACGTGGCAAGGGGAACACAACGTGTCGTTCCTTCCATCGGGTAATGGAGGTTACAACAGTAACCATGATGTTCCCCTTCTGCCACTCACTCGACGTTGTGTTGATTGTATTGACACAAGGGGCCCCACTTCAAAACGCCATGCACCATCCGTGTTACGTGATTGCCGAGCCAGGTGCAAGCAGGCTGCTGCGTGCTAGAAGCAGCTGGGTCGGCTGCATGTAACCCTCCCGAATGCCCCCGATAAAAGGTGTCATATATTGCTCTTAGGTTCCCAGTACCCGTACGGGAAAAGGCAACATGGCTTGTATGGGAGCCAGCCAGCCAGCCGCGCCTTTTCTCTCTCTATGTTTCTCGTCATAGAGTTAAAAATTTGCTGGGGCTATCATAACGCTATAGATCTGTCTGGGAAGGTGTCCTTTTCCGTTCCTATTCTTTCAGGGGGAAAAGGCCCTGTGGAGACCACAACCTGCCCAGACTGGGGGGAGGAAACTTGTGGCTAATACACATGGGGGTTGTCAAGCCACCCATGGACATGGTGCAGTGGTAGATCCTGCCTGACAAGGAGGAGTTGCTACAGACACGGCGACTGGGGCAGCAAGAACTGCCCAAGGGAGACATGGGTCCTGCCAGCAGGGGGACCGTATCGTGGAAAATACATCACAGGGAGTTGCCTGAATTGGGAACTATGCCTGTGGAGCCCAAGCCAAACACGGAGTACTCGACTCGTGGTTAGTCTGGTGGCGAATTCCTCCGCTGAATTCGCCGGCCAGAGAGGCTAGGAAGAAAGAGCATCTAGGAAGCGAGAGCTTAGTGGCTAACCTGGGAAAGAAGGCGCACTGGATCAACTTGGTGAAGGGCACAAGGTGCAAGCGTTCTACCGGCTTGGTCCTGACAGAACACGGGACGTGACTGACTCAACCCTGAGGTTGTAGAATCTAGCAAAGGTGTTGGGTGTTGCCCAGCCCACTGCTCTGCAGATGTCTGCTAGGGAGGTGCAAAGGGCCAGTGCCCACAAGGATGCTACACTTCTCGTAGAGTGTTCTCAAACCCGCAGGGGGGGTCACGGCCTGGGTGTGATAGGCTAGGTGATAGCATCAACAAGATAGCATCAACAACCCAATGAGCTAACCTCTGTTTGGAGATGCCGTTCCCTTTCCGCTGTCCGCCAAAGCAGACAAAGAGCTGCGCGGAGCATCTAGAGCCCTGCGTGCGGTCCATGCAAAGCACATACAGGACACAGCAATGAAGAGGCTGGGTCTGCCTCCTCCCGGGGCAGCTTCACTTGCAGGTTCATGACCTAAACCCTGAAGGGGGTCGTAGGAACCTTGGCACATAGCCCGGTCACGGCCTTAGGATGAGGTGAGCATCAGGCCGGACCGAGTTCCAGGCAAGTGTCGCTGAGAGAGAACGCTTGCAGGTCCCCAACCCTCTTGATGGAAGTGAGCGCGATCAGGAGGGCCATCTTCAAGGAGAGAGCTTTGAGCTTGACTGAATCAAGTGGCTTGAAGGGGGGTCTCTGAAGGCCTGAGAGGACCACTGAGAGATCCCAGGAGGGGAACAGGCTTGGCCGGGAAGGGTTCAACCTCCAGGCGCCTCTTAAGGAACCTGATAATCAAGTTGTGCTTACCAAGGGACTGCGATAGCAGCAACATACACCTTCAAGGTGGAGGGGGACAGCGACCTGAGTCGTGGCTGACTCCAAAAGAGGAGATGGCGGACGAGTTATGACATGTGACGGGAGTGTATGCCGCCTTGGCGATTTATGTACGCTACCATGGTGGTGCTGTCTGAACAGATCAAGACGTGCTTGCCCTGAATCAGCGGGAGAGACCTCTGCAGGCCAAGGAGTACAGCCAACAACTTTAGGCAGTTGATGTGCCAACGCAGGCGGGGCTCCGTCCAGGAGCCAGCAGCTGTGTGTATGTAGCACACGGCGCCCGACCCAGTTGAGAGACGTCTGTGGTAACCACGACATGTCTGAACACCTGCTGTAGGGGGACACATGTCCGCAGAAAACAGAGGTATGTCTAAGGGTTGAAAGTCTGATGGCAGGAAGGGGTGATTAACACACACAGTATGTGCCGCAGCACCTGGTCCCTGTGGGCGCATAGTAACTCTCAAGAGTGTGCTAGGATGTGAATCGGACTACCAAAGTGCCTTGGCTTGGTGAACTTGCAGGAGAGCCATGGCATGCAGGGCGGAGGTGGCCTGTCTTGTGTCGCTGTAGGCTTTTGTAGTCAGTGACAACGTTGTCCTACAGGACTTGGAGGGGAATACCGGGTCGAAGGGGGGGGCTGAAGTGGCTTTCTCTCGTGAGCAATGTTGCCATGGCTATGTTCTCGTGCTGAGAACATGAACCATTCATAAAACACTGCCTGCGTGTGATCACAGCCCAGGCACACGAGGCAGCTTTTATGACCATCAGAAGTGGAGACAAATTGACCGCATCCAGGAACTACACAGAGGCGGCATCTTGAAAAATACGCATCCTGAAAAGGACGTTCAATGCCTGCTGTGTATTGCTCTTTTATGAGTGGGAACTCAAACTCTTTTAGAGGAAATAAACACTTTTAGGAGGAGAAACACTCTTTCCGGCAATTAAAGTGCTGTCGAAGCACCCAGGGGGGTGGACTGCACAGCGTGCAAAGAGGAGAAAGCTGCTGGATTGTGGCGTAGATCCAACAGCAGTGCTTATCGCCGGTAGAGGTGAGTGGAACAGTGGGGAACTCAGCTTTGCTGTTGACAACCGCTCAGCTCTGAAGAAAAAAATCTGTCTGACAGTCGCTCGCACGCTCCCCTTTATATCCGTATGTCCGGGAGCGGGGCATGAAAATTCTGTCTGCCAACTTGACATTGGCCTTTTCTCAAGTTCAGAGTTACACAAGGCTCTCAGAAGAGACCCCTTGTGTCACTACAATCGAGACAACGTCGAGTGAGTGACATAAGGGAAACTTGGACCCTAAACATACAGTGTGTAATAGATATATGCCACCATTCCAGTTTGACTACAACTTCATGTAATTTAACCCATTGCCATGACAACACTATTGAATCTATCAAGCATCCCTTCCAAATCTTCCATCAGCAGTGTCTAAACAATTTAAGCAATTTGGGTAAATGTAAGAACTTTTTCTTGGGCCCTAATAATAATAAAAATCCTTAGAAGAACAATAGGGCTCCGCACTTTCAGTGCTTGGGCCCTAATAATAATCCTTAGAAGATCAATAGGGCTCCGCGTTTTCAGTGCTTGGGCCCTAATAATAATAATACAAATAATAATCCCTAGAAGAACAAGAGGGCCTCCTCATTTTCAGTGCTTGGGCCCTAATAATCCTTAGGAGAACAATAGGACTCTGCACTTTCAGTGCTTGGGCCCTAAATAATCTTTAGAAGAACATTAGGTCCTCGCACTTTCAGTGCCTGGGCCCTAAACATAATAATAATAATCCTTAGAAGAACAATAGGGTCTTCACACTTTCAGTGCTTGGGCCCTAATGAACAATATAGGTAATCCGTGTTAACACGTTCAACAAACGATGCGATAAAATGTGCGGATTGACAGTCTCAGATGCGGAGGCAACTGAGATTCGTCCTCTGCCACCCGGATTGAGGTGAGTCACTGCGCCACCATGTGGACTTTTGGGAATTGGGCATTCCAATTTGGGGAGGAAAAAAAAAACTGTGAATAATGACTTTTCAGTCTGTTCTGAAGTCTTGGAACACAGCACAGGAGTCTTAGGAGCCACTTTTGTAAAAATTTTATGTTATTTTGTGGAGATTGACCTCCCATGGTCAAATTTTATTAAGATTCTTCAAAATTGTACATTTGTGTTTCACAGAAAAATATAATACCATAGGGGTTTGGAACAACACAAGGGTGTGTAAATAAAGACAGAATTTGTATTTTTTTGAGAGCGATTCCTATAATATGAAGAACAAATACCTTCAGGCATTAAGTTTTTTTCTGTTGCACACATTTAATCATACTGTGACTGTTAAGGTGACTGTTTTTCTAACAGACTTGGCAACTGCAATAATATATATTGCAGAGAGAGTGGCAGATTATGACAAATATGCAAGGCAACAGAGACACTGCGACATTTCTTCAGCCTGTCTAGCTGTCCAGCGCTTCTTCAGTGTGAGAATAACAGCCTAAAAATAACAGTCAGTCAACACTGAACAGATGAATTTACCTGCCCAGAGGCATTCACACACACACACACACACACACACACACACACACACACACACACATTTGGCTTGCTGTCCATAAAGGAGGGGGCTCACTTGAGGACAGCAAGCCCTGTGTATGACCAATCACCAGTTCACATGCAGGGTTGAGTTATTGACAAGTGTGTACAGAAGGTAGAAGTTGATTATGCAGACAAGAAAGGGGGTAATGTTTGTTGTTATGACTGACCCTCCAAAAAGTGCATATAAGCAGAGCAAAAGATACATTAATTGCATTTGTGAAATGACAGGGAGGAGGGAAGAACTGCAGCTGTGGCATAATTAAAATTCTTCGACATCATATTGTTTTTCTCTTGACTTTTCACATTACATTTTAAAAGTAACACTCCCAACCCTGGAGAAGTTGCAATTGGCACATGCAGATACACTGGTAAAGAGAGTGTTAATGTGGTCAGCATACAATCCTGTAAAGAGAATGGAACAAACTCTTGTAGACACCTGCTGAAAGTAATACACACCTGTAGGTTTACCTATATTGGGAGCTGTAAAGATTAATACAGGAACATCTGTAAAGAGAGCAGTGGAACGTTTCAGTAAAGAGACAGCTGAGGAAGTTTGGAATGAACCACCACATCCTCACACAGTTCTACACCAGCACTGTAGAGAACATCCTGACTGGCTGCATCACTGCCTGGTACAGCAATAGCACTGCCCACAACCGCAAAGAACTGCAAAGGGTGGTGCGAACTGCCAGAAACATCATCGGAGGTGAGCTTCCCTCCCTCCAGGACATATATAACAGGCGGTGTGTGAAAAAAGCTCGGAGGATCATCAGAGCCTCCAGCTACCTGAGTCATGGGCTGCTCTCACTGCTTCCATCAGGCAGGCGGTATCGCAGCATCAGGACCCGCACCAGCTGACTACATGACAGCTTCTTCCCCCAAGCAATAAGATTTGAATACTTGATCTCTCATGATCAATAATTAGCACTGCACTTTATTAATTTATAATCTATTATCTCAGGACTGGATTGTCAAATATATTCTCCTCAATAAAACTACTGTTTCCGTAAGTGATCTCTCTCTCATCGCACCACCAAATGGCATCGGCCTTTATCCCTCTCGGAGGCTTGATTAGCCTGATACAGGACCGGGTGTGTATCGTCACGACCCGGCCCCGCCCTCCGCCCTGCCACAATATATATATATATTTTTTTTTATATACTCTTTTTTTATTTTTTTTATTGCATTCTATATTGTGTGTATTGTTTACTGTACATTGTATATTATTATTTTATTGTGTAAATATGTGTACATTTGATATGTAAATTGTGTTGTGTAAATATGTTGTTTATTGTAATTGGTATGTGTCTCGTCATTGTCATGACTGCTATGTTGCTCGGAACTGCACACAAGACTTTCACCTACTGTTGCACTCGTGTACATGGTAGTGTGACAATAAAGTGATTTGATTTGATTTGATTTGATAAATTCACAAATCTAAGAAATGTTCACAAGTGCAACAGTAGGTGAAAGTATTGTGTGCAGTTCCGTGCAATATAGCAGTCATGACAGTGACGAGAACGTGAAGTGATGACAGAACTATGCAAGTGGTGGTGGTGGCGTTGTGTGCTAAAGCACATAACTGTTAATCAGAAGGTTACTGGTTTGATCCCCACAGTCACCACCATTGTGTCCTTGAGTAAGGCACTTAACTCCAGGTTGCTCTGGGGGGATTGTCCCTGTAATAAATGCACTGTAAGTCACTTTGGATAAAAGTGTCTGCCAAATGCTTAAATGTAAACTATGCCTTTAACAGTCAGTGCTAACAAGTCAAATGCACTGAACATGTTAACAGATGAAATCCTAAAATAGGGGACCTTTTTTCTAAATCAATTATGATGTTTACTGAAAGATAATAACATGCCTAGTTTGTGAGATTTGGGTATGAGATTTGGATTTTTGTTCTATGTGAATCCACGTGAGGGTTTGTGTGTGGAAAATAAGGAGACGGAGAGCAGTGATGTGCTTCAGGTCATATTTTTATTCTCTTTTTTGTTGTGCAGTGTATGTACTTTTTGCTGGATTTTCACTCAGTCAATGATTCACTAAACATAAACGTCTTCACAATACTCGATGGATTAAACAATCATTAATTTCATTAACAAGGTTCGTGAGGAGGTAGTTCATTTAATCCGACCCAATCACACAGCCAGAGTAAGAGTATAAAAACAGCTGCTTACCTGTATGTAGCACTGAGCGTTATAAGCAGGACAGCGAGTCGTTAGCTACGGAGCCTTGATTTTAGAAGGATGTGAATTAAATGGAACCTCTGACCTCCAAAAGACGAACTGGAAACTAACAAGATGCACAGAGTGGGGGGTGTGGATGGGGGGGTCGCTTGCCTAGCTTGTGAGATTTGGGCAGGTGTGCAAAGAATAGCATTTTTACTCAGCCCAACCCAATGCCCATAAACAGACCCATGCAAGTGACTTGATTCATTGGATGCAACTTTGCTACAAAGCATTCGCCTTCCTCAGAACAGTTCATCTAAATAATCCCTTTTTTCAACAGAAGCTGCCGCAGCAGTTCACTTGTTTTACAGCAGATGTTCTCAACCTTTTGGAACAAAAGGTTGAGAACATCTGCTGTAAAACGATGTATATCTATTCTATATAAAATCTATCTATATATAACCTAATCTATAATCTGTTTTTGATAGATAGATAGATAGATAGATAGATAGATAGATAGATAGATAGATAGATAGATAGATAGATAGATAGATAGATTTTTTTTACTTTTGTGTTTTTATAGTTTTTTATGACTTCATAACTTTTATGATTTTTTTTAATATAACTTTTATGACTTTTGTAAAACTATATAACGGACAGGTATGGAACGTGCTTAAATGATCAAAAATGTTTCTGAACCTTATATACTGAAAAAGATAACTCTAGGTTGTAATAACGTGTACTATTTTACATGTAAAGCATGTTGCATTCCATTTGTCTTGCATTCTAAAAACATTTGCATAATTGTGAACTGGGACACTGGGCGCATTTGTTAGCCATGACATTGTTAAATCAATCAATGTGACACCTGCACTTGCTTCTTTTTAAAAAGAAGCACAATTCGCAGTTCAATGATGGACAGCGCAAGCCTGATATCATCCCCCACCTGGAGCCGATTTCGTTACTTTGAGAGATTCGTGATAATCATACAGTGGGTCCACTTGGCTAAAGGGGCTAAATGCTGGACACGTGTGACCAGACCACTAACCCTCCCAGTCATTGAACGTGTCCCTGTCTGTGCATATCCCAACACATTTATCCCATGCCATGCCTGCATCCCATATATACCCATCCAGAAACTATGCCTCGCCAGTTGTGTGCACTGGAAGAGACCGACAGAAAAGAATGTCCTCCTCAATATTACCATTTTTTATATATCTGACATAGGTAAGTAACTGTGCTAGCCTGCAACATCAGTTGTCTCATCAAGCTGCATGATGTTAGCTAGCAATTGCTCCTTAACGTCGCTTGCCATGTCAGATATGCGCCAGCTAACGGTGTTGTTAGAAAGGAGGATGTCATCAATCTGTTGTGCAAAATTCTCTCCAAACATGACTTAACAGATATCTTTGGCAACAGGTAAGATTAGCACCTCTGCAGTTGTGTGAGGTTTTCCTAATTTAGCAACTCATCACGAGACAAGTAGGACGCTTCTAGACACCTGTTAGACACTGATGTGTGTTTGCTGATGTTGCGTTTCTGCTGTGCAAGGCAAGATAACTTTAATTTGAAAAAATCTAAGGGTTTGTCTTTGAATGTTGGGTGTTTGGTTTCTAAATGTCACTTCATGCTATCATTTGCCAGCAAATCGGCGCATATGACACACTGGGTGTAACATTGCTGCTGGTGGCAATGACGAAGGCGATGATGTGAAGATGAAGAACCCAAGTGCAGTTTTATATACAAACGTGAAAACTCTAACTACAAATGTGAATGAAACAAAACATAAACATGACTTAAACGATTTATAGACTTGGCATGAATAGACATGATGATGTTACCAACATACACATTCAATACTTCACAAGGGACAATGGAAAACATGAGGGCTTAAATACACAGACATGGGTAACAAGACAACCATTGAACAGACAGAACTATAAACAAGATAACAAGACTAATAAACTTAAACCAATGATAAACTAGAACTGATAATGAGTAACAAGACAATAAACTAATGAAAACAAGACACATGAACATGGAGGGAAACAGGAATCACATGACTAGGGATACAGGAACTAAACTTTTCAAAATAAAAGACATGGAATACATGAACCAACAGCAGTTCAGCATCTGTCCCAGCCACCATAAAACCAAACTGAAGAAAGCTAAACTTCTTAGGGGTGGGTGCTGACGACGCATTGTCGCCACAACTCCTTTTTGCACATGTGATGAACTTTTACAGCATTTATGGCTACCACTTTACATGATGTTTTTATGCTGTCTTGCTTCCTAATCTCTATTAACCAAAGAAGATTATTGCGTGAAGCTGCTTCCGCAGACTGGCTGCTTTGGCGCAGACTGGCTGCTCTACAACTGCTCAAATGTTCTTTTATCGAAACTGTCCTCCTGGAGCGGTCCATCACGCAAGCTGCCTCCACAAACGGGTGCCGTTCTGGCTTCATGCCATTTGAGTTCCGTTACAGCTTCTGTTAAAGCGAGAGAAACAATATTTTAAGAAACTATTTAATTCAACCACATCTGCATTTTATCTGGTTCTTCCACACAGATGATTCCTGTCAGCCTCATTACATTGCAATATTGTTTATTCCAACATGATCATCACGATTGTTTCTCCCTCCAAAGTGCCCTTCGGAGTGTGATTTATTCCATTCAGAACACATAATGCAATGAGAAATCTCCCTCCCAAATGGCCACTTCTCTAATTACAACATCTAATTTCAAATCAATGCAGATATTTTAGCCTGAGCACACTGCCACAGCAACGTCCGCTCTGACCATACTACAACTCGCTACAGATATATACAGTTTCCTTCTAAACAGACTCGAGCCGAATGCGGCTCTGTAAGAGGTGGACCGCACGCCGCGTCACAACTCGTTCATAATCATTCCTCAAACATGTCTTGCCTCCACACAGCATCAGAGTTCAACTCGCTGCGCAGCCTGATAACCATTAACAAGCGATTTGTCAAACTTCTATTCATATTTAGACTATAACATGACTTTCCTCCCGCTCTGGATAAACGCTTCACGCATTTAAACCATTACTTATTTTTATTCTTTGTAACACAGATCAAGGTCACGGGCAAGGAAGAGGCGAGAAACCGACTTGACATATAACTTAAAGGTTTAATGGAAAACTCAAAAGACAAACACATAGGACGACGGACATGTCCGTGAACGATCTCTCTCTCCCGCATCGCCGTCTGCAAGTGGCCTTGACGGCTTAATTAGCCTAATACGGTCCCGCCCTCCACCGTGCCACATTCTTACAAATCTTCTCCAATTTTGCTGGAATCATTGGTTTATCAAACCTTTAATAAGTTTGACCATAGAATCTATTTGCTGCATGACGCCCAGAGAATCAACAGTCACTTCCAGGACAGCGGTGACATGCGGCGCATGTGGCAGGGCATCCAGGCCATCACCAAATACAGGACAACATCAGTTGCCTGTGACAAAGAAGCCTCCCTTCCAGATGCACTGAATGACTTCTATGCTCAGTTTGAAGTGCAGAATGACATTAAGACCCAGCTGCCCCCCTCACTAGACCCTCTGCAGTTTGCGTATCATCCAAACCATTCAAAAGACGATGCCATCGCCACCACCCTCCATCTGGCCCTCACCCACCTAGATAAAAAGGACTCATATGTTCGAATGCTGTTCATAGACTTCAGCTCAGCATTCAACACAATCATTCCCCAGCACCTGATTGGAAAGCTGAACCTGCTGGGCCTGAACACCTCCCTCTGCAACTGGATCCTGGACTTCCTGAC
This sequence comes from Moxostoma hubbsi, assembly GCA_032164185.1. Classification (NCBI taxonomy): domain Eukaryota; kingdom Metazoa; phylum Chordata; class Actinopteri; order Cypriniformes; family Catostomidae; genus Moxostoma; species Moxostoma hubbsi. The sequence goes on along the minus strand of JAVLUX010000031.1, from coordinate 520,253 downwards.
TGGGAGACCTTAGTCAGTCCGGATCAGGAACAGCATATCCACCACCACCACACTGAACACTGGGGCCCCCCAGGGCTGTGTGCTCAGTCCACTGCTGTTCACTCTGCTGACTCACGACAGTGCAGCAATGCACAACTCGAACCACATCATCAAGTTTGCCAATTACACGACCGTGGTGGGTCTCATCAGCAAGAACGATGAGTTAGCATACAGAGAGGAGGTGCAGTGGCGAACGGACTGGTGTAGAGCCAACAATCTGTCTCTAAATGTGGACAAAACAAAAGAGATGTTTGTTGACTTTAGGAGAGCATCGTCAAGAGCACCAAATTCCTTGGTGTTTACCTGGTGGAGATTCTCACCTGGTCCCTCAAAACCAGCTCTATTACCAAGAAAGCCCAGCAGTGTCTCTACTTTCTTCGAAGGCTGCGGAAAGCACATTTCCCACCCCCCATCCTCACTACATTCTATAGAGGGACTATTGAGATCATCCTGAGCAGCTGCATCACTGCCTGGTTTGGGACTTGCACTTGACAGGGAACACGCAAGTGTTACCGATACTGAAGCTCCATCATGCGACCAAAAGTTGAGAACATTTCAACTTTTCCTGTAATGCACTCTGGTGTAGGCATCCATTGACCAATGAGAATCTCAGAGAGGCGGGACTAACTGGGATCTATTATCTTTCTCTGTCAGGCTAAAGAGTTTCAGTTTTTACTGGTACATTGTCAAAAAGATTTTAAATATCCATCTCTATCATTGTCCACCTCTACCCTCTGTCGGGCAGTGGGAGGTCTCTCGGGAGGCGAATAGGTCTGGGCGAACGCTGTCGTGATTGCACATCCGCTACCATGTTGAGGTTGCCCGGGATGTGAGTGGCACGCAGCCACTGGAGTCGGGAGAAACCTCCGCAGGGCAAGAAGTTCAGCCAATAACTCTAGGCAATTGATGTGCCAGCGCAGCGGGGGCCCTTTCAAACAGCCCGCGGCTGCGTGCCCATTGCACACGGCGCCCCAACCCTGTTTGAAACGTCTGCGGTGATCAGGACGCCTCGGAAAACCTGCTGCAAAGGGACATTTGCCCGTAAAAAACAGAGGTCTGTCCAGGGTTTGAAAGTTAGGCGGCAGGCAGTGGATGATAAACACATGGGTCTGGAGCCAGTGCTGGAGCGGTCTCATATGCATCAACCCCAGCGGCACGACCGCCGCGGAGGATGCCATATGCCCCAGGAGCTTTTGGAAATGTTTTAGGGGGACCCACGTTCCTGGCCTGAACGAGGTGAGGCACTTCAGCACTGACTACGTGTGCTCGTTGGTGAGGCATGCTGACATTGAGACCGAGTTTAACTCCATGCCAAGAAAAGAGATGCTCTGAACCAGGGCGAGCTTGCTCTTTTCCCAGTTGACCTGAAGACCTAAGCGGCTCAGATGCCTGAGCACCTGGTCCCTGTGAGCGCATAGTAACTCTCGGCAGTGGGCCAGGATGAGCCAGTCATCGAGGTAGTTGAGTATGCGAACACCTGCTTCCCGAAGCGGAGCAAGAGCTGCCTCTGCGACCTTCGTAAAGACACGAGGGGACAGGGACATGCCGAAGGGGAGGACCTTGTACTGATACTCCTGGCCGTCGAATGCAAACCGTAGACAGGGTCGGTGTCGAGGCAAGATTGAGACGTGGAGGTACGCATCCTTCAGGTCTACTGCTGCAAACCAATCTAGATGCCGGATGCAAATTAGAATGTGTCTCTGCGTGAGCATTTTGAATGGGAGTTTGTGCAAGGCCCGGTTGAAAACTTACAAGTCCAAGATCGGTCATAAGCCACCGCCTTTTTTGGTACGATGAAGTAAGGGCTGTAGAAACCCTTCTTCATCTCAGTTGGAGGGACAGGCTCTATCGCGTCTTTGAGTAAGAGAGTCACGATTTTCACACACAGGAATTTGGCATCTTCGTTTTTTTGCGTAACCGAGTCGGATGGTCCTGGCCAGCCAGCGTGACGGATTGGGAAGTGAAAGCCACTCGTCCAGCTTTCCAACCGTGAGACGGGGGTGTGTGCTTCCTGCGGGGTGATCGATGCTGGGGCTGAGAGCTGGGCCTGGGCTGAGGCGGAGCTTTTTAGAGGCCGCAGGAGGACGCCCTCGGCGGGCAGATGGGGCGTGGCCCGTGCTGGAAGTGCAAAAGGGCATGATGTGGGAGATGGCCTCCATCTGCTTGTTCACCGCTGAGAACTGCTGGCCGAAGTCCTCGACGGTGTCGCTGAAAAGGACGAACTGGGAGACGGCCATTTGAGAAAGCGTGCTTTGTCTGTTTCGCACATTTCGACCAGGTTCAGCCACAGTTGGCCATCTGCCATCGCCTGCCCGAGTGACCGCGTTGTGCCCTTCGTGGCCCTGAGGGCGAGGTCAGTCGCTGAGCACAGTTCCTGCAGCACGTCTTGATCAGGACTACCCAAGTGCAGATCTTTAAGTGCCTTGGCCTGGTGGACTTGCAGGAGGGCCATGGCATGCAGGGAGAAGCGGCCTGTCCAGTGGCACTGTAGGCTTTGGAGGTCAGTGATGACGTCATACTACAGGCCCTGGAGGGGAGCACAGGGTGATCCTGCCAGGTGGCGGCATTCTCGGGACATAGGTGGATCGCAACCGCTCTGTCCACCTGGGGGACCATCGTTAACCCATGGGCCGCTCTGCCGTCGAGGGTAGTGAGAGCGGATGAGCGAGAGGCACGATGACGGGCGGTGAAGGGTGACCTCCACAAATTCGTCAGCTCATCATGCACTTCCAGGAAGAAGGGAACCGGAGGGGTGCGCGGATGTGAGTGGCGTGCAGACCTGAGGAACCAATCATCCATCCACGAAGGCTGTGGGGAGGACGGAGGGTTCCAGTCCAGCCCCACGCTGACGGCGGCCTGGGCAAGCATGTCGGACACCTGGGCGTCAGCCTCAGACTGGGTGTGCTGGCCCGAAGGCGGCGTTATCTGCGTCAGACGCCGGACCACCCTCCGATGCAGTGGCGAGCTCATCCGGCTTGTGGGGGCTCACGAGGATAGGTAGGCTGGCCGTGAGGCGAGCCGCTGTTGCCTCAAGCCCGGTCGGAAGTCAAATAGCGTGTCGGGGGGTGGGTGGTTCGTGGGGACGTACCCGGTGAAACCGAGCCCGCTGCCATCCCCAAATTGCCTCCATCACCAGCCAGGTCGTCCTCAATCCCATGGGAAGAACCAGGGGTGGCTGGAGTGGCGTTCCTTCTTAGGAAGGAAATCCATGACCGCAATGTTGCCACGGTAAGATTCTCGCAGTGAGCACACGAACCATCCACAAACGCTGCCTCGGTGTGATCGCTGCACATACACACGAGGCAGCGCCTATGACCGTCAGGAGCGGAGAGCACTCTACCGCATCCAGGAACTACACAGGGGCGGAAAGGCATCTTTATAAAGATGCGTTCTGAAAAGGACGTTCAACGCCGCTGTGTATTTTGCTCTTTTAGAGAAAATAACTCTTTTAGAGAAATAACTCTTTTAACTGCGCTGTCGAAGAGCCCAGGGGCAAGCTGCACTGCTGTGCAGAGAAGGAGAAAGCCGCTGATATGCGCCGTAGATCCAACAGCAATCGCTCAGAGATGGGAGGAAACAGACTGTGACTCACAGCTCGCTGCATACACAACCGAATGGCTCTGAAGAAAATTTCTGAATGAAACAGACACATTTCCCTCCCTTTATACCCATATGTCCAGGGGCGGAACATGCTAATTCTTCTTCGACACAATGCCGAAGTGAGCGACAGACGGGGAACAAATGCTTTGGAGCGTGTATCAAAGAAAAAAAAATGTGTTTTAGAAAAATTTATTTTGAGAGAGACATAGATCTCCTATAGATGACATGACTCTGTACTGCCCTCTATAGGTCTGGTGGAGTATGACAATACAGTTGTAGTGTGCATGCATCAAACGCATCCATACCAAGCTCTATTGAGCTGAATTGGAAATTGCATATTAGTTCAAAATAACTCAATAAAGTTAATGCAACAATTCCTTGATTTAGGTTACATAATCCTGACTACATTAGGTTACATCAACAAAATTTGTTTTTATTGTTTAAATCAGGTAGAAATAGCTCCTTCAAGCAACAACTACATTTGTTCACTTTTTACAGTGCAGTGCTACCTGGACCGTTTATCATCACGGCTCAATGGATAGAGCAAGCATGTGGGCAGAGCAGGTGCGGTAATTCGCAGACTGGTCTCAACCGAACAGACTAGTTTAAATGCGCCTGTGAATCAGTGTAATGCGCGGCAGGAATTGCAAAACTCATTTGAATGAAAACGTGAACAGAATTGTCTGTTGCAAAACTCTTATTTTTCAGTGATGATAACTAGTTTAAAACTAACAGCCCCATATTCTAAACAGCACTGACAAAGAAAAAAGTAGAAAACATAAATTAGAAGGCTTTTCAATTCTCACATCACAAGGCTTATAAACATTTACCATGGATTTACTGTAATAACACTAACAGTATTAACAATATAGTTGTGTCAGAAAGTTTCTAAATGTATTTATACTGCTGTTTATAATTACAAAAATGCCATAGTTCTTTATATAGAAACCATAATGTGACACGTTTTAGGTCACCAGTACAAAGAGCACACAGGGAACTGGGTTCACAAGACAAGGTAAGCTTTAATGTAAGCACCTCCACAGTACAACTCTTACAATAACGTATTGACATAAGTGACAGATTCTCAGTGTAATCTTTCTGTGGGACTCTCTCTCCCGGACTGGAGGTGCTGATGCTCTTTTATGCCACTCTCCCTGTACTCACTGAAATTAGAAACAGGTGTTAGACATAATTTAGCTCAATTTAGCTCATAATTTAGGTGCAAGCACCATTACCGCTTTCTCTCCCCGGACGGGCACTTAACCACGCCCCCGCTGCCACACATAGTTACTAACCGTGGTAGTGAGGACCATTCCATGGTTTACCAATGGTTTCCATGGACTTATATCAAATATCATTAATTATCATTGGGGATCAAACCAACAACCTTCTGATTAACAGTTGTGTGTCTACGCCACCACCACTCATAATCACTTCCTTGTTATCCCCACCCGTATGCCATTCCCTCATTAAGTTCCCTGTGTATATATATATATACCCTCTAGTTTTGATCATTAGTTGTCAGTCCTTGAACGGTAATGTTTGAGTTATGTTTGTTTCCACTCTAGCGTTTGTTTCCACTCCAGTGTTTGTTTCTATTCCAGCAAATTTACTAACATACCGTATTTTTCGGGCTATAAAGTGCACTGGGTTATAAGGCGCAATATCAATGATCGACTGCTAACGGGTCTATTTTCATACATAAAGCGCACTGGGTTATAAGGCGCAATATCAATGATCGACTGCTAACGGGTCTATTTTCATACATAAAGCGCACCGGGTTATAAGGCGCATTAAATGAAACAAAACTCAGATAAGTCAAACTTTATTCGACTCTTTCACAATAACTCTCAACATTGTTCAGTTGTAACACATAAAATACAAAACAATACACTCACTTTTTCAGTTTATTCCTCTACCACAAATCCAATGTTGAAGTAGCCAACAGATCGTTTTACTCCACGAGGCGGCCTTAATGCTCAATCCATCAAGCAGTGCAGCTTCGTAGCTTACCAAGGCCATGCTAAAACATTTTGACAGATTTTTGAGCGCTGTGTACCACATAAAATCGGTTCTAGGTCAGAAAGCACAACCAGAATTAATTCATACATTAGGCGCACCACATTTTAAGGCGCACTGTCGATTTTTAAGAAAATTAAAGGATTTTAAGTGCGACTTATTGTCCGAAAAATACGGTAACCTCCTTTCCCTGATGGAGGTAACAAGACATTGTGTAGATACAGTGAGGAAAATAAGTATTTGAACACCCTGCTATTTTGCAAGTTCTCCCACTTGGAAATCATGGAGGGGTCTGAAATTGTCATCGTAGGTGCATGTCCACTGTGAGAGAAATAATCTAAAAAAAAAAATCCAGAAATCACAATGTATGATTTTTTAACTATTTATTTGTATGATACAGCTGCAAATAAGTATTTGAACACCTGTCTATCAGCTAGAATTCTGACCCTCAAAGACCTGTTAGTCTGCCTTTAAAATGTCCACCTCCACTCCATTTATTATCCTAAATTAGATGCTCCTGTTTGAGGTCGTTAGCTGCATAAAGACACCTGTCCACCCCATACAATCAGTAAGAATCCAACTACTAACATGGCCAAGACCAAAGAGCTGTCCAAAGACACTACAGACAAAATTGTACACCTCCACAAGGCTGGAAAGGGCTACGGGGAAATTGCCAAGCAGCTTGGTGAAAAAAGGTCCACTGTTGGAGCAATCATTAGAAAATGGAAGAAGCTAAACATGACTGTCAATCTCCCTCGGACTGGGGCTCCATGCAAGATCTCATCTCGTGGGGTCTCAATGATCCTAAGAAAGGTGAGAAATCAGCCCAGAACTACACGGGAGGAGCTGGTCAATGACCTGAAAAGAGCTGGGACCACCGTTTCCAAGGTTACTGTTGGTAATACACTAAGACGTCATGGTTTGAAATCATGCATGGCACGGAAGGTTCCCCTGCTTAAACCAGCACATGTCAAGGCCCGTCTTAAGTTTGCCAATGACCATTTGGATGATCCAGAGGAGTCATGGGAGAAAGTCATGTGGTCAGATGAGACCAAAATAGAACTTTTTGGTCATAATTCCACTAACTGTGTTTGGAGGAAGAAGAATGATGAGTACCATCCCAAGAACACCATCCCTACTGTGAAGCATGGGGGTGGTAGCATCATGCTTTGGGGGTATTTTTCTGCACATGGGACAGGGCGACTGCACTGTATTAAGGAGAGGATGACCGGGGCCATGTATTGCGAGATTTTGGGGAACAACCTCCTTCCCTCAGTTAGAGCATTGAAGATGGGTCGAGGCTGGGTCTTCCAACATGACAATGACCCGAAGCACACAGCCAGGATAACCAAGGAGTGGCTCTGTAAGAAGCATATCAAGGTTCTGGTGTGGCCTAGCCAGTCTCCAGACCTAAACCCAATAGAGAATCTTTGGAGGGAGCTCAAACTCCGTGTTTCTCAGCGACAGCCCAGAAACCTGACTGATCTAGAGAAGATCTGTGTGGAGGAGTGGGCCAAAATCCCTCCTGCAGTGTGTGCAAACCTGGTGAAAAACTACAGGAAACGTTTGACCTCTGTAATTGCAAACAAAGGCTACTGTACCAAATATTAACATTGATTTTCTCAGGTGTTCAAATACTTATTTGCAACTGTATCATACAAATAAATAGTTAAAAAATCATACATTGTGATTTCTGGATTTTTTTTTTTTAGATTATGTCTCTCACAGTGGACATGCACCTACGATGACAATTTCAGACCCCTCCATGATTTCTAAGTGGGAGAACTTGCAAAATAGCAGGGTGTTCAAATACTTATTTTCCTCACTGTATAGTGACACTAGGGGTCGCTCCTGTGAGCCCCAGACATCTCTGATCTTTGAGAAAAGGCCAATGAAAATTGGCGAGTGGAATTTGTATGCCACTTCCCCGGACATATGGGTATATAAGGAGCTGGAATGCAACTACTCATTCTGACATCTTCTTCGGAGCCAGGCAGTTGTATTTCACTGAGCTGAATTACTCTGACAGCCAATCATATCTCGCTCTTACAAGCTGTTGGTTTCTATGGCGCATTGCAGTGGTTCTCCCCCTCTCGCACTGGTGTTGTGCGCTTCAGCAGCAAAAGAGAATATTTTCTAAAAAGAAAGAGTATATTTTCACTAAAAAGATAATTTTCCTACCAAAAGGTTGGCACTTACGAAAGCGTCTTTTTCAAGATGCCTTTTTGTTTGTGTGTTATTCCTGGTTGCAGTCGCTATCTCTCTGCTTCTGACGGCCACAATCACTGTCTCACGTACTTGGATGCTACATACGTGGAGACGGCATTCATGGATGGTTCATGCCCTCATTGTGAAAGTATGACCTACATTGCGGTCGCGGCTTTCCTCCGTCAGAGGGAAAGCCACCCCAGCTGCTCCCAGGCTCGGTCCTTCTACCTAGATGTCTGGGTCTCCCAGGAGCGACCCCTAGTGTCACTACATCGACACAACATTGAGTGAGTGACAGAAGGGGAACTACTAATATTCAAGCCTCTTCAAACAATAGAGTGCAAAATGAGGGCAGAAGGATGCACCACTGTGGTGAATCTGTGAACATTTTAAGACATCTGAAAACTTCTGTTTACTCTCAACTCTGTAATATAAAATGTTGGTACAATAATTATAATAACCAATAATTATTACAGCAGGCCATTGTTGGTGAAGAAATGTCTAGCATAAGAAATAGTTCATGGGCACTATAAGGACCAGCTGGTCATAGCGGATAGAGAAATGGGAGCTTGGATTGCACTGATAAAGGGATGAACTTCATCTGCTTGTGCTTATTTATGAAGAGTAGAACACAGAGCCTTAGCTTCAGAGACCTGCGGGTCATAGTTGATATAGCAACTGTTATACAGTTCATGTACAGAATACATTCTAAGAGAAGTGCATGAAGCAGCCACCATGGTAACCAGTGTGTCAAAGCAGATGAATAAAAGATGGCTTTGTTTGTAATGGAGAGATACTTTCCTCATCTTCTTAAAATTGTTAAGCAGAGGCAAAACTTACATTTATGTTTGCTGGATTCAATTTCTTGATCATCTGTGGATAAATGCATATGCAACATAGTTTTATGAAAATAATTTTAAAGTGTTAATTTGTCATCTGAATAAGGAGGCACCTGTAACTCAAAAGTACTTAATTATCTGTTGTCTGATATTTATTTAGCATAATTTAACACAAATATAAGTAATTAAATTAATTATTTAATATATTGGCACAAGATGACTTGTCTCATTATAATGGGAACATACTTAATTATTTAGACATTTTTGTGACTCAGTATTGAACTGTATTAATATATATTATGTGGAAACCATTTGTGCAACAGTGCTGTGAATAAATACAGCTTCTTTATATTGGTAGCTTGTAATGCATTCTATAAAATAACTGAAAATATTCTGAGAGTGAAAAGGGAAATGCACAGTGAAATCATCCGGTGCTGATTTACTTTTAACTTTGTGCAGAGTGCAAAATTATGACATATTTGAGTCATTTTTAGTAACCATACAGCAATTAGGTTCTTTCTCGTTTGGCACTCAGTGAAGGCGGTCGCATTTTCTCTCCCTCTCCCTCCCCTGACCTCCCTGCTTTGCTCTCTCATCACGTCTAGTCAACTGTCTTGTACTTTTGAGAGACTCTCTCAGCACTGCTCTCCAAACCAAGAAATTATTATGGATTTGGTCAACTGGTCTCTCAACGCAATTGACACCATCTTCTCGAGGAGAAGCTTGGGTTCGGGCCTAACTGCCCTGACGGAACGTTTGCAGCTGGCTACACAATGGACGTGTGGGAGAGGTGGCGGGTCGTGTGTCTGGCGGTTCTTTCCGTGGAGGACGTTGAAGATATCTACCTATTCGGAACCATGATAACAGGTCTTCTGCTGATTGGATTAGGCATTGCCCTGGTTTATCGAAGAATTAAGAAGACGGAGACAGCTGTCCAAAGCCTCACAAGGCTGCCCCTTCATGATTGAGGCGGTGGGCAGAGCTGTCAGCACTCAGACTCTCAATATGGATAACATCATGAAGGAGCTTACAGCTTTGCAAAGGCAAATGGATCGTTTAAGAGACCAAAATGGACATGCAGAATAGCCTGAGAAATTGCAGCTATTCACCCCAAGACAAAACATTTCAATCTTATCTGTTTCGGCACCCCCCCAACCAGCACTGGCCTTGGCCAAGGCCGCTGATGGATCAACAACTCCCCTGGTTAGAGCACTGCAATGAGCCGCTCTCGCATTCCCTCCCCCCTCCCAAAACACCCTGGGATTGTGACCTTTTGGCGAATCTCTGGGCTCACACACACACAAGACTTTACACAAATACAGATATGTATCCGCCCCTCACCCCATCCCTCGCCTTCGCCGCTTCGTACCCCCCAGTCTGACAGGCGGGTCTGTGACCAGTGCCGAGAATGGCTGCAGGACTGGATGGCTGCTTGCCTGTGCTGGGCTACCTCCATCCCCCATTCCCCTCCCCTGTTGCAAGTTTTTGTTATGTTGTAGATGTACTTATGTGCTAAGTGTTGCTGAGATGTTTTTTCCTGTTCCCACACTGTAATCCTCACAGGAGTATAGTCTGTGGGTTGCTTTTTTTTTTCTCACCTTTCCCCATGTAATGCTGTATATCTTCTCAATTCCCTGTCTTCCTGCCCTGTCTACCCCGTTGTCATATTGTATGTTTGTATCGGCAGGATGATGGCCAATTTCACTGGTTACTTTCACTTGTGACTATGTGACAATAAAGGGTTACTACTACTAGTCAAGCCTGTTCAAGCTCTCTTTAAAACTTTGCTTTTAATTGCCCACTACATTTGGTATACAGAAATAAAGGAGAATTGTGTGTGAGAATAAAATGAGATGAATTGAATTCACTTGCATGAAGCATTTGTCCTGGTTTGTGGGAGGAGAGAAAAGTCATGCAACATCCCATAAGGTGTATACATTTGAATAAAAGTTTGTTGGCATATTTCTTGCTGCATGATTATCGGAGCTGCATAAAAAGGTTGATCTTAAAAAGGCTGCGAGGAGAGTCAATTCTGAAACAGTAAATTGTCTTTTCTTGAGCTAAAATCAGTCTGAGCTTACAGGGTTACAAAACGCTGCCCCTAGTGGCCAAAGTTTCTGGGCGTATGGGCACATGTGAGCTCCATATTCTGGGTGTAATGTCCACAGAGGTGCGCCAGAAGTGAGTTGTGAAGCAAGTTGTTTTACACTGCACAGTTTGTAAGACAGTGAAGAGGAATGCATATTTTATAAACTGTTCCTCCCAACCCTAAAATCACACTAGTCACTGATAATGCGATTACTTCCTGGTTTCAACGCGGGATCCAAACTCGGGTCTCCCACACTGTTGGTCACACCACATGGGAAGGTAAACATGCTTGAGCTGGTGCAAAAATGCCTTAAAGAAGATGGTGCTTGTCAGTGACTCTGTGTAATGTGGCCAATCCTCGGGCACTGGAACTCTCACAAACAACATGCCGACTTCCCGTGTGATCATGTTGCTGTAGCGTGGTTAAATAGGCCAGAGCAGATGCTGCTTGTGAAGTGGTTATCACATTAAATGGTCTGTTCTGGTTAGGAAAGAAGCTGGACTTTACAATGCATATAGACAATATAAGAACTCTTAACAGGTGTGTAAAGCGGGTTACGATGGGCAAGGAGGAGGCGAGAACCGGCTTGTCAACATAAATAATGTTTAATGAGAACTTAAACCAAAACACTCAAACATAAGCACATACAGGGCAGCCACCCATAATTTTCTCTCTCTCTCGAACCATCGTCACCGGCCACCTTTATCCCTCGCGCGCCCCATCAGGCTGATTGGGGACCGGGCGTGCGACATTCTAGCCCGGCCCCGCCCCCCTCCACTCCACAAGGTGCTTTTTCATTTGTTGACAAATTAGTTGCATTTTCATACCTTATGAAACATGATTATTGGCTATATACATGGGCAACTTAATGGCCCACGACATGCTTGAGACATAATAAAAAAAATTATGATAAAAAAAAAATGTACCCAATAAAAAAGTAGATTTAATGACTAAAAGATAAATATGCATATCCGGACAATGTGAGATGGGCAGCACATCTGATTTTAAAATGAATCTGTCCTGCTAGTTTATTCAAATCCAACAGAGATCACTGTTCAAATTTTACCTGGACTAAAGGCATGATGGTCACCTACACGCTGGCACATAAAATAGCAATGTCTTAAGAGTCATCATTGTGTAGTTTGATTAAATACAATCACATAGATGCATTATCTTTTGTTAGTTGGCTGATGAAGGCTTTTGTTGGCAATTGATAGTCTATGTATTCCATAATAAGATTGTAGTCCATCAATAGACCGAGGTGATGCAGGCAGAGATCAGTGAGGTGGATCGCAGTTCAACCTGACCGGTAATTTCGGTGAGATTCAGTGAGGTCCATCCTAAATCCAAGGTTCAGACAATGGCATATGAAGTATCCCATGTCTTATGGTTGGAGTTGGCATGCCATGTCTTATGGTTGGAGTTGAGAGATGCGATAGTGGCAACATACACCTTTAAGGTTGAAGGGGACAGCCTCCCTTCCAACCTCTCCTGTAGGAACAAGAGCACTGACCTAACTGTGCACCTCTGTGGGTCTTCAGCCCAGGAAGAACACCAATTTGCAAACAAATGCCATTTCAGGGCGTTAAGTTGCCTGGTAGAGGGGGCTCTGGCTTGGTTGATCGTGGCTACGACCGTAGGTGGTAGACCAGCTAGATCTTCCACGTCCCGTCCAGGGGCCAGATGTGGAGTTTCCAAAGGTCTGGGTGCGGATGCCAGAGCATGCCCCGTCCCTGAGATAGAAGGTCTTTCCTCAGGGGAATTCGCCAGGGAGGGGCTGTCGTGAGGAGTACAAGGTCCGAGAACCAGGCCCGGGTTGGCCAATAAGGAGCCACAAGGGTGACTTGTTCCTCATCCTCCCTGACCTTGCACAGCACCTGTGTAAGGTCAGGGTTCACTGGGGGAAGGCTCACTGGGGGAAATGCGTACTTGCACAGCCCCACAGGCCAGCTGTGTGCCAGTGCGTCTGCCACGAGGGGAGCCTCTGAGCGGGCATACCAAAGCGGGCAGTGGGAGGTCTCTCGGGAGGCAAACAGGCTACCTGGGCCTTGCCGAACCGTTCCCAAATCAGCTGGACTGACTGGGGGTGAAGCCTCCACTCTCCGCTGGGCCAGCGTTGTCGTGACAGCACGTCCTCTATCACATTGAGGTCGCCGGGGATGTGAGTGGCACGCTGGCTCCAAAGGAGGAGACGACGGGCGAGTCGTGACATGTGGGCGGGAGCGTACGCCGCCTTGGCGATTTATGTACGCTACCGCAATGGTGCTGTCTGACCTGACCAGGACATGTTGGTCTCAAACTAACGGCAGAAACTTCCGCAGGGCAAAGAATACTGTCAACAACTCCAGACAGTTGATGTGCCTACGCAGTGGGGCCCCTTTCCAATGGCCTGCTACTGCGTGCCCGTTGCACACGGCGCCCCAACCTGATCTGGAGGCGTCGGTCGTAATCAGGACACGTTGGGACACCTGTTGTAAGGGCTCTCCTGCCCGTAGAAAACAGAGGTCTGTCAAGGGATTGAGTGTTTGATGGCAGGCGGAGGTGATCGTCACACGGTGCGTGCCGCGGCGCCATGCTCGTCTCGGGACTCGAGTCTGAAGGCAGTGCTGAAGCGGTCTCATATGATATCGTCAACCCCAACTGCGCGACCGCCGCAGAGGATGCCATATGCCCCAGGAGCCTCTGGAAAAGTTTTAAGGGGACCGTTGTGCCCAGCCTGAAAGCGGCGAGGCACCTCAACACTGACTGTGCATGCTCGTTGGTGAGACGTGCTGACATTGAGACTGAGTCTAACTCCATGCCGAGAAAAGGGATGCTCTGAACCGGAGTGAGCTTGCTCTTTTCTCAGTTGACCTGAAGCCCCAGATGGCTGAGGTGCCTGAGCACCTGGTCTCTGTGAGCACATAGTAACTCTCGTAAGTGGGCCAGAATCAGCCAGTCATTGAGGTAATTGAGTATGCGGATGCCAGCTTCTCGGAGTGGGGCAAGAGCTGCCTCTGCGACTTTCATGATGACGCGAGGGGACAGAGACATGGCGAAGGGGAGGACTTTGTACTGATATGCCTGGCCGTCGAACGCGAACCACAAGAAGGGTCGGTGTCGAGGCAAAATTGAGACTTGGAAGTACGCGTCCTTTAGGTCTACCGCTGCGAACCAATCTAGATGTCGAACGCAGGTTAAGATGTGTTTCTGCGTGAGCATTTTGAACGGGAGTTTGTGCAATGCTTGATTGAAAATTTGCAAGTCCAAGATTGGTCGTAAGCCACCGCCTTTCTTGGGTACGATGAAGTAAGGGCTGTAGAAACCTTTCTTCATCTCGGTTGGTGGTACAGGCTCTATCGCGTCTTTGAGTAAAAGAGTGGTGATTTCCACGCAATAGGATTTGGCATGTTCGCCATGTACTGCGGAAAAGCGGACGCCCATGAAGGGGGGCGGAGGCCTGGCAAACTGAAATGCGTAAACGAGTCAGATGGTCCGGGCCGGCCAGCCAGCGAGACGGGTTGGGAAGTGAGAGCCACATATCCAAACTCCGCGCTAGAGGCACCAAGGGGACGATTATTTTCGACATACCCAGCGGGGCTTCGCAGCGGGGCGGAGCAGGTAAGGCGGCGTCGGGAGGCGGTGATGCGTCCCGAGGCTCTGGTGCTGAGAAAAGACTCAAAGAACTTACCTTGCTCCGCAAACCCGGCAGGGGGCGGGTTAGTGGCTGAGGTGGAGGTCCAGGGTAGGCGTCCTCTAGACTCGTCGGAACCAGCCGTCCGGGGAACTGTCGTGGGACTGGAGATGGTTGGTCCGTGTCCAGGAAGCCGGGACTGTTGAGATCTGGCGGCAGAGTGCCGTTAGAACGGCATTTGTGGGCCAGGTGACCCAGAGACAAAGGAAATAGCTCTTTTATTGAGAATGTGGGTACCGCAGCTCTGGGGGGGTGCGGCAAATGAAAATTGAACAAAAGATTCTCCTCCTGGCCCTCCACCAGGGGACGGAGTGGTCTTACCATCTCCGGAGCTAAAATCTTGGTCCCTGGGTTGAACGTCTCAGGAGCACCTGGGAGCCTTATGGGTCCTCGATGGGGTCCGGGAGACGGGGGGCGTCTGCTTCCTGCGGTGTGCTCAACGCTGGAGCTGAGAGCTGGGCCCGGGTTGAGGAGCAGGGTGTTTCTTGGCCGCAGGAGGACACCCTCAGCGGGCAAACGGGGCAGGGCCCATAGCGGCAGGCTTGCGGCGGGGCAGGATATGAGAGATAGCCTCCATCTGCTTCGTCACTGTGGAGAACTGCTGGGCGAAGTCCTCGACGGTGTCGCCGAAGAGGCCAAACTGGGAGAGGGGGGCGTTGAGGAAGCGAGCTTTGGCATCCTCACGCATCTCGACCAGGTTCAGCCACAGATGACGATCCTGGACCACAAGCGTGGCCATCGCCTGCCCGAGTGCCTGCGCTGTGACCTTCGTGGCCCTGAGGGCGAGGTCAGTCGCTGAGCGCAATTCCTGCAACACGTCGGGATCAGGGCTACCCTTGTGCAGATCCTTGAGCGCTTTGGCCTGGTGGACTTGCAGGATGGCCATGGCGTGCAGGGTGGAAGCGGCCTGTCCAGCGGTGCTGTAGGCTTTGGTGGTAAACGAAGATGACGTCCTGCAGGCCTTGGAAGGGAGCACAGGGTGACCCCGCCAGGTGGTAGGGTTTCCGGGGCATAAATGGAGCGCAACAGCCCTATCCACCTGGGGAATCGACGTATACCCGTTGGCCGCTCCGCCATCGAGGGTAGCGAGAGTGGATGAGCAGGGCTTGTGACGAGTGGAAAGGGGGGCTCTCCACGAAGATGTCAGCTCATCATGCACCTCCGGGAAAACCGGGACCCGGGGGGGGGGGGGAGGCGAGGCTGTGAGTGGCACGCAGACCCCAGGAACCAGTCATCCAACCGCGATGGCTGTGGGGAGGACGGAGGGTTCCAGTCCAACCCCACATTGACGTCAGCCTCAGCCTGGGCGTGCTGGCCCGAAGGCGGCAGCCCAGGGGAGGTATCAGCGTCAGACACCACGCTCTCCGATGCAGCGGCGAGCTCATCCACCTCGAGCTCCAGAGGATAGGCAGACCGGCCGTAAGGCGAGCCGATGGTTACCTCGAGCACGGACGGGAGTCAACGAGCATGCCCGGGGGGCGGGTGGTCCGAGGGGGCATGCCCGGCGGAGCTGCACCCGCTGCCCTCCCCAAATTGCCTCCATCGCCAGCCGCATCGTCCTCAATCCCATGGGAAGAAGGAGTGACACGGGGGGCGGCTGGAGTGGCGTGCTTTCTATTGAAAGCAAGCTGCGACCGCAACGTTGCCATGGTCATGCCCTCGCAGTGAGAGCATGAACCATCCACAAATGCTGCCTCAGTGTGATCGCTGCTCAGACACACGAGACAACGCCTGTGGCTGTCTGAAGCGGAGCGCACTCTACCGCATCCAGGAACTACACAGGGGCGGAATAGCATCTTTAAAAAGACATGTTCTGAAAAGGACGTTCAACGCCACTGTGTAATGCTCTTTTAGAGAAATTTCTCTTTTAAAAAACTCTTTCAATTCTCTGCGCTGTTGAAGCCCAGGGGCAAACTGCACTGACGTGCAGAGAAGGAGAAAGCCGCTGAAGTGTGCCGTAGACCCAACAGCAGACAGAGCGTCAGAGGAACAGACCAGGAATCTAGTGTGTAACTCACAGCTGGCTGCATACACAACCATCGGCTCCGAAGAAAATTTCTGAATGAACTCGGCGTATTTCCCCGCTTTTATACCCGTATGTCCGGGGCGGGGTATGCAAATACTGTCTGCCAACTTCTCATTGGCCTTTTTTCATAGATCAGAGGCATATTTGGTGCTCAAGAGATACCCCTAGTGTCGCTTCTTCGACACGACGTCGAAGTGAGCGACAGACGGGGAACTTATATTAACAATTACTAATAGTCTTCACACTCTAGGTGATGTCAGCTGAAAAGAAACGTAGTTGAAATCTAATTTTTCGGAATGCATCTCATTGTGACATCTGACCTGATTTAAATAATTTTTTTCATAATTCAGAAACAACGCATATGTAACGCCAAAAATACAAATACAAATACTGCTTATTTTTTGTTAACATTGTGATCGATGTGGCGATCACTACATAGAGAATATTGAATAACTGAAAGAAAGTATGTGCAAATCTTTAAATAGTCATCCCTCTGTTGCTGATGTTCTCTCAAGCGCCTCATGAGTTCAGCACCACAGTGAGATGTGTATGAGAAAGTTCCATTCACAAAGATCTGAAGAAGCTGAAGCATTTACTCCACATTGTTTAGTTGTTAGCCTGTTATGTGGGAGTCGAAAGTTATGATTAACTTTGGAGTGGTGGTGGCGTAGTGGGCTAAAGCACATAACTGTTAATCAGAAGGTCGCTGGTTCGATCCCCACAGCCACCACCATTGTGTCCTTGAGTAAGACACTTAACTCCAGGTTGCTCCAGGGGGATTGTCCCTGTAATAAGTGCACTGTAAGTCGCTTTGGATAAAAGCGTCTACCAAATGCGTAAATGATTATTTGCATTGTGGAAATAAATGTCATGCTGAAATCTGAGCAGATTGAGAAATTAGTCGATGGATAACAGTTAAAGATTCCCGTACTCATGACAAAATAACTGTTTAAAGGTAATTTAAGACAAATGACAACACAGTTTTAATGGCATTGTGTTGCTGATGTTTGAACAGTAGCAATACGGATAAAAGATGGAAAGCCATTGCATGTGAGAATAGCACATGTGGTACATTTACCAGAAAAGGTTCACTTGCAGTTTTATGTGTGAAAGTGGGTTTTTCTGTTATTCTGAACAACACGGCTGGGTTTTGTTATAGTCCGTCTCTCTGAGCTGATGAGTGAACCTTGCACTCTTTTGTAAGAGGACATGGCAGGTTACTGCAACTGCTGGAACACCACAGTAAATTTCACCATGGAGGGTTGTTCATGTCTTGATGAAATTAAGATTTGAAATAATTTCAAGCACTGACAAACATGCAGATTAATTTATATCAAACTCTTCACACAGCAGTAACAGTAATTGCTCAGCAGTGATGTGTGTGATGAGACGTATTTGAAAGTCAGTAACTGTAATCTGAAATTAAAAGATTTTGACTAAAAAAATGATTTGATTTGCAATACTTTGTTAGTCAAAAGTAGTGCAACAGATTGCATTTTGGACATGTTTGAAATCTGATTATACTTACTGACTTTTAATTATGTTCCTTGTACATTACTTGGGTGATGTCTACAATAATATTATTTGTGCAGAATACATTTAAACATGTATACGGAATACAGAACATGCTCTTAACAAGCTAGTTGACCATTATGCTCACTACTATGATAGAGCCTTGGAGGTTATCTCAGTAAATTAAAGAGTCTCTGACAGTGCTTCTCTGTCAGTTTTAAATTGATGGGGAAAGGAGCTCAGTGCTATCTGATGTACAAAACATGCCCAGATGGGACTTGTGATAGAAATCATGTATTGTTCAGCATATGTAAGGCACATTTTAATAACTACAGAAAAACACACCAGATCTTAACTATCACCAACACACAGAATGAGACGTTTTTTATGTGCAAGTGCTTTTTATGGTGAGTTCAAAGCAGCACTCGATGCAGGCGTTGACACACTGACACGAATCATGAAAGCAGCTTCACGATTGCTGTAACAAAGCTGATAGTCACAGTATACCGGCATATTAATATTGTGGAGGATGAGAGTTTAAGAGATTTAATCCCCACTGCAATGAATACTATACCTATGTGGAGACTAGTTCTTTCATTTATTCAAACTTCCACTTAGACTTTAGGAAACGTTTAATGTTACTTGAATTGGTGCTATTTTATTCATTTCTATCTTTATACTGTAGAAGGCTTTGTTTGGAAAATGTTAATAAAGCATTATATTGTTACATATTGTTTTGTTTTCTTTCCTAAGATTGAAATAAATGAATTTTGACAAGAAAAGAAGTATATAATGTCAAATTTCAGCACTTTTAATATCTGTGATTAATCGTGAATAACTAAAAAACAATTTTTTTATTAATCACGAATAAACATTTTAATCGACTGACAGCACTATTAAATAGTACAAATGTGATTACTTTTCCATGAAGTAATTAGCAGCAAAATTTTATTATAATTTTCTGAATAACTTAGAAAAGAAACAAAAGAAAAAAGCAGCGTGTCATATTTTTAATTTGTGCATTGTGTGCAGAGGTACATGAGACAATGCATTGTCCTCATATAGAAGTTGAAAGGAAAGACTGGTCATTTTCTAGTGCTTCAGTCATTCAGAGTTTTCAAGGACACAGAGATTTCAGATAGACAGGATGCTCAAAAAGGCTTTCAAACACACGTCAGGCTTACAAATCTAGATATGAATACTTCTCTAAAACAACTTTAGCAACTGCAAGCATGAACTTTCATTCACTGGACCTTTTAAGGGTCAAAAAATGAAAGGTGAAGGAACCCTATTGTTTTTGTAATGATTTTTCTATTCTTTCCTATTCTGTCTTACCTTCTTCTGCAGAACAAAAACAAAGAAATTTTGATGGCAATATGTGGCGGTTATATCCATATAATAAAAGTCAATGGGGTCCAACACTTTCAAGCTCCAATAAAGACATCAAGGCATCATAAAATGAATCCATGTGACTCCAGTTGTTTAATCCATGTCTTCTGATGGGATACGATCAGTTTTGGGTGAGAACAGTTCACAATTTAACTCCTTTTTCACAATAAATCTTATCATCTGCAGTCTCCTCTGCGTGAGCATGATTTAAACGTATGAAATGAGTGAACATTGTAACAGTATTTGTGTGTGTTGCTCATCCATCGGTGCAAAACTGCTGAAAAAACTCTACAGCAAATAAATAAATGTATCAAATAAGCATTCGGAAACTTCCTGGTTCATTCTCAAAGTTGTTTATTCTGACGGAGTCTCTCCCTCATCAGTGTCTGACTCCGGTTCAAACATATAGGGCTGAACACCACTATTTTCACTGTCAGTCATATTGCTTATGATGTCTAGTTATCCGAAGCAGAGATGTCAAAACTCCGCCCTATTCTGGATATGGGGCGTGGAGCACCAGCTCATTCGCATTTAAAGATACACAAAAAAACAGGCATTTTCAACATGGTATAATAAATTATCTGTAGGGTATTTTGAGCTGAAACTTCACAGACACATTCTAGGGACACCAAAGATTTAGATTACATTCATACTATAATGTCTTGCTCCCTTCCAAGTGCCCACATCAAGATACGTTACTCCTTCGGAGTGAGTAGGGAATAGGGATAATCACTTTCAATTGGAATTCACCCAGTAAGTGTGGTTTGCTCCTGGATAGCTGAAGTTGTGCTTAATGCTGACTCAAACATTAAGGTTGATTAATTACTTATAATTTTTTTCAATTTAGGGCGGCTGTTGCTAAGGTGGTGGAGCGGGTCGGCTGCCAATCGCAGGGTTGGTGGTTTGATTGCCAGCCCTCATGACTCAACATGCCGAAGTGTCCTTGGGCAAGACACTGAACCCCAAGTTGCTCCCAATTGCAAGCTAGCACCTTGCATGGGAGCTCTGCCATCATTGGTGTATGAATGTGAATGGGTATAGTACCTGTAGTACTTCCCTTGCCGCAAATTTGCCGCTCATTATTTTCACATACAAATGAGATTTAGAATCAGCACAAATGTTTGCCAGAAGTTTGCAGCTCTTCGCCACTAGTGGTGCCAGGAATTTGGGGGGGGGGGGGGGGGGGGGGGGCTTTGGGGGTTCATTCTTCAGTCTTGACACAGAAAGCATTCCCTCCCCCGCCATGTTGAAGTTTACATCTTCTCCCAACTCAGAAACTTGTACCAGGTTGACGACCTAAACGTGTTTGATTACTTGGTCTGTCACGACTCTCAGCTGTGATTGGCACTAATGCTGAAGCCGATAGTTTAACTCTATTTATCAGCTATAGTGTAGAAGTAATATGAGCGATCATGGAGTGAGAGACAATTCCAGATGACTTACAAGAAACTCACACACTGACTGACACAGTTGGTCAGTGTCAACTCATATCGCTCATAGCACACACAAAATGGTCTTTTGTCGCCACCTGCTGGCTCAGATCTTTAATGTGACAGAGAATCACACATCCGCACTACATTGAACACAAGGGGAGTTATACACACAGTAAACTATCATCAGTGTTGAGCTATCAACACTCATGATAACTGTTGTATAAATTACTTAAAATCATCATTGAGTAGTTAAAACTCCTTTTTTACTGGTCTCATGTGGACTCTATTCATAGAATGAGGCACATTGTCATTGATAATATTTAAATGTCATATTATTTAATTTTTAAAAATGTACTCTTGTGCATTTCATATTTAACCTTTATACTCTGTTTGTTTTATGTGCATTCTCATAGAGGTTGGGGTCTAATTTGACCCCAAACAATAACAGTGTAATTTTGTACCATAATCAATTTCTTTTAAAACAAATGTAATAACACTAACTTCACTAATTAAAAAACTAAAGTTGTGCAGTTTTTTTAACCTCTAAATTACTAAGCTACACCATTAATTTTCATATAAAATAAGAATATTTATGTTGGCTTGAGAAAGTCAACATATTGATATTCTATTTACATTTATTATTATTATTCCGAGACTAACATTTCTGACTCTTAACTCCTCCTAGAGCTTTTAAGCTTCATGCACCAAACTCGGCACACACCTTTAGACTGATCTGACTCAGATTGCTCTATCTTTTCTAACTGATCGGACTTCCGGGATTCCTGTATCGGATTTACAAACAGGAATGATTTTACATTTACATTTTACATTTAGAGGATTCAATCTACTTCCTATCCCTCCACCACTCACTTCATCACTCTCTTTTCTATCTTTAATCACTCTTTTTTCTTTCACTCCATCACTTTAACACCAACAGAAATCAGTCTTAAGCATCATCATAGAAACTTCTTAGCCACACCCTAGCAACCATTTAGAGCACCCTAGCAACCAAACCCCTTTGACTTCCATTCAAAAAGGCTGCATGTGATATCTTCAGATCAGATGTTTGGAGGAGGCCCCTGTCCACAAGATCTTCAACTCACACTTCCGGCTGAGCTTTTCAGGCATCCCTGCGGAGGTTGGGGACATTGAACCGGAGTGGGCAATGTTCAAAGCTTCCATTGCCAAAGCCGCGGTGGAGAGCTGCGGCCTCAAGGTTTTAGGTGCCACAAGGGGTGGTACCCCTCAAACACCCCTCCCTTCATGGGGCAATCCAATCCCTGTACGTCCAAAGCGAGAGCTGTGTCTGGGTTCTCGGCACGAAGTCGAGTTTGTTCCATGTGGGGGTTGGTCTCCGCCAGGGCTGCGCTTTGTCACCAATCCTGTTTGTAATATTCATGGACAGGATATCGAGGCGTAGTCGGGGTGGGGAAGATGTGCGGTTCAGTGGGCTGGGGATCTCATCACTACTTTTTGCAGATGATGTAGTCTGCTTGTCATCATCGGTCCATGACCTTCAGCTCTCACTGGATCGCTTGGCAGTCGAGTGTGAAGCGGCTGGGATGAGGATTAGCACCTCTAAATCTGAGGCCATGGTTCTCAGCAGGAAACCGATGGAGTGCGTACTCCGGGTAGGGAAGGAGGTATTGCCCCAAGTGAAGGAGTTCAAGTACCTCGGGGTCTTGTTTACGAGTGAGGGGACAATGGAGCAGGAGGTTGGCCGGTGAATTGGGGCAGCGGGGGCGGTATTGCACTCGCTCTATCGCACCGTTGTCACGAAAAGAGAGTGTTGCCGGAAGGCAAAGCTCTCGATCTACCGGTCAATTTTTGTTCCTACCCTCACCTATGGTCATGAAGGCTGGGTCATGACCGAAAGAACTAGGTCGCGAGTAGCAGCCGAAATGGGTTCTCCCTTAGAGATAGGGTGAGGAGCTCAGTCATCCGTGAGGAGCTCGGAGTAGAGCCGCTGCTCGTTTGCGTGGAAAGGATTCAGTTGAGGTGGTTTGGGCATCTGGTAAGGATGCCCCCTGGGCACCTCCCTAGGGAGGTGTTTCAGGCACTTCCAGCTGGGAGGAGGCCTCGGGGAAGACCCAGGACTAGGTGGAGAGATTACATCTCCACACTGGCCTGGGAACGCCTCGGGGTCGCTCAGTCAGAGCTGGTTAATGTGGCTCGGGATAAGGAAGTTTAGGGCCCTTGCTGGAGCTGCTGTCCCCATGACCCAATTTTGGATAAGCGGTTGACGATGGATGGAGATGCATGGATAGTTTGGTACATTGGCGTTACGCCGTGTAAGTACTGCATTTTTTTTGTTTCTCTCCCTTTGTCCCCTCCCTCATCCAGGTAGATGGGGATGACCTGCCGGCCGATGGGCCGGAAGGTAAGGTGGGATGTACATCATGCCAGGGGCTCCCTGGCCTGAGAGAACGAGGGAGAAATGTGGCAGGGTGGATGGTGGGCTGGGTCGTGATACTGCACACCCGGCCCCTAATCAGGCTAATGAAGCCTCCGAAAGGGATAAGGGCAGACCGGAGACGGCAGTGCGAGAGTTACAGGCAGGGCAGCTGTCCAACACCTGTGTGTGTTTGTCTTTTTGGATAAGTTAATTATTAAATGATCATTTAAGCCAGTTCTCGCCTCATCCTTTCCCTTTTACCTTGTTACGTACATATAATTTCACCTAAATCTAACTTTTTATATGTGATAAACCAAGATTGCATCTTTACATCAGAGATGTGGAACATATTTTTCTTTTCTATTCCACCAGAAAAGAGCACGAGCTGCGGAGAAACTGCTGACACTAAGCGACACTGATAACAACCACAACAACACTCATCATAACAATCAAAATAACACATTCCACGCTGGATCACCAGTCAAAACACACACAGATGAAATAGAAACTCCTACTCCAGAACTGGAGATGTTTCAACTGGATTATACACATACTTGACAAAACCGATTTCAAAAATTTTCTGAACCCATAATTGAAAGCAATGTAACTAAAAATCATTCAGTGACAACTTAGAAACTAAGAGATATTAATCTTTCAACTCTTTTTTCCATGTTGTCATTGTTGTGGTGTGCATGGCTCAACCCACGGCGTGAGTGCTCAAACACTGTACACACGCTGCAGCAGCACGTCCATGATTGGCCGCTGATGTAATCTGTCATGTGATCGGCTGCTGATGTAATCTAATAATGTTTTAATTTGGTACATCGCCATTATGGCGTGTAAGTACCACATTTGTTTTTTTGTTTTCCTCCCATTGTCCCCTCCCTCATCCATCCGGGGATGACCTTCTAGCAGATGGGATGGAAGGCAAGGGGGGATGTACGTCAGAAAAAGAGAAATCTTGTGAAACTTAAGATCCCCTTCTGTCACTCACTCAACGTCATGTCAATGTAGTGACACTAGGTGTCGCTCTTGAGAGCCTCGGTTACCTCTATCTTTGAGAAAATGCCAATAAGAATTGGCGAACAGAATTTGCATGCCCCTCGCCCGGACATATGGGTATAAAAGGAAGAAAGTGTGCATCTGTTCAGACAGGTTTTTTTCTTCGGAACCGAGTGGTTGTGTTTCAGAGAGCTGAATAAATCCACTGCTGTTCCACTCACCTCTACAAAAAGTGTATGCTGTTGGAGATACAGCGCAAATCAGCAGCTTTTCTCTTCTCTGCACCCCAGTGCAGACTACGCCCCTGGGCTCTTCGACGGCCACCTAAAAGAGTTTATTTCTCTAAAAGAGCAACACTTGGACATTGAACGTCTTTATAAAGATGCATCTTTTTCAAGATGCCCTTCCGTCGTTGTGTTATTCCTGGATGCAGTCATTACCTCTCCGCTTCATACGGCCACGGGCACTGCCTCACGTGTCTGGGCAGAGAACACACTGAGGCAGCATTTGTGGATGGTCCATGTTCTCATTGTGAGAACATGACCATGGCAACGTTGTGGTCATGGCTTTCCTTCTTCCGGGGGAAGGTCAATCTAGCCGCCCCCATGCAATTTGGGGAGTTCAACAGGCGTGGTTCCTCAGCCGGATCGCCAGTCTGATGTCTCTTTTGGACCCCCTAGCTGGATGAGGGTTTCACCACTGCATCAGAGAGCGTCCTGGCAGATTCCGACGCTGAGGACTCGACGGGGCTGACACCTTCAGGCATGCCCATCCAGTCTGAGGCCGAAGCCGAGCTGTCCGCTATGCTTGCCCGGGCCGCTGCGAGAGTTGGGCTAGACTGGAACCCTCCGTCCTCCCATCAGCCCTCGTGGCTAGACGATTGGTTCCTACAGTGTCGCCAGATAGGCCGATCTGGGAGATGGGGTCTTTGAGAAAGCGAGCCTTGTCGGGGTCCCGCATCTCGACCAGATGCAGTCACAGACATTCCTGGACTACGAGGGTGGCCATCGCCTGTCCGAGTGCATGTGCCGTGACCTTGGTGGCCCAGAGGGTGAGGTCGGTCGCCGAGCGCAGTTCCTGCAGCACATCAGCATCAGGACTACCCAAGTGCAGATCTCTTAGCACCTTGGCCTGCTGGACTTGCAGGAGGGCCTTGGCATGCAGGGTGGAGACGGCCAGTCCAGTGGCGCTGTAGGCCTTGGTCGCCAGTGGTGACGTCAATCTAAATGCCTTGGAGAGGGGTGATGGTCAATCCTGCCAGGTGGCGACGTTTAAAGCACATTTGCTAAAGCTCTTAGAAATAAAAAAAAAATTATTTATACATTTCGGCAGAGCTGATCAGGTTATTGTAAGCTTCAAGCACTTTTTAATTATTTCAGACCGGCAAGTGTCCTCTAGGTTCAAGGTAAGCTATCAATCAAACCTTTGCAATTATAGGCCACTGTCATGTGATTGCTCTTTTATGTCTTTATCATTAGTGTGATTGCACTGGGACCTGGAGTTTACACAAACATCTAGAAAGACATTCAGTCCTCTAAAAACGAAAAATTAAAAAATTGATTATAATGCATGTTCACTGGGAAAAAGAATTTAGTAGCTCTTTGACAGCAGCGATCATCTAAACACACATTTTAAATGTTGGCAAAGTCTACTATAGCACCATGCTATATTGGTCTGCGTTTATTGGTCTGTTAAATTGTATTTTAGTGCTTGTTGTTGCCGCGTTAGTGTGTTGCTGTTTAATATTATTATTTTATATTAATTCCGTTGATGGATACTTGATTTTGACTTATATACATTATTTATTTTATATATGTTTTATTATTTTCTTAATAATTGGATTGTAGTTTAGTTCATAGATATATTTGTTTGAGGTATGTACCCATACATTTAATGGTTAATGGAGCTCAAAGAAACTTTATATTGAATTGTGTTGTGTTTTGTACCAAATAAGTACCAATCTATTTTGGTCATCACATGTTTCAGATTTTCAATCTTCCCTTCAGTAACTGCATTAAAATAAATGAATAAATAAACTCCTGACTTTTCCCTGGAGACACAAAACTTGCTTGCTGTTTTAGCAATGGATTGTCTTGACAATACACTAAACGAGGAAAAGAAAATCAAGAAGTAGAAGCAAGAACTCAATCAGAAAATAAATTTAGAAGGAAATACTGTATATAACAGCAGCAACTGATTAATTTAATCATAATTTTCTCTTTCTCTAAAAGACTTTACTGAAGGGCCATAAACACCACTGACATCAGCAGTTGACTGATATGGGCTGGGTAATGTTGCAATTACTCTTCTAAAGTCATCTTAATTAATGATGTACATAGTTTTACATTGAAGTAACACTCATTTCCCAAACCAGCATGTAAATCGCTCGTTAAAGAAGTAGAATGTAAATCGTCATGGTTACTGTTGTAACCTTCATTCCTCGAGGGAAGAAACTAGATGTTGTGATGAATGAAGTGACTCAAGGGGTCTTCCTGGGATGCCAAACGTACCTCTGAACCTGAGAAAAGGCCAATGTCAAGTTGGCAGACAGAAATTGCATGCCCCGCCCCGGACATACAGGTATAAAGGGAAGCGGGGCAGCGAGTGCCAGTCAGAATTTTGCACTGAGGAGCCGAAAATAAGGTAAGTCCATTTACAGTGGTAGGTCTAGTGCTGTGGGAGGAGGGACACAATGTCTCGGTCCTTCCCTCGGGGAACGGAGGTTACAACAGTAACTATGACGTTCCCCTTCTGTCACTCACTCGACGTTGTGTCGAATGAAGTGACACAAGGGTTACCATCTAAAAACGCTACGCACTGGCCGTGTTACGTGAATTGTCGAGAGAGGTGCAAGCAGGCTACCGCGTGCTGGAGGCAACTGTGTCGGCTACACGTAGCCCTCCCCAACATCCCAAAGAAATGTCACATACAGACCTTAGGTTCCCCGCACCCCTGAGGGGGGAACAGGTGCTACATGACTAGCATGGGAGCAAGCCCGGCATCCACGCCTTTTCACTCACTATGTCTCTCACATAGGACGTGAAGTGGCTGGGGCTATCTTAATGCTATGAAATGCATTGGGGAAGGCGGTCTTTCCCTGTCCTATTCTTTCAGGGGGAAAAAAACCCTGTGGAGGCCACATCCTGCCCAGTCTAGGGGGAGGTAACATGTGGCAAATACACCACAAGGGTTGTGAAACCGTACATGGGACATGGCGCGGTGGTAGCTCCAGCCTAATTGAGGGGGACTCTACAGCACGGCGACTGGGGCAGTGGGGCTGCCCAAGGGAAACGCGGGTCTGCCGACAGGGGGACCGTACCATGGGAAATACATCACGGGGAGTTTGCCTGAGAAAGGGAACTAAGCCCATGGAGCATGACCCCAGTACAGAGCACCTGTGACTCGTAGTGGGTCTTGCTGCGAATTGCTCCGCTGAATCCGCCGGCCAGAAGGCTAGGGAGGAGAACATCCAGGGAGCGACACTTAGTGGCTAACCTGGAATAGAAGGTGCACTGGATCAACTTGGTGAAGGGCGCTGTGTGCAAGTGGAACACCCGGTCGGTTGTGCCGCGTTACCGAGTTCTACCGGCTCGGACCTGACAAAACACGGGACAAGACCGACTCAACCCTGAGATTGTAAAATCTGGCAAAGGTATTGGGTGTTGCCCAGCCCACTGCTCTGCAGATGTCTGCTAAGGAGGTGCAATGGGCCAGTGCCCACGTGGATGCCACACTTCTCGTAGAGTGTGCTCGAACCCACAAGGGGGCAGGCACGGCCTGGGTGTGATAAGCTAAGGAAATAGCATCAATGAGCCAGTGAGCTAACCTCTGTTTGGAGACGGCGTTCACTTTCAGCCATCCGCCATAGCAGACAAAGAGCTGCTCAGAACATCTAAAGCTCTGTGTGCGATCCAAATAGATAGGCAAAGCACATACCGGACACAGCAACAAAAGGGCTGGGTCTGCCTCCTCCAAGGGCAGTGCTTGCAGGTTCATGACCAGGTCCCTGGAGGGGGTCATAGGAACCTTGGGCACGTAGCCCGGTCGTGGTATCAGGATAACATGAGAATGTGCCGGACCGAACTCCAGGCAGGTGTCGCTGACAGAGAATGCTTGCAGGTCCCCAACCCTCCTGATGGAGGCTAACGCGATCAGGAGGGCCGTCTTCAGGGAGAGGGCCTTGAGCTCAACTGAATCAAGTGGCTCAAAGCGGGGTCTCTGAAGGCCCAAGAGGACCACGGAGAGATCCCAGGAGGGGAATAGGCTAGGCCAGGGAGGGTTCAGTCTCCGGGCGCCTTTCAGGAACCTGATAATCAAGTTGTGCTTATCTATGGACTTGCCATCTACTGTGTCGAGGTGGGCTGCGATAGCAGCTACATACACCTTCAAGGTGGAGGGGGACAGCCTCCCCTCCAGCCTCTCCTGCAGGAATGAAAGCACTGACCAAACTGCACACCTCTGCGGGCCTTCGGCTCAGGAAGAACACCAATTTGTGAACAAATGCCACTTTAGGGCGTAAAGTTGCCTGGTGGAGGGAGCTCTGGCTTGGATGATCGTGTCTACGACTGCAGGTGATAGATCCACTATATCTTCTGCATCCCATCCAGGGGCCAGATGTGGAGGATCCAGAGGGTTCCCCGTCCCTGAGAAAGAAGGCCCTTCCTCATGGGAATTTTCCAGGGAGGTGCTGTCTCGAGGAGTGTGAGATCCGAGAACCAGGCCCGGGTGGACCAATAAGGGGCCACCAGGATGACCTGTTCCTCATCCTCCCTGATCTTGCACAGCACCGGTGCAAGAAGGCTCACTGGGAGAAAAGCGTACTCACGCAGCCCTTGGGGCCAGCTGTGTGCCAGCGTGTCTGTCCCAAGAAGAGCTCCTTGCAGGGAGTACCAGAGCGGGCAGTGGGAGTTGTCTTGGGAGGAAAATAGATTTATCTGTGCCTTGCCGAATTGGTTCCAAATCAGCTGAACCACCTGGGGTTGGAGCCTCCACTCTCTGATGGGTGAAACCTGCCATGACAGCATGTCCACCATCGTGTTGCAGTTGCCAGGGATGTGAGTTGCACGCAGCGACCTGAGTCATGGCTGACTCCAGAGGAGGAGATAGCGGGCGAGTTGTGACATATGACGAGAGCGCACGCTGCCTTCGCGATTTATGTACTCTACCGTCGCGGTGCTGTCTGAACGGATCAAGACGTGTTTGCCCCGGATTAGGGGCAAGAGATTCAGCCAAGAACTCTAGGCAGTTGATGTGCTAACTCTGCCGGGGTCCTGTCCAGAGGTCAGTGGCAGCGTGCCCGTTGCACATGGTGCCCCAACCCTGTCGAGAGGTGTCTGTGGTACCAGGACACGTCTGGACACCAGCTGCAAGGGGACTCTTGCCCGCAGAAAGCAGAGGTCTGTCCAAGGGTTGAAAGTCTGATGGCACCCCCACCCCCAGGTGGTCCAGATTTGAAAGGGCTCATATGCATCAACCCGAGCAGCGTGGCCACGGCTGAGGATGCCATATGCCCCAGGAGCCTCTGGAATTGTTTTAGAGGAACAGCTGTGCCAGGCTCGAAGAGAGCGAGGCACCTGAGCACTGACTGAGCCCACACGTTGGTGAGATGCGCTGTCATTGAGACTGAGTCTAACTCCATGCCGAGAAAAGAGATGCTCTGAACCGGGACAAGCTTGCTCTTTTCCCAGTTGACCTGAAGCCCTAGATGGCTGAGGTGCCTGAGCACCTGGTCCTGTGAGCACATAGTAACTCTCAAGAGTGAGCCAGGATGAGCCAGTCGTCGATGTAGTTGAGTATGTGGATGCCCACTTACCTTAGCAGGGCAAGAGCTGCCTCTGCGATCTTCGTGAAGAATCAAGGGGACAGGGACAGGTTAAAGGGGAGGACCTTGGCCGTCGAACGCAAACCATATGAAGGGTCGGTGTCGAGGCAGAATGGAGATGTGGAAGTACGTGCCCTTCAGGTCTACAGCTGCGAACCAATCTAGCTGTCGAGCGCAGGTAAGAATCTGTTTCTACGTTAGCATTTTGAATGGGAGACAATACTGCTCACAACCCACCGCTTTTTTTGGGTACGATGAAGTAAGGGCTTTAGAAACCCTTCTCCATCTCGGCTGGAGGGACGAGCTCTATCGCATCCGTGAGGAGCAGGGTTGTGATCTCTGCTCATAAGGCGCTGGCTTTCTCGGCGTGCATGGAAGTGGAGCGAACACCACTGAAACGAGGCGGGAGCCGGGCGAACTGAATCGCGTAGCCAAGTCGGATGGTCCTGGCCAGCCAGCGCAACGGATTGGGAAGTGAAAGTCACGGATCCAAACTCCGCACGAGGGGCACTAATGGGACGATCGCTTTTGACGTACCGGGTGGGGCTTTGCGGTGGAGAGAGCCGGTAATAGTGTGTCGGGAGGCAGAAGAGCGTCCCGAGGCTTGGGTGCTGAGAAAAGACTCAAAGCACTTACCTTGCTCCGCGCACCCGGTAGGGGGCGGGTTAGAGACTGAGGAAGAGGTCCTAGAGAGGCATCTTTGGAACTCGTCAGTCCTGGCCTGCCGGGGCTGAGCAGTCGTGGGTCCGGAGGCGAGGGAACTGCATCCATGGAGCCATGACTGTAGAGTTTTGAGGCCGGGGTGCTGTGAGAATGGCTCACACTGGCTGGATGACCCAGGGAGTGAGGAAAAAGCTCTTTTATTAAGAATGTGAATACCGCAGCCCGAAGGCAGTGTGGCAAATAAAAGTAATGAAAACAAGGATCCTCCTCCTGGCCCTCCATCGGGGGATGGAGTGGTCTTGGTACCAGCTCCTGAGCGAACATCTGACTGCCTGGGTCGCCTGTCTCAGGAGCGCTTCGGAGCTTTCCTGGTACTGGAAGGGGTCCTGGAGATGGGGCGGCGTACTCCGCCTGCGAGATGCTTGACGCTGGGGCTGAGAGCTGGGCCCAGGTTGAGGCGGAGCTGCCTGTTGTTTGGTCGCAGGGGGATGCCCTCGGCGAGCAGGCGGGGCACGCTGGTTGGGCGGCACCACGGCATGATGTGAGAAATCGCCT
Source organism: Moxostoma hubbsi (assembly GCA_032164185.1). Classification (NCBI taxonomy): domain Eukaryota; kingdom Metazoa; phylum Chordata; class Actinopteri; order Cypriniformes; family Catostomidae; genus Moxostoma; species Moxostoma hubbsi. Next base: position 488,990 of record JAVLUX010000031.1, on the reverse strand, counting down.
CCATCTGCTTCTTCACCACCGAGCAACACCCAATACCTTTGCGCGATTTTACAATCTCAGGGTTGAGTCGGTTTCATCCCGTGTTTTCTCAGGTCCGAGCCAGTAGAACTCGGTAACACGCTGACAAACTGACTGGGTGGATCGCTTGCACCTAGCTCACTTTCCCTCTGCTGAGGTAAAATCGTGCGCTCTTATCCCAGGAGATTACACTAACTCGGCTCCCTGGATGACTCCTCCCTAGCCCTCTGGTCTGCGAATTCAGTGGAGGAATAGGTGCTCCACAGGTCGGGCTCCTACGTGCACTTCCCCCCTTTGTGTATTTTCCGCGGTACGGTCCCCTTGCGACCAGACCCGCGTCTCCCTTGGGCAGTTCCCACTGGCCCCTGGTCGCCGTGTCTGTAGCAACTCCTCCCTCCCAATGAGGTAGGATCTACCACCGTGCCATTCTCCACATGTGACCTAAAAGCCCATGTGATGTATTTCACCACTCTTTACCTCCTCCAGTCTGGGCAGGTTTGGTCTCCTCAGGGTCTTTCCCCCCTGAAAGAATAGGAAAACTGATACGTATGATAGCGTTTAGATGGCCCCAGCCGCTTTAACTCTATGCGAGAAACATAGAGAGAGAAAAGGTGCGGCTGGTGCGGCCTGCTTCCATGCTAGGCATGTCGCCTTGTTTCCCCCTGTCGGGAGTAAAGAACCAGAAGGCTTTGATGATTTTATGGGGCTTTGGGGAAGGGTACGTGCAGCCTGACACAGCCGGTCGCTTTGGCACGTAAAATACCTGCCCGCACCTGTGTCAGCTGTACACATACACGGCTCAGCGCAAGGTGTGATTTAAATTGGACCCCTAGGAATGTCTAGGTTACAGATGTAACCTTCGTTCCCTCTATCAGGGCATTGTGCCCTCCCGGCCACGTCGCTGAACCGAGTCGCTAATTGTGGGCTCCTCAGAAAAATGCTGAATGAAACAGACGCATTTCCCTCCCTTTATACCGGGATGTCCGGGGGCGGGACATGCAAATTCTGTCTGCCAATTTCTCATTGGCCTTTTCTCATAGATCAGAGATGCAAAAAGCGCTCGAGAGACCCCTAGTGTCGCTTCTTCGACACAACGTCTCGTTCCTTCCATCAGGGAACGGAGGTTACATCCATAACCTAGAAGTTTTCTGGTCATCTAAGATATAACATTGGATTATTCAGCCAAGCAAGCTGACAGAATGTCAGTACAAAATGGCTATTTTTTTGAAAACTCCTTAAGGTAAAAGCAGATATAGTTTTTGACTATTCAAGCCTGACAACAGCAGTTATCAGAGCACAAAGTTGACATTTATATTTGATGAGACACTGATATATTTGTTCCAAAATGTAGGTATCTTAATTATGCTACCTCCTAAAATACGTTGTTTTGACCAGATTAATAAAGAAACATCATATACATCCTTCCCCGTGTAGGCAATCCTAGAATGCACCGTGATGAGACATTTGTATTGGAAATATACTTGCAATCCATACTGAAAAGTATCACTAAAAAATGTTTGGAAAATAGAAAAGTGACTATTTTACAGAGAATGTGTGTGGCAGGTAGGATGCTGCCTATGTAGACAGGAGACAGTGAGGCAGCTCACTTAGTTTTGGAACAGAGCCCATGATTCATAACATGGTCAATTAGAGTGTCATGATATGTGCAGAGAACCCAAGCACAGTATTTATTTATTTATTTATTTATTTATTTGAAAAAAACAAAACTGGGTGTGAAAAACAACAAATGGCCTCAGAGAAAACAACAGTGCAGAAAATCAAATAAACCATCAGAGGGTAAGACTGAAAAGACAAACAAAATACAAAAAACACAGGATCAAAACCAGCAAACTGACTTGACAGACAATGTAGACAAGACAATCTAAGAGGAAGCCAAGAGGAATGATCCAGCAGAGAAATCAGAGACACATGAGGAATGCATGTGACAAATAAAATAATTATCAAACAGATAACAAAGAAAACAAGGGGGCGGGGTCAAGACATGAGACAGAGCACAAAGGAGAGACCAAAATAAAAACTGAACAAGAGTGTCGGGAACCTGACATAGAGTGTGTCTTATCTCATTTGAGCTTGTTCGGTGTCTTCTTTACTACAGAAAATGTGAAAAATCCACTGAGAAAATGAATTGATTGTTCACATGAATATTATAAATAACATTCTATGGTGTTTTGGGTGATTAAATCAAATGTTCTCATTACATGTCACAATAAACATGAAAGGAAGGAAACTTGTACAATGAACATGATAACAGGTTTTAATGAAGGACTAGCTTTGTCACAAGTGTGATCAGCTTGTTGTCAACCTCTTGTTGTACTAAGAGTTTTGAAAATGTACCACAGGTGAGAGAGGGAATCGCTTATTGCACACTCTCCAATCTCCTTTGTTTTATATATTTTGTTTAATTGTATATTTATGCCTGTTTATTTAATTTTGAAATGGTAGGGTCACATAAGTGTTCTTCTGAAATCTCTGTGAATAATAACAACATATCTCTTCATTCCCATTAAGTATGTGTATTAAAGTAAGTAAATGTTATATCGTGTGTAAATGTCACAAGGGCAGATCGCTTTAAACTCCATTTTCTCCAACACTTCCTCTGAAACAGTGTTACAGTAATTTTTCAATTATCAAAATTGTTCTGTTAAAACTTGTGTATGGTTTGAGCAGTAAAGTTGTTTAAATCATAATTATTACAGTAATTTTACGGTTTTAGTGTTTGTTGACTACATTGTCGTGGCAATGTCATGTTTATTTTGCAGATTATGGACTTACGAGTTGTCCAAAACTAATTTTTACATGTTACTTAGATAACAATGTTTTTGTGAAATGTGCCGTAGATATTAGGTTCTGTGTTAGCTTCTTATGAATTAAATAAAAATTAAATAAAAAATTCAACCCTGGGTGATAATTAGGTATAACAGCTGTTTCTTGTTGCAGTAATTTGGGAAGAGCCATAAGAGGTGCCCACGCCAGAGCCAATGGAGAGAGAGAGTGCTACCCAGCTAAACCCTGCATAAAAGTGTTTAGAAGTTTACAGAGTGTTTTTGAGTTGATACACGTGTGTGACATTACCTGAACCCTGCTTCCTCATTCCTACCACAACCAGTCCTGATACAGTAGTGCCGAAACCTGGGAAAATCTGGGGAAGCCAGTACGCCAACATGGAGTCCTTGCCGTTGGCTGAAGTAATCCAATCCCTCGCCAGCATGCATCAGGCACAACACCAGGCCCTGCTTGTGCTACATCAAGTGCAATATCAAAGCTTCAAGGTGATTCTCCAAGCTCAAGTGGAGGACCGGTAGGCATTCCGGAGCTTGCTACACCAGGGAGAATACCCAGCCATGACCCAGACCCAGCAATCTCCACTTCTGCCACTGTTGTCTGGGGAAGCCCAGCTCATGGCCCAACATATGCCTGCAGTGAACGTCCAGGTGTATGAGGACATGAAGAAAGCCATCATGCAATGGGTCGGCCACAGCCTTGAGCCACAATGACAGCACTTCCACTCACTGACGCGGAGCGAGCATGGCCACTGGTTTGCATCTGCCAAACAGCTCAGTGATGCCTACCAGAAGTGGCTGCTGACGGAAGAGCATGATGTCGAGGGAGTCGTTGATCTGGTGGGGGTGGAGCAGTTCGTCCTTTATCTGCCAATTGTAACAGCAGAATGGGTCCAGTGCAACCGCCCAACATCGCTGGAAGAGGCCATTCAGTTGATGAGGACCATATGGTGGCATACCCTGGGGGGGGAGCAGCCCTCGGTTTCTCTCTCTCTTCACTCTCCCCCTCGCTTTCCCTCTACCTTACCGCTGTATACCTGTGAGTATAGGGGGAAATACATATCAAGCCATGGTGGATACCGCCATGGTGGATACCGGATGTAATCAAACTACTATCCACCAATGATTGGTTCAAAAAAAGGCTTTGAGCATGGGGCAGAATGTGAAGGTGAGGTTTGTGCATGGGTATATTCAAAGTTACCCTATAGTGACAGATACTATTCAATTTTGGGGGACAGAAACATTGTGTTGAGGCTGCGGTAAATTCCCTCCTCACTCATCCACTAATTTTGGGAACTAATTGACCAATATTTACTACTTAATTTAGGGGAATGTGTGTGTATGGGTCCTGTGGCAAAGTGTATCGATGTGTGGTGTGTGACTTACTGGCTGGGGAGGCAGAGCCTGTGCCATCTACGTAAGCTCCACGTCAGGATGCCGTAAGGGAGAGGGAAGTCTTGTCTACCCCAGCTCTTTAGAGGATTTCCCACTGGAGCAGTCGTGAAACAAGACCCTTAGGCATGCCTTTGATAAAGTGAAAGTGATTGATGGTTAATGTCTCCAGCCAGATGTTGCACTTACTTATCCATATTTCAATTATTAGAGATAGGTTGTATCGAGTAAAGGCCTTCTCCGCAACGTTCAGTTACAACATCTGCAGGCTATCCTGAGATCGTTGAGATTAGCAGGACTCATGGCAAACCAGAAGAAGTGCACAATTAAATGATTATCAAAAATATGATTTCTGCCCTAATTTCAAAGGTCTTACTAGAAAAAAAAGAAATTATGAACCAACGTGAATTGTCTTGATAATAAAATATGATTGTGTCTGGTAACGTGACAATCTACAGAAGGTTTATTTCTATTTCTTCTGCTCCAAACTTACTTCTCTGTCTGCTCGTATGAATGTAACACATCATAATGCTGCTGAAACAGTTCTACTCAGCAGTCAGCAGTCATTGAGTCTGTCCTCTGCACATCAATAACTGTCTGGTTTGGTGCAGCTACGAAATCAGACATCAGAAGACTACAGAGGACAGTCCGGACTGCTGAGCGGATTATTGGTTGCCCCCTGCCCCCCCCTTCAAGAACTATACACTTCCAGAGTGAAGAAAAAGGCTGGTAAAATCACTCTGGACCCCGCTCACCCTGCCCACTACCTTTTTGAACTGTTGCCTTCTGGCCGGCACTTCAGAGCACTGAACACCAGAACCGTCAGGCACAAGAACAGTTTTTTCCCTCAGGCTATCCATCTCATGAACAAATAAATTGCCCCATTGAGCAATAATTATGTGCAATACACAGTTTGTCTATTTATATTATCTAACATATCCACTTCTGCCATTACTTACATTGCTCTGTACATAATATACTGTATTTTGTTCTTTATAATCAGATTGTAATAGATTTGCACTACGTGTGTGTATGTGGGTATGTATGATGGTGAGTGTATATACATATATGTATAATTATTTATTTTTAGTCTTTTTTTGTTTTTAAATTACCTATGTCTTGCTGCTGTTTTTTTTTTTGGTATTGTTTGTATTGTTGTACACTGGAAGCTCCTGTCACCAAGACAAATTCCTTGTATGTGTAAGCATACTTGGCAATAAAGCTGATTCTGATTCTGATAAGAAAGTGTTTCACCACTGTTCAAACGCACTTAGGGTCGCATCATTTATATGTATAAATGTTTTCCATCTGAAAGCACTAAATATTAAATCAAACAAATGACAATAAAATGTAAAGTAATCTCTTCAGTAACCAAAATACCTTTTGAATGTAACTGTATTCTAAATACCAATGATTTAAATTGAAACTATAGTGGAATACAGTTATTTTTATTTAGATTTTCAATACGTATTCCATGTATTTTGTTACTCCCCAACCCTGCTTATGTGTCCTAATGTTCTACTTAGTGCTTCAGGATGGCTAGTGTTTCAAAGGCCAAATCCCCGAAATAACGAAATAAGAGTTGAACATTTCCGCACAAGTTTCCAAGTCGGAAGTCCGACTTCAAGTGCCATTCCATTGCACTTTCCCATTTGGAAGTAAGAAATTCTTACTTTCCGAGTAGAATGGAAACGCAGCATAAGGCCAAAACTTATGGAATGACATTCATAAATTTAGAGTGTGCCTTAAATGTCCAAAACGTTTTTTGTCCTGTTGTCCGTAGAGATTGTGTAGAGACAGATTAAATGCCTTCATATACGGATCAATGTAAATATGAATATGCCTGAAATATGAGTCAGGATATTTAAAGGTATTAATTATTGATTCATACATTAATAATTGCTGAATTAATTCATTATAAATTAATAATTTTAAATTACTATTTTAATGTAACAACAAATAATTAAAATAATTTTACTCTTTTAACTGTGTCTTTTTCAGGGTTTAAGTCATCCTGTGGAGAAATCTTTGGGGCTTTAATCTTGGAGCGGTGGCTCTGAGGCAGAAGCTCCAGCCGTGGGATAAAGATGGAGACTTACCTGAGTGAATGCTCTGGTGCTCTGACAAACACCACCAATGCCACTGGGACACCAGGAGCGGCATTCCACGTTAAGGTGGTGATGGAACGATTAGCCGTGATAGCTTTGCTTGTGTTGCTAACACTATTGACGGCTATCGTGAACGCTGCAGTTATCGTGGCCATTTGTGCCACCAAGAAGCTCCACCTCCCTGCAAACTACCTCATCTGCTCATTGGCTGTCACTGACTTCCTTGTGGCGGTGCTGGTTATGCCCATTAGCATCATCTACATCACTTTGGAGACGTGGTCACTGGGGCAGATAGTGTGTGAGGCGTGGCTAAGTATCGACATTACCTGCTGTACCTGTTCTATTCTGCACCTGTGTGTGATAGCGCTGGACCGCTACTGGGCCATCACAAAAGCCATTGAATATGCATGCAAGAGGACAGCTCGCCATGCAGCCATTATGGTGGCAACCGTGTGGGTGATTTCCATCTTCATCTCCATGCCGCCTCTGTTCTGGAGGCATCGTGGGGATGGTGGCGGTCCACCACAGTGTATCATAGAGCACGATCACGTGGGCTACACTATATTTTCCACATTTGGCGCTTTCTACATCCCCATGACTTTGATACTTATCCTCTACTACCGCATCTATAATGCTGCCAAGACACTGTACCAGAAGCAAGGATCCTCGCGCCACCTCAGCAGCCGCAGCACCGACAGTCAGAACTCGTTCAACCACTGTCGTCTGTGCGTCTCTGTTATTTCCACCTCCGACCCTACCATAGAATTTAAACGAAACAATGCCACTATTCGCATTCCGTCATTTGATATGGAAATGCCAGAGAACGATGAAAGGAATCAGATCTGTATATCTAGGGAGAGGAAGGCAGCACGCATTTTGGGGCTTATCCTGGGCGCCTTCATCCTGTGTTGGCTTCCCTTTTTTCTCAAAGAGCTGCTGGTGGGACTGAAGGTGTTAAATCCCTCCCCTCATGTGTCGGACATCCTCACCTGGCTGGGCTACGTAAACTCCCTCATTAATCCGCTGCTGTACACCAGCTTCAATGAGGACTTTAAACAGGCTTTTAAGAGACTTATCTGGTGCAAAGAGTACATATAGACGGACTAGAGACAAATACCTTAATGAGACTCTATTCCACCCTAATAATTTCATGTGGAATACTTTAATTGCAAGCACAATTTTCGAGATATTCTGGATTTTGTGGGTCTAAACGCTGGTTCACACTGCTATAACAAATGCCAACAAAAGGCAGATTTCCAAACATTCTAAAGTTGCCTATAGAGCGCTAGAGTACCCACCCACTTTTTCAGCTGTCTTGGTTCTGAAAGTATTTTTCCCATTCATATTTTCCATAGATTTATATTTCATAAATCCTTTTCAAAGGGATGTAAGCCATGAACCAAACCAACCATCTCCAAAGTGAATCACAAGATCACAAACTTTGATTTAAAGTAAAAACGTTTTTAAAAATAGGACAAAAAGACCCAAGATACAAGACTGTGTACTAAACATCTTTAATGAGGGAATGAACTACAATCCCATGCAGCATTGCTAATGACGTAATCAAATTAAAAACAATGGAAAATATTAAACTAGATTTATAATAGTTGATAATAAGAATAGAAACGATATATTTACATTTTCTTGCAAAAATATATAGATATATACAAATATATTAGTTTGAGAGTGAAGGGAGAGCGTCATTCACAGTGAGTCATGGGAATTGGCGGAGCTGCAAAGCTTTTTGGAGTGGTTTGTTCACCACAATTTTCTGATTGGTGGATTGTTTCCCTTCAGGATTATGGGTAGTGTAGTTCTTCACTAGGTATTCCCCTATTAAACACTAAAAATTATTTCACCTATGGAAAAAACTAATGGGATTTTTAGGGAACCAGACTGTTGTGCTTTATTGGATTAAGAATGTTGCACACTACAAGACTGAAGCTCGTTGCCCTGCACATTTTTAAAGACTAACAGTCACTTGTTTTCGTTTGATTTGTTGCAAGCTTTTCACAACTAATAGCAGAATAGCTACATCGATTACAAGGTCATTCTCCTTCCCAAATGTAGTTGTGATTCAGAAATTTCGTTCTCATGCAAACTCAATTACATAGCAATGCAGGAGCTGTCATTACTGCTCTAAAACAGTCTCATGACAACTGGTAATAATTCAGACAACATGGTGAAATTGTATGATTGATACAATACATGCATCACATTTTTGCCATCCTCCTATAGACCCATCCATCCATTTTCCATTGCTGCTTATCTTAAGCAGGGTAGTGCTGGAGCCTATCCCAGCTGTCTTAGGCTTAAGGTGGGGAAACACTCTGGACAGTTGGCCAGTCCATCACAGGGCTAACACACATTCAGATGCTCACTCACACCTTGGGCAATTTAGAGAATCATTGGAAGCCCATACAAACACAGGGAGAACATGAAAACTCTACTTGTGGGGCTTTTCCACTGCACAGTACAACTCAACTCAACTCTGCTCACTTTTTGGGGGTTTTCCACAGTGGATAGTACCTGGTACCTCAAACTGGTGACCTTCTTGTTGTGAGGCAACAGTGCTACCCACTGAACCACTGTGCTGTCCCTCCTATATAACATTTTCTTGTTATACACCTCCCTCATCTCCTTCCAAACAATCATTGATGGTTTAAGCTTTGGGTACAGTATTCCACTTTGGGTTTGGATTAGGGGTTAAACTTACGATAAATTGTCAGAACACTACTTCAAAACCCTGCTGTTTTTCTTTCTTCCAGTGTACACATAAGTAGAAGTCCTCCATTTTGTACAAGACAATTTGTACGATTTCTTTTGATTTCACCATGTCGTACTATTCTTACAACTTGTCATTAGATTGGGTTGGATGCTCTCTTGCTTGTTGAAAGAGTTTGCTTTCCTGACAAACTAGTTTGAAATCTGTCATAGCATTTGCAACGGGTGTTAGGGAATAGCACGAGCTGTGAGTTGGCTACGATCTGGGGACTTCTGTTGTAGATAAGACACATACTTTAAACATAAAGGGGTGATGAGCTTCAGTCTTTTACACTGCCGTATAACAAACACCAGGTGTGTCTGATCCAACAACCATTGGAATTAGTTTTTGTTAGGGCAGACTTTATGTAATACTCACATGAATCATTTCCATTTGGGAAGAGCCAAAACGTTCATTTAATTTCTTCATGTTTTAATAAAAATAGTAATAAAAATTCAGTTTTCTTTTGTACAACCAAATAATTTCGTTAATAAGCATTGTAGTGGTGGATCCAGTGAAAGAATTGAACAAAAGACACCATCCTCCAGGAAGTTACATAATTTTTGGTGGGAAAACAACAGCACAAACAACAGTAAGTCTTATCAATGGATTTTATTAATTCTATAATGTTTTGTTGTAGTAATTGGTTTTTTACTTTAAAACAAGGAACTTCAAATTATTGTTTGATCCAACTTGGTCACTCATGGTCACAACTAATATTATTAGTTGCCTTTGAGAACAATAGCCTACTTGGTGTAAATACATAGTTACTGCTGAGATTTTCAAGCTAGCATATGCCACACGTTCCTTAACATTACACACACACACACACACAAGATGGTGACTCTTATGCGACGTCACGTCCACATGCATGGACAGTGCATTTTGGCTTCACTATACGCAACATAATTTAAGTGGATAAAAACGGACTTATCTCAGTTTAGAACACTCTAGACTGTCATTTAAGGGTTTAACGTGACACAACAACGTGACGTCGAGTTTCGTGAAGCGCTTCTACAGGTGCAGCACCAACAAAAGTGTTTCTGGGAAGAAACCTCTTCAAGTGTTGTCATTGAAACCTGTTTGGTTATAAAGAGTCTGGTCTCTGGTTTTGTTTGATATGCCGCTTTAAAATAATGATAAACCTGATGTCCACATGCGTGCATTTTGGGACATTATTCCCACAAACGTTTAAAAAAAACATCTGTGGGTCATTTGGCTTTATTTTAATATACATTTTGTTATATTTTATTTTGTTATTACTGTACAATATGATTCCATTCAATAACATTAATAAATGCATTAATATCTGTTTACATTATCACATTGAGAATACATTTATAAATGTGTCTTTCAGAGGCTTTATATGGAGTTAAAATGAAAATAAGGTGCATTTCATATATTTTCACAAATTAATCCCACTTTTTAGGAATACTGTTTTCTCTAGATTTTTAATTTTTTTTTATAAAGAAATGAACAGTAATTCCTAACTCATGTTTTAATGAAGTCATATCAGAAGGCTAACCTTTTTTATTTTGCAGAGAGGGTCTGTCTCTCTGTCTATTGTTTTTGGAGTTGGTATGGCACAGTGATTAACAAGGAAAATCAGAAATTGCACTTCATCTCAAAAAGGTTGCAGACCCCTGCTGTACATCATTTAATGATTATTTTAATGGCTTTACAATGTAAACATCTTAAAGTAACAAACATTTATTTGGTACCATAGACATTTTTATAGACATAAAATGTAACACTTAATTTTATACAATATGGAATAATTATACTCCATCTCTCTACCCACAAAGGGGTCCTTGTCCTGAATATGGTATAGAAAAAACTTAAATTTAACTTCAAGGTGACACCATACTGTAAGCTAACAATAGCTAAATTAGCAGTAACAAAATTAATAACAATATAACAGTTATGTTATGTGATCAAATTCAAGACTTCACAACAAAAATACATCACAATACAAAGGCTGTGATTTTTTTAAAAATTATTTTACAAGCTCTTACTCCCTGAAGAGCATGGATAATTCACCAGGAGCCCATTATTATGGGATACTCATTATTATAATTGTTTTATTTTTTAAAAAAGCCACGTATTAAGAGAAAAATGTTTCACTACAATTCTAAATACATCCGGTTCATTGCTTTTTATGTAGTGGGGGAGAGTGGGGTAAGTTGACCCACCCTGTGTATCTAGGTGTAATTTTTGGGAATTTGACAAGAGAGCAGGATCTATTTGCGGCGAAGGATTTTTTAATGAAAAGATAAACAAATACAAATAACAGGTAGACACAGGAACAAATCAAACATCCATGATGGGAAACAATAACGTAAACAAGGGGAAACATCCACAAAGGGCACAGGCAGAACATGGAAGATCTAAACACTTTCAAATACATTCAACAACTGACAATACTGAACAGAAATCAGGGCATTAAATACACAAAGACAAATGAGAACATTAAACACAGGTGAGAAACAATAAGGAACAGCTGGAGGTGATCAGAGCAGGGGATTATGGGAAGTGTAGTCCAGGGGGAACAGATGACAGAGATAAAACACAGGGCAGGCAACAGTGAATCGTGATACTAGGCAACTGTACATATTTTTTTGTCATGTGACCATGTAAGCAGTTATCCATCATTCATCATTTCTTTCTGGCAGTGAAGAGGAGAAGAACATGGGAAAAGAGTAAAGTATTCTTTTATGCAAAGTAATTTTTTACACTTGAGATTTGATTAGCACAATATTAGCCCTGAACTACTAAGCTAGGTTTTTTTTTTCCAAAATCGTCACTATGGGGCTAAATGAACCAAACAGTCTGGGAAAAGCTGTGCCACTGGTTTTTACAGCAACAAATTTGTTCTAATAACTAACTGTTCTGTTTTATAATGTTTACAATGAACATCCTGAGACCTGAGTGTGTCTGCTGTGAGCATTTTCCATTTGTAACTAGAAGCACCTACTAAACAAGCAAAAAACAAAATTTCTATGTTTCTACATACAAGTTTTCCTATGAACTGATGCACTACAAACAGTGGGACTAAGTTGTGAAATTTTAAATAATATCAAGTTATAGAAAGTCAGATTTTTTTTTCACCAGATTGTTTATTATGTTTCCAGGAGTGTTGATTATTCATGTTTTTGAGATGTTACAGAAATTACATCAGAAATTAGCATTATCCAATCACTGTCAACCATGTTAAAAAAAATGATACATTATAAATTCTGAATCTATGTACTGATTATCATTGTCCCATGTGTGTCAAACATGTTGAGTGATCCAAACATCATCTGCAGCCTGAAACTGAACTTCCTCTTCTGTCACTCACTCGACGTTGTGTTGATGTACTGACGCTAGTGGTCTCTCTTGAAAGCCTCGGTTACCTCTATCTTCGAGAAAAGGCTAATGAGAATTGGTGAAGAGAATTTGCATGCCCCTCCCCTGGGCATATGGGTATAAAAGGAGGGAAGCGTTCCTCTGTTCAGACAGATTTTTTTTCTTTGGAGCCGAGCGGTTGTGTATCAGTGAGCTGAATAAATCGACTTCTGTTCCACTCACCTCTACAAGAGCGTATACTGTTAGAGATACGGCACAAATCAGTGGCTTTTCTCTTCTCTGCACCCCAGTGCAGACTACGCCCCTGGGTGCTTCGACAGCCACCTAAAACAGTTTATTTCTCTAAAAGAGCAACACCAGAGAACATGACCATGGCAACGTTGCGGTCACGGCTTTCCTTCTTCTGGGGGAAAGCCACTCTAGCCGCCCCCCACGTTGCACCTTCTGCCCATGGGTATAGAGCTGGTGCTGGAGGTGATTTTGGGAGTTCAGCTGAGGCAGACGCCGAGCTGTCCGCTATGCTTGCCCGGGCCGCCGTGACAGTTGGGCTGGACTGGAACCCTCCATCACTTGGAGGGGACCGTCACTCCCCTCCAAGACCTGTAGATTGATGTTGTCTCTGGTGACCAAGGCCTGCAGCGCCGCTGGACAGGCCGCCTCCGCCCTCTATGCCATGGCCCTCCTGCAAGTCCACCAGGCCAAGGCGCTAAAAGATCTGCACTTGGGTAGTCCTGATCCTGATGTGCTGCAGGAACTGCACTCTGCGACCGCCTCGGACAGGCAATGGCCATCCTCGTGGTCCAGGAACGCCACCTGTGGCTGAATCTGTTCGAGATGCGGGACCTCGACAAGGCTCGCTTTCTCAATGCCCCCATCTCCCGGAAGGCTCCCAAGTGCTCCTAAGTCAGACAGACCAGGGAGAGAGATGTCTGCTACAGAGCTGGTATCCAGACCTCTCCATCCCTCAGTGGTCGCCGGTGGAGAATCTTTTGTTTCCTTTTCTTTGTTTGTCGCACCCCCAATGGGCTGCGGTTCCCATAATGTCAAAAAAAGGAGCAGTTTCCTCACTCCCTGGGTCAATTAGCCGGTGCCCACAACTGCTGTTCTCGCAGCAATCAGACACCGAGCACTTGCAGTCGGCCCCATGAACGTGGCCCTTCTGCCTTCACTTGCCCAACTGCACCACACTCGCGCCTCATGCCGGCAGGTGCATTCTACAGGTCTACAGGTCGTCGCTACAGAACCTCCTCCTCAGTCGCCTACCGGCCCCAGGTTGGGCACACGGAGCAAGGCAAGTGCTTCGAGCTTCTCCTCAGCACAACCACCTCGGGACGAAGCAACACTCCCTGACGTGACTTCGCCTGCTCACCCCCCACCGCGAGGCCTCTCCTCCAGGTACGTCACATGTCATCGTCCCCTTAGTGCCCCTCGCCCGGAGCTTGGATGTGTGGCTTATGCTTTCCAACACATCGCGGTTGCTGGCCAGGACCATCCGACTTGGCTATGCGATTCAGTTTGCCAGGCACCCGCCCCATTTCAGCGACATCTGCTTTACCTCATTGCAGGGCGAAGACGCCTCCACCCTGCATGCGGAGATCGCAATCCTTCTGCGCAAGGATGCAAAAGGTGCCTGTCCCTCCAGCTGAGATGGAGAAGGGATTCTACAGCCCTTACTTCATCATACCTAAGAAAGGCTGTGGGTTGCAGCCAATCTTGGACCTGCGAGTTCTGAACCGGGCCTTACACACTCTCATTCAAGATGCTGACGCAGAAACGTATTCTGACATGCTTTCGGCATCAAGATTGTTACACGGCGGTAGACCTGAAAGAGGAATACTTTCATGTCTCAATATTACCACAGACCCTTTCTACGTTTCACATTTGATGACCTGGCGTATCAGTTCAAGGTCCTCCCCTTCGGTCTGTCCCTGTCCCCTCGCGTCTTCACGAAAGTCGCAGAGGCAGCTCTTGCCCTGTTAAAGGAAGTGGGCATTTGCATACTCAACTACCTCGACGACTGGCTAATCTTAGCGCACTCTCGACAGTTGCTCTGTGCACACAGGGACCTGGTGCTCACGCACCTCAGCCTCAGGGCAAAGAGCAAGCTCTCTTCAGTTCAGAGCATCTATTTTCTCATATAGAAAGTAATAACAGTACAGTAATAACAAAAACTCTTATTCGTCTTAATGACAGCCACTGTCACAGCCACTGTCAGAGCAGTGCACTGTTTGCCTCCTGAGATTCCACCCACTGCCCGCTCTGGAACTCTCTGAAAGAAGCCCACCTCGGCACAGATGCACTGGCACGCAGCTGGCCCTGGGGACTGTGCTAATACGTAATTGAAAATACATAAATATATAATTTCCCCAGTGAGCCTACTTGCACAAGGTCAGGGAGGATGAGGAACAAGTCATTCTAGTTGTCCCCTACTGGCTCACTCGGACTTGGTTCTCGGATCTCACGCTCCTCGCTACAGCACCTCCCTGGTAAATTACCCTGAGGAAGGAGCTTCTTTTTATGGGGCACCCTCTGGCATATGCACCCAGACCTCTGGAACCTCCACGTCTGGTCCTTGGACAGGACACGGAAGTTCTAAACGGTCTACCACCAGCCATCGTAGACACGATCACTCAAGCCAGAGCTCCCTCTACCAGGCAGCTTAATGCCCTGAAGTGGCGCTTAATTGCAAATTGGTGTTCTTCCCGATTTGAAGACCCACAGAGGTGCTCGGTTGTGTCAGTGCTCTCTTTCCTG
This sequence comes from Moxostoma hubbsi, assembly GCA_032164185.1. Classification (NCBI taxonomy): domain Eukaryota; kingdom Metazoa; phylum Chordata; class Actinopteri; order Cypriniformes; family Catostomidae; genus Moxostoma; species Moxostoma hubbsi. Next base: position 473,805 of record JAVLUX010000031.1, on the reverse strand, counting down.
CAGGAGAAGCTGGAGGGGCAGCTGTCACCCTCCACCTTGAAGGTTTATGTAGCCTCCATAGTGGCTCAACATGATGCTGTGGATGGTAAGTCGTTAGGGAAGCACGACCTGATCGTCAGGTTCCTTAGAGGCACCAGGAGGCTGAAACCTCCTTGGCCATGCCTGTTCCCCTCATGGGATCTCTCCGTTGGCCTCTTTGTGCCTTCGGAGAGCCCTGTTTGAGCTGCTAGAATCAGTCAAACTAAAGGCCCTCTCCTTGAAGATGGCCCTCCTGATTGCGCTCAATTCCATCAAGAGGGTTGGGGAACTGTAAGCGTTCCCTGTCAACAAAACTTGCCTGGAGTTTGGTCCGGCAGACTCACACGTCATCCTGAGACCCTGACCGGGCTACGTGCCCAAGGTTCCTTTGACCCCTTTCAGGGATCAGGTAGTGAACCTGCAAGCGCTGCCCCAGGAGGTGGCACGTTGCTGTGTCCGGTGCGTGCTTTGCACACCTATTTGGATCGCATGCTGAGCTTTAGACACTCTAAGCAGCTCTTTGCTTTGGTGGACAGCGGAAAGGGAATGCTGTCTCCAAACAGATGCTTGCCCTCTGGATCGTGGATGCCATTGTGTTGACTTACCAGACCCAGGCCATGCCCACTCCCTTGCGGTTCGAGCACACTCTACAAGGAGTGTGGCATCCTCATGGGCACTGGCCAATGGCACCTCTCTAGCAGACATCTGCAGAGCGGTGGGCTGGGCAACACCCAATACCTTACAATATTTTACAATCTCCAGGTTGAGCTGGTCTCGTCCCATGTTTTGACAGGTTCGAACATGTAGAATTCAGTAATATGGTACAGCTGGCTGGGTGTATCGATTGCGCATAGTGCTTTTCCCCTCCCCTGAGGTGAAGACTTGTGCTCTACTTCCCCAGTCAAATCCACAAGTCACAGACCCTGGGTGTCCTTCCTCCCTAGCCCTCTAGCTCCGAATTCAGCAGAGGAAGTTTGCAGCCAGACCCACCGCATGCACAGACTTGCCTGTACTGGAACAGGTGCTCCACAGGTTCTGATTATTCCAATATCTCCTGTGATGTATTTTCCACGGTACGATACCACTGTCGGCGTACATGCTTCTCCCTTGGACAGAGTTCCCTCTACCCCCCCAGTCGCTTTGTATGTAGAGCTCCTCCCCATCGAGGCAGGATCAACCACTGCGCCACTTCCATATGTGGCTGGTAAGCCCATGTGATGTATTTGCCACATGTTGACCTCCCCTGCTGGGCAGGATGTGGTCTCCGTGGGGTCTTTTCCCCCTGAAAGTATAGGATTTGAAAAGAACGCTTTCCCAGTGTGTGTTATAGCGTTAGATTGCCCCAGCCGCATCTAACACTCTACGGAGAGACAACATAGAGAGAGAAAAGGCCATGCAAGTTACGTTGCTTCCCTCCCTCAGTGGTGTATGGAACTATATGGTGTCTTTTGTGGTGTTGGGGAAGGTTACATGCAATCTGATGCACCTGCTATTTTTGCACGCAGCAGCTTGCTTGCTTGCACCTGCATCAGCAGTCCATGTAACACGGTTCAGTATTGTGGCATTTTTAGATAGGGACCCCTAGTGTCACTACAGCGACACAACGTTGAGTGAGTGACAGAAGGGGAATGTCTCGGTTACTGTCGTAACCTCCAGGGAACGAGACATTGTGTTCCTCTTGCCACAACACTGTACTAAGCCACTGAAATATCCGAGACCTTACTCTCGGCTCCTCAGCTCAAAACCTGTCTGAACATGTTTCATAAAAAAATACAATACACAATCTACCATAGGTTTAAATAAGGTGGAAATGTTATGAAGTTGAATGCAGCTGATCAACAATATACTTACATGAAAGTGTATAAGCTCAAAGAAGGCATTAATTAGTTAACAGTTAACTGGGACACAAAGTTTTTTGGGGTGATGCTGTAGTTTTTGTGCTGGTTATACCTTGGATTACATTCCAGTGAGGTCAGTTCAAGCATTCAGCTCATTTTATACCTGTATGTCCGGGGGAGGGGCATGCAAATTCTGTTTGCCAATTCTTATTGGCCTTTCTCAAAGATGGAGGTAACCGAGGCTCTCGAGAGACCCCTAGTGTCACTACATCGACACAATGGCTCGTTCCCTCCATCAGGGAATGGAGGTTACAACAGTAACCGAGACGTTTTGATCAGATTTTAGGAGTGAATGCACTTAACTGTATAGAGAGATATAGGATGCTCCCTATTTAGTGCATGACTTAACCTCCAGTGTGCTGTCTGCCTGCACTGGTCTCAGAACAGTTTGAAATGCAGCTTATTTTCATCATAACTCCATATAAAGTCTCTGAAAGACACATTTTCAGCTTTTGATGCATCCATTGATTCTCATTACGATAATGTACTGTGAATGTTGGATATTTGAACTGAAGCTGAACATACAGTCCACATACCTGCTCATTGTGTTAAACAGCTTGCCGTTTTGTGATTAAATCGCTCGAATAAAAAAAATGGCACATTGATGAAACTAGAGACTCTTTTGACTCAAACAGGTTTCAATGTAAAACTTAATTTGGTTTCTTACCAGATGTAGTTTTGTTGGTGTTTCTTTCATAGACAAACTCCACTGTGATTGATGCCATGTTGTTTGATCACATGAATCCGTGCATCGAAAGTTTAACCCTTGTGACGAGGAGGGCGTGCTGGTCTATGATGACACATGGCCGGCCCTGGATCAGGCTAATCAGCCAGGAGGGTGCATGTGTGTTTGCATTTGTTTATGTTTGTTTTATGCGTTTTATCATTAACCTTTACGTTGACTGTTTATCCGGTTCCCGCCTCCTCCTTGCTCATCCCTTACCCCATTACACTGGTGCTAAAAACCCGGGAGAGAGGAGAGATGTGCTGTCAAGGAGTCCTAAACTGCTCCTCCGCCTTCTGGCAGACGCCAGCTCACTCCTCCCCTGACGGACGGCAATGAGTCCTCCGGGCCCTGGCGGACAGAACCGGTCCTTCCCTTCTTCGGTGGATGACAGCGGTGAGGACTCCGCGACAGCATATCCTTCCTTCCTCCCAGGTTTTGCGCATATGTAACAGTGGACGGGAAAGGAGGAGGGAACTGGCTAAACAGTCAAAGTAAAATTTAATGATAAAACTCAACATAAAACAAACATAACCTGCCCATATGCATCTCTTCCTCTCGAACTGGCGACTCCGGCTCATTTTTATCCCCCCTTCTGTCTGATTAGCCCAATCCAAGGCCGGCCATATGTCCTCACGGCCCGGCCCCACCCTCCTCCTTGTCACAACCCTTTACTAACAGCACAGAATCTCCTGAACGGAGATCAGTCAGTTTTAATTAAATTAATTTATATGTTGCATATAGAGAAGCCAAAATATAATGTCCATGCAGGTGGACTGGGGTCTCAGGAGGTTAAAAAGGTCAAGGTCAAGTTTATTTATAAAGCACCTTAAAAGCACCATGAGTGCTAACCAAGATGCTGTACAACAGTCATAAAATAAGACATCCCCTTACAATAAAAAACATTAAATAAAATAAGAAAAAAAAGAAAATATCAACATAATACAATGCGTCACCAGACAGGAGAGAAAAAATAGTAATACTTAATATTAAATAATAATTGTACTAATGGTGAAAACAAGTTACGAATAAGCCTGAGGAAAAAGTATGATTTAAGAGATGATTTAAATGTAGGTAGAGTAGGGGATGATCTAATAAAAAGAGGTAGGGTGTTCCAAAGCTTTGGAGCCCAAACTGAAAAGGCCCTATCACCTTTGGTTTTTAAGCGTGACTTTGGAACAGTCAATAGCAGCTGAGAGGAGGATCTTAGCATTCTCTGAGAAGAGTAGGGACGAAGAAGATCCGAAATAGAAGCAGGAGCAAGTCCATGCAGTGCTTTAAATACAAATACTAAAATCTTAAAATCAACTCTGAATTGAACAGGTAACCAATGCAGTGATGCTAACACAGGCATAATATGCTCCCTCTTTTTTTGTCCCAGTCAAAAATCGGGCTGCAGCATTCTGTACCAGCTGTAGACGCGAGAGTGAGAACTGGTTTATTCCGGCATAAAGAGCATTACAGTAGTCCAGCCTCGTTGAGATAAATGCATGAATGATGTTCTCCAAATCATTGAAAGTAAGAAAACTTTTAAGCTTGCGAAGCCCCTTTAGCTGAAAAAAAAACTGTCTCTGAAAACAGAATTTATTTGTTTATTATTTTAATTCAGGATCAAAAATAACCCCCAGGTTTCTAACATGGTCACGGGTATTTTCTTGAAAGGGACCCAGGGAAGGGCTAAATTTTTCTAATTGCTGTGGGGGGCCAAACAAAATGACTTCAGTCTTTTTGTGGTTCAACCGGAGGAAATGATCATCCATCCAGCCTTTAATGTCCTTTAAACATGCTAACAAGGTGGAGACTGAAGCCGAACCCGTTTTAAGAGGAAAATAAAGCTGGGTATCATCAGCGTAGATATGATAGGAGACCTTATGATACTCAAAAATATAACGGAGAGGGGAAAAAAGGACCTAAAGAAGTGATTTTTTTTTATTTTTTATTTTTTTTAATTATTTTAATCCAGCTTTAAATTTTTATCAGAACGTCCCGTATATAAGACCTGAAGAAGTGTGTTTTTTTTTTTTTTTTAATTTATTTCTTGCAAAGACTAGGTACTTCCTGTAGGCTATGGTAAGTGATTGATCCAAATTGTTCCATCATTCACATGCAAAAATCCTCAATTTTAAAAGAAACAAGAGTAAAGAGATTATAATTAATAAATAAAAAGATTATAGATTAGAAATTATAGATAAAAAGTATGTGTGGATTTTTATTTAGTATTACTGGAAAAATGTAATTGGTCAACTTACCCCCAGATGGCTCATCTTAACCACTGACCAGGAGCAATTTACTCCTATAATTTATTTAAAAGGTCAGTTGTTTGTGGCTTTCTATCTCGACTCGGTTTTTATAATATCAAGTTGTAGCAGACACCTTGAAATAATGGTATAGCTATTTTTATTATTCTTCTGTCTATTTGTCCTTGTATAGGAGACATTTAGAAATCAGCTCATCTTACCCCACTCTCCCCTACCTTTTGTACTCTGCAACTTGAAAAACTTCTAAGCTTGTTTTTAAATGGCTGTATCAACCAGTTTGTAGAGCTACCAAGTGAAATCTTTTAAAATCCATTATAACATACACTGCAAACGATCAGACTTCTGATTTAGTTTTCCATTTCTTAACAACAACAATAAAAGAACATGATTGCGACTTGTGTAAAATAAACTTTATTTAGCTTTTTTAAGATGAGAGCTGTACCTTCAACGGATTATGCTTCTTTTCAGTGTTGAGATTTGCTGACAAGCATGCTTTAATGCATTAATTTTCATGCTAAATCAAAACATAATTAAGAAAATCATAACTAATTGTTAAAGTTTACATGTCTATGGACTTTAAAAATATAGGTAGGATTTCTCACGACACCGATTTCAGTGATTTCAACAAACGTCTGACAACCAACGTTTGTGTGTGTGTGTGTTTTTATTCAAGTGTATATATATATATATATATATATATATATATATATATATAAGTATGCAAAGTTTTATATTCATAAGACAAAAATAACTCACATATTAACACAATGCCTTTTAAATAAAAAGGTACTTGTACTTGTTTGTAATTGAACTAAATGGAAAAAGTTATGAAAAGAAGAGACCGAGGGAGAGACAACAACAAAATGCGGTATGCGGTGGGGGAGGTCATGTGACTCGGGCAGTGCGTCACGACGCACAGCGATTTGGCATCACGTGACGAGTGGTGCGTACGCGGCGGAATTGGAAGTGAAGATGGCGGACGAGGAGGCCGAGCTGGACCGTGGCGAGCGGAGCGACACTTTCAGCGCTGTAAACGCGCTCTCTACGCGACTGGAGGACACAGTATCGGCGCTGAAAAACAGCCACAAGTCCCCTGCTGAGAGCGAGTCACAGTACTGCTATGAGTTCTGTCAGGTAAGCGCAGATTGTCCTTTGACACGCGCGCGCGCGCGCGCGCACACACACACACACACACACGCGCGCGCGCGCGACTGGAATGCAGTAATCTCGTTTACAGAAACGGATGATTTGCGATATACAACAAATGTTTTATATCTTAGCATGTCTCTTTCGATTCTGACGATTATTTTGCGTCGTATTTGGCTCTTTCGGTTTCTCTGTGCATCACACATAAGACTGTAAACAAACAGAATCAAAGCCATCATCATTCACACACTGCACATTACCATTATAGCATCATCATTCACACACACTGCACATTACCATTATAGCATCATCATTCACACACACTGCACATTACCATTATAGCATCATCATTCACACACACACTGCACATTACCATTATAGCATCATCATCATCATCATCCACACACTGCACATTACCATTATAGCATCATCATTCACACACACACTGCACATTACCATTATAGCATCATCATTCACACACACACTGCACATTACCATTATAGCATCATCATTCACACACACACTGCACATTACCATTATAGCATCATCATCATTCACACACACACTGCACATTACCATTATAGCATCATCATCATCATCATCCACACACTGCACATTACCATTATAGCATCATCATCATCATCATCATCCACACACTGCACATTACCATTATAGCATCATCATACACTGCACATTACCATTATAGCATCATCATTCACACACACACTGCACATTACCATTATAGCATCATCATTCACACACACACTGCACATTACCATTATAGCATCATCATTCACACACACACTGCACATTACCATTATATCATAATCATCATCATCCACACACTGCACATTACCATTATATCATAATCATCATCATCCACACACTGCACATTACCATTATATCATAATCATCATCATCCACACACTGCACATTACCGTTATCATCATCATCATCCACACACTGCACATTACCATTATAGCATCATCATTCACACACACACTGCACATTACCATTATAGCATCATCATTCACACACACACTGCACATTACCATTATAGCATCATCATCATCATCCACACACTGCACATTACCATTATAGCATCATTCACACACTGCACATTACCATTATATCATAATCATCATCATCCACACACTGCACATTACCATTATATCATAATCATCATCATCCACACACTGCACATTACCATTATATCATAATCATCATCATCCACACACTGCACATTACCGTTATCATCATCATCATCCACACACTGCACATTACCATTATAGCATCATCATTCACACACACACTGCACATTACCATTATAGCATCATCATTCACACACACACTGCACATTACCATTATAGCATCATCATTCACACACACACTGCACATTACCATTATAGCATCATCATTCACACACACACTGCACATTACCATTATATCATAATCATCATCATCATTCACACACACTGCACATTACCATTATATCATAATCATCATCATCATTCACACACTGCACATTCCCATTATATCATCATTCACACACTGCACATTCCCATTATATCATCATTCACACACTGCACATTACCATTATATCATCATTCACACACTGCACATTACCATTATATCATCATTCACACACTGCACATTACCATTATATCATCATTCACACACTGCACATTACCATTATATCATCATAATCATTCACACACTGCACATTACCATCATAATCATTCACACACTGCACATTCCCATTATATCATCATAATCATTCACACACTGCACATTCCCATTATATCATCATAATCATTCACACACTGCACATTACCATTATATCATCATAATCATTCACACACTGCACATTACCATTATATCATCATAATCATTCACACACTGCACATTACCATTATAGCATCATCATTCTCACACACACTGCACATTACCATTATAGCATCATCATTCACACACACACTGCACATTACCATTATAGCATCATTATCATCCACACACACACTGCACATTACCATTATAGCATCATTATCATCCACACACTGCACATTATCATCATCATCATCATTCACACACTGCACATTACCATCATAATCATTCACACACTGCACATACCCATTATATCATCATTCACACACACACACACTGCACATTACCATTATAGCATCATTATCATCCACACACACACACTGCACATTACCATTATAGCATCATTATCATCCACACACTGCACATTATCATCATCATCATTCACACACTGCACATTACCATCATAATCATTCACACACTGCACATACCCATTATATCATCATTCACACACACACACACTGCACATTACCATTATAGCATCATCATTCACACACTGCACATTACCATTATATCATCATAATCATTCACACACTGCACATTACCATTATAGCATCATCATTCACACACACACTGCACATTACCATTATAGCATCATTATCATCCACACACTGCACATTATCATCATCATCATCATTCACACACTGCACATTACCATCATAATCATTCACACACTGCACATACCCATTATATCATCATTCACACACACACACACTGCACATTACCATTATAGCATCATTATCATCCACACACACACTGCACATTACCATTATAGCATCATTATCATCCACACACTGCACATTACCATCATAATCATTCACACACTGCACATACCCATTATATCATCATTCACACACACACACACACACTGCACATTACCATTATAGCATCATCATTCACACACTGCACATTACCATTATATCATCATAATCATTCACACACTGCACATTACCATTATAGCATCATCATTCACACACACTGCACATTACCATTATAGCATCATCATTCACACACACACTGCACATTACCATTATCATTCACACTGCGCATTCCCATTATATCATCATCATCATCATCATCATCATTCACACACTGCACATTACCATTATATCATCATCATTCACACACTGCGCATTCCCATTATATCATCATGCACACGCTGCAAAACTTCTATCAGATCAATGTGCATTGATAACTCCCTCAAGCATAAATTTAAGATAAAATGCAATTAAATAATTATTGTTTTAATGAATCTCTATATATACACTGGCGGACAAAAGTTTGAACAGGTTTGCTGTTTAGGAAGGAAATTGGTACTTCCGATCTCAATGTATAGTCTGCAATACTGATCTAAAACACAGCTCGATTACAATTTGAAAAGTCATTTTTAATCAAATCTAGACAGCAGCCATCACTCCAACACCTTATCCTGGAGTAATCATGCTAATTTGGTACTAATCACTTTCCATTATATCAAACACAGCTGAAAGATATTTGTTCCTTTAAATGAAGCTTATCGTTGTCTTTGTGTTTGTTTTTGAGTTGCTACAGTATGCAATAGTCTGGCATGTCTTAAGGTCAATATTAGGTCAAAAATGAAACGGCTTTCTCTACAAACTCATCAGTCAATCATTGTTTTGAGGAATGAAGGCTATACAATGCTTGAAATTGCCAAAAGTGTACACTACAGTCTTCAAAGACAAAGAAAACTGTCTCTAACAAGAACAGAAAGAGATGTTGAAGATGTACAACTAAACAAGAGGATAAGTACATCAGAGTCTCTAGTTTGAGAATTAGATGTCTCACATGTCCTCAGCTGACAGCTTCATTGAATTCTACCCGCTCAACACCAGTTTCATGTACAACAGTAAAGAGAAGACTCTTAAGGGAAGAATTGCAAAGAAAGTGACACTTTTGAAACAGAAAAACAAAGAAAAGGTTCGAGTGGGCAAAGAAACACAGACATTGGAACAGATAATTGGAAAAGAGTGTTATGGATCTTTTGTGGGATCAGCTAGACTGTAAGGTACGTGAGAAGTTCCCAACAAGACAGCCACATCTATGGCAAGTGCTACAGGAAGTGTGGGGTGAAAGGTCACCTGAGTGCCTGGACAAACTGACAGCTAGAATGTCAAGTATCATGTCGATTATTTTTGGTTGAGAACTCTTTGAAGAAGTTTAAGAAGTTCTGAATATTTTCTTCAAATTGTAATAGTAAATTTATCATGTTATCAATGTCCTGACTATACATTGTGATCAGTTGAACGCCACTTTGGTGAATAAAAGTACCAAAAAAGTAGCCTTTCATAAGAGCAAAATCTATACATTATTCCAAACTTTTGGCCACCAGTGTGACTCTATCTATCGAAAAATATATTTTGTATTCAAGTTATGGTAATTATCAGTATCAAATCTTTTGGAATGCCTAATTCAACCTATTATGGTCAATGTGTTATTTTCTTTGACTGTGTTTCCTGTTTAATCATTTTTACTATATATTGAGGGGTCTTGTTTTTTTTTTTAGGGTGGTGGTCTACTGACCTACATTTCTCGTGATGTTTTTCCCCCATCTCATCAGTGTAATATAAGACAATAATGTTCCTCCTTCTCATGTACCTTTTATCTCTGAATAATATTGAATGGTGGTAGGCTGGTGATTAAGGAAGTGGGCTGTTGCAGTTTCAATCCCGGGTAGATTTGTTCCGTAAACCCAAAAATAAATTATAAACAATTGAGTAACTCCTGTAATTCACAAGGAGAATAGACGGACTGTTAAGTCCCCAGTATATTCACAGCCATGTTCTTCTTCATTTAGAGGTAAAATGAAGTTTGAAACAGCTGAGCAACGGTATACTGTTCCCGAACATTCAGACACCAGCTGTGGAAGGTGTTTAGAAGTACATTTAAATATGAGGACACTTCTTAACACATTTTAATGTCACATTAGTTATCAATTACTTTATGCCTCATTCTTGGAGTAGAATTCACACTAGCTTAGTAAAAGTAGTTGTTTTAACCACATTATGATGATCTAAAGTAGAGCTGCCAACATATAATTTTTTCTTAAATATTACCAAAGTTTAAATTAGAATTTGAAAGACATTTAAGGTAGGAGTGTAACGATGCAAAAATTGAATGACCAACGTTCAAATGTTATCGATACATCGCGTAAGTATCGATATAGACATTTTAAGATGCACCTTTATTTCAATTGCTATTATTTGGCAATAATACCACCGTGTTTTCTCATTAAATACAGTTGTATGAAAGTACCTAATGCTTATGCAGCAAGACACAACAGTGAAACGCCTCCACCTAAGGGAATGTTCATTCCGAATGTGTGCTTTTATTGCAAGGATACGCTAGACGGACCGTCACCCCACGTCAGCATCTGAGCTGATTTTAGCCCTAGAATGCTATCGGTTCAATGGCTTTCATGCCATCTTTAGTGCTTGGGACACATCCAAAATTCGAATGTGCATTTTTATTTTACATTCAATGAATATTTTAATTTTACAGACCTAATTTAAAGTAATGCAGTAATGTTTAATTTGTCTGAATTCAAGACGTTAATGCATGTCGTAATATGAGCCGATACACTGTTATTGTTATTAATGATATCAATAAAACTATTGCAGAGATGAATGTACAAGTTTTAATGTGCAGAATACAGACATAAGAATGATGATAAGAGAGGCATATCTTTCTTTAGGCAGATGTATGAATCGATTTCGCGAATGGGCACTTGAGAGAATTCAATTTGATTCCTTTTGTAGATTAAAGAAAACGAAAAAAATCACATGACGTAATCATGGAAAAAATGTCTCTACGTGAATGATTGTACAGATGTAGGTACATTTTCACCAGCTCGCTAATAACTGCACGCCGGTGTGTTCACATTGACTGAATGCCCAAATTCACTCACCGGCCACTTTATTAGGTACACCTGTACATCTACTTATTCATGCAGTCGCATACACTCACCTAAAGGATTATTAGGAACACCATACTAATACTGTGTTTGACCCCCTTTCGCCTTCAGAACTGCCTTAATTCTACGTGGCATTGATTCAACAAGGTGCTGAAAGCATTCTTTAGAAATGTTGGCCCATATTGATAGGATAGCATCTTGCAGTTGATGGAGATTTGTGGGATGCACATCCAGGGCACGAAGCTCCCGTTCCACCACATCCCAAGATGCTCTATTGGGTTGAGATCTGGTGACTGTGGGGGCCATTTTAGTACAGTGAACTCATTGTCATGTTCAAGAAACCAATTTGAAATGATTCGAGCTTTGTGACATGGTGCATTATCCTGCTGGAAGTAGCCATCAGAGGATGCGTACATGGTGGCCATAAAGGGATGGACATGGTCATAAACAATGCTCAGGTAGCCCGTTGCATTTAAACGATGCCCAATTGGCACTAAGGGGCCTAAAGTGTGCCAAGAAAACATCCCCCTCACCATTACACCACCACCACCAGCCTGCACAGTGGTAACAAGGCATGATGTATCCATGTTCTCATTCTGTTTACGCCAAATTCTGACTCGAGATTGTCAGAGATTGAAATCGAGACTCATCAGACCAGGCAACATTTTTCCAGTCTTCAACTGTCCAATTTTGGTGAGCTCTTGCAAATTGTAGCCTCTTTTTCCTATTTGAGGTGGAGATGAGTGGTCTCATCAAGGTTGTGCGTGTTGTGGCTTCACAAATGCTTTGCTGCATACCTCGGTTGTAACGAGTGGTTATTTCAGTCAAAGTTGCTCTTCTATCAGCTTGAATCAGTCAGCCCATTCTCCTCTGACCTCTAGCATCAACAAGGCATTTTCGCCCACAGGACTGCCGCATACTGGATGTTTTTCCCTTTTCACACCATTCTTTGTAAACCCTAGAAATGGGAGCAGGTTGTGAAATACTCAGACCGGCCCGTCTGGCACCAACAACCATGCCACGCTCAAAATTGCTTAAATCACCTTTCTTTCCCATTCTGACATTCAGTTTGGAGTTCAGGAGATTGTCTTGACCAGGACCACACCCCTAAATGCATTGAAGCAACTGCCATGTGATTGGTTGATTAGATAATTGCATTAATGAGAAATTGAACAGGTGTTCCTAATAATCCTTTAGGTGAGTTTATATCGCATATAGTCATATAATCAGCCAATCGTGTGGCTGCAGTGCATAAAATCATGCAGATACGAGTCAGGAGCTTCAGTTAAACAATGCTTGGGTGATTTAGAGTTGGTGTCATAACGTAGTTTCTCCAGCAGAGCGCGCTCCGACATTGTTTACAGAGCTGAGCTGATGATGGTTCCGCAGACAGTGTGGAGTTAAGCAGTGCGGTGTTAAGCTGTGTCTTCTCTGTAAATTGCTAACTAGTTTGTGAAATACATACTGGAATGTTAATAAACGATGATCCCATTATTATCCCTTTTAATATAACTAATATAACGTTAACCTTGACCCTGACAACCATGTCACTCATGTTTATCATATCTGTTTGCTGTTAGCCAGCTATAGTTTGTCAGTGCAGTCAGTAATGTAGCAGATTAAAAGGAAAACAACATCTTTTTGCAGCTTAGCAGACAACCGTGCAGTGGTGGTTTGTGTCTGTTGAGTGTTGATTTCACGCCATGTTGTTACCTACTTGTTGAGATTCAATGCTGGAAAGTAAATAAAGTCCATCTTTTTCTCTCCGTGACAATGAGCTTATAGCTAACTAGCTAACCACATAGCTACTTTCATTAGAGATGCACCGATTGCAATTTTCTTGGCCGATTCCAATTTTCTTTCTAAGAACTATTATTGACCGCATATACAAACAAAATCTACCTTTCTTCAATGCAAAATTTAATTTTCATAATAAAATGAATTATTAAACATTACAATTTCCCCCCAAACAAAGTTACAGGATCTTCTTTGACTTCTGATATATTAAGTGCTCTGTGATTGGAAAGAGGTAGAAATAACAATTAACTGCAAATGAGTTGCTTTATATAACAAAACAGAGGTCATTTTCCACTATTTTCATAAATGGACCTTTTTCTATTTTTTACTCCTAACAAAACAATTCCAAATATTACAAGCATATGAACAAAACTGAAGTGTCCAATACACTCAACATTGACATTAAGCTTATGTTAGATACCAAATATCAGAGGTAAAACTGATTGCTGCTTTGGGATTGGCTTGTAACCATACCTGTCAACACTCCCCCCCCCCCCCCCCCCCCCCCCCGTTTTTCCCGGGAGTCTCCCGTATCACACCCATCTCCCACTCCCCTCCCGTTTTGTTATTTCTCCCGAGAAACTCCCGTAATTTGTATGGCCGAAACCACGATATATGAATAATCACATCAATATATTATTCCAAGGTTGTCCAGTTGCCAGATCTTGTATGAAACGCATCCAACTCACACAATCAAAATCGAAATTTCAACCCATTTGTGACTTCAACCTGGCAACAAAAACTAATTTGCGCTGTTGAACTCAGTGGAGACTCAGCTGGTGCTCCGGCGGAAAATAAATAAATAATATATATGTACATACATACATATACATACACACGTGTGTGTGTGTGTGTGTGTGTGTGTGTGTGTGTGTGTATATATATATATATATATATATATATATATATATATATATATATATATATATATATATATATATATATATATATATATATATGTAAATTTAATAACAGCTGGACGAAGGCATTTCATTTCATATCCCGAAGCCATATCAACAATACCCACGCCTTTTGCAAAGTGTGTCTGTCACACTGATTTTAATATCGGACACGGTGGGAAAAATTACGTTACTCTGCACATTAAATCACAACGGCACAATTTATATGTATTTAGCCTGCCTCTGCCATCCCACGGTTTACTTTAGCCTTACAAATATTATAAATTGCAGACTATGTATTTTTCAATCACAGTGAAAATCTTCCTCACCAATGTCATGTTTCCATGCGGCTGTGACGTTATTGCTTGTGCTGCTGGCAACAAAACGGACCGGCTCGGAATTGGAAAGACGTGAGACTGACCGGCCGGTTACCGGTCCGGGCCGAGCATGCGAAAAATCGGCTGATTCCGTTCCCTGGCCGGTCGATCGGTGCTACTTTCATTGCATGTCAGCTGAGTGGAAGCTACCGAGCAATTCCAGTCATTGCATTTATAAAATGTAATAATAAATGTTTTCCACCATTGAAAGTTTCCCCTGAACATGTATAGCAGAATACGGTGTAACACCGCTGCTGCGGTTTATCTCTTGACTCGGCAGGTGTAAATGCGTCTTGTGTTACAGCCTGCCCCTAATTGACTGGCAGTATCAAAATAGTCAACATTTGCCTGATGCTAAAAAGTACTACTGATGTTTATTTAGATATATATTGGATTTTTATTTATTCTTTATTTCCTCAGTGTTCATTTCTAGAATGTGTTGACGATGTATAATAATTAGAATGTCAAATATTCTTTGATAAAAATATTTGTTTAAGAAAGCAGTCTTCTGAGTACATTTGCATAGTCATATCAGTGCAAAATAAGTGCACAATCCACTTAGAAAAGATCTGTTTTCATTCCAGTACAAAAATACTACTAACTATATCGGTCACTATCGGTAATCTGTGAATTTCCCCCCTCTAAAATCGGTATTGTATCAAAAATCCCTTATCGGTCCGGCTCTAGTATGATATCATCTTGTTGCTTATTTCCATACCACACTCCAGTATAGTGTTGTTGGCTAAATTGTATGGGATGTGTCATGTTTTAAATGAAATCAATTACAATTTGACAGTTAATCAAATGAAAATCTTGATATGGCCAAATACAATCATTAAAGAGCAGAAGGATGGCATTTCATTAAATATGCAGTCTACATGCGTTGCACGCCTCAGAATGAACAATAGGTGCCGCTGTGCTCTGTCATACTTCACACAAACACTCATGTAAACGGATCGCAGGTGATGCACATAATGCAGTATTATGTATGGTTTAGTGTATGAGAAACTGTGAACACTCACACAAACTCCTCCGGTGCTGCTCTGAGATCTCAGCTTGCAAGGATTTCAGCATTTCATTTAGAATGCAAACTAACACACTGGAGCTACTCAAAGGTCTGTCAAAATAAAAGTGCCTCCAAAATAAGCTGTTTAATTGTACGCAGGAAATTAAAGACATTGTGGCAGAAAAATATTAGTACTGTGTAGGTAAATGTAATGGCAATAACACTGCTAATAACAATAATAATAAATGTTGTTTTATAATTACGATCATTATTTATTATAATTATACAAAAAATATTAAAATAATTATGTATGCATGCTGATGTTGAGCCTGTGTGTTTGTGAAAGAGAGCAAAGAGAAAGACAGTAATGGGGTCATTCCTGTTATGCATTACAACTCTCAATTTTAGGACCTTTCAATAAAAGGGGGTACCTGGCTTTCAAAAATATATAAGAAAATGAACACGATAGGACCTGATCGAATGGAAATAAAAGTTAGCCATTGCTCAGTGAGGAGCTGCTTATAAGTGCGTCAACTGAAAGTTGAAAAGTTGACATTATCATACTCATTTCTTTTTCTATACTGAATGGAATGTTTTAGAGTGAGAAAATCAACTAATACAACATCCAGAATTCGTAATGATATTTGTGCTGGCTGGCTTTCGTTAGTTAAAGGGACATTACACTGTGCTAAACATGATGGAATATTTGGAAGGGAGTAAAAACCTAGATTGATTACCAGTTCAAAGAATATGCCCAGGAATCTTTTTTGTTTAAAGTTGCGCATATTAATTTTTCTTCATTAAATGTTTAATTCAAAGAAATTAATAGTCATTTTGAAACTCATATATATGAGCACTCGCATTAAAATGAAGATTCCAGTCATACGAGTAATCTTATCAAAGCTTTTTTATACTACATGGAGTGGGTCTGGACATGTTAGAATCACATGACCAGCTGAATACTACTCACTTAATCTCAGTAATGTCCTGTTATTGGACACTTTCACTCATTGATTAAAGTAATCATCACTGACTCTGAATACTAACAGTAAATTCTGCAATGGCATCAGTAACTGAAAACTAGGAGTCAGTGTCCAAGTTAACATACATTAGCTCACATTTAGATGTTTTAGTCTTAGTAATAAAACCTTTCTATTTTCTTGACAGAGATATTTTTAGTGGTGTCCAGTACAAAGTAAAATCCATAAATTTAAACCTCAGATGAACGTAGTTGACCTGCAGTGTAGTTGGCTGAACAATTTTTTTTTATAGGTGACGCAGAAGTTTTTTTTTTAGCACATGGTCTGGTCCCATAGGCCAGTGTTCAAATAAAGAGGACATATCAAACATTTCAATACTAAAATTTATTTTGAGTTGGAGAAATCTTCAGACTAATTAAGCAGGCTGAGCTCCCCTTCACCCTCTTTGTTCTGGTTGTTTGTCATTTTGCAGATAGTTTAACTTTAACCAATATTTCCTTCTAGCTTATTCTGATAACATTTGAAGTGACTTGGACAATGTGAGCACTGAGTAGTGTCTTAAGAGCACCTAGAATCTCAACATGGCTCAGCTGGTGTTTTTATTGCTAAAGGTTCTCTAAATGCAGATAAAAGTTGGTTTGAGCGGTCAACTTAAGGTGCGGTCACAGTCTAGACTTTGTGCTTCATTCACTTTCATTCTCACCCATGCATATGTGTATTTGTAGTGCTGCCCCCTAATAGTCGACCAAACATGAATTGATGAGAAGAGTCTTGGTCGATCAAGTTTTGATTGGTTGGTTGTTAGCAGAAAAAATAAACTCCACAGGAAAACGAGCAGTATTACCGCTGGTTGGTCGCTATGTGGTACTATGGGTTACTTTTCATTAAGAAGGGTTAGGGTTAAGCCTACACGATAAAGTAAGACACCTTGATTTCAAACTCTGAACTTTATTTGTTATAACTAAAAATGAAACTGGAAAACAATTTGTGCAATTAAAATGTGTTCAAATTGTTTTTGTTTTTCTGATTAACAATTTTATTGATTCACATAGTGAACACAGAAAAACAAAACATATATATATATATATATATATATATATATATATATATATATATACACACACACAGAATCAACAATTAACCCTCACTATCACCCCTCCCAATTCCCAACACCACCCTGGCCCCCAACAGCATCCCAGTGGTCGTACATGATTATAGAGACACACACTAGGGCTGCACGTTTTCAAGTTTTTCATTAACCGTTAACCGAGGCCCTTAACGGTTAATACTCGGTTAACCATAGTGTGCGCCAGGGATGGAAATTAACTTTTTTGTCCACCGGCCACTGTGGATTTCAAAATCTACCAGCCACTCAATGTTTTTACCAGCCACTTTCTTGTTTTTAACCGACAATGTGTAACTGCATGTGAAAATTAATACTACAAGATCTACAATACTTAAGCCGTTTATTTAATCTCAAGTCTCAATGAAATACTGGCATTTTCTCTTTCTCTCTTATAGCCTACACACACAATCCATGAACTGATATTCATTTCAGTTCGCATACGAGGAAAACACAATGTTACGGACGTGAGCGCTCTGAAAGCGGCACTGAAAGATGCTTTAAAACTTCCACAGAGACATCAAACAGAAAGCACAAAACCTTTCTTTAAAGTGAATTTCGTTTTGTATTAATTGTGTCTTAATTTTAATCAATGTTTCATCAACCAATTGCCTGGATTTAATAAATAAGAATTAAATATAGCAGACGATATAATCACGAAGCGAGGCGCCGGCGCGTGAACTGGAGCTCGTCTCATAAATGAACCGAAACTCAGTGTATAAGGTAGCCTTGCCTCACAAATAATTCAAAACTAAAGAAAACAGACACAGACTGCTCTCTGCTTATGTAATCCGTAAGAAATGTGCATTTCTCTCTGGTGCGTTACTGCGAAGACCGCGAGTCAGCATCGTCAACTTCATCTTTGCAAATGACACGGACAAAAAAAAGACTTGTTTATTAATAAATAATTCAAATATCTCCTTGCTATATTTTACATATTCATAATCATTACTTTTGCCGGTTCTTTGTGACAGATTTTAGGAGCTTTATTGGCAGCGCCACGCCGCCACCCTTACATGAACGCGTCACCGCACCCACCAGAATAGCCCTGTTTTTTTGTTAAGGATTTGTTTACTGTGTGTGTGATTCATTTAATGGAAAGCACATTCACGGAGTTGTCTTGCTAATCAGTGTCTCCTCGTTTATTCAGTCTCTGGTGGTGCAAAAATGTATTACAACTAAATTCAATGCACGCCATTGACGCCACTTAACCGAGCAAAATGTTTCACTCGGTTACGCAATTTTTAACGGTTAATCGTTTAACCATGGACACCCCTAACACACACACACATTTTTTTTAAAAATCACACATCCAGCAATGTCAGATATCCACCCCATTTCTCCACAAACAAGTTAAATTTCCCCAGTCTTCTAAATGACTCTTCTTCAAAAGCTGCCACCCTTCCCATCTCCGAGCACCACTACTGAAATGAGGGTGCTCCAGCTGACCCCCATTCCTTTAAAGATATCTGTCTGGCAAAAACAGAGTCTGGTTCAAAATGAAACCTGAGTGCCCAATACATCACACACAAAACTCTGAACCTTCAAACAAAACTCCTGGATCTTAACATACCAATGAGCCAAATATCTGAGGAAGCTACCGGTGAGCCAAATGTCTGAGACTGAACTAATAATAATAAAACAAAATCTTGGGTAGGCCTTGCCAACCTTTGTCAATCGGCCTATGTAACTTAAATGTAATCTGGGACATTACCCATTCTAAATGAAGGACTTCGCTGTGCTATCAAATTGCTTAAAATGAGAGAGGGGGACATCTACAGGGAGAGACTGTAGCACGTAGTTACATTTTGGAATACAATTCATTTTAATAAAATTAACCTTCACAATCATCGCTAAATGTAATGAAGCCCATCTGCCCACATCACTCAAAAAAACGTTTTATTAAGGTGTCGAAATTAACTCTTAACTAAATCAGACAAATTTGCTGGAAATAAAATGCCCAAATGCTTAATCCCCTATTTGGGCCACTGGAAGGAGCCCATTTGAAAAGCCGTTACTAGGCTGTACACTGTCAAGAGCCAAAGCTTCGGATTTAGACCAGTTGACTTTGTATCCTGAGAATTTTGAAAAAAAATTAATAATTCTGTGGAGGCAAGGCATAGATTTAGTGGGGTCAGAGAAGAATAATATAATATCATCTGTGTAAAGCAAAAGCTTATGCACCATGCCTCCCACCATCACCCCTGGGAAATCATCTTCCCTTCTTATTGTGGCTGCTAATGGTTCCAGGGCAAGACAGAACAATAATGGGGAAAGAGGGCAACCCTGTCCGGTGTAAAAAATTCTGGAATTAATCAATTTGTTTGTATCGCCACTACCGGGTGTCTATAAAGTAACTTAATCCATTCAATAAAAGTTTTCCCGAAACCTGTATGTTTCCAAAATCTTAAAAAGATAATCCCATTCTACCATATCAAACACCTTTTTGGCGTCAAGTGAGATGCAGCGACCAGAGTCTGATTATTCGCCATTGACCACATGATATTGATGAAATGCCTAATGTTATCAGAAGAGTTGCCACCCCGAATAAACCCCACCTGATCTATATGTAGAAGAGATGTCATAACTTCATTGTTTAGCCTGAATTTTTGAAAATTTGTACATGTAGCTGGATCAGGTAAATTGGACAGTTGTTGTTCAACTTTTTGAATGATGGCTTTTCAAAAGTTGTGAAGGGCAACATCTCTCAGGCAACAAACCAACTTCATCTGTGCATTCTCTACCAGCTAAGGCTCAATCTGATAGAACATTTGTATGCAGAACTGAAAAAGCATGTGTGAGCAAGGAGGCCTACAAACATGTCTCAGTTACATCAGTTCTGTCTGGAGGAATGGGCCAAAATTAAAGCAACTTATTGTGGGAAGCTTGTGGAAGGATCCCCAAAACATTTGACCCAAGTTAAACAATGTAAAGGCAATGCCACAAAATACTAACAAAGTGTATGTAAACTTCTGAACCACTGGGAATGTGCTGAAAGAATTAAAAGCTGAAATATATAATTCTCTCTACTATTAAATAAAGTAGTGATCCAAACTGATCTAAGACAGGGAATTTTTTCTACAATTTAATGTCAGGAATTGTGAGAAACTGAGCTTATATGTATTTGGCTACGGTACATGTAAACTTCTGACTTTAACTGTATATAAGATTGCGCTGATTTTAGCCTTGACTATTCACAATAGCACAGCTTCTCATATGTAACTAATAAAATATAAAAGACTTAAGAAATAACCAATCCCTGCATGAATGACAGACACATGTCACACCATCAGGTTACAGGTTGATTATCTAGTGTCCTGTAATTCTCTTGCTGTTCCTCTGAGGTTACAATGTCCACAGGGGAAGCTGTGCTTTAAACTCTGAATGACCCGTATGTTAAAAGAGCTTTTTACTGCTGTTTGTTTGGAATATTACTCTTGAGCATGTGCACTTTGTTTGCAGAATTTTAATTTGATTTGTGCTATTTAGATGCATAATTAGGTGTGTAGAAATGGTGTCAATTTCACTCCGTAACATTTCTATTCCTATACATAGATACTCTAACAAACTGTTGAAATCATGTACTAAAATATTTGTGGTCTAGAAATGTCAGATCAGTTTGTAGTGAGACAGAAGAGTGCACAATTTTTCAGTGTAGTGGGAAACACTGCACGCCTGTACAACACGCACTATGCAAACACTAAAACACCTCAGACAGTTGACTTTATAGCTGTTTGCCAGTGTATGTTCCAGGCCAGGTTTAGTTTGATTGTTTTATTTAATTTTTAATGTAGGACTGCATATGTAAAGTCTTGAAAACTGATTAGTTAAACATTCAGGTCTCACTTATGTATACAATTTTTAATTGGCAGAAGCGTTTGAACTATGTTCTGTTTGTAGAGGTTGTACAAAAGCACATGAGTCTGACAGCTCTCAAAATCTGTTAAATCTGTCTAAAAAGATGCTTAAAAACGTATATGGTTTATGCAGTGTTACTTGGCTCGCAAATTAGGTGGTCATTTAAAGAAATAGTTTTATGTACACTACCGTTCAAAAGTTTGGGGTCACATTGAAATGTCCTTATTTTTGAAGGAAAAGCACTGTACTTTTCAATGAAGACAACTTTAAACTAGTCTTAACTTTGAAGAAATACACTCTATACATTGCTAATGTGGTAAATGACTATTCTAGCTGCAAATGTCTGGTTTTTGGTGCAATATGTACATAGGTGTATAGAGGCCCATTTCCAGCAACTATCACTCCAGTGTTCTAATGGTACAATGTGTTTGCTCATTGGCTCAGAAGGCTAATTGATGATTAGAAAACCCTTGTGCAATCATGTTCACACATCTGAAAACAGTTTAGGTCGTTACAGAAGCTACAAAACTGACCTTCCTTTGAGCAGATTGAGTTTCTGGAGCATCACATTTGTGGGGTCAATTAAACGCTCAAAATGGCCAGAAAAAGAGAACTTTCATCTGAAACTCGACAGTCTATTCTTGTCCTTAGAAATGAAGGCTATTCCATGCGAGACATTGCTAAGAAATTGAAGATTTCCTACAACGGTGTGTACTACTCCCTTCAGAGGACAGCACAAACAGGCTCTAACCAGAGTAGAAAAAGAAGTGGGAGGCCGCGTTGCACAACTGAGCAAGAAGATAAGTACATTAGAGTCTCTAGTTTGAGAAACAGACGCCTCACAGGTCCCCAACTGGCATCTTCATTAAATAGTACCCGCAAAACACCAGTGTCAACATGTACAGTGAAGAGGCGGCTGCGGGATTCTGGGCTTCAGGGCAGAGTGGCAAAGAAAAAGCCATATCTGAGACTGGCCAATAAAAGAAAAAGATTAAGATGGGCAAAAGAACACAGACATTGGACAGAGGAAGACTGGAAAAAAGTGTTGTGGACAGATGAATCCAAGTTTGAGGTGTTTGGATCACAAAGAAGAACGTTTGTGAGACGCAGAACAAATGAAAAGATGCTGGAAGAATGCCTGACGCCATCTGTTAAGCATGGTGGAGGTAATATAATGGTCTGGGGTTGCTTTGGTGCTGGTAAGGTGGGAGATTTGTACAGGGTAAAAGGGATTCTGAATAAGGAAGGCTATCACTCCATTTTGCAACGCCATGCCATACCCAGTGGACAGCGCTTGATTGGAGCCAATTTCATCCTACAACAGGACAATGACCCTAAACACACCTCCAAATTGTGCAAGAACTATTTAGAGCAGAAGCAGGCAGCTGGTATTCTATCGGTAATGGAGTGGCCAGCGCAGTCACCAGATCTGAACCCCATTGAGCTGTTGTGGGAGCAGCTTGACCGTATGGTACGCAAGAAGTGCCCATCCAACCAATCCAACTTGTGGGAGCTGCTTCTGGAAGCGTGGGGTGCAATTTCTCCAGATTACCTCAACAAATTAACAGCTAGAATGCCAAAGGTCTGCAATGCTGTAATTGCTGCAAATGGAGGATTCTTTGACGAAAGCAAAGTTTGATGTAAAAAAAATCTTATTTCAAATACAAATCATTATTTCTAACCTTGTCAATGTCTTGACTCTATTTTCTATTCATTTCACAACGTATGGTGGTGAATAAGTGTGACTTTTCAGGAAAACACAAAATTGTTTGGGTGACCCCAAACTTTTGAACGGTAGTGTATGCCGTTATCTCTGGTGTTAGCATCTGTCACAGTAGCACCACTGGACTGTCTGTTGAGTAATTATTTAACAAATACAGTAAGCTGTTAAAGTGATGGAATTAAAGATTTACCCATGCTTGTGATTTCAGACGTTGGTGGAGTACGTCAGTCTGTGGAGTACTGAGGAGGAGCCGTTATCATTACTGGAGGTTTATATTAGCGCCCTGCTGAGCTTTGCGCAGGCGTCTCCGTACCTTTCTGCCCAGTGTGAAAAGGTGCCAGTTGTGCTTGAAAGGCTTTCACTGTAAGTATACACTTGGTGATTCCAGCATTTATAGAGGGTAGTCTATGATCTTTATTAACGTCCGAATAAAACGTGGTATTTTTTTTTTTCTCCCACCACTTGTGAGAAAATTCCCAGTTAAATAACCTGCTGTTTTTGACAAACACCAAGTTTGTGTGGTAAATTAATTCCCATCAGAATATACCATATTGGATTTAAAAGCAGGACTTAATCCAAAATGTCATTTTTTAAATCCTTTTTGACCAATGTCAAGTGCCATATTGTAACTGTAACCAGATACAGTGTAATGTGCATGTGTATTTTTAATACAATGAAGACTTGCATCAGAGAAAGGTTTGAAATTATTTACGTTAATAAAGTTACTTCGCTGCCCCAAATGGATTTGATATGGGGCATATTTTTTCCTAACAATTTAAAACAAACTCTCATTAATTCATTTCATTAATTCAAATTCTCATTTATGCAATAATGTGAATAACTACAAGAACTGTATAAGATGTTGAAAATAAAAAAAACCTAAGATTTCATTACAAGGACCTTTTTTTTTTTTTTTTTTTTGCCCCTTACACATTGAACTTTGGTGGCATTTTTTCCCCTGAGCTCCCCTTAATTTCTGATTCAGGCCCCAACACAGTGAGTTTTTCTCTGTTCCTGTTTTTATATTTGTGATGGATAATATAACTTTTTGTTACCTTCTGTAGGAGTTGTGCAGAGTTGCTGATTTCTCTGCCCCTTAATGTCCCAGATGAATTGTGGGACAGGTTCAAGTCATCTGTGCAGGTAAATTTAACAAGCTAAAGTTCTTAGTAATTACATTTGTCAGCTTTGTCGTGATAAAATGCAGCCCAAGTAAACAACTAGACAGTCAACAACAAACAAAGCAAATATGTGATTGACATAGGGTTGGGCGATAAAACGTTATCAATAGTCAATACTTTTGAGTAATTTTCGATATTTAGCCTGTGTTCTACATCTAGATATGCGTGTTGCTAAAAATGCTAGCAGTTTGGCTTTCTTATCGTACATTTCCACTGGCGCGTAGTGACAGAGCTCTTTCAATTCCTTCTTATGGAAGCCGAGTGTCAAGCTCGCGAGGTGGATTGTAAAATTGACAGCAGTGTGGGGGCAAGCGGTTCCTAGCATTGGGAGTGGCTTTGTACGGATTTCTCCCGCGTCAGTGGAAATGAAGCCTCAAACTGCATGAAGATGCTATTGCCACCGCTACGCCGGTCACTGCGTTCTGGACCCCAGATAGATTCCATCTTGAATGAAAGACATCATGACGACGGTTACGCCCTCTCATCATCTCTATTGAGCAGCACGACAAAACAACAGTGCTGGTTACATCATATCAGATCTTTCTGCGTTGTATTCTTGAATATTTTTCTCTAGCACTGTCCCAGTCCACACCCGCTTCCTCTCTTCCCCACGTGCGTAAACATGTGAGCGCCTTTTAAACCATAACGTTTTTCTTTCTAAATGTAGTTTTATTAATCAGCATGTTCCAAGCCTTTAATAATAAATAGATTTCTGTTGTAATTGTGAAATTATTCAGATTTCATCATCTCTGACAAGGATGAAAGACAAAACAATGACTAGTTTGCAGTTTAGTCTCTCACTTTAATGAAAATAGAAAAATGGTCCATTCAGACTTTTACATTTTCAGACGTTTCTCTCTGGATATACCCCTGAACCCCCATACTGTATCATTCCTCAGTCACAAGGGCATAATTGGATATCTGTATGTAAAGAAATATGAAAATAATTTTAATGTAAAAAAATTAATATATATATACTGTCATTGTGATTAAAAATAAACAGATCATCTTATAACATTCATATTCAACTGCACTCAATTGATAAACTTTTCATAGAAGATCCCTCAGACACCACTGCATTGGCTGTGTCTGGGCCCCCAATGCAGTTTTGTAAAGACTGTTTAGGACTTTGTTTACTCCTCTTTTTTGGGAAATTCAAAAGAAATGTGCAAATGTGATTGAATATCGTGATAAATATCGATATGATTGATATGAAAAAGAATATTGTGATGATATTTTTTGCCATATCGCCAATCCCTAGGTTGACATATTTAGTGTAGTTGAAATACTTTTGGAAGTTGACATATCCTGTCATTATTATGCTTGTAGCTTGTATTAATTGTTGACCTGATATTATTAATTGAGAGAGAGATTTCACTAATTCATTTGGTGGTGACCAAGACCTAAGATATACACTGTTTTTCGCATTCTTATACATTTTCATCTTGATGTTGATTTAAAAAATAAAGTTCATATTTGGTTATTTGTCAACTACCAGCTGCTGTTTTTCATGCCAGAGTACATTATTGTAAGTAATGTTTATTTTTTGGGCTTTCCTGTCTGTGTAGGCTGCTCATTCTCTGGTACAGGAGAAGGGAATCTCCCAATTGGTAATGCTCAACAACATCACACAAGAACAAGGAGTCTGGACCAATTCTACGTTGCAGTGCATCCTCAAGAATGACATGCCATCCCAAGAGAAAGGTGCCGGTTTTCTTATTTTTTATCTTCGTGACATTTCACAGTGTGGTAGAAAAAAGTCTTATCCCAATGTCCGGGAGTAACTATCTAACTGTAGGGGCACTAACAAAGTTTTTCCATAATATGACAGTAGCTCAGCTGTTTTCAAATGTTTTTACAATAGATAATTGCTCGAAGAAGTAGTTCAACCAATGTAGCTAAAGAGCAAAGGTTAGTGGTAATAATAATAGTCCAAATAATCGTTAAATAGGCAATAATCAAATGTCCAATAAAAGTCCATAAAATATTTCATTCTGATTCGTTTTAATTAATACGTTTGTAATGGTACATTTAAAGATACGCTCAGTAAGTTTTTGCTAATTAAAATAGTTTTACATACACCGATCAGCCGCAAAATTAAAACCACCTGCCTAATATCATCTAGGTCCCCCTTGTCACCAAAACAGCTCTCACCCATCGAGGCATGGACCTCAAAGGTGTCCTGTGGTATCTGGCATCAAGACGTTGGCAGCAGGTCCTTTAACCCTCTGGGGTCGACGGACGTGCCGGCGTCCTGCTGGATTTTTCCGTCATTACAGCGGAAACAACATAAAATTCAAAAAATCATTTCGGGGCATACAGATAAGTGTACGACAACATTAGAGACCATAAAGGGTCTACTTTTATTTGTGTACACTCACAATAACAACAAATCCTTGAGCTTTTGTAAAATAAAGAAAATAAAAAAGGGTTAGCTGTAAGCAGTCTCTGTGTTCACGAGCATATATCTGAAACACGTCACAAAAATGAACTGAAACTCCGCAAATACTTATCACACAAACATGAAACACAAAGAAGCTTAAAATGTTTACTTTTAAATAAAACAATTCAAATTTTAAACAAATATTCTCCTGCAATGTAATCTGTATGAAACAAAGCGATGTAATTTATCTCTAATGTGATCACACCCATCAGCAGAGCGAGCCATTCATATGCTAATGTGCTGAGGCGATCAATGCACATGTTAAACGCCCCGACTGTGCCTTAAAAACAGCAAAGTTCATTAACTTTTCTGCACGTTTGAAAGACAGCACAATACACAAGTGTGAAAATTCCTGGATATGACGAAGTGTTAACATTTTCCTCAGAAGAAGAGCGGGACTCCGATGAACGTTTGTATTTTGAAGAGAGACTTGATCCAGCCGAGGATACAATTTCGGACGAGTAACTTATTTAGTTTTCATTAGTTGACATGCTATTTTATATAAACATCAACATATTTTACTAGTGAAACTGTTTCCAGACTTGCCAGCCAGGATTCAGAGTATCGAAATTTGACATGTCCTAATAGGCAAGTTTTAGTTACATTTAAATGCTGTTACGGCTAAAGCAGGTATTTAAATTACGCTGAATAATATAAATATGATATAAAAATAATATGAATGTTTAGATTTTATTTTATCTAGTGTTTATGCTGCCTCATTATCATCAACAAAGCTTGTGCTTGCAAATATCTGTTCAGGTTAAATGAGTAAAATGCACTTTAAATATGCCCATATTAGAAAATCAGCATCTTATAATGATTTCTGAAGGATCATGTGACACTGAAGACTGCAGTAATGATGCTGAAAATTCAGCTTTGATCACAAATTGCATTTTACAATATAATTAAATATAACACTGTTTACAATATCACTGTTTTTACTGTATTTTGGATCAAATAAATGCAGTCTTGGTGAGCAGAAGAGACTTCTTTTAAACGGTAGTGTAGGTCTAAAATTAAGTAAAGTCTATACATGTAAAGAAAATGTATAGTCAGAAGACTTCTTTTAACTTAAAACTTGATTTTGATCATTAAGTCTCCTCACATTCATTCTCTTTCTGTCACGTTCCTCATTGATAGGCCCAGGGGAGGGTTTTTTGTCTCCTCAGGTGTGAAATACATCCATATTTATGATAGTTCATGCTTCCTCGCATATGACCTTTCTAACACTAAAAGTGTCTTACAAAACTTCAAATACTATATTATTTTGCATGAATGAGTGATCAGGATGGTTTTCACATCATTTTGTTGCAAAAACTCTAGGCTACAAGATCCAGTTCTCAAAAGTCTTGTGGACAAATGTTTAGTATGTGTTATATGGCCTTATTTCAATGAACTTAAAAAAAAGTTTTCAAAAACCATGCATAAACGTCATTTTCTCAAAAATACAAACATGTACACACATGTTGCTCACATATTATTGTAGTCCAGTTTGTGGTGAATACAGTGTCATCAGACTTTAGCCATTAATGTGTTTTTAAGCAGCTGAAAAAAGCACAAATGTCAAGGCATGTCAAAACTTCTCCAGGGCCCAAAACACCCTCAGACCCCAGAGGGTTAAGTCCTGTAAATTGCAAGGTGGAGCTGCCATGGGTCGAACTTGATGGTCCAGCACATCCCACAGATGATCAATCGGATTGACATCTGGGGAATTTAGAGTCCAGGGCAACACATTGAACTCTTCATCATGTTCCTCAAACCATTCTCGAACAGTGTGGCAGGGCTCATTATCCCGCTGAAAGAGGCCACTGCCATCAGGGAATACCATTCCCATGAAGGGGTGACGTGGTCTGCAACAATCTTTAGGTAGGTGGTACATGTCAAAATAACATCCACATGAATGCCAGGACCCAAGGTTTCCCAGCAGAACATTGCCCAGTACATCACCTTGCCTCTGCCGGCTTGTCATCTTCCCACAGTGCATCCTGCTGCCATCTCTTCCCAAGGTATATGACGCTCACGCACCCGGCCGTCCACATGATCTAAAAGAAAACGTGATTCATCAGACCTTCTTCCATTGCTCCATGGTCCAGTTCTAACACTCACGTGCCCATTGTATGTGCTTTCGGTGGTGGACAGGGGTCTGCATGGGCACTCTGACAGGTCTGCAGATACGCAGCCCCATACGCAGCAAGCTGTGATGTACTGTGTTCTGACACCTTTCTATCATGGCCAGCATTACGTTTTTCAGCCGTTTGTGCTACAGTAGCTCATCTGTGGGGAGTCCAAGTCAACAGAATAGTCCAGAGTGATTACAGTATATTGATCAGCAGGAGTGTGAAACATCACAAAGTCCCAATAGAATGAGAGCAAGGATTTAATGTGCAATGTCAAACAAGAACGCATGATGGTCTGGTCACAGTCCAGAGTGCAACAATGTATGAAAATGTGTTTGGATTGAATACAAGAATGGACATTATACTGATGTGTGTATTATGAGACCGAATAAAAGTAACAAAACTGAACATCTTGGTGTAAAGCGGCAGCACTTAGTAAATAAACTTTTTGCATCCAGTATGATAGGTGTCAGTATAAAGTCCAAAACCACTGGTACTATTGAGACAATTAAGAGCCAGCTAGTACATCTTTTAAATGAAAAGATTCACTGATTCAGAAGTCCCTCACAGACAAGTTATAATTAATGAAGTACATGTATGTAAACATTTTTGTCCAATATTTTCCCTCTTACCTTCGCTTTTGCCATCAGATCACTGTTTTACTCATATGCTTTACAAATTGTACAGAGGTACCAAACTTTTTTACTGTTCTAACAATAAATCATTTCCATTAGATCTGTTGAACACACTTGAGGACAAAAATTTAAAGAGTCACAATGAAAGAAATAAAAGATTAAATGAAAAAATAACGTAATATTATAACATGATGATTGATATGAAAAATAGGTTATTTTGTACTTCTAAAGCATTTTTGCAATTCTGTTTTGCAGCTCAAAACAACAGAACACACATTTACATGTACTGTATATGATAGAACATTACAAATTTATGAATCTCTTCATATGAGATGTTAAAGCTGAAGTGTGTAACTTTTTCTGTGTTTTAATACTTCTATCCCAGCTAAATATGCCGAAACAGTCATCATAAGTAAGCCATTCATAGGTTAATTTTCTTGAAAACTGTAAACACTGTGTCTCTGGTGTTATGAAAATTGCTCTGTTTTGAGCGACCGTCTCATGAGAGACTATAACTCGACCAATAACGTGAGTTGGAGACGGGACTATCTGTTTGCAGACAGGGGCATGTTCAGTAAACTGTTTTTAAAACAGTGTTTAATTACAGAAATTACATTCCTCGGCTTTATTTACTTATTTGCAAAGGAATTGCAATCGCAGGAAACAATGTGTTGTGCGCTTTAATGTTACATTTTGTGTAAAAATGCTGCTGGCTGTGTTGTTTTTGGTGCACACCTGACAGTGCGCGAGCAACAACATGCTGGTGCATTTGCCAGATATTAAACATGTCAAATGATTCCCGGAATCATTATATACGAATTGTGTTTTCATTATCTACTGTCTAGCATCAAACCTTTTTGTGACCGCAGTACATTTTTTGCCTCCTGATACGACCGTGTTTCTGCTGTGTGAATTTTACATTCCGTTTTTTTTTTTTTTTTTTGTAGCTAGTAGCACCTACTAAACAAGTAAAAAAAAATTCTAGAGCATTAAGTTAGCTGCTGATGTTTGACTTTGGATCATGTGCACGCAGAGGACAGGCACTCCATTATACAAACAAAAATAACAACAATGATTATGATGATAAAATTTGAGCTACCTATTGAATACAGTCTGAAGTTAATGAGTAGTGCAAATTACAATTGCCTATACACACTAACTGCGATACAACCTCCTTTGCGGTGTTTTTGAATCTGAGGTATATTCAGTCAGATTTAATCTGAGGTATATCCAGTCAGATTTAGTTTAATGTTAACCAAGATGTAATATAGTGTCATCTTTTTCTGCATTTTCTGGAGAAGTCTGAGAACTCACCTGATTTCTTTAAAAATACAGAGTTGTTCAACATTAACAGTTCATTTACTGTTTTCTTGGTAAAGTACAGTGTCCATGTTTCTTTTGCTTCTATATAATAACGACTACAACAGTACTCAAACATGTTCTGTTTGCATCCAGAAGGTGTAATTAAAAGTTTTAGAGATCATGTAAAAAAAATTTCTTGATTTTATTTACGTATATGCCCTTGCGGTGATCCAAAAGTAATTAAAAGTTATAGATTTCATTTCATACTGTCGTATTTGGATTTTACTTTACTGATTATATTTATTACAGTATTCTATATGATTACATTAATCCTCCCAACCCTGTCAACAAATTGTATGTCCACAATAAATGTTTAGTCACTCAGTTACAGAGAAGGGGGTGGGATAAGGATACAAGTGTATCCCATGCTTCTACAATGGAAGGTCATGCTTTGTGTGTTATTGCTAAGGATCTAAGTGAGAAATTTACATGCACCGTAGCCAAATACATATAAGCTCAGTTTCTCACAATTCCTGACATTAAATCGTAGAAAACGTTCCCTGTCTTAGATCAGTTTGGATCTTTCAGCTTTTAATTCTTTCAGCACATTCCCAGTGGGTCAGACATTTATATACACTTTGTTAGTATTTGGTAGCATTGCCTTTTATATTGTTTAACTTGGGTCAAATGTTTTGGGTATCCTTCCACAAGTGTCTCACAATAAGTTGCTGGAATTTTGTCCCATTCCTCCTGACAGAACTGATGTAACTGAGACAGGTTTGTAGGACTCCTTGCTCACACACGCTTTTTCAGTTCTGCCCATCAGATTGAGGTCAGGGCTTTGTGATGGTCACTCCAATACCTTGACTTTGTTGTCCTTACGCCATCTCCACAACGTTGGAGCTATGCTTGAGGTCATTATCCATTTGGAAGTCCCATTTGCGATTTCAACTTTTAACTTCCTGGCTGATGTCTTGAGATTTTGCTTCAATATGCCCACATCATTTTCCTTCCTCATGATCCCATCTATTTTGTGAAGTGCACCAGTCCCTCATGCAGCAAAGCACCCCCACAACATGATGCTGCCACCCCCATACTTCATGGTTGGGATGGTGTTCTTCGGCTTGCAAGCCTCACCCTTTTCCTCCAAACATAACGATGGTCTTTATGGCCAAACAGTTACATTTTTGTTTCATCAGGTCTGCAGGCATTTGGAAATTGCTCCCAAGGATGAACCAGACTTGTTGAGGTCCACATTTTTGTTTCTGAGGTCTTTGCTATTTTCTTCTGATTTTCTCATGATGTTAAGCAAAGGCACTAAGTTTGAAGGTAGGCCTTAAAATACATCCACAGGTACGCCTCCAGTTAGCCTGTCAGAAGCTAGTTGACTAATTTTTGAATGGCTTGAAATTTTCTGGAATTTTCCAAACTGCTTAAAGGCTCCGTTAACCCACTGGAATTGTGATATATTCAATTAAAAGTCTGTAAACAATTGTTGGAAAAATTACTTGCGTGATGCACAAAGTTGATGTCCTAAATGACATGCCAAAACTAGTTTGCTAATGAAATTTGTGGAGTGGTTAAAAGCTAATAATAATTAATTTTAGACCCACACTACCGTTTAAAAGAAGTCTCTTCTGCTCACCAAGACTGCATTTATTTGATCCAAAATACAGTAAAAACAGTGATATTGTAAACAGTGTTATATTTAATTATATTGTAAAATGCAATTTGTGATCAAAGCATAATTTTCAGCATCATTACCACAGTCTTCATTGTCACATGATCCTTCAGAAATCATTATAAGATGCTGATTTTCTAATATGGGCATATTTAAAGTGCATTTTACTCATTTAACTTGAACAGATATTTGCAAGTACAAGCTTTGTTGATGTTAATGAGGCAGCATAAACACTAGATAAAATAAAATCTAAACATTCATATTATTTTTATATCATATTTATATTATTCAGCGTAATTTAAATACCTGCTTTAGCCGTAACAGCATTTAAATGTAACTAAAACTTGCCTATTAGGACATGTCGAATTTCGATACTCTGAATCCTGGCTGGCAAGTCTGGAAACAGTTCCACTAGTAAAATATGTTGATGTTTATATAAAATAGCATGTCAACTAATGAAAACTAAATGACTTACTCGTCCGAAATTGTATCCTCGGCTGGATCAAGTCTCTCTTCAAAATACAAACGTTCATCGGAGTCCCGCTCTTCTTCTGAGGAAAATGTTAACACTTCGTCATATCCAGGAATTTTCACACTTGTGTATTGTGCTGTCTTTCAAACGTGCAGAAAAGTTAATGAACTTTGCTGTTTTTAAGGCACAGTCGGGGCGTTTAACATTTGCATTGATCGCCTCAGCACATTAGCATATGAATGGCTCGCTCTGCTGATGGGTGTGATCACATTAGAGATAAATTACATCGCTTTGTTTCATACAGATTACATTGCAGGAGAATATTTGTTTTAAATTTGAATCGTTTTATTTAAAAGTAGACATTTTAAGCTTTCTTTGTGTTTCATGTTTGTGTGATAAGTATTTGCGGAGTTTCAGTTCATTTTTGTGACGTGTTTCAGATATATGCTCGTGATCACAGAGACTGCTTACAGCTAACCCTTTTTTATTTTCTTTATTTTACAAAAGCTCAAGGATTTGTTGTTATTGTGATTGTACACAAATAAAAGTAGACCCTTTATAGTCTCTAATGATGTCGTACACTTATCTGTATGCCCCGAAATGACAGAGAATTTTATGTTCTTTCCGCTGTAATGACGAAAAAATCCAGCAGGTCGCGATGGCGCGTCGGTCGATCCCAGAGGGTTCCGGTCTTTGAATCCCTTTGTCTGGGCTGCCTGGCCGCAGAAACGCAGAAGGAAAAGAGGAAAAAGAGCCAGCGTTCTCATCAGAGTAAGACGTCGTGCAAATCACCCCCCGCTACCCAGTATACTACTGGCAAATGTTCAGTCTCTGGACAACAAGCTCTGCGAACTGAGAGCGCTGATCTCTTTCCAACGAGAGACGAGAGATTGCTGTGTTATTTGTCTTACGGAAACCTGGATGTCCGCGGAGATTCCAGACTCGGCCATCGAACCCACGGGGTTCTCCGTGCACCGAGCGGACAGAGCGAAAGACCTCTCAGGTAAAAGCAGAGGTGGAGGTGTATGTTTTATGATAAACAAATCATGGTGTGATCAGAGGAATGTACATTTTATCAGGTCTTTCTGCTCTGCTGATCTGGAATAACTCATGCATCTGTGTCGACCATTCTGGCTACCGAGGGAATTCACAGCGGTCATTATCACTGCTGTGTACATCCCCCCACAAGCCGACACAGACCGGGCACTAAGGGAACTGTATGGGAGTATAAGTCAGCAGGAAACCGCACACCCTGAGGCCGCGTTCATTGTTGCCGGTGACTTCAACAAAGCCAACTTTAAAACAATAGCACCAAAATACCACCAACATATCAGCTTCAACACACGAAGGGACCGGGTTTTGGATCATTGCTATTCTCCTTTCCGGGATGGCTACAAATCCCTCCCCTGCCCACCATTTGGCAAATCAGACCACTCTTCCGTTCTGCTTCTGCCCGCTTACAGGCAGAAACTGAAACAGGAAGCACCCACCCTCAGAACGATCCAGTGCTGGTCGGACCAATCAGACTCTGCGCTACAGGACTGTTTTGATCACGCAGACTGGGAGATGTTCCGGGCCGCCTCCGATGACAACATCGAGGTTTACGCTGATGGCGTAACGTGTTTCATCAGGAAGTGCGTAGAGGACATTGTTCCGACAAAAACAATACGGATCTACCCCAACCAGAAACCATGGGTTAACGGCGATGCACTTACTGCGCGGACCACCACTTTTAATTCCGGGAACGCGGAGGAGCGTAAACAAGCCAGTTATGCCCTCCGTAACTCCATCAGTGCAGCCAAACGCCAGTACAGTCACAAAATTGAAGGACAGTTCAACACCACTGACTCCAGAAGTATGTGGCAGGGAATTAACACCATCACGGACTACAAACGGAATAAAAACTCCGCCATGAACACCGCTGCCTCTCTCCCGGAAGAGCTTAATACATTTTATGCTTGTTTCGAGGACGACAACACCGCCCTCGCGGAGAGTGCACTCGCGGCCGACACTACAGAGGTTGGTTCACTCTCCGTCTCTGTTGCGGATGTAACCCGATCCTTTCGACGGGTGAATATCCGCAAAGCCGCGGGTCCAGACGGCATTCCGGGCCGCGTCATCAGAGCGTGTGCGATCCAACTGGCTGGTGTTTTTACGGACATTTTCAACCTGTCCCTCTCCCTGTCTGTAGTCCCCACATGCTTCAAAACATCAACCATTGTGCCTGTACCGAAGCAAGCCAAAATCACTTGCTTAAATGACTGGCGTCCTGTTGCCCTCACCCCATCATCAGCAAATGCTTTGAGAGGTTGATCAGAGATTACATCTGCTCTGTTCTGCCCACCTCTTTGGACCCATTACAGTTTGCCTACCGCAACAACCGCTCCATTGACGATGCCATTGCATCTACAATACACACTGCTCTCTCCCATCTGGAAAAAAGGAACACATATGTGAGAATGCTGTTTGTAGACTACAGCTCAGCATTTAACACCATAGTGCCCTCCAAGCTTGATGAGAAACTCCGGGCTCTGGGCTTAAACAGCTCGCTGTGCAGCTGGATCCTGGATTTCCTCTCAGGCAGACATCAGGTGGTTAGAATGGGCAGCAACATCTCCTCATCACTGACCCTCAACACTGGAGCCCCGCAGGGCTGTGTTCTCAGCCCACTCCTGTATTCCCTTTACACACATGACTGTGTGGCGACACATAGCTCCAATGCCATCATTAAGTTTGCTGACGATACGACGGTGGTAGGTCTGATCACTGACAGTGATGAAACAGCCTACAGAGAGGAGGTGCACACTGACAGGCTGGTGTCAGGAGCACAACCTCTCCCTCAACGTCAGTAAAACCAAGGAGCTTGTAGTGGACTTCAGGAAGAAAGACGGCGAACACAGCCCCATCACCATTAATGGAGCACCGGTGGAGAGAGTCAGCAGCTTCAAGTTCCTCGGTGTCCACATTACTGAGGAACTCACATGGTCCGTCCACACTGAGGCCGTTGTGAAGAAGGCTCACCAGCGCCTCTTCTTCCTGAGACGGCTGAGGAAGTTTGGAATGAACCACCACATCCTCACACGGTTCTACACCAGCACTGTAGAGAAAGCATCCTGACTGGCTGCATCACCGCCTGGTACGGCAATAGCACCGCCCACAACCACAAAGCCCTGCAAAGGGTGGTGCGAACTGCCAGAAACATCATCGGAGGTGAGCTTCCATCCCTCCAGGATATATGTAACAGGCGGTGTGTGAAAAAAGCTCGGAGGATTATCAGAGACTCCAGCCACCCGAGTCATGGGCTGCTCTCACTGCTACCATCAGGCAGGCGGTATCGCAGCATCAGGACCCACACCAGCCGACTACATGACAGCTTCTTCCCCCAAGCAATCAGACTTTTGAACACATGATCTCTTACGATCCGCAATCAGCACTGCACTTTATTAATCTTCATTCTGTCAAATATATTCTCCCCAATTCAATTTGTATGTATGTATGTATGTATGTATGTATGTATGTATGTATGTACACACACTAATTGAATACACATACACTAGATAAGGGTATATAAAATATATATATACATATACCCTTATCTAGTGTATGTGTATTCTATATTGTGTGTATTGTGTACATTTGTTATGTAAATTGTGTGTGTGTGTGTGTGTGTGTGTGTGTATGTATATATGTTGTTTATTGTAGAGTGGTTTATGTCTCGTCACTGTCATTACTGCTATGTTGCTCGGAACTGCACACAAGACTTTCACCTACTGTTGCACTCGTGTACACAGTAGTGTGATGATAAAGTGATTTGATTTGCATTTAAACACTGACATCCCATGATATTAGGTAAGGACCAGGATTAGAAAATGGGCAAAACTTTGCAAAAACACAAAATATCATGGCAGTAAATGCTTGACAAAAATCAGAACATAATTGAAACATTCCTCCTGCAAGAGACTAAGCATGCTTTCTCCTAGGATGAAGAAAGATAATATAAAACTTGTATGACACAAGGTGTAAAAAAGTGATACACATCTCAAGCCCAAGCCAACACGAGGGACTTGAGGTTAACTTCAAATGAAACAGAATAAAAACTAACATATACATTTGGCATATGGAACTGAATGCTATCGATTTAAATTTACCTTTATAGCAATAGTTGTGAGCAAACAGTAGTTTAAGTTGTGCCGACAAATGGGACCTCAAAAATATGCGCATAGTATTTCCCTTAAATTATCGGCAAAGGCACCTGTTTCGTGGGTTGCTTCATGTTTAAGGCTGATTTATATCTGTCCTGCTTGTTTGAAGGAATAACTGGTGAAGATGATTGTGGGACTCTAAACCTGAAGGGTGTTGTTAAGTGTGAGGAACGGACAAGAGCAGCCAGGTAGTTTTCAGCATACTCCGCTTATTTAAAATTATGAGTCGTCTCGTTGACCTTGACTTTGAGTGCCGCAGGGTAGATCAGAAAAGGACGAAGACCCTTGTCAATCATGCGCTTCCTCACAGAGTCATACTTTCTTCTCCTCTGCGCCGTTTCTTTGCTGTAATTAGGGAAAAAGCTAGAATGGAGGTTCCGTGCTTGGGGGCCGATTTAAGGATCCTGACTACCTGTAAAATCTTCTCCCTGTCTTGAAAGCAGAGAAGTGCAAAGATCATATTGCTTATTGTTATTTTCTCTCTTTAGTTCATGAGTTCCTCACTCTGGAAGGACCAGCACTACTGAGGATGCGAGTGAAGCATCTGATCAAAGAGAGCTGTATTGAGCAGGCAGCGTTACTTGCCAAGGCCTGTGCTGAGCTATCCAAATTTGAAGATCAGGGACACTTTAAGCAGATGTACCTGGTTTGTTTGTGCACTGTTGCTCCACAGGAACTTGTAATGGAAGAGGTAAGGACAGTGAACTGAGAATATACAGCGCAGTCCACATGTGAAAATGCTTCTATTTTGTTTTTTATCATTGCATGATATTATCGTAACAATTTAAGTGAAAAAGTACAATTAAAAGTTAACAAATTTCAAAATGTCTTTTGTATTTGGCATATCCACCTTTTGCTTTAATGGCAACATGCACTTGAGCTGGCATGGACTCTTCAAGCCTGATGATCATGTTATGCTGCATGATTGAGAATGATCCATAGAGCATCGTGTGTGTGTGTGTGTGTGTGTGTGTGTATATATATATATATATATATATATATACATACAGTGAGGAAAATAAGTATTTGAACACCCTGCTATTTTGCAAGTTCTCCCACTTGGAAATCATGGAGGGGTCTGAAATTGTCATCGTAGGTGCATGTCCACTGTGAGAGAAATAATCTAAAAAAAAAAATCCAGAAATCACAATGTATGATTTTTTAACTATTTATTTGTATGATACAGCTGCAAATAAGTATTTGAACACCTGTCTATCAGCTAGAATTCTGACCCTCAAAGACCTGTTAGTCTGCCTTTAAAATGTCCACCTCCACTCCATTTATTATCCTAAATTAGATGCACCTGTTTGAGGTCGTTAGCTGCATAAAGACACCTGTCCACCCCATACAATCAGTAAGAATCCAACTACTAACATGGCCAAGACCAAAGAGCTGTCCAAAGACACTAGAGACAAAATTGTACACCTCCACAAGGCTGGAAAGGGCTACGGGGAAATTGCCAAGCAGCTTGGTGAAAAAAAGATCCACTGTTAGAGCAATCATTAGAAAATGGAAGAAGCTAAACATGACTGTCAATCTCCCTCGGACTGGGGCTCCATGCAAGATCTCACCTCGTGGGGTCTCAATGATCTTAAGAAAGGTGAGAAATCAGCCCAGAACTACACGGGAGGAGCTGGTCAATGACCTGAAAAGAGCTGGGACCACCGTTTCCAAGGTTACTGTTGGTAATAATGGTCACTAATCTTGCAGTTCAAACACAATCACTGTCTAAATACTGACCCTTAGCACTTAATAAGTTTAAAACTTTTTTAAATCATGTTTTTTAACTATAAATAATTATTATTTACATTATTCATGATGTTAGCCAGAGGGGAACTGGCCCCCCACAGTGAGTCTGGTTTCTCCCAAGGTTATTTTTCTCCATTAACCATCATCTTTTGGAGTTTTGTGTTCCTTGCCACAGTCGCCTTCGGCTTGCTCACTGGGGTTATTAATACAATTATTATTTGATTATTTTTAAACACGATAAAGAATCATATCTTATCTAATTCCACAACAGGGCTCCAAACAAAAAAAAAAAAAATCAATTAAGGAGCGATTGGCTCCTATAGGGGGAAAAAACAGGCGGCAATTTTTTTTTTCATTTTTAACTCCTTCCATTCCTTTTCGTCCCGCAGCTCGCTAACAGTGTAGTCTGTGGAGCATTCTTCGCAATTTTGTGATCACGTGCATTTTTTATGCTTGTTACTGTCACCGTGTTTTCTAACAGTCTCTTTTTTGAAATGGTTAGTTCCTGCAATGAACTCCGTTTTCCCCGCTATTTCTTTGATATAAACTTTTGTAATGTATCTCGGGAAATGTAATGCAAATTTTAAAATCAAAGGGAGTAAACTTTTACTGTCGCCAATGGCGACCTTGACAGAAATTACACTCACAAATAAATTTATTTGGTCACAAATGCGACCATTTTTAGTCGCAGTTTGGAGCCCTGCACAAGGATGATGATTTATCGACTTTATAGACATTATATTTTTATCGTCTGTTAATGCTGAACTTCTGTAAAGCTGCTTTGAAACGATGTGTGTTGTGAAAGGCGCTATACAAATAAAATTGACTTGACTTGACTTAATACACTAAGACGTCATGGTTTGAAATCATGCATGGCACGGAAGGTTCCCCTGCTTAAACCAGCACATGTCAAGGCCCGTCTTAAGTTTGCCAGTGACCATTTGGATGATCCAGAGGAGTCATGGGAGAAAGTCATGTGGTCAGATGAGACCAAAATAGAACTTTTTGGTCATAATTCCACTAACCGTGTTTGGAGGAAGAAGAATGATGAGTACCATCCCAAGAACACCATCCCTACTGTGAAGCATGGGGGTGGTAGCAACATGCTTTGGGGGTGTTTTTCTGCACATGGGACAGGGCGACTGCACTGTATTAAGGAGAGGATGACCGGGGCCATGTATTGCGAGATTTTGGGGAACAACCTCCTTCCCTCAGTTAGAGCATTGAAGATGGGTCGAGGCTGGGTCTTCCAACATGACAATGACCCGAAGCACACAGCCAGGATAACCAAGGAGTGGCTCTGTAAGAAGCATATCAAGGTTCTGGCGTGGCCTAGCCAGTCTCCAGACCTAAACCCAATAGAAAATCTTTGGAGGGAGCTCAAACTCCGTGTTTCTCAGCGACAGCCCTGAAACCTGACTGATCTAGAGAAGATCTGTGTGGAGGAGTGGGCCAAAATCCCTCCTGCAGTGTGTGCAAACCTGGTGAAAAACTACAGGAAACGTTTGACCTCTGTAATTGCAAACAAAGGCTACTGTACCAAATATTAACATTGATTTTCTCAGGTGTTCAAATACTTATTTGCAGCTGTATCATACAAATAAATAGTTAAAAAAAATCATACATTGTGATTTCTGGATTTTTTTTTTTAGATTATGTCTCTCACAGTGGACATGCACCTACAATGACA
This sequence comes from Moxostoma hubbsi, assembly GCA_032164185.1. Taxonomy (NCBI): domain Eukaryota; kingdom Metazoa; phylum Chordata; class Actinopteri; order Cypriniformes; family Catostomidae; genus Moxostoma; species Moxostoma hubbsi. Next base: position 432,714 of record JAVLUX010000031.1, on the reverse strand, counting down.
ATTTCAGACCCCTCCATGATTTCTAAGTGGGAGAACTTGCAAAATAGCAGGGTGTTCAAATACTTATTTTCCTCACTGTGTGTATGTGTGTGTGTATGTGTATGTGTATGTGTGTATATATATATATATATATATATATATATATATATATATATATATATATATATATATATATATTATACATACACACACACACACACACACACACACTCACCTAAAGGATTATTAGGAACACCTGTTCAATTTCTCATTAATGCAATTATCTAATCAACCAATCACATGGCAGTTGCTTCAATGCATTTAGGGGTGTGGTCCTGGTCAAGACAATCTCCTGAACTCCAAACTGAATGTCAGAATGGGAAAGAAAGGTGATTTAAGCAATTTTGAGCGTGGCATGGTTGTTGGTGCCAGACGGGCCGGTCTGAGTATTTCACAATCTGCTCAGTTACTGGGATTTTCACGCACAACCATTTCTATGGTTTACAAAGAATGGTGTGAAAAGGGAAAAACATCCAGTATGCGGCAGTCCTGTGGGCGAAAATGCCTTGTTGATGCTAGAGGTCAGAGGAGAATGGGCCGACTGATTCAAGCTGATAGAAGAGCAACTTTGACTGAAATAACCACTCGTTACAACCGAGGTATGCAGCAAAGCATTTGTGAAGCCACAACACGCACAACCTTGAGGCGGATGGGCTACAACAGCAGAAGACCCCACCGGGTACCACTCATCTCCACTACAAATAGGAAAAAGAGGCTACAATTTGCAAGAGCTCACCAAAATTGGACAGTTGAAGACTGGAAAAATGTTGCCTGGTCTGATGAGTCTCGATTTCTGTTGAGACATTCAGATGGTAGAGTCAGAATTTGGCGTAAACAGAATGAGAACATGGATCCATCATGCCTTATTACCACTGTGCAGGCTGGTGGTGGTGGTGTAATGGTGTGGGGGATGTTTTCTTGGCACACTTTAGGCCCCTTAGTGCCAATTGGGCATCGTTGAAATGCCACAGCCTACCTGAACATTGTTTCTGACCATGTCTATCCCTTTATGGCCACCATGTACCCATCCTCTGATGGCTACTTCCAGCAGGATAATGCACCATGTCACAAAGCTCGAATCATTTCAAATTGGTTTCTTGAACATGACAATGAGTTCACTGTACTAAAATGGCCCCCACAGTCACCAGATCTCAACCCAATAGAGCATCTTTGGGATGTGGTGGAATGGGAGCTTCATGCCCTGGATGTGCATCCCACAAATCTCCATCAACTGCAAGATGCTATCCTATCAATATGGGCCAACATTTCTAAAGAATGCTTTCAGCACCTTGTTGAATCCATGCCACGTAGAATTAAGGCAGTTCTGAAGGCGAAAGGGGGTCAAACACAGTATTAGTATGGTGTTCCTAATAATCCTTTAGGTGAGTGTGTGTGTATGTGTGTGTGTGTATATATATATATATATATATATATATATATATATATATATATATATATATATATATATATTAATATTATACACTAAAAAGGTTTTGAATCCCAGATTTTCAATGTGGACCCTTGAACCCCCACTGTACTTTACATATGCTCATCACTCAGCATTTGGTTTATAAATAATATTTCAGCTTATATTCTAATATTAAGTATTTATAAAAATATTCAAGCTTCATAAACCATAGCTTAGCAAATACAGACCTCCTAATAAACATTTAACTTAGAAACTAGTGTTAATTAAAATTTGATTATTATTATTATTATTATTATCATCGTCACAATGTCCTTGTCAGTAGATTTTTAGAAGCAAATTTACTTTATTTCAGAAGCAAATACCACAACTGGCTTTAACATTGTTTCCTTTTCAGCTATCAAGAGTGGACTGTCGAGATGCTTTAGAGATGATTTGTAACCTTGAAGCGGATGGTGATGAGAAAGCAGCCTTTACATTGTGCTCTGGTTTTTTGACACGGCAGATTCTTCAGGAGGATTCTTACTGTGCTTGGTAAGTCACAAAAGTTAAAACATTTTGGTATCATACCGTAAGTATGAGGAATATCTAAAAATTTGCAACTTTTTGTTAAAACTTTGAAGGACTTCATGAGAGGGACTATAGAATGTATTTTCTAAGTAATTTCAATTAGAGATTTTTTTATTTTTTTTTGTATTGTTTGGCAGGGAACTGACTCTGTTCTGGGGCAAACTGCTCAGGCGATTAGAATCTTCAGAGCAAGGTTTTTTGGACAGATGCCGTCAGATGACAATTCTGTCTAAAACAGTGTTCCACCTACTCTTTTTCGTTAAGGTCATCCAGTCAGAGGTGAGCCTTCCTACAGTTGTTTTCACTTTTCTCATTTCCTTTTCTGGCTTCTTACAGTTATTTACAAAAGCGTAAACTGTCTTCAACTATGTATTCCTTTTCCTAATCTATAGATGGATAAAGTTGGTCTTTCTGCATGCATTGACATATGTATTCGAGCTCTTCGAATGGAATTGTGTGAAGGAAGCACCAAGGCCACTGTTTGCAAAACCATCTCTTGCCTCTTACCCACTGACTTGGAGGTCAAAAGAGCCTGCCAGTTGACCGAGTTTCTTCTGGAACCAACGGTAGACTCCTATTATGCAGTGGAAACTCTGTACAATGAGCCAGACCAGAAGCTAGAAGAGGAAGATCTACCTGTACCGAACTCTCTGCGCTGTGAGCTCCTTTTAGTCCTCAAAACCCAATGGCCTTTTGATCCTGAGTTCTGGGACTGGAAGACATTAAAACGCCACTGTTTGGGTCTTATGGGGGAGGAAGCTTCTATTGTTTGCTCCATTGATGAACTGAATGATGGTGACCCTGAGGGACCAGAGGAAGGCATATATTGTGAGGAGTTTAAGGATGTCACGCAACGGTTTCTGGATGCAACTAATGAGTTAAATGAAATAGAAGACCAGAGACAAAAGAATAGAGAGATAAAGAAGTTGAGAGAAAAAGGGTTTGTTTCAGCTAGGTTTAGAAATTGGCAGGCTTACATGCAATACTGTGTTTTATGTGATAAGGAGTTTCTTGGTCACCGAATAGTGCGCCATGCACAGACTCACCTCAAAGATGGATGCTATACCTGCCCGATATGTGTAGAGACCTTTGATGCAAGAGAGACTCTTGAGCCCCATGTTGCATTACATGTAAAGCTTTCTTGCAAAGAACGTCTCGCTGCAATGAAGACAACTAAGAAGTTAGCCAACCCAAAAACTGCCCCTCCTGTCATTGCTGCCCTGAAAGCAAAAAGTAGTGAATATCAGGTGCGAAAGATAAAAAATAACTGCAATGGGGACTCAATTTTTAATGGAAATGCCAACAACTCTGAGTGTCTTTTAAGTGATGGTAATGAAGGGAATATTTGCCCAGTTCATAGCTGCAGAAAGGGATTTAAATATTTCCGTAATCTTCTTGCCCATGTGAAAGATCATGGGGACAACGAAGAAGCGAAACGCTTCCTTGAAATGCAGAGCACAAAAGTAGTGTGCCAGTATTGTCGTCGCCATTTTGTCAGTGTTGATCACCTAAATGATCACCTCCAGGTACACTGTGGCGTTAAACCTTATATTTGCATACAGCTTAACTGCAAAGCCAGTTTTGACTCCAATTCTGAGCTTATTATACATAAGAAAGACCACCCAGTCTTCAAGGCTAAGTGTATGTTTCTGGGTTGTGGTAAGATTTTTCATGAAGCCTTTAAACTGTATGCCCATGAGGCACAGCATTACCAAACATTTACCTGCAAAACACCAGACTGTGGTAAAGTGTTTCATTCTATGTCTGAGTTAGATGTCCATGCAGTTGGCCATGTTGCAAAATTGGAAGCCCAGAGCACAGAAGGCCAAATTATTCAACAAACAGAACCTCAGCCAGATCTCTCCATTGAAATGCATCAGCGTTCTGTTCAGCCTGCTCCTCTCTTAGCCACCAAGAGGAATGGCTGCAGCACAGGACCTCAAATGGATCGTGGGATGGTGATAGTAAAGCATTCAGTTGAAAATATGCTAAAAAATGCCTTTGCAATGTCTACACAAGGGTGTGTCCATCCTGGAACAAGTATACCTGAACAACATGCTCAAAGTCCCATACATCAGTCTATCCCACAAACAAATGACCAGCTGACTCAGTCAGCCATGGTCCCTCACTTAAATCAAATTAGACCAGAGGAAATTCTACTAGATGCCTTGATGAATGATCCAGATGCCATGCCCTCTACATCTTCATACCAGAGCGTTTTGGAGGACTTGCTGCCTGTCCCACCAACAGATGTTTTGCATGGTCAGCTGCACACAGTTGATTCAGGTAAAACACAACAATTCAACAATAAGAATGGCTTATTTGGGCAATACAATCCTAATCCTTTAAATCAGAATCAAACACAATATCAAAGCCTGTATAGTAAACCCATAACGCCTTCAACACAGGCTTCCCACAATGAAATGCCACTTGTTTCATTGGGTCAGATGCTTCCTCTGATTTCACAGACACTTCCACTACAAATGGCTCCCTTACCAACTAATGGACAAATATCGGAGAACAAATCTGGGCAACTATTAGACATGAACAGCGCTGTCCAAGTGGTGAAAGAGAGACACAAATGCCAATTTGAATTATGTACTCGAGACTATAGCTCTTACAGAAGTGTTACGAAGCACATGAAGGCGGTTCATCCTGAATTTTACACACAGTGGAAACTAGCAAAGAAGAACAAGGTGGCAGTCCCACCCACACTCAGAACTGTTTCTATGAATGGAAGCCTCAATTCAGCTGTACTTCCACAAAACCAACTGGGGCAAAGAGTCCCTGGCCCTGTTGTTCAAACACTGAGTCCTTCTTGCCAGCCTCCTCCTTACCCAACAAATTGTGTAAACCCCAGCTATTCCTCTGTCCCCTCTCACATACCAGCATCCACAGGCCATGCCCATAACAATGAAATGGCAAATATATTGGATCCTATCGTGCTCTCTCAGCTTGGACATACAAATCAATCTAAAATGACTGCAGACCACGTGCGGGACCCCAGGAACAATTCAGTACTCCAAAAGACATGTCATTCTCCGGGAATGACCCAAAACATTAACACACTTTCTAACAGTCATTATGCTCCTCACCTGAAAACAGCTTCTAGTGATGGTGCACAGCATAGTGGAATGAGCTATACTACTCTAAAACCACAGAATAATCCTAACATACACCCTCTACCAGACCAAATAGATAGTATTCGCAAACTAAATAATTCCACAGGTGACAGTTTGCAATCTGTTGCCAACTTAAATCCAGCCCAACAAGTCATTGGTCCTACTATGATGGAAGTAGTTAATTCTGTAGCCGAGACAAATTTGGGATCTACTCGAATGCCTGTGTTGCCCTTCTACACTGACAGTTTAGATCCTAAAGAATCTTCAGTATCTCCTTACTCTCAACAAATAAGCAGTTTGAACAGTTCAGTTCCCAAAGATTCACCTGCATCATCTTGCCCTCAACAAATAAACAGCCATTCTTTCTCGGCAAAAACCCATGCTCAGTGTGTGGTGAAGTTGGAGACAAAACCAAGTGTAGGTCTACCACTTCCAAACAATGGTACTCCGCCATCAAACATAAGTTCACCAGCTACTCAAAACACCACTGGAATTGTGTTCAGTGACGGGGACAACAAAAAAGCTAAACGAAGCAGAAGAACAAAATGGCCTGCCATTATTAAAGATGGCAAGTTCATTTGCTGTAGGTGTTACAGAGAATTCCAGAGCTCTAAATCTCTCGGAGGACACTTGTCAAAGCGTGCTTCTTGCAAACCATTTGAAGAAGCTGACCTTACAGCGGACCTCCCCAGCTCGTTTCTTGATCTTCTCAATGCGCCTCATCCTACAACTTCCTCATTTGTGGAGCTGGAACCTTCAGTGCACCTGCCTAATAAAGGCCCCCTTGATCCAAAACTATACCCTAATGTCACTTTTCCCCAGGCCAATAACGCCACCTACACTAGCAATGATAAACCAACAGCGGGAGAGTTCAAGCTAGACCCATCAAATCTGTGTGTGAGCTCTGGTCAAGAACAGCAGACAGTTTCAAACACTTGTGGTCCATATGCTCAAAACAGTGTGTCAGAAACTAGTGTCATACAGCACACTTGTAGTGTCAAAACTCCGCCACAAGTAAGTTACCCTGAGATGTCCAACCCACTGTTTAATGAGTTGCTTCTCTCTCAGTTGTTTGCAGAAGACCAGTCTACATCCACCCAAAATAGTGGTTCTTTAGATCATGTCAGTCAAATTCTTCAAGCTGAGACTTTAAATAAAATGAAAGAGATAAAGGAAAAGACAGCCATCATAAATGCAAGTGGATTATCAAATGAAGGACTTCTAGCAGCTATGGCAACTCTTGCTCAAAATCTTGTTTCTGAAAAGAGTGTCAAAGAAAGATTGCGTGAACAGATATTGGCTGGAGACCTTCACAAAAAAAGTTTGCCTGGTGGATCGAGTGTGGACAGTTCCTGCTTACAAATGTCTTTTGGAAGTCCTTTGACTGTTGATCCACAGCATCCCTCAAATGTGATTCGGAGTGCACCTCCAAGTGAACAGCGACCTGTGGGGAACACTGCTGGGACTTCAAATGAGGCCATTTTGCAATTGGGTAACATCAGTCCAAATGAGGCCTCACTTCACACCCAATCATCTGTGTCTTCAGGAAGTGTTCAGAATGATCAGCCCAACGATGCCATCATTACAACATTGGATGAAGTATTGGAAATCCAAAAAGCTCTTGAGAAGCTTGACCTAGACAGAGAAATCAATGAGGATACCAGAACTGTAGATGACCCTACAAGAAATGATAGACAGCCTAATAAGCCAGAGTCCAATATTTCACCCTTTGAGATACCAAGCTTTATTAAGCCATTTGCATGTGATACAAATGGTTGTACTTATAGAGCAATGACAAAAGATGCTTTCTTTAAACATCTTATCAAACTGCATAATTACTCAGATGACATGCTTACTCAGTTCAAAGACCAGTTTAATGTTGCCCCTTTCAGCTGTCATAAATGTACCAAGGCGTTTACTCGCAACTCCAACCTTAAAGTCCATTATCAAACAGTGCATAATTTTACAAAGGAAGACATAAAGAAGATGAAAAATAAACATCAGTCCAATCACAGGTTCCTTGAGAGTGACAGAGAAAGTTCTTATCCAGTGCCAGAATTACCTAATCCAGTCAAAAACACATCTTTGTTGGATGCATGTCAACAGCAGATTGATGTTCCAGGTGCATCAGAGTCCATGAAAAAGGATAATGTAAAAATATCACATTACATCACTCCAATGTTTGACCAGAAATCTGCTGAGATGCCTGAAGGTAGAGGTCTTGCAGTGGGAATACAGACAGGAACTTTACAAAATCACACACCTGTTCAGCCTTCAGTCATTGTGTCTGGCTATTCTTCAGTGACTCCTAGTATCGATCAGCAGCCAAATGGATGGTTTTCCACAAAGTCCACTTTTTCTGGGCAGATCCATGGTTTCCCACTAAAAGAGCTTCTGCCCATGCCTTCATTCATCCCAAATCCATCAACACCAGTACAGGTAGCTATTGAGTCATTGGATAAAAATCCCAAACCTGCAAAGCCTAGAGTGGCAAGGCTAAGAGAGTCTCCCAAAAAACCTAAAGACAGAAAAGCTGAGGCTGAGGAAACGTTTAGTCCTTACAGACCTTATCGTTGTGTTCATCAGGGTTGTGTGGCAGCTTTCACAATTCAGCACAATTTGATCCTACATTACAAAGCTGTGCATCCGTCTGCTTTGCTTAAATTTGAGGACTACAATCAAGATGAACAAAGTGAAGAGGAAGCAGAGGAAAAGGATAGAAATCAGGAGAGTGAAGACAAGCTGCAGGGTGATGTCAAGGAGGTTGACGAGTTCAGGTGTCAAGTCAAAGACTGCTCTTGTATTTTCCAATCTGTTCCAGACTTGCTCCAGCACTATCTTCTGCTTCACAAATTAACAATTTCAAGAGCAGGTGCCATGATGTGCAGCATCAACTTGGGCAGGTTTCAGTGTGACCAGCCAGAGTGCTCTGAAAATTTCACAGCTTTCTGGAAATATATCAGCCATGTTGATCAAGCACATACAGGTACAACAATATCTCAAGTTGAGCCTGTGGAGGGGATGTTCAGATGTCAGGTCAAGGGATGCAAATGTGCTTACAGCACACGGTCAAATTTACTCCGACACACCATGAAGAAACACCAAGACATTTACAAACGGATGCTCATGAACCCAAAAGAAGGCAAGAGGGGGATTAAACTTGGTCGACCCAAGAAGTGTCATCTGGACGTTATTGAGAAAGAAAACAGAGAAACTAACAAAAAACCAGTTGAAAATGAAAAGAGTAGCAAGAAACCAGTTCAAAAGGCAGAGAAAGAAAATCAAGAGAATAAAAAGAAGCCAGTTCAAAGGGGTGAGAGAGAAAATAGAGAGAAAAACAAGAAGCCAGTTCAAAAGGGGGAGAAAGAATATAGAGAGACTATCAAGAAACCAGTTCAAAAGGGTGAGAAAGAAAACAGAGAAACAAACAAGAAACCAGTTCAAAAGGGTGAGAAGGAAAATAGAGAGACTAATAAGAAACCAGTTCAAAAGGGTGAGAAAGAAAACAGAGAAACAAACAAGAAACCAGTTCAAAAGGGTGAGAAGGAAAATAGAGAGACTAATAAGAAACCAGTTCAAAAGGGTGAGAAGGAAAATAGAGAGACTAATAAGAAACCAGTTCAAAAAGGTGATAAAGAACATAGAGAGACTAAGAAGAAACCAGTTCAAAAGCGTGAGAAAGAAAATGGAGAGACTAACAAGAAACCAATTCAAAAGGATGGTCTTAAAAAAAGAGAAAAGAAAAACAGCTGGAAAAAATATGGAAAACCCCTTTTGAAAACCCAGGAAGAAGCTGCTGTGATGTGCACCAAGCGATTACAACTGCAGTATGCTTGTATGATAAAGGGCTGCGAAACAGTCACCAGTTCTGAACGAAATATAATGAAACATTATCTCCAACATGGCCTCCCGAAACAGTACCTGGAGGAACAGAGAAGTAATTTTATATACTGTAAAAAGATACCCCGATCCAGATATAAACGTATTGCTTCCAGAAGTAATGATACGGATAAATCGGACGAAAGTTCCATTTCAGAGACATCTGATAATGAGGAGGTTGTTGTACCCATCCCAAGCGAATCAGAGTTCTCGAAGCCCACATCTGAGAAAGAAAGCACAGAAGATCCAGATCTGTCAGATTGTAAACCCTCAACAGACACATGTTCAGAGATTTCGGTAGTGGTTAAACGGAAAAGGGGACGCCCACGCAAGGGTGAAGGTAAAAGGGCCAAATCATTTGGACATAAAAGAACGACAAGGCTCAGGACTGCAAGGAGTTGCACAGTCAACTATGCAGACTTAAACTCTGAATCCACTTCCTCTAGCACGACCATGACCCAGGAGGACGTCTTTGACCAAAATACACCATTGAATTCGTTCAAGCCCATGGGGTTTGAGGTGTCCTTTCTTCAGTTTCTTCAGGAATCGAGAACATCCCAGAAGAGAAAGGCAACAGTACCGTTGAGTGGATGTTCACGCAAACGAACAACTATTCACCTAAAGACTGCAACAGTAGTGTGCAAAAGATCTGATGTAAAAATGCATTCGAGAGAGGTCCTGCAACTTGTTGAATTTAAAAATCCCCAAAAGTTGTCCTCACTCAGCAATGTCACATTTGAGGTGCAAAAAGTTTTTTCTGATGTATTTGGAGTTCTTCTCAAGCAGCTTCATGAAATGCAACCCACAGTGATCCTTCAAAAAGACAATTAATTTATTGAGCTTATTTCTCCTAATGTCATGTTGTCAAAACTCAGGATGAGGTTGATAACAAGATTGCTGCAAACCTAGTAAATAATTTTAACTGGACGTTTATCTCTATTGAGACATGAATGGAGAATGGTTGTTGCTTGTTCAAGAAGATGTTGGAATGTTTTAGGATGTGGAAGACACTACGTGGCCACTATCTAAATGGTCCCCAGTACAATGTTTATAATGTTACAGGGCTGTGTATGTTAAGCTCACTTTATAGTTGCAGTAGATGAAGAAATACCTCTAAAGCATGTATGTCCTTATATAAAGCTGTTCAGCATATTTCTGTTGCCTTTGAAGTAAATATTTTGAGTATACATAGTCATACTTTTTAATATTCCATTGGACTTTTTGTATCCTACTGAAAGTGAATCATGATCAGTTATGATGTTATGTAGTGCTGTGTATAATTTGTAACTGTTTTGGTCCCGTTTACCTTGTAAATCTGAAATTTGTCAAAAATGTTGTGTCTGGTTCTTTGAACAATTACTGCCACCAGCAGTCTGTATGTTAATCAATAGAAACCAATTTAATACAGCTTGCATTTTGTTAGTCTGTATTGGTTGCATTCTTAAATATACCATCACCAAGCATCCAAGCCATGATATTTACAATTTCCATTTCCTTTACCCCAGCACAGTAGTTATTAATGGTCAATCAAAATGGCTTTTCAATGGCAAATGGCAGTACTTGTACCTAGAGAGCAGGGTAGCCTAAGGCCGACAAAATGCTGATAAATCAGTGGTTCCCAATCCTGTTCCTGGAGGCCCCCCAACACTGCACATTTATCTTACACACGCAGTTCAGGTCTTGGTGTCTCCACTAACGAGCTGATGTGTTGAATCGGGTGTTTGATTAGGGAGATATCCATAATGTGTAGTGTTGGGGGGGCCTCAAGGAACAGGGTTGAGAACCACTGCCTGATAATCAAATTTAATAACTGTGATTGTGATATACACAAAATTACTAAGATGAAAATTATCTGACACAATATTTATTCAAAATGTGAAAATGGATAAATGTCACTACATTTTCGAACTTCCTAGCACATGTTCCATATTGGGGTACCAATGGGTCATGTCTAGAAGGTAACCATCTGGCGGGGGAGTCTTGCAAGAGTTGCACGAGTCATTATTGTGGAGTATCACAGAAACCCTGTGCCAAAACTTGTGTAACAGCAAATGTGACTTTTGTGACTTTCCCAGCTTGATGGTTCCATTCTAGACATGGCTGCTTCAACGCACCAATTTGAACTCCACATGAGAAGTGTTGCAGATAGCATAATGGAGTGGTGATTTTGTAAGTCTGCCAGGCAAGAAAATGGACCACGAAGAGAAAAAAGTCCTGGCAATTACTTAAGATGCACACATTGCAGAAATTATTAAGTGGTGATTTTATCTAGTTTAATATCTTAATTGTCTCTGGGTGCTCAGAAACAATAAGGGTGTGTTCACACTTGTAGTTTGGTTCTCTAGGTCCTCTTGGTCCGGACCAAAAAAGAAAATGATACATTTAGTCCTGGTTCGCTTAAGAGTTCACACTGGCATTTTTAACACCGAACCTAAAGATACAAAACCAAAGGCATCAGGAAAAATTCACATCCTGATTGGACAGCTTTTATAACGTATATTTTGCGAAGGAACTTGCCGAACATCCAAAACAATGCTGGCTGCTGGGTTAAATGCGCTCGTTGGATTTATGTATGTATGGTAGTATTTTTACCAGCTGAGATGAAACAAAGAGGTAATAAAATGTGTAAAGAAGTCAAAAGAGTACCAGGAATTCTTCCATTGTACACACAAACGAAGATTTGCTGCAAGGACGGCTGATGGCAGTTCCGACACCTGTACCGAACTGTAATGGGCAACAGGTCCTATGATGAGAAGAACCACGTATGCTTCAGGTCAGTATTAGGCAGATTACTTCCTGTTTTTGGTCCATTTAGACGTCTTTGATCCACGTTGCGTTTATATATCAATTGAACTGCACCAGAGTTCTTTGGAAGACGACCAAGACTCATTACTCAGGCTGTCTCGGTTTGCTTGTTTGGTGCGCACCAAGATTCGGATGGCAGCGTTCACACTTGTTCAAATGAACCGCACTAACAGAGCAATCGCACCAGAGTCCGTTTTAATCTAATCAAACTTGCCAATTGTGAACACACCCTAAGATAAAATAAAATATAAGATGATCATTACCTTTAATACAAATTTTAGCAACTCTAAAAGATATTTACATTTATGCATTTGGCAGATGCTTTTATCCAAAGCAACTTACAGTGCAGTTATTACAGGGACAATCCCCCTGGAGTTAAGTGCCTTGCTCAAGGGTGGCCATGGGGTTCGAACCAGCGACCTTGTGATTAGAAGCCTTGTGCTCTAGCCACTATGCCACCAGCACTTCCCAGACATTCGTTAGGCAAAGATGTGTGTTAAAATCACTCTAGTGTAAAGAGTGACCTGACATTGCAAAGACACACTTTGCATATATGCAAATTGCCCAGTAATCATTGCCTGAGGTTTTGAAAGGTCAGCGGCATTGGGGTCAAAGTTAAACTATTTGACTTGAGCACTTCATTACAATGCTTAATGGAAGCACAACACTATGCCGGTGGACATTTCACTCCTTCAGTGCAAAGATTTGACTTCACTTACACACATGCGGTCGATACATGTGCTATGACTGCTATGCTATAATTTTTTGACAGGAGTTTAGATCCATAAAGTTGTCTTTATATTCTTTCAGACTTGAGTCTGTATTCGTGAACTTGACATACACATACACATCCACTGTTGTTTTTCCACCTTCATCTCCTGTTGTTCACTGGTGTTTACATCATCTTCTTGCAATACTTAATGAAAGCTATGGCCCAAATGTGAGAGTAGCCACCTTGTGGACCCACTAATCAGTACAAACTATTTCAGGTGCACGTGCAGCCTATGCCTAAAGAGCACACGCTGCATGAGCACAGTAATGACTAAATTGACCTCATTCGCCCTGTACAAATACGCAAGTGGTCAGTACCACTGCTCCTTATACCCATATTACACTGTCTGCGTAGGGCACCAACTCCCTGAGATGGCATCAGAAACTGCACCCGCTGTCCTTATTCATTATAAGTTATTAAAGCAGTCGGAGAACTCAGAATATAGCAGCCTGCAGCTCACTGGATTATCGCTTCGCACCCATCATGATATGCTCATAAAACAAATTATACTTTGGGGTCCAGTTCAGTGTATTACTCAATGCTGACTCAAGTCAAGTGAAAGCCCATTGAATTGATGTCAATAATCTCAAAATAACCAATATCTTCTCATAAATTGGCCAGGGCTGTGTTTTCCAAAAGCATCATAAACCTGAATAGATCTTAGAAACCATTGGCACCAATGGTCTCTACGATCAACTTAAGCTTGCAATTCTTTTGTGAAACGCAGCCCTGGCTGACACCAGTCACTGGTAATTATTGCTTTTGAAAATGTTTCTCTCTTCTCAAGGCATTTTTCCTAAATAACACATTGACCCGCCTGGGTTATCTTAATGTATTTATTTTAAAATTGTTCTGATTGTCCCTTTTTAATTTTGTGGGAAATTACTTACAATCACTGCATCTACACACTGTGAGAATACAGTTATCTTTTTATCAGATTATTAATGAAAAAAATCCAACTTGCAATCATTTATATGAGATGGCGAAATCGTAAGATATCACACAACTTGGCTTGTATGAAATGGTATGGCTTTTATTGGCATAGAGACCAACTAATAAACAAACAGAATTTCAAATTGATACAATACAGCCAGATAATTTGGTCTCATTCTATGTTAATTTCTGCAATATATATGACTGATGCATGTCAATAACCTGTAATTCGCTTGCAAATTCATTGCAATCCCTGATGTTTCTCTTGCTACACAAAAGTTATTTTCTTGTTAAAATCATGGTTTGGGTTAGGGGTAAAAAATCGTAAAAACCTAATTCGTTGGTTCCTTAGATTTTCTGTAAATTTATTCACACCTACTTGTACTATTATTTTGACTTGTTGACTGGGTTGAAAAAATCCAACTGCCTGCATTTCATGCAGAGGTAAATATAGGACTTTTCTTTCCAGCTGGAGCAGAATGAAGCCCATCCTCCTTCGACGAGGACAACGGCTGTAGTATGGGTGAAGTGAGAATGAACGTAGAGGGAGGTCGACCATGGGAGACACCTTTTTCATTCACAGGAACATACCTCTTACTGAAGCATTTCCAACATTGTTTATATATAATGTACACCATCTCCACCACGTTCAGTGCAAGGCATAGAATAGACATGCATCCCATAATATAAAGAAAGATCTTTTTCTCTGTGGCTTTGGAGATGTAGCAGTCCACAGTGTTGGGACAGGGGCTCTCGTCACACTGCAGTAACCGAGGGACGTTGAAGCCACTGTACAGATAATAGAAAGCGATGAGAGTGGCCACCTCGAAGGTAGTTTTCAGAACCAGACTCGTAATGTAGGTGAACAGCAACCCTCCGTCTATGCTGCCTTTGTTCTGGTACAGCTTCCTCTTGTGTTTTTTCTCTCTGTGCTCTCTGTATGCCACATGCAGCGCCACGAGCAGTGAAGGCGTGGACACCATGATGAGCTGCATGGCCCATAATCGCACTTGAGAGATCGGGAAGAAGTGGTCAAAGCAGACTTGCTCGCAGCCTGGCTGCTGCGTGTTGCACACAAAGTCTTTGAACTCATCCTTCCACACCTGCTCGGCAGCGGCAACAAACACAAGGATCCGGAAAACAAAGAGGATGGAGAGCCAAACCCGTCCCACGACTGTCGAATACTTGTTGACTCCATTTAACACGTTCTGCAGAAATCCCCAGTTCATGTTCGAATGGATCTCATCAGGCTGTTTGTCTTAAAAGTGACAAAATATGCAGTGTGTTTAATATAAAATATACTTGTGACATCAAGAGGTGCTCTCATTTTCTTTTTCATTTACGTCATGTAATCGACACGTTATGACAGTGACACAATCAAACCTGGTAAATATAAATGAGCTTATTTTTAGTGGTAACGTACCATTACAGTGCAAAAATACGACTTTCTTTCCAGTAAAAGAAAATAGATAAATACTCAACAACAACAACAACAAAATGATCTGACAAGCAACACTACATGAGATATTTTGGCTTGTTTTCAGTGAATGTGTACCGACTATACGTGTAATGTATTTTGGTTACCATGGGTGAACTCTTATGTCAATGGAAACACTCTGCCCCTGAAGGAAGTGAGAACTAACAAATCACAAGGCTTTATTGTGTAATTTAGTTTTGGTAAATAGCAAACCTGATATGTTTGAAGAATGCTATTACTGTAGTGTTATCCGAGTAAACCGGCGCTGTGAATCAAGTTAAACTGAAACTCATCAGACTAGTTACAGCGTGATTCATTTGTGTTTGGACACCTATACTGCGTTACAGAGCTTTGAAGATTTATATTTCTGTGTGTTTTTTATTTTAACTTCACGTTTTTGCCTTTAAGTCCTCAAAATTGGCACTGTACATTTCCATTGTAAATGTCTCACTGTAACCTCCATTTTGCTTTTTTTTTTGGAAAGAAAAGGAGGGACTAGTCTAAATCCTTTTTGTGGTAATCAACATTATGCCACAAATGCTGTGGATTGATCTGAACTTGTACTGAACCTGGAATATTCCTTTTGTATTTCTGGTCTCCAGAAAATTGACATTTTCACATTATTGTTGTAATGTGAATAAATAAAAGTACATTTCTAATTTCAACATGATTTATACCTTTATACCGATTTATACCATCACTATACCTTCATTTTTTAGCTTCATACCATGTGACCCACATTTGGATTTTCAACCATTGAAAATGGGTACACTTTAACAACTTTGGATCCACATTGAGAGCCCCATATATCTGTGCTTTAACCATATAGGGTCTTAAAAGTTAAGATATTAAAATGGATGCTTGTTTACAACCAGAATCTAACATTACATTAAGATAACTTTAATACTTCTGGAGTTATAGGCACTCAAAAAAAAAGTGTTTTTCCTGATTTTTTGACTCGCACCATTGACTTACAGTGCATTCAGAAAATATTCAGATCCCTTCATTTTTTCTGATTGATACGCGTTTCATCAGGAAGTGCGTAGAGGACGTTGTTCCGACCAAAACAATACTGATCTACCCCAAGCAGAAACCCTGGGTTAACGGCGATGTTCGCGAGGCACTTACTGCGCGGACCACCGCTTTTAATTCCGGGAACGCGGAGGAGCGTAAACAAGCCAGTTATGCCCTCCGTAACTCCATCAGTGCAGCCAAACGCCAGTACAGGCACAAAATTGAAGGACAGTTCAACACCACTGACTCTAGAAGTATGTGGCAGGGAATTAACACCATCACAGACAGGCCCGCATTAACCTGCTGTCAGGTCCTGGGGCTGGGAGGTTTTGTAGGCCCACAATAAAAAAAAAGTCTAATGAACATGTTTGTCTATATACAACAAAAGCAGAAATAAGTTTCTCTCCGGGAGATATAGCCTAACGAAGACAGTATTCCATAAAAAAATCCACAACAATAAAAATATTAATTTCTAAGTTTTTTTTTAATATAAATTCTTACTAACCGCAAGCTTTTGAATGGTAGTGTATAATGCTACAAAAGTTTCTATTTCAGATAAATATAGTTCTTTTGAAATTTCCATTCATCAGAGTCAAAAAAAAAAAAATGTACACAACTGTTTTCAACATTGATAATAATCATAAATGTTTGTTGAGCATCAAATCATATGAGAATGATTTCTGAAGGATCATGTGATGAAGACTGAAGTAATGATGGTGAAAATTCAGCTTTAATCGCAGAAATATTATATTTTATTGTATTATTACTTTAAATTGTAATAATATTTCATAGTATTACTGTTTTTAGTATATTTTTGATCAAATCAATGCAGGCTTGGTGAGCAGCAGATACTTATGAACTTTTGAACATCCAACAGAATGATTCTAGCTTTATTTACCGATGTAGAATTTACCCTAAAAACAACTGGATGATTAATGTGACACTGTGATAATAATGTTTGTTCCAAAAGACTTCATTAAATGCATGAAACTAGTTTATTAGATATTAAACATGTAAATTGTGACAAAACAGTCTGCGTGTTGGTGGGGATTTTTCAACGATTTTAGTGCATATGATTTGTACATAACGTTAGTTACGTCCAGTAGGAGGTGGGAAAGGACTGTTGTGAGTGAGTCAGTCAGCAGACTATTCAACCATTTCAGTGAAAAAGGCTGCTTTATTCAGGAACAAACAATGCTATGGCTATCAATGTCAGTTATTGCTATTTCAAGAGTGAATCCCGCATAAATACGGCACTCTTTATGTGGGGCGGGGCGTTTACATTTTGAAGAGACATGGCAACTAGCCTATAAACAAACTTAATATAAATTATTGTAAATAATTAATTCACGAAATTTACCATATCCATTTCATGCATTTAATCAGCTAATCAGCAAAAATATCTGAGGGACCCCCCTAAGTCTATTTTTTACTTCTTATGGGGGTCCCGGATCCCCCCAGCCCCCCTTCAATTCGAGCACTGCTCTTCCCGCACCTGGTCCTCCTCTTTTCTAGGTAAGCGAGGTAAAGGTCCTCCGGTCTGTCCGTCCCCGGTTGGCTCTGCTCCATGCAGCCAGTCCTCGTCCTCTGCAGCGCGAGTTAACGGTCTCCCGCCTGTTTGCTTGTCCTCTGCACTGTTCATCGGTGCTCCGCTTAATGAGCTCGACTCGCCTTCGTTTGCAGGTTTAAAAAATCCTGACAGCTTTGGAATCTTTTTTAACAATTCCTTCTCACTGTTTTCTTTCTGTCGCAATATTTTTTGATTATGAGCACCACTCTCAAACTTTTTCTTTCCCGACATTTTGGTTTAGCTATCCGCTATCTTCTGTGAGTGACTATAAGCATAAATTTGAATAGACTACTAGAGTAGACGACAACGCATGCTACAACTGTTTCTCTACATTCTGATAGGCTTTCATATCATGCTTCCCACGTGGGTCACTTGTAAATTGGATCAATCAGCAGCCAAAAACATGAATATCAAGTGATTGACAGAAAATTCGACAAACTACAAAACAATGTGATTTTTTTATTGGCTTATGATAGGCCCCTTGTCTTCATAGGCCCTGGGGCTTCAGCCCCAGTAAGCCCGTGCATTAATGCGGGCCTGATCACAGACTACAAAGGGAATAAATCTCCGCCTTGAACACCGCCGCCTCTCTCCCGGATGAGCTTAATACATTTTATGCTCGTTTCGAGGACAACAAACGAGGTTGTGTGCGGTGGGCGGTGCTATTGCCGTACCAGGCGGTGATGCAGCCAGTCAGGATGCTTTCTCTACAGTGCTGGTGTAGAACCGTGTGAGGATGTGGTGGTTCATTCCAAACTTCCTCAGCCGTCTCAGGAAGAAGAGGCGCTGGTGAGCCTTCTTCACAACGGCCTCAGTGTGGACAGACCATGTGAGTTCCTCAGTAATGTGGACACCGAGGAACTTGAAGCTGCTGACTCTCTCCACCGGTGCTCCATTAATGGTGATGGGGCTGTGTTCGCCGTCTTTCTTCCTGAAGTTCACTACAAGCTCCTTGGTTTTACTGACGTTGAGGGAGAGGTTGTGCTCCTGACACCAGCCCGTCAGTGTGCACCTCCTCTCTGTAGGCTGTTTCATCATTGTCAGTGATCAGACCTACCACCGTCGTATCGTCAGCAAACTTAATGATGGCATTGGAGCTATGTGTCGCCACACAGTCATGTGTGTAAAGGGAATACAGGAGTGGGCTGAGAACACAGCCCTGCGGGGCTCCAGTGTTGAGGGTCAGTGATGAGGAGATGTTGCTGCCCATTCTAACCACCTGACGTCTGCCTGAGAGGAAATCCAGGATCCAGCTGCACAGCGAGCTGTTTAAGCCCAGAGCCCGGAGTTTCTCATCAAGCTTGGAGGGCACTATGGTGTTGAATGCTGAGCTGTAGTCTACAAAAGTCCAGGCTCTGGCTGAGTCACTCAAGGACATTCACTGAGTTGTCCTTAAACCACTCTTGTGTTGTCTTTGCTGTGTGTTTAGGGTCATTGTCCTGTTGGAAGGTGAACCTTCGGCCCAGTCTTAGGTCCTGAGTGCTCTAGACCAGATTTTCTTTAAGGATATCTCTGAAATGTGCTGGGTTCAGCTTTTCTCAACCCTGACCGGTCCCCCAGTCCCTGCTGCTGAAAAACACCCCCAAAGCATGATGCTCCCACCACCATGCTTCACCGTTGCACAGGTGATGAGGGGTGCCTGGTTTCCTCCAGACTTAGAGCACATTGGGAATTAGGCGTTCCAAACTGCGGAGAAAAAGGGGAGGAAAATAAATCCTCCATGTGCAGCAATGGCAGCTTTGCAGATCTTTGACATTCTAGCTGTCAGTTTGTCCAGACACTCAGTTGACCTTTCACCCCACACTTCCTGTAGCACTTGCCATAGATGTGGCTGTCTTGTTGGGAACTTCTCACGCACCTTACAGTCTAGCTGATCCCACAAAAGATCCATAACACTCTTTTCCAATTATCTGTTGTCCAATGTCTGTGTTTCTTTGCCCACTCGAACCTTTTCTTTGTTTTTCTGTTTCAAAAGTGTCACTTTCTTTGCAATTCTTCCCTTAAGAGTCTTCTCTTTACTGTTGTACATGAAACTGGTGTTGAGCGGGTAGAATTCAATGAAGCTGTCAGCTGAGGACATGTGAGGCGTCTAATTCTCAAACTAGAGACTCTGATGTACTTATCCTTCCAACAGTTCCAAAAAGCACATAAAGACAGTATACAAGTAACCCATAAGACTCTAGTGGTTAAATCTGTGTCTTCAGAAGCAACATGATAGATGTGGGTGAGTCCCTTTTTACTCTAACTCTCCACCTACACTTTCAGAGTAAAACCAAACAGGCATCAAATGTGACTTTCAGATGTGAAAGTGAACATTTAGAATATAAAAAGTCTTGAAAATGTATCTGTTTCTAATGTTGTTGTTTTTTCTATTGGGGGGGGGGGGCAACACATCGGATCTCGCATAGGGTACCAAGTAAGCCAGAACAGCCACTGAACACGTGCATTTTTCACGATACCCCCAACACTCTCATTGACCAAATCAAAAAACCCTTCGTCAATATACGTTTTCGTCAGTGATTTCATTTCCGAGATTAACAGTGGAGAAAAACAGTAATTTTCAACCACCTCTACAAAATAATAGATTATTCATTAAATATTGATCCATGCTAGGGCTCTCAAAAAAAATAAAATATTCATTGAATTTAAGAATAATTTGAACACGTACATTCGAATGCTAAAACTGCGCATTTGAATTTTTTATGCGTGCCCAGCACTGGCGATGACTTCAGACCGATCGTATTCTTGTGCTAAAGAAGGCTAGATGAAGCACAACAAAATACAGTTTAGAAACCAGGTGTCTCGAGACACGCTTTAAAGTTCCTTTTAACTTGACACAGCATCTAAAAAAACATTGAATAATTCAGATGCTGAATAAACAAAAACAAAGCAAAACAAAGATGTTCGTCTAGCACGTTTACATAGAAAAACAAATGGTAAACTGGATGGTTGCAAAAGTGTTTGGTGTGAACAGCCTCCTATAAGTGGAGGTCTTTGGACATTGCATGTTGCTCTCTCATCAGAATTTCTCAGATTAAGCAATGGGTTTGTCTGTAAAGGAGTTCAAGTTGGGAATGTGGACACAGCTGTAATTAATGAAAAACACTGTGGTGTATCATTGTTATTATGAAGTTTGAGTCTGTGGTAATATATACTGTGGCATCAGTGAAAGTGTAACACAATTCCTATTGAAGCTTTGAGAATTTGAGAGTTTGAACCGACTAAAAATGTTTTTTTTATTTATTTATTTTATGTACTTTTGCTTTTTTAAAAGCCAGGAAGGTTCTTTGCAGTAATATAACACTGTTATATGTATTTAATGCATCCTCTTGTGGACTAAGGAAATAACATCAATTTTAAAAATCTGCTGACTTTAACATTCTAATTTAATTTCTCTTCCCAAATGGGTGGATTTCCATCCAGCTATTTTTATGTGCATTTTAAAATATGCTAAACATTTAGGATGGAAACCCAGCCATTGACAGCCCTAATCCATACCAATCAATAGTTTGGCTTTTACCATCATTTCTGTAAATCCAACATATTAGTCAAGAAAGGTTCTAAAATTTGGTTCATTTGAGATGGAGTAACTCTCTGGCAGTGAAGCATTTTTGCAAGTTGCTCTGGATAAAAGTATCTGCTAAATGTCATAAATGTGAGTCATTGCAAACATATGCAAGACAACCTGTAGATTTGTGTTACCCCACAGGTGTGCATGCAGTTTTAATGATAAATGCAGGCTGCCTGACATGTGCATAAATAACTGATAAGCTCAGCAGCACTGATCTAGTGACGATCAGTCTGTATGTGGGGTACCTCAGCTATCTGCACGCCATCAAAGAGAATGACCAGCAGCTCTACGAGGCCGTAGATAGCGAGGGAGATGGATACGTGCGGAGGAGAACCTCCAAATGGGAATGATGGAGCCAAAACCAAAACTATTTATAATGTACTGTTTTACAGTAGGGACAAAAACTTGCCAGATAACCCATGATCATGTTTGCTTGACATCTGCTTGATTAACATGAAATGAATGTGCCAATAGTGGAAGTGTTGACAATTGTAAAGTTTTCCTCCGTATGCTTTCAAATACTGCAGAATTTAGCACTTTAACAGAGTCACTGACATTTCTCCTATGCAGGAGCACATCGATCACGATTGCTGAAGTCAAAACCACACAATGTCTTGAAACACACATTTACCTCTCCATACGTTGCTTTGCACACAACAGGGACATTCCAGTGGGATGAATTAACCAGAAAGCATTCCAGAGGTGATTTGAAAATGCTCCTAATATGCTACTGTCACAATGGAACCAGCCATTAAAACAATGATGTGATTTTATTGCATTCACTTGGTAACCAACAGCGTTTAATGTTATTTTGGAAGGTAGAGTTCAACAAAAATATCCAAATTTTTTAGGGTTTTTTTTAAACTAGGTGTTTGAAACCAACAAACAAAAGCACTGCCAGAGAAAACACACTTTATATGTTTCACTCAAAACCTTAGAGTTACTTGCATATAGCCCCTGTGACAACTGGCCCCAGTCTCTCCTTTATATTCTTAAAACCAATATGTTAAAAAAGCAAGCCGAAATTGTTAAATATTACACTGGGCTTTTGTTTCAGCATCATTCTGCCTTTAGTAGTTTGTTTGTGACCGACTCGTGTTCATCTCTTTCTGATATTCATCTATAGCTCTTCGAGAAACCCTGAGAGCATGTAGTGGATGAGAATCAAGACAAAACATTTATGCTTTATTATATTTATTATATTAACAACACATTGGTTTGCATCACTTGTATTGCAATTGCAAGTGTCTTAGTATATGTGTGGCCTTCGGATTGTGTAGCACGAATGATGTTTGGGCTGCAGATGTACAGTAGATCGAGCTCCAGAAGGAGGCAGTGCTGCTCTTCAATGAGCTGACATCATTTTCAGACATTGAGAGGAAACTCATGCCATGAAGTGTGAGTAAGAGAAGGCCGCTGTGAGTATCAGACATAGTCGACTGTAACAGCTGTGTTGTCAACTGCTTCATGGCCACAGAGCTTTCACACAGTGGTTTTGATTATCAGAAAGGGTTTGTAGCCCTTGTAAAAGGGTCTCAGAACATCAGAAACCATCTAAGATGTTTTGTATGAAGTCAAGTCAAGCTCTTTAGTGTCATTGCACAAGTACGGGATACTCCCAAGAAGTTACATGTAGTTATAAAAGTACAAGAACAATAAATAGGATCAATAAACAAGAACATTAAGGAGGGGTGGAATGAGAGCACTAATGCAGTGTTGTACGTAGTGCATACTTTGAGGATTTTGACACAAAACAAGCTGTGCATCATACTGTCTCTTTTCCATCCTGTCTTGGAGGAATTATCTGTACACACTACTGCTCAAATGTTTTAAACACGACTGAAATGTTTCTCATGATCATTTTTTTTATATCTGAAGGTGTATACTTACATTTTTGAAATTAGTTTTGTAGACAAAAATATAATAGTGACAACATATTCATTTTTTTTATTGTAAAACTAAAATGTATTAAATAAAAAAGGTTTTGAAATGGATGGCTTTGACCAAATAATAAATAAAAGCAGCCAATGAGTGCCCAACATAGATGGGAACTCCTTCAATACTGTTTAAAAAGCATCTCAGGGTGATTCCTCAAGAAGATGCTGGAGAAAATGTTAAGAGTACATGTCTGCAGACTCTAGGCAAAGGGGCACTACAAAGTTTAACACAGTTTAGATTTATTTGGGATTTTGTTTAGTCACAACATAATTCCAATAGTCCCATTTATGTTATTCCATAGTTTTGATGACTTAAAAATAAAAATAATTATTATAAAGAATGAGTAAGTGTTTCTAAACTTTTGACCGGTAGTATGCAGGAACAGTGTCCTCTTATGTTCTGCACCCTCAAGACATCTCATTTTCTCTGTTTCACCAGTAAATGTACAGCAGTAGTTCATCCAAGTACATGCAGTACAACACACTCAACAACAGTCTGATTGGTCGACTACATTTAATCACATGCAGGATATGAATATAAATGTCAACAATTCACACATGCATTAGCTGGACCATCCTGTAAAATATCTTTTTTAGCATGATCTGAGGTGAAGAAGCACACTTTAGGATTCCAGTGTTGTCAGATTGTCCTGCAGATTTGAAATCTCTTCTTTGATCGAAATCTTGACCAAATGTTTTTGAGAGTTCTGTCTTTCCCCATTCAAGTAGATTGGAGCTGATGTTTTCTTGTTTACATAGAAAATGACTTTATGTCTTGAACTATTTGTACAGTGACAAAAAAATACTTGGACACTTGATTCATATTTTAAAAGCCTGAATATCATTGCATTAGATCGCAAAATATCAAAGTTGTCATCTGCTAACAATTGATGCTAGACATGGTGTGAAGGGTGTTTTATAGTTCCCCTCAGATTCACACAGGTGCTGTTTAAGTGCACACACACTTTTCTTTGGGCCCGCTGCATTCCAAGACTTCAATATTTCAGACAGCCACCACGTTTGCTGTAAGGATTTGAGTACACGGAATTAATCTCAGCCAGACTTGTATTCTTGACAGGTGTTTGTTCCATGGAAGTGTAACAGGACCTGAGCACATGTCTGAAGAGCAGCTTTTCCTGTTCTATCTTTAACATGATGTGGCTGCAAAGACACTGTAGTTGACCTTTATTCATCAATCCATGTTTGTGTGTGTGTGCAGGGTTGGGAGGATTACTTTTGAAATGTATTCCACTACAGATTACAGAATACATGCTGTAAAATGTAACTTGTAATGTATTCCGTTAGATTACTCAAGGTCAGTAAAGTATTCTAAATACTTTGGATTACTTCTTCAGCGCTGGTAGATTTTTTTCACTTGTTTTGACTATAAAAACTCTGCCTGTACAGTAAGACAAAATACACATGTTAAAAATACATTCTCTGAAAAACCCAAATATCTTACGCAGTGTTGTTTCTACAACAAGATTGATCAAATTGATTGAAGGATTTTTAGATATTTTTTTACAGGAAAACAATACAAAATTATTATCAAGAATATTATTTTTGCCCTAATATCAAAGTTCTTACTAGACAAAAAGAAATTATGATAATTATTAATATTTATAAATTATGATATCATAATTATGAAATTATGAACGTGAATTTTCTTGATAAATAAATATGGTCGTGTCTGGTAACGTGTGCATGTAAATTGGCTAGAAATAGCATTTTAGCTTAGCGTAAAGCTGACAATTACACAAGGTTTATTTCTACTTCTTGTGCTCCAAACTTACTTCAAACGTACTTCTCTGTCTGCTCGTATGAATGTACATCAGAAGAAAGTGTTTCACCGCTGTTCAAATGCACTTTGGATCACATCATTTATATGAATAACTAAATATTAAATGAAACAAATGACAATAAAATGCCAAGTAATTTCTTTTTAATATTTTAAAAAACGTAATCCCGTTACATGTATTCTGTTACCCCACAACCCTGCATGTACGTTAGTATGCTACATATTGTTTAACAGTATTAATGTTCCTCTAATTCTCGATTTCAGTCATTTTACTTGATTTTACAATCAATTGGTCAATTAATCGCGTCAACCACGCAACCTGTCTCCAAACCCCGCCCTCCAAAACATGTCAGCCAACCCGATGTCAGTAAAGATGATTGACAGGCACAAAGTGTTTCTGATTGGATAAAAAAGTGTGGGCCTTTCCCTCCATTACTCTTATAACAGTCTTTATAGTGGATGCAAGGCAATGCAGCAATATCTTTTCCATGTGAAGAGACCCCACACGAGAAAAAACATTTAAGTTTTTAAGAGTTTGATGCAAATGAACTACACGTCCTCACTGCTGGTTCAGGTGTGAATCGGCTTCATAAGAATCGATTTTTTCAATACAAAATGTTAATCACGGAGAGAAAACACGTGTGCAAAGGCCTTTAAAAAGCTGTTTTCACAAAACAAGTGTTCTGGGAATGAAAATCTCCACTTTCACTCAAAGGCGTCATATATGGGCTCATTTTGTCCCTACCACATTTTAAAGTAGCTTATGTCAGGTAAGTGTTTGATGCTGAAGAAACATCTCCGGTTCTGAGCAGGAGTTTCCATTTCATGATCTGCAGCTGCAACATTTGGAATGTTTTGACTTCTCCATGAGACCAATCATGTATTAATCCACAAAGTAACACAACCCCAGCACCAACATAGGGATAACGTTCTCAAATTAATTATGTTACATATTTACTGGAGCACTTGAATTGGTCATAAAGAATGATTATATATCAAAACAGTAAAGTATTAATTGAAATGATCTGCGCATAAACTTAGTTATTAATATGATGTATCTATGTAGTCTTATTAATATTAATGAGTTTCATGACGTCTATTTTCTACGAGCAACTTGGTAACCCTGTTGTTATACTAAATGGTGCTGCTGTTATCTGACCCTTTTCAGCACTTTACGATTTTGTGACCTATTTTCAATAACTGTTTGATTCTCTAGTTCTATCTTTAAGCAGGTTAATAGTGTTTGTGTTCTTTTAATGTCTTTTTCTGTTTTGTCTTTAAACGCCAGGGGGTTAAGAGATGCTGTTAAGCGCAAGGCCTTATTTTTGTTTACCAGACAGTTTGGCTCTGACTTTGTATTTTTTCAAGAGTCTCACTCTCAAGATAATGATAGAAATTTTGGGAAATCTCAGTGGGGTAGTGAGATATGGTTCTCGCATGGTTTGGAGCATTCAGCAGGGATTTCTTGTTTAAAAAATAACTTTGCAGGTGATGTTTTACATACGTACTATGATGAGTATGGGCACTTTATTTTGTTAATTCTAAAGTGTTACAATGTGAATCTTATCGTGGGTTAATTTTTATGGGTATAACTCCAGATCTGAGAATGATCAGTTATTATTTTTTATGGAGGATAAGCTTGCTTACTGGCAGTCAAAATTTTCGAACGCCTACTTACTGATTGGTGGTGTCTTTAATGTTGTCTTAAATGAATCCCTTGATAGGTGGCCACCTGGTCACCCAACAAATTCAAACTCTGCTTTGAAAGCATTTATGAATAGGTTTGAGCTTATAGATATATGGAGGGCCAAGAACATAAATGATAGAGTGTACACATGGAGCAATACAAATTCATCTAGACTTTCACAAATTGATTTTTGGTTAGTCTCCAGAAATCTCGACAAAGATTCTATTTGTGTTGATATCTCGGCAACTCCATTAACAGATCATAAGTCTGTTTGCATTCAAATTTTGATTTCTCCTGAAGCTAGCTATAATAGGGGCTCTTCTTATTGGAAGACGAACAGCTCATTACTTAACCATAATGAGGTTAAATCAGAGCTGGAAAGACTGATTGGTTTTTACTGCAGTAAAGCTAAACATGAAAATTCATTTGGCACCAATTGGGAACTGTTAAAATTTGAAATTGGGAAATATTTAAGAAATATAGTTCTAATTTGGCTAATTCAAAACGGCTTGAAGAAATGGAAGTTGTCAGTGAAATCTCGTCCATTACCAGGATTTTACCTGAAAATTTGTCAGATAGTCAAAGAGCGTATTTAATTGACTTGCAAATTAAGTTAGATGATTTGTATAGATTAAGAGCAGAAGGTGCTTTCATTAGGTCAAGGCAAAGGTGGCTAGAATTTGGAGAACAGATGTCATCTTATTTTTTCAAACTTGAGAAAAATAGGGCTAAATACAATTCTATTTATCAGTTAAATATTGAGGGGTCTGTCTCAGAAAATCCTAAATAAATTTCCCGATTTTATTATACATTTTATTCAAATTTGTATAGTTCTAAATTTAATGTAGCTGATTTAGATACTTTCTGTAAGCACCTTGGTAATGTTTGTGATTCACCAATTACTGTTGATGAGGTTAAGGAAGCAATTTCTCATCTAAAATGTAACAAGTCACCTGGTAACGACGGGATAACGGCTGTATTTTACAAGTCTTACTCTGAATTTATTTCCCCTTTCCTCCTTGAAGTGTATATAGAGAGCTTAAATTGTTCTGAGCTTACAACAAGTATGAAGCAGGGTGTCATTTGCTCAATACCTAAACCTAAAAAGGACACACTTTTATTAGACAACTGGAGACCCATCAGCCTCCTTAATAATGATTACAAATTGTTTGCCCTTATTTTCTTAAGCCGTTTCAAGTCGATTTTGAACTCCATTATTGATGAAAATCAATCAGATTTTATGGAAGGCCGTCATATTTTCAATAATATTAGGCTTGTCTTCGACCTCATTGATTACTCTGATCTGATTGAGGGTGACAGTTTAATTCTTTTTTTGGACTTTTTCAAGGCCTTTGACACTATTGAGCATCCTTTCATTTTTTTCTGTTTAGAGCACTTTGGTTTCGGGCCCTATTTATGTAATGCCATGAAAACTTTGTATGCGGGAGGAAATAGCTCAGTGAAATTAGGGCATGGCACAACCCAGAGATTTCTTCTAGAAAGAGGAATTCGGCAGGGCTGTCCAGTGTCTGTATATCTTTTTCTTATTGTAGCACAGGCCTTCTGTCATTTTATTAAAGATAGTAAGCTAGAAGGAATTAATATTGCCGGTAGAAGTATTTTAGTTAGTCAACTAGCCGACGACACTGCCTTATTTTTAAAAAATTCCAGTCAGGTTCATCAGGCGATTAAAAGTATTCAGTTGTTTTCTAATGCCTCAGGTCTTTACCTTAATATAAAAAATGTGAAATATTAGCCTTGAAAAGCTCCCCTCTTGTACCTATGGGTGGTATCCCTGTTAAAGAAGCTGTTAATTATTTGGGTGTTGTTGTGAGCAAGATAGAGTTTCTCTGAATTTCAATCCTGCTTTTGAAAAGATTAAAAGCAAATTTAATCTCTGGTTATTAAGGGACTTGTCCCTTAGAGGTAGAGTCCTTCTGTCAAAAGCGGAAGGGATTTCCAGATTAACCTATATTGCTTCATCTATACATTTAGACAATAAAACTATCAAAACTATTGATCAGATTTTATTTAATTTTCTATGGAAGAATCGTGTGCACTACATCCGTAAATCTGTTGTTTTAAATTCGCTTAAAAGTGGTGGCCTTGATTTTTTAGATTTCAATACTTTAAATAATACCTTCAAAATTAATTGGTTAAAATTTTGTTTAAAAAAAAACTTCTCTGTGGAATTTTATTCCTAATTTTATTTTTGACCGACATGGGGGCCTTTCGTTTTTACTGATGTGTGATTATAAAATTGACAGATTGCCAGTGAAACTCTCTGCCTTTCATGCTCAAGCTTTATTGGCTTGGAAACTGATCTACAAGCACAACTTCTCTCCGCAGCGTTGTTTTATCTGGATAACCGTTGTATTTTGTATAAACACAAACAAATTTTTATAAAATACTGGTTTGAAAAGGGTATTGTTTTAGTTTGTCATTTGTTTAACTCTCAAGGATACCTTATGACATATGATGAGTTTCTTTTGCACTTTAATTTTCCTGTGACTCCCAAGGAATTTGCTCTTGTGTTTTCTGCAATCAATTCTGGAATAATTTCCTTATGTAGAGGTGTGTTGTCATTAGTTGATGTGCCCATAATTAACCCAACTGACACAGTATGTGGTAAAGTTTGTTTTTTACAGCCCAAAAGCAACAACAAATCTATTCATTCTTTATTTTTGAAGGAGGGTGTCACCAAATTTTGCTCTATTACTTATTGGTCTAAATTTGTTAATGACCTTTATTGGGAAAGTGTTTGGTTGTTACCTCATAAGTTGTTTGTTACAAACAAGGTCAAAGAAATCTCTTTCAGGATATTGCACAAATTCTACCCTGTCAAACATTTCCTTAGTAAGTTTAGGAAAGACATCGATGTGAGTTGCTCTTTCTGCTCTTTGCACTTGGAAACAGTACCCCATATTTTCTGGCATTGTAGTCATGTGAAAAGATTATGGTATGAGGTGTCTATGTTTATTAAGGATAGGGTACTCTTTCATTTTGTTTTGCATTTTGAAAATGTAATTTTTGGATATTTAAAGTATGATAACAGTGTGATTAAGGAGGCTTTTTAATTCATTTGTTAATTTTATTAGTCAAATTTCACATCCATAAGTGTAAGTTTTCTAACAAAAAGCCCCTTTTCTCTGTATTCCTTAAAGAATTCAAAAAACACTTTTCTACTATTCAATCTAGTACTAATGCAAAAGCTAATAAGACTGTTCATTTGTGTACTGTCTTCAAAATCTTTGATTGATACAAAGGTCTTGTATTTTTGTGAATTTATTTATTTATTTAGTATATTTTTTTTTTTATGTAAGTGCGTGGTCTTTGCTCCCCTGGCTCTAAAGTGTATCTTGTATTGTTTTGTTGTTTAAGCAATAATAAAATAATTAAAAAAAAATATAAAAAAAACCCTGTTGTTATACTGAAAGCAATAAAGTGTCATGTTATGGTTTATAAGTGTGCGCATTGTTTGTGTCGTCGCTCCGCCCACCAGCGGAAGCTTAAAAAGTAGATTCGCCTGCGGCGGCTGAACGGGGATCATTCGCTGGACCGGTTCTCTGACCTGACGCACAATAATGATTTTATTGGGACGTTTCCAGTGAGTTGACATGAGACACGCGAAACTCCTGCGAACATGAGCAACTCAGGTAAAAACAAGTCCCTTTATTATTAGATTGTAAAATTTAGTTTTCTAATTGCGTGTTTTTTGAGCTTCAGGCACTTTTAGCACCGTGGAGAAAAACATGTTCTACACTAGTTTCAATTAACATCAACAGTGTGTGTGTGTACGTGAATCACAGGAGATTTCTGTCATTTGTGTGTCATTTCCAGCACATCTCAAATACTGTCTTGTGTTTAATTCAGTTATGTGCTGCAAATGTCATTTTTTTTAACCTCTATCAAATAAAATGTCATAGCTAACAGTTTATGTGTCCTAAATACACACAATTAAATCCTATTTTCACCCTTTGTTTGGTCTCGTATTTCATGCTCTTCACACTCTTGTCCACTTGATTAACAAGTACACTAACTCTGACGAAACTTTATTAAGGGGGAAATTGTTTGGTGTGGTGGAAATGACGTCACAACCGCGGGACAGTCGTCATGTTTGATCATTTTCACACAATACATATTGACGTGTTTATTTCACTCCTTGTTCAGATGATCATAGTTTTAAACTGGTAAGAATTAGTATTTTCATAGTTTAATATTGAAAGTCTGAAGACTAAAACAGTTTTTCTAGACATAGAAGACATTTGAAAGCACCAAAAATAAATGCAGGTATGTTTAAAACCTTCCAAGTCAGTTTTAAAGTGACTTTAATAAATGCAAAGAGAGAAGTGATGTTTGAATAAAAATCAAACCATGGGACATGAGAGTGCCTGATGTTGCGTTGAACACTACGTGATGGTTGAAAAACTCCTTAGACACACAAATAAATAAATAAATAAATGGAGAGGAAAAGTGTGAATGATTTGTCCATGTTTAAAGTACAAATGTTTTTCAGAGGTCCAGTGGTCTCCCCCCTCAAACCTGCCCGCAGACCATGTGCTGAACTCTGGAGCAGTCATATTCCCCGGTAAAACGAACTTTAAGTGCACTATCCAGGAAGTAGTAGAAATGCTTTGTGTGATCTGGTCTTATGAAGAATGTGTGTGTGTGTGTGTGTGTGTGTGTGTGTGTGTGTGTGTGTGTGTGTGTGTCGACAGGTGCTTTCGATCAGCATGGATGTCCTCTAGTTATATTTCCTGTTGAGTCTCAATGTAAACTGTCACAGGAGGTCAGCAAAGAGGAGGTGTCCCACTTCATACACTACTGTCTGCGCCTACACAAGTACGGCACGTGTACACGATGTCAGATAGGCCTCAAGACTCGCACACATTTTTACCGTCAGGGGTAAATCCCCCCCATGAGCGCATCATGTCAGAGCCCACTGTCTGTCAAAAACATGTTTTATTGTGAGAAAAGCCTTTTATTCCATTGATACCCTTGAAAAGGTTTTTAAACTAAATTAGTCCAAATGTAGTTGAGTTTTTTTTGGAAAAATGAATCTTAAACATCTGATTTTAGTTTTCCTTTTTATTATTTGAACCTGGTTTACACCATGAAAATAGCCATAGAAGCTGGCATGGCATTAAGAAACAAATGAAAACGGTCATCTTTCTCTCTCACTCATGTGGTTCCTGTATGACATTTGTGGAACACTAGAGGAGAATGACCAAGCTGCTCTTTTCCATGCAATAAAGTGGCTTTACGGGCAAGCTCCAGAGAGGACAGAACCGAACCATAGATGTAGTCCAAGTCTTCTGAAATCATATGTGTGAGGAACAGACATGTCCTCTGAAAACCTTTCGAGAAAGATTTGAGCTACAGCCGAACGAGAAGCTTTTCAGTGAATGACAGATTGTTCCTCGCAATGGTGTCAAATAACCTTTCAAATAGATTAGAGTAGATTAAACTGTGCCGTGATTCACAGGTTATGTTTTCACCTGTCTGACATTTCTCCATTTTCAGTAGAGGAGAGGAGAGTCTGGTGTCTGTGGTGGTCGATTTGAGGCAAGCTAATGTCGCCATTGCACGGTTCATTGGAGAAACACTTCTGTTATTAGAGGTAATCATGACCATGATTGTCTTTTTCTGTGATGGCTCCTCTAATATCAGTGTTTGAGTGTCTATAATGGACATAATTGGTGTGTAGATGGATGATGTTCATGTTTGATTCATTTTAAGCTGTTTTGTTTTTAACCCACTTCAGTCTGTAGTTTGTAAACTATGAATGCAACTGTCTGGCATTTTCATTCATCTCTATATATGCTGTTTAAATTGAATGCTGCTTGTGTAGCTGTAACCTGGTTAATACTCTTAGCATTAGCTTGTTTACATGCACCAATACACCAATAACTCCCAAAAATATGATGATTTTACAAATCTGACGATACGAAAAAAAAAAACGCATTTACATGAGATTTGAAATAATCACGTTATTTTCTGATTTTGTCCTGAAACGGTACAGAGACTTGGCACAACACTAGCATTCATTGGATAAGTCTGTGGGAATGCAGGTAAAGATGTTTGCATGCAACACGAAATATTGACCTGTGTGGAACGATTTATTGTTAAGCCGTTTACCACCTTACACAATAAATAAAAGCCATTTAATGAGTTTACGCAAGGACATGCATGCATGCATGCTTGCTAAGCATAATTGGTGTAAGAACATGCATCCATATTTAGTGAGGCCAAGTCCATATTTGTTACCATCATCTACACAAACACTGAGCCCTCATGTGAGGTGTGTCTGAAGGGCAGGGAATTCTGGATCTGTTTGGCTTAAAGTAATGTTCTGGGTTCAGTACTAGTTAAGCTCCATCCACAGCTTTTGTAGCATTATGTTGATTACCAAAGAACATTTCAACTATCCCAGTAAAGGAAAAAAATGAAATAAAGCTTAAGCTGTGCTTATTTTGGTTAAACACTTGCATAGCTTCTTCATGCATGTTATTTGAGCTGTTGTCCAAAGACTACTTGTGTCTGGATGAACGTTCGGTTGCATGTTAACAATGTTGTTCTTGAGTGAGGATTTTAGTTGAAATGTTGGATAAACCGTATTTGACTTGTAATGATTATAGCGTTTTACTTTTTTAGTTTAATGTTTAGGCCTGTTGTCTGGCTTCAGTTGATAAGTGTGAAAGCGATGAGTTGAAATGGTTTTCTGTAGTAAAGGACATTCAGATGCTGTCAGTGAGAACTGCGAAAAGATCGTTCCATCCATGAAATTCTAAGTGAGTCTTTTGTGATGATGTCATAGAATTAAGTGGATATTTTTCTCTTTAAGAATCAGCAGTGGAAATCATTAGTATATAAAGAGTTCACTCAAAAATGAAAATGGTCATAATTACTCGCCCCCTTGTCTTGTTTTATTCCACAGAACACAAAATAAAACGAGGAAAATGTCAGGGCTGTTTTTGTCTCGTGCAACAAAAGTGTAATGTGATGCACACTGGCTTTCGTGTGTCATGTGACTGACTGTGAAAAAAATGTGACCGCAAAAGTTTTTTTTCACTTTGGTGGAGGGGAAGATTATCATTAAATGACTTTCATTTCAGAACTTACACAAAGTGAGTGACTTGCTTAAAAGAAATGGAATGCAGCACTGCAGTCGTACAGACTACTTTTATGATACTTCAGTTGTGCTTTTGTTGTTTAAGTTTGGCACTGGCATTATACATCACTATAAACTTTTGTTTTATGGAAGACAGAAGCTCAGACATTGTACCCAACATCTCCTTTTGTGTTTCATGGATGTAAGAAAATACAGGAGTGAGAGTAAATGTTTTTATTTCTAATATTCTACAACTTTCTGGTTTAGAAGTGAAAGACTCGTGTTGCTCTTGTGATGAGGTTAAAATGATGAGATGAGCATGTGCTCGCTGTGGGTCACATGTCTGCTGTTATCTATTAATGCCATTCGGTGTTCTCCGAACAAGAGAAATACACTCACTACACATCTCATTTCATTGATATATTTGTTAGGGATGGATTTCTGATGTCGGCAACCAAAATACAGTAAACGACGAATCACACCAAGGCTAAATTTGATATTTTGACATTTGTGGCAATGGTGATCATAAATTAAATGACCAAGCATCTTTTTTTTTTTTTTTTTTCTGCAATATTAACAGGGTTTTGATCCTTGAAGTGCTCAAACTCTTAAATTGAGAAATGTAAGTACTGGAATAACGGGAAAATCACCTTTTGTTGTGCTTAAAGTTCAAACGGTGTAATGTGTGTCCATCAAAGACTAGATCCACGCTGTCCATTTTCAGTGAACATTTACTCCTTTTAATACCCTTTTTGAACTATTAAGCATGTTTTACTGTTGAGACATCGGCTCTATTCTTTATTGTATCAGTTTAAAAAGGTTTCACCAGGAAAAATCAAATGTTAGTTTTTATTTATCTTGTTTACTACTATGATCTTGCCATAAAATATCCATTGATGCTGAAATGGCATTAAAAGAATATAGAAATACACTTTCTGCTCTCTTCAGTCCGGTGTTGATCCAAAAGAAAATCAAACATTTATTTGAATCACATGTAGCACCCACAGGAAGGGCCAAATTACAATATTTTATAGTTTATCAATTGTGTGTGTGTGTGTGTGTGTGAGTGAGAATCTTTATTTTTTTTTTTTTACATTTAAAATGATTTTCATGTTTCTTTAATAATTATCTATTGTCACACATTATACGTACATTTCTGCATATATACAGTGAAATAATTTTTTTCACATATCTCAGCTAAGCTGGGCTCCGAGTGCAGGGTCAGCCATGATAAGGCACCCCTGGAGCAGATGGGGTCAAGGGCCCAACTGTGGTGTCAATTGGCAGTGTTGGGGCTTTAACCTCCGACCTTCTGGTCAGTAACCAAGAGCCTTAACCGCTGAGCCACCACTGCCCAAAAACATAGATATCCAAGTTTACATACAGAAGCTCTTGTGACTGAGGAGTGATACAGTATGGGGGTTCAGGGGTATATCCAGAGAGAAACGTCTGAAAATGTAAAAGTCTGAATGGACCATTTTTCTATTTTCATTAAAGTGAGAGACTAAACTGCAAACTAGTCATTGTTTTGTCTTTCATCCTTGTCAGAGATGATGAAATCTGAATAATTTCACAAAATTACAACAGAAATCTATTTATTATTAAAGGCTTGGAACATGCTGATTAATAAAACTACATTTAGAAAGAAAAACGTTATGGTTTAAAAGGCGCTCACATGTTTACGCACGTGGGGAAGAGAGGAAGCGGGTGTGGACTGGGACAGTGCTAGAGAAAAATATTCAAGAATACAACGCAGAAAGATCTGATATGATGTAACCAGCACTGTTGTTTTGTCGTGCTGCTCAATAGAGATGAGAGGGCGTAACCGTCGTCATGATGTCTTTCATTCAAGATGGAATCTATCTGGGGTCCAGAACGCAGTGACCGGCGTAGCGGTGGCAATAGCATCTTCATGCACTTTGAGGCTTCATTTCCACTAACGCGGGAGAAATCCGTACAAAGCCACTCCCAATGCTAGGAACCGCTTGCCCCCACACTGCTGTCAATTTTACAATCCACCTCGCGAGCTTGACACTCGGCTTCCATAAGAAGGAATTGAAAGAGCTCTGTCACTACGCGCCAGTGGAAATGTGCGATAAGAAAGCCAAACTGCTAGCATTTTTAGCAACACGCATATCTAGATGTAGAACACAGGCTAAAAATCGAAAATTACTCAAAAGCCTATTGTTGATATCATGGAGTTATTTTATCACGATAAATATTAATATCATTTTATTGCCCAGCCCTATCGCCAGCATCATTTGTGAAACTTCTCGGGTAAATCATCATGGTGATATAACTGAAACTGGAAGAATTTTCTGATTAATTAATTGAATGCCTGAAGATCTTTGGCCGAAACACTGTAAGATACAGGTCCTTTCTGTGTTTCCTCGTCGTATTTTGTACAAACCTGCCCGCAATGTGTTTATTTAGCCTATGGATTTAACAGCATTTGCATTGACCATACATTATCAACTGAGTGATTTTATCAATGCCTGTTAAATGATAAACTAAATTATAGAGCTCATATCAAATAAAAAAAAATCCTGTCCAAACAGTCACATTAGAGGGCATTAGTTCCTTCGAGAAAAATCAAGCACTTCGGCTGGAAAAAGAGTTGGGGAAAAAATTAATTCAAGCAGTAAAGAGAAGTTTCTAAAGTGTAGGCTATGGTTTAAAAAGAGATTTTTATATTACTAATATTTTTATGGTTAATTTCACTCATTTAATTAGTGCATTATTTGTATTTTTATTATTTTTCATTGTTTGCTTTCACTTCTATCAAAACTCAGATGAGACCGTTTGACTGAAAGAACTGAACACGTTCGGATGTCTTGCACATGATTTACACATGGTTCCTACAAATTAACATTTTGAAAATATGAATCTGACAATTAACGTCAGAACGGCTTTATGAACTATTTACACGGAGTTCTGCTTGTGTTTCATGAACGAGGCCCATTATGTGCTTAAACACTTCTGTGAACGGTAATAAAAACTGTGGTAAAAAACAAACATTTACTGCACATTTTAGTTGCCTTTTATTCAGGTGAGAGATTAGAATTTGAAATTTGATCAAGGTGTTTTTTTTTTTTTTAAAACTACAAATTTGTCAAACTTTGTCTCTCATAAATTAAACCGAATTGTGAGAGCCATATCATCCTGTAGATAAAATTTGTGTACTGGCGTGCTCAGAAAAAAAAAAAAAATCACAGACATAATTTCCACCTCGACACCACAATAGTTTTTTTTTTTTTTTTTTTTTTTTTTATTAACCGACTTTGCTCATGATAATTTTTGTGAATCTTTAAGGTGTTGTAGGGTCACTTCAAATAACAATATTAGCACATGTGTACTTTTGTGCTTTCTGTCTTTCAATTGATACAATGCTCAAATGTCCAAAGCCTGTAAAATAACTGACATCCTGTTTGCTGATCTAACACACTTCCTGTTGGTGTAGTTCTGCAGGAGGATCATACATTCAGTGTATATTGTTCAACCAAAGAAGAAAGATGTTTTAAAGCAGCTGGGGAAAAGGCTGTCGGCAAACGGCTCCAAACAGCACAGGCCTGTCCTCTTCAAAGTGAGTTTATCACGTTGTGTGGCTTAATTACAATTCATTTCAACCTTCTGGATCTTTTAGAGCCATTTGTTTTAGTTGAATGTTCCAGGTTCAAGACAATTCAACTCTCTAACATCTGTAACATGCTGTTGATTTACCATATAAATATAATTTTTGTTTGATTTTTGGGGTTGGGGGGGGGGGGGGAAATAACATTTATGGTTATAGGAATGTTTTAATTTTTTTGTTTTGTTGTTCGCAACAAACCACATGAAATCATAACCCCACACACACACACACACACACACAAAAAGTAAAAATAAATAAATATATAAAAAAAAACATATCAATGTTATCCAGCCTACTCAAGGCACCACTACTTATTTTCCTCAAAATTCTACAAACAAAACCCTATAATGACAACATGAAAAGTTTGTTTGGAATCTTTGCAAATTTATTAAAAATGAAAAAAAATCACATGTACAGAAGTATTCACCGCCTTTGCCATGACACTCAAAATTGAGCTTGGGTGCATCCTGTTTCCACCGATCGTCCTTGATGTTTCTACAACTTGATTGGAGTCCACCTGTGGTAAATTCAGTTGATTGGACATGATTTGGAAAGGCACACACCTGTCTATATAAGGTCCCACAGTTACAGTTAACAGTGCATGTCAGAGCACAAAACAAGCCATGAAGTCCAAGGAATTGTCTGTAGACCTCCGAGCCACAGATCTGGGGAAGGGTACAGAAACATTTCTGCAGCATTGAAGGTCCCAATGAGCACAGTGGCCTCCATCTGTAAATGGAAGAAGTTTGGAACCACTAGCACTTTTCCTAGAGCTGGCCGCCCGTCCAAACTGATTGATTGGGGAGATGGGCCTTAGTCAGGGAGGTGACCAAGAACCCAATGGTCACTCTGACAGAGCTCCAGCGTTTCTCTGTGAATAGAGGAGAACCTTCAAGAGAACAACCATCTCTGCAGCACTCCACCAATCAGGCCTGTATGATAGAGCGGCCAGACGGAAGCCACTCCTCAGTAAAAGGCACATGACAGCCCGCCTGGAGTTTGCCAAAAAGGCACCTGAAGGACTCAGACCATGAGAAACAAAAGATTGAGCTCTTTGAATGAATGGCAAGTGTCATGTCTGGAGGAAACTAGGCACCGCTCATCACCTGGCCAATACCATCCCTACAGTGAAGCATGGTGGTGGCAGCATCATGCTGTGGGAATGTTTTTCAGCCGCAGGAACTGGAAGACTAGTCGGGATCGAGGGGAAAGATGAATGCAGCAATGTACAGAGACATACTTGATGAAAACCTGCTTCAGAGCGCACTGGACATCAGACTGGGGTGAAGGTTCATCTTCCAACAGGACAACGACATGCCCAAATACTTAATGCCCTATTTGGGCCACTGGAAGGCACCCGGCTGAAAAGCCGTTACTGGGCAGTACTCTGTCAGAGCCAAAGCTTCGGATTTATAACAATTGACACTGTATTCCGAGAACTTTGGAAAGGAATTAATTATTTTGTGGAGGCAAGGCATGGATCTAGTGGGGTTGGAGATGAATAATAAAATCTCATCAGCATAAAGCTAAAGCTTATGAGCCACACCTCCTGCCACCATCCCTGGAAAATTATCTTCCCTTATCGCGACTGCTAATGGTTCCAGGGCAAGACCGAACAATAAGGTGGAAAGAGTGAAACCCTGCTGGGTGCCCCCATCAAGAGTAAAATAATATGAAATTAAACAATTTATTTGTACTGCTGACACAGGGTGTTTATAAAGTAACTTAATCCATCCAATATAAGTATTCCCAAACCCGTACATTTCCAAAATCCTATAAAGATTATCCCATTCTACCATATCAAACACCTTTTCAGTGTCAAGTGAGATGGCAGTGTCCGGAGTCTGATCATTCGCCATTGACCACATGATATTGATGAAATTCCTAATGTTATCAGAAGAGCTGTGGTCCCAAATAAACCCCACCTGATCTATATGTAGAAGAGATTTCATAACTTAATTGGTTAGCCAGAAGTTTTGTACAATATTTTAACATCTAGCTGCATCAGGGAAATTGGAGAGTAACTCTTCCACTTGCTTGGATATTTGTCCTTTTAAGAATCGGACTGATCTGGGCTTGTGTCATGGTTGGAGGAAGCTTTCCATTCTTTAATGATTCCATATAAACGTATAAAAAAAAAAATGGAGCCAATTCTGTAGCATAAGATCTAAAGAATTCAGCGGCAAAACCATATGGCCCCTGAGCCTTACCTGTAGGCAAGGCCTTAATTATCTGGCCGAGCTCCTTTTTTTTTTTTTTTTTTTTTTTTGCTCAGCCGTCAGTTTAGGGAGTTCTAATGGTTCCAGAAACTTTCTAATATCTTCAACAGTAGATGAAGATGTGGGACTATAGAGATCAAGATAGAATTCTTTAAAGGCATTATTAATATCAATTGCAGAGGTAAATATTTCACTGAGGGAATGTTAGAAAGACTCTGTCTGCTTTATATATCTAGCCAGAAGTCTTCCTGCTTTGTCCCCCGACTCAAAATATGACCGTCTTGCCCTGAATAACCAAAACTCCACTTTCCACGACAAAATGGTATTGTAAGCCCATTTATCGGTCCAATGGCGGTCTCCAATAATACGGGTGATGGTCTCTGCACGTTACTGTCTTTCTTTTATGCAACACAACAAGATTAAATGAAATACATTTTCTCTCATGTATTACCTCGTTATTTCATCTGACTCCATAAATGAAAAAGGTTTTAATGATATCTGAGCATCATTAAAAGTGAGCGAATGTTTGATTTATTCTTTTAACTCCTTTAATTATACTTTACCCGTTCAGATTAGGAAACTGTCACTTTGAGGTTCTCGCATGTTTTTCTCTACTCTGCGGGTCTCACGATTACAAGCGGTCAGTATTGGATCATCAAACAGAGGTAATTGCTATATACCTGAGATCGTTCACGTATACACAATGAAAGATACATCAGTATAGCCCCCATGGAATTGCATACACTTGAATTTAACTTTAACGTTTTCTTCAGTAGAGGTCACGGCCACTATTACAGATGTAAGTTGACCAACATAACTTCTCTTGTAATAGCTTTGGATTGGCCATGTCGTGGCTTCCCGCGTACACTTATCTGGAGAAACATCAAATCAAAACAGAGGTAAGACACACCCGAATTTAGATTGGTCAAGCAGAATTTAGCTGTTCTAAACGGAAATTCCCTTTTTCTGTCTTTGCAAACCAAGTACAACTGAACTGATGCCAAATATTAGTCGTCACTAATCTGACGCAGACTTGCGGTAACATACGAATCACTCAATCTGTTTGGGAAAACTATTTCAGAGTCAGTCAGAATAAAATCAAGTGTTTACAATTTATTGACCAGGTAATGGAACAATAATTCAATCCAATTCATAAGGCAAAATCATCGGCCAATCAATATAATCGACAATTCGGAAATTGAGGAATTTGTAGAAATATTACCTGGCAACGAAAAACTACACACAGCGATCATGTGGGCAGTCTACCTACAGACTCCCAGAACCTTTTGCCCATTCTCCTTATAAACCCAGATAATTCAATAAGCTTACCAAATGGTGGTGTCTGTCCTAATTAGATTTTGGTCCCCTATTGAGGGGTTCACTACATTTACATATAGTAGGTATGGAGGATCTGGAGGAGGGCACACCTTTAAAGGGCATATCTCTCATATTCTATAACTTCTTCTAGATTTTCATTATGGCTGGGAGGATGAGACCAGTTTACCAGGCGCACTGAGACACTTAAAATGATACCAAACATGTATTGTTACTTTTTTGTACACACATGACATTGTATAGGTTTTTAGTGAGTTCTAAGTGAGGAGGAGAAGGGGGAGACAATCAGACGGTAGAAGGGAGGTGCGAGCTACCCTGCTGGCTGCGTCTCGGATGTTGCTGTTACATGTGCAAGAGAGAGTTCAAATGTTGATTCTCATGAGAGCCTTTTGTTCTCCCGAGGAGTGTCCCAGACTCGCTGGCACCTTACAGTATTGTATCTGTATTTCAGTCAGGTCTGATGGCCTCAGAAAATGGACGACTTTTGGCGCTTCAGCTCTGCCTCAGCACTTTTTTAATAATTCCTTTCAACTCCACTAGTTGTAGAGCTTTGGATTTTTTGGTAAATGAGGTCTACTGTATGATCTGACCCCTAAGAACCACCTTAAGTGCTTCCCAAGCAACGCCCACAGAGGATACTGAGGACCAGTTGGTCTCCATATAAACATTGATTTCAGTCTTTAATATTTTTTGGAATTCAGGATTTTGCTAAAGGGATGCATTAAAGTGCCAACTATATGATTTCTTTTGAACTGAGAGACTTGGATATAAAGAAAAATCTATTCTAGAATAAATCTTATGGACTGATGAGAAAAGAAATTATAGTCCCTACCAGATGGGTTCAAAAGTCTCCAAATATCTGTAAGACCAAGATTTTTACACATCCTGTGAAGTGTCAGTGTTGCTCTAGGGGGCTTACACACTTTTGCTTCACTATGACCAAGGACTGAGTCCATCAATAGATCGGGTCTTCTCCCAATATTACATCATGAGGGTTGCCAGCGGCTTGCAACCCCCCTTCCAGATCAATAAAAAAAAGCCCTTACCAGTGTTGGGTGTGTAAATATTAGCCAAAATCAACCTTTGCCCCTGATTTTCAGCTATAATAATGACTCTTCCTAATTTCTTTAAGCTGTTTGAGACATTTGAATTGTAGATGTTTACTTATGTAATGACTCCCCTGCTCTTACTTGGCCAGCACTAAAGAAAACAAGTCCACCACATATCTTCCCAAATTTTTCAGCTTCCTGCTGAGAAAGATGCATTTCTTGAAACACTAGTTCATATTTCTTATGTTTAAGAAAATAACCTTTATTTATATAGGGGGCCCCAACCCATTCACGTTCCCCTTGGAGAGACAATCCACTCAGTAACATTTGACATTTTGATATAGTAGAAAAATAAATTGTCAAACAAAATTATATAGACCATATTTCAACATTAGTGCAAAAATAAAACCCTGACCCAACCAAACAAACAGAAAAAACAAATTTGAGCGTAACGACTGCGCCATCGGCATCAATCCCTCCAAACTCGGAGTCCATACAGGCCTACGAGAGACCCCGCAACCCCCGTTGATTCTATACAAATTTTGTGAGGCAAAATTACATAACACAAAATACTTTGCAAAACATACTCCAGCCAATAGAAGGTGTAAGTACAAAGAACAAGCAGATTCATCCACAGCTGTACCGAAGGTATGTTTCTCCACAAAACAAACTCCAGCCACTAGGAGTAACCAGCACAAAAAGAAACAAAATGGGCATCCCAGTTCCTCGGACAGTCAAGTGTATATTTAATGAGAAACACCATGATTTCCTCAGTCCAACAACTCTATAAAAGACGTTGCTTGTTGTAGGCATGTAAAACATTTTGCGGTCATCTTTATCACAGGCTTGGAACTTCAGTGTAAAAGCGATCTTCCGTCAATACAAAAGTTTCTTGGAGTGTTATTCCACAAAACAAACTCCAGCCGGTTGGCAGAACAGACACAAAGAAACAAAATTGGTGCCCAGCTTCCTCAGACAGCCAAGAGTAAGTACAGTGAGTCAATCCACTCCCATGAGAAACATCAAATGGCTTACTCACTCCAATGGTTTTATGAAGGACAGTGCTTGCTCTGGGAATAAAAATACTTTGTGGCCATCCTTTGTAATTATACTCCTTTTGGCCAGGAACATCAGTGCAATCTTTTGTTGATTGTAAAAGTTTCTTACATTCCTTGAATCAATCACGTTTCTCTTGTTGAATTCGCAAAGCTCCTCGTCTGGCACAAACAGCATATTACTTTTATTTATACTGTGTGGTAAAGCATCAATCACTATTTTCATTTGGTGTAAACAAGATGCTATTTAATTCAATTACTCTTGGTGCAAATAGTATCACTATTTGAACTGTGGAAATAGCACCTACTTTCTATATTTAGTGTAAATGGTATATTTAAATGTATAACATTTGCTCCCTGGAATTGGTTTTCAGGGGTATTTTCACTTTTTCATGAGGGCATTTAAAAAAAACCAAATTGTATTAAAGTTTGTCCAATTTAAATATTGTTTTTATCTGGACAATTATAGCTGTTACCTATCAAATAAAATATCCATTTCATATTGGCAACATGTTAAACACTCATCCAAGACTGAGAATACACATGTTTGTAAAACGTATCAGTTGTTTGATAGCTGATAAAAAGGGTAAGGTTTCGCTACTGGGGCTTTATTTGATATTATTTTGCGCGCATGTCACTTTTGGTGGCATATTTGCCCCAAGCCCAGGTTATTTTACAACCCTGGTGCTGACAAATCTGGCATAGTTTCAAGAAGTATAGCCAAAAGATTTATTGCTGATAATAGAGCTTAACTTGTGTTGAATGAGGAATGGAAAACTTCAATGTTTGTGTTCTTGTATTTGACAGCTTGTTTTCCTCAAAGACGTTTTTGAACTTTCCAACTACATCGACAAAAGCCAGTTAACGTCTAATTTAGGGGGATACCTCCTATACTGCCATACCAGTTGGGTTGTCTTCATTAAGGTAGGTGGTGTTGTTTATTATTATTATTATTATTATTATTATTATTATTGAACAATAACTGCTGGACTCTGGCATGTATTTAAATGTAATTTTTAATGTTTTACATGTGTGAGGATTGAGTCTCTCAGTGGAGCTGTAGCCTGATAATGTGAATCATATGATTTTCCTAGAAGCCAGCTATTCAAATCTGAATACACACACACACACACAAACCTCACATGCGCACATTGCATAATTGAGTAAAGCGTTTGTGTGCGTTCACATAAGAGCTTGTGTTAGTGAAGTTTGATTGCTTGAGTCTGTCCACCAGCACAATAGACCACAACAAGGTCTTATGATCAGCCATAACTGAGTAGGTTTATATAACAGAATCACTGAGCTCATGTATTCACATTATTTCAATGATGACAAGATTGCTGCATTAAGTGATCGTTCACCCAAAAATTACAATACTGTCATAGTTTATTCACCAATGTTGCTTCAAACCCCTATGGCACAAAAATAGGTGTTCGGTCTCCGTCTCAGTCACCATTCACTTTCAATGCATTTTTAATTTTTTTTTGTGTTGTAAAAGTGAAGGGTGACGGTCTAATATTCTGCCCAACATTATGTGTTCAACAGAAG
This sequence comes from Moxostoma hubbsi, assembly GCA_032164185.1. NCBI lineage: Eukaryota > Metazoa > Chordata > Actinopteri > Cypriniformes > Catostomidae > Moxostoma > Moxostoma hubbsi. The sequence continues at coordinate 388,166 of JAVLUX010000031.1, read as the reverse complement.
AAAATCTTTTCGTAAACTGGTTTTGAACATTTTGAGTGATTTAATTGATATGATAATTCTAATTTTGGGGTTTTATGTGCGTGTTGTGTGGTGAGTATTAATGAGCACACATCTCTATTGTGTTGTTCTCTGGAGACACTTGAGTGCTCAAGACAATCATCTGAGATCATTAGCATGTGAAAGGACTGTACGCGAGACCATGATCCTCCAGGACCATGTGCTACATAAAACAACATAGGACAAACCTAGAACCACATGAGGACAAACCTAGAACCACATGAGGACAAACCTAGAACTACATGAGACTAAAATAAAATACCTATATAAAGTGCATGTGCAAACATGTGCAAAAAGTACGGGACATTACAATAAATTGCTAAAAATGAACAGGACAATAGACCGTGAGAGACAATGCAGCGCCGACCAGTACACATTTGTAATTGGAGTAGTTAAAGATGACACTTTCTAAAATGCTAAATGTAAACATAACCTACTATGAAATGGTGTTCTATGGACCTAGCAGTTATTGAGGTAGCAGTTAGGTATAAAGTGACAATAATTAAAGTGCAACTCTGTGTCCCCGTCCGTCTGTCCAGATCCTGAGTATTGAGGAGTCTGATAGCTTGGGGGAAGAAGCTGTTACACAGTCTGGCCGTGAGGACCCGAATGCTTTGGTACCTCTTGCCAGACGGCAGGAGGGTGAAGAGTTTGTGTGAGGGGTGTGTGGGGTCATTCACAATGCTGGTGGCTTTGCGGATGCAGCGTTTTTTGTAAATGTCTTTGATGGAGGGAAGACAGACCCCAGTGATCTTCTCAGCTGTCTTCACTATCCTCTGCAGGGCTTTGCGGTCTGAAACGGTGCAAGTCCCAAACCAGGCAGTGATGCAGCTGCTCAGGATGCTCTCAATAGTCCCTCTACAGAATGTAATGAGGATGACATGTGAGGCATCTAATTCTCAAACTAGAGACTCTGTACTTATCCTCTTGTTTAGTTGTACATCTTCAACATCTCTTTCTGTTCTTGTTAAAGACAGTTGTGCTTTGTCTTTGAAGACTGTAGTGTACACTTTCAAGCAATTCCAAGCATTGTATAGCCTTCATTCCTCAAAACAGTGATTGAGTTTCTAGAGAAAGCGGTTTCTCTTTTGCCATTTATGACCCAATATTGACCTTAAGACATACAGTCTACTGCATACTGTGGCAACTCCAAGTGCATCTGAGCGCATGTAAAGGATAATCAGGGTTGGGAGGGTTGTTGTTGTTGTTGTTGTTGTTGTTGTTGTTGTTTTTCAACATGTTTTGACTATAAAAACTCAATGCACATGTTAACTACATTCTCTGTAAAACCGAAATGTCTTGTGTTCTACAACAGAACTAATTTCTTGTTAAGGATTTTCTGATATTTGTACAGGGGAAAAGGTCAAGAATATGGTCAAGAATAATATCAAAAGTGCTTACTAGAAATAAAGTAATCATGATCTAACATTTTCTTGATCATAAAATATGAGTGTCTGGTAACGTGTGCTTGTAAAATGGCTAGAAATAGCATTTTAGCTTCGTGTACAGCTGACGATTTACACAAGGTTTATTTCCATTTCTTCTGCTCCAAACTTCAAACATACTTCTCTGTCTGCTCGTATGAATGTACATCAGAAGAAAGTGTTTCACCGCTGTTCAAATGTACTTTGGATCACATCATTTATATGTATAAATGTTTTCCGTCTGAAAGCACTAAATATTAAATCAAACAAATGACAATTAAATGCTAAATCTCTTCAGTAATCAAAATGCTTTATGAATGTAACTATTCTAATTACCAATGATTTTAAATATGTTTTAAATATGTAATCCTGTTACATGTTGTCCGTTACTCCCCAACCCTGAGGATAATACATTTAATGCACAACGTTGAGGCAAAGAACCACCCGAAGCCGCCTTGAAGTGCATCTAAATCGTTGGTAAATACTTAAAGCATTGCATAGAGCCAAGTCTCCTTTTCAAAATAAGAGTCCCTAGATGTGTTTCGGGCTTGTAAATTATGTGTTATGCACAAAGTCTCCCCCCTTGGTATTGTTGGGATTTTGGTTGAACAATAAATTGCATCTGGGACTTTCATTTTGGACACTTGAAACCTCATTTGCCTGTTAAGAAACAAATTTTACATTTCTAAAAATCTATTATAAATATTTTTAAACCTATTGGCCTATTAATCGGTTATCAGCCTTTTTAATCAACTTAATAATCGGTTAACATCCACCATTTTCAGCTAACTGTACAGGGAGCTGAATCGCTGAAGTACACGATACTGGTGTTTTAGTAGTTTGAGATCCAGAAGTGTCTGAACTGTTTGTGTCTGTTTGATTGTGCAGGAGATTGATGGGTTTGTGCAGGAGTTCTTGTCTGTGGTGAATAGACTGCCATCCTGTATCTTGAGACTGCAGTCGCTCACAAAACTACCTGTACCTGCAGACCATGAGCGACTGCAAAACTTTTGCTCCGTGAATGAGGCCCGATTCCAGCAGCTCAGGAGGTATCTGTTTTTTTGTCTTTTGCATGCGAGGCCTGACTGAAGCAGCTGAGGTACGTTTATTTTTTGCTTTGTTCTGCTGTTGGCATTCTAGCTAAATGTCCATCAGTAAAAACCATTCACAACATATTACAGGATTTTCTCAGAGAAACTTACTTTTGCTGTATAAAGGTGATTTATACTATGCAGCATGGAAATGATTTTTTTTATAGCAGTTTCTGCATATGTTTTACTTCCATGGCTTCAGTGCTCCAAAATGTGTGTATGTTCAGGGATCTTGGTCTGGATGACTTGCTGAAGCACTGTGAGCATTTATTGAAGAAACTGCATTTCCCTGAAAATGAGCCGTGTTTTCACACAATGGCTGGAACGCTCCTCTTCTCACACACCACACTAGAGATGCTCCACAACTACAACCGGTGTGTACAACAGCCCTTTAATGTTGTACGGTACACTTCAAGAACATTTGTCTATGTATTTAAATGTGTATACCTCCTATACAGAGCATTTGTGTTGTCTTTTGCAGGATAGCTGCTGCGGTGCAGAAAGTGGAGTTGCTGTGGCAACAGGCCTTTTTCAAAGCTCGCCTTCAATTACAGATCCTTCATCTACAAAGAGAAGCACAACAGGTTAGGAACTAAAGGAGAAATATAAATGTTTACTTCAAATATGTCTGCTTTAGACCTGATGTTTGTGCATCTGTAACCACACTTTTATTTAGATTTGTTTTAGATGTTTACTGCACATGATTGATTTCAGCTGCAAATCTTCTTTCAGATCCAAGAGCAAATTATTGAGTTGCACAGGGAGAAGCTGCAGCACTACAGGATTCATGTGTCTCAAGATTCCCACAGCGCTGAAATACTGAGGCTGGAGTTTGAGGCTTCAATATACACTCATGCGATGGTATGCAACAATCCTCTACAATGAAGTTAATCCAAACCTCCCAGTCTAAATCCATCTGATTCCACCAGTTCTGATGCCTTTTGGTCCATTATAGACCAGGGATCTTAAGTGAATTATTCATGTTATCTGAAGTCCTTTCATAAGTATCTGCATTCAACGAGAGGCTGAAACCACATGAATGTCCTTGAATTTCTCTTCACAGGCTCTGGTTCGTCGTGCTGAGGACGTCATTCACACATTCACTGAGACGGTTCCATTAACTGAGAGCCGTCCCAGAGAGCAGTGGGTGGATGATCTGGAAAGACTGAAGGAGAACCTCAATGCTGCTCTTCAACATCCTTATCAGGCTCTGAGAACGGTGTCAAACTTTCATCACACCTGTAACAGAGTATGTGCTACATACCTCACTTTTTACCTGGTCAAAATATTCTTTGTCCATTTTAGAAAAACTGATTCCAAATATACTGATGTTATAAATCACTATATACTGCCTGTTCCTCATGACATCATACTGTAGTAATGTTTTGCTCCAATTTTTGTATATTCTCATAAGATTTTCACTTCTGTGATAACGGTAAAGGCCAATTCAAACTGCCCCACCATCCAGCAGTTGTTGGGGTTTTATCAGATCAGTGTGTTCACCCTGTTGGCATTCCTTGGCGTTTGTTTTCACCGATTCGACATGTTCAATTGCTATTGACAGGTCTTGTAATGTTTGAAGCATGTGGTATGATTTTCCAACAAACTCTGACATAAACTGACTTCAGCACAAACCGTTACAATGAAAATGAGGTAAGCATCCCTGTCAACTCAGAAAATGAATGCCTGTGTGGCTGCAACTGCATTGATAGAGCAGGAAAACAGTCAATCAGGAGTAATCTAATTTTTGAAGTGAACTTGTTAAAAGCATTCAGATTATAACACAATGATATGTTAGTGTTGGGTTTAAATATTTGTAAAATGTAGTTTGAATAGGTTATAGCCTAATGTTAATGTCAGTTGCACAAACTATATATTAAATTGTGCATGTTTGGCTTCATTTGCAACCTTTTTGCGAAGGTGAGCAATGACACGCAAAATATGCAAGTTTATTTCTCACAGTTGTTTCTCAACATTCTAAATACAACAGCCAAGTTTAGAATGTTTGAAGTGTTTGTGGCTGTTGGGGTTTGTTGGCGCAGTGTGAACTGGCCTTAAGGGTGCTTCTCAATCAGCTCCTTAGTTCAGTAGTCAGGGCACTGATCAGTTTCGATCGCAAAATCGATCAAGTGCTTTTGGAGATGTTTGCTCCATATAAATTCCCAGACTGCACCGTGAAAACTAGGGAGGATTGTTGCTCACCATGTTTCCTTAAAGAAAATGTGTTCATGTTTTAAGTCATTAGAGAACTAGTGCAAGTCTAAACATGGCTGCAACCAGCAGTGATCTTAAGCCATTCCCAAAGCACAATGCAAAGAGCTCTGGCACAACAGGGTCACAACGTTTATACCAGCTGAAGAGGATATCAAACTGGGATTCATCCAGACCTTTGAGCTGAAGCCCAGAGCTCTAACCACTGCACCACTGACAAGTCTGACTGACATCAGAGGCATTCTTGATTGGGAGTATACAACTATTACTGAGAAAATTATGTAACAGCTTTTTTTAATTGAAGCAGGAATAACGCAATAAAGTACAGTCTGCATTGTAGTAAGCACAATATGAGGACTCATGAAGACCAGACCAGAAGACCTGTATTTCAATGTGTTATCCAATGGGCCATTCAGATAACACGGCTCAAAACTGCCAAAGAGACATTCCAAGCTGAGAGCAGCAGGTCTAAAATAATAAACTATATATTTTTTTTTTTTATAAACGCATTAAAAATAAATGCATTTAGAAATGTATCTGTTGCACTTTAACAGTATATGTAGTTTCAGTGTCAAAAGTACTTTGGTAATATTAGGTAACTACATGTACAAAATATGGGTTAGGCTTGGTACCTAGTAATTATTATACTTGTAATTATGATGCTGGGGGAGGGGACGTTGTAAGCGGAAGTGCGGCAAGAGGGCGGGGGTCCATGCAAGGCTAAAAACAAACCCTAGCCGGCCACCTCTCCCGTCTATCCTGCTCTCAAATATTTGCTCCCTGGACAATAAACTGGACTACATCCGACTCAAGCAGACTACAAAGCGTGAGCTTCGAGACTGCTGCGTCCGTTTTCACGGAGACGTGGCTCAGCGACAGAGTTCCGGATGCCGCCATTCAGCTAGACGGGCTCTCCTCATTTCGTGCCGTCAGAAATGCAGCTCTGTGCGGTAAGACTCACGGTGGTGGCTTGTGTGTTTACATCAACACGGAATGGTGCAAGAACTCTATGCTAGTCTCTAGCTACTGCTCATCACTGGTGGAGCTTGTGACTGTTAGATGCAGACCTTTTTATTTACCAAGGGAATTCACCACTGTTTGCATAACCGGAGTTTACATTCCCCCTAGCGCTAACGTTAAGGAAGCGCTCTTTGAACTGTATGGGGCTATGAGCGGACTGTTTATTGTCGCCGGAGATTTCAACCATGTGAATAAAGACAGTGCTCCCTAAATTCCATCAGTATGTGGAGTTTGCAACGAGAGGGGCGAACACGCTTGATCTTGTTTATACAAACATCCCAGGTGTACCGGGCGGAGCCCCACCTCAGCTACTCGGACCACATCTCTGTTATGCTAATTCCAGCATACAGACCGCTCGTCAGATGCACAAAACTGCTCCAGAAGCAGGTGAAAACCTGGCCAGCAGAAGCCATCTCTGCTCTTCAGGACTGTTGAGTGTACTGACTGGCACATGTGGGAGGCTGCAACATATGGCAATTCTACCAACTTGGAGGAATACACAGCATCAGTGACCAGCTACATCAGCAAGTGCATTGACACTTTCTCCAAGACCATCACCACACGCTCCAACCAGAAGCCGTGGATGTCTGTGGAGGTGCGTGCACTGCTGAGGACCCGAGACTCCGCCTTCAGAGCAGTCAACAAGGCAGCCCTAAGAACAGCGAGGGCTAAACCGTCCAGGCCATCATGGAGGCAAAGCGCGCACACGCCCAGAGAATCCACAGTCACTTCCAGGACACCGGTGACACGCAGCACATGTGGCAGGGCATCCAGGCCATCACCAACTACAGGACAACATTAGTTGCCTTTGACAAAGATGCCTCCCTTCCAGATGCGCTGAAGTGCAGAACAATGTGTTGACGAGGAAGACCACCCCTCCTCCCAACGACCAGGTGCTCTTACCACGGCTGACGTGAGACTCCTAACTAGAGTCAACCCACGTAAGGCTGCTGGACCAGACAACATTCCTGGCAGAGTGCTCAGAGGATGTGCTGGCAGATGTTCTTACCGACATCAACATTTCTGTGAGCAGCGCCGTCGTTCCAACGTGCTTCAAGGCCACCACCATCGTCCCCATGCCAAAGTGTTCAGTGTCCTGCCTCAACGACTACAGTCCCTTCGCGCTCACATCCATCATGAAGTGCTTCGAGAGGCTCGTCATGAGGCACATTAAGACCCAGCTGCCTCCCTCACTAGACCCACTGCAGTTTGCGTATTGTCCAAACCATTCAACAGGCTATGCCATCGCCACCACCCTCCATCTGGCCCTCACCCACCTAGATAAAAAGGACTCATACGTTCGAATGCTGTTCATTGACTTCAGCTCAATCATTCCTCAGCACCTAATTGGAAATCTGAACCTGTTGGTCCTGGACACCTCCCTCTGCAACTGGATCCTGGACGTCTTGACTCAGAGTCAGCACCTCCACCACACTGAGCACTGGGGCCCCCCAGGGCTGTGTGCTCAGTCCACTGCTGTTCACTCTGCTGACTCACGACTGTGCAGCAATGCACAGCTCGAATCACATCAAGTTTGCAGATGACACGACCGTGGTGGGTCTCATCAGCAAGAACGATGAGTCGGCATACAGAGAGGAGGTGCAGTGGCTAACGGACTGGTGTAGAGCCAACAACCTGTCTCTGAATGTGGACAAAACAAAAGAAATGGTTGTTGACTTTAGGAGAGCACAAAGTGACCACTCTCCGCTGAACATCGACAGCTCCTCTGTGGAGATCATCAAGAGCACCAAATTCCATGGTGTTCACCTGGCGGAGAACCTCACCTGGTCCCTCAACACCAGCTCTATTACAATGAATGCCCAGCAGCGTCTCTACTTTGAAGGCTGAGGAAAGCACATCTCCCACCCCCATCCTCATTACATTCTGTAGAGGGACTATTGAGGGCATCCTGAGCAGCTGCATCACTGCCTGGTTTGGGACTTGCACAGTTTTGGACTGCAAAGCCCTGCAGAAGATAGTGAGGACAGCTGAGAAGATTATCGGGGTCTCTCTTCCCTCCATCAAAGACATTTACAAAAAACGCTGCATCCGCAAAGCCACCAGCATTGTGAATGACCTCACACAAACACTTCACCCTCCTGCCATCTGGCAAGAGGTACCGAAGCATTCGGTAGCAACTTCTTCCCCCAAGCCATCAGACGACTCAATACTCAGTGGTTTTACACACACACACTGAGTTGCACTTTAATTATTGTCACTTTATAACACTATCTCATAGTATGTTATGTTTACATTTGGCATTTTTAGAAACTGTCATCTTTTTGCACTACTGTGTACTGGTCGGCGCTGCACTGTCACTCACTGTCTATTGTCCTGTTCATTGTTAGTAATTTATTGTACTGTCCCATACTTCTTGCACGTGCACTTTATATAAGTATGTTATTTAGTCTGTGTAGTCTCATGTGGTGCTGTGTTTGTCCTATGTTGTTTTATGTAGCACCATGGTCCTGGACGAACGTTGTCTCGTTTCACTGTGTACTGTACTAACTGTATATGGTTGAAACGACAATTAAAAACCACTTGACATGACAACATTTTTGCAGACATACATCCTCAAATCCATTTTCACATCGACCTCAACTTTAACATGCTGGCATAATTTCTGCACGGTAACACAAATTAAAATGATTTAAACATCATAATGCAAGATGTTGGAGTTTTAATGTAACGTCCATTTAAATCATCAGGAGGAGGGTAATCGGACAAAAGAATGGTGCCTCTTGGACAAATGGATCAAAAGATACAAGCAAAGTGTGTGTATATATAACTGGTGGTTGCGCTACAGAGCATGAGCTAGAGACCCCAAATCTTGTATAGGGCCTATTCATGCCCACCCCTATCAGTGTGGCAAATTTCATAATTTTCCTATGTACAGTTCATAGGGATATTATAGACTCCCAGCCAAAAGAAAAATACTAATGGATACAATAAGGGCTAGCCCTATGTCAAAGCCTTATTTTTTTAATGTAAAAGACTATTCTTTTTCACAATGTTTATAAAAGGAAAAACAACATTTTAAATATTAGTTGTTAAAAAGAGGGGGAAAAAAAACACTTCATTTATGTTTAACAATAACACTGTTTAAAATGCCTACAAGGAAATTCCACAAGTGTAAATTATACAGTTGATTTTGATACCAGCTGTTTTTTTTTAAATTGTTTTCTTATTTTTATTGCTTTTTAAGAACAAAGAAACTACATATAACAATAGTTGCCAGACATTACATGTATTCCTTACAATTTGTATTTCCTACAGATAATATAGCTGTCCATTTCCTCCATTTGATCTCAAAAACTTGTGTTTGAAGTCGGATTGTATATATGAGGTTTTTCCATTTCTTTGACCCCTGCTATTGTTTGTAACCACTGTTCTTTAGGTGGGTCTTTATACCATTTCCGGGTTATAACCTTTTTACTTATCAACAATATCTTAAACCAAATATGTCATCCTTTTTCCACTTCCTCTGGAATGTCCCCCAGAAACAAAAATGTACCAAATGTCTTTGGTATATGGAGAGTGAAAATGTTGTTACTAGTAGACCATATGTCCTCCCCAAAACGATTCAACTTTGGGCATTGCCAAAAAATATGTGCATGATGTGCCCCCTCCTTCCCACATTTTTACCAACATAGGTGGGAATCTCCCGTTTGTAAAGCCTTAATTCTTGTTTTGACACAATCGCCACAGTCTTGAGTTTATGGAGGAAAGTGAAATGGTACACATTTTATTCCATTGGTCAGGAGTCATGGTAATATCTACCTCCTTTTTCCCATTTCAATCTTATATTTTCTGTTGAATATCTCCTTGAGTTATCTGTGGTATAATTTGGATACAGTCCTATTGGTACCTTTCTTGAATGCTTGTATTATTATCTGATTATGCTGTGCGTTGTCCTTTTATTTCTTAAGTAATATTGGTGTACCTGTAGTTATCTTAAGAGATCTTTGGTAACTAGGCCATATCTGTCCTTTTTTATAGTTTGAAAGCTTTCCATATTGCCATTTGTTTATAATTGTACAGATTGAAGAAATACCTAAATAAATTAATTGTTTAAACCTATAATCCATCACCCCGTCTTAATATGCAGAGTATTTGCCTCCTAGTTCAGAATCTGAATTTGTTTCTCCAAGTGTTATTCCTTTACCAACTTAATCCATTAATTGTTTACTTTGAAAATTGGTTTAAGAGGGTGGATCTGCATTTGAAAGGTAGTTTTTTGCCTAATAACGCTTGAATTGCCGTTCCTTGAGGCACACTATTTCCTTCCATTTTTGTCTCCACCTCTTAAGTCACACCAACACACCAATGGTTTTAATTGTGCGGCATATTAATAATTTTTCAAAGTGGGGAGCAAAATGCCTCCTTGTTTTTATCGAGTTGTAGGGTGGGGTTTTTTTTTTTTTTTTTTTTTTTTTTCTCTAATTCTTGGCTTTTTCCCATTCCAAATTAATCTAGGTTTTTTTTTTAATCCCATTCAGGAAGCGATTGGAAAAGATAATGGCAATCTTGGGAGTACATTCATTTTTATGCTGTCAGATCTTGAGTTTTTAAGGTCTTTAATTTTCCCATTTGTATACATCTTTGTTAAATCATGTTATCCATATTCCCAAATATTTAATTTAATTGATTCCAATAAAAGGTTAACTTATGCCTAAGGTCTTTTGTTGGACAAAATTTGACTTCATTTCTATCTAGAGAACAGTCCATATCTTTCAAGAAGATCAAACGAATTGAAGTGATTTATCTGGATTTAGAGATGTACACTTATATCATCGGCATATAATGAGATTTTATGTTCCATTTTATTAATAGTAATCCCTTTTTTTTTTTTTTTTTTTTTTTTTTTTTTTTTTTTTTATTATTATTATTATCTTTTGCATGGGCAAGTGGCTCAATATGAATTGTAAATAGTAGGGGGGAAACGGGACAACCCTGCCGAGTTCCCCTTTCTAGTTTTATCTTTTTGGTAAGGCAACCATTTTATTTTAATTCTAGATTCTGGGTTAAAATGTAAAGATCAAAAACTTCTGAGTTTTCTGAATCCGAACCTCTGTAGAACCTGGAATAAAAAAAAATCCCAGTTCACACTATCAAATTCCTTTTCTGCATCCAGGTTGACTAAAGTAGCTTTAATATGATCTTTTTCAATTTGCTGCATTACATGAAGCATTAGTCTAATATTGGTCTGCTGCCCTAATAAATCCTGTCGGGTAAAAATGTTGAGTCTTTTCGCTAAAATAGATGACTATCAATTTATAGTCCACATTCAAAATTGTCTAAAGGAGCTACATAAGGTTCTGTCCCTTCCCTCCTTGGGTATAACTGAAATGATTACTAGCTGTATTTTAATGCATTCAGTTGATCAGTACCCTTGCTAGTGCCCAAATTAGTGTTCATGATAGACTGATTCATGACATAGGGAGCTGATTGAAACATGGTAAATCATTAATTCAGTACAAATGTCTCCATGGCTACGTTCACAACACAGGAGAATCTGGCCCAAATCTGTTTTTGTTTTTAACTTGTATGTGACCCAGATCTGTTAGTTTGACCGTTTAAAGAGCCACAAGTACAATGAAAAAGCTATTTTAGGCTTCAGTTGTTGGGTTCATTTGAATTATACATTGTAAAATATGTGCAGGATAAGATGTCAGACAGAGCAAGATTTATGTAACTGTGCTCTTTACTCTTGTCAGTTCCACAAAACGGTTTCTATATTTCTCTAAAAGTATCGACATGAATGCAAGCAAGTCAATGCAAATTTTAAATCAACTCTATTGCATTATATTCCACCATAGGACATCAACTTCCAAAATGCTACATTAGACATCGATAAACTATAGTTAAACTCTTAAAAATAAGTGTATTTTACTATAAATATTGTAATGCCAGGGTTTGTGTATGTGGATCAGTTCAGTTTTTAATCAGTTTCAGGAGTGTCAGCTGCATTTTAATATTCCATGTGAACAACCTTGGAAAAATCAAGATTTGGGCCACATGCAGCTGCAGTGTGAACATGATGCATTCTTAACAATTTGAAATGGAATTGATGCATTCTTAACAATTTGAAATGGAATTTATGCATTATATTTACCTGTAAATTAAGGGAAAATTTGCTTTAGTCATTGCAAAAAATTGTATTTATCCAAAATATAATTTATCTCCAGATTTGTGGTGAAATGTGACCAGGTGTATTTTTGACTGCTGATTCGCTTCCAGACAGAAGTGTAATTTCTAGTTCTGGTTAATTTAAGTGCAAGAACTGGTACAATCTAGTGATGTGTGAGACCTTCCTGCAAGACCTGCTGTGGAGTGGGAGTTGTGGAGGTCCGAGCGAGATCAGCTCTTCTCCAGATTTGTGTACAGGCCTGCCCCCCTGGAGACGAGGAGTCGAGACCTTCCTTAGGAGAAATCCCTGCCCTGAGGTGCAAGAGTTGGTGAAGTTGGCACATCTTGCTAATTTTATTACTGACCCCTACCTTCAGCATACTGGCAAACAACTGGCTCACAGGTACAGTAAAACATTAGTGAGCCACTTTGTTTCAAATAAACTTTGTTATATGTTGTGCAGTCAAACAGAATCAGTCTACGAAAGTATGCAAATGCTGATGTGAATGCCTACGCTGAAGAAAATGTAAGCAGTGCTTTTTATCGCTTGTCCCATCAAGGGCCTTGGTACACTTTCACAAGTCAAGAGCCCATCCCCATGTGTCTATGATTTTTACCCACTGGGTAAACATATTAAACCTGATCTCTTAAAGTCATGGCATGTGTGGAAAAATTCCAGCAGATTTAACATATGAAAGATGCAGCATTTGAACCATTATTCATGTCAATAGCACAAGTGGTGCAGGACGAGTTAGATGCTAAAATTTGTGCGGACGAAGAATTGGGTTAGGGATTTTGGAAATCCCTAAACGAAGTTCCGAGCGTTCGTTATAGTGGTGCCTTGCAAAAGCAAGCAATAATAATATAAAATGATGGTTAAATACTGTGTGAATATTAATCATTAATTTAATGGATTTCCACATCTGCTCAAAATTCAAACACTGTATTGTCATTCTGAGATTTGGTTGCAAACCCAGAAGAAAAGCAACCAACAACCTTACTATAAACGTATTGATCTTCCGATATGACCCAAGGGACTGGTTGGTCTGACATCATGATTCACATGTAACTTCTCCCTTGCAACAAATGCAGTCTATGGCCTGCAAATTGGAAGTCCATCGTGACTGCCAGTAGGGGGTGAAATACGACGGTCATGTCTGTATGCAAATATCAGGAAGAAGGTGGCTTAAGACATGTTTCTGGATCAACATCATGCATTTGTCCTGAAACATTATTCCTAACTCTATCCCCAATCCCAAAATGTTGTATAAACTACCTCTAAAATCCTTCCTATGAATTAAGAATTTTGTTCAAGCCCTTAACCCTTGCCCAAAGCCTAAATCTACCACTTATCTCTATTCATAAAATCTGATTGTTTGAGAAACTTTGTACCAGGAACATTTTCTACTTGGTAACTGAATGGTCACCAAACTTTGTACAAGTAGTTCATTAACTTGTAATAGCTTTGAATATGAAGTTTAAATTTCCATTAGCTGAATATTTATGACCCCATCCACAGATGCATGACTCTGCAGAGACTGTTGACCTCACCTGGTTCTGTGCCCCTTCACGACCTTCAGCTTGCACTTCAGTGGCAGTATGAGTACTTTAAGGGCAACCACAAAATCTCTGACATCACATACCCTGAGGTTGACCGGAATACCTGCAGTCTCCCTCAAGACTCTGGCTTTGCATCCAACTTTGTCCCATGCAGACACTCTGATTCTCAGTGTGAGAATTTGTCAGATTTAGCCAAATGGCCCTCAGTAGGGGATTGTCACCATCAGGTCTTGTCCAGTGGAGCTCCCGGGATGGTGTCCGCTGCAGGCAAACCCCTCTCTCTCAGCTCATTTGACTCTGGATTTGATGGAGCAGGAAGTAGTCATTTGGATACCAGGAGTAAGAGGGATGGACTTCCAAAGTTTCTGGTAAATGGAGACTCTGCTTTCAAATCAAAACCCCTTCATGCACAAATTCACGAGGAGATATTTACGAGTGTGTCTGATTTCGAGGAGCAGCATGAAGAACTAGAGTTCAGTTTAAAGCGGGATGCCACTCGGGCCAGTATTCAGATTGTTCCCAAAATAACCTCGGACTCCTTAAACCTTGAGATAAAGTTGAAACGTTCAGCCACACTACCCGAGAACCCTTGGCTTGGCCTCCCTATAGATGAATTGCAGAGCGCTTATACTGTTACGATCACACCCAACTCTTCTTACCAGCAGAGGGACCTGAAGAGCCCCAGTCTCTCAGAACACTCGTATCGCACTGATCAATCCAACCGGTCACAAACTGATGGCTTGAGCTGTGCTCACAACAAAGGCACCAAGAGCAGCATCTTCCAGAATCAGGATAGCTTTGAGGACTCCGAGTTGAGTCCCATTGGGAATCTTCTGTCCAGTACTATAACTGATGAGGAAAAACCCAGCAACACATTGGATGGTGAGCCATCTCTTCTGTGGGACACATTTGATCTCCACAACCATAGACAGGACTCTTTTGAACGGTGAGCCTCCACTAATTTTATAAAAGTAGCAGCAAACTTGTATGGGGATCTGCTCAGATTTATATTTGGTTCAATAACTTGCCTATACACTACAACAGTCCTGGAGTACCCCAAATACAGAACATTTTGGATGTGTTCCCAATCTAACGTACATAATTGAACTTATTAGCTTGTGTCAAATAAGAATTGGGGCTTCCAAAATGTGCAGACTACAACCAACTGGAATGATGACCATGACCCACTAATGGTATATTTTCCAGGTGAGATTAAGTTTGTTCTAAGGGCTTGTGTGCTTGTGTATTGAACAGGTTGGATGCATCTGTTAACGACTGGGTTCATAGAGAACAACAAGAGCTTAAAGAGGTGGAGGAGACTTTAGACAGAGCTGCTGAGATACTGCAGGTGAGTTTTATTTTTTTTTTTATCTTGATATTTTATTTCAAATTTGAAAGCGATTTATTATTAAAGTATTGCCTAGGTGCAATTAAAAATAATATTGCACATATCCTATTTACACGGATATTTCACAGTATAGCTTTTTGAGTTGGGATCCAGATATACATTTTCTGATAACAATTGTAACATATTTTTATTTTTATTTTTTTCTTTTTAGACTGAATTTCTAAAGGTCTAAATAAAAATATTCTGTCAGTGTGACTAAGCTGGAACTCCTGACAAATTTCTTTAATCAGGGGCCATGTGCACGAAACCTTAATAAAATTTTTCCTTGGGGTCTGGGTATCTCGGTGAGTACTGACGCTGACTATCAGAATGCCCTGGATTTGAACTCACGACTCCAGGTGTGAGTGACTCCAGCCAGGACTCATAAGCAAACAAATTGGCCCGGTTGCTAGGGGGGGGGTGCAGTCACATGTTAACCTCATCGTGGTTGCTATAATGTGGTTCACTCTCAGTGGTGTTGTGCGTGGATGCTGCGGAAAATAGTGTGAAGCCTCTACACACTGTCTCCAAGGTAATGTGCTCAACAGGCCACGTGATAAAACGCGGATTGACTTGTCTCTGACACTGAGGCAACTGGGATTCGTCCTCTGCCACCCGGATTGAGGCGAGTCACTACGCCACCATGAGGACTTGGAGCGCATTGGGAATTGGGCATTCCAAATTGGGGAGGAAAGTTATTAAATTCTTCCTAACTAACATTTTCTTCTTAAATTCTAATTTAAGAATAAAGTCAGGATTGAGTATTCCCCCAAAAAAAGATTAAGAGAACTTGGAGTTCAAAATTCTCAAGCAATATGCTTAAAATTGTCGTAAATAGCATCTTGGTTAGGTTGACCTCATCGTTGTCTTAAATCCCAAAAGGTATGATTTTATGAACTTACGGGGTTGTTTCAAATGGGGAACTAGGGCTGGGAAATGGTAGAAATGTTAATTATAGATTAACATTGCTTTAGCAATGTTACCATGGTGACTATCAGTTGGTGATTTAAAGCCCACTTTTCAAGCAGTGTCACAGATGAGCACTTCCTGTATGGTCAACTTTTAACGGGCGCGATTTTTAGTTTTGATATGTGGCTTGTTACTCGTGGAATAATAAACTTTGGTTGATTGCTTTACATGTTGGACAAATTGAATTGTCTCATTGGGTGGTTCTTGATCAGAATAAGCTGCAAACTGGACCAGACTTTATGCCTAAATTCAGAAGCATGACTTTGTGGGAGGACTTGGATTGTATCTACTTTATTAATAGCAAGCATCAAGTTAAATTAATCCTTATTATTTTTTATCAGGATAACAAACTAATTACCCAAAGTGCCAGTGCAGTTGATGCCCATAATTGTAATGTCTAGATTCTTGATCTCTTTCAGGAGGAAGAGCGTGTACTTGCACAGGAAGTGCTCCTTGATGATCTGTTTAAGACTGAGGACCTGCACAAACATGGGCCCTTATGGAACAGAGAAGACCAGCACAGTCTGGTGAGTCTGCATTGAGATTTGGGAGTGAATATGAAGTGTTAAAGGCAAAAGTCTCTCATTGACCATTTAGATGTTTGCTTATTGAATCTAAAGACATGTTTTAACCCACAGCCTCATTGGTTCATGTTAAAGTGGTGTCTACTCTAAAGACTATTGGTTGAGTGAATATGCTCGGTTTTCGTTTGTTTGGGATTCTCTTTTCTAAAATGTGCTGCTATGGAAGTGATGAAATGAGTGGATATGACTGAACATTTTGTGTGCAACTAGGAAAGTTGGAGTGTTTGAAATTCAAGACTGAGCATTTTCTTTCCAGATGTCACCAAAAGATCTGTCTGAAGCTGGTGTGATTGGATTAGACGATGATGGTGAACTCTCCTCATTGCACTCTGAGATTTTGAAAACAAGTGAAATTTGTGAAAACTGCCCAGATTCCCCAGGATTAGCCACTGAATCCCTTGCTCATGTGAATGAACCTGTGCAGCTGGATACAAGATGTCCTAAGGTTGACAGAAGTGGTATCCTTCAGGAGCTTAAAGATCTTGAGGAGCAAATTCTGAAGGAGACTTTGAAACTCAATGCACTGCACTGCAGTGAAGCTGAGGTATTTCTATCTGAACACCTATCACAGGCTGTTATGACACGGAGCATCTACAGGGAGAGGGAGAGGAGCATGATGCATGCTCATCTGGAGGAAGAAACACGGGAAGTTGAGAAGATGGAGCGAAGCCTGAGTCGAGAGATGGAGAAAGCCAGAAAGGCGAGGAATGGGTTGAGCAAAGGCCACAAAGTTGTGAAGTGTTCCATTATGGAGAAGGACTCAAAGCTGAAAGATCTGGACAATGAGCTGTTGAGAAACTGTAGGCTCCAGCAGCAGAGCTTTCGAAATCTTGAATCGGATCATTACAAACCTCTAATTCCAGCCTCTGATCAATCAAACCCTCAAAAACCTTCATGTTTAGCATCAGAGGAATCTAGCCATGACATACCTCAATATTCAGCCACTGAAGAATGCCAATATCTACAGTTACAATGGAAAGATTTTGAGGAGTGCACCAGTCACACACTTCCAAATCAAGAAGCAAAGCAAATTGCCAATCCCCAAGACTCGAATTTGCCCTCTGGGTCTTCAAGTTGTGAAGACACCAGTCAAGTACCTCAAAATCAAGCTGCACATGAAGATACCAATCCCCATGACTTAAATTTGGCTTCTGGGCCTTTAGGAACAATAGCCCCAAGCAAAGCTGTTCCTAACACAAGCCTAAGTGAGCATTGTGAAGTGGAGACTGTTGCAGCATCCTCAACCCAGAAGGCCAATCACGACCAAGGTCCTGGTGGCATGTTACTTGAAACTCCAGTACTTGCACCAAGAAGTGCATTTCCTCTTGACAGCAAACAAACACAAATTAATTCTGAGAAATGTGCATCAGCAGCTAATAATGCACCCAGACAAGGACAATCAGAATCAGGGGTATCAGTCTTGTATGACAACATTACCCCAAAATCCAGAGAGCGGACAAACCCACCATTGAGCAAATCTCAAGGACTGCAAATGCATAATAACAACAACAAAAGCACTCCTGTCCTGCCAGTGTTATACAATGACCGTTCTGAAACCCAAGAGAAGTCTACACAGAGAGAATTTTATCACGAAGACTCTGTTAAAGTGTTGGGAGTTGAAGCAGACTCCGTTGGGGTGGCTGGGCAGTACTCTTGCCATGTACAGTATAAAAATGGTGTTCAGTACGACGGTGGAGGCTCCACAAGGGCTTTCTGTAGATCTCCGCTTAACCAGCTGCAGCTGCACACTTTCGCTAGACAGGTGCGGACTAGTCACTAATACAAAACATTTTGCACCGTTTGAAAAGAAACGTAATTTTACTTTTAAGTCGTTGTATTTAAAAGGAGTGGTGTTGTCTCTGTTCCAAACTCTAAAAATGCAATCTCTTCAAATGTAAATGCTATTCCAAGCTGTAGCCAGCAAAATTATCACTTGTATCCTTTGTGGCTAAAGCCTGGTGTGCATAAGCCTTTTTTCCACTATTGGGCCAATGTCAGCCAGGGCTATCAATTGGCCAGCTGGGGCCAATGATCTCAAAGTCAAGCTGCGAGACCAAAATCGATCTGCTTTCCCACCATTGGGCCAATAGCCCTGCAGCGCAGCCCTTAACACGCCACCCTGGTGTCGACATCACAATTTGCATCAACATTTGTTAACATGAAAAGCAAAACTAAACCCCATTAATGCGGTCTCGTTTAACCTTTAAATAGTTGGGTATTCAATTAACGCTTAAGGTCTGCCATTATGTTCCTTATTATGGTTAAGTTACGTTTGTTCTTGAGCCAGATCTAAACTAACATAGTTTTTAATTTACTTTGAAAATAAAATATAAACCTTTACAAATAAGGGCTATTGTTGCATATGAAAACTAATAAGAGCGTTTAGATCTGTTGAAGCGCTTCTCTTTGACTAGATCAACCCACATAAGAAAACAATGGCCATTCGAGAACAAAATTATTTGATGTTCGGATTGAGAACGCTGACACACATCTGTATATACAACCAAGCACAGTCAGGATATATCACGTGTGCAGGTTCACTGACACTTCTCGTAATCACGTTTTTTTTATTTACAAGTACAGATCGTGAACTGCGGCGACACGCCTGTTCAAGAATAGAGAGTAAAAGCAATCTTTTCTACCAGGTTCTGTTCATCTTCGGTTTCTGTTTTAATAAGATTGTGCAGTTGAGCTCACATCACTTCTGTAACTACTGCTATGATTTTATATATTTTAAGTCTATAGATTTGACCGCACTACACTGAGGCGAAGCACATGCATACATTTGATTTAATATACGTGATAAAATAGGCTCACCTTAACTGTGCTGGTTCATGTGTTGGAAATCACTTTTTTTTTTTTTACAATGTCCAGGAAAACGTTATCGGCATGTTTAAGAATTTTGCAACACTTTGTGTGTGTTGACTAGAAAGAATGAACATTTTCTGCTGGGCTTTCTTTTTGTCCGATTTCTTTGTCTCTGTTCTGAATAAGATGACGGATTATAAGACCAGCATTGTGTTGGACACTGGGTCTGGTTTGATGAAGGCAGGATTTGCAGACCAGGACCTTCCAAATACTGTATTCCCCACTGTTATTGGGCATCCAAAATATGAGGTAGCTTTGGATACCATAACACATCTAAACTTTTAGATTACAGCTTCCTTAACAGTTGTCTCAATTTTGTACTTTTAATTACAGGAAATAATGAATTGTAATGTGGACAGAGAAGTGTATATTGGGCATGATGCACAGCACATGAGGGGAGTGCTAACCCTGAAATACCCCATTAGAAGTGGAGTTGTACTCAACTGGGATGAGATGGAGATGGTAAGGTCAGCCAGAGTACAGGAGTGTTCAGAGGCCGGTCTCACAAAGCCCTGAGAAATTTAATTTAAGCAAAAAAAAAAAAACTTTTTTTTTCTCAAGGCAGTTTGTTGATGGCAACCTGTTTTGCTGTTTCTTTGTGTATAATATAAAAATCTGATATTTTCTACATGTTGTAGATCTGGCATCATGCGTTCCAGCAGCTGGGTGTGGACTCTGAAGATCATCCAGTGTTGCTGACAGAAGCGGCCATGAACCCGGTCCAGAACCGGCAGAGAATGGTCGAGCTGATGTTTGAGGCCTTTAACGTCCCCCTCACTTTTGTGGCCATGCAGGCTGTTCTCGCGCTCTACGCCTCAGGACGAACCACGGGTCAGTTCATCCTGTTTGACACAGTGCAGGTTCTCTGTATACATGGAGTAGACGCATGACAGATCTGGTCCTTGTGTTCAGGTGTGGTGTTTGACTCTGGTGATGGTGTGAGTCACAGTGTTCCCGTGTTTGAGGGGTACTGTCTCCCTCATGCTGTGCAGCGCTTCAATCTCGCTGGAGCTGACGTCACCCTGCAGCTTCAGAAGGTACTGCAGTCACACCGTCAGTGAAGTGTGTTAAAGTAATAAAACACGAGACACTGTGTGTGTTTTAGGCATGTGAAGCAGAGAGAAAAGGATAGAAATTAAAAGCATAACATGAAAGCATGCAACTCGTGCGACTCTAATTGGCTTTTTCTTTTAACCTACAGCGTACAGGTGGAACAATTTAATAGTTGCCGAAGTTGTTTTTTGGAAAATCTGTGCTGACTTGGATTATAAATCGATTTTAAAAGCTAATGATATTTTGTAAAATCTATTGGCCACCACCTTTGATATCGTATTGGGTGACACTATTTTATTTTCTTTAATTATATACATGTGCATAAGGACCTATTTTGCTTTGCATATATGCCCCTAAAAATCTTAGTCATTCAAGAAGTCTGTGTTCAAGTTTATTTATAAAGCACACTTAAAAACAACAAGTGTTGTAACCAAAGTGCTGTACATTTTTTTTGCAAACATTAATAACAGAAATTAAATTGAACTTAAATGTTAAAAAAGAACAAATTAATCAAATGAGCTAAGTTGTATTAAAGATGTCTGATTTGTAGCATCTGTTCTGTTGAAATATGAAATCTCATTTGACAACAGACTGCTGAGGGCAGTAAATAAGAATTTGCATTTATTTTTCAAACATGTTCACCACAGAATTGAATTGTTTATTGAACCATTAAGGAAGTGGAACTGGAATCATTAAATTCCTTTAAACTAATGAATAGGGATGGGAATCTAAAGCCCAAAGTATAGTTCGGTTTTCCACGTTGCTGATAGTTTCCCACTCCATAGTACAGTATTCACGGATGGATCCATAACAGATAACAGTGTATCCGCAGCAGTAGTGATTGGAGATCAACAATATGGCATACATATTCCAGAACAGAGCTCTATCCTCTCCGCTGAGGCCCAAGCGCTGCTACTGGCACTGGGAAACATTGAGCAGGGTCGAAGACAGAACTTTAATCGCTTCCGACTCAAAGTCTTGCCTTCGAGCAACTCGAATCCATGGAGACCGATCATCCCATTATTGTAAACATTTTGACTGAAATGCATCGATTACAGAATACGCATTTCAACATTGTGCTCTGTTGGGTGCCGGGACATATTGGTCTGGCAGGAAATGAAAAGGCATATATGGCTGCAAAAGAGGCATTAAAATTGGAGATCTCTGAATGTCTGACAGGGCATTAATAACCTCATACATCAATATGTGGCAATCAGAATGGAATGAGTGCAACAGCAATAAATTATCCAAAATAAACCCCAGAGTCCAAAGAAATGACTCTCAAAAGTTTAAATCTAGACCAAATGGTGTTAACAGACTGGTGAAGATCCTCCTGGATGTATATTGCCAAACCCCAAAGACCATCAAGCACATTTTACTGATCTGTAGAACTTCTGGAACTATCAGACAATGCTTGTCTACAGAGACTTGTTTAATTTATATTTTTAAAAATCAATAAATTTGTCATTTATTGATGATCCTTTTGTTTGCCATGTGAATAACCTGCTTGCTGACATGGCGTTAAAACGAAATAAAAAGTCATCGACGTTAAAGATCATATCATACATCGTATACGTGATGCACATTTTGTCATGGTTTTTCTTAACTCTTGGACGGTCCTCATCGGTGCGTATCGTCAGTACTTTCAGCCCCCGATGACCACTAATACAGTATCAGAAACGGTTGTGGTGTGCATGTGTCAAATATGTTAATTCGCTCGCGGTCTAAAGAGTGAGCACTCAGAGTGTGCAAGGCTATTTGGAACATTGAAAAATGAAGTATAGTTGAGACTGCAGTAACAGGTGTGCACTTATTAGCATTTTAAAACCACTTTGTGTGGCTCATCCAATCAGAATTTGGAGTCCATCTTAGTCCGTTAATAAAACAGAGTTCCATGTTCACACTGCAGCTGAATGTGGCCCAAATCTGATCATTTTCACTCACATGACAGAGCTGTTAATTGGATGACCATGTGAACAACCAAACGCACTTTCAATCTGATGTTTTCAAATCTGATCTGGGCTACATTCATATATGGAAATAAATCCCATGCTAATCTGATTTTTGCCTTCAGTGTGAACCGCAAGGTCAGATTTAATGTGTTTTTTTTTTTTTTTTTTTTTTTTTTTTTACAGTAACTCAACATTTGTCACTTGCATGCTTGAATATGATTATTATGGTTAACTATATAATTTGACTTAATTAAAAGTTTAAGCACATGAAACATGCAGGGGTATATTTTAGCCTGTGTAACATGGCTCATGTCACTCTTGCAGAAAACAGTTTCTGGATTCCTCAAACGGCATCAGAACGTAGATACAAGCAAGTCAATGGAAATATGAAATGATTACAGATAACGGTTACCTTGCATATATAATGCTGTGTTTCCTGCTGTCCTTGGATTGTACTTTGTGTCGCTCATAATATTACATTCTTGAGCTTCAATGGAAATGATATTCTAGCATAAGACTACAAATGACTTTATTTAAAATGACTATCCATCTGCTCTTGATATTTGATCAGGTAGTCATTAAGTTGGTAAAAATGAAAAAGAAATAACTGTTAATAAGTGAATCATTTCTACATATTCAAATAATGAACATCTCTGGGTTTGTTATACACATGCGGGTCAGTTAACAAGCATCGGCTGTTCAGACCAGTGTCTGATTTGTCATGTTCAGCTGCGGTGTGAATGTAGCCGAAGAAGTTTTGGCTGTAAATATGCGTTAAACATGATACTTGAATATTGAATGTGAACTCACAGGTGTGTTTGAATATGGCTTTGAATGTGACTCGTCCACTTAATTTGAGTTTTTTTCCAGTAAATTTGATTCTGTGTAGTTGCTGCTGGAGCTGGGTGTGTGTATGCGCACGTCTGCAGAGCAGGAGATTGTACGTGAGATGAAGGAGAGGTGTTGCTGTGTGGCTCTGGATTATGAAGCGGAGTTCAGGAGCAGAGGAACATCCTCACAGTTGCACTACACACTACCTGATGGACAGCTCATCTCACTCGCCACAGAGCGCTTCAGGTGAACCAACGGCACCTGCTTCTTTAAACAACTATATGTTCAGATAGGAGTGGGCGCACTGATATCAGTGTTCAGTGATGGTCAAAAATATTTGTTTTCTCCCAAGAAAAAGAATTGTCAAAATTAACAACTACAGTCTTAGGCAATTCAAATAAGTAACGTTTTAAAGCTTAGACGCTCTACTTTCTAATGCATGCAGGCAATATGACCAAAACTGAACAAGTGCTTTTGAAATCAGAAGTGCTCCGTTTTGATCATGTATTAAGTTTGCACTGTACATTTTATTGTAACTGTAAACACAAAACTCATCAAATAGTCATGTGTCATATCTTGTTGGAAAGCTCTTAGAGTAGAATACAACCAGCCGATTTTACTCTCAGATTAAAATATAGTGAGTAATAGATAAGTATATGTCATTGACAATTATGTTGGTGTTGCTTATATGCCACATTTTCATGTATAACTCCACGAAAAATAATTCATTAACATTATTTAGAGTCAGTGATTATCTTTCAAAGGAGTCCACACACAAGATAATCAGATGTATAGATCATTAGATAATCCACATGAAGCACAATGTTACATATGACCACCAGGAGATGGCGCCAAATACACGACACAGACTCAATGATGACTCAAATGGCACAGAATGAAACTCATTCTGTGAAATCTCATTACTAAAATCATGTCTGCATGCTATGCAAACCTTTAGTCATTAACCATTAGATATTTTTGGACACAATGATCAATTTTTTTTGTAACGCTATAACTTTTGATTGCGTGTAAATGAGGCTCAGAAAAAACCTTTGTTGATGTGACAAAGCAGAGAAGTTTAAGGTCAAGAAAAAGGAAAGTCATTTTTGGATTTTTCAGCAGTTTCTTAGGCTGATGATTTATCAGATAAGTTTTCTTTACAATGATACCAAACACTTGACTTTTTTTTTTTTTTTTTTTTTGTAAGACTTTCATTTTGTGTATGTCACTGAAACAGGAAATCTTTAAAAAAACGTATTCAGTGCTTAAAAATTAGGCCATTTTTAGGATCATTAACCCTTTAAGTTTATGCTTAATATAATTTCACCACAAATCAAGAGAAAATAAACTACATTTACAGATTTTGTGAGATTCTCATATGATTCACACAGAGCACCAGAAATCCTGTTCAAGCCGGAGCTGATTGGACGAGATCATTATGGGATGCACGAGAGCATTTTCAAATCCATTCTCCAATCAGACATCGACCTGCGGCGGAGTTTTGTGGGAAATATTGTTCTGTCAGGTATGGTTCAGGAACACAACTGTATGGACATTTGCATTGATATACATGTTAGGATAATTGAGCTGTTTGATTTTCACGACACTTGATCTTCTGCAGCGTCACGGCAGTTTCACTTAAGTATTCTGATGAAAAACATTTGCTTTTATAGGTGCAGTGATGAACACATCGTGTAGCTGTTGTCACTGTATCATGCGTGTATACTATATCGTGAACGCAAGCGATCTGTTTTCTGATACTCTGATTTGCTGAAGGTGGTAACACGCTGTTGTCTGGACTCCCCAAGCGCCTGCAGAAGGAGATGAGAAACATGGTTCCTGCGGACCTGACGGAGTGTGTGAGAGTGACGAGTCCTAGCAACCGAGACTTCTCCGTGTGGTGTGGAGGAGCCGTACTGGCCAACCTGCCTGCCTTCACAAGCGCCTGGATCAGCGCAGAGGAATATGAGGAGTTTGGTCCGCAGATTGTGTTCAGGAAGTGCTTCTGAGATCACCAACAGGAAGCGAAAGACTGTTTATAATGCTGTTTTAACCAAGTTTAACCTATATGCTCTTATAATGGTGCCAAGCATCATTTTGAGGATTTTACAAAAGTGTTTTTTTCAATCATGTAGGTAATTATCTGTATTTATGGTACCTGGTGAGTTTTAATGGAGTACTTGAGCCATGTTGTAATAGCAGGTTTCCAAGACAAAATAGGCTTTTTTTTTTTTTCTTTTTTTTTTTTAACAAGCTCTTCTTAATGGTAACATTGGTTGTATCAATCTCATAATTTAATTTTAATATAATCACTCCATGTCTGATATGTACATTTGTATCTGTCTGTGTGCATATATAACAGATCTGAGATATAAATGTGGCTTTCAGTGTTATTCTGATGCTGTTTGTGGACGGGAAGGCTGACCTGCGTTTAATAATAGTCGTTTTTATTGAAGCATTTAAATGCATTGATTGTCTTTTGGGAGTCTTTCATACTTGATGTGCCCCATCATCATCAGAACATTATATGTGAAGAAATGCTCATTGATTCACTGAGCAGAACTGTGTTTTTTATTGTTTAATGTGTGCGAGTGCCACATTTAACTTCACTTACCCTTTGTGATTCTCTTGGGTTTTCTTCTCTCTTAATCTGGGGAAATGGTTTTGAAGTGAATATGAATGGATTACATGCATCTCCTGTTGGTGATTCTCACAGACCCTTCGGTGTTCAGGAGACAATAAATGCACCTAATCTGTGGGGTTTGGTCTTGTGTACATGTTTATTATTAGGTTTAGGACGTAAGATCTGAATCCTGTTACATGTTGAGCACTTTAATGTTGCTCAATGTAATTGCATTTAATGCACAATCCAGCATCAGTGTCTGTTAAACCACAAAATGTCCTGAACTTTATACAATAAATATTAATTCTAAACAAAAAATCTCTCGTTTATGTACTTGATGTATGTTTACTGATTAATTGCACCATTAAGATAAGATTTTGGCATGCACAGGATTTTGTTTACGTAATTAAAATGAATCCACACTGTACGATGACCCCTGAGGTGAACTTCTCCATGCTCTTTTTTTTTTTTACAGAATATAGAAAATACTTATGGTATTTTGCATTTCTTGAAGTGACAATTTAAAATGTCTAATTCAAATTATTCTATGTAAAATACGAAAATTGACAATTTACTCGACTCTCAATGATAGTCAAAAATATTAATCTGAAGTGCATTCTATGGAGTATTTTATATTCATGACCTGGAATTATTAAATATACATTGTGTCTCACAAACTTTTTATTTTTTTAAAGAAAATAAGGGATGTTGGAGTTCATTTGTGGTAATGCTGACGCTTGAGCATCAGTTGAGTTTAACTTGAAATATTTATTGAATTGGAAAACAATCTAGTGGATAGTGTTTCTACAGTAATTTAAGTAATTAGTAATGTGATTTACTAATTCTCTCCACCCCCCCCCCCCCCCCCCCCCCCCCCACGAAGTAAACAGTAAAGCAATCTAACATTTTTTTTAAGTAACTGGTAGTTTGTTGTAGATACATTTCAGGTAAGGAGATTTGCTTGTAGCACAAATGTTTGTTGTGGAGATGAGACTATAATTTAATGTCATTTAAACTACAAATATATGGTCGTTTAGGAAAACAATACACCGTTTAAACATTAGTAATATGATGATGATAGCATAACTCGCTATTAACGAAAGCGGCCAATTGTGTCAAAGGAGACCCCGATTGTTCCTGGGAGGAAGCAACTGTCATAACCCCGCCCCCACGCTAAATTTAACCATATTGAGCCTGTGAGGCGGAGTGTCCTGCAAGGAACGACCAGGGGCACCTCTCATCACGGAGTGCCACAATGCTGCCTTCTAGCGTCTGATTGCTGTAAAAGCGCACCACACTGTACTGAACAAGAACAAATATTTACAGTGTATTATATCTATAAAATTTCAGCAAAACACACTAACGCCCTCTCAAGTTCTCTAGTCAATGAAAAAAAAACATACAAATTTAAAAACTGGACAAAACACAAAAACTAGACGTGTCCCTAAAACTAGTTGGAGACTTTTATTGTGGAAGTTCCGGTTTGTACCGGATGATGATAGTTTGATGTGCTGGCTTCACGCTGCTGTTTTCACGTGTTTCCATCAGAGTCGACATGACCCATTCAGACGGGATTGTGTGAGTAAATGTGTTAAACACTGTTCATTTACAGCTTTATTGTATTTGTATTGTGTTTGTTCATCGTAGTCGCTTTGATTAATCTAGAGTTTGGAAGAGTAGATAAATAGTTCAATTATAAACCCACAGCAGCTGTCTGTCTCAACAGAAAACACGTGGATGATTTTCAGTATTACAGCAGTTTTACAACTGAGGACTGAATGATTGTCATATGTGCAGGGGAGTGTGTAAAATACGATGATAATGTGTTGTTTGTGCAGTCTTCTGGGATGTTTTAAAGTGTGCGCAGTGTGTCAGTTTTCAATTCTTCCTTTCAGAAAACCGAAAACGAAGCGGTCCAAACGCTTCCTGGAGAACAGAGCGCCCAAACTGATCGAAAACATCAAGAATGCCATGATCATGAGAGGAGGAAACACGAGCCAGACGGTCACTCAGGCACTAAAAGATATGGTAAGCGTCCATTGGCCGAACTAACAGATAGTCCCGCCATTGGTCGAGTCAATGTTGTTGTGTGGGGCTGGACGGGTCGAGAAGTGTTTATAGCGACACAGTGTATACAGTTTTAGAGGATATTAACCTACAGATGGCTTACTAACAGTTGTCTCTGCATGTAAAACTGCCATAGCACAAAGTATTTTCATCAAAAGATAATAATACCCAAATGATGTTGTGAAATGTTTTGGTTTGTGCACTGGCACTTGAAAAATCATAATTGGACTTTTTACCATGTTTAGTTTTCTATTTTGTGTTTTCTTTTTCAGTATGCACTAAAGAAACCAGGTGCTGTATTGTACAAAAAGTGAGTATGAATGTTAAGATTAACATGGAATGAAGTGAAACAATTTTTGCAGTCTGTTTAAAAGATGAGTGGCACATATATATTATTACATCATCACTCTGGACATGAAGTCTAGTGCATCAGTATCTTGCGTGTACATTACTCGTATCATTTCCGTCAGTTTTTTTGTTCGGTGTGTACTGCTTTGGTGATCGTTTTTTAGAAGAAATAAAAACGGCTGTAAAACATTCTCCAAATATATTTACATGTGAGAACATCTGATCTTTCCTGACTTAAACAAAACTTTCTGTCTTCAGGAAAAACATTGTTAGGCCATTTGAGGACTCGACAGCTCTGGTGAGTTTATGATTTGGATTATTACTTCATTGATATTCATCAAAAGTCAGTGCTTCAGTTTGATATTTCCCTTCTCACAGGAATTTTTCTCCAAGAAATCCGATTGTTCGTTGTTTTTATTCGGCTCACACAACAAGAAAAGACCCAATAATCTCATATTCGGTACGTTCCTTCAAAATAAATGAGTTTTGTGAAAAAGGA
Source organism: Moxostoma hubbsi (assembly GCA_032164185.1). Lineage (NCBI taxonomy): Eukaryota > Metazoa > Chordata > Actinopteri > Cypriniformes > Catostomidae > Moxostoma > Moxostoma hubbsi. The sequence continues at coordinate 359,493 of JAVLUX010000031.1, read as the reverse complement.
TGTGCGTCGCTTTACTAATGTTTGTGCCATTTACAGGCCGAATGTTTGATTTTCACGTTCTGGACATGTTTGAGTTGGGAATTGAGAAGTTTGTGTCTCTAAAAGACATGAAGGTAATCAGCTGATAATGTTAAGTCGTATGTGAGTGGATGTACTTGCATATTAAGTGACGAAACGAAACTTTTCTTTTCACAGAGAGAAACGTGTCCAGAGGGCACCAAGCCCATGTTGGTGTTTGCGGGGGAACTTTTTGACACGGATAATGAGCATAAGCGATTAAGGAACGTTCTAACAGGTTTGTCATTCAGACTTCATTTCTCTTATTATCAGTCATTATTAGATCTCATGTCTTCTATGATGGGCCCTCATCAAACAAACAGTTCTTAATGCTGCTCAATAAGGCAAACATCACTATCACTGTTGCTCATGCACGAGCGAGACGAGTCAGACTCTCGTGATGCCCTCTTCACTACAGTTTTAGATATTTCCCATGTACTGTATTATCTTCTCCTCATTGCTGTGTGTCAGATTTCTTCTGTGGACCCAAAATCGCAGCGGTGCGTCTGGCCGGACTGGAACATGTGCTTCACTTCACGGCACTGGACGGCAAGATTTACATGCGCAGCTACAAGTAAGACACAAAAACCTCGCGCTGAACTTTAATATCACACTCAATCATCTGAGAAGTGTTCCAGTGCAGACACTTCCTGATGTTGTTGTCCTGACAGAGTGTTGCTGAAGAAGTCTGGCTGTCGGACACCCAGGATTGAGCTGGAGGAAATGGGACCTTCGTTTGACTTCGTGTTGAGAAGAACTCACATGTCCTCCGATGACCTGTACAGAACTGCACATAAACGGCCGAAGGGCCTGAAGGTACAGAGTCCTGCTCCTCTGAATGTATTCTTTTCTTTAATGTGCTACACAGTACCAGACACACAGACCACGATAACGTCTCGCAGTGTAACCGGTGCCGACAGTTTCGCTCTGTGCGTCTGCTGGATGATTCTACAGTATAACGGCGTCCTCTAGAGGTGAAATAAAAACAATCACTGACACCTTGTGGGGATTTTCTGGATTTCAAAATCAATAGTGATTATTGTTATTTGGATCAGATAATCAAGTGTTGTAAATGATGCACCTCTATGGAAATGATTCCTCATATCTTCTATCCATATACAGTATATTAATGCTGTCAGTCAGTTCAAATATAGCTGATGCTATTTAAATGTAGATGTTATTTAATAATGATAGATGCTGGAAACAGGAAACAAAATGAGGAAAAGTGTGACAAGTGTCAAATATTTAAGCGTGATTAACACAGATTTGGAAGTGCTGAAATTTGACTCAAATATACTTTTCCTGTCAAAATGCAGTTATCTTAGAAAACAATATGTATCAATATACTCGGGGTTGGGAGGGTTACTTTTACAAAATATTCCGAAACAGATTCATTTGCTAAAGTACATTTCTCTTTAAGGATTGTTAGATATTTTTACAGGAAAACAATATTTGAATCCTCATTAAGAATAAGATTTTGGTTCTACTAGCGAAAAAAAAAAAAAAAAAAAAAGTGATGTGAATTATCATCATGGAATTCATTAGAAATGATCACGTCTGCTAACAGATGCATGTAAAGGCAAGAAATAGCAGTTTAGATAAATGTTCATTTTACACAAGCTCCAAACCATACAACATCCTTTTCTGAGCGTATGTGGATTCTGTTCATAGAACGAGGCGGAAAATATATTATTTGTAGTTTTCTGTATGATGTTAAAGGCTTCATTGGTAGCATTTCTTGTAAAAAAAAAAAAAAAAAAAAAAATAGCCTAATTGACGACATGTAATCGTGTATTTATTGGATTTATGTTTCATCTGTTAAAACGTTTCGAAGCGTTTTTGTTAAGCTGTAGAGACAAAATGTAAGGGACTGTTCCTCGTCATATCCACATTTTCACTCACAACCGTGTGAAAGCTCTCGTATGAATAAGAAAGTGTTTCACTGCTGTTCAAAAGCTCCTCAGATCTCATCATTTATATGGATAAATTCTTCCTGGGGCTCTGGGTATCTCAGTGAGTATTGACGCTGACTATCACACCTGGAGTCATGAGTTTGAATCCAGGGCGTGCTGAGTGACTCCAGTCAGGTCTCCTTAGCAACCAAATTGGCCCGGTTGCTAGGGAGGGTAGAGTCACATGGGGTAACCTTCTCGTGGTCACTATAATGTGGTTCTCGCTCTCGGTGTGGCGAGTTGTGTGTGAATGCCGCGGAGAATAGCGTGAAGCCTCCACACGCGCTACATCTCCGCGGTAACGTGCACAACAAGCCACATGATAAGATGCGCGGCTTGACTGTCTCAGACGCGGAGGCAACTGGCATGTTGGCATTCCAAATTTGTAGAAAATAAAAAAAATGGCACCATTCACGTAACATTAAACATTTCCCTACATATTAAATTAAAGTATTCATTGCGATTAGACATCAAATCTTTTAAACTCTCACCTCCACAATATTAACCGTGACTATCTACTGTGTTACAGCAATCGTGAAGCTGCATTCACATGATTCAACCGTTTTAAACTCCACATGAGAAACATCATTAATGTGTGTGTTTGTGGTGTGTACATCAGTGTAATTGACTCCGGATACATTATAAATATTCCGTCCCAAGTTGAATAATTCATTTTATTCTTGATGTGTTCATTTCAACAACTCTAATACTTATCCTCTGGTGAACCAATTCTCCATTTCAAAATAAGAGTCCTCTGTGTGTTTCGGGCTTGATCATAGTTAAAATCACACATTATTAAATCAATTTGTCTCGGGTTGTTATGGGGATTTTGAACCATGTTCTGTCACTATAGAGTGCAGTCTAACTCGCATCATGATGGTTTACTGTGTGTGTGTGTGTGTGTTGAAGTTTGAACTCATTAACTGTTATTCATCAGTTCGGTTGTGCAAAAGCTTCTTACTGTTCTAACCTCCTTAATCTGAAATACATTAAGCAGAAACCGTATCACTCGAGTCTTCATGCTGTCCAGTGTCTTATTTCATCTCAATGTCCCTCTTCTGACCTGCACAGCCCAAGAAGAAGAAGAACATCTCCCATGATGCCTTTGGCACCAGATTGGGCCGCTTGCACATGCAGAAGCAGAATCTGGACAAACTACAGACACGCAAGATGAAGGGCCTGAAGAAGAGGAGAAGAGCGGTCACTACAGAGACCACATTACCCAAAAAAGCCCGTACAGATGAATAAGTGTTTCTAATGCATATATCCCTCTGTCTAAAACAATCTGAGAGCCATGTGACGCACGGAGCAATATCAGGAATATCGGCCTTGAATTCCCTAATAAAAAAGGCCGTATCTCCTAGCTTTTCCAACTTCTCTGTAGTTTCAGGATCGTTATAACAAGACAGTATTTGTATTGAGAAAGCAGCCACCTGAGCAGTGAATGTACAGAACATTTGATTGCAATAAACTGATTTTTCAGAACGATGTTTGTGCTGTTTTGGTTTAATTAAAGGTGATTAATAGAGACTCCTGTAGAGAATGTTTGTTTTTAGAGGACTGCTGTGCAAATATGCATACCACAGACTAGCAATGGCCAACCTACCCTGCATCTTAAAGGGACAGTTCACCCACAAATTCTCATTTACTCACCCTCATGCCATCCCAGATGTGAACCACTTTCTTCCGCTGAACACAAATTAAGATTTTTAGAAGAATATTTCAGCTCTGTAGGTCCGTACAATGCAAGTCAATGGATGCCAAAGCTTTGAAGCTCCAGAAAGCACATTAAGGCAGCATAAGAGTCCGGTGGTTTAATCCATGACTTCAGCAGTGATATGATAGATGTGGGTGAGAAACGGATCAATGTTTGTCTTTATTTACTATAAATTCTCCTTCCTGTGCTATGCATAAAGAATGCAAATCGCCAAAAACAAAAAGAAGTGCGGTAACAGAGGTGGAGAAGTTATACGTCTATTACTTTGTCCTTTTCTTATCTCATGTGGCATTAAAACTTGTCCCTGTCAAGGCCATGACTGGGCAGTCTCATGTAATGTCAGTCTCTGAATGAAATGTTTAACTGAATATCGTATGTGTGATTTTACAGTACATTAGGGAAAGTAACTCATATATCTTCATAGTTCTAAAGGATGCTGTGTAAGTTCCATAGTACAGTTTATTTATGATTTTGAAAACGGCTCATTTTGTCAAAACTTCACACACAAGTAGCAGAACACCTCAGATCTTTTGCTTCGCTCAAAACTATACAATAACTATAAAAAAGCAAGTTTGTCACCGTGTGGCACGTGATTCATCCGATCTGTTGAAACCAGTTACACACTGCCGTGCTCAATCTAAAACACTAACAGTGCTACTGTTCTAACGATATAGTCTGCATTGATTTCTTCAGAGATATTCATGAATATATTGACCAAACCCAAGAGCAGTACTGCACACTCATGATAATATTTCTTTCTCTCCGCATTGTGAAGTCGGTCATTTCATCCATGCATTTCCAAAGGTTCATTGTGCACGGAAAATCAGAACATAGAATACAGATTATAGTACACAAACACCGCAAAATCATTCATTGAGACAAAAAAGCAAGCATGAATAAAATGAAAAACCTTGAATCTGGTCATAATAACACTTCGTCCACATCACAGGCCATGTCCTCTCTTTACAAGACAGCGAGGGAAGGAATTGTTCTTGAATGGTGATTCCATCCGTACACAGACCCTGCATCAGTTCGGTCGCAGGCCTCAATTGCTTGAATGTGGGGCATCCTGACATAGGGCTGGAGATCGTGAACCCTCCACTGCCATGCCGAGAAAACTCCTCAATGGGGTTCATGAAGGGAGAGTGTGGTGGGAGGTATTGGAGTGAAAATTGTGGATGGTGGTGAAACCAGTTTTGGAGCAGAGCAGATAGGTGGAAAGATGCACTGTCCCAGATGACAACGTGCCTCATCTGCTCTGCATCCATTTGATCTTCTGCTGGGACGGTGTTGTAAGGGTCTAAGCTGGCATGGCGATGGAGGACCCCATGCTGCATGATTGCAGCCCGCATTGTGATGTTACCTCCACTTTGGCCTGGGACATTCCAAATAGCTCTGTGGCCAATCATGTTTCTCCCTCTTCTTCTTAATTTTGTCAGGTTAAACCCAGCCTCATCTTTGAAGATAAATTCATGCAGGATTGCATCAGCATCCATTACCAAAACTCTCAATATACGCCGATTATAAACGCACATGTAAGAAGGTTCTGTGTGCAGTGCACAATACTGAAGTGTACGTTACCTCCCTCCACGTCTTAAACTCTCTCAGAATCTCTTTTAAATGACACTCGGACAGTTGTTTCACCTGTATGTGATGTTTCCAGTGTTGAGACCTATCACATGAGACAATAGCTCTCTTGTTCCTCCGTGAATTTGGGGCCCCTTGCTCGATGTGCTGGACCCTTAGTCCTATGTAGACCAATCAAAACACAGGTAAAATGTCACAGGACAGCGTACAAGGCATTGTTTTAAACATGGAACGCAGTGAATGGGTACTAAAAAGTACTGATGTAGTGCATATAGTAGGTTACATAGGACAGTAGAGAGAAGAAATAAATGTCCGAATTACTGTTGCAACAGAATACCTGCTGAGGTTGGGCTGAACTCTCTGTCCAGCCTCTCTCAATGTCAAACCATGTTTTACAACATGTTCAACCAATATTCATCTGATAAATGTGGTCCTCGTCGTCTTTGTCCGCGTCCTCCTCCAGGTCTTCCTCTTTCTCTCCCTACCCCTCTTCCCTCTCATCCTCACACTTACTGCAACGTTGCCTTCTTTTTTGTTGAAGACCGGTAAACTCACCTGCTGCTTTTCATAGCACTTACACCTGATGGGTGAGTTTACAATTAAGCACCTGCGTGTCTGTACACCTGACGGCCATGTTTGATCCGTTGGTTGGTAGGTGTGGGGTTTTGAAAGGCAGTGTCTTGAATTGGCAAGAAGTGACATCACTTCTGATTTCTGTGTGTAACGTACAGAAGAGTGAGACTGTGCTGAATGTTGTGCAGATCTGCCAGGTTTCACTAACTGCAATTTTTACGTTCAGTGTGTAAGCAGTCATACAAACTATAAAAGGAAGATTAAAAATGTCATTTTGAGAAGAACCATAGACAGTTTGTAATTCAGTAAATGAGACTGAGCATCACTTCACCGGTGAAAGAAGGGCATTGTGGGTCGCTCTAAAGGACAGCGTGTCTCATTTAAATATTCAGATAATAGAGTATAAATGAACAAGTCTGGAAATGTGTGCATTTCTGTATGTACATGAATTAAAGCAATGTCTCTGATATATGTGTGGTCCATGAAATGATGTTAGTTAGTGAAGAAGAATGAGTGTTTTGAATTGGCAGACATGACCTGCATTATGATAGTATGACATTTTATCATTTTAAAACATTTTAACATTCATTGACTGAAGAAACTGTTAAAAGATGTATGTATAATTTCATTCGATGATATTTGTAGATTGAGCAATTTAGACAAACTCACCACATGGCTGGCATTCCACACAGTTTGCAGTTGGCAAACACGCCACTGTCTACAGCGTTACTGAATCAACAAAATCAATTAAAAGAGCAACAGACATATGAACAGCTCCCGTCAGTGGCATGCCCACACTTTTTTGACTGCGGTGGCCCGAGTGGGGCACTGACTTATACAGTGGTGGCATGAAGTACGCGCGCGCGCACACACACACACACACACACACACACACACACACACACACACACACACACACGTCTGACTGTGAATGGCATTATTTTACTATTTGTCTCCACTGCCCATATCTACTTGAGTTACTAACATTACAGTGTCTGACATTCCTGTGTTTAAACTTTCATTTAAAAGATAATTAGACCAACCGAATTTCCTATAAATCTTATTAAAGAAACTGCACTTCCAATATTATGCTACATAGAAAAGAAAATAATGCACTTTCAAAAATACAGTATAAAGCGCCAATAAAAATGTAAAATAAAAGAGTCTGTGTGGACAAAATATTTTCTTGACAAAATTGTGCAAAACTTGAAAGGTTACAGTGTAGTAGTTTAGAAGAACAGACACTGTATTAATGTTAACACACCAGCAAATCTTATTTCAACACTGTAACATGACATATTTCATAACTAATCTGCTGACTCTACAGGCGCTTTAGTTGTTTCAAACTAAACATTCAGGTTTGAGGCCAGTGATGTAGAAAACTACAGTTAGTGGAAAAACAATTCCTGATCATTGCAAAACTAACGGCTGATATACACTTGTGTTTTTCCATATGTGGTCGGACTGGATGTGTGTGTGTGTGTGTGTGTGTGTGTGTGTAAGCAATCACACCGGTTATTCATGTGTCAAATTACACAGCTAGCATTAGCATCCTTGACAATAACCAAATGTGTACCTGTTTGCAATGAATTAAAGGATAGAAATATGGACTAGAGAATGTAATTATTAATAATAATTTTCATCTACTGACACACAGATCATGACTAGTATTAACAGTGACTGGATCAGCACACACTTCACATGTAAATAGAGCTCTTAGAGTTTTCCAGAAGTGTTTCACAGGACAGATGGATGATATTTTGCTGTAGAAAAAGAATGGAGTGTAATGTAATGTGAAGGAGTATTTTGTATTGACAAATTATTTGAAATATTATAATTATTTGATATTTTATTCACATTTTATTTATATTATAGATGTATCATTTTTCACAATGAAACTAAAAATAACAATTGACTGTGATTGGTCAATCACAGTGTTCTTGGGGTCAAATATTTTTTGTTTATCTGTAATCAATATTTACAATAATATTTCATGTCTATCTATTTCATACATAGTTGTGTAATAAGTTTAGTTAGCCAGCAAATTCAACCTCTCCAAGGTGCATCTAGCGCTCTGTGCATTCGTCAGGCATGAGGAAGTGTATCATGATCTCCAAGGAGACTGCTGATAAAATAGTTACATAGTGATCTGTTCTCACCCACAGCCAATTAGATCACTTCTGAAGACATGGATTAAACCACTGGAGTCTTATGGATTACTTTTATGCTCTGGTCACCATTCACTTGCATTGTAAGAACCTACAGAGCTATAAATATTCTTCTAAAAATCGTCATTTGTGTTCTGCAGAAGAAAGTAAGTCAAACACATCTGGGATGACATGAGGGTGAGTAAACGATGAGAGAATTATTGAACTGATATCAATGAATAAACTTTCACAGGTGTAATAAACAACTGTTTTGAGCTAGTTATTACCTCCAGTTCTCACTGGAGATTTGCCAATTCAAAGTCTGCGACCCCACAAATGTGTTCTCGTGCAAACCTTCAGCGCTTCTTTTTCTGTGCAACCACAAATGATATAGCGCAACCAAACCACTGCCGTGAAACACTCACTGTTGTCATGGTTATTGCTTGTGTTTGTACGGTGCTCTTGCTCTCATCGAGCTTCAGATGAATTGCTGTGAATGTGTAAAGTGTTGAGAAATGTCAAAGTCAGTCGTTCTTAATCTGTGAATGTGACAGGCCCACCGATCAACAACTACAGTCTCTAAGTGTGACACCCCCCAATAAATCAAGTTATTCCGAGTCTGCTAGTGTTACACCGGCTTACTGGTTGGCAAGATTTGCTGGTAGCAGTCAGGGGAGGCGTTGAAAAGAGAGCCATCATGCTGCACACTTTGCACTTCCTGTCATGTGCTGAACTTACATCAGTCTCATATGAACCATTTTTGTCATCGTTCTGTTTTCAGACTCTCAGTTTGAAGTTATTCCTTGCTGTGTCTGATTTCTTGATTTGTTCCCCGATTACTTCCAGCTGTCTCTAGTGTATTCGTTCATCTCCATTTGTACTTATAGTCCTCGTGTTTCATGTTTGCTCGGTTTATTCGTGAAAGTGTGTGACGTACATATCTGTCCAGTAAACTGCTGATTTTCATCGTTGTTTCTTTTTCTGCTGCTACTGGATTTCATAAATATAAATAGTAACAACAATTTATAGTTTATTTACAACAATAAGTCATATTTTTCAATCATTTTTGAGTAGTTTTTATGAATGAACATAAAATATAAGATTACATGAAAAGAGAACTGAAGGTATCAGAATAAACACCTTGGGAACAGCACACTACATTCCCCCCATTGGCCCTTCTCAATCATGGCCTCCTTATAATCCCCATCCATTCATTGGCTGAATCACTCCACTCTCTGCTCTCCGTCAACAGCTGGTGTGTGGTGAGTGTACTGGCGCACAATGGCTGCCATCGCATCATCCAGGTGGATGCTACACACTGGTGGTGGTTGAGGAGAACTGTGTAAAGCGCTTTGAGTGTGCCTGAGGATGATTGAACACAGACGTGGAGAGAAAGGGAGAGTTCGATGAAACGGTTTATTATAACAGACTGGCAGTTTGATGAATGATGAACAGACGAGACGGATGGTTGTTCTGCCACTGGAGGCTGAGGGCTGGGCAGGATCGTTTGGCATGGCTGGCTCGATGGAGAGCGGATCTAAAGGTGACTGAAGAGGTAAGTGGTTGAGTAGAGCTTGGTTGGTAGGTTGGATAGTGGATCTGAAGCACAGGAAAACACAAATAAGTACAAGAACAAATACTGAACAAGATTAGCAGAGTAACTTGAATCTCATTGGCCTTAGCGCTAGTACCACTCGAGCAGACTGAACAATCTGGCGAAGAATGACTGAGAACGGCGGATTAAAGTAGAGCAGACAGGTGATGAGATGATGAAGGGCAGGTGACATGTAATCGGCTGTCGTGCCACTGGAACAAACCAACTCACAGACACAGAAAAACACAGATGGCCAAGGCAACATCCTGACATTGAGTCAGAAAATTTCTATATAAATGTTACGTTGATGCATTCATTCATTCATTTACTATTTCTGCCTTAAGGTGCGTCCCAAACCCCACAGTTGTGGACTATTTTACGTCATTTCGTAGTGTAAGTAGTGCGAGTAGTACGTTTACACTGAAAATGCGGCAAAAAGAAGTGCACTACGAGTACCCTGATGATGCACTTCTTCAGCTGTTAAAACGGAGTGTGGAATGTTGGACACTTCATGCACTCAGCGCTCATGGCTTGCCGTATTTAGCAGAAGGGGTGGAGTTACCTGGCTGCAAAGCGTGTAAATAATAGAGACACTTCAGTGGATACAGCACCTTACAAATGTAAGTTGAATGCTGTACCATCACTGTACACTGTTTTAGATAAAATGTTGAACTGAGGTTGGCAAACGGGCTAAAGCAACGGCAACATCTCGCATGCGTTTAAACGTCTCTCCTGTCAGCTGTTAAATGGCGAATGCTTCCGTACAGTAAAAAAACACTGTGTGTTTCATATGGGATGTTACTACACTTTGAACATTCACATGACTAAGTGCATAGACTGTACAGACTCATACAGCAGAAGTAGTAAGAGTAGTATGGATAAGTAACCGAGCATTCTTACAGTGTTTGCCTACACATTCATGGGTAAGAAAATGAGAAACCAAACCAATTCAAGTATTAGCAGAACTTCTCCCTTGTTTATTAGATATAGCAGCACACTGTGTGTGTGTGTGTATATATATATATATATATATATAGTGTGCTGTTCACACGTGTACCTCCAACATGTCTATGGCAAGCCCAGAGGGGAAAATGTACTGCACACACACACACAAACACAGTGCAAATTCACTAAAGGTGTTGACGCTTTTACCTGAAATACAGTCAATGGGAATCTGCACAACCATGAATTTAAGTGTAGTTGAACCATGCGCTATAGACATCGAGAGTTTAAGAATTTCCCCTCAATGGATTTTACACTGAGTTTAAGTTTGGTGAACTGTTACAGGTGAATTCGCCACGTCGACCAATAGGAAGTTGCTTGATTTGGCAGTGACCTTTGAGTGGGTGGAGCTTCATACAAAGCTTCACTGAATATTCACAATGGACAAGGATATCGTTTATTTTTACCTCACTTTCACAGAGTATAAAGTGCAGCATTAAAAAGAATCTGCTTCGCTATTTGTTTTTGCTGCTTTCACATGTGCTCAACGTGCACCCGTGCCTTCATCGCCCACAGAACTTCGTTGTGCAAAGGTACGGTGCAGTGAAAAAGTATTTACCAAGAAACTGCAGGCCTGTCTCGCATCAATAAAGGTCACTGTTCATGACTCCACTATCCGAAAGACGCCATCCATGGAAGTGTGGCGGGGCGAAAAGCACTCCTAACCCAGAAGAACATAAAGGCTCATCTGAATTTTGCCTAAACACACATTGATGATCCTCGAACCTTTTGGGAGAATGTTCTGTGGACTGATGAGTCGAAAGTGAAACTGTTTGGAAGACAGGGGTCCCGTTACATCTGGCGTAAACACAGAATTCCACAAAATGAACATCATACCTACGGTCATGTGTGATGGTGTGGAGGTGCTTTGCTGCTTCAGGGTGACTTGCAATAATTGAGGGAAACATGAATTCTGCTCTCTAGCAGAAAATCCTAAAGGAGAACGTCCCGTCATCAGTCCGTGACTTGAAGCTCAAGCCCAACTGGATTATGCAGCAAGACAATGATCCAAAGCAGAGGAGTAAGTCCACCTCTGAATGACTCAAAAGCAGCTAAATTAAAGTTTTGGAGTGGCCTAGTCAAAGTCCTGACTTGAACCCGATTAAGATGCTGTTCGAGATGCTGCAGCAGTTCTGGAAAGGAGAAGACAGGTGTGATTTCCCAGGATCTGTGTTTACATTCAAACTGTATTTATTCAAATTGTGCATGTACTTAATAAATAGTTAGGATGGTAATTAATGTGTCATTTGCATCTGTTATATCAAGTGCAGAGCAGATATGGTTTATGATGACTTCTATAGATTGAGTCATTCTCAGCCAGTGGGCTTGTAGCCCCGCCTCTTCCAGCTCTATCTATATCTACAGCAGCAGCATCATCACTGCAGCTGCTCGGAGATGTTTGTCTAGCACAGAGTTTCAGTTACAGATCCAGCATGACTGACAGTCAACCAGACGCGGAGCAGCCGGAGGTGAAGAGCGAGAACGGGGGCAGTAAACTCGCCCCACCGTCCGAACCGGCAGACTTCGAGCCCCCGGAGGGCGGATGGGGCTGGGTGGTAATGCTGGCGGCTATGTGGTGCAACGGCTCGGTGTTCGGGATCCAGAACTCGTTCGGCATCCTGTTCGTGTCTCTGCTGAAAGAGTTCGGCTCCGTTGACGACGAAGTCCTCCTCTTCAAAACAGGTAAACAGCGACTGATGAGTTTGAGCGCGTCTCGTGTTCCGTTGGTCTAGAAAAGTCGTGCTGCGCGTGAAGAAGCTCGTGCAGTTCCCCTCTACTGTAATGATGTCGAATAAATCGTGTTACCGTTACATAAAGGACGTTTACTAAAGGGACCGGGGCAAGTTGGGACACTTCTCGGGGACGTTGCGTTGTTGCTGAAGGTGTGTGTGGAAAATAAGTTGTCATTGGCCAGGTATAATGAGGCATGTTGTCACACTATATGGGTCAGTTTTATCAGAGCCAGTTTGAAGACGAAACATTTGTACGGTCTGTTAATAATTCCCCAATATATCACACATCCGCCTGAGCTCTTCTACACTTATAGTGAACGTTATCTCTGAAAACATCTCTCAGCACACATGAATTTACTTCACATTGCACTGTTGTTGAGACAACTTTATAACACCTTTATAGAGTGTCATGGTCTAGATGCCAGTCTAAATGCAAATACATACAGTATATAATCTGCAATCAGAAGCACAACAGCTGCTTACAGTTCAGCAGAAGGGAAAGTTTGAATGTGTTTATAGTGTTGACTTTCTTATAATCCCTACTCAAAGACTGTTTAATAAATGTATGTATTATAACACATTCATAAGTATGAGTGTTGTAATGGTGTCCAAACAAAGTTCAGCGTGTTATTGGCTCTATGAATTGCCATCTGTCGTTTGGAGAAGAGTTAAACTGAGGTGTGCTTCAAGTATAAATGCCTCAGGTTTGCTGTGTGACAGGCCCAGGTGACTGTAGAAACAAGGGTTAATGCAGTTCTGCTGCAATCTGTTACAAACACAGAGCACACATGATGTTTCTGTTTTTAACCAAGTTTTATCAGTTCTTTGAAGCGTGCAGCACATGCAGCCTGTACATTTATTTGTGGATGAATCATCACACTAGGACACATCACAATTTATTAATTTGATTCATTGAGCAATAGTACATTCATCTGATCCCAAATATGTCAAATTCCACGACATTCCCCGTTTAAGAGTTAATTACATTTTATGACTGGATTCCTTGATTCCATCAGTGTTTTCAGCATTGCAGAAATGAAAGGGCCCATTCTTCATTGGGCTGTTTAAAGGAATAATGAAAATTCTGCCATTGCTCTTACCGTACGACCCTAGTTCATAGTGGCCATGTCTGTCAAGCTCCAAAAAGGACAGAAAACTAAATTTAATCCATAAAAAACATAAAATATGTCCTTGCAACCTGTGCCCTATATTCCAAGTCTTCTAAAGTCATACGATAGGTTTGTGTGAGGAACAAACTGAAATTTTATTCATAAGTCACTGATAATCTTGCCCTGTGCTGATGCTTACCCATAGGCTATTTTTGATTTCTAAATAGGGATGCACCGATACCAATTTTACAATTCCGATATGTGAAATCTCATTATCAGCTGATACCGATCCGATACCACCGTTTTAATGTGTTATGATACCAGCATAATCCTTTTAGAATGTCTTTACATCATTGTGTGGACGCGATTTTGACTTCAAGGATGATGATGTGGATTTGGTGGCATGAATAACAGCTTACATTTCAGCAAAGCTATCATTGGTCTTCAGAAAGCTTGGAATATATTGTATTAATTGAATTGACTACTTTTATTATACTTTTATGGTTCTTTTTATGGTGCGCTTGAAAACCTTGGTCACATTAAAAGAGAGCTGTGCAAAAAAGAAAAAAAGAACCAAATACAGATTTGGAACATCACGAAAGTGAGTAAATACTGACAGAACAGTATTTTTTGGGTGAACTGTCCCTTTAAGGTGAGATTTGTCACAACAAACGTTGCTATTTTAATGAAGGTTTTTGTCATCACCGTTATGTTTAACTGGTTTGACCGAACAAGAGCTGAAATGTGTTAGTTATGAACACGACAATCAGCGTCAGCTGTGTGTTTTTACATTGGCATGTGACAAGGATCTGTCAAATTTGAATGCTGTAGCATTTCAATTAGCAATCACAATGATGTGTCTAGTGCCCGAAGGTTTCATAGATCGTTTCCTTCATAAGGTTTAGTGAAGATTGCATCAGCAGACATTAAGTCCAGCTGTCTCTTGTGCTCACAAACACACACACACGCATGTACGTCCACTCGTGCCAGGGCTGCTCAGTTCCCAGTTGCTGATGTCTGATCCCACCAAAAACACACAGTTATTTTTTTTACTATCTTTGACTTTCAGTGTATTTATCTATCTGGTCTGGAACATAAAACACTCTATAGTAACTCCCTAGCAATCCCATACCAACGGTCTAGAAACCTCCTAGCAACCGCATAGCAAATATCATGGCATCCAAAACTGCCCTCTTCAAACTACATGAGGCCTACATTTCCTCAAACTATTGTTAACTTTCAGGCTGAATCCTCTCTCTGACTGATGATGTCAACACAAAGAACACGTGGCACCGGTAGAGCAGCTTTTCCTAGCAACATGTTGCGTTAGCTTTACGTTTGGAGTGCTCCCACAATCCACTTAGATCAGGAAATGTGCATGAATGTTCTTGTATAGACGCATGTGATGGACAGAATATACAGATGTTATGCGTAATGATGTTATGTGAAGGGACATCTGTTTCCTCTGGTTATCTTATTTCTGTCTCACAGAATGTTATTGAATTACACAAACACTGTGTTTCATATTCTTACTACAGCATGTGTGTAGTTGACAAGAAGCGCTTGTGGAATAGTTTTCAATGTCATGCTCTACTCCAAAGGGCGGCAACCTATGGCACATGTGCCAGGATTGGCACATGGAGGGGTAATCACTGGCACGCCAGCAACGTCGAGAGAGGACTATTTTAAAAATGAAATTCTGCACCTACATCCCAGTCTACATCTTGATGTAACCCTTCCTCGTGATCAGCGTGTACGCAGCATGTTTTCATGAGCTGAAAGGGATGCTAAACAAAAAGTTAAAATGTGATGAGACTGCAGTATGCCCAACAGACTCGTGCAGCGTGTGGTCACAAGCCGGCAGCGCTCCACTTTTGGTTAATCGCGCGAGTAAAAGCACCCACTTTGATCCAGTACATTCAGTGTTTCATTTGTTTCTTTTTACATGTGATGTAATAAGGAGAACACCACAATTAATCCTTGAGATTTCCAACCCAGCAAACACCTCCTTAAACCATGCTCACCCTCCAAATCACATTAAAAGATTAAAAGAGAAAGCATAAACCCTCATCGTGGGGTTCAAAAATCTTTTCAAATCTTTTCAAAATATAAATGAAACGTGGAAATACAGTTTTAGGATTTTGCAGGACTGTATAGTCGATCAGCTTGTGATGTCTCGTCGCACTTTAATTGTGTTTAGTCTCCCGTTCAACGGATGAAAACACGCTGCTTGATCACGAGGAAGAATTACATCAAGATGAAGATTGAAATGCAGGTGCAAAAAAACGTCTTATAATTGAAATAATCCGCTGCTCTCTCACTGTTGCTTGTGTGATTACATGATTACAATGACATAATATCAGAAATATTTATGATTCCACACAATTTTGTTATCAGTTATCAAATAAGCAAACTTGTGACATTAACTGTGTTTACTCATTTTGTACAAAAGAACAGGTTTTCTTTCACATGATGCTCTGTGAGAATTCACATGCAGGATCATCATTATATCATAATCATATTTTTCACGCAAACTGTTATATTGATAATATCATTTGTAATTAAAAATAAACTATTAAATTAGAAAAATGTGAAATAGAAACATTTTCACAAGTGGACTCAAACTTCGGAAAATCGCATACATTTGCATGTTGTTGTTTTTTTTGCTAGCCATTGACCAAAATAGCACTCCATGTCAAAAGGTTGCCAACACCTGCTCTACTCCATGTAAAACTGTTTTACCCTTTAAGCACTGAATGCGTTTTTAAAGATTTCCTGTTTCAGTGACATACACAAAATGAAAGTCTTACAACAAAAAAAAAAAACAAGGAGGGTCAAGTGTTTGGTATCATTGTAAAGAAAACTTATCAGATGTGTTAATGATATAGATTATGATAAATCATCAGCCTAAGAAACTGCTGAAAAATCCCAAAATGACTTTTTTCTTCTTTTCTGATTTGACATTAAATATCTCTGGGTGTAAATAAGGTAGTTCAGAAAAACTGCTTTTGTTTTGTTCCCAATCATGTCAACTGTATCAGAGAAACAATTAGTGTTGATACGACAAAACATTCATTTTGCATTAAAAATATAATTGATCATAGTGTCCAAAAACATCTGCAAACAAATAAAAGATAATAATTGTACATAAGATGTAATTACACATGCAAACACAACAATGACTAAAGGTTTGCATAGCATGCAGACATGATTTTAGTCATGAGATTTCACAGAATGAGTTTCATTCTGTGCCATTTGAGTCATCATTGAGTCTGTGTCGTGTATTTGGCGCCATCTCCTGGTGGTCATATGTAACATTGTGCTTCATGTGGATTATCTAATGATCTATACATCTGATTATCTTGTGTGTGGACTCCTTTGAAAGATAATCACTGACTCTAAATAATGTTAATGAATTATTTTTCGTGGAGTTATACATGAAAATGTGGCATATAAGCAACACCAACAAAATTGTCAATGACATATACTTATCTATTACTCACTATATTTTAATCTGAGAGTAAAATCGGCTGGTTGTATTCTACTCTAAGAGCTTTCCAACAAGATATGACACATGACTATTTGATGAGTTTTGTGTTTACAGTTACAATAAAATGTACAGTGCAAACTTATTAATACATGATCAAAACGGAGCACTTCTGATTTCAAAAGCACTTGTTCAGTTTTGGTCATATTGCCTGCATGCATTAGAAAGTAGAGCGTCTAAGCTTTAAAACGTTACTTATTTGAGTTGCCTAAGACTGTAGTTGTTAATTTTTTTACAATAAATTTGTTTAACCTATCGGGCCCATTTGAGCTTAATGTGTTGAACTGCATGTTGCTAATTCTTTAATAATGATTAGAAATTCAGTTTTCATGACCTTGGATTTAAGCCAGTTGTCACACTGCAGGACTTTTTAAAATGAACATGTGAAGGCTGAAGAGTGATCATTAAATCAAAATAAATGCTGACCTTAGATACAGTATACACATTTCCATATACATTTTCACATAAAATCTTGATGGTGTTAAACAATAGTGAGAAAACCATAATTATTTTTCTAAAGCATGTGGGAAACCTCAAGTAAAGCTCTATGTAAGCATAGAGTAAATATTGTAAAAAAAAAAAAATGTTTATTTAAATTCATTTATTTCAAGAGCTGTTGATATTAATGCGTTAATGCATGCGATTAATATAAAATATTTACCAATTTGACATTAGATACTGACATTTTATTCAGCTCTGTGTGAGTTATGAACACTGGTTACAATAAGTCCGGAGTCATTACACTGACATAAACATCACAAACACAACATTGATTCTGTGTTAATGATCAAATGATGGAGAGAAGACCTCTTAACTGTAGTTTTTAGTACAAAATAAATCCAGATGTGACTAGTAATCAGCCTCATTCACACGACCTGCTGGAGTGAAGCATTTCACCATTGTTGTGTTCCAGACAATTGAAATGAAGTATCTTTATGTGGGCAGTGCCAGAGCTAAAAGTAGTAAAGAGATGTTCTTTGCAAGTGCTTTTCATGTGGAGTTTAAAACGGTTGAATCATATGAATGCAGCTTCACGATTGCTGTAACACAGTAGATAGTCACGGTTAATATTGTGGAGGTGAGAGTTTAAAAGATTTAATGTCTATCGCAATGAATACTTTAATTTAATATGTAGGGAAATGTTTAATGTTACGTGAATTGGTGCTATTTTAGTGCACTTCTGTCTTTATACTGTAGAATATTTAGTTTGAAAAATTTAAATAAAACATTATTTTTACATATTTTTTCTTTTCTAAGGAGCTAAAGGCATTTTGACAGGAAAAGAAGTATATATAGAGTCAAATGTCAGCACTTTTAAAATCTGTGATTAATCACGATTAAATATTTGAATCAACTGACCACACTATCTATTTACTAACTATAATAACATTTTATTATATACAGTGCAAGTATTTGGAGATTGGACTCTTAGCACACTTAAAAATGTCTGAATGTCAATGCGGTAGAAGCAATATGGAATATGTGGAATATGAAAATGATCAGAACGTTTTCTGAACCACTGTTGTAATTCATTTTATCCAGCTGCTCCCAAGGTGATGTTGAGTATGAAGTCATTTCCTCTCAGGATTAACAGTATTTTATAATTTCAAACCTAACAAACATCTTTGTGTGAAATGTGTTACTTGACAAAAGTGTCTGCTTGTGGTATCTTTCTAAAGTGAATGCCACTTGGTTTGATATTTTGATATCTTATGCAATGACGTTCATGTACCCAAATGACCTCTGTGTGACCTCTGTGTTTTAAGGTTTTGTAGTCAGACACAGTGTTCACACTTTTGTTGGGAGATCAACCGGTATTTTAACAGAAAACATGCACAGTTCACCTTTAGAGAAAGACAAATGCATTTTATTTAGTTAAAAAGTGTCATCTTACTAGTTCAAGTGACCATGTTCATTAACCTTTGACATGTGGAAATTAGACAACGTTTGCTTTGAACTATTGTCCGGTCTTGACCTGGACCTCTTACCTCTTTTAGTCTGTTAAAATAAAAACACTGTTATAACTTTTGAACGAATCACCGGTTTCCCCATTCAATCTTAAGAATATTTAAAAGACACCTTAAACTGAATATGTTTTGCCTCATTGGCTCTAACAGGAACCCATTCAGAACTAACATTAGCATCAAATCCCTGAAATCATCTGCAACTTTTCTGTGAATACTCCCAGAAGTGTACTGTTATGTTAAGAAGCATTCTGCCTGCCCAAAAGGCTTGTCTAGACCCGTATTTGGCAGCCAATTGTTGCTTTAGAATAAATCATATAAATCCATGAGATCAAACAGTAAGCCCTCTTGACTGCAGATCAATCCTGAATTGCAAGATTCTTCTGCAGTTAAGAGAGTTTACACTTGGATTATTGCTTTTATAAAACAATATGAATAAAGACAACAATGTGCGTGAATTGTTACATTTATTCCTAGTAATATAGTTCATTATTAGTCTAACTGTAGGCTGTTCACGGTTACAAAGCAATGTCTTTGATCATGCTTTTATATAGAATGTGTGTAGATGTGAACATTTTCAATGTCAGTTCCAATCAACAATATGATTTTTTTGTTCATTGTCAAAATGGGTCCCTGAACAAAAAATACCTATGCTATTAAAAGTGTAAGTGTTTGAGAAAATGTATGAATTTGTTTCTGTATTTTTATCTATTGATGTGAGGTCACTGTAAGATGGAGCGTAGAGTCTCAAAATCATAATTATTGAGATCATACTTCAATATCTGCTCATTTACCTGGTCTCAGTGTTTCCACTGTCACTACAAATCAAGATTTTTGTCTTAGCTAAATCGCACTGCATTATTTCGTTTACATAAACTCCATTACTGTGTGCAAATAGTTTTGATGTTGGCAGCAGAATTAAAACGTAAGGGAACATAGCATATAGGGAAGGAATCACTCAAAGACGGTGTAATTATTAAGAAGCTACTTTTAAATCAAATTTATTCCAATTAGAAATTTGAGAAGATTACCACTGTTATTGCTTAACATAGTTTGGTTTTTGGATGATAATGGAGTGACATGTTTGAGCGTTCCTTCCAGCCCGACACCGCAACATTGGCTCAACCAGATGGAAGACAAGGGGACTGTTCTGGAAAGTTATTACAAAGAGTCATTATTTTTGCAGTTTCATTTGGTGACATTAGTGTTGCAGAAGTTGCACCGTTCACCTTTAAATATAGCATAAATCCTGACAAAGGTCCATCCTGAGTGTGCCTCCTTGATATATACAACAAGCAGTCATTCACGGGATTGGCCTTGGAGTTATCTGGGATGAAGCAGGTGCAGTTCGCCATTGACGACACGTGCACTGTGGGTTTCCAACAGTGTCGTCTCTCTCTGCTCCTGCACACGTTAGTTAATCGTCAACAGAGCATTTGATCTCTGTTGACACACTGTTTAGTTGAAGGTTGCTGGCAGATAAATATATAGCTTAAACACGGGAACCATGAGCCTAAAGGAACATCCTGTTGAAGCACCAATCGCTGTAGCTCTGTATGACAGTGGCAACATCACGCTACAGCTCCAGATGTGTGTGGGAACGTAGATTTGGCAAATGGCCTTATGGAGCCCTGCAGCAGCCGGTCAGTGTGTTGATAAGGGGTAGATAAGGGGCAGGGAAGTGCTGCGGGTTAAAACTGAATTTAATCAAATGCTTTTGAGGCCATTTATAATGATCTGGATGGGTTTTCGAAGCCAATGAGTAGTTTTAGTCTTGACCTTTTGCATTATAACCATATTTAATGTGAATTTGTTTCTATGACTTCTTTGCGACACGGCCCAGGGGTTGGAATCCGTCTGGTGACACAATATTATATAGATTTCTGGGATGCGATATATTGTGTATTGCTTTATAAACATATTGATGTATTGTACCTTGGTTTTGACGTGTTTAACATTACATGAAAACCCTTGCGGTCTTGCTGTACGGAGGATCTGTTCAGACATCCTTACTAAGTAAACAATGTATAGATTATTAGCTCACTCTGACTTTGTATTTAAGTTGAATAGAATAGATTAATGAATGCTAATTGACCTAATGTCGCAGTACACAATTGCTTGACTTGAGTGGTGGTCCACTCTTTTCCCATGTGTAAAATGTAAATGTTAGCGTTAGAATGTTGATACACAGGGCTGGTACAATAGGTTCTCTCTTCATCTGACATGGGGGGGGGGGGGGGTCCTCCTACCACCACCAGTAGATCTTTATATGATTATTCAAGTGTTTTATCTACTATTAATGTTTGAATTGTTCTCCAATCGTCAATTAAAGAGGTTAAACTCATGAAATGGCTGATATGAGTTCAATAGAAGACAATAATAATAATAGCATGTCTATGCAATGCACACAATAACACAGAAAAAACTCAAATATAAAACGTGGATTCAATAATGATGGTTATAAAATAAACTTACATAAAAATAATATGCTTAAATATGCAATATAACAAAAAATATGATAGTATAACAACTATAATTCTGATTATGTTGACTGTAGGAATGGAGTTCCTGCCTTCACTTTTTCGATAGTCGGCCAATCACCTGTCGGTTTACTCAATAATGCACATGCACTTCTCAGCTAAAGAAACACAATTTATGATACAACTCTTTTCAGATTATACTGCTGATTTGAAATATGGTTTTTGTTCGTAATCTTGACCAACTATTTTGGAGATTTCGGTCTTTCCCCTTTCAAGTAGATAAGAGCAGCTCTTGCATGCTGCTTGTTTACATAGAAAAATAGCTGCCCAAGTGTGTTCCAAAGATGTTGACCTGACCTTCCTTGAAGGGACTTTGGGTTAGGAAATGTCCAGAGCTGGAATTGCCCCAACAGAAAGTTTAATCTCTGTTGAATACCCGTAAAATCCTCTTTGATCTTCAGGGATAAAGTCCTAACCCTCTGCTATCAAGCCCAGATGTTGAAAAAGCACATTAAGGCCATGTGTCCACGAAATCCTTTTTTCCTGAGGCCGCCCTAATCAGCAGGGAGGAGGATAAAGACGAGCCGGAGGTGCCAATTCGAGAGAGAGATGCACATGGCTGCATTGCATGTGTGTCTGTGTTGTTTATGTTTGTTTTATGTTGAGTTTTATCATTAAACTTTATGTTAACTTTTTAGCCGGTTCCTGCCTCCTCCTTGCCCGTTCACTGTTACAGTGGTGCTGAAACCCAGGAGAACTTGCTTGCTGATGCGCTTCTCCGCCCTCTGGTGGACAGCAGTGAGTCTTCTGACCACTGGCGGACGGAACAGCTCCTCCCCTTCTTCTGCGGACGGCGGCGGTTCCTCTGGCTCTCGGCGGCCAGCAGCGACCCCTCCGTCCCCAGGCAGACAGCTACGGCTGCTCCCCTGACAGATGGCACTGGTGACGACTCCGCAACAGCACATCCCTCCTCCCTTCCGGGTTTTGACACCACTGTAACGGGGTAAGGGATGGGCAAGGAGGAGTGGGGAACTGCCTTAACATTCAACATAAAGTTTAATGATAAAACTCAACATAAACAAATGCAGAAACGCATGCAACGCATCTCTCTTTCTCCCTTCTCTCTCTCTCTCTCTCTCTCTCTCGCTCTCGCTCTCGCTCTCTCTCTGTGTCTCTGCTCACCTTTTCCCTCTCAACTCATCAGCTCATTACTGGAGACTCCAAGACCTGAATTGGGTTTGTCAGAAAAGGAAGATATACAAAATGTTTTCCAGGGGGGCCTCCAGGAAAAGGGTTGATAACCACTACAGTAAAGTACAGTACAGTGCAGTACAGTACACTACACTACAGTACAGTACAGTGCAGTACAGTACAGTGCAGTGCACTACAGTGCAGTACACTACAGTACACTACAGTACAGTGCAGTACACTACAGTACAGTACACTACAGTGCAGTACACTACAGTACAGTGCAGTACACTACAATACACTACAGTGCACTACAGTACACTGCAGTACACTACAGTGCAGTAGACTACAGTGCAGTACACTACAGTACACTGCAGTACAGTGCAGTACAGTGCAGTACACTACAGTACAGTACAGTGCAGTACACTACAGTGCAGTACAGTACAGTACAGTGCAGTACACTACAGTGCAGTACAGTACAGTGCAGTACACTACACTACAGTACAGTACACTACAGTGCAGTACAGTACAGTGCAGTACACTACACTACAGTACAGTACACTACAGTGCAGTACAGTACAGTGCAGTACACTACACTACAGTACAGTGGCAGGCATGCTTTTAGAAGCCTGTGTTTGTCATGCTATAGATCTTTTACTCTATGCGAAACCCTCCACTACAATGAGAGGAAAAGTCACTCACATTTGCCACCAAATTTCACGCCATGCAATTAAAAATGTGTATATTTGGCCACTGGCTGGTAAATGTTGAGATTTCACTCAGCAGTGATTGTTTGGTATAGTGGAGAAGAAATTCAGCTGTGAGATCCTTTCACTGTGTTGAGAGTAAAAGTTTGGTTTGACTTGTTCCGTGTAATGTGTATCCAAAGACGAGATCCACACAATCCATTTGTCATTGAATAATGTCTCTTAATATCCTTTCTGTTCTTTACACTCACTTGATCAAAAACAACCGACACATTCAATTCTAGTCACGCGTAGGACAGATGAGAGAGATTCTTGCAAATTTACAAATCAATGTAAATACCTGTAAATAGTACAAATTAGGCAATAAAACAATAAATATGTAACAAAATGTAATATATGCAAATAATATCATATTTATTGATTGAATACATGGATTTGTTGATTTTTTTTAAAAACTCAAATGTGACCAACATGATGAAAAACTAATAAAATATAATTAGTAAAATTCATATTTTCATATTTTACCTAGTTAGAAGGTCCCCATATAATTAACAGGATTAGCTGAGCGAGAATTTATTTCACATGTAAACAAAAGAGACATTATAACTGAAATATACCCATATGAATCGATATTGAATTGATTTGAAATTGGAATTGTATCAAGAAATATGTATGGACATTGAGCCGCAGTGGTTTACATGACTCCTGGAAAGCAGAAAATGCACCACAGTTGTATGAAATAACAGGTGATGGTGTAGGTGGTTGCTAGGGTGTTACCCACAGGATTTTGTGAGACTGTGGTGGGTGGACCTCGGACCCTCTTGGGAGGTCCAGGGGCATTCTCCCCAATAAGAAAATGTTGTACATTTTAAAGTTAAATGCATCAATCTGGTGCAACATTAAGAGGCTAGATCTATGAAGAACTTTGTGCTCTTTTAAACAGTGTTGTGCTCTAGTAGTCATTTGGTCATAAACACATGGCTTGTATATATATTAATGGTGATGACACAGCAAAAATATCCCACTCACAAAGCATGTTAAACAAGATGGAGTTTAGCACAGTTCACAAATGGTCAAAACCCCAAATCAACTAGAGCACACATTTGAGCCATCAAAGAAATGAAGTAAAAGTGGTTACCTGTGTTGAACTGGTTTTTTGTTTAGAAAATAAAACATACACAGTGGATACTGATACTGACACACAAAAATGACTTGACTTGTTGCCTTGAAAACCTTTGTAAAATCATTACAGATATGTTTACATTTGAGGATGTAATGCCACCTAATTATTGCAGCACTGATTGGGCCTGCTTAAACCAGAATGTGGGGGGTTAATGAGACTAATATAGCACACACAAAAGTGTTGCAGCTGTTCAGTAAATGGTTTCATTTTTCTCTGAATATAATTTGGACTTATCCCTCAGTTTGTTGTAAGTTCATTCCACAGATGCTGGT
The DNA here is from genome assembly GCA_032164185.1 of Moxostoma hubbsi. Lineage (NCBI taxonomy): Eukaryota > Metazoa > Chordata > Actinopteri > Cypriniformes > Catostomidae > Moxostoma > Moxostoma hubbsi. The sequence continues at coordinate 334,681 of JAVLUX010000031.1, read as the reverse complement.
GATGGGGTTTAAATGGACTACCTCTCTTTGTTTCAGGTCAAGTTGATGTTGGAGGACACGAGTTCTTAGAGCCCAAGTTTGTTTGCTATGCTAACATTGTGATTCCACCTGTGTAGATTCTCTGTGGAAACATGGCTCACGTGAGTCACATCATGACGTGAAACCGAGGTGATGAGCACTAGTGCAGACAGTACATGATTAATCATTAAATAATAACACAGACAACCTGATGCAAAGTGAGGAAAACTGAAACATTCTGTGAGCTGTTTCCAGACTAATGTTGTTGAACATGTTTTTTCTCACTGGATGCAGATGGTTTCTCGTCCTAGGTTTTGGTGGTTGATAATGTTGTTGTTGATGAGTGTAATTAGTTTTACAGTGGGGTTGGAGAAGGTTAAGAGTAACTTGAGTTGATGACAGAAGTATAGAGAAAAAAACCTCAGATACAGACTCCAGTGCCCAGTTGCTACCAACCCCTTGTGAGAGATGTTTGAAATTGCCTGGTTTGTTCTGGCGACTGACAAGTTGTTGGTTTATTACATAATTGCATTTAATTAATATATAACATATTTACTTAATTGATTTTCAATGACTTTTTTACTTTAATGTGCCATATCAAATCAAACTAAGCTTAATTTAATTACCAACTTATTTCTATAATTTATTTTTTAGAAAGACAAGCTACATTGATCTTAATACAGAATGAGGAGCCATCTATGGTCTTACCTATGCATATGGCATTGCACTGTATATATAAGGGCAATTACATAAATGGCTTTAAAGTCTGGACCTCCAAGACTTATAGATAAATTATGGACAAAGTTTTCTTCCATTCTTTTTGAATGATGTTTAATATTTGGAAATAAACTAGCCTTGTTTGCCTTCAGATATTCTTAAATATTACTATTACTTGAAGTGCCTGATGAAAGGAAAGCAAGATCTGTTATGGAGTAGGAAACACACATTGTCACTAGCACAGGCCCAGCTCAGTAAAGTGTTCTTTCAACAGTTAGAATAATATAACTAGACTTGTTCATTTTATTTATGAATGAATTTTTCCACTTCCAAAAAAAGTTTCAATGGAGGAAACACCCTGTATGTAAGGCATGGGGGTATGAATAGAAGTCCCAGTCAGTCTTCAGTGCTGTAAGTGAGCTGTTTTTGACATCATTCTTTTCATTGGCAACCCAGGGGGAAGTATTGGTTGAGATTTCCATTCTGTAAACTTCCTGCCATTAGACAAGGGCCCTTGCATTTGCTGCCCAGTGATAATGCAAGAAGCACCGAAGTCCTAGTCCACCTTTCTGTCTTGGCTTCTGTAAATGTATTTTTGATATTTTGTGAGCTTTAAAGCCCCAGATAAAAGGCATGATCACCGAGTCTAATGACCTGAAAAAAAGTCCACGTCAGAAAGATGGGTAGGTTTTGAAAGAGGTACAAGAATCTGGGCAGAGAGACCATTTTGTTGGCATTTATATGGCCCACCATTGAAAGAGGAAGGGTCCTCCATTTGTCATTTGTCCATCTTTCAGTTCTTTCACTTTCTGAACAAAATTAATCTTTTTTTTTTTGGCAGAACTACTCTAAGATACTTCAGTCTATCTGTAATTTTGAAGGGGAGCTTGTGCATAAATTCAGTGTTAAAATCAGCAGTCAAGGGCATAAATTCACTCTTCTGCCAATTAATTGTATAACCAGAGACTTCACCTAAAGACTCCATAAGATCTAGCAAAATGGGGACAGACTGCTCAGGATGCGATAAGAAGAACAACATCATCCACATATAGGGAGATGTGATGGTCTATGTTCCCTAATCGTATAGGTTCTATAGATGGATGATTCCTAATACTAATTGCAAGGGGCTTGCTAGCAACTGCAAAAAGCAGTGGGGACTGAGGGGAAAGCTCTAGCGTGTCCCACAATATAATTAAAAGGATTTTGATCATTCCTGGTTTGTGAGGATGGAGTAAGTTGGGTGAGTATACAATGTTGTAATCCACGACACAAAACAACTACCAAAACCAAGTTCCTCTAACACCTTCACCATATAAAACCATTCCAGCTGGTCAAATGCATTCACATCAAAGCAAAGAGCAGCCACTTTAGAACCTTATGATACATTATGTTCATAAAACTTCTAATGTTAAAAAATGAAAATGTATTAGGGGCAAAGCCTGTTTGGTCTGCCTGGACAATAGATGAAATATATTTATTTAATCTGTTTGCTAATATCTTTGTAAAGATTTTCATGTCAGAGTTCAATAATGCAATAGGATGATAAGATGAAGACTCAGTCTCATTCCTACCTTATTTTAGTATTAATGAAATATTGGCTTCATTTATTGTGTCAAGAAATTTCCAGTTTTCAAAATGAATGAGTAAACATCCTCAACAGAAGGGGAGTCAACTGCCCAGAATACTTTTTGTACAGTTCAATACCAAAACCATCTGGGCCCACAAAGGAAAGGATTTTATAGCATCGAAAATCTCTGGAATAGTGATGTCAGAATTTAAGGCCCCTCAGGCAACATCGCTCAACTTAGGGAGATTCAAATGTCGCAGCCAATCAGAAATGTCCCCTTTTGCCTTTGATATGTATAATTGTTCATAATATTCTCTAAAGCAATCATCTATACCCTTAAGATTAATAACCATGTCCCCATATTTTGATCTGATTTTGTAAATAGATCAATTAGCTTGTAAGCCTTTCAGCTGTCGAGCCAGTAATTTATGGGGCTTTCCCCCAGCTCAAAATATTTTTGTCTTATCTTAAACAGTTGATTCTATACCTGGTCAGATGAAATGGTGTTATATTCATACTTCAGTTTAAGAATATTCTGTAAGATGGAAGGGCAGGAGGAAGCTCTATAGGTGGGTTACAATTGAGATAATTCACATGAAATTTCTTTTTTTGAACTTGTTTTAATTGAGATCAAAAAGTGCAATTCACAACATACAAATATGAAATCCTGGATGGTACAATATACATGGATGCATCCCTATGTCTATCACTCCCCTAAGGCCTTTATATCGTCCATAGAGAAAAAGGAAATAGATAACTATAGCCAGCATACGCTTCACAGTATAGACAAGGTGTATGTACATTTAACATAGGTATCATAGAATATACATTTGGATGGGGGACCACCGGTCCATAAATAGGTCCGTTTTCATCTGCAATCTTGCTGTAATTTGTTCCATATAGTACATTTCCTTCACCTTATTCTTCCATTGAGAGATTGTGGGGGGCTGAGGTCTCAACCAGGAGACTGTAATCATTTTTTTTGCAAGTACAAGCAGGATTTTCAAGAGATGAAAATGATAATTAGTCCTGATTTTGTTCTCAAAAATTCCCAGAATAATAAAGGATGGGTCCAGTGGAATCTTAATACTCAAACACTTATCAATTTCATCTTGTATTTCCAACAGTTCAATAATTTTGGACAATCCCAAAATATATAAGTGTGATCTCCCACAAGACCACAGCCCCTCCAACATTTGTCTGAAGTCCCACCAAACTTAGATGTGATAAAAGGGGTCCTAAAGAACCTTACTTTGGTTTTCCACTCAAATTCTCTCAACATTGGACTACTTGATATTTTATGGCCCTCTTGAAACATTTGTTCCCATTCCTCATCTGTAATTATTATATTCATTTCTAGTTCCCATTTCTCCTTTATATCTTTTGTATCCTCAGTAGCTTCTCTTTGTAATATTTTATAAAAGTGAGAGATATATTTAGTAGTTATTGTCCCTTTTGTTACTGATAAAAAAAATTGCTCAATGTCAGAAGGTGGCTTTTGTAAAGTATGCCAGTCCTTATGTTTATGTAAATAGTGTCTCAATTGTAAATATTTGAACAGGTCCTGATTTGGGAGGTTATACATATGTTGTAGCTGCTGGAAAGACACTAGACCTCCGTCCTCAAACATTTGACCCAACAGAATCAACCCTTTTTCCGTCCAGTTATTTAATCCGGATGCTGGGAGAAACTCAGTATTATGGTTTATTCGGATAACTCTACATAGTGAACCGGGGAGATCCAGTGTCTTTTTAATTTTAGACCAGGTGGTAAGTGTAGTCTGAACCCATTCATTGTTAATTTTATTTTTAGACCGTGTGTCTTGGTTCACAAATGGAAGAGTATCAAGAAATATATTTTGACAGTCCCCTTGTTCCATCTTGTACCAGATTGCCTCTTCATCCCGACAAACCCAAGTGACCATTGATCTAAGTCGTGCAGCCCAGTAGTATTTTTTTAAATTTGGTATATTCAATCCGCCAAGCTCTTTAGGGCACATAAGAGATTTCAATTTAATTCTCGGACGTTTGTTTTGCCAAATAAATTTTGAGAGCCATTTGTTTAATGTAGTGAATGTGGGCATGGGGACATGTATAGGTAATGATTGAAAAAGAAATAGTAATCTAGGTAGAATGTTCATTCTGATGGTTTCTATTCGCCCTATAAGTGAAAGAGGTAAGATTTCCCATCTTGCTAAATCTTTCTTGATTTCATCCAGTAATTTCCCATAGTTTGCTTTAAACAACTGTGATGATTGGGGGGTTATAAAGATTCCCAGATATCTAAATCCCTGATTAGACATTCGAAATTTAAATCTACTCGTTACATTTGTGGGTAGGTGGCCATTTAGTAACATTGCTTCTGATTTAGATTGGTTAATTTGGTAGCTCGAGAGTCTGCCATATTTCTCCAAAGTTTCAATAAGTGAAGGTACGGATGTGGCCGGATCGCTGATATACACAAGAATGTCATCTGCAAAAAGTGAGATCTTGTGCTCCTTCTTATTTTTATCTACAATACCCTTGATTTCGTTATTCAGTCTAATTGATGCTGCCAGGGGTTCGATGTTTATAGCAAAGAGTAAGGGGCTTAGGCAATCCCCCTGACGCACTCCTCTCTCAAGGTAAAAAAACTTGGAGCAGCAACCATTTACCCTGACTCGCGATTTAGGATTTGTGTATATTATTTTTATCCATTCCACAAACTGTGGGTGAAAACCCATAGATATCAGTGTGCTATACAGAAACTGCCAATTAACTGTATCAAATTCTTTTTGCGCATCAAAGCTGATCAGCAGGGAATCTTGTTTATATCCTCTGGCCTGTGTTATAACATTCAGAGTTCTCCTTATGTTATTAGCACTCAGGCGGTTAGGAATGAACCCCGTCTGATCCAGGTGAATACGTTTTTTAATGTGTTTCTGTATCCTCACATGAAATTTCTAAGAGGCGCTTACATCTTTCTTTTTTTATCGAAGATTCAAAAGAAATTATATGTCCTCTAATCACGCCTTAAAAGTTTTCCACAAAGTGTAGCCTGCGACATCCAAGTTGTCTTGATGGAAATGAATTGGCTGAATGATGCGTCAGAGAGCAGGGATGGACGACAGCGGCAGTTATACCGCTGCTTCTTATGGTTAAGGTTGAGAACCAGTGAAGTCGGAGAATGATCAGAAATTAAAATATTTTGATCATTTGAAGCGATCACATTATGTATCAGTTTAGAGTCGAATAAGAAATAATCTATTCTTGAAAAGGACATGTGTCTTTGTGAGAAACAGAGTAGTCTCTATTCGTGGCATACTTCAGTCTCCAATTATCAACCAGATTAGCGGAAATCATTAGGTTATTTAAAACTGTGGAGGCAGATGGCAATTGGCTTATTTGAGCCGACCTGTCCAGAAAATGATCAAACACACCCTATAATCACATGTGTATCAGAGAGATCAGACAGTAAATTAAACATCTTAATAAAGAAAGTTGGGTCATCAAAGTTGAATCCATTTACATTGAGGATTGTAACATGAAATGAATATATGTAGCCAGTTACCAGAATATATCGCCCATTTGGACCGCTCACAGTGGAGACATTTCTACATGGAACAGTTTTGCTTATCAAGATTGTCACTCGTCAAGTTTTACTGGAGGACGTGGACTGAAAGATCTGGCCGGCCCAGCTGCATCTAAGCAACTTCTGTTTTGTGGGTTTAATTTGTGTCTCTTGCAAGTACGTGACATCAGCAGACAGAGACTTGAAATGGGAAAACACTTTAGCTCGTTTGAGCACTTGAACCAGTCCACGCACATTCCAACTGATAAAAGTAATGCTGCCACCCCTTGGAGGTAAATTAGGATGCATATCGAGTTTGAATAGTGCCAGTGTACACACATAACACCCTTGTAGAACACAGATAAAAGTACTTCAACAATAAAAGAACAAGAACAATAAAAACATTAAGCAAACATTCCACAGATTCATTTAAGGGTTGCCGGACCATCGGAAATGCTAAACTGCAGCTAAATTAACAAAAGAGCCCTGCTGCTCCCTCTCCAATAGTATGTACAGATGCTAATAAACAAGAGAAATGCTCATGCAAATGTCCCAATCTGAGTGATTGCAGAATAAAAAGTCACAACAAAAGCCACAACCTCACCCAGAGAAGAAAACACCTTATCAGAGGTACCGTGGGTGACGCGCAGTCGTGCCAGGTAAATTAAGCCGCTTCTCATGCCCGGAGTCGCTTTCGGACAGCGTCAAAAGCCTGGGACTGCTTCATTAACTTTGCCGGGAGGCCAGGAAAGGAGTGAATCGTCTGCCTTTGTAGCGCAAAGGAAACTGCTGGTGAGCCAGTTGTAGTATTTTCTCCTTTGTTTGGAAATGATGAATCCGAGCCATCGTTATGCACAGTCTCGTGTCTTCTCTGGAGAGCTGCCTACCCAGTCGGTGTGCTTGATCCACTTCCAGCTGTCTGGGGAATTTCTAGCACTCAGCAGGTCAGGTATAAACTTTGTCAGGAACTCTGTCGGGCACCTGTTCTCGATCTTCTCAGGTAGGCCAAAATGTTTGATATTCTGCCACCTGGAGCGAGCCTTCGGGTCAATCACATTCAGGCGGAGAGCTTAATTTTCTGACCGTATTTTCATGCATGTTTTTTTCAGCGAGTGAGAGGCAGCAGTCATAGACAAGCTATCACTTTCCACCTCCTTTATTCGGCCCGAGACGCCGCTAAATGGTCGAATCGATTAGACATCATCTTGCTCATATTCCGTATTGCCAGGAGGATATTTATAGAATCCGCAACAGCCTCGTTACCAGACACTGAAGGAACAGCGGCCTGCTCTGTTAGCTCTGAGGACAGTTGACCATCGATCTCATTTGAAGCTTTACCCAGCTTCTTTCCCCTTTTAGCCTTTGGCTTTGTCATTCTGCATCTCTTGAGGTAATTGTGAGGTAATGCCGGCAAAAGAATTAAACATTAAGTGATTGACCGAATTATTTGGAATACGATGCTTTCTTTGTAACTTTATTACTTATGAACTTTCTTTTTGTAAAATTTCTTTCAAACTTTCAAAGTGTATTTCTTTTCCACTTTTATTTTGAACTTTCTTCTAAAAAAATTCTTTCAAACTTTGAAACATTTATCTTTTTTTCAACTTTCTTTTTATGAACTTTTGAATTTTTTTTATTTGAAACGTAAGTGTCTTTTGAAGTCTTTCTTTCAAAGTATCTTTCTTTCTAACTTGCAAAGTTTCTTTCTAACTTTATTTCTATCAAATCTTATGTCTGACCAGGGCTCTACAGTGCGAGTATTTCACTTGCATTTGCCCCTAAAAATAGATATGTGCGAACCGGAAAAATTACTTACGAGCACAGTGTGCGATTAAAGATTACAAACGTAATTTTTGCAGCTAATTGTCTAAAAATTACAAGACCCACATTCCACAAGCGGCTTGTGCCAACCACAGTAGTTTTCTGTGATGAGGCGGTCCAGTCAGAGAAAGAAAAGTGAACAATGGTATCGGTATAGGCTATAAGTTAACGTGCAGACATCGCATTTTATTTTAAGTGAAAAAGAGACGAGGAGAAAAAGGAATCTGGCAAGGGGGATTCGCAAGGATCAACTAACGAAGTCTCTTCGCAAGGTTTACCTGAGACAGCTAACGTTAGCGATGCTGAGAACAACGTTAGCAAAGCTACCGTGACCCCAGCTGTCACTTCAACGTCCACTGTAGCCAGTGGAGGGAGAACATATAGATTCAATGCAAATTGGCTCAAAATGTTCCCATGGCTAGAGTTCATGTTCATGAAAACATCATCATGTTCTGCAAATATTGTAGAGGGCAGAAACAGGTGGGCAACTCGTCCTTCGTGTCAGGAAACCCGCATCTGAAATAGTGATGGGTCGTTTGCGAACTATCTGCACTTGTAGGTGAACGCTGGGAGCCGGCTCACATATCAGAATCTATTTATAAAAATAATTAAGATATGAATAATCAAAAGATTTAATAATATAGGCCTAAATGCTCATGCGCACACATTAGTTCTGACTGTCTGCTCAGACTAAAAGCCTCAGCTGTTGTTCCTGTCAATCAGACAGGCAGTGTCAACCAATGATGCGTGAGGGAGGGCGGAGCCAACTTATGTTGTTCAGATTGATTTGAATTGTTACATTTATATGCACTTTGTTTATATACATTGAAAAGTTATACTTTAAATGCACATGCAAAATAGCATCCTTCTTTTTTACATTTATTTCAATTTGTGGAATGCTGCAGTTTTGCAAATTGTTATTTATTTTTCTTTGATATGGTGTATTATTCTATTATCATTACCGCCACTACATACATGCATACTACGTAGTTTGCGTAGGGCATCAACTACCTAGGGGGGCACCAGAAAGTCCACCGGCTGCCCTTTCTCGCTCGCTATACGTTATTCAAGGGCCCGAAAGCAGTTGCGGAACACAGACGATCGCTTCACGCCCATATCACGCGTAGGGCTTTCATTTGGCCAGCGGTGGCCCTGTCTATTTTGCTGTTCAGATTGTATTCATTTTGAATGGTTAGGGTTATATGCACTTTGTTTATATACAATAAGTTATACTTTAAATGCAACTGTTTATTTTTCATTACAAATCAATGCATTTTTAAATACATTGTGGTTAAGGTAGAGTATAATTTCATTTAATAAATTAATTTGAATTGTTTTAACACCAATTATGAAAGAGCCGGAATGCCCATCGCTAATCTGAAAAGAGAGACCATAGCAAAACATAACATCTCACAGTGGCATATCCAGTGCTCTGGATGAGACAGTAGCAACATCGCATACTTCATTGTGAAAGAAGAAGAACCTTTTGTCAAATTTGGGCCGCTTATCAGACTCACGACAAAAAACGGAGTTTACGTTAATCACACATACGACAGTGTGCGGAGATGATCGGTCAAATTGTTAACATAATGAGAGATCGCTAGCTGACCTCTAAGTATGCCAGACGGTCAACATACAAAAGCAGCTGGACAACTGATATCCTTTGATTCTAGTAGGCATGGGTCTATTTGTGATTTGGGTGGCATGTGCTATTCCACAGATGTGTGTCCCTTAGTTCACGCACACACACTCATACATGCAGTATAAATATGTATGTAATAAATTGTTTGTTAATAAACTCTGTATGAAATTTTTCACTGTGCTCCTAAATTTTTTCATTTAGGAGCGCATGTTTTCCTTGGGGAAAAAAGTTGGCGTAGAGCCCTGTGTCTGTGATTTGTGAAAAAGAAATAGTATAAATCAAAATGTCAAAATATACTTGAATATCATGTCATATATAAGAGAATTGTAGAATGTGTTACTAAGGGAGAAAGTGTTGTATAACTCTGATCATTGTGTGATTATCATTACTTCCTATCTGAAACTGTAAACAGTCAGAGACGGCCATGCCGAATCAAGGGCATTAACATATGCCACAGAAAAAGAAATGTAATTCATTTGAGGGACAGTAACACCAGTGACTGCTATAAAGAACAGCTGTCTGGACAGATACTGTCTGTCATTCTGCTCGTCTGTTTTGTGTTCAAAGGGTGGTCATTGACCCTTGCCCTCTACTCCCCACTTCTTTCTACCTTGTTTTTCTGTTTGTTAGTGTGAGTAAAAAGAAAGAGATGTAATATCCCATAAATGAGCTGTGTTTTGTGTTGTTTGTGCCACGATTGAGCTCCAATGGTTGTTGGCAATCAGATATCTGATATGGGTCTTATTGAATGCCGAGAAGTTTGACCAAAAAAGAGTGACAGTTAACTGTATGGCAACATATAGGGTTTTTATTTTCTTTTTAGATAATGCAGTGAATTAAAAACCTTTCAAATGAAAGACATTTCATCTCATTCTATTTTTATTCTCTTTTTATTTGCAAGTTGATGAATTCAAAATTAAAGATATGATTATTCAGATGCACGTTATGTAACACTTGAGTTAAATATTAACACTAATATTAAATGGGTTGTTCCAACTCTTAATTCTGCACATCAGTTGGATTCATGTACCGAGTCGCGACGTTGTTCTGAACTTCACTTCAGGTTACACCCTTTGAAAAATGTTATTCCGTGTCTTGACTTGTTTGGGACACATCTGCATGTTCCTTTCGTTCTTACATGTAAATAAAGTCATTTAGCCCTGTACACGAATAGCTGCATAAATATACCTACCACACTACTGTATAAACTCTATAGTAAAATCACATTTCTGTCATTTCCCTAGAGCAATTTTTATTTTTGCTAAAAATATTCTGTGCATTGTTTGAAACTTGATTGCTTTACTTTTTAGCCCAGTTTGATGCTTGTGCTGTGCTTTTTAAAATTCTTTTTATAACCTTAACCCCCCCAAACCCCCTCTAGCTGAAGCCGATAAACCTCCAACCATCAATACCTCATCAGCATGGCACACTCAATGTTTCAGAACCCCCCACCACGCAAATCGTTGCAACACTGACTACGCTCACATGCACGTTATTACACTAATTGTGCTTAAAAGCCAACAATGTGTAAGGTCAAGAAAACTCTTTAAATAGGGGAAGGTCATTAACAGTTAAGGCAAAACACGTCGGTTTTTAACTGTTGCTAGGGCTATCAAAAGGGCTGAGGAACTAAACTTGACCTTAAATATTACCAAAATTCGAATTATATTTGAAATGCTTACATAGACTGTATGTTACCCTACCCTTGCCGTGGTACTCAAGCTTACAAAAAGCAGCGGTAATACAGTGTATTCATTCATTCATTAAAGTTGTATACGCATATAACAGATCACTGGGGACTTAAGATGTTGACAAAATGAGCAAAACTGGTTCTGTGTGATGTGAGACGCTTATAAGAAAGCAAGACTCAATGACCAAGAGATGTCGTCAGTGCTTGGCATATATCTACAATTCAAATGTACAGTTTTTGTGAATTTGGGGAATATTTGATTTTCTAATTTGAATTTGACAGCCTTTCTGTTACCCTCTTTCTCCTTGATTGCAAATGCCTTTATCCCATTTTGTCAGTTGATTCAATTAAGTTTTACCTCATTAATTTGATGTATACAGTATAAAAATTCAATTAGTGGGTAGAGAGTGGATAATTTGATCGGGACTCTTCACGGGTCATACTCGAACCCGTGTCCCCTACATGAGTGTCATTAGGAAAATGTGCACTGATCGCTGAGTGACATCTTCAGTAGTTTTATACTGAAGTTTACATCATATTATGTCATTAATTACTCGTCCTCATGTTCCAAACTCATATGCTTTTATTTTTCCATGGAACACAACAGGCGACATTTTTGAAGAATTAGCTGTTCACCAAACGACAACAGTGTCTGTGAGCTCCAAAAAGGACAAAAAAACACTATAAAAGTATCTTACATTTACATTTGGCAGACGCTTTTCTCCAAAGTGACTTACAGTGCACTTATTACAGGGACAATCCCCCTGGAGCAACCTGGAGTTAAGTGTCTTACTCAAGGACACAATGGTGGTGGCTGTGCGGATCGAACCAGCAACCTTCTGATTACCAGTTGTGTGCATTAGCCCACTACACCACAACTACTCTGAATCTTACAAGTAGTCCTTACGACCTGTCCGCTATCTTCTGAAGTATTACGATAGCTTTGTGTGAGGAACAGACCGAAATTGAAATCGTTAGTGTGTGAAGATTCTTCAAAAAAGCTTTTGGTGTTATGCAGAAACAATTCAACATAGGAATTTGGAATGAGGGACGGTACATAATGAAACATTCGAATTTTCTGGTGAAATATTCAGACTTGTAGTTTGGGTTTTGAGTGATCTGATTCTTTTGAGTAATGTTTTTTCTTGGCCTGTTTTCTTTGTATAAATTCACTCTGTTTTGTGTTTACAGCATGGGTCGGTTCTCTCTCCATGGGAATGATCTTCTTCTGCTCACCAATCGTCAGTGTATTCACCGATCTGCTCGGTTGCCGGATAACGGCGATTGGAGGCGCTGCCGTGGGGCTTGTGGGACTTCTGGCCAGTTCATTTGTCACGTAAGTACATTTTACTCCACTTTATTATCATGGATCTCTATGTGTTTGTTGCAGCGCTTTTAACGCTTTAGACACTTTATTGTTTATTGTGTATATTGAGTTGTGTTATGTTAATGAGCAAAAACATTGTAAAACACTTAATTTTGTTGAAACACTTTTGATTTGACTGGGTTGAAATTGATTGGGATTTGCCCCACGGCAGCGCCTCCAATCGCCGTTATCCGGCAACCGAGCAGATCGGTGAATACACTGACGATTGGTGAGCAGAAGAAGATCATTCCCATGGAGAGAGAACCGACCCATGCTGTAAACACAAAACAGAGTGAATTTATACAAAGAAAACAGGCCAAGAAAAAACATTACTCAAAAGAATCAGATCACTCAAAACCCAAACTACAAGTCTGAATATTTCACCAGAAAATTCGAATGTTTCATTATGTACCGTCCCTCATTCCAAATTCCTATGTTGAATTGTTTCTGCATAACACCAAAAGCTTTTTTGAAGAATCTTCACACACTAACGATTTCAATTTCGGTCTGTTCCTCACACAAAGCTATCGTAATACTTCAGAAGATAGCGGACAGGTCGTAAGGACTACTTGTAAGATTCAGAGTAGTTGTGGTGTAGTGGGCTAATGCACACAACTGGTAATCAGAAGGTTGCTGGTTCGATCCGCACAGCCACCACCATTGTGTCCTTGAGTAAGACACTTAACTCCAGGTTGCTCCAGGGGGATTGTCCCTGTAATAAGTGCACTGTAAGTCACTTTGGAGAAAAGCGTCTGCCAAATGTAAATGTAAGATACTTTTATAGTGTTTTTTTGTCCTTTTTGGAGCTCACAGACACTGTTGTCGTTTGGTGAACAGCTAATTCTTCAAAAATGTCGCCTGTTGTGTTCCATGGAAAAATAAAAGCATATGAGTTTGGAACATGAGGACGAGTAATTAATGACATAATATGATGTAAACTTCAGTATAAAACTACTGAAGATGTCACTCAGCGATCAGTGCACATTTTCCTAATGACACTCATGTAGGGGACACGGGTTCGAGTATGACCCGTGAAGAGTCCCGATCAAATTATCCACTCTCTACCCACTAATTGAATTTTTATACTGTATACATCGAATTAATGAGGTAAAACTTAATTGAATCAACTGACAAAATGGGATAAAGGCATTTGCAATCAAGGAGAAAGAGGGTAACAGAAAGGCTGTCAAATTCAAATTAGAAAATCAAATATTCCCCAAATTCACAAAAAATGTAATGTCATCAAGGTGAAAATTTATTGATAAATTGGAGAGTTTTTTCACTGCTTTTCTTTTTTATTTCAGTTTGTTTTTATGTGATTGCTTCTGTACTGTATGTTTGCTTCTTGTCTATTGTTTTCCTGTGTGTATCACCAAGGACCGTGCTGGAAATAAGTATTCTACTTTAGCATGTTATCCTTTGGATTACTGTTTTTTTTATTGTTTTGATCCAGAAATAAATCAAATCAAATTAAATCAAGGGAAAATTGGATATCATCCGACTCGTTATGCACCAAGGAATCTAAAGAGACTAGTCTGATCATTTTAGGCCAAACTAGGTGGCACTGTACTGAAACTGTGCAGGTACCCTCAGGTCTTGCTTGTAACTACACATACCAAGTGTCATGTCAGTATGCAAAGCGTTGCGAAGCGGTCCGAATCGTAAGTGAAAATTTGAACAGTTGGTGGTGCTAGAGGGTTTGACTGAGAGACCCCAAATTTGGATTAGTTACATTTCATAGTGTCCTCTATCAGTGTGCAAAATTTGACAACTTTCCAATGTACGGTTCTATAGGCTGCCACAGACTCCCAGACAGAAACAAAAGGTGCCCGAGCACCTTCGGTGCTTAACCCCTAAAAAGAAATAAACAACATTGAGTGGTTTTCATTTCAATATATTTGTTTGATTAATATGAACAACATAATAGACAGCCACTGCAAGGTCAAAGTTCATAATGCCAGATTCAAAGATTAAGTCAACAAACCACAGGAACACAGAAATGCACTGTGGAAATTTCACAAAATTAGCAGTTACACTTAAAATATTCTCTCATTTTCTGTGCAGGTCTCTCGGGCCATTGTACTTCACCTATGGCATCGTGTTTGCGTGCGGGTGCAGTTTTGCTTATCAGCCGAGTCTGGTGATCCTGGGTCACTACTTCAAGCGCAGGCTTGGCCTCGTGAATGGCATCGTGACGGCAGGCAGCAGCGTATTCACTATCACGCTCCCGTACATGATGTCCGGTCTGCTGAAACGTGTGGGGCTGCAGAACACGATGCGGGTCCTGGCCATCTTCATGTTTATCCTCATGCTGGCGGGCTTCACCTACAAACCTCTCCTGCCCAAACTCATGAGCAGCAGTAAATCTGGCGGCCGTTGTCCGTCCCTCAACAAGGTTTTTAATGTGCACATCTGGAAGTCTCTGGGATATCGCATCTGGGCATTTGGAATCCCTGCAGCCCTGTATGGATACTTTGTGCCTTATGTTCACCTGGTGAGTGTGCACCATCAGCTTTATTGCGAAGTATGCTTACACATACAAGGAATTTGTCTTGGTGACAGGAGCTTGCAGTGCACAACAATACAAACAATACCAAAAAAAAACAGCAGCAAGACATAGGTAATATATATTAAAAAAAAAGACTAAAAATAAATAATTATACATATATGTATATACACTCACCATCATACATACCCACATACACACGTAGTGCAAATCTATTACAATCTGATTATAAAGAACAAAATACAGTATATTATGTGCAGAGCAATGTAAGTAATGGCAGAAGTGGATATGTTAGATAATATAAATAGACAAACTGTGTATTGCACATAATTATTGCTCAATGGGGCAATTTATTTGTTCATGAGATGAATAGTCTGAGGGGAAAACTGTTCCTGTGTCTGACGGTTCTGGTGCTCAGTGCTCTGAAGTGCCGGCCAGAAGGCAACAGTTCAAAAAGGTAGTGGGCAGGGTGAGCGGGGTCCAGAGTGATTTTACCAGCCTTTTTCTTCACTCTGGAAGTGTATAGTTCTTGAAGGGGGGGCAGGGGGCAACCAATAATCCGCTCAGCAGTCCGGACTGACCTTTGTAGTCTTCTGATGTCTGATTTCGTAGCTGCACCAAACCAGACAGTTATTGAAGTGCAGAGGACAGACTCAATGACTGCTGAGTAGAACTGTTTCAGCAGCACCTGTGGCAGGTTGAACTTCCTCAGCTGGCGAAGGAAGTACAACCTCTGCTGGGCCTTTTTCACAATCGATGTTTATCTCCCACTTCAGGTCCTGTGAGATGGTAGTGCCCAGGAACCTGAATGACTCCACTGCTGCCACAGTGCTGTTTGGAATGGTGAGGGGGGACAATGTTGGGGTGTTCCTCCTAAAGTCCACAATCATCTCCACCGTTTTGAGTGTGTTCAGCTCCAGGTTGTTTTGACTGCACCAGACAGCCAGCTGTTCAACCTCCTTTCTATATGCAGACTCATCATCGTCTCGGATGAGGCCGATGACAGTGGTGTCGTCTGCAAATTTCAGGAGCTTGAGAGAGGGATCCTTGGTGGTGCAGTCATTTGTGTAGAGCGAGAAGAGTAGTGGGGAGAGCACACATCCCTGGGGGCACCAGTGCTGATGGTACAGGTGGTGGAAGTGAATTTTCCCTGCCTCACAAGCTGCTGCCTGTCCGTCAGAAAGCTGGTAATCCACTGACAGGTAGAGGTGGGAACAGGGAGTTGGTTTAACTTAGTCCGGAGAATGGCTGGGATGATTGTGTTGAAAGCCGAGCTGAAGTCCACAAAAAGGATCCTTGCGTATGTCCCCGGTCTGTCCAGATGTTGCAGGACATGATGCAATCCCATGTTGACTGCATCATCCACAGACCTGTTTGCTCGATAAGCAAATTGAAGGGGATCCAGAAAGGGTCCAGTGATGTTCTTCAGGTGGGCCAACACCAGTCTCTCAAACGACTTCATGACCACAGATGTCAGGGCGACAGGTCTGTAGTCATTAAGTCTTGTGATTTTAGGTTTCTTAGGGACAGGGATTATAACTGAGCGTTTGAAGCAGCATGGGACTTCACACTGCTCCAGTGATCTATTGAAGATCTGTGTGAAGTTGGGGGCCAGATGGTTAGCACAGGAACGAAGGCACGCTGGTGAGATGCCATCTGGGCTTGGAGTCTTCCTTGACCTTTGCTTACGAAAGACACGGCACACATCGTCTTCACAGATCTTGTGTGCAGGTTGTGTAGCAGGAGGGGGAAGGAGGGGGGTTGCAGGAGGTGTTAATGTTTGTGTGAAATGAAGGTCCGAGTGCATGTGGGGTGTGAAATTGTGCCGTTCGAATCTGCAATAGAAACACATTCAGGTCGTCAGGCAGTCGTTGGTCACCATGTAAATCAGTGTTGTGTATGTGACAACTTATGTTGTTGCTCACACAACATGTGTAAGGAGAATACCTTGAGAGAACATAAAGTGGATAAAGAAGATTGCGTTGATGTTATTACTGTGTCCTTTCCTCAATATATGCCATGTGTAAGACTTCCCAAACTTTATGGATGTGAAGCACCTGAAAAACCCTACTTGAATGTGTGAGCTTTTGCTTTGGAGTTGTTGTGTGCAGGAAGTGACACGGATGTGTGACGTCTGTGTGGTATTGTCAGGTCTTTGATCTCACGTACCAGGCCATTTAAGAACACTGTAGTTTCTCAGTTAGGGAAGAATCTATAATTAAGTGAGGGACATTGATCCTGAATGAACAAAACGTTGCTCAAAGGACACACAAGTAGTCACGTTTGCTAAAGAATCAATACAGTTCCTTCATCCGCACTGTGGAGTCCTGCATGGATGGATGTTTACCCTGGGAGGTTTATTTCATAGACTAATTGATCTGAGGAAACTAGATTTACGGCCTGTGCTTACACAAACATCAGCTCTGTTATTGTAGGATCTACAGAGGCATTTGCACAGTTTAAGTTGTCCTGCAGACCTGTCAGAGATGTCGTTTAATGGGCAGCATTGAAAAGGGAAAGAGGTTGTTTATGTGTGGAGAGCAGTTCTCTTGCTGGGAAAGGTCAGTTTCTCCAGGGAATCCTCTGGAAGTTTTCTCACCGCTGGGATTGAGGTGAGGTTAGCGTTTGACAAACATGCATCTCAGCATGCCATTGTCTTCTGACAGAGTCGGAGGAGCACACTTAAGCTGTTTCTCAGGGTTGTTGGCCAGAGACCCTTCCTTGCCTTGTTGAATTTGGCTTTTGAGATATTAAGGCTCCTAACCATGTTCTCACACTTCTTTCTGCTTGACTCAAAACTTTGAGACAAACTTTAAATCTGCGGTCTAGAGCAGTCATTCCAACCTCCAACCAGAATTGGGTTTTGCTTTGTTGAACATACAAAACAAAATGTATGGCTTGAAATAAAATAGTAGGGATTTCTCACATTTTTTGTTAACAAAATGAGGTTTAAGACAACTTATAAATGGAAAAGTATATTTGAAATTGAAATATATTTTATGTTAAATAACAAAACAAAATTGAAACAATTAAAACAAATCCCAAATCAAATAAATAAATAAAAGAATAATGCAAATAAAAATCTCTTCATATAAACAAACTAAGGCTTTGCCTGTGCTCTTTCCTAGCTTGGAATTTTTTTAAATGTAAGAAATATCAGCATATCCACATTTTCCGGCAGAAGCTGAGATCTCTGCACATTCACAATGTCCCCTGCTGTTGAAAACACCCTTTCATTAGGGACAGAGGTGTCTGGTGTGGAGAGAGATGCTTTTGCTAGACTGGAGAGCAGTGGGTACAGCCTAGCATTCTCTTTCCACCACTTGAGTGGACAGATATTGAGGGAAATGGATGTTTCAGCTCTGTATTCATTTCTGCATCAATCTGACTGATGTGCTGTGCAGCTGGTTCATCGAAAGTCCCTCCAAGGAGATCTTCCAATGCTGTGTTCTTGGAAGGAGGTTGTTTCAGCTCGACTCCTGCTCTGTCTGGTACAACAGTGACAGAGGTTTCACATTGTTATAAAAGCAAGATTTTAATATCATTTGTTTTCATTTCTATCATTACTCTTGCAAGAGTTAACACTTGAACACGTTTAGAAAAATATTCCATAATAATCAACAAATTATTAAAAAATCCATTTAGAGAAAGAGAGTAAAATCAATACGATACCTGGTTCTGCAACAACAGCACAGCTTTCTCCTTCTGTCTGTGGAATACATCCTCACGCTGGTCTTTCTCTAGATGAGGCAGAGCACGGAATCTCGGGTCTAATGCGGTGCACTCCAGCAGGTCGTTGTCCTCTGAAGTGTATCTGTCTGAAAGGTTGTTCAGAAGAGCTCTCTTCATGTTGCTCATAGTGAGGGAGTCTTCTTCATTGGATGTCATGTTATTCTTGATCATATGCTTTAAGGGCACAATGAGAGACATAGTTGTATTTTATTCATCACACAGCACAGTGGTGGCCGTTTTGAGTGGCTTAAGAAGCCTCACCGTGTCATCGATACTTTGGATAGCTCAGACATCCGTGATGTGGAGGACATGGTGAGGCTTCTTAAGCCATTTCGTTGAACGTTATTGCTCAGGAGAGTCGCTGTCATAGCCGCTTGCAGTTCCAGATGGCTTTCGATCATATCCAGACTGCTGTTCCAGCGCATAGTGACATCGATTATTAACTTGTGCTCCAGTAGTATCTGTTTGGATGCGAGCGCAGCTGTGGCTGTGGAGCTTCGGTTAAAGAAGGAAGAAAAAAACTGACAAGGGGGGGCTAACCCAGCCTCTCTGACAGCAACATCCATATTCCTCGCATTGTCCGTGACAACAGCAATTACATGATTGGACTTTTGAAGCCCCCATTCACTCAGCTGATTTGAAAACTTCAGCATTATTAGCCCCAGTGTGTGTTTCGAACAGAGGGTGCGTTTGGAGAATAAAATTAACCATCTCCCACTCACTGGTTATCACATGGGCTGTGACCGTAAGATAACTCTGGGTAGCCCTGGAGGTCCAGCTGTCGGTTGTAATTGATACGCTGTCTGCTTTTTTGTGGGTCTCAACCACCTTAGATTTTATTTCCCTGTAATGCTCTGGCATGACAGTCTGGCTAAAGTGGGGGCATGATGGGATGGTGTATTTGGGCTCCAATGTGTTGACCAGTAGCAGAAATCCTTCATTTTCTACGACAGAAAACGGCCTCATATCTTTTGCCATGGAAACGCAGATGGACCTTGTGATCTCCATGACTCTCGCACTCGTCGCCGAGAGTGGGGCTGCAAATCCGCGGTCAGTGTGGTTTTGGCCTATTAATAGCTGTTTATGTGCAGATGGAGGTGGCTGGAGCTTCTCACTGTGGTGACGGTTTGTATGCTGCATCATGTTTGTTGTACTATTAGTGTACAGTATATTAACATACAGCATCTGCACGCAGTTTTTTTTGTCTGTCACCACCTCACCGCTTTAATTTTTAGTCTTCGGAAAGCCACACCTACGATTGACGCTGCCATGTTTGCTACTGTTTAATGCTACAACATGCTCGGTATCGCGCCTGTAAATCGAGGTCAAATTATACAGCTTCAGCGCCCCTGCTGTTTAAAACATGAATCACAAATTGTTTAAAATCTCAAGCGTCACATATTTTCAACCGTCTCAGAGTGCATCGTTACATCCCAATGACAATGTCTTTCTTATTTAAGCAAAATGGACATTATATGGACTGATTTATACCCAAATCATTTGAAATTGAAAGCCTGTGAATCGGAATCGAATCATGAGATTGCGATGTATTGCGATATATCGAATTATGACCTGTATCGCAATACCTATTGCATCGTAAAGTTTGGCAATATCCAGCCCTAATATACTGTATATGCAATAGATTATGTAACATTTTAAGACATTTATTGATTGAATACATTTAATTTGTACATTTTTTAAAAGCTAAATGTGATAATAATTATTTAAAAAAATGGACTAAGTTCATGCAGGAAACTACATCTCGCAAGCTGATAGTTTCTTTGAACTTGTTATCTGTCAATCTATCCATTTAGCTCAAACACTTGTGAAATCTCAAGTCAATCGGCTTAAATTGTGTAAGCTGATTGGTCTTTTTACATGTAATCAGGCAGCCAATCAAATTGTGTTCAATTAACTTTGAAATTTGTACAGTTTTCAAGTACGCCGGTTTCACTGCAGTATACTGTACGTTTTTTTCTCTGAAAATGCTATTTGCTTAGGTGGTTGCTATGAGCTTGCACAGTAAAGTCTGCTTTTGGTCATGACACATAGAAGGGCATCTTTATCAAGATAGTCAAGATATAAGCCGTAGTCAAATCAGACACTGGTACGCATTGCCATCTAAGGTCATTGGTTTAAATAAATCCATACGTACCTAGTCTAAGTCACTAGTTAAATAAGCTCTGGGTTTTCCTGGTTTTAAGCCATTTGGCCAAGCAGGCCCAGGCACACCTAGCTAGTATATACAGCAGCAGTACATACGTTTTGGAGTTAGAACTTGTTTGGGGGTTTGTGTTTTGTGTAATGCTTTTGTGCCTCTTCCCTGCTTTGTTGAGGGATTGCATTTGCATCTAATTGCATGCTTGATGGAGCAGGTCTTGTCTTTTTCTAATTGTGCAGTAGCAGCAGCATGCCCACATGCTTAATTTAGTATGTCTGTGGATGTTCTAGCAGTAGCATGACTTTGTACTCGCTCTGCAGTAGCAGTGTAGCAGATCTAGTCCACCAAGACCAATATCCTATCAATATGTCATACCTACACTGACATGTTAAATATTTCATCAGTTGTCATGACAGAATTCATGATTAAGTAAAACATTTTAAATGTATATTTCGTTATGTATGTTAGAAGGTCCACTGTATAATTAAAAGTATTAGCTGAGAGAGAATTTTTTACATATGTAAGCATTATAACTGAAATATACCCATGAATCAGACTTTAATCAAAATAGGAATCGAGCTTGTCAATCAGATCTAATCGGGAAATCTTTATCAATACTCAGCACTAATAGGGATGTCAGTAAATCCAACCAATTACCAATTGAACAATATTAATCAATATTAATGAAGACATTAAACGATATGTAGTCTTTGGTTAATTGAGCCTTACTAATGGTGCTGTGGGGGGAAACTGATCTCTGATACGTACTAAAAGGAGGCAGTGTTCCTTTTATATAAATTTACATAAAACCAAATGTTTTTTGTAATATTTGTAATAATTCATTTAAATTATTTAGTATGTATGTATGTATGTATGTATGTATGTGTTGAGGTTCAAGGAAAGGAGGGCCCAGGACACAGGTTCTCTCCTTCAAAGTCAGACTCTTTATTCTTTCACAAAACATGGGCTCCATGGCCACACAGTAGATTAAGCTTTACAACACTAGGGCTTCATGGCCATACAGTGAATTAACTTTTAAGCAGACGGTACAACAGTCGACTGCGTTCTGGTTTGCTCTCTGTCATCTGGTGGTTGCGTGGCCGTTTATATGCCGCTCTCCCCATTCTCACTGGAATTAGAGACAGGTGTTGGACATCATTTTGCTCAGGTGTAAGTGCACTTACCGCTTTCTCTCTCTCCAGATGGGTGCTCTACCACGCCCCCACTGCCACAGTATGTTTATGTGCTGGTTGTTCACTTTATGTGGCGTCCCATGCATTCATTCACGTGTTTCATTTGTGGGATTTGAGACGCCCACACCTCTGTGCAAGGATGTTTAGGACATTGCAGTTGTTTATTGCCACAGCTTTCTAAAATTATCTTTAGCAAAGCTGCCGCTGATTGGTGGACAAACAAAAAAGAGCTGAGCAACTTTGTCAATAAACAGCTGCAGTAGTTTCACATTACTTGTCTCTTCACTAGCGCACACGTGACAGCATTTCCTGATACTATATTTCATTGTCTTCTTTGAGTATCCTGACCAGCCCGACACAGGTAATCAGTGGTGTAAGTTTAGGATGGGACCCTCTTTTTGTCTGACCAATTGTCTGACCATTTTGCTGCTGCATCAAAAAGTGCAAATGAGCACATTTGATTGTTTTATGACCTTCTCTATCAAGATGATAAAGTCCAGTGGATTGTCAAGTAGTCACAAACATACTGCTATCTTACACACCTACTCATTCTTTATTATTACTACTGCAAAGTTGTCTAAACTAATTGGAAGTATAGGAATAACATAGTGACCAAATATATTAAACAGATCAAAACTATGGTATATTTGAAAGGAGCGCCGCACATTTTGGTCATTCTTTCGAGCAACTTCATTAGTTGCACCTTGAGATGCTTTTTAAACACTTTTGAAGGAGTTTATATGCATAAAACATTTCACCATCATTCATTATCATCATTCAGCACTGCAGAATTGCTGCTGTAGAGTTGAAATAGACAGTGAAATTCCTTGAACTTGTTAGAACTTGTTTTACACTCATTTACTGAAGCATAGAGTGTGAGAGATCAGGGATCTGTCCACGACTAAGGATTGTTGTTAACCTCTTTAAAAATAGCGACAACACCACTGTTGGGTGTAATCTAATTACAAAGTAATCAGTTCCTTTTTTTAAATTACCCTTTTAATAGAAAAAGCAATGTAGTGCATTACATTTCAAATTCTTGTCATCAAATTACAGTGACTGGCTTTCTTTTTTGTTAATTACTTGGGTTCCACATTTCTAAAATAATATTATATATGTAGGATACATTTAAAAGACAAATTAAGTCAATAGGTACATCTCTTTGCATTTTGCAACATCTTAGTTGTGTGCGCCTCCTAATGAGTCAGTGAGCCTGTTTACATGTACACCAATACAATGATATCTCTCTAAAATCAGCTTATCCGCATTTACATGACATTTGAAATAATCGCGTTATTCTCTAATTTTGATGTCAAACCGAGAAGAGGCATGGGCTCAACATGTGCGCACTTTGGATGAGCCAGTAATAACACTA
Organism: Moxostoma hubbsi; assembly: GCA_032164185.1. Taxonomy (NCBI): domain Eukaryota; kingdom Metazoa; phylum Chordata; class Actinopteri; order Cypriniformes; family Catostomidae; genus Moxostoma; species Moxostoma hubbsi. The sequence continues at coordinate 311,344 of JAVLUX010000031.1, read as the reverse complement.
GGTAAGGTATTTACATGGAATGTGAAATCAGCATCATGTGTAAAAATCTACCTGTGTCGATCGGGTTATTCATAAGCCGTTTATGACATTTACACCGATAAAGGAACTGGTTTATTGCGTTTACATGACTGCACACATTTTCGGCTTATTAAGCATAATCGGTGTAAGAAGGTAAACGTGTAAACGCACTTTTTCCTCATGTGTTTCTCTGCCCTGCTTGTTTCTGTTCTCATGTCTTGTTCCCTGGTCAAGCCCTCTCGTTTCCCTGATAATCTATTAATTTGCTCCACCTGCCCTCCACGTTTGCCCTCTTGATTTCTGCCTCTTTATATCCCCTGTTGTGCTATGTCCTGTGCTGGATTCTTCTTCTTTTTGTCTTTTAGTCGGTCATGTTTGGTCCCCTTCAGTTTTTCTTCACAGTCTATTTGTAAGTTGATCTGTTTTTGTTTCTAGCCCTGTTAGGCTGAAGTCTGGTTCTTTTGCACTCTTGTTTGTGCCTGGTTTTGTGTTTTGTAATTTTTCCCTTGTAATAAAGAGGTTTTTTGAATGAAAGACCATCTGCGGTTGGGATCTCTGAATATATCCTGACAGAAGAATCCAGCCGAGACAGAACCCAACAGACAGTAGTTCTTATGGCATTTTCTCCCACTTCTCACAGCACAAGTCTGGCAGGAGTCGGCCCCCAAAGGCATGCCCTTTGGGGAATATGGCCAGTCACACCTTGGTGTGGTCCAGGGGATAGGTTTAAGTGAGACCAACCTCAACCACAACTCTTCCTTGCCAGACATGATAAGCCTTTAGAATGAGTTCCTAAATGGATTATGGGATCTCATCTCTGATGGTCCTACCTCCCTGTCCTCCTCCATCCCGCTTGTTTGCCCAGTTTGGGTGAGGCTTCGCCGAAGAAATAAAGGAAGCTCCAAAGCTGCCCTTTCAGAATTCTATGCCCTTGCCCAGCCCATCCGCTGCCATTAGTCAGGAGGTGCCCGGCCTGTCTGCTGCCATTTGCCAGGCGCCCGACCCTCTCCTGTCCCCAGTGTCCACCGCTGACTCTCTCCTCTCATCCTTGTCCTGGAGCCGCCTGACATCTTCCCAGTTCCTAAGCTGCCAGACCTCATTCCCCATCTAGAACCCCCCCTTGCTCCCACCTCTAAACAACCCTCTTGGTTTTCACCTCCCCATGTCTGTTCCGTGGTCTCCTGCTCTGCCAGTGCCCCCATCATGTCCAGCTTTGCCATTGCCCCTGTTGTGTTCAGCTACCCCAGTGCCCAGTTTTCTGTACTGATGGAGTCCTCCTGGTATGTCCCACCAGCTCCGCCCTGGTGTGTACTGCTGACACCTCCCTGGACTGTTCCCCTTGCACTGCCCTGGACAACCCCCTTTTTTAACTTGTGCTTCTTTTGTTGGATTATCCTCCTGCCTTTTGTGTTTTAGATATATTGGGACACCTGGTTGTCGTCCCTTGGAGATGGTGTAGTGTCATCCATCTTGTCTTGTTTTTCACTTTTGTGGCAGGATCCTGACACATTTGTTTTATTTTGTTTTTGACTTGTTGTATTGTGTCTCCATGTGTTTCTCTGCCTTGCCTGTTTCTGTTCTTATGTCTTGTGCCCTGTCTTCCCCCTGGGCCTTTGGGGTGTACGCCCAGTTGATGTAGTCCAGGGGATAGATCAGGGAAGTGCTTGGATAATTATTATTTTATTTTTGCATTATATTTAATATATTATTTTAATGGTATCTTAATAGTGTAAAAATAATTATTATATTTATAAATTCCTTCCCTGCCATTTCATTTTGTTAGATGATTGTATTAATAGTTCATGTTTCACTTGTTGCTAATTGAACTTTAATTAGGGGATCACAAGCTCAGTCATTAGGGCAAGAGATGAAAGGAAAGCGGAGAAAGAGCACGTATCTTGACTCTACTGGTTCTACTATTGTTAAAGACATTTAATTGGGAAATATTTATTTTAATTACACCACATCCTGTAACTCACATTATTACTGAGACGCCTATGCCTGGTGGAGACTGAGAAGCTTCCACCAAGAACGATAATAAGGACCTTTTCACAGCTCGTGCGGTTTTCCCTTTGCCTTGTCGCATGTGAAATGCCAAATTAACAGTACACAAACTTTTCATATTCGCCATACCTCTGCTACTGCATCATTCTTAACTGCTGAATCAAGTTTGTTGTCTTATAACACTATGCCAGTACTCCCCACAGTGCTTCTGATCTCTTAAAGGAGCCATGTTTCTTTTGCGACATGAGTGATGGGTTTAGCGATTGGCCAAATTATGATCACCGATGGAGCCATAGGACGTGAATATCACCCAGTATTGATCAGTGGCCGATCGATCGGAGCATCCCTAGTTAACGCATAAAAACAATTTTCCTTTATTAGTATAAGCTCATAAACAGCTGAATAAATCAATGGACACAGGATACATTACACTGATTTTGTGTTGCATGTAAACATCTTTACCAACGTTTACATGCTCTTATACACTTTATACAGCCCCACCAATTTCAACACTCCACTCTTCTGAAATTTGTCATCTAATGTCCTGTTTGTATTAAAGCTACTGAGTCGATCAAAATTGATTTTTTCAAGTGTTGATGCTGTGAGTCTACATCACCCCCCAGTACGTGAAAATGCTTGTGAGGATATTATTTTACATGCAAGTTCATGACATTAAAGGAAATGATTTGTACTTTTTAAAATAATTTTTTCACCCCACATTTTTAAGAGGCCCCCTGTCCCGGTTTAACAAACAAAAATTTGACTCAGCTGAACAATAACGTGACAGGTGACTGACAGAAATGTACCTTAAAAATATGGTGAGCATGTTTCAGGCTTTACGGGATGTAATGTTCAAAACCACTGTTCAAATGCACTTTGGATCACATCATTTATATGTATAAATGTTTTCCATCTGAAAGGACTAAATAATAAATCAAACAAATGACAATAATAAATATTATTAAATGCATATAATAATAATAATAATAATAATAATAAAATGCAAAGTAATCTCTTCAGCAATTTTGTGCAGGTGTATGTGTGATTGTGTGTGTGCGCGCGTGTGTTTTAGGGATGCTGCTATTTTTAGCCTTCACAGCCGTACACAATATTTGAGCGCTACTCACAAACTGCATCTCAGATGTAATCTGCCTTGGTGATTTACATATGCTACCATTAACATCCACAGAGCCAGAAATAGTGCCAGCAACTTGAGGCAGTTGATATGCCAACGCAGTAGAGGTCCTGTCCAGGAGCCCGAGGCTGCGTGCCCATTGCAAACGGAGCCCCAGTCTGACTTGGATGCATGTGTTGTGACAACGACACACCTGGATACTTGTTCTAGGGGAACCCCTGCCCATAGAAATGCAAGGTCCGTCCCAGGGCTGAATGACTGACTTGAGTCTGCAGCAAGTGCTGAAGCGGTCTCATATGCGCAACCGCTGAGGACGCATATGCCCTTGGAGCCTCTGAAATAGTTTCAGTGGGACTGCTATTCTTCCCCTGAATGACTTCAGGCAATTCAGCACCGACTGAGTGTTCTCGCTCGTGAGGTGCACCGTCATATTGACTGAGTATTGACCGAAAAAAGAGATGCTCTGCACAAATCTTGTGAGCTTGAATCAGCCAGTTGTCGAGATAATTGAGGATGTGGATGCCTACTTCCCTTAGCGGGGCAAGGGCTGCCTCTGCGACTTTCATAAAGATGTGAGTAGACAGGGACAGACCGAAGGGGAGGACCTTGTACTGGTGTGCCTGACCACCTTTTTCAGGCACACCAGTTTTCGCCTTGGGCATACCTTTGGATGGGGCCTCGCGGAGGGGCGGAGCAGGAGCTGCCACGTCGAGAGGCCTTGCATCCTGAACTCGTGGCTGTGCTGAGAGAGATATTAGCACACTTACCTCCCTCCGCGTGCCCACCATAGGATCTGTCTGCGACGGGAGAGGAGGCTGGGCATCCTCGTGCCGTGTCACATATGCCTGATTTTGGGAATGGGTGTGTCGCAGCTGGGTGTGCGAAGGCAGAGCCCCTGCTGTGAGTGTTCAATGTATGTCTGACATTTGTGCAATTTTTTTAATATATATATTTTCTCTTCCCTATCTGCTTTATATATCTAGACAAAAGCTTTCCTGCTTTGTCCCCCAACTCAAAGTATGACTGTCTTGCCCTGAATAGCCAAAACTCCACTTTCCACGACAAAATAGTATTATATCTGTATTTCAGTCAGGTCAGTTCTCTAAGACCTTTAGATGACAATGGCGCTTCAGCTCTGCCTCAGCACTTTTAATAATCCCTTCCAACTCCACGAGTTCTTGTGATTTGGATTTTTTGGTGAATGAGGCATACTGTATGATCTGACCCCTAAGAATCTCCTTAAGTGCCTCCGAAGCCATGCCCACAGAGGACCAGTTGATCTTCATATAGACATTGATTTCAGTATTTAATTTTGCAAAAGGGATACATTAAAGCAACAACTATATGATCTCTGTTTCTCCGTATGTGGCAACATCTCTAAACACACCAGGGCGTGATCTGAGACTAAAATGTTTCATCAACAACAGATGGAATGAGGGACTTAGATTTATATTTAAAAAAAATATTCTAGAATAAATCTTATGGACTGATAAAAACCAGATGGGTTAAAAAGTCTCCAAATATCTGTAAGACCAAGATTTTTACACATCCTGTGAAGGGTCAATGATGCCCTAGGTGGCTTACACACTTTTGCTCCACTATGATCAAGGACTGAGTCCATCAAAAGATTAAAGTCTTCTCCCAATATTATACCATGAGGGGTTTAAGCGGTTTGCAACATCCCTTCAAGATCTATAAAAAGCCCTGATCATCAACATTATGTGCGTAAATATTAGCCAAAATAAGACGTTGCCCCAGAACTTTTGCTAAAACAATAATGACTCTTCCTAATTCATCTTTACTCTGTTTGAGACATTTGAATTGTAGATGTTTACTTATCAATGTAATGACTCCCTTGCTCTTACTTGAGCCAGCACTAAAGAAAACATGTCCAGCCCATTCCTTCCCAAATTTTTCAGCTTCCTGCAGAGAAAGATGCATTTCTTGAAGAAACACTATATCATATTTCTTATGCTTAAGAAAAGAACCTGCCTTCATTTTATGGGTGCTTCAACCTATTAATATTCCTTTTGAGAGAGACAATCCACTCATAATAACATTTGACATTTTGACATATTAGAAAAATAGATTGTATGTCAAAAATAAAATGATAAAGACCACATTCCAACATTAGTGCAACAATCAAAACCCAAACTTTCCCCTAAACCAAACAAACAGAAAAAAGAAAAGCATGCGTATTAACCCTACGCATGACAGCGCCAACTGGCATCCATCCCTCTAAACTCAAACAGTCCATGTATGCCTACGAGAGCCCCCGTGACAACTTTGCCATTGGGTTGCTCAAGTCCGGTGTTTCTATATAAATTTTGTAAGACAGAATACAACAGAAAATAATATCCAACTCCAGCCAATAGGCAGAATAAACACAAAGAAAGTGTAATTCATCCACATAACTGTCCTGAATGTGTGTTCCTCCACAAAACAAACTCCAGCTGAACCAGCACACACAAAAGAAAAGAAAAGAAAAGAAAAGAAAAGAAAAAAAGACTGTTCAGTTTACTCAGACAGTAAAACAAATGTTCAGTGAGCTTTGAACTGCCATATGAGTGCAGCAAATAACCCAATCACTCCAATGTCCTGCAAGAAATACTCCATAAAACAAACTCCAACCAATAGGAGGCATAAGCATAAAGAACATACAGATTCATCCACAACACTGTTCCGAAGGAGTGCTGCTACACAAAACAAACTCCAGCCACTAGGCAGAACAAGCACAAAAATAAAAAATAAAAGGTGCCCAGTTTCCTCGGATGGTCAAGTGAATGTTCAGTGAGTCAGGCTCTCAAAATTACTTACTCATTCCATTGACTTAATGAAGGACAACTCTTGTTGGAGACATGCAAATACTTTACGGCCATCCTTAGTATCATTCTCAATTTGGCTGGGAACATCAGTGAAAAAGCGACCTTCTGTTGATGTAAGAGTTTCTTGCACTCCTCACCTCACGTAACACAAGATCTTGATCAGAATTATTCGGGCCCGTTTCACTCAGCGGATAGCCGAGGTTACCCTGTATGCGTGCTTGACTTCCAGCTTATGGCCTGTTATGTCAAGCTGAGTCAGAAAGAGCCTGTCTAAGAATTTGGGCGAGTTTTCCTCCTAAATCAATACTTTTAGTCTTCTGTTTGGTACCAGTGATAGACTTCACTGCATCCCAGTTCAAATTAGATTTTCCATTTATAAACAAAGTCTCTGCCTTTTCTTCATAATGCAATTTAGCAAATTTTACTTCATTTCTCACTTTTGCTGAGCCTCTCTATACCGAATGCTATCTTCATTTTTAAAATAAGTATTCCTTAAATTAATGAGCTTTTTAACATATTTAGTGATCCATGGCTTGGTTTTTGGAAATACTATACAATGTTTCTGTTGAATGACCAACTCTTCACAAAATACAATGTAAACAGTCTTAGTTTCTGTGAAGATGTCCAAATGCGTACATACAGACTTGAACATTTCCCAATCGGTACAGTTAAAACATCCCATCAAGCCTTGAATCAAATCATCAGACCACACAGGAACTAACCTTTTCTCTGTTTTTCCAATTTACAAAACAGGTTTGTATACAGGAGCCAGGTAAACAACAGCATATTGATCAGACTTATCAGATCAAAGATGACTTATATGACCCTTTAATGGGGTTCTCCCGTTCAAAAGTGTGCAAGTTAATTCACGTTTATTTGTATCGTGGGTTCCACATTTGAAGGGACCCTCCATTGCGTCTGGAGGGGAAGCCAGGTCTGTTTCCAGTGGCTAGAAATCACGCCTCCACTCAAGGCAATCATGCCAGATCAGGGGGGAGGCCCTCGAGATAGGGCGTTGCAGACCCCTCCAACACAATCCATTCAAGGGCTCTCCCATTTGATCAGCAGTGGGATCTCCCGCCCGAACGCAGTGGGAGCTATTGTTATTAATTTGTATCGTGGGCTCTCCCGTTTATGGCCAGGTTGACTCCCCCGTCGAATGCTGTGAGCGTCCTTCCCATTCAAATGCTGGTAGGGCTTGCTTGCTCGAGCAATCGCTGAGTGGCATTAAGAGTTTTTGGCATCCCTTCTTCTCCGATCTGTTCCATCAATTCTAATCTAGTGGTATTCAAGCTTGGATCATGTCTCGAGCCTTGAGCCCTTCGCCCAGGACAGCAGGACATGCGTGTTTACACTATCCTTAATTCAGGATAATTCAACTAATGAAAAATACATATGGGTTTAAATATTACCTGGACATTTTTTAACAGGCTTTGTGCTAAATACTGCACAAATGCACATATAGTAGGTACTCAAGCAAAATGATCCTCTTTACCGTATGCAGTACTTCTGCGTTAACGTTTTAAATTCTCACAAACGAGACTTGTTCGCAAAATCACCAGGAGGTGCAAAGGGACACTGTGGCAAGTAGGAGGGTGGGGTCGGGTGATAATGCACTTAATCAGGCTAATCAAGCCCAGGAGAGGGATAAAGGTGGCAGGAGGCGGCAGTTCGGGAGAGAGAGAGCTACAGGCAGCTGTGTTTTTGTTTAATTAAATATTATTTTGATGCTTCATCCGGTTCTCACCTCCTTCTTTCCCTTTTACCCTGTTACAGACACTTTTGTCACCATCGTTTAGTAGTGTGAAGTACAAGTTTGTATGATCACCATTGTTAATATTATTATTTGTATTGTATTTTTAAGTTATAACTTAGTTCTTGAATATATTGTATATGACATTACTCTTATGTGTGTGTGATGTCAGATGAAACATGTAGAGGAGCGGTTTGGAGTGAATGCTAATAAAGAGGTTCTGCTCACATGTATCGGCATCACGTCTGGAGTGGGTCGTCTTATCTTCGGCAGAGTGGCGGACTACGTACCTGGAGTTAACAAAGTCTACCTACAGGTGAGAGAAGAACAAAATAGTGGCATTTATAACAGGTAACCTGTATTTCAAAATACCATTTTCAGGCTGGACTAATTGAACTGGATTTTCTTTCAGTTTTCTGTTACATTTTACAACAAAAATAGTTCACACACTTTGTTCCTCGAACCATTTCTAATCCTTCTCTCTGTCCGCTTCACATCTCCAGGTGTCTTCGTTCCTGGTCATCGGCGTGATGTCTATGATGATTCCTCTGTGTCACATCTTTGGTGGGCTGATTTCTGTGTGTCTGCTCATGGGTCTGTTCGATGGTTGTTTCATCTGCATCATGGCTCCTATCGCCTTTGAGCTGGTGGGTTCTCAAAACGTGTCACAGGCCATTGGCTTCCTCCTGGGCATGATGTCTATCCCCATGACTGTTGGACCTCCGATTGCAGGTAATGCATGATGTGAATTTCTATGCTGAAGTCATTTCACATGCTTTGGCAATAATGCAGTATTGTGTGTGTTTTATTACTGTATGTTCTGAACGTGGTGCAGCAGTCAAACTTGTGTTAGATGAATACACTTTATGACTAAAAGTATGTGGATTCCTGACCACCACACGTGTATGTGCTTATTAAGCATTTCATTTAAACATTAGCATCATAAACTCTTCTGGTTCAGCTTTCCACAGATGTTTAACATGGCTGCAGATATTTACTCTCATTTAGACAAAAGAACATCAGTGAATAGGAGAGAAATAGGAAATAGGCTGTGTATTTTCCATTTCCCTTATGGATTTGTAGATAGCAGCATCTAATAAACAATAAAAAGACAGCAGGACTAAGTTGTGAAATTGTAAATAATATCAATTTATAGAAAGTCTAATTTTTTTCATCAGATGATTTATTATGTTTCTAGGAATGTTGATTATTCATGTTTTTGAGACGTTACAGACATTACATCAGAAATTAGCATTATCCAATCATGTTAAAATTAAATGATCCATTACAAATGGTGAATCTATGTACTGATGATCATTGTCCCATGTGTGTCAAACATGTTGAGTGATCCAAACATCATCTGCAGCCTGAAACTGAACTTTTGATCAGATTTTAGGAGTGAACACACTTAACTGCATAGAGAGCTATAGGATGCTCCCTTGCTCCCAATTTAGGGCATTACTTAACCTCCAGTGTGCTGTCTGTCTGCACTGGTCTCAGAACAGTTATAGGAGAGCTATAGGATGCTCCCTTGCTCCCTATTTAGTGAATGACTTAACCTCCAGTGTGCTGTCTGTCTGCACTGGTCTCAGAACAGTTATAGGAGAGCTAAAGGATGCTCCCTTGCTCCCTATTTAGTGCATGACTTAACCTTCAGTGTGCTGTCTGTCTGCACTTGTCTCAGAACAGTTATAGGAGAGCTATAGGATGCTCCCTTGCTCCCTATTTAGTGAATGACTTAACCTCCAGTGTGCTGTCTGTCTGCACTGGTCTCAGAACAGTTATAGGAGAGCTATAGGCTGCTCCCTTGCTCCCTATTTAGTGCATGACTTAACCTCCAGTGTGCTGTCTGTCTGCACTCGTCTCAGAACAGTTATAGGAGAGCTATAGGCTGCTCCCTTGCTCCCTATTTAGTGCATGACTTAACCTACAGTGTGCTGTCTGTCTGCACTGGTCTGAGGACAGTTTGAAATGCACATATAAAGCCTCTGAAAGACACATTTATAAATGTATTCTCAATGTGATAATGTAAACAGATATTAATGCATTTATTAATGTTATTGAATGGAATCATATTGTACAGTAATAACAAAATAAAATATAACAAAATGTATATTAAAATAAAGCCAAATGACCCACAGATGTTTTTTTTAACGTTTGTGGGAATAATGTCCCAAAATGCACGCATGTGGACATCAGGTTTATCATTATTTTAAAGCGGCATATCAAACAAAACCAGAGACCAGACTCTTTATAACCAAACAGGTTTCAATGACAACACTTGAAGAGGTTTCTTCCCAGAAACACTTTTGTTGGTGCTGCACCTGTAGAAGCACTTCACGAAACTCGACGTCATGTTGTTGTGTCACGTTAAACCCTTAAATGACAGTCTAGAGTGTTCTAAACTGAGATAAGTCCGTTTTTATCCATTTAAATTATGTGTTGCGTATAGTGAAGCCAAAATGCACTGTCCATGCATGTGGACGTGACGTCGCATAAGGATAAATAACCACAAACGATTATTTAAATAACTTTACAGCTCAGATCATACATGATTTATAACAAAATGCTTTTATAAAATCATAAGCTTCAAATTTCTCTGTTGAAACCCTCCAAAAGTTGACCCTATTGACTTGTATTGTAGGTGTCAGTGGAACACACATTTGTGCTGTTTAAAAGAAAGGAGGAACGAGTCAAAATACACTTTTGGGGTAAACAACATTGTATCATAAATGTTCTCGATTGAATTTAAGAACTTATTTTTATGCATATTTAGTTTTTGAGTGAATTTTGAAGAAAAAAATGTTTATGGTTGCAAAATTTCACCACTTTTTTTAGATAAAGTTTTATTTTTCTATCAGTAAACATAATAAATTACAGCTTTACTAACTTACAAAAGTTTTAGAAATTGTGTCAACTAGCTTTTTTCTTTTTGTTTAACTTTAGCAATCCATGACAGTTCATATGCTGTTAGTTTTACCACCAAAAATCATGTCATGACACAATTCAGAGTGTCAGCTATAGTTATGTGTAGTTTCAACTAATATTTAATGAATATTAGATCATTTTTTGCGGGTCAGTCACAATTAAGACATTTTAAATCAATGTTTTTAATCTTACATTGACATGTATGCATATTCTGCAGTTTTGAGGTCTGCACTCCACAATATCGAGGGAAGCCCAGTTGTTGCACGCACATGTCAGAGAGCAGATCATGATCGCGAGCTCGTTGCACGTGCGAAAGTGCAGATGAGAAGCCTTTAACTGATTGCGAGATTATCATTAAATCTGACTCGGCAGTCCTAAAGAGGCTATCACTTGGACGGCCGCTGAAATATCTTCAATGGGAGGACCATGGCATTTTTCGAATAGACCAGTTGAGAAACACTGTTTTAACTCACAAACTCAATTATGTCAGACCCCCTCGCCTCGCTTCTGACATGTAATCCACTGTGTGTGTGTGTGTTTGTGTGTGTGTTTGTGTGTGTGTGTTTGTGTGATTGTGTGTTTGTGTGTGCGTTTGTGTGTGCGTTTTTGTGTGTGTGTGTTTGTGCGTGTGAGTGAGTGTACGTGTGTTTTTGTGTGTGTGTTTGTGTGTGTGTGTGTGTGTGTTTATGTTTGTGTGTGTGTGTGTGTGTGTGTGTGTGTGTGTGTGTGTTTGTGTGTGTGTTGGTCTGGCAAAACACCCCCCTACCTCCGTGTGGTGCCGGACGGGCAACGTCATGGGCAGCACCATGGGGGGAGGGCCAATAAAGACTGTTCCCTCCCCGTCTTTCTGTCATGGCACTTTGTAGCCACCACAGCGGCCTTATGGGGGCTCTGGACGGGTGCGAGGGGCTGGTAACCCCTCTACCTTCAACTGATTACCACTAAACCACAAATTAAATCTTTAAGTAAGTTAGTGCTGGAGGCCCTGGGGGGACAGGCGTCTATGACGTCTCCTGGCCAAACTCCATCAGGCAGAGCCAGGAGACTGAATCCTCACCCTTGGGGCTCCTCCAGAAACAACAAATCGCCGCTACGGATGGCTACGTGGAATGTTCGAATGCTCACAGCGGAGGAGAGGCTGCCACTCCTCTGTCGGGAGCTGGACCGGTACCGCCTGGATCTCTGTGGTGTTCAGGAGATTCAGTGGACCGGCTCTGGCTCTTGCCACAATGAGGTGTGGACTGTCCTCTACTCGGGGCAGGCGGCTGCCAAACAACAGGGAGTGGCTCCTCTTCTGATCAAAAGAATGAAGACAGCGTGGGAGCGTGGCGGTGAGGTGTGGAAAACTGTGAGCCCCAGGTTACTTTGGGTTCACCTTCCCATCAACCAGAGGCGAGGAGTGGTGGTCATGGTTATTTATGCCCCCACCAAAGACAAACATCCGTGGAGGGATGCGGGAAAGGCCGATGAGTCAGATGCCTTCTATGACCTCCTGTCACAGGTGTTGGCTAAAGTGGCCCCTCGGGATAGAATCATCATGTTGGGTGATTTCAATGCCCGAGTTGGTCATGATGCTAGCACCTGGTCAGGAGTGATTGGAAGACATGGGCCTGATCAGCTCAATAACAACGGTAGGAGGCTGCTAGATTTTTGTGCAACCCATGGGCATGTAATTACCAACACACTGTTCCAGCATCGGCGCATCCACACAACATCATGGATGCATGCCGTGTCCAAGCAAGAACATCTGCTGGACTACATAGTGACGGAACAGCAGATGCGGGCCCATGTCCTTGACACCAGGACCTACCGTGGAGCTGATCTGCCCACTGATCATCGACTTGTCATCTGTAAGATGCGCCTGTCATTCTTCCACTCCGGTGGTGGGTGTAAACCCAGGACCCCTTTCAAACCCATAGTGGCCTGGTCTAGGCTAGCTGATGAAAGTTGCAAGCGAGAATTTCAGCATCGCTTGCAGCTGGGGTTGGCATCATCCCCCACTCTTCTGGATGTCAATGGGAAATGGGCGAAGTTTAGGACTGTGGCTCATGTAACTGCGATGGCAGTTTTGGGCACACAGTCCAGACCTCCTCAGAAACCCTGGCTGACGGAGGAGGTGTTCAGGCTGGCTGAGAAAAAGCGCCAGGCCCCTCTCCTCGTCTACATCATCCCACGTCAGAGAATGAGTAGACTTATCGCAGCCTTCACTCTGAGGTTCGGAGCACAGAGGAGCGATGCTCACAACAATGAGCAGAGCACCAGGTGGCTAAAGCACAGCAAGTTGGCACATTAGGGGGCACAGGTCAGTCGACCCGTGTCACCTGTTGGATCTGTCCCGTGACCTCCTGCCAGCGGGCGTTCGATACTTCACGTGGCCTTAACGTGCACATAGCCCGGCACAAGCGTCGTGGTGACGTCACCACCGCTTTGTGGCGAATGGCGGTTGTTGTTTTAGTGGGGGGGGGGCAAGTTGACGAGTCTGACATCTACTGTAGCAGAAAAAGAAAACGCTACATTTGTCACATTGTATTAAGCAAGTCATCAAACACGCTTACCTAAATCTTCCTCTCCATCTCATGTAGTGCTGGGAAAAGATACATTGGTAGTGTCGCTACTTCTAGTTAGTTACTTCCCAACACTGAAATGTAACACCTAATTCACCTGATTTCTTTCTGTGCTTTTGTACCCAGGATTCCTACGGGACCGTCTGGGCAGCTATGATGTGGCGTTTTACCTTGCGGGCATCCCTCCCATCATCGGTGGAGCCGTTCTGTGTCTGATCCCATGGGTGGAGGCGAAGAGGAGGAGGAAAGTGCAGGAGGAAGCTGCCAACACTACTGAGAAAATGCTGGAACACAAGAGCGACACACAGAACGACACAGACAGCAGAGTGAAGAATAACGACCCGAAATCTGTGGTGTGAGAAAAACAGAGACTGAAAGAGGTGTGTTCAATAAAAATATCAATCATTTATTTTTCTAGCCCTTTATTTACTACAGGAAGTAAAGAAACACTTTAGTGGAACATGAAGAATGGGGGATTTGAAGTTTTTCTACAAACGTTTAAGGTTTAAATGTAAATCATATGAACAGTTCTTCATTAAGAAGGGAAAATGAATTCTTGCAATGAATCGAGCATTAATTTGGTTACACGTGGCATAGAAATGAAAATTTTCTGTACATATGAATTTCCTTCTGCATTTGCATAACTTAATGAGTGTATTTGCATATGTACATTTATTCAGCTTGAGCACTTGAGCAGTAATTATTACAGAAAATGTCCAGATATGGACTGCAAATGAGGAAACATAAATGCAGATTTGACTTCATCTGAACGATTTCATTAATTGCTGTTATTAGATTCAATTATTATGCAAGAAAAACTGCTGAATCAGTCATTCATTGTAAAGTTTTGAAATTGAAAGTATTTAAAAAGTCTAGACGTATGAATGCATTGTTCCCATTGCAGTGTTTGTCCTAAAAATGCAGGATTAGTGTTGCTATTTTTAATCGAGTGTGTCTGAGAAATAATGACATGTGTTTTACACACAACATGGCAGATGTTAGTATGTGCATCAATTGTGATTTTATTTTGTGTGCAGTGAGGATCTAAAGATGCTCTAAATTGAACTAATGTGGGAAAGATCTTAAAGTGTTCATTGATCCACACGTTGCCATAGTGACCTCCATTAGATGTGCATTACAGTTGAACTGTCAATCAAATGTAAAATGACAAGTGATTATTATTATTATTATTGTGTGTGTGTGTGTGTGTGTGTGTGATGTGCACCTCTGCAACATCATTTCATATAATTCTTGGCACACTTTATAATAAGTTTCTAAACATTAATATTAGTTTATACAAACAGTTACAATATTTGTCCAGTATTTATCATTCTGGATTATTGTTAACTTCTAAATGCAGTTTTGTTTATTATGGAAGCCCTGAACTGCATTGTAAAAAATAACAACATTCACTAGCTGAAAAAAAGTTTTTTAGGAGTGTTAGTTTCTCCCCAGCCTACGACTGATAAATATTTCTTTCACTCTCTCAAAATGTAAAAAAACAACAAAAAAAAATTTGTCTTATCAAAGAATTTTTTTTATATTTTTGTTTTCCTCAAAAGGCAACACATGAGAAAACAAATCAAAACAAACAAACACGTCTATCTACAAATTCAAAAAGCAGCATAAATATTGACAGCGGTGAACGTCATCAAACAACTAGAAATAACTCCCGTTGATGCACTTGACAAGCAATGTCATATAACACGTGTAACCTGAGCGAAATTCATGTAGCTTCAAACAATATATACGTTTCTTTACTTGATTAATGTTTGCAAAACTTTCTTGTTAGACAATTATACAACTATAAATCAACACAATAAGTAGCACAGCGGTCACTTTGTATCACTGTGCAACCTTATGAGATTTTCATTGTGCGATAACCATCCCGAAAATATCACGGTTTCACAGTATTACACAATTATTATAATTTTTTTGGTTGAACAAATGCTTTATAATAATTGAAACATATACTGTATTTGTGCGACTGCTCCTGTCTGTACCTTTAACTCGGTGCTTCTCAACTGGTTTTGCTTCAGGACAGATTTTACATTAGAAATCAAGTGGCGACCCATCATAGTAAAAATATAATCTGAATTTAACGTATTCTGGGTCACATTTCCTTTTATGTTGCATAGTTTTGTTCATGGTTTTCCAGTACAAGGACCTGCATCAAGTCACATTATTACCGACAGGAGGTTTTTTCTCCCCCTTTTAAAAATGATCCCATTTGTTTCCTAATTTCAGACAGAACATACATATTACACAAGAGGAAAGGCTCCTCATGACCATGTTTAGTGTAGCTAGTCTTAAATAATTGTAATAAGAATAATAAATGATATTATTTCTGAAAAAATGAATACTGGCTGAAACACATCTTGAAACTTTAACTACAACTGTCACTGTTGATATAAAATGAGGTCTAATAGATTCTACCTTTAGATTATTTCATATGAAACTATAACATTATAACAACAAACTACAACAGTTACTTTTACTCATGAAAAATCATGAAACAATTTAGTAAAGTTGATGATGCATAATGAAAAATGAGTGCATAGCACAGTGTTGCTCTTTTCCTCCTCAGTGCTGTTTGGCATGTCAGGACTGTCTACTGTTTGAGAGGTTCGACTTGACTTCCTCCGTAATGCTTTAAACTAGAAAAGTCTCACTAGAATTGAAATTGGTCACATCAGTTTTGAGGTCTGCACATGTTATTATAACCATCAGTTTTCATCCTGTGAAAGTCCACTTTGTAAGCGTACGATTTCATCCTTACGGATAGTGGCATGTGGTGGCCAAGGTTGCTAAATTGTTAGTTATCAAGCAAAAAAAATAAAACATCTGAGAGATTTATTCAATTTCTTTTGAGAGAGAGAAATATAAATATTTATGGGACATAGGCTCAGGATGACACTAAAACATGTAATAATTGTTCATTGTTGGTTCATGTTAACTATCGTGTATGCACTGATTTAAATGTATAAAACTAAAGGAAAGTGTTGCCTAATTCTTAATGTCTTCTAATTATATTTATTTTTTTCATATTTACATTTGATTGCAAACTGTGCCAAGTTGTATGTGTGCGTATATATAAAATAACTCCCTAAATATGGAGCATTAAACCTGCCAAAAGTTGATTAAATTTAATTTGAGAAAATTGAGGGTCTACAGAGCATAAAACCAGCCAATATGAAATATATGAATGCAGTGATAAAAATGAAAATTAAAACTTTATTAACTTTTATTTCAACTGTGTTTGTAAAATATGAGCCAAAATTAAAAATCCAATAAAATTTTTACATTACAGTGACAGTACAAATTCAAAATTAAAATGCTGATTTTAAATCCCATTTTCACTTCAATCTTGAGACAAGACGGCCAATATTAAAATAAAAGAGCAAATGTGAAAAAGAAATTGCAAAATGTTTTTTTTTCCGAAGCATTTTCTCAATTAAAATTCAAAGTTCAGTTTTAATTGTATTTTCTATTTTATAATTTTTTTTTGTTGTTGTCAATTTTCATTTTCAAAGCCAACATGTATATTCTATGTTAATGAGTGGGCGGTGCTCAAAGAGAGAATCATTTAATACAGTGGTTCTCACACTAGAGGGCGCAGAGAGGTTGTGAAAATGAAATCATTGAATTTGATTTTAGCACATATTTTACGGGCACTTTGTGGAAATAAAATGATTAGAGGTTTTCATTTTTATCAATGCATTCATTCATTTAATCTTGGCAGGTTTTGTGCTCCATACCTTTAAACATATGAATTATCTAGAATGTTTATTGTGTGCACAAATAATTCCCCTGTATACATGATTCATACTCATAAAATACACATAATCATTCTATCGGAGGATTACTTTGGTCTTGTAATCTACCTCAAAGACATTACTCATGAAATGTTTCTCACAAGAGAATTTCTCCAGTTTGATCAAACTCACTTCAAACAACAATCACCATCATGTGTCCCGAGCTTCTTTCTGTTATTCTTTGCATTTTAGGAATGTTTAGTGTTCCACTGTATGTAATAATAGTAACTGTACATTTACACTCTGGTTGAAATGATTCATGCATCTTCATCCAATAATAATCAATGGCAATATGTTTAGGTGCAAAACAATGCATTTCATTACAAAAACTGAAATAACTTGAAAAAAATGATCATCCTCATACCCATGGTTCATTTCAAATCAAGGTTTTTGTTTAAAAGCAAATCATTTTAACATCTGTACACTTTTTCTCTTTCAAGTTGTTTTACAATATTAGTTTGGGGAAGATGATCTCTATTATACTTTCTGTATTTGTGATCTTTTATCATATTGTTCATGCAATCCATCCTTTAACCCAAACAAGACATTGTGATATTTTGAATTATGAATATGGATCAGTTTTGAGGACAGCTGTCTATAGTGAACTCAACAGTCTCAGGGGAAAAACATCTTCAGGCCTCAGCCGAACACCAAAACTCACTTTCAACTTGACCTTAAATGCTTGAAGAATTCAGGAAAACTTTTTGACATTTAATATGAAATTACCAAAAAAAAAGCAAAACATGCTATTGTTTATGTTATAGATGTCTCCATCAAACCTTTCCTTTCCATTTATCGGAAACATGTCTTTAACTGTGTTAATGTCTTCACTTTCATTCTTCTCAGCTTCTGTTATTTGTGTTGAGTGAACCGAAGAATTTGTTGAGATTGTTCAAGTTCAAAATTGTATTAAAGAATGTACTTTCACTGCTGCTGTTTTTGGTGAGCTTGTGATACCTTTTCAGAAAAAGCTTCATGAAGCTTATTAAGATTGACACGTCGCGTATAGATATATCAATGCTCCATTTAAACAGTTCAATTCAGTGGGTCAAGAGGTCACAAACACGGTACTCATAATAACAGCAGGACAGTCAACAGCACTGAAACAAATGTATAAATCTCAAAAATTGTCTTGAAAACACCCCAAAATATTTGCTGACTTGGCACAAATTTGTAAAAGAAAATATTATTTCTCTGTAAAGTCTAATCAAAATCTAAAGGAAGCTGTGAGACAAAATAGTGAATGTTTTCACAAGCACACTTCATTCTGAACTCTTTGCCCTTACCTCCCAACATCTACTGCAAACAGTTATTCATCTCTTTTCTTAAATATAAAGCACGGATGCACTCAAAGCAAATACAGGGAGAAAGTGAGTAACCGAGAGGATTGGACACTTTTTCATCATGCAGCATGTCATTGCGAACATCAAATTACTCTGATATCATGAGATTTTACCTCTCTGACTGACTCGTCCAGATGCAAAGTCAAAAATATGACTCTCGTACACTCTCAGTGCTTGAAGATGGAATATACTAAGATAAAGGTGTGTTTTGAGAGTAGATGTGTCATACTATAAAGGGTGTAATTTGAGAGTAGAGGGTGTGTCTGAAGGGTGTGTTTTGAGTGTAGAGGGTGTGTCTTATCCTACGAAGGGTGTTTTAAATGTAGATTTATGTAACATTTACAAAAGTATATATTAAAACAAGTGACCTATATTTAATAGCGCAAACTTTTCAAGCAACACATTTCATAAAAGAAGTTTGTTAAGATTGACATGGCAATAAATTGTGTAAATAAAGACAGTATTTGGAGACTTGATGGTTGTCACACATTAATGCAACATGTCCATAGTTAGTCTGATGATATGCACCTTAGGTTACACTGCTAGGACAACTGTGTTAACTTACTTCATTCATCCAATAATAAGCAACTTGACAACAGTTGCTTAAAAGTCATGGTCTAGAAAAGGGAAGTTAAGAATAATAAAAAAAAGCACAAGCATAATCAGTTTGCAGATGTCACTTGGCCAATGCAATGACATTCATACATTTTTAAGTATCTAAAAACTTCTTGGGGCTTACTTATTACCAAACAATAGAATTAGGAAGAGAAACATTTTGTACAATAGGAAGCGGAATAGAGGCCCTTCGAAACAACACTGGTGTTTGAGAGGAGTAAGAATGACTGCAGATGGGAGTTACCCATCCCAGTGCACTTGTTTAGATTAAAGTATAGAATATGTACAAGAATTGAGTAACCCCCCCCCCCCCCCCAAAAAAAAAAAACACACGGGCGCACATCTTTTAGTAATAAAGGCAGAATGTGTCTAAACCTCACTGCCCTATCTTCCTCTAACCCCAACATCCAACACGTATTTATTTATCTGATATTGCTGTACCTTGAAGCACAGTCCAGGATGAGCAATACATCATGATACTGGAAAACACTCAACCAGGATAATAACAATTATTAACAGAAACACCTAAAAACAAGCAAATAAAGAACACTGTTCACAGCAAAATGTATATACACACAAAAAAATGTGTTGGTTGTGTGTAGGATGGGCCTCCTGCAGGCCAGATATCAAGGTAGGATGATCTCAGAGGTGCTGTTGGATTGAGCTGGACCAATGTGTTCACCTCTTCTTAGGAGCTTGAGCTGTACGAGGTGGAGTGACCGGGCGGCCAGAATTCACCCCTCCGTACTGGTACTTCGTCTTTTTCTCTGATGGCTTGAGGATCTGGATCACACAAAAGGTACAAACATGGATCGAGTTTGTGAGATATTCATGCCATGTTAACTATGTGTGGTGGCCATGTCCTGAGTATAAAGGTCATGCCCTGAATGTGGAGGGTGTGTCTTGAGTGTAGAGGGTGTGTCTTATACTATGAAGGGTGTGTTTTAAGAGTAGAGGGTGTGTCTTATACTATGAAGGGTGTGTTTTATACTATGAAGGGTGTGTTTTGAGACTAGAGGGTGTGTTTTGAGAGTAGAGGGTGTGTCTTATAATATGAAGGGTGTGTTTTGAGAGTAGAGGGTGTGTCTTATACTATGAAGAGTGTATTTTGAGAGGATAGGGCACATCGTATACTATGAAGGGTGTGTTTTGTGTAGAGGGTGTGTCTCTTATACAATGAAGGCTGTGTTTTGTGTAGTGGGTGTGCCATAGAATATGAAGGGTGTATTTTTTAAGAGTTGGAGTTGTGTCTTATACTATGAAGGGTGTGTTTTGAGAGTAGAGGGTGTGTCTTATATTATGAAGGGTGTGTTTTGAGAGTAGAGGGTGTGTCTTATATTATGAAGGGTGTGTTTTGAGAGTAGGTGTGTCTTATACTATGAAGGCCGTGTTTTGAGTGTGGAGGGTGTGTCTTAGACTATGAAGGGCGTGTTTTTAGAGTAGGAGGTGTGTCTTATACTATGAAGGGTGTGTTTTGAGAGTAGAGGGTGTGTCTTATATTATGAAGGGTGTGTTTTGAGAGTAGGTGTGTCTTATACTATGAAGGGTGTGTTTTGAGTGTAGATGGTGTGTCTTAGGCAACAAAGGGCATGTTTTGTGTAGGTGTCTTATACTACGAAGGGTGTGTTTTGAGAGTAGAGGGTGTGTCTTATACTATGAAGGGTGTGTTTTGAGAGGAGGTGTGTCTTATACTATGAAGGGTGTGTTTTGAGAGTAGAGGGTGTGTCTTATATTATGAAGGGTGTGTTTTGAGAGTAGAGGGTGTGTCTTATACTATGAAGGGTGTGTTTTGAGAGTAGATGGTGTGTCTTAGGCAACAAAGGGCATGTTTTGTGTAGGTGTCTTATACTATGAAGGCTGTGTTTTGAGAGTAGAGGGTGTGTCTTATATTATGAAGGGTGTGTTTTGAGAGTAGAGGGTGTGTCTTATACTATGAAGGGTGTGTTTTGAGAGTAGATGGTGTGTCTTAGGCAACAAAGGGCATGTTTTGTGTAGGTGTCTTATACTATGAAGGGTGTGTTTTGAGAGTAGAGGGTGTGGCTTATATTATGAAGGGTGTGTTTTGAGAGTAGAAGGTGAGTCTTATACTATGAAGGGTGTGTTTTGAGAGTAGAAGGTGTGTCTTATACTATGAAGGGTGTGTTTTGAGAGTAGAAGGTGTGTCTCTTATACAAGGAAGGGTGTGTTTTGTGTAGTGGGTGTGCCATAGAATATGAAGGGTGTTTTTTTTTTGTTTTTTTTTAGATTTGGAGGTGTGTCTTAGACAACAAAGGCCATGTTTTGAGTTGGAGGGTGTGTCTTAGACTATGAAGGGTGTGTTTTGAGTGTAGTGGGTGTGCCACAGAATATGAAGGGCATGTTTTTAGAGTAGGAGGTGTGTCTTAGAAAACAAAGGGCATGTTTGGAGTGTAGAGGTGTCTTGGACTATGAAGGGTTTGTTTTGAGTGTAGTGGGTGTACCATAGAATATGAAGGGCGTGTTTTTATAGTAGGAGGTGTGTCTTAGACAAAAAAAGGCATGTTTTGAGCATGGAGGGTGTGTCTTAGACTATGAAGGGTGTGTTTTGAGTGTAGAGGGCATTTCTTAGAATAAGAAGGGTGTGTCCTGAGGCATAATGATTTGTCTTGTGTATGAATGGTGTGGTGGGCGTATCCTGACTGTATGTTACCTGAAAAGAGCACATGAGGGACTCATCCACACTCATCATGCCACCAGCGTTATCAAACTCCCCACAGTAGTTGGGAGCAGAAAACAGTGTCACAAGCTGTCGTTTAGCAAAGAATTCATACCCATCTTCAACCACCTACCGACAGAGAAGAAAAAACCAGGGCACGAAAATAAGTCACTACTAGCAATTTCAGCTGTAAATGTTGCTGCAAGCAGCGATGACGGGCCTAAGCACAACTGGTCAATTTCCCCCTGGTGGCTTTCGGAAAACAATGCAAAGTTGACATGCATTTGGCATTTCACATTATTCTAAACAATTTTGAAGCAATTTGGGTAAATATAAGAGGAGCTTTTTAAAGTCTTTTTTACGAGCCACACTTCCTGCTGCCTGTTGGTGGCACTATGACCATGACCCATAATAGCCGCATATATGTGATCAGCCCCATTCCAAACATATAGCTGAATTTTCATCATCCTGTTTCACATTTTTAGCTATAAATTTATTGCTGCGACATGGCAACACATTTCAAAATAAAATTCAAATTTGGCATCTACAATGTCATGGCACGATGTTGCACAAACTTGGTACCAGTCACATGAATCCCCTAGGAGTATTTAAAACTGATTTTCAAAAAATCCAAAATGTATGACTTCCAGTTGGGCAGAGCTAATGACTATAATTATGAAAGTTGACCAGCTTGGTTAGAACTATATATGTTAAATACACTAAATATACATAATAGGGGTGTAACGGTTCAAATTTCTCATGGTTCGGTTTGTATCATGGTTTTACATCAAAGCAATGATTTCTGTTCAGAAAACCATGGTGACAGCAGTCATGGTTACTACAATGTTAGTATAGTAAAACCATGGATAATTTTTGTCAAGGTCCTTTACAAAAAACAAAATTTTTTGCGATATCTGCAAACAGTGCCTGTTTTGTAAATGTCTTTTGACCATGGCTGTTGTTATTGACTGCAAAAAGAAAATGTTTCCAGAAAGACAAAACGCAGGGGGCTTCTCTATCAGTGGCTCGTTTTCTCCACTCGCCATTTTCATCTACACACAACGCTTGCAGAACTGTGATATCATCAAGTTGACCCAAGTGAAAAACAGGCAGTTTCAATCAGAAAAACAGAGTGTATCAATCTACAGATTCATTCAGGTGCATCTGCAGAGGTTATAACTGTGCCTGTTTGTTTGGCACTTTGTTTTCTTCACCAAACCCTGTGCTCCAGATGCATCGTTAAATTCGAGGTGAACTGACCACGGTGCCAATGCTTCCCGAACCGTGACTGGCGAACTGTATGCTTTGTTTTTTTACAGAGAACCATTACACTCCTAATATATATATATATATATATATATATATATATATATATATATATATATACACATACATACACACACACACTCACCTAAAGGATTATTAGGAACACCTGTTCAATTTCTCATTAATGCAATTATCTAATCAACCAATCACATGGCAGTTGCTTCAATGCATTTAGGGGTGTGGTCCTGGTCAAGACAATCTCCTGAACTCCAAACTGAATGTCAGAATGGGAAAGAAAGGTGATTTAAGCAATTTTGAGCGTGGCATGGTTGTTGGTGCCAGACGGGCCGGTCTGAGTATTTCACAATCTGCTCAGTTACTGGGATTTTCACGCACAACCATTTCTAGGGTTTACAAAGAATGGTGTGAAAAGGGGAAAACATCCAGTATGCGGCAGTCCTGTGGGTGAAAATGCCTTGTTGATGCTAGAGGTCAGAGGAGAATGGGCCGACTGATTCAAGCTGATAGAAGAGCAACTTTAACTGAAATAACCACTCGTTACAACCGAGGTATGCAGCAAAGCATTTGTGAAGCCACAACACGCACAACCTTGAGGCGGATGGGCTACAACAGCAGAAGACCCCACCGGGTACCACTCATCTTCACTACAAATAGGAAAAAGAGGCTACAATTTGCAAGAGCTCACCAAAATTGGACAGTTGAAGACTGGGAAAATGTTGCCTGGTCTGATGAGTCTCGATTTCTGTTGAGTTCAGAAATTTGGCATAAACAGAATGAGAACATGGATCCATCATGCCTTGTTACCACTGTGCAGGCTGGTGGTGGTGGTGTAATGGTGTGGGGGATGTTTTCTTGGCACACTTTAGGCCCCTTAGTGCCAATTGGGCATCGTTTAAATGCCACGGCCTACCTGAGCATTGTTTCTGACCATGTCCATCCCTTTATGGCCACCATGTACCCATCCTCTGATGGCTACTTCCAGCAGGATAATGCACCATGTCACAAAGCTCGAATCATTTCAAATTGGTTTCTTGAACATGACAATGAGTTCACTGTACTAAAATGGCCCCCACAGTCACCAGATCTCAACCCAATAGAGCATCTTTGGGATGTGGTGGAACGGGAGCTTCGTGCCCTGGATGTGCATGCCACAAATCTCCATCAACTGCAAGATGCTATCCTATCAATATGGGCCAACATTTCTAAAGAATGCTTTCAGCACCTTGTTGAATCAATGCCACGTAGAATTAAGGCAGTTCTGAAGGCGAAAGGGGGTCAAACACAGTATTAGTATGGTGTTCCTAATAATCCTTTAGGTGAGTGTATATTAGGGTTGCCGGTATCACGGTATGAAAATTGACAGTTATAATAACATGTACATTTGTTTATCCACTTATTGTACTGAGAAAATACATTTAACTGGATGGAGAATCTCACCTGCACATCCCCTTGCCGCCCCCCCCCAACCCCACCACCCACCCCCCACACACACCCACACACACAGTGGATTAAATGTCAGAAGCGAGGCGAGGGGGTCTGACATAATTGAGTTTGTGAGTTAAAACAGTGTTTCTCAACTGGTCTATTCGAACAATGCCATGGTCCTCCCATTGAAGATATTTCAGCGGCCGTCCAAGTGATAGCCTCTTTAGGACTGCCGAGTCAGATTTAATGATAATCTCGCAATCAGTTAAAGGCTTCTCATCTGCACTTTCGCACGTGCAACGAGCTCGTGATCATGATCTGCTCTCTGACATGTGCGTGCAACAACTGGGATTCCCTCGATATTGTGGAGTGCAGACCTCAAAACTGATGTGACCAATTTCAATTCTAGTGAGACTTTTCTAGTTTAAAGCATTACGGAGGAAGTCAAGTCGAACCTCTCAAACAGTAGACAGTCCTGACATGCCAAACAGCACTGAGGAGGAAAAGAGCAACACTGTGCTATGCACTCATTTTTCATTATGCATCATCAACTTTACTAAATTGTTTCATGATTTTTCATGAGTAAAAGTAACTGTTGTAGTTTGTTGTTATAATGTTATAGTTTCATATGAAATAATCTAAAGGTAGAATCTATTAGACCTCATTTTATATCAACAGTGACAGTTGTAGTTAAAGTTTCAAGATGTGTTTCAGCCAGTATTCATTTTTTCAGAAATAATATCATTTATTATTCTTATTACAATTATTTAAGACTAGCTACACTAAACATGGTCATGAGGAGCCTTTCCTCTTGTGTAATATGCATGTTATATATATATTATATTTTTACTATGATGGGTCACCACTTGATTT
Source organism: Moxostoma hubbsi (assembly GCA_032164185.1). Lineage (NCBI taxonomy): Eukaryota > Metazoa > Chordata > Actinopteri > Cypriniformes > Catostomidae > Moxostoma > Moxostoma hubbsi. Next base: position 286,085 of record JAVLUX010000031.1, on the reverse strand, counting down.
CTAATGTAAAATCTGTCCTGAAGCAAAACCAGTTGAGAAGCACTGAGTTAAAGGTACAGACAGGAGCAGTCGCTCCTTAATTGTTAATAATCATAGGATGTTACTTTAAAAGCTCACACAGCTGATGTTATTCTTCATTTAGTAGTTAATTTAACATGCTATGCTAACATGAAAACTAACATGATTTAGTTATATAACATGTTATAGTTAAAAGTGTCTTGGAGGGAACGAGACGTTGTGTCAAAGAAGCGACACTAGAGGTCTCTCGAGTGCCTTTTGCATCTCTGATCTATGAGAAAAGGCCAATGAGAAATTGGCAGACAGAATTTGCATGTTCCGCTCCCGGACATACGGGTATAATGGGAGGGAAATGTGTCTGTTTCATTCAGGATTTTTCTGAGGAGCCGACAATGAGGTTCGGCCGCAACAGTGGCTTGGTTCAGCGACGTGGCCGGGAGGACACACCGTCTCGTTCCCTCCATCAGGGAACTGAGGTTACATCCGTAACCTAGACGTCTAGGGGTCCAATTTAAATCACGCCATGCGCTGAGCAGTGTACACGTACTGCTTACACAGGAGCGGGCAGGTATTATACGTGCCAAAGCGACAGGCTGTGTCAGGCTGCACGTACCTTTCCCCAACGCCCCATAAAATCGTCAAAGCCTTCTTTACCCCCGACAGGTAGGAACAAGGCGACGTGCGAAGCATGGAAGCAGGCCGCACCAGTTGCGCCTTTTCTCTCTCTATGTTTCTCGCATAGCGTTAAAGCAACTGGTGCCATCTTAATGCTATCATACGCATTGGGAAAGGTGATCTTTCCCAGTTTTCCTATTCTTTTCAGGGGGGAAAGACCCTAGGGGCAGGGAAGTCCACGTAGGAGTCCGACCTGTGGAGCACCTATTCCAGTACAGGGTAGATTGAGTACCCGCATTGGATTTGGTCGGCGAATTCTTCGACTGATTTTGCAGACCAGAGGGCTAGGGAGGAGTCATCCAGGGAGCTAAGTTAGTGGGATCTCCAGGGATAAGAGTGCACGTTTCTTCCACAGCAGAGGGAAAAGAGGACGAAATCGACTCAACCTGGAGATTGTAAAATCTCGCAAAGGTATTGGGTGTTGCCCAACCCGCTGCTCTGCATATGTCTGCTAGGCATGTGCCCCTGGCCAGTGCCCATGAGGACGCAACACTTCTTGTTGAGTGTGCTCGGACCCGCAAGTGGGGGGGCACGGCCTGGGATTGATAGGCCAATGTAATGGCGTCCACTACCCAGTGGGAAAGCCTCTGTTTGGAGACAGCGTTCCCTTCCCGCTGTCCGCCAAAGCAGACAAAGAGCTGCTCAGAACGTCTAAAGCTCTGCGTGTGGTCCAATTAGATACGCAAAGCACATACCGGACACAGCAACGAAGGGGCTGGGCCTCTCTCCTCCCGGGGCACCGCTTGCAGGTTCACTACCTGGTCCCTGAAGGGAGTGGTAGGAACCTTGGGCACATAGCCCGGTCACGGTCTTAGGATCACATGAGTGTCTGCCGGACCGAACTCCAGGCAAGTGTTGCTGACAGAGAACACTTGCAGGTCCCCAACCCTCTTGATAGAGGCGAGCACGATCAGGAGGGCCGTCTTCAGGGAGAGGGCTCGAAGGGGGTTCTCTGAAGGCCCGAGAGGACCACTGAGAGATCCCAGGAGGGGAACAGGCTTTGCCGGGAGGGATTTAACCTCCGGGTGCCTCTTAGGAACCTAATAATTAAGTCATGCTTACCCAAAGACTTGCCGTCTACTGTGTCATGGTGGGCCGCGATAGCGGCTACATACACCTTCAAGTTGGAGGGGGATAGCCTCCCCTCCATTCTCTCCTGCAGGAATGAGTGCACTGACCTAACTGCGCACTTCTGTGGGTCTTCAGCCCAGGAAGAACACCAATTCACAAACAAGTGCCACTTCAGGGCGAAAAGTTGCCTGGTAGAGGGGGCTCTGGCTTGGTTGATCGTGTCTACGATGGCAGGTGGTAGATCAGCTAGATCTTCCGCATCCCGTCCAGGGGCCAGACGTGGAGTTTCCTGAGGTCTGTGTGCAGATGCCAGAGCATGCCCCATCCCTGAGAAAGAAGGTCCTTCCTCAGGGGAATTCACCAGGGAGGGGCTGTCGCAAGGAGTATGTGATCAAAGAACCAAGCCTGAGTTGGCCAATAAGGGGCCACTAGAATGACTTGTTCCTCGTCCTCCCTGACCTTGCACAGCACCTGTGAAAGAAGGCTCACTGAGGAAATGCATACTTGCGCAGCCCTGTGGGCCTTTCCAACCCGTTGCACACGGCGCCCCAACCCAATTTGGAGGTGTCGGTAGTGATCAGGATGCGTCGGGACACCTGCTGCAAGGGGACTCCTGTCCGCAGAAAGCAGAGGTCTGTCCAGGGTTTGAAAGTTTGGCGGAAGGCGGGGGTGATGATCACAAGGTGCGTGCCGCGGCGCCATGCTCGTCTCGGGACTCGAGTCTGGAGCCAGTGCTGAAGCGGCCTCATATGCATCAACCCCAGCGGCGCAATCGCTGCAGAGGACGCCATATGCCCCAGGATCCTCTGGAAAATTTTTAAAGGGACCGCTGTGCCCGGCCTGAAGGCGGCGAGGCATTTCAGCACTGACTGCGCGTGCTTGTTGGTGAGGCGTGCTGACATTGAGACTGTCGGCACTCCATGGCGACAAAAGAGATGCTGTGAACCGGGGCGTGCTTGCTCTTTTCCCAGTTGACTTGAAGCCCTAAACGGCTGAGGTGCCTGAGCACCTGGACCCTATGGGCGCATAGTAACTCTCGGGTGTGGGCCAGGATGAGCCAGTCGTCGAGGTAGTTGAGTATGCGGATGCCTGCTTCCCGAAGTGGGGCAAGGGCTGCCTCTGCGACCTTCATAAAAGACGTAAGGGGACAGGGACATGCCGAAGGGGAGGACCTTGTACTGATACGCCTGGCAAATTGAATTGAATAAACAAGTCCAATGGTCCTGTCCAGCCAGCGTGACAGATTGGGAAGTGAGAGGCACGAGTCCAAACTCCGAGATAGGGGCACTAAAGGAACGGTTATTTTTGACGTACCCGGCGGGGCTTCGCAGCGGGGTGGAGCAGGTAATGTGGCGTCGGGAGGCAAGGGTGCGTCCCGAGGCTCTGGTGCTGAGAGAAGACTCGAAGCGCTTACCTTGCTCTGCACACCCAGCAGGGGGTGGGTTAGTGACTGAGGAGGAGGTCCCATGGAGGCGTCCTCTGGACTCGTCAGAACCAGCCTGCCAGGGAACAGTCTTGGGGCTGAAGGCCAGAGGTCTGCGTCCAGCGTGCCGGGACTGTTGAGGTGTGGTGGCAGAGTGATGTGAGAACAGTATTTGCAGGCCAGGAGACCCAGAGACAAAGGAAATAGCTCTTTTACTGAGAATCTGGGTACCGCAGCCCGAAGCGGGTGCGGCAAATTAAATAAATTCAACAAAGGATTCTCCTCCCGGCCCTCCATCGGGGGACGGAGTGGTCTTCTTACCAGCTCCGGAGCGAACGTCTTGGTCTCTGGGTCGGGCGTCTCAGGACCGTCGGGAGCCTTCCGGGTCCTCGAAGGGGTCCGCGAGACAGGGGGTGTGCGCTTCCTGTGGGGCGCTCAACGCAGGGGCTGAGAGCTGGGCCTGGGTAGAGGCAGAGCTGTATGTTTCTTACCCACAGGAGGACGCCCTTGGCGAGCAGACGGAGCGTGGCCCATGGCGGCAGGTTTGTGGTGAGGAACGATGTGTGTGTGGCACGGTGGAGGGCGGGGCCGGGTCGTGATCCTACATGTCCGGTCCCGTATTAGGCTAATCAATCCTCAGAGAGGGATAAAGGCCGTTCGCAGAGGAGGGTGCGAGAGAGAGAGATCCTTACGGACATGTCCGTCATGTGTGTGTTTATTTTGTTCCTTTGAGTTTATCATTAAACTATCATTCATAATCAAGCCGGTTTCTCACCTCTTCTTTGCCTGTGAACTACTTTACATTGTGCCGAAACCCGGGAATGAAGAGGGATACGCCGTAGCAGAGTTCTCGCCACTACCGTCCACCCCAATGAAGCAGCCGCAGCCATTTTCCCGGGGACGAGGAGCCCAGCCGCCTGAAAGCGGATCAACGCCCGGTGACCGAGAGGGGAGAAGGGGCTCCTGGCCGACCGCCTGGAGCGAGGAAATGGCTGCTAGGGGCGGGGGAGACCCCTTCCGAGTCCCCGAAAAAGCGGCGGGGCATTTCATCCACCAGTGGCTGGAGAGCTACCTCAGATCCATCCAGAGGGGCGCAGCTGCCGTTCCGGTAGAGGGTGGAGGAGAGGCCGAGGAACAAGCTACGGCGTATCGGAGAACCGGCGAATAAGTGTTTTTTTTTTCATCTCTCTCTCTCCTCTCTCACTGCCGCTCTGCGTTGGCCTTTTCCCTCTCTTTTAAATTGTAGTGTTTTTTGGGGGGGGTACTACACTGTTACAGAAAGTACCCCCCCACATTTTAATTATTTGTTGGGGGGGGGGGGGTACTTTCTGTAACAGTGTAGTACCAGTGTAGTAACAGTGGGGGGGGATGTATGTAAGCCCGGGGGCTCCCCAGCCTGAAAGAACGAGGGAGGAACGTGGCATGATGGAGGGCGGGGCCGGGTCGTGATCCTACACGCCCGGTCCCGTAATAGGCTAATCAAGCCTCCGAGAGGGATAAAGGCCGTTCGCAGAGGAGGTGCGAGAGAGAGACCTTACGGACATGTCCGTCGTGTGTGTTTATCCTTTGAGTTTATCATTAATAATCAAGCCGGTTTCTCGCCTCTTCCTTGACTGTGAACTACTTTACAGTGTGATATGGCCTCCGTCTGCTTCCTCACTGCGGAGAACTGCTGGGCGAAGGTGATGGTGTCGCCAAAAAGACTGAACTGGGAGACAGGCACGTCAAGGAAGCGTGTCTTGTCCACTTCGCACATCTCGACCAAGTTCAGCCACAGATGACGTTCCTGAACCACGAGAGTGGCCATTGCTTGCCCGAGTGACCATGCTGTGATGGTCTTCATAGCCCTGAGGGCGAGGTCGGTCGCTGAGTGCAGTTCCTGCAGCACGTCGGGATCAGGACTACCCAAGTGCAGATTTTTAAGTGCCTTGGCCTGGTGGATTTGCAGGAGGGCCATGGCATGCAGGGCAGAAGTGGCCCGTCCGGTGGTGCTGTAGGCTTTGGAGGTCAGTGAAGACGTCATCATATAGGCCTTGGAGAGGAGCACAGGGTGACCCCCGCCAGGTGGCGGCGTTCTCGAGGCACAGGTGGATCGCAACCGCTCTGTCCACCTGGGGGACCCCGTGTACCCGTGGGCCACTCTGCCATCAAGGGTAGTGAGAGCGGATGAGCGAGAGGCCTTGTGACGGGTGGAGAAGGGTGTCCTCCATGAACTAGTCAGCTCATCATGCACTTCCGGGAAGAAGGGGGGGGTGCAGCTGTGAGCGGCACGCAGACCCAAGGAACCAATCATCCAGCCGTGAAGGCTGTGGGGAGGACGGAGGGTTCCAGTCCAGCCCCACGCTGACGGCAGCCCGGGCAAGCATGACGGACATCTGGGCGTCAGCCTAAGACTGGGCGTGCTGGCCCGAAGGCGGCAGCCCTGTCGAGTCATCCGCATCAGACGCCGGATCGCTCTCCGATGCAGCGAGCTCATCTGGCTCGGGGGGCTCAAGAGGATAGGCAGGCTGGAGGGAAGGGGGCGGCTGGATTGGCGTTCCTTCTGAGGAAGGAAAGCCGCGACCACAACGTTGTCATGGTCATGTTCTTGCAGTGAGAACATGAGCCATCCACAAACGCTGCCTTGGTGTGATCAGGACAATGCCTGTGGCCATCAGGAGCGGAGAGCACTCTACTGCATCCAGCAACTACACAGGGGCGGAAGGGCATCTTTATAAAGAAGGTCCTGAAAAGAACGTGCAATGCCAGCTGTGTATTTGCTCTTTTAGAGGAAATAACTCTTTTAGAGAAATAAACAATTTTAACTGCGCTGTCGAAGCGCTCGGGGGCAAAGCTGCACTGCCGTGCAGAGAAGGGAGAAAGCCACTAATATGCGCTGTAGATCCAACAGCAATCGGACTCAGAGATGGGAGGAAACAGACTGTAACTCGCAGCTCGCTGCATACTCAACCAGTCGGCTCCAAAGAAAATTTCTGAATGAAACAGACACATTTCCCTCCCTTTATACCCGTATGTCCGGGGGTGGGACATGCAAATTCTGTCTTTCTTATTGGCCTTTTCTCATAGATCAGAGATGCAAAAGGCGCTCAAGAGAGACCCCTAGAGTCGCTTCTTCGACACAACGTTTATCACGTTTATAATTCAGCTTATTATTATAATTCTGTTTTCTTTCTTATTTATTTATTTATTTTCAAAAGGGAGACTTTTAAAAAAAATGGGTTCAAGTTTCAATTATAATAAAGCATTCCTTCAACCCCAAAAAATTATAATAATTGTGTAATACCGTGAAACAGTGATATTTTTGGAGACGGTTATCGCACAATGAAAAACTCATACCATTGCAAACCTATTGCAAATGCAGTTTTCCACAACCAGACATATATATTGTCCTCTGCAGCCACCTGCTAATTATATATTGTAATTTCACTTAATTTTACTTTTAGATTTTCTTATCAGGATATGGCAGCAATCTGCCCCAACACAAGGCATGATCTCCAAATATATCATTGAGGAATATAGATGTTCACCGTAAGTAAATTTAACATAATTTTTTACATAAATGTAATATTTTATATACAAATTAGTTGTATCGCTTAGTAATTTTGAGGTAAATCAGAAAGAAAAAAAAAAAGAAAAAAAAAAGCACAAAATAAGTAAGTTTGCAATTTAAAATCTTCGAGTCTTGGTCTATTGAGAGGAAATTAGCTGCTACAGATTAAGACGTACTTGGAGCGTGTTTGGGAAAAGTTGGAAGACCTTGAAAATCATATCTGGTGAAACAATGTCCGAATTGTTGGAATTCCTGAGGACGAAGAAGGCCGAGATATAATGAAATTCTAGATGAGCTCTTCGAGTCTGCTCGACATAACTGGCCATAAGCTGCAAATTGAGCAAGCTCACAAAGTTCTGGCTCGTAGATCCGCTGAGGGACAGGCCCTGATCAATTCAGGTGAAATTTCTGAGATCATCCGATAAAGATCTCGTGTTACACGAGGCGAGGAGTAAAGGAAGTCTTTCTTTGAAGAACCACAGCATTTTCTTGTTCCCAGACTTTGCGAATTCAACAAGAAAAAACATGATCCATTCAAGGAATGCAAGAAACTCTTACATCAATGGAAGGTCGCTTTTGCACTGATGCTCCTGGCCAAATTGAGAATAGATATTAAGAATGGCCACAAAATATTTACATGCCCACAGCAAGCACTGTCATTTATAAAGTCAATGGAATGAGTAAGTCATTGTGTGGTTCTCATATTGCAGACGAGTGGGCCTGACCTTTTTTGTTTCTGGAATGAGTAAGTCATTGTGTGGTTCTCATATTGCAGACGAGTGGGCCTGACCTTTTTTGTTTCTTTTTATATTGGTTCCTCCAAGCGGCTGGAGTTTGTTTTGTGGAATGCAAGAATGCAAATCATTCGAGTAATTGGGACATTTGTTACACTCAGGTAACAGACGAATGGGCTGGTTCACTGAACATTCATTTGACTGCCCGATGAAACTGATGTTTTGTTTTTTTGTGGAAGAACACACCTTCAGGACAGTTATATGGATGAATCTACACATTCTTTGTGCTAATGTGGGCACAGAGTGGGGCACCCCATAAAACGGAATGTTATTTATTTTCTTAAACATAAGAAATATGATATAGTGTTTCTTCAAGAAACACACCTTCCCCTGCAGGAAGCTGAGAAATTTGGGAATATGTGGGGTGGACATGTTTTCTTTAGTGCTGGCTTAAGTAAGAGCAGGGGAGTCATTACACTGATAAGTAAACATCTACAATTCAAATGTCTCAAACAGATTAAAGATAAATTAGGAAGAGTCATTATTGTTTTAGCTGAAATTCAGGGGCAAAGTCTTATTTTGGCTAATTTTTGCACACCTAACGTTGACGATCAGGGCTTTTTATAGATCTTGAAGGGATGTTGCAAGCCGCTGGCAACCCTCATGATATAATATTGGGAGAAGACCCGATCTATTGATGGACTCAGTCCTTGATCATAGTGAAGCAAAAGTGTGTAAGCCCCCTAGAGTAACATTGACACTTCACAGGATGTGTAAAAAAGATATTTGGAGACTTTTGAACCAATGTGGAAGGGTCTATAAATGTTTTTCATCAGTCCATAAGATTTACTCTAGAATAGATTTTTCTTTATATCTAAGTCCCTCATTTCATCGGTTGTTGATCGCTCAATTGGAAACATCTTAGTCTCAGATCAGGCCCTGGTGAGTTTAGAGATGTTGCCACATATGGAGAAAAATAAATCATATAGTTTACATTACTTTAATCTATCCCATTTGCAAAATCCTGATTTCCAACAAATATTAAAGTCTGAAATCAATGTCTATGTTGAGACCAACAGGTCCTCAGTAACTTTGTGGACCCATTAGAACTCCCTAAACTGACGACTGAGCAAAAAAATTATCTTGATTATGAGATAACCTTGGAAGAGCTTGGTGAGGTAATTATGGCTCTGGGTCCAGATAGCTTTACCGCTGAATTCTTTAGATCTTATGCTATAAAACTAGCTCCACTTTTGTTTATACAGAACCATTAAAGAATGGAAAGCTTCTGCCAACCATGACACAAGGTTCAGCCCGGATCAGTCTGATTCTTAAAAATGACAAAGATCCAAGCAATTGTAAGAGAGTTACCGTCCAATATCCCTGATCAGATAAAATAGCAAAAAAATAGCAAAAAATTCAGGCTAAACAATGAAATTATGACATCTCTTATACACATAGATCAGGTGGGGTTTATTCAGGGCTGCAGCTCTTCTGATAACATTAGGCATTTCATCAATATCATGTGGTCAGTGGCGAATAATCAGACTGCGGTCGCTGCCATCTCACTTGACGCCGAAAAGGTTTTATATATGGTAGAATGGGATTTAACCCGGCAGGGTTGCCCTCTTTCCCCATTATTGTTCTGTCTTGCCCTGGAACCATTAGAAGCCACGATAAGAAGGGAAGATAATTTTCCAGGAATGGTGGGAGGTATGGTGCATAAGCTTTTATTTATGCTGATAATTTTTTATTATTTGTCTCTGACCCCATTATATTTTTTTATTTCTTTTCTATGTTCTTGGGATACAGTTTCAATTGGTCTAAATCCGAAAAATAAATCAGAAAATTCAATTGCCTGATACAGTCTCTCCCTGTAGATGTCCCCATCTTTTATTTCAAGCAATTTGATAGCACAGCGAAGTCCTTCATTTGGAATGGGAAACATCCCAGATTACATTACATTAAAATGCATAGGCCGATTGACAAAGGTGGGCTAGGCCTACACAAGATTTTTATTATTATGCATTCTAAAAAACGTCAAAGTCTACATCAAGAAATGCAAGGGTGTGTCTTATGCAATTCAAGATTTTACATTGATTTTATTGGACCCCTCTAGATTGTATAGGCTTGGTCTGAAAGACACACCCACCAGCTGGCAATGTCAATCAGAACATGGAGACACATCCCATGTCTTTTGGTCGTGTGTTAAAATCCAAGAGTTTTGGTTGAAGGTTCAGAGTTGATTGTGTGATGTTTTGGGCACTCATATTTTACTTTGCCACGACTTGGGTGTATTTTGGGTGATGGGGTGGTCATAAATTTGGGGGCAAACATATAAAAATCTGGTTCTGACCAGTATTATGATTGACAGACAAATTATTTAAGGAGTTGGAAGTCAGACAGAGCCCCATAATTTCCGGAGTGGTGTGCAGAAATGAGGAAGGTGGCAGTTTTTGAGGAGGTGGCAAGCAGAAGGCTGGGGTTTTGGGACTGGTTTGTCAGAAAATTAGGTAATTATTTAGCATTTTTAGGGGACTCTCGGGAAGGGATGGGGACAGAGAAGTCTATTATTATTACTACTATTATTAGTAATAATACTATCATTATTATTTATGTTTATAATATACATAATTTTGTGTTTTTTGTGTGTGTGTATTATCTTATGTGACCACAGGGGTGTTTGTTGGGGACTAGGGTGAGGTTTGTGATTGGGGAGGGATATTAGTGAGGGCTAAATTTTAAATGTGTGTGTGTTGTGTTTTTGTAATTTTTTTATTACAAAAAGAATAACAATAGGGCCTCTGCACTTTCATCGCTTGGGCCCTAAAAATCACATATTTTGACATCCAAAATATCCACTTTAAACTTTCCTCTGTACAGAAGATTTCTTCAAACATTACAGATGTTACCTGGTGAGCACGACAGATGAGGTCCAGATCGTGGCGGTTAAGAAACTTGCTGACCACATCAGCTCCAAAAGTGAAGGAAACGCCCCTGTCATTCTCACCCCAGCCCTGAACATCTTTATCTGGGTCTGACCACAGCAGATCACACAGCAGGCCTGAAAACACAGAAGATATGAGCTACTCAATAAATTACTTTTAAGTATTAATCATACAGTGAAAGTGACATAAAAAATTGAACAAAAAAGACAAGATCATTCAATAAATGCAATTAACTCATTAAAAATGCCAAAATGTAATGATCGTTATTTATAAAAGAACTAAATTCCCAAAAAAGGAATTACAATTGAGTTGATTGGACTCACCTGTGTCAGGTACATCAGTGGGCCTCATGATGCGACGAATCTGCTCCATGGACTGCAGGTCTGGAGAGAGGCCTAAGGGAAGAGCAGAGCACTCCAGGAAACACAGATTCCAATGACAAAGAAAGGCTCTTCTCCCGAGTTTTAACCATTTGTGCAAAACCATAAGTGTATGTTGTAAACATTTGAAGAGAAACATACTTCAAGTCAATCAAACAGTCTAGAGCATTCTTGAATCTCCAAATAATGACAGAAAAACATACCTCCATGACAGCAAAAGATCTTCTCATCTATGATGGCAGCGATGGGCAGACAGTTGAAGCAGTCAGTAAAAGTCTTCCATAGTTTAATGTTAAATCTACGTTTGCCTGAAAACCACAAACACAGATGTGACTGTAGCAGACCAGAACAGCAAAATGGGTCTGAGGCAGCATTCATTCCCATAACACAAATGATGTCTAGCGCTCAAAATTTAAATATCCTTGACCGCAAAGAGTTAATATCCAAATCTAACGTAAGCCCATAACACCAGGGCTTTGTGGATGAGAGCATAAAATGGCCATACCAAAATATATTTCTGTAATAATTGAATAATTCTATTTTTTATTCTGGTTCTTTGTGAACAGTGTGAACAGCCTTTCTTGAAAAGTATTTCTATTGCCAGTAGAGCATGTTTGCCCAGGACGTCATTTTGGTCAAAAAGATTCACTAACTTTTTTAAACATATGTTAATTATATCACAGTTAAAATTGCAACAGCAATGTTTTGTAAGATAATCACAAATAGATATTTTTGTCCAAATTGTTCAATTATCATGAGCAGAGAGTGACTTACACTCATCATAAAAGCCATAGATGCGATTAATGGAGGCACACTCGTGGTTGCCGCGGAGCAGAAAGAAGTTCTCAGGGTATTTGATCTTGTACGCCAGCAGCAGGCAGATGGTCTCCAGCGACTGCTTCCCGCGGTCAACATAGTCTCCCAGGAACAAGTAGTTGGCTTCCGGCGGGAAACCTCCATACTCGAAGAGCCGCAGCAGGTCTGTGTACTGGCCGTGGATATCACCTTGAGTACAAGTTCAAAAAGACACCAAATCAATAAAGGAATCTGTGGACACAAACTTTGGATGCATCCAGTAGAGGTCAGTGATAAAATAAATGAAAACATTTTCTTCAAAGTAAAAGTTCACCCATAAACTATAATTCTCTCATTTATTCACACTCGTATGGCTTTCTTTCTTCTGCGGAACACAAACGAAGACGTTTTATAGATGTTAAATGTGTTTATATCCATACAATGCAAGTCAATGGGGTCCAACACTTTCAAGCTCCAAAAAGCACATAAAGGCATCATAAAGGTTATCCCTACCAATGGTTTAATCCATGTGTTCTGATGCGTGTACAGCAATCTGCCCATGGGATTAAATCATGCTCACACAGAGGAGACTGCAGATGGTATTATATAGGCTTGGTCTGAAAGACACACCCACCTGCTGGCGATACCAATCAGAGGATGGGGACACAACCTATGTTTTATTTGTGGTGTGTTAATATCCAAGAATTTATTGTGAAAAAGGAGTTCAATTGTGAACTGTTCTCACCCAAAACCGAAAGTATCCCATCAGAAGACATGGATTAAACCACTGGAGTCACATGGATTCATTTTATGATGCCTTGATGTCTTTATTGGAGTTTGAAAGTGTTGAACCCCATTAACTTTTATTATATGGATATAAACGCCACATATTGCCATCAAATTTTCTTAGTTTGTGTTCTGCAGAAGAAATAAAGTCGTGAATTTGGGACGACATTAAGGTGAATAAATGATGACAGAATTGTTATGTTTAGGTGAATTATTCCTTTAAGTGAAATTAAAAAACCTAACATAACTGGAAATTAAAAGAAAAAAAAAAAAAACTGTATAAATGTATGTTAATATTATGAACAGCATTGGTAACAGAACAATAAGGCTCTATTTTACTTATATTTATTTTACAAATATATTGTAATGATATCAGATAACACATTCATTTTGTGCAGTCCTACAACTAAATAACCATAATAATTATACTATAAAACTATAATATTGAGAGGTTTTACTTAGGGGTCATACATTTTACAAAAGACAACTTTGTTAAAACTAAGATACAAAAATGGTAAAAGATTAATCCATAAACCCACGATCACCCACATAAATAATGCCAACGGGGTGATCAGAAACGTGACCCGCACAGTCACAACAGAAGAACTAATTTCACTAGTGTGTGAAATGTTGTGTTATAAATGAGCGACTGAGGTTTATCTTTCACAAGATTGCTGATCTGAACAGATTCAGACTGATTTATGATATAGCCTTGTAGAGAGCACAAACTACTGTATATTGAATCTGACAAAGAGATCTGAATACAGCAAAGACAACAGAAACATGAGTGTGTTTCTGACCGCAGATCTTCAGAGGAGCCTCCAGCTCCAGGAGGATGGGTTGACTGAGGAAGATCTCACGAGACTTGATGCACAGTCCTCGCACCTCTGCCTCCGTCATCTGCACGATCTTCCCTGGACGACATCCTCGCACTGAACAGACACACACACTTCAGCACTGCTGTAACACACATACATTTAGTTCTTCATGTAAAGATTGTTGTCATAAATAAATCAATTAGTGGGATCAAAAAATATATATTAAAGAAACGTCACGATGCATGACCAGCTGTCCAACAACCACTAGTCTGCTAGTGAAGTCGACTAGTTAGTTTACTATTTACAGACATTTAGAAAAAACTTTATTATTTGACAGTAAAACTTCTCAAACAAAGTTATTTTTAATGATATTTAACTTTAGTGTATAGTTTTGTTGAACAACTGCAACGGGAAAATTTACAGTGTTGTTTTAAACACGCTGATTTTAATTCAATTACCTGCAGTAGTTTTATACTACCTCCAAATACAGATACATCTGCACGTTCCCTCAGATTCCTCCAATGGATAGAGTTCTATGAAATCTGGTTGATTTTTTTCCAAATTCAGTTTAATTTGTTGCAAAATTATTTTGATTATTATTAATATATTAATTTAGGAATTCTGTGTATTAAAGTTTAATTCAATTTTAACATCAGAAAATGGTCTAATCAAATGTAATTATTATAGATATATTACAATTATGAATAATACTACTGTGGCACGGTGGAGGGCGGGACCGGCGCGTGATTATGCACGCCCGGTCCCGTATTAGGCTAATTACGCCGTCAAGAGGGATAAAGGCCACTCGCAGACGGCGATCGGGAGAGAGAGCTCAATTACGGACGTCCGTTATCTTATGTGTTTGTCTTTTGAGTTCTCCATTAAACCTTTAGTTTATATGCCGGTTTCTCGCCTCTTCCTTGCCCATTAATATGATCTGTTTTACAACTACACTGAATGTTTCATGATCTAATCATGTGCTGTGCGATTCAAGGTTAATGAGTGCTCTGTTGTCTGTAATAAGCTCATGCATTCATGTAAAATTAAAACTAAAGTGAAAATGAACGCAAAATAGTGATAAAATGAAATATAAAAGGACATTTATTAATTTATTTAATTATTCAAGAATTTATTTTTAAAAACAAATTACAATTTAATTATGTATTTAATGGATTAAATATTTAATTTTGAATATAAATAATTTACAACATATTTAATGATTTATTTAACTTTTTTATTTACTTGTTTATTTAATGATGCATATAATTAATTCAGTATGCATTTAAATATAATTGTTTCTAATTTTGAGTAATTTGGCCGTCTATACAAAGGAACTAATGATGTGTTATATTACAGGGTTTTTCCTGCATAGAGAATTACTAGGCGGACGCCTCCGGCTGTCTACAAAACTCTGGTGGGTGTCTTCATGGAAAACACTAACAAGCATTGCACTCGGTGGATTGTCATTTGTAACTACAAATCTCGGCAATAATAATAGAATAATTCTGTTGTCAAATAATCGCTTGACGTCATTTAATGTAACCTGAGATCATATAAAACTATAATGATGACACGCTAGATGAGAGGAGCGCTGCAGCTCGAGTGTCTGATAGAAACACATGTCACAGAATGGCGATATATCTTTATTTCATCCTTAATTAAAGTTAAATTAATACAGGAGCGTGACATAAGGACAAACACCAAAACTGTCATTATCTGTGCGGTGAGAGCCACTTCAACCAGTCACGGAAGAGACCAATCTGAGCGGGAGTCGAGACCGTGAGAGATTTATAGTTCCTCCGGCTGATGCGCACAATAACATGGAAATGCTCATCTCTCACCCCCGCTGTCTGCAGCTTGCAACGTATTTAATCATTGATGAGATCATCATGATAAGATAAATCTTATGTGAAAAATAACACTAAAATGCCAACAACAATAAAATGTGTGTGTGTGTGTGTGTGTGTGTGTGTGTGTGTGTATATATATATATATATATATATATATATATATTGTTTTGAATAGGCAAGATTGACAAATGCTTATCAATAATACTCTTGCTATGGCTAAAATATTTACAGTGTTCAGTGACTAAAAGGTCAATATGACTAAAATGTCAACAGTTTTCATTGACTAAAACTATATTCAAATGCCCAGAGTTTTGTGAACTAAAACTTGACTAAAAAAATAAAATAGGATAAGGTTGACTAAACATGGTGATAACTAAAGGATATTTGACACAGTGTTAATTTTGACAGCTGTTTTTTAATTTAGTCTTAGTTCTATTATTTAGTTGCCAGGTCATTAGGAGTATTAATACCAAGCCAACGTTTACATGTTCTTAACATCACTATTTTATAATTTTGAGCCAGGAAAAAACCTGTAGTGTATGAGTGGACAGCATCACACATTCATTTTGAAGTGTGCAGTACATGCAGACTGTGTATTTATTTTGTTAAATCACAGCCTTCTGTGGTTTAATAAGCACACTAGGACACATCAAGGTTTTAAATATATATTTATAATATTTATTAAGGGTATAACAGTTAAAATTTTCTCATGACGTTCTATGAGCGCCTACGGCAGAATCACAGCAGTGCTGATGTAGGGCCATATCGCACTCTTGCTCATGTGATATTTCATACATTCATTTTATTCTGCATTATATAGTTAACTTAAATTTTATGACTGGATTCTGCAACTCCGTCCATGTTTTCCACATCATGGAAATCATTGGGCCCTAAATGGGATTAAAGCACCAAACACACTGTTTCCCCTTGTTTTAATTTTTATTTTCCATTTGAGAATATTACGATTCAATCTTTTTTCATTATTATATTTTTCATTTATGCATTTTAGTTAACACTGAATGTTCTTAGCTTTAATATACTCAAACACTATGCTGATAGGTTTATATTATCCCTCTAGTGAATGAAGAAAATAACATCAATGCAAAAACCTGGTGATTTTAAAATGTCAGTTTAGGAAATATTATAGAACTGAAGAAATGTTTACACACAAAATCAATTTATTTAATGCACTGAGGAGCCACCTCCATTGACTTCCATTAAAACAGTAACACAGCAGATGTGTGCGGGATCTAGATATTGTTATCCATGCGAAAAAATGCATATGTGTGCGAGATCAAGATATTTTAGTAGATATTGTTATCGATGAGTAAAGCAGTAGATGTGTGCGAGATCTAGATATTGTTATCGATGAGTAAAGCAGTAGATGTGTGTGAGATCTAGATATTGTTATCGATGAGTAAAGCAGCAGATGTGTGCAGGATCTAGATATTGTTATCGATGAGTAAAGCAGTAGATGTGTGTGAGATCTAGATATTGTTATCGATGAGTAAAGCAGTAGATGTGTGTGAGATCTAGATATTGTTATCGATGAGTAAAGCAGTAGATGTGTGTGAGATCTAGATATTGTTATCGATGAGTAAAGCAGTAGATGTGTGCAGGATCTAGATATTGTTATCGATGAGTAAAGTAGTAGATGTGTGTGAGATCTAGATATTGTTATCGAGGAGTAAAGCAGTAGATGTGTGTGAGATCTAGATATTGTTATCGAGGAGTAAAGCAGTAGATGTGTGCGAGATCTAGATATTGTTATCGATGAGTAAAGCAGTAGATGTGTGCGGGATCTAGATATTGTTATCGATGAGTAAAGCAGCAGATGTGTGCAGGATCTAGATATTGTTATCGATGAGTTAAGAGTAGATGTGTGCGAGATCTAGATATTGTTATCGATGAGTAAAGCAGCAGATGTGTGCGAGATCTAGATATTGTTATCGATGAGTAAAGCAGCAGATGTGTGCGGGATCTAGATATTGTTATCGATGAGTAAAGCAGCAGATGTGTGCGGGATCTAGATATTGTTATCGATGAGTAAAGCAGCAGATGTGTGCGGGATCTAGATATTGTTATCGATGAGTAACGCAGCAGATGTGTGCGAGATCTAGATATTGTTATCGATGAGTAAAGCAGCAGATGTGTGCGAGATCTAGATATTGTTATCGATGAGTAAAGCAGCAGATGTGTGCGAGATCTAGATATTGTTATCGATGAGTAAAGCAGCAGATGTGTGCAGGATCTAGATATTGTTATCGATGAGTAAAGCAGCAGATGTGTGCGAGATCTAGATATTGTTATCGATGAGTAAAGCAGCAGATGTGTGCAGGATCTAGATATTGTTATCGATGAGTAAAGCAGCAGATGTGTGCGGGATCTAGATATTGTTATCGATGAGTAAAGCAGCAGATGTGTGTGGGATCTAGATATTGTTATCGATGAGTGACGCAGCATATGTGTGCGGGATCTAGATTTTGTTATTGATGAGTAAAGCAGCAGATGTTTGAGGGATCTAGATATTGTTCTCTACCAGTAATGCAACAGATGTGTGTGGGATCTAGATATTGTTATCGATGAGTAAAGCAGCAGATGTGTGCGGGATCTAGATATTGTTCTCTATGAGTAAAGCAGTAGATGTGTGTGAGATCTAGATATTGTTATCGATGAGTAACGCAGCATATGTGTGCGGGATCTAGATTTTGTTATTGATGAGTAAAGCAGCAGATGTTTGAGGGATCTAGATATTGTTCTCTACCAGTAATGCAACAGATGTGTGTGGGATCTAGATATTGTTATCGATGAGTAAAGCAGCAGATGTGTGCGGGATCTAGATATTGTTCTCTATGAGTAAAGCTGCGTTCACACTGCCAGCTATTTGTGTCTGCTGCATGTTGCCAGTGGCTGGCGGTTAGGTCGCAAATGGTGTGTATGGAGAGTCTAAACAGCACTGTTTCTTTAGAATTAATATTAGTATTAAAATATTAGGATCAAGTGAGCTCTACCATTTTCTCTAGTATTGACTATCCCTCCCGAAAGTCGCTCTTCTTTTGCATAAAATTTCTCAACTTTGTCGTCGCTGGACGCGCCCACATCCGGTCGCCAACGTCGCCAGCTCTCATTGGAAATGAATGAGGTCGTTTTGTTGTTGCGTGTTGCTGGCAGTGTGAATGCAGCTTGACGCAGTGTGCAGGATCTATATATTGTTTACTTTGAACTGGATCAAAGGCTCAACACGTGTGCAAAATTCAACATTTAATCAACATAATTCTGCTTGAACACAACAAGTCTGTACATAAACCTAGTGTGCTGCCTACATAGTTTCTGTTCGCCTAAAATACCGCCCACACCTGTGAGGATCACAAATACAATCTAGGAAAGAAGCTTACTAGGTTGTGTGACACAATAATTAAACATACAGGACTGTAATGATGAATCATTACTGTTTAAGAACTATTTCAACAAACTGAAGATCATCATCATCAGTCCAAAACATCTGACATACACAACATGCTGTAAAATCTCTCATATGTACTAATATAAGCCGTTTTATTGGGTGGATTTAAAACTATAACGCATGTGTTAATGTGCGCATAAACATGTAAACACAGACCGAACTACTCATAACACACCGGCCCAAAACTTCAATTTTAATGAAATAGAAAGAAACATTTTCACGTTTTCTGGCCTTTCCAAAGCATGAAAAATAAAAAGGTGACATCCTTGTGATAACACAGACAGACAGAGAAAATAAACAACAGGCCCAATAACACAACCTGTGTGATTTACAGAGTGACATTAAACCTCATCGGTATAATACTGAAACAGCGAGCGACAGAGAAACTCTCTGATCTCTACTCGTTAAAAGTGTGCTGATATGACACTCATTTACCTTCCAGCAGTCTGGAGATGATGCTGTCGACGTTCAGCTCCCCCTCAGCCATTCTTCTTCTTCTTCCTCGTTTTTCATGGCAGACCGCAACAAAACTCGTGCATTACTGCCACCCTCTGTGATCCTGAACCAGAGACTCTAACCACTTCCTCCAGCTCAACAAGAGTCACCGCTATTGCAGTGCTGCGTTCAGCTCCTCTAGCTTTCCTAGACCAGAGGGAGTAAGAAAGGAAAATAAGTAAAAATGTATACATACCCACACACTCCTATACTTTTACTAGGGGTTAAATACTCTCATATCCCAATTAGAAACACTCCAGAAAGACTACTGGGTTACTATATTCCCTCCTATCAGATTTCATTTTTTTTGTTTTTTTTAATGAAATATCTTGTTCCCCGTTTCTCCTCATCTCCTCTACTAGAATTACTCTTTACTCTGTATTTCATCTTCCACAATGCATGATGACATGTTCTACTGTTTCACTGATTCCACTTCAGTTACAACATTGTCTTATTTAGCCCTATGCCCCAGTCTGAGTCTTGATAAAATGTTATGCTCTCTTCCATTTCTGCCAGAATGCCTTCCTTTCCGCACATTTGGCTGTATTGAATACAAATGTCTTCCTTTTGTTTCAGTATCCCAATACTGCCATCTTTAAAACATTTCCATTTTCAACTATTGCTTTGATTTCCGATCTACTATATGATATCCATATCCACTTTTGTATCCTGTACTGCTTGTTTTGCCATCTTATCTGCTACCTCATTCCCTTTCACACCCACATGTGCTGGAACCCACAGAAACTGTGCCCTCACCCTTATTTGTTGCAACAAATATAACTCCTGGAGAATATCCATTACTAAATCTTGTTTTTTGTCAGACTGTTGGGCATCGATACTTGGAGAGCCGCGCTGGAATACTACTACATCCACCTGTTTCATTAATCCATCTTAATGCCAACACAACTGCCATCATTTCCCCCATGAACACTGATAACTTATTTAATATCCTTACCTTCCTTGAAATTTGCAATTTTGGTATAACAAATGCTATATCTACTGCCATGGCCAAAAGTATGTGACAGTTTGCTGCTTCAGCATTTGTAGATTATTATTTAACATGTTTTTTATGGTATACTGGAAAACAATGATAAGCGTTTCATAAGTTTTAAAGGCTTTTATTGGCAAAAACTTTCAATATATGCAAAGAGTCAATATTTACAGCGTTGACCCTTGTTCTTCATAACCACTGCAATTCAATCTGGCATGCTGGATATCAGCTTCTGGGCCAAATCCTGACTGATGGCTGGCAATCCATTCTTTCCTTATTAGTGCTCGGAGTTGATCACAATTTGTGGGCTTCTGTTTGTCCACTCACCTTTTGTGGACTGACCACAGGTTCTCTATGGGATTAAGATCCAGGGAGTTGCCTGGCCACGGATCCAAAATTTCAATGTAATGATCTCCGAGCCACTTCATTATCACTCTTGCCTTGTGACATGGTGTTCCATCATGCTGGAAAATGCACGGATCATCACCAAATTACCTTGGATCATTGGGAGAAGTTGCTCTTGCAGGACATTTGATACCATTCTTTATTCATGGCAGTGTTTTTGGGCAGAATTGTGAGAGAGCACACTCCCTTGGGTGAAAAGAAACCCCACACATGGATGGTCTCAGGATGCCTCACTGTTGGCACGACACAGGACTCATGGTAGCGTTCACCTTCTCTGGACTGTCGATTTTCCAGATGTCCCAAACATTCGGAAGGGGGCTTCATCAGAGAAAATGACTGCACCAGTCTTCTGCTGTCCAATCCTTGTACTTCCTGCAGAATTTCAATCTGTCCTTGATGTTTTTCTTGGAGAGAAGAGGCTTCTTTGCTGCCCTTCTTGACACCAGGCCATTGTCCAAAAGTCTTCACCTCACTGTGCGTGCAGATGTCCTCACACCAACCTGCTGCCAATATTGAGCAAGCTCTGCACTGGTGGTGACATGATTGCGTAGCTGACTCCTCTGGAGGAGACGTCCTTGCGCCTGCTGGATAATCTGGGATGTCCTGAAGCCTTCTTCACTGCAGTTGAACCCCTCTCCTTGAAGTTCTTGATGATCCGGTAAATGGTTCTTTCAGATGCAATATTCTTTGCAGCAATTTCCTTGCATGTGAGGCCATTTTGATGCAAAGTGATGATGGCTGCACTTCTTTATTTAGAGGTAACATTGCTAACAAGAACACAATGATTGAAAGCACCTCTTCCCTCCTTTTATAGCAATCAGTCTACTCTTATAATCCAATCAGAATGATAGAGTTATTTCACCGGACTAGTACTTGTTCATATATTCCCAGGTGCTGCTGATATGATTAGTGAAATAATGTTAGCTGGTCATTTTGTGCCAGGACCAAAAAACTGTGAAATTTGGGTTTTTGTGATAAAGTTAATTTTTTTGGCCAATGAAGCTTTTTGCAATCATTTAAAATGCACCTGATCACTCTGCACAATAATCTAGAAACAATGTGAATCAACACCACAACAACTGAAGCAGAAAAATGTGCAAAACACAACATTTATGTTACTGCCAACACTTTTGGCCATGGCTGTACTTGTACACTACTTGCATTCTTTGATATTTATCTTCTTCTTTGGATTTATTGGCGGTTGGCAAACCATCATAGGTGCATTTCCGCCACCTACTGGGATGGAGTGTGAGGCATTGATGAAGAAGGGAATAAAAAGATGGAAAAGAGAAGGGGGAAAAACCTATCTGAAATCTAATTGTTTCATCTGAATATCATATTATTTTCCAAGGACTTGAGGTTATATTCTTCTAATCAGACCTGTTGTCTTTAGGTAATCTAATACAGCCCTCACTTTTGAATTGTTATTCAATAAGTTCTGTAATGTTAAACTATTTATCACTTTGGAATGGCTTTAACATCTTCTCTAAGCTGAGATCTTTCTTGTAATATCTATCCATTCTAATAGAGCATGTTCAACAGTTTCCAGTAATCCACAATTATTGCACAGTCTATTGTTATGCTTTCCTTTCTTAAAGCTACTCAATGTAACTTACATAGATTCAGGACATCTTATCAGAGCAAATGGACAAATAAATAACAAAAGAAAGGAAAAGACGGATATCTGAAAACATGTCATCTGAACAGATAAGTGCCATATCTTTTGCTGTTTTTTTTTCAATTTACATATTCCTTTATTTAAATCACAACTGATTAAACAGTGCACAATATTAAAAACAACAACATGTATTTTAACATGACCTTGTATAACAACCACCCATCGCTGTCACTGTCTGCCTCATTTACATCCACAATAAACTTGTATTCTTGGCCGCAGTCCATGTAGGCTTCGCTCATGAAGTACAGTGTGTAGTTGTGCACACCCACAACAGGTGCCACAAAGTCGAGTTTCACCATGGCCTTCTGTTGAAGAGTCAGCCTCTTGATTAAGATGAGGCTGTTCGATTTGGGGTCTCCAATAACCACCCTCCAGCCTTCTTTATGTTTCTGAGGGAATAGTGGTGCAATAACAGGGCCGGTAACTTCCTCTTTTCTTTCCAACTGCACTTGGACGACCACAGGACTGCCACTTTTGATGTCCTCTTTGTCAGCCACTTTGTATGAGAGCTCAGTGTTGGGATACCGGTTAAAGAACCGTCCCACATTGGCTATTTGTATATCTGAAAGCTGCAGTAGAACAGAGCGGTTCTCATCTTCCATCTCGTCTTTTGTGGGGCAGCTGTGGCTCAGTTGGTAGAGTGGGTCGGCCACTAATCGCAGGGTTGGTGGTTTGAATCCTGGCCCATATGACTCCACGTGCTGAAGTGTCCTTGGGCAAGACACTGAACCCCAAGTTGCTCCTGATGGGAGGCTAGTGCCTTGCATGGCAGCACTGCTGCCATTGGTGTATGAATGAATGAATGTGTGTGTGAATGGGTGAATGAGTCAATAGTGTAAACGCTTTGAATACTGAGAAGGTTAAAAAGGTGTTATATAAGTGCAGCGCTTGATGTAAGAGTCTTTGGACCACATGGCTTGTGTAACCATCTGAGCCAGCTCCATGGCAGTCAGTGCTGGACTCAACCAGCCATTACTGTAGAGCATATACATACATACATACATGCATGCATGCCTGGATTAGTCACCCAGCCTGGCTGCGTATCTCTTCAGTATCTCAGCTGAATGTGGGACAGATGAGCCTGAAGCAGCAGGTTGGTCTGTAGTAGTTCTGAGCCAACTGTTTATTGAGAGATTATTGAATGGGACTTTTATGAGAGCGGAGGTTCACAGCTACACGCGATGAGAGGCTCACATACTGTCACTCAATCACTGCAGCAGCATCAAACTATTCAATATGAAACACTTTCTTCACTCCACACAGTTAAAAAAAGAATAGTTTCGTCACGCAATGCCTTCTTTTAACACCAAGACAAGCTGATATTTCAAGATTAAAGTCACAGCTCCAACTTCAGGCAGCAGTTTTGGCACTAATTCTAACGTGGGCTTTACTGTGTAATGAAATTGTCATTTTCAGGGGGACAATGTAACTGGACTCTTATGACATCAGTTTATAAGTGTACATTTTTAAATCAGTGCAGCAATATATCAGTGTGCTTTGTCCCGCATGTCATAAGCAGTATTTATGCATTTACTCCGCACCCTCGCTGGGGTACTGGAAACTATCGCAGCTAATTCAGGCGGATTAACTGTATAAATACACGTAAACATCCAAGTTAAGTGTAAATCACTGCCATTCACATGATCGACAACTGGAGCGCGAACAGACAGCATTTCTGCGAGTGTACAGCAAGGTGCGCATGTGATGTGCACGGGGCAATCATCGTGACGAGAGTGGCTGTGTCTGCAATCATTCTCTCATTCACTATTTCCTATATAGTGAATGGCAGTTAGTGCACTATATCTCAGCAGTAAGTGAACGAAATGAGTGAATTCGGATGAGAGTATCGGAGCTCTGGGGCTGGTGCAGAAACGTCACATATGACATTTTAAAATACTTTGGACTTACTTGTTATTCTTATTAAATAATATATGAAAACAATAAATCTTCATTCTGTTTGTCATTTTTAATATATACTGTGTTTTAATATAAAGAGTAAACACATTTGATCAAATAAAGAGTACATTTTAAAATGTATCTGTATGTTTTATCTCTCTATATGTTATTATGTTATTTTAATCCAGTAATGATTTGTCAAAAAGTAATATACTACATTCAGCATTAAATAAAATATTGCAGGAGTGAAGGAAGCAGTAAACTC
Organism: Moxostoma hubbsi; assembly: GCA_032164185.1. Lineage (NCBI taxonomy): Eukaryota > Metazoa > Chordata > Actinopteri > Cypriniformes > Catostomidae > Moxostoma > Moxostoma hubbsi. Next base: position 261,844 of record JAVLUX010000031.1, on the reverse strand, counting down.
CTTGCTCATACGTCTTCCCCGTGGTGGATTGTGGGAAATTAACCGTCATCGAGTGTACTTGAAATGTACACTTGAAATTAGAGTGCATTGTGGGTAAGAATGAGTGAACAAAAGTAGCGAACGAGTGGCTCACTCAGAATTCAGACACTCCTACAAAATAGCAGAAACTTGAAATAGTGCACTATATAGTGGATAGGGGGTAGTTTCAGACGCAGCGAGTGTTCCATGATCAGGGTTGGTGCCCTACGTAGGTTGTGTGTCAACAGGCATTTATGCAGGTGAAAGCTGCACTTTGTGGCAGACTGCTTTTACATTCTCACGATTTCTCTCTCTCTTTCATTTTACAGACGGATGCTTCAGACAGGGGGCTGGGGGTGGTGCTCTTGCAGGTGGTGGAGGGGGAGGAATGGCCGGTGCTGTACATAAGTCGCAAACTCTCACTGAGAGAGAGTAAGTACAGCACAATTGAAAAAGAGTGTCTTGCAATCAAGTGGGCCGTCCTCACAGTCCGGTACTACCTTATGGGGCATGCCTTCACCCTCTGTTCAGAGTCCACTCTAGTTTAAGTTTTAGGTGGTCCACAGGCCGGGGGCACAGATGGCTGTTGTGGACTTCCTTTCCAGAAATGGGGGGAGTGATGGGCAGACCAGATGACTCCCTGGCCTGAGTCTGGCGGTGGGGGTATGTGGCAGCGGGGGCATATTCGGGGGAGTGTTCGTCCTGAGAGAGAGAGAAAGCGGTAAGGGATCACACACCTGAGTGCTATAATGTCTAACCCATGTTTCTGAGTGCAGTAAGCACTGGGGAGAATGTTATAGGTAAAAACCACACCAGAGGCCAGAGGAGAGATTCACGCTTCAACCACCGGCCTACATGTCTTTACGAAAGCAGAAAAGCCTTTTTGAATGTTACCTAATTAAATACCCACCTTTTGAGTTGAAGCCCCACGTTTCCCGTTTCCTCCTTTCACTCCACAACAAACCCCTTTACACTGTCTTTTTTGAAAAAAGATTTTAAGTGAATGAATCATTCTAGTTCACCTCCATACACTGACTCATATTTCCGTATGAGGCAGTGCCATCAGCAGACCATAAGAGCCAATAGCATTTGAGAGAGAGCTGTGAAGGAGCATATTATTCCTTTCGCATGTTGAACAAATACATTCCTTCAGTGAACCAGTCAAGTTGGTAATTTGAGTCTGAACGAGTCAAGATGTGTCGTTCATGAATGAACTGAATGTATTAGTACACTCGTTCACAAACTAAATTAATTAATGAATCAATCATCTAATTCGTGAATGAGGATCTGCTGACTGGCTGAACGAGAGGAGCTGCATGACGTTCATTCAATTTGTCAATCTCATTCAACAAGATAAGGGGCCGGATTAATTATTAATAAAAGTGAGTGATGACCATACATTACAATGACATACAAACATTACTGACAAGCCAATAAAAAGTCATGCTCAACAGTTTATAGATATACACTCACCTAAAGGATTATTAGGAACACCATACTAATACTGTGTTTGACCCCCTTTCGCCTTCAGAACTGTCTTAATTCTACGTGGCATTGATTCAACAAGGTGCTGAAAGCATTCTTTAGAAATGTTGGCCCATATTGATAGGATAGCATCTTGCAGTTGATGGAGATTTGTGGGATGCACATCCAGGGCACGAAGCTCCCGTTCCACCACATCCCAAAGATGCTCTATTGGGTTGAGATCTGGTGACTGTGGGGGCCATTTTAGTACAGTGAACTCATTGTCATGTTCAAGAAACCAATTTGAAATGATTCGAGCTTTGTGACATGGTGCATTATCCTGCTGGAAGTAGCCATCAGAGGATGCGTACATGGTGGCCATAAAGGGATGGACATGGTCATAAACAATGCTCAGGTAGGCCGTGGCATTTAAACGATGCCCAATTGACACTAAGGGGCCTAAAGTGTGCCAAGAAAACATCCCCCACACCATTACACCACCACCACCAGCCTGCACAGTGGTAACAAGGCATGATGGATCCATGTTCTCATTCTGTTTACGCCAAATTCTGACTCTACCATCTGAATGTCTCAACAGAAATCGAGACTCATCAGACCAGGCAACATTTTTCCAGTCTTCAACTGTCCAATTTTGGTGAGCTCTTGCAAATTGTAGCCTCTTTTTCCTATTTGTAGTGGAGATGAGTGGTACCCGGTGGGGTCTTCTGCTGTTATAGCCCATCCGCCTCAAGGCTGTGCGTGTTGTGGCTTCACAAATGCTTTGCTGCATACCTCGGTTGTAACGAGTGGTTATTTTAGTCAAAGTTGCTCTTCTATCAGCTTGAATCAGTCGGCCCATTCTCCTCTGACCTCTAACATCAACAAGGCATTTTCGCCCACAGGACTGCCGCATACTGGATGTTTTTCCCTTTTCACACCATTCTTTGTAAACCCTAGAAATGGTTGTGCGTGAAAATCCCAGTAACTGAGCAGATTGTGAAATACTCAGACCGGCCCGTCTGGCACCAACAACCATGCCACGCTCAAAATTGCTTAAATCACCTTTCTTTCCCATTCTGACATTCAGTTTGGAGTTCAGGAGATTGTCTTGACCAGGACCACACCCCTAAATGCATTGAAGCAACTGCCATGTGATTGGTTGATTAGATAATTGCATTAATGAGAAATTGAACAGGTGTTCCTAATAATCCTTTAGGTGAGTGTATGTGTGGAAATGTTTATGATGCTTAAACACTCTGCGGTATTGAAGTCTCTTCATAAAATATTAGACATGCACATCTTAATAAAGGATAAATAGGATAAATCATTTAGATTGTGAATGACTCTGTGCTTTTGAATCAATTGAATTACTCATTCAAAATGTAAATCTTTTTAATTTGTCGCCATATACTGGCATAAAGGCATATTTTGCAGAAATGGTCAATGAACAAATCTGAACCATATCTTTTTGGTGAGTAGTTTCAGAAGACTCGAGTCACTGGGATGAATCAAAATCACCAACTCTATGAGCCAGCAGGACTCTCTGTGTCTCTCCTCAACACGCTGGTCCTCAGATTTTCACATTTTACTCAGCAGTGAAGAAGTACAGCAGTGAGATCCTTTTACTGCGTGTTGAGAGAAAAGCAGCCATTTGACTCCTGAAACACTTCCGTGATGCGCTTGCTGAACTGATGCTTTTCTTAAAGATACAGTACCATTTTAACACATCTTTTACATATCAATGACCATGTTTATTTGCACTAAAGAAAGCAGTTTATTCCAGGGTTTTTGGAGAAAGCGGCATTCTTAAATGTCATACAATGCAGATTTCCTTACGCCTTTTAAAGGATTAAGTGAAAGCGGATAAACACATCCAGGTTTTTCCCAGAGAACACAGCTTAATGTGTTCATGTAAACACATAAGTTTCATTTTAACAGGTTTTTGAAGAGTGCACATGTGCGGAGAACAAACATCATAGGATGGAGACCAACAACAAGTCAAAATGGCGGAAGGAATTAAACATTTCTGGGAGTACAGTGGGAAAAGCACATACACTAAAAACTGCACACCAATGTCAAATATAGACTGTCCTTCACATTTGAAATATGTGCTCCTACATTGAGGGAATCCCAGAGTTTTATGTAAAGGGAATCCCCACTATTGTAGCGCAATTCCACTGCAGGTTGCGATAGAAAGTTAAGGAAACAAACATAGCAACAACTCTGGAATATCTGGAAATAAATGGAAGAAACAGGGAATAAAACAGTGAAGACTTCCTCAGTTACCATGTTTGCTCTTTACACAAGTGTCACAGGGAAATTACGGTGCTGTGGAGAAAGCTGTATTTGGGAGTAAAGAGTACACTGCTTATACAGTGCATGTAAACTGGAACGCTGGTTTCTCAAAATACGCACTTTCTGTTGTCCATGTAAATGTAGTCAATGTTAATACTTGCAACTGATACTGTAATATAAACTTACATCTGTTTGAACCATGTGTGAATTAATGATGTCACTCCAGTAGATATAATGTCAGCAAGATCAAACCATTTCTTGAGTATAAACCCACACAGCTTTGCTGTTCGTGGTATCTATTTTTGATTGCATTTACACATAGGTCAGCATGTTAACAGTATTTGTTTGTATTATATAGTGGGGATTTGATTTCCTGTGTACATGTCTGCATTAATTGTGTGTCCGTCGACAGGTCGTGTCCCTTTTCTCACAATTATTCTGCAGGAGAGGACCGACAGAGACAGGCTATGTACACTCATTTCCTGCTGGTAAGACTGCAACACAAAACCTCATTGCACATTCATGTTCTCCACAGGAATCTTTAGAGCAGCACTTCAAACAGAAGGACTGGTACAACAGTCCACATGAATTTACAGTCCAGCTTCAACACACTCCTCACTGTGAGTACAATGTTATTGCTCTTTCATACCTCGGGGTTCTCTGTTGTTTAAGTGATTTAACAGTATATTAATCCTTTATGTCCATTTATAGAGTGGTTCTGAACTTCAAGAGAGCCAAATGCTGCTCCTTCAGCTGTGGTCTAATCTGGTAGATAAAACAGTGCACACACACACACACACACACACACACACACACACACACACACACACAGAATGATAAATTCAGCAGTGAAACACACACATCTGATTTATCATGTGAATCTTTCCAGTTACAAGCAGCAGTCCAGAGTGATGGTCATGTGATGAGAATAGCATGTCCAAGTGAGGTGAGTCACATTCACACATATACTGTAGATGTCTCACGCCAACATTTATATAGCCGTATCACAATTAGAACACACCCAGGTCACATTTCAACCCCCCAAAATCCAAAGAAATAACAAATGGATGTTTTTCATATAACACCAATAAGGGCTTTTTATTTTATTTCATGACAATTGAGCATTCCCTCCAAAGTCTCATTCTCAATCACTTCTCATGTGAAAAAAAATTAAATACGATGAATTTGATTTATTTATTAAAATTAGCATAAATGTAAGGCAGTACAACAAATGCTACCATGATATGTTAGGTACTGTAACGAAGAGGTGGCAGACGAGGAGTGGGGATCTAGGTGCAGCTTTATTTAAGTGAGCAAAGGACAACAAAAACACTGGAACAAACAAATGGTCCACAATGGGAAAATGAAAGTAAAAAGAGGAAAACATAAAACAACTAGAACACGGGCTGGAACACGGGCAACATACATTCAACATTAACAATCGACACGGAGTGAAGCAACAACAGGGTTTAAATACACACAGAACTGAACGAGGGAATGACAGGCAGGTGGGGATAATGAGGGAGTGATTAGGGCCGGGAATTATTGGAAACGTAGTTTGGAGTGAAGGTGAGGGAAAAACACAAGGCAGACAATGGGAATCGTGACAGGTACAACGGGGCTAAATGCACTTTTGATTTGATTTTCTCCCAAAACAAGAAATAGCAACAAAAACACCTTGCTTGTTTGATTTTCAGATCATTTGATCTAATATCTAATCTTATTTGAAATCTATCAAAGTTGTGTTGCTAATGACAATCCCTGAAAAGACCACATTTATTTTGCGACAAAATACTTCATTATCATTTCCAGTTTTGGAAAACTAAAGGATAAAGGATAGTATTGGGGTAAAAGTGTTAAAGGCCCCTATAAAACACAAACTGCAGAATGTTCAATTGACTGATCCAATCATAATGGAGATTAATTTCTTTACAGAATACTTGAGAATGTGTTTGAAATGAACAGGAAATGGTTAACTCTTTCCTGAAGGGGTTATTTTCAATAAGTATTATCTTGATTTGTTACTCAAAAAAGCATCTTGATGTCTCAAAATTATTAAATTAGTTAAACAATTGCCCCAGTATCTTCACTGTATCACTATAGCCCCAGGAGTGGGGTAAAATAATTTTAATCAATCATAAATTATTAATCACAATGTTTTGTTATTATTTATATTTACACAAATGATGAATGCATCTTCAATATAAATAAAAGGAAATGTATTATTTAAGCTTTATACGTAACAAGAAAGAAGCTAGAGTTCCTGAAGTTGTGCCTTGACGACTATAGTGCCCTACTCTGAACTTTTTACCATTTCTGTGCATTACAGTAATAAGAATGAGATGTTTTTGCACTATGGTAAATGGAATGAGAATCTTTGTGTACAATATAATTTATATTTATTATTATTACTTTGGGGTGAAATATAACAAAGGTTTTGTTAATTACATAACATAAATTCCTCATTCCTACAGGAACACCCTTTCATCAGAACAGAGCAGAATTCACCCTCACATTCCCCTGTAGGATCCACTGAAGTGTCTTCTGTTCTCGACCCTGTGAGTGCACTGACACATGAGTCTGCGTCTCTACTTTCTTTGAAGGCTGAGGAAAGCACATCTCCCACCCCCCATCCTCACTACATTCTGTAGAGGGACTATTGAGAGCATCCTGAGCAGCTGCATCACTGCCTGGTTTGGGACTTGCACCGTTTCAGACCGCAAAGCCCTGCAGAGGATAGTGAGGACAGCTGAGAAGATCATCGGGGTCTGTCTTCCCTCCATCAAAGACATTTACAAAAAAACGCTGCATCCGCAAAGCCACCAGCATTGTGAATGACCCCACACACCCCTCACACAAACTCTTCACCCTCCTGCCATCTGGCAAGAGGTACCGAAGCATTTGGGCCCTCACGACCAGACTGTGTAACAGCTTCTTCCCCCAAGCCATCAAACCACTCAATATTCAGAGACTGGTTTGACACACACACATGTCCTGAATTGAACTTTAATTATTGTCACTTTATACCTGACTGCTACCTCAATAACTGCTATGTTCATAGAACAATATCTCATAGTACGTTATGTTTACATTTGGCATTTTTAGAAACTGTCATCTTTTTGCACTACTGTGTACTGGTCAGCGCTGCACTGTCACTCACTGTCTATTGCCCTGTTCATTGTTAGTAATTTATTGTACTGTCCCGTACTTCTTGCACGTGCACTTTATATAAGTATGTTATTTAGTCTGTGTAGTCTCATGTGGTTCTGTGTTTGTCCTATGTTGTTTTATGTTGCACCATGGTCCTGGAGGAACGTTGTCTCGTTTCACTGTGTACTGTACTAACTGTATATGGTTGAACGACAATAAAAACCACTTGACTTGACCAATCATTATTATTACCAATCAAACTATAAAAAGTCTGATTATTTTCATCAGATTGTTATGATGTTTCCAGGAGTGTTGATTATTCATGTTTTTGAGACGTTACAGACACTACATCATAAATGATCATAATGAATTCAGATTCAGAGTGATGTCCAGCATCATCCAATCACTGTCAACCATGTTAAAATAAAATGATCCATTACAAATGGTGAATCTATGTACTGATTATCATTGTCCCATGTGTCAAACATTTTGAGTGATCCAAACATCATCTGCAGCCTGAAACTGAACTTTTGATCAGATTTTAGGAGTGAACGCACTTAACTGTATAGAGAGCAATAGGATGCTCCCTTGCTCCCTATTTAGTGAATGACCTTATTTTCATCCTAACTCCATATAAAACCTCTGAAAGACACATTTATACATTTATTCTCAATGTGATATAGTAAACAGATATGAATGCATTTAGAATGTTAATGAATAGAATCATATTGTACAGTAATAACAAAGTAAAATATAACAACCTGTATTTACACACCTGAAAATCCCCCTGATGTGCTCAATCTCTTCTCTATAGTCCATGCTTTGCTGCCTGCTGAAGTCAAAGTGGTTGCAGCCGTCAGGGACTCTCTTACGGTTAGTTACCATATGAAAGAGCTTCTCTTCGTGGACCAAAGTTCTTTCGTATACAGGACAGTCAATGGTCATTATTGCAGAGTAAACCCTGACAGAGCCATCTGGATCACCACACATCATCCTGAAGATGTGTGAAGATACAAGTGAGATGTGAAACTAGCGTATTGTCTGGGGCAACGCTCACTTATACAGTTAGTGGTCATAATAGATACATATTTGACTACAGAATGACCACATTGACCAATCACAATCACACTATAAAAAATGTAAACCCAGTAAAATTTTAATAATGATGTTATAATGCTGATTTTTGGTGACAAAGTTAAATCCTACCAAGATGAATTCGTTGCACTTTTTTACAATAAAATTATTCAGATACAGATAAATTTTTTAGATTGTCTTCTGTTTCTGGTTTTCTTCCTGACAGGCGGGGAACGGGATCTCAGCAGCATCATACGACCTGCTGGATGTTCTCACACAGTACAGAGGACTGTCATGGAGGTGACTTGTTTTCATGTTGGTCTGCTGATGTCATAGATCAATCAAATAAAATCACTTTATTGTCACTCAACCATATACACAAGTGCAACAGTGGGTGAAAGTCTTGGGTGCAGATCCAAGCAACATATAAGCAGTGTGTTAATCACAATAAACATCTGATTTAAACACAACACAATATACACCTAATAGTATACAGTGGATATAAAAAGTCTACACACCCCTGTTAAAATGCCAGGTTCTTGTGATGTAAAAGAATGAGACAACGATAAATCATGGCCACCTTTAATGTGACCTATAATGTGAACAATTCAATTGAAAAACAAACTGAAATCTTTGAGGGGGAAAAAAAATAAAAAAAAATCACAATAACCTGGTTGCATAAGTGTGCACACCCTTAAATTAATACTTTGTTGAAGCACCTTTTGATTTTATTACAGCACTCTGTCTTTTTGGGTAGGAGTCTATTAGCATGGCACATCTTGAAGTGGCAATATTTGCCCTCTCTTCTTTGCAAAAGCACACCAAATCTGTCAGATTGCGAGGCCATCTCCTGTGCACAGCCCTCTTCAGATCACCCCACAGATGATCAACTGGATTCAGGTCTGGGCTCTGGCTGGGCCATTCCAAAACGTTAATCTTCTTCTGGTGAAGCCATGCTTTTGTGGATTTGGATGTGTGCTTTGGGTCATTGTTGTGCTGAAACGTGAACTTCCTCTTCATCTTCAGCTTTCTAACGGACACCTGAAGGTTTTATGCCAAAATTGCCTGGTATTTGGAACTGTTCATAATTCCCTCCACCCTGACTAAGGCCCCGGTTCCAGCTGAAGAAAAACAGCCCAAAGCATGATGCTGCCACCACCATGCTTCACTGTGGGTATGGTGTTCTTTGGGTGATGTGCAGTGTTGTTTTTGCGCCAAACATACCTTTTGGAATTATGGCCAAAAAGTTCAACCTTGGTTTCATCAGACCATAACACATTTTCCCATGTGCTTTTGGGAGACTTGTTTTTGCAAACTTCAGCCGGGCTTGGATGTTTTTCTTTGTAAGAAAAGGCTTCTGTCTTGCCACCCTACTCCATAGCCCATTCATATGAAGAATACGGGAGATTGTTGTCACCAGTACTTGCCAGAAATTCCTGCAGTTCCTTTGATATTGCTGTTACTCTTGGAAGCCTCCCTGACCAGTTTTCTTCTCATCTTTTCATAAATTTTGGAGGGACGCCCTGTTCTTGGTAATGTCTCTGTTGTGCCATATTTTCTCCATTGTCTTCACTGTGTTCTATGGCATATATAATGCTTTGGATATTCTTTTGTACAATTCTCCTGACTGATATCTTTCAACAATGAGATCCCTCTGATGCTTTGGAAGCTCTCTGCGGACCATGGCTTTTGCTCTGAGATGCAACTAAGAAAACTCGCATCTGGACACCTGCTGTAGGGGGACTCCTGTCCGCAGAAAACAGAGGTCTGTCTAAGGGTTGAATGTCTGGTGGCAGAAAGAGCTGATGAACACACGGTATGTGCCGTGGCGCCATGCCCATCTCGGGACTCGAGTCTGAAGCCAGTGCTGAAACAGTCTCATATGCATCAACCCGAGTGGCGCGGCCGCCAGGATGCCCCAGGAGCATCTGGAACCGCTGCAGTGGAACCACTGTGCCTTTTCTGAGCAAACTTAGGCAGTGCAGCACCGGCGCACAGAGAATCTCGAGTGTGAGCTAGAATAAGCCAGTTGTCAAGGAAATCGAGTACGTGGATGCTTAAAGGTGGCCTCTGCGACCTTCGTGAAGATGCAAGGGGACAGGGACAAGCCAAAGGGGAGGACCTGGTACTAGTACGTCGGGCTGTCGGACGCGAGCCGTAGGAAGGGTCTGTGCCGAGGCAAAAGTGAGACGAGAAAGTACACATCCTTCAGGTCCACCGCTGCAAACCAATCTAGATGCTAGACACACATTAGAATAAGTTTCCGCATGAACACCTTTGAATGGGAGTCTGTGAGGCCCGGTTTAGAACTCACAGGTCCAAGATTGGTCGCCGGGGGGTTACGTGGCTGTGAGCGGTGCCCTGACCAGAGGAACCAATTTTCTAGCCATGAGGGGTAAGGGGGGGATGGAGGGTTCCAGTCTGGCTATGCGCTCATGGCGGCCCGGGCAAGCATAGAGGACATCTGTGCGTCAGGCTCAGACTGGATGAGCAGACACGAAGGTGGCATCCCAGTCAAGTCATCAGCATCAGACGCCACTGTGACACTCTCCAATGCAGTGGCGAAATCATCATCGCTGGGTCTGAGTGAGACATCAGACTGGCCGTGGAGCGAGGAGCTTGCATCGGACCCAGAAGGAAGCAAACGAGCGTGCTGGGGGGTTCGTGGGGATTGACCTGGTGAAACCGAGCCTGCTACACTCCCCAAATAGCATTCATCGCCAGCCAGCACAGGGGCGGCTGAAGTTTTAATTTAATTTAATTTAATTGCCCAATTGTCACACATTATACATACATTTCTGCATATATACAGTGAAATTATTTATTTTTCACATATCCCAGCTATGCTGGGGTCAGAGTGCAGGGTCAGCCATGATACGGCACCCCTGGAGCAGATAGGATCAAGGGCCTTGCTCAAGGGCCACACAGTGGTGTCTTGGCGGTGCTGGGGCTTGAACCCCCAACCTTCTGGTCAGTAATCCAGAGCCTTAACCGCTGAGCCACCACTTTTCTCTCAGAGGACCGCAACGTTGCCATGGTTATGTTCTCACAATGAAAACATGAACCATTCATAAAACGCTGCCTGCGTGTGATCGCAGCACAGACACGTGAGGCAGCTCTTATGACCGTCATAAGCGGAGAGATATCTGCCACATCCAGGAACTACACAATGGCGGAAAGACATCTTTAAAAAGACACATCTTTAAAAAGACGTCCAACACTAATGTGTATACTCTTTTAGAGGAAATTTACTCTTTTACAGATCTATTTGCTCTTTAAGGAAATGCTGTCGAAGCGCTAAGGGGCGTGCAGAGAAGGGAGAAAGCCGCTGGTAATGCGCCGTAGGATCCAACAGCAATGCTCTTAGAGGCGAGTGGAACAGTAGTGGAACACCAGCTTGCTGAACACACAACCGCTTGTCTCCGAGGAAAAAATCTGAATGGACAGATGCATAATTCCCTAATTTTATACCCGTATGTCTGGGGAGGGACATGCAAATTCTGTCTGTCAATTTCTCAAGTGCAGAGGTAAATGAGGTCTTCAAGTAAGACCCCTAGTGTCGCTTCATTCGACACAACATTGAGTGAGCGACAGACGGGGAACCACAGAATTTTCTTGTTCCCAGAGAAGAGAGAAATGTGATTGATTCAAGGAATGCAAGAAACTCTTACATCAGCGGAAGATCGCTTTTGCACTGATGTTTCTGTCCAAATTGAGAATAGATTCTAAGGATGACTGCAAAATATTTACATGTCCCTGGCAAGCGAAGTCTTTCATAGTCAATAGACTGAGTAAGTTATCATGTGGTACTCACGTTGCAGCCGAATGAATGAATGACTAACAGAACATTCACTTGACCATCCGAGGAAACTGAGCACCTTTTTTGTTTCTTTTTGTGCTGGTTCCGCCTAGCGGCTGGAGTTTGTTTTGTGGAATTACACTCCTTCGGAACAGTGTTGTGGATGAATCTGTATGTTCTTTATGGTTATGCCTATGCCTCTTATTGGTTGTAGTTTGTTTTGTGGAGTATTACTTGCAGGACATGATTGCAGGAGTGATTGGGACATATGTTGCACTGGTGTTGCAGATGAATGGGCCGGCTCACTGAACATTCATTTGGCTGCCTTTTTTTCTTTCTTTTTTTTTGTGCTGGTTCCGCTAGCGGCTGGAGCTTGTTTTGTGGAGGAACGCTCCTTCAGGGACAGTTATGTAGATGAATCTACATATTCTTTGTGTTTATTCTGACTTTTGGCTGGAGTTTGTTTTATAGATTATCTTTTTCGTTGTGTAATTCTGTTTTCCAAAATTTGTATAGAAACACCGGACTTGAGCAATCCCGATGGCAAAATTTTTGCGGGGGCTGTCTTAGTTGTACATGAATAGGGTTATAGCGCTGTCGTGCATAGGGTTAATGCACACATTTTTCTTTTTTCTGTTTGTTTGGTTTGGGCCGAAGATTGGGGTTTAATTGTTGCACTAATGTTGGAATGTGGCCTTTATAATTTTATTTTCAATACACAATCTTTTCACAATCTCATTTTTTTTATATGTGAAATGTTAATATGAGTGGATTGTCTCTCTCCACATGCAATGTGAATGGGTTGGAGAACCCCATAAAAAGAAGGCAGGTTATTTATTTTCTTAAACATAAGAAATATGATATAATGTTTCTTCAAGAAACGCATATTTTCCTGCAGGTAGCTGAAAAATGTGGGAAGATTTGGGGTGGACATATTTTCTTTAGTGCCCTCTCAAGTAAGAGCAGGGGAGTCATTACACTGATAAATTAACATCTACAATTCAAATATCTCAAACAGATTAAAGATAAATTAGGAAGAGTCATTCATATTTTGGCAGAAATTCAGGGGCAAAGTCTTATTTTGGCTAATATTTACGCACCAAACACTGATGATCAGGGCTTTTTTATAAATCTTGATGGGATGTTGCAAGTCGCTGGCACCCCTCAGATAAAATGAAATATGTTTCTTGCATTTAAATGTATTTAATCAGAGTACATAGCTAATTTTAAATGGCTGCCAATGGAGAAAGTTGCTTTTTGCCCTCAGAATGGTGCAGTTATGGTTTCAGATATTAAGGGACTAACCGGACCGTACTAACCAGCCATAACTCGAACCCTTGATTAATCTAGTGTCAGTATGATGTTGTTAACTGCTCTCTCTGCTCTCATTAACAGTGTCGGGGGGATGAAGACCTCTCCATTGCCCAGTAAGTCATTCATGTAAAACATGCTGTAAAGATCACATTCACGTTTCACATTTAGGATTGACATAACTGAAAAGTTGATGTATCAATTACAAATGAACACAGAATCACTGTCAGATGCAATTAACGAGACATATTAAAGGAATATTCTGGGTTCAATACAAGGTAAGTTCAATTGACAGTATTTGTGCCATGATGTTCATGAACAGAAACATTTTTTATTTCAACTCATCCCTCCTTTTCTATAAAAAAGTTTTGTTTCAAAAGTATAGACACAAGACATAAACAATATGTGTGTTAATATGATTTTACTGTGATAAAATAACTTACTATCCGCATCTGTGGAACGTTATAGACAATTTTACAACTTAGTTACTTTGACTCTGTTAAACCTAAAACAAACTTTTCATCTCAAATAATACACAAGCTTTAACAGAATCATTAATTAAGGAATAATTGAAGGAGATAGAATGAAACAGCATGGTGGTGATGCGGTCACGACGCTGAACGGATTGACCTTGGATGTGCATTATTTTTCTATATTTCAATGGGCCAGTCAGTTATTCTGCTTATACCACGGTTACCATACCTTAAGACATCGTTCATGGTTTTATCTCAAGACATTTTTGTCCCATAAAACGCTCTTATGATAGGAAATACTTTCTTCCACCACAGATTCAGCATCCTGCAGACTGAGCATTCATTGCTAGTTTGAAAACGTCACGTTAGAACTAGCAACAGATAGCAAGGCTTGTGCTGCTTTACTGCTTGTGTGAGTGTGTGAGTGAGTGAGTGAATGTATGTCGAATTTCATCGAAATTGAAATAATGTTGGATATTATAGAGCTTGTTTGTCATTCTTATCTGATGTACTTAACCAGTGTCATTGTTTTAATTGGTTATTTGTTGTGGTATCCTGTAGGGCTCTTTGAAATAACTGAAATCATTTGGTGAAGTGATATGGAAACGTTATGCGGTCAAGACTTGGAACTACTTCACAGCCGTGCGTTTACTTGAAAAATAATTGCACACCTTATAACGTCTGTCAACCAATCAGAATCAAGCATTAAACAGACCCGTGGTATAATGTAAAATTAGAAGTGTCACATATTCCCTGTTGTCTTTTGTTTTTGTGCTTTTATGTTGAAATTCTTGTTTAGTTTCCTGTTTCCTGTGTTAGTTTTGTAGTCCTTGTAATTTTATTCCTTGATTGATTCTCCCTGATTGTTTCCCAGGTGTTCCCTCTTTTCCCTTGTATATTTAAGCCCTTGTTTCCCTCAGATAATTTGTCAATTTTTGCATGTTTTGTCTATGCTCTGTGCTAGGTTCCCTGTGTTTTGTTTTTCCTTTTATTCTGAGTTAGCTTGTTTATTTTTCATTTTAATAAAGCTGCCTGTAGATCCTCATTCCTTGCCTGCCTCGTCACAATAAGCTTCAAATTGCTGTGGAATTCATTTGGTTTGGAGTAGGTGTTTTGGTAAACTTGTGTTATATATTTAATGTGATTGATTTTATTTCGTTTCTTTAATTTGCATGATTCTGCATGAAGAAGCTTGGGTTTTGTTGAGGTTTATGGTGTGTTGGTTGGCTATTAATATTTGAGTGGGAATTCATTTTTGTTGTTTGTTTGTTCGTTACGTGTTTATTGGTATCTTAGGTTAATTTATTTGTATTAATAAATTACTATTTTTGTGATAAACCTAAGTGTCAAGTAAGATGATTGTTTGGGTCACCTTGGCTTAAGGAAAAATCCTTAATTGAAGAATAGAAATATCGAGCTTTAGAAGGAGACGAGGAAAGCGTACGTGATTGGTTGGTCTTGATTTCGCCATCTCAGACTATTCTTAAGACTTCTCATGAGATATGGTTGGGGCAAACATTTGTATTCTATTATTACATCATTACAGACATGTAAAATTACAGAGTTAGAGAAAAACTAGAAAAGTCAAATAATTCCTTGGAACACTAAACATAACTGTGACTTCAAAAGAAACTCAACAACTATTTAAACACAGTGTTGCATGATATGATCTCTTTCAAATAATGTGTTGTATTATGACAAAAAAAGATCTAGCATGTATTGGTTTCACAGTGAAATTCTAAATACAGTATTTTAGTGTAGCAAATTACCATTAAATCTTGAAAAATCCTGACATTTATTTACAATGTGTAATATTAAGAGACCCAGAACATTCCTTGTAAAGCTGAGCAACATGAGTTATATGTCTGGACCCCAATAACTTTATCTCAGATATGACTAATGTGTGTTTGTGTATTTCAGTCTCATTTGCCCCTGTGTGATATCACCAGTTGAAGGAGGAATTTGGAATTTTGGATTTGGAGGAAAGAAACCGAGCGTATCTGGTCTGAGCACTTCAGCAGCATCTGTATGTTTAATTATGTGTTTGTGTTTATGTATCTGACGAGTGTGTTTATTTCAGCGAGGACTTGTGGAGTTAGTGGAGACTGGCCGATATGACACACACTCAAACTTTACTGTAGTATTGCAGCCTTTCCTCCAAGAAATAGGACTGCCATTCATGGTAATAAACACAATCACAGACACAATCACACACACACACACACACACAATCACACATGTTTGTTATGATCTTCAAAACCTAAAAGTTGCTACTTTGAAGAAGCTCAAATATAAGATAGCTTTGATTTGTTTGGTCACTGCATAATTCCCATAATTCCATTTTTTTTTTTTTAGTTTTGATGACTTTATTACAGTTTTTTTTACGATTGTTTACACACTAAAATAAAAATTTCCACACAATTTGCAAAATTCTGCTACTGAGCAAAACACCTCCACAGATTTGCACAACATTACACACAATGTCTGCTTCACCTTTTTTGCAAAACATTACACACCGTGATTTGTAAAACTCTACACACATTTTCACACCTTAGATACAGATAAGGATTGTGAGGTTACTTCCTTGTCATTACAAAGCCACGGATTGCCATTGACCACACTAATGAACGAATTGGATAATCACATCCACCAGGTGTGGAAGCACACATGTGCTAATTTGAAAACGCAGCACTCAGGTGTGCTAAAAGGCAGCAGGTGAGTTCACCTGTCTTCAACAAAAATGGAAGGAGCTAGAAGAAGAAGAAGAGTGGGAATGAGAGGGGGAGCTCAAAGAGGAGATGAAGGAGGTAGAGGAAGAGAAGGAGATAGAGGAGGAGGCCCAGGTAGAGGAAGAGGAGAAGAAGGAGATAGAGGAAGAGGCCCAGGAAGAGGAGAAGAAGGAGATAGAGGAAGAGGCCCAGGAAGAGGAGAAGAAGGAGATAGAGGAAGAGGCCCAGGAAGAGGAGAAGAAGGAGATAGAGGAAGAGGCCCAGGTAGAGGAAGAAGGAGATAGAGGAAGAGGCCCAGGTAGAGGAAGAAGGAGATAGAGGAAGAGGCCCAGGTAGAGGAAGAGGAGAAGAAGGAGATAGAGGAAGAGGCCCAGGTAGAGGAAGAAGGAGATAGAGGAAGAGGCCCAGGTAGAGGAAGAAGGAGATAGAGGAAGAAGCCCAGGTAGAGGAAGAGGAGAAGAAGGAGATAGAGGAAGAGGCCCAGGTTGAGGAGAGGGAGATAGAGGAAGAGGCCCAGGTAGAGGAGAAGGAGATAGAGGAAGAGGCCCAGGTAGAGGAAGAGGTAGAGAAGGACTTGAAGAGTTGATAGAACCTGAACAAAGAAGACGAGGACCAAATTTGACTCAAGAAATCCGTGCAACACTTATTGACCATTTTATCAACCATGGACTGACACTGATGGAAGCTGGACAAAGAGTTCAACCAAATCTCAGAAGAAATACTGTTGCGTCGAGAGACTTCCGGTATGCCTCGTGGTGAATAGATGTGGCTGGAAGTCACTCCGTGAACACTCATTCGTTTTCTTTTCAGCAGTGTTATTTATTTTGTCATATATTTACCAAACAATCGATTTTATCATACATAAATAAGGAAGAATGCCAAAACCAGGAAAATCGGGGCGAAACATTGTAGAAATGCTGACTGACAAGGGGAGCGAGCAGGCAGCTAAGGCTAATGCTACCACTTCAGTACAGGCGGAGGAAGAGATCACGCCAGCTTCCTTAAAGGACTTAATCTCATCCACCATCCGATCAGAAATCTCTTCACTACGGTCTGAAAATTCTTGGCTGAAATTCGCTCTGCCGTTTCAACATTACAAACGACCCTGTCAATGCAAGCTCAAAAGATCGGGGACATTGAAGAGGCACTTAACGACTCAGATGGCCGGTTGTCAGCAGTGGAGAAGCTGTGCAACACGCTGCAAACAGAAAACACCAGCCTCAAACTCAAGCTGGACGACTTGGAGAACAGGTCGCGGAGGCAAAATTTAAGGATTATAGGAATACCAGAGGGCTCGGAGGGCCAAAGTCCGGTAGCGTTCATGGCCTCATTTTTTACTGAACTGTTTGGAGACGGCGCCTTTAAGAGACCTCTGGAAATTGATCGAGCTCATAGTGTCGGCCAAAAATCTCAACAAAACGCTTTTCCTAGACATATGCTGGTCCGACTCCACCATTACCAAACCAAAGAACTCATACTGAAACTGAGTCGCGAGCTGGGCTCTTTGGAGTTTAATGGTGTGGTGGTTCGTATTTTCCCGGACATGTCTGCTGAGGTGGCGAGACGCCGCGCTGAATTCAAAGACGTAAAAACAGCACTTCGCAATGCTGGCATCACCTATGGAATGTTGCACCCCGCCAGACTCCGCATCGATTTCCAAGGACAGCGTCATATATTCCAGACTCCACAGACAGCGATGGACTTTGTTAGTACGGTCATTAAGACTGCATCCAGCGAGGTTTGAGTGACGGACATGGTTTAAATCTAAAAAGAGTTGGTCACCCTTCTCAAAGTGAGTAAGCGTGCTTTAAGTTGGTGTTATGACAAAGGAGTAGCACACACATAATCCTGACCACTCTATAAGTCATTAAAATCTTGTCCCATTCCATAACTTGAGTGAAACTAAGTTGGATACCATGCATCATATAGGCTACTGCTGAGAGAATAAACTCTATACTTTACTTCTGTTCACGGAGCACTGCCGAAAGGGCAGCTAAAGTTGCAAGAACTAGTCAACTTTTTTCTTTTTTACCTGACTGTTACGTTCCTTTCAGTTAGGTTTGTTAATGTTACGTATGTTAGATCTCATGTCAGTTCTGGACACCAGAGGGGGAATAGGTTTATTTTAATTTTACTTTTTTTTTTTTTTTGTATGTTTACTTTGTGCACCTTCAGCCATCTCTTATTTGGCAGCCCCTTTTGTCATGCTCTATTTTTACAATCATCATTTTCCCCCCTAATATTATTAAGCTAATGTTTGTTAACAATGCTTAAAACACTTCAGGGGAGGAGGGGGGGGGGGCAGGGTTAAATTAATTAGTTGGAATGTAAAGGGATTAAACAATCGAGTGAAAAGTATTAAAGTTTTTTCCAATTTAATAAAGTTGAAGGGCAATATATATTTTTTGCAGGAAACCCATCTTAAGAACTCCAGTCATAAAAGCTTGATGAGGTCATGGGTGGGTCAGGTGTTCCACTCGGGATTTAATTGTAAAGCTAGAGGCACAGCCATTTTAATTAATAAGAATACTCCATTTAATCCTTCTAAAGTTATTTCAGACCCCAATGGCAGATATGTGATCGTTTCAGGCACTCTTTATGATAACCAAGTCACCTTAGCAAGTGTTTATGCCCCTAACTTTTTTTTAAAACTTTTTTCTAAATTCCCTGACCTGAACTTCTACCAATTGATTATGGGAGGCGACTTTAACTGTGTCTTGAATACTGCTTTAGATAGGTCATCTCCCAAACCAGCTCCCTTGTCCCAGTCTTCTAGAACAATTAACTCCTTTTTGGAGTGGTACGGTATAACTGATATATGGCGTCATTTGAATCCCACTTCTAAGACGTTCTCATTTTTTTCTCCAGTGCATCATACTTACTCACGTATCGATTATTTTATCATTGACAGCAAACTTACTCCTTTAGTAAAGTCTTCCTCTTATGATAGTATAGTCATCTCTGATCATGCCCCAGTAATTCTTGAACTGGCCCTCCCTGGTGGTTCTATAATTTCTCGGTTTTGGAGAATGAACGTGTTACTCTTGTCAGATAGCCGTTTTGTTGAGTTTATCTCCGAAAAGATCAGTACTTTTCTCGAGGTCAACTCTACGGAAGGGATTTCTGTATCTCTTCTATGGGACACGCTCAAAGCCTATTTGCGTGGAGAAATAATTTCTCGTTCTGCTTATATCAAAAAGATGCGTGATAAAAAGCTCTGTGAACTCTCTAAACAGATTGGCCAGTTGGACCAGAAATATGCACAACTTCCAACCCCATCACTACATAAAGAAAGGGCTTTTTTGCTATCTGATTATAACCTTCTTTCCACTAACCATGCTGAACACCTTCTACTTTAATTTAATTGCCCAATTGTCACACATTATACATACATTTCTGCATATATACAGTGAAATTATTTATTTTTCACATATCCCAGCTATGCTGGGGTCAGAGTGCAGGGTCAGCCATGATTCAGCACCCCTGGAGCAGATAGGGTCAAGGGCCTTGCTTAAGGGCCACACAGTGGTGTCTTGGCGGTGCTGGGGCTTGAACCCACAACCTTCTGGTCAGTAATCCAGAGCCTTAACCGCTGAGCCACCACTGCCCTACTGAGCCACTTACTTAAGTCACGACACCGATTCTATGAGTTTGGTGATAAACCGAGTAAAGCACTTGCATTACAACTTAAACTTAAAACTGCAAAAAGCTTTACTTTAAGTCCAAACCCCAACAGGGAATATTATATCAGACCCTCAAGAAATTAATAATCAATTTAAATTGTTTTATTCTTCTTTGTATCAGTAAAACTCCATCAAAGATTCTAATCTTATTGATCATTTTTTTGAAAATCTTGACATCCCTCAAATCAGTAACAAGTCAAAAAACAAATTAGAAGATCCTATTAGTCTAGCTGAAATTTTGCAAGCTATTACTCGGATGCAGAGTGGAAAATGTCCAGGTCCGGATGGTTTTCCCACAGAGTTTTTAAAAAAGTTCTCTCTCCAGCGCTCCCCACTATTACTTTCGGTTTTTGAAGAATCCCTAAATAATGGGCATCTTCCTCCCTCCATGCGTCAGGCGGCAATATCACTGATCTTGAAACCTATTAAAAATCCACTAGATTGTGGGTCTTATCGTCCAATTTCACTTCTAAATGTAGATGTGAAAATCCTGGCCAAGATTCTCTCTCTAAGGTTGGAAACTGTTATTCAAGACATCATTCATCCAGATCAAACTGGCTTTATAAAAAACAGACAAAGCTTCTTTAACCTTAGAAGGCTGATGAACATAATCTTTACCTCATCAGACTCATACATGCCAGAAGCCCTAGTCTCTCTTGATGCAGAGAAAGCTTTCGACCGTGTTGAGTGGGACTATTTATTTTATACATTAAAAAAATTTGGGTTTGGGGATAAATTTGTGTCCTGGGTAAAACTCTTAAATTCTTCCCCTTTGGCTTCGGTAAAAACAAATGGTATTAGTTCTGAATATTTTTCTCTTCACCGTGGGACAAGACAGGGCTGCCCCCTGTCCCCACTTTTGTTTGCTATAGCTATAGAACCTCTTGCAATCTCTTTTCGTACTAATTGCAAGATCACTGGCATCCATAGAGCAGGAAAAGAACAGAAAATTTCCCTTTATGCTGATGACGTAGTGTTATATATCTCAGATCCAGAAACTTGTCTTCCACATGTTTTAAGTATTCTATGACAATTTGGTAGTGTCTCAGGTTATAAATTAAACTTACATAAGAGTGAGCTTTTTCCAATTAACACAGCCGCAAGAGCTCTTTTAGTATCAGCTCTTCCATTTAAAACAGCCTCAGATCATTTTCGTTATCTGGGGGTTACAGTAACGCGGAAATATGTAGATCTCTTCAAACATAACTATATTCCAATCTTGGAGAGAGCAAAAGAGGATCTTGCTAGGTGGAAAACTCTCCCACTCTCACTTGTAGGTAGAATCAATGCCATAAAAATGAATATTTTACCCAAATTTTTATTTTTATTTCAAAATATTCCGGTATTTATTCCGAAAGCATTCTTTAAGTCATTAGATCGAGTGATTTCAGACTTTATTTGGAACGGAGGCCCAGCAAGAATCCAGAAGTTATTCCTTCAACAACCCAAAAGATTAGGTGGTTTCGCACTCCCTTATTTCTTATTTTATTACTGGGCAGCAAACATTCATAGCATTTTATATTGTAGTCAGTCACATTATGGTCTTTGTCATTGGGTTCCAGCATGGGTTGAAATAGAATGCGACTCTTGTAGCCGAGTCTCTTTACATGCTTTATATTCTTCCATTCCTATAAAATTTTCCTACTATTCTTCAAACCCTTTAGTTCTGCACAGCCTAAAAATTTGACAACAATTTAGAAAACACTTTGGCTTTCAGAAAATGTCGGGTCTGTCTCCCATATATAAAAATCCTTCCTTTTTATCTTCCATTTCAGATGGAGCCTTCGCATTATGGTTTAGAAGGGGCATTGTAAATATTAATGACCTCTTTCATGATAATACTTTTGTAACTTTTTCATATTTATCAGACAATTTTAATCTCCCGAAAACTCACTTCTTTAGATATCTTCAGACTCGTGAATTCATAAGAAATAGATTTTCTCACTTTCCTCATGCACCTCTGAAACAAGAGATTGATCAAGTTTTAGAAATAAAAGTCTCTAAAGGTGCTGTCTCCAATATTTACAAAACAATTTTTTCATTTACTGCACTCTCAGATTTTTCACCCATGTCTAAAATTAAGCAGAATTGGGAATCGGATCTTAATCATGTTTTTACTGATGAGGAATGGTCGAAGGCCCTTTGTCGTGTACACACCACCTCTATTTGCGCTTGTCACTCGCTAATACAGTTTAAGCTGTTGCACAGAATATACTGGACAAAAGCTAAACTGTCTAAAATATACCCAGATCTCGATCCTACATGTGACCGTTGTCGACAAGCCCCGGCTACTCTTTACCATACTTTTTGGCTTTGCCCAGCATTGACCTCTTTTTGGACATCAATCTTTAAGTCAATTTCTGACGTTTTTACATTAGATGTTGAACCGTGCCCTTTAGTGGCACTATTTGGTCTTAATCCTGCAAAGGTGTCCTTATCATCTTTACAGTCAAACGCTTTAGCTTTTTGCTTAATATTTGCCAAAAGGCTTATACTGTTGAACTGGAAAAATCCTCTTCCACCCAGCTACTTTCACTGGATGCACGACCTGTTGCAGTGTATTCAAATAGAAAAAATTAGATTTACAATGATTGGCAGAACAGAATAATTTCACATGATTTGGCAATCTTTTCTTTTGTACTTCAACAAATAATAACTTTCCTATAAACAACCCTTTACGTAGCCACTCCTTCGCTTTTGACCCTTGCTGATTTGTCCTCTCTCTCGTCCCTGTTTGATTAAGAAACAGAGTACATAAAAAAGGGAAATAAATTGTACTGGTTTTCTTGACAGCTGGCAGTGATTGTTTAAAAAGGTGCAAAGTTTGTTCTTTGTGTTTTTTTTTTGTTTTTTTTTGTCTTAGTAATATTTACAGTTTTTGCTGTATTATATTTATATTGATACCACATTGTACATGCATAATACATTAATATTATTCTTTCTTGTATTGTTTTGTAATATACTAGCATGTTTGGAAGCAACCATTTATATTCCTTTTGTTTCTTGTTGTTGTTGTTGAATCAGAGAGTAAGAAATACTTCTGCTTAATTTCATCTGTATTCCTTGGTCTATATGTCAAAACAAATACTGTACTGTCTGTCTTTTATTATCTCTCTGATTGGAAAAACATCAATAAAAAGAGTTAAACTAGAAATACTGTTGCGTCAGTAATTCGGACATTTCATCGAGAAAACAGGTAAGCTAACCACACAGTACATTGAAACTGAAGCTTGCTGGACTTATCATCAATATTGTTTACTGTGACATTTGACAGTAGGCTGCATGTGTATTTTTTTTATATATATTTTTTTTACATAGGCTTGAGGGTCGAGGACACCAAGGTGGAAGGGGCCCTATGTTCACTCGTGCACAAGAGGCCGCCATTGTGAACATGGTTTTGACCAATAATTGTATCAGGTTGCGAGAAATCCAAGCCAATATCATCAATGATG
The DNA here is from genome assembly GCA_032164185.1 of Moxostoma hubbsi. Lineage (NCBI taxonomy): Eukaryota > Metazoa > Chordata > Actinopteri > Cypriniformes > Catostomidae > Moxostoma > Moxostoma hubbsi. The sequence goes on along the minus strand of JAVLUX010000031.1, from coordinate 238,396 downwards.
ACCATATTTTCAATAAAATCCAACGAGTCTCTCTCTGTCAACATTAGGTCGAATCCTCAAGAAAAATCAAATATACATGAAGCAACTGTATCGGGTACCATTTGACAGAAATTCAGAGAGAGTGAAACATCTGCGCAATGAGTATGTGGAGGTGTGTATTGTTCATCTTACTATGGTGTGGTATTGTGCACTGCTCATAATGTTGGCACAAAAAAATACTGTGCAATAGATATTGAATAGCATCCTATTGTCTTTTACTGTGTTTCAGAGAGTCTTGCAAATGGATGCTGCAGAAATTCAACATTAACTTATATATGTGGATGAGGCTGGATTTAACCTTGCGAAAACAAGAGGGAGAAATGTAATTGGACACAGGGCAATCACCAATGTGCCAGGGCAGCGAGGGGGTAACATCACCCTTTGCGCTGCTTTTACACAAAATGGGGTCCTCCACCACAATGCAAATCTGGGACCCTATAATGCAAATCTAATTCTTGCATTTCTTGACAGATTGCACGAGATTGTCACAGCATTAAACCAAGTGGACCAGATGCGGTACATTGTCGTTTGGGACAATGTCTTATTCCATCGGGCTGCTCTGGTCCAGAATTGGTTCCATGAGCACCCTGAATTTGAAGTCTTATACCTTCCCCCATACTCCCCCTTCCTGAATCCAATAGAAGAGTTTTTTTCAGCATGGCGGTGAAAGATATATGACCTGCGGCCCTATGACCGTTTGCCCCTCATTCAGGCCATGGAGCAGGCCTGTGATCATATCGAAGCAGCTTCTGTGCAGGGGTGGATTCGTCACACAAGGCGATTCTTCCAACGGTGCCTTGCCAATGAAGACATTGCCTGTGATGTGGATGAAATCTTATGGCCTGATCCAGCCAGACGGAGAGATGATGAATAGTTACAGTATTCTTGTTGCTTTTACAGTAGTTTTTCTTCAGAGTCAAAGTGTATGTACTTCATGCAGTAATTTTTATTTGTCTACAGATTTTATGTTTCATTGATTTCATTGTTGGTTGATTACTGTAACTGATTATGGTAAGAAATACTGTAAGTATTGAAATAAATACTTGAAATATTCAGTGTTGTGCAGTGCTTGGTAAGTTTATAGTAGGCCTATTTGTGTACATTCTCCCCATATCTCATTGAGGCCCAGTAATCATGAAGGTTGTGGGTTTGTCACTATTTTTTTTTCCATCTAAATTATCCCTTACATAACAATGTCTGGCCAAAAATCTAGCACATGCTATTTCCTAAAATTAGTTTTTTTTACAAATGTGTTTTTTATTTATCACAGCAGTGTGAAACTGGCTGCAATAGTGTCTGATCATTGAGGACTGTGTTGGTTAAATGAAAACTAATAGCATTTTCACAAATATGTGTATATGTTTTGACTGAAGTGTGTCATTTTGCAAACAATCTAGGAATTATGCAAATTGAGTGTGGTGTTTGGATAATTGTGATTTTATATTTTGAAAAAAAGAGCCCGGTTTTCAAAATTGCGTGTAAACAATTGAAAAAAAAATTATTATTCTAAAGTGTGGAAAATAGTAAGAATGAGTATGCGTGTCCGAAACTTAGACTGTTAGTGTTCAGTTTATATTGCATATAATGAATAAAATTGAACTGATGAAGTACTCTCCACTGTTCTCCCTTTGTTACAGGATGGTCGTCTGATTGTTTTCATCTAAGTCAGAAAGCTCAAACACAGATGGCTCGTGCCTTTTGGAATAATATGGTGAGACGTCACACTCACTCATTCACTTTTAGCAAATCTTTAAGCTCCGACAACAACAGACAACCAAACCAACGAGCTCTGAATCACATGACAAACTTTAATTTGAAGCAAAAAAAGTTTAGGAAAATGAGACAGAGACAAAGATACAAGACTGTGTTTTTATAGTTTTTTTTTTTTTTTTTTTATAAGAGAATGAACTACAATCCCATGAAGCATTGCCAATGATGTAATCCAATCAGAAATCCAATATTGTCATTTATTATATGCAGAAAAAGGATATATTTAAAGTTTGTTGCAAAATATTTAGATATATTCAAATATATACTTTATATATATATATATATAAAGTTGGGTAGGTATGTGTACATTTGTTATGTAAATTGTGTTGTGTAAATATGTTGTTATTGTAAAGTGGTTTATGTCTCGTCACTGTCATTACTCGGAACTGCACACAAGAATTTCACCTGCTGTTGCACTCGTGTACACAGTAGTGTGACAATAAAGTGATTTGATTTGATATATATATATCTATAACCCATAACCTAATCCTAACGATATATATATAATATATATATATATATATATATATATATATATATATATATATATATATATACACACACACACACACACACACACACACACACACACACACACACACACACACACTAGCGTGACAGCCACTCTGATTGGTGCATTTCTCTTCAGGATTATGGGTAATGTAGTTCTTTTAATAAGATTTTGGGTATAAAATAGTTTATTTTTTAAGAAGTTGAAACCACACTTTTGGCTTCAATAGAAGCACATATAATTGCTTGCAATCTCAGAGCTCATGGGATGTCTTTTTAAAAAGTTTACACATTATCAATAAAAGTGGTGGCTCAGCGGTTGAGGCTCTGGGTTATTGGCTGAAAGGTTGGGTGTTCAAGCCCTAACACAGCAAATTTATTGCTGTTTAGCAAGGCCCTTGACCCTATCTGCTCCAGGGGTGCTGTTTCATGGCTGACCCCAGCTTAGTTGGGATATGCAAAAACAACTGCATTTCACTGGCTCTGTACCTCAATCGATCAATTCAATGAATGCAAGAAACTTTACATTAATGGAAGGTCGCTTTTGCACTGATGTTCCCAGCCAAATTGAGAATAGATATTAAGGATGGCTGCAAAATATTTAAATGCCCATAACAAGCAATGTTTTTCATAAAATCAATGGACTGAGGAAGTCATGGTGTGTTTCTCACATGCCTTCAAGTTAACTGACTCACTGAACATTCTCTTGACTGTCCGAGGAAGCTAGTCACCATTTTTGTTTCTTTTTGTGCTGTTTCGCCTAGCAGCTGGAGTCTATTTTGTGGAATAACACTCCTTCAAGAAACCTTTGCATCGACAGAGGGTCGATTTGCACTGAAGTTCCTGGACAGGTTGAGAATAGCTACTAAGGATGGCCATAGAGTGTTTACTTGTCCCCAACATGCGATATCCTTCATAAAGTCTATGGAATGAGTGAATCATTTTGTGGCACTCGCTTTAAAGTCTAATGGACCTGACTCAATGAACATTCACTTGACCAGGCAAGGAAGCTAGGTGCCTGTTTTATTTCTTTTTGTGCTGGTTCTGCCTAGCGGCTGGAGTTTGTTTTGTGGAATAACACACCTTCTGGATAATTGTGGATGAATCTGCACAATCCTTTTATGCCTTTATGCCTTTATGCCTTTTCTGCACAATGTTTATGCCTCCTATTGGTTGGAGTTTGTTTTGTGGAGTATTTTTTGCATGACATTGGAATTTTTAAGTCATCTGCTGCACTCACGAACAGCCGAATGGGTCAGTTGACTGAGCATTTTTGACTGCACAAGGAAACTGTCAACTTTTTTTTTTTTTATACATTTTTCAAATTAAACAAACAAACAAACAAATAAACAGGGCTCAGATGCAGTTATTGTCAGTTGTTTACAGTCATACTTAGTACAGTGGTAGAAGGAAAGGTTGTTAATACAGGAACACAATTAGTTTACTGTAGTTTAGCTTTTTCAAAATTAGTTAAGAATGGGTTCCAAGAACGGAAAAAAGTGTCCATTTGACTAGTGCGGAGTTTCTCCATTTGTATTATGGATAGCATATCAATGACCCATACCTGAAAGGAAGGAGGAGTGGGAGACTTCCATTCCTTTAATATCAGTCTCTTGGCAACTATCAATCCCAGTTCCAATGGTTGCCGCATTATAGTTGGAATTGTTTCTGTTATTTGTGAGCAGCCGAAAATAACAAGTCCAGCCTCCGGTTGAAGGGGCCTCTGATATGCTTTGGAGTAGCATTCAAATATTCTGGACCAAAAGTTTGCCAATGAGGAGCAGGCCCAAAAAGCATGGGACAGTGTACCTTCTGACATATTACATCTGTCACACAGTGGGGAAACCGATGGATATATTCTATGTAATCTGACTTTGGAATAATACAAGCGATGGACAATCTTAAATTGAATTAATTGGTGTCTGCTGTTTATAGAGCAGGAATGAATATTAGACAAACAGGTATTCCACATGGATTCAGATAGTTTCACACCTAACTCTTCTTCCCAAGTATCCCTGGTTTTCCCAGTGCACGCAGCGATACAGTCATCAAATAGATGTACAATTTTGGAAATAAGATGCTTGGAGAAAGGAGGGCTCTTACAAATATCATAAATTTCATGCTCCCGGGGTAAATTTTGAAAATCTTAAATTTTTGATTGGGTGTAATGCCTAATCTGCAAATACCGAAAGAAATGGGAATTAGGGAGATTGTATTTTCCTTTCAGTTGGTTGAATGATGCGTATTTACCGTCAATGTACAGATTATTAACTGAAACCAAGCCCTTCCTTCTCCAGTCATGATACAATATGTCATGCAAGGGAGGCAGAAAACAATGGTTAAAACATATAGGTGTTTGTACTGATGTATTTGGTAGTTTTAGAAAGCACCTAACCTGATTCAAAATTCTTACTGACTGCTTTACCACAAAGCATAAATTCTTGTAGGACTCTGGCTTTTCAAACTTGGAAAATAACATATCTGGCAATGAAGAGTTATTCACAGAATTAACCTCCATCTTAAGCCACAGAGGGGTTGTAGGCGTCTGATTATCCAGGGATCCCTGCTGCCAGAACATTAATACCCTAACATTGGCAGCCCAGTAATAGTGCTTAAATACAGGCAGGCCCAACCCTCCCTCTAATCTAGACTTCTGTAAGTGTGTCTTCGAAATTCTGGCATTTTTGCCATTCCAAATATAGGACAAAATAGGATAAATGGGGAGATTTTGACATAAGTATAAAAATTTGGGAAGGTAGATCATTTTAATTGAGTTTATGCGTCCGATCATTGATTAGGGAAGAATTTTCCAACATTCAATATTTTGTTTTAGTTTTGAAATAAATTCTGCGAAATTTAATTTGAATATTGGTTTTGGATCCTTGGGTATGGTCAGACCAAGGTAGGTGAAATGATCATTAACTATTTTGAATGGAATATTTTGTAAAAAACCTGGTGAATAAGTACTGGAAAGAGGCACAAACTCACTCTTTGACCAGTTGATCGCGTACCCTGATATTTTTCCAAAAGACTCGATCAACTCGAGAAGAGGGGGAACTGATTTTTCAGCATTGCATAAATACAATATTACGTTGTCAGCGTATAAACTGATACGTGTTTCCACACCTCCAATCTGCAGCCCCTTTACCTGTGGGTGCTCTTTTATTATTACAGCAAGAGGCTCCAGTGCAATAGCAAAGAGCGCCGGAGACAATGGACAGCCTTGTTAAACCGAGCGTTGCAAAAAAAAAAAAGGGCTGACCGATCACCGTTCGTCAGAACAGAACAGCACGGTTTTGCATATATCAGTTTCACCCAAGAGATAAAAATTTCCCCGAAACCAAACATGCGTAGTGACTCAAACATATAAGGCCATTCGACCTGATCAAAAGCTTTGTGTGCGTCAAGGGACAAAATAGAGGCTCCATTGGTACCACTAAAATCAGAGTAAATAGTATTGAGCAGCCGCCTAACATTAGAAAAAGAGAGTCTACCGGGAATAAACCCTGTCTGATCAAGATGAATGATAGAAGCCAGATATTTGTTCAGTCTAGTAGCCAAGATTTTAGTTATTACTTTTCGATCAAAGTTTTGAAGCGCGATTGGCCTAAAGCTTGCAGGGTCGGTTTCGTCTCTGCCCTTTTTTAAAATTAGAGAAATGTTTGCTTCATAAAGGGTTTTTGGCAGTTTTCCATCATTTTTAGAATTATGCATCATCCTGAGCATAAGTGGTGCAAGAATATCACAAAATCTCTTGTAGAATTCTGCGCAGTAACCATCAGGCCAGGCAGCCTTGCCTGATGGAAATGACTTTATGGCATTGATGACTTCCTGCAGTGTAAAGTCTGAATCAAGACATTTCGTAGCAGCATCACTCAATTTGGGCAATGATATAGAGTCAAAGAAATCATTCAGATTAGATTGTGAAACATTGCGTTTAGAGGAGTAAAGTTCAGAATAGAATTCACTGAAACGATGGTTTATGTCAGCAGGATTGGTTAGAAGAATGCCTGTTTTGGACTTAATACTACGAATTGCTCTTGAAGCCTGGGCAACTTTAAGATGTTGTGTTAATAGTTTACCTGGTTTATCCCCAAGCTCAAAGTGTTTCTGCTTTAATTTCAAAAGTAAGTTCTTAACTTGGCCACTCAGAATATCATTGTATTCATATTTGAGCTTCAATATCTCTTTATAGTGATCCAATGATTTAGAATTTTGGTAAGCTCTTTCCAAAATAGGAAGAGTGTTGTCAATTTCAAGTAGTCTCGCCTCTCTCTCTTTTTTAATGGCTGAGGCATAAGAGATTACATCACCACGCAGAACGACTTTTAGTGTTCCCTTTACAAAAAGCTTCACTATGATGCTGCGCTGCTAAGCGCTATGGGGAACAATCTTATTGTGAGCTGCTCTGAACATGTGTGTAACACGTCAATGAAAATTGACCGGAATTTATAGGCTCGGTTGGTGAGATCATTGGATGCACCTGTGGCCAGGCTATAAATAGGAGGCGTCACCAGAGTGTCATCAGATATTTTTTCTTCAGAGCTTTCTCTCTGTGTGTTTTCACAAAACTCTTTGTTAGAAATTTGTTAAAAACAAAGTCTTTTTTTAAAAAAAAAAAAAAAAGAGAACTTTCCTTTCCTTTCTTTCTCTATATATGTATATATATATCTAAAAAAAAAAAAAAAAAGAAAGAAAATGGCGGAGAATCAGGGCAAACGATGCGTGTTTCCTTGTCAACGCTCTATGACTGACAAGGACACGCATGAATTTTGCTTTGTCTGCTTGGGGGAAGAGCACGCTGCTCTCGCGTTGGGGCAGGGCGGGTGTGCGCATTGTGACCTACTTTTGGTCGGGATGCTTCGCGCTCGCCTTGCTTACTTCCGAGAGCCAGCACCCACATTTCATTCGTGGGGCTCTCACATGGATCTGGCTGAGGAGCGAGAGACGGGTCCGTCCCTTTCGCTCGCTCTCTCCCCAGATCCTGCTGGTCCTTCGCGTGATCTTGAAGCGTGCTTCGGCGCCTCTTCAGTTCGCGAGGGGGACCTCCATTCTTTTGATACAGATTCTGAGTTAACCACATCCGAGCACTCCAATCGCGATTCAAAATCTTCGGAGGAGTTACTCGATGTGGTTACTCGCGCGGTGGCCAGACTTCAATTAGACTGGCCACGCGACCAAGATCCCCCCAAGCGCTCCAAGTTAGAGGACAGATTTCTGTCTGGTGACCAAGGGAAGGGAACGCCTCATCAGTCCCTTCCCTTCTTTGATGATCTCCACGACGAGCTTTCTCGTTCGTGGAAGAAACCATATACCTCACGCGTTCACGTGCCCTCGACGTCGGTGTATTCGACTATTGTGGGCGCTGAGGCGCGAGGATATTCAAAGATGCCACCGGTCGAAGAGACACTTGCGGGTTATCTCTCGCCGGGTTCGGCATCGTCTCTTAAAAAACCTGCTCTCCCCTCTAAGCCATGCAGGGTTACCTCCATGCTGGTCGGGAGAGCTTATCAAGCGGCGGGTCAGGCTGGTGCTGCGCTGCACACCATGGCTGTGTTACAGGCATACCAGGCTGACCTGCTAAAGGACCTGAGTGCAGGAAGAGACCTCGACGACAAAGCTTTTTCGGAACTTCGTCGAGCTACGGATTTGTCTCTCCATGCCACCAAGCAGTCAGCCTGTGCTATTGGCCGGTCTATGTCCGCTTTGGTCAGCAAGGAGAGGCATTTATGGCTTAACCTATCCGGCATCAAGGATAAGGACAGAGTTTTCCTCCTTGATGCCCCAATTTCGCCTTCTGGTCTCTTTGGAGACGCCATGAATACGGTTATCTCCAGATTCCAGGAGGCGAAAAGCCATGAGGAAGCCTTTGGGCAGTTTCTTCTTCGCCGCACTCAGGGGGCGAGGCCGTCGGCCACCCAGTCTCGCCCTGATTCCGTTAGGAGGGAGGCTCAAAAGCAAAGCGTGGCAAGTCGTGCTCCCCCTCGCAAAGATTGGGGACAGGCTCTTCGCCCTCAGCAGCCTCCCAAACAAGACCTCAGGGCTGGTATTTCTAAGAGAAAGAAGCCCTGACGGTCTTGTATCCAGCCCTGTGAGGGTAGTTCCCTTCAGGACGGGGCGCATGTATCATTCACTTCGGCCCTCCCGATACCCTCATGAAACCTCTTCACTCCCGCCACCCTTGGTGTTTCGGGTGACAGGGGTTTCCAACAAAATGTTGAGTGTACCGTTGCTCCCTGCCATAATCCAGGACACGGAACATTCGACACCCCCTCGACAGGAAGTGTTGAAATTAGTTCCCATCTCAGAGAACCTGGCAGCGTGGAAACTTCTGCCAGGTATTTCTATGTGGGTTCTAAAAACAGTAGAAAAAGGCTACAGAATTCAGTTCGCTTGCCGCCCTCCAAGCTTCAACGGTGTGGTTTCCATAGAACATGTTCCCCTTCCAGAGAAAGAGTCAAGCTATTACAGCAGATACTTCCTGGTCCCCAAGAAGGGGGGGGGGGGGGGGGGTTGCGTCCGATCTTAGATCTTCGTGGCTTGAATCGCTCGGTCAAGACGCTCAAGTTCAAGATGCTAACAGTCAAGTCTGTCGTGTCTCAGTTCCAACGTCACGATTGGCTGGTCACGATCGACCTCATGGATGCATATTTTCATATTGGAATTCTGCCACAGCACAGGAAGTTCCTGAGGTTCGCTTTCAGGGACGAAGCCTTCCAGTATCGGGTCCATCCATTCGGCCTAGCCCTATCACCCCGCACATTCACGAAATGCATGGATGCGGCACTGGCTCCTTTGCGACTCCAGGGTATCCGCATTCTGAATTATCTAGACGACTGGCTGATTCTAGCCCAGTCTCAAAAACTGGCAGTTCAGCACAGGGATATCGTCTTGGCTCATCTAGGTTCTCTGGGTCTGAGACTCAATGCCAAAAAGAGCGTTCTTTCCCCGACCCAGGAAATTTCCTATTTAGGGGTCATATGGAATTCGGTCACGATGCAGGCACAGTTGTCTCCCGCTCGTGTAATCTCCATTCAGAACTCCCTGAGCAATCTCAGGCTAGGTCAGGGTTGCACTGTTCTTCAGTATCAACGAATATTAGGTCTCATGGCGTCTGCGTCCACGGTGATTCCTTTGGGCCTTCTCCATATGAGACTGTTTCAGCTGTGGCTAAAAGCCAGGGGGTTTCATCCAAGGGCCAGTCCCCTCAGGCAAATAAAGTTTATGCGCCCTTTCTATGTGGTTCAGACCCCGGTTTCTCACCTTGGGTCCCACTCTTGGTGCGTTGTGTCGTCGCAGGATGCTAACGACAGACGCCTCCCTGACGGGTTGGGGTGTGGTCTTAAGTGGTCATCCTGCCCAAGGGGAATGGGAGAGTCATCAACTCGATTGGCACATAAACCGCCTCGAGCTGATGGCAGTATTTCTGGCCCTGAAATACTTCCTCCAACATTTGAGAGACTGCCATGTCCTTGTGCGGGTGGACAACACAGCAGCAGTCTCTTACATAAATCATCAAGGAGGCCTACGTTCTCGCCACCTCAATTTGCTGCCACGTCGGATTCTCCTTTGGGCCCAGGGCAAGTTACTGTCACTCAGGGCAGTCTATATCCCTGGACGCCTGAATGTGGGAGCAGATTTTCTGTCCAGACGAAACTTACCGACGGGCGAGTGGAAACTCCACCCCGAGGTAGTACAACAGATTTGGGAGAGATTTTACAGAGCGGAAGTGGACCTTTTCGCCTCTCTAGAGACTGCACAATGTCCCCTCTACTTCTCTCTGAGTCACCCAGCCCCCCTGGGTCTGGACGCGATGGCGCATACATGGCCCAGAATGTGTCTGTATGCGTTTCCCCCGGTTTCTCTGCTCCTGGGAGTCCTGGCCAGAGTTCGCCAGCAAGGGTCTTGCCTCTTACTGATAGCGCCTCACTGGCCGAACAGGATTTGGTTCTCAGAGATGATGTCTCTCCCAGACGGCTCGCCTTGGGCGATTCCGGACAGGAGGGACCTTCTGTCTCAGGCACAGGGGACAATATTTCATCCCCGGCCCGAATTGTGGAAACTTCATGTTTGGCCCCTGAAGGGTACCAGCTGAAGGACACAGGGCTGTCGCTTGGGGTTATTGAAACCATTCTTAGTGCTAGGGCTCCCTCCACCAGAAGAATTTACACCAATAAATGGGGTGTCTTCGAAAGGTGGTGCAGTTCACATGGTGCAGATCCAGTTAACTGCCAAATTGTTTCAGTTCTGGATTTTCTGCAGGAAAAACTGTCAGCAGGCATATGCCCCGCTACTCTCAGGGTTTATGTGGCCGCCATTTCGGCTTGCCACGCCTTGATTGACGGGGTGCCTTTAGGGAGGCACCCTCTACTCGCTCGCTTCATTCATGGAGCCAAGCGACTGAGGCCTCCCGTTAGGATCAGAACTCCTTCATGGGACTTAACAATAGTCCTGGAGGGTCTGGTTGAGACCCCTTTTGAACCTCTGGAGTCAGCGTCTGACAGACTTCTGACTCTCAAGATGGTCTTTCTTATGGCTATTACCTCTCTTAAGAGGATTGGGGATCTATAGGCTCTGTCTATTTTGCCGACCTGTTTAGAATTTGCCCCAGGTATGGCCAAAGCTATTTTGCATCCTCACCCTGATTACCTTCCTAAGGTTCCTTTTTCGACAATACATCCTGTCACTTTGGAAGCCTTCTGCTCCCCGCCGTTTCTAACGCCGGAGCGGGAAAGACTTCACGGACTCTGCCCAGTCCGTGCCCTTCAGACTTATGTCCACCGCACAAGCCAGTGGCGTAAATCAGGGCAATTGTTTGTTTGCTATGGGGGCCGCAACAGGGGGGCGGCCGCTACTAAGCAGACTATGTCACATTGGGTGAGGGATGCTATTGCCCTGGCCTATGAGGCGCGCGGTCAAGCTTCGCTAGTAGGTGTCAGGGCTCACTCCACCAGAGGGGTCGCCTCCTCTAAAGCCTTGGCTAGAGGGGTCCCTCTGCAGCAAGTTTGTGATGCGGCAGGCTGGTCCTCTCCGCACACATTCATTAGATTCTATAGTTTGGATGTTCATGCTACTCCGGGCTCTTACGTCCTTGAGTCGACATCTCAAACTCATGCCGGAACAAGTTTGCGACGCGGCGGGCTGGTCCTCTCCACGCACATTCTACAATTTTCTTCATGGGCTGGATGTTCTGCTACCCCAGACTCTTATGTCCTTGGGTCGACATCTCAGGCTCATGCCAAATCAAGTTCATGGTACGAACTTTTTGAGTTAGATGCTTTACCCCGGACTCTTATGTCCTTGGGTCGGCTTCTCAAACTCATTTCTGACTTTGTGGGCTAGATGCTTCGCTACTCCGGACTCTTATGTCCTTGAGTCGACATCTCAAGCTCATGTCTGAACAGGTTTGTGATACGGCAGGCTAGTCCTTTCCGCACACATTCTTCGGATTTTATGGTGTTAGATGTTTTTGCTACTCCGGGCTTTTATGCCCTTGAGTCGACATCTCAAGCTCATGTCTGGGACCTCTCGCGTTTTGTGAGAACACTTCACAACGGTCAGGGGTCCGGACAGCCCCAGTGCGGCGGCGTGGGCATTGCGTTCCCCATAGCGCTTAGCAGCGCAGCATCATAGTGAAGCTTTTTGTAAAGGGAACGTCTCGGATTACATGTGTAACCCTTGTTCCCTGAAAAAAGCGGAACGAGATGCTGCGCTTCTTTTGCCGCACTGGGACGTCCCAGGACCGCTCTTCAGAAAAATATCTGACGACACTCTGGTGACGCCTCCTATTTATAGCCTGGCCACAGGTGCATCCAATGATCTCACCAACCGAGGCTATAAATTCCGGTCAATTTTCATTGACGTGTTACACACGTTCAGAGCAGCTCACAATAAGATTGTTCCCCATAGCGCTTAGCAGCGCAGCATCTCGTTCCGCTTTTTTCAGGGAACAAGGGTTACACATGTAACCCGAGACGTTTCCCATAGGGTCAAGTCAGACACTTCACCATTATCATTTAATTCTATAAAATCTTTCAATTTAGAGGTTATATTCTTAACAAAGTTGTCATCACTTAGAAGATTTGAGTTAAAACGCCAAGAATAAGTCTGTTTTGGGAGAGAAATATTTAATGATATTACTAAGGGGCTGTGGTCAGAAATCAAAATATTGTGATATTTGGAATTGGTGATTTGAGAAATAAGGTTAGAGCTAGTCAAAAAATAATCAATCCTACTGTAGGATTTGTGAACAATTGAGTAGAATGAATACTCTTTGCTTGTAGAATGCTGAATCCTCCAAATATCTACTAGATTCCTAGTTTTCAAAGAGTTGTTTAGGAGCTTTACAGATGTAATTTCATTTCTGGTCATGTGGATATCTGTCTAAGAAAGGATCTAGATAGCAGTTAAAATCCCCGGCTATTATTATGTTTGAGTCACTATCATCTGGAAGCAGATCAAAAACCTTTTTGAAAAAATTGGGCTCGTCCTTGTTCGGACCATATATATTAAGCAGGGTTACTGAGAACGAGTTTATAGTACCAGAGACTAATAAATATCTACCAAGAGGGTCATTGTTAACAGAAGTTACCTCGAATGGGATATTTTTTCGAAACAATATTACCACACCACGGGCATGCGAGGTAAATGGTGATTGATATATCTGAGATACCCAATTGCATTTCAACCTGTGTTGCATAGCTGCTTTAATGTGGGTCTCTTGTAGAAAAATTATATCCGCAGAAAGAGATTTCAGGTGTTTAAAAACTTTCTCCCTTTTGACTACACTACCAAACCCTCTCACGTTCCATGAAATCAGTTGTAAATCTCTACCTCCTACGTGCATTTTACCTTGTATTTGAGTCATTTTGAAAAAATGTGAAAAGATATAAATACTGTTGCATTACCGTATACAAGTGAATAAAACATGTGCATCTGAGCTGAACAAGAACAACAACACAGTTCAACAACCACCCCCCCTCCCTCACCTCCACGTCCCCCGAATCTGATGCGTATCTTCCCCTCTTGGTCAAAACAGGAGCCACTGGACAAATAGTAGCCCCGATCCAAATAGCGTCCCCCACCGCAATGTAAATATAAGTTGAAAATTGAAAGCTAGCAACACATTTGAAAACAAAACAAAATACACCTTTGAAGGAAATTGTCCTGCACCCTGGTGTATTAATAATTGTCATGTGTCAGGACAGTCTCTTATTGACACGCAGTTCGAAGAATGGTCAACAGTGGCGCATTTAGCACAGAAGAACGAACACGCTCACCTTGAATAGAAGGTAAAAATGATCATTAAATTTTTAACCATCCGCCGAGATGTTACGTTCCTTCAATGAACGAGCCGCTTCAGCTGCCGCTGAATCATTGAAAACCTCCGGAGTATTCTTCTCATCATCCCAGTAAACATGAAGCCTGGCCGGATAGCGTAGGTGATGTTTAACTCCTCCGTCTCTCAGGGCTTTCATCACGTGTCGAAAGGCATGGCGCTGGTTCATCACTTCGCTAGTATAATCAGGGAAGATCAGAACTTTGTTTCCCTTGTATTCCATTGATTGTGTCCTGCTGAGGCGTAGAATTTGCTCTTTCACCTGAAAATGATGAATACGAGCCATGATAGTGCGCGGCTTGCCACCCGACACTGATTTGGGTTGCAAAGAGCGATGCGCGTGATCAACTTTCACTGGATGTGGAAAGTGCTGTTTACCCAACAGTTCAGGAATAAGTTTGGAGACAAAATCAGTTGGTTTTCCTTCTTCTGAATTTTCTTTTATGCCAACAATCTTGATGTTGTGCCTGCGGGACCGTGCTTCTAAATCCAGTAGTTTGGTTTGAAGCTGGCTAGTGTATTTTGTTAAGTCTTCACATTTAGCTTCAAGCACTTCCACACGCTCTTCGAGTGCATTGGTCGTTTGCTCTTTACTGACCATGCGGTTTTGCAGGTCAGTTTGTACAGAGAGCACAGATTGAAATTTGGTGTCAAAAGCATCAAAGCGTTCATCGAGTCTCCTCAGAATCATCTCCGACATTCTCTTACAGATTTCATTGCACACTTCATACATGTGGGTTTTGTCTATGGACATAGTATCTGAAGTGGTAGTCGGAGGTTTATCAGAGGGCTCGTTGGAGCGGCTATCGCTAGCACTAGCCCCGCTAGCATTAGCACTGCTGATGTATCCATCGATGGTCTTGGGCTTCCCAGGAGGGTTTCTTTGCCGCAACATTTTCAAATTAGTGAAGTTCAACGGATGAAACAGGCGAGCGAGCAAAAAATATCAACTCTTGGACAATTTTATCTTGGTGTTCGGTAATTTTCCATAAGTTGCGGTGGAGAGCACAAGCTAAACACGTCTATATCCTACACATGCTCACTAGCGCCCCGGAAACTGTCAACTTTTGAACTTGAAACTTTTTTAGTGTTTGTGTGAGTGTGCTGGTTCTGCTAGAGGCTGGAGTTTGTTTTGTGGAGCATCACACCTTTGTGAATTTGTGAATTAATCTACATGTTCTTTGTGTATTCCGCCTATTGGCAGGAGTTTGTTTTATAGATTTTTTTCTGTTACGTAATTCTGTCTCACAAAACTTGTGCAGAAGCACCGGACATGACCAATCCGATTACGAATTTGTCACGGGGGCTCTTGTAGGCGTGCATGGACTGTTTGAGTTTAGAGGGATGGACGGCAGTTGGTGCTGTCATATGTAGGGTTAATGCGCACGTTTTTCTGTTTGTTTGGTTCCAGGGGAAGTTCAGGGTTTGACTGTTACTCTAATGTTGGAATGTGGTCTTTATCATTTTGTTTTTAACACACAATCTCTTTTTTCTAATATGTCAAAATGTCAAATGTTAATGTGAGTGGACTGTTTCTCTCCACGTGGAATGTGAATGGGTTGGGGCACCTCATAAAAAGGCACGCTCAGAGAAGGCTCAGCGGTTAAGGCTCTGGGTTACTGACCAGAAGGTCGGGGGTTCAAGCCCCAGCACCGCCAAGACACCACTGTGTGACCCTTGAGCAAAGCCCTTGATCCTATCTGCTCCAGGGGTGCCGAATCATGGCTGACCCTGCACTCTGACCCCAGCTTAGCTGGGATATGTGAAAAATAAATAATCTCACTGTATATATGCAGAAATTTATGTATAATGTGTGACAATTGATCAATTTATTTTTTAATTTATTTAAATATGATATAATGTTTCTTCAAGAAACACATCTTTCACCATATGAAGCTGAAAAATATGGGAAGATATGGGGTGGACATGTTTTCTTCAGTGATGGCTCAAGTAAGAGCAGGGGAGTCATTACATTGATAAACACTTCTTGTTGTACACTTCTACAACTCAAAATTCAAATACCTGCTACAGTCACTCCCTGTAGATGTCCCCCTCATATATTTCAAGCAATTTGATAGCATCGCAAAGTCCTTCATTTGGAATGGTAAGCGTCCTACATTACATTTCATTAAGTTACACAGGCAGATTGACAAAGGTCAAATTTAGTTTTATTATTATGCATTCGGTTTCAGACATTTGGCTCATTGGTCGATTCCACTTGAGAGAATTCCTCCCTGGTTTTGTATTGAACAGGAATTTCTTGCTCCTATTTTGGCATTGCAAAGCATTTCTATCAAACTAATCGGAGAAGTTAAGTTACACCCCGTTATCTTGCATTTTCACTCGGTATGGACAAAAGTGTCCAGAGTGTTTAATTCTGACCTTTTATTTAAATGTTGCCTCGGCTGAACCAAAAATGATGTATTAATAAATCCCCTTTCTGCTGGTCAAAGTGGATTGTGAGGGGGGTTACTATCATTTATTTATTTATTTATTTTTATTAAGCACTTTTACACAACTGGTCATTGAACAAAGTGCTGTACAAGAATGGAGACAAAAACACAGACATTTACGCCACGGTTAAGTGACAACGAAATAAACACCTCAGCTAAAAAGCCTACAAGAACAGCTACTATACCCCGTTAAATGCTAAATCTAGAAGATATTCCTTTAGCTTTTGTTTAAAAACAGTTAATGTAGGTTCTAATCTAATAGAAAGAGGTAGGTCATTCCAGAGTTTTGGGGCAATTGCTACAAAAGCTCGATCTCCACTTCTCCATTTTGTTCTTGGAGTCGTTAAAACCAGCTGGTCAGCTGACCTCAAAGACCGTTTTGGTTCATATTTCTTAATCAGATTTGCCAAATACAATGGGGCCATACCATGCAGTGATTTATAAACAAAACTGTGGTCGATCGGTAGCCATTTTAAAGTGCTCAAAACTGGGGTGATATGGTCTCTCTTACGAGTACCTGTCAAAAGTCTCGCAGCTGCATTTTGGACCAACTGTAAGCGGTTTATCAATGATTTATTTATGCCGACGTATAGTGAGTTACAGTAGTCTAGTCTTGTAAAAATAAAAGCATGAATGAGTTTTTCAAGATCACGCATGGTCAAAAAAGGTTTCACCTTCGCTATTAATCTCAAATGATAAAAACAAGACTTGACAACAGAATAAATCTGTTTCTCAAACTTGAGATCACTATCAAACAGAACCCCTAAATTTCTAACTAATGGCTTACAAAAAGGGGCTAAATCACCCAGATCAACAGAATCATTTGAAACTCCAAACCACACAACTTCAGTTTTCTCTTCGTTTAGTTTTAAAAAATTTAAAGATAGCCATGATTTAATGTCATGTATGCAATCCCACAACAACTCTATATGGTTTTTACTATTCTTTTTCAGAGGGAGATAAATTTGCATATCATCTGCATAAAAGTGAAAAGGGATTCCATGTTTACTAAAAATTGACCCAAGTGGTAACAAATACAAAGAGAACAGAACTGGGCCAAGAATGGACCCCTGTGGAACCCCACTGAGCATGGGTGTGGGTTGTGAGTACTCTTGACCAATATTTACAGAGAAGGTTCTATTTGAAAGAAAGGACTTGAACCATGCAAGCGCTGTACCACAAATTCCAACAGCATTTTCAAGGCGTAAGAATAAGATCTCATGGTCGATGGTGTCAAATGCAGTGCTAAGGTCCAATAAAACAAGAACTGCTGAGAACCCTGAGTCAACTGCAGTCAATAGATCATTTTAAACTCTAATCAAAGCAGACTCAGTACTATGGTAAGCCCTAAAACCTGACTGAAAAATTTCAAATATATCGTTTTGAAGCAAATAGGTATTTATTTGATTCAGAACGACCTTCTCCAAAACCTTAGATAAAAAAGGTAACTTCGAAATTGGCCGATAATTTGATACAACCACAGGGTCAAGATGTGGGTTTTTTAACAGAGGCTGGACATAAGCATGTTTAAACTGCTTAGGAACAACTCCATTTAAAAGACTATTATTTATGATAGATAAAATACTAGGGCCAAGAACATCAAATGCTTCCTTTACTAACCTCGCTGGAATAATGTCTAATAAACAGTCAGTTGGTTTTGACTGTTTAATTATCTCGGTTAGTGACTGCAAGGAGATCATTTCAAAATGGTGAAAACTAACAGATAATGTCCGGGCAACTGAATCTAATCTACACTCTAGATTAGATTAGATTCAACTTAGATTAGATTAGATTCAACTTTATTGTCATTGTGCAGAGTACAAGTACAAAGACAACGAAATGCAGTTTGCATCCAACCAGAAGTGCAAAAAAGCAGAAAAGTGCATGCGATATTCAAGTATAGACAGGTGGTGCATAGGCAGGACAGGAAATATATTGCAGTGTTATAAGAGCAGAATAAATATGGCTATGTAATGTAAACAGTGTATGAACAACATGTACAGATATGTGCAATGTAGTAGCAGTGACATTAAAATAGTAATAGAATAATATAGATATATGCAGTGTGTTAGCAGAATTTATAATAAGAAAAACAGAGTAAATATGGATATTCTGTATAAACCACATAGACAGATATGTACAGCTACGTGCAGTGTGGTAACATTATAAGAGCAGTGAGAATAAGTGTATGTGCAGGATGGATAGTATGAAGAGTAGTAGAATATGGCTATGTATAGGTGTAATTACAGAATGTACATTTAAATAAATAAATAGAACAGAATGGAGGGGGGAGGGGGGGGGGAAGTCAATTGTCACCGGGATGCAGAGCTAGAGTTCAGTAGGGTGACAGCTACAGGAAAGAAGCTTCCTCTGAACCTGCTGGAATGGGTGCGGAGAGACCTGAAACGCCTCCCGGAGGGGAGTGGGGCGAACATTCTGTGGTTGGGGTGGGAACAGTCTTTGATGATGCTGTGCGCCTTACGCAAGAATCGCTTACCCTGTATGGTCTCGATGGAGGGGAGTGAGGAACCGGTGATGCGTTGGGCAGTTTTCACCACCCTCTGCAGTGCTTTCCAATCATGGGCAGAGCAGTTGCTGTACCAAACTGTGACACAGTTGGTGAGGATGCTCTCGATGGTGCAGCGGTAGAAGTTCACCAGGATCTGAGGAGACAGGTGGACCTTCTTGAGTCTCTTCAGAAAGAAGAGACACTGGTGAGCCTTCTTGATCAGGGTAGATGTGTTGAGGGTCCAAGAGAGGTCCTCAGAGATGTGGACACCCAGAAACTTGAAGCTGGTGACACGCTCAACCTCAGTCCCATTGATAAAAATGGGTGTGTGTGTGCCAGCTTTAGACTTTCTGAAGTCCACAATGAGCTCTTTGGTCTTCTTAGTGTTGAGAGCCAGGTTGTTGTCAGTGCACCACGAAGATAGGTGCTGGACCTTCTCCCTGTAGGCCGTCTCATCGTTGTTACTGATGAGACCGATCACCGTAGTGTTGTCTGCAAACTTGACAATGTTGTTAGAGTGTGCAGTCGTAGGTGAAGAGGGAGTAAAGGAGAGGGCTCAGCACACATCCCTGTGGTACGCCGGTGTTCAGGGTGATGGTTGAGGAGGTGTAATTAGCTAACCTAACAGACTGAGGTCTGTTGGTTAGGAAGTCCAGAATCAAGATACAGAGGGAGGAATTGATGCCCAGTTCACTGAGTTTGTTGATCAGTTTGGAGGGGATGATGGTGTTGAATGCTGAAGTCAATGAACAGCATTCTCACATAGGTGTTGCTATTGTCAAGATGGGACAGGGCAGAGTGAAGTGCCATAGAGATGGCATCCTCTGTGCTCCTGTTCTGACGGTAGGCGAATTGGAAGGGGTCCAGCGAGAGTGGTAAGCAGGTCTTGAGATGGGCCAGGACCAGCCTCTCGAAGCACTTCATAATGATGGGGGTGAGTGCAACTGGACGGAAGTCATTAAGGCTTGTTGCATTGGAGTGTTTTGGCACCAGCACAATGGAGGTGGTTTTAAAGCATGCGGGGACAGCTGCTTGGGCTAGAGACAGATTAAATATGTCAGTCCAATCCTCAGTCAACTGCACAGCACAGGCCCTGAGTACGCGTCCGGGGATACCATCAGGACCAGCAGCCTTGCGTGCATTAATCCTGCTCAGTGCCACACCCACATCTGTGGTGGAGAGTGTGAGGGGCTGGTGAACTGCAGAGACCACAGCCTTGATGGCCACTTCCTTGTTTTCCCTATCAAAGCGGCCATAGAAGTGGTTCAGCTCATCAGGCAAGGAGGTGTTGGTGACGGGGGGGTGGAGTTAGTATCTTTGTAGTCTGTGATGGCCTGGATGCCTTGCCACATGCGTCGGGGGGTCAGAGTTGTTCTTGAAGTGATCCTCAATCCTTAGCTTGTGGTTGTGCTTGGCCTTTTTGATGCTCCTATTCAGGTTAGCCCTGGATGAGTTATAGGCTTGAGCATCACCTGATCTGAATGCAATGTCTCGTGCCTTCAGCAGGAGTCTGAACTCACTGTTCATCCATGGCTTCTGATTAGGGAAAGTGGTAATCCGTTTGAGGGTGGTGACACTGTTGATGTTTGAGTTGATGCAGAGCAGAAAGGAGGAGGCATATGAATCAATGTCCGTGTGGGAGTCGTGGGTGGCCTGAGTTGCGAACTCTCTCCAGTCAGTGTTTCCAAAACGCTGCTGAAGTGCCGAGTCAGCTCCCTCTAGCCACACTTTGACTGTCCTTACTGTTGATTTCACACGTTTGATGAGTGCTAAATACTTGGGTAGTAGAAACAAAGAGAGGTGATCTGAGTGTCCTAGATGGGGGAAGGGAGCAGCTTTGTATGCATCAGCTATATTTGTGTAGACTTGATCTAAAATCTTTCCTTCTCTTGTGGGGCATGATACATTCTGATGGAATTTAGGCAGTACAGTCTTTAAATTCGAGTGGTTGAAGTCACCCGCGACAATGAAGGCTGCCTCGGGATGCAGAGTTTGTTGTTTACTAATAGCAGAATGCAGTTCTTTCATGGCAATCTTGGCATTAGCATCCGGTGGTATGTAGGCTGCTGTTATTACAGTTGACGTAAACTCTCTGGGCAAATAGAAAGGTCTACACTTAACCATGATATACTCAAGATTAGCTGAGCAGTGACTCTCGGTGATGGTGGTGTCCGTACACCACGTTTTGTTAATATAAATGCACAAACCCCCACCTCGGGTCTTACCGCAGTCATCAGCTGTTCTGTCCGCACGGAGGAGGCAGCGTCCAGCTAGCTCGATAGCGCTATTGGGTATTCCACTGTTAAGCCAGGTTTCTGTGAAAATCATGATATTGCAGTCCATAATCATTC
Organism: Moxostoma hubbsi; assembly: GCA_032164185.1. Taxonomy (NCBI): domain Eukaryota; kingdom Metazoa; phylum Chordata; class Actinopteri; order Cypriniformes; family Catostomidae; genus Moxostoma; species Moxostoma hubbsi. The sequence continues at coordinate 217,426 of JAVLUX010000031.1, read as the reverse complement.
TATGTGTGGTGATCCACAGCCGGAGTTCATCCATTTTGTTCACCAGCGAGCGAACATTGGCGAGGAAAAGGCTTGGAAGAGAGAGTCAATGTGGAGTTCGCTTTAGCCTCGCTTGAATTCCACCACGTGACCCTCTGCAACGTTGTTTTCGTGTCCGTCTGAAGAGCCCTCCAGTCGGTGTGGGGATGTTCGGAGGTCCCGTTGGTTTAGCGATCTCTGGAAGTACGCTAATAATGGTGTCAGAATTGCCGGAACCGATGTCCAAGAGTTCGTGTCGGTGTACGATATGTACGCTAAACTGTTTTTAGTTTTTACTTAAAATACTATGACCTATATGAGAGTAATGTGTTGAGATACTTTGAAAATTTGGTTCAACATTTTGGGATTCCCAGACCTCAGATCTTTAGCCAAGTGGTTTTTATTGTCGTTCAACCATATACAGTTAGTACAGTATACAGTGAAACGAGACAACGTTCTTCCAGGACCATGGTGCTACATAAAACAACAGAGGACAATGGAGCTTGGTGGCGATGGCGTAGTCTGTTGAACGGTTTGGATGATACGCGAACTGCAGTGGGTCGAGTGAGGGGGGCCTTAATGTGCCTCATGATGAGCCTCTCGAAGCACTTCATGATGATGGGTGTGAATGCGACAGGACTTTAGTCGTTGAGGCAGGACACTGAAGACTTCTTTGGCATGGGGACAATGGTGGTGGCCTTGAAGCACGCTGGTCTGCACATCCTCTGAGCACTCTGCCAGGAATGTTGTCTAGTCCAGCAGCCTTCCGTAGGTTGACTCTAGGTAGAGTTTTCCTCACATCAGCCATGGTAAGACAGAGCACCTGGTCGTTGTGAGGAGGGGTTGTCTTCCTCGCCACCACATCGTTCTGTGCTTCAAACCTAGCGTAGAAGTCGTTCAGCGAATCTGGAAGGGAGGCATCTTTGTCACAGGCAACTGATGTTGTCCTGTAGTTGGTGATGGCCTGGATGCCCTGCCACGCACGTGTCGCCGCTGTCCTGGAAGTGACTGGATACTCTGGACGTGTGCGCACTTTGCCTCTCTGATGGCCTGGGACAGTTTGGCCCTCGCTGTTCTTAGGGAAGCCTTGTTGCCTGCTCTGAAGGCGGAGTCTCGGGTCCTAAGCAGCGCATGCACCTCCGCAGTCATCCACAGCTTCTGGTTGGTGATGGTCTTGGAGAAGGTGACATCATCAATGCACTTGCTCATGTAGCTGGTCACTGATGCTGTGCATTCCTCCAAGTTGGTAGAGTCGCCATATGTTGCAGCCTCCCTGAACATGTGCCAATCAGTACACTCAAAACAGTCCTGAAGAGCAGAGATGGCTCCTGCTGGCCAGGTTTTCACCTGGCCAGGAGCGGTTTTGTGCATATGACGAGCAGTCTGTATGCTGGAATTAGCATAACAGAGATGTGGTCTGAGTAGCCGAGGTGGGGGCTGGGGCTCCGGCCAGTACGTGCCTGGCATGTTTGTGGAAACAAGATCAAGCGTGTTCACCGCTCTCATTGCAAAGTCCACATACTGATGGAATTTAGGGAACACTGTCTTGAGATTTGCATGGTTGAAATCTCCGGCGACAATAAACAGTCCATCAGGGTGAGCGTTCTGCAGTTCTCTCATAGCCCCATGCAGTTCACAGAGCGCTTCCTTAGCGTTAGTGCTAGGGGGAATGTAAACTCTGGTTATAATAACAGTGGTGAATTCCCATGGTAAATAAAATGGTCTGCGTCTAACAGTCACAAGCTTCACCAGCGATGAGAAGTATCTAAAGACTAGCATAGAGTTATTGCACCATTCCTTGTGGATGTAAACACACAAGCCACCACCGCAAGTCTTACCGCACAGAGCTGCATTTCTGTCAGCACGAAACGAGTCGAGCCCGTCTAGCTGAATAGCGGCGTCCAGAACTCTGTTGCTGAGCCACGTCTCTGTGAAAACAAAGACGCAGCAGTCTCTAAGCTCACGCTGCATAGTCTTCTGGAGTCAGATATAGTCCAGTTTAATGTCCAGGGAGCAAACATTTGAGAGCAGGATAGATGGGAGAGCTGGCCGGCTAAACATTTTGTTTGTTTTTAGCCTAGCATGGACCCCCGCCCTCTTGCCGCGCTTTCACTTCCTCGCACACTGCTTACGACGTCCCCTCCCCCGGGCACCGGCATCAGGCGACACTGAGGACTGGAGGCCTGGTCTCCGTAGCAAGCCGAGTTCGAGTAGCAACTCCTGCAGATCATCATGCAGCTTGGTTGTTGCATGAATCTTATATTTTAACAGTGTCTGGCGATGGTACATGGTTGCTCCGATGTCCATGTGCCGTAAAAGTCAGGCTAAGTGACAAAAATAGCACCATTTTGGATCCGGAGTGGATCAAGTATTTGGATTTAGGTATTTACAGTTGCACCACCTGCTCTGTACTATTTTTGGGAGTAGCATACACCCCCCTAATGTGGCAGATACTCTGGGAGGGGTGATATCTGCTTTTGTTACAGGTCATGAGGCATCAGTGTATTACTACCTGCTAATTCAGAGTCTGGGGGACGGATCTTTAATTTCTCAAGGGATTATGGGAGAGGGAGTGTGGGCTAGGATTCTAAAAAAAGACAAGTCTGCATCTAGAGATGCAAGGGTGTGTCTTATGCAATTAAAGATTTTACATAGATTCTATTGGACCCCCTCAAGATTGTATAGGCTTGGTCTTAAAGACACACCCACCTGCTGGCGATGCCAATCAGAAGATGGATACATAACCCATGTCTTTTGGGGGTGTGTTAAGATCGAGGAGTTTTGTGTGTGATGTATTGGGCACTCGGTTTCATTTTGCCCCAGACTCTGTTTTTTGGGCGATGGGGCGGTCATTGATGTTGAAAATAGACACATAAAGAGTTGGGTCTTAACCAGTGTCATGATCGCCAGACAGATACTTTTAAGAGGATGGAGGTCCCCAATAGTTGGGGTTAATTGTTGATTTGGTGTATATATGTTTTGTTTTTCTATGTTTCTAAAAATTGTTTATCTGAAAAACATTCAACTTTAAACTCCATTTCCATTTCACACAGACTACTTTTTAAAAGTAAGATGCAAAAAAATACAGAAATCTTCATGTTTATGACATCATCACAACCAGGACCACATTTCACATGCAAAGAGGATATTAACATATAGAGGTCTTAAAGGTACAGTAGCAGCCTGTTCAATTGTAAGAGTCAGAGAGGGTGGAAAAAACTCTCTTTGCAGCAAGAAACCTTGACTAACGTCACAGGTGATCTTCTGGTTAATAATAATCTACAAAAGTGTAGAATGGCCCTTTAATCTGTCTCTCTCTCTCTTTCTCTCAGCTCGAGCCTCTCGGTAAGAAGACGTACACACAGGATTTTTCTGTGTCCACATCTGTAAAATGTCCATCGCAGGTAAAGATATTCCTGGCGTTTCACTTGCCTTTTAAATAACATCTTTAATCAATATATTTATGTTGTTGCATATCACTGTTCCTTCCCCAGACGGTACCTTTTATTTCCACGTATCTAAACAGTGATTACACCTATAAAGAGCCCGGCCCAACTCCTCCACCAATCACAGTAAGTCTTCATGTACCGGAGAAAGATAATTCTACCTACACCTTCCTGCATGTTTTGTGCAAACCCTGTTATATGTTTTGGAGTGTTGAAGAGTTGAATGTTGTAGAGTTGGAAAAAACGAGTATCGTCTGATATCATCACATCGTGTCATTTACATATTTTTGTGCTTTGTGCCAAGAATACTATATTGTCTGTACAAAACTGATCACTATGATTTTTCCCAATAACAGAGTTGAACTACTGATCATGAATTGTATTGAACAATTCTAATTGTAAATATAAGTAAATACTAATCATAAAAACACATTTTATTTTATTTACATTTACATTTATTCATTTGGCAGACGCTTTTATCCAAAGCGACTTACAAAAGAGGAAAAACATAAGTGAATCATCTTAAGGAGACAGTGGTATGAAAAGTGCCAAACTACAAAGTTTCACTATCATTGCAATAGTATACAAAACCGATTTAAGTGCAACAAGAATTGTTAAAGGTTTACTTCAGGATTTAGCATTAATCTTTGTATCAGTAGAAAACCAGTAGTATTTTCGAATTACCGAGCTCCCCCCCTCCTCATATCCCCCTGAGACGAGAGATTTATTTATTGTTAGTCTGGAAAAAATCCTCCGATGACGCAAAAATCGTCATTTTGCGTCATCGGAGGATTTTTGGGCCAGAGGCTTAAAACTACAGCCAGTATTCCGCATGTTTTCACCACGCCCATATGGGGCGGGATCTCACTCACAGAATGTGAAGATAGTGTCAGCCATCTTTCTGTAGAAGCTAAGAAAACAGGCTCTTGCTCTGTGTAGAAAGTTTGTATACAAGTAGGCTAATCACGATGGCGGAAGGTAGTTTTGAAGTTGAAATGGCAGAAGGGGATTTCGAAGATCCAAGTTTTGTACCACACATGGACAAGGGAGTCCTGGAAACTTATTTTAGGATCCCGAAGATAAATTGGAAACGCCAGCCAAAGCCCGCAGGGACAAACGGACGGCTTAGTGTAAAGTGACTATTTTGTTTGTTTTTCTTTTTGTTACTAAGACGTCATGTACAGAGTTTGGACACCCGGAATTATAATGTTCTTCCCGCGTAGTCAGTCAATTTATCAACTAACTCACGATTTATAGAGGTACGATGTATTAAAGAAGCCTAGTTGTATCATATTTTCAGATACTGCCGCCTGTAACCGGTACGCATGGTTTGGGAGTCGCCTCGTAAGGGCAGCAAAGCAAGTGCATTCTGGGAGTTGTTGTCTTTCAGCCACATGAGTAAAAAATAAATTTTCTGCCTTTTCTCAGTCTAGAATGCTTCAAATTCAAAAATAATTTCACATTTATACTATATAAATGACCAATTTTAAATACACATTCATCTTCCCAGAGGTGAAGTATCCCTTTAATACATTTAGAAAGAATTTTTTATTTTTTTTTATTTTTTAGCGACTGGTTAAATACTCTCGGAAAAGATGTGTTTTTAGCCGTTTTTTGAAGATAGAGAGTGAGTCAGCTTCACGGATTGAGTTGGGGAGGTCATTCCACCAACGTGGTATGATAAAACTGAAAGTCCGGAAAAGTGTTTTGGTGCCTCTTTGTTTTGGTACAACAAGGCGCCGCTCATTTGCCGACCGCAGGCTTCTGGTGGGAGTGTAGCTCTGCATAAATGTTTTTAGGTATGCTGGAGCAGACCCAGTGATTGTTCTGTATGCCAGCATCAGGGCCTTGAATTTAATACGTGCATGAACCGGCAGCCAGCGGAGAGAGACAAAGAGTGGTGTAACATGTGCTCTCTTTGGTTCATTAAAGACCAGACGTGCTGCTGCATTCTGGATCATTTGCAGAGGTCTAATAGCACATGCAGGAAGGCCTGCAAAGAGAGCATTACAGTAGTCCAGTCTAGTTATGACAAGTGACTGAACAAGCAGTTGTGTGGCATGTTCAGAGAGGAAAGGTCTTATCTTCCTGATATTGTAGAGTGTAAATCTACATGATCTTGCTGTCTTTGAAATTTAGCTTGTCATCAATGGTTACCCCTAGATTTCTGACCGTTTTGGAAGGCGACACTGTAGTTGGACCCAGTTTGTCCAGTTTGTAGTTTGTCCTTTTTTTTTTTACCAGGAAATAAAAATCACTGAGATTCTCTTTTACAGAAGTTATTAATATTGTTATACTTTTTATGTATAGGCACCTTACATGAAAACAATAACATTAAACAACAATTAATCATTATTTCAGCCTGAACAGACATAATACAAACACAAAAGCAATCACATAAAAGCCTGCCTAAAAAGATGGGTCTTAAGGTGAGATTTAAAAACCAGAAAACTTTCCCTGTTTCACACATCCTGTGACAATGAGTTCCATAAATAAAGAGCTGCATGTCTAAAGGCTCTAGACCCAATAGATGTTGTGCGAAGTCGAGGGAGAACAAGAGTGAGTGCAGAACAAGGTCTTAAAATGCGAGGAAGAGTGTGGATTTGAAGAAGGTCAAATAAGTATGAAGGGGCAAAATGATTAAGTTCCTCTTTAAAGTCAATGTGTCATTTATCCAGGAGCCAATGCAAGTTTTGTAATATGGGAGTAATGTGTTCAGTTATAGGAGTTCTGCAAATAATTTGTGCTGCTGAATTCTGTACTAGCTGGAGTTTATAGAGATACTTTTTATAGTTACTAAAGCATGGACATGAATCGTGGTGTTCTTGACTGAAAGAGGCGGACAATGTCGATTAATGTCACATATGTGGAAATATGCAGAGTGCAAAACATTGTTTATATGTGGTTCGAATGATAAAGTACTATCAAAGATGAAACCCTAACTTTTACCCTGTTTAGCAACAGAGACTGAAAAATCATCAATATTCACTGAGCAACATTTAGAGTTTGCCAAGTTGTTTGAGCCAACAAGAAGAATTTCAGTTTTACAGCTATTTAACTTAAAAATAGTGTCTCTTCTACCGGCTGCATCACCGAATACCCCCGAGCTTCAGCACCAACGATAATTGAATACACCAACATCGAGGGCACGAAGACAAGGGAAGTATAAATTTCCTCCATAATGAAAATATTTGTTATGGAGGTCATAGAAGAAAGGAAGGGACTGATATAGAGTTCCATTCCCTCTTTTATTTATTTAATTATTTTGGCCACCAGACAGAAATTTGTCTTCTAGTTTGGAGCGTTTTATTATTGTGCGTGAAATGTGCAGAGGTTCAGCGCTCCGCCCCCCTCGTGAACCGAAGAGGTGCCGAGGCGCACTTCAGGCTTACGAGGATCAGCTGGGTCTGGGGAGAGAGCGAGCGAAAGGGATGAACCCATCTCTCGCTCCTCAGCCAGATCCATGCGAGAGCCCCACGAATGAAATGTGGGCGCTGACTCCTGGAAGTAAGCGAGGCGAGCGCGAAGCATTTTGCCCGAAAGCAAATCACAGTGCTCGCACCCCCACTGCTGCAACGCGAGAGCAGCGTGCTCTTCTCCCAAACAGAGCAAAACTGATGCTTTAACTGATGACGTTTACGGCTTTTAGTCATTCTTTCTTTATATATATATATATATATATATATATATATATATATATATATATATATATATATATATATATTTTCTAGACAGAAGAGAAAGGAGAAAAGGTTCACTGCACACTGCCTCACAAATTCTAATTCCTAGCAGAGGAAAGAAAGTTTTGACAGGGTTTGTAAAACACACACACACACAGAATCGCTCTGAAAAAAGAGGATCTGACAACACCTGGTGACGCATCCTTTTATAGCCTGGCCACAGGTGCGTCTAATGACTACATCAGCCGAGGCTATAAATTCCGGTCAATGTTCATTGACGTGTTACACACATATTCACAGCTCGGTCACGACTTGGATCATTCCCATAGCGCTTAGCAAAGCACAGCATCATAGTGAAGATTTTTGTAAAGGGAACAACAAGCGTCACGACATTGACACTACTATGTTTACACATTATATGAATTATGTTTCTTGTTGTTGCTTTATTCTGTGTAAATCAGTCTTTTGATGTTTAATTGAGATCATAATTGGATTAAATCATAATAGATTTAAAGACAACATGATTGTGTTGTGTGTTTCAGGTTGCTGGATGTCAGCTGTAAGAACTGCAACAGAGTTCATCACTTGACACTTCTGATGCTTGTCTCTATGGAGACTCTCCACATTGGCTGGAGTTTACCATGGTTGGTACAGGTGCCAGACATGATCTTTGGCCCATAGCTCGGGCATCAATAAAGACGATCATTTCTTCTCTGTTTAATGTAGTTCTTGGAATTGTAATGTTACTTTCAATAGTAACTCTTACAGTTGGTTTCAGATGAATTAAAGGGTTAAACTAGAAAATAAAAACAATCGATCATCACTAACGGTTTCTTTTAAAGATGTGTTTAATATAAAATGAAAAGGGAATGATGACAGACTGAACATTCTGCCTTTTATGAAAGAAAGTCACACAGATTTGAAACAACATGAGGGTGAGTAAATGATAGGAGGTTTCATCTTTGGAGTGAACTATTCCTTTAAATATACTCTCTGGAAAGATTTCATCTCAAATGTAGTTCCGTTTCATTCATTATACCATGTATCCATCTGGAGGACTCGATTGTGATTGGTTTATGTCAGCATTCTGCTGTCACATATTTTGTATAATGAGCGCTAAACGGTTTCATTGACTTGCCTCACATCACAGTGTGTTCATAAATAATTATGATCGAGAGATCTCATATCCATTTATTTACTCAAGTAGCCATGTGTAATACGTGGGATATGCTTTGTGTCAGGGTCCTGATCACCCTGTGGTTACTTTTGTCATAATGACCAGCTAACTGTACATTATCCCATAGTTATCTCATAGTTAACATTGATATGCATCTGTTCATAAAAACGAAAATACTGCTTTGAGTGCAATTCAAATCAAATTCCTGATTTAAATTTTACAAAAACACCTGGATGTTTGATTACTCATAATACAAAGCCATGCAAAACCTGCAAATATCAGGGAATTTCAATGTTTTCCAGGCTGGGCTAAGACATCGAAAGTCTCATGGAAAGAGAATATTAAGAGATATTGCTTGTGTAGAAGAAACCATGGTCAAAAGCTGTAGTGATGTCTGATTTGACAGGAGTTTTTAGAATTCATTGAAACTAAAATAAAATTCAGTTTCCTTTCACAAAGGCCTGGAAGGTCATGGGAAAAGACTGGTCAGAAAGGGCGGGAACCCTAGAATATAGAAATGCAACTGAAGAATAAAATGAATAGGTAAATATATAAAGAATGAAATTATTACAGAAATTGTCATAGTAAAAATAAAGAAATGGCACAGTGGGATAAAGAAAATGTAGTCTTGACTTAATATTTCTATTTTCTCCATTACTATACATTTCCTCCATATTAACCCTTTGCATTCAATGACATGAGACAAATGTTTTGTAATATTTCACAGTATGTGTGAATGGTGAACTTTTCTATTGGAGTGTAAGAAATTACAGGCAGCAGCCCAAAAATGCACCAGAGTTTAAAGGGTTAAAAAACTAAATATAGTCATTCAATAAACCCAATTTAATAGTCATAAAAACACACACAATTAACGAGGTCAGTGATATAGAGGTGTAGGTACAGGTCAAAGGTCATGGTGGTTTAGATCCGTACACTGTACTGACACCAAACATCCATGAATCTATGATAGAGAGACACTTCACAGTCAAGAACACAAGCAATGAGGAGTATGTTTTCAAGACTTGTCTTCAATATAACCAAACGATCTCATTATCTAATCCAGTTTATTCAACTTTAAGAACATGAGAACAAAGACGTGAAAAAACAACTAAATACACAATTCAATAGAAGTATGAGCTCGCTTATAGTTCAGTTAAAAAAAGAGAGATCTTTACAATCGTGTTCACAATCACTTAGAATTATACCTCGAGGGGGGGGGTTTCTTATTCCTGATCAAAACAAATTCAGTCATGAAATTTTCACATGTTATACGTTATAAGAACAATTTGACTTGATCTCATCTGTAAATAAGACTTTATCAGAGAGAAAATGGCAGCAAAACTGAGAAAACAAAGGCATTGTGTGTTCAAATATCAGATCAAAGGAGATTTATCAAACGTCCATCAGGGATTGGTAGTTGTAGAGGCCTGTGGGTGCAGCAGTTTGATAAAGAACACAAACACACCACAGTACTTGAAACGACTTGCTGCTGACGATTTACAATCCACTTCAGCCAAAACAGGCAGTTTTCATCAGATTAAGGCAGAGAGCATCAGGAGCCGAGCTCTTAGGGTCACTGAAGGCCTCAAATGATAGACGACCCCCGAACCAGCAAGTCCAGTTGTTCCCATATTAATTGTGTTCTTCGTCACATCAGGAGCACTCCTCTCCGATACGTTGACAGGACCGGCCCACCTTACGGTCTAGTTTCACCATGTTGCGCACGGCCTCTTCACGACCTTGTCCCAGGTGATCAAACTCGCACTCGTGCTGCTCAGGAAGACGATGTTGCATGCAGAACACGTAGTCTACAGAACCAGAAACAGAACAAAGAATAAGAAGCGTCTAACACAGTGTTTGGTTCTGTTCCAACAATAAAAAAAATACAAACAAACAATATAATCATGTAAAGTTGGGACAGTAAAACAGGCTAATCATCTTTTTTAAAAGGGGTAGAAAATGCTTAAACTTTTGATTTTAGTAAATTTCAGTCTTGATGAAAATGTCCAAATATTGACTAAATTTAAAGGACATGTCATAATCATTACAACCCAGACCTGACTTGAACCTTTTACACTGGTTTCACTTATCCTCTGTGAGCAGTGCGTTTTCGTTTCGGCGCCCATATTAACAGAATTTACACTCTTCACATTGCAAGCTCAAAGTCGCGAAGTGAATTATCCCAGAGCTTATTTTTGCTCCGTGGCTCACACTGAACATGCTGAAATGGATGCAGTTGAAAACTAAAATAATCAAGAGATTTTAGAAAAGTGGCAAAAACGATATTTAAACTGAACCAACTATACACTACAATTTATAGGTCTGCATCTTGACCAACATTTTTGGAAATTTCAGTCTTTCCTCATTGAAGTAGATAAGAGCAGTACTTTTATGTTGCTTGTTCACAAATAAAATCGCTGCCCGAGAGCATTCCAAAGATGCTGCTGAGTGGACTGGCTTGCCTTGAATATGGCTACTGTGATTAACTAATTGTGAAAACCAATGATTGCGACATCCCATTTAGGTCTACTCCTACATGTTTTTTGCAGAGGTTGAGAATTCTCACCAATCCCAGATATGTCTGTTGAGCAGTGAAATGGCAATGACCAATCAGAGATGTTTAAATGAGTCTATAGTCCTATCAGTAATAACACATCCATACTAATGTGCAAGTTTAACTGTCTGATGCCCAGATGCTTATTTTTATTTACTCATGTGCAGGATATGAATATAGACATCTACAATTCAAATTTAACTTGTTAAAATGATATTTCTTGAGATCAGCAATGTAATTACCTCTATTCTGCTTCCTGCTTCCGCGCTGTTCGGACGCTCTTGCTTGCTGATCCGCGCTTTGCTCTATCGCTTTTATATTTTTATTTTTTATCTCCTTTTATCAACTAATTTTAATTTAAGCAAATCAGCACAGTGCTCAAAAGCTTGGACTACTACTACTATTACAAAAAAAAAGGCAGAATTCTTTTATCCGACCAGCCTCCCACTGAAAGTTTTCATTCCAGGGAAGGGAAAACACAACTGCCTACATTCAAAAGGATAAGAGAAAATGCCTATTCTGGAATCTACTTGCTGCACTAACTGCCACAGACTTTTACAAAGGATTGCAGTTCTTGAAACAAAGTTACTTGCGGGACCACCAAACCAGACGGAACACACAACAGAGCTTCGTCATGGACGCCCTCAGCATACAGCTGGTGAGTCCCATGAATCTATTGCTCCTCGACAGGCCATAATGAGTGTAGAGAAACAAGCCGATCGACTTACAAATCGATGGCACAAACAGGGAGCGAGACCAAAAAGCACTCGAGACATCAGATTGTCACGAGCATCACATATTGCCGCAGTTGCATCCTCTACCCCAGATATGGCTCTGACAAGAATTGCAAACACTGGTTTCCTACCACCGCCTATACATCTTGAGAACAGATTTGAAGCATTAATGAATGAGGAATCCCCAAATATAATAAATGTGATCAAACACAGACTGAATCAGCCAGTAGCTAACACTGATGCTAACTGGCGCTCAAGGTCGAGCAGACAGCGGCACTCAGCTCAGAGCACAGCTGGGCCCAGGACTCTGATAGTGGGTGACTCCATAATCAGAAACATTAGCAGCAGGGATACAACTACGTGCTGCCTTCCACAAGCAACAACTTCTGATGTAAACAGGGAACTTCAGAATATTCTGATGAAATATAAGACTGCAAATCGACTCATCATTCATGTGGGGAAGAATGATATTCATAAAGAGCAGTCAGAACTCCTTAAGAAGGATTTCAATGAACTTTTTGAAACACTTAAAAGACTGAAAGTTCAAACATTCATCAGTGGACCACTTCCAGCAAGATGAACAAACAGGTTCTCACGGTTGCTTGGGCTTAATACATGGCTGCAAAAAACCTATAATATAAAAGGAGTGAACTTCATTGACAACTTCAATCTTTTCTGGAGTCAGAGGCAACTGTTTCGACAGGATGGCCACCACCCAAACAAACTTGGTTCAAGAGTGCTAAAGGACAATATCTACTTCTCCCTCAATCATCCTTCTGCAGTGTGTGCCAATCCAATCAATCTGAATGGCGCACACACACCTGGACACAGTATGAATGACCACAGGACTTCACTTCAGCACCTGAATGGACATTTGGTTGACAATTCACACAAGGACAATGATAACACCACTCAGCCACAACAATTTCTGCTCACGGACACAATCTCAGCTGAGCCCTGCCCACAAAGCTCACCACAGACAGACTGTGACATATTAGAACTGCTCCAAGATTCAGCACCCAAGGACGACTTTCTGGAAAACACCCAGGGAGACCAGGACAGCATATTACAGCCGATAACACCACAGCAACAGCCCCTCTCACCAGACACGTTATCCCTCTCTCCAGCATCTCCACATCTGTGCTTCTCAGAGAAAATGGAAGAACTGGTGTATGCTGGAACCAAACTATCCCACTCATTTGCTGCAAGCCCCCAGATATCAAGCAAAAAACGGCAGGCCCTTAAACCACCAAAGCCTGTGGGCAAAGCTTGCCCTCCCCCTTGTCCTGTGAGAGCTCTTCGGCCTCTGCCACAACGCAAGGGCTCACACCCTCCTCCATCTGCTCGAGGTGAACCAAAAACAACTGATACCAGCTCTCAGTGATATGTGTCGGGTCCCCGCTATGATAACAGTAACTTTCTCAAATGTTTACAAAACAAGTGGGAACCCAGTGTGCCTGTATCTTTCTCTATTGCTGTTCGATGTCATGATAGAAAGTCTAAGGCCTTCAAAAACCATACAGCAAACCCATCCAATCTGGTGCCTATTACACGCCAAACTAAGATTGCTGTGGGGTCAAAAAGTAAGACTGTTAAGTTAGCACTTTTAAACATCCGCTCACTTAAAAATAAATCACTTCTAGTCAACGACTTAATAAGCACATACAACCTGGATTTTATGTTTTTAAATGAAACTTGGCTAGAAGACAGCTGTAGTGCAACAGTCCTTAATGAAACATCCCCTCCTAACTTTACTTTTCTGAGTGTCTGCAGAGAAGGCAGGAGAGGTGGGGGCTTAGGTGCTCTTTTTAAAGATGTCTATCAATGTAAGCAAATATCATTTGGGAATTACCCGTCTTTCGAATATCTGGGTAGTGTGTTAAAAGGTGCTCCACGCATTTTACTTATCATTATTTACAGGCCTCCAAAATACTCTCCAGCCTTTGCTGAGGACTTTACAGAACTGTTATCAACAATTACCTCAGAGTTTGACTGTTTTGCCATTGCTGGAGATTTTAACATTCACATAGATAATGCAGAAACCATTATGACAAAAGAAATCAAAACTGTTTTAAAAACGTTTGATCTGACTCAGCATGTACATGGACCCACACACAATCATGGACACACTCTAGATTTACTTATCAGTAAGGGTCTAAACATTTCATCGATTGTTATTAAGGATGTAGCACTGTCTGATCATTTCTGTATTTTCTTTGATATATTGATCTCTCCTGCCATTGAAGCTAGATCTGTGTCTGTCAAGAAGAGATGCTTAAATGAGAACACTAGTGTACTATTTATGAAGGCTATATCTTTAACACCAAGTATATCTGCTGACACTGTTGATTTTCTCCTTGATTCTTTTAACTCAAAAGTTAAAAGTGTAATTGATGAAATTGCTCCTGTGATAGTGAGGAAGAAGAGTGGCAGTCAAAAAGCACCCTGGAGAAACTCAACAGCAGTGCAAAATATGAAAAGACAATGCAGAAAAGCAGAGCGCATTTGGCGGAAGACAAAACTTGTAGTCCATTATAATATCTACAAAGACAGCATCCATGCTTTTAATATGGAACTAGGCAAAGCTAGACAGTCTTTCTTCTCGAATATTATAAACAGCAACTTAAAAAACACACGCACTCTATTTGCGACTGTAGAGAGACTGACAAACCCCCCCAAGCCAGATTCCCTGTGAACTGCTCTCAGACAGCAAGTGCAGTGAGTTTGCTTCTTTCTTCTCTGAGAAAATAAATAATATCAGAAAGGTGATCAGCACATCCTTGAGTTGTGCTGGGGTCAGACAAATCAAACCACAACCTGAGAAAGTAGTTACTTTGTCTGACTTCAAAGAAATTGATGGCAAAATTTTGGAAGAAACCGTACGGCACCTTAAAACATCAACCTGCGCCCTTGATGCACTTCCAACATCTTTTTTCAAAAGTGTGTTCAACTGTTTAGAAGCAGATCTCCTAGAAGTGATAAACTCCTCACTTCTCTCTGGGAGTTTTCCAAACTCCCTGAAAACTGCAGTTGTCAAGCCCCTCTTGAAAAAGAGCAATCTGGATAAGACCATATTAAGCAACTATAGACTGATCACAAATCTTCCTTTCATAGGCAAGATCATTGAAAAAGTTGTCTTCAATCAACTGAACAAATTCTTGAACTCGAATGGATACTTTGATAATTTTCAATCTGGTTTCTGATCACGTCACAGCACAGAGACAGCGCTCATAAAGATAATAAACGATATTCGCTTAAATACTGATACAGGCAAATTATCAGTACTGGTACTACTCAACCTCAGTGCTGCATTTGACACTGTCGATCACAACATACCTCTGGAAAGGCTGGAAAACTGGGCTTTCTGGGATGGTCCTAAAATGGTTCAGGTCATACTTGGAAGGGAGAGGTTATTATGTGAGTATAGGAGACCATAAGTCTGAGTGGACGCCCATGACATGCGGAGTCCCTCAAGGCTCAATTCTTGCTCCACTCCTGTTCAACCTGTATATGCTCCCAATTAGCCAAATAATGAGAAAGAACCAAATGGCTTACCACAGCTATGCAGATGACACACAGATCTACTTAGCCCTATCAATTAATGATTACAGCCCTATTGACTCCCTGTGCCAATGTATTGATGAACTAAACAGTTGGATGGGCCAAAACTTTCTTCAGTTAAACAAAGACAAAACTGAAGTCATTGCGTTTGGAAACAAAGATGAAGTTCTCAAGGTGAATGCATACCTTGACGCTAGGGGTCAAACAACTAAAAATCAAGTCAGGAATCTTGGTGAGCCTCTAGAGTCAGACCTTAGTTTCAGTAGTCATGTCAAAGCAATAACTAAATCAGCATACTATCATCTGAAAAATATTGCAAGAATTAGATGCTTTGTTTCCAGTCAAGACCTAGAGAAACTTGTGCATGCTTTCATCACCAGCAGGGTGGATTATTGTAATGGACTCCTCACAGGCCTTCCCAAGAAGACCATAAGACAGTTGCAGCTCATACAGAACGCTGCTGCCAGAATTCTGAGCAAAACCAAAAAATATGAACATATCACACCAGTCCTCAGGTCTTTACACTGGCTCCCAGTTACATTTAGGATTGATTTTAAAGTATTATTACTGGTATATAAATCACTCAATGGGCTAGGACCTCAATATATTGCGGATATGCTCACTGAATATAAACCCAACAGATCACTCAGATCATTAGAATCACATCAGCTAGAAATACCAAGGGTTCACTCTAAGCGAGGAGAGTCTGCTTTTAGCTATTATGCCAGCCGCAGCTGGAACCAGGTTCCAGAAGAGATCAGATGTGCTCCTACAGTAGTCACATTCAAATCCAGACTCAAAACACATCTGTTTAGCTGTGCATTTACTGAATGAGCACTGTGCCACTGTGTGTCCGACTGTTTGTACTGTGTTTTATTAGATTTTTTTTTTTATTCTAAACTGTTTTAATTATTCTTATTTTATTATTCTTGTTTTTTCTTTTTAATTTCTACTATGTAAAGCACTTTGAATTACCATTGTGTATGAAATGTGCTATATAAATAAACTTGCCTTGCCTTGCCTAGTGATTTTATTACTCGCGGAAATACACATTCTTGATATCAAAAATGGAATTCCAACATTTTTTATATCCGGAAGTGCCTTTTCACTAGTAGAATTTCACAATGATTTGTAATTCACTCCTGTTCAAAATGCAATTAAAATTTTTGAATACCCTTAAACATCTATTGTTGCCAGCTGGAGGCCCTATGACCATAACCCATCATAGCCACATTCATGTCATAAGTGTTATTAACCATATGGTGGAGTTTGTCAAATATACACGAATACATGTAATTTGATCCATTGCCGTGACAAAACCTTTCAAGATATCAAGAATCCCTTCATAATTTTACATCAGCGGTGTCTTGACATTATTGTTAATAATTTTGAAGTGATATGGGTAAATGTAAGAGGACTATTTCAAAGTTTGTTGTAAGTGTCACACTTCTGCTTTCAGTTGGTGGAGCCATTATGGTGACCCACAGTAGCCATAGCAGTGGGATCAGCCCCAATTACCAAACACTGTTTTTTTTTGTCATTAAAATTTTTTATTGATTCCAAAATTAAAATTAAAACACAGACAACACATGAAAACACAGAATCAACTTTTATCCATATATGCCCCCCCCCCCCCCCCCTCCCATCACCCAACATACATACATACCAGTGGTCAAACATTAAATAACAACAGACACACATATTGCCCAAGACCTCACAGTGAAAACTCTGAAACCCCGACCGAAACTCTTGAATATAAACACAGGACCAAAAAACATGGACCATGTCCCAATCATCCAACTGGCATCGCCAGCAAGTAGGTGTGTCTTTAAGGCCAAGCCTATACAGTCTACAGATGGTCCAATAAAATGATGCAGTATCTTAAATTGAATCAGGCGCACCCTTGCATCCCTAGACATTGATTAATTTCACATTTTCAAATATGATACCCCATTCTCGAGCTTCTAGTACTAAATTCACGTCTCTCCCCCATACCTTCTTAAGAGATACTAAAACCCTGTCCCCTAGACTCTGAATTAGACAGGAATAGTATGCTGAAGCTTCATTACCTTTTCTAAAAAGCAGCAAGCACCATCTCAAAGAGTGTCTGCCATTTTAGGGGGCTGCATACTACACCAAAAGGTGGTAGAACAGAGTATATGGCGCAGCTGTAACTACCAGAATCCCAAACCACTGTATAATATTTTTAAAAGGATCTCAACGCTCCATTTTCATATAGGTCACCCAGAGTAGTAACACCCCTTCCAAACCAATTATTTTTATTCATAAAAGGACAACTTGTCTGTTGTTCTTTCTTTCAAGGTTTTAAAATTGATAAAACCAATATCAAATAAAAAAATCAAATCACTTTGTCACACTACCATGTACACGAGTGCAACAGTAGGTGAAAGTTTTGTGTGCAGTTCAGAGCAACATGGCAGTCATGACAATGACGATACACATACCAATTACAATAAACAACATATTTACATATCAAATGTACACATAACTACACAACACAATACTAATATACAATGTACAGTAAACAATACACACAATATAGAATACACATACAATAAAATAAAAAATAAAGAGTATATAAAAATGAGAGCAGCCCATGACTCGGGTGGCTGGAGTCTCTGATGGTCCTCCGAGCTTTTTTCACACACCGCCTGTTATATATGTCCTGGAGGGAGGGAAGCTCACCTCCGATGATGTTTCTGGCAGTTCGCACCACCCTTTGCAGGGCTTTGTGGTTGTGGGCGGTGCTATTGCCGTACCAGGCGGTGATGCAGCCAGTCAGGATGCTTTCTCTACAGTGCTAGTGTAGAACCGTGTGAGGATGTGGTGGTTCATTCCAAACTTCCTCAGCCATCTCAGGAAGAAGAGGCGCTGGTGAGCCTTCTTCACAACGGCCTCAGTGTGGACGGACCATGTGAGTTCCTCAGTAATGTGCACACCGAGGAACTTGAAGCTGCTGACTCTCTCCACCGGTGCTCCATTAATGGTGATGGGGCTGTGTTCGCCGTCTTTCTTCCTGAAGTCCACTACAAGCTCCTTGGTTTTACTGACGTTGAGGGAGAGGTTGTGCTCCTGACACCAGCGTGTCAGAGTGTGCACCTCCTCTCTGTAGGCTGTTTCATCATTGTCAGTGATCAGACCTACCACCGTCGTATCACCATCATATAACATGAAATCAAGGGATAAACATTCTTTTTAAATGATTAATAATAATTTTGTTTTGCTTTTTTGTGCACTTGTTTGGCCTTGCACTAATGCTTTTATTAAAAATAAGTGCAAAATAAATACACAAATAACTTAACATGTCACAGATGAAGGGAACAAGGATTTTTTCAGGCAATTAACCATTTGAAATATATTTTCTAAAGAATTTGCAAAACAGTCTCAAGCCATTTGATATCATTACATGTTAGGGTATACAATTATATATATATTTTGCCATTTGAAAGCTTTTTCATGACTAAAAAGTCAAGGGACATGTTAGTCAACATAATTTGATAGACACAAATGTTGTCAAAAATACCCTATTTTATGAGACACAACACTTTCTTTACACAAGGGGACACTAGACATCTCACAAATCTGAATCCTCCATTGATCTGCATTCAAATCATTCAAAACGGTTTACATCTCATCTTTTCACTCTGGAGAGTAAATCATAATTAACTGATAGCTGCAAGGATTCATACTTGTTAAATCCGCAACAGCAAAATATATATTTTGATTGGCCCATTCTGAACAGCGCTGCCAAAAGTAACAGGTGTCACGTGACAGCGCTGTCTATGCGCTGCTTCAGCAGTGGTCTAGCGGTCTGTCGTCATGTTTTTACAAAAATAAATCAATACATTTCATTTATTAAATGATTTAAGCAATGCATTTTAAGATTTTCTATAATTCAAGAACTTTAAGCACCTCTTGGTAAAAATGGCTATTTAAGGGTTCTCCAGGACTTCAGTTTGGAAAAAGACAAATTCAAGTACTTCAAGCACCTTGTACAGACCATGTGATATTGTGTAAATGTAGGGAAAATAGTTATAGGGCAAACAATCAACTTGGCAAATGTTTCTTTTTTAGTAACAAATTAAGATATTAAAAATAACTACTTCTCAAGTAAAGAAATTAATCTCCATTGTGATTGGATCAGTCAGTTGAACATTCTGCAGTTTGTGTTTTATAGGGGCCTTTAACACTTTTACCCCAATACTAACTATCCTTTCATTATTGGACAGTTTGATTTAATGACCTTGAACAAAACTGGAAATGATAATGAAGTATTTTGTCACAAAATAAATGTGGTCATTTCAGGGATTGTCATTAGCAACACAACTTTGATAGATTTCAAATAAGATTAGATATTAGATCAAATGACCTGAAAATCAAACCTTAAACATTGAACTCAATGATCTGATGGATCAGTAAGAGGGCTGGAACTAATGATTATTCAGCTTGTGTCCCGACTTAAAAGGTTGCATTAAACGTGCTTACCAACAGTAGAGGACAAAATCATTAAACTTTGTTTAATTCAGTAAAACTTCAGTGCAAAAAAAAAAAAAAAAACCCTATTGTAATCAAGAGTTGTCTTGTTTTCCACATATTCTCTAAAAGTGTAAATATCTGATATGTTTCTTCTCAGGTGAATGGATCTTGTTTTAAGTAGAATGTTTTTAGATATTTAAAAATATTTAAATATTAAATATTGTATTCAACATTCTCCAATAACATTTTCTTCTTCTGCAGTATAGCTCCTAATGTAAATGTACATTGTTTAGATATTATTTTTGGAGAACAAGCCTAAAAAGACTGATCAGAAACTTTGTTGCAGTGTATCATGGGCTAAGACTACTCTCTCTCTCTCTCTCTCTCTCTCTCTCTCTCTCAACTTTTTTTCACTTCCATCCATCTTTAACTCAATAATAAAACAAACTCTTCTTAATAGTGCTACATAATCGCCCATTTACTTCACAATAAGATTCACACGTGACACATACAGTATATTATGATTCAATACGTCGCAATCCATCATATTATTAATCTAACTACAGCAAACGTGCAGAGAGACGGGCATCCTGCGACAGAGGGTGCCTCGGTCAGGTGCGGTTTCAATCTCTCCTCCTTCACGCGACTCATAGACCGCACAGAGAAATGCCATTTTTGTAGTTTGTTTATGATGCACTTCTTTATTATTTGAACTTATAAATAAAGGATGCATTAGAGATATAATGGCAGGTTGTTTGCTTTTTACACGCTCTGACTTGCAGGTTTTGCATAAGTGGAATGCCAGATCCGGCTTGGCTTTATTTCACAATGACAGCGCTTCTGCATTTCCTTATTTTGCATTTTTCCATTATAATCCTGCTATATTTTGTGATGTACATCACCTGAAGCTGTTTGGAAAGTTCAGAGTGCATCTGGACGTGTTTTCTTCCTCTCCTTTACATTTCATTACAGTTTACTGTGATGTTACGTTAAATGACATCAAATGACTATTTGACAATGGAAACTTGTCAACAATTTGTTTTATTGTCGAAGTTGTCGATAACGTCGACTAATCGTTTCAGCCATAATCAGTAACCTTAGCAGTGTTTAGTGACAAACAGGTTATAAAGGGATAAGAGGCGAGAACCGGCTTGATAATATAAATAATTTAATATAAACTGAACACCCACCCACGCCCTGGGCAGCTGCCCATAAATCAGTCAGCCCTTATCCCTCTCGGGCTAATCAGCCTGATTAGGGGCCAGGTGTGCGGAATCACGACCCGGTCCTGCCACACAGGTGTTTAGAAAAGTACTGAGCTAGTTTTTGTTGCCATTAATTGTTTTAGGTGAAAATAAAATGTCAGAATTGGAATACATACTACTAACATAAAAATGGATATATACTAGCAAGTTTTAATAAATAAATTTGTTTTGGAAAAACTTTTTTTCTGATTTTAAAATGTCACCAGGTAACGTTATCTAGCTGACTGACACAGAAGAGGTTTCATTCAAATAACTTCTGACAGTCTTTGATGCATCAAATATATCAGTAATGTTTTGCACCATAAACCATGATTTTCCAGCAAAAGTGTATTTATGAAATCATAGTTTTCACAGTATTATAGTTACAGCATTTCCAGCTAAAATTGCAAATGATAAAAATCATTTATTTTTTCATATATAAAGGGGAAAAAAAAATACTACAATATTTCTGTGAATAATTTTTTTAGTGAAAACTTGTGGGGGAAAAAAAAAAAAAAAAAAATCAGGCTGGCAATGATTTACCTGGGCAAAAGAGGTCATGAACTGTGAAATGTCCTTTTAGAGCATACTATAGAAGATATTTCTCAACAGTTTTAACTTAACGTCTCTCTCAAACACACAATGTAATCAACGATGTGTTTGTATTAGTTCTTCATTAGATGACGGTCGTACACTGCAACACAAATTCTCTGATAATGCTGTCCATCGCAAATGACATGGCACACTATAATATCCAAGACATCTCTATGATTTTGCCCTTTGACAAAATACATCTTTCATAATTCCTGACATATGTCTCAGATAAAACTCATCCAGTATGCACTGGGCTTTATATATTCTACAGGACCTGGTGTATTAGTGTCATACAGTTAAACAGCTGAGTGTTACCTTCCTGTGAGGTGCTGAAGGCGAGGGATGTGTCCGTGACTGTAAGTGGTTCTGGATGTGAGGATGGAGACAGTGAGGTCTGGTCTGGGCTGCTGACACCACTCACCTCACCGCTGTAAATCTGCATACTCTCAGAGTTTGAGCTCGGCTTGGACAAACACTCACTATCTGGCTGCTTTTTCTGGAAGTCTTCAGGAAAACAACATAAATGAACAATTAATGAGTGTCTTGATCAAGAGCACAATGTGTAATAAATCAACCCTGTGGGCTTCTAAAAAGGAATAATTCCCCCAAACATTGATAATTCTGTCATCATTTATTCACTTTTATGCCGTCTCAAACTCATATGGCTTTCTTCTGCGGAACACAAACGAAGACGTTTTATAGATGTTAAATGTTTATATCCATACAATGCAAGTCAATGGGGTCCAACACTTTCAAGCTCCAAAAAGCACATAAAGGCATCATAAAGGTTATCCCTACCAATGGTTTAATCCATGTGTTCTGATGCATGTACAGCAATCTTCCCGTGCGTTTAAATCATGCTCACGCAGAGGAGACTGCAGATGGTATTATATAGGCTTGGTCTGAAAGACACACCCACCTGCTGGCGATACCAATCAGAGGATGGGGACACAACCTATGTTTTATTTGTGGTGTGTTAATATCCAAGAATTTATTGTGAAAAAGGAGTTCAACTGTGAACTGTTCTCACCCAAAACCGATCGTATCCCATCAGAAGACATGGATTAAACCACTGGGAGTCACATGGATTCATTTTATGATGCCTTGATGTCTTTATTGGAGCTTGAAAGTGTTGAACCCCATTAACTTTTATTATATGGATATAAACGCCACATATTGCCATCAAAATTTCTTAGTTTGTGTTCTTCAGAAGAAATAAAGTCATGTGAATTTGGGACGACATTAAGGTGAATAAATGATGACAGAATTGTTATGTTTGGGTGAACATAAGGTTAATATAAGAACTCCACTAGAATAAACAAAGAGCATTCTGTTTAGAGCATCATGTTTGCAGCAAGATTAATATTCAGATATACTTGAGAAAATCTGTGCGCAAATTTGTGTTTGTGGTCATGAAATAAAGTGACCCCTCCAATCAAAATCTCAACACAAGTTGTAACAGTAGACGCATGTTAATAAACATGTAAACAGAAAGGTGTCTTGGTTGACCACAAACACACAATCTCTTCAGGAAGCAACTATGGACTCAAGCCGATTCCATTAAACACAATTATCTTAAGTTGGACGTCACAACACCATATCTAAAGAAAATATTTGTGCAATCCTAAACAATCATACATTGTTTTAGCATTTAAAAAACGTGTTGACAGACTTTAGTACAGGACACTTACCGGTGAAACATTTGGAGCACAGGTTCATGGTCTTGCTGGATCTAAAACAAAAACAAATTATGTATTCATCAAGAATGAATTAAAATGAAGATTTCCCAGTAGATTAGCTCTCTTTGTCCATCCTCTGCATCAGGGATGGTCAACTGGCGGCCTGCCTCCTCACTCAGTGCGGCCCGCGGGTCAATTTTCAAATACCATAGAAATGTTGGTTTCACTGGTTTTACCCATAGACTGTAAAAAAGAATGGACGTAGTGTCCGTGACGTCACCCGTAGGTTTCTTTCTTTTTTTTTTTTTTTTTATTGAATCAATGAAAAAAAAACAATGCCAGGGGTAAATACAATTGAGAGTACAATTACAAATTATAAAGTCAGGAGAATATCATGCAAATGACACAATGAGACAGTTTTAAGAGCTTTGGAGTTGCTGGATTTACTGAGAGTGTCCAGGTAGGATTTAAGTTCCTTACAAAAAATAAAAAAGTAGGGCTTATCACCCCGAAATTTACATTTGTGTAAAAAAAATTTTGCTAGAAAAATAAATAGGTTTATCAAAAAATATTGGTCCTTTACACCTTTGTCAAAGTTGTGCTGACCAAATAAAACATCTTTGTATAACAAAGAAAAACTCTGCGATGAAAATGTGTGGACAAAGATACAGAAATCCTTCCAAAACAGACTTGTATACGTGCATTCCCAGAAGAGATGAGAAATAGATTCATGTTCAGCGCCACAAAAAGAACATAAAGTGTCAATATCAGGAAACATCTTTTTTAAGTAAAGCTTCACAGAATAAAAAAGATGGAGTAATTTGTAAGACACATCCTTGACCTTATTGGTCATTAAATATTTAGAAGACAAAGTCCACACTTTTTTCCATGGAATATTGACAAACTGGCCATTCCAGTACGACACAATGTATGGGAGAGAAACAATCTCATCTTGAAATAGCTGTCCAATTCTTCTGTTCCGACTAGAAGAGTTAGATAAAAAACAGATATTTCCAATTAATGTATCAAAAGGATGGGGTACTGACAAAGAAATCTGAGATCTAGCCGAGTCTCTGAGAAGAGATATTGCTCCATAAGGGATGGCATCCATTACAATAGCAAACTCTCTAGGAGTGACAGGTATATTATACTTGTTCAAAAACTCTGAATACGAATACAAGTATCCATCAGTATTAATTAATTGAGAAACCAAAATAAGATTATTTTTAACCCAGTTTGGGAAAAACAACGACTTATTTTTATAAGTAATATCACAATTATTCCAAATAAAGTACCGGTGAGGACTAAAGTTGTGTTTATAAATTAGATGCCAGGCCAAAAGTGCTTGTTTATGAAAATTTGATAATTTAAGGGGCAATTTTCAAAAGGGTGATGTTGTAGTTACATAACAATAGGAAAGGGAGACCTCCCACCGTAGAGAAAACAAGACTAGGAAGAGTATTCCAGAAAGAATCAGGGTTTGTTAAGTACTGTTTTAACCAATTTATCTTGAACGTATTATTTAAAGAAGTAAAATCTAGAAAGTTTAGACCACCAGATTCATAATTATTAATAACCACAGACTTTCTAACATAATGCCTCTTATGCTTCCAAAGAAAATCAAATAGCATTCTGTCAATATCTGCACATGCAACTTTATCCACATATAAGGAGAGAGCAGGGTAAGTCATTCTTGAAATACCCTCAGCTTTAGCAATAAGAGTTCGTCCTCTCAGAGATAAATCTCTCTGTAACCATGAATTGAATTTCCTTTTAGCTTTCCCAACAACTGGGTCAAAGTTCAGTCTGCATCTGACTTTATCATCCTTACATATGGATATACCCAGATAGGTCACCTGTGACTTAACTGGAATACCGTAAAGAGAGAGAGAAGGGCAGGTTTTAACAGCTAACAACTCACATTTATTAAGATTTAAGTTTAAACCAGAAGCTTTAGAGATCGCAATTGGAATCTGTAATTCATCTTTTAAAAACAGGGTGGTGTCGTCAGCTAGCTGACTAATAAGTATATGTTTGTTGGCAATAGTAATACCTTGCAGATGACTACTCAAAAGAGAGGAGGAAAGAAGTTGTGCAGCCACAAGAAATAAATAAGGGGATATAGGGCAACCCTGACGAACTCCTCTTGACAATTGAAATCTAGGCGAGGTACCCGATTTAAGGTTGATGGAACAGTTGGCATTGTTATAAAGAGTTCTTATAAACTTGCAGAATGGATCACCAAACCCAAGCTTTTGGAGAGCTAGAAAAATAAACTCGTGTTCAAGAGAGTCAAAAGCTTTGTAAAAATCTACAAAAAGAATAAGACTGTCATCATCAACTAATTCGCTATAGTCTAATAAATCAAGAACAAGTCGGATATTGCTTGCTATATGTCTTTTTGGCATAAATCCTGATTGAGTCTCATCAATAACTGAACTCGGAACACACTTAAGTCTTTTGGCCAAAGCCCAAGCTAATACTTTATAATCGTTATTAAGAAGACAAATAGGCCGCCAATTATCTATCAAAGTTTTATCTTTTTTAGGTTTATGTATCAGAGTTAAAAGCCCTTGTGTTAAACTAGGAGGCAAAGTTTCTGACTGAATACTCTCCAAAAACATCTCTAGCAGGAAGGGTGCTAATTCTTCAGCAAAGCTTTTATAAAACTCGGCTGTTAGGCCATCGGTTCCAGGAGATTTGTTATTTTTAAGGCCCTCAATCCCCTCAATTACTTCAGTGATAGTTATAGTTTTATCACAGGCAAGCTGCTCATCTTTAGATATTGATTTAACCTCTTTTAATGACTGAAAGAAAAGGGAGGCTGAGTCCTTGCAGTAATTAGATTTATATAGTTTTGAATAAAAGTTACTACAAAAAGAGGCAATTTCCTTAGAATTATCTGTCAAAATGCCATTAATTTGTAGCGAACTAATAGAAAGATTCCTAGAGTTGTGTTTTTCCATTCTAAAAAAATAAGCAGAGCTCTGTTCACCTTGTTCTAGCCATTTCCTCCTTGAACGAACATAGGAGCCTTCAGCTTTGTATTTATAAATATTGTCTAATTTAGATTGGAGCTCTGCAAGTTCTGTTAGAACAGTTTCCGATAAGCTTCCCTGAACTTTGCTCTGAATATTTATGATCTTTGATATGACCTTCACCTCTTCACTCCTTCTCTGTTTTGCCAAATTGCTGCTAAATTGTCTAATACACATTCCTACTTCATATTTTAACAATTCCCAATTTAGGCTAAATTTTTTTTCAGAAGAAGCTTTAACCCAGTAGTATCGAATCAGAAAGGAAATTTTTTGTTTCAATTCATCATGCTTAAGTAGAGGGGAATTCATTTTCCAGTAAGAGGCTCTAGAATTTAAATTTAAGTGTCCTGCAGATAGAGGAGTAGAAAGGAGAATAGTGTGGTGATCCGTTAAGGGAGAGGGAAGAATACTAGCCGAAATATTATAATCTTTAAAAGAGTATGGTACAAGCCAATAATCTAAACGAGAAAGTCTTGAGCGATTCTTGTTACCCCATGTATAAGATTTAGTATTTGGAAACTTCTCCCTCCAAATATCAACTAAATCCAATTTCTCCATGAACATTTTCAATTTTAAATTAGGAGAAGTAGACTGCCTAGGAGGAAATCTATCAATATTGTTATCAGGAGCGATATTAAAATCTCCACCAATACAAATTACAGCATCAGGAAATTTATTAAACCATACTAAAATGTTGTCTCCTATCTCATCAAGTAACAAGTCATTTTCTCTAGAGGTATTATATCCATAAATGTTTACCAATAAAATAAATATATTATTAATACAAATTACCAACGACTGCTGGGGGGAGGAGTCCAAGATGGCGTCCTGCTAACTTAACTTTCGTCGAGCTCTGCTGACAAACTTTAAAAACGGCATAAATATAATTCCTTAAAGTTACTTTTATGTAAAATCACCCACATCGTTATCCTTCTGCTTTCTCTGATATTCAAAATATGAAGTCGAGCGCTGACAAAAGGAAAGATATGTTGCGTGTTTCGCGGCTATCTGACAAGATGGACTTTCACAACTATGTGTCTGTGGAAGAAACTCTGCCTGGGGCCAGAACACCACTTCCAGATAGCCCAGCTAAACCTCCATCCAAGAAGGGCAAGGCAGATGATGATATCTCCTCTGTTGTTTCGACACTCTCTAATTTGATTAACACTCGCTGTGACGCCATAGAGAAAATGGTGAGTGAAAATGCCCTAAAAATTGAAGGTTTAAAAAAAACAGTGGACTTTGTATGTGCTGAACTAAACGACATCAAAGGCCAAGTCAGTCACGTTGAGACGAGATTGAAAGCTGAAGAGAAGAAGATGGGATTCTGTGAACAACGTCTCACTGCTTGGAAAGATACTCCCGTCGCTGGAATCTACGTTTGCACGGTGTTACTGAGAAGGAAAGAGAGGATGTCAGGGCTGAAACCATCAGTATCTGTGAAGCCACTTTCCCTGAGAGAGGAAGCAGCCTAGCAGACAAAATCGATACAGTTCACCGCATTGGAAGGAGGCTCCAAAATAGTTCACGACCGTGATCAATCATTATTCAATTTTCTTCACGAGTTACGAGAGACGGAGTGTGGAAGGCAGCGAGGACGTCGGAGTTTCTTTGTGCCAATAAACTTCGCTTCACGGAGGATCTCATCGCGACTGATCGAGAAAGAAGACAACTGCTTTGGCCTGCTGTAGATAAGGCTCGAAAGGAGGGAAAGAAAGCTCACTTCATTGGAGGTCGTGCCTTTGTTGATGGATCTGAAATTTATCCACCGTAAGCATGGTAAACCAGTTTAATATTAGTGGGTGTAATATTTCATTTTAAGAAAGCTCACTAATTTGACTGACTGAGCTTATGCCGAAGATTGGATTTGTTCGACTCTGTTAGTCAGCTACCGATGCACTTTTTTCCCTTGAGGGTTCTACTACTGGGATTGTTGTTCAATTATCTCTTGTTCTGTTTTTTTTTTTTTTTTGAATGTCTATTTCAATTGTTTCTCTCAATGCCAGGGGGTTGCGTGATAATGTAAAGCGTAAAGCGTTGTTTTTGTATGCTAAGTCTTTCAAAACTGACTTTTGTTTTTTCCAGGAGTCTCACTCTGTTTCCAATGACATTACTTTTTGGAAAAACCAATGGGGCTATGAGGTTTGGATGGCTCATGGTTCAGAACATTCTGCTGGTGTTATGATAATGAGAAACCATTTTGCAGGTTCAGTGTTACAAAGTTATATTGATCCTAAGGGGCACTTTCTTATGTTGGTAATTTGTACCCGTAGGTTTCTGAAGAGCGTTTTTGAAGCCTAAAGTGGGCGGGGCCGACCATCGCCATCTTGGTAACGCGTCACTCCCGGAAAAACGAAAATGGGCAAAGAGGCGGGACGTGGGTGGAGCCGAGGAGCCTGCTGCTGAAACCACGCCCGCCTAGCTCGACGCGTTCAAGTTGTCTTTGGATGGAAGATATTGGTGGTTTATTTTGAAACGATTCAAACCAAGCTTACTATTGAGGTAAATTAACCTGAACCTACACAACAAAACTTGAAATAACTATTTATATGTTATTGATATTAAACTACACAAAGTTTAAAAGCACTTTTAAACTACACAAAGTTTAGCAGCACTTTTAATACATGTGGTAACGTTTATTTGCAACACTAGATGACTTGCAGAAAACGTTAATAGTTGTCATGAATAAGAATTAACGGTATAACTTTACTTAAAAACTTGGATCTCAAAGAAACAATTTGAAGCAAATCAATTAACCTGCATTTATGAGTGTGTATTGGATGTCAACTGAGTATAACGTTATTAAGATAGGGTTAGATTCGTATTAGGTAACATTAAAAATGTTATTACCCATTTACATTAGTTTGCGTATTTTTTACAAGCTGTGTATTGTTTTTTTAGTGATCGATTTTGAGGTGATGGCCACCCGTTATATTGACAACGTTTCAGAAGACGTTTTATACAGTCTATTCAGGTTTTACCGCATCTGAACCAATTCCAAATGGTAATGATACAGTATACCGATAGAGGGCGCCTCCTATGCAAAACACGCTTAGTCGGACCTACTTCACTACACTATGAAGTGAGCGCGGTGTATGGGGATTTACAAATGCACAACGAGATTAGATGAATGGGCCGAGGAAAGTGTCTGGAGCGTTTTTTTGCGTTGCGCACCGAAATTCCTGTGTTTTTGGAGGACAGCGTTCGAGGCGATACAAGTGCCTACACCCAAAAACTCAGAGACACAGAGTTTCTTTGCGATATGGCCTTCCTTACGGACGTTACCTCGCACCTCAATCACCTGAACACACAGTTACAGGGGCGAGGCCAAACTGTATCCGACCTTTACGCACACATGAATGCATTTCGGCGTAAATTAGAGCTTTTCAAAGGACTTTCCTCCAATCCTCAAAATTTGGCACACTTTCCCGCTTGTGAAGAGATGCGGACAGATGTCCCTGAATGCGATAACATTTTTCACAAATACAGTGCCAACATCGAAACACTGCAGCAGCAGTTTAAGTGCCGCTTCCATGATTTCCACGCCATGCAGCCACGAATGGCGTTATTCACTGACCCCCTCTCTGCTGCAGTCAGCGAGCAACCCTCCGAGTTGCAACTTGAACTCTGCGAAATTCAGTCAGACCCGTTTTTTCAAGCAAAGCACAGTGCGAGGGGAGTTTCATTTTGGAGGTTACTACCAGAGTCCCGCTTTCCACTTCTCAGGGATTTTGCACTGTCAATGGCCAGCATGTTTGGGAGCACGTACATTTGCGAGAGCAGCTGCTCCACAATGAAACATATCATAGATCAGCGATGACGTTCAGTTTCAGCTCATGAGGATTGGCTGCACTAACATTGACATCCAGTCTATGGAAGCAATTCAATGCCATATATATTTGCAAACAATATAAAGTATCGCAAAAGAAAATAAAGTTTTGCAAAAGAAAAAAATTATTGAGCAAAAAAAAAAATTTTTTTTCAAACAAAAATGAAGTATCACAAAAGTAAAATAAAGTATCGAGGAAATAAAAGAACGTTTTGCAAACAAAAATAAAGAATTGCAAAATAGAAATTAAATATAGCAAATACCAAGATATAATTAATTGCAGCATTGATTTTGCCACATATATTTTTCTTTGCAATGCCTACTAATTATTTTGCAACGCTCCTTTTAATTTGCATTTCCATCAAGTGTGAGCTCCTGACACCGTTTTGCCTTTGCGCTTCACTTTTCTGCTCGTTTCAGTATATGGCACTGTTTTGACGTGGGGGTGGAGTCAGGGGATTGGGGCGTGTACAACGGGCTCAGGAACGCCTCCCTGGAAGTTACGTCATTAGCTTGAGACACGGATCAATCATCATGGCTGAGCAGAGGCATCACGGTGGATCTCAGGTGTGTAAAGTTGATTATTTCCTTTTATTTAATTAGCATTAAATGTGTATTAACAGCGTTTGCTTCAGATAAAGATGTTAGAGATCAGTTAAAGCGGTGGATTTATTAGCCATACTCGCTAACGTTAGCTAGCAGCTTTGGATAATGTGCATATTTGTAAGGAGTTATTAGTGTTAACAGATAATTGACAATCGTGAGAGGATCCTCTGGTGTCAAACAACAAATACGCTGTCATTTTTATTGTAGCTATAAATTAAGTAATATAACAAACTAAGCTGTCATTTCCATAATATCTTGTCAAAATATCATACAAACCTTATTTTGCGTTTTGTATATGTAAACTTGCTTTCTGACCCCTGTTGAGTGCACAAGATAGCGAGTCTTACTACATTGACGAAAACGGGTTTATTTAGTGTTTGTGACGTGCTGGTGTTTATTAATATGTAAATAATTTATAACCAAAGTTTACTATATTAAGTAACATTGCATTTACATATTACATATAATTAATTTTACTTTTCTGCCAAGGATCTCTCATTGGCATTCATATGTACCTTGTAATAAACTTTCAATTGTAAATCCTGTAGCACTTGGATCATTTCCTCACATTCAAACACTCATGAAAAGCTTTCCTTTATATGTTTGCTCACATTTTCAAAGGATTATTGATTAGAGTGACCATTACTGTTACTGTATACATGTTCCAGTCATTTTACTGAACAGTTTGTTAATTAAAAAATTAAAGGCAAATTCCCCTATATGCAGTGCACAGTTCATTTGAATATAACTTTTATCCTCTTTAACTTAATACGAAGCAATAACCACAAAATAATTACCCCCAAATTAACATCAACACTGAAATAAGAGCGCATGTTTTATCTGTTAATCAGACGCACATGAAAGTTGCATTCGTTACTAGGAAACAGTAAACTGCGGGCGCATTTTCTTAGAATCATCGTCTGGTAGAAAGAAAAAGGATGCATTTTATTACAATTAAATTAAGACCATCATGTCGTGGTGGTACCATCTGATGGTAATGATGTAAAAAAACAAAAACTCCCTTAGTTGCAAATGGACTGTTTGATCCATGAGAAAGTGAAGTTCAATGAAATAATATTCATTGTTAATTCTTACCTGATGACGTTTAAAAGAAAATATTGGCCTGGCTAAACTCATTTCATCAAACAGGCTTTTGCATCCTGTAAAATACCCTAATATATATATATATATATATATATATATATATATATATATATATATATATATATATATATATATACATATATATATATATATATACACACACTACCGTTCAAAAGTTTGGGGTCACATTGAAATGTGCTTATTTTTGAAGGAAAAGCACTGTACTTTTCAATGAAGACAACTTTAAACTAGTCTTAACTTTGAAGAAATACACTCTATACATTGCTAATGTGGTAAATGACTATTCTAGCTGCAAATGTCTGGTTTTTGGTGCAATATGTACATAGGTGTATAGAGGCCCATTTCCAGCAACTATCACTCCAGTGTTCTAATGGTACAATGTGTTTGCTCATTGGCTCAGAAGGCTAATTGATGATTAGAAAACCCTTGTGCAATCATGTTCACACATCTGAAAACAGTTTAGGTCGTTACAGAAGCTACAAAACTGACCTTCCTTTAAGCAGATTGAGTTTCTGGAGCATCACATTTGTGGGGTCAATTAAACGCTCAAAATGGCCAGAAAAAGAGAACTTTCATCTGAAACTCGACAGTCTATTCTTGTCCTTAGAAATGAAGGCTATTCCATGCGAGACATTGCTAAGAAATTGAAGATCTCCTACAACGGTGTGTACTACTCCCTTCAGAGGACAGCACAAACAGGCTCTAACCAGAGTAGAAAAAGAAGTGGGAGGCCGCGTTGCACAACTGAGCAAGAAGATAAGTACATTAGAGTCTCTAGTTTGAGAAACAGACGCCTCACAGGTCCCCAACTGGCATCTTCATTAAATAGTACCCGCAAAACACCAGTGTCAACATGTACAGTGAAGAGGCGGCTGCGGGATTCTGGGCTTCAGGGCAGAGTGGCAAAGAAAAAGCCATATCTGAGACTGGCCAAT
Source organism: Moxostoma hubbsi (assembly GCA_032164185.1). Taxonomy (NCBI): domain Eukaryota; kingdom Metazoa; phylum Chordata; class Actinopteri; order Cypriniformes; family Catostomidae; genus Moxostoma; species Moxostoma hubbsi. The sequence continues at coordinate 184,709 of JAVLUX010000031.1, read as the reverse complement.
AAAAGAAAAAGATTAAGATGGGCAAAAGAACACAGACATTGGACAGAGGAAGACTGGAAAAAAGTGTTGTGGACAGATGAATCCAAGTTTGAGGTGTTTGGATCACAAAGAAGAACGTTTGTGAGACGCAGAACAAATGAAAAGATGCTGGAAGAATGCCTGACGCCATCTGTTAAGCATGGTGGAGGTAATATAATGGTCTGGGGTTGCTTTGGTGCTGGTAAGGTGGGAGATTTGTACAGGGTAAAAGGGATTCTGAATAAGGAAGGCTATCACTCCATTTTGCAACGCCATGCCATACCCAGTGGACAGCGCTTGATTGGAGCCAATTTCATCCTACAACAGGACAATGACCCTAAACACACCTCCAAATTGTGCAAGAACTATTTAGAGCAGAAGCAGGCAGCTGGTATTCTATCGGTAATGGAGTGGCCAGCGCAGTCACCAGATCTGAACCCCATTGAGCTGTTGTGGGAGCAGCTTGACCGTATGGTACGCAAGAAGTGCCCATCCAACCAATCCAACTTGTGGGAGCTGCTTCTGGAAGCGTGGGGTGCAATTTCTCCAGATTACCTCAACAAATTAACAGCTAGAATGCCAAAGGTCTGCAATGCTGTAATTGCTGCAAATGGAGGATTCTTTGACGAAAGCAAAGTTTGATGTAAAAAAAATCTTATTTCAAATACAAATCATTATTTCTAACCTTGTCAATGTCTTGACTCTATTTTCTATTCATTTCACAACGTATGGTGGTGAATAAGTGTGACTTTTCAGGAAAACACAAAATTGTTTGGGTGACCCCAAACTTTTGAACGGTAGTGTATATATATATATATAAGTTTACACTGTGCTCCTAGGAGGGGTGCCAACGGTGCAGTTACTTTGCAGTTTTTTTGTGTGTGTGTGATTATTTCAGTATGAATAATAGAAAACGGTCATGTTCATGTTTTGATGCAATATAATATATATAAATAAAATCAAGTTTTTCTTTCCTTGTTTTTATTTTTTATTGTCCAGAAAGCTTGTAACCAGTGATGGTCCTCTTGGCTCTGCAGAGACTCCCTGATGTCATTCTGCCGCAGCCTCCGCTCCAGCTTATTCCTGTATTAATTTATAATAATAATGCATTTTATTTATATGTTCCTTTCAAGACAGTGACACCTTAAGCACACTATTGATTGATAATGAGAATACTGCAACTCAACCTAATGTATACTGTTCTCTCTATATGTTTGCTTTCGAAACGTAAATGTAGATAAACAGCGCGCCAAACTCTGTTCAAGAGCCAGGATATGAGCGTCTTGCTCCTTTAATGGTACAACATGCACTTCACTTTACATGGGCAAAAACACCGGCCACTGAACCGAGTAAAACTGTAAATAAAAGAAAGAAATATGGATAACTTATTAGAAATCAAAATGACATACTTATTAACAGTGTAACAAGTAAAATGTATTTAGATGCATTAGGTAAGAATCATTATCAACACAGCGCACTAGCGCCAATCTGCAATAACAGAAACATCTTTAATTATATCACGTTTAAACTCCTGCAATATACACTAGACAGATAAATGATTCAAATTAACTTACAGCCAATGCTTACGACAGGGATTAGAAGAAAGATCGATTCAGATGCAACACAAACATCTCAAGCGTTCACTGCACCATGAGCTCGTTATTTCCTGTTACCCGATGTGCATTGCTCGTGGAAAAACGTCAAAATAAAGGTCCTCACATAAGAATTTAACATATAGCGGCAGGGAAAATTATCTTATACAGAATATTAAACAATCACGAAATTATAATATTTATAAATGTAAATGTCCATCATAAATTATACACAGCCTCTAACAAAGGCAGAACATAATGCAATTTAAACAAGAGTTTATAATGTCAATTACAGAAAGATGTGTGATAATTATTATGTAACATGTGTTATGACAAGTCACAGTATGCAAATATGTAATTTTTAACTAATAAGACAAAAATCTAATATGAGAAGCTAATTTTAGTAGGTGTGTTGTGTATCAGTGTGCAGCCGGTGCTGAAGACACAGAAAACACTGTTGTGCATTCTGAGGGATTGTGCATGAGTACAACAGCATGCAGAAAGTGCGGTTGTTCTTTAAGATGCACATAGCTGTTATCTGAAATAAGAAAACAAAATACTTTATAAAAGTGTGATCATTTGTAAACAAGTACATGACATTGTTTTGATTTTTCTGTGTTGCCAACTCTCTTCCCTAATCTCTCTGATCTGTCACTTGTTGTATCTGGGTTTTCATTTAAATAGATCATTTTAAAGTTAATCTCAATACCATATAAAATGTAAGAAGACATTCTGGGTATGATGTCAGGAGATTATTTCCCTGTAATTTTGTCCAATACTACATTAAATGAGTTTAAATGTAATGTTAATAATCATGGCATGTTTGAACAAGAACTCAAAAATGAAACTTTTTATGAGTGTTTGAATATGAGGATCTGATCCACGTGCCAGGACAAAATGAAATATTTGGGGTGATTTTGCCTTTATATTAATAACAACCTATAAAGGAAAGCTTCTTATGATGTGTTTGAACACGAGGAAGTGATGCAAGTGCTAAGATGAATTTTTGGTGTGATTTTGCATTTAATTTTTTCAAACTGTTCAGTAAAATGACTGGAACATGTATACAGTAACAGTAATGGTCACTCTAATCAATAATCCTTTGAAAATGTGAGCAAACATATAAAGGAAAGCTTTTCATGAGTGTTTGAATGTGAGGAAATGATCCAAGTGCTACAGGATTTACAATTGAAAGTTTATTACAAGGTACATATGAATGCCAATGAGAGATCCTTGGCAGAAAAGTAAAATTAATTATATGTAATATGTAAATGCAATGTTACTTAATATAGTAAACTTTGGTTATAAATTATTTACATATTAATAAACACCAGCATGTCACAAACACTAAATAAACCCGTTTTCGTCAATGTAGTAAGACTCGCTATCTTGTGCACTCAACAGGGGTCAGAAAGCAAGTTTACATATACAAAACGCAAAATAAGGTTTGTATGATATTTTGACAAGATATTATGGAAATGACAGCTTAGTTTGTTATATTACTTAATTTATAGCTACAATAAAAATGACAGCGTATTTGTTGTTTGACACCAGAGGATCCTCTCACGATTGTCAATTATCTGTTAACACTAATAACTCCTTACAAATATGCACATTATCCAAAGCTGCTAGCTAACGTTAGCGAGTATGGCTAATAAATCCACCGCTTTAACTGATCTCTAACATCTTTATCTGAAGCAAACGCTGTTAATACACATTTAATGCTAATTAAATAAAAGGAAATAATCAACTTTACACACCTGAGATCCACCGTGATGCCTCTGCTCAGCCATGATGATTTGATCCGTGTCTCAAGCTAATGACGTAACTTCCAGGGAGGCGTTCCTGAGCCCGTTGTACACGCCCCAATCCCCTGACTCCACCCCCACGTCAAAACAGTGCCATATACTGAAACGCGCAGAAAAGTGAAGCGCAAAGGCAAAACGGTGTCAGGAGCTCACACTTGATGGAAATGCAAATTAAAAGGAGCGTTGCAAAATAATTAGTAGGCATTGCAAAGAAAAATATGTGTGGCAAAATCAATGCTGCAATTAATTATATCTTGGTATTTGGTATATTTAATTTCTATTTTGCAATTCTTTATTTTTGTTTGCAAAACTTATTTTTTTTTCCTCGATACTTTATTTTACTTTTGTGATACTTCATTTTTGTTTGAAAAAAAAAATTTTTTTTTTGCTCAATACTTTTTTTCTTATGCAAAACTTTATTTTCTTTTGCAATACTTTATATTGTTTGCAAATTTATGTGGCATTGTTCTGACTCCATACCAGTCTATTGTATGCCAGCAGGAGAAACCACAAATATCTCATTAACTTTAAACTTTTTTAGTTTTGTGCCATCATTGAATGTTTTTTTGAGAGCCCACAATGTTTGCACTGGAATAATAATAATTTTAAAAAAAGTTTGCTACTCAGTAATGTGTTTTGATTGTTTATGTTAAATGTTGAATAGAAGCAGAAAAAAATAATTGATTATGGAAATGCAGGTTGGTTCACTAAACATTACAGAGTCTGTAATACAGACATACATATGTTTTGTTCTTCTAAAATGGTAGCTCTAATTTTCCAATATCCCATTAAGTTTTTTCAATTAATAGGCTACTTTTCAGTTTTGTGCCATCATTGAATGTTTTTTGAGAGCCCAACATGTTTGCACTGGAATAATAAAAAATGTTTCCACAGTAATGTGTTTTTGTTTATGTTAAAAGTTAATTCAAGAAAAGAAGCAGAAAAAAAATAATTTAATATGGACATGCAGGTTGATTCACTAACAGAGTCTGTAATACAGACATACATATGTTTTCTTCTAAAATGGTACCTCTAATTTTCCAATATCCCATTGGTGGAAGTTCACGGTCACATTTGGCCCTCTGATAGAGACAATAAAATATTTGTGGCCCTCACTATCATCAAAGTTGCCCATCCCTGCTCTGCATGCTGTGCACTACAGTGGTCAGATCTTTAAAAGACATTTGAACCCTTCAGGGTGTGCCGTTACATCCAAACCACTATGACATTTAACCTTTTCCTGCAAATAACTGTTGTCTTTATATGTGATTGAATACTTTATTAATGACAACATCCATTCAACACAGCTGATGTAACTCAATCGGTGTCATGTCACAAAGCAGCTAGATGGGCAAATTCAAACACTTTGAGCACATTCTGAATTTGTGGTACCAGTAAGTTGTTAATCGCAGTTCATCGCCATAATTACATACGCTACACATTGCTCTGCGGCAAATTATGTTCTCGATCTCATAAAGTTACTGGACCAATCAGTTAAGTGTAATCACAGTATAGATATGAGAAAAGTGAATGCCCACCCGACACTTTCTTACATAGAAAACACAATATTTGACATCAAAAAATGTCTTATTGATGCAAACCACCCAAATGACTTTATTATTATTCAATAGTAGAATTACTGTGATTGGCTGCTCGGTGCACACATCATTCATTCATTCATGTGAATGTGCTTGAAACAAATAAATACTTTTTCAAGTGTTGTTTATGTTATGCATATGCAAAACGTCACTGCATGACACAGAATGTGCGTTCCACAGCAAATACACTTTATCCGACACACAAATGATATGAGCTGTAAAATTTGCGTACTGACTATTTGAATCAGTCATTTGCTGTTTGCATTATTTCTTCATTGAAAAGTGCCTGCTCACACAGTCACACTGCTAAGAGCAAAGAGAAGCCATGGAAATATTATCTTTTTTTTTATTTGTCAAAAAGTTTCCGACGCCGTCTTAACAGTGTTCTGCGGCTATTTGAGAGAAGTGATTGTACTAAAATTACCTCAGGAATGATAAAACTACTCCCATTTTAAAACACACAACTACACTCAACTAAAGGATTATTAGGAACACCTGTTCAATTTGGCTGGTGGTGGTGGTGTAATGGTGTGGGGGATGTTTTCTTGGCACACTTTAGGCCCCTTAGTGCCAATTGGGCATCGTTTAAATGCCACGGCCTACCTGAGCATTGTTTCTGACCATGTCCATCCCTTTATGGCCACCATGTACCCATCCTCTGATGGCTACTTCCAGCAGGATAATGCACCATGTCACAAAGCTCGAATCATTTCAAATTGGTTTCTTGAACATGACAATGAGTTCACTGTACTAAAATGGCCCCCACAGTCACCAGATCTCAACCCAATAGAGCATCTTTGGGATGTGGTGGAACGGGAGCTTCGTGCCCTGGATGTGCTTCCCACAAATCTCCATCAACTGCAAGATGCTATCCTATCAATATGGGCCAACATTTCTAAAGAATGCTTTCAGCACCTTGTTGAATCAATGCCACGAAGAATTAAGGCAGTTCTGAAGGCGAAAGGGTATCAAACACAGTATTAGTATGGTGTTCCTAATAATCCTTTAGGTGAGTGTATGTTTCCTGTATAGAATTACACAAAATATTAATTTGTATGCCTGATATGTCTGGTTGTATGCGTGTGCATCATCCACTTTAATTTTCTGTCTGCAATGTACCAGTCATTTGAATTTCCTTTTTCTGGCTCCTCCTCTTCCCATTTGGCATGTGCCTGTGTGATATAGTGGATTTTATGTTTATTAATTTTTAGTCAAGGGCATTATAGAATTGGTAAATGTTATTTTTCTAATGTTGTTAATATTGTTTAAATGGTTATTGGTGCTTTGTTAAAACAAAGAGTGTTATGCGCATTTATTAAATTAATTATTTTCGTTTGGTATACCAGCGTGATGACGTCATCGCATGCTTGAGTAAGTGGCGCGCCCGTGATGCGCTTCATTCTGAGTAAATACGACGACAAGGCGCTCGTTTTATTTCTTCTTTAATCTTTTTATACATCTTTTCAGGGGTATTACAATTTTGGGAGGCACCGCTGGGATGGATGTTGGGTGGAGTGACTCCCTGACCGGTAGAGCCCATTTAGCAACATCGTCCCAGATGAGCAGCAGCGTGAGACATCTAGGATGAGGGGTGAAAAAGACTGATTGAGCAGTGTGTGCACTTGGAGTTGCCACCAGTAGTTGCAAGGTCAAGTCAGTAAGGTAAACACCATCCTCAACAGCCTGTCTACACGGCAGCCGAATATGGATGAGCTTAAACGTCTTCAGGATGAAATTGGTGAGAAATTATGCACACTTTCATGTGAAAAGCTGAAAAAACTTGGTGTCTCTCTTCATCTAACACGAGAGGATGAGATAAAGGTGACTCATTTATCCCTGTTGAGCTGCCTTAGTAACTATCTTCTGAGAACTGAACTAGATGAGTTAGAAGATGGCGGCATGGCTGAACTTTTGACAATTAATGACAAACTGAGTCAGATCATGGGAATCACAGTTAATGCTTCAGAGCCAGGGACCCAGAGAGAGAAAAATAAACCTGGAGACATGCACATTAGTCCCGCCGCACTACAGAATGCAGGAAACCGACAGACATATGCTGACCATGCCCCTGTTTATTCTCCACACACATTACATAGACAAGTTAACTCGGCATGGCAGAAAGACTTAAACATTTCTGGCCTAATAGGAGACCCAGGACAGAAGGATCATCTCTCATTTTCCAGTCTGGCACGGCAGATAGAAAGTGGACTCAATAAGGGCTATCCAGAACAGGAAATAATAGATTCTGTCATCAGAGCTATCACACCAGGTCTCCAGCTGTGGAGCTATCTGGAGGGAAAGGCAGGGCTGACACTCCCAATGCTGAGACGGATACTTCGGTCTCATTATCAGGAGAAGAATGCTACTGAACTATATAAGCAGCTCACCACCGAAGCTCAGCGCACTAGAGAAACACTACAAAGTTTCCTAATACGAGCCCTTGATCTTAGACAGAAAATTCTGTTTGCTTCTCAGGAGGATGACTCAGGCTTAAAATATGATCCTGCCTAAGTTCAGAATATGTTTTTGCACACAGTCTTGACCAGGTTGCAAAATGATCGCATCCAAAGTGACCTTCAACCATGCCTGTCAGATCCCACTGTTCCAGATGAAGTGTTGCTGGAAAAACTCAATGTCGCTTGTTTCAATGAATCAGAAAGACAACACAAGTGAAAATCAGACAAGAGTGGTACTGTTCATGCTGTGCAGCTAAGCAAGCCTGTCCCTGAACAAAAACTCCAGCCCAAACCGTCTAAGCTCGATTTAATGTCACAACTGAAAAGCCTGAGTGATGATATCATGCAGATTAAAGAGACAATGCAACAACCCTCAGCAGTGTTTTACAGTCTATAACATAGTACCAGAAGCAGCAGTGTCCCCACAGCATCAGATCTCATCTCAGGGGTCCCGACAGACATCAGGATGGACCCCAGTCCGAGAGCATCAGACCTGGAGACCAGATACAGCTACATATAATGATACGAATATGAATGGATTCGTATCCCCTTCGGCCTTATGAACGCGCCCGCAGCGTTCCAACAGTTTATGGAGGCATGCCTTGAAGGATTGAGAGATAAAATTTGCATACCCTATTTAGATGACATCCTGGTCTTCACTGAGTCCTTCGACGAACAGGTGGAAGCGGTACGGATAGTGTTGAAAAGGTTGCAATCCCATGGAGTCAAGTTAAAACCAAGAAAATATGAGCTCTTTAAGAAGGAGGTGCGTTACCTAGGAAGAATTGTCTCAGCTGAAGGGAGTAGGATGGATCCTGCGGACACAGTCGCTGTAACGGCGCTTAAGGAAGAGAAACCGCACACAGTGGGAGGGCTGTGCAAGATTCTTGGCCTGCTCAGCTATTATCGCCAATACCTCAAAGATTTCTCCCGGATCGTCAGTCCCCTCTATGACTTGTTAAAAGCTAACACTGACGGTGAATCACAGAGGAAAGGAAACCACAACATAAGAAACAAAAAACGGAATCATGTGGTGCCATCAAGTAAATCGATTGAGTGGACAGAACACCATCAGGAGCTACTTGAGAAGCTGGTTGATTGTCTGGTGCAGCCGCCGGTTCTAGGGTTTCCATATTTCTCCCAACCATTCATACTTCATACAGACGCATCCAACCAAGGGTTGGGAGCAGTTTTATACCAGAATCAAAAGGGTAAGCTGAGAGTAATTTCCTACGGTTCCCGAACTTTGACAGCAGCAGAGAAAAATTACCACCTGCACAGTGGGAAATTTGAATTTTTAGCTCTGAAATGGGCTGTAACAGAAAAATTCAGAGACTATCTGTATTACACACCAACCTTTACAGTGTTCAGCAACAATAAACTGTTGACCTACCTGTATGTCCTGACCTCGGCAAAGTTGAACGCCACCAGTTGTAGATGGGTATCAGAACTTGCAGACTTCCACTTTACCATGTGCTACCGTCCCGGTAGGGAAAACATAGATGCAGACTCACTCTCCAGGATGCCAGTTGACCTGGGAACGGCAATGAGAGAATGTACTGAGGAGTTATCATCTGACAGTGTGGGAGCGGTAGTACATGCAGTTGAGATCCAGCGTAACCCAGATGTGTTCCTTGCTGTGGCCGGACAGAGTGTACCAGTATGTGTTGAGGAAAATTAAGGATTCCTTCAATCCCTGTCAAAAGAAGAAATTAGACAAGCACAAAAGGGTGACAAGGACAATAGAGTGATCATTGAACACTTACAAGCAGGAACTAGGCCTCCTCAGCATGGGCGGTGGGTCAACTCGCTATCAAAAGTTCTTCAGAGAGAATGGGATAAGCTGAAGCTGGATGAACATGGCATTCTGTTCCGCCAAACATCTCACAGGACACAGCTGGTATTACCAACTCAGTTCAAAACAACTGTTCTAAGGGAACTACACAATGAGCTGGGTCATCAGGGCCTCGACCGCACCACGAGCCTCATCAGGGATTGGTTCTTCTGGCCCTACATGCAGAAAGACATTGAAAACTATGTCCTAAGAACCTGCTCCTGCATCAAACAAAAAAACCATGCCGTGAGACAAGAGCGCCACTTAAAGTATCAAAACGACCCATCCATTCGAATTAGTGTCTATTGACTTTCTTCATTTGGATAAATGCAAGGGGGGCTACGAGTACATTTTGGTTAACGTTGATCACTTCACCCGGTTTTCACAGGCCTATGCCACAACCTCAAAATCAGCAAAAACAGTGGCTGACCGTTTATTCAATGATTTCGCCCTCAAGTTTGAGTTCCCATCCAGAATTCACCATGACCAAGGAGGTGAATTTGAAAATCAGCTGCTCACCCAACTAAAAAAGTATAGTGGAGTTGCCGGCTCGAGGACCACCCCCTACCACCCCCAAGGAATTGGACAGGTGGAAAGATTTAACCGGACATTACTGCAGATGCTGAAAACTCTGACTGAAAGACAAAAATCAAATTTGAAGGATGCACTCAACAAATTAATCTTTTCCTACAACTGTACTAGATGTGATGTGACTGGCTTTTCACCTTTCCATCTGTTGTTCGGTCGTTCGCTTCGGTTGTTCGGTCGTTCAGTTGTGAGTACATGGAACAATGGACAAAAGGGATGCAGGAAGCTTGTGAGATAGCGAGAGAACAGGCAAACAAGTGTGCTGAAAGGAACAAAAGGAATTACGACCAAAAAGTGAGGTGCACCGACCTGTTCCCAGAAAGCAGGGTCCTCATGAAAAACCTGACTCCAAGAGGTGGGACCGGGAAACTGCAGAATTACTGGGAGGATGAAGTTCACGTTGTCACACGCCAGGTGGCAGATGATACACCATTCTACGAAGTAAAACCTGAGCAAAGTAAAGGTAGGTCAAGAGTTTTACATCGCAATCTTCTTCTTCTTCCATGTGACAATCTACCCCTGAATATCACACCAACTCAAAGTATCAAACCAAAACAAGGACATCAACCAAGAAACAGCGGAACTCAGCCCACCAGGGAGAGAGAATGTGAGCCAGAGTGTGATAATGAAAGTGAAGGGGATGAGTACTCCTTCAGAATGGAGCCATATAAGATAAGACCACAAGGAAGCAGTAATCTCCTAGGAAACAAGGATCTGTTACCACCACAGTCAGTACCTTGTGAGCTGCTGTCTAGCTCTCCAGTGTCGGAATCATGACCAGAGTTACCTTCCGCCGAGTCAGAGATAAAGTTTACAGAGCCAGCCCCTGCACCTGTAATAAGACAAAAGTGTCATGAACACGAACCAACTGTTGACCCTATGGAACGAGACTTACCTGTGGACAAACAACTGAAGCGCTTGGGTCCAGGCACAGGACCCCCGAGGAGAAAAACGAGCACCAACTCACCAGGAGGAAGCGACGGCCACCAAAAAAGTTTACATATGACAATTTTGGGACCCCATCATGCTACAATGTGCAAATGGTGGGAAATAACCACTACCCACACCTTGCATCTAGGGGAATGGCCGCTGCAACACCCTGGTTGTCAACGCCACTTTGTTACCCCCAGCCCTCATATGTGTGCTATTAACTCTGAAATGCACTACCACATAACCCCCCTTGCCCATATTTAGTCGCTGTATGGTCTGCGTTGAAGGTATGAAATGCCAATATACCCAGAAACTGTTATTGCTCATAGTGAGAAAACTAAAAAAATTTTTAAAAAAAATGAGAAAGCAGACAAACAATGGACTGTTACCAACTATTATGAAAATGGACTGTTGTGCGGTCTTGAAACTGTGGACACTTGGAGACCTTCTTGTTGACACTTTTTAGATCTTTTTCTTGCTTGAAGGACTTCTTGCCATTTTTGCCGAGGCAAATTAATGGACTGTTTTTTTTTCCTAAAAGAGACTCTGTGGTTAAAATAAAAATAAAAAAATTACTTCGTGTTTGACACTAACCCAGGGGACTATTACGAACTAGTACCTCTTGCCTGTTAAGTAATCGGACTCTTGTATGGTAAAATTATTGTTGTAGCAGAAACAAACAAAAAAAAAAATTGTTGGGAACAGTGTTGTAAACTCTGATGTTGCATACAACAACTGCTGGGTGGAGTTAAATATTTTAAATTGAGCATTGCTGTAACTGATTATTAAAGCAATATGATGTCGGGACGACATCTTATTTTGAGGGTTAGAGTGTGATTTTATGTTTATTAATTTTTAGTCAAGGGCATTATAGAATTGGTAAATGTTATTTTTCTAATGTTGTTAATATTGTTTAAATGGTTTTTGGTGCTTTGTTAAAACAAAGAGTGTTTTGCGCATTTATTAAATTAATTATTTTAGTTTGGTATACCAGCGTGATGACGTCATCGCATGCTTGAGTAAGTGGCGCGCCCGTGATGCGCTTCATTCTGAGTAAATACGATGACAAGGAAGCCATCACTGAGGCGCTCGTTTTATTTCTTCTTAAATCTTTTTTATACTTCTTTTTGAGTATTTTGAGCTCCTCTAAATCTAATTTCATCTTTGTTTTAAAAATATTTTGTATACAAATGCTTCTCTTTTATGTATTTAATGTTATTTTGCTGATATGGTTGATTATTTTTATTTGGGGGGTCTGTTTGTCATTGGGGCTGAGCACATGGTGATTGCATTGCCTATTTATTTGACAGATTTTCATTCATTCAATTCATTCAAACCTTTATTTAACCAGGATAAAAAACTCCTTGAGATTTAAAATCTCTTTTACAATAGTGTCCTGGCAAGTGGCAGCAGCGCGGGTTCAAATAGATACAAAGACACTTATAGATAAATACATAGACACACTTTCACTCATCATAATCAAACAACAATGACATCATAAAAGAAACCTGAGTCCTAAATCAATTTAAAAACAGTGACAGACAGACTTCCTTTTTGCAAGGTCCTTTAAAAAGCCTTTAAAAGAATAAAGTGAGACCAACTCCTTCAACTGAAGTTCATTCTGAAGCTGATTCCATGCAGATGGTACTGCAAAATTAAACGCCTTTTTGCCAAAGTCAGTGCGGGCTTTAGGGACTGTCAATAAAAACAGATCCTGTGAGCGCAGGTGATATGTCCCTGCAGACCTCGGGAGGATGTTAGTGTTCAGGTAAGGAGGAAGAAGTCCTAATACTGCCTTATATTGATTGTGGAGGGTGAGCACACGTTTCACAGACCATTTTGTATTTCTTTCTCTCATCAGAAAGTAAATGTTGAGTTGATTCTCACATCGCTGCCCGAAGTCCATATATTCCACAGAAAGAAAGAACACAATGCAGACTACACCGGTCACACTCAGTCACAGCTGTTTTTGGATATTATTTTACTGTTTGTAAAAGTCTGATCCACTTAGGCTACTTAAGTCTAATAACTACATATAAATGGCCTTTCTAATCATTAAAGTAACTATCAAAATATAGCAACAAGTAGACAATGAAAACACATTTTATTGGATAGTCAGAGGCTGTAGTTAGAAAAATTATCATTACACATGGACCGAATTTTCTGTGTTTTTTGTCAGCAACACAGACAGCAGATTTTGTGTCATTATTATTCATTATTTATTTTGGGGTAATGTGCTACTCTTCTCCTGGATCATTTAAAGGGTTGTTCACCTCTGGCCACTGTCTTTTTTTAACCCATTCAAGTCCATAACAGAAACATTTTTGCTCACAAGAAGGGACTATCCTACTGATTTTACGAATGGTTCAAAATGCCTTAAAACTGAGTTGGTGGTAAGAAAGAATGGATGTTTATTTGGCTTCATTTTTGGTACACGATAGCCTATTAGAATACATTGTTTGCTCTCAAGCAGACGTTATTCCATTGGATCAGTTCATTTCAATATATTATCAATGCAACATTCTCAGAGATGATTACAACAATGTCTGTGCTACATTCATTTAAAGAACTCACTGTAGGGGACTTGCAAGTAATTACGGTCAAATATTTTCACCAGAATGCAGGACATTACATCTCTGAAACACATTTTCTTGGAAAATAATATACAGCTATAAAAGCTAAGCTAAGCCCACTCTACTTCTGGACCTCAGATAAATTCTGCCGATGGTTTGGGCCTTATCGTGATGACTGACAGCCACTGGCAAAGGACTATGCTAGCTGCCACTGACCTGCTGCCAAAGTCAATAAAATAAAGTGTGTCATAATAACTTTTGATTCATTCTCACAGTTTATGTTGCAATGCCGAGGAAAGTAATATATCACGTATGCTACTTATAGGCTGATATCTTTTTTTATTTTTTTATGTAGTGTACAGTGATTACCTGTCTTTTAAATTCGATTACTTCTCAGTGTTTAAATCATGATCATATTAGGGATCTACATTAATGCAATGCCCTTTCCTTTTTCAACCTTGACATTATTATTATTATGTTGTTGTTTTTTCCTGATCAGCACAACACTAGCAGGTCTAGGGCCACAACCTGCAGCACCATCTACAGGCACATGATCTACGGAGTGCAAAATAATGCGGTGTGAGAGGCTTTAGGCTTTGATGCTGTTATGTGGAGTACAGTTAGGATAAAACAGGAACCAGGAGAAGTGGATGTCTTCACTCTTTAAATTAATTCAGTTAACTGACCATGACTCCATGGAAAGCAATATTGATACTTGGTGGATTACTCTTTTCAAATTGAAGCTATTATCAAAACTGTGATTTACAGTTTACTGTTTGTTTGGTTTTTTGCAGTAATTTCAAGTAGGTCTCCTCCAAGCTTGCTAGTTTCAAGTGGTACAGAATTGTGATGCAACAGTTTTAAATGGAGCTAGGACAAGAGCACACACCAGTTTTATGAGAAGTTCCTGCTCTGACTTCCAGTCAGTCTGAATATATAGCCTAATTTAAGATCTTAATATGTCTTTAAGTCATGCACTTCCCCCCAGGCTTTATAGTTGATATGCTGCCAAAATATGTTTCATGTAGAGCCCTCGGATCCAGAGACTTACTGATCACCATGACAACACATCAGACTTACTGGGAACCAGCCTTCTGCATCTTTCTACTCTAACTCTAAAATAATCTTTCTGGATCTGATGACAGAAACACCTTTTGAGGTTTTTAATCACTGGTTTTCTTTTGCATAATCCATAATATACCTTATTCCCATTGTATTAAGAGATCTCCGTTCATATTTTCCAAAATATTACTATTTAATGGTTTTAATTGTGACTATCTTCTTTTAAGGTTTTTATACTTTCACCGTCTATTTATCTGCACTCTTGGTTTGATTACCTTCTTATATTTTACTGTAAAATACAAATAAAAATAACTTTCTATGAGTACTGGTTTTGTTTTACTATGCATGTCAACCAGCACCCATTTGCTGACGTTTGCTCATGTCAAGAAGCATCTGCTGAACTAGTGAAAAGGGATTCTAATGAGTTTCTGAAGTGTTTCTACTCCTGGATATAGCTAAATACCCTCATGACAGTCTGCTTGCTGCAATTTGGTCATCTCCTGCAGTATGTGTCCCACAATGCATTAGTCACAGGAGACTAATTGGCACACTTTGCCAATTTCACACAGCTTTTAAGTCATGTAATGTTAATGTCCTCTGTCATTATGGAATATATAAAACAGTTTTCCATTCATTACTTGTTACCCCAGACAGAAGACCTTATCCAGCAACTGAACTAAATCCTGTCAGTTCCCGGAACTGTAGCTGAAAAGCTGCTTTTCATTACAGAGGTAATTTTGCCTGAAGTGAGCTAATGAGGATATGTACCAAATTAAATATTATTACAAGAATTTCATTTGCAGCAAAGAAATTGATCAGCGTGTAATACACCACAAGTACAACAAAATGGAAGCATGCCTTTCTACTTAATCTCTAATTGTTGGAATCCAAACTCCAGTGCTTCAGTACAAGTATCAATTTTAGTGAAAACATAAAAGACTGAAGCCATCAATGTGGTTAAAGCACATTATTATTACTGTATTTATAGGTTTTGATTCAGTGGTGGCAAAGCAACAGGATGTGCCGAAACCAGGCAGAATCTGTGCTTCTGAAGAGGGAAAGAAAAGGTATAGGACATTGTTTGCATTGTGGGTATGTATGCCTACTGTATGTCTAACGTCACTAAATCCATACCGCAAGTTGTGACAAGTGGTTTTCCAGGTCAAGTTGACATCTCTAATGATGCAATGTGGCATTTTTTTACCAGTGCTGCAGAGATGAGAACAGGTGCTACAGCAAGCACAGAAGAGGTTAGACATTTTCACAAAAAAAAAAAAACACCCGCGCCAATTAAAAAAAAAAAAAAAAACGTTTATATATTAAAGCAGAGTATGTGTTGAAGCCAGAGATGCATGACACATGCTGGTACGTAGTTTGACTTGCAGTGGCTTTTTCAACAATATTTTTCAAAACAAAGTTATTGCTGTTTCAAGGCAACACCTGATGGCGGAAGTGCACATCACATTCATTCATTTTAATTGACCCTTGAAGCTTTGATCTGAGTGTTGTATTTTAAATGCATTGCATGCATTTACATTTATGCATTTGGCAGACACTTTTATCCAAAGTGACTTACAGTGCACTTATTACAGGGACATTTCCCCCTGAGCAACCTGAAGTTAAGTGCCTTATTCAAGGACACAATGGTGGTGGAACCAGCAACTTCTGATTACAGTTATGTGACTTAGCCCACTACGCCACCACCACCACTCATGCAAAGGAATAAAATAGAGATGAATATAAACCTGGTAGATGAATGAAGTAGAATTTTTGTTATACAAAAATAAAAGATGGACAACTGTGGGCTCCCTGATAAATGATACATAACAGTTCACACGCAGCAGGAAATGCAAAATCAGTAAACAAACAACCTTAAATGTAATTTAGCCTTTCCCATAAGATATAATATAAAGGTATTGTCTGTTGCTTGATCAGCATCACGTCACTACTGTAATATAAAGCAGCTTTATGTGCACTCACAGGACATATTTAATAACACAGATGCATATTGATCAAGCTCTGGCTAGAGATTTGTTGCAACCATTTGCGAAGTATCTTAAATAAGGTAAATCTGATTTAGGCTCTCAATGGAAACCCCATAGTGTTGGTGTTCATTCAATCACATACCCACTGCTTATTTCTGTAGACATTTGAAGGTGGTGAATGACACATATTGATAGACCACATTCAATGTTACAGAAGATCATCTATTTCTTAATTATGTACTGTAAATGCTCTACAAGTCTGAAGCATTAGTTGGGAACATCTGTGTACACTAAGTTCTTTGACCATACTTTCTTCTTCACTGCAAAAAATGATTTTCAAGACATGTATGTTTGTCTTGTTTTCCTGTAAAATTATCGAAACATTCTTAAAACGTGATTTATTTACTTCTCAAGCAAAATGGGATAAGATATTAAGACTTGTTCCCTTTGCAAAAAGCTTCACTATGATGCTGCGCTTTGCTAAGCACTATGGGAACAATCCTAGTCGTGACCGAGCTGTGAATATGTGTTTAACACGTCAATGAACACTGACCGGAATTTATAGCCTCGGCTAATGTAGTCATTAGACGCACCTGTGGCCAGGCTATAAAAGGATGCGTCACCAGGTGTCGTCAGATCCTCTTTTTTCAGAGCGATTCTGTGTGTGTGTGTGTGTGTGTGTTTTACAAACCCTGTCAAAACTTTCTTTCCTCTGCTAGGAATTAGAATTAGTGAGGCAGTGTGCAGTGAACCTTTTCTCCTTTCTCTTTTGTCTAGAAAATATATATATATTTTTATATAAAGAAAGAGAGAATGACTAAAAGCTGTTAACGCATCAGTTTTGCTCTGTTTGGGTGGGGCTCTCGTATGGATCTGGCTGAGGAGCGAGAGCCGGGTTCATCCCTTTCGCTCCCTCTCTCCCCAGATCCAGCTGATCCTCGTAAGCCTGAAGCGCACCTTGGCACCTCTTCGGTTCACGAGGACACCGAACCTCTGTAAATCCCACGCATAATAATAAAGCGGCTGTGGAATTAAGAGACAAATGAGAGCATTGCGATCTGCTTTCGGCCAAAATGCTTCGCGCTCGCCTCGCTTACTTCCGGGAGTCAGTGCCCACATTTCATTCGTGGGGCTCTCGCATGGATCTGGCTGACGAGCGAGAGACGGGTTCGTCCCTTTCCGCGCCTCGACACCTCTTCGGTTCACGAGGGGGGCGAGGCGCTGAACCTAGACTACAGCTAGACTGGCCACGCGAACAAGAGACCCTCCCCCAAACGCTCTAAACTAGAAGACAAATTTCTGTCTGGTGGCCAAAATAATTAAAAAAATTAAAGAGGGAATGGAACTCTATATCAGTCCCTTCCTTTCTTCTATGACCTCCATAACAAGTATTTTCTTTATGGAGGAAATGTATACTTCCCTTGTCTTCGTGCCCTCGACGTTGGTGTATTCAACTATCGTGGGTGCTGGAGCTCGGGGGTATTCGGTGATGCCGCCGGTAGAAGAGACACCTGCGGGTTTTCTCTCGCCTGGCTCGGCATCATCGCTAAAGTGACCTACTCTCCCCACAAAGCTGTGCAGGACCACCTCCACGCTTGTGTGGAAAGCTTATCAGGCAGCAGGTCAGGCTGGTGTTGCCCTGCACACTATGGCAGTGTTACAAGCGCACTAAGCTAAATCTGTTGAAGGACCTGAGTGTGGGCACCTCACTCAGGGGGAGGGGCCGTCAGCCACCCAGCCCCGCCCCGGTCCTTCTAGACGGGAGGCTCTAAAACAAAACATGGTGAATCGTGCTCCCCCTCGTAAAGACTGAGGTCCAGTTAAAATTCCTATACCACGTAATCAGTTAAATATCAGAGAAAATGTAAATTTGGTGTAAATACATTTATTATTTATTATTAGGCAATATTTTCAGGGAGCTAGAAATTAAGCCCACTTGGACCACTGCAGCCAGAGGTTCCAACCTCAGACCTGCAAATGTCTCCAGGTATGGCAGCCTCCATGCCTGCCTCACCAGTTGAGGCAGAAGAACCACCTGGCCCCTCAGCCAACCCAGAGATGAAACAAGAGCTGAAGCTTGATCTATCTATCGTTTAGTAGATTGTGGCTGTGGCCTCAGTTTGGTTGGCTCTCAAGAGACCCAGTGTAGCAGAATTGCAATGTTTTTTTTACACCAATAAAACAATACCTATTTTTTAATGGAAGTACACATATCAGTAGCTGACAATCTTAACTGTATCACAAAAATAGTTTTGGCGGGTAAAATGATTATCTTCAAATCTCTCCAGGCCAATGTCTTTTGTCGATTCAAATCATTTTGAGGGCCATCTGAAGTTGCCTTCTTTGAACAACTAACAAATGCAATAAATGATATGACTTCAATATATATTCGTGACTATGGTTTATGAAAGACAATATCAATGTGTATGAGCTGGATATAAACTCCTTATTTAAGAGTGAGCTCAACAGATACAAACTAGTATGAATATGCACAGCTTAAAAAATGCTCTAAGTCATCCTGACATGTAGAGCTATTTACAGCTTTATAAAATGTGCACCTACAGATCGACCTGTACTGTATCTGTTATGATCAGCATTCAGGGAATCAATTCAGTTCAGTCCAACCCAAATCAAAATAACATGCTGAATCTTGGGAGACCAGTTTAAAGAACACAATCTACAGAGTTTAAAGAGATTTAAAGTGTTTTAATCAGCTTATGTTAAATAGATTAGAGGAAAAGTCAGCAAACTGAGTAAAATATCCACTTTAATTTAATAAGGATCAAATACAAAATTTAATATGGTTGGATTTATCTAAATAAAAGTCAACAGAATAAGTGTTTCAATCTAGTACCAATCCTATAGTGCAACTGAAATCTTCAAAGAAAAATATCCAGGCCACGAGAAGTAGGTCATCATAGTGGACCCTACTGGCCCACCCAGACTTGGTTCTCGGACCTCACACTCCTCGCGACAGTCCCCCACTGGCAAATTCCCCTGAGGAGGGATATCCTCTCTTAGGGATGAGGCACCATATAGCGCCCGTGACCAGACCTCTGGAATCTCCATGTCTGGCTCTTGAACAGAACGTGGAAGACCACCTGTGGTGGTAGACACTATCCCTGTTCTTAAACCCGCGTCTTCCTTGGGCAGAGTTCCCGTCTGCCACTGGTCACTGTGTCAAGGCGAGAACGCCAATACCCTGCAGGCGGAAATCACAACCCATTTACACAAGGACGCAATAGAACCTGTCCCTCCAGCCGAGATGAAAAAGGGTTTCTACAGCCCTTACTTGAAAAACCCTTGTTCGGGTTGATGCATATGAGACCACTTCAGCACTGGTTTCAGACTCGAGTCCCGAGATGGGCATGGTGCCACGGCACATACCGTGTGATCTTCACCCCTTCCTGCCATCAGCTATTCAACCCCTGAACAGACCTGTTTTCTGTGGATAGGAGTCCCCTTACAGCAGGTGTCCTGACTCGTTCTTGTCACCACAGACGTCTCCAAGCAGGGATGGGGCGGTGTGTGCAATGGGCACACAGCCGCTGCCTCCTGGAAAGGGTCCCCGCTGCATTGGCACATCAACTGCCTAGAGTTTCTGGCTGTATTTCTTGCCCTACGGAGGTTTCTCCCACTAATTCAGGGAAAGCACTTCTTGATCCATTCTGACAGCACCGCGATGGTAGCATACATAAATCGCTCAGCGGAGAGTGGAGGCTTCACCCCCCCAGTCGGTCCAGCTGGTTTGGGAATGGTTCGGCAAAGCACAGGTAGACCTGTTCGCAAAGTGACCTGTTCGTGAATCCAACAGCATGCAGAGGTGAATGGAACGGCAGAGGAATTCAGCTCACTGAAACACAACCGCTCAGCTTCGAAGAAAAAATCAGATTGAGTGGTTGTGAGCCAGCTCATTTTATACCCGTATGTCTGGGGGATGCAAATTCCACTCGCCAATTCCCATTGGCCTTTTCTCAAAGAACAGAAGTGTTTGGGGCTCCCAAGGGCGACCACTAGTGTCACTATATCGACACAACGTCAAGTGAGTGACAGATAGGGAAATCATTGCGAGGGAACACGAGCAATTGCATAGGCAAAACATATTGCGAGGGAATGCGAACTAATGAAAATGAATACAAAATGTATTGCATGGGATCTCAAAAATGTATTGAGAGAGAATGCAAACTAATGCAAATAAACACTTAAATTAAAACTTATTGCGAAGGAATCCAAACTATTGCATAGGAAGGCAAAAATTATTGCAAGGTAACGCATACGAATGCAAACGAATGCAAAACTTATTGCGAAGGAACACACTATTGAGAAGGAATGCAAAACATTGCGAGGGAACACGAAAAATTGCATAGGCAAAATGTATTGCGAGGGAATGCAAACTAATGAAAGTGAACGCAAAACTTATAGGAAAGGAACCCTAACTACTGTGAAAGAACACAAAACTTGTTGAAAGGGAACTCAACTTATTGCGAGGTAACAGAAACAATTGCGAAGGAATGCAAAACTTATTGTGAGGGAACACAAATAATTGCAAAGCAATGCAAAACATATTGCGAAGGAACCCGAACTACTGTGATCGAACACAAAACTTATTGCAAGTGAACTCAAAACTTATTGCGAAGGACCACAAACTTTTGAGAAGGTATGCAAAACTTATTGCGAGTGTACACAAAAAATTGCGTAGGCAAAATGTATTGTGAGGGAATGCGAACTAATGAAAATGAAAGCAAAACTTATTGCAAACGATCCCAAACTAATGTGAAAGAACACAAAACGAATTGAAAGGGATCTCTAAACTTATTGCGAGGGAACACAAACAATTGCAAAGGAAGGCAAACTTATTGCAAGGGAATGCAAACTAATGTAAATTAACATAAAATGTATTGCAAAGGAACCCAAACTATGGAGAAGGAATGTAAAAGTTATTGTGAGGGAACACAAACAATTGCAAAAGAATGCAAAACTTATTGTGAGTAAACAAAAGAAATGCAAACAAACGCAAAACTTATTGCGAGTGAACGCAAACTAATGCAAATGAATGCAAAACTTATTGTGAAGGAACCCAAAATACTTTGATGGAACACAAAACTTATTGCAAGGGAACCCAAAACGTATTACGAGAGAACACAAACTATTGCAAAGGAAGGCAATGATTATTGCGAGGGAACGCAAACAAATGCAAAACATATTGCAAAGGAACACAAACTATTGAGAATGAGCACAAAACTTATTTCAAGGGAACTCAAAACTTATTGTGAGGGAACACAAACAATTGCAAAGGAAGGCAAAAATGATCACGAAGGAACCCAAACCACTGTGAAGGAACACAAAACTTATTGCAAGGTGTTAGGAATATTTTGGATCTAGCCACGATCCCCAATTCCCCGGTCCCGTCTCTCTATCTCTGTGCCCAGTGAAGTGCAGTCGTGAGTCTGAGTCTCTGGAGACTTCGCGAAGGAAGTAGAAAGAACAACAACACACAGTGGTTCGTATTCAATCTACACAAAGTTTTAATACAGTAAGCATAATATTTATACCTTTCATAGAACAAAGAACAATTAACAGCCAATAGGATAGTGACAGCAAAACAGCAAGACAGCCAAGGACAAGAAGTTGACCGGAATAGTGCAGGAATGGTAATCGTATGGGTTCAAAACAGTCCTAGATATTTGTTATGTCCAACTGAGTTATTTAGCTCATGAAAAGGAGTATGCGCTCGTTGGAGCACAGAACATTCCAAGGAAGGATAAGACAAGAGAAACTAACAGCATCTATGAAGGTTATGGACTCTTTGTGCATGTGGTATCTTTCTATGATTAACACACATACATACAGAGTTATGTTAGGCGCAGACAGATTTAGATGTCAAACTAAAGACAGCATGTACAAATAATATTTCTCACACAAGGGAACTCAAACTTGTTGCGAGGGAATACAAACAATTGCAAAGGAAGGCAAATATGATTGCGAGGGAATGAAAATGAATGCATATGAATGCAAAACTTATTGCAAAGGAATGCAAACTGTTGAGAAGGAACACAAAAAGTATTGCAAGGGAAATCAAAACTTATTGTGAGGGAACACAAAAAATTGCAGAGGCAAAATGTATTGTGGGGGAATGCAAACTAATGAAAACGAATGCAAAGGAACCCAAACTACTGTGATGGAACACTAAACTTATTGCAAGTGAACTCAAAAATTATTGCGAGGGAACAAAAACAATTGCAAAAGTAAGGCAAAAATGATTGCAAGGGAATGCAAACTAATGCAAACGAATGCTAAACTTATTGCAAAGGAACCCAAACTATTGAAAAGGAACACAAAACTTATTGCAAGGGAACAGAACACCTATTGAGAGGGAACAGAAACAATTTCGAAGGAAGGCAAAACTTATTGAGAAGGAACGCAAACCATTGTGAAGGAACACAAAACTTATTGCAAAAAACTCAAAACTTATTGCGAGGGAACACAAACTATTGCAAAGGAAGGCAAAACTTATTGTGAGGGAATGCAAACTAATTGTTAGGAATAAACTTGGACCTCGTTGTAGTCTAGAATACAACACTTCTGCCGTCATGAATTCCTCTGTCCCTTTCAGTACATGCCCAGTTAAATGCAGTCGGGAGTCAGTGCCTCTGAAGACTTCATGAAAGGAGGAGAAAGAACAACAACACACAGAGTGCTTCTATTCAATCTACTCAAAGTTTATTACAGCAAGCATAATATTTATATCTTTCATAGAACAAAGAACAACCAATAGAAGAGTGACAGCAAGGCCAAGGACAAGGAATTGTTGATGCCGGATTTGTACAGGAACAAAATCATATAAGGTAGTCCTAGATATTTGTTATGTCTATAACTGAGATATTTAGCTCACGAAAAAGGAGTATGTGCTCATTGGAGCACCGAGCATTCCAAAAGAGGATAAGACAAGAGAAACTAACAGCATCTACGGAAGGTCATGGACTCTTCAAGCGTGTGGTGTGCTTCTGTGGTTAGCACACATATGTACAGAGTTAGATGTCAAACAAGGACAGCATGTACAATTTATTTCTCACACTAATGCAAATGAATGTAAAACTTATTGCGACTATTGAGATGGAACACAAAACTTATTACGAGTGAATGTAAATTTATGCAAATTAATGTAAAACTTATTGCAAGGAACACAAATTGAATTGCATAACCGAGTTGAATGGTCCTGGCCAGCCAGTGTGACGGATTGGGAAGTGAGAGCCACACGTCCAAACTCCGAGCTAGGGGCACTAAGGGGACGGTTATTTTTGACGTACCTGGCAGGGCAGAGCAGGTAATGTGGCGTTGGGAGGCAAGGTTGCGTGTTAGTGACTGAGGAGCAGGTCCCGTCAAAACTCGTCAAAAACGGCTGGCCGGGGAACAGTCGTGGGACTGAAGGCGAGAGGTCTGCGTCCAGTGTGCCGGGACTGTTGAGGTGTGGTGGCAGAGTGCCGTGAGAATGGCATTTGCGGGCCAGGTGACCCAGAGACAAAGGAAATGGCTCTTTTATTGAGAATGTGGGTAACGCAGCCTGAAGGGGATGCGGCCAATGAAATAAATTCAACAAAGGATTCTCCTCCCGGCCCTCCACCGGGGGACGGACTGGTCTTCTTACCAGCTTCAGAGCGAACAGTCTTGGTCTCAAAGAGAGAAAGCCACTGATATGTGCCGTAGATCCAACAGCAATTGCTCAGAGATGGGAGGAACAGTGTGTGACTCGCAGCTCGCTGCATACACAACCAGTCGGCTCCGAAGAAATTTTCTGAATGAAACAGATGCATTTCCCTCACTTTATACCCATATGTCCAGGTGCGGGACATGCAAATTCTGTCTGCCAATTTCTCATTGGCCTTTTCTCATAGATCAGAGATGCAAAAGGCACTCAAGAGAGACCCCTAGTGTCGCTTCTTCGACACAACGTTGAAGTGAGCGACAGACGGGGAACTCAAACTCTTTTAGGAGGGGAAAACACTCTTTTAGGCAGTGAAAGCGCTGGGTGTGGACTGCGCAGCGTGCAGAGAGAGAGAACGCCAGCTGAAAATGTGCCGTAATATCCAACCGTAGTGCTTCTTGCAAGTAGAAGTGAGTGGAACAGTGATGAACTCAGCTTACTGTTGCACTACTGCTCAGCTCCGAAGAAAAAAATCTGACTGATAGACGCACGCCCGCTTCCCTTTATACCCGTATGTCTGGGGGCGAGACATCCAAATTCTGTCTGCCAATTTCACATTGGCCTTTTCTCAAGTTCAGAGGTACACAAGGCTCCCAAGGAAGACCCCTTGTGTCACTTCATTTGACACAACGTCGAGTGAGTGTCAGAAGGGGAACCCAAGCTATTGTGAAGGAACTCAAATTTATTGCGAAGGAACTCAAACAATTTCGAAGGAAGACAATACTTATTGTGAGTGAACAAACTAACGCAAACTAACGCAAAACTTATTGTGAGTGAATGCAAGCTAATGCAAAAAATAGTTAGGGGCTCCCTTTATCTTTAATGGTAGTTTGGAGCTCCCACCTCTTTTTGGAGTTCTGCCTGCAGCTGTATCCTTCATGTTTTATGTTATATGCATCAGACAGTTAGAGTGTGGGTGGTCCGTGGGCATGCCATTTAAGGCTGAGACTAACTCCTCTAAAATGATTGCATGGAGCTTTACTTTTAAGTGTGAGTGCTCAATAAATACTGAAAACACCAATGTTGAAACTCACTGAAACAACAACACCTAGTCAGTTCAAGTTTATTTTGATTTGGACGTGACCAAAAGTGGAGTTGTCCAAGTCAGTTAGTTGCTGACTCTGTAAATATCTCTCCACTTCCATCAGCTTGTCTCATTCGTAGTGATCTGCAGAGAACCGCTGTGAGTGTGAGAGCATGAAAGGCGGGCACTATTGCATTGATTGATTGACAGTGTATTGAACGAATACGAGTATGAGTGCGTATTTTAGGCAATGTCTCCCCTCCCTTGACTTTTCGTCTGTGCTCTGTGTTTCTCGGCTCACATTAATGCCACACTTTAGGAGCTCAATGAGATTGCAATGACTGAAGAATGCTTGATAGACGCTGCCTCCCTCTGAACCTTTATCTGCTGGTGTCGCTGTTACTTTGGAAATATGTCTGTTATACACATGATTTAAGCTCAGATTTTGTGATGTTTTATTTATGTACCGTCAATTGAGGATGCACTGCCTCCTTGGAATAAACGACACTGAATTGAAGGCATCACCAATATACTAGGATTGGCCCATTTTAAAGATGTGGTGATAAAATTGGGTTTATTTGTGACATATCTGTTCATGCTCAGCTGCATTCACCAGGTATTTGAACGTTTGAAACAGAGACTATTCTATCCAAGATGGAGCACTTTTATTAAAATTAATGGGAGAAATTAGAATATCCAATATGGCATATGTAGAAAAGGAATTTCCTCCTTACAGGTAAAAGAGTCAATCAACTTTTAGATACAGACATCACCTTTCCATCAAATAGAGAACATGCATTAGCTAAAACAGCCTGAAAAATAGTTTTTTTTAATGTGATCTGAGGTAAAGAAGCACAATTTATTATACCAGTGTTGTCAGACTACTGCTGGTTTGAAATCTGTTCTTTGATCGTAATCTTGACCAAATGTTTTTGAGATTTCTGTCTTTCCCAATTCAAGTAGAAGGGAGCTGTACTTTTATGCCATTTGTTTACATAGAAAAATAGCTGCCTGAGAACATTCAAAAGATGGTCGACGAGTGGACTGTCTTGCCTTCAATGAGACTTTGGCTTTGGCAATGTATTTCACTGTCCCCTTCTGCATATCGTGACGCCGTTTTGTGGCCCCCTTTAGCTTATCACTTCCACCTTCATCATTTCATGGCCCACTTTGTGCGGCTGGCTCACCGGGAAAAGTCCTGGTTCTACAGATGGACAGTTCGCCTCTGACTGTAATAGAGGCATTTGAACATTAAAATGCATCATCGTTTAAATCTATTAATTCCAAGGATTGTCATAATTTATTCAAAAGCAAATGAATAAAAATGTGTTTTTAAAGCAGATTTAAAAGGCAGTGTCGGAGCTGTCCTGATATGAAGTGGAAGCTTGTTCCAGAGTTTGGGGCCTATTATAGCAAATGCCCGATCACCCTACAATTTGTTGCGACAACGAGGAAATTTCAGCAGACATTAGTCAGCTGACCTAAGTGCTCTAGTAGGAGAGTAAGGGACAAGAAGGTCACAGAGATATTGAGGCACAAGACCAGATAGAGCTTTATATACATAGAGCAGAATTTTTAATCTATCCTTCATTTTATGGGGAGCCAGTGTAGGGATGCTAATACTGGTGTAATGTGGTCAAATTTTCTAGACCCTGTAAGGAGCCTAGTGGCTGCATTCTGGACCAGCTGTAAATGGGACAAAACAGTTTGCGGCAGTCCAGTATACAACAATTTCAAAAGTGCATGATCTTGCACATTTAGCGATAGTGGACCTAGTTGTTTGACCAGTCCAGGTAAAGAGGACTTGGAGGGGCTGAGAATCAGGACTTCAGTTTTACTCTCATTTAATTGTAAGAAATTGTCCGCCAGCCAGCACTTAATATCAGCAAAGCACACAACTGTTCGAGATGCAGACACACTCCCTCAGTTTAAGTCTAGACTAAAGACTCATCTATTTAGCCAGGCATACACCTTTTATCTTCTGTTAATGCCTGATTTTCTGTAAAGCTGCTTTGAAACGATGTGTGTTGTGAAAGGTGCTATACATTTTAGGGCATTCTTTTTTTATAATATTTTATCCAAGCATGGTGGAAAATAAAATTGAGTGTTGTCATTATAGCAATGATAACACATGCATATCTCTGAAAAATTGAGGACAGTTGGGGCATGTAAACGGAGAATAGTAATATCTAATATCGAACCTTGCGGGCATGTACAATAGCATGTTTAAGACCCCTTGGAACAACACCACTTGCTAATGAACAGTATATAATTGCTGTCACTGTTACCAGTTGTTGTAAAAACATCTTTAAAAAGACATGTGGACA
Source organism: Moxostoma hubbsi (assembly GCA_032164185.1). Lineage (NCBI taxonomy): Eukaryota > Metazoa > Chordata > Actinopteri > Cypriniformes > Catostomidae > Moxostoma > Moxostoma hubbsi. The sequence goes on along the minus strand of JAVLUX010000031.1, from coordinate 157,212 downwards.
AAACATGCAGCTTGGAACTGGAACACTTCATCTTCAGAGCTATATCAGACATCTGCACAGTTGAGACTGGTTCAAAGTGATTCAATGAACTGGACAGCCTGAAAATTAGTGGCTGATGAACATGTGAAGGCGTAATTGCACCTTTAATCTGCTCCACTTTGCGAATAAAGAATTGTAAAAAATCCTCACAGTTGTCTTGTGTGGCATTCTGAAATGCAATTCTTGACGGATTTAAAACAGAATGAATTGTCTTAAATAGAACTTTTGCTCGATTTGCATGTTCAGAAATGATATTAGAGAAAATTTTTGCTTTCGCTTCCTTTACTGCACTTTGATAACACATTAAGTGCTCCCTTAAAGTGTCAGTTTATCTCCCTTCCACTTTGGAAATCATACAGTACATGTTCAAGTACCTGATCAGTGTACATTAGATTTGTATACGTTAAATTTACACAATAGTTAACATGAAGTACAATTTTCTACACTTTTACAGCATTGATTAGTCTTGGACAAAGTTAATTTCTTAATAAACACAATGACCACTAAATGACCAATCTTCTGAGGTCCTGTGAAATTCCTTATGGTCCTATCATATAACACAAACAGTATATGGCCAAAAGTAAGTGGACACACAAACACCACATTCGTATGTGCTTGTTAAGCATTTCTTTTCAAAAACATTGTCATTCATAAGGAGCTGGTCCTCCCTAACAGTTTCCACTGAAAAGGTGTTCAACTGTACTGTCTCATACAGACACAAAGTCATCAGTGGTGAAGTCATGCTCTGATGATGGACTCAATTCAAAGATTACGCCAGGCATGTTCTTCCACACCAGTCTCGTGAACTCATTTCTTTATCTGCTGGAACAGAAAACAGCCCTCCACAAAGTGTTACAACATCGACAGAAGAGGGTGTTGTGTCTACATACTTTTGGCCTTATTGTGTATATTTACAAGCAGTATTCTGTCATCAATAACAGGTTATAAAACTGTGTGTTTTCAGGGCAGGTTAATCTCGATTGATTGGAACACAGTTAGCCTCTTTTCAATACTCAATGAATTATTTGTTGAATACAGCTAAAGCCATGTAAAATGCAGTGTGTTTAAGACATCTTTATTATTACAATCAAATCACATTTTACAATCAGTTAATGCAGAAATTTGAGGGGATCACAGACTTTTTCACACAAATAAACACATACTAATATTAAATTTTTTTTTACAAAGTAATAACTGATCTGTATGAATGAGACATATCAAAGGAACATTCTGGGTTCAATACAAGTTAAGTTAAATCAGCAGTATTTGTGATATAATGGTGATAACAAAAAAAAAAATATATTGACTCATTCCTCCTTTTCTTTAATAAAAGCACAAATGTGTGTTCCAGTGAGACACTCACAATGGAAGTCAATGGGATCAATAATCTTTAAACATTAAAATACTGTTTCAAAAGTATAGACACAAGACATCAACAATATGTGTGTGAACATGATTTTACTGTCATTAAATCACTTACTATAAACAACTTTGTTGCCATGACGACGTAACACTGTTAACCCTAAAACAAACATTACAGCTCAAATGATATACAAGTTTTAACAGAAATGTAAGTTATTTTATAAAATTTGAAACTTCAAATTTCTGCCTTTAAACCCCTGAGTAAATATGATTTCAATTCAATGTATGGTAATAAGAAGAACACTAATATGTGATGTTTCAGAATTGAACTCATAATTAGTTTGGTTTTAAAACACATAGAAAGATCCACTACAAATAAGGATTAGATAGAAAATTACACATGAACATAAATACAATAAGAGATTAATACAGTAACAAATAGAAACAGACAGCTTTTTCCCCTTCTAAACTCTTTTAAGTATTGTGTTGTTGACATTTATTTGGACATGTTTCCCAATATATCCCTGAAAGAGATCTGAGAAAAGAGAAAAGGCCTTAATCCAGCTAATCTGTAATCTCTTCACCCACTAACATGCTGTGTGTCCTCAGATTAACAGTGTATAGCTCTGTGTCTGAACTGTTGTCTTCTGGTGTTACGGAGGCCATGATTGTCCTGTAAAAGGACAAACAGAAGCATTAGTGTGACAGTAAACAGAAACCCATTCATACACATGTGAATGGAGTTTTAAAGCCATGTCAAAAACTCATCCAGACAAACACTGATGCTGATTTGACAAAGTCATGTCTGAAAGTTTAAGAAAGCTTGAAGGTTATTTATCAGTGGTGGTAGAGCCTCCTTAAAAACTTTTTCAAAATGCATGTAACAACTGAAGTGTTAAATGTACTGTTGTTTTTATCTGTTAATGTGCATAACTCACATTCATAGGGCCAGTAATGTAAAAATATGTCATCTTTATAGTCCATTTTTCCTGTGGCGAGTTTTGGATGTCAGATGAGACTGACAGCATGATGGCAACTCTCATTAGTAAACTGACTTACCAATCAGAATGGATATTCAGATGCAGAACCCTAATTTGCCAACGTCCAAAATGCATTTGAAAAAAGGCAAATAAAATAGCATAAATAGCCAATTATTATCAGAGGTACCTTTCAAGCCAATCAGCATTCAGGGGCTGTATGTACAGCATAAAACATAGTGTAATTCATAGTTTCATACGTGTTATGACTTGATCTCAGCTCCTATATTATGTAAGATTGGTGGTGGCGTAGTGGTCTAAAGCACATAACTGGTAATCAGAAGGTTGCTGGTTCAAACCTCACAGCCACCACCATTGTGTTCTTGAGCAAGGCACTTAACTCCAGGTTGCTCGGGGGGATTGTCCCTGTAATAAGTGCACTGTAAGTCACTTTGGATAAAAGTGTCTGCCAAATGCATAAATGTAAGAGTGCTAGAGATATTTTCTAACTTAGTTAACAAGTGAAATCCATCAACATGTTTTTTTTGGCTTAACTCAATATTGTGGATATAGTACAGCAATATTAAGCATTTGACTAATTGTGTGGGCTACATGTCTAAACATACAGAGGGCTGCCACAACTAATCGATTACAAAGTAAAGATCACAAAAGTATCTAAATCAATGATTACAATAATCAACAGTGACTTTAACTATGATTCGTAGGATATATTTGCTCTAGCAAGGCAAACCTCAATTAATTTACTTTACAGTAGTGAAAATACATGTCAATGGAAAATAGACATATTAGAGCATCTGAAAAAGATTGACTCAAACACTTTATATAAAACATTACATAGTTTCATGTGCTTTGACAGATTACTTGTGCGGTTTAACACCAGCTCATTACTTACATTGAGCTGCTTTATTCTTATCTGTACATCAAATCAAATCACTTTATTGTCACACGACCATATACACAAGTGCAACAGTAGGTGAAAGTCTTGTATGTAGTTCCGAGCAACATAGCAGTCATGTCTGGACCCGCGTCGGAAGGATCGGGTTACATCCGCAACAGAGACGGAGAGTGAACCAACCTCAGTAGTGTCGGCCGCGAGGGCGGTGTTGTCGTCCTCGAAACAAGCATAAAATGTATTAAGCTCGTCCGGGAGAGAGGCGGCGGTGTTCAAACGGAATAAAAACTCTGCCATGTAGTCCGTGATGGTGTTATTTCCCTGCCACATACTTCTAGAGTCAGTGGTGTTGAACTGTCCTTCAATTTTGTGCCTGTACTGGCGTTTGGCTGCACTGATGGAGTTACGGACGGCATAACTGGCTTATTTACGCTCCTCCGCGTTCCCGGAATTAAAAGCGGAGGTCCGCGCAGTAAAAAACGCGGACTCAGGGTGCGCGGTTTCCTGCTCACTTATGCTCCCATGCAGTTCCCTGAGTGCCCGGTCTGTGTCGGCTTGCGGGGGGATGTACACAGCTGTGATAATGACCGCTGTGAATTACCTCGGTAGCCAGAATGGTCGTCACAGAAGCATGAGATATTCCAGATCAGGAGAGCAGAAAGACTTGTTAGAATGTACATTCCTCTGATCACACCATGATTTGTTGATCATAAAACATGCACCACCACCTCTGCTTTTACCTGAGAGGTCTTTCGCTCTGTCCGCTTGGTGCACGGAGAACCCAGCGGTTTCGATGGCCGAGTCTGGAATCTCCGCAGACATGCAGCCCAGACAAAGTGTTTGTAAACAGCGGGTCGGCATTGAGGAATTTGAAGTCCGGTTTTCGGTGTGTAATTGCCGAACCAATGTCCAAAAGCGTTTGTCTGTTGTATACAATAAAGCAGACAACATCCAAGACAAAAAAAATAAAAAAATAAAATAAAAAAAAATAAACATAGTCCTAAAAGCAAACAAGAGGCTTTCAGTGGTTTCCTCAAATAGACTTACTTCATGAAGCGAACGCATGCACGTGTGTGTGAACCAAACAGAGCAAGAGACCGCAGTCATTTGAACTAAAATATTGATTATTAATATCTAAACTGAACCGATGTTCACTGAAATTTGCCATGTAACACAAGTAATCATTTAAGAACAGCAACTGTAATGGGGAAGACTTTGTTTTATTACCAGTTCATTTGTGATTTAAATAGTCCTTTTGCACATTTTTTATTTTATATTGATAATTTGAATAGCATTAATTTGAGTCTTATTCTTAAGAGCATTTCTATATATATATATATATATATATATATATATATATATATATATATATATATATATATATATATATATATATATATATATATATACAGCCCATGATTTCTTCACAAGATGCTCTTTAAATGCTCATGCTCGGATACCATGGACTGATAACATGGATACCATGACATTTTGAAATTCATGTTAATTTTCCACTTCAACTTTGAATTCAAATTGTTATGCAAATAGAATTTGAAATATTTGTAATGAAAATAGAAGCACTTTCAATAGTTGTAGTCATTATTTCAGCTACCTACAGTACAATATAACTGCTTTTATAAGCTTCTAGATCTTACCGAACACAACCAGTTTAATTTGTTATCTCTGTGTCAGCATCTGCGTTTCTTGTTTATCTGTTTTGGCTCCAGAGAAAGAACATATTTGTCATTACGGAAATTCCAAGTTTCTTGCCATTCAACTCATATCATTACCTGCTTAACTTCAGCAATGTAAAGAATTAGTACAACTATATACAAAATTTACAGTCACACTTACAGTCAGGTTCCATTCGTTAACATTAGATAATGTATTAGGTATCATGAAAAAACAATGAAAACAATATATTGTTTACAGCATTTATTAAGGTACAACAGGGCTAAAGGCTGTAAAAACTCCTACAGTGCTTTCCTGTTTGTCACTAAACACTGCTAATGTCCCTGATCCATCAGATCATTGAGTTCAATTTTTAAGATTTGATTTTCAAATAATTTTAGGCATAACTAGCATGGGAGCAGGCCACGCTAGTCGCTGCCTTTTTTCTCTTTGTTTTCTCTGCACAGAGAATTAGATTCGACTGGGGCAATCTAACGCTATTATAACAATCGGGGAAGGTGTTTCCTTTTCTATTATTTCAGGGGGAAAAGACCCTGCAGAGACCACCTCCTGCCCAAAAGGGGAGGTCAACATGTGGCAATACGACCGAGCGGGCAAGTTGAGACATGAGAGGGGACTGTATTATAAATGCTACTGTTGCTGTTTTGTTGGACCGGACCAACACGTTGCTGCACTGGATCAACAGCAATAGTCTACGAAGGGCGAGTAGTAAAGCCAGCAACTCTACGCACTTGATGTGCTAACACAGCCGTGGTCCTGTCCAGGAACCAGCAGCTGCGTGCTCATTGCATACGCATCTGGCGCATCTGGACACTTGCTGTAGGGGAACTCCTGCCCATAGAAAAGGAAGGTCTGTCTAAGGGCTGAATAAGTGGCGGCAGAGGGGCGTAACAGCCGTGCGATGTGTGCCGCGGCACCATGCCCATCTCGGGATTCAAGTTTGAAGCCAGTGCTGAAGCGGTCTCATATGCATCAACCCGAGCGTCGTGACCGCTGCAGAGGATGCCATATGCCTCAGGACCCTCTGAAAGTGTTTCAGTGGAACTACTGTCCTCCGCTTGAATAAGTTCAGGCATTACAGCACTGACTGCGCATGCTTATTTTTGAGGCGCGCAATCATCGACACAGTGTCTAACTCCATGCCGAGAAAAGAGATGCTCTGAACCGGGGAGGGCTTGCTCTTTTCCCAACTGACCCGAAGTGTCCAGGTCCCTGTGTGCGCACAGCCACTCTCGAGAGTGTGCTAGAATCAGCCAGTTGTCGAGGTAGTTGAGTATGTGGATGCCCACTTCCTGGGGCAAGAGCTGCCTCTGAAACTTTCTTGAAGACAAGAGGGGACAGGAAAAGGCAGAAGGGGAGAACCTTGTACTGATATGCCCGGCTGTCAAAAGCAAACCATAGGAAGGGTCTGTGTCGAGGTAAAACCGAGACGTGAAATTATGCATCCTTCAGGTCCACCGCAAACCAATCTTGATGCCGGACGCACGTCAAAATGTGTTTCTGCATCAGCATCTTGAACGGGAGTCTGTGTAAGGCCCGGTTCAGAACTCACAACCCACCGCCTTTATTTGGCATGATGAAGTAAGGGCTGTAGAACCCTTTCTTCATCTTGGCTGGAGGGACAGGCTCTATCGCGCCCTTGTGAAGCGCAGGGGTGTGGAATTCTCACCATTCACTGAAGTGAAGCGGATACCGCTGAACCGTGGTGGGCTCCTTGTGAACTGAATTGTGTAGCCGAGTTGGATGGTCCTGGCCAGCCACCGTGACGGGTTGGAAAGCGTTAGCCACGTGTCCAAGCTCCGGGTGAGGGGCACTAAGGGGACGATCGCATCTGACGTACCTGGTGGTGGGGCCTCGCTGTGGGGGAGAGCAGGCAATGCCATGTCACAGAGCGTTGCTTCGACCTGAGGTGGCTGCACTGAGGGGGACCTCAAAGCACTTACCTTGCTCTGCGTACCCAGCATAGGGTGGGTTAGCGACTGAGGAGGAGGGCATCTAGGGCAGTCCTTGAGACTCATAACAACCGGCTGGCTGTAGGTTTGGTAGGGGCTTGCAGGTCCCCTAACCTCCTGATGGAGGTGAGCGCTGTCAGGAGGCAATCTTCAGAGAGAGCGCCTTTAGCTCAGCTGACTCAAGGGGCTCGAAGGGAGCTCCCCGAAGGCCCCGAAGGACCACAGGGAGGTCCCATGAGGGAACAGGGTGTGGCCTGGGGGGATTTAACCTCCATGGGCCTCTCAGGAACCTGATGATCAAATTGTGCTTCCCTAAATACTAAATACAGGAAAGCACTGATCCTACTGAGCATCACTGGGGGTCTTTGCCTTGTGAAGAACACCTCTTAGCAAATAGACACCACTTCAGGCCCCTCGTCGAGGGGGCCCTGGCCTGAGTGATCTTAACTTAAGTCTTACACTGAGAACCAAATCCAGGAGTGCCAGTAAGGGGCCACTAAGAGGATCTGCTCCTGGTCCTCCCTGACCTTGCACAACGTCTGTGCATGTAGGCTCACTGGGGGGAACGCATATTTGCATCTAGGCTCCCAAGTGTGACACCTAGTGTGAACTCATTGACACAATGTTGAGTGAGTGACAGATAGGGAACTCAATGATGGTGACAATTAACAAACACTGTAGATAAAATAATACAGATCATTGTGATTCTACAGCACAGCACTGCTTACAGTCATTTATTGGTCCTGTTCACTGTGAAGTCACAGTATACAGTTGTTTTTTAATTGTAATACATTGTGCAAATACTTCTGTAAAATATACTGTGGAAGTCATGCAACTAGTATCCAGGAATTTTCTGTAATGCCTTAAGCCCAGTTGTAATCTTTGTTAATGTTAGTGCATAAAAATACCATTGTTCATTTTTAGTTCATGTGAGTTCATATCGAATTAATAGAAGTTAACATATTCAACTTTTGAAATGTATTAGTATATGTGGATTAATGCTGTAAAATTATTGTTCATTGTTAGTTCATGTTAACTAATGTTGTAAACTAATGTTAACAAATTCAACTTTATTGTAAAGTGTTAGCCAAGAAACTGAAAAATAACCATTACATAACAATACTTACAAGACAGGAGATTAATAAGTGCAATGCAGATCTGTAACCAGATAAAGTGGGCTACAAATGGTTTTTGGGTTACATCTAAACCTGCGTGGTTAGACTCATTAGAAATAGTTTATTAGAAATGAATGTTGAAATTAAGCCTTGCTGCAGCAAGCCATGCAAACAAGTCGTACTGGTAAGAGCATCATTATTTTACTTTTATTATGTTATTCACAGTGATTTCATGTTCCCTTTACAAAAAGCTTCACTATGATGCTGCGCTTGCTAAAAGCACTATGGGAACAATCTTGCATTGTGAGCAGATGTGAATATGTGTGTAACACGTCAATGAAACATTGACCGGAAATTTATAGCCTCGGTTGGTGAGATCATTTGATGCACCTGTGACCAGGCTATAAATAGAGGCGTCACCAGCGTGTTGGTCAGATCTTTTTTTCTTCAGAGCATACTGTGCTGTGTGTCTCACAAGCCTGCAAAAAAACTCCTCCGTTGTTAGGAGTTAGAAATCGTTAGGCAGTGTGCATAACGCCTATGTCCGCTTTGGTTAGTACGGTGAGGCATTTATGGCTTAACCTTTCGGGCATCAGGGATAAAGACAGAGTTTTCTTACTTGATGCCCCGGTTTCGCCTTCCGGTCTCTTCGGAGAAGCCATGAATATGGTCATCTCCAGATTCCAGGAGGCAAAAATCCAAGAGGAGGCCTTTGGGCAGTTTCTTCCTCGCCACACTTAGAGGGCGGGGCCGTCGACCACCCAGTCTTGCCCCGATTCTGCTATGAGGGAGGCTCAAAAACAGAGCGTGGTGAGTCGTGCTCCCCCTTGTAGAGACTGGGGACAGGCTCGTCGTCCTCAGCAGCAGCCCAAGCAAGACCTCAGAACTATAATTTCTAAGAAATTATATCCAACCTTGTATCCAACCTTGTGGGGGTAGTTCCCCTCAGGACGGGGAGTGTGTATCATTCACCTCGGCCCTCCCGATACCCTCACAAAACCTCTTCACTCCCGCCACCTTTGGTGTTTTTGGTGATAGAGGTTTCCAACAAAGAGTTGGGTGTACTGTTGCTTCCTGCCTCAAACCAGGACACGGAACACTCAACACCCTCTCAACAGGAAGTGTTGGAATTAGTACCCATCTCAGAGAACCTGGCAGCGTGGAAACTTCTGCCAGGTATTTCTATGTGGGTTCTAGATACAGTAGAAAAAGGCTACAGAATTAAATTTGCTCGCCGTCCTCCGCGTTTCAACGGCGTGGTTTCCATTACCATGAAACCAGGACAGACAGTCTACTGTGGAAAGAACTGCAAAATCTCTTGGTCAAAGGGGCCATAGAATATGTTCCTCTTCCACAGAGAGAGTCAGGCTATTACAGCAGATACTTCCTGGTTCCCAAGAAGGGTGGGGGGTTGCGTCCGATTCTAGATCTTCGAGGCTTGAACCGCTCGGTCAGGGTGTTCAAGTTCAAGATGCTAACTGTCAAGGCGATCGTGTCTCAGATCCAACGTTACGATTGGCTGGTCACGATCGACCTTATGGACACATATTTCCATATCGGAATTCTGCCACAGCACAGGAAGTTCCTAAGGTTCGCTTTCAGGGATGAAGCCTTCCAATATCGGGTTCTTCCATTCGGCCTAGCCCTATCACCCTGCACATTCACGAAATGCATGGATGCGGCACTGGCTCCGTTGCGACTGCAGGGCATCCACATTCTGAATTATTTAGACGACTGGCTGATATTAGTCTCAAGAACTAGCAGTTCAGCACAGAGATATCGTCTTAGCTCATCTGGGTTCTCTGGGTCTGAGACTCAACGCCGAGAAGAGCGTTCTCTCTCCGACCCAGGAAATTACCTATCTAGGGGTTATATGGAACTCGATCACGATGCGGGCACAATTGTTTCCTGCTCGTATCATGTCCATACAAAACTCCCTGAGCAATCTCAGGCTAGGACAAAGTTGCACTGTTTTCCAGTATCAACAAATACTAGGTCACATGGCGTCTGTGTCCACGGTGATTCCTGTGGGCCTTCTCCATACGAGACCGTTTCAGCTGTGGCTAAAAGCCAGGGGATTTCATCCAAGGGCCAGTCCCCTAAGGAAAATAAGGGTTACGCGCCAAGCACTTCGTTCCCTTTCTATGTGGTTCAGACCCCGGTTTCTTACCTTGGGTCCCACTCTGGGTGCGTCATGCCGTTGCAAGATGCTAACAACAGACGCCTCTCTTAAGGGTTGGGGTGCGGTCTTAAGTGGTTGTCCAGCCCAAGGAGAATGGGAGGGTCATCAGCTCGATAGGCACAGGGCTGTCGCCTGAGGTTATCGAGACCATTCTTAGTGCTAGGGCTCCCTCTACCAGAAGAATCTATGCCAATAAATGGGGTGTCTTCGAAAGGTGGTGCAGTTCACATGGTGCAGATCCAGTTAACTGCCAAGTTATTTCAGTTCTGGACTTTCTGCATGAAAACTGTCAGCAGGCATATGCCCCACTACTCTCAGGGTTTATGTGGCTGCCATTACGGCTTGCCACGCCTTGATCGACGGGGTGCCTTTGGGGAAACATCCTCTACTCACTCGCTTCATTCGTGGAGCCATGCGACTGAGGCCTCCTGTTAGGGCCAGAACTCCTTCATGGGACTTAGCAATAGTCCTGGAGGGTCTGGTTGAGACCCCCTTTGAACCTCTAGAGCAGGGGTCACCAACCTTTTTGAAACTGAGATCTACTTCATGGGTACTGAGTCATACGAAGGGCTACCAGTTTGATACGCTCTTCTAAAATAACAAATTTCTTATACGTTATTAATAAAGATTAATGATACTCATCTATGTGAAGACACTGATCATGTTAATAATTTCTCACAATAATTATCAACAATGGTGGGTAGTTAGCATGGTAGCTTTTGTGACACGTAGTGAAGTGTCTCTCCACATTGTGCCGCTTTGCCGTCGCCACAGTCGCCCCGTAAATGAGACACACGCAGGATTCTTTCACAGTCGCAAAAAATTATTCCTCCTCCCAATCGTTATGAAAGTGTTAAGTTTTCTTCCTTTTTTCTGCCATGTTTTTGGGGCAAGACACTGCATTCAGCTACCATCTTCGCTGCGCCCGCTAGCTTACTCTCCACGAGCACTGTTTTTTTCACGTGCACAATACTGACCTTTGAACTAGAGTAGGTCAGAGTTCACCTAAACTTATCTAAACTCGTGTATAATGAAAATATTTTTAAGATATTGTCATTTTTAAATATATATAAATGCAAGTGTGATTAAAAAGAATAGCAACAGAATACAGTTAAATTTCAGATGCAGCTCACTAGTGAGTTGTGCTATTTTTAGACCAGGCCTGCGGGCGACTCATGTGGTCCCTTGGGGCGACCTGGTTGCACCGTGTTGGTGACCCCTGCTCTAGAGTCAGCGTCTGACAGACTTCTGACTCTCTACAGGCTCTGTCTGTTTTGCCGGCCTGTTTAGAATTTGCCCCAGGTAAGGCCAAAGCTATTCTGCATCCGCATCCTGACTACCTCCCTAAGGTGCCTTTTTCGACATTACATCCTGTCACTCTGGAAGCCTTCTGCTCCCCACCGCTTTTAACGCCGGAGCAAGAAAGACTTCACGGACTCTGCCCAGTCCGTGCCCTTCAGACTTATGTCCACCGCACTAGCCAGTGGCGTAAATCAGGGCAATTATTTGTCTGCTATGGGGGCCGCAACAGGGGGGCGGCTGCTACCAAACAGACTATGTCGCATTGGGTGAGGGATGCTATTGCCCTGGCCTATGAGGCACGTGGTCAAGCTTCGCCTGTAGGTGTCAGGGCTCACTCCACCAGAGGGGTCGCCTCCTCTAAAGCCTTGGCTAGAGGGGTCCCTCTGCAGCAAATTTGTGATGCGGCAGGCTGGTCCTCTCCACACACATTCATCAGATTTTATAGTTTAGATGTTCATGCTACTCCGGGCTCTTACGTACTTGAGTTGACATCTCAATCTCATGTCTCTACAAGTTTGTGATGCGTCAGGCTGGTCCTCTCCGCACACATTCATCTGGTTTTATGGTCATGTTACTAGATGTCCGTGCTACCCCGGGCTCTTATGCCCTTGGGTCGACATCTAAACTCATGTCTAAGCAAGTTTGTGATGCGGCAGGCTGGTCCTCTCTCAACCTAATTTCTGTGCAAACTGTAAGTAAAAACATTTTCATAAATTGTATATTTCTTGACACCAAATTCTGGTTGGATGAGCCACGTTTGAAGTTGTTAAACATGATCACACTGAAACTCGACATGTTGCTACCGAATGAGTCCAACACAGACTGATTTCCGCTGACGAACTTTTGACCTACTGTCGCTGAATCAACAGTCAGATCTGTCTGAATAAGCCACACTTGTGACTAAACATTCAATGTCAATGTGCCCATTTGCTTGGGAAAATAAACCGCCTACAGTTCTACAAATGAACTATATTACTTGGTGGAAGAATTGCTTATTCTGATTATTAGTGTTAATAAATTTGACAGTTTATTGAACACTGGTGTCTTTTATAATATTATTGTTGCCGCCATTGTATAATTAACCATTGTCATAAACTTCACAAGGCAGTGTGTTATTAGTGATTTTACCATGGTAAAGTGGGTTTCGGTGAAATCACTTTAACACATGGCCTCTCGTGGCTTAATGCTTTATTATGTATATTGTCACATTGATTTAAATACTGATAAATATAGATATATGTACATGAAATATGTTTTAAGAATGAGATGAAAATGAAATGGAAATGGAAAATCTAAAGTAAATAATGAGATATAGGAAGATGGAAAGAGACTGGACTAGTGAACGTGCACAAAAATTATGATTCTAAAACTTTTCTTTGACAAAAGACCAAATTCTTTCAAAAGACTCTTAAATGAATAGTCCTGCCAGGAAGCTTTTTATGCACCCCTATGTTGTTCTAAACCTGAGGGCAAAAATTATTTAAAATGATTGTTAAAAATCTTTTTAACAATAAAGTAAATTGTCCTGCATCTAATTATTTAACATTTTAAAAAGATTATCTTGCAAATTTCAAGTCAATGAAGAACTTTAGGAAGAACCAGTGGGAACCCAGATGAACTGGAAAAACCAGTCGTTCTCTGACATCTTTCATAGTGAAGATATTTACTGTCACTGAGCATCAATATCAATCAATTTAGGATTTTAAAATTTCAGTAGACAATACACAATTGTCCCCTTCTGGCCAGGTGCGTAACCTTGGCGTGATTTTTGATGCCCAGCTAACTTTTAATTCACATTTTAAAAACATAACAAAGGTTGCTTTTTTCCATCTGAGGAACATTGCACGCATTAGACCATTTCTCTCTAGGCCTGATGCAGAGAGGCTTATCCATGCCTTCATTACATCAAGGCTTGACTATTGTAACTCTCTTTTTGCGGGTTTACCAGCAAATTCTATTAGGACGTTGCAATATATACAGAACTCTGCCGCACGTGTTTTGACTCATACATCCTCACGCCAACACATTACACCCGTGCTCCAGCAACTGCATTGGCTTCCAGTTCAGTCACGTATTGATTTTAAAATTCGGATTTTAACCTATAAAGCAGTACATGGGTTGGCTCCAAATTACAACTGTGATTTGGTTACTCCATCCACTCCCGCTCGCTCTCTCCGCTCTGCAGGCTCTTTCTCTTTGTGTCAGCCTCGTTGTAAACTAAAAACCATGGGGGGAAGGTCCTTTTCCTATAACGCGCCTAAGCTATGGAACACACTACCCTCATGTATTAGGGATGCTGCTTCTGTGGATTGTTTTAAGAAACTTCTTAAGACACATCTTTTTAGTCAAGTTTTTAATTTATAATTGTATTTTTATGTATTTATTCTTCTTCTACATATATTTTTATTTACATGTTTGATTATTTTGTTTTGTACATGCTGTAGCGCCTTGAGTCTGAGAAAGGCGCATTACAAATAAAATGTATTATTATTATTATTAATATGAAAAAAAAAAACAGTTTCTTAAAAAAAGTACATGGGGATGTTCATAATAAAAGGGGAAAAATCCTTTTCACATATTCATTAAATTGAAAATGAATCGTATTGATCTGAAAAGGGCTGAAATACAGGCTAGTGAGTGTGATGTGGAGAAGTGGACCTAGTTCTGCCATCTCCTCATTGTAATCTCATCAGGAGTTTTAATCTGATTGAGACTCAGCATAATCCCTGTAGATTAGCATCTGTGCACCTGTATGGAGCCCAACACTACTGATTTACCTGTCTTGATGACCTACATTCAGATGAGATCATATCACATGTTCACAAAATACTGTTATTGTATAAACTGCTTTCTAATCCACTAACACTCAGCACAGACCTTCAGCCTGTTCTGAATTAGATGATCACATTTCCATAGATTTCTGGGGCCATATGTATAAATCTTCTAAGAAATGATCTAAGAATAGACCTAAACGTTGACTTAAGCATCCAATAATTCTTAGCAAAAACTTAATTCAGCAAAGATTAAGCCTGATTCTTAAGTGCTGACTAAGGTGACACTTAAGGACAAAGTATACTTTGGTTGCCCATGTTGCTGATTGGAAAAATCACGACATTATGCATTAAACAAATTTCATCTTCAGCACAGTCTGCGCAGACCATCCAAATTTGGCCAAGATTTTCATGTCCTCTTCTGTGAGCATCGTCTGCGAATGTGCCTGCCTTTGACTCTACAAAAAGTGTGTCACAAATCTGTCATAGTGTGCATGTGTCCAGTGGCACCTGCAGCTGTACGGTTGTACACACTGTGTGTACCATAAGCGCTACTACTGACCTGAGAAACATTTGCTCTCAGAATATTTCATCAATCATGAAGTGTGTTCCGTATTTTTTTTGGCTGTTTAAAAGAACTAATGTTGCCCAATTTGCAAATGAATCATTCTTTTGAGTCAGTTCTTTAAACAGATCTTTTATTTTGATGGACCTTTGTGTTCCTCCCGTGTGATAGTTTATAATAAGGTCCGCATTCTAAATGAAATGCTGAGATCTCAGAGCAGCACCGGAGGAGTTTGTGTGAGTGTTCACAGTTGCTCATACACTAAACATACCGCATTATGTGCATCACCTGCGATCTGTTTGTATGAAGTATGACAGAGAGCACCTCGTTCATTCTGAAGTGTGCAGCGTGTGTAGACTGTATATTTTATGATCAGATGCGGCAATCAAATTGTCATTGATTTCATCAAAAAATTTCTCATATCGTAAAATGTTGCTAATAACACCACACTGCAGTATGGTACCATTTGACATTTTTTGGTATCCCGATATTTAGTTAGTACCAATATACCATTCAACCCTACAATAAATTAACTGTTGATTATGTTTTTCATTGATTAGTATAATTTTAGAGTATAATTTGATGTAATCAATTAGTTGTTGCAACCCTGTGTAAGCTATCAAATTTTCCAAAAGTTTCACCAAAAGTTCCACTTTAGTGAGTTTTAATGTATTCAGTTAATGAAAACAATTGATGCAATAAAAAAAATTATGTTGATAGATTTCACTTTCTTGCTCAACTATGAGTCACATTGCCCAAATTCCATTATCATATTAGTTCAACACATTCATTCTTTTTGAGAATACGTTGTCTCCGTATAACACATTCATTGTGCTACTCTTAACTAGATTAAAAAAAACCTCTTAAAAAATTTAGGAGCTGAGACCAAGTCTTAACACTTAGGAACCTTAATGAATCACACTTATTCTTAAATCTATAAATAAGAGCAAAATGACATCATTATTATTATTTTGACACACTTTAGACTCAAATTTCACTCTAAGCATGGTTAAAGTCACAAATGTATTTCATTTGATTAGTGAAATAGAAAGAGGGCTGAATCCAACATATCTATTCTTCATTATTTGTATTGACTGCTTTGTTTTAAATTTAGCCTGAATGTTACAGTTTTTGGTTTATTTCCAGGTTTTAATAAAATAAAATAAAAAATAAAAAAAAGTTCATCAAAAATGTCATCACAGACTTTTGGAACGCACTATAAGTTTAAGCTATAAACACAGAGTAATTTTCCAGCTATTTTGCATCAGATACATTTATTTATAGTCTTTTTTTAGGTTTTATGTCACCCATTTCATTAAATCGTTGAAGCATTCATTCCCCTATAATTAAATACATTTGGTATATATTGTAGTTCCAGTGTCATCATGAAGAATGATGCTGGAAGTCACTTACCCCTCACTGGTCAAAGCTGTAATGTCACTGCCCTGATCCTGATGTTTGGCATTAGGGGATGACTGTGGCTGCTCACTGTGGGATGGTCTATGACCCGAGGGACTGCGTCTCACAAAAGATTGTTTAAGACGAGCAGTTGGCAGCCGAACTTTGGCAGGTTCTCCCCATGGCCGCGGTAATGTAGAAGTACATGTAGGTGACCATGTATTGCTTGATTGGTTGTCCTGACAGAACACGGCACGAGCTTCAAAAAATGATTGTGAACTAGAAGCAGAATGTATATTTTCTTTTGCCATGGCCCATCTTTGAATATAAGAGGTGGTTGGTGTTTTGGATGGAGCCCGCTTCCCGCTAGGGGGGCAGGCAGTAGATGAAGGACTTGGCACTGCATGGTACACAGTGGGACAGGTGGGTGGAAGCCGCGCTCTGGAGACGGGCGGAGTTGTTGGTGGGTGTGGAGTTGCAGCCTCGCCCTCAAAGTGGTTCTCACATCCTTGATGTGGTGTAGATCTGTGGGTACCTCCATTTGCCACTCCTGTTTTGGCAGAAGACTCAGCAGAGTGAGGCAGATGAACAGCCTTTCTTAAATGGTCGAGGGGGACTGCTACCTCTCTTTCAGAATCCATTTTAATGTAGGCACCCACCAAAGTATCTTGCCTCACAGGACGAGTATCTGAGAAACTCACAGAGCCTTGTTGCATGTATGCCCTGTTTGGGAGCACAGTCTCTCTTTGCATTGAAATGCAGCGTTGTTGCCCTCTGCACTGTGAATCATTGTCCCCTTCCACACCAGGCAACCCTACACTGGTCTCATTTGAGTTGTACATCAGCATCTCTGGGGGTGGAGGGGGAAGGCTGTCTATATCTAGGTGTTCGGGTCTTTCTAGTGGTCTGGGATAATTTATACTAGTGGAGGTGGTAAGTGCTCCTCTGCTGTGCAACAACCGTGGGAGACTGCATTTCTTGTTGCCCCGAAGTTTTATTGGTCTATGGTATAAAGAACTTTGACTTGAATTGTCTTCCGCCCCTTGACTAAAAGTATTAATGAGCCTCTTGACAGCATTTCGGCCTAGTGGTTCTGGCGTAAATGATGGAGGAGAGCTAGGTGGCGGCATTGCCTTAAAAGGCCCTTTGCTACCATACTGGAGACCGTAGTACCTGGCTGCACTTTGTCCACCGGATAAATGTCTTCTGATCTTTGTGCGGACACGACCTCCAAGTACAAGTTCTCCAGGCAAATTTTTAGCCCTCCAGCTAGGTGTTTTATTATCCCTGAGGCTTCTCTGTTGCTCATTAAGAACGGACTCCTCCATTTTGGTATGCAAACACTCTGTGGATTGTGAACGATTTGGTCCCCTTAAATGGCGGTGTTTGAGCTTCACCTGACAGGTATTGTCTGCAGTTTTTGGCCGTCTGATTTTCATTTTTAAGTTACCGATGGCTTGGTCATGGTTTTGAAGACAAGCATCAACTTGAGGATGGCTGGAGTCTGCTTCCAAAGAAGCACAAATTGCCCCCCTTGTCTTGTCGGTCAATATTCTGTGCTCATTTCTAGCACTGACTTCATCTTCAATTTCTGCATCATCATCATCATCATCATCATCTTTATCATCATTATCTGTTACTTCATCACTGCCATTAAGGAGCTGCTGGTCAGGAGAGCTACTGGTGATGGATGCTGTGACAGCATTTGCTCCTGAACCAGAGCTCCCTCGATGGCGAAGAAGGCATTCTGTGCCATTATGACAGTCATTGTCTGCACCTAAGCCACTGTCCTCACTGTGAAGGGCAGAATCCTCTAGACAGGGCTTCCTGAGAGCAGCTACTTCCACATGAGCCAAGACCTGCTTCAAGCGCCTCTCTGCCGCATGCTTGGCCTGTGCCTTCTCTCCTAACAGCTGGGACAGGGACCCAAAGTAGTCAGATAGTTCCTGTAAGGATGAGTCACCCAGACATTTCACAGAATCTCCCACTGAGATCATTTTCACTGTAGAGTGAAGAAGCATTTGCTGTAGTAGTTCAGAAGGGAGCTCAGAAAAGTTCAGTCCATTGCTGGGTATGGTTGTTGTGGGGGGATAGTCTTTGAGTGAAGCAGGCCAAGTCATGTGGTGTCCATGTTCCCTCAGCATCTGCTCACCTTCAGTGGCCATTTCCTCTAATGCCTGGTTGATCTCCTCATAGTGCAAGACTACTGAAGCTACTGCTGTCTGTAATGAAAGGCGGCTCTGAGCTGCCTGGTCCAGGAGCCCTAAAAGAGACTCGTATTTGGATATTCTGGGGTTCAGATAAGCATAGGCGGCCTGGTGAGCTTTTAATATGAACTCTGCTTTTGACTGCACATATGAAGATTTTCTCAGTTTGTGTTTTCTTTGCTTTGTCCGTTTTCCTTGCTTATCTTTAGTATTTATTTCTTCTGTCCCTGCTAGCTTGTTCCATTCTTCTGCAATCTGTCCATCCTGAGAAGCTCTCCTCTGGGGGATGGCATCTTCTTCACTACCATCTTCTTTTGCTATCACAGTGGCCTCACCGACATCATCTATTGAGGATCTCTTAACTTGTACGTTACTAGTATTGTCTTGTATCTCTGATGCTGCTAGTCCTTCTGAAGCCGTGTTTTTCTCTGTTTTGACCTGAAGTTCTGTCCCATCAGAGAGCAGTTCAGAATTGCTTTCTTGAAGTCCAGAGAGCAGAGCTTTTTTACTAAAAAGCTGACCTTTAGATGGAGAGCAGCCCATACTGACGGAAGTACAGTGTTCCTTTTTTGATCAATTCAATCGACTGAAGCTTTTAAAGTGTCTGTCAAAAAACATCAACTTGGAGTGTGAAAAAGTTCTTGTTTACGCACCATAGCAGTTGTGTTCCTCTAGCTTCTTCATGTAAGTTTGTCCTTAAAATCCTTTGAATCACTGTTCCTTTCAGTTGCAGCTTGTTTTGTGTCTACCTTGAATATGACCAGTGTCACCAACACGCACATATGGTCAGGCTCAAGGAATAAAGTGCATGCGTAAGACCATAAGCTCATCATGCTATTAAGATGCCCTACTGGTTACATTGTCTTCTTTCCTTTTTTACCCCTCATGAATTCTGAAAATATCCTTTCAATATGCACACATTATATTCAATATATATATTAAAAATCCAGTAACTTATTAAAAGTAAAAGAATATTATTTACACAATTTAAAAATTATTTTCACCCTAATGAGGAAATTTATTTTTATTTATTTAATTTCTAGATATTTAGATTACAGTACCTCATCATATGTATTTTTAACAAACAACAGTAGCACAGTGTAAATTATGTATTAAATATATGTACACTATATGCATATTTTTAATTTTTATTAAAAATGTAAAGAAACACTAAACCTTTTTTTTTGTTTTACAAAAATACAGACTTTCCCCACAAAAGTTATGATATATATATATATTATACCCGTATTTTACATTGTATCAAGTAGCAACCCAAAACAGTGCCATAATTGTACAAAAGTAAACAAAAATGCCCCTTTGAACATATTCCAAACATTGACATTTAGTAATATTCCAATTAACTGCTTAGCCACAATAAAATTATAAAACTTTAAAAAATATATATATATTTACATGACATGGGTTAAATAAGACGATATATAAAATAAAAATGATGGTTTTATTTAGTTTTTTAACTTGCATTATGTTGTTCATGGTTTTCAAGGATGAGTACACACAAATCAGTTTGATTTGGCTTACTGAAAGTGACCGAGGAATTTGTTCCAAAATACCGTACAGTTTGATTGGATATACAACCTTTGACGGCAACAACAAAATATTTTGGAAGTGTTTTCTCCTCACTTTTAACAGCTGATAAGCCTATTCATTTTGCTGTCCAAAACTATGCATGATTATACAGTTAGATGCATTTTATTTAGTATTGTTGATTAAAATACTTAACCACAATTAATGATGATTTTTTTTGTAGTTAATCGTGATTAATTGCAGCTTTTGAAAATTATATATTTCTTTTCCTGTCTAGTTCATATAGTTCCTTCTCAGGAAAGAAAACAATAATGTCACATATTGTTTATGAACATTTTCCTAACAAAGCCTTCCACAGTATAAAAACATAAAATAGCACCAATTCAAGAAACAGAAGTCTGAACTCCATATAAAAAATGCTGCGGAGAACTGCTGCATTAGGGATGCCATTACACGCATAGTACTCATACTGCTTCTGATCACGTAATGATACTTCATCCAAATTTTCGGTAATCATTGAGGCTTCGTAAGACCAGTGGCTAAAGGTGAAAGTGTGAAATTATTTGAACTGGGAGATCTCCAACTAGCTAACTGGCCACAGCTGTCCATCATCAGTGATAGATAAGACTTGACGTGTTTCTGTTGTAATTAAATTCTGTTTTAAAAAGGCTGCAAAGTACATGATTTAAGTCCCATCTGGGTTTGTTTTACAAGAGGTACTTTCCCCTGATTTGTGTTTGAGGTGTACATGACTGTAACTGACCCTGCCATTTTGCATTTTATGTTATTTTTCTGTCCACAACCCATATCAGAACAAAGCTGCAACCCATATTTGGTTTATGACTAGCCAGTTGAAACTCCTGATGTACAGTATTACACATAGTCCACTTACAAAGGTCACTATTTATTATTTTGGTGAGGTGCTGTAGTGGGGTACAAATTTCTGATTTCAAAATGAAAATCTAATTCAAACCTGGAATTATACAGAACCCTTTTAAAATTGCAAATCTAAAGAAAAATAATAATAATTTAATAATTCGTTACATTTAAATATATTTGATTGCCCAGAAAAGCACTTTACATTGGAAAGGGAGAATCTCCTCAACTACCATAATGACTTGAGAAATATTTAGATTCTGCAGTTGGTCACTTATCAAATAAGCAAACATGTAACATTTACAATGTTAATTCCATTCTAGAAAAGGTGCTGGAGATCATAATCACAAGGTTTTGTCCATGCCTTATGAAAAAAAAAATGTGTAAAAATATTGCAACATTTTCACAGGTGGATTCAGACTTTTGAACTCCATAAATTATTTTGTGATATGTCTTTGTCTCACCAGGTCATGGCTGGACTCTCTTGATGTAGCACTGCCTCTGTCCATATTTAACATATTCACAGTCCTTATAGCACTAGAAACATTTGAAGAGATGGTGCTTATCTCTAAAACAGATTCTACTGAACTTACGCCATGGCAGATGATACCAGAGTCTGGAGTTATACTAACTGATTCATGCAATACGGTTATGTTTGCATTGGCCGTGTCATCCCTAATGTGCCTATTCAACCTCCGCAGGACTGATGCCCTCGAGTTCTCTGACAATTCCCAGAGAACTATGTAGCACTTTGGAACAAAATGACATAAGATTATGCCATAGTTGGAGGCCAGGATGGCTGAAGCCTGAACAATGGGCCTCTGTTCAGTCATGTCCTTATTAATGTAAATGGGGATAAAACACAGCCAGACAAACAGGTGAATCAGCATGCTAAAGATTATGACCCCAGTGTCGTTAAAATCGTGTGGCACTTTTCTACCCTTGAAAGCAAGGAAGAAACATATGAAGGCCAACAGAGCTATGTAACCATGCATGATGGCAAAACCTGTTATAGAGCCCTCATCACAGAGAATGTATTTTACCAAGCCACTTCCAGGCCATTTTGGATTCACTTTGGGGGACTTGAAGATCATCCAGAACAACAGAATCACTCCTTGACTAGAGGTAAGCAGGGCCAAATTGATAAGAGGTTTGTAGAGTTTTCTGAGCAGAAACTGCCTGTTCGGATCAAAGGACATGAAAACCAGAAAAGTGCGATAGGCTTTAACAAGGATGCATGAAACACACATGGTGAAACCAAGACCGTAGACAGCCTGCTGTGCCCTACACAGATGCACGTTTGGCCTGCCAATAAACATAATTACACTCACAAAGCTAACCATCAGTCCTAGTAGCATAAATAAAGACATTTTAAAATCAGCTTTTTTGATTACGATTGTGCTTCTGTGCACACTGAAAATTATAAACGAAGTGAATACTAGAATCATGCCTATTGCTGTTGCTGCTAACAGAGCTATTGGATAACTCCCGGACCAAATTAGAAATATCTCCTGGAAGTCCAAGCATGTGCTGCTTCCTTCAAGAGACCACTGTTCTGCTGGACATTTTTGACAGTGGTCTTCATCTGTAAGAGAAGACAAACTGACATCAGATTTGCACTATAGGAATACATGATTTAACCATGATCATATCCATCCATAATTAAGGGTTTGTATTAGACCAATGTGTAATTGTCATGCTCTTGTATTGTATTTTAGTTCAAATCAATATTTCATGTCCATTTATAGATTTATTTTGGTAAAAAGTAGTGTAATGAGTGAGATATTGTTCAAATAGCTGGTCATTTTTGCTAAATAAACCCTTACATTTCCCCCAATTCAAACCGTAAACTCTGTCTATTTTATGGTTGAAAACATGCTAACAGTTATCCATATTTTCCACTGTACATTAGAATATTTGGATGTCTGATTTCACTTGAAGCATGTGACTTTACTTAGTGTGAATGTTTTTTTCATTTGA
This sequence comes from Moxostoma hubbsi, assembly GCA_032164185.1. Lineage (NCBI taxonomy): Eukaryota > Metazoa > Chordata > Actinopteri > Cypriniformes > Catostomidae > Moxostoma > Moxostoma hubbsi. The sequence goes on along the minus strand of JAVLUX010000031.1, from coordinate 134,336 downwards.
ATAAAATCAGCAGTGTAGGGAATGTTACTCAAAAAATGTGTTCTTCAAATTGCTAATTACTTCCATCAAATTGTAATAAGATTACTTTACTGATTATTTAATCACAATCATTATTATTTTACTTTTAAGTTACTGTCTAAAACACTTTTCAATGCAAAATAATATCTATATATCCTCCATGTTTATTGTCTCACACAAATCACAGACTCGTTTCTCCCTTACAGTGACTTGCTCTTCGGCTGTCACAGTAACGCAAATAGACGTACAAACTAATTTAAAATTCTACATAATACTATTTTAGAAATATGTGTAATCCAGGTGAAATACTTAAAAGTAATTGGCTTAAATGAAAGCGGCGGGGGGGGGGTGAGCAGGAGATGTCACATCTAGAAGCCTTGCTTCGACTCCAACTTATTTTTTTGCTGAAGGGGCCCTCGAAGCACTTACCTCCCTCCATGTACCCCGTGTAGTAGGGGTTGGCAATGGAGGAGAAGGGGCTTTTTGGCCGTCCTCGTAGCTCGTCACAACCTCCTGGCTGTGAGTGTGTTGCGGCCAGACGTGCAAAGGCGAGTGCTCGGTGTCCGGTTGCCGTGATAACGGCAGTCATAAACACCGGCTGTGTGACCCAAGGGGTGAGGAAACCACTCATTGTTTGAGAATGTGGGTACCGCAGCCCGTTCGGGGGTGCGGTGAAAACGAAAACAAAAGGGAACAGTGGTGGAGTGGTGTTGGTGGCGTAGTGGCTAGAGCACAGGGCTGCTAATCAGAAGGTTGCTGGTTCGAACCCCATGGCCGCCACCACCATTGTGCCCTTGTGCAAGGCACATTGCTCCGGGGGGATTGTCCCTGTAATCGCTTTGGATAAAAGCGTCTGATAATGTAAATGGAACACAAGATTTTCCTCCCGACCCTCCACCAGCGGACAGAGTGGTCTGGATACCAGCTCCAAGGTCTCCCTCCCTGGGTCGTCCATCTCAGGGGCGCTTTGTGCTACCCTGACTACCCACGTGGAGCTCTTTCAGTGCCTTGGCCTGATGAACTTGCAGGAGAGCCATGGCATGCAGAGTGGAGGTGGCCTGTCCAGCAGCACGCTAGGCTTTTGTCACCAGAGACGACGTAGTCCTACAGGCCCTGGAAGGGAGTTTCGGGCAATCTCACCAGGTGGCGGCGTTTTGCAGGCACAAGTGCACAGCAACCGTCTTATTCACCTGAGGAATCACCTGTACCCCTCGGCCACCCCGCCATCAAGTGTAGTGAGAGTGGATGAGCTAGGAAGTCTGGTCCAGACAGAGAAAGGTGTCCTCCATGACCTCGTCAGTTCGTCATGCATTTCAAAGGGACCAGGGGCCGTGAGGGGCTCTGTGGTGGGTTGAGGATTCCACTCCAGCCCGACACTCACAGTGGCCCGGGCAAGCATGGCAGTCAGCGCCGCGTCGGCCTCTGAAAGGGCGGGCAGACCCGAAGGTGGCAGCCCAGTCGAGTCCTTGCCGTCCAACATCGCTAATGTGCTCTCAGATGCAGCGATCGAAAACACATCCTGCTCGTGAGCTCCGAAAGAGATGTTAAGCTGGCCCTGAGGCGAGCTGGTCTCATCCTGGAACTCGACCAGACCAAACAAGCATGCTGGGGAATGGGAGGTTCACAGGGGATTACCTGGAGGGGCCACTCCCATTGGAGAACCCAAATCGCTCCAGTGCCAACCAACCCGGTCTCGTACCCGTAGGTAGAAGGCCCGGAGTGGGGGGGTGGCTGGATTGGCTTTCCCCCGAAAGGAAAGCAGCGACCACAACATTGCCATGGTCATATGCTCACAATGAGAACATGAAACATCCACGAACGCTGCCTCAACGTGACTTTGGCCCAGACAGAGGCAGAGACCGTGGTCGTTGGAGGTGGAGAGATAATGACTGCATCCAGGAATTACACAAAGATGAAAAGGCATCTTTAAAAAGATGCTGTCCATCAATTCGTGCTCTTTTAGAAAGAAAATATAAACTTTTCAGGAAATACGCCCAGGGGCATACTCTGCAGCAAGAGTGCGGAGGGAGAGAAAGTTACTTAAAGGTTCCGTATATCCAACAGCATATGCTTCCCAATGAGGTGAATGGAATGGCAGTGTAAATCAGCTCTCTGTGACACCTACCGCTCGGCTCCGAAGAAAAAATCTGAATGAGCAGTTGTGAGCCAGCTCCTTTTATACCCGAAAGTCTGGTGGAGTGGCACGGAAATTCCACTCACCAATTAACGATGGCCTAGATCAGAGGTGTTTGGGTGTGTTTGTGTCCTTTGTTTTAAATTCATTATTAAAACCTTATTTATATTGTCAAGCCGGTTCTCGCCTCCTCCTTTCCCTTGAACTACATTACACTGGTGCCGAAATCCGGGAAGGTGGAGGGATACAACGTAGTAGAGTTCCCGGGTTTCGGCACCAGTGTAAAGGGATTTCAATGGAAAGGAGGAGGCGAGAACCAGCTTGACGATGTAAAAAATTGTTTAATGTGAAACTTAAAACAAAGGACACAAACACATGACGACGGACATGTCTGTAAATGATCTCTCTCTCCTCGCATCACCGTCCGCCATCAGCCTTTATCCTTCTCTGAGGCTTGATTAGCCTGAAACGGGACCGGGTGTGTATCGTCATGACCCGGCTACACCCTCCGCTCTGCCACAAAGTCCTAAAGGAGTTCTCAACTATCTTTCATTCGAGTATCAACTTTGCCTCTTAAATTCCTTAGGAGGAATACAAATGGATACAAAACAAGACAAGATTATAGAGCTATATAATTAATGTATATAACAAATGTGCAGCTTTATTTCTCGCAATTCTGACTGTTGTATTTGTATTCTTGTTATTTGGACATCACATTTCACAACTGCGAAGAGAGGGGCTAAAAAGGCTGGATCTCCAGGGCCTACAGGACCATAATCTGTCCTTGATTGGTCAAAATCTAAATATTGATGCATCCTTAATTTGCAGAGGTGAAACATAGGCAGAGCATGAATTCTGATTTACCCTCTTTTTTAGAATATGTTCCTTCTATACATTTGGTGCAGTTGTAGCAGCAGGAAACATTTATAATATTCTTCATTGTGCCAGGTAGGCAAGTCTCTGAACATCTGGACACAGGGATCTAGAGGATCAAAAAGATGCGTGATTTACTCAAAATAGTTTGTAATGATTTCCTCAAATGCAAATTTCAGCATAGGACATTATGTCTCATTCGTTAACTGTTTGTATGCAAATATTTGTTTAAACATTTTCACCTATATATCTTGATTCATCAATAAGTTTGCACTTAAACTTGTTCTACATTTCTGAGAAAATTTTAAACCAAAAAAGAAAGTTCGATCAGCGAACTCTACATAACAATGCAGCTGATCCACCCTGGTCTCATAGAATCGTTACTAGAAATGTTACTATGCCTACATTTTTACATTATGATTTTTACTAGGCTCATTGTACATATTGCAACAGTTTCCTGGTGAAATGAACACTAGAGGCAACTGTGTATAAAGTATTAATTGAACGAATTGCACATTTGGCTTTACCCAAAGCTCATGTGTTTTCAGGTAAAAGTGCATCTTAAAAAAAGTGTAAAGTTTCATTTACAGAGAGTACAGACAGCAGAGGTTGTGTGGAAAGCCCTTTAAGGAGATGTTTTGGGCGTGTTTTATGTAAATTACTAACTGCATGCATGTGCTCCCTCATTGCATGATAACCTTTCTTACGCACATAAGTATGCAAATATTAGTGAAGGTGAACCAATGATGGTGGTGGATATAACAGGTAGAAATTGAGACAGCAGAACTCACCGTGTTATTTCTTAATTCACTGTTTATCTCCACTTCTCCTTTTTTTAGGAGAAATTTTCCCACAACTTCAATAATTCGTCCAACATCATTTTTCTTCCACATCAGAATGTCATAACCATCCGTAAAGTCGCCATTTTCGTCAAAGGAATATGTTGTGCCGTCAAGTGTGAAATGCACACTGCGAACACTTTCAACAAGCTGCAAAAAAGCATACCTGTTCTTGAGACTTCTTTCAGAATTGACAGTATTATGCATTTATTCATGCAATCTTTCATGTCAAATGTTTGTTGCATCAGTGACATTTTCTACACACTATAATATATAATGTTATGACCTCATACAAAATGAAAGACTATTTATAACTAAATTTTCTGTGCAATGGTGGTGATTTATCAGTATCTCATAAGCGCGTACACTCATAATATATGTGTTATTTCATAATCAAGGTGATGCTGTTGTTTGAGTGATTAACTTGATTTATATTTGAAGAAGCAACGTGGAAGTAAACTATAGCGAGTACAACACATGAACAGTATTTTACCTCAGTATTTGACATTTGGGTGTACTACTGAAATTATGTAGTTGTGCATCTATTTCAACTTAAGTGCATGAGAAAATACAAATGTGTATGCAATACAATGATAATACATATACAGTATTTGTATTTAATTTCAGTCAGAAAAGTATAGATATAAAATTGTTTAATCTGATTAAAAATGTCTCCTGCATACTTCATGAGAGGGACACTATTTGAATTGTATGACACATGCAGTCATCTTTTACATTTCCTTATACATCTAAATAAAACGTATTCTCAAATCTTGATGTAGATAAAAAAAAAAAATCATAATCACATAATGCATCATATATACTTCCCAATTCCAAAAACACAGCAGAACATGATATTTTATCATACTGCATATTAAAAGTTCTCTTCCCTTGAGATTTTCTTACCTTCCAAGGTGGGAAGTTGATATCTTCTGAGCAGGCGGTCTCATTGCATTTAAGGAGTTTTCTAATACCATGAGCTATAGCGTATATCGCCACTCTCTCTCTATATGCCTCTCTCGGATCCACGGCATAGAGCAAGTCATCTACGCTACAGTTTAAGGGTGAGATGGAACAGTTGAGTCTCAACTGCTTGTACTCTTCTATGAAGTAATTTCTCCCCCCTGGGGTTGGCCTGAGGTTTCTCAAGTACTCTTCAAACCCTGGGATATTTCCCATGGAAAAGGAAAAGCCAAAGATGGGTCCCACTTGGTTTATATCTTTCATCTTTGTTAATGGGCGGAACATGGACCAAGCGTCAGTTGCGATCCAAATTCTGCTTGTGTTGCTTTGAATCATCACCTTGAAAAGCTTTTCAACCAGCTGTGGCTTTAGAATGAGCAGCACAACTTTGGCGGATGAAGCTCGAATACTGTCAGCAACGAGTTTGATGTGCTTGTCAATATCGATGTGGTCCAAGTAGTGTGGTACCACACCTTCAAAAGCAGCACATACTTTTTTCCCTGCCTCCTGCAGGAAACTTTGGTAGGCTGCTCTGCCATAGTCATCGTCTCCATACACTACACCAACCCAGTCCCATGAGAAATGGACCATGAGTTTGACCAATGCCTGGGCTTGGTAGACATCACTTGGAATCACACGCATGAAGGATGGATAACGCAGTTTGTCACTCAAGGCTGGTGAAGATGATGAACAACTTATCTGTTGACAGATAAATATTAGGCATGTTAATTTCAAAAGTTGGTCAAACCATATTGTTTAGGGGAAAATGTATTTTGAATCAACTAAACAAATTATGCAGATCAGGTAATGGCAAACACACCGACAAAAATTGCTGAATGCAAAATCCCCATCTTGCGGGTCAGTTCTCAGTTGAGGTCTGCTACCTGACCCAAGCTCAATGGGACCTGATAAACCCTTGAGTTCTGGACCGGGATCAGTCAATTTTAATTATAACTTTTGGTTTGCAATTAATGAACAGACAAGTTAGGGTCTGTTCAAACCAAACACTGTTTGGCTGTTATTTCAATTGTTTTTCTATATAAACATGAGCTTGATGAACTTCTTTGACCATTTCACTGCATCTTGCTATTTTTTCAGCATCTCACAAGTTAAAATCTATTGCGCTGCATCTATCTTTTTGTAGCATAGGTTTGAAGATTCGAAGGTTAAGGTTGCAAAGGAGACTTTGTGTGACTGTTACACATGATTCCAGATTGTTCTTTACAGAGCCAAGTTTCAGTGCTTAATAAATGGTTAGCCAATATTTTTTCCCTTTCACTTTGGTGTGGTGAGGGGCCACCAAACCTAGATAAAACAGTTATTAGGATAGTGTTACGAATGTTGCTTATGATGATTAAATATAATGCAGCCTATTGCAACAAATGTACTTGCTTGAAGTGATTTCAGGTTCCCCTTCTGACACTCACTCGATGTTGTGTCGAATTAAGTGACACAAGGGGTCTTCATTGGAAGCCTCGTGTACCTCTGAACTTGAGAAAAGGCCAATGTGAAATTGGCAGACAGAATTTGGATGTACCGCCCCTGGACATAAGGGTATAAAGGGAAGCGGGCATGTGTCTGTCAGTCAGATTTTTTCTTCGGATCCGAGAGTTGTGCAACAGCAAGCTGAGTTCACCACTGTTCCACTCACCTCTACTGGCAAGAAGCACTGCTGTTGGATCCTACGGCACATTTCCAGCTGGTGTTCTCTCTCTCTGCACGCTGTGCAGTCCATGCCCCTGGGTGCTTCAACAGCACTTTCACTGCCTAAAAGAGTGTTTTCCCCTACTAAAAGAGTTTTATTCTCTAAAAAAATTTGAGTTTCACTCATAAAAGAGCAGTACACAGCAGGCATTGAACGTCCTTTTCAGGACGCGTCTTTTTAAAGATGTCTTTCCGCTTCTGTGTAGTTCCTGGATGCGGTCAATTTCTCTCCACTTCTGACAGTCATAAGACAAGGCCTTGCATGCCTGGGCTGTGATCACACGCAGGCAGCATTTTATGAATGATTCATGTTCTCAGTGTGGGTGGTAACTCGGCTTTCTTTCCCCGCATCGCTCCTTCTTCCCACGGGATTGAGGATGTCCCGGCTGTTGATGAAGGCAATTTGGGGATGACGATAGTCTTGTTTCGGTAGGTAAATCACCACGAACGACCAGTTTGCTTGCTTCCGTCCGAGCACGGGATGAGTGCGGCTCACCTCGCGGCCAGCTGGCATTCTCCCTTGAGCCCGTGGAATTGGATGACGACATCGCCGGGGGTGGGGTGGGGGGGGGGAGTTTCCAGTCCAGCCTCGCACTCACAGCGGCCCGAGAAAGCATAGCGGACACAAGGACACAAACACATGACAACGGACATGTCCGTAAATGATCTCTCTCTCCTCGCACCACCGTCCGCCATCGGCCTTTATCCCTCACTGAGGCTTGATTAGCCTGATACGGGACCGGGTGTGTATTGTCACGACCTGGCCCTGCCCTCCGCCTTGCCACAAAGACCTAAAGGAGTTCTCAACTATCTTTCATTTGAGTATCAACTTTGCCTCTTAAATTCCTTAGGAGGAATACAAATGGATACAAAACAAGACAATTGTTGACATACACTAAGATTATAGAGCTATATAATTAATGTATGCCTACATTTTTACATTATGATTTTTACTAGGCTCATTGTACATATTGCAACAGTTTCCTGGTGAAATGAACACTAGAGGCACCCGTGTAAAAAGTACGAACGAATTGCACATTTGGCTTTACCCAAAGCTCATGTGTTTTCAGGTAAAAGTGCATCTTAAAAAAAGTGTAAAGTTTAATTTACAGAGAGTGCAGACAGCGGAGGTTGTATGGAAAGCCCTTTAAGGAGATGTTTTGGGCGTGTTTTATGTAAATTACTAACTGCATGCATGTGCTCCCTCATTGCATGAGAACCTTTCTTACGCACATAAGTATGCAAATATTAGTGAAGGTGAACCAATGATGGTGGTGGATATAACAGGTAGAAATTGAGACAGCAGAACTCACCGTGTTATTTCTTAATTCACTGTTTATCTCCACTTCTCCTTTTTTTAGGAGAAATTTTCCCACAACTTCAATAATTCGTCCAACATCATTTTTCTTCCACATCAGAATGTCATAACCATCCGTAAAGTCGCCATTTTCGTCAAAGGAATATGTTGTGCCGTCAAGTGTGAAATGCACACTGCGAACACTTTCAACAAGCTGTTAAAAAGCATAATTATTCCAGCATACAGACCGCTCTTCAGACGCACAAAACCGCTCCAGAAGCAGGTGAAAACCTGGCCAGCAGGAGCCATCTCTGCTCTTCTGGACTGTTTTGAGTGTACTGACTGGAACATGTTCAGGGAGGCTGCAACATATGGCGATTCTACCAACTTGGAGGAATACACAGCATCAGTGACCAGCTACATCAGCAAGTGCATTGATGATGTCACTTTCTCCAAGACCATCACCACATGCTCCAACCAGAAGCCGTGGATGACTGCGGAGGTGTGCGCGCTGCTGAGGACACGAGACTCCGCCTTCAGAGCAGGTGACAAGGTAGCCCTAAGAACAGCAAGGGCCAAACCGTCCCTCGCACACACGCCCAGAGAATCCACAGTCACTTCCGGGACAGCGGTGACACGCGGCGCATGTGGTAGGCATCCAGGCCATCACCAACTACAGGACAACAACCTTGCACTTTGACAACATGCCTCCCTTCCAGATGCGCTGAACGACTTCTACGCTCGGTTTGAAATGCAGAACAATGTGGTGACGAGGAAGACCACCCCTCCTCCCAATGACCAGGTGCTCTGTCTTACCATGACTGATGTGAGGAAAACTCTATGTAGAGTCAACCCACGGAAGGCTGCTGGACCAGAAAACATTCCTGGCAGAGTGCTCAGAGGATGTGCAGACCAGCTGGCAGATGTTCTTACCGACATCTTCAACATCTCTCTGAGCAGCACCGTCGTTCCAACATGCTTCAAGGCAACCACCATCGTCCCCATGCCAAAGAAGTCTTCAGTGTCCTGCCTCAATGACTACCGTCCTGTCGCACTCACATCCATCGTCATGAAGTGCTTCGAGAGGCTCGTCATGAGGCACATTAAGACCCAGCTGCCCCCCTCACTAGACCCACTGCAGTTTACGTATCGTCCAAACCGTTCAACAGACTATGCCATTGCCACCACCCTCCATCTGGCCCTCACCCACCTAGATAAAAAGGACTCATATGTTCGAATGCTGTTCATAAACTTCAGCTCAGCATTCAACACAATCATTCCCCAGCACCTGATTGGAAAGCTGAACCTGCTGGGCCTGGACACCTCCCTCTGCAACTGGATCCTGGACTTCCATACTGGGAGACCTCAGTCAGTCCGGATCGGGAACAGCATCTCCACCACCACCACACTGAGCACTGGGGCCCCCCAGGGCTGTGTGCTCAGTCCACTGCTATTCACTCTGCTGACTCACGACTGTGCAGCAATGGACAGCTTGAATCACATCATCATGTTTGCCGATGACACGACCGTGGTGGGTCTCATCAGCAAGAACGACGAGTCAGCATACAGAGAGGAGGTGCAGCGGCTAACGGACTGGTGTAGAGCCAACAACATGTCTCTGAATGTGGACAAAACAAAAGAGATGGTTCTTGACTTTAGGAGAGCACAAAGTGACCACTCTCCGCTGAACATCATCGGCTCCTCTGTGGAGATCATCAAGAGCACCAAATTCCATGGTGTTCACCTGGTGGAGAACCTCACCTGGTCCCTCAACAAAGCCCAGCAGCGTCTCTACTTTCTTCGAAGGCTGAGGAAAGCACATCTCCCACCCCCCATCCTCACTACATTCTATAGAGGGACTACTGAGAGCATCCTGAGCAGCTGCATCACTGCCTGGTTTGCGACTTTCGGACCGCAGAGGATAGTGAGGACAGCTGAGAAGATCATCGGGGTCTCTCTTCCCTCCATCAAAGACATTTACAAAAAACACTGCATCCGCAAAGCCACCAGCTTTGTGGACGACCCCACACACCCCTCACAGAAACACTTCACCCTCCTGCCGTCTGGCAAGAGGTACCAAAGCATTCGGCCTTCACGACCAGACTGTGTAACAGCTTCTTTCCGCAAGCCATCAGACTCCTCAATACTCAGAGACTGATTTGACACACACATACAATTTCCTGAGTTGCACTTTAATTATTGTCACTTTATAACACTATCTCATAGTATGTTATGTTTACATTTGGCATTTTTAGAAACTGTCATCTGTTGCACTACTGTGTACTGGTCGGTGCTGCACTGTCGCTCACTCTGTCTATTGTCCTGTTCATTGTTATTAATTTACTGTACTGTCCCGTACTATTTGCACACGTTTGCATGTGCACTTTATATAAGTATGTTATTTAGTCTGTGTAGTCTCATGTGGTTCTGTGTTTGTCCTATGTTGTTTTATGTTGCACCATGGTCCTGGAGGAACATTGTCTTGTTTTGCAGTGTTCTGTACTAACTGACAATAAAAACCACTTGACTTGACTTCTAAATGTTGCATACCAAATATCCAAAAGCAGCATACAGTATATAATGTATGGTCAGTTTGGATTGACTATGTTAGTGAATATACAACATGCAAAAGTGGCACAACTGTTTAGTACACCCCTTTAACTCTTAACTGCATTTCAATTGTGACAACTCTCTGAACAGTTTTAAATTATTATAATGGATATGAGAGGTTAGTAGACCATTTCACAATCTTTTCGCTGTCTAGACCAGTGGCGCTGAGGAGGATGAGGGTTACAGAGACAAAACTCTCGTTGCATGCTGCTGTACTAAATTAATGTATGTACTCAAGAAGTTTACATTGCACAGCCATTAAAATAATCAATAAATAATGTACAGCAAGCAGGGCTATACAACCTTTTTGACATGAAGAGCCATTTTAAATTTTCTTTGTTAATCACTGTGGCATACCACCTCCAAAAAGACAGACAGACAGACAGACAGACAGACAGACAGACAGACAGACAGATAGACAGATAGACAGATAGATAGATAGATAGATAGATAGATAGATAGATAGATAGATAGATAGATAGATAGATTTGTTTACTTGTGCGACCCAAACTGATCTGTAAGAAAGATTTGGCATGCAGGTGCATGCATTAACATGTCGAGGGACTTTTAACAATGGAAAATACATACTCCTCTTTCTTGCCATCATTTGCGTGTGAGTAACTGTCCTATGTATGGTGCATAGTATATAATATTTGTGGACCAGCAGTTGATGACTCTTGCATTAGTTGACTGGCAGACTTTAAACGCTGATTTTAATGAGGTATTTTACCTGAGGAAACATATAGAGGCTGAGTAGCTTGGCAACAGCAATAGACAACTCAGAGTATCTTTCTCCCAAAAGCGCTTTCATTGACGGACGGAAATCTGAGTAATCAGAAAGCACTGGCACAGATCCATTAATAGACAGTAAATGTTCCACACAGTGCAGGGCTTTAGTGGGAGATGCACAAGGATCACACACTTCATATCCGAGCTTGATCCCCGGCAAAAACTCAGAGTTATTGATTTCTTCAATTGTGTGGATGGCAGCCAATGATTGCAGAAATGGGATCAGATCAAAGCTGGTGAAGAGTAAAAGAAAATAAGTTTCATTAGTAGACTTTTAATTTTTGTATTGATAAGTATGCACATGTTGCGTTAGTAATGACTGAACAAAAGTCTTGCGCATACTTACTCAGTACAAGTGAATGGTTGTGGACTTGTTCGTTTGTGAAGGTTGACTACTTTTGAATGAATTGAAGTCAAAATTGCATAGTTAACATCTCCAGGCAAGTAGGCACCACACAGGGAATCAGGAATGTTGCAATGGACACACAGCCCCATCCACAAAATCACCCCAAGCACACAAACGCAAAGATGAGACGCACAGGACTTCATGTTGAGAATGTGCAGAAAAATAAGTGTGATTACCTATTTATGTACACCTGGTTCTTCTTTTTGAATGACGTGAGTTTAAAGGCTGGCTTTGGGGGTTGTCTTTGAACATTAGACAAGAAAACGGCAGTAATCTTAACCGTGATCTACTTCAGTTGAATTTCCCAGTTCCTTGAGTTATGAGGAACCAGAAACCAGAAAAGCTGAGAAATTCACCTGCTATGCCACATTGTTGTCGCCTTTAATGGAATGCAAAATATTACGGAATGATTTTCAGTGAAGTTTTTCAATGAAGCTGTTCACTCCCTTAATCATATATATATATATATATATATATATATATATATATATATATATATATATATATATATATATATGTATTATGTAAAATATATAATATTTTTTACTTTAATCAAACCAGTTAATTTAGATGTTACCACATGAAGCACAGGTTATTTTTGTCAGTAGGTTTCAAAAGTTTAAATCCACTCTTGAAAATGCTTCTAATCTGCATTGATAATTGAATATAGTTTATTTTTCATTACAAACAATACTATCTGCATAACATTTTGAGTGAGAAATTGGGCAAAACCTAATGATCCATGTAATCCAGCATGATTTGTGAATGCTTCATAACATATTGAGTGCTTTAATGAAAGTAATGAAATATGACCTTTTGTACAAAAGTAATTAATTCGCTTATTTGTTTGGTGACCAAGAAATTGCGGAATATTAAATATTTCTCATTCATTTGTTGTCAGAATATTTTTAAAACTCTTACGTTATTAATTTCCAGGTTTACTTTAGATTTAGAATCAGACATTTGAACAGCACTATGTGTGTTTGTTTTTCCCCACTAAATAATGTCATTTTAGTTTGAGTCACCTCCATAGCGGTACTAAAGTAGTGTGTATGCTGGGTTGAAAATGGCAAACATTGATTTGATTTGATTTATTTTTTACCTGATTTCACACAGTATAGTGACTATTTTTTACTTGATATTAGAGAGTCTGAGTAGATTTTATTTTTTTTTCTTCAAGTTATTTTAAGCCACAACAAGTTACAGAAAACATTAAAAAGGGAGAATGTAGCAGAACAGGATATGCATGATCCATAACTCAGCACTAGATTTCAATAAAAACAACACTAAAGCACACATAAGAGGAACATGACATTTAATACAATAGGAAATCATTCTTGGCTGGCATCAAGTCAGGAATATGTGGACAAAATGTTCTTCATTCTTCTAATACAAATGCAGTTCATTGTAGCTATGGTAAAACGTCTTGGTTACTGTTGCAACCTCCATTCCCCGAGGGAGGGAACGAGACGTTGTGTCAAGGAAGTGACACAAGGGGACTTCTCGGATGCCGAATCGTACCTCTGAACCTGAGAAAAGGCTAATGTCAAGTTGGCAGACAGAATTTGCATGCCCTGCCTGGCCATACGGGTATAAAGGGAAGCGGGGCAGCGAATGCCAGTCAGGATTTTGCACTGAGGAGCCGAAAGGATGAAGCACGGCCATTTACAGTGCTAGGTCTAGTGCCGTGGCAGGAGGGACACAACGTCTCGTTACCTCCCTCGGGGAACGGAGGTTACAACAGTAACCAAGACATTCCCTTTCTGTCACTCTCTCGATGTTGTGTCAAAGGAAGTGACACAAGGGGTCCATATAAAAACGCCATGCACTGACCGTGTTATGTGGCTGTCGGAACAGGGGCAAAGCAGGCTATTGCGTGTTAGGGGCATCTCTGCAGAGAGCACGTAGCCCTCCCCAACGCCCCCTCAAATAGTTTTAGCATCCCCACCTTAGGTTTCCCCGCACGCCTGAGGGAGAAAAAGGTGTTACATGCTAGCATGGGAGCAAGCCCAACAGCCACGGCCTTCTCTCTCACTATGTCTCTCACATAGGATGTAAAGCGGCTGGGGCCCAACCTAAGTCGGGGAAGGCAGTCTTTCCCCAGGGGGAGCAGGTGTCCCGAGAATAGCGGTGCTGAGAGAAGACTCGAATCATTAACCCAGCTCCACGCACACGGCAGGGGGCGGCTTAGAGACTGAGGAAGAGGCCTAAGGAGGTGTCTTCAGAACTCGTCAGCGCTGGCATGCCGGGTGCTGAGACAAGACTGGAGCCAAGGTAGCTGACCGGCCTGCAGATTTCCTATTCTTTCAGGAGGGGAAGACCCTGTAGAGGCCACACCCTGCCCAGTCCAGGGTGAGGTGATGAGTGGCAAATACACCACGAGGGTTGTGAAGCCGCACGTGGGATATGGCGTGGTGGTAGGTCCAGCCTAACGAAGGGGGGACTCTAAAGACACGGGGCCGAGGCAGCGGGGCTGCCTGAGGGAAACACGGGTCTGCCGAGAGGGGGACCGTACCGTGGAAAATACATCACGGGGAGTTAGCCTGAAGAGGGAACTATGCCCGTGGAGCCCATTCCCAGTACAGAGCCCTTAGACTCGTTCTGGGTCTAGCCACAAGTTGCTCTGCTGAATCCGCGGGCCAGAAGGCTAGGGAGAAAAAACACCCAGCTGGTTGTGCCGCGTTACTGAGTTCTACCGGCTTTGACCTGACAAAACACGGGACGAGTCCGACTCAACACTTAGATTGTAAAATCTGGCAAAGGTATTGGGTGTTGCCCAGCCCACTGCTCTGCAGATGTCTGCTAGTGAGGTGCCGTGGCTCAGTGCCCACGAGGACACCACACTTCTAGTAGAGTGTGCTCGGACCTGCAGGGGGCGGGGATGCCCTGGGCATGATAGGCTAAGGCGATAGCATCAACGACCCAGAGGGCTAGCCTCTGTTTGGAGACGGCGTTCCCTTTCCGCCATCCGCCAAAGCAGACAAAGAGCTGCTCAGAATATCTAGAGCTCTGCGTGCAGTCCACATAGGTAGGCAAAGCATGGACCGGACACAGCAATGAAAGGGCTGGGTCTGCCTCCTCCTGAGGCAGCACTTGCAGGTTTACGACCTGGTCCCTGAAAGGGGTCGTAGGAACCTTGGGCACGTAGCCTGGTCGGGGTCTCAGGATAACATGAGAAAGCGCCGGACCGAACTCCAGGCAGGTGTCGCTGACAGGAACGCTTGCAGGTCTCCAACCCTCTTGAATGAGGCTAACACGATCAGGAGGGCCATCTTCATGGAGAGGGTCTTGAGCTCAACTGAATCAAGCGACTGAAATGGGGGTCTCTGAAGGCCCGAGAGGACCACTGAGAGATCCCAAGAGGGAAATAGGCTAGGCCGGGGAGGATTCCGGGTGCCTTTCAGGAACCTGATAATCAAGTTGTGCTTACCAAGGGACTCGCCATCTACTGCATCATGGTGGGCTGCGATAGCAGCTACATACACCTTCAAGCTGGAGGGGGACAGCTTCCCCTCCAGTCTCTCCTGAAGGAATAAAAGCACCGACCGAACTGCGCATCTCTGTGGGTCTTCTGCTCAGGAAGAACACCGGTTCACGAACAAATGCCACTTCAGTGCGTAAAGTTGCCTGGTTGAGGGAGCTCTGGCTCGATTGATCGTATCTATGACAGCAGGTGGTAGATCTACTAAATCTTCCGCATCCCATCCAGGGGCCAGACATGGAGATTCCAGAGGTCTGGGTGCGGATGCCAGAGGGTGCCCCGTCCCTGAGAAAGAAGGTCCTTCGCATCTGTCCTGAGGGGAGCATCCGTCAGGGAATAACAGAGCAGGCAATGGGAATTGTCTTGGGAGGCAAAGAAGTCTACCTGTGCCTTGCCGAATTGGTCCTAAATAAGCTGGACCACCTGGGGGTGGAGCCTCCACTCTCAGTGCATCCGCCGTCATGTTGTGGTTGCCAGGTATGTGAGTGGCGAGCAGTGAATTGAGTCGCGGCTGACTCCAAAGGAGAAGATGGTGGGCGAGTTGTAACATATGACGAGAGCGCACGCCGCCCTGGCGATTTATGTACGCTACCGTCGTGGTGCTGTCTGAACGGATCAGAACGTGCTTGCCTCGGATTAGTGGAATAAACCTCCGTAGGGCAAGAATTACAGGCATCAACTCTAGGCAATTGATGTGCCAATGCTGCTGGGGTCCTTTCCAGGTGCCAGCGGCAGCGCGCCCATTGCACACGGCGCCCCAACCCTGTAGAGGCATCTGTGGTTACCACGACACGTCTGGACACCTGCTGCAGGGAGACTCTGGCCCGGAGAAAGCAGAGGTCTGTCCAAGGGTTGAAAGTCTGATGGCAGGCAGGGGGTGATTATCACACTATGTGTACCGTGGCACCATGCCCATCTCGGGACTCGAGTCTGTAGCCAGTGCTGTAGCGGTCTCATATGCATCAACCCGAGCATGCGACTGTGGCTGAGGAAGCCATATGCCCCAGGAGCCCCTGGAATTGTTTTAGAGGAACCGCTGTGCCGGGCTCGAAGTGAGCATGGCACCTGAGCACTGACTGGGCGTGCTCATTGGTGAGTCTCGCTGTCATTGAGACTGAGTCTAACTCCATGCCGAGAAAAGAGATGCTCTGAACTGGGGCGAGCTTGCTCTTTTCCCAGTTGACCTGAAGCTCTAAACGGCTGAGGTGCCTGAGCACCTGGTCCCTGTGAGTGCATAGTAATTCTCGAGAGTGGGCCAGGATGAGCCAGTCATTGGCTGGCGGATGCCCACTTCCCTTAGGGGGGCAATAGCGGCCTCCATGACTTTTGTGAAGACGCGAGGGGACAGGGACAGGCCGAAGGGGAGGACCTTGTACTGATACGCCTGGCCGTCGAACGCGAACCGTAAGAAGGGTCGGTGTCATGGCAAAATAGAAACGTGGAAGTACGCGTCCTTCAGGTCTACCGCCGCAAACCAATCTATCTGTCGAATGCAGGTGAGAATCTGCTTCTGCGTGAGCATTTTGAATGGGAGTTTGTGCAAAGCCCGGTTGAGAACTCGCAAGTCCAAGATTGGTCGCAACCTGCCACTTTTCTTGGGTATGATGAAGTAAGGGCTGTAAAACCCTTCTTCATCTCGACTGGAGGGACGGGCTCTATCGCGTCCTTGAGGAGCAGAGTGGAAATCTCTGTTCGTAAGGCACTGGCTTGTTGGCCGCGCACTAGAGTGGACCGAATACCCCTGAAACGAGGCGGGAGCCAGGCGAACTGAATCGCGTAGCCGAGTCGGATGGTCCTGGCCAACCAGCGTGACGGATTGGGAAGCGATAACCATGCATCCAAGCTCCATGCGAGGGGGACTAACGGGACGATCACATTTGACGTACCGGGCTGAGCTTCGCAGCGGGGGGGGGGGGGGATTGGCTGGTAATGGTGTTTCGGGAGGCAAAAGAGCGTCCCGAGACTGAGGTGCTGAGAAAAGACTCAAAGCACTTACCTTGCTCCGCACACCTGGCAGGGGGAGGATTAGAGACTGAGGAAGAGGTCCTAGAGAGGCGTCTTCGGAACTCGTCAGCGCTGGCCTGCCGGGATTGGACAGTCACGGGGCTGGAGGCAAAAGAGCTGCGTCCGGGGAACCGGGACTGGAGAGTTGTAGGGCCGGGGTGCCTTGAGAACGGCACACACCAGCTGAATGGCCCAGAGAGTGTGGAAATCGCTCTTTCATTGAGTATTTGGCAAATGAACAAAAGAGCGGTGCCGGGCGCCGAGGTACCAATCATCAAGCCCATCAAGGCTGTGGGGAGGAGGGAGGGTTCCAATCCAAGCCCACACTCGCGGCAGCCCGGGAAAGCATATCGGCCATCTGCGTGTCCGCCTCAGACCTGGCGTGCCGGCCAGAAGGCGGCAGCCCAATCGAGTCTTCCGCATCAGATGCCTGAATGCTCTCCGATGCAGCGGTGATGTCATCATCCAAGCCCAGGGGCTCGAGGGAGAGCCCCGGCTGGCCCTGCGGCGAGTTGCGCTCATCCCGAGCCCGGACGGAAGCACACGAGCATGTCAGGGGGCAGGTGGTTCGTGTGGATTTACCCGGCGAAACCAACCCCGTCGTTATCCCCATATCGCCTTCATCGCCAGCTGGGTCGTCCTCAATCCCGTGGGAAGAAGGACCGATGCGGGGGGCGGCTGAAGTGGCATTCACCTTCAGGAAGGAGAGCCGCGACCGCAACGTTCCCATGATCATGTTCTCGCAATGAGAACATGAACCATCCACGAACGCCACCTCAGTGTGATCGCTGTCCAGGCACACGAGGCAGCATCTGTCTGAAACAAGCTTATCTGCAAAACCGAGCCATTTAAATGTTAGATAAATGCAAGATTATTGGTAACACCATTTCATGTCAAACGACCAATCAGCTTACACCATTCGAGCTGATTGGCTTAACATGTCACATGTGAGCAAGCCAATTGGCTAAAAGATCAGAGAACCAGCTCAAGACCCTATCAGCTTGTGCCACATACACTCACTGGCCACTTTATTAGGAACACCTGTACACCTAATTATGTGATGATCCAATCATGTTTTAACAATGCAATGCATAAAATCATGCAGATAGAAGTCAGGAGCTTCAGTTAATGTTCACATCAACTATCAGAATTGGGAAAATTTTTATCTCAGTGATTTGGAGCGTGGCATGATTGTTGGTGCCAGAGGGGCTGGTTTGAGTATTTCTGTATCTGCTGATCTCCTGGGATTTTCACACAAATGGTCTGAGAATTTACTCCGAATGTTGCCAAAAACAAAAAACATCCAGTGAGCATCAGTTCTGTGGACTGAAACGCCTTGCTTATGAAAGAGTTCAACAGAGAATGGCCAGACTGTTTTGAGTTGACAAAGTCTACGGTAACTCCGATAACCGCGCTGTACAATTGTAGTGAGAAGAATATCATGTCAGAATGCACAGCACGTCAAACTTTGAGGCAGATGGGCAACAACAGCAGAAGACCATGTCGGGTTTAGATGAAGACTGCAAAAACGTAACCTGGTCTGATGTATCTCAATTTCTGCTGAGGTACACAGATGGTAGGGTCCAAATTTGGTGCCAAGAACATTAATCGATGGACCAACCTGCCTTGTGCCAACAATCCAGGCTGGTGGCTGTGGTGTAAAGGTGTGAGGAAAGTTTTCTTGGCACACTTTGGTCCCGTTAATACCAATCAATCATTGCTCGAATGCCACAAGCCTATTTGAGTATTGTTGCTGACCATGTGCATCCCTTCATGGCCATACTTTACCCATCTTCTAATGGCTACTTCCAGCATGATAACACAACATGTCACAAAGCAAAAGTCGTCTCAAACTGGTTTCATGACATTGAGTTCACCATTCTTCAGTGGCCTTCATTCACCGGATCTGAATCCAATAGAACACCTTGGGGATGTGGTAGAATAGGACATTTGCAGCATGAATGTGCAGCTGACAATGTGCAGAAATTGCGTAATGCAATCATGTCAACATGGACCAGAATCTCAAATAAATGTTTCCAACATCTTGTGGAATCCATGCCACGAAGAATTGCAGCTGTTTTGAGAGCAAAGGGAGGCTCTACCCAGTATTAGTATAGTATTCCTAATAAAGTGCTCAGTGAGTGTAGACTTTCATGGCTGAACTTGGGTCATTTATTTGGTAAGTACCAGTATAATAAGTGTAATTCTTATTCACATCAAGGTCCTGATCACCCTGTCTATTTATAATGACTCACTGTATTTTACCCCTTATATATTAAATTTGGTGTTCTGAATGAACATCTATTAAAGCAATGTCACCAGAGGCTGCGTGTTACAGTGATTTTAGCACTGGTAACAGGTGTTCTTAGTCAGAACATGAAGCAGAGTAATGAAAAAACCACATGGACTCAAGTGGCTTATTGCTTTTATAAAACGATAGCAACAGCAATAGGATAAAAGACACCAGTTTTAAAGTTACATTTATCATCAATAATAAAAGGAATAAACAATCTTTCAATACAGATCATTATCCTAACTTTCAACTAAAGTTAATTACATTTAAAGGGGTCATGACATGAGGAATCAAATTGACCTTGATTTTTTGACATATAAGAGGTCATTGTACTATAAAAGCATAATGTAAGAGCATTTGCTGAAACCAAGCTGCCAAAATGATTCATTCTCTACTTCCTTCACATTGTGATGTCATACTGTGTTAGAAAATTGCATCTAACCACATCCACATCAACAGCTACTTTACCTTTAATCACTTCTGTAGCCCCACCCAGTAGTGGTGAGATGGCAAGTAGAGAGAGCAGGTCAATCAATAGCAGAGAGCCAGAACAGTGGGCGTTTACTATCAAGTCTTAAAGGAGAAGCAGCACCAAAACTGAGTGTTTCTGACAGAGGGTCAGAATGAGGGTGGACAATTATCATGTTTTAAAAATATATTACCGTTTCTTTGTGCAAAATTTTTTACTAATTATATAAATCAACCTTAAGGAACACATTCAAATAATAACAAAGTCATGTCATGACCCCTTTAAGTACATTAGTTGGGTTAAACATATTCATAACGATGCTATTTTTGTATACTACATTTAAAATATGAATTCATTTGTTGCATTTCTGTGACAGCTAAAGTGTGTGTGACAATGAACAAATAGGAAATATAGACATTATTTTGAATGAGTTGGGCAAAAAAAATTAAATGTTTAACTTAATGGTAAAGTAATTAATGTTTTTTTATGAAGAATTCAGTAAAGTAATGTTTAAAATTTTAGAGAAAGAAATTAGTCATTTGTAGTGGATTAATCTTTTGAGTAATTTACGGAACACTGGTAACACAATATGCAAATATGTCTCAGTTCACATTATTATGAAATATAAATGGTTTTCATGTGTTGTGGAAGAGGATGGCTGAGATATTCTTAAATCAAATGCTGTTGTGACACCTAAGAAACCGAATACATGATCAGGTCAAACAGCAGGTTTCACTTGTCTAATCTTGATGCTCCTCAAGAGAGCCTGGAGCAGCGTTGTGTTTGTGTCTTGCCAGAGGCAAACATCATTTCCCCACCCATCTCAAACACACAAAACCCCTTCTGATGTCTGCCTCTAACTTAAGACCAAGATCCTGGGAAATAAAAATGAAAGGAAATCCATCGGATCAAGTTTGAATGATAATTTGTTTTAATTTGCGCCAGCCACACTCAGTAAATGAGGTTAATAAGGTAAAGTTTGCTATTCATACAGCCAGACAGTTTCCATTAATACACCTTATAATTCAGTGTTTGCATATCTTTTAAGAAGTATAACAGTTCTAAAACAAATATATGATGTATTTAAAGGAATATTATGCCCAAAATAAAAACTCCCACAGTGCATTCCTGTTTTTCACTAATTACTGCTAATGATCCTGATCCATCAGATCATTGAGTTCAATGTTTAAGGTTTGATTTTCAGGTCATTTGATCTAATATCTAATCTTATTTGAAATCTATCAAAGTTGTGTTGCTAATGACAATCCCTGAAATGACCACATTTATTTTGCGACAAAATACTTCATTATCATTTCCAGTTTTGGAATAGTGTTAATTTTGTCACCTATTTTTAATTTAGTCTTAGTCTTAGTCTTATGCCAAATGTCCTTGTTAGTTTTAGTCATATTTAGTCATTCACATATCTTTTTTTGTTAGTCAAGTTTTAGTCGACTAAAAGTCTCGTCATTTTAGTCTAGTTTTAGTCAAAAGAGAATTTAAGGTATCTTAGTCAAGTTTTAGTCAACTAAAAGTCTCGTCATTTTAGTCTAGTTTTAGTCAAAAGAAAACTCAATATATCTTAGTCAAGTTTCAAAACATTTTAGTCTTTTTTTTAAATAAATTATTTCTGAGATTAATTCTGAGATAACCATTTCAGTCAAATAATGTTTCACACATCTCAAATATTGGTTAAATGTCATAATTACCTGACAAAATACACTTGTTGAATGATTTGTTGAATTCACTTTGTTAAATGTGTCTGGTTTTCTGATTTAAGAGACACATTCACAAATGATGAACTTGTTCTGAAGAGTATTTTATTAAGCAAATAAGTTACATAAAATATATATAACCTGCATATTGTATGTGCCACAACACCATAGCTAACTGGTTAATTTACAGCGTAGATGCCTAAAATCAGCATTAGCTTATGAGACGTATATTTAAGTTAACTTCCCTGAATGTGTGGGTGGGTTAGCCTTTAGATGTCGCTTAAGGTTGGTGGTGTTTTTCCCCGATATTGTTTATCCGCAGTGCTTCCCGTCAGTTATAATGACACATTCTGTCTTTTTGTCAATATCATTGTACCTAAAATGCGACCAAATATCGAGCCTCTTCCTTCTACCTAGCATGTCGTCGGCGCTCGTCGCGTGTTCGCCACTGTCTATGATTGTTGTGTTCTTGCTCCATGTAGTTTCGTGTTGCAGCCACAGGAGTATGAGACCTGTTGTAACCGTTACTAGAGCAACAGCGCGAACTCATTCGGAATATTTTGAAGGTGTAACAGCTGAATATTCTATCTCATGGTGAAAAAGTAGAGACGATTGTATACGAAAATGAAGAGAGATTTTATCTTAGTTTTTATTTTATGCAAAACATTTTAGTCTCGTCTTTTTTCGTCAACAATAATGCATGTTAATTTAGTCTTAGTCAGCGTTTTTGGACATTGGTGCAGTCTCGTTATCGTCTCGTCTTAGTCATGGAAAAAAAGGTCGTTGACGAACATATTTAGTCTCGTCTCGTCTGACGAAATAAACACTATTTTGGAATACTAAAGGATAAAGGATAGTATTGGGGTAAAAGTGTTAAAGGCCCCTATAAAACACAAACTGCAGAATGTTCAATTGACTGATCCAATCAGAATGGAGTTTTCTTTACAGAATACTTGAGAATGTGTTTGAAATGAACAGGAAATGGTTAACTCTTTTCCGAAGGGGTTATTTTCAATATGTATTATCCAGGGGTGGAAAGAGTACTGAAAAATCATACTCAAGTAGAAGTACTGTTACTTCCCAAAAACTGTAGTGTGAGTAGAATAAAAGTAGCTGTCCTAAAAACTACTCCAGTTAGAGTAAAAGAGTTGCTCATTTAAAAGTACTCCGTAGTGAGTATTGAGTACAGAGTTGCAAAACCTATCCCCCATAATAATGAACACTGTATGCTAACTTTTAAAATACACTTATCTATGATAAACACTACATGAATCTGATTCCAAAAAATAAAATGGAGAAATGATAACAGAAAAAAAAAATTCAATACACTAATCACCAGTTTAAATCGTAATGTATGAAACAATTACATTAAAATGTGTAGAATCTAAATTTCCCTTTATGCCGACAGAGTGTTGTGCATAATGCATGTTCAAACAATGCAAGGAATGCAAAAACATGCTAAATAAGCAGGATCACTTGGTGACACATCATGTCCTGCACAATAGAGGTAGAGCAGGCATGAGAAAAGTGGTTTGGTACGGGGGCTACATCATGCTTAAAAAAGAATAATACACCCAAAAATCACTCAAACTCTCATCGTTTACTCACCCTCATGCCATCACAGATGCGTATGACGTTCTTCCGCAGAACACAAATGAAGATTTTTAGAAGAATATCTCAGCTCTTTTGGTCCATACAATGCAAGTGAATAGGTGCTAAAATATTTAAGCTCCACAAATCATCATTTAAGTTTAATCCATGTCTTCAGAAGAGAAATGATAGATGTGGTGAGAAACAGATCAATATTCAATTCTTTTTTTTTACTATTAATTCTCTTCCTTGCTCAGTCAGTCTCCACTTTAACTTTCACTTTCTTCTTGTGTTTTTGGTGATTCACATTCTTCATGCATATCGCCATAAATTACTTAAATATTGATCTTTTTCTCAACCACACCTAACATATCACTTCTGAAGTCATGGATTAAACCACTGGAGACATATGGATTACTATATAGTATATGATGAGTAGTAAATCATAGTAAATGATGAGAATTTTTTTGAGTGATCTATTTCTTTAAGCAGCACATGGGGGCCACATTGTCCTCCTTTTGAGATACAATGTTCCACACTGATTTAATTATTGTATCTTGTAAGCCCATAAATTGTTGTGTTCTCATTCTAATGTATGATGCACAGTTTTCTGAAGTTTGTGACTGGTGGAATGTTCTGCTGAAATATTGCTCTACAAATCTTAATCTTTATAAAGGATAAACATAATTATAAATTATTTTAACATCTCTACTTTCCTGGTAATTTATTATACCAATTAACACACTCTCTACATCAGGGGTCAGTATTATTAAAAAAATGTCACTGTTTTATTCTATTACATGAATACTTTTAAAGATACTCAAGTTATTTGGCCAAAAGTAGTGAGTGCTTTTCTAATTTCCTTGTTATTGTTGTTTGATAGTCTTTATATGACATAGCCTACTAGACAGTGCTCAATTCAGTTACATGTACATTTGACATGTCCAACAACATACGTTCACTTTTGACCAAACCAACTTACATTAAATCCTCACCAAGACAGGCATTGGTGGAATTATAAAGTGCATTTGACCATTTAGGCATATACTCGCATTAGCGCTCATACATTAAGCGCCTGTAAATCAAACAGTGCGCAGCTACAGACGTCAGGAAATAAAAAGTAAATCTTTTATATTTCATCTATCAACCAACCAGTGGTTGTCTTGATATCACGATTGATGTAATGAACACCCCTGTTCAAGATTTGATCAAGGACATCTCTCTTTTTTCCGATAAACATCTAGATCATTTTAATCGCCCAGTCCTATTGATAACATTGCATTAATCTCTCACATCAAACCCAATAATCTCAATGATCTATTTAAAATGATAGAGTTAATTTACAGGCTATGTTATAGCCACACAGAATCTAGTAAGCAGAAATATGAAATTTTCCTCAATATGTTTCTTCAAATTAGAGGCAGGATTAATGCTGATATCTGGCATGAGCAAGTTAAACTCACATGACACGATCATGCAATTGGCCTTTTTCACTGCGAAAATCCATTTGATATGCAGCTGTTATGTTCAGGTGTTGAACTGTGCTTGAGGCATCCTCCACAGTTGGTGCCAGAGCTGCAGCTGCTGTTCAAGTTTCTTAAGTGTGATTTGATTTGACGGGAGTCACAAGACTCTCCCTAGCCAATTATGTTAATAGATAAAAAATAAAATTATAGTTTTATTTTATTTCAAATTAAAAAAACAAACAGTAAAAGCATAGTTACAGCACTTAAAATGTACTCAAGTAAATGTATAACTCACTAAAAAAAGTACAATTCCAGGGGAAAAGTTGTTAATTACAGTAACTTTAGTATTTGTAATTCGATACTTTACACCCCTGGTATTATCTTGATTTGTTACTCAAAAAAGCATCTTGCTGTCTCAAAATTATTTAAATTAGTTGACAAATTTTGCCCTTAAACTATTGCCCCAATATCTACACATTATCATTATAATATAAATACATATTTAGAGTGATGTAAGGGTGAGTAAATGAATTTTTGGGTAAACTATTCCTTTTAATCAGTCATAAATGTAATCTATTAGGAATATATTAGTAAAAATGGCTCAAATTAAGACAACATTGCTCCCATTTTGCTCAGTTATCATATACTTTTCATGCCACAGACATAATTCATGCTCCAACAGCTGTATAAATATTCAGATGGTTTCAGGCCACTTTAAAATGGGCTTGGGCAGGGGTTTCAAAGAGGTGGGAATGGGAAGCTCATCCAGGCTCTTGGGGAATTGCTCAGGTGGCAGCTGCGCCAGGATTCGTTGCATCGCGATGAGGAAAAGCGGAGCCGGATTCTTCCCGACAAGGTAGTTGAGCTTGTCCTCCCCGAGAACTCTGGACCAGCACACGTGCTCTTTCTCCAGAGAACTCTTCATTTTGAAACGCATCTCTGGCATGAACATCAACAGCTTGTCCAAGCACGACTTTTTGGCCCCCGTGTTCACTTTGGAGTCCACCAGCTGCTGCAGAATGAGGTCCAGCGGCGTCATGCCGTTGTGGTCCACCGCCTGCGGGGACGCGCCGTTGCCTAGCAACAGCATGACGGCGTCAGCGCGCAGCAGCTCGCAGGCCAGGTGGAGCGGGGTCTTACCGTCCTCCAAATGGAAACAGCCACCGCGGTTCATGTACGAGCG
Source organism: Moxostoma hubbsi (assembly GCA_032164185.1). Taxonomy (NCBI): domain Eukaryota; kingdom Metazoa; phylum Chordata; class Actinopteri; order Cypriniformes; family Catostomidae; genus Moxostoma; species Moxostoma hubbsi. The sequence goes on along the minus strand of JAVLUX010000031.1, from coordinate 108,505 downwards.
CAGACTCGGCGTCCGATGCGCCACCTCTAAAATGTGACCTAGGATGTCCCGTCTGTCGTAACGGACAGCCATGGCCAAATGCGGCGCGGAAGACGGACAGCAGCAGAACCGCTCGCCCGGCATTGCAAGCGCCTCGTCCGAATAATGGCCGAGCAGATATTGCGCGTACGCCTGGTGGTCGTGCACGATCGCGTAGAGCAGCGCTTCGGACGGCGTGTAGGTTCTCTGTTTCGCGTCCTCCTCCCAGTAAAATGTCTCCATGGTACGCATGTCCTCCAGCATCCACACCGGCTTCAGGTCCCGCACCGCTTGATAGAACAGAAAGGAAATGCATTTCTGCTGCTTACACTTGTCGTCCTTCAGATGCGCTCTGCCGGCTTTATGAGGGCCGGACAACGACATGTCTGCGACGCGCCCGAGGACGGCGGAGGGTCATGTCACTGATGCGCAGCGTTTCTGTCAGTAACCCCCCTCTGTCTGCAGTGTGACCTCAGTGCGCATGCTCTCCTCTGACGTGTCCAACACTATAAACAATCACATCCACGTAAATACAGTAAATATATAGTACAAATAAAACAGATTAAAAATGAGTCAAATAAAAGATTCTGCGCTATATTGTGGTATTTTCAATACATGGTTGTCATGAATCCTAATCATCATGATTAATGTTCCCTTTGGTTGGGAGTTCATTCTAATTCATTTTCTCCTCGTTAGTTTATAGGTCTACTCAGGGGCTTTTGTAGATTTCAAAACATCAGGGGCTGATGGTAATACCATGCCAGTCAGTATCCATCTATATTGCTGCTCACTGTTTTTTTAAGCAACGATCTCCTGCCGTTAAAATAATCGCGTCTGCAGCACAAAAGGGCATTAATGAAGCGTGTTCTGTGCTAGAGAAAAACATTAAATAGCGTTGAAAGATCAGTACAATGCCCGGAACGCGTGCGGTGTACATATAGCTCTGTTGTTTTGTCGTGCTGCTAAACTGAAGCGTAGAAACGATGAGATGAGGCACCCGATGTCATGATGTCTCGCTGTCCGGACGGAAATATTCTGGGGTCCGGACCGCGGTCCGCTAATTGGTGACCACTGGTATAGTGTGTGTGTGGGACTCACAATAAATAAACACAATATGCTGCAGTGATGCCCATATACTGCGTGGTAGTATTTCGTTAGGGGTGTAGCGTCTAACACTATTTGCACTTATTGCAACGAAAATGCTTTTTGTTGCACTAAGCATCAAAAGTCTCTGCCTTCTAGATTTAATTTATACTTATAAGTTGCACATTCACATAGTGTAATGAGAACCTATAAAGGATGCTATTGGTATATTTTGTTTTTACCTACTAAGTTAATTGTTAGAAAAAAACAAAAACAAATGCAAAGTGGCTATTAGGCAAGGGTAATAAATCAATGAACAAAGGCCTAATAAATACCTTGTAATTACAAACAAGTCTGTTTGCCACTAGACTCCAAGTTGAATTAAATCCTAGATGCAGTTTATTGTGCTACCAAAATACCAATAACAACCTGAAAAAATGCAGGACTTTTTAGTTTGCCCAAAAATGAAAATTCTCTAATCATTTACTCACCCTCACACCATCCCAGACGTGTATTACTTTATATTTTAAAAGGTAAGTTTAAGGTTAGATTTAGGGGTAGAGGTTAATGTTGTGTGTCTGTGGGACTCTAAATAAACACAATAAATGCACTGCACTGAAGCCCATACTGTATGTTAGTATTTAAAAATGGGTCCAAATAGTATCTGACACTATTTTCACCAGGGTTGGGGTGCAAATAATATCTGCCACTATAATCACTGGGATATAAATAGCACATACCATTATTTGCACCAGGGTGCAAATAGCATCTGCCTTAAATGACACTATTTAATGATTCTCTAATGATACCTTTTAGTCCTTTATACATTTGTGAAAGTGAAAAGATGAAACTTACAATGTAATGCAAAGTTAGGACAGTGAAATAAATAGAGGCTTTTAAAAGGGTAGAGATTATGCTTCCCATATCTTTTTGTACTTGACATCAAAAGCTGCATGTTCAGTCGAACCGTAGCATATCTTGACATTCATCTGACACTTGGTAATATAATGTGGTTAAAAGTGAGTTTTAAAACCCATTGTGGCACGGCGGAGGGCGGGGCCGGTTCGTGACTCGACATGCCCAGTCCCGTATTAGGCTAATCAAGCCACCGAGAGGGCGGTGCGGCAGAGAGAGATCCTTACGAATATGTCCGTCGTCCTGTGTGTTTGTCTTTTGAGTTTTTCATTAAAACTATTATTTGTATGTCAAGCCGGTTTCTCGCCTCTTCCTTGCCCGTGAGCGGGAACTGTTTTACATTGGTGCCGAAACCCGGGAAGGAAGAGGGATACACTGTAGTGGAGTTCTCGCCACTACCCCAACGAAGCAGCCGCGGCCATTTGCCCGGGGACGAGGAGCCCAGCCGCCTGGAAGCGGAGGAACAGCCGCTGACCACGAGGGGAAAATGGGCTCTTGGCCGACCGCCTGGAGTGAGGAATGCCGCTGCCAGGGGCGGAGGAGACCCCTTCCGATCCCCGAGAACGCGGCGGGGCGTTCCATCCACCAGGGGCTGGAGGTAGACCTCTGATCCGTCCGGAGAGGCTTGGCTGCCGTTTGGTAGAGGGTGGAGGAGTGGCTGAGGAACAAGCTACGGCGTATCGGAGAACCGGCGAGTAAGTTTTTAAGAAAAAAACTTCTTTTTTTTCTCTCCTCTCTCTCTCACTGCCGCTCTGTGTTGGCCTTTTCCCTCTTTTTTAAATTGTAGTGTTTTTTTTGTTGTCATGTTTTAAAAATTGATGGGGGGGCAGTTATAAGAGTACCCCATCCGCCTCAAGGTTCGACATATTGTGCATTCTGAGATGCAATTCTGCTCACTACAATTGTACAGAGCGGTTATCTGAGTTACCATAGACTTTCTGTCAGACCAGTCTGGCCATTCTTTCTTGAGCGCTTTCATCAACAAAATTCAAATGAATTTGAGTTTGATTCATTCATTTATTCATGATAGATCTTGTTAATGACTGAATGCACTGAACACTACAGCACGTTTTATAAAACACTTTACACTGCAGAATAGACATTTTTACAGACAAGAGAACTGATTCTTTGTCAAATTGTATCTTAATTTAACCGGTATTAGGTTTCATACGTAATCATAAAAGCTATGACCAGACATTAAATAATTGCTTAATATCAGAATTTGAAGAAGTTTGTAGTTGTGATTCCTTGCTGCTCCTAATGTTCTTAATGGAATTAGAGATGATTAATAATCAACGGTCAATAATCAGCAATATGATGTTCAGTTCATTAATAAAGAATCATGTTTAATGTTGGCAATTTTAGAGAGAACAAAGGAAAAGCTGCAATAATTGGGTAGTAGGACAAAAACCTAGAAACCAAAAACAAGAAAAACAACAACTGCAACCTGCAAATACTTTCTGTGCATCCCGTCAATCCAGCACTGGGAAAATACTGGACAGAACATGTTTGGTTACGCTTATCCAGCAAATTACCTTTTTTTTTAACCCGGCAAGCTGGCATGTACATTCAGACCGTATCAGCTCATAGGTAGGTAAATTTACCTCATAATTGGCTATTATTATATAAAAAAAATTCTAACAGCAAAATCATCAATAGATTACCTTGAACAGTCCACTTAAGCCTACAGAAAATTACACTTACAATTTGTAAATAGAAATCAAATATACATGACATAAGAACAGCTCAGATTAAATTATTTTTATTTGATGGCAAGTCAGTCTTTGTAAGTTACAAAACATTAATAAAACCATTAAATGATATGGTCAGTGCATGTTGAATTAGACAGAATTAGAGAGCTGTAATGCAGGAACAAATGATTTGATTTCATACTTTGTGTTATGGGACTAAAATTTAAGGTCTCTAAAATATTTTGTGCAGCGCTGGGCGGCAGTCCATACAATGTCAGTCTATGGAAAAATGTTTGTCTGTGGGTGGCTGCTGTTCTGAAGGTGCTGGCGGTGTGGGCCTGGGGGTTGCCGAGAAGACCAGCGTTGGCCCCGTGACTCTGGGAGGTACGCTCGCGGAGAAATGGGGCTTGGCCCGCATCCTATGTGGTGCGTGCTTTAGCGGAATTTGACAGCTGTCCGGCGTGGTTGGTTGCCCCGCTGGAGTCCCGGGGGACCGTGCTAGGAGCACTTTTGGGGGCATTTGGAGTCCATTGGTGTAGGTTTGAGTGGAGTGTTTTTGGGGGCCCGTGGCAGCCTTAGGTCAGGTCAGAGCAGGATATAGGATAGAAACTACCGACAGCGAACACGCCATCGTCTTTAACTTTGGTTCCGCTGGTCCGATTTTTTAAAAAACTTTGTTCTCTATGTGATCCTCTACCTATCTGATTGACTTTGTCCTCGATCATGCTTAAGAGTTTTGATTTAGTCCCAAAAACATACTTCTCTTATGGTCTAACTTGCTCTATAGTGTGTAAATGTTGTGTCTTTTTGATCAGTGTGACTTGTATTTAGTTTGGAAATGTGTTATGTTCAGAAGTTGGTTATGTTTAGAGTTAAAGTTGAATAAAGTGATACAATCTTAATTTGTGTAAGCCTGGTGTCTTTTTGATACTTTTGACTTTTATTAGCTTAGAAGTTGGGTTAGGTTAAGAAGTTAGGTTAGGTTAGAATAAGGTTAGTTAGGGTTAGGTTAGGTTATGGGATATAGGGATGAAAACCACCCATTTTGTGATGCACCGACAGGCAGCCATGCGGTAAGACAGAGAATGTGAGGAAGCTCGATCAGGTAAAGTGATCCCTGACATGATAGCGGCAGCTCTTTCGTGATCGCAGCGGTGCCAAGCAGAAAGGCCTTGCTTTCCTGGGCAGGATGACAGTAGAAGTCAATGGGTTCTCTTGGATAATAGAATAAACTGGCTTTCTGGTGCACTGTGATAATTTTATTAAGGCCTATGTCAATTTACCGTGTTTTTACTGTAATAAAACGGGTTACCCTGGGGCTAGGCACACAAAACTGCAATATGTGTCCCGTGGAAAGAGCCCGATAGAGTGTGCAAAGTTTAGGAACGATCAGTCGTTCATAGCCAACACAGCGGCCTAAAACGTACTCATTTCACAGAGGCTTAATAGAGTCCCAACTATATTAACCATATTTTTACTGTAATAAAATGGGTTAACCTGGGGCTGGGCACACAAAATTGTAATATGTGTCCCGTGGAAAGAGCCCGATAAAGTCTGCAAAGTTTGGGAAAGATTGCTCGTTCGAAGCCAACACGGCGGCCTAAAACGTACACATTTCACAGAGGTTTTATAGAAGGATGACTATATTAAGCATGTTTTTACTGTAATAAAACGGGTTACCCTGGGGCTAGGCACACAAAACTGCAATATGTTTCTCGTGGAAAGAGCCCGATAGAGTGTACAAAGTTTGGGAATGATCACTCGTTCGTAGCCAACATGGCGGCCTAAAACGTACTCGTTTCACAGAGGCTTTATAGAAGGCAGACTTTATTACGCATATTTTTACTGTAATAAAATGGGTTCCCATGGGGCTGGGCACACAAAAGTGTAATATGTTTCTTGTGGAAACACCCCCCTAGTGTGTGCAAAGTTTGGGAACGATCGCTCGTTCGTAGCCAACACGGCGGCCTAAAACGTACTCGTTTCACAGACGCTTTATGAAGCATATGAACTATATGAAGCATATTTTTACTGTAATAAAATGGGTTCCCATTGGGCTAGGCACACAAAAATGCAATATGTTTCTTGTGGAAAGACCCCCATAGTCTGTGCAAAGTTTGGGAACGATCGCTCGTTCGTAGCCAACACGGCGGCCTAAAACGTACTCGTTTCACATTGGACCATTATTGTTTAACCCCCACTGGGTGGCAGTCTATACAATGTGAGTCTATGGAAAAGTGCTCACAAATGCTAAGAGTTTTTGACATCTGAGGTGTTCTGTTGCAAAAATTATTTTTAATGTCATTCTGAATTTTGCAAGCACAGTGTTAAAGTGAATAATTCAGCTGGAATCATACAATTACACAAGGAAAGTTTTATTGACAGAACAATAAGGATAATAACAAGAATTACGAAAATAATAATAATAACATGAATAATTATAATAATTCATTTAATTTATGAAGTGCTTTTCTAGACACGGATGAGAGACAGACATTCACAGCAAAGGCTGCCCATTTAACTGGCCATATATATATATATAAAATCCGCATGTTTTAAAAACATTGCTGTAAAATAATGTTTTAAGCAGCATAACTTGCGTTCAAAATCATTATACAGTATGAACAGGAACATAGTTTGTATTTTTCCTGTTAGATTTCTTTTGCAAGTATTTGTAAACTTCAATTTTATTGATAAATCATTCATATTTCAAGTGAACGGCTGTTTTTAAGTGGACGCCCCCTAAAGGCTCAGCATTGAAACTGTCTGTGATTCTGTGTTAAAAAATCCACATTTTAGCAGTTTTGCACAGTGCAGATGTCAATATGTCCACTTTGTGTATGTGTGTGTATGTGTGTATATATTTGTAGCTGTAAGTCGTAAATCTATCTTTCTGTCTATCTAACTAACTATCTGTCTGACTGTGTTTGTCTGTCTATCTGTCTATCTATCTCACTATCTGCCCGTCTGTCTGTCTGTCTATCTATCTGTCTGTCTGTCTATCTATCTAACTATCTGTCTATTTGTCTGTCTATCTATCTATCTGTCTGTCTGTCTATCTAACTAACTATCTGTCTGACTGTGTCTCTCTGTCTATCTGTCTATCTATCTCACTATCTGCCCGTCTGTCTATCTGTCTGTCTGTCTGTCTATCTAACTATCTGTCTATTTGTCTATCTATCTAACTATCTGTCTTTCTGTCTATCTATCTAACTATCTGTCTGTCTGTCTTTCTATCGAACTATCTGTCTGTCTGTCTATCTATCTAACTGTCTGTCTGTCTGTCTATCTATCTATCTGTCTGTCTGTCTATCTAGCTAACTATCTGTCTGTCTGTCTATCTATCTAACTATCTGTCTGTCTGTCTGTCTATCTAACTATCTTTCTGTCTATCTATCTAAATGTCTGTCTGTCTGTCTGTCTATCTTTCTGCCTATGTGTCTATTTGTTTCTCTGTCTGTGTTTGTGTGTCTGTCTGTAACTAATGAAGCTTTTAAATAAAGTTTAAACTTTTTACTATCATTATTATTATTATTTCATGATATTTCTTTTACTTGTATGTGAGGAGTATTTTTGAGTCCAGTTAATTGTATCAAAGAAATGTTTCAAAAAATGAAATAAATAAAAAAAACAAATAGCAGAAGGATGTTTTGTTTTTGTGGTATCGAGTCTCCATCTGGTGGTCATTTACAGCAACTTCATATTCTACTCTATAAAGTCCCAAACAGACTGCTATATTTGATTCCTACTGTAAGACTGTTAATAACAAATGAAAGAAATGAACCCAAGTAAATATAGCAAGACCCTTTGCGTTTATTTGACTTGTTTGTGAGGAGGATGTTTTGGAGTCCAGTTCATTTTATTAAAAAAATGTTTCCAGAAATGAAGTAAATTCAAACAAATTACAGGTGGACTTGTAAACATTTTGTTGTTGTTGTTGTGAGAAAACAAACTGCACCAAATATTGCCCTTATAACTTTATAAAATAAAGTTACCATAGGTTTAAAGTTGTAAGTGGGAAAGTGCAATTCTCCATCAGTCCACTAGGGCTAACCCCAGTCCGCTGGGGTTAGTTGGGGTTAAATCGCTAGATGACCCTAACCCCTAGCCCCGGGGGTTAAAAACTCTGTAGGTAGGTATAGAGGTAATTACGAGTTTCACCCTCATTATCTCCACCCTCATTTGCATATCGAATCTGATTGGCTGGATTGTTTCATTTATATACTTGGTATGCTGTACTTTATGAACATGAGAGTGAACTTGAGACTTTGAATGCACTACAAGAGTCATCTGATACTTTTAAACTATCTTTTAAACAAGAATGGTAAAGTTTCCCCTCTCGGGCTCATTATTTAATTAGTATTATGTCTGTTTCACATAGAAAGGTTTGTGTCAGTTTGTCTAAATGATAGTTGGCAAGTGGATATGGTGAGTGAGGAATATTTTTTGAGTCCAGTTAATTGTATTAAAGAAATGTTTCCAAAAATCAATTAAATGTAAACAAATAACAGGTGGACTTGTAAACATTTTGTTGTTGTTGTGAGAAAACAAACTGCACCAAATATTGCCCTTATAACTTTATAAAATAAAGTTACCATAGGTTTAAAGTTGTAAGTGGGAAAGTGCAATTCTCCATCAGTCCACTAGGGCTAACCCCAGTCCGCTGGGGTTAGTTGGGGTTAAATCGCTAGATGACCCTAACCCCTAGCCCCGGGGGTTAAAAACTCTGTAGGTATAGAGGTAATTACGAGTTTCACCCTCATTATCTCCACCCTCATTTGCATATCGAATCTGATTGGCTGGATTGTTTCACAGATCAATCTTTAGAACGGTCTGTCCGACTTGAGTCCAGTAAATATTTAAAGAAATTGTTCCAAAATTGAGCGCACGAAGAGCTACATTTGTAAGGACCCTTCAGATTTTAAAAATGCAACTTAAAGGCTTGAATCCCTCTGCTCCCTACCACCAGCACGTGGTAATAGCTTAGCCCCCGCCGCTGGGCGGCAGTCCATACAATGTCAGTCTATGGAAAAATGTTTGTCTGTGGGTGGCTGCTGTTCTGAAGGTGCTGGCGGTGTGGGCCTGCGGGTTTCCGAGAAGACCAGCGTTGGCCCCGTGACTCTGGCAGGTACGTTTGCGGAGATACGGGGCTTGGCCCGCATCCTATGTGGTCCGTGCTGTAGCGGAATTTGACAGCTGTCCGGCGTGGTTGGTTGCCCCGCTGGCGTCCCGGGGGACCGTGCTAGGAGCGCATTTGGGGGCGTTTGGAGTCCATTGGTGTAGGTTTGAGTGGAGTGTTTTCGGGGGCCCGTGGCAGCCTTAGGTCAGGTCAGAGCAGGATATAGGATAGAAACTACCGACGGCGAACACGCCATCGTCTTTAACTTTGGTTCCGCTGGTCCGATTTTTAAAAAAATGTTATGTTCTATATGTGATCCTCTAGCTATCTGATTGACTTTGTCATCGATCAGTCTTAAGAGTTTTTAGTCTCAAAAACATACTTCTCTTATGGTCTAACTTGCTCTATAGTGTGTAAATGTTGTGTCTTCTTGATCAGTGTGACTTGTATTTAGTTTGGAAATGTGTTCTGTTCAGAAGTTGGTTATGTTTAGAGTTAAAGTTGAATAAACTGATACAATCTTAATTTGTGTAAGCCTGGTGTCTTTTTGATACTTTTGACTTTTATTAGCTTAGAAGTTGGGTTAGGTTAAGAAGTTAGGTTAGGTTAGAATAAGGTTAGTTAGGGTTAGGTTAGGTTATGGGATATAGGGATGAAAACCACCCATTTTGTGATGCACCGACAGGCAGCCATGCGGTAAGACAGAGAATGTGAGGAAGCTCGATCAGGTAAAGTGATCCCTGACATGCTAGCGGCAGCTCCTTCGTGACCGCAGCAGTGCCAAGCAGAAATGCCATGCTTTCCTGGGCAGGATGACAGTAGAAGTCAATGGGTTCTCTTGGTTAATAGAATAAACTGGCTTTCGGCGCACTGTGATAAATTTATAAAGGCCTATTTCAATTTACCGTGTCTTTACTGTAATAAAACGGGTTACCCTGGGGCTAGGCACACAAAACTGCAATATGTTTCTCGTGGAAAGAGCCCGATAGAGTATACAAAGTTTGGGAATGATCACTCGTTCGTAGCCAACACGGCGGCCTAAAACGTACTCGTTTCACAGAGGCTTTTATAGAAGGCAGACTTTATTAAGCATATTTTTACTGTAATAAAACGGGTTACCCTGGGGCTAGGCACACAAAACTGCAATATGTTTCTCGTGGAAGGAGCCCGATGGAGTGTACAAAGTTTGGGAATGATCACTCGTTCGTAGCCAACACGGCGGCCTAAAACGTACTCGTTTCACAGAGGCTTTATAGAAGGCAGACTTTATTAAGCATATTTTTACTGTAATAAAATGGGTTCCCATGGGGCTGGGCACACAAAAGTGTAATATGTTTCTTGTGGAAACACCCCCCTAGTGTGTGCAAAGTTTGGGAACGATCGCTCGTTCGTAGCCAAAACGGCGGCCTAAAACGTACTCGTTTCACAGAGGCTTTATAGAAGCCAGACTTTATTAAGCATATTTTTACTGTAATAAAATGGGTTCCCATGGGGCTGGGCACACAAAAGTGTAATATGTTTCTTGTGGAAACACCCCCCTAGTGTGTGCAAAGTTTGGGAACAATCGCTCGTTCGTAGCCAACACGGCGGCCTAAAACGTACTCGTTTCACAGACGCTTTATAGAAGGCCGACTTTATTAAGCATATTTTTACTGTAATAAAATGGGTTCCCATGGGGCTGGGCACACAAAAGTGTAATATGTTTCTCGTGGAAAGACCCCCATAGTCTGTGCAAAGTTTGGGAACAATCGCTCGTTCGTAGCCAACACGGCGGCCTAAAACGTACTCGTTTCACAGAGGCTTTATAGAAGGCCGACTATATGAAGCATATTTTTACTGTAATAAAATGGGTTCCCATGGGGCTGGGCACACAAAAGTGTAATCTGTTTCTCGTGGAAAGACCCCCATAGTCTGTGCAAAGTTTGGGAACAATCGCTCGTTCGTAGCCAACACGGCGGCCTAAAACGTACTCGTTTCACAGAGGCTTTATAGAAGGCCGACTTTATTAAGCATATTTTTACTGTAATAAAATGGGTTCCCATTGGGCTAGGCACACAAAAATGCAATATGTTTCTCGTGGAAAGACCCCCATAGTCTGTGCAAAGTTTGGGAACGATTGCTCGTTCGTAGCCAACACGGCGGCCTAAAACGTACTCGTTTCACAGAGGCTTTATAGAAGGCAGACTTTATTAAGCATATTTTTACTGTAATAAAATGGGTTCCCATGGGGCTGGGCACACAAAAGTGTAATATGTTTCTTGTGGAAACACCCCCCTAGTGTGTGCAAAGTTTGGGAACGATCGCTCGTTCGTAGCCATCACGGCAGCCTAAAACGTACTCGTTTCACAGACGCTTTATAGAAGGCCGACTTTATTAAGCATATTTTTACTGTAATAAAATGGGTTCCCATGGGGCTGGGCACACAAAAGTGTAATATGTCACTTGTGGAAAGACCCCCATAGTCTGTGCAAAGTTTGGGAAAGATTGCTCGTTCGTAGCCAACACGGCGGCCTAAAACGTACTCGTTTCACAGAGGCTTTATAGAAGGCAGACTTTATTAAGCATATTTTTACTGTAATAAAATGGGTTCCCATGGGGCTGGGCACACAAAAGTGTAATATGTTTCTTGTGGAAACACCCCCCTAGTGTGTGCAAAGTTTGGGAACGATCGCTCGTTCGTAGCCAACACGGCGGCCTAAAACGTACTCGTTTCACAGAGGCTTTATAGAAGGCAGACTATATTAATCATATTTTTACTGTAATAAAATGGGTTCCCCTGGGCCTGGGCACACAAAATTGTAATATGTGTCCCGTGGAAAGAGCCCGATAAAGTCCGCAAAGTTTGGGAACGATCGCTCGTTCGTAGCCAACACGGCGGCCTAAAATGTACTCATTTCACAGAGGCTTTATAGAAGGCCGACTATATTAAGCATGTTATTAGTGTAATAAAATGTGTACCTCTGGGCCTGGGCACACAAAAGTGTAATATGTTTCTCGTGGAAAGACCCCTATTGTTTGTGCAAAGTGTGGGAACGATCGCTCGTTCGTAGCCTACACGGCGGCCTAAAACGTACTCGTTTCAGAGAGGTTTTATAGAAGGCTGACTATATTAAGCATGTTTTTACTGTAATAAAATGGGTTCCCCTGGGGCTGGGCACACAAAAGTGCAATATGTGTCCCGTGGAAAGACCCCCATAGTCTGTGCAAAGTTTGGGAACGATCGCTCGTTCGTAGCCAACACGGCGGCCTAAAACGTACTCGTTTCACAGAAGCTTTATAGAAGGCCCACTATATTAAGCATATTTTTACTGTAATAAAATGGGTTCCCATGGGGCTGGGCAAACAAATGTGTAATATGTTTCTCGTGGAAAGACCCCCATAGTCTGTGCAAAGTTTGAGAACGATCGCTCGTTTGTAGCCAACACGGCGGCCTAAAACGTACTCGCTTCACAGAGGCTTTATAGAAGGCCGACTATATTACACATTTTTTTCTGTAATAAAATGGGTTCCCATGGGGCTGGACACACAAAAGTGTAATATGTTTCTCGTGGAAATACCCCTATTGTTTGTGGAAAGTTTGGGAACGATCACTCGTTTGGAGCCAACATGGCGGCCTAAAATGTTCTCGTTTCACAGAGGCCCATTATTGTTTAACCCCACTGGGTGGCAGTCTATACAATGTGAGTCTATGGAAAAAGGCTCACAAATGATAAGAGTTTTTTACATCTGAGGTGTTCTGTTGCAGAAATAATTTTTCATGTCATTCTGAATTTTGCAAGCACAGTATTAAAGTGAATAATTCAGGTGGAATTATACAATTACACGAGGAAAGTTTTATTGATGGAATAATAAGGATAATAACAAGAATAACCATAATAATAATAATAATAATAATAATAATAATAATAATAATAATAATCACATTAATAATAATAATAATAATAATTCATTTCATTTATGAAGTGCTTTTCTAGACACGGATGAGAGACAGACAATCACAGCAATGGCTGCCCATTTAACTGGCCATATATATATAAAATCTGCATGTTTTAAAAACATTGCTGTAAAATAAAGATTTTAAGCAGCATAACTTACGTTCAAAATCATTGTACGGTATAAACAGGAACATAGTTTGTATTTTTCCTGTTAGATTTCTTTTGCAAGTATTTGTAAAATCATTCATATTTCAAATGAATGGCTGTTCTTATGTGGACGCCCCCTAAAGGCTCAGCGTTGAAACTGTCTGTGATTCTGTGTTAAAAAATCCACATTTTAGCAGTTTTGCACAGTGCAGTTCTCAATATGTCCACTTTGTGTATGTGTGTGTATATGTGTATATATTTGTAGCTGTAAGTCGTAAATCTATCTTTCTGTCTATCTAACTAACTATCTGTCTGACTGTCTGTCTTTTTTCTGTCTGTCGGTCTTTCCATCTATCTATCTATCTATCTATCTATCTATCTATCTATCTATCTATCTATCTATCTATCTATCTATCTATCTATCTATCTATCTAATTGTCCATCCATCCATCCATCCATCCAATTGTCTATCTATCTATCCATCCATCCATCCATCCATCCATCTGTCTGTCTGTCTATCTATCTAATTGTCCATCCATTCATCCATCCATCTATCTAATTGTCTGTCTATCTATCTGTCTATCTGTCTGTCTGTCCAAAATGTTTCCAAAAATGAAATAAATAAAAAACAAATAACAGAAGGATGTTTTATTGTTGTTGAGAAAATAAACTCATCCAATAAATCATAGGTTTAAAGTTGTAAGTGGGAAAGTGTTATTTTCCATCAGTCCAATAGGGCTAACCCCGGTCCGCTGGGGTTAGTTGGGGTTAAATCACTAGATGACCCTAACCCCTAGCCCCGGGGGTTAAAAACTCTGTAGGTATAGAGGTAAAAACGACTTTCACCCTCATTATCTCCACCCTCATTTTTTGTTGCATTTATATACTTGGTATGCAGTATTTTATGAACATGACAGTGAACTTGAGACTTTGAATGCACTACAAGAGTCATCGGATACTTTTCGACTATCTTTTAAACAAGAATGGTAAAATAGAACAGCATCGAGTCTCCATCTGGTGGTCATTTACAGCAACGTCATATTCTTCTCTATAAAGTCCAAAACAGACTGCTATATTTGATTCCTACTGTAAGACTGTTAATAACAAATGAAAGAAATGAACCCAAGTAAATATAGCAAAAAATCTGTAGGTACAGAGTTCATTACGAGTTTCGCCCTCATTATCTCCACCCTCATTTGCATATTGAATCTGATTGGCTGGATTGTTTCATTTATATACTTGGTATGCTGTACTTTATGAACATGAGAGTGAACTTGAGACTTTGAATGCACTACAAGAGTCATCTGATACTTTTAAACTATCTTTTAAACAAGAATGGTAAAGTTTCCCCTCTCGGGCTCATTATTTAATTAGTATTATGTCTGTTTCACATAGAAAGGTTTGTGTCAGTTTGTCTAAATGATAGTTGGCAAGTGGATATGGTGAGTGAGGAATATTTTTTGAGTCCAGTTAATTGTATTAAAGAAATGTTTCCAAAAATGAATTAAATGTAAACAAATAACAAAGGACTTGTAAACATTTTGTTGTTTTGTTCAAAGCATCAGGGGGCCGCCCCTGGAAACGATCGCTCGTTCGTAGCCAACATGGCGGCCTAAAACGTACTCGTTTCACAGAGGCTTTATAGAAGGCCGACTATATAAAACATGTTATTAGTGTAATAAAACGGGTTACCCTGGGGCTAGGCACACAAAACTGCAATATGTTTCTTGTGGAAAGACCCCCATAGTCTGTGCAAAGTTTGGGAACGATCGCTCTTTTGTAGCCAACACGGCGGCCTAAAACGTACTCGTTTCACAGAGGCTTTATAGAAGGCCGACTATATTAAACATGTTATTAGTGTAATAAAACGGGTTACCCTTGGGCTAGGCACACAAAACTGCAATATGTTTCTCGTGGAAAGAGCCCGATAGAGTGTACAAAGTTTGGGAACGATCACTCGTTCGTAGCCAACACGGCGGCCTAAAACGTACTCGTTTCACAGAGGCTTTATAGAAGGCCGACTATATTAAACATGTTATTAGTGTTATAAAACGGGTTACCCTGGGGCTAAGCACACAAAACTGCAATATGTGTCCCGTGGAAAGAGCTTGATAGTCTGTGCAAAGTTTGGGAACGATCGCTCGTTCGTAGCCAACACGGCGGCCTAAAACGTACTCGTTTCACAGAGGCTTTATAGAAGGCCGACTATATTAAGCATATTTTTACTGTAATAAAATGGGTTCTCCTTGCCCTAGGTACACAAATGTGTAATATGTTTCTCGTGGAAAGACCCCCATAGTGTGTGCAAAGTTTGGGAACGATCGCTCGTTCGTAGCCAACACGGTGGCCTAAAACGTACTCGTTTCACAGAGGCTTTATAGAAGGCCGACTATATTAAGCATATTTTTACTGTAATAAAATGGGTTCCCATGGGGCTGGGCACACAAAAGTGTAATATGTTTCTTGTGGAAACACCCCCCTAGTGTGTGCAAAGTTTGGGAACGATCGCTCGTTCGTAGCCAACACGGCGGCCTAAAACGTACTCGTTTCACAGAGGCTTTATAGAAGGCCGACTATATAAAACATGTTATTAGTGTAATAAAACGGGTTACCCTGGGGCTAGGCACACAAAACTGCAATATATTTCTCGTGGAAAGACCCCCATAGTCTGTGCAAAGTTTGGGAACGATCGCTCTTTCGTAGCCAACACGGCGGCCTAAAACGTACTCGTTTCACAGAGGCTTTATAGAAGGCCGACTATATTAAGCATATTTTTACTGTAATAAAATGGGTTCCCATGGGGCTGGGCACACAAAAGTGTAATATGTTTCTTGTGGAAACACCCCCCTAGTGTGTGCAAAGATTGGGAACGATCGCTCGTTCGTAGCCAACACGGCGGCCTAAAACGTACTCGTTTCACAGACACTTTATAGAAGGCCGACTTTATCAAGCATATTTTTACTGTAATAAAATGGGTTCCCATGGGGCTGGGCACACAAAAGTGTAATATGTTACTTGTGGAAAGAGCCCCATAGTCTGTGCAAAGTTTGGGAACGATTGCTCGTTCGTAGCCAACACGGCGGCCTAAAACGTACTCGTTTCACAGAGGCTTTATAAAAGGCCGACTATATGAAGCATATTTTTACTGTAATAATATGGGTTCCCATGGGGCTGGGCACACAAAAGTGTAATCTGTTTCTCGTGGAAAGACCCCCATAGTCTGTGCAAAGTTTGGGAACGATCGCTCGTTCGTAGCCATCACGGCGGCCTAAAACGTACTCGTTTCACAGAGGCTTTATAGAAGGCCGACTTTATTAAGCATATTTTTACTGTAATAAAATGGGTTCCCATGGGGCTGGGCACACAAAAGTGTAATATGTCACTTGTGGAAAGACCCCCATAGTCTGTGCAAAGTTTGGGAATGATTGCTCGTTCGTAGCCAACACGGCGGCCTAAAACGTACTCGTTTCACAGAGGCTTTATAGAAGGCCGACTTTATTAAGCATATTTTTACTGTAATAAAATGGGTTCCCATGGGGCTGGGCACACAAAAGTGTAATATGTTACTTGTGGAAAGAGCCCCATAGTCTGTGCAAAGTTTGGGAACGATTGCTCGTTCGTAGCCAACACGGCGGCCTAAAACGTACTCGTTTCACTGAGGCTTTATAGAAGGCCGACTATATGAAGCATATTTTTACTGTAATAATATGGGTTCCCATGGGGCTGGGCACACAAAAGTGTAATATGTTTCTTGTGGAAACACCCCCCTAGTGTGTGCAAAGTTTGGGAACGATCGCTCGTTCGTAGCCATCACGGCGGCCTAAAACGTACTCGTTTCACAGAGGCTTTATAGAAGGCCGACTTTATTAAGCATATTTTTACTGTAATAAAATGGGTTCCCATGGGGCTGGGCACACAAAAGTGTAATATGTCACTTGTGGAAAGACCCCCATAGTCTGTGCAAAGTTTGGGAATGATTGCTCGTTCGTAGCCAACACGGCGGCCTAAAACGTACTCGTTTCACAGAGGCTTTATGAAGCATATGAACTATAGGAAGCATATTTTTACTGTAATAAAATGGGTTCCCATTGGGCTAGGCACACAAAAATGCAATATGTTTCTCGTGGAAAGACCCCCATAGTCTGTGCAAAGTTTGGGAACGATCGCTCGTTCGTAGCCAACACGGCGGCCTAAAACGTACTCGTTTCACATTGGACCATTATTGTTTAACCCCCACTGGGTGGCAGTCTATACAATGTGAGTCTATGGAAAAGTGCTCACAAATGCTAAGAGTTTTTGACATCTGAGGTGTTCTGTTGCAAAAATGATTTTTAATGTCATTCTGAATTTTGCAAGCACAGTGTTAAAGTGAATAATTCAGGTGGAATCATACAATTACACAAGGAAAGTTTTATTGACAGAACAATAAGGATAATAACAAGAATTACGAAAATAATAATAATAACATGAATAATTATAATAATTCATTTAATTTATGAAGTGCTTTTCTAGACACGGATGAGAGACAGACATTCACAGCAAAGGCTGCCCATTTAACTGGCCATATATATATATATAAAATCCGCATGTTTTAAAAACATTGCTGTAAAATAATGTTTTAAGCAGCATAACATGCGTTCAAAATCATTATACAGTATGAACAGGAACATAGTTTGTATTTTTCCTGTTAGATTTCTTTTGCAAGTATTTGTAAACTTCAATTTTATTGATAAATCATTCATATTTCAAGTGAACGGCTGTTCTTAAGTGGACGCCCCCTAAAGGCTCAGCATTGAAACTGTCTGTGATTCTGTGTTAAAAAATCCACATTTTAGCAGTTTTGCACAGTGCAGATCTCAATATGTCCACTTTGTGTATGTGTGTGTATGTGTGTATATATTTGTAGCTGTAAGTCGTAAATCTATCTTTCTGTCTATCTAACTAACTATCTGTCTGACTGTGTCTCTCTGTCTATCTGTCTATCTATCTCACTATCTGCCCGTCTGTCTATCTGTCTGTCTGTCTGTCTATCTAACTATCTGTCTATTTGTCTATCTATCTAACTATCTGTCTTTCTGTCTATCTATCTAACTATCTGTCTGTCTGTCTTTCTATCGAACTATCTGTCTGTCTGTCTATCTATCTAACTGTCTGTCTGTCTGTCTGTCTGTCTATCTATCTGTCTATCTGTCTGTCTGTCTGTCTATCTATCTGTCTGTCTGTCTAACTATCTGTCTGTCTGTCTAACTATCTGTCTGTCTGTCTATCTAACTATCTTTCTGTCTATCTATCTAAATGTCTGTCTGTCTGTCTATCTTTCTGCCTATGTGTCTATTTGTTTCTCTGTCTGTGTTTGTGTGTCTGTCTGTAACTAATGAAGCTTTTAAATAAAGTTTAAACTTTTTACTATCATTATTATTATTATTTCATGATATTTCTTTTACTTGTATGTGAGGAGTATTTTTGAGTCCAGTTAATTGTATCAAAGAAATGTTTCAAAAAATGAAATAAATAAAAAAAACAAATAGCAGAAGGATGTTTTGTTTTTGTGGTATCGAGTCTCCATCTGGTGGTCATTTACAGCAACTTCATATTCTACTCTATAAAGTCCCAAACAGACTGCTATATTTGATTCCTACTGTAAGACTGTTAATAACAAATGAAAGAAATGAACCCAAGTAAATATAGCAAGACCCTTTGCATTTATTTGACTTGTTTGTGAGGAGGATGTTTTGGAGTCCAGTTCATTTTATTAAAAAAATGTTTCCAGAAATGAAGTAAATTCAAACAAATTACAGGTGGACTTGTAAACATTTTGTTGTTGTTGTTGTGAGAAAACAAACTGCACCAAATATTGCCCTTATAACTTTATAAAATAAAGTTACCATAGGTTTAAAGTTGTAAGTGGGAAAGTGCAATTCTCCATCAGTCCACTAGGGCTAACCCCAGTCCGCTGGGGTTAGTTGGGGTTAAATCGCTAGATGACCCTAACCCCTAGCCCCGGGGGTTAAAAACTCTGTAGGTAGGTATAGAGGTAATTACGAGTTTCACCCTCATTATCTCCACCCTCATTTGCATATCGAATCTGATTGGCTGGATTGTTTCACAGATCAATCTTTAGAACGGTCTGTCCGACTTGAGTCCAGTAAATATTTAAAGAAATTGTTCCAAAATTGAGCGCACGAAGAGCTACATTTGTAAGGACCCTTCAGATTTTAAAAATGCAACTTAAAGGCTTGAATCCCTCTGCTCCCAACCACCAGCACGTGGTAATAGCTTAGCCCCCGCCGCTGGGCGGCAGTCCATACAATGTCAGTCTATGGAAAAATGTTTGTCTGTGGGTGGCTGCTGTTCTGAAGGTGCTGGCGGTGTGGGCCTGCGGGTTTCCGAGAAGACCAGCGTTGGCCCCGTGACTCTGGCAGGTACGTTTGCGGAGATACGGGGCTTGGCCCGCATCCTATGTGGTCCGTGCTGTAGCGGAATTTGACAGCTGTCCGGCGTGGTTGGTTGCCCCGCTGGCGTCCCGGGGGACCGTGCTAGGAGCGCATTTGGGGGCGTTTGGAGTCCATTGGTGTAGGTTTGAGTGGAGTGTTTTCGGGGGCCCGTGGCAGCCTTAGGTCAGGTCAGAGCAGGATATAGGATAGAAACTACCGACGGCGAACACGCCATCGTCTTTAACTTTGGTTCCGCTGGTCCGATTTTTAAAAAAATGTTATGTTCTATATGTGATCCTCTAGCTATCTGATTGACTTTGTCATCGATCAGTCTTAAGAGTTTTTAGTCTCAAAAACATACTTCTCTTATGGTCTAACTTGCTCTATAGTGTGTAAATGTTGTGTCTTCTTGATCAGTGTGACTTGTATTTAGTTTGGAAATGTGTTCTGTTCAGAAGTTGGTTATGTTTAGAGTTAAAGTTGAATAAACTGATACAATCTTAATTTGTGTAAGCCTGGTGTCTTTTTGATACTTTTGACTTTTATTAGCTTAGAAGTTGGGTTAGGTTAAGAAGTTAGGTTAGGTTAGAATAAGGTTAGTTAGGGTTAGGTTAGGTTATGGGATATAGGGATGAAAACCACCCATTTTGTGATGCACCGACAGGCAGCCATGCGGTAAGACAGAGAATGTGAGGAAGCTCGATCAGGTAAAGTGATCCCTGACATGCTAGCGGCCGCTCCTTCGTGACCGCAGCAGTGCCAAGCAGAAATGCCATGCTTTCCTGGGCAGGATGACAGTAGAAGTCAATGGGTTCTCTTGGTTAATAGAATAAACTGGCTTTCGGCGCACTGTGATAAATTTATAAAGGCCTATGTCAATTTACCGTGTCTTTACTGTAATAAAACGGGTTACCCTGGGGCTAGGCACACAAAACTGCAATATGTTTCTCGTGGAAAGAGCCCGATAGAGTGTACAAAGTTTGGGAATGATCACTCGTTCGTAGCCAACATGGCGGCCTAAAACGTACTCGTTTCACAGAGGCTTTATAGAAGGCAGACTTTATTACGCATATTTTTACTGTAATAAAATGGGTTCCCATGGGGCTGGGCACACAAAAGTGTAATATGTTTCTTGTGGAAACACCCCCCTAGTGTGTGCAAAGTTTGGGAACGATCGCTCGTTCGTAGCCAACACGGCGGCCTAAAACGTACTCGTTTCACAGACGCTTTATGAAGCATATGAACTATATGAAGCATATTTTTACTGTAATAAAATGGGTTCCCATTGGGCTAGGCACACAAAAATGCAATATGTTTCTTGTGGAAAGACCCCCATAGTCTGTGCAAAGTTTGGGAACGATCGCTCGTTCGTAGCCAACACGGCGGCCTAAAACGTACTCGTTTCACATTGGACCATTATTGTTTAACCCCCACTGGGTGGCAGTCTATACAATGTGAGTCTATGGAAAAGTGCTCACAAATGCTAAGAGTTTTTGACATCTGAGGTGTTCTGTTGCAAAAATTATTTTTAATGTCATTCTGAATTTTGCAAGCACAGTGTTAAAGTGAATAATTCAGGTGGAATCATACAATTACACAAGGAAAGTTTTATTGACAGAACAATAAGGATAATAACAAGAATTACGAAAATAATAATAATAACATGAATAATTATAATAATTCATTTAATTTATGAAGTGCTTTTCTAGACACGGATGAGAGACAGACATTCACAGCAAAGGCTGCCCATTTAACTGGCCATATATATATATATATATAAAATCCGCATGTTTTAAAAACATTGCTGTAAAATAATGTTTTAAGCAGCATAACTTGCGTTCAAAATCATTATACAGTATGAACAGGAACATAGTTTGTATTTTTCCTGTTAGATTTCTTTTGCAAGTATTTGTAAACTTCAATTTTATTGATAAATCATTCATATTTCAAGTGAACGGCTGTTTTTAAGTGGACGCCCCCTAAAGGCTCAGCATTGAAACTGTCTGTGATTCTGTGTTAAAAAATCCACATTTTAGCAGTTTTGCACAGTGCAGATGTCAATATGTCCACTTTGTGTATGTGTGTGTATGTGTGTATATATTTGTAGCTGTAAGTCGTAAATCTATCTTTCTGTCTATCTAACTAACTATCTGTCTGACTGTGTTTGTCTGTCTATCTGTCTATCTATCTCACTATCTGCCCGTCTGTCTGTCTGTCTATCTATCTGTCTGTCTGTCTGTCTATCTATCTAACTATCTGTCTATTTGTCTGTCTATCTATCTATCTGTCTGTCTGTCTATCTAACTAACTATCTGTCTGACTGTGTCTCTCTGTCTATCTGTCTATCTATCTCACTATCTGCCCGTCTGTCTATCTGTCTGTCTGTCTGTCTATCTAACTATCTGTCTATTTGTCTATCTATCTAACTATCTGTCTTTCTGTCTATCTATCTAACTATCTGTCTGTCTGTCTTTCTATCGAACTATCTGTCTGTCTGTCTATCTATCTAACTGTCTGTCTGTCTGTCTATCTATCTATCTGTCTGTCTGTCTATCTAGCTAACTATCTGTCTGTCTGTCTATCTATCTAACTATCTGTCTGTCTGTCTATCTAACTATCTTTCTGTCTATCTATCTAAATGTCTGTCTGTCTGTCTGTCTATCTTTCTGCCTATGTGTCTATTTGTTTCTCTGTCTGTGTTTGTGTGTCTGTCTGTAACTAATGAAGCTTTTAAATAAAGTTTAAACTTTTTACTATCATTATTATTATTATTTCATGATATTTCTTTTACTTGTATGTGAGGAGTATTTTTGAGTCCAGTTAATTGTATCAAAGAAATGTTTCAAAAAATGAAATAAATAAAAAAAACAAATAGCAGAAGGATGTTTTGTTTTTGTGGTATCGAGTCTCCATCTGGTGGTCATTTACAGCAACTTCATATTCTACTCTATAAAGTCCCAAACAGACTGCTATATTTGATTCCTACTGTAAGACTGTTAATAACAAATGAAAGAAATGAACCCAAGTAAATATAGCAAGACCCTTTGCGTTTATTTGACTTGTTTGTGAGGAGGATGTTTTGGAGTCCAGTTCATTTTATTAAAAAAATGTTTCCAGAAATGAAGTAAATTCAAACAAATTACAGGTGGACTTGTAAACATTTTGTTGTTGTTGTTGTGAGAAAACAAACTGCACCAAATATTGCCCTTATAACTTTATAAAATAAAGTTACCATAGGTTTAAAGTTGTAAGTGGGAAAGTGCAATTCTCCATCAGTCCACTAGGGCTAACCCCAGTCCGCTGGGGTTAGTTGGGGTTAAATCGCTAGATGACCCTAACCCCTAGCCCCGGGGGTTAAAAACTCTGTAGGTAGGTATAGAGGTAATTACGAGTTTCACCCTCATTATCTCCACCCTCATTTGCATATCGAATCTGATTGGCTGGATTGTTTCATTTATATACTTGGTATGCTGTACTTTATGAACATGAGAGTGAACTTGAGACTTTGAATGCACTACAAGAGTCATCTGATACTTTTAAACTATCTTTTAAACAAGAATGGTAAAGTTTCCCCTCTCGGGCTCATTATTTAATTAGTATTATGTCTGTTTCACATAGAAAGGTTTGTGTCAGTTTGTCTAAATGATAGTTGGCAAGTGGATATGGTGAGTGAGGAATATTTTTTGAGTCCAGTTAATTGTATTAAAGAAATGTTTCCAAAAATCAATTAAATGTAAACAAATAACAGGTGGACTTGTAAACATTTTGTTGTTGTTGTGAGAAAACAAACTGCACCAAATATTGCCCTTATAACTTTATAAAATAAAGTTACCATAGGTTTAAAGTTGTAAGTGGGAAAGTGCAATTCTCCATCAGTCCACTAGGGCTAACCCCAGTCCGCTGGGGTTAGTTGGGGTTAAATCGCTAGATGACCCTAACCCCTAGCCCCGGGGGTTAAAAACTCTGTAGGTATAGAGGTAATTACGAGTTTCACCCTCATTATCTCCACCCTCATTTGCATATCGAATCTGATTGGCTGGATTGTTTCACAGATCAATCTTTAGAACGGTCTGTCCGACTTGAGTCCAGTAAATATTTAAAGAAATTGTTC
Source organism: Moxostoma hubbsi (assembly GCA_032164185.1). Lineage (NCBI taxonomy): Eukaryota > Metazoa > Chordata > Actinopteri > Cypriniformes > Catostomidae > Moxostoma > Moxostoma hubbsi. Next base: position 85,052 of record JAVLUX010000031.1, on the reverse strand, counting down.
CAAAATTGAGCGCACGAAGAGCTACATTTGTAAGGACCCTTCAGATTTTAAAAATGCAACTTAAAGGCTTGAATCCCTCTGCTCCCTACCACCAGCACGTGGTAATAGCTTAGCCCCCGCCGCTGGGCGGCAGTCCATACAATGTCAGTCTATGGAAAAATGTTTGTCTGTGGGTGGCTGCTGTTCTGAAGGTGCTGGCGGTGTGGGCCTGCGGGTTTCCGAGAAGACCAGCGTTGGCCCCGTGACTCTGGCAGGTACGTTTGCGGAGATACGGGGCTTGGCCCGCATCCTATGTGGTCCGTGCTGTAGCGGAATTTGACAGCTGTCCGGCGTGGTTGGTTGCCCCGCTGGCGTCCCGGGGGACCGTGCTAGGAGCGCATTTGGGGGCGTTTGGAGTCCATTGGTGTAGGTTTGAGTGGAGTGTTTTCGGGGGCCCGTGGCAGCCTTAGGTCAGGTCAGAGCAGGATATAGGATAGAAACTACCGACGGCGAACACGCCATCGTCTTTAACTTTGGTTCCGCTGGTCCGATTTTTTAAAAAATGTTATGTTCTATATGTGATCCTCTAGCTATCTGATTGACTTTGTCATCGATCAGTCTTAAGAGGTTTTAGTCTCAAAAACATACTTCTCTTATGGTCTAACTTGCTCTATAGTGTGTAAATGTTGTGTCTTCTTGATCAGTGTGACTTGTATTTAGTTTGGAAATGTGTTCTGTTCAGAAGTTGGTTATGTTTAGAGTTAAAGTTGAATAAACTGATACAATCTTAATTTGTGTAAGCCTGGTGTCTTTTTGATACTTTTGACTTTTATTAGCTTAGAAGTTGGGTTAGGTTAAGAAGTTAGGTTAGGTTAGAATAAGGTTAGTTAGGGTTAGGTTAGGTTATGGGATATAGGGATGAAAACCACCCATTTTGTGATGCACCGACAGGCAGCCATGCGGTAAGACAGAGAATGTGAGGAAGCTCGATCAGGTAAAGTGATCCCTGACATGCTAGCGGCAGCTCCTTCGTGACCGCAGCAGTGCCAAGCAGAAATGCCATGCTTTCCTGGGCAGGATGACAGTAGAAGTCAATGGGTTCTCTTGGTTAATAGAATAAACTGGCTTTCGGCGCACTGTGATAAATTTATAAAGGCCTATTTCAATTTACCGTGTCTTTACTGTAATAAAACGGGTTACCCTGGGGCTAGGCACACAAAACTGCAATATGTTTCTCGTGGAAAGAGCCCGATAGAGTATACAAAGTTTGGGAATGATCACTCGTTCGTAGCCAACACGGCGGCCTAAAACGTACTCGTTTCACAGAGGCTTTTATAGAAGGCAGACTTTATTAAGCATATTTTTACTGTAATAAAACGGGTTACCCTGGGGCTAGGCACAAAAAACTGCAATATGTTTCTCGTGGAAGGAGCCCGATGGAGTGTACAAAGTTTGGGAATGATCACTCGTTCGTAGCCAACACGGCGGCCTAAAACGTACTCGTTTCACAGAGGCTTTATAGAAGGCAGACTTTATTAAGCATATTTTTACTGTAATAAAATGGGTTCCCATGGGGCTGGGCACACAAAAGTGTAATATGTTTCTTGTGGAAACACCCCCCTAGTGTGTGCAAAGTTTGGGAACGATCGCTCGTTCGTAGCCAAAACGGCGGCCTAAAACGTACTCGTTTCACAGAGGCTTTATAGAAGCCAGACTTTATTAAGCATATTTTTACTGTAATAAAATGGGTTCCCATGGGGCTGGGCACACAAAAGTGTAATATGTTTCTTGTGGAAACACCCCCCTAGTGTGTGCAAAGTTTGGGAACAATCGCTCGTTCGTAGCCAACACGGCGGCCTAAAACGTACTCGTTTCACAGACGCTTTATAGAAGGCCGACTTTATTAAGCATATTTTTACTGTAATAAAATGGGTTCCCATGGGGCTGGGCACACAAAAGTGTAATATGTTTCTCGTGGAAAGACCCCCATAGTCTGTGCAAAGTTTGGGAACGATCGCTCGTTCGTAGCCAACACGGCGGCCTAAAACGTACTCGTTTCACAGACGCTTTATAGAAGGCCGACTTTATTAAGCATATTTTTACTGTAATAAAATGGGTTCCCATGGGGCTGGGCACACAAAAGTGTAATATGTTACTTGTGGAAAGACCCCCATAGTCTGTGCAAAGTTTGGGAACGATTGCTCGTTCGTAGCCAACACGGCGGCCTAAATGTACTCGTTTCACAGAGGCTTTATAGAAGGCAGACTTTATTAAGCATATTTTTACTGTAATAAAATGGGTTCCCATGGGGCTGGGCACACAAAAGTGTAATATGTTTCTCGTGGAAAGACCCCCATAGTCTGTGCAAAGTTTGGGAACAATCGCTCGTTCGTAGCCAACACGGCGGCCTAAAACGTACTCGTTTCACAGAGGCTTTATGAAGCATATGAACTATATGAAGCATATTTTTACTGTAATAAAATGGGTTCCCATTGGGCTAGGCACACAAAAATGCAATATGTTTCTTGTGGAAAGACCCCCATAGTCTGTGGAAAGTTTGGGAACGATCGCTCGTTCGTAGCCAACACGGCGGCCTAAAACGTACTCGTTTCACATTGGACCATTATTGTTTAACCCCCACTGGGTGGCAGTCTATACAATGTGAGTCTATGGAAAAGTGCTCACAAATGCTAAGAGTTTTTGACATCTGAGGTGTTCTGTTGCAAAAATGATTTTTAATGTCATTCTGAATTTTGCAAGCACAGTGTTAAAGTGAATAATTCAGGTGGAATCATACAATTACACAAGGAAAGTTTTATTGACAGAACAATAAGGATAATAACAAATTACGAAAATAATAATAATAACATGAATAATTATAATAATTCATTTAATTTATGAAGTGCTTTTCTAGACACGGATGAGAGACAGACATTCACAGCAAAGGCTGCCCATTTAACTGGCCATATACACTACCGTTCAAAAGTTTGGGGTCACATTGAAATGTCCTTATTTTTGAAGGAAAAGCACTGTACTTTTCAATGAAGACAACTTTAAACTAGTCTTAACTTTGAAGAAATACACTCTATACATTGCTAATGTGGTAAATGACTATTCTAGCTGCAAATGTCTGGTTTTTGGTGCAATATGTACATAGGTGTATAGAGGCCCATTTCCAGCAACTATCACTCCAGTGTTCTAATGGTACAATGTGTTTGCTCATTGGCTCAGAAGGCTAATTGATGATTAGAAAACCCTTGTGCAATCATGTTCACACATCTGAAAACAGTTTAGGTCGTTACAGAAGCTACAAAACTGACCTTCCTTTGAGCAGATTGAGTTTCTGGAGCATCACATTTGTGGGGTCAATTAAACGCTCAAAATGGCCAGAAAAAGAGAACTTTCATCTGAAACTCGACAGTCTATTCTTGTCCTTAGAAATGAAGGCTATTCCATGCGAGACATTGCTAAGAAATTGAAGATTTCCTACAACGGTGTGTACTCCTCCCTTCAGAGGACAGCACAAACAGGCTCTAACCAGAGTAGAAAAAGAAGTGGGAGGCCGCGTTGCACAACTGAGCAAGAAGATAAGTACATTAGAGTCTCTAGTTTGAGAAACAGACGCCTCACAGGTCCCCAACTGGCATCTTCATTAAATAGTACCCGCAAAACACCAGTGTCAACATGTACAGTGAAGAGGCGGCTGCGGGATTCTGGGCTTCAGGGCAGAGTGGCAAAGAAAAAGCCATATCTGAGACTGGCCAATAAAAGAAAAAGATTAAGATGGGCAAAAGAACACAGACATTGGACAGAGGAAGACTGGAAAAAAGTGTTGTGGACAGATGAATCCAAGTTTGAGGTGTTTGGATCACAAAAGAAGAACGTTTGTGAGACGCAGAACAAATGAAAAGATGCTGGAAGAATGCCTGACGCCATCTGTTAAGCATGGTGGAGGTAATATAATGGTCTGGGGTTGCTTTGGTGCTGGTAAGGTGGGAGATTTGTACAGGGTAAAAGGGATTCTGAATAAGGAAGGCTATCACTCCATTTTGCAACGCCATGCCATACCCAGTGGACAGCGCTTGATTGGAGCCAATTTCATCCTACAACAGGACAATGACCCTAAACACACCTCCAAATTGTGCAAGAACTATTTAGAGCAGAAGCAGGCAGCTGGTATTCTATCGGTAATGGAGTGGCCAGCGCAGTCACCAGATCTGAACCCCATTGAGCTGTTGTGGGAGCAGCTTGACCGTATGGTATGCAAGAAGTGCCCATCCAACCAATCCAACTTGTGGGAGCTGCTTCTGGAAGCGTGGGGTGCAATTTCTCCAGATTACCTCAACAAATTAACAGCTAGAATGCCAAAGGTCTGCAATGCTGTAATTGCTGCAAATGGAGGATTCTTTGACGAAAGCAAAGTTTGATGTAAAAAAAATCTTATTTCAAATACAAATCATTATTTCTAACCTTGTCAATGTCTTGACTCTATTTTCTATTCATTTCACAACGTATGGTGGTGAATAAGTGTGACTTTTCAGGAAAACACAAAATTGTTTGGGTGACCCCAAACTTTTGAACGGTAGTGTATGTATATATATATATATATATATATAATATCCGCATGTTTTAAAAACATTGCTGTAAAATAATGTTTTAAGCAGCATAACATGCGTTCAAAATCATTATACAGTATGAACAGGAACATAGTTTGTATTTTTCCTGTTAGATTTCTTTTGCAAGTATTTGTAAACTTCAATTTTATTGATAAATCATTCATATTTCAAGTGAACGGCTGTTTTTAAGTGGAAGCCCCCTAAAGGCTCAGCATTGAAACTGTCTGTGATTCTGTGTTAAAAAATCCACATTTTAGCAGTTTTGCACAGTGCAGATCTCAATATGTCCACTTTGTGTATGTGTGTGTATGTGTGTATATATTTGTAGCTGTAAGTCGTAAATCTATCTTTCTGTCTATCTAACTAACTATCTGTCTGACTGTGTCTGTCTGTCTATCTGTCTATCTATCTCACTATCTGCCCGTCTGTCTGTCTGTCTATCTGTCTGTCTGTCTGTCTGTCTATCTATCTAACTATCTGTCTATTTGTCTATCTATCTAACTATCTGTCTTTCTGTCTATCTATCTAACTATCTGTCTGTCTGTCTTTCTATCGAACTATCTGTCTGTCTGTCTATCTATCTAACTGTCTGTCTGTCTGTCTGTCTATCTATCTATCTGTCTGTCTGTCTATCTAGCTAACTATCTGTCTGTCTGTCTATCTATCTAACTATCTGTCTGTCTGTCTGTCTATCTAACTATCTGTCTGTCTATCTATCTAAATGTCTGTCTGTCTGTCTTTCTGCCTATGTGTCTATTTGTTTCTCTGTCTGTGTTTGTGTGTCTGTCTGTAACTAATGAAGCTTTTAAATAAAGTTTAAACTTTTTACTATCATTATTATTATTATTTCATGATATTTCTTTTACTTGTATGTGAGGAGTATTTTTGAGTCCAGTTAATTGTATCAAAGAAATGTTTCAAAAAATGAAATAAATAAAAAAAACAAATAGCAGAAGGATGTTTTGTTTTTGTGGTATCGAGTCTCCATCTGGTGGTCATTTACAGCAACTTCATATTCTACTCTATAAAGTCCCAAACAGACTGCTATATTTGATTCCTACTGTAAGACTGTTAATAACAAATGAAAGAAATGAACCCAAGTAAATATAGCAAGACCCTTTGCATTTATTTGACTTGTTTGTGAGGAGGATGTTTTGGAGTCCAGTTCATTTTATTAAAAAAATGTTTCCAGAAATGAAGTAAATTCAAACAAATTACAGGTGGACTTGTAAACATTTTGTTGTTGTTGTTGTGAGAAAACAAACTGCACCAAATATTGCCCTTATAACTTTATAAAATAAAGTTACCATAGGTTTAAAGTTGTAAGTGGGAAAGTGCAATTCTCCATCAGTCCACTAGGGCTAACCCCAGTCCGCTGGGGTTAGTTGGGGTTAAATCGCTAGATGACCCTAACCCCTAGCCCCGGGGGTTAAAAACTCTGTAGGTAGGTATAGAGGTAATTACGAGTTTCACCCTCATTATCTCCACCCTCATTTGCATATCGAATCTGATTGGCTGGATTGTTTCATTTATATACTTGGTATACTGTACTTTATGAACATGAGTGTGAACTTGAGACTTTGAATGCACTACAAGAGTCATCTGATACTTTTAAACTATCTTTTAAACAAGAATGGTAAAGTTTCCCCTCTCGGGCTCATTATTTAATTAGTATTATGTCTGTTTCACATAGAAAGGTTTGTGTCAGTTTGTCTAAATGATAGTTGGCAAGTGGATATGGTGAGTGAGGAATATTTTTTGAGTCCAGTTAATTGTATTAAAGAAATGTTTCCAAAAATCAATTAAATGTAAACAAATAACAGGTGGACTTGTAAACATTTTGTTGTTGTTGTGAGAAAACAAACTGCACCAAATATTGCCCTTATAACTTTATAAAATAAAGTTACCATAGGTTTAAAGTTGTAAGTGGGAAAGTGCAATTCTCCATCAGTCCACTAGGGCTAACCCCAGTCCGCTGGGGTTAGTTGGGGTTAAATCGCTAGATGACCCTAACCCCTAGCCCCGGGGGTTAAAAACTCTGTAGGTATAGAGGTAATTACGAGTTTCACCCTCATTATCTCCACCCTCATTTGCATATAGATTCTGATTGGCTGGATTGTTTCACAGATCAATCTTTAGAACGGTCTGTCCGACTTGAGTCCAGTAAATATTTAAAAAATTGTTCCAAAATTGAGCGCACGAAGAGCTACATTTGTAAGGACCCTTCAGATTTTAAAAATGCAACTTAAAGGCTTGAATCCCTCTGCTCCCTACCACCAGCACGTGGTAATAGCTTAGCCCCCGCCGCTGGGCGGCAGTCCATACAATGTCAGTCTATGGAAAAATGTTTGTCTGTGGGTGGCTGCTGTTCTGAAGGTGCTGGCGGTGTGGGCCTGCGGGTTTCCGAGAAGACCAGCGTTGGCCCCGTGACTCTGGCAGGTACGTTTGCGGAGATACGGGGCTTGGCCCGCATCCTATGTGGTCCGTGCTGTAGCGGAATTTGACAGCTGTCCGGCGTGGTTGGTTGCCCCGCTGGCGTCCCGGGGGACCGTGCTAGGAGCGCATTTGGGGGCGTTTGGAGTCCATTGGTGTAGGTTTGAGTGGAGTGTTTTCGGGGGCCCGTGGCAGCCTTAGGTCAGGTCAGAGCAGGATATAGGATAGAAACTACCGACGGCGAACACGCCATCGTCTTTAACTTTGGTTCCGCTGGTCCGATTTTTAAAAAAATGTTATGTTCTATATGTGATCCTCTAGCTATCTGATTGACTTTGTCATCGATCAGTCTTAAGAGTTTTTAGTCTCAAAAACATACTTCTCTTATGGTCTAACTTGCTCTATAGTGTGTAAATGTTGTGTCTTCTTGATCAGTGTGACTTGTATTTAGTTTGGAAATGTGTTCTGTTCAGAAGTTGGTTATGTTTAGAGTTAAAGTTGAATAAACTGATACAATCTTAATTTGTGTAAGCCTGGTGTCTTTTTGATACTTTTGACTTTTATTAGCTTAGAAGTTGGGTTAGGTTAAGAAGTTAGGTTAGGTTAGAATAAGGTTAGTTAGGGTTAGGTTAGGTTATGGGATATAGGGATGAAAACCACCCATTTTGTGATGCACCGACAGGCAGCCATGCGGTAAGACAGAGAATGTGAGGAAGCTCGATCAGGTAAAGTGATCCCTGACATGCTAGCGGCAGCTCCTTCGTGACCGCAGCAGTGCCAAGCAGAAATGCCATGCTTTCCTGGGCAGGATGACAGTAGAAGTCAATGGGTTCTCTTGGTTAATAGAATAAACTGGCTTTCGGCGCACTGTGATAAATTTATAAAGGCCTATTTCAATTTACCGTGTCTTTACTGTAATAAAACGGGTTACCCTGGGGCTAGGCACACAAAACTGCAATATGTTTCTCGTGGAAGGAGCCCGATGGAGTGTACAAAGTTTGGGAATGATCACTCGTTCGTAGCCAACACGGCGGCCTAAAACGTACTCGTTTCACAGAGGCTTTATAGAAGGCAGACTTTATTAAGCATATTTTTACTGTAATAAAATGGGTTCCCATGGGGCTGGGCACACAAAAGTGTAATATGTTTCTTGTGGAAACACCCCCCTAGTGTGTGCAAAGTTTGGGAACGATCGCTTGTTCGTAGCCAACACGGCGGCCTAAAACGTACTCGTTTCACAGACGCTTTATAGAAGGCCGACTTTATTAAGCATATTTTTACTGTAATAAAATGGGTTCCCATGGGGCTGGGCACACAAAAGTGTAATATGTTACTTGTGGAAAGACCCCCCTAGTGTGTGCAAAGTTTGGGAACGATCGCTCGTTCGTAGCCAACACGGCGGCCTAAAACGTACTCGTTTCACAGAGGCTTTATAGAAGCCAGACTTTATTAAGCATATTTTTACTTCAATAAAATGGGTTCCCATGGGGCTGGGCACACAAAAGTGTAATATGTTTCTCGTGGAAAGACCCCCATAGTCTGTGCAAAGTTTGGGAACAATCGCTCGTTCGTAGCCAACACGGCGGCCTAAAACGTACTCGTTTCACAGACGCTTTATAGAAGGCCGACTTTATTAAGCATATTTTTACTGTAATAAAATGGGTTCCCATGGGGCTGGGCACACAAAAGTGTAATATGTTTCTCGTGGAAAGACCCCCATAGACTGTGCAAAGTTTGGGAACAATCGCTCGTTCGTAGCCAACACGGCGGCCTAAAACGTACTCGTTTCACAGAGGCTTTATAGAAGGCCGACTATATGAAGCATATTTTTACTGTAATAAAATGGGTTCCCATGGGGCTGGGCACACAAAAGTGTAATCTGTTTCTCGTGGAAAGACCCCCATAGTCTGTGCAAAGTTTGGGAACAATCGCTCGTTCGTAGCCAACACGGCGGCCTAAAACGTACTCGTTTCACATTGGACCATTATTGTTTAACCCCCACTGGGTGGCAGTCTATACAATGTGAGTCTATGGAAAAGTGCTCACAAATGCTAAGAGTTTTTGACATCTGAGGTGTTCTGTTGCAAAAATGATTTTTAATGTCATTCTGAATTTTGCAAGCACAGTGTTAAAGTGAATAATTCAGGTGGAATCATACAATTACACAAGGAAAGTTTTATTGACAGAACAATAAGGATAATAACAAGAATTACGAAAATAATAATAATAACATGAATAATTATAATAATTCATTTAATTTATGAAGTGCTTTTCTAGACACGGATGAGAGACAGACATTCACAGCAAAGGCTGCCCATTTAACTGGCCATATATATATATATATATATATATATATAATATCCGCATGTTTTAAAAACATTGCTGTAAAATAATGTTTTAAGCAGCATAACTTGCGTTCAAAATCATTATACAGTATGAACAGGAACATAGTTTGTATTTTTCCTGTTAGATTTCTTTTGCAAGTATTTGTAAACTTCAATTTTATTGATAAATCATTCATATTTCAAGTGAACGGCTGTTTTTAAGTGGACGCCCCCTAAAGGCTCAGCATTGAAACTGTCTGTGATTCTGTGTTAAAAAATCCACATTTTAGCAGTTTTGCACAGTGCAGATCTCAATATGTCCACTTTGTGTATGTGTGTGTATGTGTGTATATATTTGTAGCTGTAAGTCGTAAATCTATCTTTCTGTCTATCTAACTAACTATCTGTCTGACTGTGTCTGTCTGTCTATCTGTCTATCTATCTCACTATCTGCCCGTCTGTCTGTCTGTCTGTCTGTCTATCTATCTGTCTGTCTGTCTATCTATCTAACTATCTGTCTATTTGTCTATCTATCTAACTATCTGTCTTTCTGTCTATCTATCTAACTATCTGTCTGTCTGTCTTTCTATCGAACTATCTGTCTGTCTGTCTATCTATCTAACTGTCTGTCTGTCTGTCTGTCTATCTATCTATCTGTCTGTCTGTCTATCTAGCTAACTATCTGTCTGTCTGTCTATCTATCTAACTATCTGTCTGTCTGTCTATCTAAATGTCTGTCTGTCTGTCTGTCTATCTTTCTGCCTATGTGTCTATTTGTTTCTCTGTCTGTGTTTGTGTGTCTGTCTGTAACTAATGAAGCTTTTAAATAAAGTTTAAACTTTTTACTATCATTATTATTATTATTTCATGATATTTCTTTTACTTGTATGTGAGGAGTTTTTTTGAGTCCAGTTAATTGTATCAAAGAAATGTTTCAAAAAATGAAATAAATAAAAAAAACAAATAGCAGAAGGATGTTTTGTTTTTGTGGTATCGAGTCTCCATCTGGTGGTCATTTTCAGCAACTTCATATTCTACTCTATAAAGTCCCAAACAGACTGCTATATTTGATTCCTACTGTAAGACTGTTAATAACAAATGAAAGAAATGAACCCAAGTAAATATAGCAAGACCCTTTGCATTTATTTGACTTGTTTGTGAGGAGGATGTTTTGGAGTCCAGTTCATTTTATTAAAAAAATGTTTCCAGAAATGAAGTAAATTCAAACAAATTACAGGTGGACTTGTAAACATTTTGTTGTTGTTGTTGTGAGAAAACAAACTGCACCAAATATTGCCCTTATAACTTTATAAAATAAAGTTACCATAGGTTTAAAGTTGTAAGTGGGAAAGTGCAATTCTCCATCAGTCCACTAGGGCTAACCCCAGTCCGCTGGGGTTAGTTGGGGTTAAATCGCTAGATGACCCTAACCCCTAGCCCCGGGGGTTAAAAACTCTGTAGGTAGGTATAGAGGTAATTACGAGTTTCACCCTCATTATCTCCACCCTCATTTGCATATCGAATCTGATTGGCTGGATTGTTTCATTTATATACTTGGTATGCTGTACTTTATGAACATGAGAGTGAACTTGAGACTTTGAATGCACTACAAGAGTCATCTGATACTTTTAAACTATCTTTTAAACAAGAATGGTAAAGTTTCCCCTCTCGGGCTCATTATTTAATTAGTATTATGTCTGTTTCACATAGAAAGGTTTGTGTCAGTTTGTCTAAATGATAGTTGGCAAGTGGATATGGTGAGTGAGGAATATTTTTTGAGTCCAGTTAATTGTATTAAAGAAATGTTTCCAAAAATCAATTAAATGTAAACAAATAACAGGTGGACTTGTAAACATTTTGTTGTTGTTGTGAGAAAACAAACTGCACCAAATATTGCCCTTATAACTTTATTTTATAAAGTTACCATAGGTTTAAAGTTGTAAGTGGGAAAGTGCAATTCTCCATCAGTCCACTAGGGCTAACCCCAGTCCGCTGGGGTTAGTTGGGGTTAAATCGCTAGATGACCCTAACCCCTAGCCCCGGGGGTTAAAAACTCTGTAGGTATAGAGGTAATTACGAGTTTCACCCTCATTATCTCCACCCTCATTTGCATATCGAATCTGATTGGCTGGATTGTTTCACAGATCAATCTTTAGAACGGTCTGTCCGACTTGAGTCCAGTAAATATTTAAAGAAATTGTTCCAAAATTGAGCGCACGAAGAGCTACATTTGTAAGGACCCTTCAGATTTTAAAAATGCAACTTAAAGGCTTGAATCCCTCTGCTCCCTACCACCAGCACGTGGTAATAGCTTAGCCCCCGCCGCTGGGCGGCAGTCCATACAATGTCAGTCTATGGAAAAATGTTTGTCTGTGGGTGGCTGCTGTTCTGAAGGTGCTGGCGGTGTGGGCCTGCGGGTTTCCGAGAAGACCAGCGTTGGCCCCGTGACTCTGGCAGGTACGTTTGCGGAGATACGGGGCTTGGCCCGCATCCTATGTGGTCCGTGCTGTAGCGGAATTTGACAGCTGTCCGGCGTGGTTGGTTGCCCCGCTGGCGTCCCGGGGGACCGTGCTAGGAGCGCATTTGGGGGCGTTTGGAGTCCATTGGTGTAGGTTTGAGTGGAGTGTTTTCGGGGGCCCGTGGCAGCCTTAGGTCAGGTCAGAGCAGGATATAGGATAGAAACTACCGACGGCGAACACGCCATCGTCTTTAACTTTGGTTCCGCTGGTCCGATTTTTTAAAAAATGTTATGTTCTATATGTGATCCTCTAGCTATCTGATTGACTTTGTCATCGATCAGTCTTAAGAGTTTTTAGTCTCAAAAACATACTTCTCTTATGGTCTAACTTGCTCTATAGTGTGTAAATGTTGTGTCTTCTTGATCAGTGTGACTTGTATTTAGTTTGGAAATGTGTTCGGTTCAGAAGTTGGTTATGTTTAGAGTTAAAGTTGAATAAACTGATACAATCTTAATTTGTGTAAGCCTGGTGTCTTTTTGATACTTTTGACTTTTATTAGCTTAGAAGTTGGGTTAGGTTAAGAAGTTAGGTTAGGTTAGAATAAGGTTAGTTAGGGTTAGGTTAGGTTATGGGATATAGGGATGAAAACCACCCATTTTGTGATGCACCGACAGGCAGCCATGCGGTAAGACAGAGAATGTGAGGAAGCTCGATCAGGTAAAGTGATCCCTGACATGCTAGCGGCAGCTCCTTCGTGACCGCAGCAGTGCCAAGCAGAAATGCCATGCTTTCCTGGGCAGGATGACAGTAGAAGTCAATGGGTTCTCTTGGTTAATAGAATAAACTGGCTTTCGGCGCACTGTGATAAATTTATAAAGGCCTATTTCAATTTACCGTGTCTTTACTGTAATAAAACGGGTTACCCTGGGGCTAGGCACACAAAACTGCAATATGTTTCTCGTGGAAAGAGCCCGATAGAGTGTACAAAGTTTGGGAATGATCACTCGTTCGTAGCCAACACGGCGGCCTAAAACGTACTCGTTTCACAGAGGCTTTTATAGAAGGCAGACTTTATTAAGCATATTTTTACTGTAATAAAACGGGTTACCCTGGGGCTAGGCACACAAAACTGCAATATGTTTCTCGTGGAAGGAGCCCGATGGAGTGTACAAAGTTTGGGAATGATCACTCGTTCGTAGCCAACACGGCGGCCTAAAACGTACTCGTTTCACAGAGGCTTTATAGAAGGCAGACTTTATTAAGCATATTTTTACTGTAATAAAATGGGTTCCCATGGGGCTGGGCACACAAAAGTGTAATATGTTTCTTGTGGAAACACCCCCCTAGTGTGTGCAAAGTTTGGGAACGATCGCTCGTTCGTAGCCAACACGGCGGCCTAAAACGTACTCGTTTCATAGAGGCTTTATAGAAGGCAGACTTTATTAAGCATATTTTTACTGTAATAAAATGGGTTCCCATGGGGCTGGGCACACAAAAGTGTAATATGTTTCTTGTGGAAACACCCCCCTAGTGTGTGCAAAGTTTGGGAACGATCGCTCGTTCGTAGCCAACACGGCGGCCTAAAACGTACTCGTTTCACAGACGCTTTATAGAAGGCAGACTTTATTAAGCATATTTTTACTGTAATAAAATGGGTTCCCATGGGGCTGGGCACACAAAAGTGTAATATGTTTCTTGTGGAAACACCCCCCTAGTGTGTGCAAAGTTTGGGAACGATCGCTCGTTCGTAGCCAACACGGCGGCCTAAAACGTACTCGTTTCACAGACGCTTTATAGAAGGCCGACTTTATTAAGCATATTTTTACTGTAATAAAATGGGTTCCCATGGGGCTGGGCACACAAAAGTGTAATATGTTACTTGTGGAAAGACCCCCCTAGTGTGTGCAAAGTTTGGGAACGATCGCTCGTTCGTAGCCAACACGGCGGCCTAAAAGGTACTCGTTTCACAGAGGCTTTATAGAAGCCAGACTTTATTAAGCATATTTTTACTGTAATAAAATGGGTTCCCATGGGGCTGGGCACACAAAGGTGTAATATGTTTCTCGTGGAAAGACCCCCATAGTCTGTGCAAAGTTTGGGAACAATCGCTCGTTCGTAGCCAACACGGCGGACTAAAACGTACTCGTTTCACAGACGCTTTATAGAAGGCCGACTTTATTAAGCATATTTTTACTGTAATAAAATGGGTTCCCATGGGGCTGGGCACACAAAAGTGTAATATGTTTCTCGTGGAAAGACCCCCATAGTCTGTGCAAAGTTTGGGAACAATCGCTCCTTCGTAGCCAACACGGCGGCCTAAAACGTACTCGTTTCACAGAGGCTTTATAGAAGGCCGACTATATGAAGCATATTTTTACTGTAATAAAATGGGTTCCCATGGGGCTGGGCACACAAAAGTGTAATCTGTTTCTCGTGGAAAGACCCCCATAGTCTGTGCAAAGTTTGGGAACAATCGCTCGTTCGTAGCCAACACGGCGGCCTAAAACGTACTCGTTTCACATTGGACCATTATTGTTTAACCCCCACTGGGTGGCAGTCTATACAATGTGAGTCTATGGAAAAGTGCTCACAAATGCTAAGAGTTTTTGACATCTGAGGTGTTCTGTTGCAAAAATGATTTTTAATGTCATTCTGAATTTTGCAAGCACAGTGTTAAAGTGAATAATTCAGGTGGAATCATACAATTACACAAGGAAAGTTTTATTGACAGAACAATAAGGATAATAACAAGAATTACGAAAATAATAATAATAACATGAATAATTATAATAATTCATTTAATTTATGAAGTGCTTTTCTAGACACGGATGAGAGACAGACATTCACAGCAAAGGCTGCCCATTTAACTGGCCATATATATATATATATATATATATATAAAATCCGCATGTTTTAAAAACATTGCTGTAAAATTATGTTTTAAGCAGCATAACTTGCGTTCAAAATCATTATACAGTATGAACAGGAACATAGTTTGTATTTTTCCTGTTAGATTTCTTTTGCAAGTATTTGTAAACTTCAATTTTATTGATAAATCATTCATATTTCAAGTGAACGGCTGTTCTTAAGTGGACGCCCCCTAAAGGCTCAGCATTGAAACTGTCTGTGATTCTGTGTTAAAAAAAATCCACATTTTAGCAGTTTTGCACAGTGCAGATCTCAATATGTCCACTTTGTGTATGTGTGTGTATGTGTGTATATATTTGTAGCTGTAAGTCGTAAATCTATCTTTCTGTCTATCTAACTAACTATCTGTCTGACTGTGTCTGTCTGTCTATCTGTCTATCTATCTCACTATCTGCCCGTCTGTCTGTCTGTCTGTCTATCTATCTGTCTGTCTGTCTATCTATCTAACTATCTGTCTATTTGTCTATCTATCTAACTATCTGTCTTTCTATTGAACTGTCTGTCTGTCTGTCTGTCTGTCTATCTAGCTAACTGTCTGTCTGTCTGTCTGTCTATCTATCTATCTGTCTGTCTGTCTGTCTATCTAGCTAACTGTCTGTCTGTCTGTCTGTCTGTCTATCTATCTATCTATCTGTCTGTCTGTCTATCTATCTGTCTGTCTGTCTGTCTGTCTATCTAGCTATCTGTCTGTCTGTCTGTCTATCTAGCTAACTGTCTGTCTGTCTGTCTATCTAGCTAACTGTCTGTCTGTCTGTCTATCTAGCTAACTGTCTGTCTGTCTGTCTATCTATCTAACTATCTGTCTGTCTGTCTGTCTATCTATCTGTCTGTCTGTCTGTCTATCTATCTGTCTGTCTGTCTATCTATCTAACTATCTGTCTGTCTGTCTATCTATCTAAATGTCTGTCTGTCTGTCTATCTTTCTGCCTATGTGTCTATTTGTTTCTCTGTCTGTGTTTGTGTGTCTGTCTGTAACTAATGAAGCTTTTAAATAAAGTTTAAACTTTTTACTATCATTATTAGTATTATTTCATGATATTTCTTTTACTTGTATGTGAGGAGTATTTTTGAGTCCAGTTAATTGTATCAAAGAAATGTTTCAAAAAATGAAATAAATAAAAAAAACAAATAGCAGAAGGATGTTTTGTTTTTGTGGTATCGAGTCTCCATCTGGTGGTCATTTACAGCAACTTCATATTCTACTCTATAAAGTCCCAAACAGACTGCTATATTTGATTCCTACTGTAAGACTGTTAATAACAAATGAAAGAAATGAACCCAAGTAAATATAGCAAGACCCTTTGCATTTATTTGACTTGTTTGTGAGGAGGATGTTTTGGAGTCCAGTTCATTTTATTAAAAAAATGTTTCCAGAAATGAAGTAGATTCAAACAAATTACAGGTGGACTTGTAAACATTTTGTTGTTGTTGTTGTGAGAAAACAAACTGCACCAAATATTGCCCTTATAACTTTATAAAATAATGTTACCTTAGGTTTAAAGTTGTAAGTGGGAAAGTGCAATTCTCCATCAGTCCACTAGGGCTAACCCCAGTCCGCTGGGGTTAGTTGGGGTTAAATCGCTAGATGACCCTAACCCCTAGCCCCGGGGGTTAAAAACTCTGTAGGTATAGAGGTAATTACGAGTTTCACCCTCATTATCTCCACCCTCATTTGCATATCGAATCTGATTGGCTGGATTGTTTCACAGATCAATCTTTAGAACGGTCTGTCCGATTTTGCCAAGCTTGGTGTCATCGAACTCAGAATTCCGTCGTTCTTCATGTGACGGGGCGAGATGAACAGAAAAAGAAAGCATTAGAAATGTAGCACTTAAAAAGGAAAACAGTCATTTGCATGTAGGTTTTGAGTGGTGGAAAAAGTCACCTGCACGCCTTTAAGATTTGCATGAATACGACTATAGAGGAGACGTGGTAATGAACGCATTTTTCACAAGAACGACGTTTCTTCTTTCCTGCGCATTTTGGCAGCATGTAGGCCTGCAGCACATTAGCTTTGGGCAACAATAATAGCATTTAATTTGATTTGTAAACAGCCCTTTGCGGTTTAAATACTGTTTATATTTCAGTTGAGCAACTGAAATCAGTATCATATCCATGTCTCACTCCTGAAATGTTTTTGTAGGAATTTTTGGGTGGGATGAACTCAATCCTTTTATTATTATCATCTCATGAAATGTATCGGACCATGCTTGTGAGGAGGAGATCATTCTGTTGCGAGCAGAGCAGACTTGAGTCCAGTAAATATTTAAAGAAATTGTTCCAAAATTGAGCGCACGAAGAGCTACATTTGTAAGGACCCTTCAGATTTTAAAAATGCAACTTAAAGGCTTGAATCCCTCTGCTCCCAACCACCAGCACGTGGTAATAGCTTAGCCCCCGCCGCTGGGCGGCAGTCCATACAATGTCAGTCTATGGAAAAATGTTTGTCTGTGGGTGGCTGCTGTTCTGAAGGTGCTGGCGGTGTGGGCCTGCGGGTTTCCGAGAAGACCAGCGTTGGCCCCGTGACTCTGGCAGGTACGTTTGCGGAGATACGGGGCTTGGCCCCCATCCTATGTGGTCCGTGCTGTAGCGGAATTTGACAGCTGTCCGGCGTGGTTGGTTGCCCCGCTGGCGTCCCGGGGGACCGTGCTAGGAGCGCATTTGGGGGCGTTTGGAGTCCATTGGTGTAGGTTTGAGTGGAGTGTTTTCGGGGGCCCGTGGCAGCCTTAGGTCAGGTCAGAGCAGGATATAGGATAGAAACTACCGACGGCGAACACGCCATCGTCTTTAACTTTGGTTCCGCTGGTCCGATTTTTAAAAAAATGTTATGTTCTATATGTGATCCTCTAGCTATCTGATTGACTTTGTCATCGATCAGTCTTAAGAGTTTTTATTCTCAAAAACATACTTCTCTTATGGTCTAACTTGCTCTATAGTGTGTAAATGTTGTGTCTTCTTGATCAGTGTGACTTGTATTTAGTTTGGAAATGTGTTCTGTTCAGAAGTTGGTTATGTTTAGAGTTAAAGTTGAATAAACTGATACAATCTTAATTTGTGTAAGCCTGGTGTCTTTTTGATACTTTTGACTTTTATTAGCTTAGAAGTTGGGTTAGGTTAAGAAGTTAGGTTAGGTTAGAATAAGGTTAGTTAGGGTTAGGTTAGGTTATGGGATATAGGGATGAAAACCACCCATTTTGTGATGCACCGACAGGCAGCCATGCGGTAAGACAGAGAATGTGAGGAAGCTCGATCAGGTAAAGTGATCCCTGACATGCTAGCGGCAGCTCCTTCGTGACCGCAGCAGTGCCAAGCAGAAATGCCATGCTTTCCTGGGCAGGATGACAGTAGAAGTCAATGGGTTCTCTTGGTTAATAGAATAAACTGGCTTTCGGCGCACTGTGATAAATTTATAAAGGCCTATGTCAATTTACCGTGTCTTTACTGTAATAAAACGGGTTACCCTGGGGCTAGGCACACAAAACTGCAATATGTTTCTCGTGGAAAGAGCCCGATAGAGTGTACAAAGTTTGGGAATGATCACTCGTTCGTAGCCAACACGGCGGCCTAAAACGTACTCGTTTCACAGAGGCTTTTATAGAAGGCAGACTTTATTAAGCATATTTTTACTGTAATAAAACGGGTTACCCTGGGGCTAGGCACACAAAACTGCAATATATTTCTCGTGGAAAGAGCCCGATAGAGTGTACAAAGTTTGGGAATGATCACTCGTTCGTAGCCAACACGGCTGCCTAAAACGTACTCGTTTCACAGAGGCTTTATAGAAGGCAGACTTTATTAAGCATATTTTTACTGTAATAAAATGGGTTCCCATGGGGCTGGGCACACAAAAGTGTAATATGTTTCTTGTGGAAACACCCCCCTAGTGTGTGCAAAGTTTGGGAACGATCGCTCGTTCGTAGCCAACACGGCGGCCTAAAACGTACTCGTTTCACAGACGCTTTATAGAAGGCCGACTTTATTAAGCATATTTTTACTGTAATAAAATGGGTTCCCATGGGGCTGGGCACACAAAAGTGTAATATGTTACTTGTGGAAAGACCCCCCTAGTCTGTGCAAAGTTTGGGAACGATCGCTCGTTCGTAGCCAACACGGCGGCCTAAAACGTACTCGTTTCACAGAGGCTTTATAGAAGGCCGACTTTATTAAGCATATTTTTACTGTAATAAAATGGGTTCCCATGGGGCTGGGCACACAAAAGTGTAATATGTTTCTCGTGGAAAGACCCCCATAGTCTCTGCAAAGTTTGGGAACGATCGCTCGTTCGTAGCCAACACGGCGGCCTAAAACGTACTCGTTTCACAGAGGCTTTATGAAGCATATGAACTATATGAAGCATATTTTTACTGTAATAAAATGGGTTCCCATTGGGCTAGGCACACAAAAATGCAATATGTTTCTCGTGGAAAGACCCCCATAGTCTGTGCAAAGTTTGGGAACGATCGCTCGTTCGTAGCCAACACGGCGGCCTAAAACGTACTCGTTTCACATTGGACCATTATTGTTTAACCCCCACTGGGTGGCAGTCTATACAATGTGAGTCTATGGAAAAGTGCTCACAAATGCTAAGAGTTTTTGACATCTGAGGTGTTCTGTTGCAAAAATGATTTTTAATGTCATTCTGAATTTTGCAAGCACAGTGTTAAAGTGAATAATTCAGGTGGAATCATACAATTACACAAGGAAAGTTTTATTGACAGAACAATAAGGATAATAACAAGAATTACGAAAATAATAATAATAACATGAATAATTATAATAATTCATTTAATTTATGAAGTGCTTTTCTAGACACGGATGAGAGACAGACATTCACAGCAAAGGCTGCCCATTTAACTGGCCATATATATATATATATATATATATATATATATATATATATATATATATATAAAATCCGCATGTTTTAAAAACATTGCTGTAAAATAATGTTTTAAGCAGCATAACTTGCGTTCAAAATCATTATACAGTATGAACAGGAACATAGTTTGTATTTTTCCTGTTAGATTTCTTTTGCAAGTATTTGTAAACTTCAATTTTATTGATAAATCATTCATATTTCAAGTGAACGGCTGTTCTTAAGTGGACGCCCCCTAAAGGCTCAGCATTGAAACTGTCTGTGATTCTGTGTTAAAAAATCCACATTTTAGCAGTTTTGCACAGTGCAGATCTCAATATGTCCACTTTGTGTATGTGTGTGTATGTGTGTATATATTTGTAGCTGTAAGTCGTAAATCTATCTTTCTGTCTATCTAACTAACTATCTGTCTGACTGTGTCTGTCTGTCTGTCTGTCTATCTATCTAACTATCCGTCTATTTGTCTATCTATCTAACTATCTGTCTTTCTGTCTATCTATCTAACTATCTGTCTGTCTGTCTGTCTGTCTAACTATCTGTCTGTCTGTCTAACTATCTGTCTGTCTGTCTGTCTGTCTAACTATCTGTCTGTCTGTCTGTCTGTCTGTCTAACTATCTGTCTGTCTATCTAACTATCTGTCTGTCTGTCTGTCTATCTAACTAACTATCTGTCTGTCTGTCTGTCTGTCTGTCTGTCTAAATGTCTGTCTGTCTGTCTATCTTTCTGCCTATGTGTCTATTTGTTTCTCTGTCTGTGTTTGTGTGTCTGTCTGTAACTAATGAAGCTTTTAAATAAAGTTTAAACTTTTTACTATCATTATTATTATTATTTCATGATATTTCTTTTACTTGTATGCGAGGAGTATTTTTGAGTCCAGTTAATTGTATCAAAGAAATGTTTCAAAAAATGAAATAAATAAAAAAAACAAATAGCAGAAGGATGTTTTGTTTTTGTGGTATCGAGTCTCCATCTGGTGGTCATTTACAGCAACTTCATATTCTACTCTATAATGTCCCAAACAGACTGCTATATTTGATTCCTACTGTAAGACTGTTAATAACAAATGAAAGAAATGAACCCAAGTAAATATAGCAAGACCCTTTGCATTTATTTGACTTGTTTGTGAGGAGGATGTTTTGGAGTCCAGTTCATTTTATTAAAAAAATGTTTCCAGAAATGAAGTAGATTCAAACAAATTACAGGTGGACTTGTAAACATTTTGTTGTTGTTGTTGTGAGAAAACAAACTGCACCAAATATTGCCCTTATAACTTTATAAAATAATGTTACCTTAGGTTTAAAGTTGTAAGTGGGAAAGTGCAATTCTCCATCAGTCCACTAGGGCTAACCCCAGTCCGCTGGGGTTAGTTGGGGTTAAATCGCTAGATGACCCTAACCCCTAGCCCCGGGGGTTAAAAACTCTGTAGGTATAGAGGTAATTACGAGTTTCACCCTCATTATCTCCACCCTCATTTGCATATCGAATCTGATTGGCTGGATTGTTTCACAGATCAATCTTTAGAACGGTCTGTCCGATTTTGCCAAGCTTGGTGTCATCGAACTCAGAATTCCGTCGTTCTTCATGTGACGGGGCGAGATGAACAGAAAAAGAAAGCATTAGAAATGTAGCACTTAAAAAGGAAAACAGTCATTTGCATGTAGGTTTTGAGTGGTGGAAAAAGTCACCTGCACGCCTTTAAGATTTGCATGAATACGACTATAGAGGAGACGTGGTAATGAACGCATTTTTCACAAGAACGACGTTTCTTCTTTCCTGCGCATTTTGGCAGCATGTAGGCCTGCAGCACGTTAGCTTTGGGCAACAATAATAGCATTTAATTTGATTTGTAAACAGCCCTTTGCGGTTTAAATACTGTTTATATTTCAGTTGAGCAACTGAAATCAGTATCATATCCATGTATCACTCCTGAAATGTTTTTGTAGGAATTTTTGGGTGGGATGAACTCAATCCTTTTATTATTATCATCTCATGAAATGTATCGGACCATGCTTGTGAGGAGGAGATCATTCTGTTGCGAGCAGAGCAGACTTGAGTCCAGTAAATATTTAAAGAAATTGTTCCAAAATTGAGCGCACGAAGAGCTACATTTGTAAGGACCCTTCAGATTTTAAAAATGCAACTTAAAGGCTTGAATCCCTCTGCTCCCAACCACCAGCACGTGGTAATAGCTTAGCCCCCGCCGCTGGGCGGCAGTCCATACAATGTCAGTCTATGGAAAAATGTTTGTCTGTGGGTGGCTGCTGTTCTGAAGGTGCTGGCGGTGTGGGCCTGCGGGTTTCCGAGAAGACCAGCGTTGGCCCCGTGACTCTGGCAGGTACGTTTGCGGAGATACGGGGCTTGGCCCCCATCCTATGTGGTCCGTGCTGTAGCGGAATTTGACAGCTGTCCGGCGTGGTTGGTTGCCCCGCTGGCGTCCCGGGGGACCGTGCTAGGAGCGCATTTGGGTGCGTTTGGAGTCCATTGGTGTAGGTTTGAGTGGAGTGTTTTCGGGGGCCCGTGGCAGCCTTAGGTCAGGTCAGAGCAGGATATAGGATAGAAACTACCGACGGCGAACACGCCATCGTCTTTAACTTTGGTTCCGCTGGTCCGATTTTTAAAAAAATGTTATGTTCTATATGTGATCCTCTAGCTATCTGATTGACTTTGTCATCGATCAGTCTTAAGAGTTTTTAGTCTCAAAAACATACTTCTCTTATGGTCTAACTTGCTCTATAGTGTGTAAATGTTGTGTCTTCTTGATCAGTGTGACTTGTATTTAGTTTGGAAATGTGTTCTGTTCAGAAGTTGGTTATGTTTAGAGTTAAAGTTGAATAAACTGATACAATCTTAATTTGTGTAAGCCTGGTGTCTTTTTGATACTTTTGACTTTTATTAGCTTAGAAGTTGGGTTAGGTTAAGAAGTTAGGTTAGGTTAGAATAAGGTTAGTTAGGGTTAGGTTAGGTTATGGGATATAGGGATGAAAACCACCCATTTTGTGATGCACCGACAGGCAGCCATGTGGTAAGACAGAGAATGTGAGGAAGCTCGATCAGGTAAAGTGATCCCTGACATGCTAGCGGCAGCTCCTTCGTGACCGCAGCAGTGCCAAGCAGAAATGCCATGCTTTCCTGGGCAGGATGACAGTGGAAGTCAATGGGTTCTCTTGGTTAATAGAATAAACTGGCTTTCGGCGCACTGTGATAAATTTATAAAGGCCTATGTCAATTTACCGTATCTTTACTGTAATAAAACGGGTTACCCTGGGGCTAGGCACACAAAACTGCAATATGTTTCTCGTGGAAAGAGCCCGATAGAGTGTACAAAGTTTGGGAATGATCACTCGTTCGTAGCCAACACGGCGGCCTAAAACGTACTCGTTTCACAGAGGCTTTATAGAAGGCCGACTTTATTAAGCATATTTTTACTGTAATAAAATGGGTTCCCATGGGGCTGGGCACACAAAAGTGTAATATGTTACTTGTGGAAAGACCCCCCTAGTGTGTGCAAAGTTTGGGAACGATCGCTCGTTCGTAGCCAACACGGCGGCCTAAAACGTACTCGTTTCACAGAGGCTTTATAGAAGGCCGACTTTATTAAGCATATTTTTACTGTAATAAAATGGGTTCCCATGGGGCTGGGCACACAAAAGTGTAATATGTTTCTTGTGGAAACACCCCCCTAGTGTGTGCAAAGTTTGGGAACGATCGCTCGTTCGTAGCCAACATGGCGGCCTAAAACGTACTCGTTTCACAGACGCTTTATAGAAGGCCGACTTTATTAAGCATATTTTTACTGTAATAAAATGGGTTCCCATGGGGCTGGGCACACAAAAAAGTGTAATATGTTACTTGTGGAAAGACCCCCCTAGTGTGTGCAAAGTTTGGGAACGATCGCTCGTTCGTAGCCAACACGGCGGCCTAAAACGTATTCGTTTCACAGAGGCTTTATAGAAGGCAGACTTTATTAAGCATATTTTTACTGTAATAAAATGGGTTCCCATGGGGCTGGGCACACAAAAGTGTAATATGTTTCTCGTGGAAAGACCCCCATAGTCTGTGCAAAGTTTGGGAACGATCGCTCGTTCGTAGCCATCACGGCGGCCTAAAACGTACTCGTTTCACAGACGCTTTATAGAAGGCCGACTTTATTAAGCATATTTTTACTGTAATAAAATGGGTTCCCATGGGGCTGGGCACACAAAAGTGTAATATGTCACTTGTGGAAAGACCCCCATAGTCTGTGCAAAGTTTGGGAACGATCGCTCGTTCGTAGCCAACACGGCGGCCTAAAACGTACTCGTTTCACAGAGGCTTTATAGAAGGCAGACTTTATTAAGCACGTTAGCTTTGGGCAACAATAATAGCATTTAATTTGATTTGTAAACAGCCCTTTGCGGTTTAAATACTGTTTATATTTCAGTTGAGCAACTGAAATCAGTATCATATCCATGTATCACTCCTGAAATGTTTTTGTAGGAATGTTTGGGTGGGATGAACTCAATCCTTTATTATTATCATTTCAATGTATCGGACCATGCTTGTGAGGAGGAGATTATTCTGTTGCGAGCAGAGCAGACTTGAGTCCAGTAAATATTTAAAGAAATTGTTCCAAAATTGAGCGCACGAAGAGCTACATTTGTAAGGACCCTTCAGATTTTAAAAATGCAACTTAAAGGCTTGAATCCCTCTGCTCCCAACCACCAGCACGTGGTAATAGCTTAGCCCCCGCCGCTGGGCGGCAGTCCATACAATGTCAGTCTATGGAAAAATGTTTGTCTGTGGGTGGCTGCTGTTCTGAAGGTGCTGGCGGTGTGGGCCTGCGGGTTTCCGAGAAGACCAGCGTTGGCCCCGTGACTCTGGCAGGTACGTTTGCGGAGATACGGGGCTTGGCCCGCATCCTATGTGGTCTGTGCTGTAGCGGAATTTGACAGCCGTCCGGCGTGGTTGGTTGCCCCGCTGACGTCCCGGGGGACCGTGCTAGGAGCGCATTTGGGGGCGTTTGGAGTCCATTGGTGTAGGTTTGAGTGGAGTGTTTTCGGGGGCCCGTGGCAGCCTTAGGTCAGGTCAGAGCAGGATATAGGATAGAAACTACCGACGGCGAACACGCCATCGTCTTTAACTTTGGTTCCGCTGGTCCGATTTTTACAAAAATGTCATGTTCTATATGTGATCCTCTAGCTATCTGATTGACTTTGTCCTCGATCAGTCTTAAGAGGTTTGATTTAGTCTCAAAAACATACTTCTCTTATGGTCTAACTTGCTCTATAGTGTGTAAATGTTGTGTCTTCTTGATCAGTGTGACTTGTATTTAGTTTGGAAATGTGTTCTGTTCAGAAGTTGGTTATGTTTAGAGTTAAAGTTGAATAAAGTGATACAATCTTAATTTGTGTAAGCCTGGTATCTTTTTGATACTTTTGACTTTTATTAGCTTAGAAGTTGGGTTAGGTTAAGAAGTTAGGTTAGGTTAGAATAAGGTTAGTTAGGGTTAGGTTAGGTTATGGGATATAGGGATGAAAACTACCCATTTTGTGATGCACCGACAGGCAGCCATGCGGTAAGACACAGAATGTGAGGAAGCTCGATCAGGTAAAGTGATCCCTGACATGCTAGCGGCAGCTCTTTCGTGACCGCAGCAGTGCCAAGCAGAAATGCCATGCTTTCCTGGGCAGGACGACAGTAGAAGTCAATGGGTTCTCTTGGTTAATAGAATAAACTGGCTTTCGGCGAACTGTGATAAATTTATAAAGGCCTATGTCAATTTACCGTGTCTTTACTGTAATAAAACGGGTTACCCTGGGGCTAGGCACACAAAACTGCAATATGTTTCTCGTGGAAAGAGCCCGATAGAGTGTGCAAAGTTTGGGAACGATCGCTCGATCGTAGCCAACACAGCGGCCTAAAACGTACTCGTTTCACAGAGGCTTTATGGAAGGCCGACTATATTAAGCATATTTTTAGTGTAATAAAACGTGTTCCCATTGGGCTAGGTACACAAAAGTGTAATATGTTTCTCGTGGAAAGACCCCCATAGTTTGTGCAAAGTTTGGGAACGATCGCTCGTTCGTAGCCAACACGGCGGCCTAAAACTTACTCGTTTCACAGAGGCTTTATAGAAGGCCGACTATATGAAACATGTTATTAGTGTAATAAAACGGGTTACCCTGGGGCTAGGCACACAAAACTGCAATATGTTTCTCGTGGAAAGAGCCCGATAGAGTGTGCAAAGTTTGGGAACGATCACTCGATCATAGCCAACACAGCGGCCTAAAACGTACTCGTTTCACAGAGGCTTTATGGAAGGCCGACTATATTAAGCATATTTTTAGTGTAATAAAACGTGTTCCCAGTGGGCTAGGTACACAAAAGTGTAATATGTTTCTCGTGGAAAGACCCCCATAGTTTGTGCAAAGTTTGGGAACGATCGCTCGTTCGTAGCCAACACGGCGGCCTAAAACTTACTCGTTTCACAGAGGCTTTATAGAAGGCCGACTATATAAAACATGTTATTAGTGTAATAAAACGGGTTACCCTGGGGCTAGGCACACAAAACTGCAATATGTTTCTCGTGGAAAGAGCCCGATAGAGTGTGCAAAGTTTGGGAACGATCACTCGATTGTAGCCAACACAGCGGCCTAAAACGTACTCGTTTCACAGAGGCTTTATGGAAGGCCGACTATATTAAGCATATTTTTAGTGTAATAAAACGTGTTCCCATTGGGCTAGGCACACAAAACTGCAGTATGTTTCTCGTGGAAAGAGCCCGATAGACTGTACAAAGTTTGGGAACGATCACTCGTTCGTAGCCAACACGGCGGCCTAAAACGTACTCGTTTCACAGAGGCTTTATAGAAGGCCGACTATATTAAGCATATTTTTACTATAATAAAATGGGTTCCCATGGGGCTGGGCACACAAAAGTGTAGTATGTTTCTTGTGGAAACACCCCCCTAGTGTGTGTAAAGTTTGGGAACGATCGCTCGTTCGTAGCCAACACGGCGGCCTAAAACGTACTCGTTACACAGAGGCTTTATAGAAGGCAGACTATATTAAGCATATTTTTACTGTTATAAAATGGGTTCTCCTTGCCCTAGGTACACAAATGTGTAATATGTTTCTCGTGGAAAGACCCCCATAGTGTGTGCAAAGTTTGGGAACGATCGCTCGTTCGTAGCCAACACGGCGGCCTAAAACGTACTCCTTTCACAGAGGCTTTATGGAAGGCCGAATATATTAAGCATATTTTTACTGTAATAAAACGGGTTACCATGGGGCTAGGCACACAAAACTGCAATATGTTTCTCGTGGAAAGAGCCCAATAGACTGTACAAAGTTTGGGAACGATCACTCGTTCGTAGCCAACACGGCGGCCTAAAACGTACTTATTTCACAGAGGCTTTATAGAAGGCCGACTATATTAAGCATATTTTTACTGTAATAAAATGGGTTCCCATGGGGCTGGGCACACAAAAGTGTAGTATGTTTCTTGTGGAAACACCTCCCTAGTGTGTGTAAAGTTTGGGAATGATCGCTCGTTCGTAGCCAACACGGCGGCCTAAAACGTACTCGTTTCACAGAGGCTTTATAGAAGGCCGACTATATAAAACATGTTATTAGTGTAATAAAACGGGTTACCCTGGGGCTAGGCACACAAAACTGCAATATGTTTCTCGTGGAAAGACCCCCATAGTCTGTGCAAAGTTTGGGAACGATCACTCGTTCGTAGCCAACACGGCGGCCTAAAACGTACTCGTTTCACATTGGACCATTATTGTTTAACCCCACTGGGTGGCAGTCTATACAATGTGAGTCTATGGAAAAGTGCTCACAAATGCTAAGAGTTTTTGACATCTGAGGTGTTCTGTTGCAAAAATTATTTTTAATGTCATTCGGAATTTTGCAAGTGTTAAAGTGAATAATTCAGGTGGAATCATACAATTACACAAGGAAAGTTTTATTGACGGAATAATAAGGATAATAACAAGAATTACGAAAATAATAATAATAACATGAGTAATTATAATAATTCATTTAATTTATGAAGTGCTTTTCTAGACACGGATGAGAGACAGACATTCACAGCAAAGGCTGCCAATTTAACTGGCCATATATATATATATATATATATATATATATAAAATCTGCATGTTTTAAAAACATTGCTGTAATATAAAGGTTTTAAGCAGCATAACTTGCGTTCAAAATCATTGTACAGTATGAACAGGAACATAGTTTGTATTTTTCCTGTTAGATTTCTTTTGCAAGTTTTTGTAAACTTCAATTTTATTGATAAATCATTCATATTTCAAATGAACGGCTGTTCTTAAGTGGACGCCCCCTAAAGGCTCAGCATTGAAACTGTCTGTGATTCTGTGTTAAAAAATCCACATTTTAGCAGTTTTGCACAGTGCAGATCTCAATATGTCCACTTTGTGTATGTGTGTGTATGTGTGTATATATTTGTAGCTGTAAGTCATAAATCTATCTTTCTGTCTATCTAACTAACTATCTGTCTGACTGTCTGTCTGTCTGTCTGTCTATCTGTCTATGTATCTCACTATCTGCCTGTCTGTCTGTCTGTCTATCGATCTTTCTGTCTGTCTATCTAACTATCTGTCTATCTATCTAACTATCTGTCTTTCTGTCTATCTATCTAACTATCTGTCTGTCTGTCTATCTAACTATCTGTCTATCGAACTATCTGTCTGTCAATCTATCTAACTATCTGTCTGTCTTTCTATCTATCTAACTATCTGTCTGTCTTTCTATCTATCTAACTATCTGTCTGTCTGTCTGTCTGTCTATCTAACTATCTGTCTGTCTATCTAACTATCTGTCTGTCTATCTATCTAAATGTCTGTCTGTCTGTCTATCTTTCTGCATGTGTGTCTATTTGTTTCTCTGTCTGTGTTTGTGTGTCTGTCTGTAACTAATGAAACTTTTAAATAAAGTTTAAACTTTTTACTATCATTATTATTATTATTATTTCATTTGATATTTCTTTTACTTGTATGTGAGGAGTATTTTTGAGTCCAGTTAATTGTATCAAAGAAATGTTTCCAAAAATGAAATAAATAAAAAAACAAATAACAGAAGGATGTTTTGTTTTTGTGGTATCGAGTCTCCATCTGGTGGTCATTTACAGCAACTTCATATTCTACTCAATAAAGTCCCAAACAGACTGCTATATTTGATTCCTACTGTAAGACTGTTAATAACAAATGAAAGAAATGAACCCAAGTAAATATAGCAAGACCCTTTGCATTTATTTGACTTGTTTGTGAGGAGGATGTTTTGGAGTCCAGTTCATTTTATTAAAAAAATGTTTCCAGAAATGAAGTAGATTCAAACAAATTACAGGTGGACTTGTAAACATTTTGTTGTTGTTGTTGTGAGAAAACAAACTGCACCAAATATTGCCCTTATAACTTTATAAAATAATGTTACCTTAGGTTTAAAGTTGTAAGTGGGAAAGTGCAATTCTCCATCAGTCCACTAGGGCTAACCCCAGTCAGCTGGGGTTAGTTGGGGTTAAATTGCTAGATGACCCTAACCCCTAGCCCCGGGGGTTAAAAACTCTGTAGGTATAGAGGTGATTACGAGTTTCACCCTCATTATCTCCACCCTCATTTGCATATTGAATCTGATTGGCTGGATTGTTTCACAGATCAATCTTTAGAACGGTCTGTCCGATTTTGCCAAGCTTGGTGTCATCGAACTCAGAATTCCGTCTGTCTTCATGTGACGGGGCGAGATGAACAGAAAAAGAAAGCATTAGAAATGAGCTAACCTAACCTAACCCTAACCCTAACCCTAACCCTACCCTTAACCTAACCCTTAACCTAACCCTTAACCTAACCCTTAACCTAACCCTTAACCGCTAACCCTTAACCGCTAACCCTTACTCTAAACCTAACCCTTAACCTAACCCTTAACCTAACCCTTAATCTAACCCTTTAACCTAACCCTTACCCTAGGTTAGAGCTACATTTGTAACGACCCTTCAAATTGTAAAAATGCAACTTAAGCATTAGGCACGTAGGGCTAGGGTTAGGGTTAGGGTTAGGGTAAGGTTTAGGGTAAGGGTTAGCGGATAAGGGTTAGGTTAAGGGTTAGGTTTAGGGTAAGGTTTAGTGTAATGATTAGGTTAAGGGTTAGGTTAAGGGTTAGGTTAAGGGTTAGGTTAAGGGTTAGGTTAAGGGTTAGGTTTAGGTTAAGGGTAAGGGTTAGGTTAAGTGTTAGGTTAAGGTTTAGGGTAAGGGTTAGTGGTTAAGGTTTAGCTTAAGGGTTAGGTTTTTGGTAAGGTTTAGTGTAAGGGTTAGGTTAAGGGTCAGGTTAAGGGTTAGGTTAAGGGTTAGGTTAAGGGTTAGGGTTAGGTTAAGGGTTAGGTTAAGGGTAAGGGTTAGGTTAAGGGTTAGGTTAAGGGTTAGGTTAAGGGTAAGGTTTAGGGTAAGGGTTAGGGTAAGGGTTAGCGTTTAAGGGTTAAGGGTAAGGTTTAGGGTAAGGGTTAGGTTAAAGGGTTAGATTAAGGGTTAGGTTAAGGGTTAGGTTTAGAGTAAGGGTTAGCGGTTAAGGGTTAGGTTAAGGGTTAGCGGTTAAGGGTTAGGTTAAGGGTTAGCGGTTAAGGGTTAGCGGTTAAGGGTTAGGTTAAGGGTTAGGTTAAGGGTTAGGGTTAGGGTTAGGGTTAAGGGTAGGGTTAGGGTTAGGGTTAGGGTTAGGGTTAGGGTTAGGTTAGGGTTAGGGTTAGGGTTAGGGTTAGGGTTAGGGTTAGGGTTAGGGTGAGGGTTAGGTTAGGGTTAGGGTTAGGGTTAGGGTAAGGGTTAGCGGTTAAGGGTTAAGGGTTAAGGGTTAGGTTTAGGGTAAGGTTTAGGGTAAGGGTTAGGTTAAGGGTTAGGTTAAGGGTTAGGTTAAGGGTTAGGTTTAGGGTAAGGTTTAGGGTAAGGGTTAGCGGTTAGGGTTAGGGTTAGGGTTAGGGTTAGGGTTAGGGTTAGGTTAGGGTTAGGGTTAGGGTTAGGGTTAGGTTAGGGTTAGGGTTAGGGTTAGGGTTAGGGTTAGGGTTTAGGGTTAGGGTTAGGGTTTAGGGTTAGGGTTAGGGTTAGGGTTAGGGTTAGGGTTAGGTTAGGGTTAGGGTTAGGGTTAGGGTTAGGGTTAGGTTAGGGTTAGGGTTTAGGGTTAGGGTTAGGGTTAGGGTTAGGGTTAGGGTTAGGAAGGGTTAGGGTTAGGGTTAGGGTTAGGGTTAGGGTTAGGTATAGAGGTGATTACGAGTTTCACCCTCATTATCTCCACCCTCATTTGCATATTGAATCTGATTGGCTGGATTGTTTCACAGATCAATCTTTAGAACGGTCTGTCCGATTTTGCCAAGCTTGGTGTCATCGAACTCAGAATTCCGTCTGTCTTCATGTGACGGGGCGAGATGAACAGAAAAAGAAAGCATTAGAAATGTAGCACTTAAAAAGGAAAACAGTCATTTGCATGTAGGTTTTGAGTGGTGGAAAAAGTCACCTGCACGCCTTTAAGATTTGCATGAATACGACTGTAGAGGAGACGTGGTAATGAACGCATTTTTCACAAGAACGACGTTTCTTCTTTCCTGCGCATTTTGGCAGCATGTAGGCCTGCAGCACGTTAGCTTTGGGCAACAATAATAGCGTTTAATTTAAATACTGTTTATATTTCAGTTGAGCAACTGAAATCAGTATCATATCCATGTATCACTCCTGAAATGTTTTTGTAGGAATGTTTGGGTGGGATGAACTCAATCCTTTATTATTATCATTTCATGAAATGTATCGGACCATGCTTGTGAGGAGGAGATTATTCTGTTGCGAGCAGAGCAGACTTGAGTCCAATAAATATTTAAAGAAATTGTTCCAAAATTGAGCGCACAAAGAGCTACATTTGTAACGACCCTTCAAATTGTAAAAATGCAACTTAAGCATTAGGCACGTAGGGCTAGGGTTAGGGTTAGGGTTAGGGTAAGGTTTAGGGTAAGGGTTAGCGGATAAGGGTTAGGTTAAGGGTTAGGTTTAGGGTAAGGTTTAGTGTAATGATTAGGTTAAGGGTTAGGTTAAGGGTTAGGTTAAGGGTAAGGTTTAGGGTAAGGGTTAGGTTAAGGGTTAGGTTTAGGTTAAGGGTTAGGTTAAGGGTAAGGGTTAGGTTAAGTGTTAGGTTAAGGGTTAGGTTAAGGGTATGGGTTAGTTTAAGTGTTAGGTTAAGGGTTAGGTTAAGGGTCAGGTTAAGGGTTAGGTTAAGGGTTAGGTTAAGGGTTAGGGTTAGGTTAAGGGTTAGGTTAAGGGTAAGGTTTAGGGTAAGGTTTAGGTTAAGGGTTATGTTAAGGGTTAGGTTAAGGGTAAGGTTTAGGGTAAGGGTTAGCGTTTAAGGGTTAAGGGTTAGGTTTAGGGTAAGGTTTAGGGTAAGGGTTAGGTTAAAGGGTTAGATTAAGGGTTAGGTTAAGGGTTAGGTTAAGGGTTAGGTTTAGAGTAAGGGTTAGCGGTTAAGGGTTAGGTTAAGGGTTAGGTTAAGGGTTAGGTTAAGGGTTAGGTTTAGGGTAAGGTTTAGGGTAAGGTTTAGGGTAAGGGTTAGCGTTTAAGGGTTAGGTTAAGGGTTAGGTTTAGGGTAAGGTTTAGGGTAAGGGTTAGGTTAAGGGTCAGGTTAAGGGTTAGGTTAAGGGTTAGGGTTAGGTTAAGGGTTAGGTTAAGGGTAATGTTTAGGGTAAGGTATAGGTTAAGGGTTAGGTTAAGGGTAAGGTTTAGGGTAAGGGTTAGCGGTTAAGGGTTAAGGGTTAAGGGTTAGGTTTAGGGTAAGGTTTAGGGTAAGGGTTAGGGTAAGGGTTAGGGTTAGGGTTAGGGTTAGGGTTAGGTATAGAGGTGATTACGAGTTTCACCCTCATTATCTCCACCCTCATTTGCATATCGAATCTGATTGGCTGGATTGTTTCACAGATCAATCTTTAGAACGGTCTGTCCGATTTTGCCAAGCTTGGTGTCATCGAACTCAGAATTCCGTCTGTCTTCATGTGACGGAGCGAGATGAACAGAAAAAGAAAGCATTAGAAATGTAGCACTTAAAAAGGAAAAAAGTCATTTGCATGTAGGTTTTGAGTGGTGGAAAAAGTCACCTGCACGCCTTTAAGATTTGCATGAATACGACTGTAGAGGAGACGTGGTAATGAACGCATTTTTCACAAGAACGACGTTTCTTCTTTCCTGCGCATTTTGGCAGCATGTAGGCCTGCAGCACGTTAGCTTTGGGCAACAATAATAGCGTTTAATTTGATTTGTAAACAGCCCATTGCGGTTTAAATACTGTTTATATTTCAGTTGAGCAACTGAAATCAGTATCATATCCATGTATCACTCCTGAAATGTTTTTGTAGGAATGTTTGGGTGGGATGAACTCAATCCTTTATTATTATCATTTCAATGTATCGGACCATGCTTGTGAGGAGGAGATTATTCTGTTGCGAGCAGAGCAGACTTGAGTCCAGTAAATATTTAAAGAAATTGTTCCAAAATTGAGCGCACGAAGAGCTACATTTGTAAGGACCCTTCAGATTTTAAAAATGCAACTTAAAGGCTTGAATCCCTCTGCTCCCAACCACCAGCACGTGGTAATAGCTTAGCCCCCGCCGCTGGGCGGCAGTCCATACAATGTCAGTCTATGGAAAAATGTTTGTCTGTGGGTGGCTGCTGTTCTGAAGGTGCTGGCGGTGTGGGCCTGCGGGTTTCCGAGAAGACCAGCGTTGGCCCCGTGACTCTGGCAGGTACGTTTGCGGAGATACGGGGCTTGGCCCGCATCCTATGTGGTCCGTGCTGTAGCGGAATTTGACAGCCGTCCGGCGTGGTTGGTTGCCCCGCTGACGTCCCGGGGGACCGTGCTAGGAGCGCATTTGGGGGCGTTTGGAGTCCATTGGTGTAGGTTTGAGTGGAGTGTTTTCGGGGGCCCGTGGCAGCCTTAGGTCAGGTCAGAGCAGGATATAGGATAGAAACTACCGACGGCGAACACGCCATCGTCTTTAACTTTGGTTCCGCTGGTCCGATTTTTACAAAAATGTCATGTTCTATATGTGATCCTCTAGCTATCTGATTGACTTTGTCCTCGATCAGTCTTAAGAGGTTTGATTTAGTCTCAAAAACATACTTCTCTTATGGTCTAACTTGCTCTATAGTGTGTAAATGTTGTGTCTTCTTGATCAGTGTGACTTGTATTTAGTTTGGAAATGTGTTCTGTTCAGAAGTTGGTTATGTTTAGAGTTAAAGTTGAATAAAGTGATACAATCTTAATTTGTGTAAGCCTGGTATCTTTTTGATACTTTTGACTTTTATTAGCTTAGAAGTTGGGTTAGGTTAAGAAGTTAGGTTAGGTTAGAATAAGGTTAGTTAGGGTTAGGTTAGGTTATGGGATATAGGGATGAAAACCACCCATTTTGTGATGCACCGACAGGCAGCCATGCGGTAAGACACAGAATGTGAGGAAGCTCGATCAGGTAAAGTGATCCCTGACATGCTAGCGGCAGCTCTTTCGTGACCGCAGCAGTGCCAAGCAGAAATGCCATGCTTTCCTGGGCAGGACGACAGTAGAAGTCAATGGGTTCTCTTGGTTAATAGAATAAACTGGCTTTCGGCGAACTGTGATAAATTTATAAAGGCCTATGTCAATTTACCGTGTCTTTACTGTAATAAAACGGGTTACCCTGGGGCTAGGCACACAAAACTGCAATATGTTTCTCGTGGAAAGAGCCCGATAGAGTGTGCAAAGTTTGGGAACGATCGCTCGATCGTAGCCAACACAGCGGCCTAAAACGTACTCGTTTCACAGAGGCTTTATGGAAGGCCGACTATATTAAGCATATTTTTAGTGTAATAAAACGTGTTCCCATTGGGCTAGGTACACAAAAGTGTAATATGTTTCTCGTGGAAAGACCCCCATAGTTTGTGCAAAGTTTGGGAACGATCGCTCGTTCGTAGCCAACACGGCGGCCTAAAACTTACTCGTTTCACAGAGGCTTTATAGAAGGCCGACTATATAAAACATGTTATTAGTGTAATAAAACGGGTTACCCTGGGGCTAGGCACACAAAACTGCAATATGTTTCTCGTGGAAAGAGCCCGATAGAGTGTGCAAAGTTTGGGAACGATCGCTCGATCGTAGCCAACACAGCGGCCTAAAACGTACTCGTTTCACAGAGGCTTTATGGAAGGCCGACTATATTAAGCATATTTTTAGTGTAATAAAACGTGTTCCCATTGGGCTAGGTACACAAAAGTGTAATATGTTTCTCGTGGAAAGACCCCCATAGTTTGTGCAAAGTTTGGGAACGATCGCTCGTTCGTAGCCAACACGGCGGCCTAAAACTTACTCGTTTCACAGAGGCTTTATAGAAGGCCGACTATATGAAACATGTTATTAGTGTAATAAAACGGGTTACCCTGGGGCTAGGCACACAAAACTGCAATATGTTTCTCGTGGAAAGAGCCCGATAGAGTGTGCAAAGTTTGGGAACGATCACTCGATCGTAGCCAACACAGCGGCCTAAAACGTACTCGTTTCACAGAGGCTTTATGGAAGGCCGACTATATTAAGCATATTTTTAGTGTAATAAAACGTGTTCCCAGTGGGCTAGGTACACAAAAGTGTAATATGTTTCTCGTGGAAAGACCCCCATAGTTTGTGCAAAGTTTGGGAACGATCGCTCGTTCGTAGCCAACACGGCGGCCTAAAACTTACTCGTTTCACAGAGGCTTTATAGAAGGCCGACTATATAAAACATGTTATTAGTGTAATAAAACGGGTTACCCTGGGGCTAGGCACACAAAACTGCAATATGTTAATCGTGGAAAGAGCCCGATAGAGTGTGCAAAGTTTGGGAACGATCACTCGATCGTAGCCAACACAGCGGCCTAAAACGTACTCGTTTCACAGAGGCTTTATGGAAGGCCGACTATATTAAGCATATTTTTAGTGTAATAAAACGTGTTCCCATTGGGCTAGGTACACAAAAGTGTAATATGTTTCTCGTGGAAAGACCCCCATAGTTTGTGCAAAGTTTGGGAACGATCGCTCGTTCGTAGCCAACACGGCGGCCTTAAACGTACTCGTTTCACAGAGGCTTTATGGAAGGCTGACTATATTAAGCATATTTTTACTGTAATAAAACGGGTTACCCTGGGGCTAGGCACACAAAACTGCAGTATGTTTCTCGTGGAAAGAGCCCGATAGACTGTACAAAGTTTGGGAACGATCACTCGTTCGTAGCCAACACGGCGGCCTAAAACGTACTCGTTTCACAGAGGCTTTATAGAAGGCCGACTATATTAAGCATATTTTTACTATAATAAAATGGGTTCCCATGGGGCTGGGCACACAAAAGTGTAGTATGTTTCTTGTGGAAACACCCCCCTAGTGTGTGTAAAGTTTGGGAACGATCGCTCGTTCGTAGCCAACACGGCGGCCTAAAACGTACTCGTTTCACAGAGGCTTTATGGAAGGCTGACTATATTAAGCATATTTTTACTGTAATAAAACGGGTTACCCTGGGGCTAGGCACAAAAAACTGCAATATGTTTCTCATGGAAAGAGCCCGATAGACTGTACAAAGTTTGGGAACGATCGCTCGTTCGTAGCCAACACGGCGGCCTAAAACGTACTCGTTTCACAGAGGCGTTATAGAAGGCCGACTATATAAAACATGTTATTAGTGTAATAAAATGGGTTCCCATTGGGCTAGGCACACAAAAGTGTAATATGTTTCTCGTGGAAAGACCCCCATAGTGTGTGCAAAGTTTGGGAACGATCGCTCGTTCGTAGCCAACACGGCGGCCTAAAACGTACTCCTTTCACAGAGGCTTTATGGAAGGCCGAATATATTAAGCATATTTTTACTGTAATAAAACGGGTTACCCTGGGGCTAGGCACACAAAACTGCAATATGTTTCTCGTGGAAAGAGCCCAATAGACTGTACAAAGTTTGGGAACGATCACTCGTTCGTAGCCAACACGGCGGCCTAAAACGTACTTATTTCACAGAGGCTTTATAGAAGGCCGACTATATTAAGCATATTTTTACTGTAATAAAATGGGTTCCCATGGGGCTGGGCACACAAAAGTGTAGTATGTTTCTTGTGGAAACACCTCCCTAGTGTGTGTAAAGTTTGGGAACGATCGCTCGTTCGTAGCCAACACGGCGGCCTAAAACGTACTCGTTTCACAGAGGCTTTATAGAAGGCCGACTATATAAAACATGTTATTAGTGTAATAAAACGGGTTACCCTGGGGCTAGGCACACAAAACTGCAATATGTTTCTCGTGGAAAGACCCCCATAGTCTGTGCAAAGTTTGGGAACGATCACTCGTTCGTAGCCAACACGGCGGCCTAAAACGTACTCGTTTCACATTGGACCATTATTGTTTAACCCCACTGGGTGGCAGTCTATACAATGTGAGTCTATGGAAAAGTGCTCACAAATGCTAAGAGTTTTTGACATCTGAGGTGTTCTGTTGCAGAAATTATTTTTAATGTCATTCGGAATTTTGCAAGTGTTAAAGTGAATAATTCAGGTGGAATCATACAATTACACAAGGAAAGTTTTATTGACGGAATAATAAGGATAATAACAAGAATTACGAAAATAATAATAATAACATGAGTAATTATAATAATTCATTTAATTTATGAAGTGCTTTTCTAGACACGGATGAGAGACCGACATTCACAGCAAAGGCTGCCAATTTAACTGGCCATATATATATATATATAAAATCTGCATGTTTTAAAAACATTGCTGTAATATAAAGGTTTTAAGCAGCATAACATGCGTTCAAAATCATTGTACAGTATGAACAGGAACATAGTTTGTATTTTTCCTGTTAGATTTCTTTTGCAAGTTTTTGTAAACTTCAATTTTATTGATAAATCATTCATATTTCAAATGAACGGCTGTTCTTAAGTGGACGCCCCCTAAAGGCTCAGCATTGAAACTGTCTGTGATTCTGTGTTAAAAAATCCACATTTTAGCAGTTTTGCACAGTGCAGATCTCAATATGTCCACTTTGTGTATGTGTGTGTATGTGTGTATATATTTGTAGCTGTAAGTCATAAATCTATCTTTCTGTCTATCTAACTAACTATCTGTCTGACTGTCTGTCTGTCTGTCTGTCTATCTGTCTATGTATCTCACTATCTGCCTGTCTGTCTGTCTGTCTATCTATCTTTCTGTCTGTCTATCTAACTATCTGTCTATCTATCTAACTATCTGTCTTTCTGTCTATCTATCTAACTATCTGTCTGTCTGTCTATCTAACTATCTGTCTATCGAACTATCTGTCTGTCAATCTATCTAACTGTCTGTCTGTCTATCTATCTAACTATCTGTCTGTCTGTCTATCTATCTAACTATCTGTCTGTCTGTCTGTCTATCTAACTATCTGTCTGTCTATCTAACTATCTGTCTGTCTATCTATCTAAATGTCTGTCTGTCTGTCTATCTTTCTGCATGTGTGTCTATTTGTTTCTCTGTCTGTGTTTGTGTGTCTGTCTGTAACTAATGAAACTTTTAAATAAAGTTTAAACTTTTTACTATCATTATT
Source organism: Moxostoma hubbsi (assembly GCA_032164185.1). Classification (NCBI taxonomy): domain Eukaryota; kingdom Metazoa; phylum Chordata; class Actinopteri; order Cypriniformes; family Catostomidae; genus Moxostoma; species Moxostoma hubbsi. The sequence continues at coordinate 46,851 of JAVLUX010000031.1, read as the reverse complement.
ATTATTATTATTATTTCATTTGATATTTCTTTTACTTGTATGTGAGGAGTATTTTTGAGTCCAGTTAATTGTATCAAAGAAATGTTTCCAAAAATGAAATAAATAAAAAAACAAATAACAGAAGGATGTTTTGTTTTTGTGGTATCGAGTCTCCATCTGGTGGTCATTTACAGCAACTTCATATTCTACTCAATAAAGTCCCAAACAGACTGCTATATTTGATTCCTACTGTAAGACTGTTAATAACAAATGAAAGAAATGAACCCAAGTAAATATAGCAAGACCCTTTGCATTTATTTGACTTGTTTGTGAGGAGGATGTTTTGGAGTCCAGTTCATTTTATTAAAAAAATGTTTCCAGAAATGAAGTAGATTCAAACAAATTACAGGTGGACTTGTAAACATTTTGTTGTTGTTGTTGTGAGAAAACAAACTGCACCAAATATTGCCCTTATAACTTTATAAAATAAAGTTACCATAGGTTTAAAGTTGTAAGTGGGAAAGTGCAATTCTCCATCAGTCCACTAGGGCTAACCCCAGTCAGCTGGGGTTAGTTGGGGTTAAATTGCTAGATGACCCTAACCCCTAGCCCCGGGGGTTAAAAACTCTGTAGGTATAGAGGTGATTACGAGTTTCACCCTCATTATCTCCACCCTCATTTGCATATTGAATCTGATTGGCTGGATTGTTTCACAGATCAATCTTTAGAACGGTCTGTCCGATTTTGCCAAGCTTGGTGTCATCGAACTCAGAATTCCGTCTGTCTTCATGTGACGGGGCGAGATGAACAGAAAAAGAAAGCATTAGAAATGTAGCACTTAAAAAGGAAAACAGTCATTTGCATGTAGGTTTTGAGTGGTGGAAAAAGTCACCTGCACGCCTTTAAGATTTGCATGAATACGACTGTAGAGGAGATGTGGTAATGAACGCATTTTTCACAAGAACGACGTTTCTTCTTTCCTGCGCATTTTGGCAGCATGTAGGCCTGCAGCACGTTAGCTTTGGGCAACAATAATAGCGTTTAATTTAAATACTGTTTATATTTCAGTTGAGCAACTGAAATCAGTATCATATCCATGTATCACTCCTGAAATGTTTTTGTAGGAATGTTTGGGTGGGATGAACTCAATCCTTTATTATTATCATTTCATGAAATGTATCGGACCATGCTTGTGAGGAGGAGATTATTCTGTTGCGAGCAGAGCAGACTTGAGTCCAATAAATATTTAAAGAAATTGTTCCAAAATTGAGCGCACAAAGAGCTACATTTGTAACGACCCTTCAAATTGTAAAAATGCAACTTAAGCATTAGGCACGTAGGGCTAGGGTTAGGGTTAGGGTTAGGGTAAGGTTTAGGGTAAGGGTTAGCGGATAAGGGTTAGGTTAAGGGTTAGGTTTAGGGTAAGGTTTAGTGTAATGATTAGGTTAAGGGTTAGGTTAAGGGTTAGGTTAAGGGTAAGGTTTAGGGTAAGGGTTAGGTTAAGGGTTAGGTTTAGGTTAAGGGTTAGGTTAAGGGTAAGGGTTAGGTTAAGTGTTAGGTTAAGGGTTAGGTTAAGGGTATGGGTTAGTTTAAGTGTTAGGTTAAGGTTTAGGGTAAGGGTTAGTGGTTAAGGTTTAGCTTAAGGGTTAGGTTTTTGGTAAGGTTTAGTGTAAGGGTTAGGTTAAGGGTCAGGTTAAGGGTTAGGTTAAGGGTTAGGTTAAGGGTTAGGGTTAGGTTAAGGGTAAGGTTTAGGGTAAGGTTTAGGTTAAGGGTTAGGTTAAGGGTTAGGTTAAGGGTAAGGTTAAGGGTAAGGTTTAGGGTAAGGGTTAGCGTTTAAGGGTTAAGGGTTAGGTTTAGGGTAAGGTTTAGGGTAAGGGTTAGGTTAAAGGGTTAGATTAAGGGTTAGGTTAAGGGTTAGGTTAAGGGTTAGGTTTAGAGTAAGGGTTAGCGGTTAAGGGTTAGGTTAAGGGTTAGGTTAAGGGTTAGGTTTAGGGTAAGGTTTAGGGTAAGGTTTAGGGTAAGGGTTAGCGTTTAAGGGTTAGGTTAAGGGTTAGGTTTAGGGTAAGGTTTAGGGTAAGGGTTAGGTTAAGGGTCAGGTTAAGGGTCAGGTTAAGGGTTAGGGTTAGGTTAAGGGTTAGGTTAAGGGTAATGTTAAGGGTCAGGTTAAGGGTCAGGTTAAGGGTTAGGGTTAGGTTAAGGGTTAGGTTAAGGGTAATGTTTAGGGTAAGGTATAGGTTAAGGGTTAGGTTAAGGGTAAGGTTTAGGGTAAGGGTTAGCGGTTAAGGGTTAAGGGTTAAGGGTTAGGTTTAGGGTAAGGTTTAGGGTAAGGGTTAGGGTAAGGGTTAGGGTTAGGGTTAGGGTTAGGGTTAGGGTTAGGTATAGAGGTGATTACGAGTTTCACCCTCATTATCTCCACCCTCATTTGCATATTGAATCTGATTGGCTGGATTGTTTCACAGATCAATCTTTAGAACGGTCTGTCCGATTTTGCCAAGCTTGGTGTCATCGAACTCAGAATTCCGTCTGTCTTCATGTGACGGGGCGAGATGAACAGAAAAAGAAAGCATTAGAAATGTAGCACTTAAAAAGGAAAACAGTCATTTGCATGTAGGTTTTGAGTGGTGGAAAAAGTCACCTGCACGCCTTTAAGATTTGCATGAATACGACTGTAGAGGAGACGTGGTAATGAACGCATTTTTCACAAGAACGACGTTTCTTCTTTCCTGCGCATTTTGGCAGCATGTAGGCCTGCAGCACGTTAGCTTTGGGCAACAATAATAGCGTTTAATTTAAATACTGTTTATATTTCAGTTGAGCAACTGAAATCAGTATCATATCCATGTATCACTCCTGAAATGTTTTTGTAGGAATGTTTGGGTGGGATGAACTCAATCCTTTATTATTATCATTTCATGAAATGTATCGGACCATGCTTGTGAGGAGGAGATTATTCTGTTGCGAGCAGAGCAGACTTGAGTCCAATAAATATTTAAAGAAATTGTTCCAAAATTGAGCGCACAAAGAGCTACATTTGTAACGACCCTTCAAATTGTAAAAATGCAACTTAAGCATTAGGCACGTAGGGCTAGGGTTAGGGTTAGGGTTAGGGTAAGGTTTAGGGTAAGGGTTAGCGGATAAGGGTTAGGTTAAGGGTTAGGTTTAGGGTAAGGTTTAGTGTAATGATTAGGTTAAGGGTTAGGTTAAGGGTTAGGTTAAGGGTAAGGTTTAGGGTAAGGGTTAGGTTAAGGGTTAGGTTTAGGTTAAGGGTTAGGTTAAGGGTAAGGGTTAGGTTAAGTGTTAGGTTAAGGGTTAGGTTAAGGGTATGGGTTAGTTTAAGTGTTAGGTTAAGGTTTAGGGTAAGGGTTAGTGGTTAAGGTTTAGCTTAAGGGTTAGGTTTTTGGTAAGGTTTAGTGTAAGGGTTAGGTTAAGGGTCAGGTTAAGGGTTAGGTTAAGGGTTAGGTTAAGGGTTAGGGTTAGGTTAAGGGTAAGGTTTAGGGTAAGGTTTAGGTTAAGGGTTAGGTTAAGGGTTAGGTTAAGGGTAAGGTTAAGGGTAAGGTTTAGGGTAAGGGTTAGCGTTTAAGGGTAAGGTTAAGGGTAAGGTTTAGGGTAAGGGTTAGCGTTTAAGGGTTAAGGGTTAGGTTTAGGGTAAGGTTTAGGGTAAGGGTTAGGTTAAAGGGTTAGATTAAGGGTTAGGTTAAGGGTTAGGTTAAGGGTTAGGTTTAGAGTAAGGGTTAGCGGTTAAGGGTTAGGTTAAGGGTTAGGTTAAGGGTTAGGTTAAGGGTTAGGTTAAGGGTTAGGTTTAGGGTAAGGTTTAGGGTAAGGTTTAGGGTAAGGGTTAGCGTTTAAGGGTTAGGTTAAGGGTTAGGGTTAGGGTTAGGGTTAGGGTTAGGGTTAGGGTTAGGGTAGGGTTAGGGTTAGGGTTAGGGTTAGGGTTAGGGTTAGGGGTTAGGGGTTAGGGTTAGGTATAGAGGTGATTACGAGTTTCACCCTCATTATCTCCACCCTCATTTGCATATCGAATCTGATTGGCTGGATTGTTTCACAGATCAATCTTTAGAACGGTCTGTCCGATTTTGCCAAGCTTGGTGTCATCGAACTCAGAATTCCGTCTGTCTTCATGTGACGGGGCGAGATGAACAGAAAAAGAAAGCATTAGAAATGTAGCACTTAAAAAGGAAAACAGTCATTTGCATGTAGGTTTTGAGTGGTGGAAAAAGTCACCTGCACGCCTTTAAGATTTGCATGAATACGACTGTAGAGGAGACGTGGTAATGAACGCATTTTTCACAAGAACGACGTTTCTTCTTTCCTGCGCATTTTGGCAGCATGTAGGCCTGCAGCACGTTAGCTTTGGGCAACAATAATAGCGTTTAATTTAAATACTGTTTATATTTCAGTTGAGCAACTGAAATCAGTATCATATCCATGTATCACTCCTGAAATGTTTTTGTAGGAATGTTTGGGTGGGATGAACTCAATCCTTTATTATTATCATTTCATGAAATGTATCGGACCATGCTTGTGAGGAGGAGATTATTCTGTTGCGAGCAGAGCAGACTTGAGTCCAATAAATATTTAAAGAAATTGTTCCAAAATTGAGCGCACAAAGAGCTACATTTGTAACGACCCTTCAAATTGTAAAAATGCAACTTAAGCATTAGGCACGTAGGGCTAGGGTTAGGGTTAGGGTTAGGGTAAGGTTTAGGGTAAGGGTTAGCGGATAAGGGTTAGGTTAAGGGTTAGGTTTAGGGTAAGGTTTAGTGTAATGATTAGGTTAAGGGTTAGGTTAAGGGTTAGGTTAAGGGTAAGGTTTAGGGTAAGGGTTAGGTTAAGGGTTAGGTTTAGGTTAAGGGTTAGGTTAAGGGTAAGGGTTAGGTTAAGTGTTAGGTTAAGGGTTAGGTTAAGGGTATGGGTTAGTTTAAGTGTTAGGTTAAGGTTTAGGGTAAGGGTTAGTGGTTAAGGTTTAGCTTAAGGGTTAGGTTTTTGGTAAGGTTTAATGTAAGGGTTAGGTTAAGGGTCAGGTTAAGGGTTAGGTTAAGGGTTAGGTTAAGGGTTAGGGTTAGGTTAAGGGTTAGGTTAAGGGTAAGGTTTAGGGTAAGGTTTAGGTTAAGGGTTAGGTTAAGGGTTAGGTTAAGGGTAAGGTTAAGGGTAAGGTTTAGGGTAAGGGTTAGCGTTTAAGGGTTAAGGGTTAGGTTTAGGGTAAGGTTTAGGGTAAGGGTTAGGTTAAAGGGTTAGATTAAGGGTTAGGTTAAGGGTTAGGTTAAGGGTTAGGTTTAGAGTAAGGGTTAGCGGTCAAGGGTTAGGTTAAGGGTTAGGTTAAGGGTTAGGTTAAGGGTTAGGTTTAGGGTAAGGTTTAGGGTAAGGTTTAGGGTAAGGGTTAGCGTTTAAGGGTTAGGTTAAGGGTTAGGTTTAGGGTAAGGTTTAGGGTAAGGGTTAGGTTAAGGGTCAGGTTAAGGGTCAGGTTAAGGGTTAGGGTTAGGTTAAGGGTTAGGTTAAGGGTAATGTTTAGGGTAAGGTATAGGTTAAGGGTTAGGTTAAGGGTAAGGTTTAGGGTAAGGGTTAGCGGTTAAGGGTTAAGGGTTAAGGGTTAGGTTTAGGGTAAGGTTAGGGTTAGGGTTAGGGTTAGGGTTAGGGTTAGGGTTAGGTATAGAGGTAATTACGAGTTTCACCCTCATTATCTCCACCCTCATTTGCATATCGAATCTGATTGGCTGGATTGTTTCACAGATCAATCTTTAGAACGGTCTGTCCGATTTTGCCAAGCTTTGTGTCATCGAACTCAGAATTCCGTCGTTCTTCATGTGACGGGGCGAGATGAACAGAAAAAGAAAGCATTAGAAATGTAGCACTTAAAAAGGAAAACAGTCATTTGCATGTAGGTTTTGAGTGGTGGAAAAAGTCACCTGCACGCCTTTAAGATTTGCATGAATACGACTATAGAGGAGACGTGGTAATGAACGCATTTTTCACAAGAACGACGTTTCTTCTTTCCTGCGCATTTTGGCAGTATGTAGGCCTGCAGCACGTTAGCTTTGGGCAACAATAATAGCATTTAATTTGATTTGTAAACAGCCCTTTGCGGTTTAAATACTGTTTATATTTCAGTTGAGCAACTGAAATCAGTATCATATCCATGTATCACTCCTGAAATGTTTTTGTAGGAATTTTTGGGTGGGATGAACTCAATCCTTTTATTATTATCATCTCATGAAATGTATCGGACCATGCTTGTGAGGAGGAGATCATTCTGTTGCGAGCAGAGCAGACTTGAGTCCAGTAAATATTTAAAGAAATTGTTCCAAAATTGAGCGCACGAAGAGCTACATTTGTAAGGACCCTTCAGATTTTAAAAATGCAACTTAAAGGCTTGAATCCCTCTGCTCCCAACCACCAGCACGTGGTAATAGCTTAGCCCCCGCCGCTGGGCGGCAGTCCATACAATGTCAGTCTATGGAAAAATGTTTGTCTGTGGGTGGCTGCCGTTCTGAAGGTGCTGGCGGTGTGGGCCTGCGGGTTTCCGAGAAGACCAGCGTTGGCCCCGTGACTCTGGCAGGTACGTTTGCGGAGATACGGGGCTTGGCCCGCATCCTATGTGGTCCGTGCTGTAGCGGAATTTGACAGCTGTCCGGCGTGGTTGGTTGCCCTGCTGGCGTCCCGGGGGACCGTGCTAGGAGCGCATTTGGGGGCGTTTGGAGTCCATTGGTGTAGGTTTGAGTGGAGTGTTTTCGGGGGCCCGTGGCAGCCTTAGGTCAGGTCAGAGCAGGATATAGGATAGAAACTACCGACGGCGAACACGCCATCGTCTTTAACTTTGGTTCCGCTGGTCCGATTTTTAAAAAAATGTTATGTTCTATATGTGATCCTCTAGCTATCTGATTGACTTTGTCATCGATCAGTCTTAAGAGTTTTTAGTCTCAAAAACATACTTCTCTTATGGTCTAACTTGCTCTATAGTGTGTAAATGTTGTGTCTTCTTGATCAGTGTGACTTGTATTTAGTTTGGAAATGTGTTCTGTTCAGAAGTTGGTTATGTTTAGAGTTAAAGTTGAATAAACTGATACAATCTTAATTTGTGTAAGCCTGGTGTCTTTTTGATACTTTTGACTTTTATTAGCTTAGAAGTTGGGTTAGGTTAAGAAGTTAGGTTAGGTTAGAATAAGGTTAGTTAGGGTTAGGTTAGGTTATGGGATATAGGGATGAAAACCACCCATTTTGTGATGCACCGACAGGCAGCCATGCGGTAAGACAGAGAATGTGAGGAAGCTCGATCAGGTAAAGTGATCCCTGACATGCTAGCGGCAGCTCTTTCGTGACCGCAGCAGTGCCAAGCAGAAATGCCATGCTTTCCTGGGCAGGATGACAGTAGAAGTCAATGGGTTCTCTTGGTTAATAGAATAAACTGGCTTTCGGCGCACTGTGATAAATTTATAAAGGCCTATGTCAATTTACCGTGTCTTTACTGTAATAAAACGGGTTACCCTGGGGCTAGGCACACAAAACTGCAATATGTTTCTCGTGGAAAGAGCCCGATAGAGTGTGCAAAGTTTGGGAACGATCGCTCGTTCGTAGCCAACACGGCGGCCTAAAACGTACTCGTTTCACAGACACTTTATAGAAGGCCGACTTTATTAAGCATATTTTTACTGTAATAAAATGGGTTCCCATGGGGCTGGGCACACAAAAGTGTAATATGTTACTTGTGGAAAGACCCCCCTAGTGTGTGCAAAGTTTGGGAACGATCGCTCGTTCGTAGCCAACACGGCGGCCTAAAACGTACTCGTTTCACAGAGGCTTTATAGAAGGCAGACTTTATTAAGCATATTTTTACTGTAATAAAATGGGTTCCCATGGGGCTGGGCACACAAAAGTGTAATATGTTTCTCGTGGAAAGACCCCCATAGTCTGTGCAAAGTTTGGGAACAATCGCTCGTTCGTAGCCAACACGGCGGCCTAAAACGTACTAGTTTCACAGAGGCTTTATAGAAGGCCGACTATATGAAGCATATTTTTACTGTAATAAAATGGGTTCCCATGGGGCTGGGCACACAAAAGTGTAATCTGTTTCTCGTGGAAAGACCCCCATAGTCTGTGCAAAGTTTGGGAACAATCGCTCGTTCGTAGCCAACACGGCGGCCTAAAACGTACTCGTTTCACAGAGGCTTTATAGAAGGCCGACTTTATTAAGCATATTTTTACTGTAATAAAATGGGTTCCCATTGGGCTAGGCACACAAAAATGCAATATGTTTCTCGTGGAAAGACCCCCATAGTCTGTGCAAAGTTTGGGAACGATTGCTCGTTCGTAGCCAACACGGCGGCCTAAAACGTACTCGTTTCACAGAGGCTTTATAGAAGGCAGACTTTATTAAGCATATTTTTACTGTAATAAAATGGGTTCCCATGGGGCTGGGCACACAAAAGTGTAATATGTTTCTTGTGGAAACACCCCCCTAGTGTGTGCAAAGTTTGGGAACGATCGCTCGTTCGTAGCCATCACGGCGGCCTAAAACGTACTCGTTTCACAGACGCTTTATAGAAGGCCGACTTTATTAAGCATATTTTTACTGTAATAAAATGGGTTCCCATGGGGCTGGGCACACAAAAGTGTAATATGTCACTTGTGGAAAGACCCCCATAGTCTGTGCAAAGTTTGGGAACGATCGCTCGTTCGTAGCCAACACGGCGGCCTAAAACGTACTCGTTTCACAGAGGCTTTATAGAAGGCAGACTTTATTAAGCATATTTTTACTGTAATAAAATGGGTTCCCATGGGGCTGGGCACACAAAAGTGTAATATGTTTCTCGTGGAAAGACCCCCATAGTCTGTGCAAAGTTTGGGAACAATCGCTCGTTCGTAGCCAACACGGCGGCCTAAAACGTACTCGTTTCACAGAGGCTTTATGAAGCATATGAACTATATGAAGCATATTTTTACTGTAGTAAAATGGGTTCCCATTGGGCTAGGCACACAAAAATGCAATATGTTTCTCGTGGAAAGACCCCCATAGTCTGTGCATAGTTTGGGAATGATCGCTCGTTCGTAGCCAACACGACGGCCTAAAACGTACTCGTTTCACATTGGACCATTATTGTTTAACCCCCACTGGGTGGCAGTCTATACAATGTGAGTCTATGGAAAAGTGCTCACAAATGCTAAGAGTTTTTGACATCTGAGGTGTTCTGTTGCAAAAATGATTTTTAATGTCATTCTGAATTTTGCAAGCACAGTGTTAAAGTGAATAATTCAGGTGGAATCATACAATTACACAAGGAAAGTTTTATTGACAGAACAATAAGGATAATAACAAGAATTACGAAAATAATAATAATAACATGAATAATTATAATAATTCATTTAATTTATGAAGTGCTTTTCTAGACACGGATGAGAGACAGACATTCACAGCAAAGGCTGCCCATTTAACTGGCCATATATATATATATAAAATCCGCATGTTTTAAAAACATTGCTGTAAAATAATGTTTTAAGCAGCATAACTTGCGTTCAAAATCATTATACAGTATGAACAGGAACATAGTTTGTATTTTTCCTGTTAGATTTCTTTTGCAAGTATTTGTAAACTTCAATTTTATTGATAAATCATTCATATTTCAAGTGAACGGCTGTTCTTAAGTGGACGCCCCCTAAAGGCTCAGCATTGAAACTGTCTGTGATTCTGTGTTAAAAAATCCACATTTTAGCAGTTTTGCACAGTGCAGATCTCAATATGTCCACTTTGTGTATGTGTGTGTATGTGTGTATATATTTGTAGCTGTAAGTCGTAAATCTATCTTTCTGTCTATCTAACTAACTATCTGTCTGACTGTGTCTGTCTGTCTATCTGTCTATCTATCTCACTATCTGCCCGTCTGTCTGTCTGTCTATCTATCTGTCTGTCTGTCTATCTATCTAACTATCTGTCTATTTGTCTATCTATCTAACTATCTGTCTTTCTGTCTATCTATGTAACTATCTGTCTGTCTGTCTTTCTATCGAACTATCTGTCTGTCTGTCTATCTATCTAACTGTCTGTCTGTCTGTCTGTCTGTCTATCTATCTATCTGTCTGTCTGTCTATCTAGCTAACTATCTGTCTGTCTGTCTATCTATCTAACTATCTGTCTGTCTGTCTATCTAACTATCTGTCTGTCTATCTATCTAAATGTCTGTCTGTCTGTCTATCTTTCTGCCTATGTGTCTATTTGTTTCTCTGTCTGTGTTTGTGTGTCTGTCTGTAACTAATGAAGCTTTTAAATAAAGTTTAAACTTTTTACTATCATTATTATTATTATTTCATGATATTTCTTTTACTTGTATGTGAGGAGTATTTTTGAGTCCAGTTAATTGTATCAAAGAAATGTTTCCAAAAATGAAATAAATAAAAAAAACAAATAGCAGAAGGATGTTTTGTTTTTGTGGTATCGAGTCTCCATCTGGTGGTCATTTACAGCAACTTCATATTCTACTCAATAAAGTCCCAAACAGACTGCTATATTTGATTCCTACTGTAAGACTGTTAATAACAAATGAAAGAAATGAACCCAAGTAAATATAGCAAGACCCTTTGCATTTATTTGACTTGTTTGTGAGGAGGATGTTTTGGAGTCCAGTTCATTTTATTAAAAAAATGTTTCCAGAAATGAAGTAGATTCAAACAAATTACAGGTGGACTTGTAAACATTTTGTTGTTGTTGTTGTGAGAAAACAAACTGCACCAAATATTGCCCTTATAACTTTATAAAATAAAGTTACCATAGGTTTAAAGTTGTAAGTGGGAAAGTGCAATTCTCCATCAGTCCACTAGGGCTAACCCCAGTCCGCTGGGGTTAGTTGGGGTTAAATCGCTAGATGACCCTAACCCCTAGCCCCGGGGGTTAAAAACTCTGTAGGTATAGAGGTGATTACGAGTTTCACCCTCATTATCTCCACCCTCATTTGCATATCGAATCTGATTGGCTGGATTGTTTCACAGATCAATCTTTAGAACGGTCTGTCCGATTTTGCCAAGCTTGGTGTCATCGAACTCAGAATTCCGTCTGTCTTCATGTGACGGAGCGAGATGAACAGAAAAAGAAAGCATTAGAAATGTAGCACTTAAAAAGGAAAAAAGTCATTTGCATGTAGGTTTTGAGTGGTGGAAAAAGTCACCTGCACGCCTTTAAGATTTGCATGAATACGACTGTAGAGGAGACGTGGTAATGAACGCATTTTTCACAAGAACGACGTTTCTTCTTTCCTGCGCATTTTGGCAGCATGTAGGCCTGCAGCACGTTAGCTTTGGGCAACAATAATAGCGTTTAATTTGATTTGTAAACAGCCCATTGCGGTTTAAATACTGTTTATATTTCAGTTGAGCAACTGAAATCAGTATCATATCCATGTATCACTCCTGAAATGTTTTTGTAGGAATGTTTGGGTGGGATGAACTCAATCCTTTATTATTATCATTTCAATGTATCGGACCATGCTTGTGAGGAGGAGATTATTCTGTTGCGAGCAGAGCAGACTTGAGTCCAGTAAATATTTAAAGAAATTGTTCCAAAATTGAGCGCACGAAGAGCTACATTTGTAAGGACCCTTCAGATTTTAAAAATGCAACTTAAAGGCTTGAATCCCTCTGCTCCCAACCACCAGCACGTGGTAATAGCTTAGCCCCCGCCGCTGGGCGGCAGTCCATACAATGTCAGTCTATGGAAAAATGTTTGTCTGTGGGTGGCTGCTGTTCTGAAGGTGCTGGCGGTGTGGGCCTGCGGGTTTCCGAGAAGACCAGCGTTGGCCCCGTGACTCTGGCAGGTACGTTTGCGGAGATACGGGGCTTGGCCCGCATCCTATGTGGTCCGTGCTGTAGCGGAATTTGACAGCCGTCCGGCGTGGTTGGTTGCCCCGCTGACGTCCCGGGGGACCGTGCTAGGAGCGCATTTGGGGGCGTTTGGAGTCCATTGGTGTAGGTTTGAGTGGAGTGTTTTCGGGGGCCCGTGGCAGCCTTAGGTCAGGTCAGAGCAGGATATAGGATAGAAACTACCGACGGCGAACACGCCATCGTCTTTAACTTTGGTTCCGCTGGTCCGATTTTTACAAAAATGTCATGTTCTATATGTGATCCTCTAGCTATCTGATTGACTTTGTCCTCGATCAGTCTTAAGAGGTTTGATTTAGTCTCAAAAACATACTTCTCTTATGGTCTAACTTGCTCTATAGTGTGTAAATGTTGTGTCTTCTTGATCAGTGTGACTTGTATTTAGTTTGGAAATGTGTTCTGTTCAGAAGTTGGTTATGTTTAGAGTTAAAGTTGAATAAAGTGATACAATCTTAATTTGTGTAAGCCTGGTATCTTTTTGATACTTTTGACTTTTATTAGCTTAGAAGTTGGGTTAGGTTAAGAAGTTAGGTTAGGTTAGAATAAGGTTAGTTAGGGTTAGGTTAGGTTATGGGATATAGGGATGAAAACCACCCATTTTGTGATGCACCGACAGGCAGCCATGCGGTAAGACACAGAATGTGAGGAAGCTCGATCAGGTAAAGTGATCCCTGACATGCTAGCGGCAGCTCTTTCGTGACCGCAGCAGTGCCAAGCAGAAATGCCATGCTTTCCTGGGCAGGACGACAGTAGAAGTCAATGGGTTCTCTTGGTTAATAGAATAAACTGGCTTTCGGCGAACTGTGATAAATTTATAAAGGGCTATGTCAATTTACCGTGTCTTTACTGTAATAAAACGGGTTACCCTGGGGCTAGGCACACAAAACTGCAATATGTTTCTCGTGGAAAGAGCCCGATAGAGTGTGCAAAGTTTGGGAACGATCGCTCGATCGTAGCCAACACAGCGGCCTAAAACGTACTCGTTTCACAGAGGCTTTATGGAAGGCCGACTATATTAAGCATATTTTTAGTGTAATAAAACGTGTTCCCATTGGGCTAGGTACACAAAAGTGTAATATGTTTCTCGTGGAAAGACCCCCATAGTTTGTGCAAAGTTTGGGAACGATCGCTCGTTCGTAGCCAACACGGCGGCCTAAAACTTACTCGTTTCACAGAGGCTTTATAGAAGGCCGACTATATAAAACATGTTATTAGTGTAATAAAACGGGTTACCCTGGGGCTAGGCACACAAAACTGCAATATGTTTCTCGTGGAAAGAGCCCGATAGAGTGTGCAAAGTTTGGGAACGATCGCTCGATCGTAGCCAACACAGCGGCCTAAAACGTACTCGTTTCACAGAGGCTTTATGGAAGGCCGACTATATTAAGCATATTTTTAGTGTAATAAAACGTGTTCCCATTGGGCTAGGTACACAAAAGTGTAATATGTTTCTCGTGGAAAGACCCCCATAGTTTGTGCAAAGTTTGGGAACGATCGCTCGTTCGTAGCCAACACGGCGGCCTAAAACTTACTCGTTTCACAGAGGCTTTATAGAAGGCCGACTATATGATACATGTTATTAGTGTAATAAAACGGGTTACCCTGGGGCTAGGCACACAAAACTGCAATATGTTTCTCGTGGAAAGAGCCCGATAGAGTGTGCAAAGTTTGGGAACGATCACTCGATCGTAGCCAACACAGCGGCCTAAAACGTACTCGTTTCACAGAGGCTTTATGGAAGGCCGACTATATTAAGCATATTTTTAGTGTAATAAAACGTGTTCCCAGTGGGCTAGGTACACAAAAGTGTAATATGTTTCTCGTGGAAAGACCCCCATAGTTTGTGCAAAGTTTGGGAACGATCGCTCGTTCGTAGCCAACACGGCGGCCTAAAACTTACTCGTTTCACAGAGGCTTTATAGAAGGCCGACTATATAAAACATGTTATTAGTGTAATAAAACGGGTTACCCTGGGGCTAGGCACACAAAACTGCAATATGTTTCTCGTGGAAAGAGCCCGATAGAGTGTGCAAAGTTTGGGAACGATCACTCGATCGTAGCCAACACAGCGGCCTAAAACGTACTCGTTTCACAGAGGCTTTATGGAAGGCCGACTATATTAAGCATATTTTTAGTGTAATAAAACGTGTTCCCATTGGGCTAGGTACACAAAAGTGTAATATGTTTCTCGTGGAAAGACCCCCATAGTTTGTGCAAAGTTTGGGAACGATCGCTCGTTCGTAGCCAACACGGCGGCCTAAAACGTACTCGTTTCACAGAGGCTTTATGGAAGGCTGACTATATTAAGCATATTTTTACTGTAATAAAACGGGTTACCCTGGGGCTAGGCACACAAAACTGCAGTATGTTTCTCGTGGAAAGAGCCCGATAGACTGTACAAAGTTTGGGAACGATCACTCGTTCGTAGCCAACACGGCGGCCTAAAACGTACTCGTTTCACAGAGGCTTTATAGAAGGCCGACTATATTAAGCATATTTTTACTATAATAAAATGGGTTCCCATGGGGCTGGGCACACAAAAGTGTAGTATGTTTCTTGTGGAAACACCCCCCTAGTGTGTGTAAAGTTTGGGAACGATCGCTCGTTCGTAGCCAACACGGCGGCCTAAAACGTACTCGTTTCACAGAGGCTTTATGGAAGGCTGACTATATTAAGCATATTTTTACTGTAATAAAACGGGTTACCCTGGGGCTAGGCACAAAAAACTGCAATATGTTTCTCATGGAAAGACCCCCATAGTGTGTGCAAAGTTTGGGAACGATCGCTCGTTCGTAGCCAACACGGCGGCCTAAAACGTACTCGTTACACAGAGGCTTTATAGAAGGCAGACTATATTAAGCATATTTTTACTGTTATAAAATGGGTTCTCCTTGCCCTAGGTACACAAATGTGTAATATGTTTCTCGTGGAAAGACCCCCATAGTGTGTGCAAAGTTAGGGTTAGGGTTAGGGTTAGGGTTAGGGTTAGGGTTAGGTTAGGGTTAGGGTTAGGGTTAGGGTTAGGGTTAGGTATAGAGGTGATTACGAGTTTCACCCTCATTATCTCCACCCTCATTTGCATATTGAATCTGATTGGCTGGATTGTTTCACAGATCAATCTTTAGAACGGTCTGTCCGATTTTGCCAAGCTTGGTGTCATCGAACTCAGAATTCCGTCTGTCTTCATGTGACGGGGCGAGATGAACAGAAAAAGAAAGCATTAGAATTGTAGCACTTAAAAAGGAAAACAGTCATTTGCATGTAGGTTTTGAGTGGTGGAAAAAGTCACCTGCACGCCTTTAAGATTTGCATGAATACGACTGTAGAGGAGACGTGGTAATGAACGCATTTTTCACAAGAACGACGTTTCTTCTTTCCTGCGCATTTTGGCAGCATGTAGGCCTGCAGCACGTTAGCTTTGGGCAACAATAATAGCGTTTAATTTAAATACTGTTTATATTTCAGTTGAGCAACTGAAATCAGTATCATATCCATGTATCACTCCTGAAATGTTTTTGTAGGAATGTTTGGGTGGGATGAACTCAATCCTTTATTATTATCATTTCATGAAATGTATCGGACCATGCTTGTGAGGAGGAGATTATTCTGTTGCGAGCAGAGCAGACTTGAGTCCAATAAATATTTAAAGAAATTGTTCCAAAATTGAGCGCACAAAGAGCTACATTTGTAACGACCCTTCAAATTGTAAAAATGCAACTTAAGCATTAGGCACGTAGGGCTAGGGTTAGGGTTAGGGTTAGGGTAAGGTTTAGGGTAAGGGTTAGCGGATAAGGGTTAGGTTAAGGGTTAGGTTTAGGGTAAGGTTTAGTGTAATGATTAGGTTAAGGGTTAGGTTAAGGGTTAGGTTAAGGGTAAGGTTTAGGGTAAGGGTTAGGTTAAGGGTTAGGTTTAGGTTAAGGGTTAGGTTAAGGGTAAGGGTTAGGTTAAGTGTTAGGTTAAGGGTTAGGTTAAGGGTATGGGTTAGTTTAAGTGTTAGGTTAAGGTTTAGGGTAAGGGTTAGTGGTTAAGGTTTAGCTTAAGGGTTAGGTTTTTGGTAAGGTTTAGTGTAAGGGTTAGGTTAAGGGTCAGGTTAAGGGTTAGGTTAAGGGTTAGGTTAAGGGTTAGGGTTAGGTTAAGGGTTAGGTTAAGGGTAAGGTTAAGGGTAAGGTTAAGGGTAAGGTTTAGGGTAAGGGTTAGCGTTTAAGGGTTAAGGGTTAGGTTTAGGGTAAGGTTTAGGGTAAGGGTTAGGTTAAAGGGTTAGATTAAGGGTTAGGTTAAGGGTTAGGTTAAGGGTTAGGTTTAGAGTAAGGGTTAGCGGTTAAGGGTTAGGTTAAGGGTTAGGTTAAGGGTTAGGTTAAGGGTTAGGTTAAGGGTTAGGTTTAGGGTAAGGTTTAGGGTAAGGCTTAGGGTAAGGGTTAGCGTTTAAGGGTTAGGTTAAGGGTTAGGGTTAGGGTTAGGGTTAGGGTTAGGGTTAGGGTTAGGGTTAGGGTAGGGTTAGGGTTAGGGTTAGGGTTAGGGTTAGGGTTAGGGTTAGGGGTTAGGGGTTAGGGTTAGGTATAGAGGTGATTACGAGTTTCACCCTCATTATCTCCACCCTCATTTGCATATCGAATCTGATTGGCTGGATTGTTTCACAGATCAATCTTTAGAACGGTCTGTCCGATTTTGCCAAGCTTGGTGTCATCGAACTCAGAATTCCGTCTGTCTTCATGTGACGGGGCGAGATGAACAGAAAAAGAAAGCATTAGAAATGTAGCACTTAAAAAGGAAAACAGTCATTTGCATGTAGGTTTTGAGTGGTGGAAAAAGTCACCTGCACGCCTTTAAGATTTGCATGAATACGACTGTAGAGGAGACGTGGTAATGAACGCATTTTTCACAAGAACGACGTTTCTTCTTTCCTGCGCATTTTGGCAGCATGTAGGCCTGCAGCACGTTAGCTTTGGGCAACAATAATAGCGTTTAATTTAAATACTGTTTATATTTCAGTTGAGCAACTGAAATCAGTATCATATCCATGTATCACTCCTGAAATGTTTTTGTAGGAATGTTTGGGTGGGATGAACTCAATCCTTTATTATTATCATTTCATGAAATGTATCGGACCATGCTTGTGAGGAGGAGATTATTCTGTTGCGAGCAGAGCAGACTTGAGTCCAATAAATATTTAAAGAAATTGTTCCAAAATTGAGCGCACAAAGAGCTACATTTGTAACGACCCTTCAAATTGTAAAAATGCAACTTAAGCATTAGGCACGTAGGGCTAGGTTTAGGGTTAGGGTTAGGGTAAGGTTTAGGGTAAGGGTTAGCGGATAAGGGTTAGGTTAAGGGTTAGGTTTAGGGTAAGGTTTAGTGTAATGATTAGGTTAAGGGTTAGGTTAAGGGTTAGGTTAAGGGTAAGGTTTAGGGTAAGGGTTAGGTTAAGGGTTAGGTTTAGGTTAAGGGTTAGGTTAAGGGTAAGGGTTAGGTTAAGTGTTAGGTTAAGGGTTAGGTTAAGGGTATGGGTTAGTTTAAGTGTTAGGTTAAGGTTTAGGGTAAGGGTTAGTGGTTAAGGTTTAGCTTAAGGGTTAGGTTTTTGGTAAGGTTTAATGTAAGGGTTAGGTTAAGGGTCAGGTTAAGGGTTAGGTTAAGGGTTAGGTTAAGGGTTAGGGTTAGGTTAAGGGTTAGGTTAAGGGTAAGGTTTAGGGTAAGGTTTAGGTTAAGGGTTAGGTTAAGGGTTAGGTTAAGGGTAAGGTTAAGGGTAAGGTTTAGGGTAAGGGTTAGCGTTTAAGGGTTAAGGGTTAGGTTTAGGGTAAGGTTTAGGGTAAGGGTTTGGTTAAAGGGTTAGATTAAGGGTTAGGTTAAGGGTTAGGTTAAGGGTTAGGTTTAGAGTAAGGGTTAGCGGTTAAGGGTTAGGTTAAGGGTTAGGTTAAGGGTTAGGTTAAGGGTTAGGTTAAGGGTTAGGTTTAGGGTAAGGTTTAGGGTAAGGTTTAGGGTAAGGGTTAGCGTTTAAGGGTTAGGTTAAGGGTTAGGTTTAGGGTAAGGTTTAGGGTAAGGGTTAGGTTAAGGGTCAGGTTAAGGGTCAGGTTAAGGGTTAGGGTTAGGTTAAGGGTTAGGTTAAGGGTAATGTTTAGGGTAAGGTATAGGTTAAGGGTTAGGTTAAGGGTAAGGTTTAGGGTAAGGGTTAGCGGTTAAGGGTTAAGGGTTAAGGGTTAGGTTTAGGGTAAGGTTAGGGTTAGGGTTAGGGTTAGGGTTAGGGTTAGGGTTAGGGTTAGGGTTAGGGTTAGGTTAGGGTTAGGGTTAGGGTTAGGGTTAGGGTTAGGTATAGAGGTGATTACGAGTTTCACCCTCATTATCTCCACCCTCATTTGCATATCGAATCTGATTGGCTGGATTGTTTCACAGATCAATCTTTAGAACGGTCTGTCCGATTTTGCCAAGCTTGGTGTCATCGAACTCAGAATTCCGTCTGTCTTCATGTGACGGGGCGAGATGAACAGAAAAAGAAAGCATTAGAAATGTAGCACTTAAAAAGGAAAAAAGTCATTTGCATGTAGGTTTTGAGTGGTGGAAAAAGTCACCTGCACGCCTTTAAGATTTGCATGAATACGACTGTAGAGGAGACGTGGTAATGAACGCATTTTTCACAAGAACGACGTTTCTTCTTTCCTGCGCATTTTGGCAGCATGTAGGCCTGCAGCACGTTAGCTTTGGGCAACAATAATAGCGTTTAATTTGATTTGTAAACAGCCCATTGCGGTTTAAATACTGTTTATATTTCAGTTGAGCAACTGAAATCAGTATCATATCCATGTATCACTCCTGAAATGTTTTTGTAGGAATGTTTGGGTGGGATGAACTCAATCCTTTATTATTATCATTTCAATGTATCGGACCATGCTTGTGAGGAGGAGATTATTCTGTTGCGAGCAGAGCAGACTTGAGTCCAGTAAATATTTAAAGAAATTGTTCCAAAATTGAGCGCACGAAGAGCTACATTTGTAAGGACCCTTCAGATTTTAAAAATGCAACTTAAAGGCTTGAATCCCTCTGCTCCCAACCACCAGCACGTGGTAATAGCTTAGCCCCCGCCGCTGGGCGGCAGTCCATACAATGTCAGTCTATGGAAAAATGTTTGTCTGTGGGTGGCTGCTGTTCTGAAGGTGCTGGCGGTGTGGGCCTGCGGGTTTCCGAGAAGACCAGCGTTGGCCCCGTGACTCTGGCAGGTACGTTTGCGGAGATACGGGGCTTGGCCCGCATCCTATGTGGTCCGTGCTGTAGCGGAATTTGACAGCCGTCCGGCGTGGTTGGTTGCCCCGCTGACGTCCCGGGGGACCGTGCTAGGAGCGCATTTGGGGGCGTTTGGAGTCCATTGGTGTAGGTTTGAGTGGAGTGTTTTCGGGGGCCCGTGGCAGCCTTAGGTCAGGTCAGAGCAGGATATAGGATAGAAACTACCGACGGCGAACACGCCATCGTCTTTAACTTTGGTTCCGCTGGTCCGATTTTTACAAAAATGTCATGTTCTATATGTGATCCTCTAGCTATCTGATTGACTTTGTCCTCGATCAGTCTTAAGAGGTTTGATTTAGTCTCAAAAACATACTTCTCTTATGGTCTAACTTGCTCTATAGTGTGTAAATGTTGTGTCTTCTTGATCAGTGTGACTTGTATTTAGTTTGGAAATGTGTTCTGTTCAGAAGTTGGTTATGTTTAGAGTTAAAGTTGAATAAAGTGATACAATCTTAATTTGTGTAAGCCTGGTATCTTTTTGATACTTTTGACTTTTATTAGCTTAGAAGTTGGGTTAGGTTAAGAAGTTAGGTTAGGTTAGAATAAGGTTAGTTAGGGTTAGGTTAGGTTATGGGATATAGGGATGAAAACCACCCATTTTGTGATGCACCGACAGGCAGCCATGCGGTAAGACACAGAATGTGAGGAAGCTCGATCAGGTAAAGTGATCCCTGACATGCTAGCGGCAGCTCTTTCGTGACCGCAGCAGTGCCAAGCAGAAATGCCATGCTTTCCTGGGCAGGACGACAGTAGAAGTCAATGGGTTCTCTTGGTTAATAGAATAAACTGGCTTTCGGCGAACTGTGATAAATTTATAAAGGCCTATGTCAATTTACCGTGTCTTTACTGTAATAAAACGGGTTACCCTGGGGCTAGGCACACAAAACTGCAATATGTTTCTCGTGGAAAGAGCCCGATAGAGTGTGCAAAGTTTGGGAACGATCGCTCGATCGTAGCCAACACAGCGGCCTAAAACGTACTCGTTTCACAGAGGCTTTATGGAAGGCCGACTATATTAAGCATATTTTTAGTGTAATAAAACGTGTTCCCATTGGGCTAGGTACACAAAAGTGTAATATGTTTCTCGTGGAAAGACCCCCATAGTTTGTGCAAAGTTTGGGAACGAT
The DNA here is from genome assembly GCA_032164185.1 of Moxostoma hubbsi. Lineage (NCBI taxonomy): Eukaryota > Metazoa > Chordata > Actinopteri > Cypriniformes > Catostomidae > Moxostoma > Moxostoma hubbsi. The sequence goes on along the minus strand of JAVLUX010000031.1, from coordinate 26,620 downwards.
CGCTCGTTCGTAGCCAACACGGCGGCCTAAAACTTACTCGTTTCACAGAGGCTTTATAGAAGGCCGACTATATAAAACATGTTATTAGTGTAATAAAACGGGTTACCCTGGGGCTAGGCACACAAAACTGCAATATGTTTCTCGTGGAAAGAGCCCGATAGAGTGTGCAAAGTTTGGGAACGATCGCTCGATCGTAGCCAACACAGCGGCCTAAAACGTACTCGTTTCACAGAGGCTTTATGGAAGGCCGACTATATTAAGCATATTTTTAGTGTAATAAAACGTGTTCCCATTGGGCTAGGTACACAAAAGTGTAATATGTTTCTCGTGGAAAGACCCCCATAGTTTGTGCAAAGTTTGGGAACGATCGCTCGTTCGTAGCCAACATGGCGGCCTAAAACTTACTCGTTTCACAGAGGCTTTATGGAAGGCCGACTATATTAAGCATATTTTTAGTGTAATAAAACGTGTTCCCAGTGGGCTAGGTACACAAAAGTGTAATATGTTTCTCGTGGAAAGAGCCCGATAGAGTGTGCAAAGTTTGGGAACGATCACTCGATCGTAGCCAACACAGCGGCCTAAAACGTACTCGTTTCACAGAGGCTTTATGGAAGGCCGACTATATTAAGCATATTTTTAGTGTAATAAAACGTGTTCCCATTGGGCTAGGTACACAAAAGTGTAATATGTTTCTCGTGGAAAGACCCCCATAGTTTGTGCAAAGTTTGGGAACGATCGCTCGTTCGTAGCCAACACGGCGGCCTAAAACGTACTCGTTTCACAGAGGCTTTATGGAAGGCTGACTATATTAAGCATATTTTTACTGTAATAAAACGGGTTACCCTGGGGCTAGGCACACAAAACTGCAGTATGTTTCTCGTGGAAAGAGCCCGATAGACTGTACAAAGTTTGGGAACGATCACTCGTTCGTAGCCAACACGGCGGCCTAAAACGTACTCGTTTCACAGAGGCTTTATAGAAGGCCGACTATATTAAGCATATTTTTACTATAATAAAATGGGTTCCCATGGGGCTGGGCACACAAAAGTGTAGTATGTTTCTTGTGGAAACACCCCCCTAGTGTGTGTAAAGTTTGGGAACGATCGCTCGTTCGTAGCCAACACGGCGGCCTAAAACGTACTCGTTTCACAGAGGCTTTATGGAAGGCTGACTATATTAAGCATATTTTTACTGTAATAAAACGGGTTACCCTGGGGCTAGGCACAAAAAACTGCAATATGTTTCTCATGGAAAGAGCCCGATAGACTGTACAAAGTTTGGGAACGATCGCTCGTTCGTAGCCAACACGGCGGCCTAAAACGTACTCGTTTCACAGAGGCGTTATAGAAGGCCGACTATATAAAACATGTTATTAGTGTAATAAAATGGGTTCCCATTGGGCTAGGCACACAAAAGTGTAATATGTTTCTCGTGGAAAGACCCCCATAGTGTGTGCAAAGTTTGGGAACGATCGCTCGTTCGTAGCCAACACGGCGGCCTAAAACGTACTCGTTACACAGAGGCTTTATAGAAGGCAGACTATATTAAGCATATTTTTACTGTTATAAAATGGGTTCTCCTTGCCCTAGGTACACAAATGTGTAATATGTTTCTCGTGGAAAGACCCCCATAGTGTGTGCAAAGTTTGGGAACGATCGCTCGTTCGTAGCCAACACGGCGGCCTAAAACGTACTCCTTTCACAGAGGCTTTATGGAAGGCCGAATATATTAAGCATATTTTTATTGTAATAAAACGGGTTACCCTGGGGCTAGGCACACAAAACTGCAATATGTTTCTCGTGGAAAGAGCCCAATAGACTGTACAAAGTTTGGGAACGATCACTCGTTCGTAGCCAACACGGCGGCCTAAAACGTACTTATTTCACAGAGGCTTTATAGAAGGCCGACTATATTAAGCATATTTTTACTGTAATAAAATGGGTTCCCATGGGGCTGGGCACACAAAAGTGTAGTATGTTTCTTGTGGAAACACCTCCCTAGTGTGTGTAAAGTTTGGGAACGATCGCTCGTTCGTAGCCAACACGGCGGCCTAAAACGTACTCGTTTCACAGAGGCTTTATAGAAGGCCGACTATATAAAACATGTTATTAGTGTAATAAAACGGGTTACCCTGGGGCTAGGCACACAAAACTGCAATATGTTTCTCGTGGAAAGACCCCCATAGTCTGTGCAAAGTTTGGGAACGATCACTCGTTCGTAGCCAACACGGCGGCCTAAAACGTACTCGTTTCACATTGGACCATTATTGTTTAACCCCACTGGGTGGCAGTCTATACAATGTGAGTCTATGGAAAAGTGCTCACAAATGCTAAGAGTTTTTGACATCTGAGGTGTTCTGTTGCAGAAATTATTTTTAATGTCATTCGGAATTTTGCAAGTGTTAAAGTGAATAATTCAGGTGGAATCATACAATTACACAAGGAAAGTTTTATTGACGGAATAATAAGGATAATAACAAGAATTACGAAAATAATAATAATAACATGAGTAATTATAATAATTCATTTAATTTATGAAGTGCTTTTCTAGACACGGATGAGAGACCGACATTCACAGCAAAGGCTGCCAATTTAACTGGCCATATATATATATATATATATAAAATCTGCATGTTTTAAAAACATTGCTGTAATATAAAGGTTTTAAGCAGCATAACTTGCGTTCAAAATCATTGTACAGTATGAACAGGAACATAGTTTGTATTTTTCCTGTTAGATTTCTTTTGCAAGTTTTTGTAAACTTCAATTTTATTGATAAATCATTCATATTTCAAATGAACGGCTGTTCTTAAGTGGACGCCCCCTAAAGGCTCAGCATTGAAACTGTCTGTGATTCTGTGTTAAAAAATCCACATTTTAGCAGTTTTGCACAGTGCAGATCTCAATATGTCCACTTTGTGTATGTGTGTGTATGTGTGTATATATTTGTAGCTGTAAGTCATAAATCTATCTTTCTGTCTATCTAACTAACTATCTGTCTGACTGTCTGTCTGTCTGTCTGTCTATCTGTCTATGTATCTCACTATCTGCCTGTCTGTCTGTCTGTCTATCTATCTTTCTGTCTGTCTATCTAACTATCTGTCTATCTATCTAACTATCTGTCTTTCTGTCTATCTATCTAACTATCTGTCTGTCTGTCTATCTAACTATCTGTCTATCGAACTATCTGTCTGTCAATCTATCTAACTGTCTGTCTGTCTATCTATCTAACTATCTGTCTGTCTGTCTATCTATCTAACTATCTGTCTGTCTGTCTGTCTATCTAACTATCTGTCTGTCTATCTAACTATCTGTCTGTCTATCTATCTAAATGTCTGTCTGTCTGTCTATCTTTCTGCATGTGTGTCTATTTGTTTCTCTGTCTGTGTTTGTGTGTCTGTCTGTAACTAATGAAACTTTTAAATAAAGTTTAAACTTTTTACTATCATTATTATTATTATTATTATTTCATTTGATATTTCTTTTACTTGTATGTGAGGAGTATTTTTGAGTCCAGTTAATTGTATCAAAGAAATGTTTCCAAAAATGAAATAAATAAAAAAACAAATAACAGAAGGATGTTTTGTTTTTGTGGTATCGAGTCTCCATCTGGTGGTCATTTACAGCAACTTCATATTCTACTCAGTAAAGTCCCAAACAGACTGCTATATTTGATTCCTACTGTAAGACTGTTAATAACAAATGAAAGAAATGAACCCAAGTAAATATAGCAAGACCCTTTGCATTTATTTGACTTGTTTGTGAGGAGGATGTTTTGGAGTCCAGTTCATTTTATTAAAAAAATGTTTCCAGAAATGAAGTAGATTCAAACAAATTACAGGTGGACTTGTAAACATTTTGTTGTTGTTGTTGTGAGAAAACAAACTGCACCAAATATTGCCCTTATAACTTTATAAAATAAAGTTACCATAGGTTTAAAGTTGTAAGTGGGAAAGTGTAATTCTCCATCAGTCCACTAGGGCTAACCCCAGTCAGCTGGGGTTAGTTGGGGTTAAATTGCTAGATGACCCTAACCCCTAGCCCCGGGGGTTAAAAACTCTGTAGGTATAGAGGTGATTACGAGTTTCACCCTCATTATCTCCACCCTCATTTGCATATTGAATCTGATTGGCTGGATTGTTTCACAGATCAATCTTTAGAACGGTCTGTCCGATTTTGCCAAGCTTGGTGTCATCGAACTCAGAATTCCGTCTGTCTTCATGTGACGGGGCGAGATGAACAGAAAAAGAAAGCATTAGAAATGTAGCACTTAAAAAGGAAAACAGTCATTTGCATGTAGGTTTTGAGTGGTGGAAAAAGTCACCTGCACGCCTTTAAGATTTGCATGAATACGACTGTAGAGGAGACGTGGTAATGAACGCATTTTTCACAAGAACGACGTTTCTTCTTTCCTGCGCATTTTGGCAGCATGTAGGCCTGCAGCACGTTAGCTTTGGGCAACAATAATAGCGTTTAATTTAAATACTGTTTATATTTCAGTTGAGCAACTGAAATCAGTATCATATCCATGTATCACTCCTGAAATGTTTTTGTAGGAATGTTTGGGTGGGATGAACTCAATCCTTTATTATTATCATTTCATGAAATGTATCGGACCATGCTTGTGAGGAGGAGATTATTCTGTTGCGAGCAGAGCAGACTTGAGTCCAATAAATATTTAAAGAAATTGTTCCAAAATTGAGCGCACAAAGAGCTACATTTGTAACGACCCTTCAAATTGTAAAAATGCAACTTAAGCATTAGGCACGTAGGGCTAGGGTTAGGGTTAGGGTTAGGGTAAGGTTTAGGGTAAGGGTTAGCGGATAAGGGTTAGGTTAAGGGTTAGGTTTAGGGTAAGGTTTAGTGTAATGATTAGGTTAAGGGTTAGGTTAAGGGTTAGGTTAAGGGTAAGGTTTAGGGTAAGGGTTAGGTTAAGGGTTAGGTTTAGGTTAAGGGTTAGGTTAAGGGTAAGGGTTAGGTTAAGTGTTAGGTTAAAAGTTAGGTTAAGGGTATGGGTTAGTTTAAGTGTTAGGTTAAGGTTTAGGGTAAGGGTTAGTGGTTAAGGTTTAGCTTAAGGGTTAGGTTTTTGGTAAGGTTTAGTGTAAGGGTTAGGTTAAGGGTCAGGTTAAGGGTTAGGTTAAGGGTTAGGTTAAGGGTTAGGGTTAGGTTAAGGGTTAGGTTAAGGGTAAGGTTTAGGGTAAGGTTTAGGTTAAGGGTTAGGTTAAGGGTTAGGTTAAGGGTAAGGTTTAGGGTAAGGGTTAGCGTTTAAGGGTTAAGGGTTAGGTTTAGGGTAAGGGTTAGGTTAAAGGGTTAGATTAAGGGTTAGGTTAAGGGTTAGGTTAAGGGTTAGGTTTAGAGTAAGGGTTAGCGGTTAAGGGTTAGGTTAAGGGTTAGGTTAAGGGTTAGGTTAAGGGTTAGGTTAAGGGTTAGGTTTAGGGTAAGGTTTAGGGTAAGGTTTAGGGTAAGGGTTAGCGTTTAAGGGTTAGGTTAAGGGTTAGGTTTAGGGTAAGGTTTAGGGTAAGGGTTAGGTTAAGGGTCAGGTTAAGGGTCAGGTTAAGGGTTAGGGTTAGGTTAAGGGTAATGTTTAGGGTAAGGTATAGGTTAAGGGTTAGGTTAAGGGTAAGGTTTAGGGTAAGGGTTAGCGGTTAAGGGTTAAGGGTTAAGGGTTAGGTTTAGGGTAAAGTTTAGGGTAAGGGTTAGGGTAAGGGTTAGGGTTAGGGTTAGGGTTAGGTATAGAGGTGATTACGAGTTTCACCCTCATTATCTCCACCCTCATTTGCATATCGAATCTGATTGGCTGGATTGTTTCACAGATCAATCTTTAGAACGGTCTGTCCGATTTTGCCAAGCTTGGTGTCATCGAACTCAGAATTCCGTCTGTCTTCATGTGACGGAGCGAGATGTACAGAAAAAGAAAGCATTAGAAATGTAGCACTTAAAAAGGAAAAAAGTCATTTGCATGTAGGTTTTGAGTGGTGGAAAAAGTCACCTGCACGCCTTTAAGATTTGCATGAATACGACTGTAGAGGAGACGTGGTAATGAACGCATTTTTCACAAGAACGACGTTTCTTCTTTCCTGCGCATTTTGGCAGCATGTAGGCCTGCAGCACGTTAGCTTTGGGCAACAATAATAGCGTTTAATTTGATTTGTAAACAGCCCATTGCGGTTTAAATACTGTTTATATTTCAGTTGAGCAACTGAAATCAGTATCATATCCATGTATCACTCCTGAAATGTTTTTGTAGGAATGTTTGGGTGGGATGAACTCAATCCTTTATTATTATCATTTCAATGTATCGGACCATGCTTGTGAGGAGGAGATTATTCTGTTGCGAGCAGAGCAGACTTGAGTCCAGTAAATATTTAAAGAAATTGTTCCAAAATTGAGCGCACGAAGAGCTACATTTGTAAGGACCCTTCAGATTTTAAAAATGCAACTTAAAGGCTTGAATCCCTCTGCTCCCAACCACCAGCACGTGGTAATAGCTTAGCCCCCGCCGCTGGGCGGCAGTCCATACAATGTCAGTCTATGGAAAAATGTTTGTCTGTGGGTGGCTGCTGTTCTGAAGGTGCTGGCGGTGTGGGCCTGCGGGTTTCCGAGAAGACCAGCGTTGGCCCCGTGACTCTGGCAGGTACGTTTGCGGAGATACGGGGCTTGGCCCGCATCCTATGTGGTCCGTGCTGTAGCGGAATTTGACAGCCGTCCGGCGTGGTTGGTTGCCCCGCTGACGTCCCGGGGGACCGTGCTAGGAGCGCATTTGGGGGCGTTTGGAGTCCATTGGTGTAGGTTTGAGTGGAGTGTTTTCGGGGGCCCGTGGCAGCCTTAGGTCAGGTCAGAGCAGGATATAGGATAGAAACTACCGACGGCGAACACGCCATCGTCTTTAACTTTGGTTCCGCTGGTCCGATTTTTACAAAAATGTCATGTTCTATATGTGATCCTCTAGCTATCTGATTGACTTTGTCCTCGATCAGTCTTAAGAGGTTTGATTTAGTCTCAAAAACATACTTCTCTTATGGTCTAACTTGCTCTATAGTGTGTAAATGTTGTGTCTTCTTGATCAGTGTGACTTGTATTTAGTTTGGAAATGTGTTCTGTTCAGAAGTTGGTTATGTTTAGAGTTAAAGTTGAATAAAGTGATACAATCTTAATTTGTGTAAGCCTGGTATCTTTTTGATACTTTTGACTTTTATTAGCTTAGAAGTTGGGTTAGGTTAAGAAGTTAGGTTAGGTTAGAATAAGGTTAGTTAGGGTTAGGTTAGGTTATGGGATATAGGGATGAAAACCACCCATTTTGTGATGCACCGACAGGCAGCCATGCGGTAAGACACAGAATGTGAGGAAGCTCGATCAGGTAAAGTGATCCCTGACATGCTAGCGGCAGCTCTTTCGTGACCGCAGCAGTGCCAAGCAGAAATGCCATGCTTTCCTGGGCAGGACGACAGTAGAAGTCAATGGGTTCTCTTGGTTAATAGAATAAACTGGCTTTCGGCGAACTGTGATAAATTTATAAAGGCCTATGTCAATTTACCGTGTCTTTACTGTAATAAAACGGGTTACCCTGGGGCTAGGCACACAAAACTGCAATATGTTTCTCGTGGAAAGAGCCCGATAGAGTGTGCAAAGTTTGGGAACGATCGCTCGATCGTAGCCAACACAGCGGCCTAAAACGTACTCGTTTCACAGAGGCTTTATGGAAGGCCGACTATATTAAGCATATTTTTAGTGTAATAAAACGTGTTCCCATTGGGCAAGGTACACAAAAGTGTAATATGTTTCTCGTGGAAAGACCCCCATAGTTTGTGCAAAGTTTGGGAACGATCGCTCGTTCGTAGCCAACACGGCGGCCTAAAACTTACTCGTTTCACAGAGGCTTTATAGAAGGCCGACTATATAAAACATGTTATTAGTGTAATAAAACGGGTTACCCTGGGGCTAGGCACACAAAACTGCAATATGTTTCTCGTGGAAAGAGCCCGATAGAGTGTGCAAAGTTTGGGAACGATCGCTCGATCGTAGCCAACACAGCGGCCTAAAACGTACTCGTTTCACAGAGGCTTTATGGAAGGCCGACTATATTAAGCATATTTTTAGTGTAATAAAACGTGTTCCCATTGGGCTAGGTACACAAAAGTGTAATATGTTTCTCGTGGAAAGACCCCCATAGTTTGTGCAAAGTTTGGGAACGATCGCTCGTTCGTAGCCAACACGGCGGCCTAAAACTTACTCGTTTCACAGAGGCTTTATAGAAGGCCGACTATATGAAACATGTTATTAGTGTAATAAAACGGGTTACCCTGGGGCTAGGCACACAAAACTGCAATATGTTTCTCGTGGAAAGAGCCCGATAGAGTGTGCAAAGTTTGGGAACGATCACTCGATCGTAGCCAACACAGCGGCCTAAAACGTACTCGTTTCACAGAGGCTTTATGGAAGGCCGACTATATTAAGCATATTTTTAGTGTAATAAAACGTGTTCCCAGTGGGCTAGGTACACAAAAGTGTAATATGTTTATCGTGGAAAGACCCCCATAGTTTGTGCAAAGTTTGGGAACGATCGCTCGTTCGTAGCCAACACGGCGGCCTAAAACTTACTCGTTTCACAGAGGCTTTATGGAAGGCTGACTATATTAAGCATATTTTTACTGTAATAAAACGGGTTACCCTGGGGCTAGGCACACAAAACTGCAGTATGTTTCTCGTGGAAAGAGCCCGATAGACTGTACAAAGTTTGGGAACGATCACTCGTTCGTAGCCAACACGGCGGCCTAAAACGTACTCGTTTCACAGAGGCTTTATAGAAGGCCGACTATATTAAGCATATTTTTACTATAATAAAATGGGTTCCCATGGGGCTGGGCACACAAAAGTGTAGTATGTTTCTTGTGGAAACACCCCCCTAGTGTGTGTAAAGTTTGGGAACGATCGCTCGTTCGTAGCCAACACGGCGGCCTAAAACGTACTCGTTTCACAGAGGCTTTATGGAAGGCTGACTATATTAAGCATATTTTTACTGTAATAAAACGGGTTACCCTGGGGCTAGGCACAAAAAACTGCAATATGTTTCTCATGGAAAGAGCCCGATAGACTGTACAAAGTTTGGGAACGATCGCTCGTTCGTAGCCAACACGGCGGCCTAAAACGTACTCGTTTCACAGAGGCGTTATAGAAGGCCGACTATATAAAACATGTTATTAGTGTAATAAAATGGGTTCCCATTGGGCTAGGCACACAAAAGTGTAATATGTTTCTCGTGGAAAGACCCCCATAGTGTGTGCAAAGTTTGGGAACGATCGCTCGTTCGTAGCCAACACGGCGGCCTAAAACGTACTCGTTACACAGAGGCTTTATAGAAGGCAGACTATATTAAGCATATTTTTACTGTTATAAAATGGGTTCTCCTTGCCCTAGGTACACAAATGTGTAATATGTTTCTCGTGGAAAGACCCCCATAGTGTGTGCAAAGTTTGGGAACGATCGCTCGTTCGTAGCCAACACGGCGTCCTAAAACGTACTCCTTTCACAGAGGCTTTATGGAAGGCCGAATATATTAAGCATATTTTTACTGTAATAAAACGGGTTACCCTGGGGCTAGGCACACAAAACTGCAATATGTTTCTCGTGGAAAGAGCCCAATAGACTGTACAAAGTTTGGGAACGATCACTCGTTCGTAGCCAACACGGCGGCCTAAAACGTACTTATTTCACAGAGGCTTTATAGAAGGCCGACTATATTAAGCATATTTTTACTGTAATAAAATGGGTTCCCATGGGGCTGGGCACACAAAAGTGTAGTATGTTTCTTGTGGAAACACCTCCCTAGTGTGTGTAAAGTTTGGGAACGATCGCTCGTTCGTAGCCAACACGGCGGCCTAAAACGTACTCGTTTCACATTGGACCATTATTGTTTAACCCCACTGGGTGGCAGTCTATACAATGTGAGTCTATGGAAAAGTGCTCACAAATGCTAAGAGTTTTTGACATCTGAGGTGTTCTGTTGCAGAAATTATTTTTAATGTCATTCGGAATTTTGCAAGTGTTAAAGTGAATAATTGAGGTGGAATCATACAATTACACAAGGAAAGTTTTATTGACGGAATAATAAGGATAATAACAAGAATTACGAAAATAATAATAATAACATGAGTAATTATAATAATTCATTTAATTTATGAAGTGCTTTTCTAGACACGGATGAGAGACCGACATTCACAGCAAAGGCTGCCAATTTAACTGGCCATATATATATATATATATATATATAAAATCTGCATGTTTTAAAAACATTGCTGTAATATAAAGGTTTTAAGCAGCATAACTTGCGTTCAAAATCATTGTACAGTATGAACAGGAACATAGTTTGTATTTTTCCTGTTAGATTTCTTTTGCAAGTTTTTGTAAACTTCAATTTTATTGATAAATCATTCATATTTCAAATGAACGGCTGTTCTTAAGTGGACGCCCCCTAAAGGCTCAGCATTGAAACTGTCTGTGATTCTGTGTTAAAAAATCCACATTTTAGCAGTTTTGCACAGTGCAGATCTCAATATGTCCACTTTGTGTATGTGTGTGTATGTGTGTATATATTTGTAGCTGTAAGTCATAAATCTATCTTTCTGTCTATCTAACTAACTATCTGTCTGACTGTCTGTCTGTCTGTCTGTCTATCTGTCTATGTATCTCACTATCTGCCTGTCTGTCTGTCTGTCTATCTATCTTTCTGTCTGTCTATCTAACTATCTGTCTATCTATCTAACTATCTGTCTTTCTGTCTATCTATCTAACTATCTGTCTGTCTGTCTATCTAACTATCTGTCTATCGAACTATCTGTCTGTCAATCTATCTATCTGTCTGTCTGTCTATCTATCTAACTATCTGTCTGTCTGTCTGTCTGTCTATCTAACTATCTGTCTGTCTATCTAACTATCTGTCTGTCTATCTATCTAAATGTCTGTCTGTCTGTCTATCTTTCTGCATGTGTGTCTATTTGTTTCTCTGTCTGTGTTTGTGTGTCTGTCTGTAACTAATGAAACTTTTAAATAAAGTTTAAACTTTTTACTATCATTATTATTATTATTATTATTATTTCATTTGATATTTCTTTTACTTGTATGTGAGGAGTATTTTTGAGTCCAGTTAATTGTATCAAAGAAATGTTTCCAAAAATGAAATAAATAAAAAAACAAATAGCAGAAGGATGTTTTGTTTTTGTGGTATCGAGTCTCCATCTGGTGGTCATTTACAGCAACTTCATATTCTACTCAATAAAGTCCCAAACAGACTGCTATATTTGATTCCTACTGTAAGACTGTTAATAACAAATGAAAGAAATGAACCCAAGTAAATATAGCAAGACCCTTTGCATTTATTTGACTTGTTTGTGAGGAGGATGTTTTGGAGTCCAGTTCATTTTATTAAAAAAATGTTTCCAGAAATGAAGTAGATTCAAACAAATTACAGGTGGACTTGTAAACATTTTGTTGTTGTTGTTGTGAGAAAACAAACTGCACCAAATATTGCCCTTATAACTTTATAAAATAAAGTTACCATAGGTTTAAAGTTGTAAGTGGGAAAGTGCAATTCTCCATCAGTCCACTAGGGCTAACCCCAGTCAGCTGGGGTTAGTTGGGGTTAAATTGCTAGATGACCCTAACCCCTAGCCCCGGGGGTTAAAAACTCTGTAGGTATAGAGGTGATTACGAGTTTCACCCTCATTATCTCCACCCTCATTTGCATATTGAATCTGATTGGCTGGATTGTTTCATTTATATACTTGGTATGCTGTACTTTATGAACATGAGAGTGAACTTGAGACTTTGAATGCACTACAAGAGTCATCTGATACTTTTAAACTATCTTTTAAACAAGAATGGTAAAGTTTCCCCTCTCGGGCTCATTATTTAATTAGTATTATGTCTGTTTCACATAGAAAGGTTTGTGTCAGTTTGTCTAAATGATAGTTGGCAAGTGGATATGGTGAGTGAGGAATATTTTTTGAGTCCAGTTAATTGTATTAAAGAAATGTTTCCAAAAATCAATTAAATGTAAACAAATAACAGGTGGACTTGTAAACATTTTGTTGTTGTTGTGAGAAAACAAACTGCACCAAATATTGCCCTTATAACTTTATAAAATAAAGTTACCATAGGTTTAAAGTTGTAAGTGGGAAAGTGCAATTCTCCATCAGTCCACTAGGGCTAACCCCAGTCCGCTGGGGTTAGTTGGGGTTAAATCGCTAGATGACCCTAACCCCTAGCCCCGGGGGTTAAAAACTCTGTAGGTATAGAGGTGATTACGAGTTTCACCCTCATTATCTCCACCCTCATTTGCATATCGAATCTGATTGGCTGGATTGTTTCACAGATCAATCTTTAGAACGGTCTGTCCGATTTTGCCAAGCTTGGTGTCATCGAACTCAGAATTCCGTCTGTCTTCATGTGACGGAGCGAGATGAACAGAAAAAGAAAGCATTAGAAATGTAGCACTTAAAAAGGAAAAAAGTCATTTGCATGTAGGTTTTGAGTGGTGGAAAAAGTCACCTGCACGCCTTTAAGATTTGCATGAATACGACTGTAGAGGAGACGTGGTAATGAACGCATTTTTCACAAGAACGACGTTTCTTCTTTCCTGCGCATTTTGGCAGCATGTAGGCCTGCAGCACGTTAGCTTTGGGCAACAATAATAGCGTTTAATTTAAATACTGTTTATATTTCAGTTGAGCAACTGAAATCAGTATCATATCCATGTATCACTCCTGAAATGTTTTTGTAGGAATGTTTGGGTGGGATGAACTCAATCCTTTATTATTATCATTTCATGAAATGTATCGGACCATGCTTGTGAGGAGGAGATTATTCTGTTGCGAGCAGAGCAGACTTGAGTCCAATAAATATTTAAAGAAATTGTTCCAAAATTGAGCGCACAAAGAGCTACATTTGTAACGACCCTTCAAATTGTAAAAATGCAACTTAAGCATTAGGCACGTAGGGCTAGGGTTAGGGTTAGGGTTAGGGTAAGGTTTAGGGTAAGGGTTAGCGGATAAGGGTTAGGTTAAGGGTTAGGTTTAGGGTAAGGTTTAGTGTAATGATTAGGTTAAGGGTTAGGTTAAGGGTTAGGTTAAGGGTAAGGTTTAGGGTAAGGGTTAGGTTAAGGGTTAGGTTTAGGTTAAGGGTTAGGTTAAGGGTAAGGGTTAGGTTAAGTGTTAGGTTAAGGGTTAGGTTAAGGGTATGGGTTAGTTTAAGTGTTAGGTTAAGGTTTAGGGTAAGGGTTAGTGGTTAAGGTTTAGCTTAAGGGTTAGGTTAAGGGTCAGGTTAGGGTTAGGGTTAGGGTTAGGGTTAGGGTTAGGGTTAGGGTTAGGGTTAGGGTTAGGGTTAGGGTTAGGGTTAGGGTTAGGGTTAGGGTTAGGGTTAGGGTTAGGGTTAGGGTTAGGGTTAGGGTTAGGGTTAGGGTTAGGGTTAGGGTTAGGGTTAGGGTTAGGGTTAGGGTTAGGGTTAGGGTTAGGGTTAGGGTTAGGGTTAGGGTTAGGGTTAGGGTTAGGGTTAGGGTTAGGGTTAGGGTTAGGGTTAGGGTTAGGGTTAGGGTTAGGGTTAGGGTTAGGGTTAGGGTTAGGGTTAGGGTTAGGGTTAGGGTTAGGGTTAGGGTTAGGGTTAGGGTTAGGGTTAGGGTTAGGGTTAGGGTTAGGGTTAGGGTTAGGGTTAGGGTTAGGGTTAGGGTTAGGGTTAGGGTTAGGGTTAGGGTTAGGGTTAGGGTTAGGGTTAGGGTTAGGGTTAGGGTTAGGGTTAGGGTTAGGGTTAGGGTTAGGGTTAGGGTTAGGGTTAGGGTTAGGGTTAGGGTTAGGGTTAGGGTTAGGGTTAGGGTTAGGGTTAGGGTTAGGGTTAGGGTTAGGGTTAGGGTTAGGGTTAGGGTTAGGGTTAGGGTTAGGGTTAGGGTTAGGGTTAGGGTTAGGGTTAGGGTTAGGGTTAGGGTTAGGGTTAGGGTTAGGGTTAGGGTTAGGGTTAGGGTTAGGGTTAGGGTTAGGGTTAGGGTTAGGGTTAGGGTTAGGGTTAGGGTTAGGGTTAGGGTTAGGGTTAGGGTTAGGGTTAGGGTTAGGGTTAGGGTTAGGGTTAGGGTTAGGGTTAGGGTTAGGGTTAGGGTTAGGGTTAGGGTTAGGGTTAGGGTTAGGGTTAGGGTTAGGGTTAGGGTTAGGGTTAGGGTTAGGGTTAGGGTTAGGGTTAGGGTTAGGGTTAGGGTTAGGGTTAGGGTTAGGGTTAGGGTTAGGGTTAGGGTTAGGGTTAGGGTTAGGGTTAGGGTTAGGGTTAGGGTTAGGGTTAGGGTTAGGGTTAGGGTTAGGGTTAGGGTTAGGGTTAGGGTTAGGGTTAGGGTTAGGGTTAGGGTTAGGGTTAGGGTTAGGGTTAGGGTTAGGGTTAGGGTTAGGGTTAGGGTTAGGGTTAGGGTTAGGGTTAGGGTTAGGGTTAGGGTTAGGGTTAGGGTTAGGGTTAGGGTTAGGGTTAGGGTTAGGGTTAGGGTTAGGGTTAGGGTTAGGGTTAGGGTTAGGGTTAGGGTTAGGGTTAGGGTTAGGGTTAGGGTTAGGGTTAGGGTTAGGGTTAGGGTTAGGGTTAGGGTTAGGGTTAGGGTTAGGGTTAGGGTTAGGGTTAGGGTTAGGGTTAGGGTTAGGGTTAGGGTTAGGGTTAGGGTTAGGGTTAGGGTTAGGGTTAGGGTTAGGGTTAGGGTTAGGGTTAGGGTTAGGGTTAGGGTTAGGGTTAGGGTTAGGGTTAGGGTTAGGGTTAGGGTTAGGGTTAGGGTTAGGGTTAGGGTTAGGGTTAGGGTTAGGGTTAGGGTTAGGGTTAGGGTTAGGGTTAGGGTTAGGGTTAGGGTTAGGGTTAGGGTTAGGGTTAGGGTTAGGGTTAGGGTTAGGGTTAGGGTTAGGGTTAGGGTTAGGGTTAGGGTTAGGGTTAGGGTTAGGGTTAGGGTTAGGGTTAGGGTTAGGGTTAGGGTTAGGGTTAGGGTTAGGGTTAGGGTTAGGGTTAGGGTTAGGGTTAGGGTTAGGGTTAGGGTTAGGGTTAGGGTTAGGGTTAGGGTTAGGGTTAGGGTTAGGGTTAGGGTTAGGGTTAGGGTTAGGGTTAGGGTTAGGGTTAGGGTTAGGGTTAGGGTTAGGGTTAGGGTTAGGGTTAGGGTTAGGGTTAGGGTTAGGGTTAGGGTTAGGGTTAGGGTTAGGGTTAGGGTTAGGGTTAGGGTTAGGGTTAGGGTTAGGGTTAGGGTTAGGGTTAGGGTTAGGGTTAGGGTTAGGGTTAGGGTTAGGGTTAGGGTTAGGGTTAGGGTTAGGGTTAGGGTTAGGGTTAGGGTTAGGGTTAGGGTTAGGGTTAGGGTTAGGGTTAGGGTTAGGGTTAGGGTTAGGGTTAGGGTTAGGGTTAGGGTTAGGGTTAGGTTAGGGTTAGGGTTAGGGTTAGGGTTAGGGTTAGGGTTAGGGTTAGGGTTAGGGTTAGGGTTAGGGTTAGGGTTAGGGTTAGGGTTAGGGTTAGGGTTAGGGTTAGGGTTAGGGTTAGGGTTAGGGTTAGGGTTAGGGTTAGGGTTAGGGTTAGGGTTAGGGTTAGGGTTAGGGTTAGGGTTAGGGTTAGGGTTAGGGTTAGGGTTAGGGTTAGGGTTAGGGTTAGGGTTAGGGTTAGGGTTAGGGTTAGGGTTAGGGTTAGGGTTAGGGTTAGGGTTAGGGTTAGGGTTAGGGTTAGGGTTAGGGTTAGGGTTAGGGTTAGGGTTAGGGTTAGGGTTAGGGTTAGGGTTAGGGTTAGGGTTAGGGTTAGGGTTAGGGTTAGGGTTAGGGTTAGGGTTAGGGTTAGGGTTAGGGTTAGGGTTAGGGTTAGGGTTAGGGTTAGGGTTAGGGTTAGGGTTAGGGTTAGGGTTAGGGTTAGGGTTAGGGTTAGGGTTAGGGTTAGGGTTAGGGTTAGGGTTAGGGTTAGGGTTAGGGTTAGGGTTAGGGTTAGGGTTAGGGTTAGGGTTAGGGTTAGGGTTAGGGTTAGGGTTAGGGTTAGGGTTAGGGTTAGGGTTAGGGTTAGGGTTAGGGTTAGGGTTAGGGTTAGGGTTAGGGTTAGGGTTAGGGTTAGGGTTAGGGTTAGGGTTAGGGTTAGGGTTAGGGTTAGGGTTAGGGTTAGGGTTAGGGTTAGGGTTAGGGTTAGGGTTAGGGTTAGGGTTAGGGTTAGGGTTAGGGTTAGGGTTAGGGTTAGGGTTAGGGTTAGGGTTAGGGTTAGGGTTAGGGTTAGGGTTAGGGTTAGGGTTAGGGTTAGGGTTAGGGTTAGGGTTAGGGTTAGGGTTAGGGTTAGGGTTAGGGTTAGGGTTAGGGTTAGGGTTAGGGTTAGGGTTAGGGTTAGGGTTAGGGTTAGGGTTAGGGTTAGGGTTAGGGTTAGGGTTAGGGTTAGGGTTAGGGTTAGGGTTAGGGTTAGGGTTAGGGTTAGGGTTAGGGTTAGGGTTAGGGTTAGGGTTAGGGTTAGGGTTAGGGTTAGGGTTAGGGTTAGGGTTAGGGTTAGGGTTAGGGTTAGGGTTAGGGTTAGGGTTAGGGTTAGGGTTAGGGTTAGGGTTAGGGTTAGGGTTAGGGTTAGGGTTAGGGTTAGGGTTAGGGTTAGGGTTAGGGTTAGGGTTAGGGTTAGGGTT